>JBAJHW010000002.1:105952007-108708257 GCA_037013535.1 Intellagama lesueurii | reverse complement strand
AATAGAAGGGGAAGATATGGAGGTAGTGACAGATTTTACTTTCCTGGGCTCCATGATCACTGCAGATGGTGACAGCAGCCACGAAATTAAAAGACCTGCTTCTTGGGAGGAAAGCGATGAAAAATCTAGACAACATCTTAAAAAGCCGAGACATCACCTTTCCGACAAAGGTCCGCATAGTCAAAGCTATGGTTTTTCCAGTAGTGATGTATGGAAGTGAAAGCTGGACGATAAAGAAGGCTGACCGCCGAAGAATTGATGCTTTTGAATTGTGGTGCTGGAGGAGACTCTTGAGAGTCCCCTGGACTGCAAAGAGAACAAACCTATCCATTTTAAAGGAAATCAACCCTGAGTGCTCACTGGAAGGACAGATCCTGAAGCTGAGGCTCCAATACTTTGGCCATCTCATGAGAAGAGAAGACTCCCTGGAAAAGACCCTGATGTTGGGAAAGTGTGAAGGCAAGAGGAGAAGGGGACGACAGAGGACGAGATGGATGGACAGTGTCATCGAAGCTACCAACATGACTTTGACCAAACTCCGGGAGGCAGTGGAAGACAGGAGGGCCTGGCGTGCTCTGGTCCATGGGGTCACGAAAAGTCGGACATGACTTAACGACTAAACAACAACAACAAAAATCAAAGTTGGTGTTCCCCCAATTCACCTGTTTGTTTCATTTTAGAACTTTGTAGTTTTATTTAAATAGTAGTTACAGACTTTATTATCTTATTTGATGAATTCATTTATATTAAGAATACATTTTAATAAAATAATGAAATTTATAATCATAGGCTTAGATAGATTGGCCTCACACAAACAGTGACATTTATGGAGCCACTCATTCTGCAGATAAAGTGTTAAGTCTTCAAGATGTTCTACACTTACGAATTCTCTTCTACTTATTGTAACTTTGCCAGCTGAAAAAAAATGAAACCATATCTTTTATATTGTTCACATAATTTGAAATCAAGGGAGTTCAAATGGGCTGCCAGAAATCCACAGGTCTAGTGAAAATAGGCAGGTAATGCAGATGCAGGAGAGGAATACTAAACATGGAATCATGCCATAAGAACAAAACATCCTTATTTTTTATTCATAAACAAAATTTGAAATTGTTTAAACTGTAAGGGCTGCCTTCAGTGTCCTTTATACTCTCACATTTTCTTCATTTAGCTTGCTGTATTTCTACTGAGGTAAAATTCCAAGTTCAGAACATTATTTGCACCCGCTTATTGGTCCCTGTAGATGTCTGCTGTATTTTAAGTCCACACAGAATAGTTGTCAAGCAAAATTGTGACTACACTTTATGCTGCCACTCTCCTGCCTCTCTCCTTGCTTTCAAGTAGTAAAAGAGGTATGCCTGGGCTTGCAACTACCACAGCATAGTGTTTGGAGTTCATGGTGAAGGAAACAGTACAGGAGTCAGTGGAGTAGAAGGCTTGTGATGCCCCTTTAGGAAAAATATTGTTGAGCACATTATGTGGAACCTGAGTCAAAACATACTGCAGATTTCTGAAAGCATGTTCTGTTTATCCCCTCTTCAATTCAGTGAAAAGAGAATTCTAAGATTATTCTAAGCTCTTTGTGATTGTGTTCTGATAAGAGCCTCTTGAGTTTCAAGTGTCTTGATTTTAGTATTCCTTGTACGTCTTATATAGATGCTGTATGCATTCTTTCAATTATAGACATCTTTTCCACTGGTTCTTTAATTACAGTCTTGGGTGCCTTTCATTAGATGCATAGTAGCTTGATACTGATCTAGTAGGGAGCTTCAATAATTGATATGTTAGACAATGGAACTAGCTGCATGCTAACCTTCCAGTGAGAAAGCAGGAATGAAACAGATGGGCTCTCTCTGTTAAACTAACAGCCTTGTTTCTAGGGAGATTGCTGCTCAACTTGTTGAACCAGTAGTAAAATGGGGTGGTTTTGTTGTTGGTGAAGCTTGTTGCTATCTCAATTAAGTAATTTGGCGTTATGAAATGAAACTCACCCACAATACATAGCTTCTACAGTTTCCTCAGTCATTTTTTTTGTTACATTCTGAAGCCATCTTGCAATTTTAAAATGGCTTCTGTTTGTAATGAATCTACGTTTGTATTCTGAACTTCTTGTTAGGACTTCAACCAATTTTGTATCTGTATGACATATTTGTGAGTAAGTTAGACAGAGAGTGACTTGTCCAGGTCTTCATAAATAAGCAGGACTTTTGCACTTGTCTACCACATTGAAATGCCACCCTCTGATGACTGCATGACACAGATTTTGTTTCTACCAGACGTCTAGAAATCTACGGAAGTGATATCAGAAGCTGTTTGAATGTGTCAGTTTACTTTGTTCTAAAGAGTTTTGCAGTACCTAAATTAGTACAAAAGCTTATGTATATAGTAATTTTGAATCTACCCAGAATGCTTTGTTATTCCAATTTGTACATTCTATTTAACATAAAAAATATGAAGCAAGTCCAATCTTCTGTTGAGATCTTAGAAAGTCAGTTGGTGGGTTTGTATGATTTCATTTTGTTTACGTCCAATACGAAATTCAAAATGTAAATTGTTAAAATTAATGTTCCTCAAAGGTAGTAGATAGATGGAACAACTCCCACCAGAACTGGGGAACTAGCAGAAGAATAGAGGGAAAGTATTTGTCTTTGGACATCGTGTACAGCCCACTGTTCATCATGAGAGGTGATGTTCTGTATAAATTAGAAACTGCTGTAAGTAATCAGATGAAAAAGTATTACGGAGATTTCTAGTAGGGCAGATCCTTAGTTTTTAGAGAGGCATCTATTGGGGATTAACCTGATTCTAGCTTATTCTAAAAGGCAGGTCTCCTAGAAATAATGAAAATTGAGGGTACTTATTGTTTCTACACTTAAACTGTTTTGAAATGATTTGTGACATTTCCATAGCCATTTTGAAAATCTTGATTGGCTAATCTGTAGATATGTAAAGTAGTAGTACCAGACATAGCACAGAGTTTCTGCGTATTTCTTGTGAAGTATCCACTGACTAAAATTTTTAAATTTGTATGTTAAGTTTGTAAAGGACAGTGGTAGTATGGAGTTAAGCCCAACATAGCACTAGTATACTTCTGCTAGCAAAGCAAGACTTTCTTCTTTTCCTTGCAGCCCATCATGCTACCCTGAAATCTTCTTTAGAGTAGTTCTGAACCTCTGGAGCAGATTTAAGGAAGATGCTATAGGGAGATTTGCTTCTGTTAGTGGAGTGACAACTTTAGATCATTACCACAGAAATTGAAATGATTACTTTTTCACTTCATCCTTCTGAAAACGTTGCTTCTTGTAAGTCTTGAGGTAGTCTGTTTCTCCTTGCCTAACTTTGATTGTCTCCTGTTCAGATAAAATATACTTTTGACTATTTGGAATTAAATAGCAAAATGAATATATCGAAAGACTAGGGATATTTGATGCAATACTGGATGGAGAAAATAAAATTATCAAGTGCACAGGACATATTGCTGTGCTTAACCTCACAAACTATCATGGCTGTTGGTTGTAAAGAAGACACTAGCCAGAATCCTGTTGTTTACACCCACTGGGATAAGTCCCACAGAGTAAATGTCAGTAGCAAATGATTGCTAAGTAAGAAGTCAATATTTATTTTCTCACACCAGGCATGTGACTTGGCATATGACAAGAAACACAAACTTCTACTTCTTAACTTCTGGCAATACACAACTGGAATTTATGTAGGTGCAAATAAGTAGTTTCGGCCCCTATGTAGGAATATTTTAAGTAAATTTATAATAATAATAATAATAATAATAATAATAATAATAATAATAATAATAATAATAATAATAATAGGATACTTAATCCCATCAGACGCACTGGACACCATAGGTGAAAAATAAAACTAATGTACTCACACTTCCATTTCATTTCATTTCATTTCTCTCTCTCTCCCTCTCTCCCTCTCCCTCCCTCTCTCTCTCCCTCTCCCTCTCTCCCCCTCCCTCCCTCCCTCCCTCCCTCCCTCTCTCTCCCTCTCCCTCTCTCTCTCTCTCTCTCTCTCTCTCTCTCTCTCTCTCTCTCTCTCTCTCTCCCCCCCTCTCTCTCTCTCTCCCTCCCCCTCCTTCAATTCATATACCACCCATCTGGCTACTAAGGCCACTCAATGCCTTCTTCCTCAGAATGGGACTCAGCATTGCTTACAATTAAAAAGAACAAATACAATCAAAGCAAGAATAGAAAACCTGCCCCCAAATAGAGACCTAGTTTAAAACCATGCCAGTAAAAGAAAATACAGCACCAGCCCTGTCAGAAGCCACTTCTGCGGCAAGCAGGTTGGTTGCAAAGACCTGTCTGGATAAAAAGGACTTTGTCTGCTGGTGGAAAAACAGTAAGAAGGTAACCATCTAGTTTCCCTTGGTCGGTCATGCCAGAGCTGGGAGCAGCCACTGAGAAAGCTCTTATTTTCTTACTGGACATTTCTCCAAAGTTCATGAGACTGAGAATGAAGGTTTCCCCCAAATATCTCAAAGTTTGGGCAGGCTTCTGTTAGACAGAGTAATATTGCATGTACCATGGACTTTATTACCAGCCCTGGTCAAAAGTTTTTACTGTTTTGGACCAGCTGAAGTTTCTGAACAGTTTTCAAAGGTAGCCTCATGTCGAGAGTGTTTCAGTAATCAAGACAAAATATAAGAACAAAATGTTATCAGAAATCACCAGTAGCAGGCACAGCTGGCGCACCAATTTGAACCATGCAGATGTAGTCCTGGCCAATGGCAAAACTGGGCATTTAGTTTTGGGGCAGAGTCCAGCAGTATATCGAAACTATGAAACGGAGTATTCAGGAGGGACATAAACCTGTTCACCACAGGTTCACTCCCTTTTGCTTTAGCATTTCAGTGTTATAAATATTTCACATTGACCAAAATCCTGTTGCTTAGTGCTGTAAATCACACAAGAGTAGGCCCAACAGCAATCTGGTGAGTGAGCGGCTCCATAAATTCCATTGATTCAAATGGAATTACTCTGACTGCAATTTACTTTAGCATATGAAGTCATAGAGTGGGCCTATTTCTATAAATGGAACTTATGAAAGAGTTAACTCAGCAAATCCCCATTGATTCAATGGGCCTACTCTAGTGCAATTTACTAAGCTAAGCAATAGGATTTTGCCCAATATCTCTTAATTGGGAAATGTCAATGACAGTACAAATCAAACTGGTGTCTCTGCATTCCTTTTTTTTTTTTAATTTTTTTTTTTTGGTAAACGTAATAAATTTAACATAAAGCTGATTTAGTTTGTTGAGCTCTAGCACACTTCATTATAAAAGATTTGACAGTGTAAAATTATATTGATGCTAAGAGTAATAGTCAAGAATAATCATGGTAGGCTTCTCTTTTCATTCCATTGTGCTTGAGGATGCATTTGGAAGGTTCTGTTCTTCTTTATAACAAGCCAGGCTAAATTCTTGCTTTCAGGTTTAGCAGTACCCTCCAAGAACACGTTTATGTCATTCTGGATTCATTATTGTGTTCTCTGAGACATGTCTCACTTATGCTTTTTTATTGCATTGTATATTGCCTGCTGGACTACAGAGGCCTGAGAAAAGATTTATGGCTTCCACATGGGGCTAAAGGAGTTGTTCTCAACCTTTTTTTTCAACCATGGCAATAAATAGAATATGAAAGAAATATAGGCTGAATCCGGATTGTCTAAGTTGCATAACAAATCTTATAAGGTGGTGTGTGAAGAATTGTTTCCAGTCTGTGGCCCCCTTCAAATGTGTCAGAGGATCATATGCTCCTCACTGAGAATGGCTGGGCTAGAGGGTGGAGGTTTGAATAATCAGTGTGCCTCTGTGGGGGAAGGGACAGATGAGATCTCCCAGAGTGCATATAACTAGTGGAGTTAAATACATCTTGTCACCCATGCAGCCTTGGGCAAACTGCACAGTCCCAGAGCAATGCTAGAAGGAGACTGATGAATGAGTTCTAACTACTTACACCTAGAAAACGTATGAAGGGGGGGGGGCAGTATAAATTGGAAGCAATTTCACATTATATTAGACTAGGAATCTCACGGTGCCATGCAGTGTGCTATACAAAAGTAGAGCTGTAAAACATTGAGCTATTTCTGGGAAGAGTTGTTAGTCCATATAGTTGATTAAAGATACGAAACTGCTTTTTTAACATGATTAGGTATTCTTTCCTCAAATATCTACCACCTTTCCACATATAATTTTAATACTGAGATTAAAGGAACTGAGAAGGCCCATGATATTGAGCTATCTTCTGCTGTCTGTTCTGAGATATTGATATTTTCAGCAGATTGAAAGTTGCACATGTTGTCACTGTAATAGGACAGTATGGAGTATACAGACCAAATAAAGAGAAACCCTTGACCAGATGCAGCAGTCATCTTTTTGCATCCTGACATTTCAATCGGGAGGTTCTGGAGCAGGGTTTGTGTGTGTGTGTGTGTTTTAAATCATCGGGAGTGGAGGGGAGTCTTAATTCTCATGACACTGGATATGGATGTACATTTTTAGATTTTGGCTCATGTGTTGATTTTCCTGTTTCTCTTAAAATATGAAGCTGAGTGAAGTTAAATAGCAGATTTCATTCTGTGCTCCTGAACCTATCACATTGCACTGTTTCGGTTTATAAGACATAATGTTTCTGTTTTATGTCTTTTTTGGAATGGGGGGGGGAGGGATGTGTGAGCATATCAGAGTGTGTTTAATCAAACTTTCATCTTCTACACACTTTTGGTGAAAATGACTGAGAAGTCTTTCTAACTTGGTGTGGAATAGAAATATTGTAAAATATCATTACTATTGCTGTGGCTGAAGCTCCTTAAAATTATCATTAGTCTTGTCGCTGTTTTTTCTTATTTGAAGACCACTGTAATCAGGAGTTATATAACAATCTGTTTCTTCTGTCTTGCATGTTGGCCAGACTTAATCGGACCAGTTAAATTGATAATTAAAAGATCTGTATGTTAAAATTACCTGACAGTTGCCTAGCTAGTATTTCCAGTAAATCCTCATTCTAGCCTAGTAACAAAATTAGTTAATTTGTTGTGGTAAATGCTAAGCGAGACGACAGTAGCATCACACACTCCTATTGTTTGAGAAAAAAGCTCAATAATCAATGATTTTTAAAATTTAAATTGATTTAAATCACAATTTAAATTTTAAAAATTATTTTTTAAAATTCGTAAAAAAAACCCTTGATTTTCAAAAATTTAAATAGTGATTTAAATCAATTTTATTTAAATCAAATCCACCCTGGTTGAAGGTGGTATTGATTCTCTCATGACTGCAACCACTTCTAATGTTAACAGCTGGAGGATATACATTCTTCTTCGTGGTCTCTGTGAATGCACACGAATGGGTTAAACTGCGCCTGAGCAGGACTCTTCAGAATATTCTAGAGTTAATAAACTGACCAACATAACGTTTACCCGTGTCGCGCATGCTCCGGCTGCCCGCGGTACCTCAGTTCCTTTTTGCCGCCACTGCAATAGGACTTCTTCGCATCGCTAGAGCTGTTTATTCTTTGAAATTCTTTGAAAACTTTGGCTTTGATCTCGGACTGTTTCCTGACTACGTATTATCTTCTCTGGATATTTTGACTCGGACTGACCTGGTTTTCGATTATCGTTTTTTTTTTTAAATTCGGCTGATTGTTATATCTTGTTTGACCTTGGACTGTTTACGGATTCTGATTTGGATTGCGGATTGGACTTAAATCGATTTTATTCCTCAGCTTGATTTCTTGGTTGATCTGAACTGTTATCGGACATTTCCCGTGAGTTGACTATCCCTTCCTTAGCCATCGTCACCTTTCCCACCAGATTTTATGGCCTCTTCGGGCCCTTTCAAACGTTGCGTGTCGTGTGCTGGTAAAATCCCTTTTTCGGACGGACACGACCGCTGTTTGTTCCGTTTAGGGGAAAGGCATCAACCCAATTCGTGCCAGGAGTGCAAGAAATTAACTAAGCCCGCACTCAAACTCCGCTTACAGCGCCTCCGATCTTACCTTTGGGAGAAGTCGCTAACACCTTCGGGCCCGACAACCATGGAGTCTGTAGTGTCTTTGGCCCCTCCAACTCCTCGTCCTGATACCGCTGCTTCACCGGCACCTGCCACCCCATCATCCAGGGCTTCTTCCAAATCTCCAAACCAAAAAAGTCTTCAGTATCGGGGTCGGGGTCGGTATCGAAGGTACCACCAGCCAAGGATCCTAAGAAGAAGAAGGAGACAGTTAAGCACAAGAAGGCCAAACACCCTTCTAAATCTGTGCAACCTAAGGAACTTCCTCCAGCTCGAGGTGCTTTGCTGTCGCCTCTCCTCGAGGAATCTTCCAGGGACGTGCACGATCCCGAGTCTTTCTCGGAGGAGGATGCCTTTATACAACAGCCAGGACCACAGGCTTCAATGTCAGTACCGAGCCTGTCTCCGACTCCTGGCCATTGTGAGGCTGATGTATTCTCCAGCCTGGCCTCGGCCCATTCGAGCCCTGTATCCACCGGGCGGGCAACGGTGATCGAGTTATCTAACTTGGAGGTTTCACCACAATGATCTCCTCCTCGTAAGTGGCTTGCGAAGCATCGGCATCTATCTCCATGCCGGCAGCTTTCTCAGCAGCGGGACGTGATAGTACTCCCACGTCCCTCTCGGCGTCATGCCTTTGTGGAACACCAGGAACCGCTTTACATGGAGGTGGATCGGCATGGTGATCGATGCCGATACCGTGAGGACTACTTTGATCCCGCGTATGACACCAGCGAATTTATCAGACCCAGGAGGGTTAGGTACATTTATGCTTCGCCATCGGAGTCTTCTCAGTTACCGTCGTCACATCGGCATCGAGCCTACATCCAGCTCGACCCGACAACCTCGAGGCATACCACCAAACGTCTGCTCCCTCAAGACCAGAATACACGTCACCCTCCAGAGCGTTCTCGGGACCCATCGGTACCGTCATTATCGGTATCGCGCCCGAAGTCCTTGCATTCTCATTCATCTCAGCAGACAGTGCCTACGAAGACTACCCATCCACCTGAAACTCAGTCTTCCGCACCGGTCTCACGTACTACAGCCTCCATATTGAGGGTTCACCATCGTTCCCCTTCACCCCCTGTATCTCCTGACAGAGAATCCAGGTGTTCATCGCTATCCTCTATGTCAGAGCGTTCGGAGGTTTCTAGAGAATCACCGTCAAATTTACCTACACTGGACTCTGATGTGGCTGATATCCATCCCCCGTCTCCTTCTGAAGATTTTACTTCATACTCTCAGTTAATTTTATGGATGGCCAAGTCATTGGAGCTTAGCACAGACCAACCTCCTCCCCCCAAGCAAGACCTTGTATTTGATGATTTAAATCAGGACAGATCCCCTACTTTGAGTTTGGCTTTTATCCCGGCTATGTTAGATCTTATTAAAGAGTCATGGAGCCAGCCATCCACATCTCTACAAATGTCAAGACGTGTCGAGAATCATTATAGAACGCATGGTGATGATACGACCTTTCTCAGCAAACACCCTGCACCGAACTCTATCATCGTGCAGTCGAACCAATCGAGGGCCGGAAATCATTCCAAGGTCGCCCCTACTAATAGGGAGGGTCGTAAGCTGGATGTTTTAGGCCGTCGCATGTACTCTCTAGCGACATTCATAATGAGAGTCTCTAATTATCAGGCAGCAATGGGCGCCTACCAAAGACAATTGTGGAACAAGGTCCTGCCAGTTTTGTAAGCCGCACCTGAAGATACTAGGGCTGCAGCTCTCAATGCGCACCTGGAAGTGACGACGCTGGCTAAGCAACAACGATTGGCATCACGTCATACAGCTGATGCTGCTTCCAAATCTCTGACATCGGCAATCGCTCCTAGGAGACATGCCTGGCTGCGCTCAGCAGGCATCAATGATGATGTCAGGTCCCGTATTGAGGAGCTGCCATTTGACGGCACTGGGCTGTTCAATGAGAAAACTGATGAGGTGATGGAGAATCTGCATAAGATCAGAAAAACAGCTAGATCTTATGTCCAGCAGCCCAAATACCAACGGCAACAATGGCGTAAACCCATCACTTCTTACCATTCATACCAACAACCATATCAACAGGCCTACTGTCAGTATAAACCTCCTCAAGAAAGATCTAATCCTCCTCCATCTTCCTCTGCCACTACCTCTTTCCGAACTCAGGCTTCGGGTCAACGCCGTCAGAATTTCCGTCGCCCTGCCAAAAAGGGCAAGCAATATCTTTGACTGTCCTCTACTGAATCCTCCTTTCAACCTGTCCCACCTTCCTCATCTAGCCCCTTTTTTCGAAGTCTCCGTTCTTCTCCAGAAGTATGCCATTCAACGCGTTTCTTCTCGGGAAGCACTGGATGGCTTCTCTTCCCGATACTTCACAGTTCCCAAGAAGGATGGAGGTCTGCGGCCAATTCTAGATCTCAGGTGTCTGAATACTTACCTTCATCCGAGACGTTTCAGAATGGTCACCTTAGAATCCATCGTCCCTCTTCTCTCTCCAGGCGATTGGTTTGTCGTGATAGACTTACAGGACGCTTATTTTCATGTTTCCATACACGAGCGCCATCGCAAATATCTCCAATTCGTGTTCAAGGGATCAATGTACCAATTCTGTGCTCTGCCATTCGGGCTTGCCACCGCCCCAAGAACTTTTACCAAGTGTCTAGCTCCAGTAGCGGACTATTTGCGTCTAAACAATATCATGGTCTTTCCATATATAGACGACTGGCTGATCGTAGCAGGCTCTTACGCCAAGGCACAAGAGGACACAACCTTTGCGTTACAAACTCTGGCAGATCTGGGACTTCAAGTCAACTTTACGAAGTCCCATCTTCAACCGTCTCAAGTCGTGGACTACATTGGTGCAGTTTTGGACTCCAACAGATCCAGAGTCTTCCTCCCTGCCGAGAGGATTATCAAGTTACGTCGTGCTATTCACCCATTTCATCCGGGCGCCAAGGTGTCGGCCCATCACACGCTACATCTCCTAGGTCTTATGGATTCCACCACGTCTGCTCTTCCTCATGCTTGGCTGAAGATGCGTTCACTGCAAGCATGGTATCTCTCTCAGTTCAACCCACTACGGGACAACCCCGCCAAACATCTACGGGTCACTCCAGAGTTATCTCGCCAGCTAACGTGGTGGACGTTCAGGTCGCATGTTATGATTGGTCGACCGTTCAGACCCCTTCAACTGACTGTTCAGATTACGACGGATGCGAGCACAACAGGATGGGGGTGCACATTGCGACGCTCACAAGATCCACGTTATGTGGTCCGACTCAGAGAAGCTGCTGCATATCAATCATCTGGAAATGGTAGTAGTAATCAAGGCCCTTTGCGCTTTCTATCCGCTGGTGGTCGGTCGCGGAGTACAAGTGGCTACAGACAACATGACCACTCTGTACTACATAAACAAGCAGGGAGGCACTCACTCGTTGTCTCTCCTTTACTTAGCAATCCACCTATGGGAGTGGTGTTACGATCACCACATTTTTCCCATTGCGATCCATGTGGCAACAGAGGAGAATGATGTGGCTGATCGCTTGAGCCGTCTGACCACTCAGACGCACAAATGGGTCCTCGACAACTCTGTGTTCTCCCAGATCTCCAGAAGGTGGGGCACACCGGCTATCGACATATTTGCTAATCAGTTCAACACAAAGTGCGATCGGTTTTGCTCTCAAGCAGGGAGAGGCATGGGCTCCTTGGGAGATGCCTTTATGGTGAAGTGGGACGAGGTTCTTCTCTATCTCTTTTCTCCTATCCCACTCATTCAGAGGACAGTAGTCAGAATTCGACAGTTGCGGGCAGATGCCGTCCTGGTGGCTCCGTGGTGGCCTCGGCAGCCATGGTTTACCACCCTCAAGACAATTGCGACAGATTACCTGAGATTGCCCCCCCAACCATCGCTCCTGACTCAGGACGGAGGCAATGTCTGTCACCCAGACGTAGAATCTCTCCACCTCACGGCTTGGAGGATTCCCCCACTATAAAAGAAGTGCTTGAACGGGCTAGGAAGCCTTCAACCAAACTTCTGTACTCTTATAAATGGTCGGTGTTTGCTAAGTTTGCTGAGACCAGAGGTTTGGTCAATGTCCCAGTTTCTGTAAGGACCCTCCTTACTTTCCTTCGTTATTTGTTTGATATGGGTCTAGCACATTCCACACTTAAAGTTTATGTGTCGGCCATTGTTTCATATCAACCTGTGGGCTCAGATGCTTCCCACTTATTTTCACACCCTACTGTTAAGAGATTCCTACGGGGACTACACAATATTTGTCCTCCCGTGCGGCAACCAATCCCTCAATGGTCGCTACAGACTGTGTTGAAGGCTCTCGTGCGGCCTCCATTCGAGACTATGGCCTCTACTTCTTTGAAACTTCTATCACTAAAGACTTTGTTTTTGGTGGCTATTACATCTGCACGGAGAGCGAGTGAGTTGGCTGCACTACGGGCTGATACACCTTATATACAGTTCCACCCCGATAAGGTCATCTTATACCCTGATGTTTCATTCCTCCCGAAAGTGGTTTCGAATTTTCATGTAAATCAGCCTTTGATTCTCCCAACGTTATTTCCGAACCCTTCTTCAGATGTTGAGCGCATGCTCCACTCCCTTGACGTTCGTCGAGCTTTGGCTTTCTATGTTTCTAGGACTAAGGACTTCCGTAAATCTCCTAGACTGTTTGTCTGTTTCCATGGACCCAGAAAAGGTCACCCAGCTTCCTCTCAATCTGTGTCCAGATGGATAGTATCTGCCATCACGTTAGCCTATCAGTTGGTTGGCAAGACCCCACCAGATGTGCTGAAGGCTCATTCTACTAGAGCCATGGCTACCTTTACTGTTTGGCTGCGTGGCATTGAACTCTCTGACATCTGTTGGTCAGCTACTTGGTCCACACCGATGACCTTTGCTATACATTACAGGCTGGATGTCAGAGCGAAGAAAGAAGCAAGTTTTGGATGGGCTGTGCTGACTTCGGTTTTACCATGACGGCCCTCCTTCCGGTAAGTGAGCTTGCTAGTCACCCATTCGTGTGCATTCACAGAGACCACGAAGAAGAAAGAGAGGTTACTTACCTGTAACCATGGTTCTTCGAGTGGTACTCTGTGAATTCACACATCCCGCCCAACCTCCCCGCTGTCCGTCATGGCTTGCCTATAGCGTTTAATTATCAGAGCCTTGGCAGCGGCGGACAGTCGGAACTGAGGTACCGCGGGCGGGCGGAGCATGCGCGACACGGGTAAACGTTATATTGGTCAGTTTATTAGCTCTAGAATATTCCGAAGAGTCCTGCGCAGGCGCAGTTTAACCCATTCGTGTGAATTCACAGAGTACCACTCGAAGAACCATGGTTACAGGTAAGTAACCTCTCTGTTTGTGGGAATGAGGCTGGGTATGTGTGGCCCTGGTGAGAGCAGAAAAACTGTACTGATGAGTTACATACAAATTTTTTAAAATGTCAAAGCCATATATATTTCAGGAAAATGTGTGTCCTAGGTCTTGAGTGATTTAATAATTCCTGCTCTGTGTTTGAAATGTCTGAGGATTTTTTTAAATTTTAGACAAGTTGATGAACCTCTGTGTTTCCTTAATGTTAGTTTCTTAGCTTTGAGTTCTGGGGCATCAGAGGTGACATCAGAAGGATTTAGGCTTTCTTTAATAAAACAGCTCTTGGAGAAAAACATCCTTACATTTTGAAATGATAGTTTTGTCTCAACCCACTCTTGCTTTAACCCACATCTTACTTTATACCGCAATACACAATTTGTCTTGCCATGCCACATAGATAGGGCTGTTTATGTCCAGTTTTGCTAGAAAGCCCTGCTGTGGTTGCCTGCTTACTAAGAATCTCAAATGGGTGGCTACTGGCAGCATAGTTCTGCCACATAAACTGGAAAAGGCAGGTAGGTTAAATAGATGTGGATGGCTTGAACCCTTCAATATCTTTGTGAAAACAGTGAGTTTTTGTCAAGTGGCTTCTCCAGTAATTTTGGATAATATTGTCTTTGTATAATATCTTAAAACAGTTGTGACCACATCTAAGTTTTCATCCCATTTAGAGTCGATCTATTGAATCAGTGGGGCTGACATAAATGTTGACTAAGGGCTTGCCTACATGGGCATATTTTGAATAAGCTAATGTAGGCTAAGTAAGATTGCTTAAAGTTGGGCAGAGTTCTGGTCCTTGCATGCAGATGGCACATGCGTCTCAAATGGCATATGCATCAGACTATTTGGTATGGCTCCTTCCGCTGTCATTTTCCTATATTGTAAAGTGGCTTAAGAAGACAGGCACTTCACAATATTGGGAAAATAAACACTTCCTCTTCTTTGTAGAGGAGCAGAGAACATTTTAAAAACTGCATTGTATTAAGACAGTGCTGATGTGCTGCATCACTTATAAACATTTTTTTAAAATTGAAAACTTCCTCCCAGAAGGAGGGGCAACAAGTTTTTTTTTTCTTTTTGTGTGTGTGACTTTCTTTAAACTTTGAGTTGAGAACCTGCCCACAGCTGAATCCACTGCTGAGTATGGAGCAGAGGAAGTGTTTAATTTCCCAGTATCATGAAGTAGCTGTCTTCTTAAGCCACAATATGCGAAATTGGCAGCATAAGGCAGTATGACATACATAGGAAATAAATAAAAATGGAGTGATCCTACTCCCACATAAAGTAGAAACCTAACAGGAACCCAGAAAGGTATAGGTAGGAATGTTCCAGGGACAGGCTGGTTCATTCAAGCAAATACATTGTGTGATCACAAGAAAAAGGAGCAAACCAGCCTGTCCCCACAATGAACGAATAATGGGACAAATGCTTGTCTGACTGCATCCTTAACAACTCCCATTCAATCTAGTTGGAACTGATAGTTGGATATAGCACTTGATACAATGCATTGTGCAATTGAATAATATTCCATTTTCAGATTAAAAAATTGCTTTTAAGGTAAAAATATTTTGCGCCTGTTTTTAAAAAGTTGTCAAAGTATAATTTGTAGGTGCCAAAGGGAGATGCAAATATATATAGATATAAGTATTACCTTTTTCCTTTCCAGCGTGGATCTGATGAGCTTCTTCCTTCTGGCATCGCTTACGGGCCTCTTACCATGAGCAATTCTACTCCTGCTACAGGTATGGCTAAAGAAATATTTTGTGATACACTTGCACAAAGTACTTGCTTGGTCTCCTAGAAAAATGCAATCTCTCAAGCTAGTTATTTGTGAGGGCTTATCTGTTCTTTGCTATATTAATGCAAGCAAACTCATGGCTGCTCTAACACAGTGTAGTTAAGATGGTAGCCTTTTGTGATAGTTCAGTTTGCAGTAATGACAGAAGGTCTACCACATTTGTTTGTTACAATAGGGTCGAGGTGGGATAAGGTCAACAATTCAGTTCCCTTAGATGAGTATTGAAACCCACAATGTAATGCTGTTCTATCTCTTAACTATAGTTAGACAGGGAGAGCCCTCCCAGGCTCATTTGTCCCTCCCTTCACTTCTTTTGTATAGGCATTCTTTTCCTGGCTATTCCCAGCTTCAATTAATGAGCTATGGTTGATGTTAAATCAGCACGAGAGTTTTTACTGAGTGTAGGTGACATTGCTTATTTTACAAACCAGCTTAACTTGAAAAGAAGAGGAGAGGAACTCAAGCCCATTGAGCAGTCCTGATTTAATAATGGTTAGAAGATTGGTTGGTGTCACATAGATATTAAGATGCCAGTTAGTACAAATGTGAAAAAGGTATGATTTAAAAAAGTTGTAGATGCTGCCAAATGATTTAACCTTTGAAAGGCTTTGAAAGGTTTTGACATGTCTAAAGAGCAGACACAGATGCAGGTTGGATTTGATTTAAATCAAATTAATTTAGATCACAATTTAATTTTTTTAATGGATTTTTTGGTGATTTCATTTAAAAATATATTTTTTCTTTATTTAAATTGTGATTTAAATCAATTTGATTTTTATCCACCCTGTATCAGATCTTCATAAGATAGAAAGCATTGTCATGGAGAATAGTCTCCTAAATTTAAATATTCTAATATTCAGAAAAAGATGTTTAACTAGTCATTCAGGGTGCTGTAGACATCTGGAAAAAAGCAAAATTGAGTGAAAAATAGCACCAGTTCATGTTTTGGGGGTACAGGCACTCCTCACTTAACAACCAAATTCCGTTCCTATGACTAGGTCGTTAAGCGGATTGGTTGATAAGTGAGGAGCAATAATACTATTGTTGTTGTTTAGTCGTTAAGTCGTGTCCGACTCTTCGTGACCCCATGGACCAGAGCACGCCAGGCCCTCCTGTCTTCCACTGCCTCCCGGAGTTTGGTCAAATTCATGTTGGTAGCTTCGATGACACTGTCCAACCATCTCGTCCTCTTCTCCTCTTGCCTTCACACTTTCCCAACATCAGAATAAATAATACTATATACAAGAGTAATAAATCGCATGCCGTGGAGAAGGGTGTGGCCAAAGATGCAGGCATCCAGTTACGAGGGCCATAAAGGGTCAAAAATCCGAGCAGTCTTTAACAGGTAGATCATTAAGTGAGGAGTGCCTGTATAATCTATTTAATCAATCTCAGCAAACAACTGTAAGCAGCACAAGATCATTAAAATATTTCTGCAGGTTTTTTGTTTGTTTGTTTTTGTTTTTTGGATTGATTATGTATAGTGATTCTGGTTTCCGTTTTGGAAGAAACGGATTATAGATCCATTGGTTTTGTGGAGAAGAGCATTTTATTATGACTGGCAAATTAAAAAATTCTGTGGGGCAAAGTAAAATTATATATAAGTATGTAAACAACTGAGAATCTCCAAAAGCAAAAGATTTTTTTCAAAGAAAATTTCTAAGAATCTCTAGTGAATGAAAAGATTGAAAGAGAAGAAAAGAGAATGTCCTCATTCTTTTAGATGCATGTTTACATCCATCCTTTGGGAAATATCTTGCATAGTGACCTGCTGGTTCATAAATAATGTGTCGTTTTCAACCAGGCAGATTTGCTACTAGTTTTTCATATGACAGTGGCTACCAAACTTTTTAGACTCATGGCTCTTTTGACTTATTGGCCACTGGCCATAACTCCCCAGTACAATACGATTGGCATATCCACGGGATCAGTGCCCGCGGTTTCACTTATCCACTGCCTGATGATGATAATGATTATAATAATAATAATAAAAATAATAATAATAGGATCGAAAAACACAGGAACATGGAAACTAATGAACATGCATCACACACTACATCCAAAAAGCAATGTGGACAGATTATATTTACCACAAAAAATTGGAGGCCGTGGATTACTGCAAATACAGGGGGTAGTAGAGGAAGAAAAAAGAAGCCTAAATGATTATATCAGTACAAGCAAAGAAAAATTACTGAAAGCAGTGAAAATGGAGAATATATTGAAAACAACAGAAACAAAGGCTCAATATAAGAAACAACAATTTGAAAAGAAATTAAACAGTTGGAAAAATAAACCACTACGTGGACAACACTTGAGAAATATTGATGGAAAGCATGATCATAATTCAACATGGGCATGGCTAAAAGTGGGGACCCTTAAGAAAGAAACCGAAGGCTTGATTTTTGCTGCACAAGCACTCCAAACCAACGTGATGAAAGCTAAGATCCAAGGAATTGGATATCAAGAAATTTCACACAGTACTATAAGCAACTACAGATCTCAGAAATCACACCATCAGAGCTACAAAAAATGGCAATATTAGGAACAGCGTACATACTGAGTCAATATTTAATAGATACTTAGGTTTTTGGTTAAAACTTGTATCTATTATATAATACCAGCCAATGTTTTTATAATTTTGACTGTGCCTGGAGTTTTTGAACAACAACAACAACCAGCACAACCACCACCACCAAGGTATATTAGTAGAACTGGCCACTAGATGGAATCAGAGACTATTTATTTATTTATTTATTATATTTATATTCCGCCCATCTAGCCATTCGACTACTCTGGGCGGCGTACATCGAACAAAATAAACAATTAAAATAACATCAATATTCAAAAATAATCATTCAAGATGGAAAAAGACAAAGAAGATAGATCAAATAGTGTTCGGAGGGAAGGCCTGCCTGAATAGCCAGGTTTTTAATTGGCTTTTAAAAATACCCAGCGAAGGGGCCATACGGATCTCTGAAGGTAGATTATTCCATAACCGAGGAGCCACTGCCGAGAAGGCCCGGTTTCTTGTTTTTTCCTTCCGGGCCTCCCTCGGCGTTAGGCTCCTCAGTCGCACCTCCTGACTAGATCGAGTGATACGGGTAGATTTTGGTGGGAGAAGGCGTTCCGTCAGACTATAGACTAGGCTATATACAGCTTAAGGGAAATGCCCTCATGCTCTGACTTCTCCTAGGGAAGCAGTTTCTGGAAAAATGAAGAAGCTGCATTTGGGGGGGGGCAGAATGGTCCTTTGCGAACAGGGGGGGCAGTCCTTCAGTAGGACTGGGCCCAGGGTTCCCTCTCTGCACCATGCAGGGACACCAGAAAAACTGCAAGTGAGTGCTGTAGTATACTATGTGTAGGGAAGGGGGGGAAGGAGGAGAGGATTCCATGGTGCCCATGGGTTGGTTTCCCGGCGTCCCATGGAACCGCAGCACACAGTTTGGGAACCACTGTCATATCAGGTGAGCTGACAACAGGAGACTTCCCCACTTGGGGAACAAGAAAAAAAAAGGTGGCCTATTGATGCTGCTGAGGCTGCAGCGATTTTGGATCCACAGTTGTCGATCCAAGAATCTACCTCTGCTCTCACTACCGATGCTTAGTATGTGGTTTGAGAGGTTGAATGCCTAAGCCCCTCTGTGCAGATTGTTGTGACCTCGCCGAGAGCACCATCACCTTGCTTACTGAACAGTCTCCACACCTGAGATACCACAGTAGAGAGAGCAGGAGGTCAAGATTGCAATCGTTCTCACAATCGCCACCATGTCCATATTGACTACACTACTCAAGGTCTCTGTCAACGAGTTCTTGATATTGTGAGAATGCTTACTATGCACCCTTCTTTTGCCCTCCTTGCTTCATGTACGGAGACTTGATCTGGTCCTCTCAGTCATACAGGAACCATAATCATCTCAAGAGTACCTCTCCACTGCATCTCCAATGGCTTCTTCTACCAGTATTTTACCATATCCAAAAGAGATGGAGGGCTATGCCCCATCTTGGATCTACATGCCCTCAACAAGTTTATCTCCCCAAAACATTTTCGGATGGTGACATTATAATCCATCCCCCCCACTTCACTGAGGAGACTGGTTTGCGTCCAAAGACATACAAGACACTTTTATATTTCAATTCATCCATGGCATCGTCGCTTCCTAAGCTTCTTCATTGACAATCAGGCCTACAACTTCTGTGCACTTCCCTTTGGGCTATCCACTGCCCCAAGGGTTTTCACCAAGTGCATGGCACTGGTAGAAGCATTTCTCAGAACCCAAGGTGTCACCATCTTTCCCTACATCAATGATTGGCTCTTGGTAGCTCACAACAAGGATACTCTTAACTACCAACATTGCATTCATCCTACAGCTGCTCTCGAGTCTCGGGCTACAAGTCAGTACAGAAAAGTCTCACCTCATCTCATCTCAGACCATCAACTACATTGGAGCTCTTCTCGATGCTACTACTGCATGGGCCCTTCTGCCTCAAGCACGGGTAGACACTATCATTCGGTCCGCTCAGAGACTGATTCTTGCACCACACACCTTGGTTCACTCAGTGCAACGAGTGTTAGGTCTCATGGCTTCCACGACAGCAGTCCTGCCCCACTCCAAGCTGTGAATGCGGCCACTACAATCCTTCTACCTCTTTGCCTATAATGACAAGTGGGACCCACCAGACAAAAAGTTGTTTCTTTCGCCCTACCTCAGGTGACAACTTTGATAGATTGATATGCAGCAGCTTCTTTTCACCAGCCACATCCTTCCTGTTTCATAGTTGCAAATACCAGCATGACAGAATGGGTCCCCACTGCCGCCACAAAGAGAAACAAGCCACATGGTCTGCACATGAGAGGACCCATCACATCAGCTTCCTCAAACTTCTTGCCATCTTCAAAGCCCTCCAAGCTTTCAGAACCATGATACAGAGCTGTACTGTCCAAATCGCCATGGACAACACCACAGCAATGCATTACCTCAACAAACAGGGAGAAACCAAGTCCCTAAGCCTCCTCTACATCTCAGGGAATGTAGGAATGGTGTATTGCCCATCAGATTCTCCCTGTGGCAACTTATGTCTCGGGTACAGACAATGAAATGGCAGACCATCTCAGCCGCACAATGATTCTCACGCAAGAGTGGGAACTTTCCCAAAAAGTATATGCTCAGCTAGTCTCCTGCTGGGGCAAGCCTACAGTGGACATCTTCACCAATGTTGTCAACTCCAAATGCCCCTGTTACTGCTCCTGAGCGGGCAAGGACGTGAACTCTCTCAGAGACGCTTTCACCATAAACTGGACTGGAACTCACTTAAACATGTTCCCACCCTTCCCTCTGATCCAACTGATGATTGTCAAGATCCTCCTAAGATTGCTCAGAGGCGATATTCATCAGCCTATGGTGACCCTGTCAACAGTGGTTTACCACTCTTCTCCTCACAGTGACCAACTGGTGGCGACTGTCCCCACACCAAAACCTCTCCCGTCACCACAGCAAGGTACTTCACCCATATGTCACTCTTCTGAAGCTCACTGCCTGGAGGATATGCCTCTCCTCGCAGATATCCTAAGCCAAGTGAGACATCCTTCCACCAACCATCTATATGCATATAAGTGGAAGCATTTCCAGCTTTATCCATCATCACAAATCTGCCACACTCACCAGCATCCCTCTCCACTGTCTTAACCTTCCTGCTCCACCTCAAGCAAAAGAGACTTTCCATCTCCTCTATTAAGGTCTTATCTGGTAGCTATAGTGGCACATCAACCAGCTAACTACCCATCCTCATATCTCTTCAAACATCAAACTATCAAAAAATTCCTTAAGGGCCTCCAGAATGCCTATCCAGATGTGAGACCCCCTCATGACCCATGGTCTCTCCCACTAGTTCTATCACAGCTCACTAGACACCCTTTTGAACCACTGGCCACAACTGATTTCCGCCTCCTAACGCTCAAGGTGGCACTCCTTGTGGCCCTCACATCAGCCCATCAGGCTGCAGAGCTTACAGCCCTTCACTGTGATTCCCCATATCTCATCTTCTCACATAAGTTTACTCTCCACATGAACATTGCCTTCCTACCCAGGTTGCATCTCCTGTCCACATCTCTCAACCCATCAGCTTACCTGCCTTCTATCTGTCTCTGCAGAATGACCTAGAACAGTCTCTTCATTCCTTGGGTGTTAGATGAGCCTTGGCCTTTTACTTGAACAGGACTTTAGACAAACGACTGAACTTTTCATCTCATACCAAGGTCCCAAGAATGTTTTCCAAATTGATCTCTCAGGCTGTTGCCTTGGCTTATGAACTAGCACACAAGTCCCTACCTTGGACCTTCCGCAGTCATTCCACAAGAGCCATCTCCTCCTCTGTGGCCTTCATCCGAGATGTTGACATCCAAGAGATCTGTTAAGGAGCAACTTGGTCCTGTCCAATGACATTTGTCACACACTATACATTAGACTTGAGAGCTCAAAAGGATGCTGCTTTTGGACGAGCTGTCCCACTCTGTCTTGGTGTAACTTCCACCTCCAAGATATAGCTCGCTATTTTGTGTCCATACATGGACACCACAAAAAATAAGACTTGGTTACTTACATAACTATGGTTCTTTGAGTGGTAATCCATGTATCCACACAATCCCACCCACCTCCCCTCTTGTTCCACCCTTCTCTATTACTTTCTTGTGGCAGACAATTGGGACTGAGGAGAGCGGGGCCGCGCTTGCATGGTGTAAGCTAAGGCACTTTGGTTTTTTGAGGAACTTTCCGAAGTGATGTCATGTAGGCGCACACCCATTTTGTGTGGATACATGGATCATCACTCAAAGAACCATAATTATGTAAGTAACCAAGTCTTTCTTTATAGCTACAGGTGGCAAAATGTTCCCTGTGGGTTTCATGAGGCTCTGTGGGATCCAAGTGCATCCCCCCAGGCTTCTCCAGCCCCCAGGCAACACCAACAGCCCCTGTTACTCCCAGTTTCTAAAAAGTATAAAGGCCTAGAATAGACCTGGGGAAAGGAGAAATTGATGTATATTGCAAATCTCATCTCTATAAATTTTTGGAGGGTGCATTCTGGAGTTTGGGAGCAATATTTTTTTTTTCCAAGATGTTTTTGGGTATAAGCTTTTGAGAGACAATCTGTTGCCCTTTAAGGTCTGGAGGAGAGCAAAAATCATGCTAGCCCTTGGTAGCTGTCCATTCCCGAAGTATAGAGTAGCAAAAGTTCCATCACTAAAACATGCTGAATCACCATCATTCCTCCTTTGACCTTTTCCATCTTAATTTCCCTCGAACTGCTGATCTGTGCTGTTCTTCCCTCTGGATGTTTTTGTCTGATGTTAAAAGACTTTTGTTAACTCTTAACAGCTGAATCTCCAAGTAATCAGTTACTGGTTTTTATGCTTGCAAATCTCTCTGTGAAAGAACTAGGTAGTAGCAGGTCAATCTGCCACAACTCTTCTAGTTCTGTTGGTTCAATTATTATGCTTTCTTCAAGTGGCTGTAAGCCAAGAGGGGGCAAAAAACTACCATATTCTTTGGGTTGGAAAAAATACAAACCAATTAAATTAAATTAATTTAAATCAAACTTTCAGTTCCTTGGGCTTTCCAAAAGATGGGGAACATTCAGTTTTTAAAACGATAGTTCTTGGATCCTGCAGTCATTGTGGCACTAAGCTAAAAACACCAGAACTAAGTGACCAAACAATAATCAACAACAACAAAAAAAAAAAAACCCTAGTTGATAGTATTTATTGCAGATGGTTCAGATGCTGCTTTTTATTTAGGAAATGCAGTTTGTGCATCTTGTGCTGAAACATTTATTTATGTTTTAGCTAACGGGAATGACAACAAAAAGTTTAAAGGAGACAGATCTCCCTGCTCCCCTTCACGAGTCCTTCATCTCCGTAAAATTCCAAATGATGTCACTGAAGCAGAAGTAATTTCTCTAGGTCTACCTTTTGGCAGAGTAACCAATCTCTTGATGTTGAAAGGAAAAAGCCAGGTATGTAATACTTTGCAGTATCAAAAGTACAAGAAAAAGTAGTTTATGTAGCACAAGGTGTTTGACTAGTGGATACAGTAGAGCTGATAATACGGTTTATTCATCCATCTTCCGTCAGTGGCTCATGTGTTTGAAGGCTGATGTTCAAAGCCAAACATCTTCCCTTGAAATGAAGAAGTAACTGCTTATTACTGAGCCAAAGCTGAATTTAGCCATGTAATCCCCAGCCAACCCAAAGTGAGGAACGTAGTAATGATCTTGTAGTCTTGTTTTCCTTGTGTGTGACAGAAGAAGAGAATATAATGCACAAGTCCAAGGTTCGTTTCTGAAATGAGAAATAGTGGTTCTCTTTATATCACTATATCTCATTATACCCAGCTATTATACAGTAGTAAAGCAAAACACTTGCTAAAATAATTCATACTGTAGTTTAGAGTTGGACAGACTTCAGAATTGAGCTCACAATCCTCTCTGCCATGTCCACTCCTATCTCAGGATTAGTCCATTTCAGCAACCTGCTTAAGGAGAAAATGTAATTTGTTGTTGCTGTAGTTAAACAGTCAGACATTCTTATAAACTTATAACAAATTATTCAAAAATCTATGTAGATCTCAATCTATTTTCATTCCACCTTTACTGCAGAACATTTGCTTAGCTTATTTTTTAAAAAATCTTTTGTTAATAATTTCTAATGTCGTTTTGTAATAGTGTGCATTATGGGAGTAGAACTTAAAATAATGTCAGAGAACTGCTCTGGATCACATCATGATTGCTTCTTTCTCTCAGATGATGGCATGCCAGGAACATACTAAAGCAGGACATTCGCCTGGCAAAACAGAATCCTGACTTGACCAGCCTTATGTGTGTGGCAATATTACTCATATTTACTTAAGCAAATACTTAACTGCTGCTTTAATTAAATAATTTTGTAGCTGATAGTGAAAAATAAAATCTCAAAGTTTTGTTTTGTAAATAGGCACCATGCTAGGATAAATCACATGTTGTAATTTGTGTAGGACTTTTATTGGTGGAAATGATTTTACATACAAAACGTTCCTCTGTTTGTGTTAATTGCAGGCTTTCCTAGAAATGGCTTCAGAAGAAGCTGCTGTTACTATGGTGAACTACTACACTCCCGTTACTCCTCACCTCCGCAGCCAGCCTGTTTATATTCAGTATTCCAATCACAGAGAATTGAAGACTGACAATCTACCCAATCAGGCTGTAAGTATGCTACTTTTAAGGGAGGAATGACATTTATTAAAGCTCATTAATATGCAAAAGGATTTTTTTTAACCACTTAAGCATTGTATGGTCATTAAGCTTCTGTTTGCCTAAGTGAAGGCAGGCTAGTCTCTTGATATTAAGCTGAGACAATCGAGCTTCAGTTATGTTGCTACCTTTGACATGAAATGGCTGGGAATATCCATAATGGGTTATGGTTGAAAATGACAAGTTGGTGATGTCACTGTTGTCTTTGTTTCCCGTCTTGGATACCAGGAACCTGTGGTATTTTGTGCTATTATAATGTTTTGTTAAAAATTCAAGGTATCTCCCCTTTTCTATACTCTATTTACCATCCGCCAGCAATTTTTTTATCTGGTTTGAGCATTTACTGTCAGTTCCCAAATTCTAGAGCTGACTATTTGCATAAGGGAATTCAGCCTTCCCGAATGAGTTGTCTTTGACTGTTTTGTTTTGAAACCAACCATTCATACTGGTAAAGCATGCAAGGAAAAAAAAGCATGTCTAACTGAAATACTTTTGAGAATAAAACACAGGGGAAATGGATCAAATTGTATGCTTTTCTCTGTAGATGCCTCCTAAGGCTTAGCCTGTTCCATTAGATGCTTCCACAATCCAAGCATTAAGGCTTTATTCCTCTCCAGCAGGCCATCCCATGCTGACATGGCCCACAAAACACTTGCTAGCCGGCTTACCCCCTCCACGTATTCTGCTGCCATTCGAAGAAAGAAAGGAGAAGTTGAAGGCAGCAGTAGAAGGGAGTGTGAAGGCAATGGCTGCTGCTGCAGCAACACCTCCACAGTCTTCTCATAAGAAAGAAAAGCCAGCAGATGATGGTGGTTGATACAGCTGCAGCCTTCTCGTGACATAAAATAAGGAGGTTGTAGCAGATGTGGCAAATATATCCTCAGGCAAGCTGTACAGAGAGATGGCTGGTTTTTTTAAATGCTATGCCCATCCTTCCCATAGTTCCTTGGTTCTGAGCCCTTTGAAGTTATACATTTAAGAAAACTAGCTGGCTCTGTATAAAGCTACTCTGTTTCCCCGAAAATAAGACCTAACCTGAAAATAAGCCCTAGTATGATTTTTCAGGATGCTTGTAATATAAGCCCTACCCCAAAAATAAGCCCCAGTTAAGTGAAACCCCACCCTCCACCATTGTGCAGCATTGTGCAGCAACCAGAAGATGACATGACTGTAAAATAAAACATCCCCTGAAAATAAGCCCTAATGTGTTTTTTGGAGCAAAAATTAATATAAGACCCTGTCTTATTTTCGGGGAAACACGGTAGTCATAGTGGCAGCTCTGTAGAATTCCCCAGGCCACAGTGGCAAGGGACAGACCATAGTGCATCCCTTGGTCAGAGTGCCCCGGTGTACAAGGCAGCTGCCTTGCTGCAGGTAGTGATAAGGCTGACCGTGTTTCCCAGCCATATATCAACCAAATATTTAATACAGTGGTGCCTTGACTTATGAACTTAATTGGTTCCGGAACTCCGGTCGTAACTCGAAATGGTCGTAAGTCGAAGCACCATTTCCCATAAGAATGCACTGAAATGCAATTAATCCATTCCGGCCGAAGAAAAAAATCGCACACAAAAAAAACCAAAAAACACTGCAAGACCCATCGGAAACGCGATTAATCCGTTCCGGCTGAAGGGGGGGGGGGGAGAAAAGCAAACAAACCGTGCAAGACCCTTCGGAAATGCAAAAAAAGCAAAGCAGAAAGCAAACCGTGCAAGACCCATTGGAAATGCAAAAAAAGCAAAGCAAAAAGCAAACAAACTCGCAAGACCCATTGGAAATGGGGGGGGGGAACCCCAAAAAGCAAACAAACCCCGCAAGACCCATCGGAAATGGGAAAAGAAAAAACCAAAAAGCAAACAAACCCCCCAACACCCATCGGAAATGGGGAAAAAAACCCCAAAAAAGCAAACAAACCCCGCAAGACCCATTGGAAATGGGAAGGGGGACCAAAAAGCAAACAAACCCCGCAAGACCCATCGGAAATGGGGGGGGGGGAACCAAAAAACAAACAAACCCTGCAAGACTCATCACAGCATAGAAACGTAATCCCACCACCCAGCCCAAAACCACGCTGCAAAACCCACCCAGAACAGTTTTTAAAAAGCAGAAAGCAGCACCTTACCTTACCAGGCAGTCCGAAGCCTCCTCCGATTGCACTCACTCTAACCGTTGGGGCGAAAGAGCTACAAAGAAGCAGCCTATTCGCCTACCAATGGTTAGCAATTTGAATTCCCCCCCTTTTCCCCCTGCCTTTTTCTGTTCGTAACTGGAAGCTCCGGCCGCAAGTCAAAGCAAAATTTTGCGGCCGAAGCTGGTCGTAACTCGAAATGGTCGTATGTTGGGACGTTCATAAGTCGAGTCACCACTGTAGTCAGCTTACTTGAAGAATTCTTTCTGGTGCTTTCCTGATATATTTAAAAGAGTTGGCTGTTATCTGTCCACACACAGAAAAGGGCTGGTTTCTTCTTCCCTTACTAAGCTGTACTGGTTTAGAAACTGCAGTTTCCCACTCCCGGTCCTTCTCTTTCCTTTTCAGCTATGCATGCTCTTTCTTGTACTACCAAAAATTAAGTTGAAACTCCGAATATCAGAATTCTAGCTTTGGGAAGATGGGAGTATCTCTTTTCCCTCCAATCTATGTCCATGTCCCCTTAACACCCGAACCCTTGTATTATTTTACAGTAGGATAACCTGATCTCAGTTCTTCCTGATGTATTCAGTATTGTTAGAATTTCCATGGGCCATCAGTATTAAAAGGGTGTTTTTGTTTCCCACACCATGGTTTTGTTCTCTGATATCATCTGCTAACACACAAAGAAGGTTCTTTTTTTCTGACACAAGTTTAATTAGACGTATTGTTTTCAATTACTTGAGTGTTACTAGTTTCTGAAAACTTTAATCTGATATATTTTGTATTATTTACTGTTCTTATTCATAGGATTTTTATGTCCTTAAAGTTTTTGATTATACTATGAGGTGCTTTGGACAAAAGGCGGGACACAACTGAATAAAATAAATCAAAATTAGAGATATAAACAGCTGAGTTAAACAATGTCAATTGGAGTGATGCAGTAACTAGGTTTGCTTTAGAACAGATGCCCTCAATGCTAACATGTTAGACTAGAATGACCTGTTTGGGGGTGATGTGGGGTTGCAGTCCAGAACAACCAGGAAGTACCACGTTGAGAACACTATTTAGAACACAAGTGCCTTGCTGAAGAACATCAATTATAATCTCGCCTAGTTTCATTGAAAAAAATCCCAGCAACAAACTAGGAGTTAAGTGAACCCTGAAAATCAGCAATATTCACTAGAAAACCATATCCACCTCTGTTTCAGACATGGAAGATCCAGATATTTAAATAGATAAAAAGCTGAACATTAATAATGATTTTAAGAAAAAATATTAAAATAGGAAAATATTATTTTCTTTAAATGTCTAACCCTAGCTTAGTAATGAAAACTCTTCTGTCCCTTGGCTGGCTCTCTCCTTTAAAACCTTTGTCTTTAGTGCTAGAACCTTTAGGTAATAGATAGTTTGATTAGACATTTGATAACTAGTTTGATTAGATAGTTTTCTAGAACCTCAGTACTTGGTTGTTTCATAAACCAGCTTTGCAAAGCATGAATATCCCACTGCTGAATTTTGAATGCAAACATTCCTGGTTGAATGATTGGAAGCAGGTAGCACATGCCTTGTCAAACCTTCACCTGTGTTTGCTAGCCTGTTTTATGATATTTGATCCATTGGATACCCTAAACATTTATTTTCATTTGAACCATAAACACACTTGTGGATATGTGTGTATGTGAGAGAGAAATAAATGTGGTATTGCACCATCTTATCAGTATGTTCTCTGGACTGAGAAATGGGCTTGTGTAGCCATTTTTCTTCTAGCTTCTCTCCATAATAGTTAAGGTCTTAGATAGCACCAGATTATAAACAGATAACACTGTTGTCAGTACATGATTAGTCTCTATCCACCTGTCCAGCCAGGCAAAGAAAAGACAAAATTTTGTTTACTAAGTCAGAAAACCTCTGAGGAAGTCAATTCTCTTTGACGTTAAGGGTGATGAATTAATGTCACTCTAGTCCAGTGATGGCGAACCTATGGCACGCATGCCACAGCTGGCACATGGAGACCTCTCCCTGGGCACGCGAGCGGAGCGCTACCCCCCCACCTATCCCCCGCAGCCGAACCTCAAACTGCACGATTGTAAGCCACCTATCCCTGCTACCTTCCTTGGTTGCGGCACTTGTAAATCAGTTCTTTTAGAGATCGGAGATAAGGCTGCTTTATTGTTTACTGCTGTAGAACAGCCCGGGGCAGTCAATCCGGCTTGTGAATTACTACTTCCGCCGGAGGTGACTGCAAGCAGGAGGGAAAGCTCCAATTAAAGCGGGAAGGAAGGTGCGAGAGAGGGACGGGTGGATTCATCAGCTTGTTTAAATGTAATGAGAGGAAACAGGAACATACTGAACTGATGCAAATGACTGCTGAAAATTTAGGGAGGGAGAGAGGGAGGTTGTGTGTGTGAGAAACTGACTCTTTCATAAAACCATGAAAAAAGGAACCTTCCAAAGTGTTTGTGTGTGTGTATGTGTGTGTGAGAGAAAGAGAGACACAGAGAGACTTGACTCATAAAACCAGAATTAAAAAGGCATCAAAAGCTAATCACAATTGGTGGATTGCATTGCATTAAAAGTACCCAGTAAAGGATTTCGGTAAGATTGTATTATGGTACACACTTGATTTTTTTTCTGGCCAGCCTTACAAATTGCTTTCTGTTTGACAGAGTGGGAGGTGGAAGTAATTTTAAGGCATTTTCCACATAGTTCTATTTTTAATCCAAAATATGGCCCTGCAATGTCTTTTTCTGGTAAGTAGGGAAATTAACAAAAGAAGCCTAAACATGTTTGTCTTAAAACAGCCTTTGATGAAAAGATTTTTCTGCCCTCTGCACCATTTGAAATATTTAAATATCTAAT
Organism: Intellagama lesueurii; assembly: GCA_037013535.1. Taxonomy (NCBI): domain Eukaryota; kingdom Metazoa; phylum Chordata; class Lepidosauria; order Squamata; family Agamidae; genus Intellagama; species Intellagama lesueurii. The sequence continues at coordinate 108,678,775 of JBAJHW010000002.1, read as the reverse complement.
ATTTTATTGTGTGATTATTTAATTGTCGTTATATTTTATGATGTTTTATATGTTGAATTTATTTTATACTTGTAATTATGTTGTTTGTTTGATTGTGTTGTGAACCACCCAAAATAGCCTGACTAGATGGGTAGCATACGGAAGGGAGGGAGGGAGGAAGGAAGGAAGGAAGGAAGGAAGGAACTTTTAACTTGGCAGCAATCGGTCAAGGTTTGAAAAATTATAGTACTATAGAAATATATCAGAAATATATCATTAGAGCTTCACCATATGTTATGGGATGAAGCTCTGCAATCCTGTGATGTAACACTTCTAAAATACAATGCTATCCATGTTTATACAAGCGTAAGTCCCTTGTAGTCAATGGTGCTTATTCCCAGGGTGTTTATATAGGAAGACAGGCTTGATAAATGATTATTCAGTAATCTTTCTGGATTTTTAAAGGATGAAGTAACAGTATGAGTACTTAATCCATTCATTGGTTAAGTATAACATTCAGAATGCCTCCACCTATCTTTAATTGAATTCAGTTATGCCATTTATCAGGTTCCTTAGGTGATCTTCGTTAAGATACTGGTTAGATCCCAATCATCTGAGGCTTCAGCAAAGTCCCCAGACTCTGTTTTTGATTCCCAGGGTCCTCAAACTGGGAACATTGAGAAACGCTGCCATGATAGATGTGACCAGTCATGGGATAATCTGCAAAACAAACTGGTGAAGTGAATACAAAAGTAGCTTTTCTAAGAAAAGCATACAACAGAGATGGGGGTTGAGCTTTAAAAAACACTACTCTTCAGGGAGGCTTTTCAATCCAACCCTGTCTGAGCGCTTCCCATCTGGTCCTCTTTATTGTGAAAATTTGTTGGTGCCATTGGCTTTTATGGTTTTGATTTGTCATTGCTGTTTCTGTTACATTTTAGTGTCCATAGTTAGTTTGTCCTGGTTTGTAATTGTCTTTAAGCCGCCCAGAATAGTTCCTTGGGACTAATGGGGTGGTATATAAATTAAATATAAATAAATATAAATAAAACCATGAAAAAAGGAACCTTCCAAAGTTCATCTCCACTGCATTTAGCTCTGCAATTTTTGCTGAGAACAGCAAGTACAGTAGTTCAAGATTCTGTTTAGACTCTAAATTGAACTGGGCAGAACTGGAATATTTAGCAGAGTCTCACTAACAGCAAACACCTAGTAAAAGACAACCAACACACCTGGGACTAGATTTCTGAAGTGTGTAGCAATCATGTTTCTCTGTTTCTCATCCCCAAAGCAGGCAAAAGTATCATAGTTTATTCCCCAAATCTGAATCCCAGTCTCTCTTCTCCTGGTCCTGCTTTGACTGCAACACCAAACAAAAGGTCTTACAAACAAAAGACTGTGGTTTTCTTTATTGAGTCAATCCATCTCATGTGCAGTCTTCCTCTTTTCCTACTGCATTGCACTTTTTCCTGCATTGCTGCCTTTTCCAGTGAGCTTGTCTTCTCATGATTCCACTGTAGTACAATACCCTTTGCTTGGTTATTTTAGCTTCTAGTGAGAGTCCACACTTAATTTGCTTTACTTGTCTTTCTGACAAGTCATGATACCTGTAAATCTCTTTTCCAACACTACATTTCAAATAAGTGAAATGTGTATATACACTTTATGTAGTGTATAAAATGTAGGTATACACTTAAAAAATTTGCACTCCTATATATAGCTGCTTTTCTGAGGGTAGCTTACTTTGGAGGAAACAAGTTCAGGATTTCAATGTACTTAATAAGCTTTATAAATAGGGTGCATTTAATTCAGTGTAGCATTTTGCACTTGACTTTTTTCTAAAAGAGCTGTCAGTTGGAGGAATCAATAAAGAACCAGACAGACAAAATGTGTAAATGACATGAGTTATTTTTTCTAAACTAAAACCTCAGTATTCAGGTTTAATTGCAGTGTTGGCACTTCGAAATAAATAATTTGGTTTTGTGTTGCTGTTTGGGCACTCGGGCTCAAAAATGTTCGACATCACTGCTCTAGTCTATGTGTCTCACTCTAGAAATCCATTAGAATTTTTGCTACTCTATACTGCAGTAGACTGGCTGAAATACTGTTGCACAGCTTTATGCTGTATAAGGCTGACAGAGTCATAAGTTACAGCTCTTTTTAATGAATTAAAATTTTCCAGTATTTCTGCATCACCACCAAAGGTTCCAAGGCTTTCTTTCATATTGGGGAAGATGTTGGAGGCCCCAGGACTTGAAGTTGGGGAGTCTAGTTTTTGAAAGCTGCTGCCTCTGGGATGATTTATGGCTGCCGCTGCTGGGATGATTGCTGTGGCAATTTTCAGAAATTAAAGACTTCAGCTCCCTTGTCCTATTACTCCAAAAGCTTCTGTAGGACAAAGGATTTCACAGGATCTTCAGAAGCTTTGGCAGTGGGGGTGGGGCGGTTTGGAAATTTTTAATTTATGAAAAAGCATTGCAGCTGATAATGTCATCAGTCTTACATGGTATAAAGTTGCATAACAGGAATCCAGCCATTTGGACCAAATTACCACATGATCAGTGTTGGGAGATGCCCCACTAGAACCAGAACATTTTTACCATTAACTTAAAATGATATGAAAAAATGATATGAATGATATGAAAAAATATTAACTGCTGTAAGTGAATACTTATTACAGGTGATCACATAGGACGTAGTGCAGAGAAAGTACATGTGAAGCTGTGTCCTTTGATTTTTTTTTGTTTCTATAGGATTTAATTCAGACCATAATTTGTGTCAAAGTTGTGTTACAATGGTGTGTATGATACATAAGTAAGTTTTTTAACTCATTTGCTTCTGTTTTCTCTCTTAGAGAGCTCAAGCAGCATTGCAAGCAGTGACTGCTGTGCAGTCTGGAGGCCTGGCCCTTACAGGTGCTCCAGCTACTGAGGGTGGACTACCTCCTGGTCAGAGTTCGGTTCTCCGAATTATAGTTGAAAATCTCTTCTATCCTGTAACTCTAGAAGTGCTATATCAGGTAAGAAGCTTTTCTTTAAAAAAAACACACACACATTTTTTGCATTTCATGTGACCTTAAAGCCTGATATTTATTCCTTCAGTTCTTGTTCCATATGATCCTATTTCAGGAGTGAACTTGTATAGTGGCAGGCTACTTTTTGACAAGGGGAAAGACCTGGTTAGGATTGTTTTATAGAGAGAACAGTCATCACAGTACTGAGAAATTGGCTGTTGGGTGCTGCGTATTCACTCAAGATGCATTCTCTTCTGCTCCTCTTTTCCTACATGGGCTCTGTGTTAGGCAGTTGTAAACAAAGGCACACATTTTTAAAAATAAGTCAAAATGCAGAAAACTGATAGTTATAGCTGAATGGAAACACTTAGAATTAGAATTAATGACTTTTATTTGATCATATATTTAGTGTACAGTTTAGTGCAAATTTAGTGTGAGAATTGTATTTACGTATTTAATTAAATGTGCTGTTCTCAATGTTGTAGTGCACTTCACATGTATGTATATATATTATATATATTAAAGCATTTCTTTAGTCAAGCCGTTGCTGGATCCTTGCTCTTCCTGGCTCATAAAAGTTTCCAGAAAGGGACTGGTCGATTGGGTAGGAGGAGTGGTGAATGCCTCCTTGCAACAGGATAGGATCCCTGCATGCTTAAAGGAAGCAATAGTAAGACCATTGTTAAAGAAGCCCTTTTTGGACCCCACAATGCTGAATAATTACCAACCAGTATCTGATATCCCATTCTTGGGGCAAGTGCTAGAGTGGGTTGTGGCCTCTTAGTTTCGTAGGTTTTTGGATGAGACAGATTATCTAGATCCATTTCTATCTGGCTTCAGGCCTGGTTATGGGACAGAAGTGGCTTTGGTTGCCTTGGTAGATGACCTACACTAGGAACTGGATAGGGGAATCTGTGTCCCTGTTGGTTTTGCTGGACCTCAGTGGCTTTCAGTATTATCGACCATAGTATCCTCCTGACCCATCTCTCTGGAATAGAACTTAGGGGTGGTGTTTTATGATGACTCCAGTCCTTCATGGAGGCAAGAACTCAGAAGGTGGCGCCAGAGGATTCCTGTTTGACACCCTGGCCACTGACCTGTGGGATCCCTCAGGATTCTGTTTTGTCTCCTGTGTTATTTAACATCTACATGAAACCACTGGGAGAGATTATCTGGAGTTTTGGGATTTGGTGTCACCAGTATGTGGATGACACCCAACTCTACCTCTCCTTGCCACCTAAATCCAAGGAAACTGTTTTGGCTTTAAATCAGTGTTTGATATCAAGAATGGACTGGATTAGGGTGAATAAATTGAAGTTTAATCCAGATGAGACAGAGGTGCTTCTGGTCAATCAAAAGGCAGATCAAGGAATAGGGATGGAGCCTGTACTGGATGGGATTATGCTCCCACTTTAAAAAACAGGTGCACAGTTTGGGGGTGCTCCTGGATTCATCCTTGAACTTGGATGCCCAGGTCTTGGAGCGGGCCAGGTGTGCATTTGCACAATTAAAACTAGTGTACCAGCTATGTCGATGTTTTGACAGATCTGATCTCTGTCATACACACCCTAGTTATATCTCGGCTGGATGACTGTAACACGCTCTATGTGGGGCTGGTGATGGAAAGTGTCAGGAAATTTCAGCAGTTCCAAACTGCAGCAGTCAGATTGCTGACTGGGGCTGGTTACAGGGATCACATAACCCCCCTGTTACAGGAGCTCTACTGGCTGCTGATCTGTTTCTGGGCACAATTCAAAGTGCTGGTTTTAACCTATAAAGCCCTAAATGTCTTGGGTCCAAGCTATCTCAAAGACCGTATCTCCCATTATGAGCCGGCTTGGCTGTTAAGATCATCAGGAGAGGCCTTTCTCTTGGTCCCACCAGCTTCACAGGTGTGTTTGGTGGGGACACGGGAGAGGGCCGCCTCTGTCTCTGCTCCAAGACTTTGGAACTCCCTCCCACAGGAGGCCAGACTGGTTCCATCTTTGCTGTCCTTCCGTAAGCAGGCACAGACATTTTTCTTTAGGCAAGCCTTCCCTCTGTAATTAGCTACCTGTGTGTGATTTTTAGATGGCTTGTTATGCATTACTGCTTTGACTGGATTTTTAGTACTACTTGTGTTTTTCATTTTTGGGTTTTCCATTTATCAGAGTGACATTTGTTTTTTTATTTTATTTGTGTACTTATTGTTCTTAGCATTAATATTGCCTTTTAATGATGCAAGATGCCTCTTTCTATTAATTGTTCTTAGCTTTAAATATTGTCTTTTAATTATGTTAACCACTGTTGTAAACTCATTGTTTTCAACTTTAAATATTTTCTTTCACTGTTGTAATTTTGGGTCCTTTTCAAGGAGAAAGGTGGGGTAAAAATATTTTAAATATTTTAAATAAATATAAACAATTTAAAATAAATCCAGTTCTCTGGCCCAAGTTATCTTACTTAGTTACACCAGTGTAATGCAAACAGTGTGTTCTTTGGAGGAGAAATGCCTCAAGTAAAGAAACTACAGTAGACAGTATCTGTTGTATAATGAATACAATAGATAATGTATGCAGTGATTTCTTAACTTTATTTATTTATTTAAAATGTTTCTATCCCACCTTTCTCCTTTAAAGGACTCAAGGTGGCTTACATTTAAAAAATCAGCATTTAAAACCTAAAAACAATTAGTATACAAATATTAAAATAGAATTAAACAAGTATTACCATATTTTTCTGTGTAAAAGACGATACTTTTTCCTAAAATTGTTAGAGTAAAAATTGAGGGTCGTCTTTTACACAGAAGTAAGCCGAGGAGAAAACTGTGCGGTTGCGAAACTGCCTATGTCTGCCTCCAGTCACGAGTGAAACTGCGGATAGCTTGTCTCTGCAAACAGGCTTCCTCCAATCACAAGTCTTATGCAAATGATGTAAGCTGATGCCGAGGAGTGTGTAGGCCAGCGATGGCGAACCTATGGCACGTGTGCCACAGCTGACACGCAGAACCTTCTCTGTGGGCACGCAAGCCATAAGTCACCAGATCACGACTCCCGGCAGCTGAACCTGAGGAAGCAGCTGCAGCCACGGTACTAGCACCCCGACAGGCAGCGGGCCAGGATCTGGAGCAGCTGGTGCTGGCTGCGGCAGGCTGGCCGTGTTCCTAACGGCCGAGCTATAGACAGTGGTGTGCTTGGTCTCGACTGGAGGCAGATCTGGAGTGGGGTCTGGAGGCACCTCCGTGCCTGGGATTCTCCCTTCTGCTTCTGCCACCGCCGCCCGCTGTCCCCCCCCCCCCCCCCAGTTTGGGCACTCGGGCTCAACCATCACTGATGTAGGCAGTGTGACAGTGACCAGTAAGGGTGATGCATAATATCATAGCACTGGCATGTAAAAGTTGCCTAATTACTAAATAAAAATGTGTTCCTTTCTAATGTTTAAAATACTGATTTCTGAATTTTGGGTTAGAAAATTGGGGGGTGTCTTATACATGGGGGCATCTTACACACAGAAAAATATGGTATATTAAAATAAAATCAGTATTAAAACGCATTTAAAACATCAGAGCACAATCCATTTAAAACTTCTCTCAGACAACCTGTCATTAAGGCAAAGCCTGCCTAAAGAGAAAGGTCTTTGCCTGCTTGCGGAAAGACAGCAATGATGGGGCCAGCCTAGCTTCCCATGGGAGGGAGTTCCAGAGTCTGCAAGCAGCGACAGAAAAGGCTCTCTCCTGTGTCCCCACCAAGTGATGCTCTTAATGCATAGGCAGGCTCATAGAGGGAGATGCAGTGTTTTAGATAGTTTGGTCCCAAGCCATTTAGGGCTTTACAAGTTAAAACCAGCACTTGGAGCAGTTCACCTGCAAGACTTGCTCTGTTTGTGTTATGTGGACACAACTATGCAGGAGGACTTTCACCAATGTTAATATAACCATCAGCAGCAAATACATTAAGAGTGAAAGGATATGAGTTTTTAAAATCTTTTTAAAAGCAGCCAGAGTTGGCTTCAGCCATATGTCTCTCATGAGGGAGTTTAAAAGAATATAAGCCACTACAGTACTGAGAAGGCCCTAACTGTAATGCCTACCAAATGTCCTGACCTTTGTGATGGGCCAGTGAGCAGGACCATTTCCAGTTCGTCTCTGGAAATACGCAGGCAACATAGCATAGCAGGTATAGATTGTCTAGCCTCAGCAGGGACATAAACTGCCTCATCTCTAGCTTCTGAAGTTTCTGAGTCATTTTCAAAGGCAACCTCAGGTACAGCACACTACAGTATGAATGTAACTAGATCATGCATAACAGGTCGGATGAACTTTTTTGCAGTTAAGATTGCAAATGATATGTCAGTTGATCTTAGTAAAAGACACTCTTGGCTATTAGAACCACTTGAGTTTCCATAGAAACCAGTAAATACAGAAGAATACTCAAGCTACAAACTTGGTGTTCAAGGGAAGTGCAGTCATGTTTGATACCAATTGAATTCCTCTATCCAGACCAGTAGATCTTTTCATCCCAATTATTTCTGTTTTATGTGGATTAAGTTTCCGCTTGTTTGAGCTTATCCATCCCCACTCCATCTTCAGCCAGTAGCCACGGCTATACAGGAGTGCCAGAGCCTCCCTGGAATTCACAGGTGGAAAAGAGAGGTGGGCATATTTTGATGGTGATACACTTCAGATGTCTTTTTTTTTTAAATGACTGGTAAGATTAGAGCCATTTTAACATCATGTTCTGTAAATACAACCTACGTTTGCAGTTACATGGTCAGTGGTATTAAAAGCTTCTGAGAAATCCAGGAGAAAAAAAGAGAACTAACATTGTAAATCACACATAATGTTGAAATAGAATTCATTTCGCTCTTTTCCTTGCAGCTTAAGTAGCAATATAACTGAACAATCTAATGGTAAAGTACAGCAGTTATGTTTCCTTTCAGTTAATGAATTCATGTAAATCCTGATGTAGCTCCCTTAACGAAGAGTGAAGTTAAGTAATTTAGAAAATAGCATTGATTATGTGAAGTATCCATGCTGTTTATATCTCAAGCTTTCCTAGAAGTCATTGAAGCATGAATTGACTAGTTGGCTTTTTATTTAGATTTTCTCCAAGTTTGGGACAGTCTTGAAGATTATCACGTTCACAAAGAACAATCAATTTCAGGCCTTGCTTCAATATGCTGATCCAGCAAATGCACATTATGCCAAAATGGTAAGTGCCATTTTGGACCTGATAGTTTTTGAATTTGAACTTCTAACTGTTTGCTTCATATGACTTTCATTTTTCAACATCTCCCCTTGCATTCTGATGTTATATCACAGTCATATCCTAACTGGAATTTTTAGAATGTGTCAGTACAGGGATAAATTTGCCACACATTCAGATATTAAGTTTATCTTAACACCATTTTGTCTTTCTGCAGTAGTCTCATATTTGTCTTTTTTACACACAAAGGTTTTGCATGAGGCATGCAATTAGTTAATATAGCTTGTACATGCATAGATATAAATTCTGAATACTCTTTTAAATGTTAAGAGCTGTGGAAGACTCTTCCTTTGTAACTTGAATAAAATACCTGTCATATATCTATGGGTTTGTGTGTTGTAAGTGTATACAATTGACAACTGTTTAATGCTCTAATTGGGGAGAAATTGGTGATGCATGAGAACATGAACAGTGCAGAGCACAAAACAAATATAGGATGGAACACAGCATATCTCAAATCTCAAGGTGTGTGGTGGTAATATGCTGAGCATTGTGGTAATGCATGAATGATAAAAATATATATTAAATAATTGTGTGCTGTCAATTCCGACTTATGGCGATCCTTTTCAGGGTTTTACAGGTAGAGAGTACTCAGAAGTTGTTCACCATTCCCTTCTTCTGGGGGCATCCTGGGACTGTGCAGCTTACCCAAGACTACACAAGTGGCTCTTTTCCCAGAAGGCACAGTGGGGAATTGAACTCCAAACGTCTGCCTCCATAGCCAGATACCTAACTCACTGAACTATCCAGCCAGGTTGAATGATAATAGCTTCTTACAATTAGTGCATATATTTGACCAAGAACCTATAAAGGCATAGGGAATGACACCAGAAATGTGGGCTAGGTCTCTGCTTGACCCCTTTTGTTCTGCCGAGCCTTCTTTAAAATTGCAGTATATCTTAATCACAAACAGTTGAAAAATAGGATTTCATAACTGCTACTCAAATGAGTATCATATAAATATAATAAATAAATATTTTTGTCTTCTCATAGGCTCTTGACGGTCAAAATATATACAATGCTTGCTGCACTCTTCGTATCGATTTCTCCAAGCTAACAAGCCTTAATGTAAAATACAACAATGATAAAAGCAGAGACTTTACTCGTTTGGACCTTCCTTCGGGCGATGGACAGCCTTCTCTTGATCCCACCATGGCAGCTGCTTTTGGTAAGAACTTTTCCTTTGTAGGTAGAAGATGGAACAAGTTACTTCTTTGTGCGGTTTTTTAGTAACATTAGCCTATTGAGTTTTTTAAACATTGAATTACAGTCTGTTGCTCAGCTATGAATTTCATTATGTCACAGAAATGGTTTTGAAACTAAAGAGTATATTAAAAACACATTTCTTAAAAAACTGGAAAACTACAACTTAAATTCCAAATATAAAATTATAATCCCATTACATTTAATTTCCCCAAACAGAAGAAAGGTAACCATGTGAGAGGCCTCTAACAAGATGCTCTCATGTCATTTTTTCTCCTGATGACGAGAACTATCTGCTTCCAGCTTTACTCTCACTAATTTGGTATAGGGTTCTTGGGATTCATATAGTAATTTGCTAATGATAAGTATGAACCTCTTAGCTCTTTCAGCCTGTATCTGAAAGCCAGCTCATGAACAGGTCTGTGACGAGGGAAAAATGCTGCTCGATGAGTCACAGCTCCCTCCCTGCCTGCCTCCTTCCCCTCCGCCTGTCTCTCTCTCTCTCTCTCTCTCTCTCTCTCTAATCCTGCAGTCCTCCCCTCCCTCCCTCCCATTGCAAAAGGAAAACTACCTTCTTCTCGCGAGAAGAGAGTTCGAGCGGTACATAGAGATATAGCTCTTCAGGAGAATGTAGAGTAGTCCCATGCTGGAGAATATGGAGATTCCTTGCTCCCAATTTTAACCGAACGAGGACACATCCTGGGGTGGGAGAGAACCGTGGCTCCTTAAGAGGCCGGGCGCTTTTGCTTTCAGTTTTATTTTTGCTGGAGACATTCAAAAGAAAGGCATTCAAAATACAAGCTTCATGACCCCACAGGCACGCAGGTAATAAAGCAACCCATGTCTGAGGGTATAAATCAGTGATACCTAATCCCAATAAATTGCAAGGCTATAGTCCAGTCATGCTGACTGGTGAAATTTTTGACTGACTGGTGAGACATTCTAAAAATTTTCAAGCCCTGCTCATGAAATTTCTTACAGGACATATGATTTCAGAGACATTACCAGCTTCTGCAGATCTTCAGCACCTTTTATGACCTTCTTTCTCAGATATCATAGCAAAAAGAGCAGAGATAAATCCATCTTCTTCTCATTCCCTGAGCCAAATTCTTTCTCTGTGGTGAAGATTATGGCATTTAAGGGAGGCCAGATAAAGTTCATCAGATTTTTAATAACACAATGTTTAGATCAGTGTTGCATAAAGTACAGTGGACCCTCGACTTACGGAATTAATCCGTATTGGAACAGTGGCCGCAGGTCAAAAAGTCTGTAGGTCGAGGGTCCATTTCCCATAGGAATGCATTGAAAACCTATTAATCCGTTCCGGCAGAAGGAAAAAATACCCCCCTCCAAAAAAATTAAAATAACAGCAACAGTGGAGCAAGTCCCACGCTGGGACTGCAAAAAAAAAAAAAAAAAAAAAAAAAAAAAAAAAAAAAAAAAAAAACCAAAACAACACAGAAACATACCCCCCCAGCCCAAAACTACCCTCCAAAACCCACCCAGAACAACTTTTTAAAAAGAAAAAACAGCAGCACCTTACCAGTCTGAAGCCTCCGAAGCCTCCCGCGCTTGCAAAGCCTTGCTTACTCGCGAGTAGACCCGCGCCTTCAGGTTCAAAGGTTCTCATCTGTCCTTTACAATTTTAAGTGCACTTGGAAAGCAGGAGCTCTCTCAACTGCGACACACCCTACACACAGTAATGGCCGACAGACCTACAGCACAAAGAAGCAGCCTCGGCGCCACCTATAGTTAGAAAGTTGAATTGCCCGCCTTTTCCCCCTGCCTATTTCTGTTCTTATGTCGATTCTCCGGCCAGAAGTCGAAGTGAAATTTTGCGGCTGGAGAAGTCCGTAACTCGAAAAGTCCGTAAGTGGAGCCGTGCGTAAGTTGAGGGTCCACTGTATGACCTACAGGTTGCATTCAGCCCCAAGCCCTTTTTGCAGGCCCCTGTGGAGGCCCACTGCACCCACAACAATGAAAAAAAAAAGTGAAAAAAAATTGCTCCTGGAGATATATATGGCAGTACATAAAATCGATTGAGGAGTTCCCCCCGATCCAAGGAACCACTCCTGAATTAAAACCAGATGTGAATACAACGTAATAAAACAGCCATTAAAAATAGGATCTACTAAAGTTAAAAACCAAATAGTACTATTCAGTTGAGTCCTAACTGAATTCTAAGGCAAAGTAAAGAGGTCAGTCTTCAGATCCCTCTTGAAGGCCTTTAACTTCCTGGGGTCCATGAACCACACAATCCCATCTGTAGATTTCAGAGGGGTGCTATGAAACACCCCCCTACCCATTTGTACTGCAAAAACAGGTTTGTTTGTCTTTTCACTTGAAAAGGCCTCCTTGCATTAGTGGTCAGATTTAAAACAGATTATGATTAAAGAAGCTTGAAAAACAGTTTCTATCCCAGAGCTGCAGCTATATTGAATTCCACTGTATAGTGCAATATTAATGTGTTGTGCGATGGGAAATTGAATGTGAAGGATGTGGATGTGAATGAGAGGGATGTGTTTAATGTGTAATGTGCTATGTTATGGATGCTATGTTCTTGTGTGTTTTATTATGTGTACTGGAGATGGCATTTAATTTTGTTGTATGGAAGTACTGTACAATGACAATAAAGTAAATTCAATTCAAAGAGTATTTGGAGGTTGGGATGCCGGTAGGGCAGGGATGCTGAGGGCCCCTCAAAACATGGTAAGTTAATTCTCCATGTCTTTTGGAGGGCAGAAGGAGGCTTTCTGAGTCAGTTTTAAAACATGTATTTGAGATTTGGACAGGTTGGGCTGTGGTGGGCTACATTAGGAATACTGGGGGGCTGTATGTGGACTGTGGATTGCATGTTTTGCATTCCTGCTCTATAATAGGTGGTCTGGTGGTCAGACAGAATTCACAAAACTGAATTTCTATTTTCCTGAGCAAAGTGCATTCTAAATCCAGATGTTCTTGCTCCCTGGGATATTTATGCTGACAAGGCAGCCCCTGGTTCAAAGAATTGAGAGTAGCAAGTAGATTACAGCAGGTTCTGATGGAGTGGGAGATCATGGGAGAACCAATTTTCTTTGTACTTCACATATTTGTGCCTGGCTTAGTGTCTAATGGGTTAAATAGTTCATTAGTTTACCCTCCTCAGTGATATGTAGCAAAGATGTTTTGCATGTTGTGTGCTGGAATACCTGTTATTTTGTGTGAAAATTTTGGGTATTGTATGTGTTTGATATCAGTATTCATGCAGGGCTCATCTGGCTGAATAAGTTCTTTGTTTCTAGCTGCTTCCAATATATAATGAATTATAATGGAAATCAGAACTGTGAATAAATGATTAATACTTATATTGCGAGTACTTGTCCTGATAGTAATGCACGTATTCTAAGTGTGAAATATATAATGTTCTTCAGTATTTGTGTAACTACCATATTGGAGCTGAAGATAAGAGGTGTAGGAAGCTGTTGAATTCATGCAGATGGGAGGATGGGCTGCAGCTGTTAACATGGTAGTTTGCTGCTTATTTCAGAAGTATCAACATTCAAGAGTGGGAACATGCATCAGTAGGTAGTGTAGCGTTTTTTGTTGTTCAAGATCATCTCTACACATGATGAATCAATAATATTCTAGCTTTTATTTTGTGCAGATTTATTATTGCTTTAGAGCTGAGCCTGTATCTAAATATTCAAAGTTACATTGCCAGTGAGACAGTTGTTCCTGAGCAGTCTGCAGACTGAGCAGATAGAACTACAGATCAGATGAATATGTTTTAGATTTTTCTTTTCTCTTAGTTTTAGTCTGGAAGAGGCTGAACAGTATGACTTTGATCTAAGATCAAGAGCAGACATTTACCACCCAGTGATAGTGCTCACCAGTTAATACTATTAAGCTTTTTAACTGCAAAGCCTTTTTGTACTTGCATGTGTGTATTGTTTCTTAAGTGTACTACCACATAAATCACACCTGCAAATGCCTGTATAGTGTGAAATCCATGGTGACGTTGGGAATTAGGTTGAACAAATTGTAAACTAGTATTGGTTCCATGATTGCCTTAAATGTCTTTGGAATTTAGGCACAACAACACAGGCCCATGTGGACTGCAGTGACTAGAAGCACTGGATGAATACATACAACCTTTTTAAAAGTGCTAAACTAGCTTACAGAATTAACGTGCTTTCTGTTTTCCTCAGAAATTAATAATCTCTTCCAATCCTTTTATTTCCCTTTTTTCAGGCACTCCAGGTATCATCTCCTCACCATATGCAGGGGCTGCAGGCTTTGCTCCAGCCATTGGCTTTCCCCAAGCAGCAGGCAAGTCCTTTTCAGCATGTTTGACTAGTTTTCCCCTATTTGTTCACTTTTCTAATATAATGCATGCTGTATATATTAATGTACTTCGGGAATCAAGAAGTAGACAAGAACTATCATTCTTTTAATTGGAAGGATGTGTAGACTTGTTGGAATGTGCCCATAATACATGCATTTTTAATATGTACGTGTTATGTGTGTATTATATACACATACACACAATTTTACTATGCTGCATCTTTTGTTATTTATCTGTTTTAGGATAAGAATTTTTAACATTTTAAGGTAGTGAAGTTGTTTCATATAGATGTTCATTTCATGAGTGGGCAGTCCCCCACATTGTCAGACTTCAGCTTGGCTCTTCTGTTAGCATTGGCTGTTAGGTAGAGCTGATGGAAAGTATAGTCAAGCCATATCTGAAGGGCCGCAATTCTCTCACCACCACCAGCCGCTTTAACTTTTGCCACTAAATCTAAAGACTAAAACTTTGAGTTACTTGGTGTATTGGAGGTGTGGGGGATGTGTAGAGATTGGGGTGGCAGTTTGATTTTATTTGCCTTCTCAAAGTGGATTGAAAAGTTAAATATGTGCTGTTTAACCAAACAAGGAGGGAGAAATTGCACTGCCTTTTCTTATTTAGGGAACATTTATTGCTAAATATTTCTGGCTGTATTTTTAGGGTACAAATTAAAAGGTGAGATACTATGTATATTTTCTGAACTGTTTTTATTGGCTTTTTAATTGTTTTTTATTGGCTTTTTCAGGTCTGTCAGTTCCAGCTGTTCCCAGTGCACTTGGGCCTCTTGCAATCACCACCTCTACCATGACTGGGCGGATGGCTATCCCAGGAGTCACTGGAATGCCTGGAAATTGTGTTTTGCTTGTTAGCAATCTCAATCCTGATGTAAGGCTAATACATGGAGCACTTCTTATAAATGAAACACTGCAGACCATTTCATCCACAACACTTGGTCGGAGGGAGGAGAATCCAAATTGCCTGTTTGATTGGAACCTTTCAATACCTTGAAGGTCGTCAGTGTGGGTGGCCCTTCCACCAATGCATATCATCAGTATTCTAAGCTGTTATTGTATACGGAGTTGCTGTAGCCAGTTAATCACCTGACCTGCCAGAGCTTGTACGTTGCTGACATTGTTCATAGGGATCATTTCCAACAACAATGTAGGGGGGAGGGGACCTGAGTAGGATTTTGTGGAGTAACCAATATCAGCATTGAAAAAGATTTCAGAAAAAAACTTATTGTGAATTGTATTATGTAAAATACTGCTATGAAGAATGTGCCATCAAACATATGCACACACATTATTCTAATATACCTACTAGTGCTCTGGCCACCTGTTCAGGTTCCCTGGTAGCCAAAGAAAATTCAGGTCACCCACTCCCAATTTTAATATGATATTTGTAAAAATTGTGTCTTGTGATTTTATGCAGGCAATCACACCAGATGGACTCTTTATTCTGTTTGGTAAGTTAGTTTATGTTCAAAAAGTTCTGTAGAAAATAAAGTCAGAATTATAAGCTACATCTGAGAAACTTGATTTTAAGATAAATTGATTTTTTAAAGAAAAGTCTTGTGTTGTATTTTACTTGTGATTATCATTTTTAGACTGTAGTGCAGGAAATTTTCAACATATCTCCCTGGTTAGTAGTTAGTAACGGCTAACTTCCAGATTTTCATATACCTACTTGGAAGATTCTTTGCTAGTATTTGGGTCATTCTTGTATGTTTAATGCAAATATTGAACATGGAGTAACACACTACATGAATCTAAAATACACTGGCTGTAGTAAATTACTATACTGGATACTGATTCATTAGGGCTAAGATTAAGTTATAACCAAGTCTAGATTTGCACAGGTGTTATTTGTCCTCACAGTAGGTAAAATGCCAAGCTGTATCTATAAATACAAACTAAGTTTTATTATGGTCTGTTGAAAACTAGCTTTAGTATAAGGTAAATATGCTGTTCCATTGTACAGTATAGTAACTTGAACTATTTTGCTGTTGGTTCATTAAACATTTATTCTACTTTTGCAGGTGTATATGGTGATGTCCATCGTGTAAAAATTATGTTTAATAAGAAGGAAAATGCCTTAGTTCAGATGGCGGATGCAACACAAGCCCAACTAGGTATTAACAATGTCAATAAAACATAGCTATTATTTGATCTGTAATTCTATAAGCCATAATAATCTTCATTCCTATTAAGGTGGAAGTTTTAAGTGTTAGTTCTTGTCATTCTTTTTTAAAAGGCCACAAAAACTATAGCTTAAGTATAAATAAATATACTTAAGTGAAGTATATCAAATTAAACTTTTGTTAAATTTCATAGTAATTTGATGCCCAATTGTTCACTTTTAATTTAAAATAAATATTCAGAAATTTTATAGGAGATAAGTTGTTATGCTGAAAATAAAGTTATGTTGGTCTTGCAATATTGCCATGTACTTTCAGAAAACCAATATTTTGAAACTGACATTTTTGCAATATGCAAAGTGTAATTGAGACTGATGGTAAATTGAAATGCATATAATTAACTAGCCAATGAGCTGAAAAAAGTATTTTAGTAATACAGATTGAGTTGAACAGCTGTTACGTCTGTTCTTTCCAATCTTAACTTCTTGATTTAAATGTTTCAGCCATGAATCACTTAAATGGACAAAAACTTTATGGAAAAGTGCTGCGTGTCACACTTTCAAAGCATCAGACAGTACAACTTCCTCGTGAGGGACAAGAGGACCAGGGTCTCACCAAGGACTATAGTAATAGCCCTTTGCATCGCTTTAAGAAGCCTGGCTCGAAGAACTTCCAAAATATCTTCCCGCCATCTGCCACCCTGCACCTCTCCAACATTCCGTAAGTATCCAGCTGGAGGAAGGACAACCAACAACCTTTTGCTGCCTAAGGTGCAACAGAAAGTGTCCCATGCCTTCTCTGACTCTAAAAATGAAATAGTACAACAATAATAACCATTTTCATAAGACCCTTTTCATAAGAATCCAAATGAGCTGGCTCAAGTGGTCTGCTTAGCGGAAGTGCCAGTCTGGCACATGAGGAACTGCAAAATAGCACAAGAAACTGGAATTGTATGATAGTGTTTTGAAAATAGTGTTTTGTAGTCTGGAATAAAAGAAATCAAAAGATTATTTATGGCTTTTGATTACCATTAGAGTTGTGCAGATTTGTGGTTTTGGATTACAACTCTCAGAGTTCCCCAGGCTGCTATGATGTATGAATTGATTGTAGACCATAGCCCCAATGGGGAGAAACAGAGATTGGGATAAAAGACACAAATCTGTTTTTCCAACAGTTTGTGTTATAAGATGTATAATGTTCTGTGACAGAGGTTGTCCATATTTCCATCACAGGATACCTGTATCTGCTGCAATCTATAGAGTTTCATGTGCATCAACGCCATGGGTTTAAGGCGTCCCAAATGTTTTCTTACATAGTTACAGTCATCCACGTTCCAGGACTCTAATGACTTTTTAGGAATTTTTTCATTGTCCTATGCAAGTTCTGCTTTTAGAATGTGTCAATTGCTCAGTGTAATGTTATATTCTGAAGATTATTTATACTGGCAGCAGAATATAAGAAACCTTGATTTTCTGTGAAACTAAAACAAAAATCTAAAAGAATAACATAAGAGATTTGGTTTTTTCCAGGAAGATAGTTGTGTTAGTTATTGCAGCAGCAACACTAAAGAGTCCTGTGGTATCTTAAAAATTAACCAGATGATTGTGAAATAAGCTTTTATGAACTAGAATGCACATAATGCATCTGTTAACATAGCTTCTGGTACATTAAATCTTCTGCAATAACATACTGGTCATTCTTCAAGGTTTTCATAAGACTTTTCATCATTTTTTGTTTAGATTTTTAGCTAATGTGGAGGGTTTAATTATCTGTTACAGACCTTCTATCACAGTTGATGATCTGAAGAATCTTTTTGCTGGTACTGGATGTATTGTGAAAGCCTTCAAATTCTTTCCGTAAGTTTTCGCAGTAGCTTACTAAAATTATTCAGGGAACTTTGCCATTCACTACTTATGGGTAAGGAGTAAAGCATAACATAGAATCAAATTAGTATTGAATGAATCTTGTAACAGACAAAATGTAGTTATATCAGCTTCTGGGGCTTTAAAATATCTTTGCTCTTGTACCACCTTTTGTACAAAGAAGGATGCAGATCCTCCTTTCCAACAGATAAGGACGGGAAACTGTAGCTGAACATTTTTGGTTTTAACAGAACAACATCTAGCTGTAAGCAAGACTTTGGCAGTCTGACATGGAAGGAAGGGAGGTAAATTTTGTTTGGAGTTTGTCCAACTGGTAACTGAACTTCCCAGCATTGTGTCCCTTAAGATGTAGATAGGCTAAAAGATCAACATGAAATGCTACAGTTTGCAGTGCTAGACCACGCCAAACATCTTGTGTTTGGAGTTGTCTTATGTTTCTGATCATCCAGATAGTGTCTTGCATCTGCTTTTATTTTGACAAGATTTGGGGAAGTGAGTGACTTTCAGTATGAAATTGGGCATAACTATTTCTTTTTTCACTTTTAGAAAAGATCACAAAATGGCTCTCATCCAGTTGGGCTCTGTGGAAGAAGCAATTCAGGCTCTTATTGAGCTTCATAATCATGACCTTGGAGAAAACCATCACCTCAGAGTTTCCTTCTCCAAATCTACAATCTGACACTTCTGTGACTTTTTCTTGTTAAGACTTTACTCCACCATTACCAGTGAAACATTCTTCAGATAGAGACTGGAGTAGCCAAAATCAATGATGCATCTTTAAACAATGAAACTTGAGTGGGTCGTGTGTATTTTTATACATGGTTTAAAAAATTCAAGGGATGGTCTTTCCATATATTCTTCTGTTCAAGTAATTAATAATCCACCACAAAATGTTCTTCTGTAATAATTAATAACAATATTTTCAGTAGAAGCCCCTCCTTTTTAAATGATTTCAGGAACATAATTTTTAGTTTTTATTCCAAAACAATGTTACACAACATTTCTGTGGCAGATTAAATTTGCTATCAAAAGAATGTTTTCAAAATAGACTTAGAGGATGGCTTAAACACTAATTCTATGGATTTTTTTTTATTAGTAAATTGACTTCTTTGACTAATTAGGTAACGTATCAAACTACCTGTTAAAAACACTGGAGGAAAGATTGTGTCTTTCTCCTTGAAGTAACATCAAAATATGCACAGGTCATTTGTCTTAATGTGATCAAATTGACACTTTGGAACTAGGTATTGAATCATTGTTATGAGAGTTTATTAGCTTTTATTACTATGAAATGATGTGTAATAAGATTTTGGAGAAAATGAAAGGAGAAATGTGTCCTGATTTCAAGTTTTGTACATTTCTTTCAGAAAAAAAATGTTTACACTCTTAAGGAAAAAAATTCAGGTCTGTCATATGGTTTGACAAATTTTTAGAAAGGTTATTTTTGGTAAGGTATTGTTTAAAAATATAAAAGTAAACCTCAAGGGTTTTTTGTACCACTGTAATCTCTAATACTTAAATCAAAATTACTGTGTATTTACTTAATTTCTTATGTGCCTTATTATGTGCTTATAATGATACAATAGTTTAGAGTTTTATCTGAAGTATCTTTAAACTGTATTGTGGCTTGGTGAGATTTTTTTTTCCCTTGTCTTACTTTTTAAACATTTGGTGATTTTAAAAATGTTTTTAATAAGTAATAGTCAAATCAGATTTTTGGTGCTTTGGTACAGGGATGGGGAAGTGGGAACTGAAGATAACTCAGTGCACATCCTTATAGGCCTATTCACAATATTTTTAGGGTTGCAGTTGAATGACATCACTGTTGAGATCTAAAGAATGTTTTCCAATTTCTGGATGATGTCTAACTTGTTGAGCCATTGGGCTCTTGAAAATATTTTGCCTCAGGATTCCTTTTCACCCTACAGTGCTGAGCTTGCTGTACTAAACGTAGACTGGTGTTTCTTCATAAATGTCATAACTTCAGTACTGAATGTTCACTCCTTTTTGGAGAGCAAGATGAGATGCAATCTTACTTTTTGGGGCTGGGTGGGTTAAATATAGATATACACAAATTACTTCTATGATTGTAATACAATGTTTTTAGAGGTGTTGCAAGATGTTATGTCTACTGAAAATTTTCATTTTTTTTAATAAGGTATTTCTCTCAAGTATAAAGGTATTCAGTCCTTTAAATAGTTCTGAATCTGAACGCAGAAACTTAAGAAATGAGATGGAGTGATTGTGTGTGTGTGTGTTTGTGTGTGTGTGTGCGCGCGCTCACTGTCTTTGAGATTTTAGCAAGTCGATTTGTTCTGTGAATACCAGCTGCTGCTTGGCAAAAAGAATTCCTTAGTTAGATCTAGCTCAGAGCTCCTTTGTCATGAAAACCTAATTTGAATTTGAGATGCTGGTTTTTTGGTAACACCAATAAAACATGAAAGGAATAGGCAGTGAAACACATGCTATCTTAAATTTAAATAGTTCTGTTTGTGGAAGATAGCTGATATTCACACTTGATTTTTGTTTTGTTAGCAAATAAGTTTCTCTGTGTACAGCTATGCTATCTGCCCAGTAATAACTGACCTTATTTCCACTTCTCTGTGGCTTCACACAGTATGATAGTATAAACACAAACCTAGTATACGATGAACTTTTTTTTCCAGTGGTGCCTAATTCTGGTATGGCACTTGACCCTAAGTGTGCCTCCTTCATTCCATTGATTTCAGTGGACCATAACTCCAAGTAAGCATGTTCAGAATTACAGTATACTGAAGCATTAGTTTAAAAGTTTTTTTGGATGAAAATTCCAATGAATATGCCTTCTCCTCAGTATAATTTGCTAAGTTACCTTTAAGCTTGGTCACTATGTTTAAATGCTGCTACAAAGGGGGGCATTATTGGAGTTGATGAATGTAACTGAAGCAGGAAAAAAGACAAGTTTTGAGACTAAGCATTAGCATGTATAATATCAAGAATGGTGTGGGTGGGTGGGTGTTTGTGCACACGTGTGCTGTGTGAAGTATCCAGTGTGTATGTTGATGCACATTCCAGGCATTTAATTTATTGATTTAACTAATCTTAAAAAAAATTGCAACTTTGTAGTGTTAATGGAGAAATAAATGGTCAATTTAACAAGAAAAATAATTCCACTTAGTCCTTAGAAAATTTCTATTCTATTTGCAGTCTAAGTTGTAGGAAGTACAATTATAGTTACATGCCAGCATACCTTTTTGAAATTTGATTTTGCATATACTCATATTTTGTGTGGTCTCATCATAATTATATTCTAGTCTGTATAAATCATCTTGGTTGTAGTGTATGTGTGTTCATTGTTTTGGGCTTGATTCTATTTTTCTTTAAGATGCAAATATGAGAAATGGCAGTACAGAGCTTGTATTTAAAACAGTAGTTTCATTTGCAGCAATAGTTAGCATGATTTACTCCTCCCTATGGAATGCTTTAGAAAAAGCTGGCTTTACAATTATCTTGTCCTTTTTAAAGTTCCTTTGATGCAGAATAGTTCCATCTTGATTCCTTGCCATTTAGACCTACAGTGAGTGTCCTCCAAAATTAAGGTGCTCTAGACTCTTAACCTGGTTCTTAACCTGGGCGATATCGCCCCCCAGGGGGCGATTTCGTTTTTCAGGGGGGTGATGGAACGAAAAGGGGCGAACCGGGGGCGAAGGAACGGAAGGGGGGCGATAGGGGGTGATGGAGCCACCGCGCCGCCGCCATTGAGGAAGTTATCATCGCCCCCCCCTCCCTGCGCCGCCGGATCCAGAGCAGCTGGTGCTGGCAGCGGATGTGGTGCCGCCGGCACTGGCGCCGCCATTGAGGAAGTTATAATCGCCCCCTTCCCCATGGCAGAGCCGCGCTGCCGCCTTCCCGCCGCCGTGGGGAGGGGGGCAATGATAACTTCTTCAATGGCTCAAGGGGGCGTTTCTTTCAAAAAGGTTAAGAACCACTGAGCATATGGTGATTGGATATCAGCCTTCTGTGCAAACACCTTTTTGTTCAAGTACCTTGATGATGAATAACTGATTTTTCACACTACTTGACCCCCCCTAGTATTTATTCTATCAATTTAATCTTTCCTGTTTTCTTACTCCTTAAGGATAAAATTGTGGGGGGTTAAAACTGTGTGACTCTTGCCATTACTCTGTAGTGGTGTTCAAGTCACAGTCTTCTGTGTATCAGGCATTTCTGTTGCCTGTAGAATTTATGATATGTGTTAGGGATTTGAATATATTTTGGCTTCTAATCACATTTAAATATATTTGCATATTGTGCAGTTTGGTGCCTTTCTGGTATACTGGATGAACATTTCCTTGAGTGTGGATTTGCAGTTTAATAAATAAAAGCTTCTACTCATTATAAGAGGGTATATGCTTTCTAATGAAGCTAAAGAATGCAAAATATTCCTAATGTTATAGTGACCCACAAGAGCTAAAGTGGTTTTAAAAATATTCAAGTCCCAAACTCCACAATGTTGTGGAAAGCCTAGATTAAAAAACAGTGTAGGAAACCATTTCCATACAATAGGCACCTACATTTGCTTATGATTCTTACTCTTAGAGGTAAAACCATAATAGTAATCAGCTCAGAAAACACACGGTCACTAGCTTTCAATGAAAACTAGATGGAAAAATACTTAATTTGGATGTGGCTTGGGAAGGACAGAGTACATTTTCCTGTGGGCGCGAGTGTAGACTCTTCAAGAGTCCTTATGTCTTGGGTTCTTTCCTTAGTAGGCCCAATGATAATTTGGATGTACATGTGCAGATTTTAATATGTAATTAAATATTTGATTGCATCATTGTTCCAATAAAGTCTTAAATCCAACATCTTGACAAGTTACCAAAACTGCAAATGAACATTCCTTTTGCCCAAATTTGATTGCTTTTCATGTCTCCCACCAGTGGCATTGATAATGTGACTGGGGAATGTCTTGAGGGCTCTTTGTGCCTATGTATACAAATGTAGCCTTGTGTTGTCTATTTGGTACCTCTTTTTCCCAGACTGAGAGATTCTGCAGTAGAAACCTACTGCTCTAAAATCATGGATTTTACAAAGAAAAAAGCCTGCATCCACACTGCACAGTTCAGCATGCCCAAGTGGGGCCTCCAGTCATGGTCTCTCTTCTGGGAATAAGAAATCTGAGATGTGTTCTTTCAGTCTTCATCCTGTCAAATGTAATATGTACTGCTGTTTTCAAAGGAGAGGAGTTGAGTAATTAACTGTATTAAAGCCATTTTGTTTGCCTTGACTTTTTTGTGGACTGGTAACTTTGAACAAAACTGCCAGATTTAAAACTGTTCAAGTTGCACAGAGATTTTCTTGAATCAAACTAAATTCTAATTGTCTTCGCGAAGATCTGTATGTTGTATTTGAGACTGTTCGTAAATTTGAAAGCAACCTTAACAGGTAGGGATCATTTGAAAATATTGAAAACATCTAAAATTTTATTTTCAGGTTTTTTACAAAAAAACACAAATGGGACCAAAGTTTATGTGCCTTCAGTAGATGTGTAATTGTTTTGCTATATCTTTCAGTGTTTAGACTCAAACTGTTCTTTTTAAGAAAATGTGTATTTATATAGTAAAATACCAAATGACCCATACACGTTCCATATGTGCAGTCAGTTGCTTCCTATATCAGTTGGGTTTGTGATCACTTCGCTTGCTACCATTGTAACATGAATCATGCTGCACCATGAGGAATCCAAGTTAAACTCCTTTATGTCTGGCTTGTGGTTGGCGCAGTAGATTTCAGCTAGGGAAATAAAAAGATAGTGAGGATCTTTGTATTCAGAGATTCTCTGTTATAAAATAATGGATGTATCCCTAGTCAGAATTTTCCATTCTTGGACCTATGTGCAGTAATCAGAATTATAATGAAAAATTCAATTCTTGCCCCAATTTCCTTTTCTGTTCCTGAAAACAATCCATCCCACTCTCTCAAAATATGGTTGCTGACCAAGCAGATTGTTGCATCAGATTGTCACCTCACTGCAATGACCAAAGATTGTCTGTGTTGGTTTTATGAAGACATCCCATCAATTTTTTTCCTTTCTGTCAAGCTATTTTTCCTGAAAGACTCCATGTAAAGTGGCCTTTTATATGAATGCTGTTGTTGGATGAAATACTTCATGGGAATTCAAATTTTTAAAAATGTGAACCAAATGTGATGGCAAAGACAAGGGGTATTAGATACCTAGTACTGTATTCAGAGAAAAAAGGTGCACAATTACAAGAGTCAGACATTCCCTATCTTTCCATGTGTTCATTAAACCCTTTTTATGTTTGTAAAAATGTTCATCTAACACAAGAAAATGCTGTAAATATTTGTAACAACGTTTTTTACCTGGCAAAAAAAAAAAAAAGGTTTTTGGGAACAAGTATAAAATGGTTTTTATATTTAAAAAAAACATCAATTGTCTTGTATATTTTGATAAGCAACAGTACCAGCTTTCATTTGTTAAGCAGCTTGTGGCATTGGAGGGGGAAAAAAGGATTCCATGTTGAGATGAGTTGATGTTATAAATGCAAAGAAGTTGAAATATTAAAGAAACCTATTTTCTAACTGAGTAGTGCATGATTAATTTGAACTTCTGTACACTGCCGTATACTCCATTTCTTTTAAGTTTTGTGTATTTGCTGATTATTACTTGAGTATCTATACTTAACCCTTTTTCTAACAACTCTAGTTGTAGCATGCCTCTTAATAAATGTCATGACATCTGTACTCTCAAATTTTTCTGCGTTCTTGTCTATTACTTTGGGTTTCTCCTTCTAATTGTAAAGCTAATGTCTGTCTTTTTATTTGTGTTTCTTTCTTCTATTGGCCATCTACACTTGCTCTCTTTGAATTGTGTCTGAAGTCTTTTGACAATAATTACATTTTCATAGAACATTCTTACAGTATACATAATATCACATAATTTTAAACAGACGAGGGGTTGATTCTTTATACAAATGGACTGGCGAAACAAGTCTGAGGGTATGGCTACATGAGAAGCAGGGAGTAAGCTAGTGTGAGCCATTTGGGAATGGTCAGGGTTGAGTTGAACAATCTAATCAAGTCTGGCTAGTCACATCTAAATGACTGCTGACAATATCATGAAGTGGCTTAATAAGTGAGCCACTTCAGGATATTGGCAAATTAATCACTTCCCCTTCTTGGTTCTATATAGACTATTGCTGATGTGCTGGATTTGACCATGGACAGCTTCTCAGCTAGCTCTTTAAAGTGAGGCAAATAAATGTTTTTTTAAAACATTATAACTGATGTAACGCATCAGTGATAATTACATACATTAAAACTTTTCCCCCCACTTCCACTGCCCTCTGCTGAACAGAGGAAGTACTTAATTTTCCAGTATCCTGAAGTGGCTTGCTTCTTAAGCCACTTTATTGGCAAATTGAAAGAGGAAGGCTTGCTTTGGATTGGTTCCAGAAGTCACATGCACTGGAACCGATCCAAACAAACCAGAGTGATCGTTCCTGCGCTAGAAAAACAGGAGCCCCTTAAATTACCACTTCAAATTGTTCAGATTGCTCAAATTCAAGCAGCTTGACATTTCAGCATAAAACGTCTTCAGAATAGATGTCCAATTTGTATTTGCACCTGAGACTACTTAACATACAGCGGAGTAGGGTCACAGCATCTATTTGGTCAGACCATAACCTAGACTAGTATGTATTCAGTTTTTGGCTGTTGCTTGCACTTTCCCCAGCTCTCCACATCAAGCTGAGAAGACTTTACCGCAAATCAACGAATCCCTATTGGGTGTTTTTTGTGTATGTGTGCTTCCTTTTTTCTTTTTTTTTTTACCTCCCCTACCAAGAGTGGGCACTTGAACATATTTTCTACCTCCTTTTGCTCCACTTTGTGAAATGAGGGTGTGAGTGGAGGGAAATGGAGCCATCCAACAGATGTAGGTACATACTTGTTAGTGGCATGATGGACCATCTGTGGCACCTTGGTAATGGGAGATTGGAATTGCTGTATAACAACTAAGGCAGTTGCTGCTCCTGATTTGCATATTGGGCTAGTGAAAAGAAAAAAAGTTATTCCCATAAGAGTATCCTGTTCTGTCTTATCTTTCACTCAAAATAGCATGCAGGAAACTGTGTCCCTTAACAGAGCATTTCGTTATGTTGGTTGTCCCTGATAAATTTCCACTTCCCATTCATGAGTAGTATTGCCATGAAATGGAAAGAAGATTCAAGGTTTCCCAGCCTTTCTTGACAATAAAATCTCAATTCCATGGTGGATGAGTGTAATTTTGACTTACATTTTTCTGTGTTGGCTATTAAAATCTACAAACCTGATAGTAAAATCTCACTGAAAAGGCATCTAACCTGCAATTAATTTGAACAGAAATTTAACTCTATCCTGGATATCCATTGTGGTGTAGTGGATAGAATGATGGACTAGGATTTAGGAGATCTGGGTTCAAATCCTCTCTCGGCCATGGAAACTCACTGGGGAGGTGGAATTGGTAAAACTACTTCCCTTGAAAGCCCTGTTAGGATCACTATGAGTCGGTTCAGACTTGACAGCACATAACATTATTATTTATTTAAACATCTTTACACCACCTTACAAAAGGACCCAAGGCAGCTTACAACATTTAAAGACAATATTTAAGAACAAAATAATGAGTATATAAACATGGCGCACATCATTAAAAGGCAATATTTGAAGCTAAAAACACTAAATATAGAAATATTTAAAAAGAACAAACAAAATACCCCTTCTAGAAATGGGAGACACAAGCAATATTAAGAACATAGTCAAACTAATGATGCATAACAATCCATCTAAAAAGATCACACTCAGCCAGCCAGTCATTGAGGGAAAGCTTGCCTGAAGAGAAAGGTCTTCGCTTGCGGAAGGACAACAAAGATGGGGTCAGCCTAGCCTCCTGTGGGAGGGAGTTCCAAAGTCTCGGAGCAGCAACAGAGAAGGCCCTCTCCTGTGTCCCCATCAAACACACCTGTGAAAGTGGTGGGACCAGGATAAAGGCATCCCCTGATTATCTTAGTACCTGAGTAGGTTCTTAATGGGAGACATGGTCTTTGAGGTAGCTTGGGCCCAAGTTGTTTAAGGCTTTATAGGTTAAAACCAGCACTTTAAATTGTGCCCGGAAACAGATCGGCAGCCAGTGGAGCTGTGGTGGTGGGCGTTGTGTGATCCCTTTAACCTGCCCCAGTCAGCAGTCTGGCTGCTGTATTTTGGACCCACTGACGTTTCCTGACACTTTCGACAGGTTCACACATAGAGCGCATTACATAACACTCTTTCCTGCCCATTGTTCTACCACTTAACCTATCATAGCTTTTTTCATTTGTAAAGTTCTTATTATGCTTCTCTATATACCTTATTAGCATAACTTTTTTGTGGGAAGCACACATAGATATGTGCTACAATACAAACATTAAAATGCAAAGAAGTTTGGCAAAGGGCATTGGGGGAAACGTATGCTTTGTAATGAATTTTTCTGATTACTTCCTGTTGCTTCCATTTCTAAGGTAGTTTTCTTAAAGCTGAGATATAGCACTGTTGCTTTGTGCCAGGCAGTGACCTGATCAAACAATTAACATGTGGCTTGCACCTTTTTGATGTCACAGTCACTGGCTCTTCCTCTAGCAAGGAAGCCATATTCTTTGCTACTTAAGACTGAGGTACTTGAATGGGAAGATGATTCTATGACATTGTAGTCTAAAATAGGACTGAAAACTAGGCGAATTATTTAGAACCACTTTAAAATGCTGTTATTCAGAATACTTATTTATGATTCGTTTTAAGCACTTTTACCACACTTGTTAAAAGATTCCCAGAGTAGCTTATAATCAATACTAAGAGTTATTGCCCTCAAGCTCCTATTTGAAACACATAAGGCAGTGTAGGGGAGGAGGAAACAAAACGCAAGCTTGTGCACATGATCTTTCATAGTTTAATTTTTCTCACAATCAGCTGGGATAGAAATGGCTCAGGCAACCTGATATACTGAGTACTGTCTAGTTGGCACCCGCAGAAATTCAAAGTTAGGTGATCTATAAATAATTGATGGAATAGCCTTGCTGCTGTTCCTCTCCTTTGCACCCTGTTGGAACTAGAGTCTGCTGCCTCCTGTTGAATACCATACTTCTGTATTAGGTAAAGGTAAAGGTTCCCCTTGACAGATTGTCCAGTCGTGTCCGACTCTAGGGGGCAGTGCTCATCCCCGTTTCCAAACTGTAGAGCCAGCGTTTGTCCGTAGACAGTTTCCGTGGTCATGTGGCCAGTGCGACTAGACACGGAACGCCATTACCTTCCCACCGTAGTGGTACCTATTTATCTACTTGCATTTTACATGCTTTTGAACTGCTAGGTTGGCAGGAGCTGGGACAAGCAACGGGAGCTCACTCTGTCGCGTGGATTTGAACTGCTGATCTTTTGACCTTGCAGCCCAGAGGCTTTGCGGTTTAACCCACAGTGCCGCCACGTCCCTCTGTATTAGCTGTTAGGATAGTGAGGCTCATAAACTCTAGAACATTGATTCCCAACCTTGAATCCCCAGATGGTTTTGGACTACAACTCCCAGAAATTGTGGCCAGCACAGCTAGTAATGAAAGCTTTAGTCCAGGAATATCCTGCAGTCCAAGTTTGGGAACCACTACTCTAGATGTTGCCTTGAAATGGTTGCAATCAATACCATGTGAATTTTCTGTAGAACATCCTCTTTTTTTAGGGCTCATTTAGTGTGCTTATGGGAAAATATCCACAGGAAATGCTAACGGGCAAGATAATCAATGCTTGCTTTGTTATCTCTTCTCAGCATTCTTAAACGGCTCTTTCTGCTTTGACTCCAAGCTTTGCCACCCAAAATATGGTGATATGCATCTTCAAGCTAGAGGTTCATGCTAATGCACTAATACTGTACTCGTGTGTTTTTTAATTAGTCCATGTGTAAGACTAGGAGTGGGAAGGTTTGGATCTGAAAATAACCAAAAAATTCACACACTTTTTTCTCCATGTGGTCATTTGAGGATAATCTGGGACAGCCCAGCTGGAATGACTAGGAGACTACTCCAAACCCACCCACTCCTCAACACAGCATTCACTGCATGCTTAGGCAGCTGCCTTACTTTGCCTAATGACAGAGCGAGCTATTATTCCGGCTGATGAACTCTTGCAATTGTAACATTACAAATACAAGAGGCAAATGGTGGGAAATGTAGTTGCAAGGTGATGCAAGAATTACCCAGAAGGTTCTGAATCACAGCTGTGGTGATGTAGCAATAGTATCCTGTTTTCACAACTGCCCATTAAGCAACACTCGTATAGATGTTGCTTTTAAAACTTCATAAATTTTTTGGAAGCTGTGCAAGATCATCAGAGGGTCAAGGCTGAAGCAGAGGACAATGCATGGGCCTGTCTTGTTGGTACACACTGAAAGAGAAGTTTTCTAAGATGATGACGTCCAACTGTGTGTCAAGGCATATAAGGATACTATACAAAACAAAACAGAAAGGAAAAAATCATTCATAGTGCTGGATACATCCAAGTCTCAGGGCAGGCACACGCTCCCTTCTAGTACTGGCCACCCACACAGTGGCTCATCTTCAGGCAGTGACAGCTGGAGGGAAGACTACTGGCTCCAGCAGAGCCAGCTGGTGAGCATGGGGGACTAGCAGGTGCATGGCTGTTCCCTGGGAAGCAGGAGTCTATTCCTGTGCCTGCCTTATTGGGCAAAAGGTGTGGCTGAGATGGGGATTATTAACTGGCCTATCCACAGTCGCAATTGACTGTGTCTGTCATTCCAGAACTTATATAAGTACTGTATCTTTTAAAATTTAAGAGTGAAGAGTGTTTTCTCTTTCTAATCCCAGGAACAAAAGCCTGTGCCCGTGGTAATTTACATTTGGTCAACCGGTTGTCCAAGTGTTGGTACTGCCTAGCTTTCTGTGACAACATGTGGCAAAAATAGTTGCCTGACGAGGATCTTCCTTCAGAGCACCAACTGAAGGATTAGGAACTGTCTCCATCCCAGATAGATAGAATATATTAGTTAGGGAAATTTGCATATTTGGCATTATTTCTGCTGCAGTCCATGGAATGGAGCAGCAGTCCTTTCTGACTACTCCCTCTCTGCATTCTTCAAAACAATTTCTCCTGGTGCTGGCTTCAGAGATGAGGAAAGCTGAAGATAACCTTCTGCCCCAAGAGCTCAACGGAGTAAGCCTTTCCATCAATTATTCCTTTCCAACATTTTCATTGTGGGATATGTCCAACCATATATCTGGAAGCTGAGCCATGGCAACTGGACTTTTTTCTTATTAGGTTGAAACGTTTAATAAGAAAGAAGTCCAGTTGCCATGACTCAACTGCCAGATAACGTCACCTGGATGACTGAGAATCTTCACAGATATCGTCCAACCATATAGAGTAGAATCCTTAAAGAACAGTGTAAAAGTAGCACTGAACCAAAATGGTTATCCCTGATGAACTCCTGGAATAATGCTAAATGAGGAAAACTGGGCACATACATATATACCTTCAATCACATCATTTAAACAATATTTTGTTTGCTGGAAGTGTGTGGAGGAATTTTTCTTATTTTGCCCCCCAGAACTGTTGAGGAGGGGCGAACTCCAGTTTTTGGTAAAGTAAAAAAGATTGCCACTATAAAGACGTCTCTTTGAAGATAAAATATTTTGAGGGTGGGTGAAACATGGCACTGTGTGCAGCCCTGGTCCTCCAAGGCCAGAAGTCGGAAGGTGTGGTCTTCTGCAAGTTCCCTTCCTCTGCTCCAGTCATACAACAGTGTGGTGTATAATGTAAACTGACCTTCTTAGGTGGAAGACATCTTTAATAAGGTTTCAGATAGATTTGTATGTCAAGAGCATGCCTCTTGAGCAGGATGCTATACACCAGCAATGGGCAAGGCGCAACCTTTAAAAGCTGTTTGCCAGCTGTCAGTCCCCTCTTTTTCTGACCAAAAAAGAAAAAAAATATTTGCAGTTCCTAGAAGCTCCCAGGAGTCGTGATTAATGTTTTTAAAAAGTTACAGACTCCCTGTGCTGCTTAACAACCCCAATCACCCATTTTTTAAAAAACTGGAAGGGAATTTGTAATCACTTCTAAATTATTTTATATTTTTTTAATTTTTGAGGGCTGTGCAGGTCCCAGAGTGTCCTGCAGATACAAAATTGTTCCTCATATTCATCATAGTTACCCGTAGTTGCTATAGACTACTCAAGGGCACATATTTGTTTGTCTTCAACCTATTAATATAATAGGATGATCACTTTCTTTCTTTGAAAATAAATAATCTATCATTACGTCTTTGTTTAGATATGCATAAATAACACAGCATGTAACTGGATTTCAAGCTCCCTCCCCCATCATGTTGCAGATCAGAAATATGTTCAAGTTGTGTTCCACAATTTAATCTATTCACTGTTTTGTGCATTAATTACGGGGCCATTTTTTCTGGTTCTCAGTCTCTGCTGAAACACTGTCTCATTTCTTTTTATGGGGAGATGCTTTTTTTAAAGCATTCGTATTTGTCACTCAGCTCTTTAGAAGTCACATGAGAATCAATGCACACGGACAGGAAATAAGAATAGATGCTACACATGTCAAGTGGAAAGGGACTTCTAACAATGTTAAAACAAAGCACAGGCGTTCCCTGTTTCCATTCTCAAAATGTTGGCCATGCAGCTGAAGCCTTTCACACTTAATACGACATGAAGTGTTACTCCGAAATATCTCCTGGGTTTCAGGAATTGATTTGAGTGGGGGAGGGTATGCAGGACTACAATGTGAATGGGGAAGGGGAGAGAATAGTGCATGTATTTACATGGACCAGTGTGACTCTTTAGATCCTAGTTATTATATGGAAGCATGGAATTTCGTGGATGTTAATTCTAGGGTGTGTTTGCTTTGTGGCAGATACTGCTCTTAATAACTTGATTGAGTCTGAATTATTTTCTTGTAAATGTTTTCTAACTTAGGTTGAAAGAAGAATAAATGTTTTCTACAGTCTTAGTTCATCTTCATACAATGACACCTTCTCCTTTCCTGGCCTGCTGTGGTAGTTGTGTATTTTGGGTTTTGTAGGTCTGCATTTCCATTTGTATACAGTATATCATGGATCGTCATCACTGTGACTGTGGGATGAACAATAAATACAACTTTGTGGAACAGAGAATGCTGCTAATTCCATAAGTGACGCCTTCCTTTCTCTTCAGCAAATTTTATTATAGCCAAAGCACTTGGGTGGCATAGTAAGTAAGACTGAAGCATTTTGATGAGGGCTTCAGAACCCAGGACCAGCTATTTTTCAGTTCTATCTGAGACAACACACTTGATTGTTTTTGCTTGCCCGGCTGCCTAACAGGAAAACCAGGAGGCAATTGTCAATTAATCTGATTGCAAATAGGCCAGAAGGACAGTATTTGCTCTCCTTGCAAAGGCACACAAAGGCAGACCTCCATCAGGTTTCAGCTCTTCTCATCTCAGCTGTTCAGCAGGCAGCTAAGAGACAAGAGAGCACATAAAAATAAATGTGCATTGCCTCATGAATGGGTGATCTGTATTCAGAGCTCAATTCCATTTATCTAGGTTACTGAAGGACAATATTCATTACTTCTTTTTAAAAACACACGTTTACACAACTGCTACTGAAATCATTGGAGTTCTTCATATTTATTTGTTGCCTTTAAATGTCAAATTTTATGTCTTCTGTGGTTTTTGTTTGCAATAATACAAGGTACCAAAAAGCAAAAGTGATAATTTTAGGGAATATAACTTAATATTAGCAAATGGCCTGAGTTTTAATACATTCCGCAGAACTGAGTGTCAAAGCTCATCCAAGACATTTAAATTACAGATTTCAACTTGAAAACAAGGTAGTTAACAAACATGATTAAAAATGTGATTTACAGAGGAGATAGGAGGGGTCGTATTCCTGAATGTTCCACCATGGAACATAGTGCCTTGAAAAGCTAAGATGTGGTAATATGTCATAACCACCCATATAGTTTATCTTTTGAAAAACTCATATACAAGATTGAGTCACAGGAGTGGGCTAACTTGTAATATGAGGAAACTGGCTGGAGATTAACAACCTCTACAATGAAGAGTGCTCACTTTCTGGCGATGGATGCTGCAATATTTATAGTGGCAAATTGTGTAAAATAGAATGGTATGTGGAAAAAACGTGTACTTAACACTATGTAACCTTCTAGCAATAATCTCAGAATTACTGTCTGTGTCTGATATTTTTTTATCATCCTGCCTCTTTATGTAGCTGATGGCAAGACTACATATGATGCTGGCAAGACTACATATGATCAACAAGCAGAACTGCCGAAGTTTAGGATGTTGTTTGTTTGTTTGTTTGTTTACACCCAGTCCCATGGGTGCATTTTATTGAACAGAACTGCAACAGTGGAGAAAGACTGTGGATGGTTTTAACCCTTTCCCTCATGCTGTTTTCCTGATCTAAAGCAAGCCCCTGCTGTTTGTCTTCCATGAAAAAAAAAACACACAAGTTTTTAAGATGGGACTTAAAGCATTCTAATGCCTTAATGCTTCTAAATGTGTGCCACTTTTTTTAAAAACCAAAAATTGTGACTCACATTTTGCAAATGGATTTTAAAAATAATGACCACCTTCTGTGAAACCACACAACCCCTGGTGTTTATTTTTAAAAATGAGAATTAAAGCATTCTATGTTTCGAAAAGTGTATCACTTTTTTCAAAAGTGTGATCCACATTTTCAATAGGGGGGCGGGGAAGGATTTAAGAATAATGACCAGCTTCTGTGAAACCACACAGCTTCTGGCATTTACAATGTGTCTGCCAGTTGAAAATAAGCACCCGGTTGTGAAGATAACCATAATCCTTATCAGGTCAGCCACCCGCATTTCAAATAGGAGAAACTAGAAAGGATGACACGGGGAAGCGGAGAGATGATATTCAAGAAAAGAGTAGTTCAGAACTGAAACCAAAAGGTTAAAGAACAGCCAACCTTATTTCTGACCTGGATTTAGCCACAAATTAACATCTGAGTTAATCGTAAATTACTGCTAGGAACAGAGGCAGATCTACTGTGAAATGGATGAAATTTAAGCTTCAGAGCCCCTAATTACGGAGCAGCCCAATAAAGCAAAGCGTGCTGCTTATATACCGCCCCATAGTGCTTCAAGCACTCTCTGGGCGGTTTACAAGTTAATTATGCAGGCTACACATTGCCCCCCCCCCCCCCGCGAATTGGGTACTCATTTTACCGACCTTGGAAGGATAGAAGGCTGAGTCAACCTTGAGCCGGCTAGCTGGGATTGAACCCCAGGTCGTGAGCACAGTTTTGGCTGCAGTACAGCAGTTTAACCACTGCGCCACGAGGCTCTTTCTAAGTGACTTTAGTCCACATATTTTTTTTAAAATTATTATGATCTGTCGTGCAACAACCCAGTTAAAGAGAACAGTGGTTGCCCACACCTCATTGCTTGGTTGCGAAGGGACCCCCATAGCAGTTCAAGTTTCAGTACCCCAAAAATGTAGGTCTGCCACTGGCTAGGAATAATCACTATTAATAATATCTTTGTAGCTTCATGAGTTTGAAATGAATCTCTCAGTTTATTTTCACAAGCAAGTCAAACTATGCCTCCTAGAACACTAGGAGGCATGAATTCCCAGTATTTCTCAGCTTGCTCTGGCTGGATCTACCTTACGGTATCTTCAGCAAGAGAGTCAGGCCAACCCTGTATTATTCTGATGCCCTGATGGCACAGGCAAAAGAAAAATAAAGCTAAACCCTAAAATGTTTTCATATCTAGGATTACCCCTACTGCATCGTGGTGGGTGGCATTTTTCTCATATGTGAATTGGACTGCAATGACAGCAAGAGAGCTAAACAACAAGAACAACCAGTGTACATATGGAACTGCCAAGATAAACAGGGAAATATTTTTTTCTAAGCCGGGACAAAGGTTTAGCAGGGTTGATGAGCTGGATCACTGAGAAATTACTGAGACCCACCACAAGGCAGACTGATATGGCAGTGTCCTAGCAGTGGTAAATGGCACTGCTTTCCCACCCAGACCAAGTCTACCTTTTTATGGCCTCCAGACCCCTTCTGTATGGACCAACTGTATGCTGTTATACTACATAGCTCTGCTGGGTGAAGTTCAAAGGATGAAAATTTTTCAAAACATATTTCTATTCCAAGATAAAAGACACGTGAATCATTCATTGTCAGGTCGACATAAGAATATTTAGTTTCACAGTGGAATATTCCATTCCAATAGCACAAGGTGTGTATTTATCGCCCCCCAAATTTAACTTTGGAAACACACTTTTTAGAGGAATTCTCCACCTGGTTGTCTGGTTTTTTGGATACAGAGTTGCCTTGTATAATTGCTGGAGATTTTAATATCTATCAAGCATCTAAATTGTGGGAGGATTTTTCTTCTGTTTTGAATATGCACGACTGTATTGCCATCTCCTCCTATTCACGTTGGAGGTAGAACCTTAGGTTTGTTTATCTATAAGGGGGTAGAATTCTCTTCTGCTACTATTTTAGATAATGGCTTATCTGACCATTTTCTGCATAGCTCTTGTATATTTCCTCTCCCTACTATTTTGCCTGTTCAGATGGTTAAGACGAGGAACCTGTTTAAGGTTTCCTCTAGTAACTTTACAGTGGCTCTGAATCAGGGGATCTTACAGCCATTCTCAGATTGGTCAAGACCACAGCGTATGTGTTTAGATGATAATTCACAGTCGAGCTCAGTAGATGAACTAGCTGACGCTTTTCAATTAGTCACGAGTGAGGTGTTGGAGCAAGTAACCCCCTCTGTTTGCGGAGAGAACTGCTCGCCCTTGGCTAACTCAGGAGCTTAAAAATGAATGATCCTCCCTTCGTCGGCTAGAATGACAATGGAAGCGTGAACCATCAGAGCATTCTCGTTATCTTTTAAAATTAGCACTGGGAAGGTATTTTTTAAATTTAGACAAAGCTAAGCAGACCTTCTATCAGTCTACTATTACAGCTCAGGCACATAATCCAAAAGAGTTATTTAATACCTTTAGGAATCTATTGGCCCCAAGGTTGCCCAATACAACTGTAGACAACTCTCTATCTCCATCGGTTGATGTGCTAGCTGATTACTTTTTTCAGAAAACTCAAAAAATCTGTTCAACCTTTTTGACAGATTCCCTTCCACCTTGTCCTTCGCCCTCTTGATCCGCAGGAGACCAGTTTGAGTTCTCCTGGGTATCAGAGGAGGAAATTTCTGGAATTCTGTCTGCTTCTCCTAACCACTGCACCTAGTGATCCCTTCCCCTCTTTTCTTTATTCTGTTACAGGTCCTTCCCTTTTGCCACTTCTGACTAGTTTAGTGAATTGTTCATTTTCTACTGGCAAATTTCCAAGTTCTCTTAAGCATGCTTTTGTTCGTCCCTTGTTGAAAAAACCTTCCCTCGATCCTTCTGTTTGTGCTATCGACCTGTTTATCTCCTTCCTTTTTTATCTAAACTTATAGAGAGGGTAGCTCTTTCTCAATTGACTCCTTATTTAGCCTGCCATAATGCCATTGATCCATTTCAATCAGGATTTCGGGCTGGACATTCAACTGAGACTGCACTCTCTCTCGTCTTGAATGATATCTTGTTGGCCAAGGCTCAACATCATTCATCGGTGTTAGTGCTGCTTGATTTGTCAGCACCATTCGACACGCTTGACCATCAAATACTTTTGACAAGGCTGTGTTTTTTGGGAATCTCTGGAAGTGCTAGCTCTTGGTTCTCTTCTTACTTGTCAAATCATTCGTTTTCAGTATCTTTGGGTACTAAAACCTCTCATCCTTTTCCTCTTACTGTTGGTGTTCCACAAGGTTCAGAGTTGGGCCCAATTCTTTTTTCCTTATATACGCTTTTCCTGGGTGCCATAATTTTTGAACAGGGCTTTCATTATCATATCTATGTGGATGATATCCAAGTATACCAGTCTTACTCAGAGCTTAATGATAAGGTCTGGACTTCTTTGACAGGTTGTTTGTCAAATGTTTCATTGTGGATGTCCTCTCACCATCTGAAATTGAATATGGACAAGACTGAAGTTCTGATCTTTTACCCAGATCATCCCACTCACCCTTTGACTGTTTCCTCTATTTCTCTCCAGGGCTGCTCGGTGACCCCTGTCTCAGAGACTAGGGATCTTGGTGTTTTAGTGGATGATCAGCTGTCGCTTCGTTCATTTGTGAATGCGACAGCCAAGACATGTAAACTCCATTTGGCTAATATTCGCTGAATTTGTCGCTTCTTGACTCTTGAGACTACAAAACTTGTTCATGCCCTGGTGGTTTCATGTCTGGACTATTGTAATAGCTTGTTAGCTGGTCTCTCTTCTTCTGCACTTCGTCCTCTCACCTTGGTGCAAAATAGCGCGGTACGAGTAGTTCTAAACGTGCCACGCTACTCTCACATTTCCCAGCACCGCAGAGCATTGCACTGGTTACTCATCAGATCAAGAACATATTATAAGGTACTTGTTCTGACATTTAAAGCATTACATTTTTCTTGCCCTTGCTATTTAGCGGAACTTGCAGGGTGGCATATTCCTCGTAGGAGGACTCGATCTGCGGATTCTGGTCTCTTACTAGTCCCTTGGACCAAGGTGGCTAACTCCAGACTTAGAGGATTTTCTCATCTGGCCCCAAAATTATGGAATTCCCTTCTGCAATACCTTTGTGTGGAACCAGAGTTGGACAAATTCAAACGAGACCTAAAAACTTACTTGTTCAACCTGGAACCATAGGGGCTGACCATGGAAATAGGCAATTATTGGGACAGAATTACTGTATTTTAATCATTATATTGTTATTATAGTTATTTTGATTGTTGTCTTATTGAACGATAATTGCTCACTGTACATTTTATCATTGTAATTATGTTATGGTTGTATTTTAACTCTTTTTGACTATTGGAATGCACTCTGGTATAGAGCGCAATATAAATAAATATTATTATAGTGTAGCTCCAGGCCAGGCTTATTAGTGAGCATAAACTGACCCCTGGATTAAGAATTGGTCCCCATACTGTTGTTTTAATTGTTTTTATGATATTTTACTGTAATCCGCCCAGAGTAGACGTTGTCTAAATGGGCGGGATAAAAATCTAATAAATAAAATAAAATAAATAAAAAAATACACATTTGGGAATACCTAGAATAGATCTCAAAAATAAAGACAGAAACCTTTCAATAGATGAGAGTGAATCAGTGGTTTATACTGCCTCTTCATTAGAAGCTCGGAAGTTAGTCTGGTCTTGAAAACTTCAACTTTAGCAGGGACAGACCTACTACCTTCTCCTGGTCAGAAAGAAGTTTCTGAGCATAGAGAAGACTAGAAATCTTTATAAAAGCAGTCTTTGGAGGATGTGGATCTAACAAGCTCAGCACCTGTGGAAAGTCTCCAAGGCAGATATTAAATAGAAGGGGAGCTAGTAAACTATGTTGCCTGACCCCCCTGAACGTAAGGATTGCATTTGTGCGTTTTCCTTCAGAGCCACATCTCACTTGGGCATAAATGTTCTAATATAATGATTTAATCAGGAACAGCAATCAGGCCCCAACAGTTACCTTTTCTAACTTTCTTCAAAGCATTGCCCTGGGGAAAACTTGAATGATTTAAAATCAATGAAAGCCAAAAATAACTTTCTTGCTTAGAAGCTGGAGCACCTTTCTGCAAAGTGAGAGACAGTGATCTGAGGCAGAAGAGACAGGCAATTTCCAAATAACGGAAAGCAGGCTTATGGGACAATAGTTACTAGAGTCAGATCTTGAACCTTTCCTGTAAATGGGAATAACAATATCCTTACTCCAAAGAGGGGGTTTAGTCCCTTAAATGTCAATCAGTGTAAAAACTATTAGCTAGTGGTGGTGGGGCACCAATCTAGACTTCCCTTTAGCACCTCAGGGGGAATGCTATCTGGGCCAGGTGTCTTCCCAGGGTGCGGCTGTGATACGACTTCCTTAATCTTAGATTGTACTACTGGAGGCCAACAAGGTGCCGCCATTTTCAGTGTTTGTTGTTGTTATGTGCCACCAAGTTGGAACCAACTTATAGCCACCCTAGTAGGTGTGATATCCGAGGAGTGGTTTTACCACCCAGTGAGTTTCCATGGCTGAGAGGGGATTTGGCTCCTGTTTACCAGAGTCCTGGTCTATCACTCTATCCACTACAGCACACTGGGGTACCTATTTTCAGTGTAGCACAGGAGTAAAGGAAAAAACTGAGGGCACACTGTATATAGCCTGAAAATGTTCCACCCAAATATTTGGTGGAACACAACAGCTCAGCTGGTGAGTCGATTAGGAAGCAACACCTTCACCAGTTGCCAAAAGGTTCTACTTCTGAGGCTCTAATTAACAATGGCCAGGTGTCCCTTTCTGATTCTTGTTTCCTGTACATTATGAGAGCTACATGAGAAATTACGTGTTCAGACTTTCCTTCTTGCAGCAGCTATGAGACTGCAGATACAGGAATAACTGTTTGGAAAAAGTGCATAAGGGTTCACATTAAGACACCCACTGCAAACATGCTACTTCTTTTGGATGCCCCCCCCCTGACAGATTATACATATGTGCTCATGTCTACCTCCTCAGTTCACGAGTTCACTGTTGTTAAAATAAATAATAATAACTAAGGGTTCAACCAGATGGTGGGAAAGGTGTAGGTCCACTTACACTGGAAAGAGCCACGTTGCAGGGAGCAATCTCCATTCCATCTGTCGGGGAATCATTCCAGCCCAGCCGCCAGAATTAGTAGCCCTACAGCTGAACCAGAAAGATCTAGCTTGGGCACAGATGATGATCTGGCTGAAGCACAATTCCCCCCATATTGTGTGATCACCAGGAAATAGATCACAGTAGATCACTTCACAAGTGGTCCAAAACGCAATCTATTTCCCTGTGTGACCACACCTAAACAAATACAATTAATTTTCTATGGTCACTTATGCCTTCTCTTTAGAAGCCAGTACAGGGAAGGTTAATTCAATGTAAAGTAAGTGTCTCCAGAAAGAAGAAGCATCTGTGAGATAAGATCATGGGGGTAGTTGGCAGGTTGGAAACAAAGATATTTCACGTATATCCATTCCTATTGCACAACAGTGTACAGTAAAGCTACTTCCTCTATACTGCTGAGGACTTGACTGCAGGCAGTTTCTTGACTGGCTTTAACGTGAGGCAAAGAAATTTTTTTAAAAATGATAACTGATGCTACACATCAGTGATAGTCCCATCAC
Organism: Intellagama lesueurii; assembly: GCA_037013535.1. NCBI lineage: Eukaryota > Metazoa > Chordata > Lepidosauria > Squamata > Agamidae > Intellagama > Intellagama lesueurii. Next base: position 108,638,685 of record JBAJHW010000002.1, on the reverse strand, counting down.
AGTGAATTATTATTATTGTAATTATTATTATTATGCACTTCCACTACCCTCTGGGAAATGATTTGCCAATATCCCAAGCGGCTCTCTTCTTAAGCCACTTCACAATATGGCAACTCCAAAGAGGAAGGCTTGCTTGGGCTCCTTTCCAGTGGTCGGAGACACTGGACACCAACCAAAACGAAACTATCCTACCCTCACCGAAAACGTACAAGCCCCTGACAGGGACTAGAAACATGCGGGTAGGGGTAGCATTCCCTGGAATGCTCTAAACAGCCCCTGTCGTCAGCCTTTAAGTGTCTCGAAGAAGCAGAACCAGCCGTGAGATAAAATCCTTGGGCTGGTGGGCGGGTTGGAAACGAGAGCATTTCACCTATCTCCATCCCTACTGCGCAACAGAGCACAGTAACGCTGCTTCCTTCCACTCTGCCATTTCTTCAGAAACGTCTGCCCCGCAGAGGTGGAAAAGAGCTCTTGAAAGAAAGTTGTAAAAACGAAGGTGCGACCAGCGCTGCGCAGAAAGCCTCCCTCGACCGCGGCGCGGACGCAGCGAGGTGGCCCCGCGCCCTCGGGACTTGGCGGCGCGGGTCGCCGCCGCCGCCGCCACGGGGCGAGCTGGGGTGGTGGCGAGCACGCGGTAGAAGGCGCTGGGAAGGCGGGGCTTCTCCCAGGCTTCGGCTCTGGAGAGGCGCGCAAGAGCGGCCCGCGAGGACGGGAGGCGACATGGGTCCGGATGGCGGTGGAGGGACGCTGAGCCCCGTGCGGTGGCCGCCGCGCTGCCGCTGGCCGCTGGATGCCCTGCTGCTGTTACTGGCGTTGCTTCTGCTCTTGCACTCCTCAGAGGAAGAGAAAGAGGGCGGTAAGTAGAGCCGAACGGCGAATAAGTTACTCAAGGGGAGACCGCCTTTGTGGAAGGGTTGGATTTGAACCCGCACTCAGGTTCCATGTTCTGTGTGAAGAGAACCAGGCAGTGACGGTCACCGTCAGGGGAAACGCTTCTGGTCGTTTGCACGCCCACGCCACAAGCTCGTCCTCCTGCCCCGGCCTGGAAGGGAGGGTTTCCTAGGAACATAAGGAAAGCGGCCCGGCATCTTAAACATGAGCTAAGTTTTGGCAGCAGGATAATGTGTGCCATGTTTATTTATCTTAGCATTGCCCGTTTGGCCTTTCACGTGAAGGTAGCTGCAGTAAGCGGGTTGTCTCAGTTAATGAAGAGCACCAGATGTGTTTTCCATGCGCCCTATATCAGCAGTTGCGCCAACCCATGGCACCTGTGCCTCTGGCAAGACACAGAAGTGAGTTGAGTGGGTTGTGGCACCTTCATCACAAACAGCTACTCAACCCTGACTTGGAAGATGTAGCCACGTTAGCCTGTGCAAACATATCAGGCAAAAACAAAATAAAAATACCTAAAAGACAAAAAAACGTAGTGGCACCTTAAAGACTAACTGTTATGGTTTAATGTGAGCTTTTGACTGCCCCTCAGTCCCATGTCCTCTTACAAGTATGACGGGTCATTGCTTCCCTAACTTATTTGTCCATGATTGTTATGAATCAGCAGCCTTTTGGTCACAGCTAATAGTACATTTTATCATGTTAGTAATAACTCCATGATACCTTGTCTCTTCTAATCTCCCACTGCACCTGCTGAGCTTAGTTGTATTTTAGTTCTATGGATTCAGGGAGGCACACATTTTTCCTCCTCCGCCCCATTTATTTTCACGACAAACCTATGAAATAGATTAGGCGGGGCATGGCTGAGTTTTGTGGTCGAGAGGGGCTGACTTTAGTCCTTTTCAGGCCTACTCTCACACACTACATCACATTTGTCTTATGATACAGACATGAGGCATTTTAATTCCTCCAAAAGAACTACCAACACCAGATCGTGCTGAAAGTTTCTTATAATGGATTATAACCAGCATTTATAGCATATTTTGCATGCCACTCTGCAGAAATGTTCAAGGAGCATCCAGAAATGAATAGTTAAATTTCCCTTGCTGATCAGAGGTAGCCGATTGATTTCTGGGGGCAGCGTTGCCCAATCATCATCCCCTTATGCCGCTCCTATGTTTCAGTTCACAGATCTCTTTCTTCCTATCTCCTTTTTGCCTTCTCCACTCCCAGACAAGGTGTTTGATTACTAAGCTATGGACAGGTATTCCAGATTTGACACTCCTTAGTGTTTTGATAGACATTAGAGTATAAGAACAATACTTAAGTATTTAAATATTAGATCAAGGCTTCCATACTCCTATTTTATACTAAACTTTTTTGTTTCTTCTGAACTTTTTCCAGTATTCGGTAAAAAAATAAAATCTTGCTCTTCTTGGAAAATAATTAAAAAAGAAACCGCCTGACAAGAAGTCCTGTACAGTTAATTGTTGGGCAACAGGCAAAAGTATATTACGTGAAACCTTTTCTTGTATGGAAATGTTGTAGAGAGAGAAGCGTCTTGTTTTAAATTTCTTCCTCCTCTGAGGGTCAGTAGTACTGCTGGGAACCCAAATGTCACAGTGCTTTCTTCTTCAGTGTTGAAACCCTATCTCTTGGCTTGGGTTTTCTGCCTTCTTTCAGTTACAGCACTTAAGTGTATAATTATCAATTCCCTTAAGAACTGTCCACATTTTCTTCGGAGGCCCACTCTCACTTGGAGAGCCATTTCTTCAACCTTTTATTTTATTTTTCCTCCAAAGAGCTGAATGAAGCTTACATACATGTTTTTCTCCCCACTCCATGTTATTAAAGGTTAGGCTGAGGAATAATCTGACATTGTACCCACTATACTCTTTGCCATAGGAAAAAATACCCACAGTTTATTTATATGGGAGAAAGTACAGCACTGTATTGCTTAAGGAATGAGAAACTATCCTTTTGCACTTCGTAATCTTTCACTTGCCTCCCAGCAAGCAGTGTTCATACTTTATCCTACAGAACTCAATTGTGTAGCCACTTCCAGGTTGTGTTTCTTGGTTCTACTAGATTACAATGTTGGAATACAGGGATTACTCTGTACTAGGAATTGACATTCATAATATAAAGGATGATTTCTGATTCTTAGTAAATGCTCAATAGAAATCCAAAAAACTGGCACAACAATAAAAATAAAAAGCAATATTCTGAAACTTTAGAGCTGTTGCAAAAGGAGAGATGCAGCCTTTCCTTTTTGCTCTCCTCTTTGCTTTAAGCACAGCTTTTGAGAATTCAGGTTGTGCTTAAAGCAAAGAGGAGTCGACTACTTCAGTTGTCTGTGTGAGGCTGGGAGTACCCTAAGGGGCACTCCTCAGAGTGTGCTGTCCACCTCCTTGAGTGAAGATACTGTGGGAAAGATGACTGCCCTGGAAGAGACCTTAAAGGGACTGTGCTTGAGTGAGGAGGGACAGAGAGATCCAGAAAAGAAGGAACCACCAGAGGGCGAAATTTTGGCTGGAAAATGGGAAGGAATAAAAGGGAGAGAGGAGGATGGGAGGGGCAGTTGAAGTTGGATGAGGCAAAAGCTTGTTGGGTGACAGAAGAAGATAAACAGGAGAAAGACTGGGTAGAAATAGTGCAATAGAAGATCCGTGGACTGGGGAATGGACCAAGAATGGACTGGGGAATGGACCAAGTTTAAAGTGCCTTAGAGAATATGCAGATGAGTGGAAATGGAAGGTATATCGCAAACCACCTTATTCGGGTGAAACTGAGGAAAGAGAACAATGGAAGAAGTTCAGAGAGTGGCAAAAAAGAGAGGCCCAGAGATGTAAGAATAGCTCATGTTCCAAAAGTCCTGGGAAACCCCGTGGGGCGAGTCCCTTCTGACCCAGATTATGGCAAGAAGGTTTGGGAGCCTCAGGTGGGATGGATTTTTCACCCTCACCAGTAAAGTTAAGTGTCACGTTAACCGGAGGGTCGGGCATCCCATGTAAATGGCAGTATAAAGAGTTCAGTTCGGCGCCTCTACCTGTTGAGAGGGATTTGTTGTGGTTGGATGATAAAGCAGCTGACCAGATACCTCTGAAGCAAGAGGCTGAGTCTGTTACTAATATTAAATATAAGAAGTGGTCAAAATTAAAAGAACCTTTATTAAAAACGAACGGTGCCCATGAGTCATCTATGGAGAGCAAGTCCGGAAAGGGAGAGGAGGGAACCGGACGTGATCACAGTCTGATATAGAGAATTCTTATCTTATTTTATACTGTGATCAAGAAAATCATCTGGAAATGGAATAGATTTAGAGACAGAAAAAAATAGTTGTTTTGTTATGTGGTAGCAAATCTCAGAAGAGTTTGCTATTCTCAGACTTGGGGCAAAGCCTGCTGAGGATGTTATCTTAGATTGCTTGGTGGGAACAAATAATGTTTTGGAGAGATTTCTGTTACTAACACCCATTAGTGTAATTTGATATTAAAAAGTTAGTAAGTAAATAAATAAAGGTGAGAATTTTACTACTTAACACCCACCAACATAAGTCAAATGGGATAAATCTCTGACGTGAATTGCTGCTAGCTAAGAATTTGTTGCTTGTATATCTCATTTCGCTCCAAATCAAGCAACTGGTGTATGTCAGTAAATAGAAACCCTGACTTTTTAACAAGTAAAAGTTTGGTGTAGCTACGTACACTGTTTGATTTGTCAGGGTGTAAGTAATAGGGAATCTAGTATTTAAAAAATTATTTTATAATGTAATACTTTTAACAACAACAACAACAACAATAATAATATTGAACTGCAGGGCTGGAAGGGAACCTATGGGTCATTGGTTCCAGACCCTGTCAAGGAGGCACAGTGGAGAATCGAATTCCCTACCTCTGGCTCTGCAGCCAGAGACCTAAACCATAGTCTATATTAGAGATGGGGATGACTCACCATTTTGGCGAGTCATCCTGTTTCGCGATCTGTCAAAGTTGACGAAGCACGAAGCTCCCCCCCCCCCCCATGAACCGACGAAGCACGAATTTATTCAATGTATTCTTGAAGGCTTTCATGGCCAGGAGGACAGGAGTTAGAACTCTGTCTGTGTTCTGGTGTATCCCTTACACTACACCAGAACACAGACAGAGTTCTAACTCCTGTCTCCTAAAGATGCCGGCCACAGAGACTGGCGAAACGTTAGGAAGAAAAACCTCCAGAACACGGCCAAACAGCCCGAAAAACCTACAACAACCATGAATTTATTCATCGGTTTGTGGGGGGGGGGGGGGTTTAAACAGCCAGAGGCTGTCTAAAAAACAAAGCTGACCCCTGCAGCCTGCCCCCCTGCCCCTGTCGCCTCCCTACCTTGGGGGCCGCTGCTGCACCACTGTCACCACCGGACCACTGCTGCTGGCACCGCCACCAGTGCCGCCGGACTGCTGCTTCTGCCACTGGACCACCACCGGCGGACCACTGCCAGCGGCACCACTGCTGGACCGCTGCCACTGGGCCGCCGCTGCCGACAGCAGACTGCTGTCTCCAGCTGGCCTCTGCAGCCACAGCCTGCAGAAAGGGACGCTGGCCTCCCTTTGCAAAGATGGCGGCTGTGGCTTCCCTACCCTAAATGAAGCCGCAGCTACCATCTTTGCAAAGGGCAGCCAGTGTCCCTTTCTGCAGGCCATGGCTGCGGAGGCCAGCTGGAGACTGCGGCGGCAATGGATGATGGCGGCGCTGGGCGGTGATGGATGATGGCAACACTAAGGTAGGGAGAGGAAGGGGGTGGGTGATAGGCTGTGGGAGTGGGTGTCTCTGGGGCTGGCTGGCTGCCTATTGGCCTGTCGATCAGCTGATTGGCGGGCCCATAGGCAGAAAGGGAAGGCCATAGGAAGAGAGGGAAGGCTAGCTTTCCCTCTCTTCCTATGGGGAACGAATAAAAATGGGACAATATTTGTCCCTTCGTATTCGTCGGGGTCTCTGGAACTGACGAATATGAAGAGATGAATATTTAATGAATCAGTGATTTTTAACGAATATCGCGATTCGTTTTTTATTCATCTCCATGTCTATTATATATCCGCAATGCAATCTAATGTGATATAATGTAATATAATATAATATAATATAATATAATAATGTAATATAAAACCACTTCATGTCAAGATATCTTCAAGAGGCTTAAAGTTAAACATTGTCATTCTCCTTGTGCAGATGCCATTGACTTCAAGAAGGCCTTTACAGTTTTGAGTCTGGGCAGTGTTAACTGTTAGTTTTTGGTTTTTTTTAAAAAAATCAGATTCATTTACATCTTGCTTTTCCTCAAATTAAGCTCAAGGTAGCATACATAACCCCACTAACAAAAGCCCCTCTGTATAAAATAGGCCAGTCTGAGAAAGAGTGAGTGGCCCAAGATTACCCAAAGAGTTTCATGGCTCATTGGGAAATTAATTTCCCAAGGCCTAGCCCAGTGATCTAACCACTGTAACACATGCTCATGGTCTTTGTGTGGCCCAAACTCACATCTTGATGTACCACATGAGTTGTTCTTTAAATGCAGATACCAGCCACTTTGAGTTAGGGGAGGGCAGTACTTAACAGCATTGCAGAGGACATGGAGAAGAAGTTTAACCCTCTCTCTACCCAGTGCCGTACTGATGAAAATTGCTCCTCTGAAACCATTATCTGCATTGAGAAGAAAAATCCCTCTGGTACTGGGGCTTCAGGTGTTTATTGGAGTAATTCTAGGAGAGTTGTAATCAACATTTTTTTCCAGCCCTTTCTACCTGCTGAAAAGCTGGCAGCAGTTCAGGATCAGAGAGGCACAGTAACTGATCTTGAGGCTGCCTGTTTCCAAACAACCCAGTCAAGAACACTTGTGGACTGAGTCATCTGTGCTCCAGTTCGGGCCTTACAAGGAAATCCAGGGTGCTGCTAATCTGTGGCTGTTTCCCAGTTGTTTCTAGAAATGGGCTTATCCAAGCACATGAAACTGTGGTTGAACATGGAAGAGGGCTTACTATGTCTTTCCAGGATCCAGAAGTAACACAACAGTGCAAGGATGCCCTTTAGCGTAATTCCTTTGGGGAGTGATGCTAGATTTCCAGAGCATTGCTGGGCAGTCTCCCAATCCCAATTTACAGTACTTTTATTTTATTTTATTTTAGATGCAGCAAGCAATTTACTTTCTGATGTGTGTGCCACTTGCCATGCTAATGCCACATGCCAGCAAATAGATGGCAAAAATGCCTGTGTCTGTAATTATGGATTTGTGGGTAATGGAAGGACTTACTGTCAAGGTAGGTGAGCATTCACAAAGCAGATGTGATTTTCTGGCAACTTTATAGAAGGATGCTTTGATCATACCATGTATTCTCTGCCCCAAATGTTGTTAGGTGTTTAACAACCACTCAGTACGGTGTAGCAGATAGAGCAACAGATTAAGACTTAGGAGGCCTGGGTTCAAATCCCTGCTCAGCCATGGAAACCCACTGGGAGTGTGGAACAGGTAAAACCATTCCTTACATATCTCACTTACCTGGAAAGTCCTACTAGGGTCAGTATAAGTCTGTTCTGAATTGATGGCACAAAACAACGACAACTTACAGGATTGGTCTTCTGAATAGCTAAACCATGACTGAAGCCACCCAGAAGTGGGCCACAGTATTGTATGCTCGCATAGTTTCATCCTCATCACTAAATATATAGTTGCTGAGAGGCAGCCGAAGCTCTCCTGCCTGTTAAGATTGGAAGTGGAGTACCCCCCTGCCACATTTAGTGGGGCACACATGTCTCCTTTACCAGAGGAGAGAGTGGCAGTGATGGGTGGGGCTTCCTCTCACACCAGAAAACGAAGAAGAAAAAGTCAGCACCTGCTTCCCCCTCTCTACCTGCTAGCTCACAGAAAAACGAGGATTTAGTAGTGGCAGGGCCTGGAGGGCCTGCCCACTCCCACCTTTCGCAAAGGAGAAGACATGGCAATGGTATCCCCCATCCAGGATGAAAGGCAGAGGAGGAGGCAGCAATGGCTGGGAACCCGCCCCCAACCTTACCCAAGGAAGAAGAAGAAGCAGGGAAAGAAGAGGAGGCTGCTGCAGCTGCACCGCCACCATTACCAAAAACTGGCTGCTACTTCATAGAGTTCATTTGTTCTTCTAGAGTCAGTTCAGTACCAGTTGAATTCCAAGGGTTCCTTGGAACTAGGAGACTGTGGGAGATGACCATAAAATTTGCCTGCACCACAACCAAGTAATTTTGAAAGTAGCCTTTTGGCACTCAGGACTCAGCAGAATGTGGAAGAAGCTGTCTCCATGGCTACCCCAGTCCTCCTTTTTAATTCTGTTTGTCTTGTGGAGCATGGCAGCATTCACAGAGTGCTTGGCACCGCAGAGTTTTCACAGAACAGTGGTAGTGCCCCAAAGCAACAAGGGCCCTACCTGGAGAAGCTGGGGAGTGCTGATTTGCAGCACCTAGTACCCCACTGCCTGAGGTGGCTGCCTCACTTGGGCTAATGGTGAAATCCATAATTTGTCCAAAAGCTGGACATCAGGATACACCAGAGAAGCCAAACCACTAATACTACCCTGTATAAAAACCTCTAAATCTGTTGCGTTGTCTCAGTTGAGCAACATTTTTCCTAGAGACATAGCCACGTTATTCCCTGTACCGTCAATCAGCTTGGCTGCCAGTCTCCTTGCTAGCTCTCAGATCTTAAGCACCTGACAGTAAGAACCAAGTCTAAATGGAAAGATACTGGCACAACAGATTTGGGGGATGTTCTTCCACATGGCCAGTGCATTTGTAACACTAACTCAGGCACAGGATTTCAGAGGCCTGAAATGCGGTACCTTTCTGAAATAAATACCAGCCATGCTGAGAGTTACCAAGTAAGAAAGTATAACATCTTTTATGGACCTATTGCCCATTGGTACAATGGTCTTCAACACTGCGAATTTCATAGAACTTCTTGACAGAACGAATGGCAAAATAGTTTGTTCTTGGTGAGGGCAATAGTAATGTTGCTAACGAATGCAAATATGTTCAAATTTGAATAGCTTTTAATAATGTTAGATTAGGGTGAATTTTATTTAAGTCATGATTTAAATCATTTTAAAAAATTGATTTTTATCCACTTTGGTTAGATTTATTTCAGTAGTTTTTATGCTGTCTTTATTTGGCATTTTTAATAGCTGATCCTTTTGTTTTAATCTTTTAAAAATATACTTGTTTTATATTGTGAGCTGCTTTGAGGGACTCTGAAGAAAGGAGATTAGAAAAGCAGTAGGATAGGCAGATGAAGAAACAGATACATACTGTAGTCCCACAGTACCAATTTTATTATATCTTTTTTTCTAGTTAAGAAGATATCAATTTATTTCACTTATATTCTACCTTTCAGGGGCAAAATCCTGTTACTGTCAGTTGCACTATAATCAATGGGCAATTTCGTGAGGCAGATTTTCTGTCGGTTCCATTGATTCAAATGGGACTAGTCTAATTGTGACTTACTATGCTAAAGTAAGTCACATAGTAGAACCATTTGAATCAGTGGTGCTTATGGAGGAGTTGACTCATCAAATTCACATGGATTCAGCGGGCTTACTCTAATGTAATTTGTTACACTAAACAGCATCTTAGCTATTATATAGTGAGGTGCATTTACCGCAGCACCAGTGCACACTTGATAAATAAATAATATCACTTTGTCTGCTTTGTCTCATAGAGTAAGTAGAGATAACACTCAAAACAACTTTGAGTGACAAACATTGATCAGTACAATCAGGTTAAAAGTAACACATTTTACCAGTCAAGGTGTTCTCTTTACTGTTTTTATAGGGTAGAAAATAATATTGCTGCAGAGTAACATTGATTCTTTTTATTGTTGTTGTTGTTTTTTGCTTAACCTTTTTGTCATATATTTTAAATATATTGTCAGATAAAGATGAATGCCAGATTGGGACGGAAAAGATTTGTGGTGATCATACTTCATGTCACAATACATATGGAAGCTTTTATTGTGTTTGTCTTGAGGGCTTCCAGGCTTCCAGTAAAAACAAGATATTCATTCCCAACGATGGCACGAATTGTATAGGTAGGTAAAACAACTGTAAATGTTTTTAAAAGCTTAAGTTACAGCCTATTTTACTATTCATCTGTGGATTGTTTCTTAACTTCAGTGCACAAACTTTGTCCTGTTGGAGCATGACACATATATATCTAAACTGCCAACTTTTAGAGCAAAATAGCTGGAAGCAGTGATTTGGTATGGGTCCAACTTGCACTTCCACATGGTGTTGTGTGACATGAGGAAAAAAATCATTTTTGAAAAACCCAGTTTCATGTTATTAATTAGTACCATAATGGCAAGAATCCAGTGCTCTATTTCTACTGGATCTTAGTGTTTTCATCAGAACCAGAAATTCCCGTTTTGCAGCCTTCCTGATTTTTAAAAACTTGGTTCAGAAGGCTTGGATATCAGTTGGAACAGGTGTAATTGCACTGACACTGAATCAAGATACACCATTCAGTTGTGGGGTATGAATATAATGCTGGTCAAACTGACAGCTGGAAAACATGGAACTACCGTGTTTCCCTGAAAATAAGACCTAACCTGAAAATAAGCCCTAGTAGGATTTTTCAGGATGCTCGTAATATAAGCCCTACCCCCAAAATAAGCCCTAGTTAAGTGAAACCCCGCCCTCCACCATTGTGCAGCAACCAGAAGATGACATGACTGTATTTGAATAAATGTAGATTGTTGTACATGAAAAAAATAAAACATCCCCTGAAAATAAGCCCTAATGCATTATTTTGGAGCAAAAATTAATATAAGACCCTGTCTTATTTTCGGGGAAACAGGGTACCTACAAAATATATTAGGGCTAGTAAATACCCGTAAAATGTAAAAGATATAGTTAACTACCCTGTTTCCCTGAAAACAAGACCTAACCTGAAAATAAGCCCTAGTAGGATTTTTCAGGATGCTCGTAATATAAGCCCTACCCCAAAAATAAGCCCTAGTTAAGTGAAAGCCCACCCTCCACCATTGTGCAGCAACCAGAAGAAGATGACGTGACTGTATTTGAATAAACGTAGATTGTACATGAAAAAAATAAAGCATCCCCTGAAAATAAGCCCTAATGCGTTTTTTGGAGCAAAAATTAATGTAAGACCCTGTCTTATTTTCGGGGAAACAGGGTACCTTTTAGACTGGAGTCTCTAGAAACTGCAAATTATATACCTGCACAGCTCTTCAGGCATGCTAAATATAGTTAAGTTAAATAATTTTAGTGCCGTTTTTGTACTAAAATCTAAATAATGTATCTAAATTTAAATAATATAAGTGTTATATTATTGTGCAGTCATGTTAACAACAGATTTGTAATTATAGAAACAAAAGGAACTTGCAAATAAATATTGAGTTTGAATGTCACATTGAAATCTCTTTAGATGTGTATTTATTTTCCCCCCTCTCCAGTTTAATTTTTGTCTGTTGGAAAAATGTTAAAGATCCCTAATATTTGTTGGGTACCATTAATAATAAGCTCTTTGCCTACCATGAGTTTCTAAAAATTGTCTGTGTTGTAATAAAAGATCATCACAGTTCCATTGTGCTTTTTAAGATATCAATGAGTGTGAAGTCTCTGACATCTGTGGCCTTGGAGGGCGATGTCTGAATACTGCTGGCAGCTATGAGTGCTACTGTATGGAAGGATATCAAATAGAAAATGGCTCTGAGCCATTTCATTCGCTCACAGCAAACATTTCGTGCAAAGGTAAGAGTTTGCCCTTTAATAAAAGAACAAGCAAAACAAAAAAAATCCATCTTTAGCTTCCTTTATATACAGAGATAATATATATTAATACTTATATTAACATCTATGTTATTTATATATATATATATATATATATATATATATATATATATATATATATATATATATATATATATATATATATATATATATATATATATATATATATAAAATTTTAATGTCATTTAAAAATATATTATAATATATGTGTAGTAATATAAAAATAGTTGTTTATACATTATTAAATGTGTACATTGTCCTATTTATTTCAAGGAGGCTTACCAAAATAATAACACATAGGCAAAGCAACAATATAGTAAGGGAGCAAACTATAATAAAAACCATCAAGGACTGAAATCCTGTTCACGCAGCCACTCAGTGTATGGCTGATGTATGGCTTTCCAGTTTTTTGGAAATAAAAAAATTAAAGTTTCCTTACTGAAGTTTCCAAGGCTCTCTTGGGATTCCTTTCATCACGGGGAGGCTGTTGATAGGGAGAAGTTTTTAATTTCCAAAAATGAGTGGGATGATTTTACTGGCATTTTTTTTATTTTTCTGATTTTCAGAAATTAAATATTTTCCTCCCATCCTGCGGTTCCCAACAACTTCTCCATCATAAATGAGATTCCATGGGAGCCTCAGGAACTTTGGACAAGAATCAGAAATTTTGTATTTCCAAAAAATCATCATGGCTGATGATATCAGCCTTATATGGTGTAGCTGTAATTACAGAGTTTCAGCCAATAAAGAGTATAAAAATAAACATACATTATGTACTGTTAACAATGAAGAGGAAAAAGGAAAGTCTCTCATACAGATAAAATTCAGAAAGATGTAGCCAAGTTGAGTCCCACAAAATGGCATTTTTCTTATTTCTGTTTCCTGAAGATTTTGAAGATATTTAGTTATATGCATTGAAGTTTCTGTTATGTGAATGCCTGGAGCATTAAAAAAAGGAAGAACAGCAAGGATTAAAACAATACGTTTTATTACTTTTTTCTGAAAAAATGTCTAGTGTTTCACATGGGAAAACATAGAATTTATTAAAATGTAAAAAAATGTTGGTAATCAGAACACTGATCCTGCAGATTCTGGAGGTGTACTAATTTATCATGCATGATTGGCATAAGCTTCTAATAACACATTTTAAATCAGATAGGACTTCTTCAGCACTCAGCTCTGGTATTCTTCATCCCGTCATCATTGTCAATGTCACAACTATTATACTAGCCATTTGGTTACATAGTGGGAACAGAATATTGGACTGGATAGGTTTTTGGTCTGACCGAGGACCAAACGTATCCTCCTTGGAAACAATATGATTATATAGAGGTTACCAAACAAAACAAAACAAAACAAAACCTTTAAAAATGTACTAAGTACAGAAGGGGTTTCACTGATAAATGTCACTTGTCGATATTATAATAAATGTGTGTATATTTGAAATAAAACTGTAGATGCCTAGGTGTTATGGAAATCAAAGACAAAATTCATGTAATAAAATCCATCAGACTTCAATATTCAGAAGGTGATTTTTTAAAGTGATTTTTAAAAAGTGTTTTAGGCCAGCACAGATGCACTGCACCACTTTAAAAAAAATAAGATACAAATGGAAAACTTCCTCCCAGGATTGGGAGGAGACAGGAGGGAGCAACAAGAAGGATTTTTTTTTCCTTTTCTGGTTGAGAACCTGCCCAATTCAGCTGTGCAATACATGTTTTACTTGTTAACAGTAATGTTGTCTTTCCTTCTCTTCTCCTTTAGAAATAGACTGTGGAAAGCCACCAGAAGTTCAAAATACAGAAATAATCTGGGCTAACACCACAACCTTTGGGAGCACAGTATACTATAAATGTAAAGATGGGTTTCAGCATCTTGGAGAACGTAACTTTTCACAGTGTACAGTGGCTCAAAAGTGGGAAAGCATCACTTTTGAATGCAAAGGTAAATAGGTTATCTGCACCTTTACATTAAAATCCTAGACAATATATCTGGAAATAATGGTATTTTACTGAATGTATGGGCCATTTCTCCCTTTAAGAGAAAAAACTAGTATTGCCTGAAATTTTCCAACTGTTTTTTCCTGTTAATTGGAAAAATAATAATTTTCACTAATGAGGCAATCCAGAAAGTAGTTGTAATCACACAGTGTGGTCAGCTATAGGTCCTTTCATAAATATAGTGTTTCCTGCCATATCTTCTCACATTTGGCTTCCAAACTGGTCAGCACTCTGCTGCCCCCTCATTGGAACTGGAAAACGAAGGCAAACACAAAGTGGAAATTTGGTCCTGGTAGAATAAAGGGACATGCCCATTGCTGCCCTAATTGGTCAGGCACCTATTGTATTCGCTGGGCATCTTTAAAAACCAACTGAAAACTTGGATGTTTAGGCAGGCCTTCCCTTCAGCTATTATTTGATTTATTTTTATTTTTTATTTTTTCTCTCTTTCCATCTTGAATAACTCTACTATTGATGTTTAAATGTTGTTATATTTTATATTATTATTATATATGTTGGAAGCCGCCCAGAGTAGTCAATTGACTAGATGGGCGGGGTATAAATGCAATAAATAAATAAATAAAAATAAATATTGTTACCATATTACATTGCAAGACCAATATCGACATGTTTGAAAAAGGCTGAGAAATAATCTGTGTTTCTCCATAAGTATGGGTCTCACAATATTGTGGTTTTTTTTGGTCAACATGAAACCCTCCTATTCCTTCATGGACTTTCATGGAGTTTGTTCATGAAAGAGCTAGTGGCATGTCTCATCTTTATGTGTTATTGGAGATTGTGGTAAAACCTCTGTTTGGTTCCTGCACAAACACTGATTAGAGGTTGAAGTCGGATTGGTTAAGATGTTAAAAGTACATCCCTGTAAGATGTTTTCCACCCATCCATTCCAGTGGCTGATTTGTCAGTTTGTTTTTGGTCTTAGAAATCAAATAATGTAATGCAGGGAGCGTAAAGGCCACTTGCATGTAGATTTCCATGTGTTGCGGGCTTTCTTCAAGTGATTCAGTGAAGGTGTCTTTAGGTACAAATTTCTGGGCTGGAACTCCCAGAATTTACCATTCATACTTGACAAAGTATTTATATCTCTGTCTAATAGATATCAAGTATCTATTCTAAGGATGAGGTTATGAGAATTCACTTTTAGAATAGATGGACTACAGCTTCAACTGTAAGTTCCAGAGTCCAATCCTCCAGCCAGCCAGTATGGACACTATATATGCTGCTGGGGATTCTGGGGTTTGTAGTACCCCCAAAATAGCCTTTCCAAACTCTTTGATACTTTGATTTGTCTAGGCATAACACATGTCCCTTAACTTGCACATGAAGTTGTAGGAAATCCAGCTTCCTTTAGTGCTGTTGCATGTGAACGAAACATGCAGTTTTGATGTATCACCACGAAAAGCCATTTCAAGCTGCTATTTCAGCTTGAAAGCACTGAAAGGACAGCAGGTCTGTAAAAGAGCACATCTTCTGCAAGCAGAATGTATCAGGTGTGTTCTCTGCCATCTCCAGCAAGGTTTAAGAAAGGATTCTGTCTAAATCACTGGAGAGTTGCAGCTAACATAGGCAGTACTGAACTTGACGGGCCAACAGTCTAATCTGGTATAAGGCCACTTCCTGTAGGTGCCACCAAAATAAAAGCACGAGAAGGTGTTGGTTGGGTATGTCATTATGTGACTTCTGGAATCCCCTACCCATTATGGTTATCAGCTCTGCTGGCTGGGGGAAATCTGGAACATACAGTTTAAAAAAGAAGAAGAAGAATCTCTAGTGTTTGGAAACTTCACTTCCTTTCCCTGTTAACTGCTGCATCAGGAAATGTCCAGCAACATACCATTTGGAATCCTGTTTGAAACCACAAGGGAGCTGCATGGCAGCCATCTGCTGCAGGTCCACAGTCAGCCCAGGTGGAATTTGAGGATCACCTGTGGACCACAAGATGGAATGTGTACATGCTTAAAATGGAGACATGAGCCACTATCCAGCACCTTTAGTAAATGTTATTCTCAAATTAAATTTATTTCTAATCCTTTTTAGAAATCACCTGTGGCCAACCTCCTATAATATCTCATTCGGAGAGAATATGGAATGGATTGTCTCGGCTGGGAAGCGTTGTAGAATTCACATGTATAAAAGGTTTCTACCCAGCAGGCACAAAAAGACGATCATTCTGCACCAGAAGTGGAGCATGGGAATTCTTGGATTTAAGATGTGAAAGTAGGTGCATGGTGAATTCCTTAACATAGTTATCATGAGTGGCTTAAGTCATGGTATTTTTGGATTTGCAGCATAATACTGAGAGTGTTGCTTGGAAGTAGACTGGGGACAGTATCTTCTATATACTGTGTTTCCCCGAAAATAAGCCCTACCCTCAAAATAAGCACTAGTATGATTTTTCAAGATGATTGTAATAATTTGGTGCTGCTGGCAGGGCCACTGCCTTGTTGAAGCTGCCGTCGCCCTCTCCTCAACCGGGCTCGCCGGCTTCAGGCCCCCACCGCCCTCCACGCCAAAGCCGCCCCCCTCCACCGCCACCGTTGCGGCTGCCAACACCACCGTCATTTTCTGCAAAATGAACCCAGCGCCCGCCAGCCGCAACAGGAGCCTCAGCCCAGGCACCGCTGCTGGAGGAACCCGAGCCACCACCGTGGCACTTCTTGGCAGCGGCGGCAGCGGAGGAGGCACCCCTGGAGGAAGTGGCACCAGGGACGTTTAAAGAAGGGGAAGGAGAATGGGAAGGGAGGGCTTGAGAAAGGGTTAAAAAGAAGCCGAACATCCAGGGAATTGGAAGGATGGGAGGCATGGAGGGGGGGGGAGGACAGGAAAGAAAAGGCTGGGAGCTCCTGCGCTCGATCTTGTGTGCACTCCCATGGGTTGAAAAGAGGACTTGGTCAGGCGGAGAGAGAGAAAGAGAGTGTGTGGCTCTGACAAGTGGAGCTTGTGAGGTCTGCTGCCGATTGGGTGCCGCAGCACCCCAAGGGCGCCCCTCCCAATGAGGAAGAAGAGGCCTGCCAGTTTCCCCTTCTGGGCGAGCAGCTGTCAGCCATAGCTGTGTTGGCACATTGCGTGGTGCCCGCCGGGTGACTGACCCACAGTGGGTGCCCATTCCGTTTCTCTTCCTCGCCTCCGTCCCCCACGCCGCTCTTTTCCCCTCTTTTCCTTCCCAGGTTGCTTCTTGCCGCCGGCTTGCCTCCTCCTCCTCCATCATCATCTTCTTTTTCTTCTTCGCGTCCCCTTAGCCAACTGCTCTTCGGCATTGTGTTGTAACGGACATACTTAATGCACTCGTGTGTAGATTGTTGTACCTGAAAAAAATAAAACATCCCCTGAAAATAAGCCCTAATGCGTTTTTTTGGGCAAAAATTAATATAAGACCCTGTCTTATTTTATCTCATTTTGGGGGAACATGGTAGTTTTGGATGGCTAAAGAACAGAAAGTTATATTTGTTTAAATCGCCATGGTGAGGAGGGCTCTCGCTTCCATGTGACAGTAGTAAAATGGATTATCTTCCAGGAACACCAGCTGATAATCATGGTAGGGGATTTTGAACAATTCCATTATGAACAAATGGAAAAGTACTTAGCACATCTCCTTGAGGAAGGCACCTGTCTCTGTTATACCGAAAATCTAGTGGTGATTGCAGAGAGCATATTTTTGTAATTGCTCCTCCATTAGTCATTTTTTAGGTAGAATTCAAGGTGGATTGGACAGTATATTTGGATTTACTGTGTACTTTGGATTACCTGTGCCCAACGGAGAGAATTGTCTGTACTCACAAAATTAGGTCAAAAAATCCCAATTTACACGTATACATATGTATATTGACTGCTGAGGCCATCAGATGATGAGGGCATAGCAGCCAGGCACCATCTGAAAGCAGCTAAAACTGAAAGTCTTTCTCTCTCTAGCTGTCCTCTGGAACTGCTAAGATCATCAAGCATCATGCTTAAATCCAGCATTAATACAAGAGTCTGTTTTTTTAAAGCTAGAAACTGCTTGCTGACTTCCCCCCCCTCCCAAACGACTTTCCCTGTTTGGGTAAATGAGAAATAATTCAGGTGCAGCAAGACAGACTTACACCAGGTCTGATCATCCGGTTCTTGTTATAGAGGTGCAGTAGCTATCTGGGTTTTCAGATAAGATCCTGTTGCCCTTCAACCTGGAGTTGCTAAGGACTGAACTGAGCCATAGCCTCTATTTTAAATTTACAGTCCAGCAGTATGTTTGTTTACTCAAAAGTAGGTTCCAGGTTTCGTGAGACTCACGGTCAACTAAATATAAGTTTGGATTCTTTGCTTTGCAGTTGCAGATATACTGAGAAAAGATTATTCCCGCCAAGTGAAGATAATAACTACAAACAATCAAAAGCAGAGGTCATGTTGGCCTGAGGTTTTGTAAATTAATTCTTTTAAATACTAGACAGTTAATCACCTTGTAATCTTGTGACATTTTCAGTTGCAAGAAAAAAGAGAGAAAAGCACAGGTAGGTGCCTCTCTGGAGAGAGATACTGCTCTGTAGATCAAAGAGATTTGGCTCCACAATAAGACAATCTGTTTTTACTCAGCTTACTTTTCTTTAGCAACGTTGTGTACTGATAATTGTGCGAGATGTCTCACCCGAAGTATCAAAATCACACAGAGAAGCACTTCCCTCCTGTTCACAGGGGAGGGAAATATGTAATATTTTTACTATATGAAATCGCTTTATATGCATATCCTGCACAGCCCCCTCGACTTTTTTTTGATTCCAGCTAATCCCTTTGACTGCCAGTTTTAGCACTTGAATAATTTTCACCCAAGTAGTTTTAATGTTTCCATAGAAGCAGTAATACTAATTTATGCCAGTCCTTACATTTATAGTGCCTCAGTGGCAGTACATATATTTGCTAACATTCAACCCTCTCATTGCACTCATTTCACACGCTAGCAAGGTTATGCTCAAAATCCTACAAGGTAGGCTTCAGCAGTATGTAGACCGAGAACTCCCAGAAGTACAAGCTGGATTTCGAAGGGGCAGAGGAACTAGAGACCAAATTGCTAACATGCGCTGGATTATGGAGAAAGCCAGAGAGTTCCAGAAAAACATCTACTTCTGCTTCATTGACTACGCAAAAGCCTTTGACTGTGTGGACCACAGCAAACTATGGCAAGTCCTTAAAGAAATGGGAGTGCCTGACCACCTTATCTATCTCCTGAGAAATCTATATGTGGGACAGGAAGCAACAGTTAGAACTGGATATGGAACAACTGATTGGTTCAAAATTGGGAAAGGAGTACGACAAGGCTGTATATTGTCTCCCTGCTTATTTAACTTATATGCAGAATACATCATGCGAAAGGCTGGACTGGATGAATCCCAAGCCGGAATTAAGATTGCCGGAAGAAATATCAACAACCTCCGATATGCAGATGATACCACTCTGATGGCAGAAAGTGAGGAGGATTTAAAGAACATCTTAACGAGGGTGAAAGAGGAGAGCACAAACAATGATCTGAAGCTCAACATCAAAAAAACTAAGATCATGGCCACTGGTCCCATCACCTCCTGGCAAATAGAAGGGGAAGATATGGAGGCAGTGACAGATTTTACTTTCTTGGGCTCCATGATCACTGCAGATGGTGACAGCAGCCACGAAATTAAAAGACGCCTGCTTCTTGGAAGGAAAGCGATGACAAACCTAGACAGCATCTTAAAAAGCCGAGACATCACCTTGCCGACAAAGGTCCGCGTAGTCAAAGCTATGTTTTTTCCAGTAGCGATGTATGGAAGCGAGAGCTGGACCATAAAGAAGGCTGACCGCCGAAGAATTGATGCTTTTGAATTGTGGTGCTGGAGGAGACTCTTGAGAGTCCCCTGGACTGCAAAGAGAACAAACCTATCCATTTTGAAAGAAATCAACCCTGAGTGCTCACTGGAAGGACAGATCCTGAAGCTGAGGCTCCAACACTTTGGCCATCTCATGAGAAGACTCCCTGGAAAAGACCCTGATGTTGGGAAAGTGTGAGGGCAAGAGGAGAAGGGGACGACAGAGGACGAGATGGTTGGACAGTGTCATCGAAGCTACCAACATGACTTTGACCAAACTCCGGGAGGCAGTGGAAGACAGGAGGGCCTGGTGTGCTCTGGTCCATGGGGTCACGAAGAGTCGGACACGACTTAGTGACTAAACAACAACAACCACCCTCGATGTAACCAATACAGACATAGAACCTGGTGTCTGTATTGAATTAGAAGGCCCTAGTAGTTTCTGTCATTAAACCTGGAGAGTTATCACAGTAAATGTAGAGTGAAATAAGGTGTACATAAATTGTGATCCTGCAAACCAAATAGAATGAACCATCTCTGGCCCACCAGACTCTTGATAAGCCTCTAGTTTGTGCTTCCTATTGCAACAGGAAGCACAAAAGGCTAAGAGAAAGGAACTAGATAACTTAGAAACAGAGAAAGTCCAGAGAGATTTGATGTATTTAAAGAGGCATTTTTTTGAATTTAATAATAAAAATTCAAAATTGTTAGCTAGAATGTGTAAAAATAGAAGAGTAAAAAACTCAATTGGGATAATTAAAGATAGAACAGGTAAGAGTTGTAATATAATGAAAGATAAACTGAAGATTTTTCATGAATTTTTTCAGAAATTATATAAAGGAAATAATGTAATAAAAGAGAATATAGAAAATTATATAAATGAGAATTTAAAAATTAAATTATTGGAAGATGATAAAAGAATATTAGAGGAAGAGATCAAAGAACAAGAAATTGCCGAAGTTATTAATAAGTTGAAAAATGGTAAAACACCAGGCCCTGATGGATTGGGTCCAGAATATTATAAGCATTTTAGTTCCATTTTGATACCTAAGTTAAAAATATTTTATAACAAAATAATGGAAGGAGAGACAATGCCTGCTTCTTGGAAGCATTCATTAACGATTATTATTCCAAAATCCAACAAGGATCAAACAGATCCGGGATCTTATAGGCCCATATCTCTAATAAACCAAGATGCTAAGATTTTTACTGCTATATTAGCAAATAGATTAAATAGATTTATAGCAAATTATATTAAGGAAGATCAGTGTGGTTTTATTAAGGGAAGACAAATGGATAATTTAACTAGACGAGTTTTGAACATTATATATGAGATAGAAAAGGAAAAATAAAAGCAACTGTTTTATCATTAGACATATTTAAGGCTTTTGACTGTGTTGAATGGCTAACACTAAAACTTCTTATAAGGGGTTGGGGGTTTGGCAAAAAATGTATAGGGGTTATAGACCAGTTGTATTCAGATAATACTTCAGAAGTAATAGTTAATGATGGTTTAACAGAACGGATTTTTCTAGGCCGAGGTATGAGACAAGGCTGTCCACTTTCACCAATATTGTTTTGTATGGTTATAGAATTGCTAGCTAATGCAATAAGAAATGATGAATTAATTAAAGGATTAGGAAAAAGTGATACAATTAAGATTAATTTATTTGCTGATGATTCATTATTGACTGTTAAAAACCCATTAGAGAGTATGGACAATATTAAAAAGCACTTAGAAAAATTTGGGGAAATAACAGGATTAATTATTAATTGGCAAAAAAACACAAATAATGATGTTTAATCATAATAAACAGGAACAAGAACTGTTTATGAATAAATATAGTTTTAAAATGTGTAATCATATTAAATATTTAGGTATAAATATAGTTAAAGTGACTCAAAAATTAAAGGAGAAAATTGTTAATAAACTAAAAAGTGATATTAAAGATAAATTGCAAGAGTACTCTAAATTGAAATTATCATGGTTTGGGAGAATGGCTATGATTAAAATGAAAATATTACCAAAAAATACATTTTTATTTAGGATGCTCCCAATACAATTAGAAGAAGAAGATTTCAAGTATTGGCAGGGATTAGTTAATGGCTTTTGTCATCAAGGTAAAAAATCTAGAATAAATAAAATATATTGGTATAAGGCCCCCCAAAAAGGGAGGTTTAGGTATGCCTAATGTAAAAAATTATTATATAGCAAATCAATTAAGATTTATTGGAGATATTATATACAATAAAGAAAAATTAATTTGGTGGGATATGGAATCCTCAGAAATAAATGGGAATGTTGAAAAATACTTGTTTAATGTAGTAAAAAGAAATACAATAAATCAGATGAAAAACCCCTTTTTAAGAAATATGTTAAATATATGGAATAGATATAGAGAGAAGTTATGTCCCTCAACTTCACCATTAAAATTAGTGACTGAAATAGAAAATTTTCCTACAAACCTAAAGGGTTTAGTAGATTTGTTTAAGGATAAAAGTGTTGCAAGATTGAAGGATTGGATAAGTAAAATGAGATCGAAGGAGTTGATTATGGTTAAACTTCAAACTATCATGGTATAATTATATTCAGTTAGACACTTGGACAAATGATTGGTTGAAAACTAATGGTAAATGTAGAGAATGCACTAAGTACGAACAATTTCTATCATCACATGAAGATATGCAGAAAGATGCTTTGATGAAGGGAGTAGTAAGTAGAATATATAATATAATTTCGGAACAAGAGGAAAAAGAGGAGAACAGAAGGTTTGGAATTAATTTGGGAAAATGATTTAAAGACAGAAATTAAAATAGAGGATTGGATAAAAATGTGGAGGATGAGAGTTTTAAGGTTAATGTCGATAAGAATAAAGGGAAAAAAATTAAAATCTGTTTAAGGTGGTATTTGACTCCTGTGAAATTGAATATAATAAATTCAGATTACTCTAAAGCTTGTTGGAAATGTGATGAAGAAATTGGCACGTATTATCTTATGTGGTGGGATTGTAAACTGGTTAAGAAATTTTGGAAACTGATTTTTAAGGAAATATGTGATATATTTGGTAAAGATATTGAATTTAACTCTAAAATTGCTGTATTGTCAATTTTTGATAAGATATATCTTGATTATTATTCGAAGGAATTGATTTCTAACTTTATGACAAGTGCTAGATATTAATAGCTAGGTTTTGGAAAGACAAAAATGATATTAAATTAGAAGATTGGTATGGTGAAGTATGGGACATTGCATTAAATGATAAATTGACTATTGAACTCAAGATGAAAAGAGGGGAAATAAGTTCCAATATTTTTTATGCTATTTGGGGTAGATTTGTTGAATTTGTATTAGTGAAAGGAAAGGGGAAAGCCTCTAAACAACAATCTATACAATTTTGGAAAGGAAGTTTGTAATAAAAATATTGTTCAATGGAGTCCCGTGGGTATGGGGTGCACGGTAGAATTTAGTGTATAGTAAGCACTATTATTTGTATTTTTGTATTTGTTTTCTGTTTTAAAAATAATAAAAATATAAACTAAAAGAAAAAAGGAAGCACAACAGGAATTGGAACTGGAATTGTTGTCAAGTAGACCTGCCTGTGACCTTTGGGGGGTCATCTGAATGAAGCCACTGTGATTCTCTGCATCAATTCATAGATTTCCTTTGCAGCTATTCTCCCATATGAAATATCCAGAAACATAGATGTTTCTATTACATGGATATTACCTGTTTTAATGTCAGCAGCTCTGGAAAAGAGCCAGCAGTATGAAAAGTACCCAGTCATGTGATCAAGGCTAGGCATCTGATGCTTGTGCATCTCTGTTGGAGTGTGGAAGCCACCACACTCCAACAATGCATGCCAATTAGATATAATGTAGGGTGTTACTATTTTAAGATATTTTATCCTTTTAAAAGACTGTCTGAAATTGGCTTTTTTTTACTCAAGGAGAAGGCAAATGGCATAATATTAAGTTGCTTCTAGCTGGTAATTAACAAGCCGCTGCTGGGATTCTTAGGGGTGGACCTGCTTGCTGAATTGGTGTGCACCTAAGTATCCCAGCAGAAACCCATTACTTGCCAGCTAGAAGCAACTGATTGTTATGCTGTTTGCCTTCTGCATGAGTAAAAAGCAGCAGGATTTTAGCCATTTTTTAAGGAGTCCTTAGCTATACTTATAGTATGAGCTTTCATTAGGTGGTCATGGCAGTGGTGGTGACAAAATTGTGATTGGATCCCAACTTTTTTTCAAGTAGCTCAGGATAACACATTTAAAGGCACGTTTTAATTTCCACAGCATATTTCCTACCTAGAATGGCGTGTCTGAAGGGAAGCATCCTTGGGTGAGGGCTAATCGTGCTGAGCCAAGTTGTCCCCCAGTGTTGTTTTCCACAGTAGCATGACCATGTCATTAGCTTGCTTTCTTGGGTTCTTTCAGCAGTTAGATTTGCAGGAGAAAGTGTGGCCTTGGGATTTGGAATGTCACTGTCTGTAATAGAAAAGAAAGAGAAACACTTGGAAAGTACAGCAAAGAAATAAATTGGTTGAGTATTCCCAAGACTAATTTATTGAAAGCCCTAACTTTGCTTGTTCTCAGCAAGATACTTTGGTGTTTTAGAAGAAGAAATGCTAGCGATACTTTACATGCTTTTGCGGTTGGACACATAGCCAGATACACTCCAGCACCTTGTCAATCAGCCACAATTAGCTGTGGTAAATTATGCAACCTTTTATGAATACCAGTAGGATTCTGGCCACTAACTAATACCTGAAAGAAGGTTAAGCAACAAAACCTCTCACATCAGGGTTAAGAGGCCCATGCTTGGCCCACTGTCCTTTTGACAGTCATTAACCATGTCAGAAGAAAATAGAGTAGCCACCAGTGTTCCATAGAAGGTGTCATGCTTGTGATATGACAGAGCAGGACTCAAAGTACAGGGAAATCAATGCACTGAGATTTCTAACTCTGTTACTTGGTACACATGCATTTTTGCTTTTGAATAGCATTCAAGGGCAGTGTGATTGAGGCCATATTTAAACATTCCTTAGCCATTTGTTTGAAATGTTCTTGTTCCACTGAGGTCTCCTCAGTCACTGTTAAATCTTTTATTCACTCCAGATATTCAGAGGTCCGTGATCTGCCAGTGCCTCCACCAAATCCCTCTTCCCTTGCTGTGTGGCATGCTTCAGATGTTCTGTAGTGTTTTAGAAACTCCCTGCCAAGAATGCTCCCCCACCAGAAGCTGAGACTAACACACTAGCATATTGAATGTTTCAGGTTTAAAGAGAAAACAATAGTAGGAACAGCAGTCAGCCTTATGTCTAGTCATATCAATATGGAATACACCTTGGGGTGGGGTGGGAGGGGGAGTTTTTTGATCTATAAAGAGAAAGACAGTAGAACTGTGTGTGTGTGTGTGTGTGTGTGTGTGTGTGTTTAACAACAAGTAGCCAGGATAGTTTGTGAGGTTAAGGTTGCAATCCAATACATCCTTATCTAGGACTAAGTTCTATTAGCCTAATGGGCTAAAAGAGTCGTTACATATAGGATTGCATGGTTAAGTACGGGAATATGAGAACTTGGACACTGGACACATTCGTCTTCCTTCCTTCCTTCCTTCCTTTATCTATGGCTGCCCCTGTCCACTTCACTCTTTCCACTTCTGTTTTTCCTTTTTCTGTACCTTGTGCCTGCCACCAGTACTGCCCCATTTCCTATGCTCCTTCCGCTTTCTTGTTTCTTTTGTCCCCGGTTCTTTTTCTCTGTCTGACTTCCTGAGTCTTTCTCACAATACCATCTCAAGCTCCTGATGTTCTTTCTACCAGTGACCCTCCTCCTCCTCAGTTCAGCTTTCAGATAGGAATAGTTGGCTCTAGTCCATGAAAACGTACGTTTTAATAAAGGTTTCAAGGTCTCACAGATTCTTGGTTGATGTTTCTTATGGTAAGCTTGAGCTCTGCATTTTAACAGAACAACAGTGACATCCAGTGGCCTTCTTCTAAACAGCACACATGTGACTAATGCAGTCATGCTGACTGAAAGCAAGGTGGGTGAATGGGTACAGTGTGAACATCAGGGCTGTGATAAACACGGCTGATGCTAGAAGCTGTGATGATGTGTCCCATTCAAGAGACCCATATGGATACACAAAGCCCCAGGATGCAGGATTTCCAGTTTCAGTGACTGTACAGAGCAAATTAATGCTTTCTACACTCAAATCTATCAGTCTGGTCCAAAATAATAGGGAAGCTCTGGGTGGGGTTGGGGGAGAACAGGAAGAGGCTAGATCTATGTGTGTTCAAAAAGATTTTGCTGTTTACTACGAGTTCTTCTTAATCACAAAATGTGTTTGAACTTGATGTCCTTAGTAGGATAGCAGTAGGCCTTCAAACTATTTCAGCATCCTAATGGTGTGTTGTCAAGTCACTTCTGACTTACAGTGATCCTTGCCAGCTTTTCCTAGGTATAGAGTACTCAGAAGTGGTTCATTCCCTTCTTCTAAGGTTGTCCTGCGACTGTGCAGTTTGCCCAAGTCTACACAGGCTGGTTCTTTTTCCAGGAGGCACAGTGGGGAACTGAATTTCCAATCCCTGGCCCTGCAGCCAGGAAAACAATGGCAAGTTTTTGATGGCATCAGAGAGGTAATCCCTGCGGTAGGTAATTCTAACCTAAAGGCGATTACCTCCTTTCCAGAGCAGTTTCCATGCAGTTAACATATGCATGATAATATGGAGCAGAGGTTGGAAACAGGATACTAAAGCAAATTTAACACTTGACTGTGCTGGTGAAGGGATTTTGGAATCTGTAGTACCTAAGTGTAATATTTGAGAACACAAGATTTTAATTTGTAATTGGCCAACAAGAGTTCCTGTAATAGAAATAGGATAAGAACAGGAAAGCAGCTATTAAATGGATCCACTTGTTATTCTAATTGGGATGATATTTTTTTTCCAGAAGTGGAAGAGTTTGCTGATGTTGCATTGAATGAGTCTTGTTTGACATGGAGGAGGCGTTATGGAAGTGCAGGAATAAATGAAACGTATCAAGTATGTGAGACAAGTTACATCTTTTATAATTGAAAGACAAAAGTTTCTTAACTTTCTACTAGGGTGGGCACTGAACAAGTGGCTAATGTGGATAAGAAATTATGGAGATGTCTACCAAAAGTATGGAATAAAAGCTACCATTTATTGTAAAACATGACAGGAATTTGAGTGACCACAGTTTGTTTTATGTGGTCCAATACAACAGACTGCACTGGATTCTTTTTTGGGGGGGGACATTTGTGTCTGATTCAATCATTGACCACAGCTACTATGGAAAGTAACTCAAGTCTGCCCGTCTCTAATGCAGGTTTAATGTCTTGGACTGTTTTCTTCCTACATCGAGTCTGTCTAATGATTTCTCTAAACCATAGGTGAGGAACCTTTGGCTTTCCAGATGTTTGAGTCTACAGTTCCCATCAGCTCATCCTAACATGACTAGTTGCAACTGATTTTGGGAATTTTAGTCAAAAAACATATGGACCAAAATCCTGCTATGTAGCATATGCCAAGATGACATTGTCTGGTGGGAGAGTTGCTGGTAATTGAAGAATTCTATTTCTGTCCTGATACATGGCTCATGAGCAATCAGCCTCATTGTGCAGGAGTTGTGTATGCCCCAGATGGAAAAATATACTTTTTTAATAACTTGGCAAGATCCTGCACGACTGAGGTCTTTGCATAGCTTAGCATTCTGATCAAACAGAATATGTCTGGAGTCAGCCTGGCAGCTAATATGGGGCTGGTGTAAGTCTGTCATTTTTAACCCTGCCATGGCCTTCAGTGTGGAAAAAAAGCATTTTTAAGTCCTTCCTGGTCACACATTTTCAGCTTCTGCCTGTGAAAATATTTAAGATATTTTAAAAAATATAGTAGGACACACATATCCACGGGATCAGTATCCATGGTTTTACTTATGCACAGTCTGAAAATATTAAAAATATTCAAAGAAAAAATCCAAGAATAAACTATTTTCATATGTATTACCAGAACTGGCTACTAGAGGGTGCCAGAGACCGGGCTATGAATACTTGTTATGTTTCTCAAGGATACCCATAAGCAGATATTCATCTTTCTTTGGCTTATCCATCAATGACTTCTTTCCAGTGGTCATGTGACTTGAAATATCTTTAGAAGTGGTGTGTTTCAATAAGTTATGAGATCATTCATGGCCATGTCCTTGGCACAAAGATTAATATTATCTTTATTAGTTCAGGAGTGGGAGGCTTTTGACTCTGCATGTGTATTGTAGTTATAATACCTATAATTCTCTACCATTGGCTATGCTCTGGGGATTCTGGGAGCTGGAGTCAAAATATTTGACTCAATTGATTTGGTGTTCATATAAGAATATTGTTTTTCACGCTGAATTTTTAAATTGATGAAACAGAAAACACATAATGATTGTAGGGTTATTTTTACTAGTAGAATTTCAACTGTTTAAGAGAGTACTGCAGATTCTAGAGTGAAATTGGCAGGGAATGGTTGGATGGGGGCTGGGTGACCACACACTGGGGCCTGGGAGACTGAGAAAGGGGCCTCCTGGAAGATCTTAAAAAGCAGATGGAGTTGGGTATCATCAGCACACTTGGTGGTACCAGACCACAAAATTCTGGACAGCCTCTTTCAGGTTTTCCATATATATGTGAAATAGTATAGGGAATCGTGGAACCCTGAGACACTCCACAGGCTAATGGTCAAGGTGTTGAACAGGAGTCCCCCAGCACCACTACCATTCACAGAGTGACACCACGCAAGGCGAAATCCCGGAAGCTGACTCCTTTTTTCAACAGTTAACCACTTCTCAGCAAACACAAAGCAATTGTCAGGGCTATTTTTCAATGTGGGAATGGTAGTGAGTAAAAGACGGTATCCTGTAGACCAGTGGTCCCCAACATTTTTGACACCGCGGACCGGTTTAGTGTGTGTGCAGGGGTGGGTGGGGGGCGTCTGTGCGTGCGTGTATGCGTGCGGGAGTAAGTCTGTGTGTGCATGGGGGGGCGGGGGGGCTTGCGTGCATGGGGGACATCTGTGCGTGCATGGGGGGCATCTGTGCGTCCATGTGTGCATGCGGGGGCATGCATCTGCATGGGGGCGTGCGTGTGCGCGCGTGCGGGAGTATGTGCATGGGTGGGTGGGTGGGGGCATGCATCTGTGTGCAGGGGGCATCCGTGCAGGGGGCCATGTATCTGCATGCTTGGGGGGGCATCCGTGCAACCGTGTGGGCATGGGCATGTGTGCATGAGTCCATGCGCGTGTCCGTGCATGCAGGGGCGTGCATCTGTATGCGGGGCATGCGTGCATGTGGGGGCATGTGTCCGTGCATGTGGGGATCGTGCATGCGGGGGAGAGTGTGCATGCGTCTGTGCGTGCGGGGGTGGGAGATCTGTCTCCGCAGCCCGTTCCTGCCAAGGCCACGAGTACCAGGCCATGGACTGGGGGTTGGAGACCCCTGCTGTAGACCATCTTGACTGCTGCCATTGGTGTTGTCAACATTCAGACTGCCCTTTCCTATGTAAAGCTTGGCGTCTTTTTTCCTGCTGGCAACGTGTTTATGATATTTTGTTGCAATACTGGATGTTTTCCTGGCTTTTTGAAGCACAATATCCCATATTCATAAACCAGAGGTTTTTTTTTGAAGAATTGGTTTAATTGAGGGTCAGATATGCGTTAGAGAGAGCACATCATTTGAAGGGGAGAATTCCTTAAGTGCTGAAAGCTTCATTAGGAACACAAAGGTTTGCTAGAATTACATCTCTGGAATACCAATGTGATTTTAATTTTTCCTGTTGTATTTGCAGTAATGCATAATTTGTCCTTACAATATGTTTCTGCTACAAAAATCTTGGGAGTCCATGTGGTAAAGTTTCCATTTAAGGATCACGTAGTCCCACCTTGTGGAATTACAGTCTTCAAACTTGGAATTGATTTATCATAGATGTGCCCTGAAGTTTTTTTTTTTCCTGAGAGTTGACTTCCTTTTTTATTTCCCTTACAGCTTAGTATGAGGATGCTAGGGAGCGAATCAAATACAACTACAGATATATTGATTAACCCTCCTGCAAGAGAAGAGACCGTAAATGTGTGTTTGCAGTTACATCAGGATACAAATTACAGTGTGGAAATCACGGCACAATTTGCCAAATTGCTTTTAATGCTCAAAATAATACATCCAGTAGTTGGTAGGTTCTATTTCTAGAAAATGCTGATAATGATTATGAATAATTTGGTTTGAAAGTTTTTACTTCTTGGGAATTAGGATAGTGTTCTAGACATAGCAGCTGATTTGTCAGGGTCTACCATTTTTTGGGATTCCCAGTGTGGTGTAGTGGATGAAGTGATGGACTAGGACTCTGGAGAACAGAGTTTGAATCCCCACTTGGGCATGGGGGAGTGGAACTGGGAACTGGTAAAACTACTCCGAAAATATCTCATTTACTTAAAAAGCTGTATTAGGGTCGCTATAAGTCAGTTCCAACTTGATGGCACAGAACACACACACACACACCATTTTTTTTGCCTTTATTTTAATGCCTCTGTTTATATACCACACAAGCAATATCTATTCCCATGTGAAATATCCTGCTTGTATTATATGGAACAACCTCATAAGAAGCAGCACATGGTGCAACTAAAGGTACACATAAAGGTGATCCTGGAGTTGACTTTCCTTTGTTCAGATCTACGTTATATGAGTAACTACTTACTTGAAAAGCAAAAACCAAAACCATGGCTTTCCTAAAAATTGAGTGGCCATTGGACACATCCTTTTTCAGTTACATAACCCTACATCATCTTTTTCTTTTCTTTTCTTTTTAAAATTGTTTTTGGAAAAGTATGGGGTGGGATAACAATGCCCACAGTCCTTCAAGCAGTATGCCAGCCATACTGGCTGTGGGAACTAGGGAAACTAGTCCAAATTCTCAGGCTCAACTGTATCTAGCTGTAATCATTTTCTTCAGAAAATTCTGGAAGTTGAAATCTCTGATGCTGAAAATTTTCTTAGAAATTTAGCTTCTCATTCATGGGACTGCTTTTCCTAGAATTTTTCTAGGGAGGGGAAATTGCTATTAAATCAGTTTATTTCTGTCGAGTGAATATACCAATTAATAACTTCTTATAAGCAATAGTTTTAGACAGCAAAGCAAGGCATGTTACCAGTTAAATTTATAATAGTGACCCAAGTCCTACTGTTTATGCCTGCTGGCCTAATAACATTGGCATAACTTTCAGTGATGAATTGCTGGAAGACCAGAAGTCAGTGTAGACATTTTCAGTTGCACACCAGATGCATGACTCAGTGAACAATAGGAAATAACTACACTGGCTTTTTTTAACTTGCAGCAATTTGCTGCTGAAAAATACACCAATGATATTATGCAAGCACCATAGTTTCCATTTAGGAAAAACACACACTGCAGCTATTATTTTGTATTAAATATAGATGATCGGGTTTTGAACCACGAATACATGTGCTCTTAAAAAAACCCTGATTTCATATCATAATTTTTGAAGTATTGACTGTATTGTGATGTGATGGTGAACTCTTTGATGTTGATAGGCATCGCTGATAGGCTTAAGGAATCAGGAGAGAGGTGGCCTATAAATCAGACAGACAGACAGAGGTCCGGAAGCACTAGATGCCAGTAGTGGTGGGAGTGAGGAATCTGTCAAACCTGGTCAAGATCCAAGGTCACTAAAGGAAGTGGATCAGTATGTAGACCATAACTTAGAAAGCAGGCTCCTTTGATGAAATGAGGTGTAGTAGGGTTATGTAACTGAAAAAAAGTAGAGAGCAAAATAACTTGTAAGATTGTGGGGGAAATACTTATGGAACCTACTAACAAGAAGAGCTAAATATATAAACAGGAGGAGCTATTTACTTCAGGGCATGAAGAATGTAAGCAGGAACTAGGAGGAGCCAGAGGGGAATTTGTTTATTAAAATCAAAACTGCTGTGGGAATTATTTCAATTGTGCCTTCTGTTTACATTGCAACATGATGACACAACAATTGAAAAGATTTATGACAGTGAGTAGGTTAATGTGCCTAAATTCTCCATATTGATTTGACCTACCACATTTTTCCATGTATAAGATGCCCCCATGTATAAGATGCCCCCCACTTTTCTAACCCAAAATTTCTTTCTTTGCAAGAAAGTGGAGGGGGAAGGCAGGGATCAAAGCACTTTGATTCCTGCTTTCCCTCTCCACTTTCTTGGGAAGAAAGTGCTTTCCCCCTCCACTTTTTGTGAGGGGGAAAGCAGCTTTTTCCAAAGAAAGTGGAGGGGGAAAGCACTTTCCTCGCAAGAAAGTGGAGGGGGAAAGCGATTCCTTCTTTCCCCCTCCACTTTCTTGAGAGGAAAGTGCTTTCCCTGTCCACTTTCTTTGCAAAACGCTACTTTCCCCCTCCACTTTCTTTGCAAAAAGTGGAGGGGGAAAGCAGGGATCAAAGCGCTTTGATCCCTCCCCCCCTCCTTACTACCGTGTATAAAATGACCCTCAATTTTTCCTCTAATTATTTTAGGAAAAGGTGTCATTTTATACACGGAAAAAATATGGTAATCAGTCAGTATTTTTGCTGTGGACCTCTTTGTAATTTTTTGTGTTATATCACCTGCTGTTATTAAGAAAATACTGCTATAATACAGAATTGATAAATAATTTGTGACTATTTAGCCCCCAAGTGTCTTCTCTTTTTTCCAGAAAAGAAAGTTGAGTTCAGCAATATCTCCTTAGTTAATGGCACCTGTATTAAATGGTGGAGAGAATCAGGAAGAGCACAGGCTGAAGAAACCTATGTAGTAAGTGAGGCACAATTTCTAAGTACCATAGGAAGAGTGGAAATGCATGATGAATACACCCGGGCATCCCCTGGGCAATGGCACGCAGCTGGCCAATCCTTCACTTCCAGAAGCGTTGCACTGTAAACCTTCTGATGAGCAAAACAACCCAATGGTTCTTTTTAGGACCATAAATGACATTTTTATTTTACCTATGTTTCATATACATCCATAATTTTAAATTGTGCAGTGCTCTGCTATGAATAACCGGAGAAAGAATGAGAATTACTGGAAGTAAGGCCATGTAACAGATTTTATTTCAGACCCTTGACAGCAGTGCAAGAGAGGCATCATACCCTGAGATGTCTATGTATCTCTTCTAATACTCAACTTTTCCAGATTTGGGGTAATTTAAAGCTTTTTAAACCAAGAAACAATAGTGGGACAAGATAGAGTATATATAAACCTCATACGACTTTTGTCTAAAACTTGTTAGTAGTGTTGAGGCTTCTGTGGGCAAATGAACCACTATATTGGGAACTATAGCAGATGTAGCATTGGCAGGCAAAGGGCAGAAACAAATTAATACATGCAACCTGTCATTAGACGAGAAAATGTATTAGAGGTTGTGTGCATGAGAGCTGCTCTCAGTTCCTGAATTTTGCAAATGAGCTTGCTTTGTTTTCTAACTGATCATGAGCTCTTAGGTGAGGGAGTTCCTCTCAAACATGAAAGTCTCCTAAATACATGTTGTTGTTTCAACTTACATACTAGCCCATAGTGCTACAGCATTCTCCGGGTGATTTACAACATAACTATGCAAACAACAACTTGCCGTCCCATAATCTGGGTGCTCATTTTACCAACCTCAGAAGAATTGAAGTCTGAGTCAACCTTGAGCGGGCTACCTGAACCCATTGAGATTAAATTCAGTCATGAGCAGAGGCTTGATTACAGTACTGCAGTTTAACCACTGTGCCACAGGGCTCTTCATCACCCCACTACTAATGTGGTTTCAGCTCTAAGTATGAGTTACCTATAATGCCTGTTTCTGCTGAAAGATACTTTTCAGAGACTTCACCAGTTAGCGTTTAGATTTGCAAATAAAATTTCTATTATGTGGTGAAGCCATTGTGCTTATCCTCCATGGATTGTTATGAGTAACATATTCTGAGGTAGATTGAACAGGAGTGGATCGTGTATAGATAAAAGAAATGAATAGATCTATAATTTTGTATCAAAGTTGTATCTGTAGGGGTTGTCCGATCATTGCAGGAATGGTCATGCTCCTTTCCTCAATTTCCAGGTTATCTCTCTCTCTCTCTCTGCCCATCCCAAAAAAGAGCCAGGCAGCTTATCCCCCCCATATAGAAATGTTTACGATTCTGTCATAGGTCTGTTAGGGCAGTGGTCCCCAACCTTGGGCCTCCAGATGTTTTTGGACTTCAACTCCCAGAATTCCTGGCCAGCAGAGGTGGTGGTGAAGGCTTCTGGGAGTGGTAGTCCAAGAACATCTGGAGGCCCAAGGTTGGGGACCACTGTGTTAAGGAACACATTGATGGAACATTTGACTTGTTGGAATATACCTGATGTGAAGCTAGGATTAGGGTGGGAGGAAACGACCTACTGTAACAGCTTTTTAAAAATTAAACTGACCTTTCCTGAGAGTGTGAATCCTAGAAATAGACTGGATGGACCACTGGTAAAGGATGGTCTCTGAGTCATGGTGTTCCCAAGCAGCAGAAGGGGTGTATAGGATGATAGAGATAGTCTTGAGGTGATAGAATGGATGGTTGAAACACTTCAATTGCAGATGGAAGCTCACATTTGTGAATGCCCCCCCCCAAAAAAAAACACCAACCCAGACAATTACAAGTACAACATGGGGAGGGCTTGGCTGAAACCTTTCTCCTTAGCGTGCTGGTTGGATGTCTTAAGGGAGCGTTTTGCATTGGTACAGCATTCAAAACTGGTAATTCCCCCTCCTGTTAGTCTACTCCTCAATGGGGCACTTTCTTGCTGTCTAGGGCCGTACCCCCTCAGGAATAATTTGTCAATGGCTATATGTGGACAGTAGGCAGGTCCACAGCTTTATAAACTACTCCTAAAACCCCTAACCAGTGTAGTGGTTAGCTGTGCTAGCTATGGGATTCTGGGAGTTACAGTCCAGAAAAGCACTTTTCCCAGGTCTGGGCAGGGCGAGAGTCAACAATGGATGGGGCTGCACCGATTTCTTTCTGCTATCCCCTTTTCTCACCAGTCAGTGTTTTGACAGCCCAGAACTGATTGCTTTTGAAATTAGGCTGAGGAACATAGGTTGCCTGACCCACACTTTATTCAGTTTTTCTACTTCTTTCCACTTTGTTTTGCTGCATGTGCAGATTTAATATGGGACATTTGATGCAAATAAAGAAAGCATGGTGTATGGTTATGGTTTTCTTACTCCAAGATGTTCCCCCCACAGAGTGCTCTCACTAGAGATCCCACTGGTGTATATATACTAAATATTACAAGTGTTTTAATATATGTCTTCTGCACACTTCCTTATAGATTCATGTCCAAGGTCTACGCTGGTATCAGGAGCAATTCCACCATGAACTGATTCTTAATTTCACCACAGACTCTCAGACTCCGGAAGTATGCTTTAATTTTCTTCCAGGCAGCAATTACAGTGTCAGCGTATCCACAATAAATCTGGATCACAACGTTGTAGTCAGCACAAAAACAGAAATTAATGGTAAGTCTGTCATCATGTATTATTGTTGTTGTTGATGGTATTAAAATAAACATATTTGAAAATATGAAACACAGTCAAAAACAGACAAAATAATAAAAGCAATGACTGATACTATATATCATATACAAGTTTTAACCAAAAACCTAGGTAAAGGTAAAGGGTTCCCCTTGACAATTGTCCAGTCGTGTCCGACTCTAGGGGGCGGTGCTCATCCCCGTTTCCAAGCCAAAGAGCCAGCGTTTGTCCGTAGACAGTTTCCGTGGTCACGTGGCCAGTGCAACTAGACACGGAACGCCGTTACCTTCCCACCGTGGTGGTACCTATTTATCTACTCGCATTTTTACATGCTTTCGAACTGCTAGGTTGGCAGGAGCTGGGACAAGCGACGGGAGCTCACTCCGTCGTGTGGATTCGATCTTACGACTGCTGGTCTTCCAACCCTGCAGCACAAAGGCTTCTGCGGTTTAACCCGCAGCGCCACCATGTCCCATTCAACCAAAAACCTAAGCATCAGTTAAATATCAGTTCCTAATATTGGCAGTTTTTTGCAGCTCTGATGGTATTATTTCAGAGATCTGCAGCTGGTTATAATATTTTATAAAATTCCTCAGTATTGTTCCCAATGTCCCGGTGAACTGAACTGAACTATGTTTCATCCATGAGTGAGTTATTTCTATTGCCAGGTCTTTGCATTTTGTTAGTTTTTCCAATTGTTTATCTGCAGCTCTGGCACCCCCTGGAATTATGATGTCAGTTGTCCTGATATTTCTATTTTCTATTACTGTTGTGTCTGGTATATTATGCTCAAGGTATCTGTCCATTTAAACCTTAAAGTCCCATAAGATCTTGACTTGATGATGATTAGAACAAGGTCATAATGAGAAGTCAGAAGCCATTGAGGATACTGAACTACCTTTTCCATTCTTGCTAATAAATAAAGGTCAGGACCTCTCTCAGCACAAGATTATTTAATTTCAGAGATGCTCATGAAGGCTGCAGGCCAGCAGTGGATATTTATTTTATTTTATTTATTTATTCAATTTCTATCCCGCCTTTTTAGACAAAGTCTACTCCGGGCGGGTTCCATTAAACATTATAAACTAAAACAGTTAAAAACAATTCAAAACAATAGTGATTAATAATGCTCAAGATGGGAAAACAAAATTATAATAAGAATAGAGTCAAGTATTGACAGGAGGGAAGGCCTGCCTGAAGAGCCAAGTTTTTAATTGGCTCTTAAAAACACCCAGCGAGGGAGCCAGGCGGATCACTGATGGAAGGCTATTCCAGAGCCGAGGGGCCACTGCCGAGAAGGCCCGGTTTCTTGTTCTTTCTCTCCGGGCCTCTCTCGGCGTTAGGCCCCTCAACCATCCCTCCTGGCTATGGCGAGTGATTCGGGTAGATCTAGGTAGGAGAAGGCGATCTGCCAGGTATCGAGGTCCTAAACCGTTTAGGGCTTTATACGTCATCATCAACACTTTGAAGTCAATGCGGAAGCGAATGGGCAGCCAATGCAAGGCAGCCAGAGTGGGAGAGATATGCTGGTATTTTCTCACCCCACTAAGGAGTCTGGCCGCCGCATTCTGCACCATTTGAAGCTTCTGCATCAATCCCAAAGGTAGCCCCACGTAGAGCGCATTGCAGTGGTCTAATCTCGAGATTACAAGCGCATGGACGAGAGTGGTGAGGGCCCCGCCATCAAGATAGGGTCGCAGCTGGGCAATCCGCCGCAGATGGAAATAAGCGGTGCGGGCCACGGACGCCACCTGGGTTTGGCCAAGCACAGAACCATGGGACTGAAAATCCTAATACAGTTTAACTGTGAAGTGCTTACTGCCAATATCCAAGCCAGATCTGCTGTTCAAAATGGTTAAGTCCCCATTCAGAAGCTGGGTGTAACCACCAAGTGAGGGTGCATAGGAAACGAGACATGGCCATCTGAGGGAGCTCAGGATCAGACTGAGACCCCAGGGAGACTGCATTCACACATCAGATTTGTTTCCAGGACCTGAAGTTACCCACCTATTCAATGTGATCCCTCTTTTGTTGTAGCACATTGTTTGAGTTAACAAAGCACAGAATATAAAAGGTAGCATCCAGTGTTCCTGTTAAACAGAATTTTAACCCAGTAGAGTTCCTAGTGTTAAGTCGCCCTCACTATGGTAGAATGAGAGCTAACTTTGGACTTTAAATGCTTGTCAAGAACCGGATTAGCCATGATGACAAAAGGAACATTTTAAGTGTCTGTCCCATTCACGTATGTGGCTGTGGAAGTCTTACTCTGAGATTGAAATAAATGTGAAAGATCAGTGCAGAACCCTGCAGCCTCTAGCATCTTCCTTCCTTCCTTCAGTTGCTCCAGACACTTTCATTTTCTGTTTCTAGCTCACCATTGATGCCAATCCAGAATTTATAAGACAAAAATGAACAAACAACAAACATAATGTGATCTGTGGCTGGCTAGCAAACCAGGTGTTTTTGGTAGAGGTAGGTTCGTATATCACAACAAGCCAGTTTCAGTAAATCACATGGCATCTTGTTGTGATGTGTGAATGCAGTCATTCTTTCATTCCTTGTTACAGCACATGTTCAGAGCCAGCATGAATTCCATAAACATGAAATAGTATCTTTAATTTGCAAGCCGATTTAATAAGATTTGCCATCTTAGATTAAAATTATTTTCTACTTCTTAAATGACTAAATTAAGACTTATATAGTTCAGAAAAAACAAAATGGTCCTTGTGTCATTCAAAGGTGAGTACAGGTGATATCTTTATCGGACCACCACAAAATTAAACACACAAGTGTTCATGTTTCAAGTACCATTCATTAGGTTGGGAATGGTTTTTGGATTTATCTGGGATTAATCTTTGAATTTAGTTCTTGAATATTTTATTTCTTCCCCCACTGTGCCATTTTTTATACCATCTGAAGAAGAACTTGGTGAAGAGTTCTGAAGAATTTGTAAATTTGCACATTTTTGTTGCAGTTGGGCAATAAAGATATTACCCAACTGCAACAAAAGTGTGCAAATTTACAAACTCCCAATTGATGATATGAAAGTTATTATGCTTATGAGGCAAGTGTCCTGTTACATAGCTTCTCCTACATAATGGCAATGACATATTTTTCAGCAAGAGATGGCCACTAGAGATGGGGGTATTCGTATATGAATACGAATATCCCCGCACAGGTGGCATTAACGAGGGTCCAGGCCCATGGGGGTCCAGCCCCTATCTGACACGTACAGCGCGATACTACGAATGGCTCCGCAGCGCACAATCCACTCTCCATTCTTCGACCTTGTAGCGAGGCTTGTCCTCCCGTCTCCTGCCAGGAGTGGTGAGCGGATCGCGCACTGCAGACCCATTCGTAGAATCACACCGTCCGCGTCCGTGGCGGATCGGTGAGTGGATCGTATATGAATACCCCTATCTCTAATTGCCACTGATTTGAAGAATTCTTTTTCTGATTTCAGTGTGTGTGTGATTTGTGCACAATGAAACAAAGTTGTGTGCACACTGAAATCGATGAAGGTATTCTTTAATTGGTTCCAGCCTGCCCACTGATGATGACATCACTCCCATTCTGTGTTGCATAGGCAGAGCCTGCTCTTCTGTGAAGAATCTGAAACAGGAAAAAGGAGAAAAAATTCTGAGAAAAAGGGGAACATTGTGCTTTAATTCCATTAGACCTCTGCGATTGTTGAATGAGCAATGTTGCCTGATTGTGTCCCCTCTAAGCTGTGCTAGTGTGCGTGCTTACGCAGAGCTCCATAGGGGTTGCACATGGGCAACCAGCAGCCAGTTTGTTCACTTCCCATTTCAAATGAAGCCCTGCCCACCCCCGCGCACACAGAGGGAAGCTCCCGCACAGTGGGACAGAAACTTAGTGGGAACGTTGTTGCCTGATCTTCAGTAACCTTACTTATTTCTCCCGCATTGTGGGCAAAAGCATGCAGTAAGCTTCCAACCCAGAAGGTGGCCTTTGTATATTCTTTCTGTTTTTTCCTGCATCTATAGGCATCCACTAGGTGAAGCTGTTTATCTTCAGCAGATAAATTTTCTTTCAGCATCTTCAAAGTTGGTTCCCACCCCACTCCCTTAGGAAGAAACACAGATTTTTGTGGTACCTTTAGAAACCTTATCTGCAGTGATGCTTTCTTCCCCTACCTGTGCAGTGTGACTGTCATTTGAAAAAATCTTTAAGCTCTCAACTTTTTATTCTAATGTATAATCTTGTATTATATTTACCAGGCGTTGTGGTTAACTCTTGCATTTAAAATAGCTGAGGAGTTCACTACTGTTCTTGTCCACCCGTCTCTAACCTGCTGTGATACTCTGCTAAATTATTCATCCATCTCCATTCCAGTTCTGCACAATTAGTGACTCACCAAGCCAAATGCAATCTCATCAGACACATATTGTGTCCTGCCAGCTGCTTGATGTTTCTCTCTGCCCCCTCCCCACCTCCCTGGCTGCACTTTTACAATTCCAGGAAGAAAACAGGTCACAGGCTGGGTCACAAGCTGCACGATCAGTTCTCTTCCTTTTGCATCTCATGGACAAGTAGTCTTCTTACGCTTGCTGTCTCCAAACCTGAATTTATTGTGCTGATAGTATCCTTACTTAACATGATAGCCCAGAATGTCATATTTAGGGGGGAAAACATGTTAGGAGTAATGGTTACTTTGGGGAAAGTGCCTCATTGCTTGCCACATTTTTGTTGTTTCCAGTTGTAATCAATTGGTGTATCCCACATATACGAACACTTTCTTTAGAAACATATTATTACCAGTTCTCTTTTATTGGGGGGACCAAACTGACCAGGCCCAACTGCTTTTTCATGGAGTTAGGTGCCGTAAGCTATCTGACCTGCAATGTTTAGTGTTATGGCAATTTTTTTTTCAGACACATGACAAGTACACACATTTCATTTTAATGTGACAAAAGCGGAGGCAGAACTTCACAGGAGAAATTCTCAGAAGGGAGGGAGAGGAGTTGTCAGTTGGCGTTTTCACAAGCAGGGGGGAAATGAATCAACTAAGAACCCCATTGCCCTCAAATATGAATTCCCATCCTAAGGGTGGGTTGGAGAAGCGTCTCCCTTTTGGGCCACCTGTATACTATTGACTAAGTAGGGAACTGGAGGCAGCAGGGTGATGAAATATCTTGCCCATTAAAAGAGCTGCTATGTCTGATTTGAAAAATATATGTGTACACACCAACATAGATATATATGTCCGTGTGTGTATGTATACAAACCCTTAGTGAACATGTATTGCAGTGAGCAACTGTGTAAATATGCAAAGGCATGTGTTTGTGTGTCCACACATGCAGCACACCACACCTGCAGCACGTGGCACATTAAAAATGACTGCATAACACATTTCTTTAGGAAGTCTTTAATTCTCCTTGATTATAATTCAGCATCTGAGATTCTAGGCAGGATTCTCCCATTTGCTGATATACACCCAGTTTCCATGAGGACCAGGACCATCTTGACTACAACACCATCCATCCATGATCCCAACAAATCCCAAGATTTCTAGCTGCCAGATAAAATATATCACTTTTTTTTTCTTTTGAAGAGAGATTTTTTATATGTTCTAGGTGCTGTTTTTTTATTAATTTCTTCTGCAGTTTTAGGATTATGTGCACTGATATTTGTGTTATTTAATTAAGGCCGCATTTGTATTTGGTTCTTTTTATCTTGTTGCTATATTATTATTGCATTAGATCTTACTGTTGATATGATTTTGCTGTTTTTAGGGAGCTCTAGTGTCTTTATGAAGAAGACAAAGTGTGCATGGTGGGGGGCTTGTTGATGTTATTTTTAATTAATAGATGCTGCATTAATAAGAAGAATGTATGGTTCATTTTTTTAGATCCAGAACCTCCCAAAGTAGAATTCATTTCAGTACAAGGTTTTGTGCCATTACTGAGACTTAGGAAAGCAGAAGAAAAAAATGGACCAATAAGGTATCTGAATTCAATACTACGTGCTTGTTTTTATGTACCCAAGAATCTTCAATATTTAAACTTGTTTCATTTTATTAATGTTTTTGTTTTTGTTTTGAATGTTATGTGCAGTTAAATGAGTTTGTTTCAAGTTCTTTCAAATAGCACTGTAACAAAAGATACTGACAGCTTGGCTAAACAGCCAAATTAAAGTGGGCTGGATCAGGCTAAATACAGTTGCTTAAGTGCTATGAAGCACATTATGCCATTTGGTGAGATCCTTGCAGTCACATAAAAGGGTCGGGTGGTTTTGGGTCAGGAAACCACATCATACTTTAAGTGACCCTATGTGGCCCTCCCTTTAAGAGATCTGCTGGAGTAGGTATTTACTAGCAGAACTGCACTGCTGGTTAAGACCTGCAAACAGAAGAGCTGAGAAAGGAGTAGAACACAGGAGGATTTACACTAGATCCAAGCCGAGGAGCAGACCACTATACTGGGACAAAGTTAGGCCAAGAGGAGAATTGTCCAAAGTAATTTCCAGCATTGTTAGCCTGGGGTGGGTTTGGATTCATCACAACTTCAGTGACTCTAGTGTCAGCTCTGCTGGTCCTTAGACATCGTGGCAAGTGAGAAATGCACTCTAAGACTTTGGAGATTGTGTCACCAAAGGACTGTCAGGAAGGAAGGAAGGAAGGACGGACGGACGGACGGACTGACTGACTGACTGACTGACTGCTTTGGGGACAAGCTTGTTTCATTTAAGAAGTTCACTTGACTTGGGGTTAGCAGGCTGATTTCGTTTTTGTTCCAAGATCTGAATTTGCTTCTGTGATTGAAACACTGCATGCAAGGTCTCCTGTTCCTGCATCAGGTCGCCCCCGACTCCAACTGAGGACCTGATCACATGAGGCAAATGTTCCCTAGTTATACCCCAGTTAGATGGTTGTATAAATTTCCAGTCACACGCCGCATGGCCATTATTACATCATTTCCCCAGCCAGCAGTGTAACTGCAGTTTATTTCCCCCTCACTGGGAAGCTTGTGTTATTTTGTTCCAATGACATGTCGGAACATTCCTTACCAGTATTGCATGTGTGAACATCAGTCCCGCCAGGCAGAAGGGAGAGCAGCCAGGACCAAGGTGCCACCACGAAGAAGCGCACCCACCCTGTGAGGCTTGGGGCAGGGACAGCAGTGGGAACCCCCAGCCTTTGCCGGCGGAGGGAGGGAGGGAGACATGGGTTCGGGGCTTTATATTTTTTTACTTTGGGGAAATATAAAGTAAGGGGCTGCACTGCCCCAGAAGACAAGACAGAAAATAAATTATTTCCGTAGTGTAGCCAGCTTTAATGTTTCAAATAGGAAGAAATGAATTGGTAATGTTAAAACAAATGAGAATGTTCGTCCAGGTGTATATACCACATGACCGCAATTCAGTACAACAGAGGTATGGAAAGCATCATTTGAAGTGGGGAATATTTGCCTCATGTGATCAAGCCCTAGGAAGGTCATGTTAGTGAAAGGGAGAGTTGATGCATTTTTCTGTGTGGAATGCATAGATACCTATTACCTTCTCCTGAGGTTCCTGTCATGTACAGACTCTCTCCTTGTCTCCATGCCTACCGCTAATACGCAGACAGTACAGTTCTTACAGAAGCAATAACCACCAACTTGGGTGGTTCTAAAAGGTGATTAGACATAGTCACATAGTCATGAAGGCTCCCAGTGGCCGATAGTCATGGTGTGTATACATGGTGTCAGAGTACAGTTGCTGGGAAGTATGAGTGACACAGTGCTATTGCGTTTGTGTCCTGATTGTAGATTTCCTGTTGGGTGTCTTATTGGCCAATGTGAGAACAGGATGGTGGGCCTTTTTCTGTTCCCCAGTCATCTGTTCTACAAAGCCTTTGGTATGAATATAGTACGACTCCAGGTTTACAGTTGGATTACTGAAGGTATCATAACGGCTGAAGTTTTGTTTCACAGTTATGCAAACAGCGTGACATTTTGATGTGAAGCTAAGAAATCTCACTAGATATCACCTGATGCTCATCAAGCTGCATCACTCAGCATGCAACAGATAATGTTTATGGAGAGTTTTTAACAGGAGTTTGCTTCCAAATGTTTGCATAACTGCACAACAGGATTTCAGCCAATGCTTTCACTTATTTTATTTTATAACAAATCATTCAGTGGTGGCCAGTGACAGACAGCTGTTAAATATAGCAGCAGTTTGAAGAGAATCCCTACAGACATCAGAAGGGAATTGGGTGTAATGATGTCTGACACAATTTGGTCCTTTTCTATCTCTTTCTAGCTCTTACCAAGCAGTTGTCATTCCCTGGAGTTCTCAGTGCAACTTTAATTGCTATTCTTCGACTAATGTAACCTACTTCAGCAAAGGCAGTGACTCAGAAAGCTATGTGGCAGCTGAGTTCCCAGCCCAGGCCATTGGTGATGGCATACTGGAGTTTGCCCCAGGAGACCGACTTTACTATGGAAAATACTACAATGCTCCCTTGAAACAAGGAAGGGATTATTGCATTATAGTCAGAACTATCAGTGAGTGGGATGAGGTAAGAGTGCTATTCTAAATTTCTATCCTGTGGTTTAAATGAGAATTGTATTTGTTTCTTTTAGATCCTGCCCCTCAGTGGCTTACAAAAAGTTAAAATTATAATAAAAATAGATTTAGAATGAGAGTGTTAAGATGCCACAGTATTTAAAAAAAACAGCCAAAAAAGCCATTAGTCAAATTTAAAGCAAACACCAAGCAGCGTGAAAACAAAGTACAGAGAATTTATTAAAAATGTAGAAAATGGGAAGTTGCTTTTAAAAAAACATAACACTGAAATAACACGAAAGAAGGCACCAAGGGAGCTTCCCTGGGCAGAGCATTCCATAGGTGGATACTACTACCCTTTCTTCTACAGCCAGCATAGATGATGCCAACATTTCAAGAACTGTCTCCGAGGGTCTTGATGTACGGGACAGCTCAGGTTTTTCGTTCTTACTTGGTTTGGGACCTTCCATGGTTTGGGACCTTGCTACTTGTTCGAGTGTTTTTCCCTAAGAACATCAGCCTGCACCACCCAGTCCTCACAGGCCATGCTGTTACACTGAGAGAGGCCAGGAAAACATCTAC
Organism: Intellagama lesueurii; assembly: GCA_037013535.1. NCBI lineage: Eukaryota > Metazoa > Chordata > Lepidosauria > Squamata > Agamidae > Intellagama > Intellagama lesueurii. Next base: position 108,594,489 of record JBAJHW010000002.1, on the reverse strand, counting down.
TAGAAACCATGCCTTCTTGGTTGTGCCAACATCCCTATGGAATTGTCTCCTAGTATGCCTGGCCTCATCCTACTCAGCCTTTAAGAGGATGTTCAAAACAAGGACATTCACAGAAGCCTTTAAGGCAGTGTTTCCCAACCTGGGGGTCGTGACCCCTAAGGGAGTTGCGAAGTGTTTTCTGGGGAGTTGTGGGTCACCTTGTATGTGTTGTAGCCCTTTGTAAATTATTTCTTCCTTGACCTTTCAGAATGGGATATTAAAGTTAGCGTGCATGTATGTGTGTATGAGAAATTGACCCTTTGGGAGAGAAAAAAAAGCCTCTACTTTCAGAGAAGGGATGGCTTTGCCCCGTTAAAAATGCCTTTTTATGCAAACGTGGTGATGGGGTGTCATAGGTTACTTGGCTATTATAAAAGGGGTCATGACTTGATAAAGGCTGGGAACCACTGCTTTAAGGGCATCCTCTTTTAATTATTTCATTATACCTAGCCTGCCTGTCTTGCCCTCACTTGGATTGCTTGGCTTTCTTGTTTAAATCTATTGGTTAATTTTGATTAATTTGATTACTTGTTTTTATCTTGACGATTTGCTTTATTTTGTTATATTAGATTGTTCTGTCTGTATTTCTTTTGATGTAAATCCCCCCAGAGTAGTGCCCAGCACTAATTGGGCAGTAGACAAGTTTGTGAAATAAATAAATAATTTTAAAGACAAGTAGGGCTGGGCAGATCAGTCTTCCTACCCACCTCCCATTTTGTCTCCAGTGAAAATGAGAGGCTGAAATTCTTGTAACTTTCACTGAGGGCCTGAGAAACTCCCAGTAGTTTTCTATTTTGGGGAGTGGGGAGGATGGGGGAATGTATTATTAAAGGAAGCAGCTCATTGGTGGTTTCTTTTCTCTTTTCATATCACAAATGGTGAGGACACAACTTGGCAGCTGTGCTGTTGCCCACTTTAAAACTGGAGGCTCAAATGCCCTGGGAACTATGGTACATTATCATATACAAGTGTTCCCGAAGGTACAGTTTGGAAAAAGAAATGAGCTCCTTGGGGAATTTCAGTACAGTGGTCCTGGGACTGGATGTAGATGATTGATATCATCATTCCAAGGGCATTTAAGGTTCTAGTTTTAAGAAGTACCACCAAGCTGCTCTTTTGTACTTGTATGAAGAAAGGCAACGGAGAAAAAGGAACACCCGGTACTGTATCTACTCTGCATGTTATCCTATCCAGATTTCTTCCCCTGCTTCACGAGAATGTTTGCCACACACTCTCCTACCCCCTAATCTTAGGAAATGTCTTGACATAAACTATTCTGAAGCACTGAAAGGTTGTGCATGTAAATGGTGGTATCTTTTGATTTTCTGGTAGATCAGTTCAACTACAGCATATCTCTGCTCTTCCCTGCTACTGTCCTCAAACAACTTCAAGTTGTTCCCTGCTGGTCTCAAACTACTTCAGGATTATGGCTGATCAGATTTCAAGGAAGCTCTTTAGTTATTTGATGTAACAGTACTAACTGTTGTGGTACTGTCAAGTCCCTCATTCTCCAGCTTTAAATTAAACGTCCAACTTTGCAATAAACTCTGAGTCAGAATAGAGTCTCTGTGTAATTTCTGGTTTTCCAGTTATTTCCAAGTCACTTGCCTTATTCAGATGAGGGAACCTTAATAGTGCTTTTTAAAATCCTCATCCCGTGAATATGGGGTGAGAGGGAGACATACCTTTTATACCTTAAAATAGGATTGAAAATATGAGCTTTAAACTAAATTATCCTTTGAGGCATACGTACCAAATCCTATTTATATGCTAGAATTAAATATGTAGTTATTTAGTGAACAATAGTTGATTGTGGTCTAGCTTCAGATACAAATTATTTGCTAGATTCTGAGATGCTGTTCTGACTGATTTTACACACTGACCTCACTGGAGGGGCTTTGAAAGGGTAGGAACTGGAAAAAGAGCTGCGAGGTCGACTGCTCTGCCATCATCCAGAGCAGAGCATTTAGTACTCATGGTACTCACTATATGGAATACTCTGCCACTGAAAGCATACTGATTTTTGCATGCCTTCTGTTTGCAGTTTAACCTATCCCTTATTTCAAGGAGAGCATAAATACTGCTCAGAATCCTGTGGGTGTTTGTGTAACTTGTCATGGCTGATTGACACGGTGCCAGGGCACAAGTTGTACAGGGGACCAAGAATGTGATTGAGGCACACTGCAGAATTTTCTCTGTCACAACTAGCCACAGTGAGTTGTGCTGGATAATTCAGTGGTCTAGGAATCTGGCTGCGGAGCCAAAGGTTGAGGGTTCGATTCCCCACTGTGCCTCCTTGACAGGGGCTTGTTTTGATGATCCATAGGGTCCCTTTGAGCTCTGCAGTTCATAGATGATCATAATGATGATAAACACCTTAATGTGAATGCTAGTAGGATTCTGTCCATTGTTATTTTAAGTTATTATATATTCCATCTTTGAAAATATGCATAAATAAATAAATACTTAACATGGATGGAGAAAAAGAATGTCTCTGAGCTCCATTCCATTTGGGCCCTGTGCAGATTGGTATAAAACCTCTGCTGTCATCCAGATTGTGTGGCTCCTGCTGGAACCAAATCTCCTCATACACCCTGACTCCATAAAAAGGAGCCTGTACAGTTGTGCCCTAAGTAGTAGATACATTATTTTTAAAAGTTTGACGATAATCAGAGAGGTTCAGTGACTGCCTGATTCACTAGGACTGAATCACCTTCCATTCTGGTATTACTCTGTGGGTTCATTTTGCTTCATGTTCCACTCCCAATTTCCTTGTTTTTATGCTGAGAATTTATGAAAGAGCTGGCTCAGTTGCTTGCCATTACTTTTAATTTTGCATCCCATCCCTGACAGTCTAGCGATGTGCACCAGTGCATATGCAGAGAGATTTAAATCACAGGACAGAAAGGAATGTTGATGTGATTGAGCAATTGTTTCTTGATGTCTTTTTGCTCTTTTAGTTAATGCATACATAAACTGATGTGCTTCAGTAATCTGTGAAAAATGAAAAGCACAGATTAAAAATGGAGGCAAAATGTACCTGCATGGAACTGTGAAACAAGTCTAGAAATCAATAATGGAAAAAATGGTGGACTATTAATATATTGATAAAGCAACCTGGACCCCATCCTCTGCACACAAATATGGGGAGAAATTCAGATGAGGAAGAATGTTATGCATGTTCCAAATTATGATTGTTCAGTTACATGTACATGCAGTCAGTTTAGATCAGGGGTCTTCAAAGTATGGCCCACGGGCCACATCCGGCCCGCCTGGCCTTTTTATCCAGTCCGTCTGTGCGTGCCTATGTGCACGTGGGCGGGCGGGAGTGCGTGAATGCAGTTGGGAGTGCGTGCGGGTGGGCGGGTGGGAGTGCCCGTGTGCGCGTGTACCGTGGGCGTGTTCCTTTGGCCCTTGAAAATATTACCAATATATTGTGTGGCCCTCCGTGTGAAAAGTTTGGAGACCCCTGGTTTAGACTACCTATCTTCAAAAAATGCATGATGTGAGCTTGTCCTTTGTATCAGACTTTACCCATCATTAATTTAGTGCTAGTTCTTCAGATTCCTTCCTACATGCTTTTCTTTGTGGTTTGTCTTCTGTGTCTAGATACGAAGAGCGAGACATGGGAACGTTAGCAGGGAACAGTTAACAGTTTAGTTAGCTTTAAGAATAGTTACATCCTGGCAAATTGATTCTGACTTACAGCAGCCCTTTCCCGGTTTTTCTGGGTACAGAATATTCAGAAGTGGCTTACCCTTCTCTTCATCAGGGGCTCTTTGGGACTGTATAGCTTGCCCAAGGCTATACACATAGGCAGGCTCTTCTCCCAGGAGGCACAGTGAGGAATCAAACTCCCAGCCCCTGACTCTGTTAACTGTTAGTGAGTCCAAAAATCTAACTGAGTTAAACTTAAGTTGGGATGTGTGTGAATGTTTAATAATTAATGATGTTTAACAATTAAGAACTTGGTGTTGAATTGCCACTTAAGGTAGGTAAATACAATAAAGCCTTGCCAGAAAGAAGTAGAAAAGTCCCACTGATTATTTAAGCTCTTCTTCCCATTCTTATTTTGAACTTTGGAGACAACAAAACAGCTACATGAATGTTCAAACATACTATTTCACACTCTACCCCATCAAATTCCTTCTTTTGGTTACCTCCGCCCCCACCCGCATAGTCTTTTTGAACTTACCAGCAGAATTCCTCTTGTGTATGTTCTACCACATAAGACTGATGATGTCATAAACTGCAGCAATTTTTCAAAAATTAAACATTTCTGATTTCTCCCACCGACGGTCCCAAGGCACCCGTGGGAATCACCTGCATGATTGGGAAGCTGTTGGGAAGTGTGAGATAGGGGAAATTGTTAATAACTGAAAATTGCCACTGTCAGGATGATTTCACCAGCCTTACATGGCAGAATGTTTACTGGAGGATTTCAGATGGATCTCACCAAATCCCCAAGTAGCCATGTTTCCTGGAACAGATGAGGAGGTTTTTTGCAATGTCTGGTGTAGAACACAAGAGAACCACCATCTTGATGCAAAGAAGGCTTCCACCTTCCCAAGCTATCATTCTTGTTGGTTTTGAACTAAAGGGCTAATTAAATAAAGAAGGCTACCAAGCTTACATTTATCCATTTAAGTTCTGCACTCTGGATGTGGCCCAAGGTACCAGCTTTAGAATTCAATGAGACTTTCTCCCAGGAAAAATGTTCGTAGGATTATCTCCATATATTTTTCTGTAACCATATTTATTTTTCATTAGAATATATATTTCTGGAGATACCTTGAATATAGAAGACAATTAGATATTAGAAGACAAACTGTAATCCTATATCCAGAAACCTGGGAGCAAATCCCATTATATATTTTGAACTAGCCGCCTAGAGTGGTCGTTCGACTAGATAGGCGGGGTATAAGTGCAATAAATAAATAAATAAATAAATATATAGTGGGACTTACTTCTGAATAGGTATGTATAGGATTGCATGGTTAGACTTTTTTAACTTTAGAATTTGTTATATAAACTGCTACATCAAGTTGCACAGATTTTGTTATTTTATTTCTCTGATCTGTGCTATTTGAGCTGACGTCAGAGAGTTGAAATCAGTTTTTGAAATGTTTTGTTTACTTCTTAAACATTACTCTTTCATTGGAAAGTCCCAAAGCAAGAGCATTTGCTTAGAGCAAGCATACTTGATATTTTTTTATTGCTGCCTTCAAAAGAGTACAATTTGTCTCTCTTGGGTGATTTAATTTGAATTGTGGGGTAGAGTTCAGATCTTGTAAAGTAACCTTCTGTTCCATGTAAAGGGATGTTAAAGAAAAGTTGCCGAACTTGTTCCTTTTCCTTTCCTCACTCATGATATTTTTTAAAGTAATAGAGAATCAAATAATGGACAGATTGCCACCTCTTTATAATGCTACCTAAGATATAGCCAAGAGGGTTTGGAGTTACAGTTTCCATAATGGCCATAAACCCTTGTATTTTCTAAGTCAGAAACTGGCCTCTGTTCATTAGTTAATGATCTATTCTATACACACACTTTTAGAAACACTGCTTATGATCTTTTAAGATGAATTAGTTGCTTCATGATAGTCTTCAAGTGTGAAATTTCATTTTTTTGAAACAGGGATGCTATTGCCCTCTGTGCCTTAAAAATACCTCATCCCTTATGTGTAATGGAATTCTACTTTGCAAATGCAGTGGTTGGGCAATGATGATGACGATTCTTCACATATTGTTATATGCCACCAAGTTGCTTCTGATTTAGGATTGCGCTGTGAAATAATGAATTCTAAAGAGTCCTGTTGTTAACAGCCTTGCTGCATTCTTGCAAACTAAAGACCGTGATTTCCTGTCTTGAATTATTTCATGTCCGTTCTTCCCTTCCTGCTGTCTTCCACTGCTCCTAGTGGTATTATCTTTTCCAGTGAACCTTGTCTTCTCATGATATGTCCAAAGTACAAAGCACTTGCCACAGCAAAGCTAAACCCTGGTTCTAAGAGTATCTGTTCATGTCCTTGTTTTCTGTTTTGGATGAGAGCACTGCAAATGTTTCCCATCCTCATTTAATACTCATAATTAAGATTGCAATACTGTATCTGGATGTAGGTCTCATTGAACTCGGTGAGAGTTACTTTTGCATAAATATATAAAGGATTGTGTTCCAAATGACTGTAATGCCCACCTCAGCCATAAACATGCAATTTGAGAAACAATTTCCTCTTTTAATCAGCCAGTTATGACCACAGGAATTGCTAAAAGACAAGAGAAAGGCAACATTTCTGGAGAAAGCAATCAAGATCTTCCAAATGTTACCCACCCCCTAAGCAATGCTGCTTCTCATGACTTTCTGCAGCATGATAAGGCAACATAAATGGCACATCAGTTTAAATTCCAGTGTATTTCTAAACAGGCAATGCATAGTTTAAATCAAATAAACTGTATTAGCCTTCCTTTAATCAAAAAACTAAATCAGAGCTTGATCACACGTGCCAAAAGAACCCCAATTATATTGATTGTCATTATTTAAACCATTTTATAAATTTCCGTTCACATGACGCTAAAACAACGATTCATATGGCCAGCCAATCAGTTTTTTTCCACCTTGCCAGCATGATTGTTTTAAAATGTACTGATCATGTATTGCTTCAATCCTTATCGTTTCAGTGTGTGTGGAAATTGCTATCAATTACTTTGCCAACAGGGTGGGTTTTGGGGCCACTGCGCTTGTACCATTAAAAATACATATATATATTTTAAGATTAGGCATCCTTCAGTCTCAAGAGACTATGGTAACGTGCTCTGTATGGAGGACTTGGAACAGCGTCTAGTGTGGCTGAGAAGGCCAATTCGAGAGTGACGATCCCTTCCACACTGAAGACAAATACAATCTGTCCCCTGTCCAGCTTCCTGATGTTGCTGGTTTCAGGACTGCCTCTTTGCCTCGGCCTGCTGGACAAGTGTCTCTTCAAAATGGGAGAGGCCATGATGCACTGCCTGCCTCCAGGCTGAACGCTCAGATGTCAAGGTTTCCCATCTGTTGAGGTCCATTCCTAAGGCCTTCAGATCCCGCTTGCAGATATCCTTGTATCGCAGCTGTGGTCTCCCTCTGGGGCGATTTCCCTGCACTAATTCTCCATACAGGAGATCTTTTGGAATCCGACCATCAGCCATTCTCACGACATACCCAAGCCAACGTAGACGTCGCTGTTTCAGTAATGTATACATGCTAAAAATTCTAGCTCATTCTAGGACTACTCTATTTGGAACTTCGTCCTGCCAGGTGATATCAAAAATTCATCGGAGACAATGCATATGGAATGTGTTCAGCTTCCTCTCCTGCCGTGCACAAAAGGTCCAGGACTCACTGCAGTACAGGAGTGTACTCAGAACACAGGCTCTATAGACCTGGATCTTGGTATATGCCGTCAACTTCTTACTAAGCCATACTCTCTTTGTGAGTCTAGAGAACATGGCAGCTGCTTTGCCAATGTGTTTATCCAGCTCGACATCTAGGGAGAGGGTGTCAGAGATTGTTGAGCCAAGGTACACAAAGTCATGAACAACCTTCAGTTCTTGTGTGGAGATGGTAATAGAGGGAGGTGAGTCCACGCCCTGGCCCATGACTTGTGTTTTCTTCAGGCTGATTGTTAATCCAAAGTCTTGGCAGGCCTTGCTAAAACGATTCATGAGTTGTTGGAGATCTTCAGCAGAATGGGCAACAACAGCTGCATCATCGGTGAAGAGGAAGTCCCGCATGCATTTCAGCTGGACTTTGGTCTTTGCTCTCAATCTAGAGAGATTAAAGAGCTTTCCATCTGATCTAGTCCAGAGATAGACCCCTTCTGTTGCAGTTCCAAAGGCATGCTTCAGCATGACAGCAAAAAAGATCCCAAACAGGGTCTGCGCAAGGACACAGCCCTGTTTCACTCCGCTTCGGATGTCAAAGGGATCTGATGTTGAGCCATCAAAAACTACAGTGCCCTTCATTTCCTCATGAAAGGACCTGATGATGTTAAGGAGCCGAGGTGGACATCCAATCCTGGGAAGTATTTTAAAAAGGCCGTCCCTGCTAACCAAATCAAAGGCCTTTGTAAGATCTATGAAGGCCACAAAGAGTGGCTGTCGTTGTTCCCTTCATTTCTCCTGCAGCTGTCGGAGGGAGAATACCATGTAAGTGGTGGATCTATTAGCTCGAAATCCACACTGTGATTCTGGATAGACTCTGTCTGTAAGCACCTGGAGTCTCTTCAGCACAACACGGGCAAGCAGCTTCCCTACAACGCTGAGAAGAGAGATGCCACGGTAGTTATTGCAGTCACCCCTGTCTCCTTTGTTCTCATACAATGTGACAATGTTTGCATCCTTCATGTCCTGTGGTACTCCACCTTCCCTCCAGCAAAGACAAAAGATTTCATACAGCTCAGTGGTGATGATCTATTTACAGCACTTCATCAGGGATGTTATCCTTCCCAGGTGCCTTGCCGGAGGCGAGGGAATCCAAGGTCGCTTTTATTTCTGCTAAAGTTGGTTCGCTGTCCAACTCTTCCAAGACAGGCAGGCACTCAATGTTATTTAGTGCCTCTTCGGTTACTACATTCTCTCTGGAATATAGCTCAGAGTAGTGCTGCACCCAGCGTTCCATCTGCTGTGCTTGGTCCTGGATGATCACGCCTGTAGCAGACTTCAAGGGAGCAGATTTCTTCTGAAGCCTGCTTGATACCGTCATACATTCCCTTGATGTTACCTCTGTCTGCTGCTATCTGTATCTGAGAGCAGAGCTGAAGCCAATAATCGTTGGAACATCTCCTGGCAGCCTGTTGGACTTTGCTACGAGCAAGTCGAAGAGCCTGCAAGTTGTACTCACTAGGACAGGCTTTGTATGCTGCTAGAACTCTCCTCTTGTCCTCGATGGCTGGCATCAGCTCCTCCGAATGGGCTTCGAACCGGTCTGCCGTCTTTTTGGTCTTCTTGCCAAATGTGGACAGGGCGGTGTTATAAACAGCATTCTTGAAATGTTCCCATCATTTAGGTGCATTTGCATCAGCCGGGCCTGGAAGGGTTTCCTCAAGTGCTTGAGCAAATTCCTCCACTTTTCTTTCATCACGAGTCTTGCTGATGTCAATACGTGGTCTTCCTTCCTTTTTCGTGTGATACAATCTCTTTGTTCGTAGTTTTACTCTACTACACACCAGGGAGTGATCAGTATCGCAATCAGCACTCCGGTAACTGCGTGTGATCGTAATACTAGGAAGGCTAGAACGTCTAGTGAGGATCAAATCGAGCTGATGCCAGTGCTTCGATCTTGGATGTCTCCAGGAAACTCTGTGTTGAAGCTTCGTATTAAAGAACGTGTTGCTGACGCAGAGACCATAATAACAGCAAAACGCCAGGAAGCGTTGGCCATTTTCGTTCATCTTCCCAATGCCAAAACGGCCTAGACAAGTGGGCCAAGAATTGTGATCAGCACCAACTCTAGCGTTAAAGTCTCCGACAATGAACAGTGGCTCTCTCCCGGGGATTTTTTTGATAGTAGCTGCCAGATCGTCGTAGAATTTGTCTTTGACTTCTGTTGTGGACGAAAGTGTTGGTGCATATGCACTAATGAGGGTGACAAGTCCTGCTGATGAGTGGAGCTGCAGAGACAGGATTCTTTCACTCCCCACAGTAGGTGGAACAATGGATCTCAGCAGAATATTTCTGACCGCAAAGCCAACACCATGTTCCCTGGTCTCATTCAATGGTTTTCCCTGCCAGAAGAATGAGAAGTTTTTTTCTTTGACAGATCCCGAGTCTGGCAATCTTGTCTCTTGCAGGGCAACAATGTCCATCTGCAGTCTACTCAGTTTCATGTCGATGACAGCTGTCTTGCACACGTCGTCTATTTCCTGCAGGTCGTCAGAAAAGCCAGGGGTCATTGTTCGAACATTCCAGGTGCCCAACTTTAGGGCAGAAGTTTTCTTATGATTGTTGCATGGTGCAGGGTTATCGATCTGCTTGTCGGCTTTCACCCTAAACCCCACACACCCCGTGAGGTTAACAGACCGTGGCGAGGTAGCACCTTACTGGCTGGGGGCTGCCCAGCTTAAGGCGGGCGGTAGCTACCTAGTGAGGTGCAATGACCTCTCCCACCGTCGGAAGTAGCCCCTGGCGTCATGCTCTACGCCAATCGAGCAAAGACTTATAACCGGTAACTGCTACTTCCCGTGGTGTTTCGACACTGTATGTGAAGCTGGAGTGTCCTCTCCAGAGCACGAAGCCTGGATAAAATAATATGGAGGATAGGCTGTTACCCAAGCAGCAAATCCCCCCTCTCCACGTCACTGAACTAGTCCAATGGAAAGGCTAGAGCCAATACAACTGGTTCCAGCGATGTTGCAGGAGTTGCCAGAACGGCATGAACTGCCTCCGGGACTCCGGCTCCGGATTTTGCCTCGAGGTTAACTCCTGAAGCCTTTTCCATCAGTGGATATAGCCACAAGGCAGTGGAGGTTTGAAATCGGAGTTTTCCTCCTCCTAGATGGGCTGCCTTCCAAGGCTGACGAGCCACACCTACCTGGCCTGCTCCCTTTCAGCAGTAGCAGCAACACAAGTACATTGCTCAGAAGGAGACACCCTCCCCCCCTCCCTTGCAGGTGTAAGGGGGGAAAGGGCTTGAGCAGAGAAAAGGATGTTTCTTGCCTTGAATTATCTGACTGTGTTCTCTGTGAAGAACTGTGCAATTAGTTCTTTGCACCTAAGGATGTTTTGGAGTTTGATGCCAACCAGCCATGCTAACATAAGAAATTGAGGAAGTAAAGTTTGGAGAGGTACCTGCTTTTCAAAAGGAAAACCCTTCAAAAATTCCACTAGGCAAACCCATGTAGAGTAGGACCGCAGTAGCCACAGGGGATCAGTTCCAAGGCCTGTGCCCACAGATGCTGAAAAGTACTGATATGGCAAACCCTATACTGTATATAGTATAATCTCTAATTCCCTCTAGTGATCAGTTATGGTAATACATTTTGAAAATGTGTGTTTCTGGGTGTATTTTTAATTTAATATTTTTAAGCAGCAGATAACTGAAACCGCGGGTACTGATCCTGCAGATATGGTGATCCTACTGTAACTCATTTGATCCTGACTGTATTTTGTTGTTGTTTCACTAGCAACAATCTCTGCATTTTAAAAATCACCTTGGATAATGGGCAGTCACTATAATGTGTTTATATTTGTTCTTTAAGGAACAAAGCATGATTACTGGTATTTTTCCTTTGCCATCTCAGTGCAAAGCATTTAAAAATCTCTGTTTTTGTAACACCAAAAATTGTTTGCAGAAGGAACATGTTAGCTTCATTAATGCAGTTAAAAAGCATTTAAAAGCAAAGTCTGTGGTAACTTGCTGTGGAGCCAGAGGTTGGGAGTTCAGTTCCCCCTTGTGCATCTCAGAAGAGCCAGCCTGTGTAGGGCAAACTGCACAGTCCCAGGGTGCCCCCAGAAGAAGGGAAGGGTCAACCACTTCTGAACATTCTCTTATCTGGAAAACCTTGAAAAGGGTTGTCATAAGTCAGAATTGACTTGAAGTAACACAGTTATTATGCTTTTTTTAAAAAAAAAAGGTTACATGATGGCATACAGAACAGCCTTATCTAAAGATTTGAGGTTTTTGCCCATCTACCCAGTATATAACTCCTCTAGGCTAAACACCTTGTTTTGCAAATCATTTTGTATGAGGCAGCATTTATCGCAAAGCATATTAGTGATGCATACTGCTTTTCCTTCCTGGAATAGTGAAATGTGACTGAAAATAAGACAGAACATAGGTGGAAACAAAAATATAGGCAAATGTCAGCAGTTTTTGGAAATTAGAAGCTTACATTGCTTATTGATGGATTGTAAAAAGAAGCTGTAACCCCATAGCTGCTTAAGTGGAGTTGAATTTCACTGAATTTAAACAGTCTTCCTTTCAAGCAGATGTGTATAGGATTACACTGACAAACACTCCCAAACAGCATTAGTGACGGGAAGCAACTTGCTTAAGAGTTGGCTCTCATTCCTGTAACCGCTTTATTTATTCTGCCTAAAAGCCACTTATTTGTTGTCCTTGTTGCTGCCTTTTACTTCTTGAAGAAAAAATGTTTAGCTAATGGGAGACATTTCTAGCTCTTCCGAAACTGCAGTCCTATACCACTTTCCCTAGAAATCAGTCCCCACAAACTAATGGGGGTTGGTTTCTTAGCAGACAAGTATAGAATTGCATTGAAAACCAGGTCCTTTGTAATCTTACCTGAAATATAGAGGTGTGTTTGTTGTGGCCAGGGCAGGGGATCATTGCAACTCACTGGAGAGTTGGACCATATGTCTTTCCTTTCCTTTCCTTTCCTTAGACTACAGGTGAGGGCTCACATCACTAAATGCTGCTCCAGACCTGAATGAACGAACAAATGAACTGCTGATTTTAAAAAAAAACCAACTGATCGAATCCCATCCTCTTTCACAACTTTCTATGTTCAGTGATTTACTTATTTTTTAAATAAATTTTCAGCTACATAATCCACACCATCTAAAGTAATACAGTTGTACGCTTAACATCCTAGTGAGAAATAGAGCCTCCATCCTTTAGGAAAAACAATAGTGTCAACATTTGTGTTCTTTTTCAGGTACGAACACAATCTTGTGTAGCCTGGGCCCAGATTAAAGGTAAGTTTTCAGTTCATTGGGGAAATCATAGTTAATAGGTGTTCCTGTCGGAGAAAAAATAGCAGCTTATGTGGCTGTTCAATAAGAACTTCCAAAAATTCCACATTACAGAGAATTTTCTTGCATTTGGTTCAACCTGAGAACTTCTAATCTTGCTTCTCATGATGTCATCTTTTTCATTAGACAAAATAAGCAAACAAATGTTTGAAAATACAGATAAACGGTCGGGCATTATTCTAATAGTGGATCTATCCATGTCTACTCAGAAGTACAGTCTATTAGATTTAGTGGTACTCTCATGTTTATGTAAGGTTACAGCCTATGTTATACAAAATACATTTCATATTCTTCAAGCATTGCAATAGATTTACATTTGATAAAAAATTAAATACTGCATTTAGATCAATAGTTTCCCAAAATTTCAGTTCCCTTCATCTTCTCTCTCCTTGGAGAAAAAGCAAAAGCAAAGCAAAGTGTGCTGCTTATGTACCACCCCATAGTGCTTAAAGAACTATCTGGGCAGTTTACAATTTAATTATGCAGGCTACACATCCCCCCCCCCCCCCCCCGGTGAGCTGAGTTACCTAGGTTTGCCTGTGACTTCCTGTTTTCCAGAAACTCTACATCTCAGCATGCTGTGTGATGCTGTAACACAGCATTGTAACTGGCACTCATCTGTTTGGTGTGAGTACAGTGTCTCTCTCGGAAGCAGGCAAAGTTTCCCCACAGAGACACAACAGAGATGCAGCAGTGAGAGTGCCAAGAATAAGCTAGAGCTGCTCCTTTGTCACTGTATTTATCTCTACCTTTGGAGTGTGGAAGTGATCCTCAATTTCTGTGCCTTGTTTCTGTTCCTCCCCTCACATTTCATCCTGCATCATCACTGGAAGGCAAACATGATGCCTAGCAACTGTTAACGCCACCATTAAACCTCAGCTCTCAGCTGAATATTATGTTCTGGCTTCCCTTCTGAGGTCAAATAGATTAATATACACATTTGTAGTATATAAACAATATTATCCTTTGTCTCAAGAGAATTGTGCCTGTATTTGTCCAAAAGAATATAATACATCATTATTTTGCCCTAATCAGTTCTTGTTCTAACTTCGATTGGGTTGTCCTTTTGCTAGTTTCCTGGTCTCATCCATATCATGGTCAGACAACTCAATAGAGATTGGAATGGGGGACAATTGGTTGTCTAGCTGTTTTGGCCTACAAGTCCCATTAGCCTTACCCATCATGGTGACGTAGAGGGCCGTCCAGAGGCTCACCATTCGTGATCTAGCCAAATCTTTCATTTGCGGATAGATTCTTTCACCCACACGTGTCATTCCCAAATCAACTCACAGAGTACAGGCTATTGTGTGCTCAGCAATCAAGCACTGGGATGATGCTTTTTTTTCAGGGCAAAGCCCTCTATAAGATTTGGTTTTGGTGCTTTTAGATCTTCAGATCCTGTACCTCAGTGGATCTCCCTTATTGCTATGTTCTGTGGAGTGCTTTCAGATTCCTTGGTTGGGTGTATATCTTGCTTTGTCTTTTGGTAACTGTAGTTGACCATAATCTTTGAAGTAACAAATTGCATGTATCTGTTAGTTAACACCAGTAGGGATGAGTGCTGGAGACAAGGATAGTTGAGAAATGGTTGATTCACCAATATAAATGCCTTCCCCATTCATTCATCCCTAAGAATTAGTTTCTAGACTTAGGAGGCTTAATGGAAGACCAGTACAATAAATGACCAATGAATTGATTCCTTGTGGAAGCCAGCAGACTGAAGAATTAAGCATGTAACTTGTGATTTTAACTGTAATTTTATATGAATTGTTAGGTGCTTTGTGTTGTCCTGTGGAAGGGCAGAATATAAATCTGGTCATTCTTCATCATAATCCCTTTACCCAGACTTTAATTTTGATTCTTCCTTGCAGATTCCCATTTGTCCAATGGGTAAAGGTGATTCTCGACCTTTTAAGTCACATGGGTAACCAAAGCCCTATCTTTGGCATGTGATGTGGGCTCAAATGTCAACATAGTTCCCCTTCCTTATGGCTGATGCCACAACTGCTTTTAGCTGATCGATGAAGATTTGCATGCAGTGGTGCTGATCTCCTCTTGCTTGTACTCAGCTTGCATGCAGCCCAGCTTGTTCAGTGTGCTGCATCTTTTAATAGACTTCAGAATGAGTGAGAAACTTTTAAGACTGCTGTCATAGTTTCAGTGGCGGCGAGAAGTCAACAAAGTAGTAAAAGACTAGAATTTATTTTGAGTAGTATCTTCTAAATGTTATTTCTTCAGTTGGCCATTGGCTGCTTAGCTCCACTGCAGAAAATCCAGGATTCTGAGTTTTGTTACATACAAAGCTTTTCCAACCTGGTGTCCTCCAGATGGTTTGGACTGCAAGTCCAATCAGCTCTAACTATTGTGTCTGGATGGCAGGACATCTAATGAGGCTGCTTCAGACATTTGAGAAAACTTAGGGTCATAGTAGATGATGCGAAGAATCTGTATCTAGAAAGAGTGTTCCTTCAAGTGGCAAAATTGGTGTAATTGTGAAGACATGTTAAAAGGACAAATGCATCATCAGGATTATCTCTAGACTATAAACAACCACTTTTTTACATTTCTGATTCTGGAGTTACAGTATATGAGACATGGGACTTTTTTTGAGAGGAAACAGAATAATACATGGAAAGATATGCATTTTTCTGAACATGTGATTTGGCACTGAGGTACACCATTTGTTATTTGGCTCTTTGAATTTTTCTTGTCTTTTCCTTCTTTCAGATCTATCATCCCCACCACAGCATTTGACTGTTGTTATGTTAGGGTCAGTTGCTGCTTGCTGCTCCATCTTGTTACTCTTGCTCTGTGTAGCATGGTACGTATTGAAAAGTATTTGTTTTGGTAGCATTTATCTGTGCTCTGAAAGTAAATCTGTACAAAAGAACAAGCAGTATGGTAACATTCCAGGAAACGCAGGTAAAGGGAAACTTTACCTGAGGGAAACTTGGACAGCCACAGTGTATTCTTCACCTGCAGTATGAACCCATTTTGAAACTTTTGTTAACAGGCATATATATTAGCTGCTTAACTGCTGCATCAAAAAGCCACTTCTTCCCATGCTAAGACCATGTGTTATCCCTCAGGCAGATCCCCACGATGCTTCAATAGGTAAACAATCTGACATGTTTTTTAAATTAACCCTTTTAAAAATTATTCAGTTCTTCAAAAAAAAAAAATCCCTCTGCTTTATGAATGTGAGATATTGTGCTTCTGTACCCAAGATTTAAAAAACCAGGAAATGGCCTCATATTCCTGCACAAGATCATGGTCATGTTGCCAGCAGAAAAAAGGATTCCAAACTTTACATAGTAAAGGGCAGCCTGATGGTTGATAACCAATAACCGCATTCAAGATGGTCTACAGGATACTCTCTTCTGCTCACTATCATTCACAAAGTGACATCATGCAAAGGTAAATCCCAGAAGATGACTCCTTCTTTCATCAGTCAACCACTTCTCACCCAAACACAAAGCAATTGTTTTTAAAGAGGTATGAATGTTAGTAAGCAGAAAAATTCATAACATAAAAACCATTTGTCCAAACATCCCCAGATTTGGCGCAGAGCAAGTGTGCTACATCTGGTGCCAAATTTGGTGCTGATCCAAGGTCCAGTTTCAAAGTGATAATTTTTTTTTCTTTGTGGTTCCTCCAGTTTTAGAATTGCCTTGAGGAATTGTGATTTGCTCTGTTGTGCAATATCTGTTCCTGCACTCTCATGCAGCAATAATCACATAATCTTTACCCTTTGTTTTGTAGAAGTGCTCTTGGAATATTGAGAAGGAGTGGGAGGGGGGATGTTGATGATACCATTAACAATTCATTATGTGCTCAATATCATTTTCAAAATGACCTTCAATTTTTTTTTTATTGCTTCCCAGGCCTTGCCCTGAAATGAACAAATAGGTGGAATGTAGTACTAGCATTGCCAAAACACTTCTGTCTTCTCCCTCATTGAGACAGTTGTTTTATGGAGGAAAGAGAAAGAATTCCTTTTGCATGGACAGGAATATTTATTTCAAGACTGAACACTGTTAGGAGGGATCTATGCATACATAAACAGGGAAACCACAGTTCCCTCTGACATGAGCAAGCCTGCATAGGTCTCCAGCTCATACACTTTCTCTTACCTTCCATTTTCTTGTATTTGTGCAAGGAGAGTATTGAAAACTTTTACTTTTCATTTGAAAAATAAACAACATAGGTCCTTGTGACACCAGAAGTTCAGGAAATTGTGGTTTGTTTGAACAAGTTAAGATCTGAAGCCATCCTTGCTTTTCTAATAAACCATCATTTCAACAAACCATTTAGTAAAAACAGAGAACTATGGTTTGTTTCATACAGCTGGGCAACACACAGGCTGCAAATTTGATAGTGGTGGGAGAGTGTTCACAGGAGAAGCCCTTACCTCCAGAAGTTGTCTAGTGTGAAAAAAAGCAGAAGCACAGACTCATGGGAGGCTCTTCCTGGCCATGCAAAAGAAAAGCTGAGGAGCTGAGAAGGAGTGCATGAATCTAGTTCCCATGCAGGAGTTTCAGAGGGCAGGACTCCAGAGTTTCCCACTACACTTGCATTTGCCCTGTGTTTTATGTAGCTTCGTTCATACATAAGAGACTTTGGCCTTTGCCAATGAACTCTGCCTGTTCGATAGCTTTAGGCATATTTTTAACCAAAAAATGTGCTTGTTGAGGCTTCATTTCTCTTATCCCCTTCTTTGTATCGCACGTGATGGCCTAGTGTTTATTTTGTTTATTTTACTATGTTTATCTCGCTTACAAGTTTTGGAGAGGTGATAAATTTAAACTGTTGGCTTGGTGTTCAGAAACAGAAAGGGTGGGGGAACGTAGAAGAAAGAGGATTTTGTGATTTTTCAGGAGTTAATTAGATTTTCATGATCCAGTTCCCAGTGTAACATTTCCAAAAGCACCTTTGTGCTCACTGTAGTAGTTGGCCAGAAAACTATACCAGTTCCCTGCTGGGTTGAGAATACATAGTAAATGTAGCATAATATGAAATCTCGAACTAATTGCTGGGGAGGGCAAGGCAGTTAGTCTAAGAAGTTTTAGGATGTTGATTGCTGAAGACTAAATGTAGTGGGAGATTAAGATAGCAGTACACCTCCTCTAGATATTTTGTGTTTATGTCCATGTTCAAATCCTCACTCAGTCATAAACCTCACTAGGTAACATCCAGTCCCTGTCTCTCTGCACAAACTACCACCTGTGGTTATTGTGAGAAGAAAATATGTGACAGGTAAATAAGCATGTATTTCTCCTGGAGATCCAGGGAAATGGGGCAGGTTGCAAACATAATAATAGAATAAAATAACAGATTTCAAAATATGAGAATAATAATGTTTATAAACAGTTTAAAAGAAGACCAAGTAGTGTGCACCATAAGCAGAACTAAAAAGAAGAAAGTTTACAGTCTAAATTAATGGAGATGGGGAAATGACAAAAGAAGAGAGACAGTCAAATTAAGTGAAATGGCACTGAGATCCAGATGAACATGTAAAAATCCTCCAGTGGAAGACGTTTGTTTCAAGTCCGATGTTAAACTATCTCAGAACCCTGTCTCTGACAAATATTTTATCAGAGACAGTATTTGCCAAATGCTAAAAAGTCCAGATGCTTATCCCTTGTTGCAGAGTTCATACATCATGCCACTGTGTCTGTGGGGTTATGTCATTTTAAAGTGTTAATGGAAGACATGGCTTCTCTGTACCTTGTAAATAGGGTAGCTCTGTGTTTCACAAGCAAAAAGCAGAAAATCTGCCTAGAAAAAGGAAGAAGAAATAAAGTCAGCATTCACTGTCAACCTTTTACTATGGAGCTGTGCTCCTCCAGGTTTCAAGCTGGTGCTCAGGAGAAAAATCTGCCAGATAATAATACAAGACCTTATCAATACGGTTATTCAATCCTTATCACTGATTTAGGCAGACACCATTAAAATCATAATTAAAAGAAGTGGTATCATAATGTATGCAGATTTTGAATACATAGGACAAAAAGATATAGATTGATAGGTATGGATTTTTTGGTATTGCAGACTGAGGCCGCCGTCACACGAGGCAAATGTTCCCCTCTTCTAATAATATTTTCCATGCTTCTGTTGTACTGAATCACGGTCACGTGGTATATATACCGCGGCAATTGTTCCAATGTGTTTTAACATTACCAATTCATTTTCTCCTATTTGAATCTTTATGGCCAGCTACACCGTGGTATCGATTTATTTTCTTTCTTGTTTTCTGGACCACTGCAGCCCCTTACTTTATTTTATTTTATTTACTGATACGTCAATATGTCAGGAAGGGGTTCCTGTTCAGTCAAATTTCCTCTGTTGCACCAGCACCTCTGGAAGAACTGCATTGCACTTAATAGACCTGGCACCCCCATCCAGGGCTGTGTCGCTTGCCAGACAGTAGATGGAGTGATGCAGTACTTACCAGTCTCCTGACATACTTGGCCATTGACATAGGTGTACCTACGTATTGACATACCAGCCACAAAATAATAATAATAATAATATAGCAGGGCAGCCGTATGGCAGTAACAATGGCTGCCTTCTCCAGTGACTTGGCTTCAAAAAATAATTGATAGGGTCGTGCACACATGCCATACCACTAATGAATATATTGATATGCCATTGGAACAAAATAACAGAAGCTTCCTAGCAAGTGAGAAATAAACCACAGTTACATTGCTGGCCTGGTAAATGATTCGATAATGGCTGTGCATCATGTGACTGGAAATTTCTACAATGATTTAGCAGGCTATAACTAGGAAACATTTGCCTTGCATGATTTCCTCTGTTTTTGGATGGAAAGCCTTTTCTCCAGCTTTTGTAACTGGGTAAATTACCTTGCCTGCTCACATTGTCAGGTGTACCCCCCTCCACTTTAATATAAAATGCTACCGTTTTTTAAAATCTATTTGTGGTTTTAATGGATTTGTCACAGACTATAATCTCATAGCAACAGGAACAAGGAGTGGATGAATATATGCATGGCAGGGATGATGGTTGCTGTGTATGTATATGTATAATTTTGAAGACTATCTAAAAAGCTGTTGTCAGTGCAGAATTCTAGTGGATATTAACCAGGGCAGAGTGTTGGGGTCATATCTAGCTTGTGCTTAGAGAGCTGTGGTGGCTTCCAGTCCATCTCCATGTGCAAACCAAAGTGCAGCTGTTTTCCTTTAGAAATCCTTCATGATTTAGGATCTGGGTGCCTGAGGGAACATTTGCTTCCATGCCAACTTGCACTTGAGATCCTCTTCCAGCAGTGACAAGAGAGAAGTCTGTTTTCTTTGTTGTGGACCTCTGACTGTGGAACTTTTTTCCCCTGGGAAGTCTCACTCACCATTTGGTACCTACTGTTACAACTTCCTGTTGCTCGGCAGACAGCTTTCTGTTTTCTCAAACTATTACTGTCTGAAGGATTTTTAAAATAATGGATATGTTAAAAAAAAACCCTTAGTGCTTTTATTATTTATTTATTTATTTATTTGTATACCGCTCCATGTGTGGCTTACAGCATAATAAAACACCACAAGACCAATAAGATTATAAGTAAACAGTTAGAAAAATAAAAGTAATAACAACAAGAGTTGTATTATCCTGGTAACAGGCGGGACACGAGGCACTGGATCAAGCAGGGCCATTATGGAAGGCCTCTCTAAAGAGGAAAGTTTTAAGATGCCTTCTAAAGGTTGGGAGGGAGGGAGCCAGGCGCAGCTCCACTGGGAGCTGGTTGCTCAGAGTTGGTGCCACAGCGAAGAAGGCCCGACCTCTGGTAGAAGACTTCTTGGTCTTCTTTGGAGTGGCCACCCGAAGGAGCATTGCCCGGGAAGATTGGTGGAGCAGGCAGATGACCTTGGGGAAAGATGCTCTGACAAGTACCATGGTTCAAAACGATGGAATAAGCATCAAAACCATGAACCTGACCAGGGACACCACAGGTAACCAGTGGAGGCGAGCCAGAACTGGAGCAATGTGATCAAACTTTTCCTCATGCCAGCCATCAGTCTGGCCACCGTATTCTGGACTTGATGTAGTCATTTGCCTTTTTAGGTATGTTCTTAAATTTTGCTCACATTCTATGGTACCTATTTTAATGTTTGTAAATGACACTTAATATTGTATATTGAAGTGCAGTATAAACTTTTGTGGCCTTTGAAACATTTATTATACAGGCTTTGTTTGGTTACAAGTTTTGATGTGTTCTATAATTGTGACATATCTGTAAAATTCAAAAACCCATGTGGAACTCTTGAAAGTCTAGTTATAAGAGTATTTTTGTTTAGTTTTTATGGGAAGGCCTGCATATATTACTTGCTTCTTTTAATTATTGCTTTAATGATGTTTGACTCTTACACTCTTTATGTCAGTCTCTTTGAACATAGTTTATATACTGTAACAATGCTGAATGTTTGTGGCATCCATTTTGTTCTTTCCTAGAAATTCAAAGAATACTTGCTGGAAGTGACCTGCAAAGCAAGGGTTGACACACATTTAGGAATACGTAAGGGGCAGGGCACCTTTTGAACGTTTCTCAACCCAGTACCAAAACTGAATTCAGTTTTTTTTTCACATTAAATATTCATTACTGCCTCCCACTCCAGCTTTCTTTGTTTTGGCAGCCTAATTTGAGGAAGAAAAGTTGTTCGTATTCCCCCCCCCCCAAAAAAAAAATAGGAGGCGGAAGGTCTAGTGATCTGCTGTAAATAGCCCAAAGAGCCATCGGTGAACTAATCTACTCTTTGTTCATGATACTTCTATGGATATAACATCCATAGAAGTATCATGTTTCACAATTTTATGAGACAGAAACAATAGATTGATCAACACACAGTATTCAGATGCTTGAAAAGTTGCCCCGGAAGAAGAGCACTAGCTAACAAAACCTCAGTGTCTTGTAAACATTCATTAAATAGTGATAGTACTTGTGACTTCTTTTATTCTCTGTAACTGTACGGTTCATCCATTAACTTTATTTTTTCTCTCCAACCTTCCTCTCAACCCTTTCCTTGACTCTTATCTGCATAGTGCAGCAGTACATGTATCTCCAGCTGAGTTGAACATTTTCCGATAAGACTGGACATTTATTTGCCATCTGTCAATATAGCCAGGAAGAGCATTGCATCATCTTCTCCGGTGACTCAGACTCTCTCTCTTCTCAAATGTGTTTATCTGCCAGTCATGTAGAAACCAGAATAAAATAAGAAATGGGAACCCGTGGGCCATCCTTTTCATTTGCAGTACTCAGAGAGAGCCAATCCTCCCACTGGATGACAGCTTCAGCTTTCACGTTTGGGAGTCAGGTGCTATTTTCTGGCTTGAATCCTTTCCTTTGCTTTTCACCCCAAAACTGCACTGGATAAACATTCTTTGGTTATATGCAGATGTACATATGAAATCCGTAGCAAATGCAAATACCTACCTCTTCAGATACTTCAAAGGCTTTTTGTTGCTTTACCGATATTTAGAGTTTCCTTGTCTCAGAAAAGTGAAACACTCCTTTTATGTATGAAGCTGAGAAGAGAAATGTGATTTCTGATTACAGCGGCTGAGAATCAAGAAATACCGGGTTGGATCCAGGCTGTGCTATTGGCAAATAACTCAAGAATTGCTCCAGGATGAGGACAGTCAGATTCGTATTATTTTCCATTGGCTACAAGAAATACAAATCAATGCAAAGGCCCAGTTTTTCCCTCCATCTGAATTTTTTCCCCTCTGCCATTGGGGCTTCTACATTTTTTATTCTTCGGTGAATCCATTCAGACATACAGTTTCAGAACAATAGAGGCATTTCTAGCCGGTCTATTTCAAGGCATTCCACCTGGCTACAGTAGCAATGAAAGAGGCAAGGCAACAGGTCCATTCAGATGGGAATCTAGCTGCGGTTTCAATCCTTTCCTCCCCAAACCTAGTGGCTGCTTCCCTCTTCCCTTTTTGTTCCATTTCTTTTCTTTTTTTAAAGGCTTGGTGCCAGCATTTGTGTTCACATGCTAAGAATTAAAAAGAGGAAGGCATCGGAGAGCAAGGAGGAAATTGTGAATCAGCACTTCTTTGCAGGTTAAGGTAGCTCTGCTATAGCTGTGCCTCCAGCAAATCTGAATAGATACAGAAGAACTGTCTTAACAAGCTACAAAAATAAGGGGTACTTGCCAATTTCTCCCCACCCCACCCCTCTGACTCCTATGCAGCTGATGAAAGCAGCTTCACTCAGGGAAACCTGGTGCAAATTTCCAGAGGATCCATGTGGATTTTTCTGCAGTGTAGTTGCACCCTTTGTTGAATTATAGTTCCCATTAAGATCAACAAGACTGAAGTTATGACTAACTTACCTACTGATTTTTCTGGGAACAGTGTTCATCTAGTGTATTTTGGGCCCAGCACGTTGTTTTATGTTTTGATTAAAATGCTCTGTAGCATCGGGGTGGAGTCACAAATGCACACCTCTTGTTCAGATGCACTGGTGATTAAAAAAAAAATGTCCCTCTGTGTAATATTTTGGATTCGATTTCTCCCAGTGGAAGCCCATTAGGGGCAAATATTTCCAGCACCATGCTGATCATTTATATATTAAAAAGAGAAAGCCTTTATTTTTCACCATATCTTTTTTGCCAACTATCAAGTGCATTTCAGTTTAGTATTGGTGGCAATGATGATAGGAAAAGGCAGCAAGAGAAGAGGAAGACCAAGTATGAGATGGATTGACTCCATAAGAAAGCCATAGCATTGAGTTTGCAAGAGCTGAGCAGGGTCCTTAACATGGGACCTTTTGGAGGCCACTCATTCATAAGTCAGGGGCATCTTGCCGACCCCAAAGCAACAACATCATTGCTGCTCTATATGTTTTCTCAGGGCTACATTGCATGTTACATATAACTGTAGCTTGACATTTTGCTTTTGAAGTTGTAAAACTTATTACTTGGAAGGGAGTGACTAAAAATAGAAAAGCAGCAGTAGAGGTGAGGGGGCCATTTACGTCTTTTTTCCCCAGCTGTGTTTTTCAAACAGGATTTTCAAACCTGACAGGCTAAGGTGGATAACTGAATAGCAAGTAAGTCTGATAACCTGTTCCCTTTGGCATTGGAAGGGATGTTGTTACTAACAAGATTTAATCGCATAGACACACACCTACACCCACACACTGCAGATACAGCATTTGGATTTTTAAAAAATGTAGTCAAGTGAAGAAATGTATTTCATCCCCCTGTCTGTTTCAGCCACTAGAGATACCCTTTTTCCAATCTAGTACATGAAGCAAGCAAAGTACAGATCAGCAAGCTACAGATCATCCTTCCCCGATGTGACGGTTTCTAGATGGCATTCTCCCCCAAGAGTGCTCCCGGTGGGCTTGCTAATTGGGGATGTTGGGTTTTGTAGTCCAAGACATCTGGAAGACAACAGGATGGGCAGCAAGGACTGATGGAGATGGACTTTAATAATAATCATGTGCTGTCAAGTCAATTCTGACTTATGACAACCCTTTTCATAGTTTTCTAGGTGTAGAGTACTCAGAAGTGGCTTACCATTCCCTTCTCCTGGGGGCGCCCTGGGACTGTGCAGCTTGCCCTAGGCAACACAGGCTGGCTCTACTCATAGGAGGCAGAATGAGGAATCAAACTCCCAACCTCTGGCTCCTCAACAAGATACCTAAACCACTGAGCTACCCTGCCAGCTAGCTTGACTATAGTACTCCAAATTCCCCTTTTGTGCACCTTCATCTGCATTTAACGTTACAAGGGGGCAACATATAGACAGACAGTGGGCTTTAAATTCCTTATGCTCGCAGATGGCTACCTGTTGCTGGAACTGCCTAGACTCATCCACCACTCTCACTTTTTGTGTCTTGAACAACAGGAGCAGCTTATACACTTTCAGGGGCTGGATTTGTCCCCGGGTTCTTCAGGCACTGCTGATCTCCCAACATAATATAAGAGTTCTAATTGTACTGCAGGAAACCTGAGAAGATGTAGAAGCTGTACACTATCTCACAAGTTAGAAATGTTTGACAGTGTCTCATGCGCCTGACAGCTCAGTGGTATAGCAAAGACTGAGCTGGAAATACCAACCCCGGCAGCTACAGAGACGTTAGGTAGTGCTATTTATAGAGACTTGTGGAAGGTGAGGAGGAAGTCTGCATAAACGAAGACTGGGGCTTTATATAACTCAGCTGCCACTGACAGATCTCCCAATGTCCTTGCCGCAAGTTGGTATATAGATTGATAGATAGCCAGCAAGCCAACCTCTTTTTTTAAAAAAAACAATCACATGCTGGACTTGCATTGCGTTTGCAGAGAAGCACAGTGTGTGTGCTGACTGGGACCATGTTATATTTAATGACAGCGAGTTGTTAGTGAGCTCCGAATGCCAAATAATTATAAAACTGTCTTAATGATCAGTGTGACCTTTCAAACACTTAATGAGAAACAATGCTTGCTCCGGTTGCTGCTCAAAAGAATGTGCATACAGACACGAAAACACGTACTTGTCATTTAAATAAAAGGCTGTTGGGGGAGCAACTCTGTCCATGCAAACTGAAAGAAGGAAATCCCTCTTTTGGATGCATATTAGGGTATAATATCCAGCCACCTATAAATAGTACAAAGAAAAAGGAAATACATTTCGCAGGGCAACTTAATGGTGCAAGGTTTTGAGTTCTCCAGAGCTTCTTCAGGCTAAGGGCTGAAGAAAACGCCCGCAAAGAATTGTAAGGTGCCTAATGCAGAAGCCATGGACTCCAGTTTTAAGATGGAACACAAGAAGAGGTTGCCAACACTCGTGTTTTAGAGTGTACAAGGTTCTATGAAGATTTCAAATTGCATGTAAAATGATAGTTCCATACAGTATACAAACCTAGTGGCTCAGACCAGCCTCCTGATACCTCTGTGATGGGGGATCGGTGGTGCCATTTTGGTTACATAAGGGTTTGGACAATAATTTTCTGTATAGATAGGATGAGTGTGATTCTTTTTATTTTTTTCTGAAGAAGGCTCAACTCTGATCATGTTATTGAAGTTTGTTACTTTAAAAGCAACAATGCTGTGGCAACCAAATGGGGCAGTGGCGGGGGGGGGGGGGGAGTAAATAGACAAAGATATAACTAGGTGGGTCCATAGGTCTTGTCCACTATTGACTTTTTCTGAGGGTCCAAATATAAATTGAGATAGTACAGCATTAAAAGTTGAACTCACACTTGTTTCCCAAAGCTGTGTCCCAGAGAAGCAAACTTTAGGGTCTGGATTCTTACACTTTCAAAGCTTATTCCATATCCTTTAACAACTCTTTTGTGCTCACAGAATTAGCCTGTTGCATTCTGCTACTATATGTATCAAATATCCTTACAAAAATGTAATCAAGATGCTGACTTGTTCATAGCAGAGAAGCTGGCCTTGTATTTTCAAACCACCACCAAATAAACACGCACGACACCCTAAACTAATCTTTCTGTTCACCAGAGGAAAGAACAGCAACAGAGATAAGATTGTCAGAACTCTAAAGCATTTCCTGATCATCAACTCAGTATACATGTTTGTATGATTGCAGGGATTATCTCTTTCCATTTAACCTTGTTCTCTTCATTTTTATTTGATTTGATCTTTTGTTGTTGTTGCATCTTGAAGTATGTTCCAGAAACAGTGGTAAGGACACCAGCACCAGCTATGTCCACGTCACTGAGATTAGGCCTCTCAGACTACAAGGATATTAGACCAACAATGAACATCTCTGACTTTCTAAGAAGTAAAGATAGTTTATCTTCATCCGTTTATCTTGCTTCTGTTGAAATTTGTTTGCTGTTTAAAGGGGAAAGCCTTAAATTTTTTAGTGAGGTGTTTTCTTACTTCAGGAAAATAAAACAGAGAATTAGAACTGCTGGCTAGCTCAGTGGTTTACATATTTGGCTGCAGAGCCAGAGGTTGGGAGTTTGTTTTCCCACTGGGCCTCTTGACAGGGACTGGACTCCATGATCCATAGGGTCCCTTCCAGCACTGCAGTTCTGAGATGATGATGATGATGATGATCAGTTGTAACAGATATTGCACTGGCAGAAGGAAGTTTGTAGAAAGTAACTGTCCTTTCCCACGCCTTCTGCTGGTAGCTCCCAGAGATCTCCAAAAGTCTCACCACAAGGCTCTTGTGAATGGGATAAACAGGAATGCTGGAGCCCAAGGAGGAAGGAGGGAATTCCTTGAAACTGAGTAGAGGTACCTATCACATGCAGGCCTGATTGACTGGAGGGCAGTGGGGTAGAGGGGGAATGCCTCCTGAGTCTGGCATACTCTGCAGTGCAACATTTTCTTTCATGACCCATGTCTATCCAGGAGCAATTCCAATTCTCAGGCCTGTTTTTTTATGTAGCAAAAATGTCATCATCCACAGCCACTAGAGAGGTGTCAAGAGTCTTATGGGGAAACCCAAGCTTTGCCCAAGAACAGAGATTTTATAGGACGAAACTGGCTAGATTGAACCAAGAAACATGCAGTCCAGCATTTTTTAACAGAGAATCACAGCAACCACAAAAGACTAGAACTGCTGGAAACTGGCCATTGGCCTATCAGTGACTATAGTTTACCTTCTATAACCTACCTTCTGCTGATTTGAGAACCGGGACTAGAAAATTATGTGACTTCCATGCTGGTGGAAGTAAAGCAGTTTTTCTCAACCTGGTTCACTGGTTTCTGTCCACAAATGGTAGGAGTATGAATGTGTGGCTCTCTGGATGTTGGTCTGCAACTTCCATGATCCTTTACTATTGGCTCTGATGGCCAGTTCTGATGGTAGCTGCAGTCCACCAACCTCCGGAGGACCATATGTTCTTCGTTGCTCTTCTAGCCTCGTAGCAAATAATATTGATATTTCCCCCATTCCCCATTCTAAAGCCCTTCCCCTTACTAAGAACACTTTAAACTCAAAACATATGCCAGGTTTTTGTTTGTTTGTTTTTGTTTGTTTGTTTGTTTAGAGCAGAACCCTGCAAATGCGAAATTCTTTTTAAGGCCTAAACTATATATTTAATGGCATGCATGGGACCCCTGGTCACTGCTGAACAGCTGCAAAGCAGTAGGAAGGGGCACTTGTTACACAAAAATGCATAACCCTTCTTCACCTGATGTTTTCACCCTTTTCCCTTGAAGGTGAGTATCCGAGTCTGAGAGCTAACTGAGGTGGAAAGTGACTAGGAAGAGGTGTTTTCAACAGATAAATGGCAAGCAGGGAAAGTTAAACCACACCCCTGCTACTTTGTATCCAATTAAAATCTGTCACATAAAGCCTTACATTTGTCTTTTGTTACATTAACAATGATTCAGGAAGCGTTAATGGGTGTGATATGGTGGCATCTTTCAGAAATAATGTTGCAGCAAATCAGTGATATCCTAGTAATATGAAGTGACATTCAGTATATCTCTGTAAGATAACAGGGTGTGTATGTGTGTGTAATAGAAATTGAAGGGTGTTACATATCAAAGTTCCAGTTCTTCTGAAGATGATTGCCTTGGCCCCAGCTGTCCATGGTTCAACAATTCTACTGAAATACAGCTAATCAGTACCATCACCTTCCATCTTGCAACGCTCAGGTCTGAAGATGGAGAAAATAAGTACATAAGATAATCCAGCAAACATGTTTGTGACTTAAACAGTGTGCCGTGCCATAGAAGCTATTTTTAATAAAATATCTTGCTGCTAGCAGTTTCCTTAGGTGGGGCTTAGACCACAAAGATTGGGGTATATTACTCTGTCCTTGCACTCTGCTTATCTGGAGGACCCCAACACTACTATCTTTGCACTCCTGTGAAGTGTGGAGTAGGGTTGTACAGAAAAGTTTCTTAGTGACCCCACAGCAAGGCACGATGGCTGTGCTGCCTCCATGTGAAATTTGGTTCCTGAGTCAAGCAGATCTTGGAGGTGTAGTTCCCTCTCTGGTCTGCTTGCCACAGATTTAAGGCAACCTTTTGCACGCCCCTCCTCACCCTCCCTCCTTCATCATGTTGTCATTGCTAAGCTATGGACCAACGGTTCTTGCTAAGGCTAGAAGGGAATTTTGCCCGTGGACATGGCTGCCATCTTTTCTAATGGGAATTTTGTCTGCCTGGTAACAATGTTTGTTTGACCTTGCTGTTCTGCGTGCATCATCTTTTCCCTTCCCAGCTTTCTCATGGGGACATCAGAGGGTCTGGCTCAGATCCATTTCTAGCTGCATACACACAAGGCATACCTGCTTCCTTAATAGCCACCATCTGACTTGTGTTTGCAGCCTGCGTTTTGCAACTACTTTTAAGAAACAGACCTGGCTCAGACATCTGCCATGACTTTTGGGACTTGCATTTATTTATTTATTTATTTATTTATTTATTTATTTATTTGGCTTTTATACCGCCCATCTAGATAAATCTACTCTGGGCGGTTTACAGTCCAAAAAACAATAGAATTAAAAACATCAATTTAAAAAAAAAATCTAAAACAAGCAAACATAATCTAAGATGGAAAAATCAGGGGAAGAAATTAAGTAATATCAGGAGGGAAGAGGTGTTTTCATTTGTTTTTGCTTTTGTTTTCGTACAGTATCCACAATATATTGGTGCATGGCCTGATGAAAATTGGTATTGATTGATAGCCAGCTATATGTATGTATGTGTGTGTGTGTCTTAATAAAGGTATCACCATTTCTTGCTTTTGTACTGTTTCCCTAAGGTTCTCAATTTCTTTTCTTATTTTCACAAGACATCTGGAAGTGTGAGAACTTCAAGCCTCATTTTTAGACAAAATGGATCTCCTAACATCTTAAGGAGCTGCTGGAGAGGCCATTTATTTAACCTCGGGTCTTTGCATCCCTCCCTCTTGAAGAAGAGCCTCCTGCCACGTGCCATGTGATCAGTCCAGGCTTTCGTGAAATCCATTTTCAGCCACTCCCAAGGCTTTCCCCAATCATTGGGCCAGGATGGAACATGACATGGCAGGCAGGAAGGCTGGTCTCTCTGGCTGATTACTGGATCTGATTTTATGCAGCTCTGAATGCTGTGATCTATAATCAATTAAAAAGTGGTGGATATTTTTACACCATACCAGACTCTGTGTGCTTAACACCTCCCATTCTTTCTATGTCCCTGTAATTGAAAGAATCTCCTACCCTTCTTCTTCCTCTATCCTCTTTCTGTTTTCTTCTGCATATTCTAGGAAATCCTATCTTAACAACTGGGGCATTGAAACCCCACTGGTAAAATGCCTTCTGTACCTCCCCGGAAGAAAGTCTCAAAAAGACTTTAATACAACTTCTCTTGAGGTGGAAGGATTGCAGACTAAATCCTAAAGATCCTAATAAAATAAAGTGAATGAACTGCAGCTGATGCTTCACAACATTTTTTTTCTCCTTTTAGAAAATCATAACACACTTGTGTAAATTTCACTGGTGTAGTGACTTGTTCTTGTGGGCCATGGACATCCCCATCCATCTATTAAGGAACGTTTCCAGCTCTGGAATCAAGAATTTACATAAATGAGCCTGTTTTCCAGTGGTGGCCTCTGCCATATGGAATGCCTTCCCAAGAGATACAGGACCAACTCCATATGTTGTTTTTAATAAAGTTGTGCTTTTTTAGTTGGAAAGGTTTTGTCATGTAAAATGCTTTCGTTACTGGGTCGTTTTAAAATTGTTTATAATGCTCCCTCAACCCAAATTGTAATTAAAAGCCGCCCCTTTTCCAAATGTGGCTAGTTGTGCCATGGCATTAGTTAAAACAACAGAATTTTCCTAAAGCCTCTTGTCACTTAAACCAATGTAATTATATCAACCCGGCTTGTTGTAAAGAGCGTAGTTCTTGTGGTCATTTTGCCCCCCCCCCTTCTGTTATCTGAATATAGGTTGATATCTGCTTTAATTCCAAAATGAGTGGATTTTCTTGGTGCCTTTTACCATTCTCCCAAGTAGAAAGAAGGAATTGCTTATCCATGAGTAGAGATGGGCACAAACCTCAGTTTGGTGCCACGCCTGCACAGATATTGTGAGAGCGTCGCATACTTCTCCGTCCTGCCTCCTCTGTGCACTCGCCCATTCCCTGGGCCATGTGTGCTTCCCTCCTTGCCTCCTGCGTGTGACTGCCCACTCACTGTTCACAGCTGTGTTTCCCTCCTCCACCTCCTTCAGCAGCCACGGACTCCAAGGCAGCACTGCAGGAATCCCTACCCCGCCTCCTCATTTGAGTGGCCGGCTGCTGGAGGAGGAAAAGGAGGGAAGCATGGCTGTGAATGGTGAGAGGGCAGTAGCGTGGAGTAGGCAGGCAGGGAAGCGCATATCACCCAGGGAATAGGTGAGCATGCAGAGAAGGCGGGAGGGAGAAGTATGCAGCACCCGCACAACACCTGTGTGGGCGTGGCACTGAACCAGCATGAACCTCCAGAACCTCTATCCATGAGCCAGTCCTTGTAAAGCTGGAGAAACTTTTAAATGATTCAACAATATTGGCGGAGTTTGGAAAGACCTTTAGGTTACAGTTTCATGTGACCATACTGTCTAGGGGATTCTGGGAGATGTAGTCCAAAAAAGGAGCTTTTTCATACATTACATGTTGACCATTTCTCAGTGAAGGAAAGAGTTACACAACTGAGCCCAGCTCATGGACAGATGCCGCTTAATTCACCTATTTCAAGGGGATACACACCCTGATCAGTGCATATTCCTTCATAGCAGGGAAAATGTCTGAGGGGACAAAGCCGTGAAAATTCTGATGGGGTCTACTTTCACATAAGTGTGCACAAGATCATAGCCTTGATACCCCTGACCCTTCCAGCTTAGAGCCAGCCCAGATCCTTGTGCAAGGCAAAGTGAGAAGCACTGGCCTTGCAGCCTCCCCCACCCTGCCAGATTGTCTCCCCATCCCAGGTAGGAGCAGTAGCGGATGCTGGATGCCAGATGCCTCTGTGAGGGAGCTGGCTGCTTTCCCAGATCAGCTCCAGTGATGGATCCAGTTGCACTAGCTTGGCACTTTTTCCTTTGAAAACCGGAGAGTCGGGGGAGCCATTTCAGACTCGTGGGTTAAATTAAGTGAAAGTGTCTCAAACCTTGTCAACCTTGTCTCCTGTTATAATTAGTCTCTGGTTCCTTTATCTGCCTTGCCAAAGACAACTTCACCTCCTCACTTTGTCTTTCATGTCAAAGCCTTTTCAGTTTAATTGGATCCGATCAGGTGGCTGTCCTGAAGGGGCGAGCACAACAGGAGTGCAGGTGGGGATCGCTGAATACTTTCACTGCTTCCCTGCCTTTGGGGAAAGAGAAAGAGTACTCAAATGAGGTGGGGTGCTGGCTCCTGATAGGATAGTTACTACGTAGTTCCTAATGGTCTTCCTGGATTTTAAATGACATTAGCATCTGTGTAAATTACATTAGAATTATACCTGCAAGGACCACAATCATGGAAACTGAAAATTAGAAGGGCTGGATTTGGGCAAAATAGACCTTTGCTGAGTCTATGCTTCAGAAACCTTTTGTGAATGCCATAATTATTAGAAGTGGATTAGCCATTTTCTTGTGAGCAGTATTCAGACTGATGTACAATGTAACAATTAAAAACATAATCCCCTAAAACAGTTCCAATAGTATGAAAAGTCAGCTCAGCAATTTTGGTCACACCTACAAATTCATTATCTGACATCTTGCATCAGGAGATAAAAATAACCTGTTCCCATTGTTTGCCATGACTTTTTTCTTTGATGATCAGAAACCAAGAGCCAACTTTTCTAAGCTCCAGTGCAGTGTAGAACTCCGTCAGCCTCTGCTGCTGTTTCTTCCAGACAGAAAGGGCTTCATTAGATCTAAGGCCTATCTGGCCAGCCTCCAGCACTAAAGGAGGGTTAAAGTGTCAGATCTCAACTGTGAATTTGAGAACAGAGCAAATATGTGTCACAAGAAAGATGCATCCTGTTTCCTTTTCCATGCATGGATAAGAGTTTTTTATTTCATGACTGCATTTTGCCTGTTTTAGGCAGCAAGAAGACTAAAACGTCTTTGTATGAGAAAGAGACGGAGAATGGAGTGGAAATAAAGGTCTCCTTTCTGAGTTGCCTTTTTTTTTTCCTACCACAGTACATCTTATCAACATGCCAAAAGTAAGCCTTATTTAACTTATGCTGCTGACTTCTGAATGGAAATATTTAGAACTGTCTCCTGTTAGCTGAGGGTGTGGTCACACTGATGATTTGTATTGGTTTCAGTGCCAATGTTTTTGAAATTGGATTAAAGTCACGTGGTTTTTGTGTCACGTGTGCATTCACTCTTGAAAATTCTTACTCCAATGTTAAACTGGGCTTTACACAACTTCTGGAAACTACAAACCTGATTTTAAATTGTTTGCAATATTATTTAGAATGTTTTAGGTTTCCTTTGGACTGCTTGCATTTTTGTTTTACTGAATCCCTTGTTTGTACCATATATTTAGATTTTAAAAATAAATTTTAAGTGGCATAGTGCTAAATTGACATTATTTAAAAATCACATAGAAATAGCAGGACAGAGGTGCAGGAAGCATGGAGACTGGGTCACTGTGGCTAAGCTGGTGCCGCACCACCCAGTTGATGAGCAGTGAAGCCATGGTGCGGTGCTGCTTCTTCGGGCTGGCTCCTGGCACTGCATCACAGCTGATCCTAGCAGTGAAGCCTGGCCACTGCATTCCTGCTCCTCTGGGCTGGCTCCTGGTGTTGTGCCACAGCAGATCCAGGAGATCTGCAGCTGGTCTCTTCCTGCACCGCCTCCCAGCTGATTCAAAGCACCATTGCTTCCTTGCTGGTCCCTTTGGCAGTATTTACTGTGACATGAGCAGTCGCACATGCTGAAACAATTCATAATGAATCAATTTCACAAGCATGTTAAAATAAAAAGCCTCTGTCTGCCTCTCCCAAAAAAACATGCTTTGAGGCCCCCCTCCCCAAATTGGGCTTCCTTGTGCATTGTGTAGTCAGGATTTTTTAAATCAATTTTATTTACACAAAACCCAATTCAACAGTAGTTCTTACTGTCAGTGTAACTGCACCCTGAGTCAAATGTGGAAAGCCAACTGCGTATGTTCAGAGACAGTTGATCCTAAGGCTCAGTTCTGAAAACAAGCCAATTCCTTTCTCAAGCCCTCTTTAGGTGTTATACCTGAAACCACTGAGGGTTAGATGGATGGTCAGAATGAGGGTGAGCATGTAAGCCCCACCCCGTGGCCCTATCCCAGCAAGAACTGAGCAAGACCCTGTAAGTACGTTCAGCAAAATCTTCATGTTTAATGTGGAAGTCTGCAAAAAGCACTCTGTTGAATATGCATATAGGAGGATTTGCAGGCCTTTGTGTTTAATATGCAAAGGCCTTGTTGACTTCCAGGTGGGGCAGGGGAGCTTAGTTGCGTGCTCCCATCCCCCAAACCCATAGAGCCCTCCATGGATTCAGACAGAACTCCTGAACAGGGAAGAAATTATTTAAGGGCATCGTTATTTATTATTTACGTCATTGTTACTGTGGTATCTTGTCATTACTAATAGCAACAATTAGTATTTTAAAAGAGTTCTGCAGAGCTTGGAAATGTTACTGTTTTGGGCTAAGGCTCCAAAACAAAATGACAGACACACATATGCACAGAGAGTAACCATGAGAGAGGTTCTTGGAGTTGTCATCAAAAAGTAATTTTTCCAGGCTGTGTGTATGTTTTCAATAGTATACAAGGTATGTCTCCTACATTAGCTCAACAATCTGTATAGCAGCCTTAACCCTGAATCAGGGCAGTATAATGTTCTCATTTTGTAGATGGGATGTTGACATGAAGTTCACCATGGGTGAAGCTGGGTAATTTCAAATGCCTCAAGAATGATCCCAAACCTTGACGGATCCAGGTTACTGGAAAGACTATGCACATAATACTTTAAACCCAGACCCTAAAACAGGGCTGAGGGATGTGCAGCCCTCCAGATATCATTGGACTGCTAATATCATAACATTTAAGCTAGTCTGCTTAGTTGATAGTGAAAAATGATGAGGGTTGCAGGCCAGCAACACCAGGAGGACTACCTGTTCTGCATCCATACTGTAGAGCTATGAAGCTCTAAGAAGGCAACCAGTTGATTGGCCGCTTTTCTTTACACGAAATCTTGTTAATATGTCAACAAGCACCATCTAAGTGAGATTTGATGTTGTAAAACAAATGATGTTTCATCATTTATATTCTTGCTGTTATGCAAGGAATCTCCAACTTTATTTGCCCCAGTCTTCCAAATGTTAAGCTTTTCAATCATGTTCAGTTATATTTTTGATGAGAAGTTATTTCTCACATTAATTTTGTAGTGGTCCAATCTTTGATCTTTGTTGATGCTTATGTACTTTTAAACTATTTGCCTCCTTCTTGGAGATCAACCTCTGGCCAGCATAGATGGACTGTCCTTGCCCTTATCACTGCAAAAGACTGATTTTGTAAGTAGTGAATATACATATGTAGTGAAAAATGATGAGGGTTGATATTTGGAATAATATTTGGAAATCTTTCATAGAAGTCTATGAGTAAACTTTTGCTTTGTTTTTCTTTGCTTCCCCCTTTTTTCTTTCTATTTTTCTTTCTTCTTTCTATTTTTCCTTTGCTTTTCTTTTTTAAAAAAATACTTGTTTTATCGGTACAGAATATCCCTAAAGAAGAATGTACTTCAATATGTGTGTATATGTTGGATTTCTGCAGGCTCAATCAACTTGATGTTAATATCTATTTTTTGAAAAAAGCATTTCAATTATATTACTGGCCTTACAAGATTTCAGTCTCTATTTTTGATATCAATTGGTTCTGAGTAAAATTGCTTCCTTTATCTGGTTTGTTTGTGCTTGTTAAGTTATGTATGTCCTTTTTTGAATTAACAACTGGTCACAGTTCATTTCTTAAAGCCCACTCAAAATGTTCTACTTATTCATATGTACACCCAGTCATTTCATTTTCCAGCCAGTCACTGCTTCCAAGCTCAAGAGTTCTCATCTTTTCATCATTTTGTTTTATCTAAGCCTTCTCACGTCTTTTGACAGTCTGAATTTCTTCCTGCCCTTCTCTCTCATGCTATTCAATTGTCTTATTAAGGTGAAGTGACAAGAAGCACGTTTAATGCACAAATATCTCATGTCTCTTGGCATGCTGATATTTTTATGCATTGCTTTTTGTCCTCTCACTAGTTATGCCTCATAGTCTGTTACAAGTCTAGGACATTGCTTGTTATATTTTCAGCAACCTCAACATTGAAGCCATGTTGAAGGAGCCTGGCTTTGTTCTGACACATGGTATCAGCCAAAGGGGGGACGTGCCAGGATGCCACAGACCCATCAAGCCAATGTTGATTGAAAGGGATGAGGTCACTGCTCTCCTTATCTCTGTCTTGAGTGGAGATCTCTCTCTCTCTCTTTATGTTTTGTTTTGCCAACAGGAAGGCCTGGGCAGCTCAGTACTTGGCAGGCTCTGAAATATTGCTGGGCGGCAGGCAGTTTGGCTTTAGCTGTTTGGCACCTGACTGCCAGTCCTCCCGCCAGCCCCCCCCCCCCCCAATTTACATTGTAGACCAATTCCCATCTTCTACTTTCAGTGAGTGAGCAGATGGAAGCCGACATCACAAAAATGTTCAGAGAAATTAGCTCCAGAGCACATGCAGGATGTAAACAAAAATTACGGGCGGGGGGGGGGGGACTTTGTAGATATTCCTTATCCAAGAATGACTCTGAACTCCATGTTGGATCAGGCCTTCCTTTTTCATTAAGGCTCCAGCACACAGAGTACAAAGTACAAAGTCTTTTACCTCTTGTTTTCCTACATCTAGGAAATAAGTCCACTTGTGATTGAGAGAAACTACTTCTGAAGAAGAAACACTTCAACTTGGTCTTTCCTAGCACCTGAGGGCAGAACAGATCACCTTCCCCTGAGATACAGGATCTCCAGTCAGCCTCTACAACAGTTATTGTCCCTCCAGGCTCATCCCCCACCCCTGCACAACCTTGGCTGGGGTGGGAATCATCGTGGGATACCTGTTTCTCTGTATCCTTCACCTCTTTTCTCCCACACTGCCTAGTCTGCTCTGGCCCACAGAGGAGCCACAGGATCTTGCAGCAGCCAAACTTGTTACCTTCACCCCCAACTTGCTCTTGGCAGGACCATAACAGTGGGCCCCATCCTGACACCCATGGCCTACATCAGCAGCAGGTCAGTCCCAGCAGTCCCGCATCATTCGACCGTCCCTAAAAAGATGAGGCTTCCCTGTCCACAGCTCCACGCAGATTCCTTGGGAGACAGCTACATACAGGAAGGGGTTGGCAGTGAGGGGTCAGTAGTGAGACCTATTGAAGGCACAGGCAACCGGCAGCTGCCCAATGGTGCCAACCACCCAGCCTATAAATTGGTATGCAAATAAGCCTGGCATTTGAAGTATTCATGCCCTGCCCCACATTCAGATTCTCAGCATTTCTGGAGTCTCTTTCTTGTGTAATTAGCAGTGATATCAAGCAAATGGAGAGTGGCTCAGATTTAAATGGTATTAACCCATGTAACTGTCCTGTATTTTCTCTCATGAGTTTGTGGAGGGAAAGTCCTAAGCCATCTGGGTCAACGTATGCAGTGCAGATTGACAAGGCAGGCATTTAGTACTTTACAACAGAAATTAGGTGACTCTTTCCAGTTCCGAGTACTGACATTTTCCTCACAGTCCTGAGGGAAATTCCTCTGCTCCATGGCTGTTTTCAGGAACATAGCCTTTCTGTTCTGGCTTTGTCACGGGGAATGTAACGTTTATTCGTCAAAGATTTAGAAGCAAAGGCTCTTCTCTCTCAGCTGGTTTTGTGTCCTTTTAAAAAACCCAACAACTTCTTACAGCAAGTGAATTTTCCGGGGCAAATTAGCATGTGACACACATTCCTAGGTTTTAAAACATTATTCTGACTGGGATTTTTGAGAGAGTCACATTGTTAAAAGGTGGCATGAACGTGCTTAAAAGCATTGCCACCAGAAAGAAATGCAGAGATTAAAAAGCAAAGCAGGCTAAGCAAAGGGCTTAAATAGATTTATAAAAGAAAGTAGCCTCCCCATTTTTTTTGCTAACATGATCACACTGTGATCATACTCACATACAGTGTAAATATTTTGTCTATTTATAAAGTGTTCCTTCCATAATAGGACTGTGTGATGTGCAATTTAAGAACCAATGCAGTTTGACAAACCCAGAAGAAAAAACGACTGAACCCCACTAGTAGTCACTTTCATTCCACCACTGAGTCCACTCACATGCATCAGAAGTCATTTCCAACCCATCCTTAATTAGAATATTGTCCACAAAAGCTCACATTCAATTACAGCAGTTAGTCTTTAAGGTGTCTCAACACTTTTGTCTTCTTTATTTTTTATTTTGCTTTTGTTTTTGCCTGATATGCTAGCACAGACTAACATAGCTACCCTTCTAAAACAAAAACAAAATTATAGAACTACAGCATGATACAGGCAACGAATACGGTCGGGCTGCCACATTCCTTTCTGTTTGCTCCACACACTCTCACCTTCCTCAGACTGGCCTTGAAATTTCTACAATTTCTTCTCTGCTGCTTGATCCCCCACTCCTCTTCCCCTGTCTAGTTTTCCTTCTTTTGTGGGCCTTTCCTCTTTGGTCAACCCAAACAGCAGAGAAAAATTGGAAAATGAACATTGACTTCTCCTTAACTGTCATTAAGTAGGATAACCATTTGAAAATCGTTTGTGTGAAGGATGACAATACGCCAGTCTCCTTTCATTTTTCTTTTTCTGTTTTCTCAGTTAGCACACACTGTTCCAGAGAAAGTTGGCATGCTTTCCATATTCCTTCCAACTTACTGTGAAATGAAACATACCTCACCCTGACTATTTACCCATTTCTGTGGCTTACAGGGTGTTTTGGAGAAATAAAATGGGCCACATAAGTATTAGATGCAAAGGTGCAAAGAGCTCAAGTGCATGCAATTGAAGAAATACACAACAACACACTTCTGTCAATGGAAGAAAATGCACACATGAGGTAAATATGTAAATAAATATGTATGCTGCTTAATGTGCATGTGAACATTAGGGAAGAGGCACAAATTTCTTAATGAGGAGAGAAAACGAAGTCTCATAAATTAATTCAAAGCAAGGGTGGGAGGTGAACAGAGGTAGGATTCAGAGAATCAAGAGTTAGAGATCTTCACTGCACAACATCTAGTTCATGTGATTCCATCAGTTCATAGGAGGTCTTTGTTCACTTCTGTCATAGTACAACTGTCCCAAAGAGCTGAAAGTGAATTGGGTGAGGCAGCCCAGTCACAATGAGAAGAATTCAAAGCTGCCTAAGAATCCAGAGCTTTGAAGCTCTGAAACCCAAATGAAATTTTTGATGCTAAGATCCTGTCTGCCCTTAACACCCAGAGCTTTACAGATCTCTTTACTTTGAGGTTCCTTTGTGACTCAGCTTCTTGGGTTACTTTTGGGTTAAAAGAGAAACCATGCTGTGCCCTATATTCTGGAAAAAGAACTGGAGCACATCTACACCACAGGTTTACAATGGTATTTCCTTTTCCATTGGAAACCCTGATAGCTTCATGCAAGCGAAGCTGGCCCAAGAAATGTTGCTGCCTGAGGCAAAAGGGCACAATGTTCCCATTGCTAATTCCATTTACAATAGGACCCCCATATCTGTGGGGGATTGGTTCCAAGCCCCACCACATATGCTAAAAACCACGGATAACAGTGAACGCAATCCATAGCATTAAAAAAAAAAAAATCAAGAAAAAATATTTTCATGTGCATTACCAGGGTGCCAGAGACCATACTATGTATTCTTCAACAATAAGTTTTGATAATACATGTGAAAAAAGATTTCTGGATTTTTTTCTTTTAATATTTTTAAAATTTTAATATTTTTAATATTTTCAGACTACGGATAAAGGAAACCACAGAACTTAACTGGATTGGCAAATGAAGTAAGCTTCAGCACAAGTGATGGGGCAGGGTCTTCCAATATTAAACCCCTGAGCTATCCAGCAGTTCTATTAAGATAAAAACAGTCACATATAAAAACAATTTAAAAACATTTTAAACCTATAAGTTAAAAACCAGCATTCCTGAGATAACTTACTGCCTGACGACAGAAGGACAAGCGGGAGGGGGCCAACCTGGCTTCTTGGGACAGGACATTCCAAAGCCTAGGAGCAGCCACTGAGAAGGCCCTCTCTAGTGTCCTTACCAAACGAGCTTGGGAAGGTGGTGAAATTGAGAGAAGGGTCTCCCCACAAGCTCTTAAAAGCCAAGAAGGGTCAGAGTAGACCCTTGGTCTAGATGGGCAGGATAGAAATCTAATAAATAAAAAAATAAAAAAAATATGGGGTGATAGGATCCTTCAAATAGCTTTATAGGGTCATATTTACTACAGTTAATCTGCTCCTCTTCAGATATGTAATCAACCATCCAGACAGGAGCTATATGCTTAGAGGCAGGTCATAGAAAATACACTGTACGAGTAGCAACCTTTTGGCTACAGAGATGAGGAAGACAATGCATCCTACATTGCCTGAGGTGAAACCACATGCTCCTAGCTGACGTAATTTTAATTCAGATCCTGAAACTGCAACCTCTGATCAAGGTGATTTTTGACTCTGGAACTCTTCTGTTTCTCTCCTTTCCCGCCAATGTTCTGCAGTACACGATCTGAGGAATAGTCCTGTTAGATTCAAAAGCTTGCCAGTTTTTAATATTTTAGCAAAGCTATTACCCACCCTTGTTTTGAGCTTTAGAAGGAATGAGCGTTGTTGACAAACAAACCTTTTCTATAGGACAGTCAGATTTCTTCAAGAACAGACTGCAATAATTGCTTAGTAATGATACTGGGGGGAAAACCAGAAAGGTATATTGTTGTTCATTAGGGACCTTTAGTAGTTCTGAACAACTGCTGTTTCACAATCACTTGGAAGTAGAATTACAATGTTGATTCTAAACTAAATACAGTACTTAATATATCATTGTTTTAGCCCCCTTAGGAATGCTTTAAATAAGAAAAAGAAAAGAGAAAGCGACAGGAAATCATTAAAGCCTCTGAGCAGAAACAGAAACAGAAAAATTAAGATGCTGTTTATCACAAAAGATGCTGTCGTGATGAACAGGAAGCAATAATAGGAGCAGAAGCTGCAAGGAGAAAGCTAGTACTAATTAAAGGCACAGCTGCCCAACAGTGCTTTGAGAAAAACCTCACCAGTGTATTTCAGGATGAAATGTGGTTAGAAATGGATATTTGGAAAGAAAGAAATTATAGAAGTGCACATTTTGTAGACTATATGTGCCTATTCTTTAAATATGAATTTCATGGAGTTTTCTTCTAAAATGCAGATTAATACAATAATGGGATGGAACAGAATTATGAATGAACACGTGTGAACTGGCATGGACTGGTAATGGACTGATCCATCTATCTATGCCTACTGTAGATATGCTAGCCATTCAATTAATGGTAATTTTTTTTACTATTACTTCAGAAAAAAGGGCCATAAAAAAGAAACAGAAATACAGAAAAGGCTGGGATGCAACGGCTTCTCCATAAAAGTGAATAAGCAAAAAATGGAAATTCGAAACTCAACTCCTTTTTTCTATTACACTCTCATTTATACTATCCAGTTGCAGCAATCTAATGCCATTTTAATGGACTTTGCTCCTTCCTATATAATCTTGGGGTCTGTAGTTCAGTGAGGTACTTAGAGACACCTGGTTCCTTCTTTACACAGTACCTCGCAAAACTACAGACCCCATCATTCTGTAGGATGGAGCCAGGTAAGTTATAGCATTAAGTTATAACTCTTGTAAAGCTATGAAAAAATAACATCTGTTGAGAAGCCTGGCCACAACAGTGCAAGAACTGTACCGAGCTTGAGAAAGATGAGGATTTCTTACAGTTTTGTGCCAGAGGATGAGACAGATAGGAGGGCTAGTGGAATGAAGCAGCTAGAAGGGAGCTGTAAAATTATTTTCATGGTCTTAGATTTAAAAGATTGTCAACACTGATCCAACAGATGGCTGCTGATTAAGAGTGTTTTTTTAAGGCCGCCACTTCCAGAGCTCAGAAGATTGGGTACAAATTACTAGTTACTTATAATTACGTAGTTCCTTTTTTCTATAACTAAGGTGTAATAACATTCATTGCAATTGTAACTGAATGAGAGGTGACTTCACTTCTTTTTTAATATGTGTATAACTTTTAATGGTATTTTATGTTTATGGAGGCATGAATTGAAAGCTGGGGAAGGAATATTACATGGCTCAAGAGTGATCTTTTACAAAATTTAACTACAATGATAACTAACTACTGGTTTTCTGGCAGACGAAACTTAGCCAATTACTCTTTAAAGTAATGTTCTAAGTTCAGACTATCTCTCACTTGACCGGCCCCTTTGTTAGAGTGGTCACTTACACAACACCAAAAAGGAAAATAGGCATCACCAATAAGGAGATCTAAAGAAGACACGGATTTGTGTAAAGCAGAATATGTTAATCCATGTGTGCAAATACCAAACAAATACACTTCTTCCTTGAACTGCATAGCTCCAAGAAGTGTGGTTTTGGATATATGTGGATCTTTTTCACCCTCTCTCCTAGAATGGTCGCTCTACGTGGCAGCTGGTAAGCTCCTCTTGCAATGGGAAGGGGCAGGTGGGGTCAATTCAAAGCGAAGTGAGAAGGAGGAGGAAGAAGAAAAAATAGGTGCAACACACACACAAATACACACAGAGTGTCCCATCCCCACTGCTTGTGTGTCTGATGTGTGCATTTTGTTGCATGCATTGCAACAGATGGAGGGTGCACTTGCTTGATACCACCCCTGGAGTTGGATGCAAGTCTCCGGGCAAAGGAGTGTGTAATGTGTAAGGGAGCTGTTGTTGATGGAAGTTGTAAACGGATTCTGAACTACACAGGCACCTCTAACTCCAGCATTGTTAAAGCGAGAAGTGTAATGGTTATTAGAATTTAAACAGAATGGCAATGCATCTCACCGAAGTGGGGAGGACCGTGACTAATTGACTTCTGTGCATATTGCTGAATCTGCTGCCCAGATGCTGCTCGCTGTGGCTGAGCAACCTGAAGGTCTCTGATGTCCCTCTTAATGGCTCTTTCATTTTACATCAAACTTAGACTCGGAGAGTCCTTCAACAGGAACTCTGTCCCTGGTGGCCCTTCAGCTAGAGGATTCCTTAAAGTAGACATGTGGCCACCCTACTATTCACAGCTCAGAAAGGCTGTTCAGTGCCTGAAATGGTTGCTGTTAATAAGAGGAGGCTTGGCCTTCTAGGACTCAGCATTAAGGTGATGTATTTCATTCGCAGCAACTAGAACCCATTTCCAAAATAATTCACTGCATAAGCCCAAATCCTCTTCTCAGCTCACAAAGAGGAAAAAGAGAAACAGAAGAGAGAGAGTACAGCAGGAGGAGGAAAAAGAAGACAATCCTGAAGGAGAGATAGAAGACTGAAAGAAAAATGGGCTTCCTGGAAAGAAGGCCAAATAAACAAGAGAAAATGAGACAACCATCTGTCAGGCATACTTGGATTTGGATTCCTGCATGGAGCAGGGGGTTGGACTTGATGGCCTTATAGGCCCCTTCCAACTCCATTATTCTATGATTTTATGATTGTAATTTCAGAA
Organism: Intellagama lesueurii; assembly: GCA_037013535.1. Classification (NCBI taxonomy): domain Eukaryota; kingdom Metazoa; phylum Chordata; class Lepidosauria; order Squamata; family Agamidae; genus Intellagama; species Intellagama lesueurii. Next base: position 108,551,029 of record JBAJHW010000002.1, on the reverse strand, counting down.
CCAAACAAGTTATCATGGAAAAATATACAGAAAACAAGGCTTTTCATTTATTTAAGGTTTGGCTTCAAAGCAAATGTGTTTTTGTTTAAAAAGACAAAATAAACAACTGCTTTCAGCCATCAAATAAAAAGAGACTCGCCACTGAAGATGGCTGCTAAAGATATTCTGTGGGCAAAACAAATAAAATGAATCTGTCATATCTGGCCTTCACCAAAGACGGCAAGAATATTATTTTTAAAAAATCAGTTTCACAGGGGGAAATGGGCAATCTATTGTATCTATATCCTGACAGCCTGGTTTCTCATAGCTTTGCTGCTGTTGCTTTTGTTAATCTAGTGCAGCCATCTGGTAAAACACATGTTGTGTCATTCGATTTTCTCTCTGAGGAAAATATTATTTGTTGTCAAAGGGAAAAATTTTGGCCCAAATATCATGTGTGTGTGCACAATTAAGGTATTTGTAGTCGCAGTCATCTTCTGTTTGATACACACACTCTTTAACTAAGGCTGTGACTACACTGGAGAGCTGAACTGGAACGTTTTGGCTTTGCTGCAATTCAATTCGTAGCCTGTATTATGTCTGAAATTACAATCAGTGCTCACACAAGGGCTGCAGATGGATTCGGAAGTTCACTGTTCATACGTGTTGCAATGCAAATAGCATTCCAGCCCACAGCCCCCCTTCTTTCCTTCCCTCCTCTGGTCCTGTCTCTGCCTGCCCTTCCTTCCTCTGGTCCCATATCTGCAATCCTTTTATGGTTTGGTGTGAGAAAACTAGAGTAAGGAAAGTAAGGGGTGGTAGTGATGGCCATCTTATTGACCTATTCTGAGGTGTGAATTGGGGAGGGGAGAATCCCAATGTGTTGTGTGTGTGTATGTAGACAGGCACACTTCAAAGAATGTTAGAAAATGTTCCACAAGGGAAAACAGTTGGGGGAAATGAAAAATAAAGAAGACAAAAACCTTCTGGCACCTTAAAGACTAACTGCTATATTTTAATGCAAGCTTTCATAGACAAGTCCACTAGCATAGACTAGCACAGACTAACAGGTTACCTCTTCTAAAACTACCAACTACTTATAGAACTGAAAACACTACCTACAGACATGCCCCCATCTTTACAAGAATGTCTGTAGGAGAAAAAGCCCGACTGAATCTTCCCAGCATGAAAAAGTAGAAACCTTCTAAATGCAGGAAAAAAAGCCACTTTAGCAGCGGAAAGGCTGGAAAGAGTTGAATCTGCCTTGCAAGTCATGCAGACAGTAAAATATATTTCAAATTCACCCATTTTATAAGCAGAGCAAATCCTGTTGCATTTGACCATGTAGTAACATTCTCAGTTTGTATGTGTGTATCCCACTAATAGTGAACTAATTCTCTGATTGTGGATTGAAAAGAGCAAGAAAGAGGTGTCAATTTTAGAGAACTGCTGTGTTTTACTTGTGGGGGAATCTGAGAAGGTTCTCCTCAGAGCCCTAATCACTACCCAGTGGGATTGGTGTATGCTCAAGAGAGGCACAGAATGAACATCGACTCTACCCTTGAGAGGGAAGCAGAAAGCCTGGAAGGAGAATAACACATCTTGGGAAAGGGCATAATTGTCAGGCTAGAACCCAGAACAGGAGCATTCCACACTGCAACATATTGTTGCTAATTATGTTTGTAATCATTAATATATGTGTTTCATGTCAGACGGTTCAATCAAGTTTAATAATAGAAGGCATCATTAGCCATGTGTAGTAAAGTTCAGGTTTCATTTTAGTGTAGGGCCAAATCAAATTTGACAGAAGCCGGTCCATGTCCATACGTTTGCAATGTTGATACACCCAGTCACTTAGAAGGTGGAGGTTAGAGGGGAAAGGGACACACATGTGAAGGAACAGAACCATTCAGGCCATAAGCTATCAGAGGAATTTTGTAGGAAGTTGAAATCTGGAGATCAATCAAAAGCTTTACTGAGACTTCACTCACACCAACGAGGCGACCATGAGCTTGTGCCTTCTAAACTCAAGATCAGTTCCAGAGACGAGTGAAAATCATTTCAAAAACCAGGCCCTGGCCGGAATGCAGGGGTGACACTGGCGCACTAAAGCTGAATCAAATGGAGTGGCACAGTCTTGCTCAGAAGGGACACTGGCTAAGCACATAAAAAAACAGCATGTCTTGTCCCAGACACAGATTGTTACCAGTTCTCTTATCACAGGCTCCAGCTGCAGGAGCATAGCAGCTGAGTGTACTTACTAGGCTGACAGAATGCCAGCTTCCTTGATCTGATACCAAATCTTTATATATGTGCTGGTTTCTGTTCAGACCAGCTGAGAAGCCATATGTGAATTGTTATACTAATGATAAGGGGGAGGAGGATCTTTTCAATGGACTATGATCCCAAAGTCAGCAGTGTTCCAAACCATTTAAAGGGGAAGACAGCTTTAAAAATCGAAGCCCTCCAGTTGATAAAGGAAGGAGGTATGAAGGGCAGCTGGGTATTCAGACCTTGCCTCACAATTGGCAGCAAAACTCTCACTGAGTTCTGCACAGCTGTGAAATTCCCATCCCTTACAGATCCAGCAAAGCCTCTGTTGCCACCCTAAAGCTGTGTTAGAATTGTCTCTGGAAAACAGTTTCTATATGCTGTGGCTCAACTACTGGGAAATTGCAGTTCAAAAGGATCATATGGGAATAATAGCATACACCAAAGCTGCACATCCCTGGGGGCTGCATGCCAAAACCCTCCAAGTCAGGGGTAAGGAACGTTTGAGCTTCTGGATGCTTTAGTTTCTCTGCCACTTGCCTGATTCCACTCATGGTAAGGCACGGTGGAAGTAGTAGGCCAAAATATGTGGGTTGTTGTTGTTTCATGAGTGAGGAGGTGGGCTTTGGTCCACAGGTGAGGTCAAGCTCAGCATCTTTCCTGTCCTCTCAAGATCCCAGCCAAGAGAGGGTGGAAGGCTTTGAGTAGCTCCTTTCCCCAGGCTATATCCTGGACAAGTGTTGTTTGCCTCAACAGTTGGAGCAACCAGCTCTGGAAGGCAGGAGGAAAGCAAGAGGGGGTGGGGGAAGTCTGCTCAAGGAAGGAGCCAGAGATGGAGAGGACCAAGAGAGAGGAAAGGAAGAAAGAGGACCAGAGGACTGGTCTAGAATGGGAAGAAACCACAGCCAGACCTCCACTGTATGTGGGGTTTGCAGGGTCTTTAGAAGACCCAGGTCCTCTCTTCCTAAAACCAAGTGTTGTCCAAGGAAATTTGGGCCGAGCACTCATGTCAGCAATTGGGCCAACTCTAGGGCACCCGGCAGTGTTGCCTGCAGAGCCTGGGGAGACCTCACCCAACATTGGAATCCCAACTCCAGTGGAGCTGCGCAGCTGGCTAAGGATCTGATAGGAAGGAAGTTGACTCTGCAGTGAGCAAAGACTGGGAGGAAGTCTTCTTGAGCACCACGGGTAGCAGTGAACCACTCTGTTGCCACTATAGGACTTTAGAGGTGGGCTGTTTCCCCGATGGAACTGTGACTTTGAGAACCCTGGGGTGATTTGGAACCTCTTGGGGAAGACTGAGATTGAGTGGGGAAAGACCAACCCAAGGACAAGCACGGCACGTGGCCCCTTTGTAAATATTCCCCAATAAAAGTTATGTGGAATTGGAAATGCCTCTGAATCTTCATTAGAATGATGAGTAATCCTGGTAGTCCCTTCAAGGTTCCTCTACCAATGGACAGACTAGAGACCTCCAGACCATGTCATCCTTATCACAGCAATAGAAACTGCTATTCATAACAAATCCACTATTAGATTTTTCTGTCTGGCCTGTCGTTTTTCTACTAGCTTTTAACAACTTTTAACAACTGGGTTATGACATTAAATGTAATTTTAATGTGTATATTATAAATTTCTGTTGAGTTTCATACAAATGGAACCTGCAATAGAATGTTGCAGTGTGTTTTCCTGTTCAGGGTTCCAGTCAGCCAACTCATGTTCCTTGACCAGGACACTCCAGGCCATTCTGCCCCAACCCAGCTTTTCCATTTCCCTCTCACGGACAGTCTGTCAGCTTTCCATGGTATGTTTCCATGTCCAAGTTCTGCTACAGATTTTTTTAAAATTTATTTATATATTTTGTTGGTATTAGTGCAAAGACTGGAGTTTCTCCAAGTCCATGGATACGTCACTGCTTCGTGTCAATGGCAGTGTTTTGGCTTCCTAAAGATTCAAGCTAAAGTCTGAACACTGGAAAGAGAGGGAATGCTTTTGAGGCACTTTGCCTGCCCTGAATCAAGATGACAAACATTACTTTTTTGGACTATAGGTCCCAGAATCCACCAATCCACATGTCCAATGTGCAAGCTGGCTGGGATATTCTGGGAGTTGTAGTCCATACACCACATTTTCTCATCTCTAGCCCTTTATCCATGGGCACGGATGGGATAAAAATGGAAACAAACATGATAGCATGGAATTCATCTGCGATGGGACCAGAAAGCATTCTCTGGAACATCATATTGGAAGAAATGGGACATAAGAAAGGGTGCAGTCTCCAAACATACCCTAGAGACTGTATCAAATGTCTGAGATGTCATTCAAATGTTCACGAGGTTTCTGCCTTCAGTGATTCTTCCCAGGGGATGACAGTTCACTTGAAAGTCATGGTCAGATGAATGAACAGGCAGGAGAAGGGGGAAGTTGAAAGAATGACTGCATTTAGCACATGACCAGCCATGAGTCACTGTGGGTGTCAGCTGCCCTGAAACACTGTTGATGTGGCTTCTATAGCCTGTTAATCTCTCACCATTACTTTTTCTCAAGCTTTGGAAAACACCGCCCTGAAATTAAATCTTCTCATGCCCTGCTGCAACCAAGGTCATTAATATCCTACATACACATACTTTTATATGTTTCTGTGTACAGAACTTCCCATGCAGAGGGTGTGTGTTTACTTTTGCTTGGACACCTCTTATACACACAGCCATCCGTCAGATTTACACAGTCATAAAACAAAACAAAAAAGTCCATGCACTGGAACTCAGTGGACATCAGCCAACAGCTCCCCAGATGAAGCCTCCTAGGGAATAGACATGCTTACTAAGGAAGACGACCTGGTGAACTCAGTGAGATGGACTTCTGAATGAACATGCTTTACACACAATCTTTTGTATGATGTATGCCATCCTCAACCCACTGAAGCTGTTCCTGTTGTTGTCAATACTGTGACTGGGACTTTATTTTACCATGTTGACCTACACTACACTGGCTAGTTTTTAGCCACATAAGGTCCTACAGTCCTCTAGTATGGATTAAATCACTGATCCCTTGATAATGGCATCTACCAAACACCCATATCCTAAATTGTCCCGCTTACTGGATTCAGAAGTACCATTAAAGAGGAGTAGTTTGAGTTGTGGAGTATGCTCTGCTTCTTACCATGTCTTCGCTGTTCAACTGCACACTCAAAACCTCCTCCCACTTCAAAGGGCCCTGTCTCCCTTACACTTCATATTGGCTCATAGGGAAGAGTGAGGTTGTTGCTCTGGAGTGAGGCAGTGCGTGTGTGCACAAAGCAATGAAGGACGGCCACTTATGTAGCAACTAAAAACAGGAGAAAAGGAGGCTCAGAGGAGTATAAACATTGCAGGTGCCAATGTAGACTTAGAAATAGCCAATCATTGACACAGAAATGCAATATTTCTCGCCATAGTGGGGGCAACAGTGTGCAAGGGACCTGGGTTCCTGCTCAGTCTGTTATCCAGGTTTTAAGTCGAGATAGCTAACTTCAAAGTCCACAGTGCTCTCCTTTTTCATGGTGGTTCTGCATAAAATAGATTTGTGACTGGACCAACCACCCCATAGAGACTGCCTTCAAAGAGAGGACTGCCCCTTTTACAGTAGGACCCCTGTTCTGGGAGCAGGAGTGGCATGCTGGAGAAGATGTCTGTGCCAAAGGATGGCCTCCTACCATTGGGTGCCATGGCAGACACTGTCCCAGTGTTGGAGTTAGTTCTCTCACCTTTCATTTTTGGCAGCAAACTGTTATTTAGCAGTTTTTCTGTTTTCAGTTTATCTTTCATTTGTTTGTCAAAAAATAAGCTCCCCCCCCCCCTTTTTTTTTTTTTTTTGTGCTTACAGTTGTTTATACTCTGAAATCTAACTAACAAGGTGGGGAAGAGGAACCTGCATGATTAACATAAGGACCAACCAATCTGTACCATCCAGATCTGGTTTCTGCTCCAAACTTGAGCAGCAGGTTCTCTGGAATTCAGCCCTCGGAAGACGGTTGTATATGCAGTGAGTGTCCTTCCATAATAGGTGCTGATATACGGCTCTGATACAACATTGTAAACAAATCTAAGGAATCTTCTGGGCAGATAGCTTCTTCCCTGTCATGTCCACCTTATCTCACTTTGGCTAATGCTTTTATTCCACTCTTTTTTGTTCCTCATGAAAGTGTAATTTATTTCCTGTATTGCTTTGTACCAAGGGTGGGATTTAGTGCTTCTAAATGTCCACAGTGAGAGCCAGAGAAGCTCCAGCAAGGAAGTGGATTTCTTAAAGATGTGTCAAATAGAAGACAAGTGGGTTTTTTAAAAGACAGGTTTGCACACAAGTCTTGATATGCTCCGTGGTCCATCAGCACTAAGTGAAAGAAAAGGGGATGGGATGACTGTTCTGCAAGAACCTACACTCAGTTTGTGCATAGTGTACAGATAACACTTATGGGGAAAAAATGCCAGACAATCTCCACTGATCTCACTGAAAGGAAACAGAAACCTGAATAAACATCTGCAAAGCAAAGCAAAAACAAAATGTGCTGCTTATATATTGCCACATTGTTCTTAAAGTACTCTCTGGTCAGTATACAATTTAATTATGTAGGCTACAAATTCCTGCCCCCCCCCCCCCCCCGAACGAGTTGGGTTCTCAATTTAGTGACTTTGAAAGGATGGAATGCTGAGTGAATCCAGCAGAGGTTTGGCTGCAGAACTGCTCTTTAACTACTGAGCCACAAGACTCCTTCTGCATCCAGGAGTTCTCCATTCTCAGAGGATTGGATTGCAGAGGCCTTAACAGTAATGTGTCACACCAGCTAAAAGGAAATCTTTTGTGGCAGGACTCATTTAAGAATGCAAAGTGGTTTTTAATGCAGAAATAAAGTGTGCTGCAGCTGTCAGAAGGCTGGGAAATGCTAGAGTGAAAACTAACAGGGTTGCATTTGCTCCTTCAAAGCCATCTGGGCAGAACAGCTCTTCCTCCCCCAGAGGTTCTTTAATCTTGACTGAATTTTCAAGAGTGGTGTTTTTCAGGAAGTTTGCTGGGATGCATTTCCTATCATATGGGAGGATGTAAAGAAGCATGACCTCTGATCAGGAAAAGAATATTTTTTCCCTTGGACTTTTACATAGTCAGGAGGAGTTTTGGCAGAGGTGAGTGAGTGGGAATGCATACAGGATGTAGGTTTGCAGATAGCACTTGAAACCACATCCACCATCCTGTTTAAAGTGGATGGCTCTTGCCAGCTGAACAAGCAGGAGTGCCAAGGAAGAACGAAAGAACAAAAGAACGAAAAGGAGGAAGGAAGAAAATAATTTTGGCATTATGGCTTCAATGCACAGGATCACTTTCCTTTCTGAAAGAAACCAGTTTCTGTAAAAATTAATACAAGGATGCAGAGCTTCTGAGCACATGAAGTGTTGATCACACACAGGCTGAAAATTAAGTTGGTGGTGAAAAGTTACGTAGAGTAAGACTTTTAGGGTTTCAGTTCTGGAAAAAAAAAAAAGGCAAACTAGCACAAGAAAATTCCCCCAAACCTATTTATGCATATACACATATTAGATTTCTCTTTCTATAATAACATCACATTCAAAGGCAACTATAATAACTCACAGAATTAAAACAAGCCTAATGGCAATGGAAACACTAGAAACCCTGCATTCCTCATGGGTATGTTGCTGGCAGAGGGAAGAAGTGTTTCTCTTTAATGGTGACATCTCTTGCACACTCTTGGCCTGAAGGAAAAGAAGATTTGAAACCTTACTCTCAAGACTACACTTGTCTATGAGGGCCAGGGTGGTATGTTAGTTGTAAGTGTTGAGCTGTACCGGGCGAACCTGAGGCCAGAAACAAGCATGCGAGATAGCCCATGATTAGAGGTGAAAACATATTAATGTTGCAGGGAGATGGTTCAGTTAGTCCAAAGGAATCCTCTGCTTCGGTTCAGACGACAAAATAATCAAACAGAGCGAGCTGTTGGCATTCAGCTGCTTTCATCTGTTAAGAATTTCCCTCTTCCAGGGCAATCTCTAAGGTCTGTTTCTGGCCCTAGTTTGAACTTCCACTCATCTATACCATGTACTTCATGTCTTTGGTGAGTCAACATATCTTTGTCACTAATCTATCTTACATAGTTATAATGTGAATAAAAACAGGGATGATGATGGTGATTATTGTTTACTTCATTATTGAAAGAGGTTCACATAATGACCTCACCTGTGCCCCATTCTCCACCTGGAAAAAGCTCAGAGAGCTAGTTATATATCTATAAAAACAATAGATGGCCTCAAGGGCCTTGCCCTGAAATTTATAATTTGAGAAGACAGGACAGTGAAGGAAAAGGGACACGATAGGGAAAAGAAAAATCAGGCATTAGATTTTGTCTAAGATGTGATTTATATGCAGCTGAGACACTAAAATGCAGCCAAACATTGTTAATCTTTGTCTCATGACTACCTCGGAGGAAACAGCTCAGGTAGAAGAAGGGTGCAAAATTACAGGCCTCTCAGTTGAGCTAAGATGGTGGCCTGCTTCTTTGCATCCTTGGTCTTCTGCTGGACAGAATGGCTGTTGGTTGGATGCTAAGGTAATGATGGTGTGAATGGAAGGAAAGTGTGTATTTTACCATAGGCCAGCATTTTGTCACATTCTGATAGTTATTCAAAGTAACTAAAAATAATGGATTGGTTACTTTTGAGAAAGGGGACACCGAGTGCTACTTTCAACAAACTGTTCAATTATAAGGGTAATCAGGAGGTCTTGAAACTACAACAATAACTGATGACTTAAAAAAAACACACCCACAAATATCTAAACTGGAGTTTCTATTAATGTAAGAAGAATTGCATCAGACTATTCTTGCTGGTGTTGATGATGATTGTAAGTGAAACCATCCCAGGGATACATGTTAGGAAAAGCTTGCACTGAGACATAGTCATATGACTGAGCAAATCCAATTGCATGTGTCACATCGTTACATGAGCAAGAGATGCATGCCTTTTATAGTTTTAATTGATTTCCATATCATTATTATCCTATGGAAAAACGTGCCTCTTGTGAGAAACTAATTTTTATTAACTGCATTAATTAAGAAATGTACTAATAATGAGCACATCAGATTTGTAGTTTGATTTCCCATAGAAAGCTGAAATTTCTGACCAAGAGACTATTGAGCAACTGTTCCAGTAGTAAGTAAATAAATCATAGAAATTCATCTACAACAGATGTTAAAAAAGAGGAAATTGACCATAAATTAAGCCAAACCACAAAAAGTACTGTCTAATCATAGGGACCTTCTCTAGAAGGCATGCATGACAGTCAACGTGTTGCATGGTGGGAAAAGAGGAACTAAGTGCCTTTTTCAATTCTTTAAACAAAAAACCACCCATTGGTTTATAAATGTGGGATGCTCACTATCAGTCACAAAGTGACACCACACAGAGGATGGAAGCGGACTCCTTTTTTCATCAGTTAACCACTTCTCAGCAAACACAAAGCAATCATCAGGGCTGTTTTTCAACAAGTGGGAATGGCAGTGAGCAGAAGAGGGTATCCTGTAGATCAGTGGTCCCCAAACTTTTCTAAACTGTGGACCAGTTGGGGGGTGGGGTCTGTGGGGCACACGTGCAAGTGCGGGGGGCATGCTCACAGGTGAGTGGGGTGCACTCACGTGCATGCGTGGATGGGTGGGGGCATGCAGGGATGGGCGGGGCACCCATGCGTGTGGGTGGGTGGGCCGTGTGTGCGGGGGACGTGCGTGTGGGGTATCCGCAGTCTGGTCCTGCCAAGGCCACAGCCCGGTACTGGGCCGCGGACCGGGGGGTTGGGGACTCCTGCTGTAGATCATCTTGAGGCTGCCCTTTGCTATGTAAAGCTTGGCATGCTTTTTTCTACTGGCATCACAGACACAATTGGCATTTGAAATTATGGGCACAGAAGCACAATATCCCACAATCATAAACTGGAGTTGTTGTTGTTTCGTTTGTTTGTTTTAGGAATTGAATTTCCTGACTTTTTAAAATGGAAGTTTAAGTATACATACACTACACCAAGATTCCAACAGAAACTTCCCTCGTGTAGAATTAACCATTGCTAGAGGATTCCAGAAGATGAGCACATGATTTATACTATGGTTCCAAGGAAAGACAGAAGTGTAAACAGCGGGCATGCAGATAGTCCCTCTGTTCTAAAATATTTTGAAGGGCTGTTTTGGGCTTAATGAAATGATAGAGCAAAGGTGTGAGTAGGTACAACACATACAATGGAGAAGAATAAATACCCTTTAACCTCTCAGGTGAACTAATGTTGCCATGCCCACTCTGCAGAATACAGACTAGAAAGCTATGTTCCAATTTCTATAAACTTTCTTTGAGTTTGGCAAGCAGAGGAAGAAAAACTATATTGGACCAAAACATCGATGGATATGTTGTACACATGTTTTTCCAAAAGATGTCCCTTTGCCTTTTGAAATTTAAAAAAGGGAGAGCTTGGAGTTAGCAAAGAGTATCACTGGAAACCAAGGTCAAAAGCATCCCTACTATCTGAAAGAAAGACTGTGAAGAAAGATAGGGACAAAAATCAACTCTTTTGAAATGTGGTGTTGGAGGAGAGTCATACAGATACGAAAGACAGCCAGAAAAGCAGGAAAGTAGGTACTCAATCAAGTCAAGCCCGAACTCTCACTACAGCAAATATGAGTCAATTGAACCTATGCTACCATGCATATATAATGGAAATACAGAAGTGACGAGAATAGACTATATTGATGGGAAAAGTGGGGTTAACTAGTAGACAAAAAAAACAACACCCCTATCTAACATGAGATAGGTTGACTCAATAAAGGAAGCCACAGCTTTTAGTTTGCAAGGTCTGAGCAAAGCTATTAATGACAGCACATTTTGGAAGTCAGTAACTTATATAGTGACCACATACCAGAAGTGGCTTGATGGCACATAGTATCTTTGGATTTTCCCCCCTTAATTACCAAACAATGGTATACTGACAAGGTGGGTGGAACAGACGCCAAATAGAGATGGGGGTATTCGTATTTGTATACGAATACAAATATCGCCGCACAGGTGGTGTTAATCCATGGGGCTGGTGGTCCACTCACCGATCTGCTGCAGACGCGGACAGTGTGATTCTACCAATGGCTCCGCAGTGCGCGATCTGCTCGCTACTCCTGGCAGGAGGCAGGAGGACAAGCCTTGCTGCAAGGTCGAAGAGTGGCGAGCAGATCGCACGCTGCGGAGCCATTCATAGAATCATGCCATCCACGTCAGATCGGTGAGTGGACCATCCGGCCCCATGGGGCTGGACCCTCGTTAACGCCACCTGTGCGGGGATATTCGTATTCGAATACGAATACCCCCATCTCTAACGCCAAAGCTCTGTAAGACCATCCCCAGCCACAAAGCAACCCCCCTCCCAATAATTTCATAACTTAAATGGATGAGCTTTTGAATATTTATTCTCTATTTGTAAAAAATATTGTAAAGTATTTTTACAACAGAGAGAAACTTTTTAAAATGTCTGTTTAGCCAGGAAGGATTTTTAAAAGTTATCCTCCTGACAGTGATTTGATTTGGTCTGGACTGACAGGGTCATTACTTAGATTTATAATGTTCTTGCTGACAAGAAAGTCAGAAAGCCAGACCCCTGCTCTGAAATCACTTTTTTCAGATTCAGTTTAAACTCCCCCTGAAGTTTGGATTCCTTCCAATTCAAGAAAAAGGGGGCTGGGACTAACCATTCTCTTTCAAGATAAACAAGTTTGGTATTTTCAATGTATTTGAACTGATTTAAATCTGCAGACAGAAAAGGTCACCTGTGTCTGCACGGGGGAGGGAGTTTTACTTTAAAAAAAACTTAACTCAAAAACCATTTGCCAAAGCACCTCCAACTTTGGTATAGGGCAAAACCAGACTGTGTCCTACATATGTGCTAAATTTGGTGCTCATATAAGGTCCACTTTCAAAGTTAAACTTTTTGGTTTTGGGCACCCCCATGTTTTGAGTTACCTTATGGAATGTTGATTTGCTCTGTTGCACATACCTCTGTCATACCTATGACAGACAGAATTTGGGGGTAACTAAGTTCAAATTTATTTATTTATTTATTTATTTATTTATTTATTTATTTATTTTACTTTTATACTATTTATTTGACTTTTATACCACCCATCTGACTGCCAAGGCCACTCTGGACAGTTTACACTTTAAACAAATGTATTATCAAACAACAATGTAAAACAATGTACATATAATAGTTATAAAATCAAAACTAAATTTTTAGTTTGTCATAAAAGTTGTCATAAAAGTAAACCAACACTTTACTTTTATGACAACATCAAGGTACATAATGTGTCTGTTCCTCTATGTCATTGCCATTTCCCCAGATTGGATTTGAGGGGCACTGCGCCATTTGTGATCACATCTTAAATACATTTCTGCCCATTTTGGAGAACAGCCCTGTTTGAGGTTTGTTAGTATTTATTACTTTAAAGATTAATTTATTTGTGACACCTGTTGAGCTTGAAGATGATGCAGATTCTTGGGTTATCATATAACCTTCAAATGTCTTCTGACTCCACGATGGTGAATGCACACAGATAGTGGAACAGATGCCAGTAGATGGCGTTCAAGAACATCCAGCATGGTTCTCAAAACAATAAATGCTCTTCCCACTTTAAGCTTTTACTCATGATGTGCATAACAATGCCAGCCAAGAATACATGCTGGGAAAGAAGCCAGTTTATCAAGGCAAAGAAAGTTCAGTATAGCTGCTTCTATGCAAATATTGTTTCTTCAACCCTGCAAAGTTATTAAGGCAGCTTCTGCAAACATCTAATGAAAGAAAGTAAAGCATTAAATCTGCTGTCCTATACAAATTTAATCTGGCATTAATGTTCATTGGAGTCAGCATAGGTCACCTCCGAGTAGACAGGTTTTTACGGTAAGATTGCAAATGTGGGTTTATATCAGTTCGAACAAACCCTGTTAGACATGAGCTGCAATGTGTTGGGTGTGGGTTTATTCAAGACGCAGTGCAACTGCATAAATGCCTCAATTTTGCCTCAAGTGGCAAAGAATAAATAGCAACTTTATTCTGCTTTGTTGCAGGAGAAACATGGGAGGCCTGTAGCCCTACAGGGGCTTTTGGACTCTGTTTCCCATCAGGCATAGCCAATGTTCTGGAATGATAAAAGCTGTAGTCCAACAGCATTTTGGAAGGTGACAATCCATACTGCAGATTAGCCCAGCCCTAAAGGTACACAAAAAGAGTAAACTTTAAGAGCACCAGATGCCTTGTCCAGCATATTGTTAAAAAAAACCAGGTGCTGGAGGGGGGCTTCATCTATGCTCATGTAATGTCCATGCTGTTTTATGATGTAATGCCAAGGAAGGGTCTGCATAGTCTCAGAGTTCTTCTGCACAAAGACTTGGTTAACCTGTAAATTATATGATTCTGCACTTGGTTTGAGTATGTTTTTTTTTTGCTATCCATACAACACTCTTGGCAGAACCAACGACAATAGCATGAATTGCCATCCATCCATCAGCTTCGTTCCCTCCTGAACCATGGTTTATTTTTTTAACCCAATTTGTTCCACGAGGGAGGCAGAGTTTAGTACTATGCCATTTCTGGAGGAAATTCATTTCTTTGGTTAGAGCATCTGCTCAGAAGCTTTCAATCAGCTTTCTCTACTAGACTGTTAATCAGTTGTCAACACTAGGAGGAGGAGGAGGAGCTGCAGCAGCAGCAGCTCTAGAAATGAGGGTCCAGCAAGGAATTGGATGTTTATATCATTTCTTAACATTTCCTGAAGAGAAGAGGTCTTTGAAGAGGTTGATTTTCTTAACATAAAGTTTGGAATTGAATCCCGGTAAGCCCCATGCTTCTTTTCGACAGACCGGGAAAAGGGGGAGTGGAAATCTTATTGGGAACATGAATAGCAAGGAAAGGCTACAAACTTTGATTCTCCATTTTTGGAAATATAAACTTTTTTTTTTTTGAAAACTCAAAACTGTCTGTAGAAGGTCACAGGTTCTGCAGCCCTGTGCTAGTAGATTTCAGAGAGCCAAAAAGTTCAGGAAAGGAGAAGTAACTGTGCCACATGCTGAGTTAACTTGCTTTTCAGGTAACTGAGGAGACAATGTAGGTGAACTGTGGGTTGTTTTGGAGTAGCAGTTACTGTCATGAAATGTAATCTTAAAGTAAAACATTGAGCGCTGTTTCCCTACTTGAACAGTACAGTATGTCTTTTTTGTAGCACACAATAGGAAAACAGCAGAAATCACAGCCAAGCAAGTAATCTTCCACTGATAAACACTCTGTAAGGAAAATCCCTTACAGAGTTAGAAATTTTGTATTCCTTGGTTCAATCATCAATCCAAATAGAGATGGTAGCCAAGAAATCAGAAGGCTGAGACTAGGAAGGGCAGCAATGAAGGAATGAGAAAAGATCATCAAGTGCAAGGATGTGTCACTGGAGACCAAGACCAAGATCATCCACACTCTTGTATTCCTGATCACTATGTACAAGTATAGAATAGAATAACACTTTATTGTCATTGCATGTGCAACAAAATCACCAGAGTGCTATCCAGACAGTGCATCACTCATTCAGCTAAAACTCCATGGAAACTCCTTACAAAATTCCAACATAATACAACGGCAACAAAATACATTCACATGCAACCCTACAATAAAGTCAGATTAAATCTTAACTGAATTTAGCGAAGTCGCCGCCCTTGGATAAAAAACGTTTTTAAATCTATTTGTCCTTGTTTTAATAGATCTATATCGTCTTCCTGATGGCAGTAGTTCAAGCAAAGGGTGTCCAGGATGGAAGGTGTCCTTTGTAATATTTTGTGCTTTTTTAAGACAGCAGGACCTGTACAGTTCTTCCAAGGTGGGGAGGGGACACCCAACAATCTTCTGTGCTTTATTAATCACCCTCTGGAGCAATTTTCTCTGGGCCACTGTTCAACCCACGTACCACGTGCACATATAGTAACACAATACACTTTCTATTGAGCATCGATAAAAGGACACCAACAGTCTCTGAGTGATGTTATTCTTCCTAAACATCCTTAGAAAGTACAATCTATCAAAAGTGGACAGTAAAGAAACCTGATAGGGGGGAAAAAGGATTCATTTGAAATATGGTGCTGGAAGAGAGCCTCTGGGCTACCAGAAAGACAACCAGGTGGGTCCTAGATCAAATCAAGCCTGACTCTCTTTGAAGTAAAAAAATGTTGCAATGGGGACTGTTCTACTTTGGGCACATCTCGAGAATACAGGATTCCTTGGAAAAGACAATAATGCTGGGAAAGGTGGAAGGCAGCAAGAAAAGAGGAAGACGAAGTACCAGATGGGATGACTCCCTAATGGAAGCCTCAGCCTTGAGTTTGCAAGAGCTGAGCAGGGCCATTGAGGAGAGGACATTTTGGAGTTTGCTCATTCATAGGGTCTCCATAGGTTGGAGGTGACTTGATGGCACATAATACCAACAACAAGGAAAATCCCTTTGGCATCAAGCCTAGCATCAAAAGAAGCCGAAACGTTCATAGTGCCTGCTCACCTCACCTTGAATTCCAAAAACTGTTAGATTATAACCCCCATCAGCCCCACACATCATGACCAATGATCAGAGATTATGGCTGTTCTACTCCAACAATACCTGACAGGCCGAGGTTGGGAACCACTAGCCATCCTTCACTGTAGGCTTAGGACTTTGTACTAAACTAGGTAATTAAGTCTTTGCACTGAATCTGTTTGGAAGAAATATCCTATGGGATTGTTATGATGAAAAGGAAAGGAAAAAGAGAGGCTGGAATTACATATTGTAGATAACCTGCAATAAACATTTTACTGTGGGTTATCTACAAACCACTGCTCCAATTACATGCTTGTTATTATATGGCAAAAATGGAGCTGCTCATTGCTCCTCCTCATGAGCAAGAACAATACTAGCCAGGCAGCACTGAAGTAGTTAGGAAATTCCCAACGCAGGTCACCCAGTGACATTGTTTTTGCCTGGGGCTCAGCATCACTGGCTCATTTTTTGCTTCGCATAGATCACATGAGAACTCTGCTGCCTTTCCTTCTCTGTAGGGCGTGCTTGTCCGGTGGGCAGCTGGACAGTGGCAGGTGGGGAGGGCATGTTGACAGCAGCAGCAGTGGCAGGGGTCTCGCCATCACTGCTGCCACTGCACTGTTTGGCTGCCACTGTCCATCTACCTGCAGGAAAAGCAAGCCCTGAAGAAGAAGAAGGGCTCTCTTACCTGGCTGAAGCCCTACTGCACTTTAAAACAGTGCACATTGGGCACCATTTTAAAGCTCAGTAGGGTTTATGTCATGTGAAGTGATGACAGTAGCTTCACATTCAAACCAGTTTCAATTAAGTGCATAGTTCCAGTCAGGGATTCCTAAGCACCTACCACTACTGAGAATCTTTCATGTTTTCTTGAGAAATGCGCGTTTTGCTGCTGGTTGGGTTTTTTTTCTGATGATAAAGCGTATGTGTCCTATTCAAGGAAAAGTAGCCTTGTCCAAATGGCTCTTTAATGGGGTGCATATTTTCCTTTAGTCAGCAGGATTGTTTCATATTGCTTTTTTGTTTGAAGACAGAGACACCAAATGTTTTTGTAGATAGCACCGTAAGTGGCTTGTGATCAAGCTTGTGTGGGTGCCTCGTTCCAAAATTTTATCTACTGCTCCAATCACAAAACATCTATAGGTAGCACTATTTTTTAAAAGAAGAAAGAGAAACACTGCAAGTTTCATAACCTGGCAAAGCTCAGTGTTGTTCATAAGCGGCCACTGCATGACAGGAGGCCCTGCTTTGTTAGGATTCCAGGCAGCACTTGCAGGATGAAAGTTCCCGTGCTGCTAGCTAGGTGGTGTTAGTTCTCCTGATAAATGCAGAAAGGCCAGGTTTTGGGCAGGACTGCGCTGATCCAGCAAGTTTGAGAAAAACATTTACTACATTTACTACTTTCCCCAGATGTTCTGTATACAACTGAATCAGCAGCCTACTGAATAATATCTATTTTCCTTCAAGCTCCCTTCCGGCTTGCTGGAGAGTTCCCAAAGGGTGATAATTTAAGCTATTCAATATTTTGTTAAGCGTTTCATAAGGAAATATCTAGTAGGGCAGCTTTTGAAAGAGTCAGCTGTTTACACCAGATGATCATTTTTCAATGCTCCCTCCTAACCACAGTCCATTACAAGCTGGTTCTCCATGTAGTTCCTGTCTTCTATATGCATCCTTGTAAATCACTAAAGTAGCACTTCTGATATCTGGGTTGGCAGCTCCCATAATGCCTGACCCCCTTAACGACTAAACTATGGTATGTCACTATCCATGCAATGCCTGTGTTCATTTTCACTCAAAATGGCAAAAACTGCCTGTTTATGCAAAAACTAGACAAAAGTTAAAAGGGCAATTCGTGTATAAGAGGAGAGGAGCGACATAGCATGCCCCATGCTGACTGTCTCTTGCCTGAGACTCTAAACATGGATTCCTCTGTACGTCTGAAGTAGTCATAAAACCATATAAATCATTCTTTTATGGAGAAGTGGCTATCTAGAGCTTTCAGAACATGCATGTCAACTAGTTCATGCAGATGGGTAGCGTGCAAGGGATAAAGAAGTGCAGAACATGATATATTGTTCACTACATAAGCTTCAGTACAAAATACACCAATATTTTCGAGGACAGTGGGGAGAAAGAGCTCTCCCAACCTCTTTTGAACCTGCTAAATGCTAGTTCTTTTGCTGCTAGATTTGCTTCTTTCTGCAATTTGGGGAATTTCCCTCAGGCCTGCCATGTTTTCAAAAGCTTCAGTGTTCACCTGTCTGTTCAGACAATTCTGAATTACTTTGGCAGCAACATATAAGCTGTTCACAATGGCATATAGATCGCTATATGGATCACAGCTGGTACAATTTGGTTCAGATCAAATGATGGTCTCCACATGTGTTTCCACATAGATTGAACCATCCTGCCCCTTTAAGGGCTGTCATGCTCCTTTTTGGCACAGCGGCAGGGCATGTATTCTTTTTGGTGTGATTCAGAGCAGTCCTAATTAGTTCACTGTGTAGCCTGTGCAGACGGTTAGTTTGCACCCACATGGAACTGTGCACGGCATTAACTGAGGAGACAACTCTGTGATATATTAGGTGGGTTGTGGGCATTAAAAGGGAGAACAGAGAAACTTCCTCCTCTATTTTCATCTTCTTTTTAAATTTTTTCCCTAATTGGCATAGCAAAATTCTAATACCATGCTAGGTTGATGGATTGCCATTTAATATGCTAGTTACTTTATTTAACATCAAGAAAAAGGAAAGCTCCCTAAACAATGGCCACAAGGAAATGCAGGTAAGGTTGACTGACGTTGATTCCATGAACTCCATCCCCACAAGGCAACACAGCCCCAGCAAAGCCTCAGCTGAGGAGAAAGGCGGGAAAAGGGAGGGTCATTTCCCTTCTGCCTCCCCTACCCTCACCTCTATGTTTTATCCTCAAGCTGCAGCTGTCACCTCCTTACTCATGGGTAAATCGGGCAAATTTACAAGTAATCCAGGGAAACCTTGCTCTGTGTGGACCTGTGGCATGAGAGAAGAGGACCTGTAGCACATTCTCCCGTGTGGATGGGCAGGGTTGCTGAAATGAGAGTTAAAATAGATCACCCTGAAGAGAAGAAACGTTTCAGCGCAGGCTAGACCAGACCAAATTTCCCAGTGTGGACAGGTCCGTAGCCATTCTTTCTTTGCTTGGTGGATGAGAATTGGTCTCCTTCTGACCTTATTGTTCTATGTTTCCATTATCCATGTCTTTGTATGGCCTTCATTCTTATGACATGTGCTTTACTTGGGGTTTTCTTTATATCTTTATTTTATTTTTAATAATAACTTTGATGGTGATATCTAATCAATTGGTCAGTCATAAATTTTGGCTTCTGTATGTTGGCATCACACCTTGCCATTGTATTGCATTGCATTGCACTGCACTGCATTGTATTGTATTATAATTGTGCATTATATTTTGCAGATTGGTGAAATTTTATGAACCAGATTTTTTTGTTTGCCCCCAACTACTCTTTAAGTCCTTTGGAATGGATTCAAATGTTAATGTATTCATCTGCAGAAGTATTTTTAAAAACCTTTTTCAATTTCATAATATATATATGCATTTAGAATGGTTGCCATATCCCTGCTGAATAGTAATTTGAGCCTGCATACAATTGTCTTACAAGCTTTAACCTCTCCCTTTATTAATGCAAATTCCTTTACTGTCTTCATTCCCCCCTCATTCAAATGCACTTCAGATTCTGCCTCTAGCTCTCTTCTTAGGCAGTTGCTTACATTTGCCCGGAGACTGACAGTGCCCCCACACACCTAGTCTTCACCTCTGATCTCCCAACTTCCAGACCAGACACAACCTGAACTCCAGATTTTATCAGAAGCATTTTAGGCCTTCATATCTGATTCCCCTCCTTTGTCATGATTATGGTCTTATGGAAATTACTTAGTTGCCTGAAGTTTAAATGATAGGCATTGCAGTAAAACTGCAAAATAGTGGAGTTCTTCTGCTTCTGTTGCTGGTTGTGAGAAGGTGGGATCTGTTTTAACTGGACTTTCTCCAGTGTAATAGCTAACTTGCTGCACTTTGTGAAACTCCCTGGAATAGCACAGATTATGTGCTTTTGTTTCTTTCTCTGTGAGACCATGATACTGCCTACTGTCAAAGAGTGGAAAAAGTTTAATCATTTTAGAAAAGCAATGGGCTGGTGTGAAATGCACCCTGGGGTCTGTCTTCACTTGGGAATTGCTTACATAGTCAGTGGCACATGGCTTTGTTTCAGAAGCTGTTACTCATTTGCCTTCGAAAACAAGAGTTTGTTCCAGCACTGATGCATTCCTGCCAGTTACTGGGCAGCCCAGCTGGTAGTCAAATCCATTGGCCAGAATCCTGTTGCATGTCTCTGCCTGTGCCATGCAAAGCTGCAGCCAGGTGGAAGTGCTATTCATAAGCCCCTTCTGCATGTGTGTGCATAGATAAGAAGCAGTGTTGGGAACTCCTTTTGCTTCCTTTTGGGGTCTTGGAATTCTTTAATTGAGGCCCTCAGCCTGTGCTTGGGTGGCTCCTCTACCCTCATGGCAAAGGCTTTGACCTGACTCTGATGATACCCAGGAGGGAGGCCAGGCACCTAAGGCACATGCCCAGCCAGATGCACATCCCACAAGCAGCAATCTGGGTTGAGGGAGCTGTGTGTCACAATGCAAATCCAGTGTGCACTCTTCTTTCATCCCTCTGTTTTTGATGTGAGACACAGTGGTTGGGTTAGACCAGTGCTTCCCAATATGGGTCCCCAAATGTTATTGGGCCACAACCCCCAGAAGCCTTCACTACTAGCTGTGCTGGCCAGGATTTGTGGGTGTTGTAATCCAAGAACATCTGGGGACCCAAGGTTGGGAGCCACTCGGTCAGGGCATGAAGGATGGCAGTGCTGGCAGAGCTCTGGGACTGGAGAGAGGCAACCACCATTGGGCAGGAACATAGGAAACTGACATCCTCTCTATGGTTGGTGGTAGAAGGGAAGGTTACAGCAAGGATGCACAGAGTGGGAGATATGCTCCTGGACTCATCTTAGACTGAGGGAGGCAAAGAAATAAAAGTAGGAGTGATCAACCAGCAAAACCAAGTTAAACAGAGCAAGTGCCCCCCCCCCCAAATCACATCTTAGATTGTTGGGGCTGGGTAGTCACATAGTCAATTGTGCTGACCAGATTGCCTGGGCATGACACATGGCATGTTTGCACTGGTGTAACTTTACATTATGTGAACAGGATTTCAGCCAATAAATTAGGAAAGGTTCCTTTGACCAGACCAGAGGTTCCTGAACCAAAGCATTCAGGTGTTCTGTCAAATACCCTTGATTTTATAGGAAGACAATTAGAAGGGGTGCTTGCCACAGACTCTTTACTGTGCCTAGCTGTGACTGACTTTGGGATTTCTAAGCAAGCTGAGGAGAGGTTAGTACAGACTTTCTGCCTCAGGGTGCTCAGGGTCACCTTTGGAGTCTTCCTATCAGACAATATCAGATTTAAAAAAAACAGATATTCAGCAATGGCACTTTGATTACATCAGGTGAAGGTAGCTTGGGAAAAAGCCAGCATATGGGGTTTGTGTAGCAAAGAGGATTACCACTCCCACATCTGACACCAGGGAGAGAAGCTCCCCCCGCACCTTTCAGGCTTTGTTGAAGGTTGACTTGTCCTTCTGGGGAGCCCTGTGAGCATTTTCTCCATATTTCACTTCCCTCATTCACTAAGCTCTAGCACCATGTGATGCAACTAAGATGCATCTCAAGATTAGACTACTGCAATACTTTCTACGTGGGTCTGCCCATTAGGCTGTCATGGAAACTTCAACAGGTCCAGAACATGGCCAGGTTATTGAGTGGAGTGAATAAACATCATCATATCACCCCAATTCTGGCTGCCTTACACTGGTTACCTGCCCGTTTCCATGCAAGCTTCAAGGTGATGGTTCTAACCTATAAAGCCCTAAATGGTTTGTGACCTCGGTATGTGTCAGAACTCCTACTTCCAACAGGAGCTGTCCATCCTACAAGAACATCTTAAGCAGGCCGGCTGAGTATGCTAACGCCCGGAAGGAGAAGATGAGAAATCAGGCCTACTCGGCAGTTACTCCTTGGCTGTGGAATGAACTCCCTCCTGCAATTCGTTTGGCCCCTTCACTGGTGATTTTTGAAAAGTCACTAACGACCTTGTTATTTTGGCAGGCATTCCAAAACGTTGTACCTACGGATCCAGCTGAACTTAGCTAGCGTACTCGATCAAGTCTGCCATTTTAAATGCTTTAAATGTTCTAAAAAAAATTCAAATGTATTTTTATGCTTTGACTGCACTGTTCATTGCATTTTATTATTTTTATTTTCTGTTTTGTCAAATTGTAGTTTAATTATGTTGTTTGTGTATATTGTAAACTGCCCAGGGTGGCCTTTGGCCAGATGGGAGGTATAAAAATGAAATAAATAAATAAATTGGGGGGGGGGGGAAACTGCCATATTTTTGTAAGGCTTCAGTTGTCAGTTTATTTTCTGCAGTTGTGAGCAATTTCTACTGATGATGGGATTCAGAAAAGCTGGCTGGAGTGTTCTGGGTCCAAAAGAGTAGCTTTCCTATCCCTGCCCTTTGTAATAATGACTATCTTCTCCTCCACATACGTAGCTTTCTTTCCTAAATGATAACTGAAAAGGCAGCCAGACTGG
This sequence comes from Intellagama lesueurii, assembly GCA_037013535.1. Taxonomy (NCBI): domain Eukaryota; kingdom Metazoa; phylum Chordata; class Lepidosauria; order Squamata; family Agamidae; genus Intellagama; species Intellagama lesueurii. Next base: position 108,528,464 of record JBAJHW010000002.1, on the reverse strand, counting down.
TCTCTGAGACTTCCAGCTGCCTCTCACGCATAATATGCAGGCAAGAGAGAACTGAGCCGCAGTTGTGTTTCTCCTCCACACCTTCTAGTTTCATGGAGCAGAAAACTGTACCAAGGACGTGATCAGATGGAGATACTATAGCTCATCGTTTGGATCATTTGTGGCACAGTCTGGTGCAAGCAATTTTCCAGTGATGAAAAGTTCACAAACCAGCCCAAACCTCTCCGTGCCCAATCCAGGCCTTTTTGGCCCAGCAGCACAGCTGCCCTCTCTTTTTTTGGAGCTGGGCTGGATCAATTCCTGTTGACATGGAAGAGCTGCTGTCAGGGCGATCACTCCCTGTGAAGTGACCCTTATCAGTGTGATCCAACAGAATCCTGTCTGACTGACCGAAAGTGCTTTTAAATTACTAATGTATAAGGTAGCAAGGGGGATTCTCAGTATGGTGTAGTGGATGGAGTGACAGACTAGTTCTCTGGAGAACAGGGTTCAAATCCCCACTTGGCCAGGGAAACTCACTGGGCTAGTAGAAGTGATAAAACCACTCATTAAATATCCCACTTACTTTGAAAGCCCTATTAGGGTTGCTATAAGTTGACCCCAACTTGACAGCACAGAACACATGCACACACACAAGCACAAGGTAGCAAGGTTAACAAATGACAGTTATTAAGTTCCACCAGACACTTTTTACAGAGCACTGTGCCAGTGCCTTAGAGTTTGGCAAGAGAGGCTACTGAAGCAAAAACATATGAAGAAAACTCAGGTGTTTTCCCTCCAGTCACCTACACTTTCAAATTACAGCTCCAGATTGAAATCTCACCAGATAAGCATTGTTTTTATCATAGGAGGAGCTGATTTGGGCTTATCTCATGGCTTCCCTTTAAATGATGAGGTCACTCTCGCAATGTAAAACCTTTTCTTAAAATTACTTCTACTGGAAATAGTATTCTAAAATCAGTGCTGTTTTTCTCCCTTAGCTCCCTGGCTCATATAGGATGCTTGTTAACAAATTCTCTGTGGGCTTGTAAACAGTTCTACAGTTCATTATTTTCCTCTTTTGAACATGCGCCTGCTTTGGGCTTCATTAACAAAGATTGCCATTGTGAACCATAACTTCCTTCTGGTGTGTCTGTTTGCATGTGCCACGCAGACTGACGTCAAGTTTGGGTTAACTGCAAGGAATCTGCACTCACTGTAATCCATAGAAATCTCTCTCTCTCTCTCTCTCTCTTCCACCACAGAAGCAGCTCAGAAAAACTGGTTCACTGGGCTTTCAGAATGGCTTTCGTCTGAACAAGAGAAAAGACAGCTGCGTCATACACCAGTGAACGAGCACCCATGACATCCTCAACCACCTCCCACCCTTCATTGAAGCTATTTTGAATAGCTTTTAGACTTTAAAAAAAAGTTTATAAGGTGAAAGATGAACCTATCTATGTCTAAAGATAGGCATAACTCTTGGGAAGGAGAGAATTAAGGGCAACAGCAGGATCATGATTGAAGAATGGTGAGAGGACAAAGCTGGCAGGCAATAGAGGCAGATGCAAGGAGGATGCTCCTCCACCTCAAATCTCAGGCTACTCCCAATCAGCCCACTGCTCCCTACCTGTGTACTAGAGGCAGGGAATCAAGGCCCCTGCCCGTGCTCCCTTCCAGCTGTATTTGTGAATCCTTGTTTGGTAGCTTGCCAGCCTGAGCATGTCATGTCTGTGTATCAATGCCCACTTTTGCCCCAGGTTCCACCAAGAGGCTCAGCCAGCGCTGTGCCTTCCACCCCACCCACCGCCATGGACAGCCCATGTTGCCCTTAGCAACAGTAGAAATATTCAGCATACTGGCCAATATGTGTAGATAGCAGAGGTGAGCAACCTTTTTTTCTGCCAAGGATCACATTCTCATCTGGGAAATTTCATACAAACGGTAGGCGTGACCAGAGCCAAGTGGGCCAGATTGCCACTGTCCTCTCTGGCCCAAATCTTGTTGGGTAAAACTGCATGTAATGGCAATCGTGCAAGCAGTTTTCCCTTTCACTCATCCTCTGTTGCGTGCTTGACCTATGACCAGGCCTGCCATCATTTGTTGTAGGGGGAGCCCATCAGATAGCCTGCTAACCAAGCAGAATGGCTTCTGTGATCCCCTTTTACATAACTGGCAACATGATTCTGCCTTCTGTGTTTCTGCTACCCCTCGCAATCCCTCTCACTCCCCTTCCTCATAGGGGACTGCAGGTGAGGAGAAAGTCCCTGTTTACCAGAGGTCTGAGCTGATGGCTTGAAATTAGGCCAGTGGCCACACTCTAGGCAGAAGGCAGCCTCTGTTGCAAGGTGGGATCACAATGGTGGGTTAAGGACTTGTGGCAACACCCTCAAATTTTACAGTAGTTTTTCCTGTTAGTTTTCCAAAGCATTTTTGAGGCAAGACTTTCAAGCTGGCAGGGTTTTACATGGAAGGAGAAGAGAGACCATCCAGTCATGAACTGATGCATTAAGTTGCTCATGGGAACAATCTTGGTCTACTCATTAAAAAACTCCAGGGGACCAAAGAGATAAACAATTATTAACTGAATTTGAGTGTGGCATGGGAAACTATAACTTAGAAAGCAGTTTTTGTTTGGGTAGTGCTCCTTCTGAATGGCATATTGCAGCCAGTCCAGCATGAACCAGTCTAAATATAGACCAAAACAATTCTGCGCCCCACTCATCACCCTCACCAAGAAAAAGTATGTTATTCTCCGTTCAAATGGAAGACTGCTATGTTTAAATACTGCTTGTGTGCAGTGTGGTTAAATCTGACCATGATGTAATACAAAGTGGACCTGGTTGTGATTTTTGAATCTCATTGGACAGGAAATAAATAAAGGCTATGTATAGACTGCAAGTTGGTGGGAGCAATGGAAAGTCACTTAAGCTGTAATCTTTTACTCTCATACCTGGGAGAAAGTCTCTTCGAATTCAGTAGGGATGGTTTCTGAGTAGAGAACACAGAGTATCCAATTCCAGCTGGAAGCCTTTCAGGCGTGTTGAGCCACCACAGCAACTCATCTGTCGGGTGCCATATTGGGGGAGTCAGATGTGGAGGATGGAGCCACACATATGTTTACTGCATACTTTTGCTAAAGAACAGTTCTCTGGTGCATATTTGGTTGTATGAGCCACTGAGTGCAGTGGGATCTACTCCCAGGTGGGTGTGTAGAGGACTGAAACCTAAACACATTGAATGTCATTGAAGAAATATTAAGTTACTAGCCCTTGTGTTTGTGAAGATGGGCTTGAACGTGTATGCCTGGTGAAGTCTCAGAAAGTGGCAGAATGCCTCATTGAATGTCCACCACCAGAGATCAGTTTTCCATATAGCTCTTCCCCACTTAGTGGATATAAAGCATGCAAAACAGTAAAACAAAACAGAGCGCCAGTTCTTCAGAATAAGACAAACCATGTTTCATATGTATTGTGGTGTTCAGCTTTCTTTCTTTAGGAACTAGGTTTTGCTGTTTTGTTGGTTTGGTTTTAAGATTTTAGCTTGTTTTTCTTCAACCACAGATTACACCGTTCAGGTTATGTGCATACTGTAGGAGGACACTTGAGATAAGTTTACTATTTGTTTTGTAATTTAAATTGTGATTGGATGAAACTTTATTCTGACCAGTGTGTGTCAACTGTTACTATCTCGAGATTTGAGAAATCATAATGTTGTAGTCCCACAAATGTGAACAATGCATATATCTCTCATATGATATTGCCCTGTCTGTTACTTTTGTTTATTTCCTGAAGAATCCCCATTCCTACTGCCAAGCACCACTGATTCTCTACAAATATGCTCATGAAATTATTGTATCCTTGTCCAGTTGCATAAACCACAGATGAGCAACTTCAGACTTCAAATCCGACAGGTACCACAGAGCTACTTTAACAAGCTGCAGACAAGAACTGATTGCTAATTTCTCCCCCCCCCCCTCTCTCTCCTGAGCCCTGTGTAGTCGGCTAAAGCAAATTCGTATGGAGAAACCCGATTCCTCGGGTACAAATTCACATTGGATCCTTGCAAACTTTTTCCACTGTGTAGTTGCACCCTAAGATGATCAAACTGGTATTCCTAGTAGTTACAGCTTTATTTCAAGTTTGTTCTTATAAGAAGACACACAGCATTGGATAAAAATGGAGATTTTAACAGTAGAGCCGGCATAAGAAACATTGCTTGTGATGGTTTCCATTTTCTGGATTGCTGGCAAAATGAAAGGGAAAACAGGAGGAAAAAAGAAAGAGAAAAAACAAAGGACAAATATTGTGGCATCTTAATGACCGACTGATTAGTTTTATTGTGAGCTTTCATGGATTGAAATCTCCTCCTTCAGACACAGATTTTGATCCACAAAAGATCACAAGGAAACAATTTAATTTTAAGTTGTCAGGTGGGCTTCCCAGAACAGCCACCACTCTGATGCTTCACTGGGTTTTTTGAGAAGCTGGCCAGACCCAAATAACCCGACTCTGAGGAAGAATTACCCCAGAGCCAAAAGTGTTGACCTGCTCTAAATGAGACACCCGGTGTCGGTTATGGGGGAGAGGCAATATGACAGGGAGATAATTGTGTTTATTATCCTGCCCCCTGTCCTCCTTACAACAGAGTACCTGTCACTGCATTTCAACATTTGTCTGAGTAGACAAGTAGATGGCAGGTGCTTTAAGGATGGAACAAAATGTGATAGGAAACACTGGTGTGTGCAGTGGCAGCCCCATTTGAAGTTCCATATTGCCTGTCTATAATATTAAGTACCACTACATAACCCATGTCTTCTATGTTTTTGCCCACAGCAACCAGTTACACACAATCTAGGAGAGTGGGTAGGCCCATCAGCAATATTTCCTCATAATTTTAGGACATTCACATGCCTTCCTAAGAAAGAAGGACTGCTCCACTTTCTTCTGGTCAGAAAAAGAGAGCAATAAAAATAAATGTGCTTCCTTAACCAAGGTATTTGCCATTAATTCAGCTGAAGGCAGGAAAAAGAAGATGACAGTCAACAGGTGAATCTTAACACTGTTATGGCCCCAGTCTCTTTTTACAACACCAGCTGTTCTCCTACATTCAGACCTGTGTATTCATGGCTGTGGGGGATTTTTCCTTTCATGGCAGCAAGCTATGCACCAGTGATTTAACCAGTCTGTCAGGCTCTGGCATCCTGAAGTGCCCTCTGTTTTGCAAAACAGGTTGAGGAGTATGTAGCGTTGTCGAGAGGGAGTTCCCTAGGCAACAGCCAGACCTTGAGAGAAATCACAGGCTGGATATCCATCTGTTGGCTCTCCTGCATCTATTTTCCATTCACAGCCTGCCTGTTATTATTGAGCAGGCAAAGCTCCCTGGGATCCTAAGCAAAATAAATAGGAAGGAGCTATAAATTACCCCACGATTCAATTAGCATTTCTACAGGCACACTCTCCTTTTCCTTTTTGTCTTTTTTGCTGTGTCCTTTCTCTTTTATCTTTGTTTGAACAGTGAATAATCAGGCTCCTGTTCCAACAGCTGCCATGATAACAAGAGCCTACTCAAGCTCACCTAATGGGCATTAGTTATCCCTGTACCTGTCCTAACATCCCCACTTCTTCACCCTCAAGTTCTTACAGGGAGGGAGCTCAAGAGAGGCACAAGGATGAAAAATAGAAATGCTCCTCTCTTGAATGCCTGGGTTAAAAAAAAAAGGCAAGAAGATGATGATTACACACAATTTCCAGATGTAATGAGAGCCATTGGTTATGAAATCCCCTATAAATGCCTGTGGAAGGACAAAGTCTGAATTCTGATCTATGAGCCCCATCCTGTCAAGATCAAAGCCCTTTCGTTTTGGATCCAGCAGATCCCATTAATTTCAATGTTGAATCCTCATGTTCTCTTTACTGGTCCCAACAGGAGCAAAAATAAGTATGCCAACCTCAGGGCTGGTATATTCACCCCCATCCCACTTACAAGGGTATATTAGGGGAATGGAAGAGCTTTCTAAGATAATTCCCCAGTAAATCCTTGGTATCAAGGATAAGGTGAACAAGGGATCAAGGATTTTCATGCCTGCAACAAAGAGGCGTGCAGCCAAAGTCCTCCTTTGCCTGCTGACCTCTGGCCAGGAAGATCTATTTTATTCTATTCTGTGCCTTTCCAGAAACTGTTGGGTTGCAATCCTACAGTCCTTGCTTGGATTGTGTCCTTTGTTATGATTTTGAGACAGCTTGCACAAAACAGCCACACAATCCAACACAGCTTTAAGCCCTGGGCTAGACTGTGGCCAACATCTGTTTCCTCCAAGTTTGAGATTTACCCCACCCCACCCCCATGTTGAAAAGCAGTCTTCAGGTATTTTTCCCTTCTCTTTACCCTAAATTTGGGAGTGTTTTAGTATAAAATGTTTGCCTCAACATTAGTGTGTGCAGGAAATTTTCCAATGAGGGTAGTCCATGCTATGGCATGTTAGCATTTCGGGATATGCACAGCACGAACTTTCACTTCTTTTTTGCCTCTGTGGGACATTTTTTTTGGGTGGGTTGCCTCTTCCATTTTCAGTTTTTTCACGCAGCACTCCTTTTGTTTACCACATAAGAGGGTGCCTCTTTCAGGTCATTTTAGTTTGTTTTTCCCCATTTGTTTTGCAGCAAGGCAGGGGGAAAGAGCAGGACTAGTGGAGCATGGAAATACACAGAAACAGAGGGAAGAGTGGGGCGGGCTGGTCAAGGGTGTGCATGATGGCAGTGGCTAGGCAAGAAGAGGAAAGTGAAAGTGTGGGACTGGCAGAGCAAGGTGGTGACAGCAAGGCAAGGAAAATTTCCTGGGTGATTTGGATGAAGGAAGAGTCTTCCCCCCATCTGTAATGTTTAGTCTTGCAAATTTCGCTCCACTCCACTTTTTTAGTGGCTGCTAGAAGAGAACAAATAATGATGCTTTCACATGGCAAAGCTAAAACAGAAAGAGAAGGGCATCACTGTATTTAGTGGCAGCCATGCCAAACTTGATATTATGGTGCCATGGAAGGAATTACCAAAAGCACCTCTCTGAAGGAAGAAAACTCCTCTGGTTTGTTCCCAGCTGAGATAAAAGAGGAGCAACCACATAGTGTTTCCTAGAGATCCAATTTATTCCTGCTGGTAGGAGGTATCAGATACGATAAAATCAAATGTATGATCTGATACAAAGTCCCATTGCTTTCGACTCCACGCTTGTCACTGAGCAAGAATTTATTGCACTGATTTAATTTAATGTAAGTGTTAAAATTATGATTTTTTAAATCTTTTATGTATGATGATGTTTTTATTATGTATGTAAGCCGCCCCAAGTAGACTTTGTCTAGGGGGGCGGGGTAAAAATCTAATAAAGATAAAGAAGATAAAGATAAAGAAACCCCCGTATCTTCTAATGCAGTGGTTCTTAACCTTGGGTTACTCAGGTGTTTTTGGACTGCAACTCCCAGAAGCCTTCACCACCAGCTGTGCTGGCTGGGGTTTCTGGGAGTTGCAGTTCAAAAGCACCTGGGTAACCCAAGGTTAAGAACCACTGTGGATTGGTTACATTTGTCTCTCTGACTAAATAAGGCATCTACCCCAATTCTATAGTAGGCAATTTCAATATTATATGGTAGGTAATTTTGTTATTGGTCCAGTCCAGAAGTGACTGCCAGGATTTGGGGGCTGGTAGTTGGGAAATTCCATCTTTCTGTTTTTTTAGTTCAGCTTTTGGGAGGTCTTCAGGCAAGAGGTCATACCCTTGAGCTATCCAAAGTACTTCAATTCAAAACACCACCCAGCTCTGACAGACCACAAGCATGGTCAGACCTGTTTGACAAGCTCAGGTCTGCCCCAAAACAGGGTCTGGTATCAGATTTTTTTTTGTTTGATTGATTGTTTTTGGACAGTGGTCTTAGCTAGGTTTGTTGGTGCAATTTTGTTGGGACAACATGATGATGGAAATTCCATCTGCCTTTCATGGTAGGACTCTTTCTCTGGTGAATGATTCATTCACAGCAAATATCTAACACTCTGAAGAAAGCAGATGCCAGTGCTAGGCTGTGAGAATTCTGGATGGTTGTATAACCAGGAACATTAGATTTTTCAAAAGAACCAAATAGAAGTTGTTTATTATTACAAGTGATGAAAGTACAATCAACGTCTTTAACTCTTAACAAAACATCCTACTTCATCCACTTTCAACCGCCAACCCTCTCTCTATCCACTCCAAACTCCAAACTCTCCAACTCTCCAATTCTAAAACTTCCAATCTAAACTACTACTACTCCTGCAGAGAATCTTATATCTCGTGACTCCGCCTCTCCAGCACTCTCATTGGTCCATGCATATAGCACATTAATATTCATGACCTGGGCAGACGGCACAATATGGTTCAGAGGATTTTTGCCCACCTGATTGTCTGGCTTATGTTGTTTTTTCTAAACTGTTCACATTGGCCTATGCCACAATATGGACAGTGCAACAACTGACTGTTGTTTTTGTGCATAATATAAATGAATGTCTGTCTCCTCACACCCAATGTTAAAGTATTTGTTACTTTGGTAAGGGACAATAATGCCCTCTCCTTTGTTGTTTTGTTTTTCTGGAAAGTGGAGCAGCTTCAAAACAACACTGATGTCTCTTAAGCAAGAAAAAAGCCAGGGCCAGCTCAGTTGTTAGGCAGGGTGAGGCAACTGCTTCATCTGGCAGATGCAGAGGGACAGAAATCTCAACCTCTTGACCAAGCCCACAGTCATCTTTCCTCATTCAAGGACAGGACTGTATATGAGATACAAGTCTGCACTCTCTAAATTAGTTGGCAGCCCAAAGGTCTAACAGAGAGATGTATCCGAATGCCAGTATTGAGAGAAGGTTTGATAAACAAAGAAACACAAACTGCTGGTTCAGTAGGCTTCTGTATGTGGAACGGAAGGGCCTTCATCTTCTCTCTTGCTCTAGACAGCAAAAGGTCTTGGTCTGGCTCCAAGACCAGTTAATGGACACAGTTATTCTCCTTTAGAATATGGATATAGTTATTTTCATTTTCCTTCTCTTTTAGGACCCAGCTCTTGGACAGTTGCATCTGATATGGGGTCGGAAAATGCTTGATCCCTGGAGTTTCTCTCAATTTAGGTGTAGGGCTCTTTTATGCAATACTATGGGCTGTTTTATGGGTTGGAAATGACTGATTGTAACTCTGCTTATACTTGAGAACGTGCATGCCTCTCACCGGGGAAGACAAGAGCAGGTTTCCTACAGTGTCCTTTGTCATCTTAGACCTGGGCTGGCCTTCCTTTAATTGCTTAGATTGCTATTCTTAGGTTGCTGATGTCACTTACTTACTTCTTATGCCTTTCTTTTGTTCCTCTGAGGAGGACACATCTTGCCTTTGTTCTCTAGAGATGAGAGAGGCAGCCACAGCTTCTGACATCTATAACTTAATTAACTAGAGCTGAGACTTCCATCACCTCTCCTATCCAGAATATATATTTATGATATTTCTATGATAAACACAAGCTCTTTTATTATCTTAAAAAGAACTGTCAGTCTTATTCCTACAAACGTGGAAGTGTGCTCAGGTAATAATTCCATGTTTTAAAGGGCTGATGCCACAAATTAATATTATTCCTGTATCACTATATGAATGCTCTCCAACATTATGCATGTTCCATCAGCATGATTACCCTGTTATCTAGAGCTGTGTGGTTGGATTGTCCTTTCTTACAGAATAAAAGGAAGCTAATGCACAGGACAGTGGTGGGGTGGTGGAATATCATTCAGCTGCTGTTCTTGTTGGAACTTAATAAATTGCAAACAGTGACCATTTTCACCATCTCCTAGCATCTTTTTGTAGAAGACAGACTGAAGACTTTAATCTCTTTGGCTTTTCCAAAGTCCAGTTATGTAAACCATTAATTAAAACTTTTAGTGACAGCCTGCAGTTAGTTAGGGTGTGACTACATTGGAACGTTGAATTGGAAGGGCTCGGCTTTGCTTCGATTTGCTTCAAAGCCTGTATTATGTCTAAACTCCTGTGTCAGTAGAGTTTCTCCATTAATGTGTAATTAATAAAAACCCTGAGTGCTCACTGGAAGTACAGATCCTGAAGCTGAGGCTCCAATACTTTGGCCATCTCATGAGAAGAGAAGACTCCCTGGAAAAGACCCTGATAGGGAAAGTGTGAAGGCAAGAGGAGAAGGGGACGACAGAGGATGAGATGGTTGGACAGTGTCATCGAAGCTACCAACATGAATTTGACCAAACTCCGGGAGGCAATGGAAGACAGGAGGGCCTGGCGTGCTCTGGTCCATGGGGTCACGAAGAGTCGGACACGACTTTTCATGGAACACATGCCAACATAATGTTTTTTAGCTTTATCTTTAGGTGAAGCCCACTGAAAAATGAGGCCCAGACCAAATGGCTGTGCTGGCTTTCCCTCTCATGTGGCCTGTTTCTAACTAAGATTTTATCTGCAGCTGCTATTTTATTGGCTATATTTTATTTGCTATTTTAGTGTTTTCTGTGCCTGTTTCCAGAGTTGAGGTACTAATGCTTTTTTAATGAATTCTAATCTGTTTTGTGAAAGGACTGATCCTGTAAAGGAGATCATAAATCTATTCTATAAACACATAAAAATAAGGGAAATTTTGTTAAGTATGAAAATTATCTTGTTTTATAGTTACTCCCCATGACCATAGTTCAAAATGCTCTCTATTAATTACTTAATGGCAGGTAAAAAGAGAGGTACTATAGTCTAATTATGATGATTGTTGGCTTGTATAACTGTAGGATAACATTGTATTATAGCTACAAGAGAACGCAGCTATGTTACTGTACAGCACAGCAAATCAACATTCTACAAAGCGATTTAAAAAATGGGGACAGCCCAAACAAAAAATTATAACAGAAACTGGGCCTCAAATCAACACCAAATACATGTAACAGACAGTCTGGCCTTGGTCTGTGCCAAATTTGGAGAAGTTTGGACAAAGGGTTTTATGATTTTTTAAAAAGTAAAACTGTTCCCCCTGTTCAGAAGTAGGCAATCCCAAATGACCACTGATTTAAAACAGATTACATAAATTGAAAAGACCAATCTTGCTTATCTTGAAAATGAATGGTTGGCCCTTCCCACTTTTTAAAAAATTTGGAATGAACCCTGTAGGTGATCACGGAACAAAGGAAGGCTAATGATATGGGTGATCACAGAACAATAGGAAGGCAATTGCAAAGTCTTCGACAAGCAGATGTCCGAGGAGAACTCTTTTTATTAACTTAGCACGATTACACAGAATGTTGTGAGAATTCAGATAGGATACTGGTTACCTAATCGCCACTAGGATTGGCCGGAGAAAGTCTTTGAACCTATGCCCTAACTCTAAGCAGAAAGGCAGAATGAGAGGTCTCCCCGCACACTGGGAGCTGCTGCTTCTCTGCCAGGAGTGTTTGCTCTCACTGTAACAGATAAAAAACTAACGGCCTTGAGCAGGAGCTTCCCACAGAACCCAGATTACAGAGTTTGAAATATTGATCCTCAAAAAGGCCTTTCAAAAGGGAAAAACAGCACTGAGCATGTGTGATACAGTCTTGCCAGCAGGAGCTTTGCAAAATGAAACATCGTATATATTTGCAGGTGGGGGAGGGAGATATTTCGAGAGTTGCAGCACAACTAAAAGGCCGCAAGAACAGGTTGAAAAGACAGGTTTTCTTTAAAGTGCAAAAAAAAAAGTTTGCTTTAAAGAAAGTAATGGCATGACAGTCCTCCAGAAAGGGGGACATTTTGCCATGTATTTTCAGGGATTTAGCATCCAGTTTTGTAAGGCATACTCAAAATATTTCTCCTGGGGAGGGGGAGAAATTATGTTTTGCTTTAGCATTTTCAGTAAACATTCACTCAAGATTTCTGAGATCAAACAGTCTCCTTGAGGAAGTTTTCAAAGGGGAAGTCAGCTCCGTGTCTAGGGCAAACTGAATTTTTGACCCTGTCAATCAAAACCCAATTAGCTGACTCTTAGCTAACTTCTTAACTCCTTCCTGGCCAAAAAGGTTTATCAGAATCATGCTTGTAAGGGGATTCTGTGTCTGATTGTGATAAGGGAGACACAAAAAGAATATTTAAAAAATACATACGTTGAAAGTACTTTTAAGAATATATATTGAATAAAAGAATACAGAACAAATATTTAGAAGTTCACTCATTTAAGCTGTGAAATTACTGGATTTTGCTCTGTGGCTGTGAATGGTTGTACCTGATGCTAGCAGTGCCTATATCCTGTCATAGTCTCCATTCCACCCATCTTGTTACTATACAATTGCCTGATAATTAAGAAAAAAAAACCCTCCAAATATGTTATGTGCCATCAAGTCATTCTGAAGTGTGGTGACTATATGAGTTAATAATCTCCCAAATGTCGTATGATTGATAGCTCTGCTCAGCTCTGGAAAACCAACAGCTTCTCGTGTTAGGTTGTTTTCTCTTCGTGCTGTACCCCCTGCTTCCTAGCAATACTGTTTTTTTCCAGTAAGTTCTACTCAGATCTGGCAAACTAACAGCTGTGGATTCATTGAATCAACCCATCTCATGTTAGGTCTTCCTTTTTTTTTTACTACAGCCCCCCCCCCCACCACTTTTCCTAGCAATATTTTCTTTTCCAGATAGTTCTGTATTCTCTTCATATGTGCAAGGTAGGATAGCCTCAATTTACTTAAGTTTGCTCTAGTGAGAGTTCAGACTTGACTTGAATGAGCACCCACTTATTTGCCTTTCTGGTTGTCCGTGGTATCTGTAAGGCTTTCCTCCAACTCCACATTTCAAATGAGTTGATTCTCACCCCCACCCCACTGCAATCCACTCTGTCTTTCTTCACTGTCCATCTTTTACATAGTATGGATGATTTTGACCTCTGTTTCTAGTGACAACCTTGACTAACTCCCAGGCCTCCTTCTTTTATTTCAAAATACAAGTGGACAGATTTTGGAAAACATGCAGACAGCATGTTTGAAGAGCAAGGGTTTAGAAACTGGAAGATAGCTTTCCAGTTTGCATTCTGTAGAGCAGGCATAACAACATTCATTTACCTGAGAAATTAAAGAGTGTGTATGTTTCTCTGTTGTATGCGCTGCACTCACACACATTTTTGCTTCACCATTTCATTAAGTCCAAAACAGTCCTACAAAATATTTTGGCCCAGAGGGACTGTGGCAACATTCCAGCTGTTCATGGTTCTGCCCTCCCACCGCAACCATATTATAGATCATGTGATCATCTTCTGGAATCCTCTATCGCTGAGTAATTCTATCTGAGGGAATTTGCTCTTGGAATTTGTGTGTAGTTTATGTATTCTTAAACTTCTTTTTTAAAAAGTCAGGAAATCCAGTTATTAAAAAAAACCTCCAGTTTATGAATATAGGATTTTGTTCTTCTGTATACATAATTCAAAACACCAGGAAATGGCCTGATATTGCTGCATAATATTGTGTCTGCATTGCCAGCAGGAAAAAGGATGCCAAACTTTACATGGCAAAGAGCGGCCTGAATGTTGATGCACCTCTGTCAGCAGTCAAGATGATCCACAGGATACTCCCTTGTGCTCACTACCATTCACAAAGAGACACCAAGTACGGGAAAATCCCAGAACCTGACTTCCTTTTTTCGTTTGTTAACTGCCTCACCCAAACACAAAACAATTGCTAGGCCAAGGGAAGCTGAGGTCAAAAACACTGTGAGAGCCAAAGGTCCCTCTCTCCTGCTCTAAGAATTGTTGCTGAGGAACACCTATATTCTGTCATTCTTCCTTTCAGTTCTAGGCCGGCCCTACTATTAGCTAAACTGAGGCAGTTGCCTTAGGCAGCCCAGCACTCAGGACAGCAAAGCACCCTCGGTGCTCCCTTGTCCTGCTTTGTGTTCAGCTCCAAGGAAGCCTCAGACTCGTGGCACTGCAAGTGAAGCGGAGGGGAGGAGAAAAGTGCTGTTGGGAAAAGCCACCCAGCTTCTGAAAGCCAACAGGCTGTGGAGTGTGAAGAGAAACAAGTGAGCACAGGCCCTCTTGGGGGAAGCAGCTGTCCCAGTGTTTCCTTTGTGCATGGCGAGGGAGGTAAGGGGGGGAAATGCAGTAGCCCCAGCCCTGCTCACTGGGGAGACATTTAACACTTCCTGCTTGGCCCTGCGCCACCCCTGTTTGGGTCAGTTAGGTAACTGACTCTGACAGATCCAGGAGGATTTATGCCTAAGTGCTGTCATCCTATTTGCCAGTAAAATGCACACCCACACAAATTAAGGTGTGCCTAAGGCAGGTGGTTTTTAAACCATCTGTTTTCACGGTGGTGTGTGAATCATTTTCTCAGAGGCTGGTAGAATTGGGCTGTATTTACCAAGCCCTTTACTGACTTCTGAATAAGCTTCATTCCCCAGGTGTCTCAGAGAACACTTTGTCTTTTGCAATGCTGGCACATGGCTGGATCGGTATCTGGATCAGCAAGCACAAGCAGTTTCTGTGGCTTCCTAAATATAACAACAGCTGATGATGATGGTTAGGAAGCGCAAAAGATCTTTCAGCTCATGGGAATGGACAGCAAGGCCAGCCCAAAACATTTTGCTGCCTGAGGACAAGGTATTCCACTTTCCTTTCCATGTACAGAAACCAACTGGGCTGGCAACTGAATCTTGCTCCAGTACTTGTGATAAGATGGTGCCGTCCACCATATCTGAGGACAATAGGCTATTTAAGGAAGCCAAGGGCTGGCCCATGAGGTGTCACTTTCCTCCAGCAAAGGGAACTCAGCAGGTATATCTAAGAGGCTGCCACCACTGCTCCACAACATGTTCCACTTGGCTAACAGTAGGGCTACCCCTGTGACATTGACTGTTCCTGCAGTGTGAGAATACTTGGCAGCTCCATGCCCTCTCCCTCCTTGCTAACTTGATAAATATCTCAGGTACTTTCCTGCTCTTTATAAATTATTGATCCCATTGCAAATGGTGGCTTGACAGTGTTCCTCAGACTTTTAGGCCCAGAGTATTCTGAAGAGAGTTGCAGTCAGGTTCCTTTCTTACCATTGTATTGTTGCTAAGTGCTATTTAGGTGGCTCCTGTCTTATGGAAACCCTAATAGGGTTGTTTCTGAGCGCTGTGAGAGATGCAAGAGTGAGTGTCCATAGCCAAATGAGGATTTGAGGACCAGTAACATGAGTCTTAGCCCAACATTCTATCCACTGCACCACACTGGCTCTCTTTCCTGTAATATTCAGGTGAAATGTTGTTTCAGACACAACAGTAGGACACAAGACACCTAGACTTAGATAGATAGCAATAGGAAAGGGAAGGATATTTGTTTCAAAAACGTCTGGGTTCCAATCACTTCCATGCATGAGCAGTGTTGGTCTTTACCAAGGGATGCCTACTGGGACTTTATTAGAACATTTGGAAATCTGTTCATCTGAATTAAACCCCTGATTGTCTGACATGTTTTTATTTTAAGAAGGTGAGGAAGTTAGCATTTATTAGATAAATACTCAGATAGAGACGATAATAGGAATACTAGTTCTAGCTAACTTAAGGTGTTGATGCAGAAAGCTGTGGTTGCTGCCTCATCTCTTGAGAACAAAGACATTTCCTCTAACCATTCTTAGAAGGAAGTGTGAGAAAGAAGGAACTGACATCAGCAACCCCGAAGAATTTTGGTTCCCAACCTTGGTAACCCAGGTGTTCTTGGGCTGAAATTCCCAGAAGCCTTCACTACCAGCTGTGCTGGCTGGGGTTTCTGGAAGTTGTAGTCCAAGAACACCTGGATGACCCAAGTTTAGGAAAGGACAGTCTAGGAAATCTAAGGAGGTTCTCTATCTACTTTTTCTTGTGCATCTTCTTCATTGTAAGCTAAGTTGCACTCAGTCATCTCCGGCGTTATTATTATTGTTTCCCATCACTTAAATGTTTCCCTACTCTGAAAATATCAGGTGGCACAATTTTATATGTTTTATTTGGGTGCAAAATTAAGTAGTTCAGGCTCTAGGTGGCAGTAGTAATTGAACGCTGACAAAGTTAAATTCACCAATATTCAAGAATTTGAAGAGTGAAGTGAAGCCTTGGGCCTGGAAGAGCAAACCTGTCACCTTCAGTTTCTCTTGCATTCATAAAGTCTCACATTCTTTCTATCCAAATATGAAGAAAATCCTGAATTTTGATAAGTGCTTATTTTAAAAACTTGGAATCCTCACAAAACCCTATTCAAGAGAACCTGGAGTCCAGATGTGCTTTATCACAGTTCTCACTAAGCAACAAACACAGCCACCCAATGTCTAGGACATCTCTGTTTAGGTTAACTGCAGACAGACTTCCTTTTTTGTTCCCTTGGAAAGTCCCTTTTAGTTAACACCCCTTTCCCTGTCTATTATAACTGATCTTGGACTCCTCCTGAGTGTGATTTCATAACCAGCCCTCTAACGACCTGCCAGACGTATACATTGGGAAAGAGCCTTGTGATACAGAAGTTAAACTGTAGTACTGCAGCCAAGACTCTGCTCACAACCTGTGTTCAATCCCGACAAAATCAGGTAGCCAACTTGAGGTTGACTCAGCCTTCCATCCCTGTGAGGTCAGTAAACTGAGTACCCAACTCGCTGGTGGGGGGCAATGTGTAGCCTGCATAATTAATTTGTAAACTGCCCAGATAGTGCTTTAAGCGCTATGGGGCAGTATATAAGCAGCACACACACACACAAGTGTTGACTTACTATTCAGGATTGATTCAGTAGGTCTACCCTTAGTAAGGACTAGCAGTAGAACATTAGCTTCTGCGAATTTTCTGTCATTTCAAATAGTTCTACAAATGGAAATATGGAACTTTTTTTCAACAAAGAACAGAGAAGCTGAACTATTAAGAAGAGACAAATAATTTGTTCCCTTTGTATCTCAGTGGACAGGCCCTGTGAGAATGTCCAGAGGGCCTAACTGAATCCTATCCTGGTTTTGAGGGGGAATTTTCCCCTCACACAGTGACTCTGGTGGTTTTTCAAGTTTATCTGCCGCATAGTTTGCTTGCTTGAAGTGAAGAATACTGTGCATAGCTGATGCTGTGCCATAAACAAGAGAAGAATCAAGACTTCCTAGCTCTGCTTAGCTGCCACCTGCTCCAGCACCTTCCCCAAGACAGAATTTTTTTTGCCACTGGACTAAAATTATCATGATCTTCTGTGCCAACTTTAGGAGCAATCTTCGTGTTCCTGCCTCTTTGAAGGAGGCTGGCCATAGGCCATACCCAACTGTAAAGAGGAGTTATCTGCTAGAACTTGCCACCTCCATACTAGATATAATTAGGGACATTAGTGAAGCAGACATGGTTGCCCAAGCACCTGCACTCATTCACACATGCCAGTCTGGGTGCTACAGTCAACAAGTTATGAACAGTGATGGGTAAACCAATGTTCAGACTTTTCTGTCTACATGGTGTTATGTATACATATGAAGATGTGCATATAATATTTCAGATTGCAGGCGGGGGGGTTCCTTTAACCTTAAGAACCCTCCTTTACATTGAAATGAGCAAAGATCTGAATGTATTGGTCTCTTCCGATTTCAGAAGCTCAGCAGGAAGAGGCTAGTCAGTACTTTGATGGGCAGCCATCAGGGAACATCAGGGATCTCTAATTAAGGCTAGGAAGGAAAGCTGGCTGAAACAATCCCCTGCCAGTCTGAACTGACAGACCAGGGGCACATGGATGAGTGGTTTGACTCAGAATAAAGGAGTTTCCTATGATTCTTGCTTTTAGGAGTCCTTTGCGCCAAGAACTAAGCCTGAGCTTCCTGTGCACCTGCTACTGGATAAAGAGCAATTCCTGGAAATGTTTTAGGGAAGGAGCATATATAGCCATATCTCTACATCCATCAACTCTTATTTCCTTTAAAGAGTTTGGTCTTACGTTGTATGGTTTTCTTGGTTGTTGCATTGAACTTGAGTCTCAAGGCTACATTGCCAACAAAAGCAAAGTGCATAAGATACATTCAACACCAGTGCCTCTAAATCTAGGTTAATTTATCCCAGAGTTAGGGAACATATGGCCCTCTAGGAATGGATCACTGCTAACCACTGGCCATGGTTGCTGGGAATGATGGAGTTGGGAGTCCAAGAATGCCTAAAGGACGTGGGTTCCATGTCCCTGCTTTCTGCACTATGGAAACAAACTGTTTGGCTGTGAATTCAGCTAGTGTGTGGATTCTTCTATTATGCACTCCACTTCCATATGACTGCCACACTTATGGAGGACTGAAACATGCCCTTTGCATAGATATAGCACATGAAAATTTTGGAAACATATCACAGATGTGATCTCAGTATTGCTTATGTAACCACTATGAAATATTGGTTCAGCCCAAAGGGGTGGAACTAAGAAAGAGCGGGGCTGTAAATAAGAGATTTGAATCAGAAAGAGCAGGAGAGCTGAAGAGGTTGGAGCTAGTGTTGCCACTTAGATTACTAAGGCCCTTGCCAACTTGGTATACTGTTTTGAAGACTCTGCATGTGGAGCTAAATATTCTCTGTTAT
The DNA here is from genome assembly GCA_037013535.1 of Intellagama lesueurii. NCBI lineage: Eukaryota > Metazoa > Chordata > Lepidosauria > Squamata > Agamidae > Intellagama > Intellagama lesueurii. The sequence goes on along the minus strand of JBAJHW010000002.1, from coordinate 108,509,941 downwards.
GGATACCCAACCCAGTTGAGGAAGATACCTTGGATTTTTTGTCTGTATTGGTGATGTTGCTGAGGACGTGGTGCACAAAATTGTAGCATTTTGTTGTTATACTTACTCATGTTTTCTGTTATGTACATGCAAAAAAGAAGAAACTAATTTTGTGAATTTATGTTTGCAAATGGATATCTAAATAAACAAATAGCCCCATAGAACTTAAAAATGTTACACTTACAACAAACTAGAGATGAGGGTATTCGTATACGAATACGAATATCCCCCCACAGGTGCAGATAACAAGGGTCTGGCCCCCTGGGACCAGAGCAACCACTCACGATTCTGCCACTGCCGTGAGCTCCGCAGTACCTTCCTATCGCTCCGTTGCTCGTGATGGATTAGCCACTTCTGGCAGAAGGCAGGCTGATGAGCCTCTCTGCCACGTTGCAGAGGGGCTAATCCATCGCGAGCAACGGAGAGATAGGAAGGCTCCATGGAGCTCATGGCAGCGGCAGAATCGTGAGTGGTCAGTCTCATTATCTGCACCTGTGGGGGGATATTCGTATAAAAATACAAATACCCCCATCTCTACAACAAACTTTTAATGTTGCTTAGTATTAACTGACTGGCAGTTTTGGGTTGGAGTCAGTATCCCAGCCTTCTTCATAGAACCACCAGGCAGTTCGCAATCTTTATAAAAGGAGAATTCTAAAATCCTAGACCGCATTCTATAAAAAAAATGAAAAGCCATAAAAGCAACAACAAAATAATAATGATGAACAAAAAAGCAGCAGAACAAACAATACACTTTTATTGTCCTCAAAACTAAGCCTATAAAGTGTTTTATTAACAAAGGCAAAATCTTTTTAATTTTTGACTTTCCTGACGGCAGTTTATTCATCCTTTCTTTTCTAACTCACATGCCTATGGTAACAGCAAAATTTCTGGACTCCTTTAAGCAGCTTTGGTCAAATGTTGCTGGTGACAATTGACAACTTTTCCAATCAAAGATTAGGAAATGTCTTCTTACAATTCTGCCAGGCTTTGGCTGCCTGAGTAATTAAAAAACATTTGCACAGAGAAGGGGAGCTTGAGATATGTGTAAATACAGGAGTAGGTGATACTTTTATAGACCACTAAAAGAAATAATACAATCTGCTAGCTTTCATGGATCATGACTGTCCACTTCATCAGATATGTGGATGAAGAACTTAAAGGCCAAAAGCTCATGGAAATATGGATTTTGCCAGGTAAGTTTTCCTCAGATGTAAAGTCCAAAAGTTCTTGGCAAGAGGGATTTTGTCAGGCACATTTTTTCTAAGATGTAAATCAGGAAAGATGCAGATACGTAATCTGTTTATCATCCCCTCCTCGACATACTCCCTGGTTGTGACCCAGAGTCACATAATAAGCTTTCTCATTCAAGACTGAGGTGTGTATTTTGGACAATGAGAACTTTGTTTTCCTTGACACTATCTGGCCAGTTTGCCAGGAGGTGGATTTCCTTATAACTCCCTTTGGAAATATTTTTTGCATCCTTGGAATGAATGGTTATCTGTCACTATGGATGGGAGAGAATTTAGTTCACTTTACTTTTTTTTATTAAAAATGACCAAATTCGGCTCTCTCAAATTGCTATGCAGACTGGAACACAGGTATCCTTCAGTATTAACACTTCCTCTCAAAATTCAGTTATCCCCATCTCTGAACAAAACATGCAGGCAAAAATCAGTGTAGGGATGAAACAAAAAACAAAAAAGCATGTACTGAGCACAAAATTGCTTACAAAAATGCACAAATTAGGAGAAATGCATATGAATTTTCATGGGGATCTCTTTAAAAAAAACTTCCCTACTGATACAGAAATAGGACAAGATGAGGACTGGGAAAATTAGAAAGCAATTGAAATCAGATTTGTCACATTTATCCATCTCTACGTCAATACAACTGGGGGGTGGGGGAGATAACAATAATTTTCTGTCTCTTTACTGGAATGTATCTCTAAACGTAGTGAGGTATTTCCTAATCAACCACCTGAACATTTGCTGGCATGTACAGACAGCTTGTTAACATGGGATGTCATCCAACCATTGAGTCCCTCCACCTCCAGCATATGAGGAAGTGGGAGGGGGGGACATTTGCTGGCTTTTACAGATGCAAATCAGCAAGGCTCACTGTGAGAAGAAATGTAACTTGCCTGATTGCCACATCGGAAAGGCTTACAGTGTAGTTTTGAGAAATAAAGGGTGCAAAAAGATGTAAAAGGTACATAAAAAGATCTGCTGGATAGTTCAGTGACTCAGCTATCTGGCTGCAGAGCCAGTGCTGAGTTGGGAAGAAGATCCATAATTTAAGTAAAAGGCATAAATAAACCTGTACATTGGGCAAAATGCTTTAAAATAGTAGCTGTGTTAGTCTGTGCTAGCAAACAACAAAAGAAAAAGAAAAATAACAAAAACAATAACACTGTGGCACCTTAAAGACTAACTGTTTCTGAGGAAGTGGATTTGTCTGTGAAAACTCGCATTAAAATATAGCAGTTAGTCTTTAAGAGGCTATAATGTTTTTGTCCCCTTCATGGATTGCTGCTTTGTCGTGGCGAAGGGGCTTGAGTAATTCAGAGAAGCTATGGGCTATGCCATGCAGGGCCACCCAAGACAGACAGGTCATATTGGAGAGTTCTGACTAAACGCAATCCACCTGGAGCAGGAACTGGCAAGCCACTCCAGTATCTTTGCCAAGAAAACTCCATGAACAGAAACAAAAGGCTAAAAGATATGACACTGAAAGATGAGTCCCTCAGGTCGGAAGGCGTCCAACATGCTACTGAGGAAGAGCGGAGGACAAGGACAAGTAGCTCCAGAGCTAATGAAGTGGTTGGGCCAAAGCCGAAAGGACGCTCAGCTGCGGATGCGCCTGGAAGTGAAAGGAAAGTCCGATGCTGCAAAGAAAAATACTGCATAGGAACCTGGAATGTAAGATCTATGAACCTTAGTAAGCTGGATGTGGTCAAACAGGAGATGGCAAGAATAAACATTGACATCCTGGGCGTCAGTGAACTAAAATGGACGGGAATGGGCGAATTCAATTCAGACGATTATCATATCTACTATTGTGGGCAAGAATCCCATAGAAGAAATGGAGTAGCCCTCATAGTCAACAAAAGAGTGGGAAAAGCTGTACTGGGATACAATCTCAAAAATGATAGAATGATTTCAATACGAATCCAAGGCAGACCTTTCAACATCACAGTAATCCATGTTTATGCACCAACCACAGATGCTGAAGAGGCTGAAATTGACCAATTCTATGAAGACTTACAATACCTTCTAGAACTGACACCAAAGAAAGATGTTCTTGTCATTATAGGGGACTGGAATACTAAAGTAGGGAGTCAAGAGATAAAAGGAACAACAGGTAAGTTTGGCCTTGGAGTTCAAAACGAAGCAGGGCAAAGGCTAATAGAGTTTTGTCAAGAGAACAAGCTGGTCATCACAAACACTCTTTTCCAACAACACAAGAGGCGACTCTACACATGGACATCACCAGATGGGCAATACCGAAATCAGATTGATTATGTTCTCTGCAGATGGAAAGATGGACTGCCCCTATCTGCCTTAACTAGATGACAAGAGTACTAAGCCAGTTCATGACCGGAGCAGAGGTTGCCTCCCTTCAAAATTTTGGGATAGGCTGCTTCCCCAGCTTGAACCACAGACTGCTACTGTAAGAATGAGCAATTCTGAAACATCTGCCTTTGTAAACTTTCAGTCCATGAACAGCTTGTTTAACTTCCCCCTGTAGGAAGTCTTTTAAAAAACCAAACAATTGAATGAATTGGCTCATGACTCATTGTATTGCACTGTTGTTGTTGCTACTTTCCAACAGTGAGCACAAATAAAGAATAACTGGGTCAAGAAACCACAGGTGTTCATTTTCAGAGTGCCTTCCTTTGCAGAAATGATGGGAAACCACTGACATGTTTTAGACAATAATTTGAACTAGAGATGGGCACGAATCAGAAAAATGGTGATTCGTTTTGATTCATGATTCATCAAGGTGAATGAATCACAAATAATGAATTTATGATTTTTTCATTTTTGCCTTTAAAACCCTATAAAATGCCCCCTCAGCACCTAGAGACACAAAAATAGAGAAGCTTCCCCTGCCTCTCCTCTACGAGCCCTGCACATTTGGTGAAATTTGGGTTTCAGACAACCGAGTTATATACCCACAAATAGGGCCACCCCAGGAAATTTTCCCCCAGGAACCTAGAGACACCAAAATCATAGAGAAGCTTTCCCCAACTGTCCTCTATGGTCCCTTCAAGTTTGGTGAAGACTGGATTTCAGACATCCAAGTTATACATCCACAAAGTGGGTCCCCCCAGGAAAGTGCCCTTTAGCAGCTGGCTTGGGGAAACCCAATCTTCACCAAACTTGGAGGGATTGTAGAGGAAAGTCAGCAGAAATTTCTCTACAATTTCAGTGTCTCTAGGTGACTGGTGGAAACTTCCCTGGGGGGGCTCTTTGTGAGTATATAATTTAGACATTTGAAACCCAATCTTCACCAAACTTGGAGCTACTGTAGAGGTGAGTCAGTGGAAGCTCCTCTACAATTTTGGTATCTCTAGGTGCCTGAGGGCCATTTTATAGCCCAACAAATTAACAAATAAAAAAATCACTAAACATTCATTGATTCGTATTCGCCAGGGGCATTGATTCAGATGAACACGAATTGACAAATTAATTATTTTTGACAAATTTTGCAATTCATTTTCTAATTCATGCCCATCTCTAATTTGAACATTTTTTTTGAAAAGAGGAGGAGGCGGCATGCAGAAGTTTCCACAAAAATTTACAGGACCTTATAGTACCTGTAGATTTACCCAAGCAAAAGGGAAAAGGGACTAGGACATCAGTATCTCAAAGGAATCACCATAACAGCTCCCAAAAACTGTAGTATAACCTACAAAAAGCTTTAATTGAAATCTATGTTATGGCATGTTATACAAAAAGGATTAGAAAACATATATAAATTCTGTTTGGTTAATTGCTGGAGATGGAGGAAAACAAGCATCCATGTCTTTGAGGATGTCTACAAATTAGAAATCATGTCGTGTAGCTACACAAATGGCATTACCTTTTGGAGGCAAATTGTCCCAAGTTAAGAAATCACCAGAAACATTATTAGTTGCACACTGAGTTATACAACTCAGTATGCAATAAATAAGATCCAGAATTATTTCCTAACTTAGGGTAATCTGCTTCCAAAAGCAAATGCCATTTGTGCTGTGCCAGCCTAGTAAGGTGAGAGAATTGGAACACTGGAAACACATATTAATACAGTATCAAAGAAATGACTGGATAACAGATTCCATTAGGGTCACTCCCGGCTTTGTTTGCCTAGATAACTGGTTCAGAACCTTGGGTCCCCAGATGTTCTTAGACTACAACTCCCAAAAATCCTGGCCAGTACAGCAAGTGGTGAAGGCTTCCGGGAGTTTTAGTCCAAGAACATCTGGAGACTGAAGGTTGGGAACCATTGGCCTAGATTGCTCTTTGGCTAGTATCTTCCCCCTCTCCTTGGATACTCTCTCTTTTTCATTGGACTTTAACTGAGACCAGTTAATTGTTTGAATTTATCTGAGTATGCGGCCACTAGAGCACATGTGTCAAACTCCAGGCCCGCGGGCCGAATCCAGCCCACCGGGCCATTTCATGGCTCTCGCAGTGTTGCCTGCTACTGTGTAGTATACAATATGCAGGCATTTACTTGGTCACCCATAATGTTCCGCAAGGATGCTGGGAATCCGCCCAGTGGGACTTCTAATCCCAGCATTCCAAGCAGTGAAGAGTCAGAAAGTGCAGCCAATTGGGCGGCGTACAGCACCTTGGGAAATGTAGTCCTCACTATTGCCCACTCCTGTTCTTATATTTATATAGACTTACAGATACAACCAGCCCTTTGAAGGCAACCATAATGCCAATGCAGCCCAAGATGAAATTGAGTTTGACACCTCTGCACTAGAGGGAAGGCAGAGGAGAGAAGTGCACGCTGATGCCAGTGAGTGGCTGGCCACTGGGGGAGGCGGGGAAGGGAAGCATGCTGCTGCCCATGAATGGATGAATGCAGAAAAAGGTGGGGAGGGAAGCACTTGGCACCCATGGAACACCTATGCAGGCACTGCACTGAACTAGGCGAAACCACTGAAGGGTGATTCATGCCCATCTCTAGTTAGAATTAAGAACCTAATCTTCTGGTTTCTTCCTCCACTTTTTGTAGGAGAAATTAGGAGCAACACAAGCAAGGAATTTCTTGACACCATCATATTTGGCAAAAATTGCCTCCCAACAGATATCAGGATAATTGAAATCTTGTATTACCACTACATCATGTTTCTATGGATTTCTTGCAGTTTGTTTTTCAAAGGTCTCGTCCTCATCTTCAGTGGGCTTCTTGGGGGAAAAGCCAGCCAGTGTGGCCTTGGGCAAGTTGCACAGTCCCAGGCTGCCCAAGAAGAAGGAATGGTAAACCACTTGTGAGTATTCAAAGAGGATTGTCAAAAGTTGACAATTGTGGCATGTAATTATAATTATGAAGATAATTCAATTTAAAAAAAAAAACCCTCTGGTTTATGAACGTGGGATATTGTGCTTCTGAGAAACTTAGACAACCACCTGGCAGATATCCTTTGATTTGTATTCCTGCATCGAGCAGGGGGTTGGACCTGATGGCCTTATAAGTCTCTTCACTGTTCTATGATTCTGTACCCACAATTCAAAAAGCCAGGAAATGGCCCAATATTGCTGCAAAATATCGTGCCCACTTTGCCAGCAGGAAAAAGGATGCCAAGCTTGACATCGCAAAGGGCAGCCTGAATGTTGACCACACCAATGGCAGCAGTCAAGACGGTCTGCAGGATACCCTCTTCTGCTCACTACCATTCACATTTGTTGAAAAACAGCCCTGACATTTGCTTTGTGTTTGCTGAGAAGTGGTTAACTGTTGAAAAAAGGAGTCAGCTTCTGGGATTTCGCCTTGCGTGGTGTCATTTTGTGAATGGTAGTGGTGCTGGGGGACTTCTGTTCAACACCTTGACCATTAGCCTGTGGAGTGTCTCAGGGTTCCATGATTCCCCCTACAATTTCATATACACAAGAAAAACCTGAAAGAGGCTATCCAGAATGTTGTGGTCTGGTACCACCAGTGTGCTGATGACATCCAACTCCATCTGCTTTTTAAGATCTTCCAGGAGGCCTTCCTCTCAGTCTCTCAGGCCCCCATGTGTGGTCACCCAGCCTCCCCCCACCATTGAAACCATTTATTATTCCTTAAGCTGCAATCTTATTTGGAGCAAAATGTATACTTTTATTGTTGAAAACTATGGAGATTTACTTCTGAGTCCCCCCCTCCCCCAATTTCACAGTAAAGTCTAAAAGGGATGAAATATGCCATTTAAATGTGATTTTGCCTTCCTGGCTTTTTGAATCGTGGGTACAGAAGCACAATATCCCACATTCATAAACTGGAGGGGTTTTTTTAAGAATTGAATTTCCTGGCTTTTAAAAATGGGAGTTTAAATATACACATGCTACCCACAAATCCAATCAGAAATTTCCCTCATAAAGAATTATCCAGTGTAAAGGATTCCAGAAGATGAACATATGAACTGAGCATATGAAGCAAACACGTGACAGCTCTAGTGCCACACCAACAGAGCAGCACAAACCTCTGAACCGAGGTTCATGTTCATCTCTAATAAGACACCCTTTAACCTCTCGGTTAAACAAATGTTGCCATGCCCACTCCGCCAAATGCTTATTATTTTGTTCCAATTTCATATCCCTTTCTTTGACTTAGGCAGTGTGAGGAAGAAAAGTTGCATTGGACCAAAACCTCTATGGATATGTTGTGTGCCTGTTTTCTAAAATATGTCCCTTTGCTTTTTGAAATAATCATAAAAAAGAAGAGATTGGAGTTAGCAAAGAACGTCACTGGAAACCAAGGTCAAAATCATACACTATGAGAAAGGAAGATAGTGAAGAAAGACAGGGACAAAATTCAAGTCATTTGAAATGTGGTGTTGATTGAGATACTAAAGACAGCCAGAAAAGCAGAGTAAGGATAACATCTAAAAATCATATGAAATAATGTGGATCTGTAAACCGGGTAAAACGTGCTTTTTGGTCACTGAAAGCCACAAAGGGAAATAACAGTAACTTCACAGCTTAAATGAGAGAGCTGCTGTATATTATTATCTATTTTTTAAAATAGCTTTTGGAGTATTTACACAGGCAGGATCTAAGAATGGGTGCCCAGGAAGGAGTTAAATGTTTTCTTTCACACTGAAGGCCGTGGCAGGGTTAAAAGTGACAGACACCTGGCCAGAATGCTATGCTATGCAAATAGGTCCTTTGGAATTCTTAGAAGTTATTTAAAAAGGAGCAATTTCAGAAGTTTTAGGGGTTTAAAGGCAGTAATTAAAGGGTCCTGTGGATGAAAAAAAAAAGAGAGGTTAAAATAGAGGATTTCCCCTCCTAGGTATGCAAATTTTGTCATCTACATTTTTCATCTCTTTTCTATAAGCTATAGAGGAACTAGAGAGCAAATTGCTAACATGCGCTGGATTATGGAGAAAGCCAGAGAGTTCCAGAAAAACATCTACTTCTGCTTCATTGACTACGCAAAAGCCTTTGACTGTGTGAACCACAGCAAACTATGGCAAGTTCTTAAAGAAATGGGAGTGCCCGACCACCTTATCTATCTCCTGAGAAATCTATATGTGGGACAGGAAGCAACAGTTAGAACTGGATATGGAACAACTGATTGGTTCAAAATTGGGAAAGGAGTACGACAAGGCTGCATATTGTCTCCCTGCTTATTTAACTTATATGCAGAATAAATCATGTGAAAGGCAGGACTGGAGGAATCCCAAGACGGAATTAAGATTGCCGGAAGAAATATCAACAACCTCAGATATGCAGATGATACCACTCTGATGGCAGAAAGTGAGGAGGAATTAAAGAACCTCTTAATGAGGATGAAAGAGGAGAGCACAAAAAATGGTCTGAAGCTCAACATCAAAAAAACGAAGATGATGGCCACAGGTCCCATCACCTCCTGGCAAATAGAAGGGGAAGATATGGAGGCAGTGACAGATTTTACTTTCTTGGGCTCCATGATCACTGCAGCTGGTGACAGCAGCCACGAAATTAAAAGACGCCTGCTTTTTGGGAGGAAAGCGATGAGAAACCTAGACAGCATCTTAAAAAGCAGAGACATCACCTTGCCGACAAAGGTCCGCATAGTCAAATCTATGGTTTTTCCAGTAGAGATGTATGGAAGTGAGAGCTGGACGATAAAGAAGGCTGACCGCCGAAGAATTGATGCTTTTGAATTGTGGTGCTGGAGGAGACTCTTGAGAGTCCCCTGGACTGCAAAGATAACAAACCTATCCATTTTAAAGGAAATCAATCCTGAGTGCTCACTGGAAGGACAGATCCTGAAGCTGAGGCTCCAATACTTTGGCCATCTCATGAGAAGAGAAGACTCCCTGGAAAAGACCCTGATGTTGGGAAAGTGTGAAGGCAAGAGGAGAAGGGGACGACAGAGGACGAGATGGATGGACAGTGTCATCGAAGCTACCAAAATGAATTTGACCCAACTCCGGGAGGCAGTGGAAGACAGGAGGGCCTGGCGTGCTCTGGTCCATGGGGTCACGAAGAGTCGGACACGACTTAACGACTAAACAACAATAGAGGAAAGACACTTGTGTCTTTACAGGGGTAAAACTGTGTTAGTTTTTAAAAAATCACAACTCACAAAACCTGTCCAAGCAGTCCAAATTTGGCAGAGCAAAAGCAGACTGTTTGCTACATCCGTGCCAAATTTGCTACTTATCTGAGGTCTATTTTCATAGTTATAATTTTTTGTTTGGGGCACTCCTATCTTTTGATTTTCCTTGTAGAATCCTTTTTGCTGTGCTTCCACAAAATATATGGTACCATGGTAGTGGCGCCGTATATTTTGTGGAAGCACAGCAAAAAGTACTACCATGGTGCCATATTTCACTGCTTTATTGAGTTTTAATGTTAGAATTTTCTGTGTTTGGGGCCATATCTATTTTTAACTGTTTTGCAGGCTGCTTTGGGTCACTATATTGGGAGAGAAGTGGAGTTAAAACAGAATAAAATGGAGCAATGTAGTCATTGATAGGCTGAACTTTGACTAAGCTCAGAGGGAACAGGGAAACTTGGACAGGTGGCAGATGATATAATTGTTTCTGCTTATCACACTGTCCCAATGCTGCAGCCCAAATTTTAAATCTCCCCAACCTATATGCAGCTGTACCTGAGGTTCCACATGCTTATTATTAAATAAAAATAAAATAAAAAAGAATATAAAGAAAGAAAGGCTCAGCTGTGCTCTAGACATATTTAACATATTGGTCAAAACCCTGTTGCCATAGCTACACCTGCGTAATTCAAAGTTGCATAAACCATTTCAACATTTGCACCATGTTGGATGTTGTATCCAGGAAGCTATTCCATGGACCCAGTTGTTCCATTAGTTGTGTGAACTGCTGCACAAATAGACTACCTGGAGGTAACTCCCCATTAACTTCAGCAGGCATAACTTTAGGCTACATCAGGTGTGATAGGATTTCAGCCACAATGTACATTATCTCTCTGAGAGCTACCAGTAGATCCTGATCCACCTTCTCTCACCCTTACTTTATTGACATCAAAAGATGGTCGCTTTGAGGTCTGTCATAATTCTTGGTCATCTGCTCCAAGGAACACAAGGTGATGTATGTTGTCCTTCTCCCTGTTCTAATGCTCACAACAAGCCTGTGAGGCAGACAAGGCTCAGAGAGGGAGCCACTGGTGCCGAGTCTAAAAATGTTTTAGGCAGCTTGAAGTCTTCTAGATGTTATTGAACTGCAACTCCCATCAAATCATAGCCAGCAGAGTCAATAGTGAGAGCTGGTGGGTGTTGTGGTCCAACAACATGTGTGGAGCACAGTTGTTCACACCCCTACTTTAAAATGTGCCACATGGCATAGCAGGTGTACAGATGAAAAAGGAAGTTTCTGCATGGCAAAAGCCAGTTCAAGGACTCTTGCTCTTCTGCTGTGAGTCACTGTCGAGTGACAGTTCTGAGATAGCATCTTGGCAGGGAAGGAAAAAGCCCTTCTCAGGAGACTCTGCCTCTCCCTACACTGTTTATCAAAGGAGAAGCGCTGCCCTTCCCATGTCAAGGCAAAACCAACAAATAGAAGCCTTGATTTGCTACTCCCATCATTTTATGACAGCTCTTGTGAAAGCCATCTCCATTATCACTTGGCTAAAAGGGAATGGCCTTAATTCTACTTCAGTTAAACAAAAAGAAGCCACCTGAAGTATCTAATGATAATAAACCTGTTCTCAGAAGCCCTTATTTCACCTTCAGCAGTGACTCTTGCATGACTTGCAGGCATGAGATGTTCACAATGTGTTTTGCTTTTCTAAGTTAAGGCAGGGAGAACGAGTCTTCATTTCAGTCTTGGTGGATTTCTCATGTCTGTTCATGTGGATAACCATCCTCTTTGCTGTGCAATGGACCATATATTTTTTTAAAAAGGATAACCATCCTCTTTGCTATGCAGTGGACCATATATTTTTTAAAAATCTCCTGCACAACCCTGTTTTAACACTGTTGTTTTACTGCTATATCAATTCAGTAAATTTCTTTTATAATTGTAATATCTCTCAGCCACAACTATGATAGGAAGTGTATAAATGGTCTTAATAAATACATACGTAGCTGTATGTGGACTTAAAAAAAAAAGCCAATCTAACCAACTCCATTCTTATGGTTGCTTTATATCTCATGGCTTTAATAGGAAGGTTTCACAGGTCTGCACTGAAAGGCTGTGGAAAGGAATGATGAAGACACACCGTTAGGCATGCCATGTTCCAAAATCAGAGATTGCACCAATTGACTGACCTGATTTATTTCATTGGCAGCAATGAAACTGTAAAACTGGAGGGGGGGGGGGGACCCTGTTTCTTTCAGCAGTTTTCTGTTTTGGATACGTTTGATGTAAATTTTGTAACTAAGAGCTCTTCCAGACAGGAACAATTTGCCCTGCTTCTTACTGCTTTCTTTTGTCTTTTAAGTTCTGCTTTATCCATGACATTCACAGGATACACTGAGATCTGTATTCCACAAAAGTTTCAGAAAGTCCAAATGGGGGTGGGGGTGGTGAGGAGACAAAGCTGTGGGAAAGGGGTTCTCTTGAGACCCCATCACCCCCCTCTCTTTTTTGGAGTTTTGGAGAAACACTACCCACACACCTTTTTGGAGGCATGTAGAGTACTGCAAGTATTTCTGAAAAACCAAGAAAATACTCAGTGAGTATTACTGAGCAGAACAGGAGAATTCCTGAACCTGCCACTCCACTGGAGATCTCAAAGAGGAAGCAGCAAACAACAGCAGATGTGCTGCTGTTTCTCTTTTGCTTCTTTCTGTTTTTCTTCTGTTTTTGTTTTTTCCGCCTCTTCTCCGGCAGCTGCAGATGTCCACTTCCTGGTTCCCTCTTTTTCATTTTTCCTTCATCCCTTTCCCACCATACTAAGGACTGCCAGGTGGAGAATAAATAAGGGAGAGCTTCTCTGCTGGATGTTTGCTTGCTCGCTTGGTTTTGGACTTGGGGTTCAGTGCTCATGGAAAGGTTCTCTAGACATTCTTTCCATTCGGGTACAAACGGAAAGAAACCAACAAGCTTCAAGTGTTGTGTGGTTTTAAAAAGAGTGAGAAAGTCACCTGGGGGGGGGGGGGAATCACTAGACATGTCAGATCCAGCATTGCGTAATCTTCTTGGCAGAAAAAGAAACCATGAGCTCAACTGCACAGAACTTGGTACATTTCCAGAAACATCTTGCCGTCTTTGGAAGAGTCGATGTGACCATGAAGCACAATGACTTTTTGCCACTGTTGTTCCCATGATCCAGATCAAGGCCTAACATGTAAAATTTGCATAGGGGAACAAAGCTCCCAGTGAAGGAACTAGAGATGGGGATCTTCTGTTGCCAAGGGCCCGGCACAGGTGGCTCCCACTGAGACTATGCTCACAAAGGAAAAGGCAGAAGTAGGAAAAGTTAGTTTTTGGACTACAAGGCCCAGAATGCCCCAGCCCACCATGACAGTTTTAAAAATATATATAAACAGATGCTTCTAAGAGCTAAATCCCATTGCTAATCCTAACTGGAGTAAGCCAATGTAATGAATGGCTTTACACAGTCTTACTCCGGTTAACTTAAGCCCCCTTCATTCAGTGGGCCTACTCTTATTAGAAATCTAACTAGATTCTAAGAATATAGTCCTTAGAAATATATACTGTTATTTAAACTGAAAGCCATCTCACTATGTTGGGAAAACATTTGACCAGGTTATTCTGGGTCTGCTGTCTAGATGCTACCTGTTGTTATGAGGTTCCTGCTCTCTCCCTCCAATGGTTCCTTTTGTTGTGTGTTTCATTTTGCCTGGACACCCTGTCAATCAGAAACAATCTGCAAAAAGATGACTGTTCTCTAACAGTCCTTCAAAGAAAGAATTGTGTTAGCTAAAAAAGCACACATGGCCACCTGAAATGAGGATTGTCAGGATGGAAGCATCCCATTACCTGACATTTGAGAATCAAAATCTGAAACCAGGTGTGGGTTGCCCCCAGCAATGGGGGCAGACCTTTGTGATGTCACACAAGGGTGGCAAACTGGGTGGAGAGGGGAATCAGCACTGCTTTGGAGACTGCAGCTTGTAAAAATGAGCTTGAGGGAATCTGGGGGAATGGGTTGAGAAATCCAGGTGAAACTCAGCTACCCTGCATAATATGGCAATCCAGAGATAGGGAAATTGGTTTTTGTGGCCAGGCAGGTGGCAAAACATGTCCAGTAACTGCATCTCCCAATCTGCAATCACAGACAAACATCAAACTTCTCTTTTTTCCAGTGCTGCTTGCCCTGGAATTTGCCTTCCTGCCTGGAAACCTTGGGAAACAAATCAGTTTTCTGAGACCGAGGCAGTTCTAATACTTAATCCAGGCCAAATTTGTTTAAATGTCCTGGACAGTCAAACAGCACAAACGGTCCATTTCAAAATTTTCAGTTGCATCTAGGAAGACAAAACCAGTTGGTTTGTGGTCTTAGGCAAGGAGCAATAAAACAACAAAGCCTGCATCTTCTAAGCTTGGTGAGAATCTGAATAGTTATTTCCAAGTTGTAGGTCTTCAAACATAGCAGCATCTAAGCAGGGAACTATTTGGTATGTGGATGAGTCAGCTTCTGTTCCAGGAGCCTTGGGGTGGACTGTCTAGTACGATGACCATGTCTCTTTTAAACTTGTGTTTTTTGGAAAGGCAGTCTTCTGAGACAGGCAATGGCACTGAATCCAAGAATGACACTGTTTAATAATACTGCCCCGTGACATTTCCGGACTTTGCTCTGTTTCGGTCTCATAAAACAGCACAGTTTTATTGTTGAGGAGGAAGAGGATATATAATTCAGTAAAAGTTAAGTCTATAGTCCCTTTGTGTAAGATTGCACGGTAAAGCTATAACCTTATAGATAAGTAGACCTTATTCTGGAGGAGAATGCAGATCTGGCATGCATAACTGAAACTTGGATGGGCAGGGAAGGGGGTGTTCCCTTGACTCTTGCCTGTCCTCCCAGTTATGCAGTCCAACACCAGGGCAGACTGGAGGGTCGGGGGGGGGGGAGTAGCCATTGTTTATAGAAAGACTCTAGAGGTTGTAAGGCACTTGGTGGTGGCGACGCCGGGTCTTGAGGCCCTCCACGTGTCAATTGGTGCCAGGGATGGTATTGGGATCTTGCTGGGTTACCGCGCTCCCCGCAACCCAGCCATTTCCTTACCAGAGCTGGCGGAATTCATCTCCGCAGCAGTGTTGGAATCCCCGAGGCTTCTGGTCTTGGGTGATTTCAACATCCATGCGGAGGCAGAGGTTTCTGGTCTGGCTCTCAAGTTCTTGGAAACCATGGCTTCCTTGGACATGTCCCAATATGTCAACGGCCCCACCCACGTGTGCGGTCACATGTTAGACCTGGTGTTCTCCACCGAGCGGAGTGAGTGTGGTCTGATGGTGACTGACCTTGTGTCAGTCCCCTTGTCATGGTCGGATCACAGCCTAATCAAATACAACCTCTCAGTGGCTCTCCCACCCCGCAGGGAGCAAGGACCTATTTTAATGGTTCGCCCTCGAAGGTTACTGGATCCTATAGGATTCCAGGACTCCATGAGAGAGATTCCGGCTGATCTGACTGGTGCTCCTGTCGAGGCTCTGGTTGATGGCTGGCTTGCCAGCGCTACCAGGGCTGTCGACACGATCGCTCCTAAATGCCGTCTCCGATGCAGAGCTCGTCCAGTGCCTTGGTTTAACCAGCAGCTGCGAGCTATGAAGCAGAACAGGAGAAGGCTAGAGTGCATTTGGAGATGGAACCCAATGGAATGGAATCAGAAAGCTGTCAGGATCGCGGCTAATCATTACCTTACTAGGGTAAGGGCTGCCAGTTGAGCTCACTTCGCTGTCCAGATAAGCGAAGCTTCTAATCAGCAGGCAGAACTTTTCTGTATAGTCCACAATCTATCCGGAGTTGGTCATAGCGACTGGCCTCCTACTAGCATCTCGCCTGACCAATTTGCAGCATTTTAAAAATCTAAAGTGGAGGCCATCTGCCAGGATCTTACCCCCTATTTGAAAACAGTAGATCGAGCAGAGATGTCCAGCACTCCGCCTTGCCTGATGAGATGTAATCATTTTCTGCCTGTGACATCAAATATAGTGGACAAAGTGCTTGATCGCTGTCGGACCACCACCACCTCCCTTGACCCTTGCCCGGCCTGGCTAATCAAAGCAGCCAGGCCTGTAACAACTGAATGGGCCACTGCAATAATTAATGGGTCTTTCCAGGAGGAAAGATTCCATTCCTCAAGGAGACACTCATTAGGCCCATTAGGAAGAAACCAAGTTTGGCGGCAGACAACATTGGCAATTATAGGCCCGTCGCCAATGTTTCCTTCCTTAGCAAAGTGGTAGAGAGGGTGGTGGCTGACTAGCTCCAGGCCCTTTTGGATGAAACCAATGCCCTGGATCCATTCCAGTCGGGCTTCAGGCCTCACCACGGCATGGAAACTGCGTTGGTCACCCTGTTTGATGACCTTTTGAGGGAGGCCGGCGGGGGCAAAACGTCTCTGTTGGTCCTCCTTGATATCTCAGCCGCCTTCGATACCATCGAACACGGTATCCTCCTGGGGAGGCTGTCCGAGTTGGGAATCGGTGGTCTGGCACTTGCCTGGCTCTGATCCTTCTTGGAGGACCGTCCTCAGAGAGTACAGCTCGGGGAGAGTGTATCAGCCCCATTGAGCCTCAATTGTGGGGTTCCACAGGGCTCGATTATCTCCCCAATGCTGTTTAATATCTACATGAGGCCGCTGGGTGGGGTCATTAGGGGATGTGGGCTTCATGTCATCAGTACGCTGATGACACCCAGCTCTACATCTCCTTTTTTCCAACATCAGTGGATGCCGTTTTGTCCCTTCAGCGCTGCCTGGAGGCCGTACTGCAATGGATGCAGGAGAATGGACTGAGGCTGAACCCAGACAAGACGGAGGTCCTGAGGGTGGGTGGCCCTGATGTCAGTGGTTTGGGAAACTCCCTCTCTTTTGGGGGAGTGACTCTCACCATGAAGAGTGAGGTTCGCAGCTTGGGGGTCCATCTGGATCCGGTGCTTACCATGGAAACCCAGGTAGCGTCAGTGGTCCGCTCCACCGATTTCCATCTCAGGTGGATTACTCAGCTGCGTCCCTATCTTGATGTTGGGGCGCTAACCACTCTGGTCCATATGCTTGTAGTCTCGAGATTAGACTACTGTAATGTGCTCTACGTGGGGCTACCTTTGAGGTTGATGCGGAAACTTCAAATGGTGCAGAATGTGGCGGCCAGACTTCTCACCGGGGTAAGAAAATATCAGCATATTTCCCCCACTCTGGCTGCCCTGCACTGGCTGCCCATTCTTTTCTGCATTGATTTCAAAGTGTTAATGATGACATATAAAGCCCTAAACGGTTTAGGACCTCAATATCTAGCGGAACGCCTCCTCCCACCTAGATCTACCCGAATCACTCGTTCTAGCCAGGACGGGCGGCTGAGGGGCCTAACGCCAAGGGAGGCCAGGAGAGACAGAACAAGAAACCGGGCCTTCTCGGTGGTGGCCCCTCACCTCTGGAATAGTCTGCCAGCAGAGATCTGCCTGGCTCCCTCGCTGGGTGTTTTTAAGAGCAAACTAAAGACCTGACTCTTTAGACAGGCTTTCCCTCCTGTCATCACCTAATGACTTTCCCATTTTGAATTATATTGTCACTGTTGTTAATTATATTGCTTTTGCTTTTATGTCTTATTGTTAGCCACCCAGAGTAGACTTCGGTCTAGATGGGCGGGGTACAAATCAAATAAATAAATAAATAAATAAATAATAAGTAGCTGTGATCTCATGATGCCTTACTGAACACACTTCAGGGTAAACATAAATTGTTGCTACTGTGTGCCCTCAAGTCCCACCCAATTTATAGCAACTTTAGTAGGATGTTCAAGGTTTGTGAGATATTTCAGGAGCGGTTTTACCATTGCTGCCTCCCACTGAGTTTCCATAACTGAGTGGGGATTTGAACCCAGATCTCATGAGTTCTATGTCTGTTACTTTGTTCACTGCACCACACTGGCTATCACAAGCAAGCAGAGGACTAGGCTATAAAGAAGTAGAAGGAGGATAGGAAATGCATGGCACTCCAGATGTTTCTGGACTGTAACTGACAGAATCCTTCACAGCTTTCCTGGCTTCCAGAGCTTCATCTTTCTGGATGGCTTCCTCATGTCACTGTATTCATTCTTATTAAAAGTAACTTTCCAAACTCTGCTTGTTGACTGTAGCATCAAGTGCTCTCTTGCATATGTGAATGAATGAACTTGGTAAAGAGCATCAGCTGACAACATGTTTACTGAACTTATGCCCTTCATGGCTGGTTACTTCTGATGGCGGCGGTGACCGGGGGGGGGGGGGGGGAGGGAGACAGAAGCCTACATCCAGCAAGTAGTTAAGGCAGAGTGCTGCCAGTGTCCTTCAAGAACACAAGAGCAAAACACCTCCTGGAAGACCTTTATAATGTTAAGACAGTGGCATAAGTTCCAGTATTGGGCAAGATCCTCGGACAGGGAAGGAACCATTTGACCCATGGATCACATGTGGCTCACAAGGCTGTTTTACTTCCCCTGCCTGCTTGATGCACCAGTTCTTGTGTATAAATGCCAAAAGGGTGTGAGTCATCTAAAAGAGGATGCGTGCCCCTCATCTTTCTAAAAAGAAGCTGTGCAACCCCCAGATTTTTAGCCAAACCCCAGAAGTGTTTTGTAAAAAAAGAATAGAAGTGACATTTTCATTCATCTGTTTTCATTTCGGCGAGTGTCGTGGTGTCAGAAAATGGTTCCCAGACCGCCAAAGTTTCCCTGGCTTTGTGCTAGAGCATGTTGTGGATGACGTGACCTGGGCTATCCCGAAGGATACTGAGTCTGTTCCAACCTGGGCCAAACCTCATTAATGCACATATGAGGAACAACATACCTTCCTTACCCCAGGCTTAATTTAATGCGTAACTTAATGGGCATAAGCCTGGCTGAACAGGGCCCTTATTCTGTATATATACCTCCACATTATGGCCCAACCAGGACGGTCTGAAGAATCTGAAATAAAATTAATAGAAGAGCAAAAACAATCAAAATGACATCTATAATATAATAGTTGTAAAACTATTATGTTGATGTCTATTGATGATCAATAATTGATAAATGTTCTCCTCATGGGAAGATTGAGCCAGAATTAAGCCCATTTAAACCTAATTGATTTCAATGTGGAAGTTCTGCTTCCCTCCCTCCTGACACAGTCAGTAGGACTTTACAAGATATATATATAAGAAGCACACTTTGCAACAATCCTTCATTATGGCTGTGACCATGCCTGTTTAATAATTTTGGCCAGAGTGTAGGAGGGTGTGAAACAACAGAGTAAACAAACAAACCTGCCACTCTAAAAGCATAAAGGATTCATCGATGGGAGCTAGTGGACTGGTTGGCTCAGTCAGCTGGCTGTGGGTGACATTACATTATGCAGGCGGAGTACAATTATTGCTGATCCTTTCTCCCTTGCTCCTCTCTCCCTGGCTGTAAATTGTAGGAGCAGATGGATGATCTGGGCAGGTTTCCAGAGTCCTCTATGCTCTGGAGTCCTTCAGTCTGTCACAAGCATTTCTGGAAGTTCTGTACTAAATATGCTTCTGAAGTTTGCAAGGAGTGACCTGCAGCTCTGAAAGACAAGGGCAAACATGTCACACAGCCCAAATTTAACTACAGTTGTGTGACTGAGGCTATGAGGATTACAGGGGTTCTTCTCACCAATGTCTTTATACCAATGTGGGTATTCTGCATTGATATCCAGTGTGGCAGAGTGGATAGAGTGACTGACTAGAACTTAGGAGACCTGCATTCAAGTCCCCACTTGGCCATGAAAACTCACTGGGATGAGTGGCATGTTTAATACCACACCTTAAATATCTCACATGCCTTGAAAACTCTATTAGAATTGGTATAAGTCAGATGCAATTATACAGCACATAAAATGCACATTCTACATTAGGAACAGTTACATACTGCCTTCCCTTCATGGAGTTCAATTTCCCTGCCTCTACCCTCAAAACAACCTTGTCAGAGTGTAGGCTTTGAGCAAGTGACTGGCCCAAGCTCACCTCTAGCTCAGTAGGGAATTTAAACTGAATTTTTCCAAATTATAGTTCAGTACTCCAATCACACTGGCTCCCTTCAGATTGTTCACACCCATGGACAGTGTGAGCCACCTCATGAACCTTCTTAGGCTGAAGCAGTACCTATATCAGAGATGGTGTGATATATTTTTGTCAATAGCCAGGTCAAAGTGCATGATGCCTAAAGTTAGACAACTTATTTTGGGACATAAACCAGAGTAAATCCTCATATGCTCTTCTCCCTGTGACTGGCACCAGTATTTACAGGGACAATATTCAACAGTAACAAAAACAAATAAGGAATAATTGTTTGTTGTCATTTTATGACACCCAGTATCTGCTACTGGAGGCAATGGCAAAGACCGTCCTCTCACTAATGGTCATGTCAGCTGTGGTGCATTTGGGCCATAGACTGTAACATGTTGTTTGGCCCTCATTGTAAGTACAGTAACCAAAGCAGTCATCTTAACAAACCAAGAGCTTCTTTTCATATCTAGACAATAACTCTCAATTTCTCCACTAATATTGTTGTATATATATGATCCAGTAGAGCAGTTAGTGAATTTTGCATTCTGGATTTAACCATCTTGGTGGAGAGGAGGAGTTGTGTTTTTTTTTAAAAAAATCTAAATCCACAAAGTCTGCATTACTTCACTTCCTGCAAAATGTGACCTGCCATACCCATATGCTGCGGTTCTAAGATTATGATGATGATTAAGTCAACATTGCTGTGTTTGGGAGTCCTCCTGCTCATTCTGTTGAGCAAGGCCATAGACTTCACCCCTATAGCCCTAGCCTGAGGCATGACACAGGAGTGATTGTTTTGGCTATCTAATCAGAAGGCACTCCCACATCAGTGATTATTGCGAAGGCACAAGGGCGGGTTCTTCTTTTACCAGACAAGCCTTACTCTGATGCAACCTGAAACCAAACTGTAGCAGCTACACGTGCCTCTAATGCTGATTTGTGTCAAACATGCCCCAGAGATCAGGCATTTCCAAAACATTGCAACAGGTATTAGAACCCATGCACACCTGTATGTCCTTGTGCAAGTTTCAACTGGCCCTGTTTGATTTCTTACACAACGAAAAACACCCTGTCATGTGTGTGGATGTCAATCTTTATTTAAAATCACTCCACCATGAGGCAGAATGAGGTGGTCATATCAGGGAGTAGGGGCTAGAAGGTGGCACCCACGTGTTGTAGAAGAGGGTAGTGTACTGCACAGGTTATGTCCTATAGCCCTGAGCTAGCCTGCTGTCTTGGAGTGTAATCGAGGAGACAGCCTTATTGCCCCTATTAAAGGAGGAGTCTGTTGTTCACAACTTTGTACATGGGATGGGAAGGAGCACCATTTCTTTCTATTGATTGATTGATTGATTATTTATACTCTGCCCTTCTCCTAAGAAAGGACCCAAAGTGCCTTACATCATTAAAACACAATATTAAAAACAATGAATTATTCAAATTCACTATTATTAAGAACGTTAATTAACATTATTAAGAATGTTAGGTAAAGCATCACTAAAAGAGATTTAGAAGCAACAAAATGCAAACCATCTTGTTCTAAAACCTCTCCTAGACAGTCTGTCACTAGGGCAAAGCCTGCTTGAAGGGAAATCTCTTTGCCTGCTTGCGGAAGGACAGCAAAGATGGAGCCAGCCTAGCTTCCCATGGGAGGGAGTTCCAGAGTCTAGGAATAGCCATAGCGAAGGCTCTCTCTTGAGTCCCCACCAAGCCTCTTAAAATTACAGAGCCAAGTGATTTTGTTTGTTGTGGAAGAGGGCAACTCTTACAGACGAAGGCCATGTGAGCATAGTGCCATGTCATGCGGAAGATACTATCTGAAATTGTTATATTTTATTTTAAAAAACCCACAGACATCTGTGATACAAATTGTGGGGGTGAGTGAGGGATGGGAATTATAGACCTTTCTCAACCTACTTATCACAGGTCACTGGATGCCCACTGGGCAAAGGTGCTTTGGTTTGTGTCTAATGTGAGTTGGGACCAGACGGGAATAGCTAGATACGCCACCTATATAAATCCTACGTGCCATTTATTTCTCTCAGACCTGCATAGTTACATTGTAACAGGATTTTCTCCCTTGTTTATCTGAAGTCAGTTGTGTGGGATTTACGAGGACAGTTTTGTCCTTGGGAAGCTACAGTTTCTCAGCAGTATTCTCAAGTATATTTACAAAATGTGTCATGTTTCCTCTAGCCCTCGAGTCCCAGGGAGGTCACGTTAATGTGTACTGGACTGCAGCCTTAGTTTTCAAACAGTGCAGTCCTGTGGATGCTTACTCAGAGGTACTCTCATCTGGTTCACATTGATTGCATCCTAAATGACCATTTATCAGACCACCAGGGCAAAACTTCCAGGAGAAGATGTTTATGTTTAGTGGCAGATAGAATAAAGCTACACAAAAGGTTGCCTAAATGGAAGCTAAATTAAAGACTAACCTAAGTCCTGTTGCTTTCAGTTGAGACCATTCTAAGTGTGATTAAATGTGGATGGAGCTCTTTCTTTCAAAAGTCAGTGAGGCTAATTGATAAATCAGAAACTGGATTATTGCCCAGAATCCTATTATTTACATCAGCAGGCATTAAGTCCATCAACGTAAATCTCCACAGTAAATTGCTGCCCAGTGAAGAAGTCAGGACTTGTATTTCTTGCTGCCTAGCAGCTGCATGCCATGCACCCAACTGGAAATGCAAATGCTTGACTTCTTGTCTAGCAGCAATTTGCTGTTGAAATTTACACTGAGGAACTTATTTTTATGTAAGTGTGCATAGATGTCTGCAGGGTGGGCAGAGATGAGGAAAGTTCTTTTGGGGCGACTATAATTCCCACAACATCCTGTTCAACATGGTCAGCAGCAGCCATATTGATAGGAGAATAATGGGAGTTATAGTTTTTTGAAAGTGTATTTTTTTCCATTTCTGTGTGTGCTTGATAGGGCTGAGGGAGTGTGAGTGGATGGCGGAACAGCACTATGGACAGAACCATGAGTCATCGCCTTTGTTCATGCATGCCCATTGAACCAATTAACCTGGCCCGCTCTTTTTTGCTTTTACTGGCAGCTTGATCTGCAGAATAATCATTGGGCAGTTTTCACAGTTAGTGATAAGCACTGTGGTCTGCCCAATATTTGTAGATTTAAAAGTACTATGGAACAGAAAGGCCAGCCCCCCTCCCAAATGTTGGCAATCTTATAATGACTATTCTATGGTATCTTTCTTACTAGTTCTGTGGATCTCTTACAAAAACAATCTTCTCTGAAATACATGCAGCTGGACACCCAGTGAGGAGCCAGCCATGTTGTGGAGCATTCAGATCACCACTGTTTTGTTGTAATCATCAGCAAAGATTAAGAGAAGTAATCACAGATTGAACACAAGCCCATAAAATGACTATACAAGTCAGCCCGCAGGGAATATACATTGGCAATTTGTACCAAATCCATGTATAGCTTGGTTTCATGAATTATATGCCCCTTTAGATATTGTGGAGAACACAAAAGCCATCACCCACCACTAGTGGTTATGCCTACTTCAGTTGAGGGAAAGGGCAGTCCTGCAACAAATGGAAAGCCATCTTCTACAGATGTTGCCCGCCACTGTTTTATTTAAAACTTTGTGTTCCCAATGAAAGATACAGATTAGCTGTGCAATGCAGTCCGATGATGTCTACTGAGAAGTAAGCCCACCAATGGAAAAGTTAGCTAACTGTTAACTGTTTAATTACCTTGAGCCCTAAAATTGTTAATTCATTTAAGATTAAATCAGAGGGGGCAATTCTTTAACAGTTATGTTGTTGTTAAATTCCCATTTCAATGTAAGTTGTGTAAATAACAACAACAACAACAACAACAACAACAACACTAATACTAATACTAATACTAATACTAATACTAATACTAATACTAATAATAATAATAATAATAATAATAATAATAATAATAATAATAATAATAATAATAATAATAATAAATAATAATAATAATAATAATAATAATAATAAACTTATAACTGCAGAGCTGGAAGAGACCTTATGGATCATCGAGTCCAGCCCCTGTCAAGGAGGCACAGTGGGGAATTGAACTCCCAACCTCTGGCTCTGCAACCAGATGCCTAAACCACTGAGCTACCCAGCAGTTTACTACAACAAAGCTTTACTAGGGAAAAAAGTCCATTATTTTATTCAACTCTTCCTGTTCACTTTTTTAAAAGTTTGGACTGAAGGAAAAATACTATGTAAATCTTGGAAAAACCCAATTCCCATGTACTCCACCAAAACCTTTCTCTTGTTTTCCATCTCCTCCTTTGTTATAATCCTACCTCCTTACCCTCTCCCTTTCTAACTTTTTGATTCCCAAGTGGATCCTAGCAAAAATCCCAGGGAGCCAAAATTCAGTTTCTTGGGACAGATGAAACATAAAGTCCAACATGGAACACAAGACGACCAGCATCTGGATGCAAAGAAGACCACCCCACTTCCAAGCAGTCCTTAACACCTGTTGGCTTAAAATCATTTAACTGGCCCCGACAGGCTAATTAAAACCATGGAGACTACCAGGTTTGCACTCATTCATTTAAGTTCTGTGCTCTGTACATGCAACAAGGCATGTACACTTCAAGGCTTCTTATGGCTTATTCCCAGGGAATATCTGGCCTCCAGATGTTATTCAACTGCAGCTCTCATTAGCCCAAGCCAGTAGCCAATGGTGCAAGTTTATGGGAGCTGCAACATCTAGTGGGCCACACATCCCCCACCCTAATCTAACCATTATATCACATTACTAAGGGTTGTTATGGTCATTGAGTCGCCTTTGACTCATGGTGACCCTAAGAATGAGCAGTCTCCAAAATGCCCTGTCCTCCACTGCCCTGCTTAGCTCTTGTAAACTCAAGCCAGCAGCCTCTTTTATGAAGTCAGTCCATCTCATATTTGTTCTCCCTCTTTTCTTGCAGCCTTCCACCTTTCCCAGCATCATTGTCTTTTCCAGAGAATCCTCCCTTCTCATTATGTGCCCAAAGTAGGACCGTCTTCATTTCAACATTTTTGCCTCCAGAGATAGTTCAGGTTTGATTTGATCTGGGACCCATTTGTTTGTCTTTCTGGCAGTCCAGGGTATCTGCAAACCTTTCCTCCAGCATCACATCTCAAATTATTATTTTTTCTGTCACCTTTCTTTACGGTCTGGCTTTCACATCCATACATGGTGATCAGAAATACAAGAGTGTGGATGATCTTGGTCACAGTCTCCAGTTACATATCCTTGCACTTGATTATCTTTTCTAATTACTTTATTGCTGCCCATCCTAGTCTCAGACTTCTGACTTCTTGGCTGCAGTCTCCATTTGGATTGAGGACTGAACCAAGGTATACAAAATCTCTATTTCAATTTCTTCGTTGTCAGTGCTAAAGTTGTGTAGTTCTAACTTTAATTACATCTTTGCTGCCTGCCCACAGTCTCCACGATCACTTTATGAAACTTTCACAGGTGAGGCAAAGAGCATTGTTCATGTTTTCCCATGCCTTTACTTTGAATGTAAAACATTTTAAAGGGGCTCTTGTTTGCTGGAAATGAGCTGTATCATTTAAACAGTTTGTAAGTTACTTATTCCAAGCCATAATATGTTTTCACAATGTGTGTCTGTGTAAAAGTGCAGGAAGCGAGAGAGATTTTTTCTCTCTTCCTGCCTCCAGGAATTCCTCTGGTATTCTGGCCCATAGCTTACAGGGGAGCTGCTGAGGTTCACATCAGTTTGCAGGTTCAGCTGAACAAGCAGTGGGGAGAAATAAAGAAAATTGCTGTCGGGGTGTTTCTTGCAGGTTCTGGCAGCATTTGATGGATGTTGTTTTGATGAAGCATAAAGTTCAGAATCAGAACAGGAGCTGTGTAATATAAACTGGGACCCATTGTTCAGCTTCTGAGCAAAAAATGCCAAATAGCAAATAATCCCTTCCTTGTTTAAACAAGCTAGCAAGACCCTCATACCAAGGCATCTATGGCACTGTTGGCATAAGATACACAAGATAAACTCATGATCCAGTGCCTGGGGAAGGTCCGTTTGACTTTGTAAATGCCTGATGTGTCAATCATGGCTGAATAAGCAGCTCCAGGTAACCATGGAAGTGAGGGAGGCTGACGATTCTTGCTTTCTCTGTGCATATTTATTTTCACAGGCTTAGTTGATCCAATACACTCTGCTGCTTCAGGCAAAAGACAAGATGGAACCACTCTCCCACTGTTCTAGTTCCATGTACAAGGCTGCCCAGACAAGGAGTGCAACCAGAAATGGGAAAAGTTACTTTCTGAGACTGTGGCTGTGCTAGCTATAGGATTTCTGGAAGCTGCAGTCCCAGAAAGTAAGGACCTGTCCAGACAGGTATATAGCTTACTGTTTGGATTGCTTTTGATGCAGTTTGGTTCAATCAAATTACCACATGCATTCTGACTTACAGCGCTCCATCCCAACCTTTTTTACAGCTGTCCCACTCCTTTCTGACACACTGCTAGGGCTACAGTTTTCCTGCACAATTCAGCACACTCCTAATTATCTCATTGTGACTGTAGCCTGTGTGGATGGTTAGTTTACACCCAAATTGAGTTGTGAGTGGTGTTATCTGAGATGACAATCTTGTCATGTGTTAGGAGGGTTGTAACATTTTACAGGAACCCACCGTCCTTTATTTTTATTTTTTTCTACTGCTTCTTTTAAAATAGTTCCCTCTTGATGCAGCACTATTCTAGAAAAATGAGATACATTTGAGTATTATGTGTACTATGTCAGGCAGGTGCATTGCTGTTTTGCTAGGTCACTTTATTTAACCAAGAAAGAAAGAAAGAAAGAAAGAAAGAAAGAAAGAAAGAAAGAAAGAAAGAAAGAAAGAAAGAAAGAAAAGTTACCATGGCCCACTGAATGAGGGTCATAGGAAAAGCCAGGGAAGGGGGGGGGGGGGTTAAGACTTACTCGTGAGTAAACCAGCAAACCAAAGGCCTCTTTGGACCTTTCTCATGGGAGAACAAACATCTCCAGTATGAACAGAAGGATTGCTCATGTGCAAGGTAAGATAGATTGCACTGAAGATAAGCACTTTTAAAATTTGAACCAGACTCCTCCAGTTTCCCCTGTCTGGACAGACTCTAACTTTATTCATTTCTGACTTTGACTCTGGTAACAAGATAGCATTCATTACACCTGAAGGCAACAGGAAAACGTAAAGGTCAGAGAGGAGGCTGTGTGTACATATAACTATATCTACTCTCCATTTACTCCTGAAGTGGCTGTCTTAATACCACTTAACTGTATGACAGGTACAAGAGCTGGATTCCCCCTCCCCAAGAATCTCATTTGGGTGGACAGATTTCAGGCTTGCAAGATTAACTTTCTTCTTTTTTTCAAACTCAAGATCCCCTGGTTAGAGACTGGCTTAAAAAGCATGCACTTAAAATTAAAGAAAGGTGAGCACAATCAATTGTTTGGGCCATGTGAATTGAATGGAGCTAACAGTTCTTTGATGCAAAAATCCATACCTGGCCCTCACAAGCTTTTTTCTTTTCAGCAGGTGGGGCATATCGCTTTCCCCAAAACTTTAAGAGCCTGAAATGATTGATGTTCTACTGAAACTCCCCCAAGAAATCTACCCGTAAATCCCAAACCACCTCCTTCCAACTCCTGCCCTACAGTCAAGATGCAATCATTGATGTCCATTATGGATGCCCAACCTGTTGAGGACAAGACTGAGCTAGATGTGACTTGGTAAAATATAACCTCCTACCCCTATTTCAATCTAATAACAAGGAGGAGCCCTGGTTCAGGTGCATGAAGAAAGAGATTCCTGCTGGTGATTTGTCTGTAACGTAACATGCCTGTATAGATTTCCATTCTCTTGGGTCATGAGCTTCTTCACCACATCCAACTTATGAGATCCTCACTTTTCTTTAATTTACTCTCTCTCCTGGTATCCTATATCCATTTGACATAACCAAACTGATTCATTAAATCAAACCTTGGATCTCTGTGGAGCTTGTCCTGCAGAAAGATTGTTGTCTGCTATTACCATGAAGCCTCCACTCAACCTACATTTATCACATATGTAATCACACATTTGCTGTATCAAATCCCCCAACAGGTTGGAATGGATCAATCCTCTAATGTGCCAGTCTCATTGTGTAAACTGACATCTAGTGTCTGTCAGTCACTAGCTGCAGTGAAAACTGGCCATGGGTTTTATCGGACTGTTTGAAATGGGTTTTATCGGACTGTTTGAAATCGATCTGGCAGGAAAACCTGAAAGAGTAACTTTTTGGACTGTAACTACCAGAATCCCCCAGCTCTCAAGGCAGAGTTTGTGGCATGCTAATGGGGAATGAGAAGGAGATGTAATTAGATACAACAGACAAGCACCAGTCATGCTGCTGCTTGACAACTCACGTTGCTGCTCACTTCTCAGAGCTACACCTTCCTCTGGCCCCCAAACAAGGCTAGCCACATCCCAGAGTGTTTCCTCACTCTACAATTAAAACATACCTCTAATGGAAGGTGGATTGAACAAACACTTGAAAAAACAAGTTTATTTTCTAAAACAGGAAAAGTCAGACTTGCAACTAGGATGTGCATTTGGTTTCATAAATATTCAGAATTCACCAAATAATTCCGATTTGGATAGTTCTGAATATTTGTAAGTCAGAATATGATTGTTTTGAATATCTCTAATAATAATTCCTAATATTTGGAATCCCATCTACTCCCATAGATTAGAAAGCAAAAGCTAGGTTTCTGCTTGCTAGAGGAAGACGTGAACATGAAACCAATTTCTCAGGCATCCTGGAATGGTTTCTTGAGAAATGAAACCAAAAGACACTCTGGCATCAAGGGTAATGGGGGCAGGGAACTTTGTATCTCCTGCTTGGGGTTGCCATGGGTTTCCCAAGAGAGCGGGGCTGGATTGAGAGCAAAATCTATAGATTATGTCTATTTGCACCAGTGAAATCTAGAAGCAGGCACAGACGCCAGAAGGTGTTTTTTTTCCTCCCCCCCCCCCCCCCAGTTGAAAGGTTGGTATAGCTGCTTATAAATCCCCTGAGCATTTGCTGTTAGGATATGCTCTGGTGCAAGCCTGCACTACAGCAATTTTCTCTGTGTCCTTTTCTGAACCCTCAACTTACATTTACATTCTCTTATTGTATATTGTTTACATAATATAGTTAGGAAGAAGATTTAAAATTATTAGATTCGTAGATTAATATGTTATAAATCAACAGGGTAATGTTATATTAGGTTTAGGACCCTTTGAGGTTTATCAGCTGCATAGGTGGTGCTAGATTTATATTATAGTGTCAGGCTACTGGTACAGCAGCAGTTGGTCTGGGAACAGGTGGCACATTTTACAAGTGACAATCTGGAGCACCCAGGGTGCAAAACTGGCCTATCCCTGATAGGACACTGGTGGGAGGTAGAGGCACTGGTCTTTTAGCTAAAGGACCAACTCTGCTGCAGGTTTGCCTTCTTGTGGAAGGAGGAGTACATTCTAGCACCCTTTGTGGGCCCTCGAACTAAACAGCGGATCGACGGATATTAAGCAACAGCAAGACGGTGAGCAGTGTGAACCATCTTTCCATCACATGCAACAACAGCTAGTGAAGGAGTTTCCAGCTAGCTCTGAGGGGGTCATGTGGAGCAGGAAGAAACTAGCAATGTTCCTATCACCCCAAACAGCAGTACCAAGAATTGTATTCGAGAGTCCGAGTCCCTCACCCTTGCAACAACAGGGCAAGCTTTCTGGGACACTGTCTTGACAAGGACGGCTGGGGGCCTGTCCTCCAGAGGCACCCCCCCCCCAAGAGAGAAAGCCATGGCAAAGGCAGACGTACATTGCAGGAGCCCTGCAGGCCAAGAGAGACCGGGCCCTTTTCTTACTAGGCTGAGAAGGAGTCCATTTGGGGAGATTTGGCCAAGGTGGCAGTGGGGACCGCTGCCTTGCCCTCCAACTAGTGCGCCCAGTGAGAAAGTCCCCTCAGGCAGGGGGACATTGTCTGGGGCTGTAGAAAAGCTTATTTTCCTTAAGATCAACCCATTGTTACTGGGCCTCCCCAAAGTCTCCTTTAAGGAAGAGACAGTGGCATGCTCTGCTCATAGTACTAGTAGATATGCCATGTTTCCATCTGCTGCCACTCCTTCTGCTACCCCCAGGATTGTGCTCACTCACTCAACTGTGCTGTGCCCCATGCTGTTGGCACAGTTTCCCTTCCACCACAGGCTATCTGCTGCTCCAATCTGCCCACCAGGGGCTGCCCAAGGGCATTTGCCCACTCCCCAGTGCCACCTGTCTTCTGCTTCCCCAATGCTCCTGGCATTTCCTGCTGGCATTCCTACTGTTCAGGGTTCAATCAGTATATCTGTTACAGTCATTTCCTAACAGCTAGACATTGCTGGCTGTTGGTGTGCACTCTTTGTGCTGGAACAAACCACTGAACAGCAAAGCTTGAAAGCCCCAGGACCCTTTGAAACATCATGGAGGAGACCTGGATACTGCCATCAGATCCCGTACAGCTTCCCTTGATATCGCTGTCTCCTCTGAGCACTTGAGACAGTATCATACTGAGCATAAAGGCCCACCAACATAATAATAGGGGATCTTGTCACTACAATGGCAATGCTTGTGTGAGATCCCCTATTACTACATTGGTGAGGCTTTCCAACTCAGGGGAATGTTCAATAAAAGGCTGGGCTTTTGGAGTAGACTGTTTGCAAGCGACACATGGTTGCTACTGAAAACAGCATCTCTGTTTCTCTTTTTCCTTCTCCACCCCTCCGATAATGTCATGTAAGTGAAAAACCTGCAGTGTTTAGCCCTATTCAGGCATTCCCAAAAAAAAGGTGCTAATTGGAAAGCTTGAGCCGTGGGAGAAAAGTTCTAGCCCTACCAGCTGCTGTCTTCACAGGAGAGGGGACTGCCTGGAGGAAAAGGTTTCTGCTACATATGGAATCTTTTCTATGCAGTTGGAGACCCTGAAGAAACAGGGTTACTGATCACATGTGGGAGAGTCTACACAAGTTGCAGGCTTTCTCCTCTTCATCTCTACATGGAGAAGGCGACAGGCTCAGGGGCAGAGCTAGGAGCCCTCTGCCTGCTCACGCTTCCAAATACAGTAAACCAGAAGCGTGGCCATGTTAGTTCATTTCAGCATGTTGGCAAAATTAAAGAGGAAAGCGGGGGAGAGGAAAGAAAGAAAGAAAGGAAGAAGAAAGAAAGAAAGAAAGAAAGAAAGAAAGAAAGAAAGAAAGAAAGAAAGAAAGAAAGAAAAGAAAGAAAGAATGAATGAATGAATGAATGAATGAATGGAGGGGCACTCAATGACTGAATCCCTGTTGCTTATCATAAGAAAATTCATACCTTTCAGTCCATTCTTAACTAGCAGATAAAATATCTCAACCACAATTCTTGGGGAGACACACACACAAATCAAGCCAGTGTGCCTGTGCACCCCCGAGGATCATGGCAGGAACTCTTTTATTTGCTGGCTAGGAATGGACTAAAATAATTTTGATATGCTAGGCAACAGAATTTCAACCCTTCTGTCTGAAGAAGTGAAGCTAAAAGCTCGCACAGAAACAAATCTGTTAGTTTTTAAATTGGCCACAACATTGTTCATCTCCTGTTTCTTCCTTTTCATTTTTTTTAATTAACCCTTTCTGAAAGATTGAACAAACCTATCATTACACGTTGAATCTCCTCACACACAGCAGCCTGTGAAATAGAGCAGAAATGTCGCCACATACAATCTTACACATTAAACTTCAAAGAAAACAAGGGGAGCAACAAAGGCAGGCCCACCATTTTGGAGGGAAGGCGGCCATGTGTCCCATCTAATAACCACTGCCATCCATGTGGGGCTTTGGGAGTACAGCTAGCCATGCATATCATAAGGCGCTAAACTGAACCTAATGCCAGAAGAACAGCCTTAAAACACCTCACACAAGCATCCCCTCAGGAAAAGCCTGTGTAACTAGATAGACCTCACAGCATTCTCTGAATGGCTGAAGCTGAATCTCAAGCATACAGAATGCAGGGGCGGCTTTCCCCATTAGATGTCCCCACCTCCTCTCTGACCTCTCCCACATTCCTCCGTATGTTATGGAGCCCTGGAAGATTTAATTGCTTTCTGTCTGTTACTCAAAAATTGTACAGTAAACTTGCCAGCCATTCTGCTGACAGTACTACTAATCTCTTGCTGATTTTTTAATAACCTTGCTGGGAACTTCCTCAGTCTTTTGCTTGGATCAGCTGCTACTGTGTCCCGATATTCTGGCTCATAAATGCACTGGATTTTTTTTCCAAATTATGATTTGTTCTTGCTTTGTTGAGAACCTAGAATTTAGGTAGAGGTAAAGGTTCCCCTTGACATTCAGTCCAGTCGTGTCCGACTCTAGGGCGCGGTGCTCATCTCCGTCTCCAAGCCATAGAGCCAACGTTTGTCAAAGACAGTTTCCGTGGTCATGTGGCCAGCGGCGACTAGATACGGAACGCTGTTACCTTCCCACCGAGGTTGGTACCTATTTATCTACTCGCATTTTTACATTGCTTTTGAACTGCTAGGTTGGCAGGAGCTGGGACAAGCGACGGGAGCTCACTCCATCGCTTGGATTCAATCTTAGGACTGCTGGTCTTCTGACCTTGCAGCACAGAGGCTTCTGCGGTTTAACCCACAGCGCCACCACGTCCACCTAGAATTTACCCAGCCTAATAGCAACCACAACGACATTAAGCAATTATGTATTAAAACATCTCCAACCCACTGGGCACTGTTCAATTATATATATCTTATTTAAATGCACTGCTTCCTTGCCCCCTCTCATTACTTACTTATATATGTGTGTGTGTGTGTGTGTGTAGATAGATAGATAGATAGATAGATAGATAGATAGATAGATAGATAGATAGATAGATAGATAGATAGATAGATAGATATATTAAAAAAAAGAATAGATCTCTGCTCTGCAGGTTTATAGTTGAAAGTAAGTAATGAGAGGGGCAAGGAAGCAGTGCATTTAAATAAGATTAAGGAAAAAAACTGCTAAAGAGTCAAGGAAATTGTGTGGCAAATGGAACTCCAAGCATATACAAACACAATGGCTTGTATCTGAAGAAACATTAATTTGGCAACCCAACCATGATAGCATTGTTGGCCTAGAGCTGAGCAGACCCAGGCCACTTGAACCAAACACCAAAGGAACATGACACACAGTTTCTTTTGGATGGAAAAAGCCACAACTTTACGAGTCACAGCAGCGAACAAAGTTGTGACAGAAAGAACATTCACAGAATCCATTACACCCAACCATTAGACCATGAACTGCCCACCAGCACCATATCTGCACCCTAAAATTACAATAACCCACAAAACCAAACCGAGAGGAGGAACTCTGCAAGCTGATGACTGAATGGAGCAGTGAGCTCCAATTTATATGCTGGGGAAGTAGACTAGATTAAAGCCTGCCCATTTCTGGTCCATTTGCTCACAGTGGTAACTTTGAATCACACACCCCCTTTGGCCAATCAGAGGCTGGCAGGAAGAACCCCCCTCAACAGCCGGCCTCCCAGCATCCTCAGTGTCTTGCAGAGACCATGTGGGAGTCACCTTGCTGCTGGAAGCCCCTGAATGACTTGCTGCTGCCTGCCTCTGGCCACAACTGGAGTCCCAGGTAAGTCTGGGTTCCTAATTTAAAGTGGCTGCCAGGACATCCTTATGTCTGCCTAGAGGTAAGTACTGCTCAGTTCAATGTGGCTTTCTCCCCAGTAAGTAGCTATGGGATTGTGGCCTAAAGGATCTGTGGAGAAATGAAACTGTAAATATTGTGTGGAGAGATGAGATCTTAGTGAATTAATTAAACATGCTGTCATTCTGCTGAACCAAACTGCCAGTGTGCAGGAGGTGTGAATTCTCCCAGCATCCTGAGCATCAAAGGACATCCTGTGTTCGAAGGACCTTTTGATGTCATGGAAATGCTTGCCTGTCTTCATCTTCTCAGGGCATAGATACCTGAGAGAATTACCTTTTGGTGAGAGCTCCCTTGCTGTGTTTAAAAGGGAAGCCATTAGAGAGTGATATCCTAATTAAAACCTAAGAGATTAGGATTTTCTCTTTTGTCTTCACCCATTCGCTGATAGGGGGAAGTCCATCCCAGCTCACTTAGGAGCATCTGGGAAGTCATTTGTCTCTAAGGTAGAAACGTGGAGTTTTGTTTTTCCTATTTAGTTATTTGTATCCTCATTATTGTAACCTTGAAATGTTTTCTTTTCAATTGGCAAACGTTTGCTAGTTTCTATCATTTTCCTTTATATGCTTTGGTTTAATTAACTTTATAAAACTGCTATGTCTGGTTTGCTGGCTACCAAAGAGAGGGGGGATAGTTCTAAATCCAGGTTTAACTTTTGGTTACTCTGCTAAGACAGTACATATGTTGGTCAAGGATGATCCCGAAGCTGTTTTTATTCTGGAATTTTGGGGGTGGGTGGCAGTTATCCTACTCACAGAACTCCCATGAAGATTCAGTCCTGGGAGTAGAGAAACTCTACTTTGAGGTGAGATGGGGAGAAAAAAATCATCACATGGTGGCAGCAATGAAAGTATCTGAGAATCTTCACAAGATCTAGTGTGAAACCTCAAAGGCTGGTTTTGTGAGGGACTAGAAGGAAACGGTTGTGAATAGAAATGTTTGTTAAATGAATTGCATATTCATGGATGCAACTTATATGCATAGATAAAAATCTATGGTACAATAACATAAATGGAAATCTAATACATCTCACCATGGTGAGAAAGGCTGTGATCAGAAGATCTTTGCGCCTTCTCAATCTAAGGTCCAGATACAAAGCATGGAAAGACAACTTCAAGGCCTCTGCTTTTCCTTCTCAGGGCTTTTTGTCTTGAAGCTAGACTTGGACTGGATAGATCTTCAAATAGAGTAGAACAGTGGCCCTTCTGATGTTTGTCAAAGTGCAAGTCCCATCAGCATAGCCAATGGTGACTGGCAGTGGTGTGACAGTAAATGTGGAACTGCAGTTGCTCATCACAATGTAAACAGAGGATGTCTCCAAACAGAGTACTATTGCATAAAAGTACCCTTTTTAAAGGTGGTTGCACATGGCTGCACATAACTGTTTCAGTTTTCCTTCCTCCACAAAATAGACGTAGATTTCTAAGTAGACTTAGTACCACCTCTTTTGCTTTGCCTCTAATACCTCTAAGGCCAACAAAATGAAATTTAGCAAGTACAACTTTTCTTTGCAATTCTTCCCCCATCAAGGTATGTTTTACTTGCTAATTTCTGTGTCAATCTGCCTTTAGACACTAGAATAGATCTACTAGGAAAGTGACTATTTTTATCCTAGAACTCTTTATCTCTAGTAGCTTCAGGTAGATGATGGTGACCTTCCCTAGAGGTATCTTATGCTAAGGAACAAAATAAGCTTCAAGGATGAATGTAATGTATGGTCCAAGTGTCAATGTTAAGTACCAGGCATTAGTAGGTAGTGCTTGCTTTTCACTATGAAGTGCTTAAGTACATTTTCCAGCTGATTAGAAGAAGAGGCAGCTACTCATCCTTACTCCAAAGAGAAACATTGCCAACCTGCGCTTCCCAAGTAGCACGCTGTTTTCTAAAAAAGCCTGTCATGTGATATCATTCTCAGAATTCTCTTCTCCATCTCCACATCAGTGTCTCTCATAGATTCATTTGTGGGCAGGAAGAAGGTGAAGGAACTTTGGGTGCCCTGCTCTAACACAAGCGTCTCTTTTTATACCTCATTGCCTCTTCCTACTATTTAAATCTTAATTCCCTCTCTGTAGTCAGTGGCACATCACTCACTCACTCATTTTTGTTTTTATTTTATATCATAATTGCAGGAAGACATTATGCATACAAAATGGAAGAGGAATTGTTAACACTGAAAAAGGTCAACAACCACTCAGAAGGCCTGCTGGTGGAGAAATATTTAATTTAAAGAGCTTATTCATGAATGTAGTGGCTGAAAATGAACAAGGCATGGTTAATAATGCCAGTGTTCATGTAATACAACAAATGTGAACTGGGAACACGCCTTTGTTGTAAGAACAAATATTTATATTTGAAATTTGCAGTGCCGATTTGGTACCTTTCCCGAGGGACTACTGTGAAGGTTACAAGTGGACCTAGCTCAAAATGTTACTAATGATTAGTTTCTGAGCTTGCCTTCTAAGCATCTGATACTTTCCTCATAATGATTAGATTAAAAGAAATATTGTTTGCCAATCTGATCAGAATTCATATGTAGTCTACAAACACATTGATCTGTCTTTCTGCCTTTCTTTCCTGAGTCCGCTGTCCCGAGTCAGTTTTTCCTGATCCAGCCAATAGTGATTAACTTATAGAACAGAAAATGGCCACATTTTTAATTTTTTTTAAAAAGTCTATTCTGTTTACCTTTCCAAAGAATTCAGATTGGCTATCAAAACTTAGCATTAAAAGCAGATGAAAACATAGTGAACAACTGTGAAGTAAAACACCCAGAAATAGCAGTAAAAGCCAACTTCCAGATACCAGAAACACAAACGTAAAGCGAGTCCATTACACCACAAGTACTAGGTTCAACACCAGAACTTGGAAAAGTGATGCTGTGACCTAACATTTCCAGATTTCATCAGCAATCATGGTAACTGGCAGGTATGAGGATTTTGGAATATACTGTCCAGAAATGTTACTGTTCCAGGCTCCGGGTTCAGAACCTTCTGGTACCCACCACTGAATGACTCCTAACATAGCCACATTTTCAGCATGTAATGGAAAATCAGCAGCGAGGGCACAAGGCACTCCTCTCTGGAAGGAACTGCCTGTTTCAGATGAGTTGCCATATGTTTTTTACTGCAGTTTACCTGAAAAACAGACATGAAACCACCTGTTTCACACATCCTGCTTCAAGGCGAATGATCCCCTTGAAGCAGGATGTGCAGCAGTCCCTTGCCCTCATGTGGGCCAGCGCTGGGAGGCTTCCTGCTGTTATTGACAGCACTGGGGTTGGGGCAGCCTTACCCGCTTGCCATGAGGCTAAATCGGAGTTGCTGGAGCTGGCCCTAGCTGCGGCAAAAACAATGTTGCCAGATAGCCAGCGCTGAGGTGGCCAGGAAACCTGCCTGCATTGGCTGGCCAGTGATGTTGTTGTTGCCTGAGGGGCCATTCCAGTAGTTCCATATTTGCCACATGTTGAGCCCAGCCTCACAAAATCAGAAGCCAGGGTACTTCCCAGCACTGGCTGGCAAGGGTGGAAGCCCTGGCATGGTTTAAAAATGACACCAATGCATATGTTTTGACCGCGCCAGGGATGGCATCATGTAAAATTATATCACTGCAAAGCAACTTTGGCCCTCCCTGACAGTATAGTTGCTGCTCCTGAGAAGGGCATTCCAAAGAAATCAATCCTACAAGTCAGAAGGCCTTGTATCTCATGGCTACCTCTATCCTTAAGCTAGGAGATGGAGGACAAAGTGGAGCATCTGAAGTTGAATAGGGTGCTTGTGAGACAACGTAACAGAGAACAGGGCCCACAATTTTAATGCCTCCCTAAAACAAGGCAGTGTTCAGTCTCTCTAAAAGAAGCCATAATATGACATTTGTTGAAAAAGCTCTCCCTGAAACATACTGTACTGGAGAACTGCTCAAATCTTCCAATCTTGGGCAAGGTTCTGAAGCAGTCTGTCCTGCTCATGTGGTTGTTGATTTCTGAGCAGGATGGGTGCCTCTTAGTCTGATCTCTCAAATCTGACCTTGGGTGATCTTGATGAGATCTAGACTCATAACAGTGTTTAGCCTCCTGATGGTATTTCTCTCAACCCCTCACCATACTACGATTTGCATGCAAAAATGGGGTCTAATATTTAGGCACAAACATATCATGACTTGGGTTGGAACCACACCATTGCAATAAACTGGGGAAATCATAGTTGCTGCCATTTAGTTGCAAACAGACAGAACTCTACTTGTAGCACACACCCAAACTGGAATGGTTCTCTCCCCACCCCCATGTTTTAATCCAGCATATTGAGACACATGGTGGGAGATACCAGTGTGGTAGGTGTGCACAGTGTCACCATGGGGATGTCAGGGGCTGGGCATAATGTCACATGACTGAAACGTCATGCCTTATTCCTGTCCCCACTTTTTAATTTTTTTAAAAAAGACATTTATGCACACCTTTGGATGTCTAATTTTAAATACAGATTTGTGAAATAGGAATCAGTTCTGTGCATGCATGAATGAAGCCACAAAGAAGAAGAAATTCAAAAACACAACAAAAGGGACAGACATAAAAGGTGGTTTAGGGAAGAGTAAACTGTGGTAAGCAGCAGCTTGGCGAAGGGGTGAGCAGTCAAATGGTGGGAGAAAAGAGGCAGTCCTGTACTGCCCAACACTGTGGTGTATCTGTAAAAAGGGATGAATGAATATATGAACTGGAGCAGAAAAGAGCTGGATTGGGTGCCATTTTGACAAGCTGTACAGCTTGGTGTCATGAGCTACAACAGAAGTTACTGTGTATTCAATCAAGGTTTTCTCGGAAGTGTAATTCTGGCCTCGCTTTATCCTGTGTGTTCTTTTGTTACTGCCATTACCTTCTTGTGGGGAATTAGAGGAAAAATAAAGTGGGAGTGCCACAGAAATATTATGATTGCATGTCACAGATATAAATGCCTGAATGTCATAGGGAGAGGGAGTCAGTAATATTTTGCTCTGAATCTTATCAAAGATCAGTCTAGTTCAACTTTGTTTCATCCAACCATGCTTCTCTGAGGTGGAAACTGGTAAGTAGGTCAAGAAGGCAGCTTCACCCTCCCTCCTTTAGCCTTCTTCCTAACATTCTGCTGCGTAAAATTGTAGTGCCTCTTGGTTATTCTGTCTTTGTCTGAAGCCACAGCATGCTTGACCATGTAATTGTACAGCGAGTTTTTTTTCCCTGCCTTTTGGTTGTCCTCCTTACATTTGCCCCTAAAATTCAGTTCTATGTTGGTAGAGGGCAAGTTGGGAGAAAAAGTGCCTTGTACCACCTTTCTTTTGCTCCCAGAAAGTAAACCAGCCCTTTTTCCTGCAGCACACAATGAGACCCTGTAGCATCGTAGAATGGTTCACTCTGGGCTTGGAACCACTGAAAGCATCCAGCCTCGTAGTCTATCCATGCATACTCACTGTCTTCCACCTCGGCCAAAGCCTTGTATCTGCTGCTTCTTCTTTCTTTTTTTTTTGGCTCATTCTGTCATGCAAAAAGTCCAGACTGGAAGGAATCGTCAGCCCTTTTTGCCAACAGGAAACAGTCAATTGTGTCCTTTATGAAACAAACCAAAGATTTCCTTGATGCTCTTCACGTAATTCACTGAGCTATCCTGCCAGCCAAGAAATAAGAAGCCATGCTATATTAGGTCTCGTCAAGGATAGGATGGTACAGTGCCTACACAAAAGAATTGTATCATTAGAAAACCACCCAGTATATCTTAATTGCTTACTTGATAATGTCATGTACTGCCCAAAAGGGAAACATCCTTGCGTGGTGTACAATTGTAAAAATCCAAAATAGTCTGTAAAATAACAAGAAAACAAAGAAAAGGACATCCAGTTCCAATCTTAAAATATTAGACTACTACTATAATAATCATGTGCCATCAAGTCAGTTCTGACTTATGGTGAGCCTGTTCTGGGTTTTCCACATAGAGAAAACTCAGAAGTGGTTGACCATTCCCTTCTTCTGGGGATGCCCTGGGACTGTGCAGCTTGCCCATGGCCACACAGGCTGGTTCTTCTCCCAGGAGGCACAGTGAAGAATTCAACTCATAACCTCAAAACCACCAATAAAACTGAGAATGAAAATGATGACTGAAACATTGAATGTCTGCTGGAAAAGACAGAAGTCCTAGCCTAGCTTCTGAGCTTACACAATAAGAGCGCTAGGCAAATGTCCCTAGGAA
Source organism: Intellagama lesueurii (assembly GCA_037013535.1). NCBI lineage: Eukaryota > Metazoa > Chordata > Lepidosauria > Squamata > Agamidae > Intellagama > Intellagama lesueurii. The sequence goes on along the minus strand of JBAJHW010000002.1, from coordinate 108,470,088 downwards.
GGGCATTCCACAGGAAGGACCATGGTGCAGCAGTGTGGTATTTCTTTCATAAGGATGGATCCCTTGCCATTTTGGTTAGGTTAGCAAAAGCCATGACTGTAAAACTGCTCTTTACAGATGATGCCGAAGGAAAATGGGAGCCTAGCCATGGAAAAATAGCTTCTACATCAATCTGACAACATGCATGTCTGTGAGCAGAAACTGATGAGATGGCAGCTTTGCAATTAGAAGGTGATAAAATATATCCTTTTACATCTGCATTGCTTCAAATCTGTTCTGCCTGCACTATCAACTTGCAATCCTATGCTTCTTCCCAATGACAAAAGCAAGATAATTTGCAACTTGGAGAGTTGTGGGAATGTGGAAGGAAAAGAAATGTTAGGAAAGCTAAGCTTCTAAATATGAAGCTGCCATCTTTCTGGTTTCTGCCAGATAGTAAGTGTGGATGTAGATGTTCCTGTGCATGTCTGTCTGTCTCTGCCATAGTTCCAAGACCACTAAATTTAAATATCTGAAACTCAGCATGCATACTAAGGGACCTTAGGGGTGGCCCACATGGGGTTGTTTTAATTTAAAATGGATTTTATAAATCAATTAAAATTTGTCTATAGGAAGTACCATCTTTAGTCACTAGGTGGCAGATTTCTCTAAATTCCTATAAAAAACATAGAGGAAACTCAGGCCTAATATGGAATGTTTGTTTCTTTACAAAGACAGTGGACAAATCCATGTGGTACTTCCCTCTCTACAAGACCACAAACAATTAAAAGACAAAGGAATGCATGATGTTGTGTGGAATAAATTGTTCATAAATATATAGACCAATCAGATGGAGAACAGGGACAAATAGTCACACCCGCCCCAGTATCTTACGCTCATTTCACCTGTGCCTTCCGGAATGATTGAAGTACAACTTCTATAATTCCCAACACAACTTCTTGTCCTCTGCATCAGGAGAGAACCAGGTCGAGGAAAGCTGTCACAGAAACTGCTTTGGTCAGCCAGAAACATATTAGAAATTCTGCCTAGCATACTAGTCCTGCTCAATTCAGACTGCAAAAGCAGCTCTTTCTTTTTAGCTCCCAGGCACACTAGGTCGAGTAGACAAATCCCAGTGGCTTAGAGTAGCCCCAAACCATCAAAAGCCATTAATCAGGTACAGCTGGCTATTCACCATTTTGTTGCTACTGTGGGGGGGGGGGGGGGACAAAAGCACCCGACCAGCTAAATTGAGAGGACAGAATTCTCTATAATTAAGAAACCAGCTCTTAACTGCATTAAGGAAGCAGAGAGGGAGCTTCAGCATCTAAGAGTACTCATTTGTACATAGGCTCATTTTGTTGTCATTCTCTTGAATTCACTTTGGCTCACTCAATATTTATCATTAAACACTTTTGACAAGATGCTGTACACCTGTTGAAATGTTTATTTAATCAACTCAGGCTACTCATTAATAAAACAGTTTCTTGTGACAAAGGACAATCCTGGAGGCATGTTGGGCATTAGAAAAGTGAAGAACCTTTCAGATGGAGACACACCCACCCACCAGAGTCTTTAGGTTTGCTGCCTCTCATACAGATGGTTTGGTCTTGTCCTCCAGAGGGGAATTGCTATAACAGAACATGAGGGAAGACGAGTCAGGAGAAAGAGACCAAGGTTTCCAAGGGCAACCATCAGCAAAAAGCAGGCCAAGACAGAGAGAGCAACAAAAGATGAGTCAGGTGGAAGACAATGTGACAAGAAAAGATGATATATAGAATGCCATCATGAAAACGGAGGAGAGGGACAACATGAAAAGCTAAAAACAATGGAGAACGGCAACAGCATTCAGGGAAAGAGAAGATTTGCTGTGTAATTCTACCACTTCAGGCAGAGATCCAAACCATTATGAAGGCCTCTTTAATTGCCATTTAAGATTATGAAGGCTTTCTCCCTTTTCACATGTTGCGCATTGCTTTAATTAAGGTTTAATGTCCTCATAATGTTACACTTCATGAATGATTTCATTTTATTGTAAATATTAAAGGGTAATTCATTCATGCTCAATGTTAGCCTATGATGTTAAGGTTTAGTAAGATATTATTGTTTCTGGGACTAGGGGCAAATTTTATACTTCTTCCATGGTAACAGCCTTGTAGGTAATCCTGATGTTCAGTAACAGAGCAAAGTATGCTTCAAGGTCTATTACTTTGAAGGTACTGTCAGCCGCTGGGGCTGGTGTTAGCTGAGCAGAGTTTTGCTCATGCATTCGTGTTTCCTAACTGTCATTGGTGGGCTTTGCAAAAAAGAGACGTACCGACCCACATAATATTCATACAGCACAAATGGAACCTCCTGTCCACTCTTAATTTATCAGGGTTGCTTTTCATTTATCTATTTATGTATTTGTATATTTTGTCTAGTAGTTCTGCAGGTGCCCTAGCACAATGTGTTCTAATACTATGATGGGTCGGGTGAAAACACAAACCAGCAGATCCTGCATTGAAATCATACACAAAGTGTTCAGGGGTGCACACAGGGATTGTGAAGCAACAGAAGCTAAACATAGCAGAAGACAAATTGTGCTGTGGAGAAAGCCGGTAATGCCAGTGCAGGAAGTAATCCTGGGAAGCATTTGGGGCACAAATGCAAAGGACGTATTCCAGCATGGCAGCAACTAGAGAATCTAGGGTAGATAATTCTAGCAAAAAGCGTGCTGCTTATATACCGCCCCATAGCGCCTCAAGCACTCTCTGGGCGGTTTACAAGTTAATTATGCAGGCTACACTTTGCCCCCCAGTGAGCTGGGTACTCATTTTACCGACCTCGGAAGGATAGAAGGCTGAATCAACCTTGAGCCGGCTACCTGGGATTGAACCCCAGGTCGTGAGCACAGTTTTGGCTGCAGTACAGCAGTTTAACCACTGCGCCATGAGGCTCAATTAAAAAGAATTTCAGGCGTAAAAAAGAGAGAGTTCCAAAGAACGGAAGTTCCCACATTTACAGTGAACATGCCCTGCTTAAGACATCACTTTTGACACCATCCCTGTATCTCTTTGAATCAATCCTTGCACATGCCCCCCGTTGCTTTTCTACATTGGCACAAGCAATCACACATGCCTGAACCAATGCAAGTACATTTGCTTACAAAAACATAGAGGCCTGAAAAACAGAGGAAAGAGTAAGGATTTTTTTTTTGGGTGGGGGGAAGGTCTGGGCTGATTCACATTGACTTATATATCATGTAGTCAACAGAAAATACTACAAATTAATCATGCCAATCCTGGAGCAAATCCAATACTATTTGTCAACATAGTGCCCCCTGAGTGCCATAGTCAGAGTTTCTGTCACCTCTGGGACCATGCAAATTAGCTGGCTTTGTTTCTTGATTGGTCTTCAGGACTTAAGCTCTAGATTCCTTTGAAATCTAATTTCACAAACATGAGAAAGGCTGCCTCAATCAGCTGTCTGCAATACTAACATACTTTCAGCTCTAATTACAGGCTACCTCTAATTCTGACCAGAGAGCATTGTTTTGCTCAACACAAAATTACATATGTAACAAGAATGTCTGGGCACTGTTGATATTGATGTGTGATGTTATGTTTCTTCACCCCACTTAGCTCGGTGACTGGACAACCTGTTTCCAATCATTGCCTGCCTAATTGGAATTAGTATCAGAAGCACTTCTTCCTCCATAACCGACTGACTTGTACTTTTATAAAGGTCATATTCTTGCTTTCAATTATTATTGCCATTCTCACAGGACAAAACATTCTTATTCCCAGCAAAATCTTCACACAAATCTTTATCTTCCTCTCCCTGCCCCCACCCCAGAAAATTCTCCTTGTAACAAATGTGCTAATTGCACTGGTGCAAATCAAGGAAAAAGAAAAGTAACAAGGAGAATGAGTACATTGGCTTCTTAACCTTTTGCATTGCTTTTGCTTTTCTCTCTGCGCTCCCCACATAAAGGATGCTTTTATGGGATTAGTTTCTTTGGAAGGGGAGAACTCTGGACACCACTTTCATAATGAGAAACTTGTTTACACCTTGTACAGGGACCAAACAGGTATTACTGGTACACATATCAAGAAAGCACAAACTGTGCTAGTTCCTAACCACCTGTCTGGGTCGACCCAAATATAATCAGCTCTCAGTATAATTCGAACCACTTGAAGTTTAGCTCTATGGCCAGATGAAGGGTGATTTAATACATAATATGCAATGGAGAATCTTATTTTTCAGCTGTTAATTATTTAAAAGCATGCAGAGGGAGGGTACAGTTGACCATTTCACATCAATGGGAATCTCTCCCCCCCCCCCATCATCTTCCTTCGCTGCCATAAGGAAAAGTGATGGAGCTAAACTTGGACAACTTTAAAAACTGATTAGATAGATTTATGGTGGGAAACGCTACCGACCTTGGGGGCAATGGCTTACCTCCAGCATCACAGACAGCATGTCTTCCTTATATCAGTTGCTCAGTGGCACAAGCAAAAGGGTGCTAGTGCCCTCCGGTCCTGTTTGTTGGCTGGGACCAGACTGCTGGGTGACATGGGCCTTTGGTCTGATCCACTAAAACTTCTCTTTTTATGCACCGTTGAGAAACAGGAAAAGGGAAGGGGGAATTATGGTTTCAGTTGCCCTTTGAAATACAGGCCTGTTTTAGCCTGTACCTGGGACAAGCAGGCCAGAGGAAGGGAAGAATGTACCCATTAATCAGGTTTTGTCTTATCTGCCTGAGAAGGAATTCCCAAGGCCAAAAACTCACTCCTGGTACCAGCTAATTAAGAGAACTCACTTCAGCTGAAATTAAGGGAGGGGGAGAGAGTGCAATTACTTTGGAGAAATTACTACCTCTGAGAATGTTTGGGAATTTACCCACACCAGGAACATGTGGGCAGTGCAGCTGAATGGTTTGTGAAGGCCTCTCTGACCCATCCATAACCTTGACTTGCACTGTAATTTGCAAGTAGTTTGGCCTTTAGCAAGATCATCAACTGTTCTCATCAAAAAACGAAATGAAATTGCTGGGAGAAACGTCCACAGGAGGTAGGATGAATGTATTGCTCAAGATTATTTTTTGCAAATTGAAAGTCATGGAAGGGTGGGGTTAATTTGCACAATAATGCGGGGGAGATCAGTTTAATCCTTAAGACATTTTGCTGAGGTAAGCCAACCTCTCCCCAGTTGTAATTAGCCATGGAGAAGATGTAAAAAGACAGATATAATGTGGCTACTTGTCCTCCCCCCCCCCCCACCATGTCAAGGTAACAATATGTTTGTCCCATGGTACTGGTGATTTCAATCTAGGAAATGATACAAAGGGAAAGGGTCAACTTCCTGCCTCTATTTCCCTGATGTGAATTTGTCCTCCTTGTTCTTACACAGATAACCTCCCCCTAGGAATCTGGAACCCCAATAAAGCAAGATCTCCAATTATGTAAATGAGTTGCACTTGCATTCAGGTGGATATGAAAAGAATCTCCTCCTTAGAGCTGAGGAAATTTCCTTTAGGGATGTACAACCCACAGAGTCTCTTAGTCAGCACTACTGCTGGCTCCGCTCCAGGCATATTTTTGCTGTTCAACACAACAAGGTTAGGGTCCAGGAGGACAGATCTGGTTCCTGTGTGTCTGGCATGTGTTTGTATCCTCCGTTATGCTATAATGCCTGTAACAGAGTTTTGTCAACATGAACATCAAATTGGTCAAAAGCTGTGTTCATGATTTCAGCTCATCGGAGATGTGGAGAACACTTAAAATCTACTCTGTGAAAATTTCCTACTGAGCAGCACACCTCACAGTGAACCCAAGAACTCCTATGGAGAAAATCCCTTCAACCTTGGTGAGAGCTCAGAATGGTTTCCAAAGGTTACTAGTAATGGCTTCCGCAGGCTTTGGGCATCAACCCAAAATCAGAGGAAGAGAGTTAAAGAGTGGACTTTGAATGATACTTGGAGACACCAGCTATCTGTCTACAACTTGTCTGTGCAATCCTGCTGAAAAATTTAGCACTAATTATGTGGCTGCATGATAGGATTTCTATATGTCCCAAGCTAGCAGAATTAAATACTGCTTTCATGCTTATGAACCAGTTTCCCAGCACATGCTCTTTTAATTAATATGAGTGTGATGCTCACATCTCTAAACATGCATATCATCAGGAAAAATTATTCCATGGTGCAATAGAAAAAATGGGTGAGCTTTTAATGTCATTTCATTTTTAAGAAGAATTTGCCCACATATGCAAGTTTCTTCCTATTCTGGATAGAAATAACGTGAGATTTAAAACATTTCCGTGCAGGAGAAACCAAAACTGTGGGCTCCACCCATCCACACCCAGGGCTTCAAGCACCCAGCTCTTAAATATCTGAACTGGAATGTTTGTCTATTCAGCCATATGCGTAGTACTAAACAAGAGTTCCCAACTTTTGAGCAGGGAGAGGAGGGTGACACGTCATCATTACTAGCTATAGATCAGGCAGGTGCTCCCAACAATCCTCCCCATGCCAAGAAAACCATACCTATTGACTTTGGACAGTGCTGATGGGGTAAAATTTAGTTTCTGTTGGTTTGTGAAAAATTTACTAAGAGGTGCAGAATTCTTTGTATTGGTGATGGTAAGTTTAAACATTCTGAACTGAAGAAAAAGTGAAACTGACATATTTTCCGTCATTGCCTTTTGTTAGCATTTGGATTGCAGAGTTGCTGAACTTACAGAGGCAAGTCCATTTTAAAAGGTAAAATATATTTTTTGTGTGTGTGCCAAATATTATATCCAGTTCATAAAACAGGATGAGGAAGAAGACTTGGATGAGGGGTGCAGGGAATGCTGATCAAATATACAGATAACACAAAATTGGGTGGAAGAGCTAATACCTTGGAAGACAGGAACAAAATTCAAAAAGAACTTGACAGGCTCAAGCACTGGGTTGGAAACAACAAAATGAAATTTAACAGAGATAAGTGCAAAGTTCTACAACTGGGTGGGTGGGGGAACCAAACACACTATTGCAAGATAGGGGATACTTGGCTCAGTAATACCACCTGCGAGAAGGATATTGGAACTGTTGTAGATTACAAGCTGAATACGAGCCAGCAGTGCTAGGTGGCTGTAAAAAAGGCAAATTCTGTAGTAGTGGTGGATCACAGGGATTGTAGTCTAACAGTATCTAGAGTCACATAGGTTCCCTATCTTTGGTGTAGCCCTAACAGCAGGAACAGTTTTGCCTGTGAAAAGAAGTCTCATGTTTTTGAGCCAAGGAAAGGCAATGGAATCACCAGAACAAACAGAGAAGGAATGTGACATCTATTCTTAAATGTTTGCTCACATTTGACCTATTGGCAAACTGTAAAATGATCATGGCTGCAATATGTATTCCCGTATCTGTGAAACCCCTTCTCCCCTGAGTTCTTTCTAGTGTTGCAAATTTCCTGGGCCAGTTTACGGGAATACAGGAACAGGAGTAAGGGAATTGCTATGCACCCTCTGGTTTTCTCAGCTGGTTTGCAACAGCTGAGAAACCATGGTGGCTTTCTGCCAGTATTTTGGACTGTGACCATTACTGGAACACTCAGTAAAAGAGAGGGAGAGAATAAAGCAAGGGTAAACAAAGTTCCATAGCTGTATGACCTCAGATTTGACAAGTATGTAATTTTATCTTCAGTGAGCAACTGAATCATAGTGAAAAGATCAGTTTCACTGCATTGGGTGACAAACAAAATGTTGACCTAAAGCTTTAGAATTTACACTCCTTCACAACCAAGGACAGATTCATGCATACTATACAACAGTAGATTTCTGTCACAGTTTGGACATATTACTGCTGGACTGCAGATTTCAGGATCTTTCTGTCATTGCCATGCTGATGAGAAATTCTGGGAGTTGTAGCCCCAAAAAGTAACTTTTGCAAACTCTAGTTTTTATCTTAAGAACAGCTGTGTATGTGAACAGATACCCTTGAATAGCATTGATTCTTACTAGAGAGTAGCCCATGTGGTTTTGCACCAAAATAGAGCTGTGGGCAGTGTTATCTGAAGTGAAATCCTGTGATATATTTGGTAGGTTGTAGCACTGTAAGGGACGATGGAGAATTCCTCTTCTATTTTCATCTACTCTACTCTATTGTGTTATATATATGTACTGTGCCTCCCTGACAGGGGCTAGAGTTCTAAGATTATATATATCATACTCATATTGATGTAGCACTGTTCTAGATAAATGAGATACATTGGCAGTATTGTTGTGTACCATGCTAGTTAGATGCATTGCTGTTTCACTATGTCTCCTGCTTTATTTAACAAAAAAAAAAAAGGAAAGGAAAGATGCTACGACCTGCTGAATGATGGCTGTGGGAAGAGGCAGGGAAAGAGTCAATCTCCTCTCTCCAAATTTATCAAGAGATGACAGCATCTCTTCCCCACCCCCCACCCCAGCATTATTTTTGTCTTTCTAAGTGATGTGTTGCAAACGTGTTCCCTATATGAACAGAGGATTCATTTCCTCCAACATCCCATATGGACTAATGGAGGCATATGCTGCGTTAAACATGATGGGCTTCACGATAGTTAGTAAGATTATAGCAAAAGGACTATATACAGTTTATAAGTGTGAAATTTGTGCTGTGCTGCAGGATTTCAATGGGGTAGGTCATAGAAATAAAACCTAAGCTATCAAAATTGCATGACTCCTGGCAGGGGGAAGAGAAGGGAAAGAAAATGGTGTGGGGTTTGCTGACGTACTAGAGGTCAAATAGTAACTGATGGCACTGAGTTTTACTCCTATTCTAAGTCAGAGCCCGTTGTTTTCCCCATGTTCATGTTTTTTTCACTATTTTGATGTACACAAATACATACAAACACTTCAGAGTATTCAGATACAAATTGAAGCGGGCAGGCCACACCTGGCTCAAAGTATATTGGTTGCAATTCATAAGACAAGTATGTTGGACCAAAGTGCTGGAGAGGAAAGTTTCCTGGACCTGTAAAGGATGAGCACATAAGAGCATTAATTAGTAAGAGATCTCAGCAGAAGCCCCTGAATGAGGCACATCCACACCAATGAACCGTTAAAGAAATTCTGGTATGGGAATATAAACAGCCAATGTTTAATTATTGCATACCCATATTCAATTGCTATTTTTAAAATTAAAATAAATGAAATAGTAGATGTATAAAATGTAACTAAGGGTATGGGAGATTGCCAGAGAGCAAAAGTCATGATGAATCCAATGGAATGCTTTCACTGAGGCTAAATGATCAACCTGCACAACTATTTCCCCCTTCTTAATTTGCACTTGAGAAAGTTACCAATGCCAAGTAAAATCATTATAGAAAACAATCCTTTGAAAGTCTAACACTCCATTTATGGCGTTGCTCTGGCATATCATTTGCGTTGCAGTTAGATTTAATTTTTGGCATCTTCATAGAAATAAAAACTCATTTTTTAAAATGTTCTTTTTTTCGACATTGAGTGCTTGAGGACATCATTTAAATGCATGCTGTTTAGCTTGGATCAAAGAGTTGCCCTCGAATTAGGCAACCAACTGCTGGTTCGCTTTTAAAGGAAAGGATTTATAACCTCATCTCCAGACCTCCTGACAGCTTGTGTAGTTTTTCATTCTGATTTAAACCTGGAGGCACATGCTACTTTTAGGGACAAAAATGACATGGGATTTGGAAGATATTTGACTGGATGGCCTCTACACTTTAGAAACATAAAAGCAGCTAAGGATAAGGAAGCCCAAACTAGATGGAGCCCAAAGTATATGGGGGTGAAGCAGGAGGGCTGGATGAGAAGCGTTTAATCCTCCCTGCCCCTGTACTGTTTTTCCCCTATTGAAATGTCCACCTTTACTGGGGTTGTGGAAGGGAAATACTACTATTTTGCCTGATTCTTTTAACACAGTACACAAAAGATTATTTCAGAGTGAAAGAACATGTGTGAAAGAATTAACCACTTCCTCTCTCCGCACTGCTGCCTTCTTCAATAGAGGGGTTGCTGTTTAGTTTTGGTTTTGTTTGGGGTTTTTTGGTGGTTTTTTGTTGTTGTTGTTGTTCTCTGTGCACATCTCACGGTTCAAAATAACTACGTAGTAATTAGGAGCTACTTGAAATTAATTATTTTCCCCAATAATTACATTGCAACTGTAATCTGATGTGGTGTAACCTCACTCCTTCTGTAATATAACTGTAACTTTTAGTTATCTTTGTGAGAGTGTAGCTTCATAAAGTGGAGGAGGAATATTATGTATTTCAAGTGTTGGCTTCTGCTGTTGTAACACTTTTGAGGTTGTTGTTTTTTTGCTTACTATTGATAGATCTTGCAAACACAAGTTCACAAAATGAATCTTTTCTTACTTGCATTTATACAACAGACAACATGAGCAATTATAACAACAACAATATACTACAATTTGTGCCTCCAAGACCTTCGCAACAGCACCAATACAGGAGTTGCTTGCAGAATTTGGAAAGTTGAAGTGTCCCTTTGGTTCCAAAATCAGACAGAAATCTAAGGTATCTTCCTCAACTGAGTTGGGCATCCATAACAATCTTCAAAACCCTAAAATAATGTATCAGTAGAGGGGTGAAGTTCTCCCTTTGGGGATAGTATTTTTGGTGATGGCGCCTCAAGAGTCACATGGCCCAAAAGCTACATGTGGCCAACAGGTCTCATAGTTTCCATCCCTGACTTGGAGTAAGCAGATCTTATCCAAAGCCTAGCAACAACTCAAAGCAAATTGAGTGCCCTATAACTGAAGAAGTGAAGACACAACACCAGCTCACCTGTCTCCCAGTAGCAGGCACCATCATTAATAAAACTCATCCACATGCTTTTGCCTGCAAAGTTTAGCAATTGTGATGCACATGCAGGCAATTTGATTATGGCTTTAATTGAACAGTGTTATTTGCAATTAGACATAAAGCACATGGGGAAACCTAATGTTGCATTTAATCTTGGTGGCGCCTTTTGTTGAAATGGCCTTGCCAATTTGTTCCATTTATTTCAAAATTTGCATTAAGCAGTTCCTCTTCCAGAAACTTCACATTAGGCTGTTTATGTTCACAACCCAGAATTTCTTTAATCTATTTATCTGGATGTGCCTCATCCAAGGGCTTCTGCTGAGATCTCTTGCTGATTACTGCTTGTGTGTTCATCTGGCCAGACTGAGTCCTTATAGGTCTAGGAAGCTTTCCTCTCCAGCAGAGATATACTGTACAGATATTTCTATCCAGCAAAAATATATGAAATCATGGCTAGATATTCCCACGGTATGGACTCTGGAATTTTTTAATGGACAATGTTAAACATAACCAGGCATCACAGACAACATAAGCTGCTTATGGTTAGGCGGTTTGCTCTGGATTTACAGGGAGAGGGTGTCACCTGTGGCAGCACTACTGCCAGAAGTTCCAGAACATAGTTCCGTTGAATTAGGTAAATACCACTATCAGAATCTGGTTGGCAAACACAGAGCATAAGGACTTCATGGCAGGAACACTCTGAGTTTCCCTTGGCAATCTTGAGCTTGCCATTGCACAAGCTGGAGACTCTCCCATTGAAAACAACAGGGTTTTCCACCTGGACAAGGGGTTAGTGGTGGGGTTATATGAAAAACCATCTGCTTCAATTTCACCTAAATTATTTGTCTTGCAAATCCCAACCAATTAGTTTCAAGCTGATCTGTAGCCTCTCATATTTAATTTGCCTTGGAGTATTTTAAAGAACTTGTTTGTATTTGTCCAAACAGTTTGAGGGGTGGGGTAGTAACCATGAAAATGGGGGAAATAAAAGGTTCAGACATGGGATGGAGGGGGTGAAACTCAGTAAAGGAGGGGAAATCTAGGGTTGGCACTCAGTGGGGAAGAAGGTGATGCTAGGTTTTTTTTAGCTTATTTGAACTGTTCAGTTCCTGGGATGGAGAGGCTCCAGAAAACCCAAAGAGACGAAAAATTCTGAATCATACTGGCCCTGCAAAGTCTGATGGTTGTACCACCTGGAATATAGGTTACACCATGAGAAAAGAAAAAGACAAATTGCTACAAAAATGAAAGCCATCAGCAGGCATAAAAAAGTAAAGTGGAAAGTGGGGAGAGTAGCTTAGGTCCTACTTCTAATGTTGTGGTGACCTACCCCAAGCAAATCATGCATGTGATACTGAAGACATACACTCAATAGATTAGATGGAGATCTGTAGCTGCCTGAAAGAAAAGAAGAAAATATCCAGTGCACACCCACCTACTGAAAATTAAAGTGAGAGGAATAACAGCAATCTCTAACAGACTAAAACATTTTCTCTGCCCTGCTGAGATGCAAAATAGCCACTGATTACAGGGGCAAGGGGACTTATCTGCTTGATCTAACCACACACATACTTGACCTGGGCTTTTTAGTGGGGCTTTTGCCATCAACCTCCTCCTCCTTTGGTTTGTGTGGTTCTGTTTACAGTATTACTTTCATTTTCCAAGTCAAGCTTTCTGACACCAACTTGTTATTTTTTCCCCAAAAAATTTCAGATGCTTTAATCTCTGACATGTCAAAGCAAAATGCAGCACCTTAAAGAGTTCTGATTTGACTGAGCATCATTTTAGGCTTCTTCACTTTGCTTCAGATCAATCTAGTAGCGGAAAAGCAAGGAACTCAAGAAGTTGGCAGCAAAGCTGCTTGCAAAAATGTGTGATACAAAGATGCATAAATTAAGAGAAAGGGGCTAGAAAATGCATATGCATTTTCATGCAGACTTGAGAGAAAGGACTTGATAGATTTTTGACAGAACTTGGCCTCTGGAACTTCTTTTGGGCCAAGAAATTAGGGGGAAGTGTATGTGGCTTACATGGTCTATATCAGTTGCACCATGAAGGCTGCCTCCTAAAGAATATGAGGAATTGTAGTTTGATGTGGATGGTGTGAGGGTAATCCTGCATAGAATTATGTTTCCCAAGAAAGAGTGAACAACTATTCAAATTGTATTTATTTATTTATTGCACCTTTGTTTCATAAGGGTAAAGGGGGGGGGGAGGGAAATACAAGTAAAATCACTTCACAAAGGAGGTTACTGCAAAAAAATTGCTAACCCAGCTTTTAATATTTTTCAGTGCAGTTCTTCATATTCTAATTTTGTTCCAGTAGGGTGGATAAAAATAAATGATTTTTTAAAAATCATGATTTAAATTTTAAAAGTGGATTTTTAATTTAAATCATCAAGAAAATACGATTTTTAAATTTAAATCATGATTTAAATCAATTTGATTTAAGTCAAATCCACCGTGTTCCAGTATTTTAAGAAGGGTTCCAAGCTCTTCCCATGAAGTGTAGATTTTTTTCTGTTTTCACAGAAACTTTGGTAATGGGCAATTTTTATTACCACCAGCTTTGTCCGGTGCTGAAAGCCAATTATTCAGGGTTTGTAAGATTTGTTCTCTTTTCATACAAATAGAATATAGCCTAATGATTTACAAACTATTTCCTTAGAAGTTGATATTGTAATGGTTGTTAAAGATTTCTCAGAATTACCCAGTAACACTTCTGACTTAAAAGCTGTGATTCCCCCATGGTCTCTTTGAAATTACAATAGGAACTCCTCTATTGGTGGGATCAGTATCTGCTGATTCACTTATCTGCTGCCTGAAAATACTAAATAGAAAACCCCGAAATATGTATTTCAATGCATTTCCAGGGTGTAGTTACCAGAACTGGCCACTAGAGGGAACCAGATACCATGCAATTTATTTATTCAGTCTTCATTCATTCATTTATTTATTTAACTTATATGCCGCCCACTCTACCCAAAGGTCTCTGGGCGGCTTACAACAATTAAAATACAATTAAAGTACAATAAAAAGATAAAACAATTAAAATACAATTAAAATAGATACTCTAAAAATTGCCATCAGGACCCACAGTTGATATTATTTCAATTAAAAGCCTTCTGGAACAGGAAGGTTTTGACCTGGCGCCGAAATGTCATCATTTCATTGACATGAAATGTCAATGCATAGTATTCACTACTTCTGCATTTTTTGGCATCCGCAGGGTGGGCTTGGAACCAATCCTCTGCGGATACCACAATCCTACTCTAATAAAAACCTGTGAGAACTCAATAAAGTTATTATATATGTAAAGTGACACCATTGGCTGTCTAGAACCTTTTGTTCAAACCATATTTTTCAAGCTCATGCTGTTTTGGCTGCAACTGGCTATGGAACATGTTAGGTTCACTTTCTTAGACAAACTCATCAAAAACTGTATTGCTAACTGCAAAGCTTTGACCAATTTTTGCTAATTACCTTGAAGTGTTCTCCCAGGTTTACTACTTTTTGTTCTGTAATAATAATAATAATGATAATGATAATGATAATGATAATGATAATAATAATAATAATAATAATAATAATAATAATAATAATAATAATAATAATAATATGCCTGAACCACTTCTATTCTAGCTCCTGCAGTTTTAAATACCGTATTTTTCCATGTATAAAACAACACTTTTTCCTAAAATAATTGAAGGAAAAATTGAGGGTCATTTTATACTCGGAAGTAAGGGGGGGAGGGATCAAAGTGCTTTGATCCCTGTTTCCCCCTCCACGTTTTGCAAAGAAAATTCAGGGGGAAAGCAATTTCTGCTTTCTCCCTACATTTTTGTTGCAAAAAGCAGCTTCCCCTCTCCAGGTTTTGCAAAGAAAATGCAGGGGGGAAGCGATTCCTACTTTCCCCCTACATTTTCATTGCAAAACGTTTGCAACGAAAATGTAGGGGGAAAGCTGTGGGTGATCACGGAACAAAGGAAGGCTAATTGCCTTATAGAGAGAACAAAGGAGTCGACGGCGGATGTCCGAGCCAGCGGAGCCTACAGACAACGCCCTGAGAGCTCTTTTATTTACTTAGCATGATTTACATAGTATGTTGTTAGAATTCAGATAGGATACTAGTTACCTAATCGTAACTAGGATTGGCTAAAATAACTCTTATGCTCTACCTCTAAGCGAAAGGGCAGAATAAGGGGTTACCCCGCCTGCTGGCAGCTGCTGCTTCCTGCCAGGAGTGTATGCACGTCACTGGAACAGAATGTAGCTACAGCCTTTCAGCAGAAGTTTCCCACATTAAGCAGAAATCGCTTTCCCCCTGCATTTTCTTTGCAAAACCTGGAGGCCGAAAGCTGCTTTTTGCAATGAAAATGTAGGGGGAAAGCAGAAATCGCTTCCCCCCTGCATTTTATTTGCAAAACATGGAGGGGGGGAGCTGCTTTTTGCAATGAAAATGTAGGACAGAAAGAAATGAAAATGTCTTGCAAAGAAAGAAATTTTGATTTAGAAAAGTGGGGGGGCGTTTTATACATGGGGTGTCTTATACACGGAAAAATATGGTATGCCTTCAGATTCTCAGTCATGCTGAGAAGAGGTCACATTGCCAAATTACTCTAGGTAGTCAGTCATTCCTGCAGCCAATATTGTCAGTGTGAGCTGGTCTCTATGCCTGCAGCAAACCAACAATCTTCATTTCTATGATTGCTGCTTGCTGGAAAATGGCTACAAATAGCTAAATCTATTATGTACCTTTCCCCAGTTCTATAATGGGACATTGGTGTCTAAGTGGAGGCTTAGGACTTTGATTTAGAAGCCTATTTTTAGTCCCTGGCTCTCTGAAAAGGCTGTTATGTATTGACTGCTTTACATTGCTTTCTCTCTGCAGCCTTATGATTACACTTTGCATTTATAGTGCCTTCTGTAGAATGCTGACTAGCTAGCAGAGATGAGCAGGGGAAGGTTCAGACATAGGGCCTTATCGCCAGCTCAGTACAGAACTGCAAGTTAAGTTATATATTTCCTGCGCTTCTGTTTGCCCATGTGAAGATAACACATAATATTTTCCTGTCACTTTTAGGAGGTGGGATAGAGATAGTGGGCCCAACCTTAACTAGCCAGGATGGCTGAGGACCAGCTGCTGAGCTAATACTAAAGGCGTGGTTACATGAGCAATAAAACCTAGTTTTGAATTAAGTTTAGTATGTTTCAACTTGATCTAAACATTCCATCTACATGCTGCACAGGGAAGCATGGATTCCTCCCCCCGAAGTGTGCTTTTGGTCAGAACGTGAGGTATTTTACTGGGTGGCTAGAAGGTTGTTTATTTTAACTCACTTATGAAATCAGTTTAGTCTGAATCCTTTTGGCATATGCAAATACCTCTGTCAGTGTAAATTGTGTCTATGAGGGTTGCCACTTCCACCATTCACTGGTGTGCCTTCCCTCTCACCAGCCCCTGCTGCCAATTCCTTCTCCTTCTCCACTGAGCTTCCCTGTGTGTGTGTGTGTGTGTGTGTGTGTGTGTCGGGCTGCAGTCCAATCTGTCCCCCCCGTTATACTGAAAAAGTGATATGCCAGTTTGAAAGTTTTTTTTAAAGGCAGCCAGTTCCAGCTGAAAGTGCTCCCTCCTTCTCAAGGCTAGAAGCCGTGGGGCTTTGTCAATGTCTCATCAATTTCTCTTGCCTTCCCTCTCTCCAGCTCTGGCTGCCTCACTCCCCCCTCCTCTCCCCCCCTCCCCAGAGTGTCCTCACTCAGAAGTTTTCAAGGAGTGAAGGCTGCTGTCACTTTAAAATTTTACTTTAAAATTTTACTGAAAGTGGAGCTTCTGTCCAGCTTCCACTTCCAGCAGGAAACCTGTGTTTTATTTGTTTTTCATCTGTAATACTGACATAGCTATATACCAGTTTGAAAGAAATAAAAATCCCACAAATATTAAAAATAACACAATAGCAGCAGCGAGTGGCCAGCATGAGGGCGGGCAGGAGCAGGCCAAAGCCTGAACTGCAAATATTTTAAATGCCCCCTCAACCGAGATACAACACAGCTTAAAAAAGAATTAAATGTTTTCCCAACTGGATATACACACCAACCAAAATATCATGTGACTACCACGTGACTTTAGCCTGAGTCCAAAAACCCTGATCCATCTCCTAATTTACTTTCATATTGTAACCTCAACCTAAGCTAGGTGAAGCTGTGCTTTATTAAGCCCCTCCTAGCTCTAGGTTGTTGAAAATGATTTAGGATTGCCCTGATCCCGGCCTAACTTTGTATTGGTGAAGTAACTGAATCTGGGATGAGAGAGGTTTAGATCTGGTGTAACTCAGCTCCTCCCCTTCTCTCCCCTTTCTCTGATCCATTGACTTTTCTGCCAACCAATCTCTAAATCAGCCAGCACAAGGGGGGGGGGGGGCACAAAAGCAGTTGTACCAACATGAGAAGCTTTTGCCCATTCCAAACTGAGTATCTCTGGCATATTTTTGATTACGGACTGCTCGGACTGACTGTTATTTATAAGATCACTCTCCTATCTAGTTGTATTTTTAGAATTACAAAACGTGGCAAGGAAAGGGAGGTGTGGGACTATACAAAGTCTCCAAAACCTCTATGCAGGACAGATGCACCGGTCTGATACCATGTGAACTGCCCCGGTTCCCCTCCAATTCTCCGCTGTGTCTCGAGAAGGGGTGCTTGAGCCGTGTTGCCAAACATACTAAAGTCCCAGGACTCTAGAGTCTGGAGCCCTGGCAGTTAATTGCCATACCAACTCCCCTCCAATTGCGACGTGCATTGTATAACTAGGATTGGGGTTTTGTCTGACGTGAGATTTGTGTCACGTACACATTGCATAACCCGGGATTTGCATTCTGTGACTGTGTGGTGCAGAAGCACACTCTGTCACCAGGGGATTAGCAGTAGATTTACCAGTGTATCTACACAATACAGATCAATCCCACTCTGGAATTGCTCTGGAATTCTGGGCTTTGTAGTTTCATTGGATTGCTGGATGGCTCAGGGGTTGAGGTCTCTGCCTGCAGAGCCAGAAGTAAGGAGTTCGATTCCCCCACCGTGCCTCCTTGACAGGGGCTGGACTTGATGATCCAGAGGGTCCCTTCCAGCTCTGCAGTTCTAAGATTATTACTATTATATTTATATGGCATAGTTTGTGCAGGGGGCTCTCAGCAAACCGAGAGCAGCCGTAACAAATATAAAAACACTTGAAGATTTCATCTACAGAGGTGAGAGATCCTGGGATCCCATTCCCCACTGTTTTTTAAATGTGTTTTAGCATTGATTCCATTATTGCTTTTTAATGTAATATTTCTTTAATGCTTTTTTAAATATTTGTATATCTACTGTTTTTTTTTAGCTTCTATATGTTGTCTTTTTAATGATGTAAGCTGCCTTGGGTTCTTTTTAAGAAGAAAGGTGGGATAAAAAATATTTTAAATAAATAAATAATGACAAAGTTGTAGTGCTGAGGACCTGGTGATTTAAGGGGTTACCCTGAAGACATTTGGTGGGTACTTACCAAGAGTTACAACACAGCAGTACAACAGGGTCCTGAAGGCAGTTCAGAATAAAGTCAGCTTTTGTCCTCCTTCTCATTCTTCTAACTTTTTTTATGGATGTTCAAACATCACATCTGTCTAGATAGCATTTTACCGAAAGTCAGTATGTAGAGCAAATGCAGTCTTGTGGCCACAGCATTCTGTCTAGATGCAGCAAACTTCAGGCTTAAATCCAGGAGAAATGTACGTTTCCTACATTTTCTCTTCAGACTTGCAGTACCTTCAAAGGAATCAGACTTGTAAAAACCAGTCATAAGAGAAAAGCAAGCTAAGTAGCAAACTGCAGAGAGAGGGAAGTATTTGCTAGGACAATTAGACATTTTTATTCCCTTTTGGGAGCACCAGTTCTACTGATGTGGTAAGTCTTATCGTCAACTTGGGCCCTTGTTAGTTAGCTTCAGCTGTCGCTCCCTGTCAGTTTAACTTGCCTGGGTATAGCCAAACTACACACATGTACTGCTTTTACGTTAGTTTAACAGCCAAAGCTATGCCACAAAGAATCCTGGGCAGTGTACTCTGAAGGGTATGCTGTGTATTAAGATATCCCTAGCCTCCCTCACACAGAATCTATGGTAGCCAGATAATACCATTCTTAAATTATATGGAACAGAGGTGGATACACAGTGCAAATCCATCTCTACCATTTGTCTTGTACATGTATATTTTGTGCATGCTAAATGCCTTTCCTTTTGTACTCTCCCTGTGTACACTTGTTTGTGTA
Organism: Intellagama lesueurii; assembly: GCA_037013535.1. NCBI lineage: Eukaryota > Metazoa > Chordata > Lepidosauria > Squamata > Agamidae > Intellagama > Intellagama lesueurii. The sequence continues at coordinate 108,451,000 of JBAJHW010000002.1, read as the reverse complement.
TATGTCAACTGCTACTGAGAAAATCTGTCACCTTGGCTTTTACAAGTGTATTTTCAAGGCAGCATGCTGCCACTTTGACAAAAGTATCGATTTTTGTTACAGAAAGTATGAGTGAAAAAGGAATTCACACCAGTCAAGATTTTAGAAGATTTGGTCCTATATGTGGTTTGCCGTTTTATTATTATCAAATGGATGGATGGATGGATGTATCTTAAGTTTCCTATCATCAGTAGAAAACAGCAAGTGTCAGGTTCTTTTTTTAAAAAGTGTATGCATGGGAATGTGTTGTGTTAAAATGCATGTATTTGAAAACTGCACATACAGGCTTTAAGTGGGAAAATCTGTACAGATGCATATGTTATGAAAACTGTATTCAAATATGTCTGTTAGGAAAAACGTGTACCAAAATATGCACATATTTCAGCGCAGGAACTTTGAAGGGGAGTAACTTCAGTGGAATGAGAATGCTGATGGAATTTGAAAAATGTCATTAAAGCAAAATAGTTTCATAACTATGCAGAAGGCTACATAAGCAAAATGGCTGGAGAGAGAAAAGAACAGAAATTTCCTGATGCTAACAGCATAACACCCTCATAGGTGAGCTAACAGCATCTGATGCATTTAAAATTCATGGGCTCTGTACGCTATGATCTAACAGTGTTAATAGACATTGCTCTCATGCATGGATGTGTTCAATGGGAGCAATAGATAAATGCAGATGCAAAGGGAATCCCAGGTAAATGCCTTTCTGATCTTCAGATCAGCACACTACTCAAGCTACCCACGAGGAACCTAAAACACTCTGGGACTCTCAGATTTTGGAAGGGACATTCTTCTTGAGCCATTTCTAGTGCCATGAACAGGATATGTACAGAAGTAGCTCCCTCAAGCTGATGTTCCCCAAAATTAGGAATGTATGGAGGGGTATCTTGCGTTTCAGTGAAAGAACCAAAACACAAAAGAGGCAAGTGAAGGAGGAAGGGTTTTAAAAAAAATCTGCCTTGACTTCATTGAATGAGCCCAAGTCCCAGGAAAGAGAATAAAAATTATCCCATGCACACTTTCACTTCCTCCCTTACATCCATTTCTCCAGGCCCCTTATCTCTTCCCCTTATTTGTGACTTCCACCAGGCTACTCAAATTTTATTTTTGTAACCATCTCCTACACTGAACAGGATACAGAAGAGAGCTTGGGAGAAAATTGGGTTTGTTTTTTTACTACAACTCCCAGAATTCCCCCAGCCATTATGGCCATTGAGGATTGTGGAAGTTAAAGTCTGAGAGAGTAACTTCTCCAAACTCTGGTTCAAGGTTAATAGCTCAGCCTGCCATCATCACCTTCTCTTGAGAGTAAAAAGTACAGTGTGCTTCCTGTTTTTGAGGCCAGGATGCTTACCCCATGGTATATTGGTTTCCAGAAGCTTGAAAAAGCAGGGTAATACTCCAAAAGAGTAACTTTCTCAACTTGCCCAAACTCTGATGCAGGACATTGACCTCTGTGAAGTTCCAAGTGACTGAAGCGCTGTGCGTTTTTGCTCTTCTGATATGGAAGTACTCCCACTCTGGTTTCATTTCTTGCTCTGACGTTGTAAATCTATCTGTTGTCTCTTGCACAGGGCCAACACGATGCTCTTGCATTGCAGCCTGTCCCAGCAAAGCACACCTCACAGTGCCTCCTTCCTCATTAGAATGTAATAATTACCATGACTGGTTGTTGTGGGTTTTTCGGGCTGTTTGGCCATGTTCTGGAGGTTTTTCTTCCTCATGTTTCGCCAGTCTCTGTGGCCGGCATCTTCAGAGGAGAGGAGTTAGAACTCTGTCTGTGTCTTACTTATTATTCCTCTGTACATAATAGTTATTCTAGAATAGATTTTATGTTTATATCCCAAAACTTAATTTCTAAAGTAGTAGATACATATATTAATGTGATAAAAATAACGGATCATGCGTTGATGACGATGGAGATGAAAGTTAAGAGAGATTATAGAGAGGCTAGAAGATGGAGAATAGATTCCAATATTTTTCAGTATATAGATGTAATGGATAGGGCTAAAAAAGAATGGATAGAAATATGGTCAATAAATGAAGCAGGTGAGAGTAAAATAGGAGTGTTATGGGATACCATGAAAGTAATTATGAGAGGAATTGCCATAAGGGAATCATGCAGAATAAAAAATTGAGAGAAGAAAAAATATATATAAAAAAGAAGGCTCATTAAAAGATTTAGAAAGCAAATATTTTATAGATAGAGATAATAAGAAACTACTAGAGATTCAAGCTAAAAGGAAAGAGTTAGAAAGCACAGAGTTAGAAAAGGTTCAGAGGGATTTGATATACTTGAAGATAATTTTTTTTGAGTATAGTAATAAAAATTCAAAACTTTTAGCCAGAGTATCTCAAACTAAAAGATTAAAAAATACAATTGGAGTGATTAAAAACAGGAAAGAATTGCAGCCTGATGAAAGAAAAATTAGTAATATTACAAGAATTTAATCAAAATTTATATAAAGGAAATAATATACCGAAAGAAGATATAGAAAGTTATATTAAAGAAAATGTAAAGAATAAACTATTAGAGAATGATAAAAGAGAATTAGAAAAAGAGATAAAGGATGAAGAGATTTCAGAGGTTATCAACAAACTAAAAAATGGTAAAACTTCAGGCTTTGATGGAATGGGAGCAGAATATTATAAATCTTTTAAATCAATACTGATCCCCAAGTTGAAAATACTCTATAATGGAATATTGGAAGGAGAGAAAATACCAGAATCTTGGAAATATTCACTAACAGCTCTTATTCCAAAACCCAATAAAGATCTGACAGATCCAAGCTTGTATAGGCCTATCTCGTTATTAAATCAAGATGCAAAGATATTTACAGCAATTTTAGCAAATAGAATGAATAAATTCATTACAAAATATATTAAAGAGGATCAGAATGGTTTTTTAAAGTGATGACAAATGGTGAATTTAACTAGGAGGGTTTTGAATATTATATATAATATAGAAAAAAGATAAAATAAAGGCAGGTATTTTATCATTAGATATTTTTAAGGCATTTGATTGTGTAGAATGGCCAACATTAAAGATTCTTTTAAAGGATTGGGGTTTTGGAAAGAAATTTATGGGGGGTAATAGATCAACTATATTTGGAGAACACTTCAGCAGTAATAGTTAATGACTGGATGACAGAACAGATAGCTCTAGGCTGAGGTACTAGACAAGGTTGCCCTCTTTCCCCAGTTCTGTTTTGTTTGATTATTGAAATGTTAGCAAATGGAATAAGGAATGATGGTTTAATTAGTGGTATGGGTGAGTATAACAAAATAAAGATTAACTTATTGGCTGATGATTCCATTTTGACAGTTAAAAATCCATTAGAAAGTATGAATAGAATTAAAAATCATTTAGAAAAATATGGGAAAATAACTGGATTATGTGTAAATTGGCAAAAATCTGAAATAATGTTGTTTAATCATAATAAATTAGAACAAGAAAATTTTGCTGATAAATATGATTTTAGGATATGTAAATCTGTTAAATATTTAGGTATAGATTTAGTAAAGGATACTCAGAAAATAAAGGAGCATAATTATAATAAATCAAAAAGGGATATTAAAACGAAACTACAGGAATATTCCAGTTTGAAACTTTCTTGGTTTGGAAGGATTGCGTTGATGAAAATGAAGATTTTACCAAAGATTAATTTTTTATTTAGGATGTTACCAGTACAATTAACAGAAGATGATTTTAAATTTTGGCAAGGACTGATTAATAGATATTGTAATGAAGGGAAGAAAGCCAGAATAAATAAAAGGTATTGGTATAAGACAATAAAAAAAAGGAGGTATAGGTATACCAAATATTACTATATGGATAATCAATTGAGGTTTATTGGGGAAATTATATATAACCCAGAAAGGTTAATTTGGTGGAAAATGGAATCATCAGAAATACAGGTTGATATTGAAAAACATCTGTTTGGAATAATTAAAAAATATAAAATAAGCGAAATCAATAACCCCTTTTTAAAAGCTATGTTAAATGTGTGGTATTTTTTAAAAAGTATTTTAAAAAAATATATGTTCATCTAACTCTCCATTAAGATTAGTGACTAAAATAGAGAATTTCCCTGCCAATATGAAAGTTTATTTAGAATTATTTAAAGAAAAAAAAGTGAGCAGATTAAAAGATTGGATGGATAAAATGAGATCGAAAGATCAAATCAAACAATTTTTTTCAAAATAAGAATATAACATGCTTGAATTATATGCAGTTAGAAAGATGGACTAATGAATGGGTAAAGAAGTACAATAAAGGTAAAGAATGTACAAAGTATGAACAATTTCTATTATCATATGAAGATATTCAGATGAATGAGTCAGTGAAGGGTGTAGTAAGCAAAATTTATAGACTTCTGCTAGATTTAGAAGAAGAGATGGAGAATGAAGGATTGAAGCTAGTGTGGGAACAAGATTTAGGAAAAAGAATAAATGGTGAAGAATGAATGAAGATATGGAAAATGAGGGTTTTACGATTTATGTCGGTGAGAATAAAAGAAATTGTTTTTAAACTAAGTTTAAGATGGTATTTGATACCGATAAAATTGAATAAAATTAACTCTAATTATCTGAATATCTGTTGGAAATGTGAGAAGGAAATTGGTACATACTTTCATATGTGGTGGGAATGTGAAAAAGTACAAAGATTTTGGAAATTAATCTTTAAGGAATTAACTGATATATGTGAAAGGGATATAGAATTTAATCCTGAGATAGCTTTGTTATCAATATTTGTAAATGTGGAATATGATATGATGACTAGAGAGTTGATTACCAATTTATTAACAGCAGCCAGATTAATAATAGCCAGGAATTGGAAATCAAAACTTGAATTTCAAATGGAATAATGGTATAATGAAATATGGAATATTGCTATAAATGATAAATTAACTTGTAATTTAAAGGTTAAGAAAGGAGAAATTAAAAAAAATTATAATATATGGGGCAGATTTATTGAATATGTGCTAACAAAAGGAAAAGGGAAAGTTCCAAATCAGGAATCAATGCAGTTCTGGAGAAGAGGACAATAAAGGAAGAAGAAGAATAAAGACAATGGAAGAAGAAGACTACTGCAAGAGGTCCCGACTAGGGTGGTGGGGAACACAATTGATTTGTATTTTGGTTTATGTATTTTATGTTGTAGTTTATAGTAAAAAAGTATTTTTGAAAAAAAAAACCCTCCAGAACATGGACAAACAGCCTGAAAAACCCACAACAACCCTCGGATCCCGGCCATGAAAGCCTTCGAGAACACAAATTACCATGACTCTTTCAAACAGCAAACTCAGGTTATGAGTGCCAGCAGGATTGATGCCTCAGGGAAGTAAGTGGGTAGTTACCAGTGTGTTTGAAGAAACCCCAAAATTAGCAGAAATACTCCTAACAACCCAAAAACCTTTCTCCTCAAAATCCAGACCAAGCAGGAATGACCATGCTCACTAGCCACCAAATTTTGACTACCTGTTTGTTGTGGGCGGTGGAGGCAGAGGGAGAAAAAAGAAAGAAAATGGGGAAGCGGGGAATAGGTTGGAAAAACCTAGACGAGGAAGTAAGACTTGAACCAGAGATGAATGTTATGATTAGGAGGCTCAGATAGCTTTTTGCTGCAGTCTCATTTCTGTCAACTGACTCTGTACCTGACATCAGTGCTCATCTGCCAACCCGTGTATATTTCATCTGACAGAACACTGCCTAATCTATGTGAGAACTGGATCTCACAACCTTGCTAAATTGGAATGATTTTAATTAATGTTTTGCTCTTTTAATTGCTAAACAAAGTCTTCTAGAATATATTGGCACAATCCATTATGCATGGGAAGCAGATTCCAAAATAATAACAGAGGCAGTATTGTACAAGAACTATATTAAGGGGCTAATTGTGAAACCATAGTAATCACAATGATACACAACACAGACCAAATATAGTGGGATTAAATTCCCCCAAAACTTATGCATTAAACATTGAAACCTTCACGCCTCCAAGGTGGCAAAACAATCTTCATTATGTTTGCTTTCATAAGGTCTATAATCTTAGAACTGCAGAACTGGAAAGGACCCTATGGATCACTGAGTCCAGTCCCTGTCAAGGAGGCACAGTGGGGAATCAAACTCCCAACCTCTGGCTCTGCATCCAGATGCCTAAACCAGTGAGCTATCCAGTGATGATATTATAAACTGATTCAACACTCCAAAAAAGTCTGGGGGGTTCAGCTTCCCTCTCCCAGACCCATTGCGAGCCATATCACCTCTGAAATTTGAAGTGACTGGTAACCCATTTCTGGTTTCCTAAAAGTCTTATTTTTGGTCACAACATTACATGTAGGTACACATGCCTCAATTTTAAATGAAAATATCACTTCCTGGAGGCTTAAAAAAAGCAAATTTCCCTTTTAAAATGAGTTATGCAGCTGTACGAGCCCCTAAGGACGGCAACATGAAATGGAATGGCTTTATTTCATTCATCTTGGCTAACACCAAGGGTGGGGAGCCAGCAGTCCTGCAAATGTTGTTGGAATACAACTCCCAGGAGTCCCAGATATTACAGCCAGAAGTAAAGCATTACGGGAGGTGTTAATCAAGTGCAACCTTTAGGTATCAGGATACACTGGGCAAAAGGCATCTGGATTGGACTGGCCTACAGATATGGGGCCTATGGAATGGCCGACCTATGGAATGGCATCAAGGAAGTCTTTGTTTTGTTTCGTAAACAGCACAAATGACTGTTTCCTGTTGGCAAAAAGGGCTGAGGATTCCTTCCAGCTTGGACTTCTGTATGATGGAATGAACAAAAAGAGACAGATACATGATTGCTCTAGCCGAGCTAGAGGACAATGAAACAGTATGGACAACCAAGAGGTTGGATACTTTCAGTGGCTCCAGGCCCAGAGTGTACCCTGACAAAATGCTACGGTCTCATTACATGCAACAGAACAAAGGGATAATTTACTTTCTGGGAATAAAGAAAAAGTGGCACAATGCATTTTAGGGGTAAAAATAAGAAAGACAACCAGAATGCAAGAAAATTAGAGGTATCGGTGCAGCAAAAAGCAATTGTTTGGGACAAGGAGACTCAGACTCAAGAGTCACATTCATTCATACTCACATGCAGATGTTTTCCAGTTCACTTTTTTTCATGTAATTTTTACTTTTGCTGATTTTGATTCTTCTGGGGCCTTAGTTTGTTTTCATTCTGAGAAAAGCTTCAGTTTTTACAATAGGTTAAACTGCTCCATCTGGGAGATTCTATACCTCCCTGTCTTCTTTTATTTATTCTTTGCGTGAACGTGCATGTACACACACACACACACACACAGATTTCACTATTGTATTTTACATTTTTTCCTTCTGATTTTCCTATCTGGATTCTTCTGGATCAATTCTCTGGCACATTCCCTGAATCTTCAGGAATCTGTTCCTTGGAATGTGTAGCTAGTTACATATCTTTCTTTCTCGATCTTTAGGTCAAATAGCTACTCTAATTCCAATGCAGATAGTGAGTACATGACTACTGATTCAAACTGTGTGATGCCTAGCTTGGATCCTGGTGACCAATTTGGGGTGGCATTAAAAGGAGGCAGTAAGCCAATTGTTTTATTGTTCGATTTTCATCCAGGTGTATTCAGATATGCCCTCTGAGGTGGCAAAATGTCTTGTACCAGTCCTGCTCTTTTGTTTGTTGTGAAACAAGGTTATCTATTTTCCTGTGACACAGTATTGCAATTTGGTAATCACAGATTCAGACTTAACAGTCTGGCAAGTCAGGGTGGGTGGGATTCTTTGAATATTAAAGTTTATTACCTCACCTCCTTCCAAATATAGTAAGCTGGTTGTGCCCGAGCACCCTCCTGGTCCCAAGTTATGCAGAGCTATACAAGTCATCAGCATCCCTTTACACTGTGTCCAGAAACAGACCCATAGTCAGTGAAGCAGCTGTAAAAAGGGAGACACACCTAATCCTTGTAACTGGTTCTGGTCAACTGTCTGCCTGCAGTATTCTGAACCAGCTGAGATTTCTGATGTCGAGAGCATTACAATAGCACAAACAGTATGTAATTAAGCCATGTTTCTCACCAGATGAGATATAACAACTCAAAGAAGAAGTACACCAGTCACACTGGATTTCACTGTGCAAACACATGCTTGGCTGCCACAAAAACCCTCACCCTCAGCTTCAGAGGCTGGATCCAGGAGCACTACAAGCACAGCAAAATGGAGTCTTAAAATGCCTTTCATATGAACAGGAGAACTTCAGTCTTGTCTTGGGGATTAATGTTCAACAAATACTTTGTTTTTAAAAAAGTATTACACCATTAGTATTAATACAATGAGTGCTCAAATACAGAAAGGCTGCCTCTTCCACATGGAAGTTTGTATTTTGTAGAATTGCAAGTAGAGATGGGGGTATTCGTATGACGAGCCTCTCTGCCAGGTCGAAAAGTGGCTAATCCATTGCGAGCTTCGGAGCAATAGACAAGGAGCGTGGAGCCCGCGGCAGCGGTGGAATGGTGAGTGGACAGTTATCTCGTTATCTCCACCTGTGGTGGGATATTCATATACGAATCCGAATACCCCCATCTCTAACTACAAGCCATACCACCAAGGTTTGTACTAGGGGGCATGCATCTTTGAGTGATGGAGTGGTTGCTTTTGCCAAGAGAGCCACCATAATAGCACGGATGGCAACCACTCTCCCTAGGTGGACTCCCATGACAAACTGTGCCTCTGACCCGGTTTGGGTTAACAGAGGCCTTGTATTCAGTGAACATTTTGGAGAGTCTGTCTTAGAACAGAACAATGATGTTTAGAAAGAAGTCAGAAGGGGAAATAATAAATTAATAAGACTACAGGCCTATGGAGAAAGCTTGCCAGGAGTCTTCATACTTTCTCTGGCCTTTCCCCCCCGAGAATGAATGCCCTACTAAAGCTTCTTAAATAGAATGGGGTTTGGCAGAGTCATTGGTTGCAGAAAGAAATTGTGGCATCAGCTCTGAAACCTATACACAGCTGCTCTCCCGCCCCCCAGCTACATATGTACATTGCTAAGCAAAAGCACTTTGCCGCTCCAGCTGCTGGCTCAGCTGCAGATGCTATGAGAATGGAAATGCCAAATAGAGAGATGGAGAGGGAAAAGTGACCAGAACACAGGAAAGAGTGGCCAAGAACCAAAAGTAGGCAAAGCTACTCCTTGAGATCACAACTCCAAAAACACCCCAGCCAGGATTGCCACCGGGAATTTCTGGAAGCTGTGATCCAAAAAAGTAACTTTGCCCAGCTGTGCAGACAATAATACAAAGGACCTGGCTCACAGTGGCATGTCCAGCCCTTTTCTTTCTCTATAAGCAAATATTGTAACAGACACTGGTTGACGGACTTCTGCATGTGTGTGAACACATGCCATTGAAAAAGCCTCCAAGCTTGCATAACCTCTACAGAGCAGGAACGATCAACAATCCAAGGGTGCCATATCAGTATCTTTCCGAAATGTTGTTGTGGCCTGACCACACTGGCGTATGGATATGGGATATGGATTTCTAGTGGCATGGTTTGGCTTGAAAAAAGAAAGACCTCATCCGCTTGTGTTTCTACTTAGAAGGATCCGTCCTCCTCCTTCAAGCATTGTTGCACACCTTTCTGGCCCAGCCGTAGGGCATGCTTTTTTTTTTTTTTTTTGGCACACTCATTGTTTAGCCAGGAGATGGAGGCTGAGGCTGCCAACTGCCCTCTTGAGAAAGTGACTGGGGGCGGGGGGGGGGGGAATGAAGGAAGGGAAGCAGCGAGAAGGGAGAAAACAGTATGGAGAGAGAGAGAGAGATGAGCAATGTAAAAAAAAAATCCAAAATACATTGTGACACTTTTAAAGACCATCAGGGGGGAGCGCTTAATTGACAGCTGATCAGGCTACAAGGGGTCGTTTGCTGTTTGGACAGGAGGAGCACCCCAAAGGGCACATCACTCCTCCTCTCCGACCTCAACAGACCCTTTGTAGCCTGATCCACCCCATACCCCAAACGGCCAATCTGGACAGGCCAAACAAACTCCAGAACTGGTCCTGCCATCAGGCAGACTGGGCAGTCACCTCAGGCAGCGGATTTGGGGTGGCAAGTGTTTACGTACCAACTTTATGATTACTGCATTTTCACTAACAGAGGTGGGGGTGAAATGCTGCTTAAATTTTCTCTCTCTTCTCCGGGTGAAGTCAGAAGTAAAAGTTGGTTCTCTCCCTCTCTCTCTTTCTTATTCTCTCTTGCATGCACACACAGCCCGGCACTCAAGACACACACACACACCCCGGCCCCCAGTTAGAAATGATCCTGCCTGCTCCTGTTTCCCTTTATGGCTTTTTCCTAAGCTGAACAGCTGACATTCACTCATATTCATTTTCTAATTCTTTCTCTCTGTCTCTCTCTGTGATGAGGGTGGAAGTCCAGCAGACAGGCGAGCAGCCTCTACCTCTGGAATGGAGGCAGGCAGGAGTCAGTTGGCTGTGAATAGCCTGAGGTGAGGCGGTAAATGCTCTCCGCTGCTGTGTCTTACAGTTGAGCAAAGACGAGGACTGATTTTAGTTTGGTTGAATATGAAGTGGTCTTGGTTCTGCTTAATGCTTCTAAATGGCGCCAGTGGTGGTAAATAAACATCTCGATTACTGGGCAATAACCATGTGCTCTCTCCATCCTCTCTTTTTGGGAAAAGTGCCACTCCAGACTTAGCCAAAAGTAGCTATGGAGAGAGAGATGGAGGGATAGAAAGAGAGGAGGACGGGGAGAGAGAGGAGACTTTGTACTCTGAACTTGGTGGTGGGATCATTAGTAAAGTATCAAGCATGTACTAAAGTTGCATAGCCTCTGGCATCAATCCAGCCCAGTCTGCAATTATGCAGGCTAGTTCCTATAATCAAATAACTAAGTCTAACACAAATAAACATGTTAATACTTATTATCATAAAAGTTAGAACCATGAGCCAGTATTAGATTATACATGTTGCCAACTGACTAAGTCAGTTTGCCGGTAGGATCTTTATTTCCATCACTCGTGCAGCTTCTAAGTTTTTTACAGTGATTTCAACAAACTCCGCACCACCCCATTGCTCATCTGCCTCAGCTTCACAGCAGCAGCCTACCCTGAAGCCTTCTTTCGTGCTAATTGGTTAATCAAAACACAGGTGCATTTGGAATCGACTTTGCCAAACTGATTTTAATTTTCAGTTCATTAAAACCCTGCAAACACCCTAATTTTGTAACATTGTAACATCAAGTGTTGAATTATTATTGCCATGATCATTGCAGCTACTTTTTCAGGGCCACCTTCAGGTTCTGGAGTCTCTGCTGTCACTGTCATCCATTTGCTTGCTATCCACAGCACTATTTGTGCATTCTGAAGAACCTCTAAGGGCTGAGTGACAGAGATGCTCCTAGGTGGTACCCAAAGTATATTTGAAATATACAAGGCACCGCTTTATTGTAGTATTTATTTTATGTAGTGAGTTTATATCAGATCTTCAATGCCCAAAAGGAGACTTAAGGCATTTCATTGTTGTTGTTGTTGTTGTTTAGTCACTAAGTCGTGTCCGACTCTTCGTGACCCCATGGACCAGAGCACGCCAGGCCCTCCTGTCTTCCACTGCCTCCCGGAGTTGGGTCAAATTCATGTTGGTAGCTTCGATGACACTGTCCAACCATCTCATCCTCTGTCGTCCCCTTCTCCTCTTGCCCTCACACTTTCCCAACATCAGGGTCTTTTCCAGGGAGTCTTCTCTTCTCATGAGATGGCCAAAGTATTGGAGCCTCAGCTTCAGGATCTGTCCTTCCAGTGAGCACTCAGCGTTGATTTCCTTCAAAATGGATAGGTTTCTTCTCTTTGCAGTCCAGGGGACTCTCAAGAGTCTCCTCCAGCACCACAATTCAAAAGCATCAATTCTTCGGCGGTCAGCCTTCTTTATGGTCCAGCTCTCACTTCCATACATTGCTACTGGAAAAACCATAGCTTTGACTATGCGGACCTTTGTCGGCAAGGTGATGTCTCTGCTTTTTAAGATGCTGTCTAGGTTTGTCATCGCTTTCCTCCCAAGAAGCAGGTGTCTTTTAATTTCGTGGCTGCTGTCACCATCTGCAGTGATCATGGAGCCCAAGAAAGTAAAATCTGTCACTGCCTCCATATCTTCCCCTTCTATTTGCCAGGAGGTGATGGGACCAGTGGCCATGATCTTAGTTTTTTTTTGATGTTGAGCTTCAGACCATTTTTTGTGCTCTCCTCTTTCACCCTCATTAAGAGGTTCTTTAATTCCTCCTCACTTTCTGCCATCAGAGTGGGATCCTCTGCATATCGGAGGTTGTTGATATTTCTTCCGGCAATCTTAATTCCGGCTTGGGATTCATCGAGTCCAGCCTTTCGCATGATGTATTCTGCATATAAGTTAAATAAGCAGGGAGACAATATACAGCCTTGTCGTACTCCTTTCCCAATTTTGAACCAATCCGTTGTTCCATATCCACTTCTAACTGTTGCTTCCTGTCCCACCTATAGATTTCTCAGGAGACAGATAAGGTGGTCAGGCACTCCCATTTCTTTAAGAACTTGCCATAGTTTGTTGTGGTCCACACAGTCAAAGGCTTTTGCGTAGTCAATGAAGCAGAAGTAGACGTTTTTCTGGAACTCTCTGGCTTTCTCCATAATCCAGCGCATGTTAGCAATTTGGTCTCTAGTTCCTCTGCCCCTTCGAAATCCAGCTTGTACTTCTGGGAGTTCTCGGTCCACATACTGCTGAAGCCTACCTTGGAGGATTTTGAGCATAACCTTGCTAGCGTGTGAAATGAGTGCAATTGTACGGTAGTTGGAGCATTCTTTGGCACTGCCCTTCTTTGGGATTGGGATGTAGAACTGATCTTTTCCAATCCTGTGGCCACTGCTGAGTTTTCCAAATTTGCTGGCATATTGAGTGTAGCACCTTAACAGCATCATCTTTTAAGATTTTAAATAGTTCGACTGGAATGCCATCACCTCCACTGGCCTTGTTGTTAGCCGTGCTTTCTAAGGCCCACTTGACTTCACTCTCCAGGATGTCTGGCTCAAGGTCACCAACCACACTATCTGGGTTGTCCAGGACATCCAAATCTTTCTGGTATAATTCCTCTGTGTATTCTTGCCACCTCTTCTTGATGTCTTCTGCTTCTGTGAGGTCCCTCCCATTTTTGTCCTTTATCATGTCCATCTTTGCACAAAATGTTCCTTTAATATCTCCAATTTTCTTGAACAGATCTCTGGTTTTTCCCTTTCTATTATTTTCCTCTATTTCTTTGTATTTCATAGCAGTACTAAATTTTAAAAAAAGGGCGTTTCATAGCAGTACTAAATTAAAAAAAAAATTGAACTACAAACCAAGAACAACAAGGAACTAAATTTAGAACATTACTTTCATGCCACCTATCAGAAAGCCAGGAAATGTTTCTAGCAATTTACTACTCTGTTGATTGTGCAGGTTTACTCTGATATAATATTTGGCATGCCAGGAAGACACATCGACAAGCCCCTTCCCCTGCAAAACGTGCATGCTTAGGATGGCTTTTCAGGCACTAGCCTGCCCTCTCCTCTAATGTAATACAAGTTTACTCAGAAACAAGTTCCACTGTGCTCAGTGGGACTTATCCCAGAAAAGTACACATTGGATTGCCACTTTGGTATCTCATCTCACCGTTCAAATTAACCCTGAATCTGTACTCAGAAATGTCAGGATTGGTGCTCCATCCTCCTGGGTGTTCACACTCCCTCCTGTCAAAGAACCTATTGTTGTGGCTCACCATTATGAACAAGCTCTTTCTGATAGTGTCATTTCTGAAATGGGTGTTCTGTTTCCCAAAATTCCCTGTCAGAATGCAACAAAGGCAAATTGAAAAAGACTAATAAATATTCAGGTTCAAACACATTTCATTACATGAATTTTAAAAGGTCTCGTCTCAAGAGGCATTTGCTGAAAAGGTAACACTGTCTGTAGGCTTTGATCTGTTTCCCTTGGTTCACTTTGCTTCATATATTTGCTTCCTTATCAGTCATTTAACACCATCTGATTGTATCAGTGGCAACATTAACGTCATACCAGGTTTTTATTTCACAACCAAATGCTGAAAGGAAGGCAAGCAGAATGATGAGGGAGCATCATGCAGAAATACTGCTGGTGCCTTAAATCTTTTAATTTAGTCCATTTTCCTTTTATTATATCCAATTAAAACTGTTCTGGCTGGCTGGACAGCTCAGTGGTTTAAGTGAGTCAGAGATTGGGAATTCAATTCCCCATTGTACCTCCTGGGAGAAGAGCCAGCCTTTGTAGCCATGGGCAAGCTGCGCACTTCCCTAGAAGAAGGGAATTGTAAACCACTTGAGTGTTCTCTACGTAGAAAACCCTGGAAAGGGTTTCCATAAATCAGCATCAACTTGATGGCATGCAATTATTATTATTATTATTATTTAAACTGTTCTATCACCTCCTACCAACATGAATTTGACCAAACTCCGGGAGGCAGTGGAAGACAGGAGGGCCTGGCGTGCTTTGGTCCATGGGGTCACGAAGAGTCGGACACAACTAAACGACTAAACAACATCATCTCCTCTCTCGAAAAAGAAATGCAGCAGACGCAGGGCTTGCCTGGAGGTCACTACAGTCCCCTTAGAGATCTACATAGTTTAAAAGCAGTTTGGAAGAATGTCTAAAGACAAATAAAAACCTGAAGTAAGAAATGTAGTATCCTGTTTCATTTCAAAGCTTGAGGGCATTTCTCCCCAGAGGTCTTACTTCATGCTGGAATGTAGTAGAAGACAGGAAACTAAAAATCCTGTGCCCTCTCAAAGACTAACAAGTATTATTGGGGCAGAACATTTTGTGGACTGGAGGAAAGACAGGAAATGATAGCTGTTAAGTTGAACAAAGCTGCTTTTAACAGGGGAGAAAACTGGAAACAGAGACAACCAGTTGTTAGAGTGACTTAAGATATTTCTGTAGTGGCCATCATGATTTGGTATTAATTCATCAGGCTGTCTCCCTATTCTCTTTTCAATAAGAGAGAGGGGCTTTTCTTTTTCTTTTTTATAATTCTTAGTGGTTATTGCGATTATCTCAAGTTATTTCCCACTTCAAGAGAAAGGTTGTGAGCAAACATGGATAATTTTATATATAAGCTTTCTAGAAAAAACACACACCCTCAAACATATGCCACATGAAGCCCATCAGATGACAGTCAAAGGAGGTATCCGCTCCCCACTTTCCGCCCATCTGCCTCTCAATTGCTGTCCTCAACTGCATCTTTAAGACAAAACAGAAAACTAGCTTGCTGACTATTTGAATGGTTCATTTGGAACCCTTAAGTATTTTGGACGCTTTTCCAACAAATATTTAAGCAACTTGTTTTCATGCCAGGTGTTGTGATAGCAGACAAATTGCAAAGTCCTTTCCAGGATTTACACCATCAACACAAGCCTGACCACCAATCAGTTAACAAAAGTGTCTGATTACTTATCCCAGCCACAGTGTTGACAGTTAACACAAAACAATTGTTTGATAAAAGCAAATTCTTCCTCTCACAATACAGTACATAAATGTAAGCCTTGGTTGAAGAACAGAACATAATCACCATGAGAAGTATAGCAGTCATTTTCAGAGTTGATAAGATTTCCCTCAGGCTGTATGAACTTAAGTTTTAGAATATTCCTTCCTAGAGGAGGAGATAGGATCTACAATCATACTTTAGAAGTATGACATCAGTACACTTTTGATATGGGTTTGAATACATGAGACCCCACTAGGAGGCATGGGACTGAAGAATGTGTCATTGTCTTTGAGGCTTCAGACCAGCATGCTTGTCTTTGAGGCTACAAACTAGCATGAGGAAATGCAAGTCCCAGAATGCTTTATATGCCCACACTGCCAGTACAATGTCTCCTGTAATTAGCAACATCACTTCCAGCCCAAGGTTTTGTGTGGGTACCAGACACTGTTTACCATATTTCCACCATGCCAGTAACATAAAAAATAGGGACAAATAAGGAACTGAGCTATATGCTCCAGCCTAAGCTCCGGATCATCCTCAATCAGATTTGCAAACCTCAGGGGAAGTGGCCTCGATGGGATGCCACAGCCTCATGTCTCACCTCAGGCTTAAAAGAATTGTGTGACCAATACCTCTCAGAGGATATAGAAATTAATATAGAATATATATATTATTGGAGGAAACTACGGTAAGCTTTAGGACACCCTAAAGTCATGCATCTAAACCTCTGGTGGAATGTCTTTTAAAAGCTGGCATGCCAGTTTTTGTCAGCAATAGGGTGAAATAAAGAAAATGCAAAGAGCAAGAATCCAATAAGGCAATAAAGCCAAGAGTCAGATGACTGAGGCATTGCATTTTGACAAATGGAGTGATTTTGAATTGTAAAGGAGAGTGAGCAGAATTTTAGAAAAGGAAAGGAGGGCATGTGTATAGAAAGCAGGGATGTATCAAAGAATAATGAGCAATGAATCAGAGGGTAGTGATTTGAAGCAATGGAGAAGCTGTGCAAGCTTTAGCCCAAGCAGCTGCCCTGAAGTAATCTACCCAGTCTCCCATCTTTGAAGCCCCAAGACTTTGGCTACTTACTGGTGCTGCAGCAAGAAGCATGTGAAGGTTGAGCTGTATAGAGGAAGGATAGCTGTACAGGCAGACAGCATAACTCTCCTGCACTGTCTGCTCAGTGGAGATAGGGTGAGGTGAAGGCCCTATGTGTGGCCAGCTGGGAAGGAGGAAGTTTGAAATTCTGAGATTTGTGCCTCACAATCTTACCATGTAGGTATGGTGAAATGTGGGCCCTTCGCACTCCCCAGGAGGCTCTGAGGCAACAAGGGCTGTATCACAGTGCCACTGGCTCCTTCTGTTCTTCCCAAGCCACCCCGCTTCTCTGAGTGGAACATTTGTTTGCAGGGCATTCTCAAGTCAAGAGCAGCTAAAATTTATATGAATAAGGAATAATCATTGTGCATTGTGGGAAAAGCTTTGGGCTTCTCTAATCCTACATCATTTGATGTCCACCATGGAGCAGGGAAGGAGGGGGCTAAGCACACCTGTAGCAGGTGCATTAGGTGTCTTGCACCCCAATGAAGCATTAAGCTTCATTGGCACAGCTTAATGCTTCATTGGGGTGCAAGACACCTAATGCACCTGCTACAGGTGTGCTTAGCCCCCTCCTTCCCTGCTCCATGGTGGACATCAAATGATTTCTCAGAGGCAGTATCTTGAATGGTAGCCAATCATACTAGTGACTTGCTTGCATGGCTATTTACAGTATTTTCATATTAAATTATATATATTCACAGCTTTTGTTTTGTGTTTTTAGTCTAAGTCAGTCCCACAATCTAGAGAATGTTTATTTATATATATAAAAATGTTAAATTTTAAAAGTAATTTATTTCAAAATAGGAGTCATGAAAAGAAGCTGGAAAATGCTTTAAACTCTAACTAGTGTTCTATCCTATGAAGCAGAAGCAACTCAAAATTCAAATAAGAGTAAAACATTGACCTGCAAGCAAAAACCTACTGAACTATGTTATATCCTTTCAAATATGGCTTTCCCACCTTTAAGCAGAATATTGGTGGCTCCATCTAACCAATCATCTGCATATTTTTAAAACTGCTAGATGCTATAGAATTAAAATTTAATAGAAATCAAATGGCACAACCCTGCCAGTACGCTGATATTTATTTCCCTTGATGGCAAATCTTGACAAACATTCTGCATTTTTAACCTTTTTGAGGGGGAGTGGAGAATACCGCTTTCTTCAGTGTTTAACATGTGAACATGCAATTTTTAAAGATAAAATATCTCTTTTGCTCTTTAAATCCTCAGTTAATATGCAAGATATTTGAGATGTAACAACATAATCAGCACCTGATCAGAAGTACCAAAGTGGAAAAGAATGGATTCAGACAAGAGAGCACACAAGAAACAGAGCAATTTTAAAAAGGTACACTTATTATAATTATTCAACTTAAATCCTTGTGTACATATGTATATTTAAATAGTTATGCTAGCTAGAACACATCTGGAGAACAAGGATCTGTATCCAACAGTGTCACTGTACCTGCAAAAGCAGCTCCAATGGACCCAAGCAGGAGAGGTGCAATACTCTCCCCTTCTCAGTCACTTGTAACCTCTTTTTAAAAAGAACAGCCTTAAAAACCTGCTCTGGAAGTTTGGAAAACTCTCGAAAACAGATTTTCAGTGTCAGATAAGGGGAAGGAGCTGAAAATCCCAAAACTACTATGACCATTAAAATGCATTCAAGCCAAGATATCCTGTATTAGTCTCCTCTACGAGCATCAAAATTCATTTGTATAGCAAACCTATCCAGATTTCTTTGCTGCACAGGTAAGATGGAAAACTTGTATTCAGAAAAACTTTCCAAATAGAGTTTGAGATTCTTGCAGTAACATTCAGCTTCTTCAGGACAGTTTCTGTATTTTACACATGCCCATATATATATATATACAACCTCACTAGATCAGACTTTATGTAATTGTGGAGTGCTTTTTTTTAACAGAAGAGCAATGTGAATGTTACAAGGTGAAATTAACTTTAATGTGCATATAAGAAGTGTTAAAAGGAATGTAATGGAGGGAAAGGCAGGAAATAATAGTAATTTCTCAAAACATTTGATTGTATTCAAAATTTATTTTAAACAAAACAAGACAATAATTTTAAATAAACATGGTATTCTTAATATGTTGACAGACAGTTTTAAATTAACCATTCTGAACCTTTGCGCTGTTCTGTCACAGTGCCCTCCGAGTTTTTTTCCAACTATTAATTTCCATCTCATAATCAACACAGATTTCTTACAAAAGAAATCAAGTTGTTCACTTAAGTTAAACATCAGTTTCCTTTAAATGATAAAGGGTTCACTAATGTGTGCGTGTACACACCCACACTTCTAATTCAATTTTTTCAGCTACCACACAACATGCACACATATGTGCACACACACACACACGCACGCACGCACACACACACAGAGAGAAGTCTGTCCAGCCTTTTGGTTTTGTATTACACTGCCTACATGGTGATCAGCATTGAGCCAAACCAACTGAGCGTCACTTTAGCAGTGCAATGGATGGCATCAACCAAACTTCACAAATAAAATACAAACATTATAATCAAAATTAAGCTAGATAACAGTGATAACAATGAAGATGTTAAAAATGCAACTCAGGTAGGTCATAACCAGACTAGTTTGGAGGATGCAACCTTCCTCAGGAAGCGGTTCTTCCCGATTCACATGTAAAGAATGGAACACACATTAAAAGCCTCTGTTCATGAAAAAATATGCCCTTCAAAACAAATTCTGTAATGTCATAAGGCAAACGGAGAGAATGTACTATGGAGCTTGGGGAATGTTTCATAGGATTTGTCTATACACAAAAATGTATACATTACACTGTGTGTATATCAGACAATCAAATGGGCTGGCTCAGTAAACTGGAAAAAAAGTCTATTTATGTACTCATAGTTATTGCTAATATGCTACAGATTATGTTTTTTTGTCACAGACATGGCATAACCATTTAAGCTGCCATATTGGCAACACTCCTAGCCACAGACCTTTATGGTGACAACATGCCATGCCAATTTAAAAGAAAAAGCAGCATAAATACAATTATAAAAGAAAACAAAGGCTTGTGCAGTGTCCCTCTCAATTTTGCTTCGTGATCAGAATCAGTTTTAAACCAGTCCAGTTCACCATGCTAAGAGCAATCCCACAGTGGGGTTGGAGAACAAGCTAAGAAGAAACGAGAGAGAGGGTAAGAGACAGCATGCATTTACAACTTGGTTATAGTCTAGTCTTTTTAGCCATTACAACTTGAATACAAAAACCCAATTGAGGGACCAGATTAAATGATCGGGGGAAAAAGCCAAAAGTAGATGTAGTTTCATAGTTAAAGCTTACATTTTCATATCAGTAACAGCAAATTATCTTTCCTTTTAATATACTGACAAGTATCTATTGCAATTTGATATTTAAAGATGACTAGTGTATAGAGAGACCTATGTCCACTTAAGAAAAGGATATTAAATACCTGCATCATGAAGTTACATTCTTAAGACAGTGTGTAAGAAAATAGCATATATGTGAAATGTTTTTGAAATGCATTCCCCCACCCCATAGCTATCAAATATTCAGTCACACAGAAACAAAAAGAAAAACAAAACCCTTCAAAAACATAAAGATGGGAATGAAGGAGAAGATTAGCTAGGCTAATTACAGCACAGTGATTAAAAATGGTTCAAGACTGAACCAATTAGAGTTGGCCAAAAGATGCCCTCTGGGCATAGCTAACCATTAGTTCTTCCCACCCACTGCATCAAACTTTTGGCTCATTGCAGCAAGATCAAAATCATTTATCTATATATCCACATATAGATACAAATGTCCAGCTTTTACTTCTTCATAAGGCCTACTTACTTATTTATATTTGCTCCACAACAACTACGAGAGGTAGGCATATATCATCTAAAAAGCTTCTCTCCTTGTGAGTCACCACGTGAGCTTTCAAATGCGAACTGCGCTTGTATTAAAAAGTTGCTAAGTTGTCAAAGGATGCAGTCCAACGACCTAAAGGCCATTTGAGACATATCCATAGTTGTGTCTTGTGCAATCCCTGTTCATTTTCCAATGGATCTGTATAAGTTATTCACTGTTGATTATGTTCTTTGATTCATAGAGAGTAGCTTTGACTATACTGAAAGATACTGTCTTTAGAACTTGCTGCAGAACATTCCTATGAAAATGAAACCTGGAACCAATTCTCTTGATTTGATTTCGTATAGAAAAACAAGGTACCATTTGGCCAAGACTACAGATGTACTTTTTTCACAGATGCAAATGCCATGCAAAATAAATTAAAGAACAGATACGAAAACATACAGGTAATAAAACTATTGAAGGTAGATCTTTTAAAAGCATTTATATAAACATAATTTATAATACTTTCTTTTTTTTCTCCTTTTCTTTTTTCTTTTCTTTTCTTCTTGAAATACACAGTCACAAAGCTGTGGCTATACATCAAGGATCTCTTCTGCAGTGCCTCCACAGCGTAATCTGTAGCGTCCTGTCCTCCAGCTAATGGTAGGATCCCACAAAGCCGAGAGGAAAATGTATATTGTCATAGATTCTCTGATGAACCATGCTACTGCATAGTCAAGTTTTGAAAAACACAGAGGACCACCCTGGAAAGTATACAAATATATATTTATGCTCAGTGACAACGGCAAGAACAAAATTAAGTATTTACTTAAGCAAATATTTACTTACGGAACAAATCTTCTTTAAAAAATTATGCAGTGGCCAAAGCAGTATTGTCATTTAACACCAGCATAACACAAATAGTGTAACTTGTGTGGTTGAATTACTGGAAGTTATAAAATCAGTGTAGCTTAATCACTAAGACATACAAAAATGGTGTGTCGCCAAGTGCTTCTGCTCCCTTAATGGCAGTCTGCTTGGAATGACAAAGGCTCCCCAAGATATGAAACTGAGGTCTTTCCAGTTTCTTCTACTAGGTAATTCTTAACTGGTGACAGGAAATGGCTTTCTACATAGCAATTAGAAAGAATACAGCAGTGGTCGCAAAGTGCAGCCCTAGGGTTGCAGGCAGCCCCCAAATGTTTTTTAGTTCCCAGACTTATATTTTCTCTTTCTCTGGCAAAAAAAAGGGTGAACTGCACCTCCTGGAAGCCTCCAGAAGTGATGACTCAACATCAGATAGATCACAGGAGGGCCCTGCACTATTTAACCCCCACCAAACAGCTCTTATTCAAAATCAATAGTAGTTTTCTAGTGATGTCTCTTTTAATTTTTGCATTTTATGCCATTTTGATGGCTTATGCAGCTTCAGAAGGCCCTTGCAGCAGGAAATTCATCTCTGCATCCACCCAAGTTGCCTAGCTCTGAGCTACAGCCTGTCCCTTAAGAAGCTTATTCTTCTACTATCAGCTGAACAGTGAGAGCCACCACAGGTTGTTTCACTGTTCCTTTTTTCCATTCAAGTAATACATAGCTCAGTAAAGACAAAATGCTTTTCTAAAAATTATTAAATTTATATTCTGACTTTCCACTAAAATAGTATTCAATGTGCTGTACAATAAAATACAAAATAAGACCAAAGTAATAAGTTAATATCATGACATAAATCTGTATTGTTGAAGACAAAATGAAATCTTTGCCAAGTGGTACTGGCAGAGTTCAAGATGTTTGACCTTTCAGCACCATCATAGCAGGATTTGATAACAGATTAATTGCTCAATCTTTAATTGTATGCCTTTATATAGGACACAATTTGGTGGAATTTGAGACAGCCAACCATTTATTCCAGTAAGGGCATTTGTAACATCTTTCTGTCACAATATATTGATGATACACTGGTGGAAGGGAAATGGCATAGCTTACAGCTGCAAATTGGCCACTAGTAACAAGGAGAGATCCTGAAGCTGAGGCTCCAATACTTTGGCCATCTCATGAGAAGAGAAGACTCCCTGGAAAAGACCCTGATGTTGGGAAAATGTGAAGGCAAGAGGAGAAGGGGACAACAGAGATGGTTGGACAGTGTCATCGAAGCTACCAACATGAATTTGACCCAACTCCGGGAGGCAGTGGAAGACAGGAGGGCCTGGCGTGCTCTGGTCCATGGGGTCACGAAGAGTCAGACTTAACGATTAAACAACAAAAACAAGTCCCTGCTTGGATTCCTGGTCGCACATCAAGCCGCCCAACTGGCATGCACTAAGGAATCCAAGCAGGTACTCATTAATTAGCTGCAATTTGGTGCTGCGAATTACACGATTTCTCTCCTGCCATTATAAATATGAAGCAGGATTTGGACCAATATCACTAAATAACTACAATCAAAGTGTTCTGTTGCACCATGCTGGCTTACACCTACAGATAAATTATATTTGCTAAGGAGGAAGACCACTTTTTACAACCTTCCTCTTGAACGTATAACAGAAAACATTAGAACATTTTGTAACTTAAAAAAAAGAAAAGAAATGCATACAATTGCAGTTAACTTAAGACAACATTCATTTTTAAAATATGAGGATCTGATCACTGTAACTTACCTGGACACCTCTGAGTTGAATGTAGTCAAAAATAAACCATGCCAAACAGTGACACATAAAAAAGACCATTATATCCCATCTGAACACATGGTGAACTGCCCATCCAATAATTAAACTTGCAACAAAGCACTCTGAGATTGGCTCACAGATTATTGTAGCTGGAAGCATATTGATCCGTAGCTTGGCCCATCTATAATTAAGAAGGGGGGGAAACACTGAGTTTAAACTAGGCAGTAACCATATTAGCCATAAATATTTCTCTGTTTTGGAACTAAAAATTAAGCAGCAGTGATACTTTGCTATGAACAGAGGTGGAGATTCAGTTGTCAATGTGCTATTGCAGTTAATGTGCGAGATCTATATTGTAGACCCTAGTTAGCCATGAAGTTAATTACCACCAGTCCATCCCTCTCAGGTGGCCTGACCTTCCTCGGAGGACTGTGAGGACAAGTGGGGAGAGCAGCCATGCATGCTTTCTTGAGATCACGGAATGGAAGGTGGGATATACATTGAAAAGCATACATTCCTAACAGGTGTCTATGTCTCATGATAGAGAAAATAATGAAGGAAACAGTTAAATGATTTAAATGGGAAGCATATCAGGCAAATCCAAAGAAACAAAACAAAAGACAAAAACTTTTGTTTTGTTTGTTTAGATTTTGCCTGATATGCTTGCACAGATTAACACGTCTACCTCTTCTAAAACTACAACTATTTAATGGGAAGGTGGTTATTCCATCACTCTGAATAATGAAAAGGTCAAAGTGGAGGGAGAGATTACTGTAGAATCTGAAAGGTCTTCTACTGCATTGTAGTCTTTGAGCAGACTCTCAAAAGGGATGATGTTCTAAATCTGACCATCTTTTCAAGAAAAAGTAGAAGCATACTATCTAGGTGCTCCCATTAATTAGAAGTAGTGAAATAATAACTGCTGGATAAACAGAAAACAATTATCTCAAAGAAAGTAGCATTTCATCTATTTCAGTTCGCCCAGGTAAAATCCCGGTTACAGAATGACTAAAATTCTATTGAGTAACTATTTATTTATTTAATTTTTACCCCACCCATCTAGATTCGGTTCAGGAATCTACTCTGGGCGGCTTACAGAATATAAAGATAAAAACAGCATTAAAATAACTTTGTTCATAAAAGCAATAAAGATCAATAAACTAATAATAATTGTGTGCTGTAAGTCAATTGGTTTGGTTTGGGTTTTTTTTGCTATGTCACTTTTAAAGCAATCCTTTTCAGAGTTTTCTAAGTAGAAAGTACTCAGGTGCTTTACCATTCCCTTCTTCTGGGGATGCCCTGGGACTATGCTGCTTGCCCAAGGCTACATAGGCTGGCACTTCTGGGATGCACAGTGGGGAACTGAACTCCCAACCTCTGGTTCTGCAGTCAGATATCTGACTCATTGAACTATCCAGCCAGCTGTAAACTACATGGGTGTAAATAGCAATGACATCATCAGCCTGTGATGTCACTCTTTAATTTAATTTAATGCTTCCTATCTCTCCCTTCATATTCCAAAGCTCTCTGGGGATCCCTTTTGATCTGGTAAAGCCTCAGGGCTGGGTGGCTGGGACTTTATAATATCAGAAAATGGCCACCACCAAGATTGGGTTCACCAGTAGCAATCTGGCTGACATTTTCCAATATAAAAGATTTCTTCTCTATCTCAAGGCTCCAAAGGCCTCCATGTCTCAGAACACGAAAAGAAACATAGGAAGCTTTAAATCAAAGAATATCATTGCAGGCTGACGACACTATTGCCATTCACAGTTGTACTGACTGGATTTCGGACAATAAATGAAACAGGAAGTTTTATGAAGCTACATTAATTTACTGTAAATTATTGCATTTATAACTTTAATCAAGTTGTATTGGGAGAATAATACTGCCACCAGATATAGTGGCAAATTGAGTCAGTCACTAAATCAGATTTTAATATATAAAGACTGCCAAAGCGAAGGCACAATGAGATATATGCTAGAAGTAGAAGATTAATGCTTTTATTCAGTATTAATATTAATATTAAGGGAACAAGTAGGACTATATTGTTTTGTTTAAAATGAGACACTGGAGGAATTATTAAGGCTGATTTGAGCAAAGGTTTTATTTCTAAATATATTAATCTATGCTGTTAATACATACATCTGTATCCTACTTTTGATGAGTTGCTTTTCAGGTAAAAGCTATGTTCCAAAATAGAATTTTAATTCCCCCACACCTTTCAAGCAGCACATTTCCACTTTTCATAAGGACTGAGGGACTGCTGAGTATTTTGCCCTTCCCGTAATACTTCACAACTAAAATACTGAGCATATGTACAGTCCATACAGGATAGATCCCTTCCATGGCCTATATTGTAGCCATGCTTCTAAAGTAACTGCTGCCACCACCAGAAGATTATATGAAGATATCAGAAAATGAAAAAAAAAATGTTTTTTACCTGATCATTCTAGACTGAAATTGGGAAATTGAATAGGAGCCAGAGTTTTGCATTGCAACTTGTGTGGCCATTGCAAATTTCCAGCCTCTGAAAATGAATGCACACCATGAATATAACCATGATAAACAATAGGCAATAGTTTTGTCCAAGGATGCTCATAAGTCACTTTATTTCTCAACATGTCAGAGATAAGCATTAGATCAAAGGGAACGTCTCTCTCTCTAGAGGTTGTCTGACTGCCAATTCCATTATTCTTCAATAGTGACAATGCTGGCTAATACGATATGTACTAGAGGTGCGGATCTGGACACTACATGAAGCAAACCTGCCTCTTAAGCATTTATTTGTTCAGCAGTTATCAGTTCATGAGAATGGAACTTACTATCCTAAGAGATAAGCAACACAAATGAGGAAAACCATGTGGTTGTTAACACCAATCCAAATAGCAGCTGCAAGTTTGAACATGCTGTGTACAGCACATTTCCTCCACATACAATTAGCATGTTTGGGAGAAATTATGGCTTTGTTTTGGTTTTTTTGCTATGTCACTTTTCAGCATTTAACATTTCCTCATGTAAACAGAAGAATACTCCAGTCTGAAGAACCATATATTTATTTCTGAAGGAATGAACTTTTTTATTTCAAGGTCTTTTGGTCCCAGATTCACCCAGAATCCCCCAGGCAGAATTCTGAAAGTGGGAGAGAAGAAACCAGAAAGCAAATAATAACAATAAAACGTATTTCTACCTCAATTTTCTGCATCTCTCCATGTGTATTGGCTGGAAAGAAGGGAAGGCACCCTTAGTCTCACTACTTTCTGCAAACTGCCCTAGTGCTCCATGGGAGGATAGTCTTTGATACCCAATGGACTCTTTAGGGGAGCCTTTCACTGAACTACCCTTTCCATAGACTACTGGGGTAATTCCCATGAAACAGTGAAACTATGGGGCATTCCCTCTTTTTCCCAGCCGATACGTATGGAGAGAAGCATAAAATTGAGACAGAAAGAAATTTCTTTTGCCTTCTGGTTTCTCCTCTCCCAGTCCCAGAATTCTGGCACGGGGGATTGTAGGTGAATTCTGGGACTGAAAATCCATGAATTCTGGAAGCCCAGTCCATAATAGTTATGCTCAGATTGCACAGCATGATTCAGCTTCTATACACTTCATCTTTACTTATATTTCTGAAGGCTGTGGACTGAGATTGCTGAGAGTTATTTCAACCTTATATGCTGACTTGTGTAAGTTTGGCTAGGAGGGACCTTTCTGAGTTGGAGTGACTGTCAGTCAATCTAGCAGTAACCAGCTATTCCTTCCCTGCCACTGATTTCAAAGGGAGTCATGACTCTCTGCCTAAGTGTCATTTTCCCTCTCTTTTCAGTCTGCTGGCAGTTAGCAGTTAGTGCAGTTAGAATATAGTCTGCAAGCGTCTGCTGGAAGTAGTCAGCAGTAAGTCTATTAGGGTCTATTGCTGTAAGCAGCCATTTTTGTACAGTACTGTATGCTGTTTTTGATCTGTTCAACTATAAGTAAATGAAATTTTTTATTCTTTCTCTTAGCAGTGTCTCAGAGTGAGTTACTGAGATTGTGTCAGTTGATAAGACAATAAGGGGTGGCCTACTCTGGGGTGGCCTGAAGCTATTTCTGCTCTGTAGGTCCCTGCACGTCTGCTGTGCAGATAAAGAAGTTTAGCCAAAATTCAAAACTCTGCAACAGAGATTTCCCTTCACCTACTTGGCTACTTCTGCTCCACTCAACTGTAACACACAAATACAAATAGGACTTCTGAAAATAAAGTGGTTAAGATGCAAAAGCAGCTACATTACTGGTGATTGTCTCTTCTGCTTGCTTAAAAAAATATCTTGAATCAAGTTTCAGGATTTCTATTGCAAGAACTATTTCATGAGATAATTATTTCTCTCAGTGATGGTGCAGCTGTTACCAGGTACAACCAATTGTCTGAAATAATGAACCACTACTTAAGAAGGAAGTCATAGTGAAATGGCTTTAATAAACTGATAAAGACCAAGACCATAACATGGCCACAACTTCTAATCTGCAACCCTACTGACATAAATAATTGAACCATTTCTTCTACGAACAATTGGACAAGGTATAAATACTGAGCCAGCAGAACTATATACTCCTGCTTTCCTTTGGAGACATAAGTGAGTCAACAAATGTCTCCAGTGATCAATGTAGAGGAGGGAATAATTTTGGGATATCTCCCTAACTTCACTGAACAGAGGCCCAAATTCCACTGAAACTACATATGGAAGGGTAATTGCACATGCACTTCCCTTCTCTCATGGGGAACCACATCATGGGACCAGTCATGCAACTTGTAGAACCGATTTTACAGCTAGTTAACAAGGGATATCCCTCCATAGCAAGGAACTGCTTGTTGATCATTCTTCCATGTGCAGCCTCTCCCAACAGGATTCTTGACACAATATTTGAGTAGCTTATTTTAGCAGTATGTTCATATGGCTCAGTTATAGTCTTTTTACTTTCTGTACACTGGTAAAAGAATGCTCTAGTGTACCATTGTGGGCTTTATAGATGAAGCACTTATAGGATATTTTAAACTTGAAATAATATGCTTTAACATTTCCTGGAGAATAACATTATCTTACCTGTCAGCTATTGCTTTAGCCATAAAGTAATCCTCAGCAATATACTGTGCAAAAGCTATAAGTCCTCCAGCTTGGTCCAAGACATCTTTTCTCATCAAACAAGACATTCCTGTTACACATTTGAAACCAGTTACATGAGCAGAAATGTATGTTCTTGGATGGGATGTGCCAAAATATACCTGTAAAATTAAAAGACATGTCCAAGTTAATCAAACTTACCATAATGCAGGTCATGGGAACATCATGACCTGCATTTTAAGTACATACACATGTACTCACTGTATGAATTTCAGTTCTATGTTTTACTGAGGTTTTTTTTAAACTTTTATTGACAATCCTTGGAAATAACATTATCCATACAACCACATATACAATAATAAATTTATGGATAATGTAATCCATTCCTATAGTCCATTAATACATGCATTCTACCAGTCTTAAAAGATATCAGACCAATAACTCAGCTGACTTCTCAAAATGTTGTCCTCTCCATTTAATTCCAAACCAAAAACCAACAAAGGGTACCAAATTTTAATGACATTATCTTCGTTTATTTCTCCTCAATGCAGTCTAACATGAGTACTGTAGTCAGTTTTTCCATCAGTGTTATTATTAGTGCTATAATTTGGTAAGCATGCACAAATGTTACATACTATATTTTTAGTTTTGCATAAGTGGTATAGCTCACTGGGTTGGAGCTCCTGGCTGCAAAGCCAGGGCTGGGAGTCCAAAATCTCCATTGCATCTCCTGAAAGAAGGGCTAGCTGAGATCACCCAGAGTGTGTGTGAGATGTCTGTGTTCCCTGAAACTTTTGTGGCTTTGGGCAAACTGCATAGTTCTAGAGGGACTGATAAATTCATTCATTCATTCATTCAATTTATATACCATCCATCTAGCCAACCACTACTCCAAGCAGTAGACCAATTCTGCGTGCTTTATACCTAGAAAAGTCTCATCATAATTAACTTGTTGGCATATGATCATTAACTACAATATAAGTAGCATAATGTCCATTTTGGATTCCTGATGCCCTTTGTAATTTTACATCACCATGTGCAGGCCAAAAAATAATAATCTTACTATTATGCAAGTATCAATCTCTGTGCTTAATGCAGATTTTGGAACCCATATAAAGCCTATGCATATACCTTCTCAGAACCTGAACATGGATTCACTTGTACAATCCATAAAACCTGAGAATCTCTACTTTGCTGCTGCAATTACTTTTAGAGAACAATGACTGATGTTAGATAATTGTTATGTGTTACAAAGAGTGAAAGAGCACTCTTTGAATTCAATATACAGATTCATATTGTTACTGTTCCATCTAGGGATTCTTCTTGGCAGAAATTGAAAGGCATGCCATGAAATACCCAGGGACAGAAATGCCAGTTTAAGAAAACTAAAAACCCCGAACAAACAAAATAAAAGTAATCCATTTAAAGCCACAGGTAATTGACAGTGTTAGCCACCAGCAGAATAATCAGGAAGATGCCTGGGCAATCAAACAGGTATTTTATCCAATGCCAGGAACATCCAACAATGGGATCCTGCCTAATCTCAGTGGGGACATTATTTTTTTCCATGACAGGTACTACAATACAGAAGGCACTTTTCCATCTTGCAACCAAATTAACCTTATTAGGCTACAGTGCAATAAGGAAAGTAATAAACAAACAAATAAACAAACAAATAAAGGAGGCATACATTATTCAACTGAAAGAGGCACAGGAAATGCATCAATATTCTAAAGCAGAAAAGAAAAGGGAGAAAAGAAGGGAGACATAGTAGGCAGGGTAGGATAAAATAGGAAAACAACTCGCCTTAATACTTCTCATTTAATATTTGCCATCTAAAATACCTAACAGTATTATATGCAATTTGAAGTGACAGCAGCCAAACAGAGAATTTCAGGGACAATAAGCTTTGTTCAGTTCAGTGTTAAGGCTTAATATTAGCTAAAAAAAGAAAGCATCAAGATGTCAAATCATGCAAGCAATACCAGCCCAGTGGTTGCTACAGCATCTGGCTAAAGATAATTTTGTTCCTTTACTGTCTCCTGGCATTGCATATAAATTAAGAGAACTATTCTGGCTGCAGAATAAAACCTAGCAACATGCCACTCTTCCTAAATGGGATATATCATCCACAGGAAATGTTGCCAGATTTTCAGGTACTAACACTGAATTGTACCCAGCGGTGTCCTTCCACTAGCAGAACAGACAGTGCTGATGGACTGAATTCACCCTCCCCCTGCAGAAAACAAATCCAACTTTATTACTCTTGCACATTTCTTCTACTCACATGACT
Source organism: Intellagama lesueurii (assembly GCA_037013535.1). Lineage (NCBI taxonomy): Eukaryota > Metazoa > Chordata > Lepidosauria > Squamata > Agamidae > Intellagama > Intellagama lesueurii. The sequence goes on along the minus strand of JBAJHW010000002.1, from coordinate 108,420,412 downwards.
ACGTAGGCTCCTGGAGCTTTAAAGTATCATGATGTCCAGTAATTTGAATATAAAAAATGGGAGGGGGAGAAAAAATGGGAAAGAAGCAGGAGCACAGAAAAGCACTCACCTGTTCTAGAGTGGCAGCAAAGCCCTGTCTATCTGCTACATAGGGCAGGCCATGGACCAGTCCAACTTTTTCTGTCATTTGATTGGCCATATCAGTTAGTGTATCCGGTGTGACTAAAAATAAGAACTGGACTGTGGTTAATATCCATGGATCATTTTTTAATAACCCTTTATACTCTAATTTAAACCTAGAAGAATACCGATTTCTCATTTACACTCAAGATTTCAACTAGTGATAGTTTCACATTGTTCGATGCTTGCAAACCATTATTGGGGGAAAACACAACTTTTAAGAAATTGGTAGCATGCGTATATAAATTGTTCCAACACTATGAACTTGGGTTTTAGATTGAACACGTTGGGGACAGTCCTACAAGACAAGTAATATTAGTATTATAGACACCTCACATTTTAAGAATCTGAGACAAGCAACATCCAAATTCAAGTGCTCATGTGTCATTGAACATTGGAGCTTTTGCTTAAGATTTGTATAATACAATGGCTGAAATCCTGTTTGTAGTGAGAGTCAAATTGTAACTTTCTGTACATTCCTCAGTGATAAACAAAGCACCCCCTTCATGTTTCTCGGAGGCATGGACATGCATGATTCTATCTACAGTGTGTGTGCATGCCTAAGAATCACAAAAGGGGCACTTTATTTACCACAGAGGAACAGACAGAAAATTATGATGTGTCTTATGCTACAAAAGGATTTCACCTGGTGAGAAGGAAGGCACTATTCTACTGTCTGGAAAATAGCCTAGTCAAATTATTAGTGCATCCCAGACTCCTGGTCACTCTGTCAACAGTGAAAGAAGGAAAAAGACAAACTATTCTGAATCTAGGCAATTAACACTTTTCACCTGATGCAGCTGCTACATTGGGACCAACAACACAAAGTTTAGTTTAAAAGATGTATTACTGCAATGATAGCCCCCACACAAAAAATCAGCCTTACTCCCCAAGCTTTATTCAAATGTAATGCATGCAGCAAAGCAGATAATGTAATGCTGATGCCTTGTGAACTAAAGAACTTCATTTGCATTGACAAAAGATGGGCACTCTAATCTCAATTTAGCTGCATTTGATAACATTTGTGGCATGCTACCTTTCACTCTGCCACTGTGCCCATACCTTTTATTATTCTAAGTTTCTTTAAGTTTGAATTCTAACTTCATTTGGGCAAGGGCATATCACTTTTATGAATAATAATGTTATTATTATTAAAATACAGTCAGAAGACTTTAAAAAAATAATATTCCATTGACAGCAGCTGAACTCACCTCTAATGCCACTATCACAAATCCATATGAGGTCATACTTGGCAACTTCATATGCTGGCATTAAATTGTTGATCTTTGGATTTATCCCAACCTTTTTGCCACCTTAAAGGGAAAAAATGTCCTAAGTTATTTGCATACAATCTACTCATGTTTTTAGAATATACTATTTCCAGATAAAACTAGGACAATGAGATACTTTGCACACAAGCATCTAACAGGTAGGGAGAGGAAGTCCACAGAAGAATCAGGGAGCTTTGCACAGCAGCCTCATAACATCTCAGCTTCTCTGCAATATTTATGTGTTAGTTTGAGAATCTGTATTTGCAAATAGAGTGCACACTGACAAGGAACTGTAACCTGTGTCAGCTCTTTTATATGAAACACATTTGCAAAACATTAATTGTGCTTTCACAACTCATTTTGATATGTATATGTAAGAAATTTTAAGGGAATGTGATAGGAACTGTTGAGGAGAAGAGGGGACAGATACAACAAATCAGGGCCTTTTTCTTTTTTTCCTTTGCTGTAGAGACACAAAATGTTGAAACAACTTTTAAAAGGAAGAACAGCACTAGATAATGCAGATAGAAAACAAACATTTTGGGACTTTTTTTCTGCCAACAACTGCTGCACTCATGTTTTCCTGAAATGACTCCAAGCAATAAGAATGTTCATGCTATTCTCATATGAAACTCTGTATGACATAAATAGTTTTTATACAATTTGAAAGGTAATTCTAGATTTTACTTATTTACTTATTTATACATTTTTAAGAAATTCCTTAATCTGAAGATTTCACAAAGGGGTACAAAATAATAAATCAATGAGTGAAATCCTGTTTTGATATTACACAAAAGGTAGAACTTTTGGAGTTAAATTGCCACAAGTTAAGAAATCTCCATATACATCGTGCAACTCAGTGTGCAACAGATGTCTACAGTGATTTCTTAACTTAAGGCAATTGTCCTCCCAAAGCTATGCCTTTTTTGTAGCAGCACAACAGGGTTTCAGCAAGTCTTTATGATACCTATGAAGCAGATAGTCATTGGGTTTACACAGCGAAGGCTTGGAAAAATCAATTAGGTTTCACCATGCATCTCAAAATAATAATTTTTTGAGTATGTCAGATTTCAGAAGAATAGTATTCCACAGTTACACAACCAGTAATGATAAAGAAGCCACCTACAAAAAGACATTAAAAATACATTTGTAACTTTACAGCAAGAATTTCTTCCTGATTGATCTAATCACTTATTATAAGAGAACACATACCATAAATCTTGTTTGACTCACCTATAAAAAGTCTTGCATCAATATTGGGATATTTGCCAAGGAGCTTTTTACACACATCAATGGCAGGATCATCATGATCTTGGACACAAAGAAGCACTTCATACTGGGACAAAAAAAAAGGGAGGGGAATGCAAATTGTTATGTACAGACAAATATCTTTAATGTTAGGTTTAATGACAAACATCAGTATGGGTAAGGATGTGAGTGAGCTCACTGAAACATCTGGATTGTAATATTCTTAATACTAACAGACAACATGTTTTTCTCAAAGAACCTTACAGAAGGAACTCCAAAAGAACTTCAAAATGTCTGAAAGTATTCCTATCAATCTGAATTTAACTGTCATATTTTATCTGACAGTTTGTTTATGTATAATCAAATAATTAATTTGATCATGCAAAATGTTCACGTTAAAAACACCTGTTTTCTGTGACTGTTGCATTACAGAAATCCTGGCATGACAGCATTAACAAGTCAAAGTTGTTAGAAGCCACCTGTTTCAGAAAATAAAAAACACTACCATGACTTATTTTGGTGTAGATATTATATCTCATGGTTTCACACATGCAGTCATTGGGGAGTGCTGATGCACTTTTTCCTTGCCCTTCAGCAAAGCAGGAAAACTGGAATCATCCAGATGTTTGGACTAAAACCACCATAAGCTTCAGCCACAATAGCTAATTATCAAGTATTATAAGTTATAGTTGGAAGCATCTGAAAACAGCTGGTAGCTAACCTGTACCCTACAGAACTCCATGGTACATATTCACTCTTTTTACTGCGGAATAAGAGACTGAGCTATAATCAGAACACAACAACTGAGAAATAACCTTGACTTGCACCCTGTTGTATTCCTTTTGTGTCTGCTAGAATGTTTTTCCCTAAGTCAAAAGACACAAAATTATTATGCCTAAAATGGAAAACCTAAAACAGCCGGTATAAATATATCCCTTAAAGGATATACTGGAAATAATCTGTAAATACTAATTTTGCCTGAGATAGTTGTCCAAAACTCTATTAGTGGAAATATTTGAGACTAAGAATAATATCATTGTTGCCATATGATGCAATGCCTGAAAAACTTTGTTGTAAACTTGTGAGGTTAGACAAAAACTAAGCAAAGGGAAGCTACAAATCTGACTCAAGTATTACACAGTGTCTAAGCATTCCATCTATGTTGTAAAAATTATTCTATGCTATCACCATATCATGCTGAACTGCTCTCATTTTAGCCCCTCTACAAACCTTGTAAAAGCAAGATTATTTTAATTACCATATCGGTTCTCAAAAACCTTGGCATAGGGCAGGCTATCATTCAAATGAGACAGATCATATTGTATTTTTCTTCCCTCTTATTTACAAAACACACTTCTTACATTCTATTCTATATTCTGCAGCAAAGGTTGAAACGGTTAAATTCTTTTTGGATAGCAACTCCCAGAATTTCTCAGCCAGCATTGCAAATAGTTTGGGAGGCTGAAGGACCTGGGGAACTATAGTCCCCAAAAAGTAACTTTTCCAAATTCTGTTCTTATTAGCTGCTTGATAGGAATAACTGCATATATTTAATTGACAAATCTTGGAAAGAGTCTATAGCTATTCATCTCCTTCCACATCGATTAAGCATCAGTCATGAGTGAAGCAGTGATCTTTACTAAGGAATACAGAACCTTTTTTCATCTAATTTTGATTATATAAAATGCTTCTGAAGTGACTACAATTAGGACTTGTTGTACTGTACATATTAAAATTAGCTAATGACTATAGTAAAACTTTCCCTTTTCCTCAGGAGGACACCAATTTATGCAACTCTAAATTTAATACAGAATATTTTACCAAGTGGAATACAATTGCAAGGAAAGGGAAAGATAAATGACAAGCAATTTCCACTAGAAATCAAGAGAATAATATATTTGTATCTCAGATGATAAATTAGAAATAGTATATTTTTGTCAAGATTCCATGAATGAGTATCTCTATACAGATTTCAACATCAGGGTAATTCCCAGTTACAGCAATTCATATTGGGCAGCAACAGCTAATATGTAAGGCCCTATATAATTTAAAGCACCTGACCAACAAGTTATAGCTCAGCAGTTTGTTGGCAAGTTTAAACATGTATCTATGAACTATTTCTAAAGTATAACATGTTAGCAAAGCTATGAACATTTATCAGTATCACAATAATACAACCCTTTCATGATGTGTGAGTTTACATTATAACATAGTCATATGAAACTCTTTCCTCCATGAAAAGGTGGGCAAAGTGTACTTTTCAGAAAGTCTCCCAATTTTTTAAAAAATTTACAGAGGTAGAAAAATGTCCCCATATCCTCTAAAGGGTGTTGAGGGGACAATTTCACTACATATTGGGGGCCCTAACTTTTGAAAAAAGGTTTCCATGGGCCTAAAATAAGATATAGTCATAGCAAATTTCCCCCCACATCCTCTAGAAGGTGAGGGGGGCCAGGGAACACAGAGTTGCACCCCCAGAATCTCCAACACAAAAGTCTCAAACCACTTCTGTCAGCTCAGTCAAGGAGACTGTTGGACAGCAGAGACAGTGATACAAAAGGAGACTCCCCAGTGTGTGCTGATCATGCAGTAAAAACAATTAATATGGGTACCGTTTTTTTCTGTTCCACTAAAATGAACCAGAGCTAATTTTAAAACTTTTTAATTCCCTTCTGTAGTGTTCACATAGAAAATCTTCCCAGCACACACTAGTAAATCAAGATGCATTCCAAGCAAAAGCATACCATACAACAGAAGAACATGACACCAATTTTCATATTTCTGTACTGAAAGAGAGTGCTGAAAACATATTGCAAACAAGCCATCAATCATGCCCAGGGGCAATACTTTAGAGAGCCTTACCTTCTTTAAAGGAAAAGTTACTTAAATTCTCATCCGTTTAGAGTTTAAAGTTCACTGTCTTTTCCTGTGAGATTTCAATCACTTACAATTTATGTTCCAGACTGCTTCTACCTTTGCACCTGCTGAATATATGTCAAGCTATCTGGTAGCCTCTGAGTATGTGCGGCTGTGCCTAGTTTAACACTATCCTACATTTTTAAAAAACAGAAAGAAACAAGGTCCTTTCATGACAGCATATAAGCTTGTTATATGATGCCAACCTCAGAGCTCCGCTGCCTGCTGGGGCAAAAGTAATGAACATGGCTTATGGATCTAGTTCCAAGCAGAGATTCTCTAACCTGTTTGGTTACTATTGCTTCTGTTCATTAACAAATATAAACCAAAGAATGGTTGAAATCCTGTTAGTGTGATAGTAAGTCACACTAAAGCAGGGCCATTGAATCAGTGGAATTCGGTGAGTCAACTCCTCCCTATGTCCCATTGATTCAATTGAGACTGTTCTAGTTGTGACTTTAGCACAATACATTGCAGCTAGAGTAGGCCCATGTGAATCAATGGAATTTAGGGCAGAGTTGATTCACCAAATCCCCACTGATTCCAAGGGCCTATTCTAGTGCAATTTATTGCACTAAGCAACAGGATTTCATCCAGTAGTTTAGAAAGAAAGTCAAGATACATATTCTCAGAAACATGCACTACAATATTCTGGTAACGAGCAAAAGCCCAAAGTCTAGCTTTAGTAAGTACAACTATTTTTAATTTTCTTAGTTAAAAAAGCCTTGATACATACTTTTGGATAATCCAACTCAAAGAAGGTTTCCAAGTTGTTGATAAGGTTTGGATCTACACCCTTTAAGGGCTTCAGGAGTGAAACGCCTGGAAGCTTGCTATATGGCTGTTTGTCTGTTGCTTTCTTGTTCAGGTGAAGATGCCTGAAAATGAGAAATACAATTTAGAAAATACAAGATCAATGTGATTATTTAAATATTTGTATGTAAGGCTTATGCCTTTTGATGTAGGGCTACATTACTGTTACATTTCCATCAAATGGATCTAGGGAAAGTGATGAGAACACAGAAACAATTTTTCACATACAGATATGCTCTAAATGAGAGTTAGAAAACTAATATAGGAGGACGAGATAAAATCCCACAACTCTGCAAAAATTATGTAACACTCATATGAGGCACAGCCCACCCCACCCCAGCTGTCCTGATAAAACTTGAGGTCAAGCAACAAGAACAGATGTGTACACCACATCTATGTCTCTTCTTCCAGATGCACCAAGCTAGAAAGCCAATCAGCATAGCAAGAGACTAATGCTTGCCAGATCCAACAGCTCAGTAAGAATCAGAGCACTGCCTGAGCAGGCCGTGTTTTGCAAATTAAAAACCCTTCTCTGTTTAAAGAAGAATTATAAAGCACTCAATCAACTGAAAGCAAACTTTTTTTTCATTTAATATGCTGTGAGAAAGGAGACAGGAGGAAGAACCCTCCTGCCTGTGTGCTCTTCCCTGGAAAAGTGAAACACCACCTGGCACTCATCCCTCAGAACAAGGAGGGGGGGGGGGGAAGCAAGAAGAGAAGGAACTTAACAAAGTTCCTATTTTGGAAGAAAATGTGGGAAAGGACAGAGAGGAAGGGGAGGGGGTCAGGGAAGAAGAGGAAAAGGTATATAAAGGAGGAATGAAAGGGGGAACCAGAGGAGGAAGGATGGAGGGAGAGTAAGAAGGAGGAACAAAAGATATTGCCTGAAAAGTGGGAATGGATAACCTTAAAGAATCCCTGGACTGGGGAACAGGAAAAATGATGGTGCCAGCAGAGGAAGCCAAGAGGAGACCATGGTCTCGACCCCCGAAGAAGCCCTCTTACTGGGGGTGGGAGGGAAAGGTGGGAGAGCTAGAGGAAAGAGAGAGAACTAGCAGTCACAGCAGAATGGGAAAAATGTGTGGAGAAGTGTAGGAAACCCTCACCTCAGGACGGACAGAATCTCTCCCTGAGGCCTCACGCTGGTGGCTGACAGGAAGGAAGAAGCAGAGTGGTGGGAGACAGAACACATGCCACTGTTGCTAATGCTGCTGCATCAGGTCCATGCCTGATGCAGACCACCAGGACCGTTGGGCAGAAGGATCGAAAGGAGAAAGAACTGTTGGGGGGAAGCCCCAGGAACCCTTTCCTTGCCTTGTTGGAGGGGAAAGAGAAGTTGTTACTACTGTCCCTATTGGACCTACGTTAATAAATGTTGAGAGCTGAAAGCAAGAGTTGAAGATGGAAGCATCTATGGGGGGGGGGGGGAGGTCTTTTAGAATCCTCACATTTGCCTATTTATGTGTAGTAAGCAAGTTGCAGCAATTTGGTAGCTGTAATGTAGATTAAATGCAATCTGCACCAATGTGGGGTGTTGTGGAACAAATACTTTGTATAAAGAAGGTCTCAGATTCCATGGCTGGCACCTCCAGGGAGGGTTGCAGAAAGAATCACACCTGAGACCTTGGAGAGTTATCAATCATTATAGACAATATTGAGCCAGATGAACCCATGGTCTAATTCAGTTAATACAAGGTGATTTCAGATGGAGATTGAGAATTAACATGAAACAGGAAGACACAGAGGAATCCTGCTGTAATCCTGAGGAAAACCGTTTTTCTGTTGCTAGTGTGGGAAAGTTAATCAAGACTGGTAGCTGACAGGCATAAGCAAACAGGTCAGGTCGTGTATACAAATTTTGGAACTGTAGACAAAACACATATACAGAAGTCGTAACAGCAAGATGGGCACTCTCTGATTACATATTTAATCAGGCAAGTATTAGCCTAAGCATGGAGACATGCAGAAATTTAAAGGAACTGAAACATATCCAAATGTATGTGGAAACTTGACAGATCATTTGCTCCATTATTACTAGGAAGTTCTGTCTCTGTTTTTAAATTGTATACATAGAAGCTGGTAAAGTTTCTACAAGAAGTTCAACAACATTTTGAAAGGTGATATAAATTAAAGGCCCATTACTTCTAAACTGTGAAAGAAATCTTGAATTTCCCTTAATGTGAAATACAAAGTTACTACAAAGAGAACCAGATAGCACATAAAAATCAAAACTGTTTTACAAATAGACTTTCTAGCGTCTGCTGGGAGATATTTGCATAGTTCATTAAACATATGCTAAGTCTTACTTCCAAAAATATTTCTCAGTTGCCTGTTGAAAATCATTTTTAAAAATTCTTTAAGAATGCATTTTATTTTAAAACAACTGAAATAAGTATAGAAACCACTAAAACTGGGGTATAAATTACAATTCTGCCCCACCCCCAAAGTTTAAAACTATGTAATTTAATGCCAGATTCTCAGATTTGTTGCCATGTACCTGCATTCAACAGTCATGAAAATTAAACTGAGGACCTTCAAGTAATTAACCTGCAAAGGAAGTCTACAAAATAGCTAGACTGCAAAGTTTTACTCATCCATTCACATACAGCTATTTTGTAAAACATCTCAATCACACAGAAGAAATTTTTATTTGCCACAATCGAATGAGTGAGTGACCTTTTACTTCACCACAGGTTTTATGCTTTCGTTATATGTAATCTCAATGTTTTTCACTAAAATAGTGAATAATTAAGCTGCTTCTAAAGATGTATCACTAAATCAATGCTCTTTTGCTGTTTCGAGTGGAATTGAACACCCTCAAGTATTTGCATTGGACTTATGCATTTTTGGTCTCATTCATTGTCTACATCTAAGTTCTGCCATGAAAGAAAAAAACCCACAAAGGTTCAACTTTTCTGCAATGTGAAAAGAGGACAGTTCCAAGAAAAATAATAGGAATTGAATTAGATGATGCCATATGGATGCCCCAGAAAAAGTGAGTGAAGAATGTGCATAAATGCCACACAATATCTAACTCAGAAGCACCCAATTAACAAAGTTTTCATATTTAAACAACCTTCTGTCCTCTTCCATGTAGATGTATCTAGTATTTCTTGCTCAAATACCACCTGCATATATATCTGGGTGTGATCAAACAAGTAAAACTCACAGATTATATTCAAGACACTATCCCACATCCATGTTCAAAACAGCTTAATTCAACACCAACCACTTGGCACCAATCTACATATTATCATAACCACAGTCCAAAGTTAAGCCACATTGTGTGTATGCCTAGCAGCACACAGTGTGAACTTTAGTAACCCCTTAATGGGCAAATTATTTAACTTCTGTCTCAGCAATATAATATCCTCTCGAAATCAAAAAACACCTTATATAGGAAAACATTCACAACACAAATCTGTATGGATAATGAAATACAAAGCTCTATTTAGCATATATTTCAATGTATATATTTGTGAAGATTTTCACCCAGGTGAGGTTATCTGGAAGTTGAGTCATGGACTTATTTCTTATTAGGTTGAAACGTGTGGCCTCCCTGACCCCTCTCTCAAACCACCTATCTTCTTGGTTCAAAATGAGTACATGTTGGTCATCAAAAGAGTGTCCTTTGTCTGTCAAATGAAGGAACACTGCTGATTGTGGTCCTGAGGCATTGTCCCTCCTGTGCTGGGCCATTCTCCTGTTTAGTAGCTGTTTGGTTTCTCCAATGTAGAGTTCCGAACACTCCTCTTTGCATTGGACCACATATACTATATTGCTCCTGTTGTGTTTTGGTGTCCGGTCTTTTGGGTGGACGAGTCTCTGCCTTAGTGTGTTTGTGGGTTTGAAGTGCACGGGGTATGTGGTGTTTACCAAAAGCGCTTTTGAGCTTTTCAGACACACCCGCCATGTAAGGAATGACCAGGTTCTTCTGTCGGCTCTGGAACTCAGACGAGAAGAAAGGGGTCAGGGAGGCCATACACCCTCACTCAACAGGGGTGGAGGCCTTAGATACTATCTGTCTCCTATTTATCATGCTGCCCTTTCATCTTCCTCAGAAAGATGAGGACTACACACACCAAGACCACTGTTAACGACTGTTAACGACCCATGACAATGGGTGGAGAAGGACTGCAGAAGTGGGATTTTCACTCACCCCCCCCCATCCTTTGTCCATCTAACAAGTCTATTCAGACCAGGGGGAAGTGATACCAACATGGATAAATCAGGGGTCTCCTACCAACTCTCCTCAGACTGAAGAAGCTACTTGGATGAGTAGCAAAACGTTTCAACCTAATAAGAAAGAAGTCCAGTTGCCATGACTCAACTTCCAGATCTCTATATATACTACTGATTTTTTTGTACTCCCATACTGATTCAGTTCTAATGCGAAATTGTTTCAAAATTCATGCTTTTTCTCTATTTTTGAGCCCCTGATTGAGATAAACTATGGTCTGATATTTTGTGCAAAAAACTACAGTTTGCATTTGCCTTTAGATTGGAATCAGTTCTGACCTCCCATTTTAGTACACAAGGAAAGGGCAAATTGTTTTGCCATTCAGGAAAAATATAGTTTGCCGCAAATCAAGAAAGGAAAGGGAACTGCTGCATACAAACCTATAGCTCACTAAGAGCTATAGAACAAGGATAAGTAAGGTCCCATGGCAGGAGATCCTAACAAGAAAAGGAGTCCAAGAAGGGTGGGAGCTTCTTTAAAAAGAAATTCTAAAGACACAACTACAAACAATTCCAACAAGAAAAAAAGGGGGGAGGCGGCAAAAAAGGCCAGTGTGGCTTCACAAAAAGCTTAGGGAGGACCTAAAAACCAAAAAAGAAATGTACAGGAAATGGAAAGAAGGCCAGGCCACCAAGGAAGAGTACAGACAAGTAGCTGGGATGGCATTAGGAGGGCAAAAGCTGAGAATGAGCTGGGGTTAGCTACAGACACTAAAAGCAATTAAAAAGCATTCTTCAGCTCGTATGTGAGTAGCAAAAGACAAACAAAATACATAGTGGCACAGCTCCGCAATGGAGATGGAAAAATGATAACAGAGGACAAAGAAAAGGCAGAGGTGCTCAATTCCTATTTTAGTTCCATCTTTTCCCATAAGACAGACGATGAACTTCCAAACAAATTGGAAGTGCAAGTGGGGGGGACAGGATTGCAGCTGGAGATAGATAAACAAATAGTCAAGGAATACCTTACCACCTTGAACGAGTTCAAATCTCCAGGGCCGGATGAACTGCATCCGAGAGTACTGAAGAAACTGGCTGAATAACTCTCAGAACTGCTATCCATTATTTTCTTGAAATCATGGGAAATGGGGGAGGTGCCAGAGGATTGGAGGAGGGCCAATGTTGTCCCTATCTTCAAAAAGGGCAAAAAAGAGGAACCTGGGAACTACAGGCCAGTCAGCCTGGCATCAATCCCAGGGAAAATTCTGGAACAGATTGTAAAGCGGTCATTGTGCAAGCACCTAGAAAACAATGCAGTAATAACTAGAAGCCAACACGGATTTGTCAAGAACAAATCCTGCCAAACTAATTTGATCTCATTTTTTGATCAGGTCACCTCCCTGATAGACAGTGGGAATGCTCTAGACGTAGTATATCTTGACTTCAGCAAAGCTTTTGACAAAGTGCCCCATGATATCCTGATTAGCAAGCTAACTAGGCGTGGGCTGGATAGATCAAGTGTCAGGTAGAAACACAACTGGCTACAGAATCGTACTCAGAGGGTGATGATTAATGGGTCCTTCTCTAACTGGGAGGAGGTAAGTAGTGGGGTACCCCAAGGCTCAGTCCTGGGCCCAGTGCTCTTCAATATTTTTATTAAAGACTTGGATGAGGGAGTGCAGGGAATGCTTGTCAAATTTGCAGATGATACCAAATTGGGCGGAATAGCTAATACCCTAGAAGACAGAAACAAAATTCAAAATGGCCTTGATAGGATGGAGCACTGGGCCGAAAGCAACAGAATGAAATTCAACAGGGATAAGTGCACAGTACTGCACCTCGGAAAAAGAAACCAATTGCAGAGTTACAAGATTGGGGATACCTGGCTCAGCAAAACTACGAGCGAGAAGGATCTTGGAATTGTCGTAGATCACAAGCTAAATATGAGCCAACAGAATGATGTGGCTACAAAAAAGGCTAATGCTATTTTAGGCTGCATTCATAGAAGTATAGTTTCCAAATCCCACAAGGTGCTAGTCTCCCTCTATTCAGCACTGGTTAGGCCTCACCTTGAGTATTGTGTCCAGTTCTGGACACCACACTTCAAGAAGGATGCTAACAAATTGGAACAAGTTCAGAGGAGGGTGACAAGGATGGAAACCAAGCCTTATGAGGAAAGGCTGAAAGAATTGGGCATGTTTAGCCTTGAGAAAAGAAGACTGAGGGGTGATATCATAGCACTTTTCAAATATTTGAAAGGCTGTCATACAGAGGAGGGGCAAGATCTGTTCTCAATCATCCCAGAGTGCAGGACACGCAACAATGGGCTCAAGTTAAAGGAAGTCAGATTTCGGTTGAATATCAGGAAAAACTTCCTAACTGTAGAGCAGTATGACAGTGGAACCAGTTACCTCGGGGGTTGGTGAGTGCTCCAACACTGGAGGCATTCAAGAAAAACTTAGATAATCCCCTGACAGATATGCTTTGATTGTATTCCTGCATTCAGCAGGGGGTTGGACTTGATGGCCTTGTAGGCCCCTTCTGACTTCACTTTTCTATGATTCTATGATTATTCATTCCCATAATGCTAAACCATGGATATTATATTATGTATGAACCAGCACTGCTACTCAGATACCACTTGTCATGGCTTCATACTCAGTCCTGTGTATTTCACTGTGTTATTACTAGATAAACAGTTTAGTCTGACAACCTATCTCCCAAAGAAACAGACACATAAGAAAGGGAAACTGCAACCCCGAGAAAAATACAAGGCTTACAAGTGAGACATTACTTAACATAAATGTAAAATTCATTAAACTTTTCCTGGGTCAGCGGTATTATTCAATGGATGGCTCCAGGCAAATGAGAGGTATAGTTCAAACACAGAAAATAATAAAGCTCAGTTTTTTGTAGAGAAGAAATTAGTAATTATTTTGGCACAGAGACACAGAAAAAGGTGCAGATAACAAAATAAAAGAAATGGCTAGTTGATTAATACAGCTATGTTTCCGCACGGTTTCTCCTGGCTCACCATATCAAACATCACAGATTTTTATTTTTAGAAGAAAAAAGTTAAATGTCACATGCAAAATCATAGCTCACTTCAGAGTTTAGATTTCATCTTTAAAACAAAAAATGAACTAACTATAGAAAAACTATCTTAGTCATTCTTTTTGTGGCTGGTAACTGTAAATGTCCTTAGCATGGGAACAACATATACAACTAACGAATAGACTTTCCCTCTCTCCAAAATACAGTCCTAGATTTTCACAACTTCCAATTAGAAATTTTTCACGCTCACAATATTCTGACTTCCTCCAACCCTTTTGCAACAAGCAGGTGCTTCATTTTGTACTCCAACAACACAGGGCTTCAGCCTAAAGACTAGAATCTGATATGCTGTTTTTCTACACATAAAAAAAGTTATTTTGGAAGCCTAACCTAGGTAAGATGGTGTGTTTTATTTGTTGTGTGATACCCCGCTTTGGGTCCCTTGTTGGGAGAAATGCGGCATATAAATAAAACTAATACCGTGTTTCCCCGAAAATAAGACAGGGTCTTATATTAATTTTTGCTCCAAAAAAACGCATTAGGGCTTATTTTCAGGGGATGTTTTCTTTTTTCATGTACAACAATCTACATTTATGCAGATACAGTCATGTCATCTTCTTCTGGTTGCTGCACAATGGTGGAGGGCGGGGTTTCACTTAACTGAGGCTTATTTTGGGGGTAGGTCTTATAATATGAGCATCCTGAAAAATCATACTAGGGCTTATTTTCAGGGTAGGTCTTATTTTCGGGGGAAACGGTAATAAACTAATGATAATAATATAACAGGATTCAAACTCCCACTAACACCAAGTATTTAGAGGTATATGATGATACAGTCAACTATGTGAGAGGGTAACTATTTTGTGATAGGAAATTTATAGCTGTTTTTGTGGAATTGATCCACAATCCTAATTAGTTGCATTCATTTCACATGCTAGCAAGGTTATGCTCAAAATCCTACAAGGTAGGCTTCAGCAGTATGTGGACTGAGAACTCCCAGAAGTACAAGCTGGATTTCGAAGGGGCAGAGGAACTAGAGACCAAATTGCTAACATGTGCTGGATTATGGAGAAAGCCAGAGAGTTCCAGAAAAACGTCTACTTCTGCTTCATTGACTACGCAAAAGCCTTTGACTGTGTGGACCACAGAAAACTATGGCAAGTTCTTAAAGAAATGGGAGTGCCTGACCACCTTATCTATCTCCTGAGAAATCTAAAGGTGGGACAGGAAGCAACAGTTAGAACTGGATACGGAACAACTGATTGGTTCAAAATTGGGAAAGGAGTACGACAAGGCTGTATATTGTCCCCTGGCTTATTTAACTTATATGCAGAATACATCAGGCGAAAGGCTGGACTGGATGAATCCCAAGCCGGAATTAAGATTGCCGGAAGAAATATCAACAACCTCAGATATGCAGATGATACCACTCTGATGGCAGAAAGTGAGGAGGAATTAAAGAACCTCTTAATGAGGGTGAAAGAGGAGAGTGCAAAAAATGGTCTGAAGCTCAACATCAAAAAAACGAAGATCATGGCCACTGGCCCCATCACCTCCTGGCAAATAGAAGGGGAAGATATGGAGGCAGTGACAGATTTTACTTTCTTGGGCTCCATGATCACTGCAGATGGTGACAGCAGCCACAAAATTAAAAGACACCTGCTTCTTGGGAGGAAAGCGATGAGAAACCTAGACAGCATCTTAAAAAGCAGAGACATCACCTTGCCGACAAAGGTCCGCATAGTCAAAGCTATGGTTTTTCCAGTAGCGATGTATGGAAGTGAGAGCTGGACCATAAAGAAGGCTGACCGCTGAAGAATTGATGCTTTTGAATTGTGGTGCTGGAGGAGACTCTTGAGAGTGCCCTGGACTGCAAGGAGATCAAACCTATCCGTTCTGAAGGAAATCAACGCTGAGTGCTCACTGGAAGGACAGATCCTGAAGCTGAGGCTCCAATACTTTGGCCATCTCATCAGAAGAGAAGACTCCCTGGAAAAGACCCTGATGCTGGGAAAGTGTGAAGGCAAGAGGAGAAGGGGATGACAGAGGACGAGATGGATGGACAGTGTCATCGAAGCTACCAACATGAATTTGACCCAACTCCGGGAGGCAGTGGAAGACAGGAGGGCCTGGCGTGCTCTGGTCCATGGGGTCACGAAGAGTCGGACACGACTTAACGACTAAACAACAACAACAAAATTAACAAAATATCAGAGGGGGAGAAAACACTTAAGTTTGCTCCTTTTGCAGCCAAAATGTAAAATATTCACTTGGGATTTACAAAATCTTCACATTGTCACTAGTTAAGCACACCATTTCATATATGCATGCCCAGGGCTTACTGCATAAAAGAATGTTATAAAAAGGCTTAATTGTACCTATTAATTAACTATATACACACAATTATTGTCAAACTTTGTCTATCATTGCCAAGACACTTCTTTTGTGGTTTTGTCAGCAGTTTTCTGATAATACTTAGTAAACTATTTTTCAGATACTGTTTTTTTCATGGGAATAACCGTGGCATTAAAAACTGCATTTTCCCATATCATTCTTTGCTTAGCACAGCAGATCACCTGCATGCAGATGAACTGGGAATGACTCAAGAGTGGGAGATGCTGATTTCTACTTTACATTTCAGATAATTAAAATGTAGAAAAAAATATTTCTTTGTGTTTGGATATTTATGGAATAATTATGTAAAAACAATAGCTTGAGGTGTATTTATACCTGAGATAACAAACAATTGGCAGAAAGGTACAATGGCAGAGGTCCCCTAACTTTGCAAAAATTTTTTAGAGAAAGTTGAAGCTCCATGTCTAATCTCAAATCTGAGATGGCAATGGAGATTTTTTAAAAAGCTTGCACAGGATGGTACAAGTCCTAATCCAGCATGGTCTAGTTTTAAAAATGCCTGATCGATATCCCTGCTTGTCCAATCAAAGCCATTTTAAACTGCAAGGGAGCAGCCTCTTCATAGTCTAAAAATGTTTTGGAAGGCAGAGATTGAGCTTGAATGCCCCTTTAACTGATAAGGGCCATTGATGAAGGAAAGTGACAATGGAAGACATATTTCCTCTGAGCTTCTTTTACTTCTCCATTCAGAGAAAATCCACCAGTTTAAAAAAGGAAAGTGGGAGGTCCATAGGCATATGCCAACCCAACCCTTCACCATGAATAATTTAGAGCTCAATAACAATTGATTTTCAATGCAACCTCAGGATCAAAGTACACCTTCACTTTAGCATATACTGTTAAATATAAAGAAAAATATGAAGAATTGTTACAATGGGCAAGATTTCATCAAGACACAGATATACTGAGCTTTTACAGAAGGGTGGTGCTAATTTTGTAAACCAGATTAGACTTCAAAACTTTTAAAGAGAAAACTGTTAACAGAAAGAAAGCATAGAGTAAGTTTGATATGAAAAGTTTTGCAGAATACTGCTGACAGGATTATAATCAGCCATTCCTCTTTTATTTAAACAATGAGGATATTTCCCACCTCTGATTTTAGTGTCAGTCCCATAACGGTATGTAATGGGACTGCTATATTTGTCTCTCCCATTTAAACACTGCACCAGGGCCTAATGTTTCGATCAAACAGGGAACTTCTTCACTTTCCTAGAATCTATCGTCCAAATATTTTTCCCAACCTGACTCGCCATAAATGAGACACATAGAGCAACATATGAGTTTCGGTTATGAATCAGAGAAGAAAGGCAAAAACACCACTAGGGTTCAAATGCCCTGAACTATACAAGCATATTGATGTTAAAAATTAGTTCCATCCCGCTTTGTGTATGAACAAAACAAACACATGATTAAACAAGCATTGTGATAGTTGACAAATGTTGTTTGGTCCTTTTGATGCAGCTAAATAGTTTGTTTTTATAGGTTTTCCGGGCTGTCTGGCCATGTTCTTGAGAACACGGCCAGACAGCCCGAAAAACCTACAACCACCATCGGATCCCGGCCGTAAAAGCCTTCGAGAATACAGTTTGTTTTTACTTGTTCATCATATCACATATGAATAACCTCAAGCTACTGTTTTCATAGAATTATTTCCATCCATATCCAAACATAAAATTGCTTCTACACTGTGTTAATTATTACACTTTAATTATCTGAAATGCTAAGTAAGTAGAAAAAGGAAAAATGTCTAAACATACAAACATATTAATGATGCAGAAAGCAAGTAGGTCCCTTTTCTAGAAGGAAACAGACAACTGGTATGATCAAATTCAGGAAGATAATATGTTAATTATCCATTTATATCCCATCATTATAAACACTGCTAAAAGCAATTAATGCACAGCAATCAATAAAATACAAATTCATGAACAGCTTAAACATGCCAAAAACAGATTAGTGTCATTTTTAGCTGTATGTGTGTATTTCTTACACAAACTACATCTTAGGGGAGAAAAGAAACAGACAGGTACACAACCTATGGTAGTATACATAACAGCAGCAGTCTGAGCAGTTTCCCATATTTTGCTTACAGAAAATATAGCAAAATACTCAGTTGGCTCATTCTCCTTCTATTTCCCCCCTTCCCCTTGGCAAGTAGAATGTTGAAGTACTGGTCTATCCTATCCTGCCCTTCACATGTCTCCGTGACCTAATGAATACAGAAGTCAGCATTGTTTCAGACCCTGCAATCTAGATACAACAACCTTCAGAAGTTTGAAAGGCACATGACATGCACACCCCTTCAGTCACACATTCTTCAATATTAAGTTGTTTAGATCTGCTTTTAATGTTTGTCTCTTTTTAATTTAATTTTGAAATATATTAGAGGGGATTTTTTAAAGAGTGGCACTTGAAAATGCTTCCTTTGTGATGAAAGTTAGTGATGCATTGCGGATAAATCAGTTGAGTTTGCTTCCTGAAACACAGAAGTGGGTAACATGTGGGTGCAAAGCACAGCTGCAACTCCTAGCATAGTAAGATGGTGTGATGTCCAACTCAAATAGCAACTAGATTGGTTACTTACCTTGCAGTTTGCAATAGATTAGGCACAAATAAATTTGAATTCAAACCCAGGCACTACATGACATAAAGCCTGTTGTGGCATTGGCCCTTTTTAGGGGAGAATTGTCTTTTTTGTTGTTGTTGTTCAGCTGGCAGGAGTGGTTTAAATATGCTCTGATCCAGCTGATACCACTTTTGGCTGCTTCCGCCCAGTGCAACTGTCTGATCTGAAGGCAAAGTGGAGTGTGTGGGAATGTCAGTTCCCCTCAATTAAGTGCTTGTTCTTTGTAAACAAGTTTTTTAAAAAAGACTTTCAAGACAATGATGGACTACCATACTTCAGAAAAATTTGCACCTCACTAATGAGCCAGGCTACGATGGCACAGCACTTCAGGCATAGGTTCTGCAGATTCATTCCATTCTTCAAAGTGTACAGAGCATGCCAAGTGTTCTATGCTCAGGAACACAATACAACACTATTGATCTTCTGCTTTGCCTTCCACAGGCAGTAGAGCATGAAAGCTATCTTTTAGTGCAAGTCAGTGGCATTCCATGCCCCTCTGCACAAACAAGAAATGCTACTGAGATAAGACCACTACTTTTCAGATATTATCTGATCCATAGGAAACAAATAGTGAACAGAACTTTCCTCCCAAATATTTGCAATGAAATCTGAAGTACTAGTTTAAGACAGATTTCCTGAGCCAATTAGGCCAGAACTAAGCCTTGTTCCGTCTCTTCATTTACTAAACAAACAAACAAAAATTACTCCTTCTCTGTGAATTGGTGTCAAAGTGGGCAATTAGCCATGAAAGAGAATGAACAGCCACTTCCCAACACTTTCGTCCTGGACTGGAGAACGAAAAATAAGCGTTGACATTGCTGGTCAAAGGTGATTCTACATAAGTGTAGACTCAGTGGGAAATTCACAGAAATGCAGCTAGCATGAATTCTAAGGGAAGGGCCATGAGCAGTCTATGAACAGAGGTTCAGAGATAGCTAATAAAAATTTATCTTGTTCTCGACTCTTTCAGACCAAAAGAATTGTGCAGTAGCAGTGTCCCCTCTCTCAAGTGATACAGAGGATTCCAAAAACTCTTCACACAATCATTAATTCTACAGTTCACCTTGGACAGAAAACAAGGTAATTTTACCCTTACTGTTAGACTTACAATCAATCTGATGTGCCAGATTAGCTGACCTATAAACCAGAAAGATACAAGTTCCACATTACCTCCATGAATTCATTAGGTAGCCTTAGCCAAGACTATATTTTTTAGCCTCAGCCCCTTCCCATAACAATATTGACTTATGTTTTGGTAACACAAGGAGCTGGCTGGATAGCTCAGTGAGTTAGCTATCCTGGTGCAGAGCCAAAGGCTGTGAGTTCAGTTCCCTACTGTGTGTCCCAGAAGAGCCAACCTGTGTAGCAGAACCCCAGGGAACCCCCAGAAGAAGAGAATGGTAAACCACTTCTGAGTGCTCTACATCTAGAAAACCTTGAAAAGGGTTGCCATAAGTCAGAACTGACCTGAAAGCAAATTAAATACATAAATATATACAAGAATTGCAACTACATAATGCCCGTGGAATACCCTGAACACTACACAAATGTATTACTACTATTATTGTTGCTTTTATATGCAGGTTAAAAAAGAGCTAGTATATAAAATAAATCCTTATAAAATCCTTTCTGCTTAGAAAGGTGAAAAGGACAACATCAAACCACTGGAGCCTTTGTAATTATTTGAAGAAAAGATTCCTGAAGAATATGAAATGAAGGAGAAAGCAAGAAAATGCGAAAAAATGGAGAAGCAAAAATACATTGAAACAAAATTATTTTTTTCTAGCAAGATACAAGCTCGGCTACCAATGAGAGTTTAGAACTGTGATGAGGAGGGAACAATAAACTGGAGGATATGTTGTTTTAACAAAGTAGATGATTTACACTGTTTCACCATACATTGTCTCTCTTATTACATTGTATAAATTCTGAACAGTTTTCTCCCAGCCCCCATCTATCTACAGTATAGCAGAAATATATAACTATTGTAGAAATAAAATAATCCCTTTTACAATACTTCTTGTAACAGATAGTCATGAAAAAAGCACGCTGCTTGAGAGTATATGAGGTTGTCTAGGAAAATATAGGAACTAGAGATGGGCACAACTCGCTTCATGCCCGTCATCACAAGTCATCAGCGGGGAAGTTACAGGTGCTGCGTGTTCCCTTCCCCACCCAGCTCCCCCATTCACCAGCCAGTGCACACTGCTCATCTCCTGTTCTTCATGTGACCGTCCAGTTGCAGCAGGAGCATGGACTTCCCTTCTCCACCTCCTACAGCAGCTGCCCATTCAGACAAGGCGGTGGGGCAGGGATTCTTGCAGTGGTGCCTTTGAGTAAGGCCATTAAACTGTACAGCAATATCTGATCTATTACCAGAAATATGTCCCAGCCAAGGAAGCAATATTTTCCTTTTAGATATTTGAATCTGTGGCAGATAAATGAAAGAACCTGACAAGGGCAAAGAATAAAGAACAGCTTAATTCTCGATGATATGGTCATTTTAATATGCAATAAACTTTTTACAATAAGCAATAATTTACTGACTACTTCACACACTTCTCTTAACAGCTTTAGGAATAAACTCTCAACAGTCCTGAGTTCCATCCTGTCTCTTTGGCCCACTGATCCTTAAGGTCTACTTTCAATTTTGAAACGGTAATCTTTTTATTTATTTATTTATTCTTCTTTACAAAGCTGCATATAAAAAACCCCACCTCCTATCAAGTATGAGCCTCCTCCCCCAAATAATCTTCTTAAATGAGAATCTGCTACAAGACACTATAATCTTCAACAGTCTACCACTGGGGAAGGATTCTTTCCCCCCCCCCCCAGATCATTTTATCATTGGAAATCAAACCCTATGAAGTTGCTTTTCTCCCTGCATAGAAGACATACAGGTTGGTATCTCTCCCTTAACATGAAGAAGCTCATAGCCATGTTGAACAGAAAAACAGCCTGAGGGGAAAGGATTATGCAAACAACTGCCAGCCAACACAATTTTGATGCAGCCTGCAGCAATTTCTTTTCTTATTAAATCATTGTAGGGTATGTTTAAGGTGAACTTTATGGAATGAAATCCATATACCTGCTAATGAATGGTTAGTTACTCTCTGGCATCAGCTGTTGGGAAGAAGTAGTGGAACTGTCCTTGAAAATGTATGGATAAATATCCCCCACCCATCTTTGGCTTTCTTTTAGTTTCTCTGCCACAGATTTGCTTTAATTTACTTTTAGCAAACCATTATTTGTAAATTAATTTACAAAACAATGTACTGTTTTGCTAACTACAGAAAATGTACAGTGGTGCCTTGACTTACGAACGCCCCGACGTACGAACATTTTGACTTACGAACAGCTCCGTTCGCAAAATTTTGCTTTGACTTGCGAACGGAGCTTTGACTTACGAACAAAAAAAACCGCGGGGTAAACGGGAAATGGACTTTGGACTGCCTGGTACTGTAATTTTAAAATGTAAAAATTGGTTTAAAAGGTACTTGGTTTGGTTTAAAGCTGCTTGGTTTTAAAGGTGTTCTGTTTAAAAGATGTTCGTTCCCTCCCTCCCTCCTTTCCTGCCCTTTTTTTTTTAACCTAAGTCATCTTAGGTTTAAAAAAAAAAATTCTTCCCCTAGTGGTAGAGGACAGATTAACCGGTTTTGCATTAGTTCCTATGGGAACTAATGCTTTGACTTACAAACGGCGCCTCGACATAAGAACAAAAAACAGCCGGAACGGATTAATCGGTTTTCAATGCATTCCTATGGGAAATGCTGATTTGACTTACGAACGTTTTGACTTACGAACATCTTCTGGGACGGATTAAATTCGTAAGTGTATTTTGGCTGAACACAAACAAGCTTCTTTTAGCCTGTATGCATTGCACTGAAGCTTTTAAAAATGCATATTATGTTGATGATTTTAAGAATAATATACATTAGAAGTTAATATACATTAGTAGTATAAGCAGAGTCTACATTGTAGTGTTTAATGCTAACATAATTCACGCACTACCTTTGTTACTATCCGAATAAAGCAGGGATGGGCAATTGTGCCCCTTCAGATGTTTTGGGATTGCACCTCTGACTATGCTGACTAGAACTGATTGGAATCTGAAAAGCCACAGGTGCTCACTCCTGCATTAAAAGGACTTCAAAGTGCTCATCCATATACAAGACAGGATCAGATCCATAGATACTCCAGCTGTAAAAATCTGTTTAAGAGCAGAATGACAACTTTCTAATGTATTGACTATATTAAAAATATGTAAAAGGCATTCAGAGCTAGTATAAGAACCTAGTGTCTTCATTTTCATATATCCCTTTCACTCAGTTGTATTATATGAGGACAACAATCCTACTTACTTTATGGTACAGAGCCATTAAACTCCAAGGGACCAGATCTACTTTCTAACTGCAGGGTGCCATGCTACAAATTATCCTAGTGCTATTATGTTACATATTAATTTTTTTTTTGCCCTACAGAAACCAGCAGTGAGAATTATTTCTATGTCCTGATACACTGTACCCAAGCTTTTCATTTATGCCTTTTTAAAAATGCAGCGCAAGTGGTTGTGTAAGTATGCTTATTCCACTTTTAACTCCACAGTGAAGCTGACAAGGAGATCTTACTACTAAAACTTACTAAAAGCAAATCACTTAGAGGTGGGGCAGATACTTAGGTGAATAAAATCATATATATCCCCACTTATGTATTTGTATTTCTGGGCTGGTAAAACAGCTCCATCTACAGTGGTTCCCAACTTTGTGTCCCCTGATGATCTTGGACTAAAACTCGCAGAAGCCTTCAGGCCAGGATTTCCGTGAGTTGTAGTCCAAGAACATCTGGAGACCCAAGGCTGGAAACCACTGAACGGACCTCAGGACCCTTGCTCTCGCATAGCAACCATTTATGTGCTGAAGTAATATAGATATAGTAGTGGATGAAACTTCAGTCATACGACTATACTTTAAGAGGGACAGACAGCATGCTCACCAGCATGAAAACGGTATGACAGTTCTTCACATGCTTTCTGTGGTGGCAACTAAGCCCCACTCACTCAAATTATACTTTTGTGATCCAAGATACTTGAGTACTAATGGGTGGAGGTGCTTGGAGTGCAGAAACACAAATTGCTAGACATATCAGTCAAAAAGGAAAATTTATTTCTAAATATTATTTTTAAATGTTGTGTGTGTTCTGTGCTGTGAAGTCGGAACCAAAATAGAGACCATTATAGGGATTTCAAGGTAAGTGAGATATTTAAGGAGTGGTTTTACCTGTTCCACTCCCCCAGTGAGTTTCCATGGCCAAGTGGGGATTCAAACTCTGTTCTCCAGAGTCCTAGTCTGTCAATCTATCCACTACACCACACTGGGAATCCATTTAAAAATATTAGTGGCTAGCAAATCTATTTAATGGCATATTGTTGTGATTTTGCAGTTAAAGTCCTATTGCCTTTCAAAGCGGTTTTCAACATGAAAGAATGCTTGACTGGACTTTTATTCTGTAGTTGATGACAGAGCAGAGAAAGGTGTATTGTACTATTTTATATCTAGAAGGTTCCTGGAAAAACAGGGTATTGCAATAGAGTTTAAGTGTCACAATAAAGTTATTAAGGTTTGCAAACTGAACAGGACAACTGCCCAGCATTCTAAAAAAAATATCCAGTTGTAAAATCACTTATGATTTTAAAACTTGATCAATCAGTATCTTGGTCTTTCAAACATGCATAGAAATGTTGCTGTTGTAGTAGTTCTTACATAGTACCAAGGGCCAAAAAAGGTCACAAAAAAGAAGTATTGTGGCATTGAATTCATTTCCAAACACTTTGTGAAACTCAGGAAGTTATCAACAGAAAACAATGGCAGGCAAAAGAAATCTAGAGTTTCCTTCAAACAAGGGAATGAACTTTATTACATAGAGTAAGGTCTCTCTCTTCCTGTGTACCCTTTCCTGAACACTACAAAAACACACTTTGAAAACACACTATAATTAACCAATCATCTGTTATCTGAAAACAGAAAACATATATTACCCAGAAAACTTTTTTGAGTAGTCTTTTCTTTTAAAGTATTTTACTAGTCACAAATATTCCAAAAAGCATGTTCACCTTTTCATTACAAAACCTATGTTTAGACATTTTATCAGTGACAAGCCAAGGTAAGACTATATACTGTGCTCTCTTTAAATAATGTGTTCCATGCCATGTTTTGCCTACATACAAAGTGGACACAGCGGACCAATAAATGCTTCTCCCCTTAAAAGCATCCACTGTAAATCTGTTCAAGATCAAAACACACACTAATAAGCCTGTTAACTTCTTATAATCAGGAGTGAGGTTCACATGCTACAGAGCAGTGTTAACACTAAATTTTGAACAATGACCATATGCACCAACCAAGCTCCTTAGAGAAAGAATATTATGACATGTAATAATATATTTAAATAAATACTATTTAAGAACACATTCTCTACATTAGAGAATGGGATTAGGAGCAGACTTACAGATGAGTACTGATATTTCATGTTAAGAATGAAGATTAAACCGAAGATTGTGACACAATCCTGTTGAGCAGTCATACATTAAAATAATTTGTACAGCAAACTTGCATCCAGATTTGTAATCTCTATATGCATACAATGACTAGTGACGGGGTAGGGTAAACCCATTACATGTAAGTTGGGAGTGTCCATAAACCAGTCTAGATGAATGTCATAAGGAATGGATTCAGAAACACAGAAACATTGCAATACAGCAATAATGATCTCAGAAATGCATGTTGGAAGACAAAATAATTATTATGATCCTCAATTCACAATAATGAATAGAACCGCCAGAATGCTTCCTCTCCCCTCTTCCCAGCAGCAACTGTGCAAATTACAGGGGACCTATTAAGCCTGACAACAGGTACACTAATGCACGCAGAGTGTGGGTGTGCATGTAGGGGGTGGACTGAGCATATACGTGCCCCTTTGAGAACCTGCAATTCACTGGTAAGCATGGGATAAACAGGAGTGGGGTGGCGAGGAGGGGGGGGAAGGAATGCGAGGCAGAAAATACACAAGACTGCTACGTCGGTATCTGGGCGAGCATTCATGCTTTATCAGTTTGGAGGGCAGGGCCAGGCAGGTGGCTCACCTATGTAACCCAATGCAAGCTCTCGGAGAGGGAGGGGGGGAAAGAAAGAGAGCCAGCCAGCCCTGCAGGGTTCTGAGAAGGCGAAGCGGGGGCGGAAGAGGGCCAGAAAACATGAACAAGAGGAAGAGGGAGACAACCCCCCCCCTTTTTTTATTTATTTATTTCCTTTCTCTCTCCCTCCCCCCCCCCCCCAACCCTCCATGCTCTCTTGAGAGTCTGTGGAAACGGGGAGGGAGGGGCAGAGAAAGAAACCAGCCGGGAGGTCTCACTTACGTGTAGATGATGGACATGAAGTGCATGAGCCACAACACCAGGAAGAGAATAAGCCCGAAGATGGCGAGTCCCTCCAGGGCCAAATCCAGCACCGCCATTCCCGCCTGGAAGGGAAGAGGCGTGGGGAGGAGAGGAGGAGGAGGAGGAGGAGGGGGGGGTTCAGCGAATCAAGAAGGGGAGGCGGCGAGAGAGAGGAAGTCTTCACACAAGCTGAAGCGGCGGCGGCGGCGGCTATAGAGACGATCCAGGCAGGCCCCTCTCCCTCGCCGGCTGCCCTCACGTCGCCCCTCACACTGCGAGACCCTGGCGTCCGCCCGCCTTTCCTTCCTTCCTTTTTTCTTTCTCTCTCTCTCTTTGCTCCCTCCGTTCGTCCTCCCTTCCCTTCCCTTCTTCCGCTCGTCGTCTGCTTCTTCTGCCGCCTCCCAGGCCCCGCTCCCTCCCTCCCTCCCTCCCTTCACGGCAGCGTCTCTCGGCTCGCGCTCCCGCTGCTTTCCTGGCGGCGGCGGCGGCAGCTGCTGCTGCTGCTACTACGAGTCCTCTCGCTAGGGCCGCCGCGCGCGCACTCCCCTGTCTCTTCACTGCCGAGCCAAACGGACTGGCCCCGTGCTGACTAGCCCGCCAGGCCCCGCCCCCGCGTGGCTGTCACCCCTCCGAAGCCACGCCCCCCTTCCCCTTTCCCTTTCCCTTTCCCTCAGCGTCTCTCGGTGTCCCCAGATTGTTTTCCCCCTCAGCGGCCTCCCCCTCCCCCTCTGGGAAACCCAACCCCGAGGAGTCTCCGTTGAGGCGCGAAGGGAAAATGGGGGGTGGGGGGTGGGGTGGGAGAGCAACCCGAGTTACGGACGGGAAGGAGGGAAGGAGGGAGGGGCGAGTGAGTCACTGTGGACGGTAAAACAGGAACGAGTGGTGACGTCATTACTTGTGGAAAGAGCGCGGGGAGGTCACCCTGGGATGCCGTCATCCCCTCGGGAGGAGGAGGCGCCCTTCCCTCTAGCGCCCGCCCCCGCCGCCCGCTTTGCAGGGGCGAGGGCGCCATAGACGAAAGAAGCAGGGGAAGGTGCTGCCGTCCCCGATCCCCGGAGCGTTCCCAAAACGGACACTCCTTTTCACATCACACACTTATCTGTCGTTGCCATTTTTATTCCTCACAGGCCGTTTCTCTGCCCAAAGACAACCGAGAACGGCGCCCGATGCGAACAACCGTTACATATTTTACAAACAGAACAATGATGTAACCAAATACTCTGAATAAGTGGTAAAAATGTAAAATAGCAACGATCCGAAGTCCACTGCATCAAGTTTATCTGGTATACCTTATCACGCATACAAGAAGGCGAGAGACCCTTCACAGCCTCCGTGGCTATTGCAAAAATGAAACTCCACAACTTCATAAAAGCTGATTAACACAAATTGTGTATCTGGGGGGCGGCCACCAAGACCACAATTTAAAAAAAAAAAAAAAACCCTCCGGCGCTCCATTGTTGGGGAAAATTCACTCATTCATAGGCTGAAATAGTGTGTCACAACTAGAGCAGGCTCACTGAATCCATGGTTGGTTGGTTTATTATTTATTATTTGAATTGCCATCCAAGTTTCTTTCTTTTTTTGGACATCCTGGGTTTTAATGTTAATTGAACTGTGCAATAGCTCAGTGGTTTAGATTTGATCCATAGGTCCCTTCCAGCTCTGCAGTTCTAAGATTATTATTATTAGCATTGGTTCTCTTTATTTAAATTCTTGTGGGTGGGATTGGGTAGTTGTGTTTTAACTGTTGTTAGTCTCCCGGAGTAGTGCTTGGGCACTAAATGGGTGTGATATAAATGTAACAAATAAAATATAAATCAATAAATGCAGTTGACTTTGTCATATGTTTATCTTGATGTCTGATCCTGGACCCAGCTTTCTCTATGGAGAAGCAAATATCAGCCATGAGCAGGTCTACCTTTCTCCAACCGCTGCAGATTGCCCAGTTATGCCCTTACCTGGATAGGAAGTTTCTGACAACACTACTCCATGCATTGGTAATCTCAAGAATTTATTACTGCAATGCTCTTTACACAAGGCTGCCCTTGACGATGACACAAAAGTTTCAGCAGGTCTAGAACATGATGGCCTGGTTAGTTTTCAGGTCTTCCAAATTTATTTGGAATGTTTCACCCCATTGGCTCCTTCCAGGCTTCCTTGCCAAATTCAAAATGTTGATGTTGACATATAAGGCCCTAAACAGTTTGGGACCTCAATATCTGTCAGACTGTCTCTCCCTAAGAACTACTAGGCATGTCATCTCTTTCTCACAGGCCTTTTTGCTACAGGTGCCTACACTGAAGGCCCCCCCCCTGCCCAGGTGTCAACTCAGAACCAGGCATTCTCAGCAGTAGCCGCATCTCTGTGAAACTCACTTCCATCTGAGGTTTACCAGCCTCCCCCCCCCCCCCCCCGCAGGCCTTTTGCAAAAGAATTAAGACAGCGCTTTTTAAAAAAAACCTTTGGTGTATTGTCCCTCTTTGGCAGTTTTTTGCTGACCCTCAGCTGTGTCTTGTAAACTGCCCAGGGAAGTGGCTTTTCACTGGGTGGGTGATAAACAAACAAACATTATTGACTCATTCCATATTTAGCCATACTTAGATTGTTGTAGTTATATCCACCATTGTTTACTACTTATGAAATTAATTACCTCCAAAGATTCCTGCCATGAACAGCCCAGCTGAAGTCTTGCAAACTAAAGGCTGTGGCTTCTTTTATTGAGTCAATCCACCTCACCTTCAGTTTCCTCATTTTATGCTGCCTTTCACTTTTCCTGGAATTATCATCTTTCCTAGCGAGTCTTGTCTTCTCACTATACGTCCAAAGTACAACAGCCTCAATTTAGTAATTTGAACTTCTAGTGAGAATTAAGTTTTATTTATTTATTGAATTTATATCCCGCCCATCTAGACAACGTCTACTCTGGGCGGCTTACAATAAAAATATCATAAAAAACAATTAATTTGTCTTTTTTATTTGTCTTTCCAGTAGTCCATGGTCCATAAAGCTCTTCTCCAACACAGCATTTCAAAGGAGTAAATTTTTTAATGTCACTGTTCTTCATTGTCTAGCTTTCACATCTGTACACAGAAAAGGGTAATATTATAGGATGGATGATTTTGGTGTTGATCTCCAGGGACACAACTTTATATTTCAGGATCCTCAGTCTTCTGATTTCTTGGCTGCAGCCTCCATTGAGATTGATGTTTGATGAAGATACAGAAAATCTTTAGCAATTTAAATTTCTTCAGTGTTAAATTTTAAGTTATGTAATTCTTGTGTGCTCATTTTTTTCCTTTTAATGTCTAGCAGTAACTCTGCTTTTGTAGTTACTTCTTTGTTATGTGCCATCAAGTCACTTTTGACATATGATGATGCAAATAGCATTTTTGAATTTCCATGGTCAAGTGGGGATTTGAACCCAGTCTTCTGAGGCCTACTCTAACACAATCCATTACACCACACTGGACTGCAAGTTAGATTAGACCCACTGAAATCAATTAGACTTAAATTCATCATGACTAGCTTAAGTCAAATTATGTGTGTTAACCATTAGTTTGACTAAATCTGAATCCTACCCCTATTTACAAAATACAATTTTTAAAATTATATTTGAGTGCAAACCTATTTAGACTAGTACAAAACAATATGTCAGTGTGGTGTGCTCACACAGCATATCAGAAGTTAATATTCTGTAACACAAGCCAAGGGAAAACCTTGGAGTACTTTTTTCAGCAGAAAGGCAGGGTATATAAATACCAGTATTGGTGAAGACGCAGAAATGGAGAAGAAAGGGTGAGACATATATCCCCCTATCCAGCTTTACAGGCCCATTTCATTTCCCTTGCACTGAACAGGTGTTGAATATACCAAATAAACCAGCCCCAGAGAACAGAACTTTTGCATACCAACAGCTTGAAGAACTAACATATTCCTTTGCGAGAATAATGAATCTCTTCCACAGCAGAGCATTACTGTTCCATTGCCTACTGCTCAGTGCAGCAAGGGAACACACACATCAAATAGTGTGGCACAGGACATTACTTTGCTTGCACACTGATGAAGCTGAGTGGACCTGTGGAAAATAAAGAAAACCAATGAAGGGGTATGAGAGTGAAAAATCACAAAGCACATGAGTAGGAACACTTGTATAAACCATTAGGTTCTCCCAAGCACCCAGTAAGTGTAAAGAAGAAAGAAGTACACCTGTATAATAGTTGCAATCACAGAGTTCTCAGAAGTATATCATATGCTAACAATCAAAAAAGCTGAGAGTATGAGGCTGACTACATGGGCATTTAGCCTGCTATTTGGTCCACTGCAGAGATGAGCTGGTTTACACCTAAAGATGGTAAGCAGATGATGTCTTTGCTAGAGGAAACCAGCTCGCTTCCCAGAGAGTCCTACTGGCAGTCTATGTATACACAGTCATAAGTCTAACAATACCAACATGGAGTCACACAAAGATGTTAGACATCAAACCAACTGTACTCAGACCTGGTTATGTTAGAAGAAAACTATTATATATGTATAATCTCCACATCATAAAGTAAAGCAAACAAATCAAAACACGGAGAACAATCCTCAAACGGTTTAACTCAACTCTCAGCAACCCTGTTGCCTGCATGCCGACACTGGCAGCTGGACATTTCCCACATACAGATTATCCACACCTTGTAAATCTGGTTAACATACCCATCACAGACTATAGATCTGGAAACATCAACATCAGTTATATGTGACTGAAGACAAAATTATGTCATTTGGCCCTAGTTTTCATAAGAATAAATTTTCCAAGTTTCTTTGGAAAGATGCAGTTCTTAAAAAACACACTTTGATTAGTCTTTCGCCATAAAGACAGAATACATGTTTATTTATGAGTAGCTTTACTGACATCAGTACCTCCTCAGTGACTCGGACACTTCAACAAGCACGCGAGCTTTGTCCGCTTCAATTTTTAATTACCAGCTAGATATGAAATATTGGTCCTGCTTCACCAGGGTTCCTTCACTACAGTTGTAGTGTACGATGTGAGAAGGAGTTTTCCTGTCAAGCTACTGAAAAAAAGGAAAGAAAGATTCGTTTAGGATAAGGAAAGGGAAAGTGCAGTTTTCCCGATATTGTTGGACTGCAGCTTCCATTAGCCCTAGCTAGCACAGCCAAGGACGGAGAATGTTGGCAGCTGCAGATCGACAACAACTGGAAGGCTTCACTTTGCCCACCCAGATGTAGGGATATAATCGGATACAAAGGGTCTGTTCCCTGACAAGACCAAATAAGTCATTGACCAAAGTTTTCCAGTTAACAAGACCAAAAGATTGTCCCCATCTTGCAAACAAAACAAAAAAACAAAAAACAAAACATAGTTAGCTACTTTGAGTCAGATTCGAGGAACCAACTGCTTCTTCAGAAAGCCTGCTGGGATCATGCATTTCCAAAGATCAAATGAGTGATATGTGTTACGTGATAAAGAATGAACAAGTAGCCCAGAAAAGGCAACTCTTTCAACTTCTTTTGCAATTAGGTATTAATACAAATGTTACTATTATATCTAAAATTTGATGCAACTGCTGTTAGTGCTCTAATCTGATGTATATAAATATGCTTACAAAATGTAGGAGAGATCATGTTTAACTCCAGCTTGCGGTGTATACACCTACTGCTTCTCAGGAAGCAACCTGAAGGACACTCCTTCCCCCAAAATAATTAAGAAACATTGAAGACAGTTGTGTGCCTGGTCAGGCGTCCCATTGAGCAACCAAGAAGCATCTCAGAACCTTATCAATTAGTTGTAATTATGCAAATTTTGTGAACACCAGTAGGATTCTAGCCTCCTCTGTATAGAATCCCTACTGTACAGAATACATATATGTACACCATAGTTGTTGCTTAGTGCCTGTTGTTTCTGCCACAGGGTGACAAAATGTTGTTTTGTATTCATAATAGCTCTGGCAAGACTTGTAGATTATTGCTTGCAACTGGAATGAAACAAAGAGTAAAGGTGATGCTTGTCCATGACAGAGGAGAAATTTAATCCAATATGGGGGAAACACTGGGAAATTCTAACAAGAACAAACAGAGGAGAACATACAGTATTAGTGCCAAAAATTACTCATTACCTTGAACAATGGCAGCCTCCTTAAATGTAATACTGTATGTGACAAAATTGGACTCAGGAGGTAAACCAGAAAATGCAGAACACATAAGCTGGAGACAGAACTGCATACCTGAGGCTGAATGTGGAAGTGTTAATCCAGTGCTTGTTTTAATGTAATAATACATTTAAAAGTATTTTATACTGCAATTTATTAGCTGAAACCTCTTGCACAACTTTATACAAGTAGGATGACATCATCATTGAGCAATGGGAATATTTGTTTTAAATTAACCCTTTGCCCTGGGGAAGCCATTAAAAGCCTCAGGATGGGTGGGGGAACCTTTAATAGTAAAAAAAAAAAAATCACAACCAGATCACCACCAGCAGAAGTATGCAGTTATATCAGCTTGAAATCCTTGAGCATCTTGGTGAGATCCTTAGAATTCCCTGCTGTAGTTAAGGGGCTATTATATATATATATATATACAGTGCTATGAACCTGATATATCTGTGTACTGTAGATGCAAAACAGAAACAGGTGTACTGTAGGAAATACATGTTTCAACTTGAACTAGTAATACGCTATGTGACAGGAGAGCTGGGGTTTGAGGAGGGATTTTGTTTGCTTTGCTTTGTTGTTGTTGGTAGGAGTAGCAGCAACCATAGCAGCAACACTTTCAAGAAAGTCAGAGGCATGTCCACCTTCCTCCAGAAAATCCAGGGCCTCAGTTATGCATGGATGGATGACTGGTCATAGCCAAACCACATTTTGCGAGTGAATGTGTACTGCTTGGGCAACATATATTAAACCCAGACCCTACCTTGTGTGGAAGAGCACCATACCCATACATCAGCACACATAATACTGTTTCCAGTGCATAGAGTACTAGTGAATGGCTGCTGGCCAGGGCAGTGGGCACTGTTGCCAGGCATGTCTAGTGCGCTGGAGCCCTTCAATGCTCAGTACATTCTTTAAATGCCAGGCGGCATAGCCCGGTTGTGACTGGGACATGGGCTTGTCCCCTGGCTCAGTCCACAAGCCACCCCTGCCAGGCTGTTTTGAGTAAAATGCTCTCTTTGTGTTCACAGTGTCCTTATTTCCCATTACAAATGTTTGCCTTCTAAGCTGTACACATGCCTTATATTCTGAACTACAGGCTCCTGTTCTGAGATTTATGCACATAGCTGTGCCTAAGCTAGGGATAGTTAACATTTGTGCCACTCATGGGTATACCCATGGACTGAAGGACTATAGGCCATGTTCTGCTTCAGTCGTTCCATTGGTATATCTTTCCTGATGCAACTGGTCTGTTAGTAGCATAGTTCACAAAGCATTTCTTACTGTCATTGTGGTGGCATGCCTGGTGTTCTGCTAGCGTAGCAGGACTTCGTCAATCCTATGGTGCCTTAGCCAGCAGATCTCAGGTATAGGACTCCACCAGAAAAGAATGGCTGCCCCTGCAATTTTGACAGCCAGGGTGGATCCATAGACTGTAGACATGGTGATTTTTCTTTTCTATTACCATTTGTTCCATATACATATGCTAAATCAACTCAATGAAATAATTGTTTAGATTCTGGCGTTGTTCTCACATCCTTTTTAGGAAAAGGGATGTCTTCTTAACATATCCTCCACTGCTGTTGCTGGATTTCATTGGGAAGATCACTGCGCACTGGAGATGCCCCCCCCCCACCCTCACAATAAGAACACTTGCTCTCTCCCCACAGGTTTTCCATTCCCACTGACAATCCATTAGCTATCCCTCATCCCTCAGCCTTTACCTGACAGCAGTACCTTTGTCTTCTCTCTTTTTAACCTTGAGAAGAGTCTCACAATGTTGTGGAAAAAGCTGCAGCCACATCTAGCATCTTAGTTTCTCCACTAGCCTCTGGGCAGTTCCGTGGGTTCTAGAGCACAAAGCGTGCCAGGAGGGAAAGCAGCTTTATTCTGCATGCCCAAGGTCTTTTTAAAAGTCCTCTCCCCTTAAAAAAAAAAAAAGAAAGAGAGAAAGAAAGAGAAGAAGTCCTGTTTTGAGGAGAAGGAAGAGAGGTGTAGTGAGTGTTGTATCCGGAGTAGCTAAAGATTGGGGATAGTGGAAGTGAGGAAGGGAAAAAACAGGGAAAGAGAAAGACCGCATAGATGGGTGAATAGGCGGGTTTGCAAGAAGGCAGAAACAGCTTTGGGTGGGTAGGAGATACAGAGAAACAGGATAGGTGAGTGGAAAGGACACAGCAGTGGGGGTGAGGTGGGAAAGAAGTAGGAGAGAAATAGAGAATGAAAGGAAGGAAGGAGGGAAGGAAGGAAAAATGAAAGGATGAAAGAAAGAAAGAAAGAAAGAAAGAAAGAAAGAAAGAAAGAAAGAAAGAAAGAAAGAAAGAAAGAAAGAAAGAAAGAAAGAAAGAAAGAAAGAAAGAAAGAAAGTGGATTGTGGAAGACAGAAAGAAAGGAAGGAGGGAAGGAAGCCAGGAAGCCAGGAAAGAAAGAAAGAAAGAGAGAAAGAAAGAAAGAAAGAAAGAAAAAGAAAGAAAGAAAGAAAGAATAGGGGAAACAAAATGGGAAGAAAACACCCAAGAGTGGGAGAGGCAGACGACATCTTGCCCAGAAACCCCTCAAGGAGGCAGCCACACTGCCTGCCTGGAAATGAGCTACTCAAATATGGCAAACAATAGTTTCTTGTCTGCTATGTTCACCAGGTAGTAGCTATTGTTTTCTAAATCTTGTTTGTTTAAATATTTTTAATCTGTCCTGTATCAGGAGATACAGGAGATACAAACAGTTTGACATAAAGTTATAAAAACTCAGGAAAACCCTAGAGGACAGTATCAGAACGTCAGTGAGAACTCCATGTTATGATCATCAGGTTCTGAGAGCTTGAGCAAATAGCAAGGTCTTCACTTGGTAGCAAAACCAGGAGAGGGTCAATACTATCCAGGCCTAGTGCCAAGAGGAATCCCTAAACCTGGCCCAGCAAAGGCCTCTTGTATCTCCATATAATTCACCATTCCCCACAGTCCAAAACACAGGAGAGCTCCACAGCAGATCTTAATACTTAGGTAAGTTAATGCAGGATGAGGCACTCCCACAAATATCATCATGGCCTCAAACCTCTGAACATAGTCACAAAAAGCTGGGAATCAGGCTAGAAACATATTGACAATCAGCGCAGTTCCTCAAGAAATGCTGTGATATTTTTCTTCTATTATGTTACCAAATATGAAGGAAACACTTAAGTCTCAGGATGTTGGGAAGGGGACGGTGAGCTTATTATACTTTAAAAACTCCCTAACGCATTTTTGGCCAGATCAGTCTATGTCCTACTTCAGGGGCTATTGAGAAGAAATAAAGAGGGACAATAAGTCTCTCCTTCAGTGGATGTTTCCAGTTTCTTTTGGCTTTTTTATGATGTTTCCAACGGCAGTCAAGCTGCTGCATTCTATGCTTAACAACTTCTATGTCATCTTCAAGATCAGTCCCATGTATAGCACATGAACTACAAAGGCCAGATTATTGCTGTATAAGAAGCCATAGCTGGTAAGCCAGCTGAAGTTGATCCAAAGGACTCTAAACCACCAGGACAGCTATGCCCCCAGTTGTAGACATGAATCTAAGACTCTCAAGAGATTTACCTGCTGTTTCTCGGGGAGCTTAGGGCCAGGAAAGACTACTTAACCAACTCTCAGACACAGAGCTTCCATTTTGTCAGGATTCAACTCCTGTTCATTCATTCTTATCTGTATATAAAGCACATGCAAAGAAGTGGATTTCTAGCCCCATCTCCTCCACCCTGTTTCATCTGCATGCTATACACAAAGGGCAATGAGTCTGAGGCAGAGATCCTCCACGATACATGATGCTCTCTGTCTGAGTCAGGATCCTGGTTTTCCATGGTTCGGAGGACAGCAGAGTTCTCTCTGTTCAGATTTGTCACCATCTGTGTGTAAGAGGGTGGCAGAAGGGACGGTGAAGTCACAGGGTCTTCAGTGGGTAAATGGATACAGGACTTCAAGCTTCAATGTAAAAGAGAAGAGGAAGTGGAATCAAAATAAATGAGTTTCAAACTTAGTAACCCTAGAGTTGATCTTAGATTTAAATCAGTTGCAGAATTCTGAGTTAGCAAGCACAGCTAACTCAGCTAAATCATTTCAAAGCTCATCAGTTACAGAATTCGTTGATCACAGAACTGGTTACCTAACAGAACTCATCACACTGATCAGCTCTTTTCCAAAGGGAAGGAAATTAATGAGCTCCAGGTTTCCCAGAAGAAAGGGAAGGGACTTAATTCAGCAATCAAAGGCAACACAGTTAACATACTAAGTTAAAGTTTATTAGATCAGGAAATGAATGGAGTCAAACTGGTGGTTTCACATATTAGTTCCCCTAGTGATAACATGCTGTGGTAAGGAAAAGTGTGGGGCAAGATACATCTTCTCATACAGCCAGTTCCTTTTGGCAAATGTTGAACTAGAAGTGAAAGTCTGCTAGTCTTCTGGTCCAATCTTTGTCCTCTATTGCAGTGGTTCTCAAACTGGAATCCCTGTATGTTCTTGGACTGCAATTCCCAGAAGCCTTCACTACTGGCTGTGCTGGCCAGGATTTCTGGGAGTTGCAGTCGAAGAACATCTGGGGACTCAAGTCTGAGAACCACTGTGTCTATTTCATGTCTGTAAAGTACCTTTTGCAGGTATCCTTCTGACACTGTCTCAGGCTGCTACCAATTGCTGATAACAGTGAAGGCTGTATTCAGCAGTCAGATCTTTCCCATCTCAAGCTGCCTGTGACCCATTCTGTGAGTTTCAGTGCTGCTTGCCTGTTTGCTTTCTCCTTTCAGCTCAGCTGTGGTATATCTGAACATGGCAATGGTAAACCTCAGAGTTTCAGACTGCATCAACAGGTGGGAATGAGCATATAGCACATGCCGCCTTTACTTATTATGTGCTGGTGTTGATAAAAGTATGGGATTGAAAGCTCTGGTGCAGTGGTTCCCACCCCTGGGTCCCCAGATGTTATTGGACTGCAACTCCCAGAAGCCTTCACCACTTGCTGCGCTGACCAGGATTTCTGGGAGTTGTAGTCCAAGAACATTGGGGTGGGGGAGAGAAGGTTGGGAACCACTGCTCTAGTGCAGGCAGCAATAGGGTCAGCTCCAGTGCCACTTTACAGATTTCTTTCTTCTCTACTCTGAATTCTTGTATAGCAAGCCACCACAATATCAACATTACCATCATTCAAGTCTATGCTACAACTACAGATGTTGGAAGAAGATGAAATTGAAAGCTTTTATACAAGCATCCAGGAAGAAATCAACCACACACCAAACAAGACATGCTTATAATCATAGGTGACTGGAAAGCTAAAGTAAGAAACAAAGCAGAACCAAATGTTGTTGGAAAATTTGGTCTAGGGGTCAGAAATGAAGCAGAAGAATGACTTATGGAATTCTGTGAAGCTAACAATCCGTTTATTGCAAATACATGCTTCAAGCAACCAAACAGAAAAGCATACACTTGGACATCGCCAGATGGCCAATATACAAATCAAATAGACTATGTAACTGGAAGCAGGATATGGAGAAGCTGTAGTCTCTCTGCCAAAACAAGACCAGGAGCAGATTGTGGTACTGATCATGAACTGTTAATATCCAGTATCAGAGTAAAGCTGAAAAAAGAACAGTAAGAGTCCTAGCGCCAAAATATAATTTAAACAACATTCCTATTTTAAAGTCCACTTAAGGAGCAGATTTAAATTACTAAACTCAGTTGACCATGAACCAGAAAAACTGTGGATTGAAACCAGAGATATTATTAGGGGGAAATGCAAAAAGACAATTCCTTTAGTAAAAAGAAAAGAAAAAAACTAAATGGATGATGGAAGAAACACTTAAAGCAAGAAATCTCCTCCAGAACATCCAAGAAATCAAGGAGAAATTTAAGCCTAGATTAGGAATACTGAAAGACCAATGGGGAAGCAAAATATCTGATCAGGAGAAAATAAAGAGATGGTGGAAAAAGTATACCGAAGACCCGTGCAAAAGAGATAAAAGGATGACAGTCTCCTTTGAAGAGGAATCTTATGATGAAGAACCTGCAATTCTAGCAAGTGAAGTGAAAGCTGCTCTGAAAGCACTAGAAATAAATAAATCACCAGGTTAGATACCGATAGAACTGTTTCAAGCCACAGAGACTGTATCTGTCAAATTTCTAACAAGAATATGCCATGAAACATGAAAAACAAAACACAGACTGGCAATGTTCAATATACAGATACCTAAACCACTAAGCTATCCAATTCAAGTCAAGTCAAGCTGTAGCAACAAATACTTTTACAGAGTCTTTGTTGCAGACTTATGGACTTTTTTATGGAGTGAGAAATGCTTGATGTTCAAGCCGGATTCCAAAAAAGAAGAGGGACCTGAGATCACAAATACCCAATGGCTACTAGAGCACACCAAAGAATTTCAGAAGAAGATCCATCTATGCTTTATAGACTACAGTGAAGCCTTTACTGTGTGAATCCAAAGAAACTATGAGTTGTTCTGAAAGAAATGGGTGTGCCTCAGCACTTGATGGTCCTGATGTATAACCTGTCTTGTGGGTAAAAAGCTACTGTTAGGAATGGAGACACAGAATGGTTTCCCATAGCCAAGGGTGCTAGACAAAAGTGCATTTTATCCCCTTATCTGTTCAATATGTACACAGAACATATCATACAAAAAGTTGGACAAGATTCAGATGAAGGGGGAGTGAAAATTGGTGGAAGAAACATCAATAATTTAAGATAATTTAAGACTCCATCTTACTGGCAGAAGCAGCAACGACTTGATATGACTTTTAGGAAAAGTTAAAGAGGAAAGTGGCAAAGCAGGACTGCAGTTGAATATTATTAAAGCAAAAGAATGCAACTATAGAAGAACTACACAAGTTTAATGTTGACAATGAAGAAATTGAAATTGTTAAAGATTTTGTATACAATTTTGTTCAATCGTCAATTCAAATAGAGACTGCAGCCATGAAATCAAAAGACTGAGGGCATGGCCAGACCTGGGAAGTTGGAGCCATTCAGTTCATGCTTAGATGATTGCTATCTTTGGTACAATCTATTTTATCATGCACTTGAGTGATCCCACCATTCACATGGGAGACTTTTCTTCTCCTGTGAGAAGGATCCAGACAGCTCTTTGGATCATTCCAGTTTGACCCCCTTTCAATTATTGACACCCTATTACCACTCCTGCTTTTTTATTGGCCATCATTCAACTGGCAGTGGCAATTTCCACCCCCCCCATTTTTTGTTAAATAAAGTTAAGTGACAAAGCACTACAGCAATGCATTAACCTAGCACAGTATACATATTATACATATTGTATCAAAAGACACCTCCAATGTATTAGTATTGTGCTGCATCAGCTAGGGGAATTTTAAAAAGAGAAAAACAGAAGAAAGGGTTTCTCCCTTTTGATGTCACAACCCATTGAATACATCACAAGTCACCTCAAATAACATGGCCCTCAGCTCTATTTGAATGCAAATTAACCAATCACATCAGTTGCAGAATGGGATAATCAGGAACAGTCCCAATCACACCAGATAAACTGCAGACTTAGCACTGTGCCAAAAAGGAATGGGGCAGCTTGTAAAAGAGGTTTGATGGATTGCTTTTATTGAAAACACACGTGGTTGTGGAAAAATAGGGCGAACCAAACCACACCAGAAGTAAACCATATAGTGAACCATGTGCCCGTCTGATTGCCCTTTGAGACTCAGAAGAGCAGCAATGAAGAAATTAGACAAGATCATTAAGGGTAAGGATGTGTCACTGGAGATGAAGGCCAAGATTATTTACACTATTGTATTCCTGATCATGATGTACAAGTAAGAAAGCTGGACAGTAAAGAAAGATGACAGAAAAAAGATTTGTTTGAAATATGGTGCTGGAGGAGAGCTTTGTGGATACCCTTGACTGCCAGAAAGACAAGCAAATGGGTCCTAGAGCAAATCAAGCCTATCTCTGGAGGCAAAATGATGAAACTGAGGTTGTCCTGTTTTGAGCACATCATGAGAAAGCAAGATTCTCTGGAAGAAACAATAATGCTGGGAAAGGTTGAAGGCAGCAGGAAATGAGGAAGACCAAATATGAGATAGACTGACTCCCTAAAGGAAACCTCAGCCTTGAGTTTGCAAGAGCTAAGCAGGGCTGTTGAGGACAGGACATTTTGGAGATTGCATATTCATAAGATCACCATTGGCTTAGAGAGGCTGGATGGCATGGAAGAAGAAGAAGCCACTGGAAATCCCTAGGACTGCACTATCACAACCAGTGGCGTCCACCTTAATTAAAGATCTGGGCTGAGCATTACCCAATATTCCTTTCTACTGCTCATTGAGATTAACTTCCCTTTTCCAGCCATGCAAATAGAGGTGAATACTCAAATACTTTTCCAAATCAGGGGACTTTTGGTTCATTCCTCCTGCTCTGCAGCAGCAGCAGAAGCAGACCGCATGGCTCTTTACACAGTAAAGTTTTGCACTATCAGTCAGCCAAGAGGTTATAGACTACTGTAAAGAAAGCAACTCGGAACATTGTGTTGGGTGGGCAGGAAAAAAGAAAGACATGGATGTTCACCATCAAAGCTGTTTAAAAAGAAGATAGGCAGTGGACACATAATTATTTCCCCCCCCCCCCTTGGTTTCTTATTTAATTGCCGTCACGCTAACTCTCAAACAGTTGGTTGGTTGAAGACAAAGAATTTTAGAGAAAAAAGTTTGGCATGTTGCAGTTTGTAAAGCAAGAAAGTTTATCGGAAAGATAATAAAAAGTATTTAGAAAGTTCATTATTTATTTAATAGGTGGCACATGACCTGAGGAAGCGTGGTTAGGGTGGCACAAAAGAGGCTACTGGTTTGCATAAAGTTTGCCTCTGCTGATTTACATGTAATGATACAATTAGAAATTATTTGTATATTGGAAAGAGAACTACAATACATCTCACCAGTGTGTGGAAGACTTTAACTATGTGACCTGTTTACCTGGCCAGTCTGCTGCTCTCCGGGGGCTAACTTAATGCAAATAACTTCAAGACCACTGCTCTCCATTCTTTTGGTCCTCTATTTTTAAACCAAATAGCCCTGCAACTAAAGGAGGCTATCCGATAATGGGCCATCACCTGACAACTCTTCAAATAGAGGACTATTTGACATGTGGGGCAAATGTCTACCTTAGGATTAAGTTTGAGAACAAAAGGCAGCATGTAAGATAAGCATAGTGTGTGATCAGACAGGGTGATTATTCCTTGTTGATGCTCACTTCCTATACGGTACAGCCGCAGATCATGCCAATTATATGATTCACATTTCCAGATTTCTTTCACCCTAGGACACTGCATTTCAACTGTACACACAGTGGGTGAAATTAGCACTATTTATCCTCTAGAAGGGACGTGGTGGCGCTGCGGGTTAAACCACAGAAGCCTCTGTGCTGCAAGGTCAGAAGACCAGCCGTCATAAGATCGAATCCACGCGACGGAGTGAGCTCCCGTCGCTTGTCCCAGCTCCTGCCAACCTAGCCGTTCGAAAGCATGTAAAAATGCGAGTAGATAAATAGGTACCACCTCGGTGGGAAGGTAATGGCGTTCCGTGTCTAGTCGCGCTGGCCACGTGACCACGGAAACTGTCTACGGACAAACGCTGGCTCTATGGCTTGGAAACGGGGATGAGCACCGCGCCCTAGAGTCGGACACGACTGGACTAAATGTCAAGGGGAACCTTTACCTTTTACCTTATCCTCTAGTGGCCCCATCATGACTTACCATTTTTCATGGCCGATATCACTGTTCTTTTCTCTACCCTTTATTCTCCTTTTTATACCTTGTTCCCACTGACCTGCTGCCTGTCCTGGCATACAAGCAGATCTATATTAACAGGTTTTTGAAGGCATGAAAGCTTCCGCTGTACATGTGTTTTATGCTTCCAATCCATACAGCTGTTGATTCAACGTATTTTTCAAATTTAGTTTTCACAACTAGTACAGTGCTGAAATGATTTAGCAGCATATCAGTACATGGCACAAATCTTGTTTGTATTATGATCCAGAGCACTATTTTACTTAAAACTACAATTTTTGGAGCCATGGATTCACCATTTGTGTTGTTGTTCTTGTACATGTATTACATGCTTCCACTGTATATGAAATGGATTTAATTTTTTTTTAAATGGAATAACCAATACAGTGTTGAAATTGCTTAGCAGTATATCACAAAACTTGTTTAGTTGCTGCCAACTGATGTAGCACTAGAATTGCAGATTCTTCTTTTTAAAAAAGGAAAGTTATTTTTGTTTTGCAGGCAGAAAAAACCAGGGTGAGGAAAGATGCAAAAGTATTCACTCCCACACCATGTCTCACTATATAAACCTTGATCTATATTCTCAAGACATGTGCAGCAATGTTCCAGAAGTTTTTTTTAAAGTTCACAAATACCATTCTGAGCAAGTACAAAAAAAGTAAGAGGACTCAGAGCTGCACAAAATGTACCAGTTACTCATACAACAAAACAAAACCAGATTTCCTTGGAATCAGCAGTGTTTGACCATAAGAGAAAATATCAAGATGATCAGTGAGAAAATCAGGACAAACAGCAGGATAAATGTTTTGTCCTTAGTGTGACTCTGTAACTGTTTTACTGAAGAAGGAAGAAATGCATGAAAAATAGAGAGGGAGAAGCCATTCCAAATTTAGAGAGCAGCAGGACAAAAGACAGAGAAGAATGAGTAGAAATTAAAATCCAAGGGTAGCAGTGAGAGATGAACAAAGAAATAAAACTAGCAAAGCAGAAAAGGATGTAAGTTGAGCCAGAGAAAGAGAATCAGTCATGGGGAGAGGGCAGCGTTTTCAGCTTTGCAGTTTTAGATGAGAAATGGGACATCTGAAACTTGTAACATAAATACTTTAGGAGACACAGCTTCCTGTCATATCTGAGTTAACACATCAGACTGCATACCATTTGGGTGACCATGGTACGAGATGCCAAACTATAGTTGGTAGATGTGCCTTAAAATAGACTCCTATGTGAG
Organism: Intellagama lesueurii; assembly: GCA_037013535.1. NCBI lineage: Eukaryota > Metazoa > Chordata > Lepidosauria > Squamata > Agamidae > Intellagama > Intellagama lesueurii. The sequence goes on along the minus strand of JBAJHW010000002.1, from coordinate 108,377,117 downwards.
TCTTGTGTTTTCATCAAGACAACGTGCTGCTACTTATCCTAGAACCATCTAGGCCTATCTCTCTGCAGCAAGTTACCACCAAACTCTTACCAAAAGAATCTGCACAATCCTGACTTCTTCCAAAAGGAGAGGGAAAGTTATCTGCCTTATAACTTCAGAAAACTGCACACTCCATTCACCCAGCATAATTAAGAACTTTCACTTGGCAGGTAATTACTTCACATCCGTGAATGTAGTCTGCTAGTCTTCTCAGCATGACCAAAATCTATTCAACTTTCTCCTCTTAATATTATACTTTAACAGTGAAAACACATAAGAAAAGGTACTTTAAAAGTATAGGTGAAAGCATATTTGCATTTTGCCTCTGATCTTTTAAAAATACTAAAGTGAGTGACCCCATTACAATTTATTCACAAATTTTAGCTACTCTAGTTGATTTAGAGTGCTTCAACACTAAGGGCATTTCCAAGTGGATGACTTATGACAGTGGCATCTGAGGATGTGGATGATGATCCATGAAATAAAGTAAGTAAAGCTTCTTATCCTTTCCTTTCTCATTATGGCAGTTACAAGGAGCCGAGCATCTTTTCTATTTTTTTTCCTACATAGTACATTTTTCTGTGATAAAGAGGGGAAAAACAGGGAAAAACAAGGAAGGGTTGTGAGCAGAGAATAGGAACTCCTTCAGAAAATGAAGTGAATGAGGTGGGGCAATGGTATGATAAAAGCCCTGTCAAAGCCCACTCAAAGGATTTAACATGGAATTGCCATGCTACAAGATAGACAGAATAAGGTAAGATAGATTTGGGGCAAAAATACATACTGTAGCTTTATTGCAATTACTGCACCCAAAAAGTACTTGGGTGTGGGGAAGGAGGGTGTTCTGAGTCCAATTTACCTACAGTCTGCACTGGAGATAAGTGATATGTTGCCATCTTACAACCTTAACCTTATTTGTTGCCTAAAACACTGCTTGCTGACATGTTTGCTCCCAATTTGGACAGATGTGTACACCAAGAGTCACTTGGCAACTCAGCATCCTTCCCCTCATTCCCATTTCTCCCAAGTTAGAAAGGCAAGAGTCTGAGTCTGTGTTGGGTGGCACTTACATAAGGCCAATAAGGCCAACTGGAAAGCTGGAACCTTGCAAAGACTGTGGCCTTTCCCCAGACTTTGGGCTTATGATCTGAATGCTGTGATATCAGAGCCCTTCCTCCCCTCCCGAAGTGGCACTGAGGTGGGTGGAAACCTCATGTGCAGCAGTGCCTGCCTGCTTGGTACTCTCCCCCAGAAAAATATATATATATTTTTATAAAAATACATACATACATACATACATACATACATACACATATATATATATACATACATACATACATATATATATATACATACACACACACACACACACACACACACACACACACACACACACACACACACACACACACACACATATATATTTCTGGGGGAGAGTACCAAGCAGACAGGCACTGCTGCACATGAGGTTTCCACCCATATATGTCCACTGAAGAGACGTGGACATATATATATATGTATATATATATATATATGTCCACGTCTCTTCAGTCACCTTTTACAAGCACATTCACATGAATCCACACTGTAACTGTCTGTTTTCCCCTGCACTTCTGCTGTCTTTTCTCTGACAAAAGAAAGTGTTACTTTTAAAAGTAAAACCAGAAGATGAACACCACCTCCAAAGGGAGTGGATGCCCTTTGTGCCACACTACTCAGTTGTTGAATGGTGGCTTTTTTGATACAGGCATTGGAACCACAAACTCAGTACCTATTCACAGAACAATGTAAAAACCGATAGAACAGGCTTATAAGGGAAAACATGTGAAACTTGATGTGGACTCCAACTATCCACTTGCCCTATATACATCTCCCTGAGGGAGGAACAATAACTTGGTTGGTAAAGCAGGGAGGAAACCCTATAATAACAGTAAATGTTAGTATCTGCAAACAGGTCCACCCTGTTCCTCCCCCTCATCCATTAAAAGTACAGGGTTGCTATAAAGTTAGAACAGATTTACATAGTCTTTTAAAAAATCTAATAAAAATGCATCCAATTCTACCCATTTGTTTCTGGAATTTGGCTCTAATTATTGTTTTCACCATTTCCAACTTTTAGAAGGCTTCCTGTCCTGGTCTTTCAACAATGCAATGTATACAACTTAGTGGAATTTCTTGTAGAAAAAACTAACGAAATACTTAAGTTTTTTGGGGTTTTTTTTTGAAAAGCATATCTGCCTGGTGGTTTTAAAGGATAACAAATGCATACACCGTGGATAACTAGCTATCTTAGTTCGCACATGTTGTGGGAGTCATCTTCCAGATCAGCTCTTCCTCCTCATCACTGCCATGAGTCACCACACTGATCATGCTCTAAGCCCAGAGTCGAGGCACATTTTTCAAGGGGTGTCTCTTCCCTTCTCAACATCTGGTTTAGTCCATGCATGCTAAAGAAGAAATGTGTCTGTCTGTGGGAAAATGGCACCCAGGAAAAAAACCACAAGAGGTACGACAAATTCCAGACTAGGAGGGATTCTGTCAATTAGCTGAATATGGCCGTATCCCAGGCCATTATTATTTGTTTCATCTACAGTATTTATAAACCAGTGCACAACTAAGAAATTCCTGAGGGGGCTACAACTGTACAAATATCAGAACAAAAAAGATAAAAATATTTAAAATATGAAACAATGGTACTGATAAAAGTGCAGCTAGTCTTTCAGTCAGAGAAGACTTGTTTAAACAGACATGTCTTTAACAGCTGCTGGAAACAAACCACATTGGCATGTGCTTAATATCTATCAACTGGTAGATTCCACAGAGAAAGACAATCCACTGGAGACTATACTCTGAAGAGACTTCTTACAGAGTCTGCCTGCCTTGCCCATGTGGACCACTAGAAGTGCCTCTTCTGTCAACCTCACTGACCAGCCAGGCAGGTTGGTAAAGGAACATGCAGGGTCTCAGATGAACTCATCAACTTAATCTGAGCGCTAACAACCAGTGTTGCTCCTTCAGCAATGGTGCTACACAGCTGATGCCAGCAGCATTACTTGCAGCTGCTAATTTAGACCTCACCTCAAGGGCAGCCCCACTAATTGCAGCAATCTAGTCTTGAGGTTGGTAGGGCCTATACCACTGTGGCAAAGCTACTTCTGTCCAAGAGAAGTTGGTTTATTTATTTTTATTTATTATATTTCTATGCTGCCTTTCTCCCATAAAGAGACCAAGGCAGCTCACAATAATTAAAATGTGAGGGATTTTTAAGACAACAGATTATTTAATTAAAAAACAATTATACAATAGTATAAAACTTAATCCTCTAAAATACTAGAAGAACTTATGAAAATACACTTAGGGGATAATCAAGGTCTCAGAGAGAATCTAGCTTTCATGCCCAATATAGTTATTAAAGCCTGTTTCATTTTAAGAATGGTCTTTACTTGTTGCTTGAAGGACAAGAGGGAGGGGGCTAATGTAGCCACCTGAGGGAGGGCATTCCACAATTTGGAATAAGCCACAAAGAAGGTTAGTTGGTCAAAAGATTACCATATTGCCTAGGAAGCCAACTTTCTGGAAAAGAACTGAACATAATAGCAGAACGCATAATACTGATTATACAGATGACATGGGGGAAGGGTGTAGCTTGCTTTGCAAGCTTAAGATAGCAGACTTAGTCACCAGCATTTCCAGATAAAGTTGGGAAAGACTCCTATTTCAGAAACTGGAAAGCAGCTGCCAATCAATATAGACAATACTAATTAGTTGGACTAATGGTCTGACTCAGAAGAAGGCAGTTTCTAATGTACCTAAAACTGAAATGTAATCCTTAGTATATTCAGTTAAATTAAACCACATCAAATTAGCTTGTGAACATCAGCATTAGTCATAATGCATTAATGCTAAATAAGAAAAGAACATTAACTTGCTAATGTTAAGAGATCACAAAAATTAGCTACATTCATCACTGATTAAAATGTTAATTGTTCAATAAATGAAAAGTATTTAAAATGCCTAAGAATAACCTAAAATGGAAAACCAACCAACAAACCCCAATTATCCCCCAAGCAATAAATTTAAGGGTTGTGACTACATAGCAAAAGAAATGCAAATTCACTCACTGTGAAGTTGTACTGGGGAATTCAAGTTTCCCTCGATCTGTTCAAATTAACTGGCCACAGAGAGCTAGGAGGAAATTGGCTTAACAGCTTTGTTTTCAGCTTGTTAATGTAGCTCTACTGTAGCCCTGCAGGAGACACAGTTACAGGGGAACTACCTTAATAAGCTGTAAACAAGGGACAAGTGGCAATTTCTTTCTTTAGTACATTCATTTCTGAAAAATTTAACATTATTTTTGGTAAGTTTTTGAATTAATGAACAATTAATTTTAAACAAATTATGTCCAAGTTCTGAGTGCAAATGTAGAAAGTTATCTGAACCAAACTCCTGTGGCTGTGTTGTCAAACAATGTAAAAAAGCTATCAGAATGCTAGAGAATATTTGTTTGAACACAGCACAGGTTTCAAAAGACTTCTAGGATATGGTACGAATCCACTATGTGATTTGTGATGCAAAGGAAACCACTTAATTTATAAGGAGAAAAAACCCCAATGACTCCCCATGATGTTGATTTTATCATATCAATTAGCACATCAAATTCTAGGTGTTTTTGTTTTTTGTTTTAATCTGAGGCTTCCTACCCACCAGAGATGAAACAAACCCATTGCTCTCTGAGGTACAGTTTAAGATAGCTCTTTATTGCCTCATCAGTTTGCATTTCTACATCAAGGAAGTGATTTCACATATTATATTTTTAAAAAGTTTTGTTTCAGTTTTGACAAAAGGAATAATTTTCTGTGCCTCCTCAAATACCTGCAGACCTAGACTCTCCAATGTCTAGGTCAGCAGGTATCTTCAGAATAAGCAGGGTTGTAGCTATACCTCATAGAACAAAGCTTGATACATATTTACGTGTAGGCCACAGGCCAGAAATTCTTTTCTGCAGTTCTGCTTGGTCTTGGCATAGAATCATAGAACAGTGGAACTGGAGGGGGCCTATAAGGCCATCAAGTCCACACCCCTGCTCACATCCTGTAAATGTATGAAAACATCTCTCTTATTTTTCTAGACTTTATCACTTGCTTCTTCTTCTTTTATGGAGACAATGGGAGTTGCACCTGTAACCAACGGCTGTAGTATGGAGTGCTCCTATCAAGGCTCGCCTCACTTCCAGGCTTCCCTGCCTTCTCTCTTCCCAACACCAGTCAATCATTATTCTATGGTCAAATAACATGCTCAGGTGTTTGTTTGTTTTAATTGGGTTGTTTGATTTTTAAAAAACCTTTAGAGGTTTTCCCCCCCCAAATATTTTTTCCCCTAAACATTTTCTAAAAATTCTACCTACTGCAGTCCACCTTCAGCACTGTCTCTCACTAGTGTGAGAGACAGAGGAGTCTTCAGGAAGAGCAAAGGAATGGACCCCAGTGCCCACCTCTACTGGCCATGACTAAAAGACCAGCGCCTGGGCTCATCGTCTCCTGTTTAATAAGGCTGAGACTTATTAAGGGGTTGGGCATAACTGGAGGCGGATCCGGAGTGGGGTCTGGAGGCACCTCCGTGCCTGGGATTCCCCCTTCCACTGCCACTTCTGCTTCCGCCGCCGCTGCCTGCCACCCGCTGGGTTGTTGTTGGTTTTTTTCAGTTTGGGCACTCGGGCTCAAAAAGGTTCTCCATCACTGACCTAGAGCCTATGGAGTTATTACCAGGAGACCCTATGGCTGCCAGAACCACCGGGGGTGGGACCAGCAGCATACACACCATAGACCTTCATTGCCTTCAGGCAGGCCATGATAGCTGATAGCTATAGTCCAGCACAACCAGAAGCACCAAGATGGGCATGATTAGAGATGGGCACAAACCACAAAAATGGTGGTTCCTGCTGGTTCATGGTTTGGGGCTACCCATGAACCACAAATCATCCAAACTTTTTAAAAAAGTGAACCATGAACCAGTTCATAAAAAACCATTTGTGCCTGGGGGGGGGGGGGAACTAAAGCCCTCACTCTCACTTCCTGCCTCCCGCCCTTTTCTCATTGTCCCTGTCACCTTCCCTACCTGGTCCTATTGCCGCCTCCTCCTCCATCACTGCAAATGGGTGGTGCGGCACTGCACAACCCCAATCTGGCATCGCATGGTGCTGGATCACCCACTGGCAGTCCCACAGCCTGCCTACTGCCCCCCTTGCCTCCCTACCTGGTCCTGCCGCCTTCTTCTCTTCCTCTTCCGCTGCCATCTCAAGAGGCAGTGTCCAAGCTTCCTTTCCAGAAGCCAGGCCTGGCTGTCTCTCAAGATGGCAACAGAGGCGGCAGAGGAGAAAGCAACAGGGTCAGGTAGGGAGGCGACGGGGCAGTGGGAAGGGGGCAGGCGGCGGGGAATGAACCAGGAAGTTCATTATATCATTTTAAAAGTTTGGTTCAGGTTGGTTCAGGTTCATCGGTTTTGATGAACCCAAACCAGTGATTTTTAACACACTTCCTGGTTTGTTTTTTAGTTTGTGCCCACTCTCTAAGGGTGATTAGTAAAACTGAATTATACACTGGCTTTATAAAGAGCGCCACAGTTTTTCTCTTATCAGAATGCTGAGATGAGTGAGTGACAGAGATATCCGCTTCGCCCACCAGGATGGAATACTTAAGGTACAATCCTATGCCCATTTACCTAGAAGCAATCCCCGTTCAGTTCAATTGGAATTACCTCCAAGCAGATGAACGCAGAGCCAGTGTGGTGCCATGGATAAAGTGTCAGAATTGGATTCAAGAGACCTGGGTTCAAATTCTCAATTAACCATGGTAACCCACTGCAGAATGGCAATGATAAGCCACTCCCTGAACATCTCACAGACCTCAAAAACTCTGTGAGGATTATGGTAGATCAGAAGCGACTTGACAGCACATAAAACAACAAGGTGAGCACAGGATTGCCCTGCCAGTATAACTAATGGCATCTGGTATTTCTCTCGCTGTCATTCCCCATCCACCACCTGTCAATTTGTTAAGACTCTGTCCCACACAATTTGATGGATTAGCGCAGAACTGCAGAAGCTGCTCCTATTCATGCAGCCCACCTGGTGGTATCCTTTCGATTCCTTTCAGTCTTCAATCTTTCCATCTGCTACTGCTAATTTGGTGGACACAGTCAACATTCTGGTCGGGAAGGTGACTGTGGGAACAGACCCTAGGCTCTGGCAGACTTAGGGTGTGATTACACAGCAGAAATGCAAAAGGGTCCACTATAAAGTTGTACCTGGGAAGATAGGTTTCCCTGGGGTGAATTTGCTTCAGCCAACTACACAGAAGCCAACAGAGAGAGGAGAGGAAATCCGACTTGTTTGCAGTTTGTTAAACTGTTTGGATTCTCTCCTCTCCACACCTGGTGCCTGGGTCTACTTGTTTCTCTCTTCCCTCCCTCCCTCCCTTCTTGGCTTGCTGTCCTAGCACTAGGTAATGAAAGAGAGGGGGGAAAGTGAGAAATGAGTAGAGTGGCAGAAGGAAGTTTTCAGTCCAGCCTTGTTCCAGCTTGGTAACTCTGCTCTGGCCATCCAGATTTGCAGGAAGCATAGTTAGAGAAGAGCTACCTTAAAACTCCCTCCCACCCCCCCCCCCGCAGTTCCCTTTTCCCCTTTAGTTGCCTGACTGCCCTGGCACAAGAAAGCTAGAAAGCTGGAAGGAAGGAAGGAAGGAAGGAAGGAAGGAAGGAAGGAAGGAAGGAAGGAAGGAAGGAAGGAAGGAAGGAAGGAAGGAAGGAAGGAAGGAAGGAAGGAAGGAGACCCAGGCACCAGGTATGGGGAGCAGGGGATTCAAGTGGCAGCCAGTTTCCTGCTGTCCTGTCTCTCTCAGGATTGGGGGGGGGGGGGGAACGGCGACTCTGGGTTGCTTCACATAGACTTTGACATCATGTAGTCATTGAAAAGTCCCAATCCCAGAGCAATAGCAACATTATTTCTTAATGTAGTCTCACCCTTACTCAGAATTTTTTCTGCAAACAGTATCGAAATCAGAAATGACACAAGTCACATACTTAAAGAAGCACACTGAAATTTTCTACTTTTAAAGACACAGGCTCCTGATCCAGAATGGGTTCCTGACCAAGCCCCATTCATTTTTTTTTGTTTCCTGAAAATTCCCCTACCTCTTTGTCAATTTGTCTCTGAGTTTTTTGAGAAAGCAATTAAACACAGTCCGTTGGCTAGCTGAGATGTCCCTAGCTGTTGAGCAACCACGTTGACATATTTATATAACAAGCCCAGACTGATTACCATCTGGGTGATTTTCAGCTAGATATGCACTTGCTGACCCTATCGGTCTTGCAGTATTCTGTTAGCAATTTATAGAACAGAGCAAGTAATTTCCTTTTAAAATGTGGCCACAATGTTTATGTTCACCAAGCTGTGAAAGTAAAATTAAAAATAAACAGGTGAGGTAGATTCAAAAATACACATGGAGCTCAGACATGCAAAGTTTGAAAAACTGTTCCCATTTCCAAATCTGGAGCTCTGTAGTAGGAAAAAAAAGTTCTGATGCAGATTTCTAGTGGAAGGTCAGTGGAGACCTTCAGATGAGTTGCAGCAGATCAGGAAGTATTTCCAAATCCCAGTTTTAACTACAGCAACAGCAGAAACAACAAGTCTCACTGTCCTCCTAGATTATGCTGCTGAAATGAAGAAATACTTTGGGTCAGGAATAGGCATATTTGTGAAAAGATGTGCACACAAGGTTCCTTCCTGATGTGTGTACTAGCTACGTCATCAAGTTGCATCTGATTTATGGTAAACTTAATAGGGTTTTTGATGTATGTGTAATATTTAAGGAATGGGGAAACTTTTTAAAAAACACAACCTACAAACAGTATTCAGGCCCACCACAAAAATACAACAAATGTTATGGTCAGCAAAGGACAAAAGGGACCCCCTCACCACTGCAGGAGTATACCGGATACCTTGCAGTTGTGGCCAGGTATATATTGGAACCACAAAACAGAGCATCCACACCAGAATCAAAGAACATGAGAGACACTGCAGACTAAAACAACCGGAAAAATCGGCAGTAGCTGAACATGCCCTGAAACAAGCTGGATTTGAAATTCTATTTCAAAATACTGAAGTACTGGACAACACCAGCAATCATTATGTTAGACTGCACAGGGAAGCCATTGAAATCCACAAACACCAGCAGAGCTTCAACAAAAAAGAAGAAAGTTTCAAACTCAACAAAGCCTGGCTCCCAGCACTGAAAAATACAGCCTGCAAAAGGTCAACGAACTCTACCCAGCCACAAGGACCGGTGATCACTGCACACAAAAGACCAGCTAATGACACCCATCAATCTCAGTGACAGATCATCTCTCCCCCTTATCACAACAATACACCCAAACAAAAAACACGCTAATCACCATAATCAACCAATCTCCTGAAAAGGACAAAAAGCTGATCCCACAGCTATAAATACTCAACTATCCCACAGACTGCACCAGAGCACAGACAGAGTTCTGACTCCTGTCCTCTGAAGATGCCAGCTACAGAGACTGGCGAAATGTTAGGAAGAAAAACCTCGAGAACATGGCCAGACAGCCCGAAAAACCTACAACAACCATTTAAGGAATGGTTTTAATGGTACCATATTCCAGATAGTTTTCATAGCCAAGCAGGGATTTGAACCCAGATCTCCTGACTCCTAGTCTGTAACTCTACCCACTACATCACACTGGCACTCACCTTCTACTGCTAAAAACGAACACCTAGACTGAGTATGTGCTGAGAGAGGCACCTTGTTCTTCAATGAATGCAGTGAAGTCTCATAGGGATCTGCACTGGGCACTGTGATATTAAACAGAAACGACCTGAACTTCGAGTTGGCTAGCAAAATGGCCAGGTTTGCAGAGGACACACAGCTATTCAGGGCACTAAAGATAAAAACTCTTTGTGAAGAGCTAATTGGGGGGGACCTATTCAAGGGAGGAGTCACCTGGAGGAGGAGGTAATTCTTAATGGAAATACTGTTACAGAGCAAAGTGTTAAGTGCCCCTTCTGCTTATCTTTGCTGCCATCCTGATTACCCTGTGGAAGTGGCTTTTCTGTTTTCAGAAGAGGCACCAAGGTAATGCAACATGCTTCCTGTTGTGTCTAACATTTGCATTTCAGCAGTAACACGGTCACAGAAACTGTCAGGCACCAAATGGATGAAAAGCTTCCTGGCAAATCTTCCACTGTTTTTAATGTACCTGGATCTCACACACATTGGTACTCTGCAATGTCTGATGAAATGCAGCATAAGGACAGGTTACTCGTAACTGTGGTTCTTCAAGTGGACATCCATAGCATCTTATGCTAGATGAGCTGAATGGCAGAATAGATATTTTATTTACTGTATTTTTAATTGTTTGTAGGCCAGCTGTGAGAAGAGGATAGCACAGACATCACATCTTATCCTTTTTTAAAGATGTAATGCTGCTAGAAACAAATATTGACATTGAGTTATATGTCCCTTGCTTCTCTAGTCTATCTTCTTTAATTCAGTACAAGGAACTTCCTTTCTCATCAAGACTGCTGAAGATGAACAGATTCCTGTCTTATGTAATAGATGTGTGGATTTTCACAACATGTCTGCTCACAACAAATGCACCCATCACCCCAAGGAAATGAACACATTGCAAATAGACTTTAGTAATAGAAGTTCAGAAACACACAAAAAGATAATGGTAACATGAAAAAGGCACAATCTTCCCTAATTTACCTCCTAGAGACAATATGTTTCTCTTGGGAAAACTATGGGAAAGGGCTCCACTTGTTTCTCTTCCAGGTATTGGACTACAACTCCCATCATCTCTAGTCAGCTCAGCTGGCCAGGTTGGTGGGGGAATCTGGCAGGAGTTGTTTGACACATCTAGAGGGTGACAGATTGGGTAAGGCTGACTCATAATTTTTCCTACATCTAACGTCACAGCATTCTATATAACAGAAGACAGGTAAATAAATACAAGTTAGGGCATTACAAATAGTACCCAGTGTACGGCAACCAAGTGGTAGCCAAGAGGCAGCATGGTGTAGAAGTTAGGCTGTGACTTGGCAGACCCAGATTCAACTCCCTCTTGGGCCATGAAACTCACCGGGCAACTTTGAGCCAGTTACTCTTCTTCAGACTGCCTTCACCTCTTAGGGTTATTATCAGAATATACTGAGGAGGAGCACAGCCATATACTGTATGTTACCTTGAGCTCACTGGAGGAAAATAGGGATATATATATATATATAACTACTAAAACATAATAACCAATTGGAGGAAATACAAGATATAAATGTAAATAATAAATTATGTGCTACATACTGTAGCTCTCGTTTCAGGGATAACGTTATGTCTGACATAACATGTTGTCTCATCATTAATTGCTTTGTTCAAAAGCGGACAAAAATTTCTTCTGATGAATTCACACTCTATGCTTAAATCTGAAGAGAAGTTCACCAGTCCTTCCATTTCAACAGATTGTGATTCAACAAAAGGAATCATCTTGGTTCCTTTGCCCTTTGCATTTTCTTCAGCCAACACTAAAGCAATTATTCAAACACACATTGAAGGTCATCCAAGCTTATTGCTTCCCTTTCGGTTGTTTCTTTTTTCAGGAGCAAACTGTAATGAATGTCTTTATTAAGGTATCTTGACTTACAGCTCCTTAATTAAACTGCTATATTAGGACTTAACTGTACAAATAGGTAACCCACCACTTTTAAAAAGTCCTCTATGGTTGGATGTACATCTTTTAATGCAGCATTAATGTTGCAGTGTGTTAAACATTAATGTGTATTTCTGTATGAATAAAAATAATGTAGTTACAGAAATAATGTAGTTACAACAAACTATGGCAAGTTCTTAAAGAAATGGGAGTGCCTGACCACCTTATCTATCTCCTGAGAAATCTAAAGGTGGGACAGGAAGCAACAGTTAGAACTGGATATGGAACAACTGATTGGTTCAAAATTGGGAAAGGAGTACGACAAGGCTGTATATTGTCCCCCGGCTTATTTAATTTATATGCAGAATACATCATGCGAAAGGCAGGACTGGAGGAATCCCAAGCCAGAATTAAGATTGCCGGAAGAAATATCAACAACCTCAGATATGCAGATGATACCACTCTGATGGCAGAAAGTGAGGAGGAATTAAAGAACCTCTTAATGAGGGTGAAAGAGGAGAGCGCCAAAAATTGTCTGAAGCTCAACATCAAAAAAACGAAGATCATGGCCACTGGTCCCATCACCTCCTGGCAAATAGAAGGGGAAGATATGGAGGCAGTGACAGATTTTACTTTCTTGGGCTCCATGATCACTGCAGATGATGACAGCAGCCACGAAATTAAAAGACACCTGCTTCTTGGGAGGAAAGCGATGACAAACCTAGACAACATCTTAAAAAGCAGAGACATCACCTTGCCGACAAAGGTCCGCATAGTCAAAGCTATGGTTTTTCCAGTAGCGATGTATGGAAGTGAGAGCTGGACCATAAAGAAGGCTGACCGCTGAAGAATTGATGCTTTTGAATTGTGGTGCTGGAGGAGACTCTTGAGAGTCCCCTGGACTGCAAGGAGAGCAAACCTATCCGTTCTGAAGGAAATCAACCCTGGGTGCTCACTGGAAGGACAGATCCTGAAGCTGAGACTCCAATACTTTGGCCATCTCATGAGAAGAGAAGACTCCCTGGAAAAGACCCTGATGTTGGGAAAGTGTGAAGGCAAGAGGAGAAGGGGACGACAGAGGACGAGATGGTTGGACAGTGTCACCGAAGCGACCAACATGAATTTGAACAAACTCCAGGAGGCAGTGGAAGACAGGAGGGCCTGGCGTGCTCTGGTCCATGGGGTCACGAAGAGTCGGACACGACTTAATGACTAAACAACAACAAGTTACAGAAATACGTACCCACTCACATATACATAACTGTGCTCAGTGTTCCAATCAGCCATACCTTCTTTGGCATATTTCTAAAAACAAATAACAGGCACCTGAGGTCATACCCATCTGTGTCCATTTGATACGGTCTGGAAATCTGCAGAAGCATGCAACGGGGAGAAATAGCCCTCATCATTTGCATTAGTGCCCCATAGGACTGGGAAACACAGTATGAAGAGTCCAGGGGCTTCAGAGAGATTTCATGGATTTTGATACAATCCTGTAAATTGTTCATATTTATAGGGCAGGTTTCACCAGAAATCAAAATATACCCACCAGAGAGGTAAAGATATTAATGTAATGCTCCATAACATCTGAGGACTGCTAAAGTCACTAAATTACTGCGGCAGTCATCTACCATCTGAACAATATTCCTTCATATGATTTTATCTAAATTACTGAGCACAATCTACTGAGAAATCTTACATAAGCTCCATCCAGTTGAATAAGAACCACCCAAGGACACAGCTGTGCTCTTGAGCAACTTCCGTTCATCGCAGCGGGGCTTGTGCAAGAGATGCTGCCAGTGGGTCGACAAAATTATTTTCCACCACAAACATAACATGATACAAAGGATGGTAAAAAGGCTGAAGTAGAAAGGATAAACAATAAGAAGACAAACAAATCATGACTAAAGATGAGGCATATAACTGTACTACTGACAATGAATAAATTGAAATTGTTCAAGATTTTTTATTCTTTGATTCAGTCATCAATTAAATGGAGACTGCTGAGGAACCAGAATCAGACTCAGAAAGGCAGCTATGAAATAACTAGAAAAGATTTTCAAACAGAAGGATGGGTCCTTGGAGACAAAAGCCAAGATCATCTATATTATGATAATCCCAATTTCCATGGATAGAAAATGGATGTGAAAGCTGGATAGTGAAGAAAGTCAACGGGGGGAAATTGTTTATATGAAATGTGTTGGAGGAAAGCTTGATGTATACCATGGACCACCAGACAGACAAACAAAGGGGTACTGGATCAAATTGAGCCTGAACTCTCTCTAGAGGCACATGTGACTAAACTAAAACTGTTGTGTTTTTTGGACACAATCATGTTATGAAAAGTTGAGAGCAAGAGGTAAAGAGGAAGTCGGAACATGGATTGACTCAAGAAAGGGATGCCAGGGCCTTTCGTCTGTGAGAACAGAACAAGGCTGTTGCTAATGGGGACTTTCAAAGGCTACTGATTTGTAGGGTTGCGCAAAGTCAGAAGTGATTTGATGGCACATGACGACAAGAAGAGTAACAACAACAACAACAACAACAGAGTGGGTGAAAATGCCCATCTTTTTACTTCCTATCTCCCCCTCCCTTTTAATGTATAGCAGTAAGCAGTCATTTGGAGGTGCTATTAATTCCACCACAAGATACTTCTTTCCACAGGAGAATTCCCAGAACACTATTATCTTGAAAGAAAAGGGCTGCTCATCCTGTTTCCCCCGGAGGACCAAGTAGAACCTCAAAAGTGTATTTACACCAGACAGTGACAGCAGCTTGATTCAACTTTAACTGCCTATGGTTCTACTCTAAGGAATCCTGGGATTTCTAATTTGTGAAGCCCTTGGTAATCTCTGCTCAAGAGCTCCTAGTCCTCCTAGAGCTCTCTAGCATAGCATTTTAAGGATCTCACAAAACTAGAAACCCCAGAATTCTGTTAGATGCAGCCAAGGCATGTAAAGTAGTATCAGGCTGCTCTACCTATATAGTGTAGATGGACTCTTAGCAAAGCCTTCATAAATGAGACCAGCATGTCAGGACAAGTGAAGCCACCACCCCACATGTCTCCCTACGCTGGTTTTAAAGAAACAACATATGAAATGGCCTTATACTGGCTCAGCAAATTTAGTCCCTTACAGTTTATTCTGAATGGCAGCAGAACTCTGTGAACCCTGGCAGATAAAGGTCTTTCTTAGGGAAACAATGGGAGCTAGGTCTGGAAATTGATGATGCTAGATACTGAATCAGTGGCCTGTTGCATGCAGTCATGCAGCAGGAAGGTTGGTGGTGGTGCACCAGAACTCCCAGAATTCCCCAACCAGCATGGCTTTGCCTAAGTTCTGGACCAACTTGTTCTAAAGAGAAAAAAGGATACACTGAGAGGCTTCAACGTATAGAGACCACAATCTGGTAATCATGGACTGTTCCTGTCTCACAAAAAAACCCTGTGTAAACAACCCAGTTGTGGGCAGGATTCTATCCAGAGACTAATCTTGTGGAGAAAACAGAAATAAATATGCATAATTTCTTATCGTAGGCAGTGGATTTGAGACAAAAAAAATTGTTTGCTTCACAACAGAAGACTTCACTTGAAAACATGACTGCTATTTGGTGTGAAGCATATTTCTTAATTCATTGACCACTGGATTGTAGAATTAGTTTTCTGTTGCCTATTGTAAGTGACACTCGCCTTACAGATGAACCTCTGCTACGGACACTCAGTACAGTACTGCGAACTGCAGGGAAAGAAATAAACAGCAAGGAAATGACCATGATGGCATAAGAGAATGTTGGCAATGTATATGTATTGTTACGAATGTCTTTTTTGTGTTGAATTGGGAACATCTGAAATGATGAGCATCATCAAGAAAAAAGAAATCTACACACAGGTTCAGACTAAAGGGGGGGGGGAGTCAAAGAAATACAAGTGAGTCTCAGTGAAAGAGTTGAACTAGAAGACACAAGTCCAGCAAGGTTTGTAAGGAAGTAAGGATGCTGTTGAGGTCAATGGAAGAATCAAGGAGATGTTTGCAACCATTATTTCAGATGTGGCATTAGGAACAACTTCCAGGCTTGGTGTTGTTGAACTCAGGAAGGTCAAGAAGCTGTAGACCAGGCACAGAACAATCAGGTACTCTGATGACCCAGGTGAACCAGGAATGTCGTATATACTACACCTAAGCAGAAGTTATGGACAGTTAGATCAGTATAACATCTACTGATAATGAAAGTACAAAATTGTAATTGTAATCAATGTGAATACGGAAAATTAATTTTGAATGTAATGGTAGTCATGGGTGTATGACCAGCCATTATTTCCTGACATCTGTATAATACAAGTTCCTTAAATGGGGAAGAGAGATAGAGCTATGTTTTTTGAATGGTAGGGGAGTAAAATCTTTACAAGATACTGGGTAGTGAATACAGGTGTGTATATTGCCAAGTCAGTGGATGAAGGTTCACATTCCTGAGATTGCACTAAAATAGTTTATGGAATTAGTTAGGCGCCATCATGGATTACTGCTTACAGCTACTAATGCCAACCTGTTTCCGATGGTTGAACTATTGGAAGTGCAATTTCAGTTGGAAGATATGGGGCCATTACTCATTGTTCTCATGCTGATCACCATACAGGGGATGAAAAATGAAGCAATAGTTAAACAATATGCCCAGGGAAGATCGACTGGCCTTGTTCTTCAGTCATCTAGTTACCAGCAGTAGTTTTCCAAGTATACTGTACATCATAAAGAAACAAATGCACAATAAAGAACTCATAGCCTTAAGAACTGAGAAGCTTGTTGTAAAAAAAAAGTAGCAAGGTGTGTAATCCATAGTAAAAGATGCATATTATGTTGGAAGGCTAAACCTGACTGAATGATCTCAACACAGACATTTTGGCAGTTCTTGCACCTAAAGGGTAGAAGTGGTTACCAGAAAGGCAGGTGGCCAGGAATATATTTCTCAAATTTGCCCTTTATCTGCCTGACATGTTAACATTCCTGTTGGCAACACAACTCAGCAGAAGATTGTTCTTCCTCCCTACACTCTGTTTCACTCTGAAGTTAAAAGCTGCCACAAAAGTGTGAATGTACAATATATAAGTATTTTTGTATTATTTATCCTAATGTATATATTAGCAAAGCAAAGCGTGCTGCTTATATACCGCCCCATAGCGCTTCAAGCAGTCTCTGGGCGGTTTACAAGTTAATTATGCAGGCTACCCATTGCCCCCCCCCCCAAGCGAGCTGGGTACTCATTTTACTGACCTCGGAAGGATAGAAGGCTGAGTCAACCTTGAGTCAGCTACCTGGGATTGAACCCCGGGTCATGAGCACAGTTTTGGCTGCAGTATAGCAGTTTAACCACTGCACCACGAGGCCCTTAGGAGAAATATGTGCATAAAAGCATGAATTAGATGAAATACAAATCATCATCATCATCTTAGAACTGCACAGTGGGAAGGGACCCTATGGATCATCCAGGCTCTGTCAAGGAGTTACAGTGAGGAATCAAACTCCCAACCTCTGGCTCTTTAGCCGGATACCTAAAATCAATGAGCTATCTAGCAATTCCCTGTTTTTCAAACATAACAAGCTCACTTTTTTAAAAAAATCTATAGTCTGTCCCAACCAAAACATGATGATTATTAGTGGTGGTGCTAGAATACAAAAAAGCATCCTGGTAATCAGGATTCCCCATTACCTGTCTTTGCTCTTTGGGGCATTTCCTGCAGGGGTGGCATGAAAGAAACATCTGATCTATCAGCCACAGTAAGTTGTACAAATTTTAAACAAATGCCACTAAGATTCCAGCCATTGTTGTGTGAGCAAGGGATGCTCATTTTACTTTGTAGCATTTAATGCAGTTCTAAGATGGTGATGATGATGATAACAAAAATCCACAAGCATGCTCACATTTACACAGGATAGTTCTGATGACTAGACAAATCTGATTGTTTTCAATGTAAAAATAATAACAGATCTTTCAGTGTCGGAGAAACTAGCTCACTTAACCATGATGCTGATTTAGACTTTTTATACATCTGGAACAGAAATTCATAATATAGACAATTTAGGCCTAAACCCAAAGACTAGTTCCAACTACATTACCATGCAGCAGTTGATTTAATGGATCTGCTCTAGCTCTGATTCACAAATGGATTGAGGCCTTTGCACTTAGTCCATAAGGATCTTTGTCCTCACAAGAAGAAACAGACAGCATTATAAGTAGTTCAGTTTCAGAGATCTCTTGTTTTATTTGGGCAAACAGAAGGAAGTTCAGAAGAATCCAGCATAAAGAACAGGGATTAGAGAAGTACATACCCCTGATGTTGTGATTTGAATGGAACAGTCTTTGTGGTTGAGGTGGGGGAAAACTGAGAAATAAGTAGAATAATTAGAAACTTGAAATATTATACTTCCCGCTGCCAAGCACAAATACTGCTTCATTGTGGATTAATTATGTATACATTTTAAAAATTAGAACCTGTTTAGCTCTAAAGAAGTGATTAAAATATGTTACCTTACTTATCAGTTTGGCAAGTACCAGTGTAACACGCTTAGCTTCCAAGTCCAAATCTGATAACAAATGAACCCTCCTTTACTATCTAGATAAATCATTTAAAATGTGTTGTTTTTATGTCTCATCAAATTACTTCCAAATTTATGGTGACGTATGAATTAATTACCTCCAAAAGGTAATTAACTACCCTGCTCAGCTCTTGGAAACTCAAGACCATGGCTTCCAATCAGTGTGAAACCCTGTAAATCTGCAAAAGCATGGGCCAAGGATGGGGAAATATGATCAGCAAACAAGAACACAAAGAAACGAACTCGACTACAGTTTTGACAGGGTAAGGTAAAGCAGTAGCTTTAGGGGTACTCTTTGGGAGTGGCTCAGCATTTCAGGTGTGCCATGACAACCCTAGACTTGTCCCTATTGGTGGCTCATCCCAGAAATGTTGGGTGGCTCATCCCAAGGCATATTGTTGGCCAACCACTCTTTTCACATGGGGCTGATCTGAAGATGATTACATGCGACTCTGTTGTCATGGGCGAACCATCTTCTAGTTATTTTTTCAAACCAAACACCAGCTTTATGGAGACTACTTGCTGTTGAGGCTGAGAAGGAATGACACTGCATATCACATTGCAGGGTAATCCCTGTCTCAAAGACAGAATCCCAGAACAGAACCCTAAGTCAAATGAAGTCCTGTCCCATCACTTTCTCATTCTTGCTGTACTGTTCCTTGGACCACCTCCTTGCAAGATGGAGATGTGGAACCAATGGGCCTCCAGATGCTGTGAGACTAAAATCCCATAATCCCTAACCTTTGGGCATGGTATCTGGGGTTGATGGGAATGGATCTTCAACATCTGAAGGATCATAGGTCCCCATCCCTCCAAAATGCAGCCAGGATTACCTGCATTGCACTCACTGGAGGAACAGTGGGAGATAAGTGACTAAGTAATAAATATACAGGAGAGCCTGATTCAGGAAAGGAAATTCTCCGTAAATGAATGAATGAAACAATGGTGATTGCAACTCCTTTGTTTACCATTGCATAATGGGGGAGGTTTGTGCAGCGTCCTTCCCATACTTCCAGTTCACACCCTGATGCATCAGCATGCTTTCGAAAAGAGCTGTTGCAAGATCCTGAAGTCACTGTGCATATCTAAGGGCGAGCTGTAGAAACATGTTCCAAATACCAGAGTTGCATCTCGTATAAACTCTGGAGATGAGATTGTCCTCTTTCTCGTAACAAACAGGGCACACAGGTTGCTGTAACTCACAAACAAACATTGCTTCAGCAGTGAGGAGAGTCCTATGCAATGAGAGCAGAGCTAGCAGGTGTCCTTCCATTGTATGGTAAGGAAATCTTTGAGAAAAACATAACACACAGACATTGCAACTGAGAGGTGGACTCTGAATCTATCTTCTGCTTGGAGAGAAATGGGCTGGAAGAGGCAATTTGGATTGCAGAAGTGGTAGGGAGGGAAAAGATCAGCTGTTGTCTCCCACTATTCCTCTGTTCTAGATTTCTTCCACTTGAAAAAGGTCCTCAGTTAAAACAAATGTTGGGGGAGGAGCTCAGTTTCACACATTAACTTCGTCGCATTAACTAACTCAGGAGGAGAGGAATCTACAGTCAGCCAGTGCCTGCCAGGAGCTGTATGGGTCTCTGGAGGGCAGTCCACTTTGTCTGCAAGCCCTCTGGTGGACTATTAAGGGGCCCTGGTTGGGCAGCCCAAAGGCAGTTCTTGAGCAGGCAAAGAGAGAATGAGGAGCAACAGCCACAGGAGGAGGGCACAGGTGTGGCTGGAAGGAGGGAGCTGGTTGGGAGGAGAGGGGAATAAAGGAGAAGGAGAAGGATGAAGGGGGAGACTGGTTGTAGGCTCTTAAGAAACAGCTGCCCATCTTCGGCATCTTGGGGGAAGAGAAGGAGCCCTCCATGACCTATGGACCGGGTTGTGGATCACCTTCACCTAGGATCAAGAACTTGTGAGTTGGACATCCTACTCCACTAATTCAGGACTGGCGAGATGGCAGAGACCCTGACACAGAAGCAGCACTGGAGGCATCACCACAAACACCAGAAGCTGGCCCAGGAGCATGAAGAACAGCTGCAACTGACATACTGGTCCTCTTGAGAAAACCCTAGTTACTGGGACTAGTGACTCAAACTCAGTCCCAGCACTGGACTAAAGGTGACTCTGTGACTCCAGTGACCACAACCAGGGTCTGGGCAAATGGATAACTGGAAACAGGAACAGGACCAAGACAGAGGGGTGTTCAGGCCTGCTTGTTAGTCAAATAAAGTTTGTTGCACCCTTTAACCAGCCTGTTAAGTCAATGGAGCCCATGGTGGTGGATATATTCCAGCTGCTCCCAGACCCTGCAGCGGGCAGCAGGGATCACAGGGCCCCAGAAACAAATTCAGTTGGGTCCTAAAAGCTCCCCTCAATAGGAGGTGAAGAGTCCCTGCTATCTTTGATCAGAAACAATAGCAGGGATGTCCTATCCTGAATCTCCTTCCTGACTTTTAAGATGGTCACAAAGCAAAGGGGAGGAAAATCCCACCTGTTGCCCCCTTTTTTCTCCTCCCAGTTCCAGAAGGAAGTTTTTAATTGTTATTATTTGTATAGGTGATGCAGTGCATCAGCACTGCCCTAATACAGTGTTGAAAAATATTATTTCCTCTGCCCCTCCATTAAGGAGCAGAGGAAGTGTTTAATTTGCCAATATCCTTAAGTGGCTGTCCTCTTAAGCCACTCACAACATGGGAAATTGACAGTGGAAGGAAATTTGACAGCAGCAAGTTAACTTTGGTTTGGTTGCTGTAGGTTTTTCTGGCTGTTTGGCCATGTTCTGAAGGTTTTTTAACTTTGGTTTGTTTCTAGCAATCACACACACTGGAAATGAACCAAAACAAAGTGATACTACCTACACCAAAAAAGTAGAAGACCCTGACAGGGAATCAGAAAGGTCCAGGTAGGAACAGTCTAAGGATGGGCTGGTTTGCTCCAGCAATTAAGTCATGTGGTCACTAGAAAAAGAAGTGAACCAGCCTGTCCCCACAGTAGATCAAACAGCAGGCTAAATGCCCATCTGATCACACTCACAGTCAATGGATAAATGTATACATTAAGTCATTGCATAAATAAATGCACACATATTAGGAAATGTATTAAAATACATTCAAATTTCATTGTGAAAAGGAAAAAAAGGTCTTGCAACTTCATACAAAACAAGGATGGGAAGGAAATGTAGGTGAAATTCAGAGAAATGCCGTTTGTTTCAGACACACAGAGAGAGATTTTCACACAACCTTAATTATGACTAGGAATGACGGGAGCTGCAGTCGAACGTAACAGGAGAAGACCAGCTTGGCTATGAATATAAGATGCCACCTGGCTGGATTAGGCCAAAGATTAACTCAGTCCAGTTATTTGTTTTCAGCAATATTGTAGAAAGATGCTTCAGAAGGCTCACAAGGAGAAGATGATGGTGATGGCTCTTCCCTTTTGATGGCTTCTAGCACCCTCCTGGCATCCGGCAGCTGAAATACAAGTGCAGACCATTGCCTCACACCCTAAGAAGAGTGCTACTGTGCAATTTTCCAGCAGGCTTACTGAAGCAAAATAGCTGTGGTCTGGATCAGAGTTTGGAAAGGAGACACTCTGGCACCAGTTAGGCATGTCAACTTGAGACCCATCACAAAAAAAAGGTGCATAATTAGCTAATAAACAGACATTGGCTGACAAACTATTTCTGGCCAGGCATTGGTCTAATGCTGATATCAGGATGAAATGGAAACTGAATTACTTAATAATGTATGCTAAATCCATTTCAAACATATTCAGCAAGAAACAGAGTGATGTTTCAAAACTAGTCTCCCAACTGATATGTTGCTAGCTGCAGTTTGGGACAAGTTGGATGCCTATAATTAAAGGATTTCTGAGAATCATTTCTAATTAAGGGGAAAAAAACGGAAAGAAAAATAATTTGTTCAAATTAAAACTTCAGAACACTGAACAATATAGGATGAGTCTGAGGGGGAAAAAATGCATATATTTGACAGAAAGACCAAAGAGATTTCAAAATGCATACAAGAGAGGAAGTGGGGCGCTTTGAATGATTAGCTCTTAAACCCCCAGGCTATTCAAGCCTGCGCAGGTTTTAATGCAATGGTTTTAATATTTGGATTTCTTTATTTTGTGTTTTAAACTGTTTGAGTTTAAGTTTTTTTTAAGCATCTTAGATTTTAAAATCATTTTGTATAGCTCTGTAACCTGTCCTAAGATCCTGTGATAAAGGGTGGGCTATAAAATTTTTAAATAAATGAATGAATGTATTAAGGCAGGATCATTTTTAAGAGCTACATAGCAGGCGCATCAAAATGACTCTCGCCATGCTGGAAACAGCTATACTTAATGAACTGAGTCAATGCAAATGGGAGTGAATTCCATGTGACTTTTTTTTTTTTGAAAACATTCTAAAATAACTCGAAATTCAAGAGAAAGAATTAGAGGGTTTTAAAAAAAAGAATGTGAAAGACTGCAAAGAAACAGATTTGTCTTAGAGCCTGTCTACACTGAGCATTTGCTCAACCTTCTTTGCCCCTATGATACCTGTAGTGTGGTTCCCAACCTTGGATCCCCAGATGTTCTTGGACTGCAACTCTCAGAAATCCTGTCCAGCATAGTCAGTGGTGAAAACTCCTGGGAGTTTTAGTCCAAGAACATCCAGGGAACCAAGGCTGGGGATAGACATGGGCATTTTGTATTCGTATTTCTGGGGATAGAAATATGAAGCACGACACCACAGGTGCCACAGAGGTCCCCCAGAACCGGCCGGTCCACACACTGGTCACTGCACATTGTGCGCATCCGTTGTCTGCAACATTGCGCCAATCACAGAAGTAGCTCAGCTGGTGCTTCCTTGCCTCCTCGTGCAGCCAACCACTCGACAGCTGAGCAGGGAGACTCTTCATCCCGCCTCCTTGCTGGAGTGGTTGGCTGTGTGGGGAGGCGGGGAAGTGCTGGCCGGGCTACTTCTGCGATTGGTGCAATGTCAACAGCGACAGACATGTGCACCATGCAGTGACCAGTGAGTGAACCAGATGGTTCTGCGGGGAGGGAACAGACCTCTGTGGCACCTGTGGTGCCATGCTTTATATTCCTATATCCAGGGATACAAACACGAAGAGCCCATCTTTAATTGAGAATCATTGCTGTAGTGCATACCGGTGCCTACAACAATGTGGGGCTGAAACTAGCATCACTGAGTCACAGTGGGACCAAAAAACCCAAACAACTTGCATTCTGGGGTGTTTTATACTTCCACCAGATAATGCCATATTTTTGTGCTCTGTGCAAAATTTGGAGAAGTTTGGACGAAGGTTTTGTGTTATGATTTTTTTAAAAGTAAATCTGTTCCCCCCCCTGCTCAGAACAAGGTGACCCAAACTACCCCATCGCTCACAGAAATTGAAAAGACCAATTTTGTTTATCTTGAAAAAGAATTGTTGCCCCACCTGCTTTTTCTTATTTGGAAAGAATCCAGGCTGTAGAGTCTGAAATATTGGTCCTGAAAAATGACCTTTCAAGTGGGAGAACAGTGATTTTGTTATAAAACTGAACATCTGTGGTACAGACTAGCCAGCAAGAATTTTGTGAAATGATACCTTGTATTGCAGCTAAGAAGTGCAGGTCAATAAAAGGTCACAGCTATTATGGAAGGAATAAAAAAAGGGGGGGATTGTTTTAAAGAAAGTAATTTAATTACTTTAAACTCCAAAAACATGGGCATTTTGCCAAGAATCTTCAGAGAATTAGCATACCATTTTGCAAGGTACTGTATATTCAAAGTATTTCCCCATACCTTAGAAACGCAGTTAGCTTATTTCCACTATAATAATTATTTATTAACCTCTGCCAGTCTTTCAAATATATTTGTCCAATTTTTATTGGGAGCATCCAAAATAAAAAGTTAAGATTAGGGATAATCTTCATTTTACATAACGCTCTTCTACCAAACCGATACAATTTTAATTTTTTATACTGATTTATCTGTTCATTAATTTCTTTCTTCAATTTGTCCATATTTAATTTAATTATATCTTGTAAATTCCATGTAATATAAATTCCTAAGTATTTAGATATACTCTATTCTTCCTTTAAATTCTTTTTTCAGTTCCTTCTTGTCTACTTCTGAATGATTTAATAAAATACATTCGGATTTCTCCCAATTCACTTTCAAACCAGTTATTCAAATAAATTTAAATGTGTTCTGCAATGTTTCTTTTGGATTTTTAATCATTAATAATGTATCATCTGCAAACAAGTTTGTTTTATCCTCTTCTCTGGTATCAATGCCTTTAATTAAGCAATCATTTCTAATTAGAAAGAGAGTGGACCAGAAAAGGAGAGATTAGAAAATTGACAACATTTGAGGAGATTATCGAAGAAAGACAAGATCAAGAAGAAGGAAACAAAAGAAAGGGAACAGTTAGTGTAAATTATATGATTTTAGTACATTCCGGATTCGAACAAGTGATGATGAAAAACCAGTGGCAGGAGGACTTTGAGGAAGAGATTAAAGGAGAGGAATGGAACAAGACATGGTCACAAAGAATAATGAAGAATATGTCTATCAGAGTAAAAGAAAATTGTTATAAGGTAGCATGGAGATGGTACTTTACTCCAGCAAGACTGAATATAATAAATAAAAATATACAATCTCAATGCTGGAGATGCAAAAAAGGAAAAAGGGACCTATATGCATATGTGGTGGACATGTGAAATTCCTGGTTTTTAAGGAAATTAGAGAAATTATTGGATGTGATATTCAGATATCAACAATTATTGCCCTCCTAAATATAATTAAGAATGACCATCTAAAAAAAGATCAGAAAGAGTTAGTTGTTATAATAATTACAGTAGCAAGACTAATATTTGCAAAGAATTGGAAAAGTGACAAACAAATCAGTCTTGAAGACTGGTATAAAGAAATGTGGAGCTTAGCAATTAATGACAAGTTAACAAGTGAAATGAAAATAAAAAGATTAATGGTAAAGTTTAATGATTTCAAAGATGTTTGGAGTTTATACTTGGAGCATGTCTTTTCAAAGGGGAAGGCTATATGCCAGCAAAAGAATCCATGTATTTTTGGAGAGGAATGCGCTGAAAAGGGGTACAAACTGATATTATTAGTCACCTAGTCCCAAGGACAAATGTGGCATGGGTGGGAAAAGTTTAATGTGTATTGTATGTAGTCAGTATTGAATTTGTATTTTAGTTTTAATTTTTTTATTTGTATTTTTTCTTTTATTAAAAATAAAAGAAAAGCAGGTATGTTTTGTTCTAGTACTTTCAGTAAACATTCTCTCAGGATTTTTGAGACCAAACCATATCGTGACATAAGTTTTCAAAGGGGAAATCAGTTCCCCCTCTGGAACATGTCAGTCAGGACCCAATTAGCTGACACTCAACTAACTTTTTTACTCCTTCCTGGTTAAAGATGGGTGTGAACCTTCGTTCAGAGGTTCATGCTGGTTTGGTGCCCAGCCCACACTGGTGTTCTGTGGATGCCATGTACTTCCACCTCCTGCCTCCTCTGCACACTCACCCATTCCCTGGGAGATGTAGGAATGTCTGCCCCACCTCTTCATCTGAGTGGGTGGCTGCTGGAGGAGGCAGAGGAGGGAAGCACGGCTGCGAACTGTGAGTGGGTGGTTGCATAGGGGAGGCAGGGAGGGAAGGACGCATCAACCAGGGAATGGGTGAGCGCACAGAGGAGGTGGGAGGGGGAAGTACGGAGCACCCACATAACACTTGTGTGGGTGCGACACCAAACTGGCATGAACCTCTGAACTAAGGCTCATGCCCATCTCAATTTCTGGCCAAACAGGCTATTTCAGATTGATGCTTGCAAAGAGAGTCTTTTGAGAAGAGATGTAGACCATCCTGACTGCTGCCATTGGTGCATTGGTATTGTCAACATCCAGGCTGTCCTTTGCTATGTAAATTTTGGCATACTTTTTGCTGCTGGCAATGCAGGCCCAATATTGTGCAGCCATATTGGGCCATTTCCTGGCATTTTGAACCATGGATAAAGAAGAGTAATTTCCCACACTTATAAACTGGAGGTTTTGAAGAACTGAATTTTAGAATAAGTGACTGTTGTCCCCAGTTATTCTGAGTTTGCTCTGGGTCACTCTAGTCTTTGTTGTTGCACATTTAAATAGACCATCTTAGTGCCGCAGTCTTCTTTGGCCTATCTTTGGCAATCCCTCCCTGCCTCACTCTCTCTCTCTTTTCCTTTCCTTCCATGTTTTACCTGCCCACCACTCTTAAACCTTCACATTTTAGTCACAAAGCTTTCCTCTTTTTTTATTGATTGTTTTTAGTTTTAAAAAGGAAAATTAGTTGTTTCAAAAAATTTAAATAATATTTTAAAATATTTAATATTAAAAAAAATTAAGAAGAATCCTGGCAAGCTTCTTACCCTGCCGCTCCCAGTTTACTCTCTCCTCCTTTCCCCCTTCTCAGACGGTCACATTTTTGCCCCAGTGCTTCCTCATTTTGTTTCATTTTTTACATGAAGTTTTCAATTTTGTGCTATGGCCCAGAAGTGAATACATTTTTTGAAATGCAGAACCCAGTCACAAATAAACTGCTAAGCTTGCTACCCACTTTCCACCCATTTCACTTGTATAGCATCTTGCCTCTTCATAACACTGTTTACAGCTGAAGAACATTTTCTGAAGAAAAGGAAGCTATGCTTTAAAAGGTACTGCTCCTCCAAAGCCATGTTCACCCACTCCTTCGTCCGATAGTCCTGCTGCAGTGGCCAAAATGCCAAGTTGGTTGCTTGGCCAGACAGCAGGAACAGCTGACATATTTTCTGCCCCCTTTCCATCTACTTCCCTCTTTCCTCCCTCTCCATTCTCAAATGTTCAGGCTTTCACACCAATGCTCTTTAATAATAATCTTTTATTATTTTTAGTTTTCACTTCTACATGATGGAGTAAAAACTAATCATCTTTTTAAAAAAAAAAATCCATCCGATACCTTCTCTGCTCCTTTCCCATCAACTTCATTTTTCCATCTCTCCTTGTTTGTACTTTCCCAACATTCTCAAAGCTTCTGTTCTTGTTTTGTAATAAATTTTAGTAAGATTTTTAAACAAGTTTTGACATTTTAAAACCTAAAAAAAAAAAAAAAACAAATCAGAATGCAGGAACAGCTGATGTCCCCAAGAAATTAAATAGGAACAGCAGTAAGTTATGAAGGGATGAAGACTGAGCAGCAGAAACGTATTCATAAGCAAATGTCATCAAATAGCACAAACCCATAAAGTACACGGATCCACACACATCAGATTGGAACAAAGTACACCACTGCCTGAGGGTGGCATAAAAGAACCTGGACAGCAAGGGAGTTTTTTTTTTTGTCCCACTCTGACTCTGTGGAACTAGTTTCAGCCGTGTTATCATGTGGATATAACAGGGACGCAGTACTGTTATTGTGGATGCAAGGAAAGCTGGACAAATGCTCAGTGTGGGCTGATCCAATGCTGCCCCTGCGTTCTTATTCCAGATCCATCAGCAGAACTCTGACCCCTTGGAGAATTCTCTTGAAAATGCATAAAAGCTGTTCCAAATAGCTCTTATATTTTCTCCCTTTCAGATGCTGCTGTATGATCACCTTTGTTCTCATAATCTAGAACTTATGAGTCATCCTCCAGTGGCCATAAACTAGTAGGGAGCTCGGAACCAGAATTTGGAAACATTACTTTTCTGAATAGCAAAACTCCTAGAATCCCCTAACCAGTGGCCATGCCAGCTAGAGGATTGTGGGAACTGTCCAGAAAAGATAACTTTTCCAAGTCATGCTCAGAATGGATCAAAGTACTTTCTCCATACAGGGTGTAATTAACACAACATGTAATTACAGGATTTACAACAGTAATATGAAAGCTCCAAGCTTTCCAAAAGGATTATGCAAGCTCCTGGAGGATCAACAGTGATTAGTCTATCAACAGCTTTTAGCCATGATAGCTAACCGACATGTCCATGTTCAAAGAGAAATGGTGAGGACAAACTAGAAGGAGGTGTTGCTTTTAATGCTCTGCTTGGGTGCCACAGGGTGGCACCTGCTATTTTGAGGCCACAGCCAAGCATTCCCACCACCACCATTATTTATTCTCTGTCACACCACACTGAGTAGTAAGGGAAGACAAGATCTGGTGAGGCTCTTCGTTTCCCACAATGCCTCCAACCAAGCATCAAGGAATCTTGTGCAAGACTGACTGGATCAGAAAGACTGACACTAGCAACCACTACAACAACCAGGCAAGTTTAGTAAGTCCCACTAGCAGAGGAGAGGCCCACCAGCAGGTACTTTGCCCAGCCAGTTCTCTAACTGGTGGCCTTGGGTGAGTCTGGCTGCCAATTGCAGGAAAGAGAATTCCAAACTAGATTACCACCCTTCAGTACAAAGTAGTAGAGTAGTACTGAGGTTCTAATCTGACATTCATGAGCAATTTACTCAGATTCTGCTCTACCAAATTCTTTCTTTCTTTCTTTCTTTCTTTCTTTCTTTCTTTCTTTCTTTCTTTCTTTCTTTCTTTCTTTCTTTCTTTCTTTCACCTCTTCCACAGCTCCCACAACCAGTTGCCAGCTAGCCAGGAAATTTGGGGCGTAACAGCCCAGAAAAGTAAAAATGTCAAACACCGTTCTTCTGTCCACAATTCTGGCAGTTCAACATGCCTCTTCAGAAAGGTTTCTAACTGGAAAAAAAAGGTACCATTTTTTCTTCCTCAATGACCCTTTCACCAGAGGATAAAACCGCAAAACTGCCTCAAATAAACATTCATCTTGAAGAGCTCCAAAACTGTTAGTTTCAAAGGCTGTTTAGCTTTCTTGTGCCAAAATTACAAGACAGAACCTCGCAAAGATCAACCTTTCCTTGCATGCTTGAAAAATGTGGTAATAAACGGGATGATAAATATGGCTC
This sequence comes from Intellagama lesueurii, assembly GCA_037013535.1. Lineage (NCBI taxonomy): Eukaryota > Metazoa > Chordata > Lepidosauria > Squamata > Agamidae > Intellagama > Intellagama lesueurii. Next base: position 108,347,838 of record JBAJHW010000002.1, on the reverse strand, counting down.
AAGGTTCATAAACAAGTAAAATGCCTGGTTTTACAAAGGGCATTAACACAGACATATTTCCAAACACATAACTCTGCAGAATCTTTACACCCCACAACCCAGCCTTTGATTCTCATTCTGTAAAGATCAGCTATGACATATTTCCTGGTCTTTCAATAATAATGACTTTTTTCCTTAGTAATTGGGGTGGTGTTAAGATCAAGGTAACCCATCATCCCATTTGTCTGATTAGCTTTTGGCTTCATATATACAATTTATACTACCCTTATACAAGCACCCCTACTAAAAAGTACGGCTCCCCACAAATCACAATCAGAGTAAATTTGCAAAGTACACACTGTGACAGCTACACATTTACGTAGGTATGAAAAAAGTAGGGCTTATTCCAGAGAAAACATACAGAGAATCACACTGGGAAAGGAATAATATAAAAACCTACTTTGGAACTCCCCAACTTCACATTCTAGCATACTTTACAGAAAATGCTATTTGCGATCTCACTGCTGATAGCAGTGATCACAAAATCTGAATGGATTTCCCTTTAGGCTTTGAGAAAATAGCATGGTTGACTGATTTACAAGCCCTCCCCTCTAGCATCCGTCTTTTCTTTTTCTTTTCTTTTTTTTAAATCAAGAAGATTCTTTTTAGGTTTGCATCTGTTCAGGAATACACCCTTGTCATAATTTTACAAACTTTGCATTTTAAAAAACACTCTTGGTTAATCATAAATAAAATTATTTGAAACTTGTTTAACCTTCAAGGTATTCAATTGAGAAGTGTCAATAAAATACAGTGGGGAAAATGTCCTTTAGTGAATGTTTGATGAATGACCCTGCAAATGAAATAAAGAAGTAAGGTTCAATATGTTGTTTCAAGTGATCACCTTGGAATATGATTTCATGACTTGCTGTTCACTCTTTCCAATTGTATCTGAAAGAGGTTTTCAGCAGAGTGATACGTTTCAACCTCTGCAATAATATGCAGCATCCAATCAACTTAAATACTTTCAGGAATGACAGTTTTAATGAAGTAAGATACACCATCTAGGCCTGTGCATTCAACAAATGTCTAGCACAGATTATTTCAGATCTAAATGAGAAGCAATATTTATAATAAGAAGTTGATGTAAGGGAACAAGAGGGTAGAAAGAGATATGTAATACTGACCTATGTTGAGCCCTGGGAGGTAGAAAAATACTCAACGAACACAGAGATTACCTGAGTAGATTTAACATATATAACATATTTAGATAGTCAGAAGATGTCATCTGAAAAAGAAATATGGAAATCTGAGGGCTCATCTACGTGGACTTTTTTTTGGACCAGCCTGATGCAGGCTAAAAAGGGTCAGGTGGAGATGTGACATGCCATTTGGTTCTCGCATCCAAACAGCACATCATATTCTAAGTGACCCTATTTGGTCCAGCTCCTTCCTTCCAGTGGAAATTTCCAACATTATGAAGTAACTGGATCAATGCCGTGAATAATAAAGTCGATCTATTGGCTGCTTCCTTTTTTAGACGAATTTTAGGGATCCCCAACTTAATTAAACTATCTACTATAGCCCTAGAGGTAGGCCTGCACCTTCCCTCAACGACGGCGTGGGCACTCACTTTTAAATTTTGGTTGCGTCTCTTTTTTAAAATAGACCCAGATTCTCTCCTTGCTCACCTTCTTAAGGACCCTTACCAATCCACATGGTTTACACAATGTGAAACCAAGCTTGTGTCTATTGGCATATCTTTAAACTCCCTTCACAATAGTAATTTTAATCAGGCACTTTCCCTTATTAAGGAGAGACTATGGGAATCTGAGTATCTCCAGTTAGTCTCCAATGTGAATCAGACATGTTCCCCAATCCATTTCGGTATTTTTCCCTCCTTTGGTTCTGGACATTCTTATTTCCAGTCCTTGGTGAACCCTTTTACTAGGAGGGCCTTTATGTTAGCCCGGCTAAACATTTTCCCCTCTGAGGTTCTTAAGGGACGATATGCTCGGGTACCCTTTGAGCAAAGAATCTGTAACTTTTGTGGTTTAGAGCCTGACTCAGTGACACATATTCTCTGTTACTGTCCTGAGTTCAAAGATACCCGTGCTTGTATCATAGGTCCAATTATCTCAAGTTTTTCCGGCCCTCCCCAGCTTCTCACAGGTTTTCTCCTTCATGACTTCTCACAGGAAACAACGGCCTTGGTAGGCGAGTTCCTTGCTAAGGTTCTTTCCTCCCAGGTCCCTAAAAATTGACTTGACTGTCTTAAGTATCTCTGGTTGTGTTCTCCGTTACATTTCTAGTTGTGTGACTTTTTTTTTTTTTTTTTGGTATGCTTTTAATTTTCCTATGCCAATAAAGGTTATTGAATTGAAGTAACTTAAGAAGAGGATATTGGTAGATTAAACCCTTCCTCTGCTCCTTGTTGGAAGGGCAGAGAAAGTAGAAAAAAATTAGACTCTATTTGAGCAGTGCAGATATACTACACCACTTATAAAAATATTTGCTTTGCCTTGTCTTAAAGGACCACATGAGCAAATGCCTACAGCCAAATCTACCACAGAGTACTGAGTAACCATAAAAGCATTATTTTCATACTTTGGATGTAGGACAAGGATGGGTGACTTATGGACCTCCAGATGTTATTGGACTACAACTACTATGATCCCTCACCATTATTATGTTGACTGGGGTATATGGGGCTGCAATCCAATTTCCCATCTTAGAATACTCTTGAGCAGAGAGGCATGGGGGAAGGGAAGTGCTTAGCCTTTTCCCTAACAAATGTTTATTCACATAGACACAACTAATTAAACCCTTTACCCACCCCCATAGCTTATTACTTTTTCAACCTCCCAGAGATAGCATGATCCGTGGAAGCACATGTCTGGAACTTGGCAAGGAGAGGAAGAAACCTAGACAATTCTGGATGGGCAATTTTGGTGAGGGAAGGGTTAAGCACTCCCTGTCCACCCCAACCCAGAATCACAGTTCCACCACACACACTGCTTTATAGTATTTTTAAATGAACTCTCTTAGGACTTTATATGTAAAGCATAGTTTGACCTGAGTGCAAATGATTAACTTCCACTGCAAAGTGGAAGTCCAAAGTCCTTAATTATGGCCGGCTGGTGACCCAGCATAATAAACTCTTCCCTTATTTTCTTTGGGCCAGTTAACCTGAGGAGGTATAAAGAAGGGATAGGCCAGCATAGGAGAAGCTCTGTAGCTCAGTAGTTTCTAACCTTTGGTTCCCCAGATGTTGTTAGATAACAGTTCTTGGAGACACCTCGCACATCATCATCAACCTATTTAACGCCAGCTCTCCCCGGAAGAAACCTTGGTCTTAGCCAAAGGAGGAAACTTCGCAGTCACACCCAGTAAAATTCCTGTGGAAGACATCATTGCCAACATGGAATCAGAATTATATCATCTTCCAGAAGAAAAAGCAGAAGAAATAAGAGGTGGTGACAAGGATCCTACGAAAAGCAAAATCCCCCAAAAGCAACATAACAAGAAAGGAGAGGAATGCTATCAAGTCCCTAAACTCAGATCCGGACATCATCATTCTGCCAGCAGACAAAGGCAACGCCACAGTAATCATGCAAACAGAAGAATACAAGGACAAAATCAGGGAACTTCTAGACCCCACCACCTACAGAAAACTAAAACGGGACCCAACCAACAAAATCACAAAACAAACAAACATGCTGATCAGGAGTTCCTCCCTGTACCCCAACGTCCTTCAACGAATCTGCAAGACAGAAGCTCTTCCACCAAGACTATACGGACTCCCCAAAATCCACAAAGACTCAATCCCACTCAGGCCCATTGTAAGTGCCATCGGCTCCCCGACATATGAATTAGCAAAATACCTAGCCACCCTCCTACAGACCCACATTGGACAAACCTCATCCTACATCAAAGACTCAGGACATTTCATAAGCAAGATCAGCACCCTAAAACTCAACCCCGGGGACAGACCGATCAGCTTTGACATAGTATCCCTATTCACCAAGGTACCGATAAAGGACACTCTGACACTCATCCAGCAGATATTTCCAGAAGACATCAAGGCCCTTTTCCAACACTGCCTAACGGCCAGCTATTTTCAGTGGGATAATGAGTTCTATGAACAGACAGATGGAGTGGCCATGGGGAGCCCCCTCAACCCGGTTATAGCAAACTTCTGCATTGAACATTTCGAAAAACAGGCCCTGGCTTTGGCACCCTTCGCACCCACAGTCTGGTTCCGATATGTGGATGACATCTTCGCAATTTGGAACCATGGTGAAGAAAAAATGGAAGAATTTCTAAACCATCTCAACAGCATCCACCCAAATATGCAATTAACCATGGGGAAAAAAATGGGCCAACTCCCTTTCTTAGATGTCATGGTCATACGCAAAACTGACCTCCAAGGTCTACAGAAAACCCACCCACACAGACCGGTACCTACACAAAAACTCCAATCACCACCCACAGCAAAAAAGAGGCATAATCAAAACACTGGTAGACCGCGCAAATCGGAACTGTGAAGCTCAATTTCTCAGCACCGAACTCAACCATCTGAATTGGGCCCTACAGGCAAATGGCTACTCCAAAAATGAAATCACAAGAGCCATCAAACCAAGAAAACAACACCAAACTGAAGAGGAAAAACACCCACCCACAAATAAAGTATTTCTGCCATACATCAAAGGGCTCACAGACCGCATGCAGAAACTTTTGAAAAAACACAACCTACAAACTGTATTCAAGCCCACCACAAAAATACAACAAATGTTACGGTCAGCAAAGGACAAAAGGGACCCCCTCACCACTGCAGGAGTATACTGGATACCTTGCAGTTGTGGCCAGGTATATATTGGAACCACAAAACAGAGCATCCACACCAGAATCAAAGAACACGAGAGACACTGCAGACTAAAACAACCGGAAAAATCGGCAGTAGCTGAACATGCCCTAAAACAAGCTGGACATGAAATTCTATTTCAAAATACTGAAGTACTGGACAACACCAGCAATCATTATGTTAGACTGAACAGGGAAGCCATTGAAATCCACAAACGCCAGCAGAGCTTCAACAAAAAAGAAGAAAGTTTCAAACTCAAGAAAGCCTGGCTCCCAGCACTGAAAAATACAGCCTGCAAAAGGTCAACGAACTCTACGCAGCTACAAGGACCGGTGATCATGGCACACAAAAGACCAGCTAACGACACCCATCAATCACAGTGACAGATAATCTCTCCCTCTTATCACAACAATGCACCCACAACAAAAAACACGCTGATCACCACAGTCACCCATCTCCTGAAAAGGACAAAAGCTGATCCCACAGCTATAAATACTCAACTATCCAAACAAACTGCACCAGAGCACAGACAGAGTTCTGACTCCTGTCCTCTGAAGATGCCGGCCACAGAGACTGGCGAAACATTAGGAAGAACAACCTTCAGAACACGGCCAAAGAGCCCGAAAAACCCACAACAACCATCAGTTCTTGGAGAGTCTGTGATATTTAGCCATGCTGAGTGGGGCCTCTTGGGAACTGAAACCCCAAAACATCTGGAGACCCAAAGTTGCAAACCATTGGTGGAGATATTCCTAAAGGTTGGACAATACTCAGGTAAAGTCTGCAGGGACTGAGCAAGGTACAACATGAGCTGTCATCATGTTGCCAATGAACCATGATGGAAGAAATTTATCTAGGTAAAAGTCCATGGTCAATGAGATAGAGGCAAGATGGAGGAAAGCAAGTAGCCTGCCACTAGCTTTATTTAGCCTGGGTCCCAAAGCAGCTTCTCTGATCTAGTGCCCTCCACCTATCTTGGACTACAATCACAGTCACTGACATGCTGATTATAGTGGAAGTTGCAGTTCAATACAGCGGAAGGGTGACAAGTGGGATTAGAGTGTGAGTTGTCTTGATAGCTCTGCAATGTTTTCTTTCCTTTAGAAAGAAATGCACGATGGATTTGACCAGAAGAAGCTGCTTTACGTGGAGTCAATGAACCATCTGACCCAGTTTTGTTAACTCCAACAGGGGTACTTGAGGTCTTTCCCATTCCCTGCAACCAGAAGCTATGGGTGTCTGAGTTTGGAGCTGGAATCTTTTGCATGCAAAACTTGTGTTCTATCAATTCTTCAATCCTGCTCCAGTTTTGCTGAGAAAAAGTGTGCTGCACTTGCTGAAGCTTATGTAATCCAGGAAGGCGTTTCTTATGTTCTTACCTATTTCCCATCAGAGCAGCTCCATAAGGAGCGGATACACAAGTTGCACTGAGAGAGACATTTCTGATGTGCATCCCTACCCAAGCCAGGATATATATATATACAAAATGCAATCAAGATTTTGTAAATCTGAAATATATATATATCTCCTGGCTTGGGTAGGGATGCACATCAGAAATGTCTCTCTCAGTGCAACTTGTGTATCCGCTCCTTATGGAGCTTATATATTTTCCTTATGAATATATATATATATTCAGATTTACAAAATCTTGATTGTATTTTTGTGGTTAAATAGGTTAATGCCACCAAAAGCACATCACTAATGTTTTCACTCTTCTTTAAGAATATATTATACAACTTTGGTTTTATTTTTTAAGTCCCCTAAGCAATTTGCAATAAAAACACACAATACCAGTTCTTAAAACTTGTCTGGATAAGAACAAGACTGATAAAATAATAAAACAAAGAAATAATGTATCAAAACAATGAAAAACAGGGGGAGTATTATAGCAGTGACTAAACACTCTAGAATTGATACTATGTTGTGTATTATTTGTTTATTGTATTTATAAACCTCTCATCCTTAACAAATACCAAAGTGATACACAACATTAATTAAAACAACTATTAAGAGAGAAATTTAATAATCTAGTTTAGGACTAGGACTCAGGAGACCTGGATTTGAAGCCCCACTCAGCCACAGAAACTCATGAGGGTGTGGAACTGATAAAACCACTCCTTAAATACTTCACTCACTTTGAAAGCCGTATGAAGGTTGCTATAAACTGATTCTGACTTGACAGCACATAACAACATTAAAATAAGGAATTTCACTGAACTACGTACTAAAATCAGCAAATCCTTGGCTAAAGAAATATATTTTTAACAGATGCCAAGACAGCATTCGGCTAGATGCCTGTTCTATTGCCAAGCAGGGTGTGGGATTCCAAATGTGGGCAGTGACAAGTGAAAAGGCTCTCTATGAGATGATGTCAGAAATACAGGGAAGAGGACCAACTGGAAACCTTAATCTGTAGATCTCAATGAACAGGTAGATTGATGTGGGAGAAGGCACTCTCTCCATGGAAGATGTTTGAGGAGCTCCTGAAACATTCTTTTGTTAAGCAGGTCTCGGTGAATTTTTACCATTTTTAAAATTTAGATTCCTTCTGAGAATGGCACAGGATGGCACGTCGAATATTATCATTTACATCCCCTGATGTGTATCAGCAGGATGGTGTTACTATAGGTCAGATACTCCTCCACAATGGAACAAAGTTGCTTTGCTTTCTTCTGACAGAGCAACCTGCAGATATGCAAATAGATGCCACACCAAAGCGTCTAACCATGGGTGCAGTTTCAATTCTATGCTAAATGTTGTTTTGAGGCCTCCAGTGGGAGATTTGCACCCAACACAAATAGCTGCTTCTGAGAACCTGTCTCCACCATGACCTTAGCGGGGGAGGAAAGGATTAAATACCTACCAACCCTGCCTGCTATAATCTCAATAATGATTTATAATGATTTCTCTATCTCTATTTCTCATTCCCTCTCACACACACGCAAATAACACTGGCTGTGACAGGCCTCCCTCCCACCCCTTTAATGTCCATGTTAAATGCAAAGGCATGTTATAATGATGTGTAGTTTGGTCCTAGGTGAGGGGCAGGGAACATGAAGTTCTTCCGAGGTTTCTAGTGTGCCAATATTTGTCCATATAGAGACAGCTCTTTGGCATAGCTGAATGGCGGAGAGAAAGTTGGCCTTTGGGCCAGAAAAAGGGTCACCTAAATAACCACTGAAGACAAATGGGCAAAGTCTGCCCCTTCAGATGTTCCTGGACCTTCAACTCCCAGCATTCCTTGCTTCGTACTTTTCTGGCTTGGGTAGAAGGGTTTGATTACCATTACTTCTGGAGGATTGGAAAGGTAACTGATCACAGCTGCCTACTCAACTATTCATGCGACACCTGAAACAAAGAATACAACCAGTCCATCTTCATTGATTAAGTTGGTGATATTGACCTACATGGGCCTCTGTTATATTAATGCATATGTAATACATATAATTAACAGGAAAATTTATATCAATGAATACTCAACAGGGTATATATGAGTGATGGAGAGGAACTGTGATCAGACTGACAACTGCAAATTACGCTTTTTATGCAATAGCCATAAATTAGACATGCAAATCATGAAATAGTCATGAAACAGGCTGCCAATGAAGTAAAACAAGATATATTCAACAACTTCAGCATATGTAGGAGGCACTGAAGCTGTCACCACCAGGAGCATTACTTGGTCTGGGCCAAGCCTGGTCAGCATGTAGGGCATGGATGAGTATGGTGTGACCCTCCAGATGTTGTTAGCGAGAAACTTCCCTCACCCTCACTTGATTACTGAGATTATTCCCACTGCCCACCCTTTCTTAACGAGTCTGAGTGGGCAGTGGGAATAATCTCAGTAATAAATTCATTCAACTCATGTTCATTTTCCTTATTAGCCAACAAGTAAGTGCTAAAGCAGAAGACCCACAACACTGAATCTGTTTGCTTCCAGTGATCTGAAGATGTTATGAAGGTGCCGTATACCACTGTTGGCTCTTCAAACTGGCAGTGGCCCTCTGGCATATCAGACACATTTTACCCCAACCCTCCTCCTTGGGATCCTTTAAAGTGTAGATGCCAGGGTTTGAACATTGCACTTTCTGCATGGAAAGTATAATTTGTGAACTCTCTCCAGGTTAGCCTTGTCCATGGAATGCATCCTGCTTCACGGATCTTTATCTAATCTGCTTGGCCAGTTTGCTGTGAAAATCAAATGGGATGACCATCTATGCCTTCTGGAGCTCTCTGACAGGATACAAATTTAATGCAGGTAACAAAGTAGTAACAAGGCACTGCCCCAGATAAGAAGGGTTTGGCAGAGGAAGAGATGGGAAAAGTTCTTTTTTTCAGTACAAATCCTGAAGAAGTAACTTTTCCATGTTCTACCCAAAATGTTTTATTTTACTGTATATACAGCCTTCCTAAGGGACGTGGTGGTGCTGCGGGTTAAACCGCAGAAGCCTCTGTGCTGCAAGGTCGGAAGACCAGCCGTCGTAAGATCGAATCCACGCAACGGAGTGAGCTCCCGTCGCTTGTCCCAGCTCCTGCCAACCTAGCAGTTCAAAAGCATGTAAAATGCAAGTAGATAAATAGGTACCACCATGGTGGGAAGGTAATGGCATTCCGTGTCTAGTCGCACTGGCCACGCGACCACGGAAACTGTCTATGGACAAACGCTGGCTCTACGGCTTGGAAACGGGGATGAGCACCGCCCCCTAGAGTCAGACACGACTGGACTAAATGTCAAGGGGAACCTTTACCTTTTACCTATATACAGCCTTCCTATTTTCAAAAAATGCATCATGGCACCTGCGCTTTGAAATGTTCCATTCATTCATTCATTCATTTATCAGATTCTTTTAAAACTGACCTTCGTCTTTACAGATACAACAGTGGTATATAAAATAGAATCCGAGCTATAAACATTCTTGAAACACATCACTGTGACACAGAATAACACTCAAATATGTAAACCAAACAGAATCTTAAGCAAACTTAAAATACCTTAGAAACTCAAATATTTGCAGTATTCATGCTAAGTGCATTTCAACAAGGAGGCCGCTCCATAACTGGGGTGCCAAAACTAAAGAGACTTTCTTCATTGTTGATGTACAGCATACATGAGTTACCTGGTAAAGTACCTTTCTAGTTACTTCATGTCAAGGGCAGGCTGATGTAATCTATAAATCTATCATTTTCAACTTGCGTCTGCTCCATTGCAAGCGTAGCTTGACTAAATTATACAAAACCATAAAAATTCCTATCATGTATTGTATAACTCTTGCTGGAGTTGGTTAACGTGCAATATTTCTGTCCTGGCATATAGGCCATGCAGTTTATTCAATGATGCTACAACACCACTTACCTTCCTTGCGCTAAAAAACTGGCTTTTTAAAAAAGTGATTCTGCCAAAGCAACAGATTGTATCCAAACTGGAATGTGGGCACCACAGAGACGCACTGCTGTGAAATGGGTGTAGGGAGGGGAAAGGCAAGTTTAGAAACAGGTGTAGGAAGGAGGAAGACAGGTATAAAAGGAGAGGGAGTGAGAACTGAAATTTGAACGTATTTGGAGATCTCTATCTAACATTTATCTGAAATAATAAAAAATCCAGCTGTCTTCCCATCCCAAATGAAAGAATCTTATCCCACAATGCTATAATTAGACGTCTTGTCAGGAGAATCCTTTTCCTCATGTTTGGTTCTTAGATAAAGCCATGGGTGGATTCATTTAATTAAGAATGGACATAAATCAATGTCCTTAAAATAAGTTAATAAAAAAATGGATTTTTACGATCTGAGATGTTTTTTTATTTAAATCATATTATCTCTATATCCTCAAATAGGCATCACCAAAAAAAAAAAAAAAAAACAACCATTCTCAGACTGGTTTTTGTCTCCAAACATTCTAGTTACTACTTGTGCATGAAGATCAGAAATTACAGATCCAATTAGCCTTATTTTCCAACTCTGACTGAAATTATCCTTAAAATTTTTTATTTCTCTTGGTGCTATGCAATGTTGGACATTCTTGAAAGTCCTATGAAAAGCTCAAGGATTGCTTTTAAGTTTCCACGAGTGATGCTTTGTTCCATTAGACTGGCAAATGTCCCTCTGCAACTTTGTGCAGACCAAAAAGTGCTTACCTTTCTCTCTGATGGTGCACTTTTTTGCATGGAACAAAAATTGATTTAGATCTAATCATGTGATATTTTCCTCCAAAAACTGCACTCCTGTTTGCTGTAACTTTTTAAGACAGTTTTCATAATACATATTTTTCACAGTCTTCTTGCCCCGACTGACTCCACCTCCAGTAATCTTCTATTCATTCACGCTTCTAACATCCAGTGTCTGTAAGTATATTTAAAATATAGTACATTGTGATAACTATATATTAAGGATATAAGAAACCCAAATGGACTATTTGGAGAGGGGAGGGGAATTAGCCAAATAAATTGAATCTTTATGATTAGTGATTTTAAGCATGACTTAAATCAAATGCAGTCTAGTGCAAGCCTCTCCCCCACCACAAGCCTATCTTCTTTCTGTTCATGATGGATACCCTTGTATGTCTTTGTCCAGTGAATGGCTTTACATATTTCTAGATCAGTGGTTACCATCCTTGGGTCCCCAGATGTTCTTGGACTACAATCCCCAGAAATCCTGGCTAGCACAGCTAATGGTGAAAGCTTCTGAGAGTTTTAGTGCAACAACATGTGGGGACGCAAGGTTGGGAACTGCTCTAGACAGCAAGCTACTTTGAGTATGAATGTCTTCAAAAATGTTCCACAGATCCTCCCAAGTTCTATACATACCAGCTGAAATCCTGTTGCTCAGCATAGTAAGTGACACTGGAGTAGGTTCAATGAATCAGTGGGGATTTGGTGAGTCAATTTCTCCGTAAATCCCACTGATTCAAATGGGCCTACTCTAATTGCAACTTACTATGCTAAAGTCTATCTGCCTAGCTCTCCACAGCTATTTCCACATGCCACAGTTTAAGGATCCCTCCAAGTTAGGCACTCAGGTTGGGCTGTCTGGGTAAACTGTCTCTACCTTGGCAGATGGGGGTGGGAGCAGTGATGTGATAGGTGGGGACACCTCTTCTGCAATTGTGGACCGTAACCTTCCTGCCTGCAAGAAGAGTGTGCCAACCCTAACTAGAAAAGCAACAGGGAGGTGTGTGAAGAGTAACTATTTTACTCTGTTTCAGTGGTTGAGTGGGTAGCTTAGTCATATATAGAAAAATATGTCAGTTTCACTTTCTCCTCTATTCAGAAATGTTAAACCTCAACATTATTCAGTTCTAAATACGTGGTTGGCAAATTCTGGTAAATCACAAGCAAATTGAAATGAAATGTTAACCCCCCTTGCACGGGTCAAGTTTTGTATGCACAGCTTATTCAAAGCATAGAAAGGACCATATTATCCCTGCCTACCATCTAAATGAAAAAAGAAGTGGCAACTTCAGGCACGCTTTCAGTTACATGTTCGACAGTTCAAAACCCGGTTTTAAAAGTGAAATAGTCTTGGGCATCCATCTTTCTCTTCTTTTCTTTGTGTTTTTTGCCCTCTCTTCTGCCTTCTCTAGTGAAGTGAGTATGATCCACTTATATTAGGAACTGGTCCAGCTGGTCATCATACTATTTAAAGACAGATATGCTGTTTCCTTTGATTTATGTGTCAAGTATGCCAGTGATGCTCACAAAGCACATCATCTGGAAGCTTCCGTAAAATGTAAATATAAGACAAACTTCCAAGACAGGGGAGGGAACCTCCTGCTATCAAGGGGTGAACTGTGACCCAAAAGGCATCTGGAGGAGACTGAGCTCCCCTTGCGGCCCCTCTCCTGAAGTCCCAACGTCTCCAAAATTCTCCCTTTGTCTTTTCCATTGTGAAGGTAAACAAAGAGGCAACTTTGTGTACTCTGATCACTGACTGGAGATAACAGGGTGGCCCACTTATACTATGTATTGCAAAGCTAAGTGAGGTCAGGAAGAATGTGCCCTGCTAAACTAGCAAGTACCATAGATGAGATGTAGTTGTGGTGCTCGCAAGCCTGGCTAAGACTGCCCAGTTTTGTTCTCCTTTGGTCTTCACCACCTAGAGCAGTGGCTCCCAACCTGGGGTACATGTAGTCTCAGGGGTATGAACCATGACATTTAGGGGGTAAGCAAAAAAAAATGAAGAATGTTGGGGAAAGGCACATATGTCAACATGTCAACAGCTTCTTTCTTCATGTGCTCAAAAGAGGGTGGATCTGTTGGTAGTCAAGGAGCACGAAGTAAATCACAGGCACTAGTTTGTCTCCCAATTAATAACCAGTCAGTCTTTTCCTCTTAAGAGAGTTCTGCTTGTAATAATGTGTTAACTTTATTGCCTAGTTTGGTCCTCAGAGTCATGAATTTAAGATAAAAGCAAAATAGAAATAATATAATATATATATATATATTATAATAATAACATTATATATATATATAATGTAAGCTTTCTTGGACAAGTCCACTTTGCTAGACTTGTCCACGAAAGCTCACATTAAAAATTACAAAAGTTAGTATTTAAGTTGCCACCACATTTCTGTCTTTTCTTACTTTTTTTCTATTTTGCTTTTACCTATAATGCTTGCACAGACTAACACAGCTGCCCCTTCTACAACTACAACTATGAATTTAAGAGTTGCAGGAAATCATGAATCTCTTTGCAGAGAGAGGCACTGGGCTGTAAAGGAGTCTCGAAAGGGACCCCAAACCATAAACGATACATGTACGTGTGAAGCAAGCAGAAGATTTGTGGAATTTCAAAAGAGAACTAACCAGGGTTGACTCTATTCATGTACGAGTACAGAAACTAAGAAAATATTCTCTTATGCTACAGTCTTGTAGAAATGATTAAGCTTTCTTTTATCCTCCATGACTGAATGTTCGAAGACCATGATGTATTTCCTGTCACATTGATTATTTATGGAAGGTTGGCTAGCCATGGTTTCTTGGAGAAACAGGAGGTTTCACTTTGTGATCTTCTCTCTTCCACACACACCTATCGCTAGTGACAGTAGCTCATTCAGGTTCCCTGTAATGCATGCCAGCCAACCGCGGGCCTCCAGATGTTTTTGTGCTTGTGGCTCCTGGCATCCTTCACCTCTGGTGGTGCTGACTAGGGCTAATGGGAGTTGAAGTCCAACAACATGTTTTCCTGGGCAAAACAATCTGCACTTTCATGTGCATCATGTAGCCACCTTGAAGGTTCCCTCTAAACCACGCAGGCGCACAGCACTGCATTGGGCCTGCGCAGCCGAGCCAGTGTTGCCACCCGTTTGCTTCTGGTTGCAGCTAGAACCCTGCATGCAGGGGGTGGGGCTCCCTCCTGGTGCTCTGGAAAATGAGATAGAACATTAATCACCTTCTTTAATATCAATTTAAAACATGCTAAACCTGATTCAAATGTGGTCTTTTTCCCCCTAATGCAACTGGACCCTAATTCTCTTTCTAGTCCAGCATTCTTTTCCCACAGTGGCCAAGCAGATATCTATCAGAAGGCCACAGGCAGGACAGAGCAAACGGCATCTTCCCCCCCACCCCCATGTAACCAAGCAACTGACATATATTCAAGGTCCCCACATTCTAGTTCTCCAAATCCAGGCAATCTAATGTCATTTCCCAAACAGCCATTCAGGTCCATTTTCCTGGTGCTCTCTGTTTCCTGGAGTAGAATCACATTGTAATAGTTTTAAAAGTCTATAACGCCAGGTTCTGCTTGCATAGAGACCGAGCCTTCTATATTCCATGACAGGATTCATTCATGGTCAGATCTTTTTGTTCAACCCCAGACCACATATTAAGGCAAAGGGTCAGATGTTCTTGATAACATCTTGATAGTCAGTCATTCAAGTCAAGCTCCATGATTTGACTCCCCTCCCCTCTTCCTTCTATGACAACAGATCCCATACCTTTCTGGGGTGTCGGAAGATGGTTTTTAATTTATTTATGATTATGCTTCAAGGGGGATTTACACTCACACACTCCTCTTGGCTTCACTGTCTTATTTAAAAACATTTTCCACTGGTCAGTGGTTCTGTGGAAGCGAACTAGATTGACAATTCTGGAGAAGATAATGTTTACCGACCAATCTATTTCCTTTGCTTAAAGAGAAGTTGCTCTTCTCCCTTTCGTACTGCTTTGCTCTCACATGGCTATTTATAGCCTCCATAAACTCATCCTCAATTGTTGAATCTTTGCCAGAGGCTATGATGTGTGTTAGGGTGTCTCACAGTGCTGATATTCTATAAATTATTACATCCCAAGTCTGTATAAATAAAGTCTCTAATAATTTCTTCTCTTCAGAGATGTGAAAGAGATCAAATTTCTTTGCTGGATGTGCTGGTTCTTGTTTCTCACTAAGCTTTCTTTGATTGCATACAGCGATCAGGGATCAAAATATTTACAGGTTTATACGATTAAAGTCCAGTATCTTTTGGAACATATTCAAATTAATTGTGGAGTAAGTTTGCATGCATAATATTCTAAAAAAATCTGACACCAGTTCTACCTTCAGGAGTTTACTCTTTTGTCCATATGCTTCCTTGGTAATCTGCCAACTTCCAAATATCACCACATAACATGCATTAAAGTGGTCATGAAACAGATTCTATATGTTTATTATATCATCTATAGTAAAATTTAGAATCATTTCCTGTTTTGAGAATGTTGCTAGTTTTGTTCTTTCTTGGGTTAAGGTTGGTTTCTCAGATATTAGACCTGGTACCTCACTGAGGGCATATTGTGATGGATCTTGTATGGCACCTGTAACCGCTGCTCACTTATTTGTCCCAGGGGCACAAAGAGTTAGCTCTGCATTGTCCAGAGCTGAGACAGCTCATATTTTGAGCATTTCTTCTGAGCTGGTTTTGATGAGTTTTTCGCAGTCATCCAGCAATCTAAAGAATCTTTGAAAATTCATTTTCTTGAACTTCCCAGTTTGCTGTGCACATTTTTCTACTTTTCTTGTTTGATTTGATGTTTTTACTCTTCTTACTCTTACTCATTGTCTGTGGGTATTTATTTCCACCATTTCCCCTTTCCTTACTATATCTGTTTGAGTTCATGGTCTTATTATGACCAACATTAACATGACTCTCACCTTCTGTGTTTTAATTCGTATTTAAACACGGTAGTCCTTCAGCTCTCATGAATATCTCTGCCATGGAGGTTAGCAATCCATGACACTCTGACAAGAATTTTCTATTGCCTCCAATTCCTTTGATATTAAGCAAAATCTTTTCTCAAATGTGTCTTCTTTTGAGGCTCACAACTAGAGATGGGCATGAACCCCACCTCCCTGCTCCTCCTCCTCCAAGTACTGCCTCTGAGTGGGCACCCGCTGGAGGAGGCAGGGCTGGGAAGTGACAAACACCTGTTCATCCAGAGGATGAACCACCAAACCAGCAGTTCATGCTCCTCCATTCGTAGCCCTGATGGAGGTCCCACCTTGTTTATCCAGGATGGAGCCACAGGCAGAATTTGTAATCTCAGTTTATCCCTAAAGCCCTAGGTTCTGACAAAGTTTTCCAAACTTCCAAAGTTGCAAGCTAAAACTCTGAAAAGGCTGAGTGAAAAGGCTGAATGGAATTCTTTCACTTGAAAGCAGCTTGCAACAAGTTATAGTAAGATGTCCAACAATTCCCTCCATCAGCAGGGAACAAAGGCAACATAAGACAGGCTGAGAAGTTGCTTTGTTTTGTTTTAAATGAGTGACTAAAATAAAGCAGTGCTGGATAAAAAAGAAAAATGCTGAGCAGCCCCCCCCCCAACTGCTACTGGAAGCCCCCCTCTACCTTTTTTTAAAAGTAAGAATATTATTAAATGCTTAGAGGAGCAGAAAAATCTATAAATATCTAGGCATCCATGAAAATCTCAATGTAAGCTACAAGGAACTTAAGCTTTATTCAGGTACAAGTATTCTGATGGAATGAAGACAGAACTCAGAACTTGATACAAAAGGAAATTACTGCTACAAAAAACTGGACAATCTCAGTATTAATGTATTCTTTTGTAATGGTAAACTAGAAGTACAGTGATCTTGATGATTTAATTAGGAAAACCTGAGTCCTCTGGCCAAAATGCCAATGCCATCATACAAAGGCATATATGTTATGTCTTCATTTGCCACGGAGCATCGGCTTGTCAACCTGAAGAATTGTTGAAGAAATAATCAAACTTCAAAACTGCTTCCATGGAAGCACAGTTCCAATTAATCAGATTATAGAATGATAAAAGAAGATATTACAACTTTCAAGTGAGAACCAACCTACGCTAACAAAAGTCCCACAGTGCAGGTATGCATGGCTTGAGAAACAATTATAACACTCCAGTTACCTTCTAGATGACAATGTCAATAATCAGCAATCAAACCTGTGGCTTAAATTAGGCCATTTTATGCTGAAACTGAGGGATTCATGTGTGCAATCCAAGACCAAGTTATTTGCACTAGATACCATCAGAAAATAATTATGGAGCAATGTGTCAGTGATATACTTACACCTGTCATGAATCCAAAGAAAAAATCATCATGTAATATCTGGATGCCCTAAACTAGCATGAACAGATTGTATGTGAAGGCACAAGCAAGTTGCAAAAAGCATTTTTCACCAGTTGGCTAGATCCTATGAAATGTTTGCATCATTCCCCCATATTATAAATTCCAGCCACATCTGTAAACTATGCATGATATTGCAGCTGTCAACTTTGTTGGATCAAAATGAACAATGTCTATGGCAATTTAAACACTAAAATGTTATTAAGACACAGGAACCTGCTATTCTACTGGTCACATAAGCCCTACTTTGGCAGGATAAATGATGGTGCTTTGCACATACTTTGTGGGGAGCAGCTAACCCTGCACCCTTAGTCATTGCAGTCTTCATGGTTTCATCCCAAATCTGAAAAGAGGTTCCTGCTTGCACATAGGCTATACATACAAACAAGAAGCTTAGAACATCTCCTCATTTGACCCTTCTCTTCAGACCCAGCAGTGAAATCATGAAGAACACAATTATGGAGGGGAGTTGCTAGGTTCTCCCTGTGATTAGATGAGGGGGAAACCCCGAGGTAAGGATGTCAGAGACACAAAATGAAGCATTAAAGATGTTATCAAATTCACATTTTTCTGAAATGCTTTCTGGCAGATGGTGAACACACATTTCAAAGTACCCTTTGAAAATGGCCTTGTGAAAACTACATTTGGTGCAAGGAAGTCAGGACAGCACTCCGCTGGCCTGAATCTCTCAATATGCAGATATACTCACCACTACCTTTAGAGGCAGCTCAATAAATTGCCTAGAGCAAAAGTCCCTTTTGAAGTGGCTTTTGGCCAGGAAATCCCAGGAATCCACAAAGGGCTGAACAGCTTAAGTACTGCAGCCAAAGACAAACAAAGGAGTTAGCCCTCTTCTCTCTTCCAGGAGATCAGGAGAGAGGTAACCAGATTTTCAGGGAAGGGGAATCCACATCCTGTGTAAGTAGGCCGCTAAGGCTTAGCAAAGCCAAGCCAGTTAGGGAACTTAGCTAGGTTAAGAACATATGTATTTGTAGATTTGCCTTTTACTAAGCTTGTACTTTGCTTAGGAGATGGGGAAGTATTCTGTGCAATTGTACTGCTTAGCTCCTTAGACAATGTTTTACCTGTTCTGTCTTTAATAAAGTTAACTCTTTTTAAACTGTCCACTTGTGGTGTGGATGCAGATCTGCTTTTGGTTCAGATCTAAAGCCAAGTGCCTCTCCATTCTTGGCCCAGACTACCAAGGTGTTTTGTCTTCGGAGCATGTGCAGAGTGCTCTGTTACTACAAACAACAGAGGGATGCTGGCAATTTTCTCCCAATGAAGTTCAAAGAGAAAAGATCTTTTAGGGCCGGCGTTGAAAGGGGCTTTCCCTCTCCCCAGCTTTAATTAGCCCCAAATTCAGACCCTGAAATCATGGCACTCTGCTCTAAACATGTTCAGAGCATCAACATCTATAAAGTCTGAATATTTGGTTTTGATGCACCCCTGTTCATTCCTGTGATTTCACTGCTTTCTAAACACTGCCTGCAGACACCTCTGAAAACAAACATTTTCTACAGCAGATGCAGTGACAGACTATTTTGGCTTACATTTCCATTTCTATAAATAAAATAGAAATTTTTGATGAAAGCTTGGAATCCAGGGCAGCTGAACAGCTAAATAGGCACCAAGTAAAACCTGACCCACTGGATAACATGGTAACCCTACCTATACTACTGCTTAGCTGTACAGCTGTCTTGACTACATTGATCAGACACATTGTGAGCCAGCTGCAGCTGGCTGGCAGAGTGGTCAGCCTCCTAGGACAGGAGAAATGCTCTCCCCATTACAAACACCTGGGCCCATGGAGAAGAGGAGGGGCCAGACTCACCCCTCAGAGGGGGAAGGTGCTCTGTCCGGGCTAGAAATAGGAGGGAGAGATGATAGCACGGGGGGAGGAAGGACACGCTGACACTTGGCGGGATGTCCTGGAATTTCTCATTGACAAGAACGAAGCCTCGTTACCAGGAGAGGAGCTGGGAGGGAGCCGGAGGCCCTTGCCAACCCAGGAAGGCTGATAACGTGGCATCCAGACCCTGAGAAGGTAAGCAAGGGGGCTGGGAAGGAGAGACCGTGGCCTTGGCTCCCGTCCTTCCCCAATGGCTTCCTGAAGCTGACTCCCTGGACTGGAGGGAAGCCAGGAGGGGCTCCTGCCTGCCCTAATTGAACAGTTTTCTCTATATGGACATTTCTGCTTAGTTGACCAGGGAGTGAAGGAACTCCTGGCCGGCAAGGGGACTCCTCCGTTGCCGGGACTAAGGCCAGAGGCTCAAGGGAGGAGTTCGGCCAACATTGGAACTGAGAGTTTGAAGGGGGCTGAGCCTGCAGAGACATTCATTTCTGTTTCTTCCCTCTGCGAGCCAGACGGGCATACGGACTGGAGGTGCAGCCAACCTCCAGAGGGCGGCCCTGGACTAGATTCTGCTATTGCCCAGAAGGGCTTGGTGCTGCAAGGAACCCCAGCACCCCCACACCCTGCAGGGGCCGACTCTGCAAGAACCTGTGTTTATGCATCATCTTTCCACCTTTCTTTGTTCCCAATAAAGTCCTAATTCTACCACAACTTACTGCCTCGTCATGGAGGGAGCGGCGGGGGCCGCTCACACATATTCTCAGCAAATTTGTCTAACCCTTTCTTAAAGCCAGCCAGGCTGGATTCTATCTTAGCATCAGAGAAGGACCCCGCTGAAAAATGGGGATGGGGTAAATGCCCTTCCATGAGTCACAACAATCAGCAGGAAATGGAGAAGAAGGTTAACCCATGGACCAAAAATACAATAGTAGCAGTTGGATGGATATAGTTGGATAGCGTGCTCTAACATAAGATACAGATTCAGTGTACACTAATGAGGCCTCCCTGTGGACAAGTCTGAGGAGGTGGCCTTGTCCACCAGGGCTCACATTGAAGTGTAGTAGTTGGTCTTTGAAGTGCCACAATGTTTTTGTCTTCTTTATTTTGGGGGTTTTATTTAGTTTTTGCCTGACAGTCTACACTACAAAAGTATACACACTGTTATCTTGATCGAAGGGCACGTGTGGGAAAAATACATATGCACAGACTGACTTGCTGGCTGAGCATTTTAGTCAACTGTATAGGGTTACATGTTGACATTCAAATGATGTCGATGATGGCCTTCATAGCCACATCCGAAGGAGAAGCCACAGGACCAACTCTAGGAGGTTTTACATCTGTCTAGGTAGTCACCGATCCCTCCTGCTATTATTTGTACTTAATGGTTAAAAATCGTATCACATATTAAAGACATTGGGAAAACAAGTAGAGGAACAATAAAGGCTCACAATTTAAACATAAGGGGCATGCCAATAATATAAATCCTTACAAATGGAAAAAAAAACCCTTGAAAATAAACATTGACCTGTCAGCCTTTTAGGAAAAGGCACAGAATTACAGGAACTTGTGCAGAGGAAATTAACAAGAATGTATTTGTGGATTTTCACAAAGCAAGAAATTTCATCCTGTTTTACATATTAAGAACTTGGAAGGGTCCATTACCTTGACTTTTATTTCTTCAGTTACCGGTAACTGTATATTTATGCAAAATTCGTTTCCTATTCTGAGTACAATTTGACGATATCAACATTTAACAAACAGTCAAAAATAACTGTTTTTAACCTTTCTTCAACCCTTCCCTTGTGTCATGTTTATTTTTAGAATTCTCTAGTCTAAACTATTACCAAATTCCCTCACTTGGATATTTGCACTTTTATTCATCCCCTCCTCCAGAAAACTTAGAAACAAGAGGTGGAGGAAAAGGTTTTCCTGCTGAACAGCAGCCTTGCTTATAAGGACAGGCCACCAAGCACAAGTCCTAAAGAGATTAATACCATTTTTTAAAATAATAGTAATCGTGTGTCATCAAATAGATTCCAACCTATGGCCACCCTTTCCAGGTTTTTCTAGATACAGAGTACTCAGAACCATTCCCTTCTTTCTGGGGGCATCCTGGGACTGTGCAGCTTGGCCAGGCTCGTTCTTTTTCCAGCAGGCAGATTGGAGATTTTAACTCCCCCAGTCTCTGGCTTTATCCAGGAAGCTCAAATTGCAAAAGCCCCCTGGAAGTGCTCAGCACAGAGTTTTAGCAGTAGTAATTTGTGCTTTCTCCCCTGGCAAAAGGGGAAAAGAATGAGGAAGCAACAGAATAGAACCTGGAAAAGTGACATTTTGGACTACAGCTCTCACAATCCCATAACCCAGTGGTTCCCAACCTTGGGTTACCCAAGTGTTCTTAGACTTCAACTCCCAGAAACCCTGGGCAGCTCAGCTAGTGGTGAAGGCTTCTGGGAGTTGCAGTTCAAGAACAGCTGGGTTATCCAAGTTTGGGAACAACTGCCATAGCCAATGGCCAACTGGCTTTGAGATTCTGGAAACTGTAACCTAAAAAGCAATTTCTCAAAGCTCGGGGAGGTGGTGGAGAGGCAGTCTGCCCACCCTGGGATTCAGTCACAACCATTGCTGGCATGCAGCCCTTGCCAGATTATTCCAAAGGGAAGACAGGAAAAAGGATCTCCACTCCTGCTTTAGGACTCTTAACTACATGGATTTCTACTCAGGGCCACCATTTCTAACTTCAGGAAGGAGCAACAGAAAGAGAGAAGGTTCAGCCAGGACCAAAGACCTTTAATACTTTCATTATTATATCACAATGATATAAAATCTCAGTAGATTTAAGAGAGTGTGATAATATCTCACAGGAACTATAACAGTGTTCTAACATTAGCCCAGGCACCTTTTAAGAAAAGGAGAGGTTTATGTGGCTTTTGGCAAGCATACACAATAAAGATGTACCCTGGAGTATATAACAATAGTCACCCAGGACAGAAGAGGAAATGGCTCTGAAGTTTCTCCCAAGACCTGTCATTAAGATCTCCCCCTTTAACAACCACCAAGCCACCACTCTTCTGATTTTTCAAATTTTTTATGGCCATGTTTGGTTTTATTTGATTTTAACGATACTATGGTTACATTTATTATTTACCAGTTCTTTTTACCACTTCATGATCATAACCTACCTTGAGCACCACCTAGTAATGGACAGGTGGGAAGAAATTTTATTTATTTATTTTTATTTAAAATATTTTTAATCCCAACGTTCTTCTTAAAAAGGACCCGAGATGGCTTATATTATTAAAATATAATAAAGAATACATAAATAGTAATTAGCAAGGCCTGTTATGAAGGTTGGGGAATGCCTAATATTCTTCAGGACAGAGAACATGCAAAGAAGCATTCAAAGCTGAGTATGGTTTCATTAACACAATAAAAAGTGAGGCCTACCAGAATCTTTCATGGCTGCCACTTGACCAGGTTCAACGTGTGTGTTTTTTCTTCTATCACAGTTCTGGGGGGAAAAAATGGAATTGCTTTTTTACAGCAACAAAAGTCAGGCAGTGAATGCTAACAGAAGTGAAGCCAAAGAAGGTCACTGAGAAATTAGAGGAAGGTGACAGCTAGGGTTCCCAGGTAAACAGCATCCAGTTCCCGGGTCAGCATCATCCATTGCTCAGACCTCAATGAATTCAATCCCATGTCACATAGAGACAGTTTCTCTCCCCGCCACCGGACTTTGAGTCCCTTTGCACAAGAAGGTTCATGAGTCATCTTGCCTTTCTCCAAACGACATGATGGGTCCAACACTGATGTGCCAAAAAGCCAGGAGGGAATGGGAGCGACTGAAGAGAGAGCTGGGGCATGCACGCACATGAGTCCATCATGCCATTTGGAGCAACACCCATATAAACACCTCCATGCTGAGCCAGTGAGCCCTGACTCTGGCAAGCAATGGGTGGAGATGGGTGCCCAAGCTTTAAAGCCGCCCCCCCACACAAAAATCAAACATACCTCCTTCAGTGGCCAGGATGATTACGCGGGCCACCAGATTTGATCACATCGCCCTAATCTTGGTTTGATTGCACTGGCTCCCTGTTAGCTTCCATGCCAAATTGAAGGTGTTGGTATTAACTTATAAAACCTTTAACATTTTGGGGCCTTGGTATTTGTCGAACCATGTCTCCCAAAGAACCACTACCCATGTCACTCGTTCCCCCCAAGCCTGGCATCTTAGAGTCGCCACAGTGGGAGAGGCCAGGAAAACATCAACTAGAAACTGGGCCTTCTTGGTGGTGGCCCCACTCCTTTGGAATTCACTTCCATCCAACGTATGCCAGGCCCAGCCGTCCCTATTTTCAGAAAAGGGGTGAAAGCAGAACTTTATAAAGACGCCTTTAAATACATCCTTTGATGGTATTCCTTTTTTTTGGTGGGGGGAGCTTAATTTTCTATCGCCATTTGATTTTGTGAATGTTAGTACACCTTTAGTAATTTGTTGTTCTTATGTTTTCCTCATATTATTTTTTTATGTTAATGTTGAGGGTGAGGGCATTTGTTGTGATTCAGCTCTCTTGTGTACGCCATCCAGAGTAGTGAATCCTCACTAAGAGCCTCATGGTGCAGTGGTTAAACTGCAGTACAGCAGTGAAGACTCTGCTCACGTGAGTTCGATCCCAGACTTGGTAGTTGGCTCAAAGCTGACTCAGCCTTTTATCGTTATGAGGTCAGTAAACTGAGTACCCAACTTGCAGTGGGAGAAGGTTTGTTATACTTTAAATGTTGCCCAATATGTTTCACCCAAATTAATCTATGGTCTTCTTCAGGGGCTCCTAAAAAAAGAAAGCAAGAAAGCAAAGAGAGAGAATGTATAGGTTATCACTGTAATAAGCTGCTGATAACGATTCTTCCCATCTTCTCATCAGTAGTTTAGTTGAGATGGGAACCAGACCAAAAGAGAACTTCATTATACATTGCTACATTATTGGTATGTATTCAATATGATGATTACATATGTTATTTATAAATGCTGAGAAATGTGTCTTAGTGCTTTGCATAATGAACATTGCTTTGTCTTGGAATAATGAAAACGATTGTATGTTATATATTGTATACATGATTATAATTGTGTCTATTACAATATCTTTGGATAACCAATGCATGGTCTCACTTTGCTTTCTTTTTTTCTAATTGTTCTGAAGAAAGCCACAGACTAATTTGGCCAAAATGCAATGGGCAGTTTTTAAAGTGCAATAAACCCATTTTTCTTAACATCCTGAGACTCCATAGCTCCTTCATATTTGGGTCCTATAATTGTTTTTACAGGTCCTGGATGTACTATTCTCTAGGATTTGTACACACACGGGAAAGAAACCTGGCCGAAGAAGTAGACTTTAGGCTATTAACAGAGTCTCAGGCTGCAAACCTAATCCCAATTATTAGAAAGTAAGTCCTACTGACACTTACTTTCACTGCCATGCTTCACATAATCCTTGAGCCATTTTTAATCCAGGTGTGTTTTCCAGACAAAGTGAATTTTAATGAGACACAGAAAGGAGAGCCATCAGCCAGTGGAAGCGCACATTTTACATGTAGGCAGCAAGCGTAAGTTTGGCATGCAGAGGATTCAGGGACAACTCACATTTGGCTGCGTGAGGGGAAGTAGGAAATAGCATTCTCCATTTCACCTGCCCAAGTTAAGGCGTAGACTACCCAAATCCAGTGACATTGCTTTTGGCACAGAAAACAGAAAATCCCTCAGAGCACCTCTTCCCACCTCTAGCAGTCAAATACAACAATAAATTGTATTATTATTAACTTACAATGTAATGACTTTTCATGACATCTTAAGTCTTTTGCCAGAGAGGCAACTGCTTAACTCAGTCTAATGCTGGGGCTGGCTTGGAGAAAAGATCTGAAGGTCAGTTCCTGACGTCTCCATGTAAAGACTCCCATTGGATTCCCTGGAGAGACACTGTCAGCCAGCATAGACAACACTGAGCTAGGCGTGTACGTCTGATTCTGCTGAAGTTCACCCATCACAATCAGTGTAAGACCATTTCTGCTCATGTTACGCTTTACATGACCAATGCTCCAGAGTAAATAAAACTTCTAGAAACCTCATATGCAGAAATAGCCAAAGAAGGGTGTTTGGGGCGGCAAAGCTACAAGCC
The DNA here is from genome assembly GCA_037013535.1 of Intellagama lesueurii. NCBI lineage: Eukaryota > Metazoa > Chordata > Lepidosauria > Squamata > Agamidae > Intellagama > Intellagama lesueurii. The sequence goes on along the minus strand of JBAJHW010000002.1, from coordinate 108,322,395 downwards.
TCTCTGTGTGGGTCCAGTTCACTGTCAAAGAGCTGTTCCTGATGGCATGCTTGTTCTCCTTCATGTTCAAGGTTCTGCACTAAAGGCTATTGGTGTTTTCCTGCCACCCCTGCAATGTTCTGTTGTCTTGCCTAGTAAAAATATGACATCTCCCATTAGTTTCAGTACTTTTGCATTCTTCTTAAAAGTGTTGTTTATTTTCAGTGTCACTCTTTTCACAGGGCAGAGGTTAGCATTTGAAGTTGGTGCCCAATGATGACCCCCACATTAGAATCTTTCGGTTGGCATTATGCAGCAGCAGCAGCAGCAAAAGCTCCAGATGAAGAAGTTCAGCAGAGAAGTGGGTTTCTTAAATAATTTTTGAAATTTCTTAAATGTGTCCTAAAGATAGGCACTTTTCTTTCGGAGAAGAGAAGTGGGTTTTTAAAAAGGAGAGCTTGGATGCAAACCTCAGTAAACCCTGTACTTCACCACAACCACAGAAGAGAAAGGGGGGGGGGGTATAAATTTTGCTGCATTTGGAAAAGCCCATAGTCAAGTGTACATGTGTTATATTGCAACTCATGCCATTAACCTCCTAGATGGTATTTCACTGCACTTGGACTTGCCCTTTAAAAGGACACGTCATACCTCCACTGGGTCCTTTAAGTAACTTCTGTTTGCTATCTCTGTGTTCACAGAACTTGAAAACTTTGAACTGTTCACTTTACAAAGCAGTAGATTACATTATGTTCCTCAAAATGGAGCAGGTATCTTTCTTTGCTGCTGATTAAAATGTTCGTATTAAACTTTCCATTTGACTGATTTGTGTTTCCTGTTTTATGTACTGTAAGATGTTAAGTGAAAAATAAAGATAGTTGATACATGTGTGTGTATGTACTTCAACTGTAATTGTTTCAATCTAATAAAATGCATGTTCCACACAAAGTTCAAAAAATAACTTTTAAAAAATCAGTTGTAGTTGTAGTTCTGAGGCCTCCACAATTATAATCACCTCCTAATTCTAGCAATAAATGTTACAATTCTTTTAAAACTAACTCTTTGCTTTCCTATTTCTCAAAAGTGACTAAAATTGTTCTGTCAAGTTACTTTTTATAAGTATCTTGATGCTACAAGCTGCTGGTCTGTGATATAAAACACACACTCCCTGTGTCCTCCTCAATACCCACAAGAAAGCAAAAAGCAGCAGCAAAAGCCAGCACGTAACTGTGGAATATTCCTCCTCCACCATTTACAGTCAGAATATACATTACGAACAGCTTGTCATTAGGAGCAGAAATTCATTAGTATTCCAGAGTGCTTGGTTTAGGTAAATCTTTTCACTATCGGAACTATCTTATTTCCAGTGTAAGCTCGTGTTTAAGTATAAGCTCATACTTAAGTCCAGAAGACCAGTCACAAAATAAAAGTAATCCAATTTCAAACTACAGGAGATGTGAATCACATGTATTTCAGGACTTGAGAATGCCCTTTTCTAATAAGGGACTATGTGCAATAATTCGGCCTTGTGTGAAACTACACTCCCACAACTATCAAATAACTAAAAAGCTGCAGTTACACCACAAGAGTGAGGCTTTACTGTGTTAATTTGCAGTCACGATGTAGTGTAATCACGCTTTCATTATTAGCAAAACGAAATAACTAATTATTTGTATCTGGGAATGTGGGGGTAGAAGAATGGTGAATTTGAAACCATACTCCCACGACATGTGTTAGGGTAAACAACCATTAACACTCATTATTAGTACTGAGCATGGTGCTTAATAATTTGAAAAGGGAACATTGTAGAGTTTCCTTTCATTTATTGTCCTTTCCTTTTTTTCATGTTAAAAACAAAAGCAGCAAGGGGGACATTCAGTTGAAAGCAATGATATGGTTCTGCAGGCAATTATGAAACTGCTCTACAGGGAAATACTGATCAAGTCTGATGGCTAAGCAAGTTTTTTTAATCCACTACACAAATCTCATTGGAAATGCTCAATTCTCCTATCCCAACACAAAAAATTCTCTCTTCTCAATGCCTGTTTTCCTTAACTAGAGTTCCAGAAAGAATTAACACTGTAAGTTCCTCCCATTTCAATGTGTCAATTTCATGGTGTATTATAGAAGATGTTTTATTGATGTTGGGAAGAGGGCTTTTTAAAAAAATATAAACTTGATTTTCAAGTACAGAGTGAACCATGTGCATTTCACTTTCAAGAAGATTTACTGCAGCCTGTAAACAACAATGTGTTTAGAAACTGACATGTCAGCCTGTACTCTGGGTTCCATCACTTAAAACAGTTAGTGCCTTTGTATGTTGTAAAACTTCACAATAAATCACAAAAATAGTTTAGAAACTTCAAACAGCTGCAAGGTCACATCATAACACTTCAAATATAACCCTTCCTTGTAGCTTTATTTCACAGACAGCTCATCGTTTGACACTAAATTCCATTAGCGTTCCAGGGACGTGATTCAGGCAGATCTTTGTATCTGAGCAATCATGAAGCTTGCACTTACCTACCAATGACCAATCACAAAACACAGAAAAATAATTTAAATGCCTGTAGTATGAACAGTTCCTCCTGTGACAAGCAGATGTTCTCAGCACTTAAGGAATTCCCTCTTCTATTGACATGCTACCTGTAATATCTAGTTTGGCCATAAATATGTGATTCAGATAGCTGTGTCTGTGTACAATGTGGTAAGTAACTTCCTTGTATCAGGGGGTCCACATTATTTTCCCCTGAGCCACCAGGGACCACCCTGCCGCCACTGCTGAAATTCCTTGGTGGCCACGTTTCAACCACATGTTGTTGCCAACATTTGAATGACTTCCCACAATACGGAGAGTTGCAAAGTCACAGGGCAATAATTCTCCTGTTTTCCAAGCAAAGGTGAAGTAGAGGTTTGTTTGCAAGGCAAAAAATTCTGGCAATGTAGTTCTGCTGGTGGTGGTAGGTAGGCATGGAATTTCAGGATCTTTTTGCAATACAAATCCCATGATTCTCCAGTTCTGGGAGTTCCCCCTGACATACAGACACAAATGTGGCTCATCTGGAAGAAAGACCTAAGCTACAAAGCTTTGTGGAGTAGCTAGGGCTAGCTCTGTCTTGTTTCCTATTCAGTTTTACATCTATGTAAGTAGCCATCTGGCAGCTGGCTGTATAGCTCAGTGCTGCAGATGGAGCCAGAGGTTGGGAGTTCAATTCCCCACTGTGCCTCCTGGGACAAGATTCAGCTTGTGTAGTCATGGACAAGCTGCACAGTCCCAGGGTGCCCACATAAAAAGGGAATGGTAAACCACATCTGTGTATTTTCTGTCTAGAAGAATTCTGAAAATGGTTGCCAGTTGTTGTTGCTGCTGCTGAATGCTTTACAAGGGCCCTGTGTATCTTTGTCAGCAGTTGGCACACACACGCTCTCCGATCATGAAGCCTCCCTCCTTTAGTATGACAAATGATCATACACAACACAGCAAGCAACACTTATCTCAGACACTAAAGACCAAATCCCATTTTAAGTGGGAGATCCTTGATTGGATCAGTTTCTGCTTTTATTACATTATAAACAGACCCCAAAGTTCCTATTAAGCTTGCAATGGAGAAAAGATGCAAAACGTTTTTGTAACCATGGCAACAAGATGTATTGTGATTATGGTGGTATTGTATCACCAAATAGTGAGGAAAATCTTGTCATTCTGCTGCAGAACAATGCCCCCAGACATTGTCGAACTACAATTCCCAGAATCCTTGACTGGCCACAGTTGGTTGTGGTTTCATGGAGTTGAAGTCCAACAATGCCCAGAGACCTAAATTTTGGAATTGCTATTCTTCTTTGGATTTCTGTTAAATGGATTTAAACTCTTCTAACAATCAGTTATACAGGAAATATATTGACTGAAGAAGAAATTAGTTTTAAATACATTATTTAAACTGGCTCCTTTTTTGATGATTTAGAGAGATTACCAATCCACCCCACAGTGACAGCAATCTCTACTAGTATGGTCCACTAAACAACACGCGGCTGTCAGCAACAGCCATTTTACTAGACAACCCTAAAGATATTACATTGGTTGGGTATTCAAAAAGAAAGCAAAAATATATCCCACAATCTTCCTGATTTTCAGAAAGAACAATAATGTTCGCCAAAAACAATAATGGCTCAATTGTAGCTCCAAGATTAGGGTTCAGGGAGCTAACAGACACTGCAAACACCATGACTTTACTACAAGTTGTTCTTATCTGAATTCCTTGTCAATGTTGTCAGAACGATAGAATTGCCTGTTGTTCCCTGGGGCAGCACCACTTCACCTTCTCAGCATACATGTATACACGTCTTCCAATTCCTCATCGAGTAAGAGCTGGGCTATTCACAATTTTGTAAATAAAAAGCAGTATCTGAATTCACTTCTTATATGTATTTTATGTCTTTTGTGAGACTGGGCAGACACCATCTTGTTTTCCTTGCCTTTATACAAGATGCTTTGGTAGTCTTTCTAGCAAAGATCAAGGTAAAAATGTGTATGCACTTACATAAAAATCATAGAATAATAGAGTTGGAAGGAGCCCATCACACTATCAAACCCAACCCTCCCCTCAATGCAGGAATCCAAATCAAAGCAGATCTGACAGATGGTTATCCAATTTTCTCTTGAAGGCCTCAAATGTTGGAGCGCTCACCGCCTCTTGATGTAATTGGTTACATTGTCACACTGCTCTAACAGTTAGGACGTTTTTCCTGATATTCAGCTGAAATCTGGCTTCCTGTAACTTGAGCCCATTATTATATGTCCCACACTCTGAGATGATTTAGAACAAATTCTGGCCCTCCTCTATATGACAACCTTTCAAGTATTTGAAAAATGCTATCGTATACACTCTCAGTCTTCTTTTCTCATTGTACTGATATTTAACATTTTCAAATATATAGTGTAAAGTTGGATACCCAGGGTGGTGTAGTGGATAGAATGATTGACTCAGGAGGCCTGGGTTTGAATCCCCACTTAGTCATGGAAACTCATTGGGGATGTGGAACTGGTAAAACCACTCCTTAAACATCTCACTCACCTTGAACGCTGTGTCTGGCTTGCTGTAAGTTGGTTCTGACTTGAAGGTACATAACAAGAATAACAAAGTGCAAGGTTAATTGGACCTGGCTGAATAGCTCAGTGAGTTAGATACCTGGCTGCAGAGCCAGGGTTTGTGAGTTCAATTCCTGACTGTGCATCCAGAGAGAAGAGCCAGCCTGTGTGGCCTTGGGCAAGCCTCACAGTCCCAGGATGCCCCCAAAAGAAGGGAAGAGGAAACTACTTCTGAGTATTCTTTGCCTGAAAAACCCTGAAAAGGGTTGCCATAAGCCAGAATTGACTTGATGGGGACATTCCTATTATATTATTTAAAGTTAATTGGAGGCACTTGTTGGTCAGGATTAATGTAATTCATTGCATGACTGAAAGGCCAATACTGTAATGTAATCTACCTGCCACCTAGGCTTCTCTGATCCCTTTAAACTTAGCTGCAATGCTTGAAGTGGCGGAGGGCAGCAAGCAAGGCAGATATTTCTCAGCAACAATATACTGCTGTAAATCCTCCTTCTTACTACACAAAGTATTTTGGGATGAATGGGTGATTAAAAGCGATGAGAGTTACAAAACTCCAGTTCTCGGTAAAAACGGAAACTATGAGAAGTGGCTTGGTGAAATTGGTTTGTTAATATGGATCAGCAGAGCTGCCCTATATTTAGACTCTCTTTGGGGATGTGGTTACAAGGAGCTTTACTTCAAAATTTAGCACTACAAGGCTCAGTATATAACTCTTTCGGGATTAAAAATGTCTGAAATTTGTGACTTATTTCATTGGTGTTACCTATAAAGGAACTACTGTTAGCTCCAACTATTTTGTAAAACAGATTGTGCAGCATAAACACATTTGCCTTGGCAAGATGTTTCAGACCTTGGATTCAGCCAAGTCCTAAGTCCTGTGTTAAATTAAGCCATGATCAGTTATCTAAGATTTGAGTCTTCTTTCCCAAGTTTTGTGATGGTGTTCTTGTTCCAGTGCCTGTTATTATAGAAGCAAGTGTTTCCAAACACCAAGAGGTTATCACTGCAAATCCTTGACCTGTCTCATGCTCTCGCCAATAGCAGGATTAAATGAAATTTAAAAACTGGACAATGCCCAGATAAAATGTTTTTCTGATAAGTTTATTCAGCTAACTTATCCCTTGCCCATCCTGCTATCAGAGACAGGCGTTTTGCTGCATATTTGCTGCATTTTGCATGGCTTAAAACTCTTCCAAACCCTTAATGCAAGCCAATCTCTTGCCTTTCAGATGTTTCGGGCTTTACCATTCAGGAATGATCACCACTTGTAGCTAAGGATGATGACTGGAAGGGATGACTCAGGGAACCTTGCCCTAAAATAACTGGTGTGGATATGGCTGCTATCAGAGGTTTTGAACTGACTGTAAGGCTGCAGTCACACCAACAAAATGTTTCCAAGTTACTCCTCGTGAGTTTCAACCCTTTTTTGGGGTGGTGGTTCAGATGATGCACGGCCATTATAGATTCTTTTGTTCCCCTTCCATGCTATCTCCGCATCAAATCCAGCCTGCTGGGAGGCTGCTACTATATTTGTTCCGCGTTTCATTGCTCAGTACAATCAACATTCCATAGAGTGTGTACTCCAAAACCAGTTCATTTCCTTTACATCTGGTGTGTGGTCCCACCAGCAGCAGCAGCTGTCATTCAACTCCCTTAATTTAAAAAATAATAATTTTCAAACATTTTCAAAATGTTGGCGCGTTGGCATGCTTCTGTCAAAAGGGCTGTGGGTTCTCCACCATTGAGAGTAATGCAGCGTGGAAACAGGAAAAAATGCCCCAGATCAGTACGTGGTCAGCAAGAGCATTTTGTTGACACACCAATGTATCCACACATTATTTTTTTAAAGGGGGGAGGCGTGGCAGAGAAATGCACAGAAAGAGGAAGGGATATGCCCCGCTGCAGGGGTGTAGACAAACTTACCACATCTAATTTAACTAAAAAATGCAGAACGATTTAAAAAGTATGAACCACTATCACAGGATATATGTCACATGACTGCAACAATGCGACTCTACAGGAAGCAGAAGACTCAAGAAAACAGGGGGGCATTTCTCTAGTGTGACCACAGCCTAAGACATTTACTTACTTAAACATATAGTTTAGCAGACTATAAGAAAGATGGTAATATTATTCTCCAGTTACTACCATCATTTAAGGCAGATTGCTCTTTCTCCAATTCTGCACACATAAAGTTGAGGTTACAATATTCTCCTGAGGATCTAACTATACACTACGGATAGCACATTCTTGGAACATGTTTTAATGTTCCAGATACATGGTTTCAGCCTGAGGGATTGTACTAGCAAACAAAGCCATCTATGGATGATCAATTGCAAAACAAAGCAAGCTATTTTGAAAACTATGGGAAGTGTGGAAAAACTCCTGCTATGATAAAGAGAGGTTACTTACCTGTAACCATAGTTCTTCGAGTGGTCCTCTGTGAATCCACACAAATGGGTTAGACTGCGCCTTCGCATGACTCCTTGGAATATTCTAGAGCTTAAAAACATGTGATTAGTAGGACGTTCCCCCGTGGCACGCATGCTCTGCCCGCCCGTAATACCTCAGTTCCGAAATGTCCGCCGCTGTCAGGTCTCTGACTGTAACAAAGCTCAAGAACCAAAGTGAAGGACAGCGGGGAGGATGGGCGGGATGTGTGGATTCACAGAGGACCACTCAAAGAACTATGGTTACAGGTAAGTAACCTCTCTTTCTTCTTCGTGGCCTCTGTGAATGCACACAAATGGGTGACTAGCAAGCTCACTTACCGGAAGGAGGGCCGTCATGCCAACACTGAAATCAGCACAGCCCTTCCAAAACTTGCTTCCTTTTTGGCCCTGACGTCCAGACGGTAATGCGTCACAAAGGTCGATGGTGTGGACCACGTGGCCGCACGACAGATGTCAGAGACTTCAATGCCACGTAACCAAGCAGTCGAAGTAGCCATAGCTCTCGTGGAGTGTGCCTTCAACGCATCTGGCGGTACTTTGCCAGCCAGTTCATAGGCTAAGGTGATAGCAGAAACGATCCGCCTGGAAACCATCTGTGGGGAGGCCGGCGAGCCTTTTCGTGGGCCATGGAAGCAGACAAATGGCTTAGGAGAAGTACGGAAGTCTTTAGTTCTAGAAATGTAAAAAGCTAAGGCACGTCGAACATCCAAAGAATGGATCATGCACTCAACTTCAGAAAAAGGATTAGGAAACAGCATCGGGAGAATTAGAGGTTGATTAACATAGAAGCTTGAGATCACTTTGGGCAGAAAGGACATGTCCGGATACAAGACGACTTTGTCTGGGTGGAACTGTATATAAGGGGCATCAGCCCGAAGGGCAGCCAACTCACTAGCTCATCGTGCAGAAGTTATGGCAACAAGAAATAACATCTTGAAGGAGAGAAGTTTAAGATGAGTAGAGGCCAGGGGCTCGAACGGGGGCGAGCCAGTGTCCTTAACACAACCTGGAGAGACCACTGTGGGAGCGGAGGTTGGACAGGTGGATGAATGTTACGTAGACCCTTTAAGAACCACTTTAAAGTCAGGTGCAAAAACAAACGGGAAGCATCTGAACCCACAGGCTGATAAGCAACCACAGCAGAAATATAAACCTTCAACATAGAATGGGCTAAGCCCTGGTCAAACAGGTAACGTAGGAAGAGGAGAAGAGTATCTAACGAAGCCGGAATAGGCGAGAGACCTCTGGAGACAGCGAACTTGGAGAAAACATTCCATTTGTACGAGTACAACTTGGTAGAGGGTTTCCTAGCTCTACTCAACACATCCGCTATATAGGGTAAATCCTCCACACTGTGAGGTGGAGCGACTCCAGATCGGGGTGACAGATCTTGCCTCCATCCTGGGTCAGAAGGGATGGTTGGGGAGGTAGAAACTCGGAAGCTATGGTTTTGAGGGGGGTAAACCAGGGTTGCCGAGGCCACCAAGGGGCTATCAGAATGGCGTTGGCCTGAAACTGACGGAGCCTGACTAACGTTCGCTAAATGAGCGGGATGGGAGGAAACAGATAAAGGAGAACACCGTCCCAGTTCACCATGAAGGCGTCGCCCAGAGAGTTCTTACCTCTTCCTGCCCGAGAGCAATACGTGCTGAACTTTGAATTGGTCTTGGTGGCAAACACGTCGATGGTCGGTGTTCCCCACCGGTTGCAAATATGGGAGAATACAGAGTCGTCAAGCTCCCACTCGTGAGTTTGAGTGGTGAGGTGGCTCAAATGGTCAGCAACATCGTTGTCTTCTGTAGATATGTGAATGGCAACCGGAAAAATATGGTGATCGTAGCACCATTCCCAAAGATGAATCGCTAAGTACAGTAGGGACAACGAGTGGGTGCCTCCCTGCTTGTTGATGTAATACAGGGTGGTCATGTTGTCCGTGGCCACCTGCACCCCGCGACCAGCTATGAGCGGGAAGAAGGCACGAAAGGTCTTGATAACTGCCAGCATCTCTAGATGGTTGATGTGTAGTAGCTTTTCTGAGCTGGACCACAGCGCGTGGATTTCGTGAGTGCCTGTTGGGCTGGTGTCCGTTGTGATTTGGGCTGTCAGTTGAAGAGGCTGGAAAGGTTGGCCAACTAGAAGGTGAGGCACAAACGTCCACCATGTCAGCTGACTCGCTAGCTCTGGAGTGACACGCAGATGCTTGGCCGGATTGTCCAACAGAGGATTGAATTGAGACAGGTACCAAGCCTGTAGAGAGCGCATCTTCAGTTGCGCGTGTGGAAGAGCAGACGTGGTCGACGCCATGAGACCTAGGAGATGTTGTGTATGATGAGCAGAAACCTTGGCATATGTTTGAAAGGGGCGAATAGCTCGACTTAATTTCTGAACTCTTTTGGGAGGAAGAAATACTCTGGCCTTGAGTGAGTCGAGGCATGCACCAATGTAGTCCATGATCTGAGACGGTTGGAGATGAGACTTTGCAAAATTGACCTGCAGACCGAGGTCTGCTAGGGTCTGAAGGACAAAGCCGGTATCCTCTAGCGCCTTGCATTGTGAGTCTGCCACAATCAACCAGTCGTCTATATACGGAAAAATCATGATGTTGTGTAGACGAAGGTAGGCTGCCACAGGGGCCAGACACTTTGTGAAGGTTCTTGGGGCGGTGGAGAGCCCGAAAAGGAGAGCGCAGAGTTGGTAAGCTGAACCCATGAAGAAAAAACGAAGATACTTGCGATGACGCTGGTGGATAGAAATATGGAAAATAAGCGTCCTGCAGATCTATAACGACAAACCAATTGTCTGGAGAGAGAAGTGGAATGATAGAATCTAGGGTGACCATGCGAAAGTGCCTTAGATGAATATAGGTATTGAGTAGTCTGAGGTCTAGGATTGGACGGAGGCCTCCATCCGTTTTGGGAACCGTGAAGTAATGGGAATAGAAACCGTTCAGAGTGTCCTGAGTAGGAACACGTTGGATAGCTTGCTTCTGGAGAAGAACAGATATTTAGTCCTCCAGAGCTTGTGAGTAAGCAGTGGGTTTGATAAGACCGATAGGAGGAAGATCTGTGAACTCTAAAAGGTAACCATAACGCATGATGGCGAGCACCCAAGTGTCTTTGGTGACGATAGACCACTTGTCGAAAAAGGGTGCTAACTGGGTATGATGAAGAAGGCCGATTGGTGGGTCTAGAACAGGATAGTCAAAGGTATTGTTTGTTTTTCCTCGCAGGACGATGGGAAGCCTGTCAGCGTTGAGTAGGAGCCTGAGACCGAAAGGAAGGGGCAGCCGAAGAGGACGGAGGGGGATTGGACCTCTCCTGAGCAGGAGGTTTGTAAGGGCGATAGGCCTGCTGGTAAAATTGTTGAAAGGTGAAAGGTCTACGCCACTGGTTGCGTTGGTACCTTGGCTGCTGGACAGAGTAGGAACGAGCTGTCTTACGAATCTTGTGTAAGTTATCCATTATTTCGTCTGTCTTCTCATTAAAGAGACCAACCCCATCGAAAGGTAGGTCTTCAATGCGGGATCTAGCATCGTCCGTGATTCCCACTGAACGCAGCCAAGCGTGCCTTCTGAGGGCAATCGTTGAAGTCATGGCCTTTGATGCCGTATCAGCCATATGACGGGATGCCAAACGCTGTTGTTTAGTCAACATAGTCGCCTCCAGGTGAGTATTAAGAACACTGGCCCCAGTCTCCTCAGGAGCAGCTTGAAGAACTGGTAAAATCTTGGCCCACAATTGTCTTTGATAAGCTCCCATGGCTGCTTGGTAGTTTGAAACTCTCAGGACAAAGGAGGCTAGGGAGTAGAGCCGACGACCCAAAACATCCAGTTTTCGACCTTCCCTGTTGGTGGGCGTGACTTTGGAGGGGTTTCCGGCTTGCGATTGATTAGATTGTACTATGATGGAGTTTGGTGACGGATGTTTAGCAAGAAAGGTAGTATCACTGCCATGTGTTCTATAATGATTTTCAACACGCCTCGAGATTTGAAGAGATGTAGACGGTTTGTCCCATGATTCCTTTATGAGATCTAACATAGCCGGAATGAATGCCAAACTTAGTGGGGGAGATTTTTCTTGATTTATGTCGTCGAAGACGAGGTCCTGTCTGGGAGGAGGAGGTTGTTCTATATCAAGCTCTAACGATTTCGCCATGCAGAGAATCAATTGCGAGTAAGAAGTAAAGTCTTCAGACGGCGATGGAGGATGGAGGTCAGCTACATCCGAATCAGGCGTTGGCAGATTTGAAGGGGATTCTCTGGATGTCTCTGACGGTGGGTCTTGCTCAGAGACTGTCGACACCGAGGAGCCTCTGGTAAAAGAAAGAGGAGGAGATGGCGAATGATGATGACCTCCTGACATGGAGGCTGGAGCTCGAGAAATCGGTGCCGAGGCGGTAGTTCCAGGTGGGTGGGAACTTTTGGAAGTTACACCCTGACGAGAGGAACGGATGAGAGAACGAGATGTCCTCGGGTGTTACACCAAAGATGATGGTACCGATGGGGTGTGAGAGCGTTTCGAGGGGCGAACCTCTTGTTGAGAAGCTTCTTGCTGAGGCAAAAGGCGTTTGGTCGTAGACTTTGACGGTGGAGGGTCGAGCTGGTAATACGCTCGATATCGATGTTGAGGCGGAGGAGGTGATGGAGACTCAGAAGATTCAGAGGGCAAGACATAGACATAACGCACTCGTTTAGATTTGACATAGTCGTCGGTGTCATAATAGGGATCGAGCCCATCACCGCAGTATCGACGTCGATCACCGCGTCGGCCGACCTCGACATAGAAGGGTTCTCCATACTCCGAGATCGAATGACGTCAAGACAGCCGAGGAAGAAGTATAACCTCGTTATGTTGTTGATACTGTCGAGCTGGAGAAATATGGTGATGTTTGGCCAGTCGCTTACGAGGAGGAGACTGCTGCGGTGACGCCTCAGAATTAGATAGTTGTGTTACTGTTGCCCTCCCGATAGACATAGAGCTCAAATGGGCCAAGGCCGGGCTGGAGATTACATCAGCCTCAGAACGGCCATGACTTGGAGAAAGGCTCGGTATCGATACTGAAGCCTAAGCCTGTTGAGGTGGTACTGAATCACCCGCCTCAGAGGGAGAGTACAGATCCGGCAGTTCCCTGGATGATTCTTCAAGGATCGGAGAGGGAAGAGAAACTCGAATCGGAGGGAAGTCCCGAGGTTGAGCAGATTTAGAGGATCGCTTGGACTTCTTCTGCTTAGTCAACTCTTTCTTTCTTTTAGGATCTTTTGCTGATGGCGATTTCGACACCGATGCCGATGTCGATACCGAAGGTGCTTTCGGCTTTGGCGCCTTCAAAGAGGCCCTTGGAGAAGGTGTAGCAGGGGTTGACTGAACAACGGGCTCAGGTCGAGGAGCAGGAGGAGCAGGAGGTACAGTAGACTCCATGGCTGTCGGGCTCGAGGGCGACAGGGATTTTCCCCAGAAATATGACCTAAGCCGTTGTAAGCGGAGCTTGAGAGCAGGCTTGGTTAATTTTTTACACTGAAAAAAAGTGGGCAAAAGTGGGTTTGGTGTCTTTCCCCTAAACAGAATAAGCACCGAACGTGGCTGTCCGTGAAGGGAATCTTATTGGCACATGATGTACAGCGCTTGAAGGGGCTTGAGGAGGCCATAAAAATAGGCGGGAAAGGGAAGGGGGGGAATCAACTCATGGGAAAACATCAACGTTTGCCAGACCGAATCAAAACCGTAAAATCAGATGTAATGTAATCCAAGTCCAATATCCAGTAATCATAAACGTAAATCAGTCCAAGATCAAAAACCGTAGAATACAACAAGGATTTCACTCTAGAAGTCGCAAAGGAGTCCGATCGCAGCAGCGGCAAAAAGGAACTGAGGTATTACGGGCGGGCGGAGCATGCGTGCCACGGGGGAACGTCCTACTAATCACGTTTTTAAGCTCTAGAATATTCCGAGGAGTCCTGCGCAGGCGCAGTCTAACCCATTTGTGTGCATTCACAGAGGCCACGAAGAAGAATCAGATGTTTCCACCCTTAAGGAATTCTCTTTTCTGATGACATGCTATCTGTAATGTGCAGTCTGATCCTAAATCCATAGGATTGTAAGGTGAGTTGTGTAAAAATATAGCTCTAAAACTACAGAAGAATATTTTGAATTTCATGTTTTGCCTCAGATTTTCATACCTTATTCAAGTCTGATTCAAAAATGTTTTCTTGATAAACACAGAGGAACAGTTTTGTAAGAGTAACAACACTGCCAAGGTAATAGACAAACATGGGCATAATAAATTAATTCAAAATTTTTACTTGGAAGAGCCATTTATTTAATTAATGAATTCTACCTTGTGTTAATTTGTTACTCTTTCTCTGTTCAATTTTCATCCTCTGTATCCTTAACATTGCACTAAGGAAGCAAGTAGCACACTTGCCAATAAAAGCCCATTGAGTTTGCACGCGAACAGGATTTGCTCTGTTGTGAATAAATATAGCAATCGATTTTGAGAGGCAGTGCTGTGATGGTATGAATGAGAGCTTGTCTGGGGAATTATCCAAACAGTGACTTTTCCAAACTCTGGTGACCTGTATGTCTCTGTCCCTACAATGCTAAATCAGGACTATAAAAGCCAATTTGGAATGTGACTAGGGGCTTATGTGCTTCCCCATCCCCTTTCCTCCTCTCATGCACAAACTCACTCTGATTCATTTCCTGATGTTTGTTTGCCAACCATAGTTGGATACCGAGACTGTCAAACCAGGGTTAACTCGAACTTTAAAATCATGTTTGCAAATGCATTTCAAAAGGCAGATTTAAGCTGAGCTTTGGCAGCAAGACATTAACCACAGATTGCTATTTTAGGTGTCATGGCAAACACGGATTAGTAAGAAAAAGGAAGTGGAAGAGGAAACAACACAAGAGAGAATAGAAGTCAGATATTAAGAAAAATGTATTTTTCTTCCTCTTATAACATTGTCCAGACCTGCAAGTCTTTCAGTGCTACCTGCCCCACAAATCCCATGTGAGCCAAGCATGTTACCTCTTAACTAATGCTAAAACAAAATCAAATTAATTTACCAACTGTGGAGAGAGGAAAACTCAGGCTTTTCCTCATCAAAGATGAACATGTAGAATTAGTGCCTCACCTGGTGAGGCCCTAAGAGAGTACGCAGGAAGAATGGGAACTTATCCGGTTGTTCCCAATCTCCATGGTTCAGCATTCTGTCTGAACTGATTTTATGTAGAAAGTGGATACACCCATTTTTTTCTCAACAACAGTGTTACACTAATCAACTGTTTGCTTGGAAGTCAAAGTAAACACTATAATCAGCATATCATTAGAAACAGACCTGCCTTAAATGTTGAAAAATGTCTCTGTCATAGCACTGCCCTTTCACTTCTTCCATTTCTTTTGCACCTGGTTAGTGGAAGGTACGAGCAACTTTGATCGGCAAGTCTCATATCGCCTCAAGAATCACGTTGTAATTGAGGAAATATAAGCTACTGCCAAGAAACATGGATTTTCCTCCACATTTAGTTTTATCCTGTTGTACCCTGACACCTATCAGGGCTTGTGTTTAGGACTGGAACCTCAATGTGCTCTCTAGAAGTTGATTATTATCATTAACTAACAAATCACATTGATAGTACTTAACATTTTGCTACCAATAAGCAACTCCCACGAAAAACAAGCAGTTGTAAATGACATTTCAAATGCTCAAAGTAGGTTTAGGTCTTGACCAAAATGAGAAATGATTACAGTAACATTGACTGAGAGCAATGATAAACAACTTGATGCACGTAAAACTTTTATTCTCTGGACAGTGCATATCTTCATGGCTCTTTGCTTCACAGACTTTATGCCAGACATTATACAAGGTTATTACAAAGGAAATCTGAAAAGGGATGGTATTAACAGGTTTTTTTTCCACATAAGAATCTCAATAAACAAGCTCCTTTTTAAAACACACACACATTCACACGTTTCACTTAGTATTATTGGCAAAACCAAAAGAAAAATAAAAGATCAAGAAGATGAAAATGTTGTGGCAACTAAAATACTAACTGCAGTATTTTAATGTGAGCTTTCATGGGCAAGTCCACTTCTTCAGACATAAGAACAACATAAAAAGTATCACCAAATCACACACAGAATGTCCCCCTTTAACCAATACACCCTCTCTTGTACCTAATGGGAAGGAGGGAGGGTGGATGGGTAACATCCATGGGAAGACTACTGGAGAAGAGCCTGAAGGCCTGCCGGCCTGCCTACCTCTCTCTCTCTCTCTATATGTATCCTGCCCTAAAGGACCAAAGTAAAAACTGCAACACTTTGTTATGTTGGATGAAGCTCCACCCACAACTCCAGCCAGACACTCCCTATGGACCAGCCTTTGCATGCTGTCTTTAGAGTCTTCCAGGTGTGCAAGACCACCTGGGAAGAAGGACCTCCTGTGGCAGCCACCTTCCCCAGGGACTTGCTGGGCTGCAAGAAGGCTCCCTGCCCCCACCCCACGGTTAGTTTTTGTGATTGGGATGGCCCTAACTTCAAGAGGATCTTTTAAAGCACACCCTGTTCAGAAATCTGCTGGCATGCCACCAACAAACATCACTGCTAACCTGTTCTTAGTGGGACTGAGTCAAATGCTCTGGATACAGATAGAGACACAGGGCTACTGAGCAAATGCTTCCTGATGATTATGTAGTATCTGGGACATTTTGAAATCCTGGATTATTTTAGCATTGAGATCATAATGGCTGCAAGTAATTTACTGCCTAAAGGGAGTTCCTGTGCTAAGCATCACATAGCTTTCCCCACCATTCCTGCCATACTAAGCAAAACTAAATGCTATTCCTTCGGAAGGTTATTATAGTACAAAACGTAATACATGCCAGAGGTGCAGATTAAGAAATTACTCTCTGGCATTGTCTCAAAGGGAGCATAGGGAAGAAGCAAAGAGCTTCAAGTTATTTACTTTTAACAACATCAGCTCCCAGACACAGGAATTAAGGATGTCCACATCTCTGAGTCCTTCTGTGACTTAGGGTATGGCTACACTAGCAAAAGTGAGCGAGCCTCTTGGGTACAGTCAGGATGGCTCCTGCCAATATTGTGAAATGTCTTAATAAGATAACCTTTTCAGGATATTGGCAAATTAATCACTTCCCCTGCTTGGCTATGTATAGGCTATTGCTGATGCACTGAATCATTACTTTTTTAAAAAAAAAATTATTTGCCTTCTCTAAAAGAGCTGGTCAAGAAACTGCCTGCAAC
The DNA here is from genome assembly GCA_037013535.1 of Intellagama lesueurii. NCBI lineage: Eukaryota > Metazoa > Chordata > Lepidosauria > Squamata > Agamidae > Intellagama > Intellagama lesueurii. Next base: position 108,305,595 of record JBAJHW010000002.1, on the reverse strand, counting down.
CAAAACTGCCACTGTGGATTTGATTGCAGACAGTTTCTCAACTGTCCGTGTAAGATGGGACAAATAATTTATTATTTATTTTTTATAACTGATGTAGTGCATCAGCAATAGTCCACATACAATTAAAAAAATATCACTTCTCCTGCCCTCTGCCAAACAGGGGAAATTATTAATTTGCCAGTATAATAAAGTGACTTGCTTATTACACCACTTCATGATACTGGCAAACTGAAAGAGGAAGGATTGCTTTGGATCAGTTCCAGAGATCAGAAGCACTGGAACCAATCCAAACCAGAGAGATCCTATATGAATCAGAAAAGTAGACACCCCTTGACTGGGTAGAAAGGTGCAGGTAGGAATGCTCTCGGGGCGGGCTTGTGTGTTCTAGCAAAGAGGCCATCTGATCATCGTCTTTAAGAGTGCACCAGCCTGTCCCTGCAGGGCTCCAAACAGCGAGCTAAACATCCCATGTAGTCAGCCTCTTATAGTGAGAACTTGGAAAAAAGTAGTAACACTGACTGTGGATTTCTGGCAACCATAGTCTTAAAAAAAAAAACTTTTCCAAATTTTGCTACAGTCCAAAGTCGGAAGGGCTGTAGCTCAGTAGGAGTCATGCTTTGCACACAGCTTCTGTTTCCAACACCTCTAGGGAGGAGTGAGAAACTATTTTACTTGAAAGCTGGGAGAACTGCTGCCAGTCAGTGTTGACAATACTAGACTCAATGGAACAATGTTTGATTTAGTGTATGGCAGCTTCATCTATATAAAAGACGAAGCAAAGCCCACACACAAGCACATGTGCGCACACAGGCACACACAATCAACCATACTGGCCAAGCACAGCAAACTTCCACTGACCTAGAACTCTGGAACTCAGCCAGGAGATCTGCTGCACCAGGTCTGAGAAGCTGCTGGAGATTTCCCGCCCCCAAAGAGGCTGTTGTGTGAGAAGCAGCATGAGAGGAACACACTGTCAGCCCTCCAAAGCCCCTCCATTCCACAGCCCTGTCCATTTTGGAACACAAAAGTTACACCAGACCAGAGACCGGTATAAATAAATTCCTTCCCATTGTGTTCAATGTGAGGCAACACACACACAAGAAATAGCTCTCTGCCCTCTCCACCTCCTGCCATGCCCTTTGCACATGCTCCAGCTGGAATGACAAGAGTTCTGGAAGTAGTGTAACTTGGTATATAAACCCCACATTGGCAGTCTGTAGTTTTCATGGCAGATGTGTGGCATGGATCTGCACCTCCTTGGTCTTCCTTATTAAGCCACTTCACAATATTAGAATTCCATCCAAAAGGAGCCAGGCCAAATAGGGTTGTTTGAGCTCCGATATGCCATTTGGATGTGAGGATCACACCAAATGGCATATTGCACTTCTAAATGACCCAAACAACTCTGTGTAGCCCACTCCATAAGAAACTGTATAGAGAAGCCCTCAAATGCATGAAGAGAAATTTGGTTCTATACCTTCGGAACAGCTATTGCAAATAAGAAGTACAGGTGGAGGACATGAAACAATGTTATTGGCTATGAAAAGAAGCAAGACTAGTTTTGCAGCAGCAGCAACAAAAGAGTCATACCAGACTGAGCACCTAACGTTATGCAAGAATTTATTTGCAAGATTATTTAAATTTGTTTCAACCAGGTGAGCAAGAAAGCACTTACTGTTCTTCAGGACATGTGCTGCCTCCTGGAATGGGGTGTTTCAGAGCCCTTCTGAATTCCAGAAGAGGAGCAAAAGATACCTTTAATGGCAATTGTATATGAGATCAGAACAAGGCAGCTTTTAAGTTCTCTTCTCCATATCGCTAATGGGTAGGGACTGACTTAGACTGAAAAGGAATAAGAACAGGTCACAACACAGATTCCCAAATCTAGAGTGAAGACTTTTCAACTTTCTCCCCATGGACTGCCATGGCACAGGCTGTATGATGGGGTGGGGGACACGTGGGCCTACCAGTGTTCTTGGATTACAACTCATGTCAGCGCTAGTCAGCAAACCAAATGGTGCCGACTGACAGGAGTTGTACCTCAACAGCATCTATACGGCCACATCTTCACTGCCTGTGTTGTTAGATGGGCAGAAAACTGGTTGTTGTGGCAAATATAAAATAGATACCTGGACAGTGATTGGGTATAGGGAGCAGCTGAGGGTCAACTTGGGACCTCAGTCATCGTTGCTATGAGAAAGATCTGGACAGGTTCCCACATCTTTTAAGGAGCCTGTGGGACCTCCCGCTCTTCACCAGTCCCCCTTGCCATCAAGGCTGCTAGCCGGCCATTTAGAAACCATGCATCAAGCTATAACAAGTTAGAATTACAGTCTCTGGCTGTGCATTTCCCACATTCTTGCACAATCTTTTGCAAAATTTTAGCTAGTCCTCAGAAAGGCATTTCCCAACCATGGCTGTCAGTTTCCTTTTAATTAACATAATTCCTTCCTGGAACAGAAAGGTGAGAGGAGTGCCATGGATTCAGCAACACTTGCTTACTAGCATGTCCACTTAACCCACATCCACTAAAAGAAAAAAAGAATCAAGATTCCTGTACTCCTTTGTCACTTTCTCTCCTCCAATTATACGAAAATGCTGTGCGTGTTAAATCTATTGAGGCAACCCTTGTGTTGGTGTGAACATTGTTTCCTCTAAGAGTCTAGTGTAGCAATATCAGATTTTCCCCCTCTTGTCCTCTTAGTTATTTCTTTTATTGTATGCCTTCTTTTAGGGATGGAAGGTTAAATCCTGTTACTTGAATTTCCACTTTTCCTACCTGCAAATCCATCCTGTGCCAGTTCTTTGTGGACCTTTTTTTTATTGGAGGGGAATTCATACTCATGTTGTGTGCTTTAGTGTGTTCACTGTAGAAATGTATGCAATGTTTCCCGCACCTAAAATGTGTGCATGTCATTGAACATATTTTTTTTCCTTCTACAAAAATGCTTTACAAGTGAGGAAATGTGTTGGTTTCTAAATGCAATTTGCATATTTTTGTTTCTGTGTTCAGCTCACAGTTGGGGAACATGGTACATCTAAACTGAACAGAATTACTATTGAACACATCCCAGTCTTACTTTCCATTTGGACATGAAGTTTGAGATGTAAATTTTGACCTGGTTCAACCTTGCACAGTCCATGAGAAGGTGCTCCCCTGCACCATAATCTCTGGAATAAAAGGCTGGGGTTTTGTTGGTGGTAGCATCTCAGACAATATGCGCATTTGCAAGACCCTCCCCCTTTTTTGTGTGCTGTTGTGCAAAACTGAAAACAAAGAAAACTACTGCCTTGATGTTGCATGGACTTTTTGAAAATAGAAGCATTAAAGAAGTTGTTGGCCTATTTGTGACCAATCCGACTGTCCTTTTGTGCTTGCTATGTGGGGATTGGGTGCACGTGTGTGTACAGGTGCATGCTTAGCTTCGGAAAACACACTACAAATAACTTTGACAAACTATGCAAACCATGGTGGAGGAAACCCCCTGGTGTCTCACTGTTGTACTAGAACAAAGAGCTCTCACTGTGGTTGGATAGTCCTCCACAGGCTGTATGTCTCAATATTGTGACAGCCTATTGCAACCATCAGTGAGACACTGATAGAATTTCTTTACATCCCTTGATTTTAGTAAGTTCCTAATAAATCTAAGGAAAACTTCCTATTAATTAACGTAATTCCTTCCTGGAACAGAAAGGTGAGAGGAGTGCCATGGATTCAGCAACACTTGCTTGCTATCGTGTCCACTTAACCCACGTCCACTAAAAGAAAAAAAGAATTAAGATTCCTGTACTCCTTTGTCACTTTCTCTGCTCCAATTATACGGAAATTCCAGTTCAAGCTGCTCATATTTCCCACGTCTCCATTTACCTAAGGGAAATGGGGTGGGAGAGAGTTTCCTTGCCTCATGGTGGCAAGAGATGTGAAGTTGGTTGCTGCCAAGCTGGTGCTCACCTTATCTGTGGGTTGTTTGGCAAAGAGAAGTAACATCTGGAAGATGAAATAGAAAGCACATAGTTGGTGAGGTACGGAAGAAGCGCTTAGCCCTTCCTTCTTCAGCCCTGTTACATTCCAAATCCCTCTTTTGTGGGATGCTGGATATATACTTGCACCAGAGTATCCAGCAAAAGCTGAGGGGGGAGTGTAAAGCTGAAGTACAAAAAAAGAAGGAATTGAGCACTTCTCAGAGCTTCTAAAGTTTCTTTTTGGAAAAAAATGCACATTCTGAATGCCCTCCTCCAAAAAACTGTATTTCTAAAAAAGAAAAAGGGACCTATATGCATATGTGGTGGACTTGTGATAATAAGAAAGAAAGAATGGGCACTGATTTTTAAAGAAATTAGAGAAATTATTGGATATAATGTTCAAATATCACCAATTATTGCCCTATTAAATATAATTAAGAATGACCACATTAAAAAAGAACAGAAAGAGTTAATTATTATAATGGTCACAGCAGTAAGACTAATATTTGCCAAGAATTGGAAAAGTGATAAGCAAATTAATCTTGAAGATTGGTATAAAGAAATGTGGAGTTTAGCGATTGATGATAAACTAACATGTGAAATGAAAGTAAGAAGGGGAATGACAAAATATAATAATTTTAAAGAGGTATGGAATTTATATTTGAAGCATGTCTTTGTGAAAGGGAAAGGTCATAAGCCAGCAGAAGAATCAATCTATTTTTGGAGTGGAATGGGGTAAAAAGAGATTAAAAGGATATTTTGCCTACCTAGTCCCGAGGGTGAGGGTGGCACAGGAGGGGACGTATAGGTTTATTGTATTATATGTATACACATTTTATGTTAGTGTTGTCATTATTAACTTTCTTTAATAAAATTATTATAAAAATGTATTTTATATAGAACTCCTTTTTAATTTTTTCATTTATTGCAAACCAAGAGAAAGGAAAAATGGGGGTGAGAGAGAGAAAGAAAGAGAAAAGAAATAAAAGAAAAAACAAGAATACACAAAATATAACAATCATGGGCTAGGCATAAATCTAAATGTAAAATGACTACATGGCTAAAAACATGTTCATTTGGTGCTGGCATTAATAGGATAGATGTTTATGTGTAGCAAAAGTAGCAAGCCCCTTTTTGGACGCACACCTTCAAACGGTGAGAAGGTTTGTGTGTGTCAGAGAAGTTGAGAGCAATGCCATAAGGAGGCTAGACTCCATTATGAGCCTCGACTTCTAGCAGGGCAACTCAAGGTGGAATGTTGACAACTGAGGCACCAGAGTAAGATGTATCCACTCTTTTCAGAAGTAACAGCTGCATCAGCAGAAGAGAACACATAGTTTCAATGGGGATGAGGTGGAGAAACCTCTGGAGGGCAGCTACTGTACAGCTGCAATAGCTGAAGGTGATTCTAGCAGATAATCTTTCACAGACAACAGCAATGTTAGTACTGCAAAGAAGAAGGCAATGATAAACCACTGCTGAACCTTTCTTACCTTGAAAACCCTGTGATGAGACAGTCCAAAACAAAACAAGAGATAGTGCTGGAAGATGAGACTCCCAGAACGGAAAACACTCAATCAGCTACTGGGGGAGAGCAAATAACAAATAACACTGTCACTAATGGCACAACTCAATTATTCTATTATTCTCTGATCCTAGGTTAAAGCTGAAAGGACATCTAGTGGCTGACATGCACACAAGCAAAAGGAAAATCCGATGATGCACAACATATATAATTGGAACATGGACCATTAGAAGTATGAATCAGGGTAAACTGGAAACCATAAAGCAAGAAATGGAATGTTTAAAAATTTCCAGTGCTTAGTGTCAGTGAACTAAAGTGAACTGGAATGGAATGGGACATTTTCAGTCAGACAACTACAAAGTGTTTTATTCTGGAAATGATAAATTCAAAAGAAATGGAGTGGTTATAACACTGAGATAAGATGTAGCACAGACAGTTAGAGGGTACGTATATAATGCAAGTTCTGTTAAAATTATAGGAAGAGGAATGTCTTTTGCCACTAGATAGACAGAACCTAAAGCAGTCTCGGAAAGAAGTGGGGCAATCACGATTGCCCATGAAGGGCTGGTTGAATCAGAATGAGTTTACCAATTGCTTGCGCATGCCCCCGCCCTAAAAAATACAGCTTGTGATAAAGACTCAGGTCTAGAAAATTGAATCCCCATTCTGAAAATTACAACTGCATTTTCTTAAATAAATTACAAAGTGACAAAGGTCCCCATAGGCATTTCCTGAATGTAGCATTTATCTTCTGAAAATAACTTTAAGGAATATAGAATGGGAAGATGCAAAGAATATACAATTCAATTCTTTAAAAAAAAAACAACTCCAGGGTACCCATGATTCAAAAAGCCAGGAAATGGCCCAATATTGCTGTAAAATATTGCACCCATGTTGCCAGCAGAAAAAGGATGCCAAGCTTTACATAGCAAAGTGGCACCTGAATGTTGGCAACACCAATGACAGCATTCAAGATGGTCTACATCCGGGGTCCCCAACCCCCGGTCCACAGCCCGTACTGGGCCGTGGCCTTGGCAGGACCAGGCCGCAGAGGCAGATCTCCCGCCCCCCACGCACACCCCCTCCATGCATGCACACACACACACCCCACATGCACGCACGGGTGCCCCGCCCACCCACGCACACACAATCGGGTGCCCTGCCCACCCGTGCACATGTGCCCTGTCTACCTGCGCACGCACACATGGGTGCCCCGCCCACCCATGCACACACACATGGGTGCCCCACCCACCCACGCACAGGTGCCCCGCCTACCCACACACTGACCCCGCCCACCCACCCAGCCCCCCAAGCGGTGTGCGGTTCGGAAAAGGTTGGGGACCACTGGTCTACAAGATACCCTCTTCTGCTCACTTCCATTCACATTTGTTAAAAAGCAGATGGAGTTGAGTGTCATCAGCACACTAGTGGTACCAGGCCACGAAATTCTGGACAGCCTCTTTCAGGTTGTTCATGTATATATGAAATTGTATGGGGAATCATGGAACACTGAGACACTCCACAGTGTCAATGTGTTGAACAGAAGTCCCGCAGCACTACTAGCATTCACGAAGTGACACCATGCAAAGGGAAAGTACCAGAGGCTGACTCCTTTTTTCATCAGTTCACAACTTCTCACCCAAACACAAAGCAATTGTCAGGGCTGTTTTTCAACAAGTGGGAAAGGCAGTGAGCAGAAGAGGGTATCCTGCAGACCATCTTGACTGCTGCCATTGGTGTGGTCAACATTCAGGCTGCCTTTTGCTACATAAAGTTCGGCATCCATTTTCCTGCTGGCACCATTGGCACAATATTTTGTAGCAATACTGGGTCATTTCCTGGCTTTTTGAATTGTGGGTACAGATGCACAATATCCCACATTCATAAATGAGAGGTTTCTTGAAGAACTGAATTTCCTTGCTTTTTAAAATGGGAGTTTAAATATACATACTCTACCCACAAATTCAATCAGAAATTTCCCTCATATAGAAGTACCCAGTGGTAGAGGATTCCAGATGAGCATATGATCTGTACTATGGTTACTGGGAGAAGACAGAAGCGAGAACCGCTTGGATGTGGCTATACTCCCTCTTTGCCAAAATATTTTGAAGGGCTGAAATGGTGCAGCAAAGGTATCAGTAGATACAACACATACAATGGAGAAACAAATACACCCTTTAACCTCTCGGTTAAACGAATGTTGCCATGCCCGCTCCACCAAATGCAGACTGGACAGCTATGCTCCAATTTTACATCCCTTTCTTTGAGTTAGGCAAGCTGAGGAAGAAAGGTTGCATTGGACCAAAACTTCTACAGATATGTCGGGTACATGCTTTCCAAAATATGCCCTTTGCTTGTTGAAATTAAAAAAAAAAAGGAAAAGGTTGGAGTTAGCAAAGAGTGTCACTGGAAACCAAGGTCAAAATCATGCATACTATGTGAAAGGAAGATAGTGAAGAAAGACAAGGGGGGGGGGAGGAATCAAGTCATTTGAAATGTGATGTTGGTAGAGATACTAAAGACAGCAAGAAAAGCAGAAAAGTGGGTGCTCAGTCAAGTCAAGCCTGAACTCTCAATCCAGCAAAAATGAGTAAATCGTACCATGCATATATGATAGAAATGTCAGCATTCCAAATAACTGAACTATTTGCATGGCATAGCATTCTGACCAATTAGAATGTGTCTGGAGTCATTATTTCTGTGTTGTAATCCATGAGAACAAATGAGGCCTATAACTGGACAGTGATCTCGGAATCATTCTAGTTAAAATTCATGTGGATCCATGAGGATCTGTGCATCAGATCCATGTTTTTACACCACTGCAAAACCCTGCCCTGGGGGACCCATGATTTCTGTGGTGTAGTCTGTGGGCACAGGTAGGCCCTATGACGAATAGTGGTTTGGGGATGTTTCTGTGCCAGAATCATGTGGATCCAAGAACTGCTGGATAGCTCAGTGGTTTAGGTCTGTAGCTATGAAGCCAGAGGTTGGGTGTTCAATTCCCCACTGTGCCTCCTTGTTAGGGGCTGGATTTGAAGATCCATAGGGTCCCTTCCAGCTCTGCAGTTCCAAGGTGGTGGTGGTGATCTGTGCCTTGGATTGGTGTTTTTGCACCACTGCAAAGCCATGTGCCCAGGGACCCATGGTTTCTGTGTTGTAATCTATGGGCATAAATGGGGCCTATGACAGGACAGTGTTTGGGGGATAATCCTGCATAAAAATCATGTGGATCCACGAGTCTCAGTGCATCAGAACCATGTTTTTACACCAGTACAAAGCCATGCACTGGGGGCCCAATGATTTCTGTCTTGTAGTCTGTGGGTACTGGTGGTCTGTATGATTGGACAGTGGTTTGTGGATGATCCTGCAGAACAATAATGTGGCTCCATGAAGATCTTTGCTTTGGATGCATGTTTTTGTACCACTGCAAAGCCATGCGCTGAAGGACTCACAATGGTAATAACACTGCTTGGGGGGGAGCTTTATCTAAATTAGGGGATGAAATCCCCTGAAAATGTCCCCCAAACCCTTTTTGCTCATCATTATGATTTCATTACACTCATCCTCAAATAACTGGTTATAGGTATTACTGCCTGTTACACATTCTTTCCAATCTCTGGCACACTTCTGCAAATCCTCTCCTCTTAATATCAATATAGTCAGCATAATGATAACTGCTTGGTATTACCTGCCACTTGCCCTAGTGCAAGATTTTGAATGCTTTTTTTTAAGCCACAGGAGTCCTATTGGGTATAAGTGCATTACCTCACACTGTAATTTTCCCTCCTCCCTTCACCAACCCAGGAACTAAGGAAATACTAATAATCTGAGGGAAATTTCACCTGAACTTTTAAGGGAGCCTCCTGAGTACATTGTAATTTGGAGAGGGAGCAGAATGACTTTTTAATAAATGTTAAGAGCTGCTTTATGGATAAGACATGTTATTTCCTCTGGGTGTAGCCTCGCCTTGTGCTTTTGATCCAAGTGCAGACTGGGTTGCTACAATGCCATAAACATTCATATTGCAGGTATCTTTATTGAGAATTGTCAATTGTTTTATATCTCTGTCAATTGTTTTGTATCTCTGGTAGTTGGCACCATAAAGCTGTGTTCAATTGATCCCCTGTTGCTTGTGAAGAGAATGCTTCAGTGAAGGCAACATTAGTCTACGTTTTATTTAAAATATACTTCAGATGTTGATTATAAGACGCATACGGCTTTCTTCTCACCTGTACTATTTGTTTCTAATATGGAGAATGCCCTTTGGGAATAATGAACAGCAGCCATCTTACAATGCGATTTGAGCCTTTTTCTATCAGTGATGCCTTCTTACATTCCATGTACAGCAAACAGGCCAATTGCTACTCAAAAGTGTAGGCGAACAAAAACCAGAAATTGGAAATGGCAATATTAAAAAAACAGTGAACATTTCAAACTCCCAGCGCACTCAGTTATTGATCTTCAAAGTGGACACTGTGGAGTACACAAAACTCAAAGGGAGACTGGAAAGGGGTACTACCGAGTTATGGTGCATTCCAATCTTTCATCAGGGGCATGCATTATGATAAAGGTTTGTTATCAGATGCCATGTATTTATTTATTTATTTATTTATTAGATTTATATACCGCCCATCTAGAACGTGTCTACTCTGGGCGGTTTACATATAGTATAAAAATAAACTAAGATAAAATCCAGATTAATCCAAGATGGGAAAGGAAAAAAGAAGGGGGGGGGGGAAAGAAGAGGAAGAAGAAGGAGAGAAAGGAAAAAGAAGAAAAGGGGAGATAGGCTAGGTAATGGCTGTAGGGAAGGCCTGCCTGTATAGCCATGTCTTCAAGTTAGTCTTGAAGGCCCTCAGCGAGGGAGCCAAGCGGATCTCAGCAGGTAAGTTGTTCCAAAGGCGAGGGGCCACTGCCAAGAAGGCCCGATTTCTGTTTTTTTCCCACCGGGCTTCTCTTGGCATTAGGTCCCTCAGCCGCCCAGCCTGACTGGAGCAGGTGATAAGGGTAGAACTGGGCGGAAGAAGGCACTCTGCCAGGTATCGAGGTCCTAAACCATTAGGGGCTTTATATGTAATGGTTAACACCTTGAAATCAATGCGGAAGCGGATAGGTAGCCAGTGTAAGGCGGCCAAAGTGGGGGAAATATGGTGAAATATTTTCACCCCTGTTAATAGCCTGGCCGCCGTGTTCTGGACCATCTGAAGCTTCCGCATTAGTCTCAAAGGAAGCCCCACGTAGAGAGTGTTACAGTAGTCTATTCTTGAGACTACGAGCGCATGGACCAGCGTGGTGAGCGCCCCCGTGTCTAGATAGGGACGCAGCTGGATGATCCGCCAAAGATGTAAGTGGGCAGACCGAACCACGGATGCTATCTGGGTCTCCATGGTAAGCGTCGGGTCAAGATGGACCCCCAGACTGCGAACCGAATTCTTTGTGGTGAGAGTCACCCCCCCAAAAGAGAGGGAGTTCCTCAAACCACTGGCATCGGGGCTCCCCACCCACAGGACCTCCGTCTTGTCCGGGTTCAACCTTAGTCCATTCGACTGCATCTATTGCAGAACGGCCTCCAGGCAGCACCCAAGGGACGGAAAGGCATCCACTGCAGATGGAAAAAAGGAGATGTAGAGCTGGGTGTCATCACCATATTGGTGACACGAAGCTCCACATCCCCGGATGACCCCCCCCCTCACGACCTCATATAGATGTTAAACAGCATTGGGGAGATGATCGAACCCTGTGGGGCCCCACAACTGAGGGACCACGGGGCCGATACATTCTCCCCAAGCTGCACTCTCTGGGGACGGCCCTCCAAGAAGGACCGGAGCCAAGTGAGAGCAAGGCCACCAATCCCCAACTCGGAGAGCCTCCCCAGGAGGATACCATGGTCGACGGTATCAAAGGCGGCTGAGATATCAAGGAGGACGAGCAAGGACATTTTGCCCCTGTCAGCCTCCCTCAGTAGGTCATCCAGCAGTGAGAGCAAGGCCACCAATCCCCAACTCGGAGAGCCTCCCCAGGAGGATACCATGGTCGACGGTATCAAAGGCGGCTGAGATATCAAGGAGGACGAGCAAGGACATTTTGCCCCTGTCGGCCTCCCTCAGTAGGTCATCCAGCAGGGCGACCAATGCTGTTTCCGTGCCACAGCCTGAAGCCTGACTGAAACGGATCCAGGGCATCGGTTTCATCCAAGAGAGCCTGAAGCTGGTCGGCCACCACCCTCTCAACTACCTTGCTGAGAAAAGAAACATTGGCGACGGGCCTATAATTACCAATGTTGTCCGCTGCCAAGCTCGGTTTCTTTCTAATGGGTCTAATGAGCGTTTCCTTAAGGGCTCTTGCCCTCAAGAAGAGACCCATTTATTATTTCAGTGGCCCATTCAGTTATCACTGGCCTGGAAGCTTTGATTAGCCAGGCCGGGCAAGGGTCAAGGGAGGAGGTGGTGGCTCGGCAGCGATCAAGGGCCTTGTCCACCTCTGTGGACATCACAGGTTATTAGTTTACTTAATGCTAGGAAGTCCATCTTGCCAGTTTTGTACATACCAGGACCAAGTACACAACTGTCGATGTTAGTCTGTTTTGCATTTAACTTTGCTCTGACATCAGTCTATATAATCTGACCAAACTGACAACTATGTATACCACAGAGAGAGAGAGAGAGAGAGAGAGAGACAGACAGACAGGCAGGCAGCCCTTGAATATTCTGAATAAAACTTCATGCACCTGGTGAAATGGGTTACACTCCAGGAAAACTTATGGTATCATTATCATCATCTTAGAACTGCAGAGCTGGAAGAGACCTTACGGGTCATTGAGTCCAGCCCCTGTTAAGGAGGCAGAGTGGGGGAATCAAACTCCCAACCTCTGGCTCCACATTCAGATGCCTAAACCACTGAGCTCTCCAGCAGTGCTCCACAACATAATTGTGCCAGACTTTAAGGTCCAGAGGACCCTTTATTGTTTTGGCCATACACCAGTATATGCATCTGCACTGTGAGATAAAATGCCTCGTATGGAAAGCGCGCCCAGTTCAATTCCTGGCATCTCCTATTAAATGATTTTGGGAAGCCGAGTCAAGCAGGAGTGCAGTGCTTTCAGTTCAGTGGCAGCAACTTTGATGCTAAGCAAGTTTGCTTAAAGCACATTCCAACGGAATCAGCGGAACTTAATTAGACATAAATGTATTTAAGATACGTTGCTTCCAAACAGAAGTCTCAGGGCCGGGGGGGGGGGGGGCATCTTTGCATTAAAGCACAAATGTGTTGGCATAATTAAATTGTAAACTACTCAGAGAGTGCTTTCAGCACTATGCAGTAGTATATAAGCAGCACACTTTGCTTTATGAAAGCAACACACATGATTCATAAGGAGGTTTTCTAAGTCCTGTGCTGTTGCCAGGAATCATAGACAGCTCAATGCCAGCCTATGGACATCCCCCCCCCCCCCCGCTTGTGCAACTAGTTGTAATACTGATGCTTCCCTCCCAGTGTCCCTCCAAATAGTGTCATGGATCCAACTGTATCCACTCAACAAGTACTTTTATTCACTTCTTGTCTCTTTGATCCCTTCTCTTACTCCTTGCTTTTTGATGAACCAATATCAGATGAGCACAGTGCACTTACAAAACCCATGTGCCAGCTGGAAATGGGTAGAGAGAGGCGTTTGGGCTGTAAACTCATGTCACACATAAAAATCAAATGTATCTACTCCCCCAGTGCTGCCCCCCACAAGAACTGCCACCCTGTCTGCAGAACTGAAGACCCCCAGCAATTCTCTAGTACCTCAGCTAAAGACCTGGCAATTCTAGACGTAAGCCAAGGCATCTTTGCCCAGTGGGCATTCAGTGATCTGTGATAAGTAGACTGAGAAAGGTTTATAATTTCCACCCCTCACCTACCTCCACAATTTATATCACAGTGTCTGTGGGTTTGAAAAAAATAAAAAATAGCACTTTCAAACAAATAGTACCTTCAGCATGACATGGCGCTGTGCACACTTGCCTGCCTGTTAGAGTTGCCCTCTTTCACAACAAAACACAATCACCTGGCCCTGTCATTTTAAGAGGCTTGGTGGGGACTCAAGGGAAGGCCTTCTCTCTTACTGCTCCCAGATTTTGGAACTCCCTCCCACAGAAGGCCAGGCTTGGCCCATCTCTGTTGTCCTTCCACAAGCAGGCAAAAGACCTTTCTCTTCAGGCAGGCTTTCCCTGAGTGACTGGCTGCCTGAGCGGGGTTTTTTATTGAACCGTTGTACCTTACTGGTTTGAATGTGTTTTGGTGTTGCTTATGTTTTTTGCATAGTATTTGTTTGATCCTTTTTAGTATTTATACACTCACTGTCGTTAGCTTTAATGTTGTCTTTTAATGATGTAAGCCACCTTGGGTCCATTTAAGGAGAAAGGCTGGGTAAAAAATATAATAAATAAATAAATAAATATCGGTATAGGGTAGGTGGGGCTCGTCAGCCTTGGAAGGCAGCCCATCTAGGAGAAGGAAAACTCCGATTTCAAACCTCCACTGCCTTGTGGCTATATCCACTGATGGAAAAGGCTTCAGGAGTCAACCTCGAGGCAAAATCCGGAGCCGGAGTCCCGGAGGCAGTTCGTGTCGTTCTGGCAACTCCTGCGACGTCGCTGGAACCAGTTGTATTGGCTCTTGCCTTTCCATTGGACTATTTCAGCGACGTGGAGAGGGGGGATTTGCTGCTTGGGTAACAGCCTATCCTCCATATTATTTTACCCAGACTTCGTGCTCTGGAGAGGACACTCCAGCTTCGCATACAGTGTCGCTAGATGCTGTTCCAAGTCCTCCATACAGAGCACGTTACCATAGTCTCTCGAGACTGAAGGATGCCTAACTAACTAATCGGTATAGGAGTGCACTGTAATATTTCTTGACCAGTGATAATAAAATGTTATTCCAGTGCCATATTTTCCCATGAGAGTAGTCTGGGGGGATTTTAAGAGCAGATTTTATAACTTTCTTTGGCCGGCATAGTCTCATTCAAGAAAGAAGCCCAGCAGATTACAAACAAACAAACCTGTCATGCCAAGGTTGCAGTGGCCTGTCTTACCGGAAGAGCCCTGCCCAAAGACAGCACGCTACTGCTCCCTTGGATACATCAAAAGTTCACTCATTAGTGCATTGCTAAATACATCATGTCACAAGTATTACAAAAGCTGAAACAGTTTTCAATTAGAGATCCTCAGGAAGGCTGCCAAGATGTCATTCTGGATGGAGCTTTGTGCATTATCAGGTTCACAAAAACTAAAAAGGCTCTATAATCACATATTAACATGACCAGATGGGAGCACTTAGTCCTTTATGAAATTTCCTGCTATGTTGACTATCTCAGCAGTGGTTTAAGACTTGGCCACACACTGTCCTCATTTCTACATTTCTTAGATGTAGAAATGAGTACAGTCCTTTCCTAAGGACTAAGAAAACCAGGGCCCTCCAGATGGCATTAGATTCAGCCTGTTGTCGGCCTGACCAGTGCTAAGGGGTTATGGGAAATATTAATCACAAACATTCGGTGGTCTCTGTTGCATTCAAAGATACTAGCAGATACTCATTTTGTAGGAGGTTTCTTACCAAGAGAGTCCTACATGTCATCGGATATTGCACAAAGATGACCATGCTCCTCAACTTTCTCAGTTCCTCTCCATTCATATAAGTAAGGTTAACCAGTATAGCATATTTTTTGAGGTATGCCATTATTAACTATCTTCCTTTACTTGAATTGCAAGATTTTCAAAAGGGGTGAGAGGGCACACAATCTGAGCTCTTTACAAAGGGCTGGGAAATAACATGAACTACCATCTTTAACCCTGAGAGTTTCTAATTTCCTCTCTTGGGACCCTTTCACCCTGTAACTGTTCCTTAATGTATCCCTTATACTTTGTTGGCAATCTTTTTTTCACCTGTTAAAATTTTTAATATTTTTCCCCCAAAAATTGGCGTTCCCACCTTGCAGCCACCTTAGACACGGCAACCACTCTTGGCAGGTGCCTTTTCCTGTGAACTTTTGTAACTGTTTGGAAATGCAGGTTAAAAAAGGCCACCACCTATGCATGGAATGACTGTGCCTGTATTTCTCAGGCTGCTCTAACCCTCCGTGCCAGAAAGCTGGTCACGGAGTAGGGAGAAACTACACAATCTGTCCAAGCCACATGATTGTGTAACTCTCATGCAGGCCTCAGATTACACCATGAGGAACTGGCTACCACACTGACGCAGATAAACTGTGAGTTTATCAGCAGTGATTTTCAGCACCCAGTGAGACAGCTCTTGTGAATGCTCATGGAATACATCAAACTATGGTGAAATTTTCCAATTCCTAAATCACAATAGACTGTTGTAAATTTACACATATATATGAATTAACATTTCCCATGTTACATGCTGTCAAGTCACAACCAACATATAACCCTAACAGAATTTTCAAGGTAATATTTAAGAAGTGGTTTTACCAGTTATACCCCATCCTCATGATTTTTCATAACTGAACGGGGATTTTAAACCTTGATTTCCTGAGTCCTAATCTATTCCTAATCAAAACTATCCATTCTAAAGGAAATCAACCCTGAGTGCTCACTGGAAGGACAGATCCTGAAGCTGAGGCTCCAATACTTTGAACAGTGCAAAGATATAGAGGGAAATAATAGAAAGGGAAAAACCAGAGATCTGTTCAAGAAAATTGGAGATATTAAAGGAACATTTTGTGCAAAGATGGACATGATAAAGGACAAAAATGGTAGGGACCTAACAGAAGCAGAAGACATCAAGAAGAGGTGGCAAGAATACACAGAGGAATTATACCAGAAAGATCTGGATGTCCCGGACAACCCAGATAGTGTGGTTGCTGACCTTGAGCCAGACATCCTGGAGAGTGAAGTCAAGTGGGCCTTAGAAAGCATGGCTAACAACAAGGCCAGTGGAGGTGATGGCATTCCAGTTCAACTATTTAAAATCTTAAAAGGTGAGGCTGTTAAGGTGCTACACCCAAATATGCCAGCAAGTTTGGAAAACTCAGCAGTGGCCAGAGGATTGGAAAAGATCAGTCTACATCCCAATCCCAAAGAAGGGCAGTGCCAAAGAAGGCTCCAACTATTGTACAATTGCACTCATTTCACACGCTAGCAAGGTTATGCTCAAAATCCTACAAGGTAGGCTTCAGCAGTATGTGGACCGAGAACTCCCAGAAGTACAAGCTGGATTTCGAAGGGGCAGAGGAACTAGAGACCAAATTGCTAACATGCGCTGGATTATAGAGAAAGCCAGAGAGTTCCAGAAAAACATCTACTTCTGCTTCATTGACTACGTAAAAGCCTTTGACTGTGTGGACCACAGCAAACTATGGCAAGTCCTTAAAGAAATGGGAGTGCCTTACTACCTTATCTATCTCCTGAGAAATCTATATGTGGGACAGGAAGCAACAGTTAGAACTGGATATGGAACAACTGATTGGTTCAAAATTGGGAAAGGAGTACGACAAGGCTGTATATTGTCCCCCTGCTTATTTAACTTATATGCAGAATACATCATGCGAAAGGCTGGACTGGATGAATCCCAAGCCGGAATTAAGATTGCCAGAAGAAATATCAACAACCTCAGGTATGCAGATGATACCTCTCTGATGGCAGAAAGTGAGGAGGAATTAAAGAACCTCTTAATGAGGGTGAAAGAGGAGAGCACAAAAAATGGTCAGAAGCTCAACATCAAAAAAACTAAGATAATGGCCACTGGTCCCATCACCTCCTGGCAAATAGAAGGGGAAGATATGGAGGCAGTGACAGATTTTACTTTCTTGGGCTCCATGATCTGCAGTGATCATGGAGCCCAAGAAAGTAAAATCTGTCACTGCCTCCATATCTTCCCCTTCTATTTGCCAGGAGGTGATGGGACCAGCGGCCATGATCTTAGTTTTTTTGATGGTGACAGCAGCCACGAAATTAAAAGACACCTGCTTCTTGGGAGGAAAGCGATGACAAACCTAGACAGCATCTTAAAAAGCAGAGACATCACCTTGCCGACAAAGGTCCGCATAGTCAAAGCTATGGTTTTTCCAGTAGCGATGTATGGAAGTGAGAGCTGGACCATAAAGAAGGCTGACCGCCAAAGAATTGATGCATTTGAATTGTGGTGCTGGAGGAGGCTCTTGAGAGTCCCCTGGACTGCAAGGAGAACAAACCTATCCATTCTGAAGGAAATCAACCCTGAGTGCTCACTGGAAGGACAGATCCTGAAGCTGAGGCTCCAATACTTTGGCCATCTCATGAGAAGAGAAGACTCCCTGGAAAAGACCCTGATGTTGGGAAAGTGTGAAGGCAAGAGGAGAAGGGGACGACAGAGGACGAGATGGCTGGACAGTGTCATCGAAGCTACCAACATGAATTTGACCCAACTCCGGGAGGCAGTGGAAAACAGGAGGGCCTGGCGTGCTCTGGTCCATGGGGTCACGAAGAGTCGGACATGACTTAACGACTAAACAACAGCAACAGTTGCAGTTGCAGTTTAAAGAAATGCAGTTGCTATAATCACTGCAGCTTTTAGACAGTATTTGTTTACTTTTTAACTTCCTTGTTATTCAAAAGTAACCCAGACAACTCAATTCAGTACTCTTTAAAAGTATTAGAATGCTGAAAGCTGTTAGCCCATGGTACAAAACACACATAACTGGTGACCCCACACCCCATATAAACAGATTAATTAAAAATTGTCACACGGCAGGCAGAATAAAATTATTCCTCACTACATTTCAACCTAGAGCTCATCTACACTATGTGTGTGTTCAACTTTCTTTGCACCTATGACAACGGTACTTTTCCCAGTGTCTAAATGATGCAAGGCTGAAACTGGCACCACCTGAGTCAAAGTGGGACTTTGTGAGTTTTGTTGTTGTTGTTTTTTACACCAGCACCAGAGTCCTGCTCTTCTGCACTGTCGTGTACAGTGATATTTCCCCAAGGGTGTGTTTCCACTGGTGCCAACAATAACTGTCAACTTTGACTAACAAAAGCAATTAGAAAAGAGGGTGATACCTAAAAGCTGATAAGCAGAACAAATATTCAAGTGGTGCCTTGTATAAGTTGAGAAGGTGTTATCAAAGGTGTCTTGCTAATTTGTCTTTAGGCTAGGCTTAGCACAACGTACACATTCTGCTTTGGATTACCTGTGTGCTATTTGTAATGGATACCGTTTATCCATCCACAGAGGACAAAATTTTATTACCACTGAAATTTAGTGAAAAGTTCACCACTGGCTGAGACTTACAAGCCAGCACTTGGAGTAATTATTTAATTAGACCAGGCCTTCCAGAATTCCTCCATCAGCATGGCTGCTTCAGCTGTAGTCCGTGTATCTTTTCCATTACAGACATGCTACAAACCAGTGAAGAGGAAATAAGTGTCTTCCTTTTTCATACAGATAGAATCACCTCTGACTTAAGCCACAGCTATGTTATGGTTGTCATTGCACAGCTGTTGCCAAACACAGCAGCCATACAACTCCTCCTCTATTCTCAGCAATCTTTAGGAAGCTAAAAAAAGTGATGTGTCTTCATCATCTTGTTGTGAGTTTATTTCCTCTAAAAATGGCAGCCCAGTAAGATACAGAAAAGATATTCAAAACACACAGGCTTGATTCTAAACGTTTTGCTACCCGAGATGAAGGACATGACAGCCCATTCCACTTATAGAAGCTGAGGAGATGAACAATAGGGTATTCCTTCAATACTGGTGAAAGACTAGTATCTGGTAGCACATCCTGAGCGCAGCAGGCCATATTAATGGGCACAGAACAGACTCCGTGGTATATCCACTTCTGTTTTCCAACACCAACATGTTGCTCTCTATGTATTCATTTGTTTTTAATGGTTTTACATTGGGTTGGTTATATGAGTTTATGATTTTTAGCTACTTGTAGTTTTATTTTTGTGTGCTGGCTGCATAGCTTGGTGAGTTAGTCATCTAATGGCAGAGCCAGAGGTTAGGGGTTCAATTCCCCACTTTGCCTCCCAGAAGAAGAGCTAGCCTGTGTGGCTTTGGGCAACCTGTACAGTACCAGAAGAAGGGAATGGCAAACCACTTCCGAGTACACTATACCTAGAAAACCCTGCAATAGGTCACCATAAATCAGAACGGACTTGACAGCACACAAATATGTTGAAATCAATGCTGTCCTACTTTGGGCACATCATGAGAAGGCAGGATTCTATGGAAAAGTCAAAAATACAGTACTGGGAAAAGTTGAAGGCAGCAGGAAAAGAGGAATACCTAATATGAATTGACTCCCTAAAGGAAGGTATAGGCTTGAGTTTGCAAGAAATGATCAGGGTTGTTGAGGACAAGATATTCTGGAAATCGCTCATTCTTAGAGTCACCAATAAGTTGGAGGCAACTTGATGACACATAACAACGTGCATGCATGTGTGTGTAGATATACTGTGCTTCCTTATAGAGGCTGGACTCAATGATCCATAGAGTCCCTTTCAGCTCTACAGTTCTAACATGATGATATACACATCATGCAGACACACACATATTATACATTTTTACACATGAGAGGGAGGGAGGGAAGGAGAGGGAGAGTAATAAAGTCTAACCTTGGAACATAATCCAAAAGAGCAGCAGGAACGCGTGGCTGGGAGGAATGCATAAAAATCAAGGCATGATTCACATTGGAATGCATGATGTTCACCTCCTTTGGTTTCAGACTGCAGATGAAACTCAAGTTCACCTGCATAGCATTGAAAGGTGTGGAAGAGCCCTTGTAAGAGAAATCACACTGCATTTTTGAAACAGTGCCACGTGACTGAAAATATGCTGGCATTCAGTTTCAGATTTCCTTGCAGTGCCATGAAATTCACAGGGAAGTCTAAGGAACAGATCTCTTCACATAATAGACATATGCTTCACTTGTACAAATATACGTAGTATAAACTGGCCAAGGCAAAGAGGCAGTCCCGAAACCAGCAAAATCAGGGAGCTGGACAGGGAACAGATTGTATTTGTCTTCAGTGTGGAAGGGATTGTCACTCTTGAATTAGCCTTCTCAGCCACACTAGACGCTGTTCCAAGTCCTCCATACAGAGCACGTTACCATAATCTCTCGAGACTGAAGGATGCCTAATCAGTATAAACTGGAAATAAAGTCAGACTGTTGAATAATCCAGTTCCATCTTCTGTTTTCCCAACAAAGGGGAGGGAGGAACAGCAGACATCAAGCAACATGACAGAGATGTATAAAGTTGTCATGTGGATGAAATCAAGAATGTTTTACTTCCTGTCTATTGATGTTACAATCTTCTGATGAAGCATTGTAGTAGAAGATTCAGGACAAACAAAAAGAAATATTGCTTCACACAGTGTACAGTTTAACTATGGAGTTCACGGCTACATCATGATCACCATTTTTAATAGGTTGGTTGGTTGGTTGGTTGGTTGGTTTATTTATAAGCCGCCTTTCTCCCCATCGAAGACCCAAGGTAGCTCACAACAGATAAAACTATAAAACAAACACAGTTTTAAAATACTGTATAAATATCATATTTAAAAACAATTAAACCTATGTTAAGATTAAAAACCAGTGCTAATGAGGTGAAACAACTTCATAAAAGAAAAAGGCTGACGTCACTTCCGCTCGGGAGGAATGGGCAGCTAAGAACTAAACCTCCGCATCGCCGATATGGTAAACAACTTTTAAAATGCATTTCTTCCTTTTGAAGACTGGTTTTTTCTGCATAAACCTTTGGAGGGAAAGATAAGGAATGTGTACATCTAGTTAAACTCTTTAAATACTGTGTTGATTTAAAGTGGAATACTGCTTTCGTTTTTGAGTCTGATAAGCTGTTAGAGTTTTTAGAGCCCTGCTTCTAATGAGAGCTTCCAACAACAATATTCATTCCTAATTATTCTTCTCTATGCCAAAGAGGAAGGACAAGGCTGTTAAAATTCCTGCTTGGACAAGAGATAAAGCTTTAGATAAAACTTCTTACAAGCCGTCGGATCGCAGCCTGGAACACTTGAGGAGGGTGGAGACTGCATTAGAAAAAAAAGAGTCAGAGAGCAAAGTCTCACCATCCCAAGCTGTAGATAAGCAAGAAGCAATGGACGAACTGACACGGGTTGTGAAGGACATGTCCTGTAAAATAAGTCAGGAGTTTGAGCAAGCAGCGAGATGAGCCAAGTCTATTGAAATGAGCATTAATAAACTTCAAGATCAAGTCGTAGGAATGACACAGGAGTTGAAAATTGTCAAACAGAAAGTTAAGGAAGTGGGAGACAGGGCAGAAGCAAATGAGACCAAGATAAGCAGGTTGGATGAGAGAATCAGCGAAACAAACAAAAAGCTGATTTATCTGGAAGACAATTCCAGAAGGTCCAACATTAAAATAATGAATTTTCAATTGCAACATGGACAAGACCTCAAAAAAGAGATTATAATGTGGGTTAACTCCATAACAGGCATACAACACTTGGATGAACAGGACATAGAAAGAGCTCATTTTGTTGGTAATCCCAAAAGCCCAAGGACAAGACCAGTGGTGGTGAAGTTTTTTAATTATACAAAAAAGAACAATTTATGAGAGAAATTAAACAAAAACAAGACCAGCTGGTCTACAGAGGCACTAAGCTGCAGATTTTCCAAGATTTAAGCAGTGACTCTTTAAATTGGAGAAAATCTATGAAGCCTGTTACAGCAGTATTGATCAAAAATAATCTCAAATACCAATGGGGTCATCCTGTTTCTTTGAAAATTTGGAAAGATCAGGTTCTGTTTAAAATCTAGTCATGTGAAGGTAAAGACCTGTTGAAGGCGTGGAAACTCTGGCAGGAGGCAGGAGTTAACTCCGACTTCAAGCAAAAAAACAGAAGATTGAAGCAGAAAGAACCAGATTCCTGAAGGGTTAGAAGACGGACCACTTGTTGTCTCCCCCCCTTCTAAATCTTGTAATTTTTTTTAACTTTTACTTTTCTTCTCTCTTTCCTTCATTCATTTATATCGATTTTTTTCCACTTTCTTTCTTTCTAGTTTTTAATATTAACTATACTAATTATATTAATAATAGATAGCAACAGTAATAATAAAACTAAAATTATTAATAATTCTGGATTTTAATTGTTTGTTTACTTATAATTACAGGGGAGAGAGGGGGTGGAGAAGGGGGCTTCAGTGTTATCAAATATTAAGAAGAAATGTGAAAATTTGATGAAAAGAGCAGAGGCGAGGTTCTGGTTGCGGTTCTGCTGGAGAATGGTGGCGTGTCCTCCCTTTTGCCCTTGCTAGTAGTTATAGCGGGGGAATACAGTCAACCCTCGACTTACGAATTTAATCCGTTCCGGATTAACGTTCGTATGTCGAAAAGTTCGTATGTCGAACTATGCATTCCCATAGGAATGCATTGAAAACCCATTAATCCGTTCCGGCCGAAGAAAAAAATACCCCCCCCAAAAAGAAATTAAAAATAAAACACTTGCAGTCCCACGCTGGGACTGCAAAACACACACACACACAGAACAAAAACATCCAAAAATAAACATTTGAGCAAGTCCCACGGTGGGACTGCAAAAAAAAATCACCAAAAAAACCAACAACACAGAAACATACCCCCCCCAGCCCAAACCTACCCTCCAAAACCCACCCAGAACAACTTTTTTAAAAGAAAAAACAGCAGCACCTTACCTTCCGAAGCCTCCCTAGCAAAGCACCAGCACCTGCGGCTTCTCCTTCCTCCTCTTGCGCAGCTCCGGCGGCGCTTACTCGCGAGTAGACCCGCACCAGGAATGGGCAGGGAGCGCACCGGACTGGCGCCCCCCCCATCGCCCGCCGCTGCCTTTTTTCCTGCTGGGCAAGCCTCTGAGACCCAGCGCCGATCAGCTGAGAGGCGGGGAGAGGGGGGCGGGAGCGGAGAACAGCACAAAATGGCTGCCGGGAAGGCAGGGAAATAAAACATGGTGCTTCTCCCCTGCCCCCGGGAGGCTTCTGAAAGTGGCGCTTGCTGCGGGGGGAGGGGGGAGGGAGGTTCCCTGCCTTCCCCGTGGGTTTTTTCCCTGTTCGTAACTTGGAAAAAGTTCTCAAGTCGAGTCTGTTTTTTTCCTATTAGAGTGGTTCGTAAGTTGAAATGTTCGTATCTGGAGCCGTTCGTAAGTCGAGGGTTGACTGTATGGTGGGGTGGGAAAAAAGATAAATGTTCAGTGGGTTGTTAGGGGTAAAGTATTATATGTTTGGGTTATGTTGAGTTTAATTTTTAGTGTATTTTTGCTTGTTTGTTGGGGGGATGGGTTGCACACGGGGGCTGTTAGGAGGAGAGACTTTGAACTGAAATGGGCAAGAGAATAACACTAGCCACTTTAAACATGAAAGGCCTGGGATCAATAGTGAAAAGAAGAATAGAAGCATTATTGAAGAAAAATAAGGTGGACATTGCCTTTTTGCAAGAGACTCATCAATCAGAAGATGGAGTCAATGGGCTGAAGATGAATAATATAGATATTTATGAAAAAACTTTGGAACGTCTAAATCTAGAGGTGTGGCAATCATAATTTTTAAAAATTGTGTATTTACAGTGAAACAGGTAGTAAAAGATTGTAATGGTAGATTTATAATAATACAGGGTAAAATGGGTTTGGAAGAATATACTTTGGTTAATGTTTACGCACCTAATAATAAACAAGGAGATTTTTATGACATGGTTATTAAAGAAATGGAGAAGGTAAAGAAGGGTTATGTTATTATGGCAGGGGATTTCAATATGGTTATGGATAAGATAAAGGATAAAACCTTTTATGATTGGAATGATGTTCTCCAAAGAAACACAATATTGAGCAAGAAGGTAAAAAATAACCACTTGAAAGATATTTGGAGGGTAATGAAAGGTGATGAAAGAAGATATACTTATTTTTCAGCAGTATATAATAGTTATTCCAGAATAGATTTCATATTCACATCTCAAGATTTAATTCCTAAAATAGTTAATACTGAGATTAATTCTATAAAAATAACAGATCATGCTTTGATGTCAATGGAGATTGAGATTTAAAAAGATTATAAAGACTCTAAAAGATGGAGAATGGATATTAACATTTTCCAGTACCCAGAGGTAATAGAAAAGATAAAGAAAGAATGGTTAGAATTATGGACAATAAATGAAGCAGGAGGTATGAAATTAGGCCTGTTGTGGGACACAATGAAAGCAATTTCAAGAGGAATAACAATAAGGGAATCCTGTAAACTGAAAAAAATTAAGGAGATAAACGTGAAAAAACTGGAAGAAGAATTGAGAAATTTGGAAAGCAAGTTTTTTTAGAAAGAGATAGAAGGATATTGGCAGAAATTCAGGCAAAGAGAAAGGAACTAGAAAACTTAGAGATAGAGAAAGTTCAGAGGGGTTTGATGTATATAAAGAGGATTTTTTTTTAATTTAGCAATAAAAACTCAAAATTATTAGCTAGAATGTGCAAAAATAGAAGATTAAAAAACATGATTGGGGTAATTAAAGATAGAACAGGCAAGAGGTGTAATATAATGAAAGATAAATTGAAGATTTTTCAAGAATTTTATCAGAAATTATATAAAGGAAACAATGTACTGAAAGAGGATATAGAAAATTATATGAGAATTTAAAAACTAAATTATTGGAATGTGATAAAAGAATATTAGAAGAAGAGATTAAAGAAGAAGAAAGTGCTGAAGTCATTAATAAACTGAGAAATGGTAAAACACCAGGCCCTGATGGATTGGGTCCAGAATATTATAAACATCTTAGTTCTATTTTGATACCTAAGCTAAAAATGTTTTATAATAAAATATTGGAAGGAGAGACAATGCCACCTTCTTGGAAACACTCATTAACAATTCTTATTCCAAAACCCAATGAGGATCTAACAGATCCGGGATCTTATAGACCTATATCTCTAATAAATCAAGATGCTAAGAATTTTACTGCTATATTAGCAAATAGATTAGATTTATAGCAAATTATATTAAAGAGGATCAATGTGGCTTTATTAAGGGAAGACAAATGGATAATTTAACTAGGCGAGTTTTGAACATTATATATGAGGTAGAAAAGGAAAAAACAAAGGCAACTGTTTTATCACTAGACATATTTAAGGCCTTTGATTGTGTGGAATGGCCAACATTAAAGCTGCTTATAAAGGGTTGGGGATTTGGTAGAAGATTTATTGGGGTTAGAGATCAATTATATTCAGATAATACTTCAGAAGTAATAGTTAATGATGGTTTAACAGAGCGGATTTTTCTAGGCCGAGATACAAGACAAGGCTGTCCACTTTCACCAATATTGTTTTGTATGATTATAGAACTGTTAGCTAATGCAATAAGAAATGATGAATTAATTAAAGGATTAGGTAAAAATGATACAAGTAAGATTAATTTATTTGCTGATGATTCATTATTAACTATTAAAAACCCATTAGAAAGTATGGATAAAATTAAAAATCATTTAGAAAAATTTGGGGAAATAACAGGATCAACTATTAACTGGCAAAAAACACAAATAATGATGTTAAATTACAATAAATATGAACAAGAAATGTTTGTAAATAAATATGGTTTTAAAATGTGTAATTATATTAAATATTTAGGTATAAATATAGTTAAAGTGACTCAAAAATTAAGGGAGCAAAATTTTAACAAATTAAAAAGTGATATTAAAGATAAATTGCAGGAGTATTCTAAATTGAAACTATCGTGGTTTGGGAGAATCGCTATGATCAAAATGAAAATATTAGCAAAAATTACTTTTTTATTCAGGATGCTCCCAATACAATTAGAAGAAGAAGATTTTAAGTATTGGCAGGGATTAATTAATGGATTTTGTAATCAAGGTAAAAAATCTAGAATAAATAAAAGATATTGGTATAAGGCTCAAAAAAAATGGAGGTTTAGGTATTCCTAATATAAAAAATTATTATATAGCCAATCAACTAAGATTTATTGGAGATATTATATATAACAAAGGAAGGTTAATTTGGTGGGATATGGAATCCTCAGAAATAAATGGGAATATTGAAAAATATTTGTTTAATGTAGTAAAAAGAAATACAATAAACCAGATGAACAACCCTTTTTTAAGAAACATGTTAAATGTCTGGAACAGATATAAAAAGAAGTTATGTCCCTTTACTTCACCACTAAAATTAGTGACTGAAATAGAAAATTTCCCAGCAAACTTGAATGGTTTAGCTGATTTGTTTAAGGATAAAAAAGTTGCCAGATTGAAGGATTGGATGATTAAAATGAGATCGAAGGATCAGATTATAGTTAAACTTCAAACTAATAAACTATCATGGTATAATTATATCCAGTTAGATAGTTGGACAAATGAATGGTTGAAAACTAATAGCAAATGTAGAGAATGCACTAAGTATGAACAATTTCTATTATCACATGAAGACATGCAGAAAGATGCTTTGAGGAAGGGAGTAGTAAGTAGAATTTATAACCTAATTTTGGAACAAGAGGAAAAAGAGACTGAAATAGAAGGTTTGAAATCAATTTGGGAACATGATTTAAAGACAGAAATTAAAACAGAGGATTGGACAAAAATTTGGAAGATGAGAGTTTTAAGATTAATGTCGGTAAGAATAAAGGAAAAATTTTAAAAAATTAGTTTAAGGTGGTACATGACTCTGGTGAAATTGAACATAATAAATTCAGACTATTCTAAGGTCTGTTGGAAATGTGATGAAGAAATTGGCACGTATTATCATATGTGGTGGGAGTGTAAATTGATTTTTAAGGAAATATGTGATATATTTGGAAAAGATATCGAACTTAATTCTAAAATTGCTTTGCTGTCAATTTTTGATAAGATAGAACTTGATTATTGCTCAAAGGAATTGATTTCTAATTTTATGACAAGTGCTAGAATATTAATAGCTAGATTCTGGAAAGATAAAAATATTAAATTAGAAGATTGGTATAATGAAGTATGGGACATTGCGCTAAATGATAAATTGACTACTGAACTTAAGATGAAAAAAGGGGAAATAAGTTTAAATATTTTTAATGCTATTTGGGGTAGATTTATTGAATTTGTATTAGTGAAAGGAAAGGGGAAAGCCTCTAAGCAACAATCAATAAAATTTTGGAAAGGAGGTTCGTAATTAAAGTATTGCTCCAAAGGGTCCCGTGGGTATGGGGGTGCACTGTGTTTTAGATTGTATTAGTAAGTATTTTGTATTCTTGTATTTGTTTTGAAAATTTAAAAAAATAAAATTTAAAAAAGAAAAAGGCTTTCAATGGCTACTAGTTATGCAAACTGTATTTGATTTCAGGATCACAGACAGCATTAACCTGAAGACCAGTCACCACTCTACAGCAGTGGAGCCAAGATACTGCCTTTTATCCTGCTCATGGGCTTTCCATAGCTATCTGGTTAGCCACGGTAGAAAACAGAATGCTGGACTGAATACTGTGGGATCTGATGTATATGTTGGCTTATTTTCTCTCACTGCTTTTGCTGCCGCTACTCATGCTTCACTCAAGCTCTGCCCTCTGCAGGCCTGTTTTGTTTTGTTTTACAGTATTTCAAGTTTTGAGATGTCATCAAGTCCAAATGCAGAGTTCTTGGGCTAGAAAAATGCATTTATCCAACAGAGAGTTGGATGCTGATTTTTCCCTTACGCAAGGAACTTGAGGACTGAAAAACAAGTAGATTATAGTGGTGGTTGTTGTGGGTTTTTCGGGCTCTTTGGCCGTGTTCTGAAGGTTGTTCTTCCTAACGTTTCGCCAGTCTCTGTGGCCGGCATCTTCAGAGGACAGGAGTCAGAACTCTGTGCTTTATAGTGGCTTTGTCAAATGCATGGTAATTAGTACTACCTTTATGTATTGTATATAACAGGGCCCCTAATAGCCTGACTTGGTGATTACCAAGGTGAACAACAAACCACCAGAATGCTCTTAGGCATGACAACAGAAAACTTGGTTGTAAGTACAAAAGTTATTTGGCAAAAAAGAAACTGTAGTCGCAGTGAACAGGTCTGAAGAAGCAGATTTGTATAACAGTCTTTAAGGTGTCATAACATTTTGTCTTTTTTTTAAATTTTGTTTTGTTTTTGCCCGACAAAGTCACAAGGTTTCTTCAGCCCCTAAAAATGTACCTCCCTGGCTCTGTAAAACTTTCTTCACCTCCTCTATTAAAATGGCCTCCTTGGTTTGTGTGGGAAAACATGCAGATAATATCTATGTGTTTTGCCCTGTGGGTGAAATATTCTGAATGTCATTTATCTGCTTTTAAAGATTTTCCTACTTTTGATCTAAATTATACCCAAGATGGTGACAAACAGACTACAGTAAAGCAAAGAGACAGAGTGCATCACACACTTCTTGGTAGAGGGGCAACCAACAGAGATGCTGAATGGATCGGAATACAGGAGATCCAGATTCAAGCCACCACTGAGTCATGAAGCTCACTGAGTGACCTTGGGCCAATCACTGCCTCTCAGCTTGACCTACCTCATAGAGATGTTGTAAGGATAAAATGAAGAGGATGGTAATCAAATATGCTACTCTAAGTACAGGAAAGAGAAGATGCAAATGTAACTAATGAACTGAGATTGAAAAACTCACTTGGGGCCCCAAGTAACATAAAACCCAGCCAGCCAGCCAGTGACCATGCTGCCGGGGGAGGGGGTGTGTGGCATACAAGATCTGCTAAATAAATAGCTTACATATATTTATTATTGCAAGCTGATTAGATTTCACCTAACCTTGAGAGGAAATCCAGGAAATGAAGGTTGATACTCTAGCTTTTGTTTGTTTGTTAATATTTCCATTCTTAATAGATTGGAGGAGCAGAGCTTTTACAATTTTTCCTCCGTTTACTGGAGGGCGTCTGAAAAAAGCCATTCTAGCTTCATCTTTCCTGCAGTTTCATTAGCAATAACGCCCGTTTAACCAATGATGATGGAATAGTGAAAAAATAATGGCAAAAGTAGCAGCAAGTGTTGACATAAAGTTATGTAGATTGCAATTAACTGAGAAATCTCTTTCTAGACATCAACATGCCACATGGATGGTAGCAATCGTGTCAAGAAACCTCAGATTAAGAGGAAATAAATCTATCTAACGTGTCAGACCAGGAGGTCTTTCACGGAATAGAAAGAAGGCAAACCTTATTGGAATTCAGTCCTCTACCCAAGGCATCTTATTACAGCATGGAAAAAGGAAGAAAATAAGGCATTTTATCATGTCTTTTAATAAAAGTTGGGTTTTTTACAAGAATCCCTGGAACACAAGCAGCATTATGGAAGCTTGGCATTATCCAGCAATTTCTATGAACAAAGCAAAGCATGCTTATCTTCAAAGCCAAATAATAACGGTCCAATTTATTACAAAAGCATAATCCTAAAACTAGGCTATTGCAGTGCTCTGTACAAAGAACTGGCCTTGAACACTGTATGCAGATTGCACTTCCTAAAAAAGAGTAGAAAGGATGTCTTCAGATTGGCAAATCATTGGGAATGCATTTTACCATTGCTATAGTATCTGCATGATGTCTCTGATTATCTTCTTCATTAGGTTAGAGCTAGGAATTATAGCCTGAAGCAACTTGGGCCCTTCATTTGCCCACCACTAGTTAGAAGAATGCTATGTCCTGAACCTAGATGCCCACGTCTTGGAGGTGGCCAGGGGTGCATTTGCACAATTAAAACTAGTGCACTAGCTACATCCATTTCTCGAGAGACCTGATCTGGCCACTGTGATACACACCCCAGTTGCTTCCCAACTAGATTACTGTAATGCACTCTATGTGGGGCTGCCAATGGAAAGTGTCAGGAAACTTCAACGGGTCCAAAATGCAGCAGCCAGATTGCTGACTGGGGCTTGTTACAGAGATCACGTAACTCCCCTTGTTACAGCATATCCAGTGGCTGCTGATCAGTTTCCGGGCACAATTTAAAGTGCTGGTTTTAGCCTATAAACAGCCTGGGTCCAAGCTATCTCAAAGACCGCATCTCCCATTATGAGCCAACTCAGGTGTTACAGATAATCAGGAGAGGCCTTTCTCTCGGTCCCACCACCTTTACAGATGCGTTTGGTGGGGACACAGGAGAGGGCCTCCTCTGTCGCTGTCCCCAGACTCTGGAACTCCCTCCCACAGGAGGCCAGACTGGCCCATATTTGCTATCCTCCCGCTAGCAGGCAAAGACCTTCCTCTTCAAAGCCTTCCCTCAGTAACCAGTGTGTGAATACCTGCGCATGAATTTTAGATAGATTGTTATGCATTCCTGCTTTGACTGGATTTTTAGTACTACTTGTGCTTTCCATTTCTCAGAGTGACTTTTTTTTTAAAATGTATACTTATTGATCTTTGCATTAATATTGCCTGTTAATGATGTAAGATACCTCCTTATTCGTTGTTCGTAGTTCTAAATATTATCTTTTAATGATGTTAACCACCATTGTTTACTCATTATTTTCAACTTTCCACTTTAAATATTGCCTTTCATTATTGTAAGCTGCCTTGGGTCCTTTTCAAGGAGAAAGGCGAGGTAAAAACATTTTAAATAAATAAATAAATAAATAAATAAATACTTCCTTGGAAAAAATCAGCTTCCACTGACAAATTATCGTCAGCAGTGCACCACCCTGGCTATTGAGATAATCATATTTAATTGCCCTTCCCCG
The DNA here is from genome assembly GCA_037013535.1 of Intellagama lesueurii. Lineage (NCBI taxonomy): Eukaryota > Metazoa > Chordata > Lepidosauria > Squamata > Agamidae > Intellagama > Intellagama lesueurii. The sequence goes on along the minus strand of JBAJHW010000002.1, from coordinate 108,274,445 downwards.
GCAGATACATTTTTCAAAACCTGTGTATCTAAAACAAAAAAGCACTTAAGGTCACATTTTGTTTGCTTCTCATTTGTAGGATCAACAACTGGGATTGCCCTCCTTACAAGGAAGCAGCTCTCAGAACTGCAGCTGAGAAGTTCTGCTTGTGGACTCAAAGAAAACTATGGTTTACGAGTAGACACGTTCTAGATGGGCAGTATATAAATCTAATAAATAAATAAATAAATAAATAAAAATAAAATACCTCACCATGTACCATCACATGTACATCTGTACTTAGTGGGCAAAATACCAGCTTCTGGGGGTGATGTGGGGGTTATATGGAGGGAACCGGAGAGGTTATTCTTTCTTATTGAGGTTCACATTCACAATCTAGGCTGGTGTGAAGGAGAACTGAAAGAAAGTGAGCCATCCTCTACAATAGAAGCGGCTAAAGAGGAAGGAGGGAGCTGTAGAACGGAGACGTCAAAGGAAAAAGAGATCTTAATAGAAGAGACAGGAAAGATAGGAGAGATGAAGGGGAAGGTAGAAGTCTGCTTAGTGGAAGAAGGAGAGAAAGGGAAAGGGGAGGAGTCAAAGATGTCAGTTTGGGAAGAGGGTATAAGTGCTCAGGGAGAGAGGAGGTTCGTTAGTTGGTTTGAAGATGAGGGAAGGAGGAGTAAGGAAGAGCAAGACAGAGCAAAAACAGATCATGAAAAGGCGCGTGATCTCCAGAAGGACTTTCCGAACTTGAAAGTCGTAGGGTTATTACCAGATGCGGAATCAAAGAGGGAAGGAGAGACCGTGTATGAGACACAGGAGTGAACTGTCATCGTCTTCCCGCGGGGACAAGGACGAGGCAGGAAAGTGATAAGGCCGGATTCTACGTTCAACAAAACACCCAAGGAAGGAGATTGGGCGAGACATCCATGCTGCGGCACTATCTGTGCGGTGAGGAGCACCCCTCTACGGAACCCCACCGACCGCAAACGATTTGGCCCAGCACCCCAATGAGTTATACAGACTTTCAAAGAGAGTTGGCCTCTCCTAGTTATGGCCCGTTACCCGATTTATCATGTTTTGACCCAGTTGAGATAATTGTTGAGAAACCAGAAACTAATAAAAACGAAGTTAAGAATATGACTGACAAGTCTCCGTCGCTATTTCCCGCCAAAAGCGAGGAACTGCCACAATTTTCAAAAGAACCCGATCACAGCTGGGTTTTCTGGAAAACACTTTTTATAAAAATGAAAAGGAACCAAGACTAAACCATGGATCTCCCTCCTGTCATGTAGTTCAGTAGGACCCACCATCTGTGAGATCAGTACAGTATCCTCTGATTCACTTATCTGCTGCCTGAAAATGCTAAATAACCCCCCCCCCTCAGAAATACATATAGTATTTATATGTAATTCTAGGGTGATTTTACCAGAACTGGCTACTAGAGGGATCCAGGGACCATGCAATTGTATAGCGTTCGCGACTTCTGCATTTTTGGGTGCCTACAGCAGGGGGGGGGGGCTTGGAACTAATCCCCTGTGGATACTGTGGTCCTACTGTATAGCTTTTTGTTTACCACCTGTACATTGATATGAGAAGAGAAGACTCCCTGGAAAAGACCCTGATGTTGGGAAAGTGTGAGGGCAAGAGGAGAAGGGGACGACAGAGGACGAGATGGTTGGACAGTGTCATCGAAGCGACCAACATGAATTTGACCAAACTCCAGGAGGCAGTGGAAGACAGGAGGGCCTGGTGTGCTCTGGTCCATGGGGTCACGAAGAGTCGGACACGACTTAACGACTAAACAACAACAACAACAACATTGATATGTGTGGAGTTTGTAACGCACATTCAAATATAAATCTAGAAGGATGGCTGCTGGTATCACAGCTGAAGGTTAACATGCTACTGAAAAGCAGCCAATGAATTTGGCATTTTGTTGTTGTTTAGTCGTTAAGTCGTGTCTGACTCTTCGTGACCCCATGGACCAGAGCACGCCAGGCCCTCCTGTCTTCCACTGCCTCCCGGAGTTGGGTCAAATTCATGCTGGTCACAACGATGACACTGTCTGTCCATCCATCTCATCCTCTGTCGTCCCCTTCTCCTCTTGCCTTCACACTTTCCCAACATCAGGGTCTTTTCCAGGGAGTCTTCTCTTCTCATGAGATGGCCAAAGTATTGGAGCCTCAGCTTCAGGATCTGTCCTTCCAGTGAGCACTCAGGGTTGATTTCCTTCAAAACAGATAGGTTTGTTCTCTTTGCAGTCCAGGTGACTCTCAAGAGCCTCCTCCAGCACCACAATTCAAAAGCATCAATTCTTCGGCGGTCAGCCTTCTTTATGGTCCAGCTCTCACTTCCATACATCGCTACTGGAAAAACCATAGCTTTGACTATGCGGACCTTTGAATTTGGCATAGGAAACTCTTAATTCACACATAAAAGCTTAAAGTTGACACTTTTAATTTGAAATAATTGAATTGATGTGGAAAAAAGAATTGTTGGCATTTTTTCACCATGATGCAATGATCAGGCTTGTAAATATGATAGTGAATCCTCTTTATAACAAAATTTGGTATCTTCTTCCATTCCAAACCAATGCGGTTAAGTCAATTCATTTACATAAATATCTCTGACAGATTGCACCATAGACTACCGTGCTGTACTGAAAAACAGCTGTGAGTCATGTCTTTCTCATTCCACCCCTGCCCGCCATGTTTATAGTCTGTCAGCAGCCTTTGTTGCAAAGGCATTAAAAGTAGATTGCGCTAATTAAATTTAATTACAGTCAAGCAAATATTATCTGTAAAAGCAGTGTTATCAGGGGAATCTTTGATAAATAATGCATCATACATGACAAAACACAACTAGGATTATGTTATACTATATAGCTCTGCTTAACCATCTGAATATGTCCACTTTTGTATGATCTTGGAACCTAAGCAGTGTCAAGCCAGGTGAGTACTTGGATGGGAGACTGCCTGGGAATACCAGGTGCTCTTCCTTCAAAGCTGCGGAGCCAGAGGTTGGGAATTTGAATCCCTGGTGTGTATCCTGGGAGAAGAACCAACCCATGTGGCCTTGGGCAAGCTGCACAGTGCCAGGGCATCCTTAGAAGAAGGGAATGGCAAACCACTTCTGAGTACTCTCTACCTAGAAAGCCCTGGAAAGGTTTGTCATAGAACAGGACTGACTTGACAGCATGTAATTATTATTATATATGGGCTTGTTTACATTTGTCTCACAATAAACTCCATTCTAAATGGAATTGATTTAGAAATCATGTGGTAGTCACACAGTATTTGGGTTGGTGTATTTCCTCTTAGGAAAACTTTTAATATGTTTTTAAGCTGTGTCCTATCTCAGTTGAAGGGGCTACACCGGCTTTTAAAATCATTGTATTTGAGGCTTGCCTGCCCTGCCCTCAGGCTGGCCACTCGCCCCTGCTGCTGTGGTCAGGTGAAGGCAGGAGAGAGAAGGCAAAGCTGCTTGTCCCTTTAGAAAGCTTGGCTGCTTCTGTCCCTTTAAGAATGCTCCAGCTTTTTCAATTTGTACCCACAGAATACACCGCAGAAATGAAAGGTGCCTGGCTTTACAGTGGTGCAAAAACACTAATCCAAGCATGGATCCTCATGGATCCACATGATTTTAACATGGGATCTGTCCCAATCAGTTGTGGGGTATTTTGTACCCACAAAATACCCCACAACTCCATTTAGGTTTTCTGTTTAGAAAGGAAGGGAAAGTTCACTGAAAAATGGCATACACATTATTCATGTATTTGGGCTTTTATCTCCATTTTCATGCCTGTGTTTCTTGGTACTGGATTGCAAACTATTTCGAAACACTTGAGCAAAAAAGTTAGACACTTCAACTGTTAATTAATAATTATGTGACATCAAGTTGATTCTGCAGAAATAGTGATAAAATCCCCCGAGATCTGGCATGGAAATTGTACTCAGATGCATGTTTCTTGCTTTTTTAACAATTCAAATCATTTATCTTATGCTGATTTTGTAGATAGAATCAAATTATATGTTCCAGATTGTAATTCAAAACTGATATTTTGTTAGTCTTTCAAAGACATGATGCCAAACAATCTTCATGTCTGAGCAATCATATCAGGAAATGAAGCATGTGCTTAACACAATGTCTAATCAAAACACAAAGCTAGCTATTCTGAAAGCCAGATAACAATAAGCTATCTGTAATGTACAATTTGACTCACAGTCTAAACCGCTGTATTTTGTGAGGGCACAGGCTGATCTACTATGAAACTAATTAAGCTTAAGCTTAAACTTAAGAGTCCTAATCTTAGAGGGGCCTTAGAAGTAACTTTAGTCCACATTTTAAAAAAAAAATTGTGGTGATCTGTCATGAAATAACCCCATTGAAGAAGATAACAGTGGTTGCTCAGATCTTGTTGCTGGTTGCAAAGGTGCTCCCGTAACACTACAAGTTTTGGGGCCCAAAAATGTAGGCCCACCACTGTGTAAGAGGCTGTAAATCTTTTATCGTTTTGTAGCATTTATCCTAGTATTATGCCAAGGAAGCTGTAATCTCTCCCCAGACTATAGAGATAGTATATTAATGAAGACAAACATAGTTATCCACAGTCAACTCTTGCCCCCTTTTGTCAATGACTTGTAACTGTTGTTTAGAGGAGGAGATCCCCACTATCTAGAGGTAAATCAATAAAGTCTGTGCCCAGCCCATCTGGCTGAATGAGTTATTCAGGGTTTTTGCAAATATGGAAAAGGAACAAGAACATGCTCATTCCTCCAGTTGTCTAAAAGCAGCAAAATATTGGCAGAAACCTAAGGCGTATGTACACTACCATTGCATGCTTAGAATGTTCTGATAGAGAACTCTATTGCATGGTCCTGAATTACAATTCCCCCCAAAAATCTGGAAGATTAAGGATTGTTGTTGTTGTTTAGTTGTTAAGTCATGTCCGACTCTTCATGACCCCATGGACCAGAGCACGCCAGGCCCTCCTGTCTTCCACTGCCTCCTGGAGTTTGTTCAAATTCATGTTGGTAGCTTCGATGACACTGTCCAACCATCTCGTCCTCTGTCGTCCCCTTCTCCTCTTGCCTTCACACTTTCCCAACATAAGGGTCTTTTCCAGGGATATTTCTCTTCTCATGAGATGGCCAAAGTATTGAAGCCTCAGCTTCAGGATCTGTCCTTCCAGTAAGCACTCCGGGTTGATTAAGGATTAAATCACCTTAATTCTACAGTGCAGACAGGCAAAGTAAAAAAAAAAAATCTTACACAACCGCATGGTTAAAGTACACCTTAAGATTCTCACCTGCACTATTCAAGCCTTTACCTCATCATGGCAAAGCATGTGTATGAAGAGAAGATACAACTTAGAATTCAGTCCCCCATTGCAAACATGTGTGTGTGTATTGTAACCCTTTTAAAAAAAAATGAGGCACACAGCCCTTTTCTTTTCATAGCTGAACTCCAGGCCAGATTATTGTGGAAAAAAGCACTGGGATCAGTGCTCCGAATCAGGGGAAAAGTCCAGATAATTGGGCAATAGGGCAATTCTAGAGGTGGTTATCTTTCTGCTGTAATCAAAAAAAAAAATTGCATCGGCATCAGCATCATCAAACTGAGAAAGACCTACACCAGAAACATTATTCTGGGACAAGCTGACAAGTATTGGTCAAATACTTTAATGCCTGAAGGTCTGGAAACCTCTGCAGTTCAGGGGAAGAATCTTGACTCTAGTACAAATTTTAAAATATGTGATTTTACATGCAGTTATGTAAAATAGATGCCATGTGATATCTCTATGGGGTTTTTTTCTTCAGCCACTTTGCAAATTTTAAGACCTTTCCCCATGGATTAATCCTATTTTTAAAGAGACTTTACTATGTTTTACCACTGCAGTTAGTGCATGATCTTGAATGGCTTTATCAAACCGGTAACACTTTTTCCTGAACCTTGAACATCACCCACTCTCCTGTGTAAGGGTCCTCCTTTATTATTTCAGCCCAGTCTTCCTCATTTTTTTCCTTATTGTCTTCTTCAATCCTCCAACAATCTTCCTCCTCAGCCTCCAGTGTCAACTGCCCCCATCATCTCCTGCCTACTCCTTTATACCTTCCTCCTTTTCTGCCAAAACAATACACACACACACACACACACACACACCGCTGGTGGATATTTTCCTGGGCTTTTAGTTCTTTTCCAGTCAAAGCCATTTCCTCAATTCCCTTCTCCAGGGCCTGTAGGCCTGGTTCTTCTGCTTTCCTGGTAAGGACGGCACCCCTCTTTGGATTGCTTCCACCAATTCTTCAGCCTCACAGGGAAACAGAGCAGTTCTCCCCTCAGAACAATCAAATCCGTAACACATCCCTGCTGTGACACACCCTGTTTGGCTTACCAAAGTGAGGTTTCCAAGTCCTATGTGGAATTCAAATATGGAAGGAAATGCCAGGGGAAGCCTAGGGGCAGCCATGGGCATGCACAGTAGAACAAACATTTCTCATGCACTTCAATTGGCAGCAGTGTCATGTCTTGTTAATAAAGCCAATGGTATTGCTTGTTCCAGAGAGATCCGCCACTGGATCCTACCCCCATAGCCCATCTACTGCATAATTCTCTGCTCTGAATTCAATATAACTATCTATCAGGTTATAATAGAGGTGGGCAACTTGTGGTCTTCCAGATGTTACTGGACTACAACTGCCATCAGCCCTTGCCAACAGAGCCAGCTGAGGGGTGAGATTGTCACCCAACAACACCTGGAAGGCCACAGGTTGCCTGTTCCTGGCTATGCTACTATGGTTTAATTCCAGCAACAAAAACATGAACAAAAGAAGCAGATATATGTTTCTGCCTCTGAAGTATAATGTCCTGATGAGATTTGTTCTACATGCCTTATTTTTCTGCATGGTTTAATCCAGTTTTTCCAGCAAAATTGCTTTAAAAGACTAATATTTTTATCTGATTTATCAAGCCTGCTTGTGCATGTGCATGACAAATTACTCATAAAACATTTATGTGGATTCATGCTTCAGTGGGTATTCTGATTAATTTACATTAGTGGGATATAAACATTCAGAGACTAAACCATATATGGCTTATATCTGGTATCACATCTAAAAAGAGCCTCATGCAAATATATACACTGGACATATGGTATCTGCTGGAAGTCAAGTCAGCCCACTAAATCTTTGCCCATGGTCTTGCTTGATGTTTATACATTTAGCTTTATCTTTGCCACAGATGTCTGCTGGCACACATGGAGCCCAGTGGGCACACACGAGATATGTGTAATCCATTCAGTACAATAGTAGACTGTATAGATTTTGTGGATCAAACCAACGTGTGTTGAGAAACCAAAACATATAGTTCTTCATGTAAACATGGTATCTAAAATACAAAATCAAGCAAGAACAGACAAAGCTTGGAAAGGAAAGGAAACTATGCTGAGTTTTTGGGAGGTACTAAGAAAAAGTGTAACTTCTTTAAATTCTGAGAATAGAGAACAGGCGGGATGCTGCTCCTCCACTGTGCACAGGCTTACTTCATACTTGTCTAAACATATAGTAAATATTATACTCGTACATATATTCTGTAAAATTTGTTGAAAAAAAAAACAACCACCCTGAAGTTTGCAAGTTAGGGACATGATCTAGCCAAATATAAATTACCTGCAGGACACTGGCACCAACCACCTTAGCATTTACTGTACATGGAAATGAGTTGCACTGAACTCAATAAACATAGTCCTGAATTAACACACCCAGGATTAAGCTGCAAGAGGTGTTCCATGCCAGGATCCATGTTCCATGCATAAACATGCACTGAAAGAATGAGAAAGAAAAATTTAATCATTCTGTGAGCTGAGAATGAGAGTCATTAAATTTCTCATGAAATAACTATGAAAAGATTTTGAGACAATGGCATATCCAGTTGGACTGGCTGATCATCTAAAACAACTGTTGCAAGAGGTAGATGCTGGGTTCTTTTTTAGCATTTCATTTCTGTTTCCATGGAAAGAAATAATAGATACACCAAACAAGTATGTCTATATAATTTTTTTTTCTTAGTTTCTTTTTCTATGCAGGTCACCAATTGTGATAGTGGTTGGGAAATAAAGTAAGGGGTTTCTCTTTAATGCAATAGTCTTTAATACCATGAGCAACTTAAGGTACACCTACACTGCAATTTACCACACTGTTTCTGATGCTTTTCTCACGGTCAAATTCAAAGTATTACCTGTTGACTGCATAATGTGCAGCTCATCAGGCAGAAGCCCAGTCTCTTTTCATGGCCATTTATCCCATTTTGTTTGCTCAGCAGGGCCTCCCATTTTTTCATAGCATCTCCACTCGAATCACTTTCTGGCACATGTGATTGCTTATACCAGTCCAAAGGAGCAATGGGGAGGGTATGTCCCAGATGATGTTGCCAGCTATGTCTTCAATGGGGTGGGGTGTGGAAGGACAACAGGACCATCCCCCTCCAGTGAGCAGCTCTTGTTTTTCCCCAGAAGACATTTTTCTATTTTTTAAAATGGTCCTGTCAAATATATCTCATATGTGCTGTCTTCATAATTGCCTTGCTAAATTCCTTTGTGGAGAGGGGGTTAGTGGCTGCAGTCTTTTAACTCAGCTGGGGAGATGTTTATAATTTTCTGGAGAGAGAGTTTTTCTTTTCCTGAAAAGAACAGTGTTCCCTTGGGGGTTCATCTGTCATCGTTTGCACAGTACCGGTAGGCAGGGACAGAGGAAAAAACTTTGTGACGAGGCAGCAGTGCTCTGTGGCGGGAAGAGAGGTGATCAATGTTTTTCTCTTCCCAATGCCCATCAATGCAGCTGATTTTATTTTTCCTTTTAAAAAAGCCAAATGTAAAGGCATCCTCACTTTCAAGTCCTTCTTCCTTTATCACATTCTTCATGTACATTCCTCTGCAGAGCATCAAGGAAACCACAGAGAGAGAGGAAGTGCAAGGAGGAAACAGCCAGAGCATGCAAACTACATGGAAGGCCAGGCATTCCGGTGGCAGTTTTTTAAAAAAGAAAACACAAGTAAGCTCTTATGCCAATAAAGGTCTGATTGACTGATTGATTGAAGTAAGCCAAGAAGGAGGAGAGAGAAGAAAACAGGTCGGTTTTTCATGGGACAAGGCTGCTAATTTCACAATCACCTGTCTGTGGGCAGCAAAGGGGTTGGAAGGGGCTGGAGGGCCCTTACAGGGAAGGCTGCCAGAGATGTTGATGCTGCTTCCAGCCCAAAGAGGCTTGGCTCTGGTGCCTCTCACTCAGCATCCCCACCCCCCCAGGCTCAAATGTTTCTTCTTACCAAGCTCCAGGCCGGGGGTTGCTCTTATTGCTGCTGCAGCATTGGCAGCTGCTTCAACTGTATACTCTCTTCTGGCAAAGGACTCACATACTGCCCTTCAACAGCTTCCCAAAGCACAAATAAAACTTCTTTGGCCTGAAGCAGATTGTGGAGGAAAGGAATATTTGAGGGAAGGGGAACCTGCAGTGTTTACTTCTCCTTGATCTGCTCTGTGTACAACCTTCCCCCACATGACAAATGTCAAGTCAGAATTGTACCACCCGCCAAAATATTTTTAAAAGGGAAGTAAAACCTCAAAAAGGGTTGCCATAAGTCAGAATCAACTTGATGACACATTATTATTATTATTATTGATATATGGCACACAGATGAAAGGAAGGGGTGGGGAAGAGGCAGTATATGTACAGTATATGTACAGTGGGAGGCTGTGATCCCGGCTTGGAAGGCGCGGCGTGAACTCTTGCACCGGGATGGCTAATCATTTCAGTGTGATTTGTCAGTAGCGGCAATTGGTGGACAAAACCCGAAAACCTCACCTGGCCTGCTTGGCATCACATGAATACTTTTTTAGTTTTCCTGTCTTTTTAGTCCTGTAGAGGGCTAAATCCAACTGAAGGTCTTAGTTAGGGTAGCCCCCCTGAATCAGAGTGCAAGCAGATGGCACTTTATGTTGCATTTTGGGCCACTTTGAGAATGAGCTGGTTCCTTCTGTTTTCCAGTGACCACATGACGTTCAGCCAATTGTGGACCAGCCCAACCTTTATCCGTGCCTACCCGTATGGGACCCTTTTTGGGACCCTATCGGGCTACTTTTCTTTTTTAAGTGTGGGTGAGATTGCTTCATTTTAGTTCTGTTTGTGATATATGCAATTGCCGATATTGAATCAAAGTTGCACTGACAAGTGTCCCCATAACAATTCAGTGCTACATCACTTACTCGGCAATAAGGGATATGTCACTTACCATAACAGTCACAGTGATAGGGGGGGGGACCCCTCCAGCTTTCTCCTGCTTCTCAAAGAGGGGGTGACAGAGAGGACACAGAAGGTGATTTTTTTTCTTTACAAATCTAAATCAGTTTTACTTTAGTGGCAAATCATTGCAGTGATGTGTCATGTACCTTTTTTTAAAATCCAGCTTTCCTGTGCTCCCCATGGAGGGGGAAACAGAAGAAGAAATGGAACAGAATATCTTTTCTTCTGTTTTATTTTTCTTTACAATCCAGTCCTGTTTCACTTCAGTGGCAAGTCAATGCAGTGATATTTATTATTTATCTATTTAAAATATTTTACCCCGCCTTAAAAGGAAGCCAAGACGGTTTACATCATTACAAGACAATATTTGAAAATAAAACTGTAGGTATACAAATACTAAAAAGGATCAAACAAATACCACTTAAGAATTGTTAAGTAAAAACAATGCCAAAAACATATTCAAAGCAGTAAAGCACAGCAATCCATTTAAAATCCCTACTCAGGTAGCCAGTTCTACTTAGGGAAAGCTTGCCTGAAGAGAAAGGTCTTCCCCTGATTGGGGAAGGACAGCAAAGGTGGGGCCAGCCTGGCCTACTGTAGGAGGGAGTTTCAGAGCAGCAACAGAGAAGGTCCTCTCGTGTCCCCATCAAATGCATCTATGAAGGTGGTGGAGCCGAGGGAGAGACCTCTCCTGATAAGTCATTTACTAATAAAGCTAATAATAAAGCTAATAATAATAAAGCTAATAATAATAAAGCTAATAATAATAATAATAATAATAATGAGTTGACAGAATGGCAACCATCAATGAGGGGAAAAATAGTAACCCATATTAGCCAGAACACTGAAAGAAAAAGGCTCCCCAATTTGCGCCAACTACAAAGTAAACCAGTAAAAGATCTACTGAATGATGCAGATGTTGCAATCAGAACAGTCCCAACCAACACGCTAAAGGAAACAAACCAGCTCATGTACAGCGCAGCTACCACAATAACCCTGGAACTTAGTTACAAGCTGCAAAACCCCCGGAAAACTCATGGCACCCCAAAATGGAAAATTTGGCTGGAAAGAAAAATAAACAAATTACGTGCAGACATTAGCAACTTAAAACACTTGAAATATTCAAAACTTTAAAATGAAAAAGTAAAAGATAGACTATGCAAAACCTAGAAAGGAAAACAATTGTTGAAACTATGGAAGAATTAAAACAGCTACAGCGAAGAAAATTGAAAGATATGATGGACGCTTGAAATAATATAGAGAAAACACGCAATTTTGAAATAACCAACACTTATTCTATACGTCACACTAGGAGAAATTGCAGAGCAAAAGAAATTAGGCCAATGTAAAGATGATGCTCTAAAATTTTTGGAAAAAATGTGGGAAAGCCCAACTGGGCATAATAAAAACACCTCATGGATTAAAGACATTTGTAAAGAAACTGAGGCAAGTAAAGGCTGTGAAAAATTGGAGTGCATCTGGTCCACATGAGCTGCACTGGTTTTGGTTAAAGTATCTAACAAGTCTCCATCAACATACAGCAATGCAATTTAACCACTTACTTAAAAATTCTACAACTGAAGTCTGGATGACAACAGGCCGCACATTTCTGATAGTAAAAGATCATCAAAAGGGCAATGAACCCAGTTATTATCGACAATTACATGCCTTCCAACAATGTTCAAGCTCCTCACAGGAGTACTTGAAAGGTCAATATATAAGTACTTAACTGAAAACTCCTTATACCCAACTGAACAGAAAGGGAACTTTAAAAAGTCAAGAGGCACAAAAGATCAGCTGCTTATTGATAAAATTATACTGAAGAATGCAAAAAGACAAAAAACAAACCTCAACATGGCCTGGATAGGCTATAAAAAGGCATTTGACTCATTGCCACACAGCTGGATTAACACCTAACTAAAAAATTTTGGGGTTAGTCAAATCATTCAGAAGTTCCTCAAGAAAAACATGGAAAAATGGAAAACCGTCTTAAGGTAAGAGCCCATGGTGAAGAAATTGGGGAAGTTAGCATCAAAAGAGGAATATTTCAAGGGGATTCTTTGTCACCACTGCTGTTTAACATCTCACTAATCCCCATATCAATAATTTTAAATGAAACTGGATTGGGCTACCATATTTCAGAACAAGTAGGAAAAATCAATCATCTGTTATACATGGATAAGCTAAAACTATATGTAAAAAGTTCCACAGAGATAGAATCTCTGCTAAACACAGTGCAAATATTTAGTGAAGATATCCAAATGAAATTTGGAATTGACAAATGTGCAGCTCTGTCTATATATCGTGGCAAGATCCAAAAACTAGATGGAACAGAGTTTAAAAAGGGCAATATTATAAAATCACTATCAAGTGATGAAAATTATAAATACTAAATTATAAAAAAATTATAGCTTGGAATACTAGAAGCAGATAACATCGTGCACACAAAAGTTAAAGAACTGACAGAAAGAGAATATATCAAAAGACTGGAAAATCTTAAAATCAAAATTAAATGGTGGAAATACAATCAAAGCCATAAACACATGGGCCGTTCCAGTAATCAGATACCCAGCTGGAATAATAGTTTGGACTCAAAATGAATTAGAAGAATTTGTTCGAAAAACACGGAAACTAATTAACATGCATCACGCACTACATCCAAAAAGTGATGTGGACAGATTATATTTACCATGAAAAATCAGAGGCTGTGCATTACTGCAAATACAGCAGGTAGTAGAGGAGGAAAAAAATAAGTCTTTTTATCAGTACAAGCAGAGAAAAATTACTTAAGGCAGTGAAAATGGAGAATATTTTGAAAATGACAGAAACAAAGGCTCAATACAGTGGTGCCTTGACTTACGAACTTAATTGGTTCAGGAAGATGGTCGTAACTCGAAATGGTCGTAAGTCGAAGCACCATTTCCCATTGGAATGCATTGAAATGCAATTAATCCGTTCCGGCCGAAGAAAAAAAATCACACACACCCCCCCAAAAAAAGTCACTGCAAGACCGGTTGGAAACGCGATTAATCCCTTCCAGCTGAAGGGGGGGGGAGAGAAAAGCAATCAACCCTGCAAGACCCATTGCAAATGCAAACAAGACAAAGAAAAAAGCAATCAAGCGTGCAAGACCTAATGCAAAGAAAACAAACCAAAAACCAATCAACCGTGCAAGATCCATTGCAAATGCAAACAAGACAAAGCAAAAAGCAATCAACCGTGCAAGACCTAATGCAAAGAAAACAAACCAAAAACCAATCAACCATGCAAGACCCATTGTAAATGCAAACAAGACAAAGCAAAAAGCAATCAAGCAGATCGTGCAAGATCAGAAATGGGGGCGGGAACTAAAAAGCAAACAAACTCCCCAAGACCCATCGGGAATGGGGGGAAAAATCCAAAAAGCAAGGAAACCCCCCAAGACCCATCGGAAATGGGGGGGGGGTCCAAAAAGCAACCAAACCTCCCAAGACCCATCGGAAATGGGGGGGGGGAATCCAAAAAGCAACCAAACCCCCCAAGACCCATCGGAAATGGGGGGGGGAAAATCCAAAAAGCAACCAAACACCCCAAGACCCATCGGAAATGGGGGGGGGGAAACCAAAAAACAAGCAAACCCCCCAAGACCCATCACAGCACAGAAACATAACCCCCCCCCAGCTCAAAACCACACTGCAAAAACACCCAGAACAGTTTTTAAAAAGCAGAAAACAGCATCTTACCTTACAAGGCAGCCCGAAGCCTCCCTGCAAACACACACACACACACTCAGAAGCAGAAGGAAGCAGTCCCAAGCCTCCTCCTCCGACGCACACTCTCTAACTGCTGGGGCGAAAGAGCTACAAAGAAGCAGCCTCGTCGCCACCTACAGTTAGAAATTTGAATTTCCCGCCTTTTTTCCCTGCCTTTTTCTGTTCATAAGTGGAAGCTCCGGTCGCAAGTAGAAGCAAAATTTTGCGGCCGGAGCTGGTCGTAACTCGAAATGGTCGTAAGTAGGGGCGTTCGTAAGTCGAGGCACCACTGTATAATAAACAATAACTTGAAAATAAATTTAACAGCTGGAAAAACAAACCACTACATGGACAACACCTGAGAAATATTGATGGAAAGCGTGATCATAATTCAACATGGGCATGGATAAAACTGGGGACCCTTAAGAATGAAACCAAAGGACTGATTTTTGATGTACCAGAACGAGCACTCCAAACCAATGTGATGAAAGCTAAGATCCAAGGAGTTAGTGCTAACAGCAAATGTCAACTCTGCTGAGAAAAAGATGAAATTGTGTCACACTTCATCCGTGAATGTCCAAATATTGCACAAACAGATTACAAAGTTAGACATGATAGAGTGGCAAAAGTACTGCACTGGTCATTATGCAAAAAATATAACTTGCCAGCCTCCAAAAACCCGTGGGAACATCAGGTAGAGGTGTCAGAAAATGAGGAAGTCAAGATCTTGTGGGATTTCCAGATCCAAACTGATGGACACCTTGAACATAACACACCAGACATAGTAGCAATAGAACGAAGAAATGTCTGAATCATTGACATTGCATTTCCAGGGGATGCCAGAGTTGAAAATAAAGAATTGGAAAAACTAACAAAGTACAGAGACCTGGCAATCGAAACATCTCGCTTGTGGATGAAACACACTTCAGTGGTCCCCGTAGTCACTGGGGCTTTGGGAACAATATCAAGAAATTTCACACAGTATTACAAGCAGCTGCAGATCTCAGAAATAACACCATCAGAGTTACAGAACAGCAATATTAGGAACAGCCTACATACTATGCCAATATTTAACAGATACTTAGGATTTTGGTTAAAACTTGTATCTGTTATATAATACCAGTCAATGTTTTTATGATTTTGACTGTGCCTGGTGTTTTTATCATCATCATCATCATCCAACTTTCCCTTACTCCCCTTCAGAGGGACAGTCAGGAGACAATGGAAGCTGAGAGGGAAGAACAACATAAATGGGGTTGGTCTCAGGTGTGGTATGGCTTCTTGTTCCAAAACCACCCAATCTTTGTGTGTGAATGTGAAGATAGTTCTAAATCTCAGACCACACTTTCAGGTGGGCTTGTTTAGCTCAGTCCAGTCCAGGATTCCTTCACTGTCTAGCCACAGCTATAGTTAGTGAATGGTAAACCAATTCTTGTATAAATCCCGTTAATTCAAAGGGTCTGTTCTAGCTGAAACAATCCATTCTAGCTGAAACAGTCTCACAACTGGAGTTTGGCCTCTTCTTTTATGAACATCTCTTTGTGTCCTTTTTTTCTCAGTCTTGCTATTGCTTTTACATAGATTTGATTCTATAGCTGCTAATATTAGTATTGGTTCAATGCCAGGTTTTATGTTGTATATTTTATAGTTGTAGCTCTATTTTATTAGCTAAACACAGAGGTTTGGCTATTTAATACTACAGAACTCTAATAACATTAAATGACTTGATGCTGAAGACAGTAGTGTTTCCATAATTTAGCCACTGAGGACAGCGTATATTAATGTTCTGGTTAGGCTTGACAGTTTTCATCTATGCAAGCTGTGGATTAATGACTTGAAAAGTTTTTTTTGAAATGGGCTAGATAATTAAGATAACTCACGTTCAGCCTTTTTTGCTGTTTGTTATGCGCTAATATTAAAGATGCAAGATCAAGACTAATTTTCCGTCACATTTTGCTGTGTATTGTATCTTTTAATTTCCTAAATAAAGGATTACAGCACACTTTGAAGATATAGTGTGGTTAGGGCAGATGTAGGCAAAGGTGTCATGAAGATCATGGGAGTAAGTGTGCTAATCCCTTGTACCAAAAGCAACAAAGAGTTTCATAAGGCTTTACATATTTGCTGCAAAACAAAATTCATAGGGTGGAGGAACCTCCTTCATCAGAAGCATGGCTAGTGTGTAGTTTGCTCAAGCCTGCTGCAGAAAAGAGAAGCAAATTTAACTTATTCAGGTTTATGGCATTTGCTCTTCCTTTCACATCACTTGTGTGTAACACATCCAAGAGAACTGGGTGGAAAATAGCCATTAGCAAAATTGTAGAATGAAAGAAAATAAAGTATTAGATAAAGTAGTGCACAGTGCAGAATTAAAAGAGCGTATTAAAATAGTTTTTAAAAAGTAGTCTAAACCAGCCATTCTCAACCTTTTTTTGGCCATGACCATAGACCAAAAAAATCTAGGCTAAACCAGGATTGTATAAATTGCATAACAAACCTGACAAGGTGGTGTGTGAGGGATTGTTTCCAGTCTGTGGCCCTCTTCAAATGTGCCAGGGACTCCCAGGGGGCCATACGGCCCCCATTGAGAACGGCTGGTCTAAACCATAACTAGTCTTATTGATGAGGATGGATGTGCAACCTCTTACCTAGTCTTACAGCACAGTAAATGCAGCATAGTAGCATATTGTCCCAAATGCACATTCATGTTTTTACCACTTATGAGCATGTTCTGGATGCAGCTTTTATCCAGATGCACTAGAACTAAAATACATCTAGCACACATAAATACTGAACTGAACAATATGCCTAAGACTACCCTTCCACTTAACAGAGTGTGGGACCTGCCATTTTATACACAGCTGGCAGTGTTCATCTGGAGTTCTTCCAGGGCAATTTTATTTTCCATGATGTTTTTAACCAGAAAAACTCACCATCTCTTCTTTTTTTAAAATCACACAGGGCTGGCTAAAACTGAGACACACTCTCTGTCAGCTTAATATAGACAATAGCAAAATGGCTCCTATTTCCAAAACACAACCTTGCCTCCATAAAAATCCTGCTGTCACCTGAGGCAGCCTTCAGGTAGCGTAGCCCCCGATTGGTTCTTCACTCAGGTGGCGGTGGGGAAAGCACTGCACCCCTTGTGCTATAACCAGGTATAGAATTACTGTATATAATTGACCTAGAAACATAGTAAAGTGATGTGCTCTGAAATTGGTCTATACGCCAAAGAATTGTCAGGTATTTTCGCCGCCCCCCCCCCCCCCGTTGTCCATTTTCCTGAGCATGGAGACATTTCCCTCCAACTGTCAAGGAAGGAGAGGGAAGGAGATTATAAGGAAAGAGAAATGAGGCCTCTGCCTGTGTGACTGGGATGGGGCCAGGCTGCAGAAAAGGGAGGGAAGGCCCACAGAAGTGGTTCTTAGCTTTAAATGTCTTTTACCGATGCAAGCCGCCTTGGGTCCTTTTTAAGGAGAAAGGCAGGGTAAAAATATGTTAAATAAGTAAGTCAAGATGACAGAAAAGCTACGGCACAATTTAGCATCTACTCCCACCCACCCCCTATCCTCACCCCAGTGGTCAAGGAATTGCCTGAGGAGATCATAAGCACACAGCTTGTGCTGGGTTCATGAACAGGAGGAATGCACTCACTCCTTCAGCCTGTTTGTGTGAACCTTGTAGGGCACAGTTGGCACCTTAACTTCTTTCCAGGAAGCCTCAGTGGCCTTGTGCTTTACATACACAACAGAGCCCAAGCCAGGCTTTGATATTTGCACAGGGCCTCGTTGGTCGTGGCAGGGGTGCGGGCGGGGAGGATCGTTTCAAGGAAACCGGACAATGAGTAAAATGTGCCCTTAGGATTCATTCCTTCAGAATTGCTTAAGAAACCCATGAGACAAGATGAGGACTATTCTTTGACCTCCATTTCAACCCCCACCAATAAACACTTCTGAAACAAGGATTCCTAAATTATTTTCTAACTGATAACATTACAATGAAAGTAACACATGGTGTTGGTTCAGGAGTGAGACTGATGGTTTAGAGTTAGACAGACAAGTCATAGTGAATCTTGGGCTCACATGTTTGCCCTCTGCAGTAGTGTATATGCCACAGGAGGTGATAGGACACATCTCTTCCCAGTCTTAAACAGAGCTTCTTGTCGCATCTGAACCATTTGGTAATGGCTTGATGGAAGTAACTATTGTTTAAACTCACTATATTCCCTCAGATTTGGACATAATAATGAACGTTGGTTGTTTAATATAGAAAACAGAAACTTCCAATCTGTTCTTTAGAATGTGCCAGAGCAGGGACATCAACTGTGACTCACTCATAGAATGCTAATTCTACTTTGTTAAATGCTAAAAAATTTAACAGTGAGTCCAAACTGGTCTTTTTTCCCCTAACTTCTCCCATAGATGTGTCAGGTTCTACATGGTATTCTGCTATTGCAGGGAGCAAATAACACTAGTCTAATTTTGTGTAATTAAGCAGTAGAATGGCCTTCAAAAGTAACAAGATTAAATGTTCTGCTGAAAAAATGTGACAGACAGGGGGAGCACATTGAAATGTACAATTTCTGTGGTAAGTCATTCCAGTCACAGTCTAGAGAAGTATTTGCTTTATTCAATGCCATCATCTACAGAATGTCTTGACATCCTTCCCTGCTCAGCATTTGTTCAACTTCAGAAAAGGGCATGGAAATTCACAGTATTGCTAGTGACTTGATTGATTTTGCAACTTTGAACACAAGAGGTCTTCTAGACAGACTAGAGATTGGAAGAACTGAAAAGTAATGCTGAGCCATTCATGTATGAGATTTTATGTGATTTTAAACTGATTATTTTATTGTTATTTCAGACAACGAAACTTTTGACTATATCACAGAGCAGGAAATATGTTTGCGGTTGTGAAGTATCTCGCCATAGACTATTTATATGAGGTACACTGTCAAAGCTCTACATCTCTTTCTCTCTCAGAAATCAGATAGAAAAGTTACATCTAAAAGTACAGACTGTTATTTAGAAAAGAGAGCATGAAATTAGATTCTCTTTCAATTTACTTTTATTATTAAGACAGTATAACAGTTAATTGAAGGCCAGTGTGGTGTAGT
The DNA here is from genome assembly GCA_037013535.1 of Intellagama lesueurii. NCBI lineage: Eukaryota > Metazoa > Chordata > Lepidosauria > Squamata > Agamidae > Intellagama > Intellagama lesueurii. The sequence continues at coordinate 108,255,318 of JBAJHW010000002.1, read as the reverse complement.
AGATAGAGTGATATGAGACTCAAGAGATATGGGTTCAAATCATCACTTGGCCATGGAGCCCCTCAGGGGGAGGGGTGCCAGTCATAAACCAGTTCTTGAACATTTTACATAACTTGAAAATCTTACTAGTGTTGCCATAAGTCTTAAGTGATTTGGCAACACATAACAAATTGAAATTTTGATGTTCTTAAAATGCTGTGTACAAACAACTGTATGTTTTTTAAATATGAAAGCACAGCATGGTTTAGAAAAGCAACAATTTCTTGACACTGTAAAGAACTTCTGATATTACTTTTTAACTCTCTTCTGTGCATCTCAGGGCCTTCTAGATGAGGTGTTAATTCTTTAAATAGAAACAGAGCACTGTAAGAAGAAAATATTGTAGATAAAATCTTATTCAGCTCCTGCAGAGGATAATGCTTCATCCATGGAGTTCCTGCTTGATCTCCATCTTACCATTATACAATAAATATCACCCCATTGGGGAGGAGTGGATTCTTGTTTGCACAAGGCAATACTGGATATCTTTGTGCAAGCTTGCTAAAAGTAAACCCTCTGCTGCAATGGGCCCTGACTGAACATGATTAAGCCTCATCTATTTAATCTAGTACAAGGTTGCTTCAATCCATATTTGGCAAATTACTTGTTTTTGTTTTGTAACTCGTCAGTTGGGAGAAAACATGGTATATTTGCATGTTTGATGTCTTAAGGCACCTACCATTTTATCTGGATGCTGCAGGGATAATGTAAGAAAATCAAATAAGCATCCATCTTAATATGTAATCTGTTCTCTTAGCTCAGGAAGATGCTGTGAAATCAAAAGGCAACATTTATTTTTTTTTCTTTTCAGAAGGAATAATTATTTGCACTTTAAAATTTGCACCTATACCCATTTGTTTTATTGTGCTCTGATATGTGCAAACTGGTGTTCATTTTCTTTAAAGAGAACTTCTACAGTACAAGTCAATCAAGATTAAGAGGTCTCTATAAAATCTAGGGCTTTGATTTATCATGCAGTACTAAATACAGTTACTGGGTTCCTTTCAGTAGAGTTGAACTTATTTACTTGGATTTACTTTGAAGTGAATATCTACAGGATTGTACTGCACATCTTTTGCTTTTAAATCAATGGAAGTTAGCTTTGGCTTCAACAAATGTGTGAAAACTGGGAGCATATGATAAGTAGATGTAAAATATGAATGCACACAAAATGATTTGGCAAAAGGAAATGCAACTCCTAATGTGATTGCTGTACAATTCCAGTGAAAAGATGAGCCAAGACAGGCCATACTAATGCAGCATTGCTGTATTAGTATGATTATTTGGAATGCAGTAAATTACTTAGTATGAGTAATGTTAGAATAGCTTCATTCATAATTATGTCCATTTTCTTGTGCAGAAAGTGGCTAGGGAGAGATTTGCCTTTGAGTGCTTAGAAATTCACACCCCTTCCTGCTTGTACCAGGATAAGAATTATTATCATGATGGATGCTTTGATGATGATAAATATAGGAGACCTTGGATAAGAGGTATGTTATATATAGCTTTTATGTTTAATTTACATTTTCAATTTAAAACAATCCACAATGGAGTAAGAGAAAGGCAGTTTCCCAAATGTCTGTGGATAATGTTTTTGCATAAGAAATACCTTAGCCACTAAGCATTTTCTTTGGAAGGGGTACTAGATCTCAAATAATGGAGTCTTAGGTACTTGTAGTACTTCTCTGAGTTCTCAAGCAGGGATAAAAGGATATCAGGGTGAGCAGCACTGGAGCAGGAGATACCTTTGATTTTTGTGCGTATACTGGCTTTAAAAAGCCTGGGCACCCCTCTCTAGTCGTTCTCACAAAGACGTTTTGTGTGCATGCACCAAAGAACATGATCATCCACAAGTGCGTGAACCCATTGGCTCTCTCGCAAGTCCTCTTCTTTTGTTCCTGCTTTTTTGATATTGGGCCAGTTACACCATGAGAAGCAAGACAAAAATTGGAACTCCAGCATATCATGAAATTTCTTGTTGTACAAAAAATCCCAGTCTGTGAAAAAGCTTCCCCTTCAACCTCTACTCACCCGCCCCCTTCTTGACTATAGAAGGACCTGCTCCATCACATCACAGGGATCAGCCCCCTGGTCTCAAATTTTGGCTCCAGAACATCATGGATTAGGATACTGCTCCTCTGGCGGTGCTACTCATGGCATATTAGAATAACTCAAAAGAAAAATATAATAATCGTTCCAAATATGATAGCTACAGTTATTTCTGTATATCTGCACTGTATTCATATTTAATGGTGAATCCTTTAACGGTGATGTGATAGCACAGAATGTCATTCACAATCATTTCAGATATCCAAATAGTGTTTGCAATCCAGTCCTTATGAACAAAAGGAAGGTTGTCAGTTTGTCTGAGAGTAAGGCTTACGTGAGTGTCCAGAATCCCCTCACCAGTGTTGGTGCTGGATGAAGGATTCTGGGAACTGTAGTCCAAATCAGTAACACTACCTATCTGAGCCTTGTAGATGTAAGATGACTTGGTATGTATGCAAAAGGCAGCAGACGAGCTTATGATTGATAAATAAGTGTAACTGCTCCAGAAGCTCACAGTTAAATATGTGTGTCACACGTATTCCTCCCCCCATTCAGATAATTTGTTACATGTTTTGAGTTCAAAAGACACTAGCAACAAGGGCAGATTTGTGGACATACTGAAGACTGCACATTGGAGGTGGAGAACCCAAATAATATACTTAAGGAAAGGACAAGACTCTGGATTAGGTAACAAACTGGCAGAAACAGGAACTGGAAACAATATGGAGGAAAGGGTAGAGGAATCATAAACTATACACTGTGCACTGAGAAGGAAGGAGACATTCAAAGGAGGGGAAACCATATTGCTAGGCTGCAAGTCGATGTTGTAGTACATTAGACTGTGGTACAGTGAACTCCAGGCTCACAGGGTTGGAGCACTCGCATATCCTGATTACAAAGGAGAATGGCATCTCCTATGAGTCAGATTAGATTAGGCATCCTTCAGTCTCAGCTGGGACTGGCTTGGTGGGGGCTAATGACACTGCTTTCAGGCAAATAACCCCTGATGGTGATGCAGAGTTTCTCAAGGTCTTGAATGGGATATTAAAATCAATTATTACTGGACAAGACCCCTTGGTGGAGAAGAAAACTTTTAGAACTGGTTTATTGGTAAGGATCAACACAGTTGCCTGTATTTTTTTGATTGTTTGGAAGCATGGTGGGCATGATGAATGCCTGCAAAATTTATGACTACACCACTGACAACAGCAGTGTTTTGGGATTGGTGCTGGTGATGCTGCCCCACCTGGCAAAATCACCATTTCCACAATGCTGTCGTCAGAGAGACCATTTTCTGCTTTTGTTTGTTAGCATTTTTCTTCCTTCAGAAAAACAAAGTAAGAAAATAGTTGTCATATTGTCACTTCTAACTATTACTGTTTTCATGCTGTAGTTTCAGTGGATTCCACTCAAATTGTGATGAATTTTCCAGTACTTGATATTTGGAAGGAATGTCTTTATGTTGAAGATTTCTTAGAGAAGTGAGTCCTCATCATTTATTGCTAAGTAGTTATTAAGACATTTATGTTAGAGTTTTGTTTTGTTTACAACGTTGCATGCTGCCTGTAGAAGCTGTGGCTGGAAGGGACTTTTCTGGGTTGGGGTGACTGCCAGTCTATCCAGCACTAATCAATAGTTCCCCCTCCTGCCTCTGATTTCAAAGACAGCCCCCATCTCTCTGCTGAGAGGTTTTCTCCTTCCTAGGGTCTGCTGAAGGTTGTGTTGTTGAAAGCAGTTATGTTTGTCAGTTTGCTGTTTGATCTGTTCAATTGTAAGTAATGAAACCCTTTTTCTTTGTACTACTAATATCTCAGAGTGAGTTATTGAGACTGTAAGTGCCACTTTATGAGAGAAGGGGTGGACTAATCTGGGTAACCTGAAGCTATTCTGCTCTCTGAATCCTTGTACTTTGCTATGCAACTGGAGGAATTTAACCAAAATTTCAAAACTCTGCAACAATTTAAAGTTGCAAACCAAATTTACTTAGTAAGAAAAAATAAACACAACAGAACTTTTGTCCAGTGTGTTTAAGATAGATGCATGACATAAGTTTGAAACATGAAGTCAAAATTATTCCTTGTCTGTTCTAAGTTAATAAATATAGTTGTGGACCCATTTTTGTGGAGTGTGTGTTCCAAACAGCAATAGCCCAGCCTCCATTTTGCCCTCTAAAGTGCCAATAACAATAGCTAATATGGCTTTTGTTTCTTTCGGACTGCAGCTCCCAGAATTCACCAGGAATTCTCCCAGCAGAATCCTGGGAGATGCAGTCCAAAAAAAAAGAGAGGAGCTTTTCTCATCTCCACATGGGCCTCTGTCGCCTTCTTCCAAGAAAGAAATTGCTCCCAATGGTGCTTGGGAGTCACAATGGTTCATTGGAGTCTCAAGGGATCATGGGATAGGTAGTATTTCTACCTATCAGGTTCTATAAAAGGGAGCCTTTCAAAGAATTACCCACTCCATGATCCATCCCTTAAGTCTCCAATGAACACTTGCCACTGCCAGGCACCACCAGAAGCAATTTAGTTTGTGAAAGGTCGATATAATGGCAACAGGGCCCACGTGGAGGTGAGAAAAAGCTCCTCTTTAAACTACTGTTTTGGGGCTGCACTTCCCAGGATTCTGCTTACAGGAATTTGCAGCTAATTCTAGGAGTTGCACTCTAAAAGAACATGGACTGCAAACATGGCACCTATGAACCATAATGGAATGCCCTTGGGTTCATGTGCATCTGATAAGCAAGAGTAGGTAGATATAATTTTGTTCCGCCCATCACATGTAGCTTCTGATTAATTTTACTGCCCTCCAGAGGTTGTAAGATTGCAGTTCCCATCATCCTTCGCCATTGGCTGTACTGTCTAGGCCTGCTGAGAGCTGCAGTCCAACAACCCCTAATACCACACATTTCCTACCCCTTCTTTATCTGTTGAAGATGATATATAACAGCAGCTCAAATTAATCTCCTCCTATAAAAGGAGAGGCAAGGGGACAAATGAAGGGGGAATAAATTAGGCTGGCTCCACCCCCTTATTCATTATACATCACAGGCAGTTTTTCCCCCCAAACAGGATTCTGGTCACTGAGTCTAATCTAATTGGGATTTACAATTGGATTTAGTCTGTTATATTTGAAAGATTAAGAATGACATCATAGCTTTTTAGCAACTGAAAGGGCTACATTTAAATAAAACAGAGATGGGAACAAAACACAGGATGCCTCTGTTAACTGGAATAGAATTAAGGTATTTTAATGATTTAAAAAATATTACTATATAGCGGGGTAAATCCAGTCGGTATGTTGATAATATTCTAGACAGGTGGATTAGGCATTAACTAAATTTTCCATTTCTTATGAATGAAAAAATCTAGGTTTTCATTTTGGTTTATATGAGAGACCTGCTATTTTTGTACCTCCACATAGAGTCAATTAATGTTTTTCATAGGATGACCTTGTTCTTCTTGTCCCTTGCATTTAATTAAGATTGTATTGACTTTCTGCTGACACTATTGTTATTAAGCCAAGAGTTTACTTAGGGAGTCAAGTAAATTGAGTTTCAGACATTTGGTAATAGAAATAGGCAAAGTCATTAAAGAGGGCAATTTTAAAAACAAGAGGTGTGGTCTGTAGCACAGAACTTCAATTTAGAAATTGCAAGGGCATAAAGTCCATAGTTGTTGTGGTCCTGTTCTGATTTGGAAGGTTATGAAGTGAACCATGAATGAACTTAAAATGTTAAAAAAAAAAATGGCTAAGATTGGTTAGGAGGGGACAGAAATGCTGCTCTGATGGCCCCAAAGGCTCCTAATATGACTGTGGAAAGTATTTGAGGATACTCTGGAAAGACTGGAAGGAGATATGATAGCACTTTTCAAATACTTGATAGGTAGTATTTCAAGTATTTGAAACAGAGGAGGGATGAGATCTGTTCTCAATCATCCCAGAGTGCAGGACACATAACAGTAGGCTCAAGCTACAGAAAGCCAGACTTAGGCTGAATATCATGAAAAACTTCTTAACTATCAGAGCAGTACAACAATGGAACTAATTACCTCAGGAGGTGGTAAATGTTCCAACACTGGAGGCATGCAAGAGAAATTTTGACAGCCAGCTGTCAGATCTGCTTTGATTTGGATTCCTACACTGAATAGGGGATTGGACTTGAGGGCCTTATTAGACCCCTTCCAGATTTACTATTCTATGATTCTATGATTCAGATCATTCTAAAGGGGGCCACTGAGGAAGGACCAAGTCTCCTTACATCTTCCTCCCACTCTGTTGGAAAACCCATGGCTCTCCCTAGTCATGGCCATCAGCAAGCCTTCCCCTTTACCAAGAAGTGATACAAGGCTCTCTTTCTCCCATCCTCTCCCTCTCTGAGATGGACCAGATTACTTTAAAGCAAAATCCTGGCCTACAAATGTCTTGTTCTCCCTGTGTCTGCAAAATGCATTGAAGCATTAAAGAAAGTGTGGATGGCAGTCAGTTGGAGAACATCAATTTGCTTTGAAATTCTCAGTGCCTGCTGGCCAAATATAGTCGTTGTTTGTTCATTCCTTTACCATCACAGATAAAAGAAGTTATAGCACATTAAAGACTAACTGCTATATTTTAATGTGAGCTTTCGTGGAACAAGTCCACTTCTTCAGACATAAGAGATAATACAAAGACTATAGAGACATGGCAAAACATTCATAGAGGGCTCTAAGATAGAGGGACAGTGCTGGTTGGTAGACTCACATTGCATTTCACACCTAATAATGATTTAAGACCCCTGTTTGGCATTGAGTTCTTTTCTTTTGAAGCTTTGACCTGTGGACAGCAATAATGATTAGTGGTGGCTAAAGGACCCAACAGCAGAATCATTGGCTTTACCTTTGAAGCTTTTTATGTAAAAGTGGCTGTGGTTAGTTGGGAAGGAAAATACTGTAACAGCAGATAACAACGTAACAGGCACTTTTATAGAACAAGCTTCAAAGACCGTCAGTGATTCTTAACTCATTGGTTCCACAAAAGCTCACATTAAAATATAGCAGTTAATCTTTTAGGTGCCACCTTCTTTCTTTCTTTCTTTCTTTCTTTCTTTCTTTCTTTCTTTCTTTCTTTCTTTCTTTCTTTCTTTCTTTCTTTCTTTCTTTCCTTTTGTTTTATGTTTCTTGTTGAGATGCTGGCTCAGACAAACACAACTACCACTTTAGGGCACTTCACAGTTGCAGGGGGACGTGTGATTGGGCCCAGTGGCTCTCAGGGCCACTTCCCCTGGCCTTGTTGCTTTCCCCTTGTCTAAAGAAACCAGAACTCAGATGGACAGCGGGAGTGTGCCAATCAAGTGCACAAAGACAGCAGAAAAACAAAAAGGCAGGAGAGGTAAAGGAAAAAGGAAATTACTTGTCCAGGTCCCTGATATTTTGTAATACATCTCTGATGAAGAGGAGAATTAAGGGGTTCCCATTCTTACTTCCAGAACAGTGTGCCCTGTGCCCTCTACTATATGTCTATCAAATAAATAAGTTTGAGCCTGGTAGCAATTTCGCAACTATATAGTACAGCAGGGGGAAGCTGTCAGGTGTCTTCTGTACCATCCTCTCTTTGGAAGCTCATCCTCTGCACAAAAAGAAGCCTATGCACTGTGAGGCTCCAACTCCAGGCGGTCCACTTGTTTCCTATTGTATCCTTTTTTTTCCTAGCCCATCACTAAGCATCAAATGATTTGGACCAATTTCATGATAGAATTTGACTGCTCTGTCTGTTCTTTTCAGCTTCTATCAAGGACTAAAGGAGGCAGCATTCTTTTCCAGCCAAGCAATCTGCTTGCTGCTTGCCAAAGAAACCCTTGTGACTGGTCTCATATTAATAGGAATGTTCTGTACAGACAGGGCTGTTTTTCTGTATCACAGTAGACAGAGATTGGGGTCTGTAAGGATAGTGCATAGGTCAGATAGATCAGATAGTCTAAGCTCTCAGAGGCACTTCTCCTGGTCCTGTTGCCTTCCTCTCGTCTAAAGAAATTGGAACTCAGGCAGACAGCAGGAGAGGCTGAAATTCAGTTGCTCAGTAAAGTAAGTTGCAAGTAGAGTAGATCCATTTGAATCAGTGGAACCTATGAAGTTTCCCACTTATTCAATGGCTCTACTCTAGTGCTAAGCAACAGGATTTCAGCCAACATGATCCTCTCTATATGGGAAATAGCTGAACCTATTGAATCTGGCCAGTGGAAAAGACTGAGTGCACAAAAGCACAGAGAGCACAAAAGACTGAGTGCACAAAGAGAGCAGAAAAGCAAGAAGACAGGAAAGGTAAAGATAAGGTGGCCTTAAAGTGACATTGCTGCTCTGCAACAGGGAATAGTTCAGGTTCAAGAGTACAAGCAGATGCTCTGCCACATTTTTTGTGCATTTACCAAAGTCACTTTCCCTTTTTCAGGAAACCCATTTCAAACATCTGTCTACGTATTCATAACGAAGAGGCTGAAGTTATTCCAAGTTCAAATCCTTGTTCCCAGTTTGATATAGAAGAGACTTGTATGCTTACGAAGCACAATGACAAAGAACTTATTCTCACCAGTCCTTTGCAGTCTAATTATGCTCCTGTAATACTTAAAGAACAAAAAGAAGGTAAAGCAGCAATCTGTACTTGACACCTTCAGGAACACACAAATTCCTGGTACACAACTACAAGAATAGGATGTCCCAGCCATCTGGCCTGCCAGTGTACCACAGAGTGACTTGAAAGGTCCAGAAAGAAGCAAATGGCTAAACCAAGGCTGCACTAATTCTCCTCCTTGGGCTCTTTCAATGGGACATTTGTTCCAGGTTCTTCTTCCCCCTCTCTTATTTCAGTATAAGTATAGTATAATAATGGTATATAGTCTGCCGTTCTCTTTATTAATACACATTCGTCCTGTTGTTTCCTTTAATCATGTTAGTGCCTACGGTTGGTCTTTTAAAGTCTCTCTCTCTCTCTCTCTCTCTCAATCTCTGTCTCTCTCTGATGTTGCTTGGTTTTGTGTCTCTTGCTGGAATGTTTACAATACTGAAAACCAGTCAGAGGTCATAAATTATGGCACATGTGAAATGCAACCAGACACCACTGACACATACTGACATGTATGTTTTACAGTGTTAATCCCTGTTTTCCACCCCATGTATCTGACACAGTGGGCTAAGAAGGTCCACGAAAGCTTACATTAAAATATAATAGTTAGCCTTTAAGGTGCCATAACACTTTTGTTCTTTTTTTAATTTTTCTTTTGTTTTTGCTGTAATTAGTCAACAAATTCAAAATTGCTCATTGCGTTGCAATTGATTTTCCAATTTTCAGAAAGCTTGTCTATTGAAGATGAACTTATTTTCAGTGATAATTTGACTCAACATGCAAAGCAGTTACCTACCCTCCATAAACTCTTGAGCCGACTGAATGTTTTCTATGTACAGGATCCTCTTTTAAATTCTGAAGGTGACAAAATCACAGAAGAGGACATCTTCAGGTACCGTGTAACAAAATGGTGTATGACATATTACATACGTTATTATTAAGTGTCTTAATATCTGGCTTTGAATTTTGCTACTGAGTGCTAGATGGCTTTGCTGAACCTGAACACCTGCAAGTCATATCTATTTGAGTCCATATAAATTGGCAACATTTGCACAGAATGGAAATCTGGGATTCTGAGAATCCTGATTTAATGTGAATGTGTTGCAACATGATGTATGAAGCACGTTTGCTTCCACTTGATTATTCCTGCTAGAGCAAACACCTAAACAACCAAGAAATTATCTATTTAGTAAGAATCTGTTTAGCAGAACTAAGGATCCTGGTTTGTTGTTCCTCAATATATTAGCATTTATAAGCAGAGAACAAACCTTGATTTATTATCCTTCCTTGTTTTTGGAGTAGCAGGCCACGTTGGGCTAACAGCTAGTCCAAAAGCTTTTGGTTGCATTGTTGTTCATGCTAGCTAGACTGAGGAGGGGAAGTTACCTTGACATTTACTTACTCAGAGTAAGCCCCTATTCTCCAGCATCCTGACGGTCTGTTCCATATGCACATTACTATTAATGTGCTTTTGGGGGTGGGGGGGAGTGGAACTAAAAGGTGCACATCCTTGGTAGGCTTTTGCCAGTAACCTAGGCTGCAATCATGTACAGATCACTTTCTGTCTAGGAGCCCCAGACATGCCACAGAAGCCCCTCCTGGTGAAATGAGACATGTTTGGTTTTTTCAAAAGCAAATTGTTCGTTTTTTTGCTAAAGCAAGGTGCAGGGTAGAGCTGTACCCTGTTTTAGAAGGTAACTGTATCTTTAAGATTTCTGGAGATACAATTACCTATATGTATTTCTAGATATATAAGTTGTGAGTAGTAAAAACTAAACCTTGCTTTTTAATCTTACTAAAGACTAAGAACCTTTCCTTTTTCATTCCCCCCCCCCTTCCAACTGCACAATATTAGTTGTAGTTAGCCAGGTGCGGTAGCTACTATATATGTGTGCTTCCAGGTAATTCTACCTGTTTTGCCCCAAACCCATATCTTTAAAAGATCTGACTTCCAGTGTGCTGACACAAGGTATAATTTTTTTTGCACCCATAGTACCCATAATATATAGTTTAAAAGTCTATGAGTCTACTTTTTTCCAATACACATCTATATCTATAGCTATACCTCCATCTGTATTTATCTTGAAACAGCAAAATATTTAGTAGAAAAGGTGTTGCCTTAATTGAACATACAGTTTTCTTTTTTACAAGGAAAGTTTCTGGGCACTTTACCATTTCATTAAAATTTCTTACATTTTTCAGTGCTACTTTCCTCTTTGGTATTTGAAGCTATCTCCCCCAACCTTTAATGTATTCAAACAGTGTTTTTTTTCCAGATTGTTGAAATGAAAGCATTATTATACAAATATTGTTGATTTTGCTTCATAAGCAATGTTTAATGTTTTTAGGTTGACTTACACTTTGGAATTTGAAAATAAATACATTTTGAAGATCTCTGCTTTTGCTGGTTTCAGGTTAAGCCCTCAGTTTTTGTTCATGAATTACACACACACACACACACACACACACACACACACAAACACACGAAGAAAAAGAATCCTCAGGGAATGATAGTTTTCCACCAATTCATTCTCTTAATCATGTTGGCATTCAGTTCAGCTCTGTTATCCATACTCTATCAACCTTCATAAAACTGTCAAGAACTTGTCCAGATTCAAATAAATGTTGCAGTAACATGCTTGACTGGTTTTGGAGGGAGAAGATAAGTTTATGCTGTTGTTACACCATATAATGGCAAACTAAAAGGCATTAACTTGCGCTTTGATTCTAAAAGGGAGTGCTTTGCATTCAAAGAGAGCAAAACGCCCCAGACAAAAAGAGAAGAACAATGTGACGTGTTTTACAAAGAGACTTTAAGGGATGAGGAGGTATGTGGAGATGTTTGTAAATTCTTTGTGACTTAAGAAATCATGACACAGTTGTTTTCTAAATGGAAATCAAAATTCAGATTCAAAGCTTTTACAAAGTTTCCAGAGATGTATATATGCTTTTGCCCATCTATAATTTGGTAAAGCACAGATAGAGATGTTCCTTAATTGTCTTATAAAAGCTAATGGGTCATATAGACTGAAAATTAAGAACTTGCTATTTATTAAGCTGCTCATAAACATGCTTAGCTTCATGATTCTTCTATCAGGAACGTGCTGTTTGGTGCTTTCAGACTTCAATTCCCAAAATTTCCCAAGTATTCCAGGAATTGCAGCCAGGATACCCAAATCAGCACTCCTGTAGGTTTTGCATCTCACAGAGGTCTTTCAAGTGATTTACCTTCACCATGGACTACTCCAGCTTCCCTGTTTTCTGTTGCTTCCAATTACACCATTTGTTGTTTAGTCGTTAAGTCGTGTCCGACTCTTCGTGACCCCATGGACCAGAGCACGCCAGGCCCTCCTGTCTTCCACTGCCTCCCGGAGTTGGGTCAAATTCATGTTGGTAGCTTCGGTGACACTGTCCAACCATCTCGTCCTCTGTCGTCCCCTTCTCCTCTTGCCCTCACACTTTCCCAGCATCAGGGTCTTTTCCAGGGAGTCTTCTCTTCTCATGAGATGGCCAAAGTATTGGAACCTCAGCTTCAGGATCTGTCCTTCCAGTGAGCACTCCGGGTTGAATTACACCATAGTGCAAGTAAATCACTTGAAAGCCTTCCCCTGTATGGACAAATGAGTGTGCTGATTTGGGTTTTTGGGCTTCTGTTCTTGAAATTCTTGAAAAACTCCACAAATTAAAGTCCAAAAACATGAAAGAGAGATTCTGCTAACAGTTCTGTTATAGGCTATGCTATTTTTTCCTGGTCAGTTGGCAACCTTGAAGTTGGGATGATTAGAATTAATTTTTTTTGTAATAGATGGCAATTATTGTAAAGAACATTAATTAGACTCCAGCATGGAACTATGGAAAGTGTGCTGGTGAGGAACCTTCTATTCTGTTGGAAATCTGCCCTTTGAATTTGGAGATAATCTCCAGAACAGTGCGTAAGGTTATTCTGGGAGCTACAGGGGAAAAGACGAGACTGCCAAAGACCCCAGCCCCTTTCTCTAAAAGGGCTCTTTGCTTGACCCCATCTTCTTCTACCAACAGAAGGAGCTCTTCTCTTTGCAGAAGTGCAACTCTGGACCCTCCATATTGTGGTTATTACATAACAGTACATTCTGCAAAATCTTTGTTAGAAAGTTTTCCAGCATTCAAATATAAAATTTCTTCAAGCTGTTTTGAGAAAGGCTCCAGTTATTTTTCTTTCTAGGTCACTGTACTGCCTCTTCTATTACGAGTCTGCTCAACAGCAGGCTTCCAGTTGGACACTGACATTCCCACAAGTTTGGCACTGAAATCTTTATTAGAAGTAACTCCAGAGATGCTAGGAGATGAAAACAAGTGTTTCAAAATAACCAGAAAAGGTAAGGATACAATTAGAGGTATTTTAGTCCCAGTTTCCAGGTTTTATGTCACCTAGTTTCATTGTTTTATTGCTGTTATACTTAACTGGTGTAAAATTAATAATCAAAACCAATGTGTTCTACAGAAACAGGCCCTTGCTTATATTTAATACTAGCCCTTTTTTCCAGACTTTAAACTGGAGTTTATTCCAGAGATAATCGAGGCGTCAAAATATGGCTCCGCACAAGAAGTTTGTGCTGATCAGAATAGAAGTACACTGGAATTCAGCAATCCAGGTAAGACTCCCTGCACAGGAATTAAAGCTGGCCCAAGACCTGTTCCTGTCCGTGCCAAAGGAGCATGTGTTGCCCCTCTACTTCACCCAGGTCAAGGTGCAGAGTACTCAGACCCGGAGAGATCTGGCATATGAAACACATAATCCTGCAAGCTCCACTTGCCGTTCCTGACAATAAAAATATAATAAACAGAAAAATAAATAATTTTATGTGCTTTCATGACATGCTAAATTATGCTTCCTGATTTGCTTCAGAAGAGATGGTAAGGCTTGCCCTGAATTTCTTGGAGATTGCCAAATTGTGCTGAGCATGCTAAGAGCTGCTGCAAAATGACTATTCAATTTACATATCTGCTTACCAGAGATGGGAACTCAAGTCAAGAGGCTCGCTGTCAAATGGGACTTAAGTCACAGTGGTGACACAACTCTTGTTTTTTTTTCAGTGACTCAGACTCAGCACCCACCCACCCCTCCCTTTTTTTCTGGAGAAAAAAGCTTGTTTTTAACAGAGACTTGGACTTAGGGCTTTGGACTCGGGACTTGGGACTCAGGCCCAAAGACTTGACAACATCCCTGCTACTTACTGCTAATCCTGCATAGGTTTTCATCTTTGCCCTTATTCCATGAGCATTTGTGTGCCTTTAATGAAAAATGTCCAGTGATTAAACATTTGTTTAGCATTTTATTTCAGAGAGGAAAATACAGTTTATTATCTTGGAAATTAGTTGAGGAAGTGCCTTTGTTTTTATCACAATAGGCTTCCTGTGACGTAAGAGCAATTTTCAAACATCATTTCAGAATCATGTATTAGTCATATTGAAAAGTTTCATGTATACTTATTTGTGTCTCTTTTTTCGTAATTGCCAGAAAAGTATATGTCATTCCATCCTAGAGACCTGGAGGTGCCATTGACTCCTCCAGGCAGACCAGAGAAGCTGCATGTGGATTCACTGTTTAGACAGCTGCAGCCAGAATCAGCCTCTCCCTTTAGTAAAAGGTACGGGAAGGCCTATAAAGGCATAAAATGGTGTGACTACACTGCAATTTGCCCCACTGTTTGTGCTGGAGTTTGCACTGTTAAATTCAATGTATTTTCTGTTTACTACATGACATACAGCTAATTGCAGGTATGCCCATTCTTTCTTCATGGACATCTATTTCTTTTTCAGTTGGCAGGGGATAGTGTTGTTGTTGTTTTTAATTGCCTTCTGCTCACATTGGGTCTTTTTGATTTTGGTGTTGTTGTTGTTGTTGAGTTTATGGCATGTTTGATTGCCTATATCAGTCAAAAAAAAAGCAGAGATGGGTGTGTCCTAAGATGATACTGATGGTGGGGTGCCTTTTAAAAAAATTGACAAGTGACATAGTGCTGAATTGATATAACTCCAGTGCTTATCTGATATAGTACTAATGTGGGAAATCATGATTTAAAAAAAATTGTTTAGAGGAGAGCCAAGAGATGCGCACTTCAAGAGGATGTTTGTGCTGTATTGGCATACCCTTCAGCATGGTACAGTATGCCAGTACAGTGGGAACATCCCTCTCTCTTGGCTGTCCTTCGAACAATTGTTGTTGTTGTTGTTCACTTTAGTGCTATATCAGATACGTCCTTTGGTTTCATATGAATTCAATGCTATGTCACTTGCCATCATTTTTTAAAAAGAGGCTGGGAAGAAGGTAGTGTTAATGACAGAGGAGGAGGTGACCTTTGATCCAAGTGAGAACTGTAGTAATTAGATTTGTGCCATTCATTTTGTTGTTATTGTTGTTGTTTTTACTGCAACTCCCCACATTATCCAGGCAGAATTCTGTGAGTCCCTGCCCCACAGAAACACACCTATAGATACCTTCACACACCTGCATTTCACTCACCTGGAACTGGCCTCTATTCCAGGCTGTCTCAGACTAGCTTCCTGTACAAAGAGGAAACTTCCCCAGTGCTAGGTCTTCATGGGAGCTGGAGACCTAAGGCTTCATGGAAACTGTATTCTCACTGCCCATTAGGGTCTATTAGAGCAGGGGTCCCCAACCCCCGGTCCGCTACCCGGCAGCGGTCCGCGGCCTAGGCAGAACCGGGCCACAGCCACAGATCTCCTGCCCCCCCCCCGCGAGCGCGCTGCATGCATGCGCACGAGCGCGCTCCGCCCTGTGCAAGCACGCCACACGCATGCCCGCGAGCACCCCCAACGAGTGCACCGCACGCATGCGCACAAGCACACCACGCGCCCGCGAGCATGCCACGCCCCCCATGAGCATGCCACGCCCCCCCAACCAATCCGCAGTTGGGAAAAGGTTGGGGACCACTGTATTAGAGGGCTGCTCCAAAGAACTAGGCTCGCCAGGAAGCACTGAGGCAGTTTCCTTTTTGTATAGGAAGTAGTACTGCAACAGCCTGGAAGAGAGACCTGCTTCAGATGAGTGAAATGTAGGTGTTTGTTTGTGGGTAGGAACTCTTAGAGTTCTGCCTGAGGAATTCTTTAAGAATTCTAGGAATTGGAGTCAAAGAATAAAGAAAGAATAACACACCCCTAGTAGAAATTTGAGGTGCAGTGTGAACACTTGTCACAAAAATTGCAGAGAATAATTAAACATTCTGTGTGAACAACAACAGTGATGTAACTGCCATAAGAAACTTTAAATCAACATGAATTGACCCAAGACAGTGGGTCCCTACCTGTTTGGTCACAAGCTAAACTGAACTAAATGTTCACTAGTATAAATTACCAATTCCAGCAGAATGCACTGCTGCATCTGAGCAATATGGACTATGCAAATTCAAGGTTGTCTTATTATTCAAGTTGAAGTAATACAGGACAGCTGCTTGTTATAAAAATACACTGGAGATGCCAATGAGTCCACACTCTGTCAGAGATAAGCTGCAAGAAAGAGGATCATCATCATCATCATTATCATCTTAGAATTGCAGAGCTGGAAGAGACCCTATGGATAATCAAATTCAGCTCCTGTCAAGGAGGCACAGTGGGAATCAAACTCCCAACCTCTGGCTCTGCAGCCACATACCTAAACCACTGAGCTGTCCAGCAGTTCTTATTGAACCAGCTCCTAGAGGAACTCCACCTGGCTCCCTCCCTGTTGTCATTTAGGAGGCAACTCAAAACATTTCTTTTCAGGGAGGCCTTTCATTCCAACCCTGGTTGATGGATTGCTTACCTCCTGTCCTGCTAGCACCAGGAAATTGTTTATGGCACTGTTGGTTTTATGCTGTTATGTGCTGTAATTTTACTGTTTATTATTTATTTAATATATGTTTAACTCTGCTGTTAGGCTGCCCAGAATAGTTCTCCCACACTAATGGGGTGGTATATAAATTGAAGAAAGTAAGTGTGAGATACATTATTTTTGGTCATGTTCCTCCAATCTGTAGATCTCTCTGCCTAAAAACATAACATTTGGTCTCCTTCATGTTCCTCCTGGCAGGCCCTAAGGCATTTCTGTTTCAGTCCACCTTTGATGTGTAGTTGGTCTAACTTGTTCTTAGTTGGAATATTTAAAGAGTATTTGCTAAACTGATGTATGGTTTATTTTATGTCATTCTTATTTAGCTCTAAAGTTTATTATTTTAAATAGTTTTCAGTGCTAAAATTTGGAAGATTTGTGATTAAATAAAATGATTTAAAATATCTGAACTGTTTTTAATTGAGGGTTTTTATCATGTGAATTTACATGATAGTTATGGTCATTAGGGATCCCAAATTTGATGGACATTTGGGTTGAAATATATTAAATCAGGGATGGGGGACATGTTGCTGGACTCCAGTTTCCATCAGCCTGAGCCAGCATTGTTGGGGTGATAAGCACTGTAATCCAACAACAACTGAAATGCTGCAGGTTTCTCATCCTTATGTTTATCAAACATTTAAAGTAATGTGTTGATGAACACAATGCCAGTATAGCTAATCACAATAGCAAAACATTTGGCACACAACTAAGGATGTCAGACATAGTTTGCCAAGTATAATGTAGTACAGGCTTGCACAAATTTCCACCTACCTGCTGGGTGTTTTTTGAGGGGGCTCTGCTAGCTGTTGTATGATTGCACCTGCTGTGCACATAGACAGTAAAGCAAGAGGTTTGTTAAGCATCTGGCAGTTCACTGCTGGTCTACATGTGGCTTGGTGAATCAAGCCACGTTTTTTTTTTCTTGCCCACAGACAGTTTTACAACCGAAACATTTAAGGGAGTCTTCAAGATCTCTACTAAGATTTCACAAAGTTAATCCCTTTAATCCCTTCTTTGCTATCCAGGAATTCCTTGGCTTGTTTGAGATAGCTGTGCTGAGTCCAAGAAAATAAATTAAAATATCTATGGACATATGAAGCAGCCTTTCCAAACCGGTTGCCTACCAGATGTGTTTGATGGACTACCTCACCCCTGCCCCCAGCATCTCCAGTGCTGGCTCAGACAGTGATGGTTGAAACCCAGAAGTTTGGAGGGCAATAGTTTGGGAAAGGCTGGCATAGAGCAATGCTTCTTGCTGCTGCATGCTTATAGAACAGTCAAATTCACAACACAAAAGAGGCAATAGTATTTGGCACACATTTCCCAGTATATGACTGCTTGTTTCACAGTATATGGCCTGCTAGGGTTTTTAAGTATCCCTCTAGCCCATGGAAGAAAAACACGCTTTCACTAACATGATCTACGCTTGTACTTAATGACCTAAATCTTAGTGCTGCTCACAAGTAGACCAACTGAATCAATTTTTTGAATGGTGAGTCAACACTTAATCTTAATCCCATTGTTTCAGTGGGTCTACTCTAGTAGGAACTAGGTATATAGAATTTTGGCCATTATTATCGTATAAGTTAAAATAGTTAATAGTTTCTCCCAAATATTCACATGGTGAAATGGAAATTAGAGAAAAGGAATTGCCATCATCTAGTATATTTATAATATAAATAAAGGCTGAAAATAATCTAATTAACTCCTATCATTCTTTTCCTTAGCATTTTGATTACAGAACCCATTGCAGAATACTTTGAAGCTCTGATGTGGCAATCAGAGAAGTATCAACACCCAATGAATTCTCTTTTACTTGCAGGTAAGTTGGTGCAGCTTCTGTTTCCAGTTGTATAGTAATCCAAATTTTGGAAGAACACAACAAATCCTAGAGAATACTCATGGCATGTGATGTTCCATTTCATGATAAAATCATTGTACCAAGCAGAAAATTTAATTCTTAATTTTTTAAATACATGTTGAAAATCCTGACGTAGCTAGGACAGAATCCCAAGTCCACTAAAGCAGTGGGTCCCAACCTTTTTGACACCAGGGACCAGTTTAGTTGAAGACCATTCTCCCAAGGACTGGGGGGGTGCCAGGCATCCATCCATGCGGGAATGTGTGCAGGTGTGCGGGGCACGTCTGTGCATGCGGGAGGCGGGTGGGCATCCGTGCGTGCATGTGGGGGCGGGCAGGTGTGTGTGTGTATGCAGGAAACAGGCAGGGGATGCGTGCATGCATGAAGGAGGCGGGCGGATGTGTGTGCGTGCATGTGGAGGTGGGTGGGCGGGCATCCGTGCATGTGTGTGTGTAGGAGTGCATGTGTGCGTGTGGGTGGGTGGGAGTGTGCGCACGCATATGCACGAATGCCTGCATTCCTTTGGCCCTCGAAAATCTGTCTCGGCGGCCCGGTCTTTCCAAGGCCACAGACTGGGACCAGTCTGTGGCCCGGTGGTTGAGGACCCCTGCACTAAAGCAATCACCACAAAAGCAACTAAGGAGATAATGTTACTGAAGGTGTGATTAGATGTCCCAGTTATCACAGCCTAGATTGGTCTTGATCCTGCTAAACAGTGTCACCTGGAGGTGCAGTATGTCATTTGGGGTGATCTTTGCATCCATGTGAAAGGATCGACTGCACTGCATTTCAAGGAACTTTGTTTTGTACAATCGAGATTTTCTTTCCCTTTAAAAGGAAATATTTCTTAAGATTATTAAGTTGTTGTCTAGCTGTCCCTTTGGTGAAGCTGCTCAATAATCTTGAGAAATGGAAAACTTCCTTTTCGCTTGCCTTTGGAGGGCAAAGGAGAGGACGTTTTGCATTTATTTTTAATTGTTGCTGACATATCAGTGACGCCTTGGAAGGGTTTTTTAAGCCCTATCAAAGTATCACTGATGTGCTGTATCAGTTAGCAACAATTAAAAAGAAATGGAAAGTTTCATCTCCCCTCCCCTCAAAAAATGAGTGGAATGGAACCTTCCCATTTCTCAAGATCATTAAGAGGCTTCACTAAAACAACAGCCAGGCAGCCACTTTGGTTCAATCCCAGTGATCACACACACTGGAACTAAACCAAAACTGAACCATCCTATCCATACAAAAAAACAAAACAAAACAGTAGACCCTGACATGGATCCAAAAAGGTATGGGTAGTCATCGATCAGGGGCAGGATGATTCATGATGGCATGTACGTCGTGTGGTCACCAGAAAAAAAATAACTAATCAGCCCATCCCCGACCCAGACCAAAATATTGCCTCTCCCACCCAGTTTAAATGGGGCAGGCAGAAGAGCATATGGGTCCTTGGCTATGCTCATAATTTTAATAAAAGAAAGCCATATCTCTAAAAAATTATCTCTTGATTTATGTCCTTTCAGTACATCTAGTTTGGATGTAGGCTATTCAGAAAGAGCAATATACCAAACCCAGTCTAACCAGAACTTAACTAAAAGACTATTCAGGTCCTTCCAGTATTTTGAAATTTCAATTCAGGCAGCTAGGAAAAGTAATGAAATCAGTCTCTTACATAAGGGACATAACATGGTCTTGCTTTACATGTAATGTGAAGTCCACTGTCTTCTGTGGGGAGTATACCCTAATAAGTCGGTTTAGAGAGGCAATTTCCATTGAAATAAGTCCCCTAAAACACAGTCGGATTTAACAGGTATACATCTGGAGGGTTGCATTGCTGATCTGCTGGGTATTCCATCAAGGAAGGATAAGTCAGGGCCTGCTAATTGTTAAGCCCACCTGGCCTCAACACAAAAAAGTTCTTTGCACATGCAGAAATATGCTGTGAATGTGCCAAAGGATACAGTGGTTGTCATCCTAGGTCAGTATTCCTGGTGGTGTGCCTGACCTCTAATATAGGACTGGGAACCAAAGGCACAGCCCTGAACAAATGGCTTTGTTTTCTCCAAGCTTGGATAATCTGTGACTCCCCAGATGTTGATGAACTACCTCTCCCATCTTCCCTCACCATTGGCCATAATGGCAGAGAATGATCGGGGACTAGAGTCCAACAACATCTAGAAGGCTAACAGTTCCACATTCCATTAGGCTTTAAGCAACTATTTAGAGGAGTGGTTAAAAGAATAAGAGACTGGAAGCACCTCCCCTCTGGATTTCTCCTTTGTGGCGGGATGATGGGACTGTGCAGAATTGAGCCTTTTCATCATTAGTTCCAAAAAAGGTAAACAGCACTTCCAAGCTGATTGACTGTGACCTAGGCACAAGATATTTGCCTGCAGAAGCCTACAAGAAAAAAAGAATATACTTTTCTTAATAGAGCTTGCTAATAATTGTTACATCTTTGTCCCTTTTTTCATAGACCACCAGACTCTTGTACCTCTTTGCCACCATCTTTCAGTTACAGAACTTAAAACACTGCTGTCTGTACAAGAAGACCTCACAGTCCTCAGCTCCTTTGAAGAAGATGGATTTAATTTAAGAGAGAACTTTACTTCACCATATGCTTTAGAAACACTGAGCACAGTTTTGGATGACAAAGAAAGAGCTGTCTGTACTAATGCAGAAGAAACATTCACAAAAACAATTCATTTTCAGGCAGATGGTAAGTACTTAGATACCATTTTTTTTCCAGAGAAGAATGGCAAAGAAAAGTTGTTTCACAGAGCACTTTCAGTTTGGTGATTGGCAACATCAGATTTTCAACTGACGCCCCAATCCTAAACGCACTTACTTAGGCAAAAGGCCAAGTTCAAACTTAGGGATAAGCCTGCAGGTTCACGCATATTTTCTAGCTGCTCCTCCCCTTTCTCATATGAATTTTCCCTGTGCTCTTTCACCTAGATACCACATTATACAAATATCAGCAGGCTAACATCAAATTGAATGGATGCCTGAGCTTAATTTGAGAAGGGCAAATACAAACCCTGGGGAAACTGCCAGTGGCCGTGGCTTCTCAGGTGTTACACTTGGCATACATCTGCAAACTACTTATCCATGTTCAGAGGCTACCCTGTTCTAGAACATGAAGAAATGGGGGCCTTAGGTGGCATTAACTTTTTAATGTTTGTTTATTAATTGAGCTTATGAATCGCCTTATATCTAGATCCACCGGTCAGTATATATACATCAGTCCTGGCACTGATCTGCTGGGGGACATGCTTCTGTCTGTCTGATAGAGTTGGTCCAGAAACTCTCCCATTATCCAACGATGGCTGCTCTGAAATAAATGGTGTTATACAGTGAAAACATAAATAACATGTTTGCGCAATACTTTGGAAAGGGATTCTACAGCCTGCCTACTTACCTTTCTTTATTGCTGAACTGATTCATTTTTAATTTGTATATTTTTCCTGATTACACTAAGTAGTGGATATGAGGAAGTACTGATTTTCCTTGTTTCAGCTAAAAAATAATATTTGCACATTGTAAAGCAAGATGCATGGAGAATATTCAACCCTTAGAGGGGCGGGGAATTGAAACTGTACTTCTGAATGAGTTGTATTTGTATAGAAGTGTATATGGAAAACAAGGAAGAAATTTTTTTTTCCTTTTCAGAATGGCTTGAAGAACAAAGTTCCTTTGCTAGCAATGCAGAGGAATCTTTCAGTATCCCTGATGATAGTGGGACAAAGAAGTATTGCTGGTCTCCTCCGAAGGAAGAGATGTTTCCTCCACATTCCGTGGGGTGTCCACCAGAACAGTACAGTAGCTCTGTTGCCGGTGACAGTGCCTCTACTGAAAATCATGTCAGGAAAACCCAGGTAGATGGTGAATTAGGAAAACCCATGCAAGAAGACAGGGGAAACGATGTGTGCCATCTAACTGGTTTCAGGGAAGCTTATGTTGAAACAAACAGCATATCTAGAAAGAAAGTGCCAGCTCCATCTGAACTACCTAGAAAAAACGGAGATGATTTTGACCTTTTGAGCAGTTTTATCATGCTGAGATCTAAACAGATGGTCACCCAAAATGAGGAGTCAAAAGATGTGAAGATTCAAGAAGAAGGTAATTTATGGCACATGGAAGCCTTGTGTGGCATGACTCTAGACATCTGTGTTAACATGCAGACAAATGACATGCACACGGAAATCTCTGTTCTTTATTGTGGACTGAGAATTAGGAAGGAAAGAGTTTTTCAGCTAAAACAAGAATTAGGAGGGAAAGAGAAGTATGTGTGCTACATTATGGCCTGTTTTGTTTTGTTTTAGCTTTTTCCCTGTAAGATGTCTCAATATTCATTGTGCCTTCAGGTTCAGACTAAGAACACTCATATTTCTTAATTTTAGAAATCCAGGTTTCTAAGCATAGTATGGCACAGCTAAGGATCAGGTGGTTGTTGTTTTTTTTCCATTCAGCTGACAGAACAGTGAAAACCATGTTTGGGAAATGACTGTGTGAAGTGGTGAAACCAGAAAAAGGCCTAATTGGAAACATATATGACTTAGGGCACCAGAGACATAAGCTGGTTTGAAAGTAATTCCCTTGCCATAGGGAAGCCTTTGAACTCTAGTTCTGTGTCAAGAAGAGAATTCATCAGAAGCAGAGAATTCTTAATCCCATACTTAGTCAGCAGTTCTTGTTAGTTGTTAGTTATTAAAGGTAGTCATTAGAGTTATCCCACTATGCGTAGATTGTCCCAATGTGACCTAGGCCTCTTGCACATGCATTTTGCTCTGTGAGCATGTGTTGGAAGGCTACAGGTGCTTTATAGCCTCCAATGACACATGCACAGAATGAAAATATTTTTCATGAGATTGTATGACAGTCTAATATGGGATTCACATTATTTCCAGTGGATGAGTAAACGGTGGCTCTGGGCCCACATACAGACCCCAAGACTGTTTTTGTAGCCCATAGCCCTCTCCCAACCACTTCTTTTTATTATCAAAAAAGATGAATTGCAGTCTCTGGAAGTTTCATAGAGTGGCAAATAACTTTTCAAAAAGGTCACACTTCCCATGCAGAATTTAGAACCAGAAAATAACAGATTTTTCAAAAAGGGGAGATGGATTTCTAGAGGCAACTGACTTCATTATTTGTGGGTTTTGGCATTTTGATTGTCTGTGTGACCCTTGGAAAGATCCAGGGGTAGAAAATTGGCCCCAGAGGTTGCCAAAGTTTTCTACCTCTACCCTGGAGCGTTTGTAGCATCCCAATACAAGGGTAGGGAACCCATGGGTCATTCGATGTTGATAAACTCCAGCTCTTGTTGGCCATAGCCATGATGATGTATAATGGGAGTGTCTTCCAAAGATTGTTGGGCTAGTACCTAATAGTTTATGTGAACTGTATGAAGTGATTTCCTGTAGTGCAAGAATCCTGTTGGTGTTTGTGCAAGATTTGCATAACTTGCTATGGCTAATTGGAGATTATGTTTGAGTTTTTATGTTGCTACGTGCCGTCAAGTCAGAACTGACTTACGATAACTACAATAGGGCTTTTGAGATAAGTGAGATATTTAAGGAGTGGCTTTACCAGTTCCACACCCCTAGGTAGTTCCCATGGCCAAGTGGGGATTCGAACCCTATTCTCCAGAGTCCTAGTCCTGTCACTCAATCCACTACACCACACTAGGTATCCCCACTGTTGCATTACCAGAGTGTATTTCAGTCATGTGCCTGGTCATGCACCCAGATGCACAACTGGTGCACCTCACCAGCTCATCAGTTAGCCATGATTCGCCATGGCATGTTACACAAATGTTACGCAAACACCATCAGGGTTAAAGCCTATATGTTTACCTACAGTAAAATTAAGTATATCCGTATTGGGGAGTGGGGAGGAATAGTCTTCCTTTTGTGCTTCTTTATTCAGTTCTATTAATATACAGAATGATTCATGATATTATAGTCTCACTTTTCTGTTTTTCAAACTGCTTACAATGCAGAATATTAAGGAATGGAGAATTCCTTTTTTTGTACTATAGCAGAACATCTGTCAGTAGGTCTTATATTTCCATCTAGTGAACTCAAGCTAGAATTGCATCTTTATTCTGACAATCTAAAGATGCTTTAGGCCTGCTTCGTATGGTAAAGCCATCTGCATTACAAGTTTATTCTATAGATAAAGAGAGGAATGGCTGTAAAAATACAATGATAGTTTGGTGCTTATAGTGGTGTTCTGCCACAGCAATGTTTTTATACCATGCCATCTTTTAGACTTTGTGAGTCTGCCATGCCATGTGGATTAGCCTGAGATTCATCACTGTGCCAGTTTTCATGTGGCCTTAATCATTTTGTCTTACCCTTGGGAAGGCTTCAATTTGAAAGTTTTCTCCAGAGTGGGCAGAGATGTGACTATCATAGGCATTTGGGAAATAGAGAAACAAAAGGTGGCCATGTAATATATGGCTACAGAAGCAGCTGTGTGATCCAGGAGTCGGAACAAAATTCTGGAGTCAGAGGTAAACATATTTATTTAATACCAATGATGGTATTACTTCAGCCAGTATTTTGGAAAGTGTATTTTAACAAGACTTGCAGAGCATCATCCTACCACACCTTGGTTATAGATGGCTTCTACAATTTATTATATTTATTCTTCTTAAAAATTCCATAGCTCTACCACTTTCATAAGGTGAGTAAACATTCCTTGCCTTTTGCTCCACTGTTGACTGAATTTGAGAGTAAACTATTAAAATGCATCTGGGGGGTTGAATTGCCCTCTGTCTTGTCCTGTAGCATTTGTGTTTTTGTTCATCTTTTAAAGTTCTAAATGCTCAGGAGGAGACCCCACCATCTGAAAATCATGACAGTCCTGTTGTCCTGAATGCTACAGTCCCTCTGGAAAAGCAAACCAAGGAAAATGAAATAACAGGCTCCGTTGTAATTAAAGCAGCAGGTACTGAATGTTTTCAGGCATCTGGCAATCAAAAATTTATTTGATGGATGGTTGTATAATGTGGGTTTTCAAACTGTGCTTCAGGGAGTCCTGATATTCACCTGTTTGGAGATGATCAGTAGTAAATCAAGTCTGCCTGAAACATAATTTGTCCATTATTATCATTCTCCCTTTGTACCATATGGCTACAGAGGAATGTGGGATATGTTCTAGGCCAGTGTTTCCCAACCAATGTTTCCCAATGTGTTTTCTGGGGGGTCACAGATGTGTGTAACCCTTATATGTGTTGTAGCCGTTATATGTTTTCTTCCTTAACCTTTCAGAGCGCAATATTAAAGTTAGCATGCATGTGTATGTGTGAGAAATCAGCCCTTTGGGGGAGAAAGAAGCCTCTACTTTCAGAGAAAGGATGACTTTACCCCATTAAAAATCCCTTTTTATGCAAACATGGTGGGGGGGTGTCTGCAGGTAACTGGGCTATTATAAAAAAGGGTTGTGACTCAAAAAATGTTGGGATCCACTGATTCTAGGCCAACCATCTGTAGCCTTATGCCCTCCAGATGTGTGCTGCCTGAAGGGACTGGAGTTATAGTACAACACATCTGGAAGGTACAAGACTAGGGACAGATGTTCTAGGGTGTACTTAGTTCTCACAAGGTAACAGTAAAGCAGAAGAGGCTTGCCCGTATAAACTAGCAAGGTGTCATAGAACATGACACAGAATCCTTTGAAAAGAATGAGGTTAGATGGTGGCTTTGTAGGGTTTCTGGGCAGAAAGTCAATGTAACTTGGTTCTTTCAAAACAGAAGGTCTGTAGCCACTGCTGTAGCATATAATTGTGACGTTTATGAACATGTTACAGCTTACATGGACTACTATTGGGAGATCAATGTTTCTATATCACTGTTAGGCTGGCTGGATAGCTCACTAAGACAGAGTACCTGGCTGAGTCAGGAATCAGGAGTTTGATTTCCTGCTGAACTTCATAGGAAAAGAGCCATCCAGTGTGGTGTTGAGCAAGCTATGTGGTCCCTGAATGCCCCGGAAGAAGGGAATGGTAAACCATTTCTGAATACTCTCTGAGAAGGGTTACCATAAATCAAGATTAATTTGACAGTATGTTATTAAGGCAATATTCACATAAAATAGTAATAATTACATGTTAAGTCAATTCAAAATTATGATGGCCCTTTTCTGAATTCCCAGAAATGTGATTATTACAAACCAGATACATAAGTGGTATCATAAATAATGCCCAATAGAATTGGCTTCTTGTTGTTGTTGTTTTTTTTTTTGGTAAGCATTCTTCCCCAAGACAGGCATAAGAACAAAGAAACGCCCATAGAGACGCATCACATGCCACAGACAGTGATAGGGATAGAATTCTGTTTGCCTTCTTCTACACGTTAACCAAAGGATCCACAGAGGGGAGGTTGCATTTGCAGAGAGGCCTATCCATACAGTGTCATGTTTGCAAAAGAGGTCTCTGTGTGGTGAATGTTTCTGTAAGGAATTTGTACCTGACAGGCTTCTTGGGCTATATAGTATGTAGGTAGACCCATATGTAAAATTCGTAGAGTAGCATACAGGTATCAAGGGTAAACTGGCTGCACTATGTGAAAGAATCAGGAGTGCAGTCACCATCTTTGCCATTTGAACTTTCAAATGTTTGCAAAGGACTAAAGCAGGCATGGGCAACCTTTGGCTCCATCCAGCATATCTAGTGATAAGGGATCATGGAAGTTGTGATCCAAAAACATCTGGCAGGAAACCATTTGATATGAAATATTTGTGGCTGAAGATTAAGTAAACCTAGATTTCATTTGGCAAGGAGATAAAATGGAAGTAAAATACTTCTGTTGCAGCGATTTCTCTGGGAATAGAAGAATCAGGTGCATTTGTTTTTGAAAAAAGATAACTATGTTGCCACCTAGTGTTGATGTGTAGCAAGCGAGGAAAGTTTCATAGTCTTCAAAATGTTAGATGTAAATAGTTCAGTTTGGTCTTGTGGAATGTTAAAATGTTTTGCATTGCTACTAGAGCATTTATTATGTTACCGTGTTTCCCCGAAAATAAGAAAGGGTCTTATATTAATTTTTGCTTGAAAAAAAGCATTAGGGCTTATTTTCAGGGGATGTTTTATTTTTTTCATGTACAACCATCTACATTTATTCAAATACAGTCACGTCATCTTCTGGTTGCTGCACAATGGTTAGGTCTTATTTTCGGGGGAAAGGGTACCATACATCTCACGTGTTGTGGCTTTCTTGTTTATTTGTTTGTTCTAACTAGAGAGCCAATTTCAGGCATATCTGATCCTTGAAGCAGCTGCGGCTCCTGTTTTGAAAGAGCTTGTGACTTTTGGCATATATAATTGGAGCTTTGCTACCCTTAATTTTGATGACTCCAGATTTTTTTTTAAAACAACAAGAGAAAGTGATGAGTGATACTTTTAAACAAGATGTGACTGGTAAGGTGACATTTGGCTCTTAAATCACTCTGCTTTGTTCATAGTGAGATTATATAAATTACTCTAGAATATAAATGAAATCATTCATAAATTAGAGCACATCTACGTTGGCTCTTTTGGAGGAGATGGGTGTGGGCTAAATAGGGTCACTTGGGGTCAGGTGGAAGTGCAATATGCCATTTGGTGCAATCTGCTCATGCAATCCAACTTCATATGGCTCCTTCCAATGTCATGAATAATGTCACTTAAGAAGTGTCACGTTCCCGCCTGTCCCTTGGTTGTTTCACCAATCAAAGGGCACCAGCTACGTGTCGTGTCGCTGCCACCAGTTGATTACATCAACATTATGTATTATTAATAATAGAGGTCCAGGCAATGTGTCATTTTAAATAGAACCAAATAGAAGTTGTTTATTAATACAGGTGATGAAGGTACAATCAATGTCTTTAACTCTTAACCAAACATCTCACTTCATCCACTCTCAACCGCCCACTCTCTCTCCCTACTCCAAACTCCCAATTCCAAAACCTCCCTTCTCAACTCTCCCTTCCACTCTCCCTCCTGCAGAGACTCTTATATCTGGTGAATCCGCTTCTCCAGCACTCTCATTGGTACATGCAAATAGCTTATTACTATTCATGACCTGGCCAGACGCCACACTAAGGAAGGCACCTCAGGGTATCAACAAATTGAACACTTCCTCTGCTCCTGAGTGGAAGGGCAGGGGAAGTGATTTTTTTAAAAAAAGTCCTTGGTAAACACCACTGAGGCTCTGCATCGCTTAAAAATAAAAAAATAAAACATAATATTGTATTTGGCTTGTCTGAACAGTCAAGAAACTGCAGGCAGGTTCTTGGCTGGTTCTTTAAGAGAAACTAAAGAAAATATTGTTATTTTTCCTTTTTTTAAAGTGATGCAGTGCATCTTTGATGGTCTATTAGAGTCTTTTAAAAAAATCACTTCCCCTCTGCCTCTGCCAAAGAGTAGAGGAAGTGTTTAATTTGCTGATACGTATTCTGAAGTAGCTTGCTTATTAAGAAATTCAAAAAGGAAGGAGCCTTGACAGCCAGGAAGACTTGCTTTTGGTCCGTTTCCAGTGATCACACACACTGGAAACAGACCAAGCCAGAGCAATCCTACCAACACCAAAAATGTAGAAGCCCCTGACAGGTGCTCAGAAAGGACTGCTCTGGGGACAGTTTGGTTGACTCCATCAACTACGTTGTGTGATCACTGGGGAAAAAAGAGCAAACTGAACTGTCCCCACAGAGGAGCAAACAGTGGGACAAATGCCTGTCTGATGGAGCCCTTAGTTGAGAGGGTAATTGTCCTGGAAGCTCTTTTTCAAGGTCTCTTTCCATGAACCTCCTCCATAAGATCCCTTTAAATGAAGATGTTGAGATCTCCTCCATGTAAAGATTGTGCTATGGGCCCCTATCCGTATTTCCAACTAAAAACGCTTCTGTAGTAGGTCTAGGAGAGAGATGGGGCTTGATCGACCCATATGATTCAGTCTGACTCAGTATAAGGCAGCTTCAGATGTTGATATATTTGTGATCAGAGGTAGCCTTGGGAACACAAGGACAAATTAGGAACAGAAGGACTGTGTGTCCAGAACAGTGATGATGACTCAGGTTGCTTTCATAGTAACTCCTTACTCCTCCTGAGTGGACATCATTTTTTTCACACAGTTTATAGGGATAATCCACATGACATTGTTGCCAAACCATTGTATTCTAGTTGTTTACGTGTTGTCCTTCTTGTTTCATCACACCGGATTATTTTAACAGTATTGCCGCCTAAGTGATTGATTATTCATTATTTTCATACTGTAGAAATAAATAAATAGTTATTTGTGTGGTTAGGGAAGATATATACAAACAATACCTTCTTTTTGCTTTATTTAGCAGGTACCAGTAATGCAAAAGAGATTACACTTTCCAAGCATGCTGCTCTTCTTCATTTGCTGGTAACAGTTAGAGATCTCTTATTAACATGTAACTTGAACACAGCATTAGGTTAGTTTTATAAATAAATTTACCTGTTCATTGTTTAAATGAGATATAGAATTTTTTAAAACCCAGAACATTGGTGTAAATTGAAAACACGCTGGCCAAAATCCTCTTGAGCAAGATCAGTATGTATAACAGGAGTGTCAGCATTGGGAATGGCTGCTGATTAAATGCTTCCTTTTGAGATTTTGGGGTGCACAGTACTTTGTCTTATTGTATGTGAGCTGTGCACACCCTGAAATCACAAAAGGAAGCCTTTACTCGGTGGCAGTCTGCCACAGTCAATTCTGTTGTTCCTTGTGAGCAGGCAAAACTGCACAATAGGCTTTTAATTGCTGTGATAGTGTGAACATCCACTAATATTTTGAAGAGTTTCAAAATAAAATACTTTCTAGAAAGTATTATCACTTCTACCAAAATAGTTTTTATCCTGAGATTGCATATGAAGCACATGTGGAAAACTAAAGGTTGAAGGAAGGATACAACAATTTGATGTAACAATATCTGAATTGTATTGTTGCTAGTCAAGTTTGTAAAGCATGTCGTAATGTTATTATTTCATACTTGAAATAGGATATTTGTCCAAGGCAAAAGATAGGTATGAGGACTTCTTAGGCTGTACTTTGGATAAGGTTTGGAGACAGTTGAAGATTGTGCAGATTTCTGTGCAGAATCGGGCAGTCAATCCCAAGATAACAGAACTGCATCATCAGATGTCTAAGTGGGTGCACAGCAATATGAATGACCATAATAAGGTAAATAACAAAGATTTATATTTGATACAGACTGTTGTATAATTATATTGCCAGAATTATTGTACACAATGATGCATATAATGTAAAACGTTAGAGAATAGATGTTGCTCTATTAATAGAGCTAATGGACAAATGGACCCTTGAACTGGTGCCCTTCCTACTCAGCAGAGGGTTTAAAAGAAAAACACCTTGCTACAACTCTTAATTAGGTGCAAAAACAAACGTGCCACTCTCCCTAGGTTTCCACTCTTACAGATTCCCATCCAACTAGCAAATGTGTCCCATCTTTCTCTAGAATTTCTTCAGGTGTGGTTTCTCCTAGCAGGCTCAAGAGTCACTGACAGAGCTGGCTCAAGTTATTTTGTTCATGTTATCCTGGTTTAGTGATGTTTTAGCTGTGATGATTTGATTTTTATTTTATTATTGTCATTGTTCATTTATTGTCATTTCTGTTTGATTTTATTGTTTATGAGCCACCTAGAATAGTGCCTTGCAGTAATGGGGCAGTATAAAAATCAATTAGACAGACAGACAGACAGACAGACAGACAGACAGAGATAGATAGATAGATAGATAGATAGATAGATAGATAGATAGATAGATAGATAGATAGATAGATAGATAGATAGATAGATAGATAGATAGATGATAGATAGATAGATAGATAGATAGATAGATAGATAGATAGATAGATAGATAGATAGATAGATAGATAGATAGATAGATAGATAGATAGATAGATAGATAGATAGATAGATAGATAGATAGATAGTTTGTAACCTAAAGTGGATTGCCATCACCCAAACTGAAGTGCACTGCACCTAAAGCCAAATAAGTTATTTTGGCATCTGAGGGGAAAAAAATTCACAAGTATCTCTCTCGATTTCTGGTGTAAAAATAACAATGATAATGTATTAAATAGCTAGTAAGTTACTGCATTTTCATGATACCAAACATCTGCTTCCTGAGGCAGCTGCCTCACCCTGTATATGTACAGCTGTCTCTGATGATGATGATAACAACTATGGCCAGAATCCTCTTGAGAAAATCCATGTACATGGAGCAGTTGCACAGCGAGTGTTTCCCCCCCCCCCACTTCTGCATGCTGTCCTTTGCACGACTGGTTGTGCCCCTCATTTCACAAACAGTGGGTGCTCATGTGAAGGGGAGCCTGCCTGTGAGGGGAAAGGTCTGCATGATTTTCCTTCTGCCGTTGTGTAAATCCATAGGATTAGGGCTCATGTCCCTAAAAGGTCCTTGTCCAGCACTTCCCCACTGCATTAAAGCAGAAACACCGCTAGCTTCTAGGCTGTTGTGTAGGGAATAGGAGCAGCTCTCAGTAATGTAGCAAGGAAATGGGGCAGCTTGCACAGCAAGATAGAGGACTGAGGACTGATTGCAGAAGTATTAATTTGTGCTTGGTCTTGCTTTTTATTTTTCCATATCATGATTTCTACTTCCACATTTCTTTTAAATTGTTCTTCCATCTTGTAATAAATCCTAAATTGTTCTTCCATCTCATAATAAATCCTGTGGTGTTGATCATACTCTACTAACATATTAACATCTGTTTACTTTTAGATGTCAAATAAGATATAGATTGAATTGTAAAGATATACATGTTAATGTTTTTATTCTGTGTTAGGTAGTAATTATAACTAGAATGGATTTTGATGAAGAAATAGCTCTTCTAATCAACTCTATTAGCACAGTAGAGGGTAAGTGTGCCTTGTTTATATACTTGTGTATATACACTTTCATACTCAATTTACGCCTTGGATCAGGATGCCAAAGTGCTAATATTATTATTTTCCCCCCAATTCCTGTATGTAGTGAGAATTTCCACATTTTCATTTCTTTTTGAATGACAAGCCACAGAGGTAGAAACTTTTGGTAATGTTGTGTCAAACCCTGCATTGAGTTTATAGGGGCACACATGGCTATGCTATAAACTAAATAAGGGCCTTGCTAGATCAGACTAGTGACTTACCTCCTTCTACATTCCATAGCTAATTGGATGTCTATGGGAAGACCACAAGTACAACATCAGCATAATAGCAGCATCAAACCTTATGTCAGCCAGCTAAACAATCCAGACCTAGTTATATTTGCATTCTTTGCTGGCTAGGTAACCTCTTACACATTTCCAGTCCACATTTTCCAGTCCACATCCAATCTTGTGGGATATATCCTAACACCCCCTCTCTTGGATGCACATCTTAAGATGGTGAGGGGGTTTGAGTATGTTGGGAAAGCTGAGAGCAATATTGTCAGGAGTGCAGACTCAGTCAAGAATCTCCCAAGATGAAATGGCCAAAGCTGACAACAGACTTAAGACACATCTGCCTTCTTCAAAAATTAATGGTTGCAATAGCATATGGTTTCTTAAGAGAATTGATAGTTCTAGTGGTGATGGATGTGGAGAAATTGTAGAAGGGCAGGTACTATGTCTCAGCAGTGCTGGAAAGTGATATTGGTGGAAGAGCTTTCATAGACAAGTGGCAGTGGGGAAGAGATTTGCATTACTAAATACAATCAATTGCAAACCAGATGAATTGAAAAATTGAAAACAAAAATATAATATATGTAACCAAAAGATAAGGAAAACTTTGATAGATGGCTAATCAATCTCCTAAAATTCTTAATGAGAAACAAAAGTAAAAGAATACAGAAAAGGAGTCAAAATCTTAAATATAACTTTTCAGTATTCTGCACACAAGGGCAAAGAGGACTATTGCAATAATTGCAAAGGAACAGGAGAGAGCACAAAAAAAATGAAAACAAGATATTGGAAGAAGAAAATGGGTCATCTAAGCCAAAATTCGGGGTGTTGCAAGATCAGTGGGTAGACCTCTTATCTGATCAGGATCAAATGAAGACAATTTTGAATATATCATGAGAAGCCAAAACTAGCTCAAAAAGACAATAATGCTAAGAAAAGTTGAAGGCAGTTGGGAAAGAAGAACATTAAACATGAAATGGATTGATTCAGTAAAGGAATCCACAGTCTTTAGTTTGCAAGACATGCACAGGGTTGTTAATAGCAGATGTTTTGCAGGTCGTTAATTTTTAGGTTGCCAAAAACTGGAAATGACTTGATGGCACATAACAGTCATATCCTATTAATGAACTATTATGGTTTAATTAAAACTGCAATCCTGTAGCCTTTGCCTGAGAGTAAGTGCTGTTGACAACAGCAGAGCTTCCATTTGAGGAAACATGCAGAAAATTAGGCTGTTAGAGGCCTTTATTGTTTCATCAAGGTCTATTGAATAGGTATTTTCTGTTTCTTGAAGAAACATCAAGAGACCCATTAGAAAGAAGACTGATATACAAAAAATGGTAATTTAATAGCAATTAATAAAGAGCATTTTGCAATGGAAAGTAATAGAGGATTAACAATGACTGCTTTTAAAAGTTAAATAAAAGAGAAAAAATAAAGTGCATTTATATAAATATTAAAGAGTCAATTATATCAGTATAATTACTGTTTGACATTATTATTTTACTTTCTTTTTTACCATGTCAACTGGCATAACATTTCTCAGCAACTGCTCATTGGCTACATGCCAGTCTTAATAGAGGAGTTTTTAACAGTATATTTCTATCTTTAAACAGGCTTGAAAACTGGATATTTGAAAACGGAAAGAAGAGGAACTTTATTAGAGAGTAAAAATGTGATAAGTAGGTGGGTATAGCTCATTTTTTGTTGAAAAACACACGAAGGTCTTGAAATTCATTCAGAAGAGCATTTGTAGAAAGTAACTGAAGGTCATCATACTAAAAGTTTTTTTTATTAATGTTTCATTTTTAGTTTGGAACAATATGATTGTGTGGTTGTACATAATCAGCACATTGGACCCAATTTTCCTTGGACTTATTTTTCATCAGTACTGGAGTATAACTATTCAGAAAATTCCTGTTGGATTGATCTGTGCAAAAGCATGAAGATTTCTTACCTAGCTTTCAGGACAGCTGTCCCAGAAGCAGGTAGAACTGGTTTGTGAGTGTTCAAGATACCATGTGGGTGGAAAAGAGAGGGTTGTGCATAATTAATTTGCAAAGTGTTCTATATATATTATGCCAACAATTCTTGTAAGAACCTCTTCAGGTGCATCAGTATTGCATTAAAAATAGGTAACTGAAGGTGAATATGTGTAGTTTGCATAAAGCCACTTGACTGATTCGTTATTTCATCTAGTTCACCTAATGCATTATTATGTGATATTTTATCCCAGGACTGTCAGAGTCATAGTCCACTTTCTCTTAGCTCAGTCCTATGTATACCAATTCATAAACAAGTCTTATTAAAGTCCATGGGACTTTGTCCCAGATAAATAAGATGTTCTGTATAGAATTGCAACCTTGGCCATTAACCTTTGTTCTAGAAATCTCCTAGATTTGGAAACACTAATGAACATACAGCTTCTTCCTCATAAGGACAACCTCATTAATTTCAATAAAGACAGCTGGTATGATGCAATTCCCCATGTAGACGCCAATCTGTCCCCACTATTTAAATCAATGAAGCAAGATAGCATATGCAAGAGCTCTGTTAGAATCACATTTCTTGAAGAGCCATCTCCATTGAAAGTTGCTTAGTTCTAAATTATGGAGATGTTCCAGGCAGGGATTAGGGGTGGTGCACTAAAAGCATTACCAGAAGGCTTTCAGTCTGGGGATGGGAACGTGCAGCTTTAGAACTTCTCTGTATTGGTTTGTGATACTGTTGTGTTGGCCCCTATAGCTGTTAAGAACAAGACTGTGTGGTCTTCAGGGCATGCATTTTGCATCATGACCCTATGTTTCCTTGTACAACCAAGAACAAGATGAAATTGTCACTTAAAAGCCAGTTAATTGTCAGTTACAGAATTACATCGCATAGGTGTAATAAAACAGGACTTTCCAAAATTCTATCCACTCATAAAAAATAAAGAGTTCACCAAACATTCTGGAGATTATTGTCCAAAATGAATATAATCTCATCTGAAAGAAAGGTATTTGGAACTATCATAATTCTCTATCATAATTCTCATATGCTTTTTGATCAGGGACAGTGTCATTTCTATATTCTTGTACAAGTCCCAGCCATGATGCTAGACACCAGTTAGTAGAAGTCACAGCAATGTGCTTTTTTGTGAAGTTTTTACACTGTTTATCTTTAGTAGAGATCTTCCCAGATAATTCTGGAGATGTCCTTTTGAAGGTGCAAATTCCCTACATTTTTCTGACATCTGAGGGACTTCTCAACATCCCAGAAATTCTTCAGCTACTAGAGTCTGAGTGAGTAATGAAACCACAGCCAGTTTAGCGTTGAATCCCTGACTTAGTCAGCTCTCACACCATCATATTTCCCCCTCATTTCCTGCATTTGCCTCTCTGGTGACTCTGCTCTGGTACCAAAGCTGTCCTGGTATGCAGAATGACAAGGAATGAGGTGCATTCAAAAGAATACTTTTGTCCCATTTCTCAGTAAGCACTGGGTGCTAAATCAGGGTAGCTAGATAACAACAGCCTTCTGTGCAGCAGTTCAGCTAAAAAAACTGCATCGCTGTGAAGTGCAGAAAAACCCTGTTGGAGCTCAGTGTGATACAGGGCCAAGTGTCCATGATGAAGAGAGGGTCTCTCTTTTGAGGGAAATAACTCTGGAATGCATGAAAGATGCAGTCGTAATGTTTTGGATTGTGGAATTGCCTGCCACTGATCTGCTAACAGGGATTTCTCTATTTAGATACAATGTTACATTTATTGAGCGAAGTGCCTGTGAGGCTTTACAGTTCTTTGGTAGCACAGAGCGCTATGTTGTGATGACTATAGATGAAGGCACTGCCATCATTGTCCAGGTAAAAAATATCACTACTGCCTGTGAGTACATGTAAATGACACTGCTCCACTGTACATTATTGAAGCTACTGTCTTAGACATGGAGATGAATTGTATAGGTCTAAGTCTGTTGGCAATTTAATAATCAATCAACATAAGCAAGGTTCTAATATATTTTGTCATGTTATCTGATTGAGGGGTTTGCAAATCTACTAAATATATTGGCTGCAATCCTGTTGCATAATTTATGCCTGTAGAAGGGCAAGGATATCATAAGCAGAGGGCAATTTTTGGTAATTAAAAGCTTCCTACTTCTGCCCCACAGCTTTTGTGACTCCTGTGTAATCACTTCCAATGTGGAAGCTGCAGGAGAAAAGGAGGGAGTCTTTGATTACCAACTTTCTACTTCTGTCCTGCAGTTCCCATGGCTTCTGTGCAATGAAAGGGATTACACCGGAGTCAGAAAAGGCATGAGATAGAAGTAGGATATTTTTAATTACAAAAAATCACTCCTACCCATGATGTCATCGTTCTTCCACAGGCATAAGTTAGGCAACAGGATGTCAGCTATTGTATTCTTTAATTTTCCACCTTAATAATAATATATAAACTTGATAGATTATTAAAGAAAATTGTTAGGTGAGCTTTCAAGCTTGCTAAGTTACAGATCACAAATCAAAGAATAGAGTAACGGAATAATGAAACAGTGAAGCATTAAAAATTACTGCAATCACTTGTAATATTACCTGTGCATCTTCTTCTATCAGTGGAATTGTGAGGGGCTTAATCACTCCTTCATCTTCACACATATAAACCCACCAATTTCAAAGTATGCTTTGGGATACCCTCCAGATGGGGGGAGAGGAGATGTAAATCCTTTTGTACTAGCAGGCATCTGCTAGTATAGTGTTTAATATCAACTTGGAAATCAAAGTATTGAATATCTTGTTTAAAGCCATACTTTCTATACAATTGCATTTTACATCTGGGCTAATTACAAAGCTTAAGACAGGGGACTCAGTCACACATGAGAAAAGAACCCCACTTATACAAATTCTTTTCATATCTCTTGTATTTTTTCCAGCAGTCACATGGTATATATATCAGCAGGAGCGTTCACATGGTTTTTAACTGCATCAATTCATTTATTTTTATTAGAACCGTTATAGCAGGTTACAGTGCTCTTAATTTTGTATCGATTAATTTTCTCTACTCTTTCTTGGGGCAATCAGCCCCCCTTGTCCTTTAAAAAACAAAAACAAAAGTGATATATCCACAGAACAATGAAGTCTGAGCCTTGAGAGGAGGAAATGGGTTTTGAAAGACTTGCAAAGTATGGTGAAGAGCAGGGTTAAAAAGAGAGGAGATGTTAATGCAATGCTCCTATCTTTACAATTCAAAGCAGGAAATCTCTCTCTTTCTAGCCCTCTTACACCTGCAAGGGAAGTGGGGGAAGGCTGTCTCCTTTGAGCTGTCTCCTTCTGAGCAATGTATTCTACCCCCCCCCCCATCTTTCTTTTTCCCTTTAAACAATCCCAGGCAGAAAATGGCCCTTTCTCTTCTGTGAAGCTCTCTTTCCTCACTTGCAAGGGTGCTTCTGAGCAATATAGTCATTTTGTGTGTGTGTGTGTGAGAGAGAGAGAGAGAGAGAGAGAGAGAGCTGCTTTGTTGTATCAATATGCCTTTAAAAATATTTTTTTTTAAAAAAAGAGTACAAGCGTAGTGGCCATGAGGTGGCCACAGCACCCAGAAACCCAACCCCTTTGCAAGGGAAATAAATCGACAACAATGTTCACACATGCTGAAATGATAAGGAATGAAGTAATTCATCATCAGTACAATTTAAAACCACCCTCTTGGCAAGGAGGCAATAAATCGCTTGCCGGGACAAATGAATCAATATTGGCTGTGCATCATGGGAATGAAAAACTATGAAACATTCTAAAATAACGGCCAAATCAATATAATTGGAGTTCTTTTGATAGGTGTGATAGAACCCAGGGAAATGTTTTTAGTTGTGGGGCTGAATTCTACTTTGGGAAAGGTCTTGCATTTTAGTAGTGACCAGGCCTAAGGATTTGGGATAGTTTTTGCAGGAAAGAACAAATGACATAGGTGGGACCAGATATAATTCTTGCTAATTTGACCATTTCCTCACCAGGCATGTAGAGCATAGCTCTCTTCTGCACATGTCTGCTCAGGAATAAGCTGAGTACAATAGCTTACTTTCCTTCAAAGTGCAGCTCATTTCCATGCAACAGCATTACCACCAGCAAATTACAACTCAGAGTATTTTGAGTTTGAATATGTTTAAATACATTCTTACTTCTGATTAGAGATAATAGCAGAAGAAGCTTGTAAGCTGCATGGGGAATCCCCATAGATTTCATCCAGCCCAGAGGCTGAAGTTTCCTTGTTGCTGGTTGAAGAGCTTCATAGTATAATTTGAGGCGTTAAGACACATATGCTGATCCTCTTGTGATTGGATAGAAGTTTTCATTATAAATCTCAATACACATCTTAGTTGAATTATTACCATTCTATAGAAAGGGAGATTCCGCATGCAAGAGTAAGTAAGTATCTTTCCAAATTATGAGTGAATTCCTACCTTTGCTCAAACCATTTGTAAGGACAAGTGTAGTCTTGCATATAAAGTCAAACACTTGCTGCCTTATGCCTATTTTATTATAGAATGTAGAAGAACTCAATCAAGAAAAGTATTCAGATAATATTGTGTTAAGGCTGATGGTGCTATCACTTCAGTACACCACCTGTTGGATGATTTTATATTCCAGAGAAAAACTAAATTCTGAGTAAGTTCAAACATTCTGGTTGATTTTGGCTCATGAATCATATGTATTTTTGTAACAAGTGAATATTGAGATTTTTAAAAATTGTTCCAAAGCTATGACTGGAGCACCAGGGAGCCAAGCTGAGGCTTTTTAGCTTTAATTTTAACAAATAGTAAATATCTAGCTTAAGGACTGGCAAGTAGTCATTGGACTGTAATTCCAGATTGAGGACGCAACCAGATGGCCCAATTATCCTCGTCTAGACTGTGCTAAACAGGATCACTTGAGGATGCAGGTCATTTGGGGCGATTCTTACATCCACATCTCAAGCAACTCTGTTTAGCACAATCTGGAATGATCTTCTTTCCCTTTAAAGAGAGAGGAAAAACAACAACAAAAAGATCCGCCTCCAGTCGCCTTCTTCATGCTTTGTCTAATGATCTTGAGAAACAGGAAGCTTCCTTTCTGCTTGCCTTTGGAAGGGAAGGGAGACAAAGTATTCCATTTCTTTTTAATTGTTGCTAACTGATGCATCACTGATGTGTTTGCACTAATTTTAAAACATGGAAAACTTTATTTTCCTTCCTCTCTGCAGGTGAGTAGCTAAGAAGCTTCCCATTTTTTGAAATTGCTAAGCAGCTTCAGCAAAGGGCCGGACAGCCAGCTGCTTTGGTTCAATCCCAGCAATCACACCTGCTGGAACCGGACCAAGATGGAGCAGTCCTAACCATAGTCCCCCCCAAAAAAAAGCTCCTGACAGAAAATCAAAAAGGTGCAAGTAGGGAAGGGTGGGATGGTTCACAACAGCCCATATGTCATGTAGTTGCCGGAAAAAGAAGCAAACCATCCTGTCCCCAACCCAGACCAAACAGTGGGACAAACACCTGTCTGATCACACTGGAGTTAACTAAATGGGACGGATGCTAAGATGGAGAATAGCAGTCCTACAGCATCTGGAGGGTCACAGGTTGTCCCTCTCTTCCCTAGCCCTTTTATTTGTTCAGATCTAAGGGAAAGCATGGTGGTTGGATAGCTCAGGGGGTTAGGTCTCTGACTGCACAGCCAGAGGTTGGGAGTTTGATTCCCCCCTGTGCCTCCTGTGAACAGACCCAGTCTGTGTGGCCTTGGGCAAAGTGCACAGTCCTAGGGTGCCCCCAGAAGAAGGGAACGGTAAACCACTTCTGTGTATTCTCTACCTAACCTGGAAAGGATCACCCTAAGCTGGAATTTACTTGACGGCATGCAATTATAATTCTTGTTGTTTGGAGGGTGGGTTGCAGTGAGAAAATATCTTAGTGCTCATTGGACTGGGAAGGATGGGTGTGGGAGACATTCGTTTACCATAGTCTTTTGACATCTACTGTAGGTCCATTTAGAAATAAGTCTACTAAATTCAGTGGGATTTAGCACCCAGAAAAATCTGCATAGTATTGCAGGCAAAATGTGTCAAATAAACCTAAAAATGATCAAGGCTGTATGAAGTCAGTATCATTCCTCCTTCAGCCAGCATTCCTTCAGACACTGCTGCTGCTTTTTTGTTTTGTTCTTTTACTGAAAATGTAAATAAGAGAATTCTTAACATTCAGTGTTGTGGGGTTTTGTTTGTTTATTTTTGGATTATGAATGCAAATACTGAATGTAAATGTTTAAAAAAACTGATTTTTTAAGGTATAGCCTAGCTGCCAAGACTCTGCATCACCTGGCATTAATTTACGCGGCCTTAGTATCATTTGCTCAGAAGATGGAAGATTTTGATGTGAAGGTAATTTGTTGTAAAAGACATTTGTTAACATATATTAACAAGTTTCATTGATAAAGCTACTCTCTGATTAGCAAAAGATCTGATTGTTCATCTGTTCAGACAAAAGTCATGAAACAGGTTAGATTCAAATACCTGATCTGAAGGATTTCAAAAGGTGTAGGAGAGCTGATTGAGAACCAGTGTAGTGTGGTGTATTGGTCTAGGACTCAAGAGACATGGTTTCAAATCCCTGCTTGGCCCTGGAGGCTCACTTGATGGTGGTTGGGGGCATTGTTAAAACGACTCCTTAAATGCCTCACATACTTTGGAAACCCTATTAGGTTTGACACAAGCTGGAATTGACTCAATGGTACATAAGATACAGAAGAGATCTGATATGGTGGTCAAATAGAATCCATGAAATAATTCTTCCTTATCTGTTAAGTTTCCCATCCCTTAACCCATGTCATGGACCTATTTTGGGAGGCAAATGCTTGGACTGAGCACATTTTATCCCTGAAGGATCACATTTCTTAATCTTCTAAGTAATTAATTGGAATCAGGGCAGATTTCCTTTTCTTACACCTATGACAATTCCTACATGCCCAGATATGCAGGAAGGTTGTAGAAATACTGGTACAATCAGTAAAGACAGTGGCGGGGAACGTTTTGCCCTCCAGATGTAGTTGACTTGCAACTTCATTCATTCTTAATCAGCATAGCCAATGGTAAGGGATGGTGGGAGACGCAGCCTGACAACAACTGCAGAACTACACACATCCCCCACCTCAACCCAAGGATTTTATTTAGCGTAAACCAAGCTTCCTTTTTTTTTACTTGTATATTGCTTGTGCAGATGGGGCTCTCTTGCATCATAGATGTGTTCAGATCACCGTTATGTAGCGTGGATACAGACTAATACTTTGTCTGCTATTCTGCATCTGAAAAGATACGTACTTCTGTTTGAACAGAAGTAAATGTTGTCTCACCACTAGAGGTCAGCAAACCTAGCCAGTGCTAGAAGTTCACTGTAGATTTTGTAGGTTTGTCTTCTCTATTGTTGAGATTGTTTTGGGGTGGGCCTCTTCTCCTGCATTTTCCCTTTTTACCCTCAAAAATATTTTGATTGGTTGGTTCCTTTTTGTACCTTGCTACATCCTCATTGTGTTTACCCTTATTGTATTGCCTATGTTTTA
Organism: Intellagama lesueurii; assembly: GCA_037013535.1. NCBI lineage: Eukaryota > Metazoa > Chordata > Lepidosauria > Squamata > Agamidae > Intellagama > Intellagama lesueurii. The sequence goes on along the minus strand of JBAJHW010000002.1, from coordinate 108,213,165 downwards.
AACTGACAAAGAAACAATATTTTAGGTGGCTCTTACACCAGGACTCGAAGAAACAGCACTCTTGGTTCGACAGATTGCTGACCATACTCTGCTGATATCAAAAAGACATCCCCAGGAATGGCTAGACAAATCCTGGCTTTCTGTCTTGCCATCAGAGGTCTGTTCATGTTAAACAATTTATCAGTTCCTGGGTATAGTATTTTTCATGTGTGGAGCCTGTAACAGAATGGGAATTAATCCAAAGGGAGCTCTTTTAAGAGGCACTACCATGAATAGACACAGACTGCCCTGCCTCTTCCTGGGATATTCTCCAGGAAAAGCAATTAAAAATTGAGACTCTGATTTTACTGGAAAAGCAGATCAGAAGAAGAGCAACTGATTAATCATTGTTTGTTGCTTGCAACTTCAATGTGAGAAGGACAGGCATGAAAGAAGGAATCAAGTTTTCCATTTGACTCCCTTCTGGGAAGTATATTCTATTGGTTAGCAGAGGGAGGGAGGGAAGGAAGCAAGCAAGCAAGCAAGCAAGCAATGGGATAGATTTGCAGAGTGGAAATGAGTGCATGAAAATTAATCAAATGGACACTGATAGGGGGGTTGATTTGGGAGTGATCTTACTATAAATTAGTTTCAGGACAATTTATTTAGTGGTGGTTTGGGAAAATAAACTGGTTTGCCCTCTGGAGAATGGCTAGTCTGTTGGAGCAAAAGACAGAATGAAAGGAGTTGTGTTTGGAGATGGGACTCCACGTCTGCCCAACGCAGAGATCTCTATAGCTCTTATGCATCTTACAGTCTTGACAGTTTTCCTTCCTGTTGAATGGATGACCTTTATGAGGTCTGAATACTGGAAGTGGGCACAGTCCCGTGTCAGCTATTTTGTGAAGGTGGCCAAGCTAGTATTTCAAAATCCCGAACATGCAAATATCCAAATGCTATGCTGCAAGTGCTCTCAGTAATTTCCCTATCAACAGATGTTCTGGGCATCTTGGTCTACTGGCTGCGAAGGAATATTTGCAGCCCTTCTTGTCCTATTAATCATTTTCAGTTTAACTACTTTGCAACAACTAGATATAATCTTTAAAAAAACATATTTTAAGAAGTTGCTTGGAAGCTATTGGCTTTTAAAGTCAAAACAAAATAAATATTACTTGCCGTAATTTACTTGGAAAATCTAAGAAAGCTAATGCTTTTCCCCCCTCGCTTTCCCTTGCAGGCAGAGAAATGCTTGCTTACATTTCCCTGTATGAACCCTCTAGTGGCTCAAGTCATGCTAAGGAAAAGTTCTTCACTGGAGTGGCTTCTGTCAGCAACTTTTGATCAGCTTCAGAATCTTTTGCCTGAAGTGCCAGAAAAGGTTTTAAAGGTCAGGTGTGCCAGGTTTTAGCATGTCATACGTACAGTGTGTATTTTTGTCCAGGTATATGTGTATCATTCATACATTGGCCAGGATCCTGTTAGTTTTTTATATGTCTGCAAGTGAAAACGTGGAAATTATGGCTGCTAATTGAAGCTAATCAGTGACATGCCAGTCACGTATCTAGTTGTAGGCTGAGTAGCGCAACCAGGTATGCAACTGTCACCTTGTTAATTAGCTTTAGTTAGCCGCCATGACTTCCACATTTTCACTTGCAGACATGTAAAAGGCCAACAGGATTCTAGCTGAATAATTCAATTTGTTTTGCCATACAAGGGAGGCCAGAATAGTCCCTGAGGGTGTATTTATTTTTCTTAGAATGTAATAGTAGCCCTATCTGTAGATTTAAAAAAAACATTTTTATTAATTTTCAGTAAAAGAGTAGCTGAGTGCATTTGTATACTTACAAAGAAAGTGGGGGAAGGGTAAGGAAAAGACAAGGGAGAAAGAAAAGTGGTTGGAGAAAGAAACTCTATAAAAAAAGATAGGGAAAAGGGATAGAGAGATGAGGTCAGGCCTTCCCATTCATAGCCAAACCCTGGTGAACCACAGACCCACATGCTCTTAGATCTGTGTATGAATCCCAAATGTCCTTGTATATATAATGGCACAGAGAGTGGATAGTAGCAGTGTAGTTCTAAAAAGCTATATTGCAAAACAAAAAGGACAGGCTGCAACCACTGTATATTTATTGCAATCCCGTTTATAAAAGGTGGCTTATCAAGAGAACCACAGCAAGAATGTAGGCATATATTATATGGTTAATGCTGAAAATGCATTCCAGCAGGGAGATGACACTACAATAATCTCTGTAATACCTCTGTGATATTAAGAAGGACGTCTGCTCTTTTTCTCCTCCATGTGCACATTTTAACTGATTGTGTTTTGTTGCATTTGCTAAAGTGACTGCTTCCAAACACATCATGAAATCCTGTAAAAGTACCAAAATGACTTAGTGCAGCAGCAAAGTGTTCTAAATATCCTAAGCATTTGTTTGCCAACCCCTTCTCTCTCTCTCTCTCTCTCTCTCTCTCTCACACACACACACACACACACACACACACACACACTAGAATCCAAAGGATGAGATCCACTGGCAGATCTCCATCTGTAAATAGAACCAGGAGGAGAGCAATCTGTCTGTCTGTCTGTCTCTCTCTCACACACACACACACTCACACACACACACACAGACACACACATATCTCCCAAAACTTTTTCAGGAGGGCTAAAAAATGGAGGGGGCAGAGAGAACTGTAGGCTGTAAGGAGAAGGGAAGGAAAAAACGTTGGCAGTCAAGGGCCAGCCTAATACTGGTTTATTTATTTTATTTATTTATTTATTGAATTTATATCCCGCACCATCTGGCAACCAGGCCACTCTGGGCGGCTAACAACAATATCAGCAACAATATTAAAACATGATAAAAAAAATAAATTAATACATAACCAAATAGGGTAAATTAAAACAGATGGTAATGAAGGTGGTAAAAAGGGATGATGGAGAGGATGGCAAAAAGGATGGTAAAAGGGAGGCCGAGATCTTAATGCTCTGGCAAAGCAGTATAAATTTATTTATTAGATTTATACCCCGCCCCATCTGGCAGCCAGGCCACTCTGGGTGGCTAACAACAAGAAGACAAACAACACAATATTAAAACACAATAAGATTAAAATAATACAAACATTCAACAGATACAATAACTAGTAGGATAAATTAAAACAGATGGCTATAAAGATGGTAGAAAGGATGATGAAAGGATGGCAAAAAGGATTATAAAAGGGAAGCAGAGATATCAGCAACTTAATGCTCCAGGAAAGCCTGACGGAAGAGCCAAGTTTTCAATGCTCGTTTAAACCTGTCCAACGAGGGTGCCAGACGTATTATCTCCATAGGCAAATTGTTCCACAGGTGGGGGGCGACCGCCGAGAAGGCCCAGCTTCTTGTTCTTTCCCTCCAGGCCTCCTTCAGGGTCAAGGCCCTCAACTGCCCTGCCTGTGAAGAACGGGTATTACAGACAGATCTGGCTGGGATCAGGCGTTCTACTAAATACCGAGGTCCTAAACCGTTTAGGGCTTTGAACGTTATCATCATAACCTTTAAGTCGATGCAGAAACGAACCGGTAGCCAATGAAGGTCAGCCAGAATGGGGGAGATGTGCTGAAATTTCTTCACCCCAGTTATTAATCTGGCCGCCGAATTCTGAACCAGTTGTAGTCTCTGCAGTAGTCTGTTCTTGAGATTACGAGAGGTTTTTAACAAAATCCTTAATAAATTGGGTGCAGATGGCATTTTCATGCACATCCAAGTTGGCATATTGGCTGTTGTCCTTTAGGGCTGCATGTTTCTATTTCACAGCTCAATATATAAACACACAACACAGCTATATGTCTTTCAAGATTTGCAAAGTCTGTATCTGTATTTATTTCTTCGATTCCAGCACTTTAATGACATCACATCGTTGTACACCCTAAAACCTCCATTTGAATCGACATCTATGAATGACATGGTGCCTCTGCAAGAAAACATCAGGTCTGCCACTTCTTCCGGTTCTCAAGTTCCTTTTTCTGAGGCTTTTTTATCCAGTTTTCAAGAATCCAGTCCCTTTACTGAGTATTCACAATGCTTTCCTAAACTGCGGAACAGCAAATGCTGTTCCCCAAGTTACAGCCAAAATGTATCCTGCACTGCATGTCACAACTTAATGGAACCTTCAGTAGTCTATGAAGGAGACATTTCATCCTTTCAGGATAATAAGAAAGTAGATAGACAACATCACCTCTCATTTCCAAAAACAATGGAAACAGGAAGAAGAGTACATTTGTCGTTAACACAGAACAGTATTGACACACCTATCAGTATTAGCTGCGGAGCCCCAATGCCACAGTTAAGGTATGACCAAAATGGCAGTAATACTTACCTTGAAAAATGCGGACAAAGCAGAATGTGCCTTTCGAAGGCAGCAACAGGCCAAAACGTACGAACGCCGGTCTTCTCAAAGAACGCCGTCCGTCAAGCTGCTAAAGATGTACATGGAGTGAAAAAGCAATGTGACTCTGCCCTGGATTTCAAACAGCCGTGGTACTTTGTTTCCAGTAACGATGTTCCATACCAGCAGTGCTCTAGCAGTTTTCTAGGAGAATTTGGCAGGAGAGCACCTGGCAGTCCAGAATTTCAATTTGAGGAGAGCTTTAGGGATGGCCACTTATTCACACAAGCAATGGATTCATCTTCTTGTGCTCCAAATTTTTGTGGAGCAGCCTCCAATCCAGACATATTTTTTAACCTGGACTTTCGAACAACTGGAGAATATACAGGAAAGAAAGGGCTCAGTTTATTACCATCTAAGCCAAGGGAGCAAGATGCCCCAGCAGGTATGTTAAAATGTTGCATCTGCTTTTTTTAAAATGGCAAAATTGTGAAGATTACATGCCAGGAATTCCTTAAATGTATGCATTGCTTTAATCACTCTGTCTCTGAGTACAGTACTTTGTTAATAGGTTTTGTTGGAAAATATTTTCATATATGTTCAATTTGCAAATAATTTTGAAAAAAATAAATTTCAAAAATATTCTACTTATTTTCTACATCCCTTTAGCCTTCCAATATTCACAGCCCTGTCTGACATCTTAGACCATATAAGAGACAAACAATTAGACAACTTTAGGCTTTTGCTGTATATCACAGGATCATTTAGTGCAGAGATGATGATTGTTCTAAATCATGCAGATATGTGCGAAAGGGTGAGTTGCCCATTTTTAAAATGGGGCATGTAAGCCCTATGTGCCATTCCTGCGGGGTGCAGAACTGGGTCTTGTCTACCTTCTAATATCAGCTGTTAGTTTCATGCCTAGACTGCAGCTTTGCTGCTTCAGACACTACCAGGTGGCGAAGCAAGCTGCCACTGAGCAGGGAAAGGTTAACTGAAAAGTGTTACATTGGTCATATTGTCAAATCTTGGGGAATGATATACCAGAGTTGTAAATAATGTTGTCATCTATCCCTCACGGATTAGAGATGACTCTGTAGTTTCATGGATGACTTGTGATACATAACAGCAAAATGTACCACTCAGTTGTTTTTAGAACAACCAGAGATTGTATCAGCTTTAGCTTTCAAGAACACATAAACTTTCAAATTAACACACAAGTTTTCAAAAAACAAATCCCACTTCATCAGATGTATAAAAGATTCTGAAAGTGGCAGAGAGATAAACGGACAGACAGAGCGGGGAGTAGTAAACTATGAGGTCACAGAGAAGTGGGTGCAGAAAAAAATCAACTTCTCAATTACATTACAGCTTTAATGTATGTGTAAAATAAATACAGTGATCACTCCCTAACCTGCATTCATAACATAAACATCTATGATGGCACTGGCAAGCTGATTCATACATATTAAGGTATAAAAATCCATAATCTTGATACCGGCCATAGGTGAGAGATTTCAAATTTTTGACAACTGTCGTTCAGTGTCAGAATTAACCTTTTAAGTTGTTTTTCTCATAAATACCCATTTCAAGGACTGTGACAAAAAAAACCATTGGTACTATAGTTGAAATGTTGCTGTCCCTTTCTGAATATCGACCATATTTGTACAATATTTGCTGTAGATGTACAGTTTGCTTGTAGATTGATCTTCTTTGGATTTACAATGCTGAAATCTCATTAAAGACGTAAGATCTCAGGAATAGCCAGGAATTAATTATCTGTGCAATAAGTGGAAAATAGCACACTTTTTATGACAAGCCCTTAAGGATGCAGCCATGCTGTTTTGTTTGTATTTCTTCTGTCCCTTACTCTCCTGCATATTACTCTTAACCTTTTTTTCTCTACATACCTGCATCCTCATGTGAAAAGCTGCAAGCTCAATTTTCAAATACTGCTCTCCCCAGTAAAGCTGAATTTGTGCAACTGTACCTGTATCAATACATCTTTATCAAAAAGATTTTTATTTGATGTGATGTGTTTTATTTGATCATTGCCCTGGAAAACTTAATGCTAGCCATCATTGAAGTTTAAACAGATGTTGGTCTGATAAGTACTCTCATTAAGGGGCCATTGGAATTTCATATCTGCTGCTCTGAACTTCAGAACCAGAGACTGAGATATAACTCAAAATGAGAAGTATCAGTGTTAAAGCCTATTAAATACATGGTTCAAAGAGGGAGCATTTGATAGTTGAAGGGTTGTAACTTTATCTCAATTTTAAGTTCACATATATTTAAATATTCAATTGCTTTGGGAGGGAATCAGCTTCTTTCTTAAAATGGCCATGTAGAAAATAATCTAGCCAATATTAAGCACTTCAGTGAATCAAATGGGAGAGTTAAGTAGATATTAAATGCTTTGATATTGAAATCTGTGCTTTGCTTTGACTAGATCTCATCCTTCAATATATAAGCAGGCTTATTTTTTCTCATTAATAGGAAGAATTAATGAGTCAAATATGCATAATCATGAAATGTTTAATATATGACAACTCATTTCTACATTTGTTTTTCCTTTTCCAGGTTTAGAATTCACTCAGATACCACAGCTTAAAAAACGCCGTCTAACATTTGAAAAAGATCCTGGGAGAAGTGATGGTCAAACACGTCTCAAATTCTTTTAAAGGAAACACAGGCTTTCAAATATCTCTTTAAATCTAATGTACTTCCATGAGAACAGTTTTAAATTAATTTTATAATCAATTTAATCTTATAGTCACTTATTTTTATGCATTAAAAGAAAAAATATATGCTGTTATTCAATGCTTATGCATGCTTAGGCTTCTTGAGATTTTAGAAAAATATATGTGTTTGAATACAATGATCAGATTAAAATAAACCGTTCCTATTTAATTTGATTGTTGTTATGTGCTATCAAGTTGGAATTTTATAGCAACCCTAATAGGGCTTTCAAGGTAAGTTAGATGCTTAAAGAGTGGTTTTACCAGTTCCACACCCCCAGTGAGTTTCCATGGCTGAGCAGGGATTGAAACCCAGCCTCCTGAGTCCTAGTTTGTCACTCTATCCGCTTCACCACATTAGGTATCCATTTAATTATATAGTCTCCTTATCATTATTCCATAGTATAATTATGAAAGGGTCTGTATTTTCAACTCTGTAGTCAGAAATTCCATCGTCCTTGCCCCAGATGCACTATATCAGTCATGACAGAATCCAAAAGAGCAAGACCAAACAAGGGACTGGTGGCCACCACCAGTGGGCTAACCCTGCAGCTTGTTAGAGCAAAGCTTTTCCCTCACAATGGATCCAGCATCTTGGCTAGCAAAAAGTCTCAGGGGGGAAAAAGAGGGCATGTGATGATGATTCCATTCTTATGGTTCCTCTTGTAGTCAAAACCTTGGTCATTGTGCAGGGAAGAGTGTTTATTTTTTACCCGTCAGGGGGTGTTTAAAAATCTATGGAATATGGACTATGGAGATCTCCCCATTTCTCTCAAGGATGTGAAGAATAATAAAAGGGAACAGGAATGAGCAGAAGCCTGGATGATACACAACTGCTTCCCCTCTGTATTTAAATACTGAAGGGAAAATGCAAGAGGGTTACAAAGTAACCTGCCTCTGTTACAAAGTATGGCTGGACTCCACGATCTATTCTATAGGATCCCTTCCAGCTCTTTAGTTCTAAGATGATGATGATTGTCACCAGTTGATTACGTCAACATTATGTATTATTAATAATAGAGGTCCAGGCAATGTGTCATTTTAAATAGAACCAAATAGAAAGTATTTGTTATTACAGGTGATGAAGTTACAATCAATGTCTTTAACTCTTAACAAAACACCCCACTTAATCCACTCTCAACCTTTCTCTCTCTCTCCACCCCAAACTCCAAAACCACACCAATCCTCCACTCTAAACTCCTGATCTCTAATTTAACTCTCTCCTCCCCCTGCAGAGACTCTTATATCTTGTGACTCCACCTCTCCAGCACTCTCATTGGTCCATGCAGATAGCACATTAATATTCATTACCTGGGCGGGCACCACAATGATGATTATAGATTGTCTTAGAAAATGAGCTCTATCGTATGGTTAACTAACCTCAAAAGACATCAAAACAGCCTGTAACAATATTGACACTACATAGTCACAATCTGTGATTGCATTTTAGCTTGGAAAGACCTGCCTTTTTTAGACACAGGTTTCTAGAAATCAATAAAGATCACTCTTAATGAACAATAATCCAGCCCTAAACTGCACTGCTTCAGGAAAGAAACTGCTAACTTTTGTATCATCAATCTTACTAGCAATGCAGTAATATCTACATTGTGCTCAATCAGAACCCTATTTAAGCTTCTTGTCCCCTGTAGCAACTTGAGTGCAATGTAACACACCATCCCTGTTAAAAATATATGCAACCTTTAAGATGTTCAAGAAATAGTAGCACTAAAAGCACACCAGGACTGGTTTCTTGCACCCATTATCATTATGAGCATATATAAAAGAAGCAAATGAAGCATCCCCAATAAAAACAGGAAACTTTTCCTGTATCCCTCAATGAAATGTCATGTAGATTGATTACAGAGCCTACACTGGGAAATAGATCCATGGGGAGGCTTATTAAGACCAGAAAGATAAAATACTGAAATAACTTGCTATTCAGGTGTGCTTTAGGGAGGCTTTCTGTATGGTCTAAACCAGGGGTCCCCAACCCCCGGTCTGCGGCCTGGTGCTGGTCCGTGGCCTTGGCAGGACCAGGCCGCGGAGACAGATCTCCCGCCCCCCCGCAGGCACTTCCCCCCATGCACGCCCACCCGCACACACGGCCTGCCCACCTGCATGCACGGGTGCCCTGCCCACCTGTGCACACACGAGCGCTCCCCGCCGACCTGTGCATGCGTGCGAGCATGCCCCGCTGACCTGCGAGTGCACCCCACCCACCTGTGCATGCGTGCAAGTGCACCCTGCCCACCCACGAGGGTGCCCCACCCTCCCGCGAGCGTGGGGGGTGCTCCGCCCCCCCGTGCACAGACCCCGCCCCCCCAACCGGTCCACAGTTCAGAAAAGGTTGGGGACCACTAGTCTAAACCACCAGTAACTGGTCTGCAATTAATTAAAACATTCACTGAGAATTCTGTTGTCTGGCTTTTAAAAAAATGTGGACAGAACATACAACAATGGGGAGGAGGGACATGATCCTAAAATAGCATGGATTTGAAAGTGAAGTGTGGAACATCAAGGGTGGAACAGTCACTATTTTTGATGCATTTTTGTGGTCTCTGGCCTAACAATTTTCCATTGCCACAGATCTGGCAGCACTCTTAAGAAATGTTTTCTAAATTCCTATCTCAGGAATCTTGTATGTCAAAGCAATATAAATGTACAGACTGTAATCATAACCAGCCTGAGGTTGGGAAGACATGTCAGCTTTTTTTCTTCAGGTTTTATACAAGCTTCACAAATGCTTCTTTTCCATTTCCTTATTTAGCCTTTATTGTGCATGTATTTCAATCCTATACATTGAGGCCAATCATCTGAAAATACAGAAAATAGAGAGCCTGTGGTAGGTTCATTTTAAAAATGTGTAGCCAACTTTAACAAGCCTTTCGGGGCTTTTCAAGGTAACACTTCTCATTTGGATTCAACCTCAAAACATCTACTGTAGCTTTTTCTCAAGAAGGAATAACAAAAGCAAAACTGCCTTATTCCAGCTGCAAGTCATGTTTTCCCACACCCACAAAACAATACTGTGTTTTTAGAAAATACTTCTAGAAAGTATTTCCAGGAGAACATCCTGAAGCACTGAGAAAGCAAAACATGGCTCACTTTTTAGAAATCTGTGTTCCTCCCCTGCTGTATTCATACATAATGCTGAACACATTCAACACTATGTGGTGATCATTCCACCCTCTTCCTTCCATGAGGCTGAGGAGAGGACTTATGGCAAGTCTATTTTCAATATTGAAGAATTCTGGCTTAACATGGCATACAAGATAGTTTTACCTCATGTGCTGGATCAAGAAGCTCCTCCAAATTCCTTATCCAGGGAAAGCTTTATTTCATCCAGGCCCCCACCTCCCAAACATGTGAAGTGCTAACAAACAGCACCGTTGTCCTGTAAGGATTTAGTCTCAGTTCACTGGCCCTCATCTGTCACAGTTTCTACACACTGGCCCAGTATCTGTAACTGTTTCCTCCGATTCTGACAGAATATTTATTTATTTATTTATTTAACTTATATGCCGCCCACACTACCCAGAGGTCTCTGGGCGGCTTACAACATTTAAAATACAATAAAAAGACAAAACAATTAAAATGCAATTAAAATATATACTCTAAAAATTGTATATGTAGGTGGGAATTAGGTTTCATCCATACATTGGTGGCACCTCACTTCAGGCCTCTCAACAGCTCTTAACAGTGGCATCATACAGCACCTTGTGGTTTAACTATTGTGTGGTCAGGCAGCTATCTCCTCAGTGCTACTCTGGAGGTAGTTTCGCAGGAAGGAGCAGAACCACTGTCATCACTGTCTCCCATCTCACAGAACTACTCCATGGTTGATGATGTCAAAAACCCCTGCGAGGCCCCAAAGAAAAGAGTGCTCTTTGCATTTATCCCAGTAAGTTCTTCCATCAAAGCAGTTTTGCTGCTAAACTCAGGCCTGAAGCCATACTCAAATAGATATAAAAATAATCTGTTTCATCCAAGCAGATCTGAAGTTGACTGGTTATCACTCCACTGCTTTTGTTGGAAAGATGTTAGCAATCAGGTGGTGGTTGTGCAAAACCACAGGGTCCAGGAAAAATCCCCAGAGGGCTTTCAGAAGTACCTCTTTCAAAGACATTGGCACTGCCCTATCTCACCACGAAGCATGTATCACTATTAAGGTTCACCCAGTTCATCGGTTCAAGCTAGCTTTAACTGCTCACAACCAGCAAGGACTGAGAGTTCAGGCTGATGGGACAAACTTCTTCAAGTGGCCGGTCCTTCTCACCAGACTACAAGTTGAAACTGATCCCAAATCCACTGGACCAGATAGTGCCCCTTCATGCTTCATCCCATATCAACTTCTGTAGACAATGCAAAGCTGGGGGGAAATGTATTTGTGCGTCTTTTCTAACTTACTTCAATCATCAGCTTTTTTCCATCTTGCAACCCTCCCCAAAGTTGTTTCCATTTATTCTCAAATTGTGCTTCCTTTTTTCACACCATTAACAAAGCAGTCCAAGTAAATTAGGGAAAGAAAGATTTATTTTCCTTAAGCTTCTAATATATTAATACAAACAACGGTGCATAAACAGAGTTTTTTTTTTACAAAGTAAACAGTGTGTGTAAAAGTGCTCCTTAAACAAAAAAACAAAACAAAACAAAAACCAAACAAAAAAAAACAAAGGCACCCCACCCCAAAACAGATATAATAGGTTCCAATAACATTGCAGACTTTAAAAGGTCTGACCTATGGAACGTCTGGTGTTTGTATTGTGTAACATAGTGTTCTATGACTGTTTCCTGAGTTACCATCTAGACACTTTAGAAGATTTTTGTAAAAGCACAATAAAAAATAAAAGGCTAGACCTTACGTTGTGAACAGTTAGAAAGAATTTAATCTGTGCTACATATCCAGGTTGTTTTACTGTAACTCTCTATAAATTCTCACCTACTGGTTTCAAGAACGGGGGGAGGGGGGGGAGTTCAATACAGAAAATATGTCTTGCCATATAGCAGGAATGGGCACTGTAAAGATTGGTTGAGGCACACATCAGTGCCAGACATGGCTGATGGCAGTGGTGGATGGGCCCTGGATTGGCAGTGAGTGTGGCCAAGCTTGGCATCCCTTTCCCCTCCCACTCATGGACAAACACACACAATGCCTGCCCACACAGTCATTCTCCCTCCCTCTCTCTCAAGGACAAAAGCCTCCTCCTTTGCCACACATACACTTTCCCCACATCTAGGAAAATGTACACACTCACTCATCCTCCTCTCACCCCTCAGCATGGATGTCACTATAGTGCCTCCCACTCTCTTGCTGGCTGGCTCCGGGAATAACTGAAGAGTATGTATGGGTTAGGTATCTGGCTGTGGAGCCAGAGGTTGGAACTATGATTCCCCGCTGTGCCTCCTGGGAGAAGAGCCTGCCTGTGTGGCCTTGGGCAAGCTGCCCAGTCCCAGGATGCCATAGAAGAAGGGAATGGTAAACCACTTCTGAAAACCCTGAAAAGGGTCACCATAAGTCAGAACTGACTTCATGGCACACAATTAATTAATTAAATCCAGTTGGTGTGCTCCTCTGTTATTCCCAATGACAACCAGCTGAGTGAGTAGGGACCACCATGATTTCATGGAGTGTAAGGGTGAGTAGGGCCCCACATGATTTTGTGGAAGAGGAGAATGTATATAAGATAGTAATTCCTGTATTTTGCCCTTCTGATCAAATTCCTGTATTTTGCCCTTCTGATCTCACCACCACCAGCAGCAGCTATTTAACAGGTTGGAGAGAGCGCATGTTTCATGGGCATGGCAGCATGAAAAAAAAATCCATTCCCAGATAGCTTCTCCCCATCATATCGTCAGCCTGTAAAATACATAAATGGTGGACTTGCAAAGAGTGTATGGAACTGGGGTCTTTTGGGTCACTGTGAAAGCTTCCAAAGATCACATGCAAGTCACCAGATGTGCCATAATGAACATCGTAATTTGGTATGCTCTAGCCAAAGTTAAGCACTTTTAATTGAAATATTCTGTTTCAAAAGTGGAGGGTTAGGTACATGCTTATAGATCTCCCAACATAGCCAATGGGACAATGCTGTAACATTTTACACTTATTTATTCAAAAACTCAGTTCACTTAAGGCAAACGTGCATGAGAGTGCAGCCTCAAACTGTCTTAACTTTGGCTGTGAGGATCCTTCTTCAGTTAAATGTAAAGTGATGAGTAAGAAGGTACCTAGTCAGTGTCTCATTTAGGCACAGCCATTAATAAATGAATAGGTTGTTTGGTATTTTTTTCTAAAATGTAAACATCTCAGAGGAGTAAGTATAGAAAGGAGACAGACTCAATTATAAAAGGAAAGCCTTTTCCTTATAAAATGCTTTATACAAGTATTAGAAAAAGATCTAATTAGTTACCAACATGGTCAAGCAGACTAATAAATATCAAAAGATGCAGTTTTGGCCACACAAAAGGAAGGATACTGAAAAAAGGTCCATTGAAAAAAGGAAGGCTGATGAGATTCTGCTCATACTTGAAGAAAACTTTCCGATAACCTTTCCTGCAAGGTGAGAGGGGAAAGCTTGATTAAAAGGTTGTCCACCCATTCAGAAATCATTGTATATTATATCAGAGCACCCAAAATTCCACCATTACAATAGAAACATTTCTTTCTTCCAAGGAGCTTGTGTGAAATAGGACACAATGCTTCCCTGCACCTGCAGAAACAAGCACACTGTACTGCTTAGAGCAGAGATGGGGCCTCCCAGGCCATGGAGCAAGAACTGGTCCTCATGTGGCATCTCAAGCCAGCCATTTATGGCTCTCTTGCTGGCCACAGCCCCTTCTCTGTCACACCGTGGTTGGTGGTTTCACAGCTGTTTCTATGGATTTCCCCCATTCCGAAAGTTTTAAATGCCTCTCCTAAGCCTGAGTTACTGTGAATAAGAACTCTGACCTCATATATGCTGGTATTCTTGATCCTATTCTTTTCTGTTTTGTTCTGTCTACCACTGGAATGCAGGCACCCTCTCCAAGAGCTTCTTTGAAGTTGAATTTGGCACTTGGACTAAAAGAGGTTCCATACCCTGGGCGCGTAGTCTCCCTGACAAGCTACCGGGCTCTTTGGTGTCAGAGATGGAAAGTACACTTTGCTCTCACCACAATAGAAGTTCCCAAGCGCAACGTTTGGCTCCCCTTGCCATGAGGAGGGGATGAGAACCATTCACACACTTGACAGAAATTACTCACGGGCAATGTTCCCTCTAAGCTGCGCAGTTGTGTGGGTGCACAGAACTGTATAGGTGCCACACACCTGCAGTTAGTGTTGCTACTCATTTAGTTCTGGTCACAGCTGGAACTTTGCATGCGGGGTGGGTGGGGTTTCCGCTCAATGCTGGTGGAAAATTAGAAGGAAAGTTGCTCCTGGGCACCATGGGGAACTGATACACTGGATTCCTTCCACTGGTATGACCTCAGCTACTATGAATCATGTTTACTTGTACTTGCATAGTATCCCAGCTGATTTGTTTTCTGAGTCACAATTAACTCCACAGGTAGCACTTCCACATCACCTTCTGGGATGGCATCCCTGAACATGAAAGGGTGGGACTACCTCACCTCATCATCCACCCAGCCAGCCACAGTCACAGAGGTAGATCTTCACATATTAGAGACTCACACCTATTTTCCCCCAAGAATTGTACTTGCCTTCAGAGCAATGTGCAGGACCTGGGCTCCCGAAATGGGTTGCTTCCAGCAGGAACTCCAACAAGCAAAGCATCTTTGCAAGCATTCTGCATACAGTACTGCTGAAGCTCTGCGGCAGCCTGAGACACCTGGATGACAGAAAACAGGAGACATTGCACAAGACACTATCATGACATTTCTGGCAAGGCATCACCTGTTATTTCTGAAGCTTTGATGCAATCCCAGTTTCACATGAGCCAATGTGCTACAGAAACAAAGGCAGGAAAACCTATGGCTGCTTCTCCAACTTCGCGGACTCCTGTTGGCTGACAACACCCATTGGCCCCAGCCAGCATGGCCAGTGACCAAGACACCTCCCTCCACCTGGGACTGAAGAAGATCTTAAGATCCAAGTAAACATATATGTAGTGGGCCCCTTCCGTGGGCATTAAGGCCATTTCAAACCAGCTGATTGCTGGGAGTGGGGGCGATGTTCCCAGGGAGTCAGGGTGAGAGTGAACAGGGTGCATCCAAAATGGTTAATGAACTAAAGTCCTTTGAAAAATGTTAATAGATTATAGTAGTTCAGCCTTTTAATGGAATTCAAAAAACATGTAAAAGAAACTACCAGATGTAAAAGCAAAAAAATATATATTAAATATATATATATGGAAATATGTAACCCCAAGACCATACCAGCCCAACTCCAAGTTTAGATATGCAAAAGGGAGAGAAAAGGAGAAAGAAAAAAGAAGTTTCCTTTTTTCTGTGTCAAGACTGGCCTATTTCCATGGTTTTCATTGTGGTTTTCCCTTGGGAAACTTTGGATTGGCTCTACAATGAGCGATCAAGGTATAAGGAAGAGTAATGCTAGGGAAACACCTGGGAAGTAAACGGTAACTGAGGGCTTCTCTCTTCAACGAATGCGGGGGGGGGGGGTGAGGGCTTGCTTGCTGCCCTCTAAATCCTCTTGGATTTAGCGGTTTACTGCCACATTTCAAACTGCAGCCATTAATATTTTCCCTCCTGGGACAAAGCTGAACTGAGATGTGGCCCCAAGGAGTCACTGCCCACCATTGCATCTATGGAGGAAGTCTTTCCTTTCATAGAAGCTGGTCTCAAGCTTTTAAGACAGGGAGGAAGTAACTTGCAGTCCTCCTGTTGTTTGACTACAATTGATCTGATCTGATCACCAGTCTTGTATGGTGATATTGAAACCTTATTTCTGGAGAGAATAAATCTATCATTTTCTATTACCGATGAGCTCCAAATTGGAATTCCAGGTTCAAATACAGGGGAATACATTCAGAGCCAATCTGAAATACAGGAAAGCTGTTCAGATTTGATTTGGGATGATTCCCAGATGGCTGGTATAGAACACATTGAAACATTATGCTCCTTGTTACCTTTTTCCAACAAAATGAAATTATTTCTATTGCTATGTGCTACTGGGATATGAATTTAGCTGAAACTCTCTCACAGTCTATTTCCATGAGCTTTAAACTAAGAACCACCAACACTGACCTCTGACAGCAAGAGACTGTCCTGGAAATGTCAGCTTTCAAGGCAACGCGTGTCAAGAGTGGTAGGGAGAGACTGCTTGTAAGAATGGAAATGCTTGCTGTGAGTGACCTAGAAAGCGTTCGCTGCAAAACGTTGTAGAAAAAAACTGTGTATCTGAACTAAAGTCCAGAAGAGGAAGACTCAGCAATGATAAGGCATTAAAGAAACACAGCTAGCTGCAATAATAGCTTCTGGCTGAAAATCAATTTTTTTTCTAACATTATGATCATTATCTAAAAGCCTGGTGTTTTTACTTGTTTATGTGAGCCAATGTGCCAAACAGGACATTGCCCTGAGGGGGCCAAAGAGCCAAAATTGCTGGCTCTTCAGCCTTTGGTGTACCTGATCCAAAATACAGCCCCTCTTAAGAAGCCATGTTTCCCCTTTGGGTCCCAGATCACACACAGGAGGACCTGCTTGAAGTGTGGTTTAGAAAGAGAACATCTGGAGATAGGAGAGGTCAATTTTTGAATCAAAACAAAAACAACATTAAAAACCGAATACCTGAACCAGCATGGCCAAAGAAATGTATCTCAACATTTTTCATGCAGAAAAAGTGAGTTTTCTCACTTCTTAAAGCCCAGTGTAATTCCACAAATAAATATGTATTTATTTATATCCTGCTTTTCCACCACTAGTGCCCAAGGCAGCTGAGAACACATCAAATGAGTTAGTATGACAAAGCAAAACCACAGCAACAATTCCAAGTAACCACTGTATCAACTGAGAGATACACAGTAAAATAACAATACAACACGGAATGAAGTACTTGACTGTATTTTCCAGTCAGGGTTCAGGCAGGGTTCTGTTTGTGTGTGACAGTTATGCAGCCAGAAGTGAACAGTTGGAGCGAAGTGTTCTGTCAGCAATGTAACCAGCCAGTTAGTTAATAATGAAGTAAATTAAGCAGTTAAGCTCAGGAATGTAACAAGTTAACATTTAAACAAAATATGATGTTTATTTTTAGATAAAAACTGTGAGTAAAATGAAACTTTTTATTGTTATACCAGAGTCTCCAAGTGAAAGTACTGAAACAAATAATTGCCAGTTGAGGTAAACTAACAAATAAGGGGTGGTCTACTAAGGGAGACAGTAGTTCAATCTTCTCTGTAGGTTCCTGCCAGAACCATTTTTTATCTGCTGAAGGATTTTTTTTAAATTAAGGCCACATTCGACAATTTCCTCACACCAACTCTGCCAAACACAACACTTTATTCAGGCTAAGATATGCAAGACCTTGGTTTTATGGTTCTTGTGGTCTTATGTCACAACAATGAATGGTGATCTACTTTATTATTCATTTCACAAGCCAACTCTCTGAGGAAAAGTCTTTTCCTCCCTAAGCTTCATTAGCAACAGTGACAGAAATCTGTGTGGCACATGCTCAGTCTAGTACCCTCCAAATTATGCATGCTATATTGCCCAAACTCTTTCTAACATGGAAGTTATCACACAATGACTTCATTTAAAAAGTGTGCCAATTGAATCAAGGAGACCTACAAAAACAATCTTTTTTTGGCACTGTTCTCTGTGGCGTGGCCAAAAGAGCCTCTTCATCACAAGCTTGGTCATTTACTTAGTTTTGTTGATGTCCCACCTATTATAAAGCAGTTAACAATGGTATCAAAGCAATGAGAAGTACAATAAACAAACAGCTATTAAAACATTAAAAAAGTAAAGAGAACAAATCAACTTTCAAACAGAAACAACACAAGGAGCAGTCAGATTTCATTGTTGCCAGTCATCCACTGCTTCATTGACTTGTCGTCCTGTTCATTATGATGACAACTAACTAGAGATGGGAAAAATTACTCTGGGAGACTAAAACTTCCACAATCCTACAGCTGATAGATCTTGAAAGTTGTCATTCAGTCACATAACTCTCCCCATCTCTGCAACCAGGCACTCGCGAATGTTCAGAGGGGACAGGCAGGTCTTATTGTGGTGCCAAAATGTCACAGACGTTGCCACTAGGCAGTCCAGAGTTAGGGTGCCACCACAAGGAAGGCCTTACCTTATTACAGTGCCCAATGTACTTCTCCTAATGATGGGGCAATAAGACAAAATTTTTCTACTTCCCAAGGTCTAAGAGCACAGGCTGGCTGCTACAGAACGTTTCATGAGTTCAAGTCCTCCTTGTGCCTTCTTGATGGGCTGGACCCGATGATCCATAGGGTCCCTTCCAGCTCTGCAATTTGATGATGATGGTGATGAGTATCATTCTCTGATGCACCCCAACCTGTGGAATTAAAAACTCCAGCCTGTAGGACTCATGAGACCTGGATTCAATTCCCCAGCACTGCTGTGGAAACTCACTGGGAAGTCGAATTGGCAAAACCACTCCTTAAATATCTCGTTCACCTTGAAAACCCTATTAGGATCACTGTAAGTCAGTTCTGACCTGATGGCACATAACAACATCCTGGTATGTCTTCCTATTGAAACCTGGAATGCTTAAGATTGCCAGATTTAAGAACACTGAAAGCACATGTGTCAGGTAGAGAAGGGGGACAACCCCAATTCATCACACATGATGATGATTTTACACCACATATAATGACTTCCCAGTATTACTTAATAAAATAAGAATTATGTACCATCAACTTGATTCTGATGTATATTCACTCTTTCCAGGATTTTCTGGTTCTCTAATTATCACAACATGAATACACTAAACACTCTATGGGCAGTGCATGTGAACTTGTCCCTACTCAACTGTTCTTCTGAAACTATGACTTGCACCACTTCACAAAAGAGCAGCATAACTAGATGGGATTTCAGAAACAAAGCAGTGGAAAAGAGAAACACATTTCACTACAACACTGCTTCTCTGAAGTGCAGCTGCTTTGGACTTTAAAATACCGTGGATCGACGGGCAGAACGTCTAGTTTGGTTTCAAGAGCCTTCCAAAATGAAAAAAATGAAAATTGATGGGAAAGAGGAGAAACAATTATTGCAGGCTCCACATCACGCTCAGGGTCTGAACCCTTTAACCAAAATGCTATACAATAACAATGCATCTCCTTTTTGTTTGTCAGCAAGGTGGGGGAGGGGTCAACAATACAGGAGGCCTGTTTTTGAACCCCCTCTGTGTAAATTAGAAATAACAGATATGTAAATAGTCATGTATCACCACGGGCTGTTGTGAGAACAAAGACTACAGAGGCACAGAGGCTATAAAGGGGTTTGTGCATTGAATGCTCCTTGATATTTATCAGCAGCAGCAGCAGCTAGATGGTTTCAACGTCTCAGGAGCCTTACAGAGCAACCTGACCACAGCCAGGTCGGTCCATTCTCCATCCCCCAGGAATTCATAATCTCAAACTTGAGAGCAGGAAGAAATAATGCAAAGAAACAACAGGAGAAATGGGGGGGGGGGCTTCAGAGGGAAACATTAAGGAGGAACAAAGGTGAGCCAATGAATTATTCATGACTACAGACCAAGATATAAATGATTAATGATAAGAAGATAGCTACATCATTCTCCTGGCTGTTTCACCATGTAAATACCAGCACAGAAAGCTTAACAAGCTCCACCATCCTGGGAGTTGATTTGAAAACAAAATTATCATCTAAGTTTATATTTTTCTGCCAGGTCAATTCAAGATTGGGCATGAGGTATCTCAGTATCCCTGGAGCAAAATGATCTTCCTAGCGAAAATCTGTGAATAAGTCACCCAAATACACACAGCTGATAGCAATAATTATCCATCAAGTTGTGCCTTTAGAGCAGAGGTCCCCAACTCCCAGCCCGCGGCCCGGTGCCGGTCCGTGGCCTGGGCCGGACCAGGCCGCCGAGACAGACCTCCCCCCTGCACGCACTCACCCCCGCAGCGCCCGTTTGCGCCTGTGTGCACGCTCCAGCACGCCCACGCGAGCGCCGTGCCGCCATTTGCGCATGCGCATGGGGGGCGCGAGCGCCGCGCTGCCATTTGTGCATGCGCGCGAGCGTGCCCCGCCTTCCCCAGCCAGTCCGCGGACCGAAAAAGGTTGGGGAACGCTGCTTTAGAGACAAGGCTATCAAGTGAGATAATACTGAGACAACCTGTTGAGTTGTTGATGGGCACATGCTGATGGTCATACAGTCCAAGAACATCTGGTCACATATGTTTAATATCAAAAAGAAGAAATGATAACATGAAAATGAAGAAATGATTGAGGCACAAGGATGCCACCTAACTCAGCTTCATGAGCAGGCCCACAGTTCCTAGCATGCAAAAAACCTACCCTAAAACACACTTACTAAAAGATTGTGGCCAGCATGAAAATGCAGACTTAATTTAAAAAAAACATTCTGGCAAGTAACCACTGCATCCCTCCACAAACCTTCTTGCTATCTATGCTTGTCATGGAGGAAAGGGTGGTTTCCTAACAACTCACCGTTATCTGAGTCTATTGGGCCAGGTTTTTAATACAAGGCCAATCTAATCCATAATCAAAAGGAGAACTGCTCTCACTAGGGTAGAGGCAGTTCTTGATCTGAAGAGGGGTGAGGATGTTTTACCCTAAAGCCTCCAGGAGATGAAGCCACCCCAACCACCAACCACCCCACTTTGGAGCACTGGCTGCCTAGGCATGGAACTGTTTAAAAAGCTGGACTGACACCCTGCCTTCTGTGTTTTTCAAGTAAGTAAAGCATTTGAATAAATAATAGCTTGATCCTATACAGGCAAATTTGATAATGAGTTTTACTCAAGGCTCCTTTCACACAGTGGCAGGACATACATTTCATTCTGCTTGAGTGAGATCTCACAAGAGTCGCTGCCAGTGGGGAATTCTGGGCTTGATGGTATGCCATGCAATCTGGTTTCATGTGTGTTCTATGGGATGGAAATCTATGGACTAAATCCACTGGTAGCTCCACCAAGAGGAATTTCAGTCATAAATGGAGCCTATGAGTCAACAACGTAAGTCCACTGATATAAAGAGATCATCTCTGTGTAGACTTCTAATAGACCCTCTACATAGGACTAACAACGGATTTGATCCTACATGAGGCTGCATCCTAAAATGCAGTGGGAATAAATCCCACTGGACATAGTAGAACTCACATCTGAGGAAGCAGGCATATGACTATTCTGTGTATGTTACGGCCCAAGGCTAAATGGATGGAGACAGATGTGTTTCTTTCTGCGGACAGATGTTCAGCTTTGTAAAAAGAGCAGCAGCAGGAGATTGCTCCTCATTAGCATTGGCTTGGATCCTAACTAGGTGCCCATAAATGGAAGGAACCCTCACATTTAGATATAGAGAATAAGATCCGACAAGACCCCTGCCCCCATCTTGTGCTGGTGGAAGGGAGGAGGAAGGGATTTCTGCCAAGCCATTCTTCCTGCAGCCCCCTCCCCACTATTCCAAAGGCCTCCCTTCATCTCTGAGACAGATTTTCAGGGGCACAAAGAACGCATTTGTAGCAGCTCCTTTCTGCTGCCATGCTGTTGGCGTATTTGTGGGCACGGCCCTAACAATGAGAACAAATTCAGGACACGCTGGCTGTTCTGAACAATCTTCTTGAACAATCTTTGTGTTACTAATGTGCTCATCCATCCATTCAACTGAACACTACTGCCATTACAGAGAGGGAGGGAGAGGGAGGGGGGAGGGAGAGGAGGAGAGAGACTTACTCTAACCCCCTTCTCCCACTCCGAAAGGCTGCTTTGCCTTTTACAACTCTGTAGAAAAGGTGATTAAACAAAAGAAGCTCCCACTGGATACAGGAGAGGCTTTTTCCTCCCAGTTCATGTAGGTGAAGGCCATTTCTTGCCCGATGACAAAGGAAGGGTCATCATAGCTCATCTGGACTATGCAACAGTGCTGCTCATCCTTGCAAACAAAGAAACATCTCCCAGGCAGCCAGAGAAAGGCAGTCAAATGCAAGCTAGTGAGAGAATCTGAAGATCAGCTGCTGTCAAGAATAGAAAATAGAAGGAAATATCCGGATTCTCTTGAACAGTACAAGTACAGACTTCCAATTTGGAATAGGAAGCAGTCATAGTTTCGGATATACAATCACATGGGTTACCTAAGGGTAAAAGGGGACTATAATTATAGGCAGTTTATTTATATGCCCACATTTTGTATAAATACACTGAGTTAAAGCATTTGACGGAACACCAATTTAAATGTGATGTCCACGATTTAGTTTTTACTTGATTTATATCCCGTCTTTGGTTGGTTGGTTGGTTTTTTAAATTATAGTATACTACAAGATAACACAGTATGTCGACCAATATTTATTCACAAACGAAATATTTAAACGTTCATAAAACACCGCCAGCCGCTCGGTTAACCAGATCTCAGATCCTCACAGGATCAACAATCGAGAGACCCATTGAGCCTTCGTTTCATATTTAGGAGTGGCCGACAAGGAGCGCCCGTCCGCTCGCCTATTTGAGGCCAGCACCAGGAGACGAAAACAGGAATCGAAGAAGAGCCCGTCTGCCTTTCCCGGGGGCCTCGGGGAGGCAGGCCGGGATCAGGGCCAGCGTAGCCAAAGCAAATCCCACTTTCGCCCAGAGGACCAACGGCTAAAGGCCTAGCACCCCACAAGCAAAGTGCGCTGCTGCGTGGATAGTGGGAGAGCCAGCCGGAATTACGGGCCAAGGAGAAACCGGGGCCCTCGATTGCGCCCCCGGGGCTTCGACCCGCCGGGCACAGAAGGGACGGGACGCGGCGCGCTCCCCGCCTGCCTCCCTCCAGAGCCTTGCCTTCCGCCTCCCGGCAGGGGACAAAGGGAGCCTTGTGACGCCCCCCTTGCGGAGCCAGGGGCGGCCGCCTCGTTCCTCTTCCCTCCCGACACCCCCTGGCAACAACGGCGGCCGGAGGAACGAACCCGGTCCCGTCGCTCGGGCTCAGGCGCTGGCCTGCCTCGGAGGCGCGGCTGGCGGCGCCGCCTTACCCGGATCCTTTCCACGCCGGCCTCCAGCTTGAGCTGCTCCACCAGGCGCTGCAGGGTGCTGAGGCTGGAGTTGGAAGACATGCTGCCGGGCCAAGCGGGGACGCGGGCAGCTCCGTAGCCCTTCCGCCGCTCGCTCTGGCTCTGGCTCTGGCTCTGGCTCTGGCGCTCTGCCGGGCGACTCCGGAGCGCCGCGCGTCGGAGTCCAGACGAAGCGCCTCTCCCGAGGCAAAGGGGGAGGGAGCCGCGCCCAAGTGCCCCGCCTCCGGCCCCAGGCCGGCCTCTGTCGTCGGCCGGCCAGGCCTGAGATACTGCCCCCCCCCGGGGAGGGGGGGGGAGAAGGCCCTTCCTCCGACTCGGACTCCTCCAAACCTCGGGCGACTCCAGAAAGAACGAGTACTTCGCGATGGGGTTTGGTTCTTCTTCTTGGTCTCTGTGGATGCGCACAATTTGGGTTTCAGTGCATCGGTATAGTCTTGGTTTACTTTTTTCGCTTGTGGGTTCTTGCCGCAATTCCCAGGCTACTCTTTCGACGTGACAGACCGATCGGGGTGGGGTGACTACAGAAGGTGGGTTTTTTTTAAAAAAAAATCATTTGCCCAATAAAAATTCTTCTGAGGGCAAGATTCGCTTCGGTCTTCAAAATAAAGGTTTACAATGAAGTATGAGGACATGCAAGGAGACTGGACTGCAAGGAGAACAAACCTATCCATTCTAAAGGAAATCAACCCTGAGTGCTCACTGGAAGGACAGATCCTGAAGCTGAGGCTCCAATACTTTGGCCATCTCATGAGAAGAGAAGACTCCCTGGAAAAGACCCTGATGTTGGGAAAGTGTGAGGGCAAGAGGAGAAGGGGATGACAGAGGATGAGATGGTTGGACAGCGTCATGGAAGCAACCAACATGAATTTGACCCAACTCCGGGAGGCAGTGGAAGACAGGAGGGCCTGGCGTGCTCTGGTCCATGGGGTCACGAAGAGTCAGACACGACTAAACGACTAAACAACAACAACATGAGGACATGCGTGGGCTTAAAATTACATCCCTAGCTAATGGTTGGGAGTTCAATTCCCCACTGGCCCTCCTTGACAGGAGCTGGACCCGGTGGCCCATAGGGTCCCTTCCAGCTCTGCAGTTCTAAGATGATAGTCATTTTTGAGATGCCCTCTTTCTGCTTTAGGGATGTCGCTCCTGAGTGGTCAGCCGGTCTGAAGAAGGGCCCTCGGCCTCGCTAAGGTGGCCCACCTGGCTTCAAATAATCACCAAACTCGTTGTGGTCCAACGTAGAGTAGAGCTGAGAGTGATGGTGGTGGTGATGAAGAAGAAAATGACGCCTATGTATTACATTTTGGCCCTGATGGTCCCCCAAGTGATGTCCAACACAAAGAGAAAAACATTATTTAGAAAATAATTTTAAACCATTTAAAAAAATTTAAAAGGTCTGTTGTTCCATGGTAATCTGCTAATTTTTATCTGTGCAGTGTCTTAACTGAGGGTCTTTCAGAGGTATATCTTACCTGCTACCGCGTCTATAGTGCTAGAAAAGCTGTACCACCCCTTGATTCTCCTGCCTGGGAATGAGGGTTAGTTTTCAGTAGGCTAAATCTTTCCATTCTACTTCCATCCTCTGTGTCTGGACTAGGAATTGATGCTGTCATTTCTAACCAATTTCAAGGCATTTCCCCCCTCTGCCTTCCAACACATGACATATGCAGGTTATATATTATATATTTTTAAAAATTATTTATCAGCTGTACATACAAAACTGCTAACATTTTCTAAGTGCTGCATGGCTGCTAAAAGATAAGACGGGCCTTACTTGCAGACTCAGTGTCTGAAAGGCATATTATTAAAGGAAAAAGCAAATTGTGATGGAGGAGAAAAGCAAGCAGAGGGCTTAGGCTGATCTCCCCCATAATGCCATTCATTATGTTCTTCTGGGGAGACAGGGAATGCATCTTTCCTTGGGTTAAGAAGTTAAATTGCTGCGCCAGGACTGGGATCACCCAACTATAGGGCAGATGCAGAAGAAATGGCAAGAAGGCCTGATATGATATGCAGCAATATTCCTCTCTGTACCCAACACTTCAGATGCTGTAAATGCTAGTGCTTAAGCTGCTGCACAAACACTTAAGAGGTTCTTTGGGAAAGGCTTCAAATACTGGAAGCTGGCAGAAACCAGTCATTCGGCCAAATGACAAAGTTCTTTAGTTCTTCAGATGTTCTGAAGTGAGAAGTTACAAAAGAAGAAGAAGAAGGCATAGCCAGGTCATACAGTCCTAACAGACATCTGACTCTCTCACCCCTGAGTGAGGGGTTGATGATCAGTTTGCTCCTTAGTTAGTTGCTTTATCATTCTGCCATTTAGTGAATTATAAACATAGTCGGTATAAACATAGTAGTCAGTGATACATACTGACTACTACTATAAATATAGTGGTCAGTGATACATAGTAGGAAATTAAGCATGTAGTAGCTAGCATACCTATGAAGACCAAAGTCTTATTTGGATTAAGTAAAAAAGTATACATAGGATGGAGCTGCAAAATGTAGTAAGTGATCCAATATTTCCTATTCTCTCTGTCAAAACAAGACTAAGAACAGATTGTGGTACTCATCATTAATTCTTAATATTAAAGTTGGAACAAAGATGAAGAAGAGCACTGAAAGAAACCTAGCGCAAAATATGATTTAAACAACATTTCGGATAAATTTAAAGTGCACATAAAGAACAGATTTGCGTTACTAAACTCAATAGATTGTGAACCAGAAAAACTGTGGATTGAAAAGAGATATTATTAGGGAACAATATTTGATTGTTCTTTCAACTAATGTACTGCCCCATAGTACTAGAGCGCTCTCTGGGTGGTTTCCAACCTAATTATGCAAAAACTACGTGTCCCCCCCCGCCCCCCCCCCCATGAGCTGGGTACTCCTTTTGCAGACATTGGAAGGATGGAAGGCTGAGTCAACCTTTAGTCGCTACTAGAGATGGGGGTATGACGAGGGTCCAGGGAGATGACCTCCTGGAGCCAGACGGTCCATTCATGATTGCGCTGCTGCCGTGACCACCGCAGAGCCTTCCAAGGGCTCCGGAGATCGCGTTCGGCGAGCCACTCTTTGACCTAGCAGAGAGGCTTGTCGTCCTGCCTCCTGCCAGGAATGGCTCGCCGAACACGATCTCTGGAGCCATTGGAAGGCTCCGCTGCAGTCGCAGCAGTGGCGGAATCGTGAGTGGACCGTCCGGCCCCATGGGGCCAGACCCTCATCATCTCCACCTGTGGGGGGATAATCATATTCGTATACGAATACCCCCATCTCTAGTTGCTACCTAAACCCATTGGTATTGAATTCAGGTTGTAAGCAGAGGCTTCACTGAGTGGACCACAGGGCTCAGAATGGAAAAAGACTAGTAAAAACGAAGCAAAACCCCAGATGGATGGTGGAAGAAACACTCAACATTTTTAAGGGCAAATGAGAATTAAAAGAGGTGACAGAAGTAGGGCCAAAAGTCCTCAATGCAACATTTCTGCAACTATCGCATAGAGACAAAGTGAACTATTCTAATGGCTGGTGCAAAGAAATAGAACAACAACAGAAGAAACATATTGCTTCCAGAAGATCCAAGAAATCAAAGGGAAATTTCAGTTTAGATTAGGAATGCTGAAAGATCAACAGAGATGTGCTCTGTCTCAGCAGAAGAAAATAAAGAGAAGGTGGAAACAGTATATTGAAGACCTATAGAGGAGAGATATAAGGATGACAGATTTATTTGAAGAGGAATCCTATAATTATGAATCTGCAATTTTAGAAAGAGAAGTAAAAGCTGCTATGAAAGCACTATTGGAGGAATGTTTGGTTAATTATTTTTAGTTAACAGAGCATAAAGTACAAAAGCCAGGTACAGCACAGGGGAAAACATGAAGGAGAATAGCTAAAAGTCCCAGCTTCCACACAGCCCCTTTTGTTCTCACAGTGACTAGCCCTTTGCATATAAAAATAACTACAAACAGTTTAAGTAGAAAAAGAAGACATATTGTCTTACAGTTGTGGAACTTCAGTTACAGTCAGAAGAATAAAAAGATAAAGAAATAAACTGCAATCTCAACCAAACTGGGATACTGAAATCCACCATGCTCGCCACATGGTCAGAGATCAGAAGCAGATATCTGCTCAGGTCGAAAGTTATTTTCTCCAACAAGCACTGGGGAGAAAAAAGTCACCAGGGGTAGACAGAATACTGATAGAGGTATTTCAAGCCCCAGAGACTAAATCTCAAAATCCTAACAAGAATATGCCAATAAATCTGGAAAACAAAACAATGGCCCACAGACTGGCAACAATTAATATGCATTGCAATCCCCAGGAAAGGAGATGCTAAAGAGTGCAGTAACTATAGAACTGTTGCTCTAATTTCCCATGTGCAAAGCCCTTTGATTGTGTGAATCATGAGAAGCTGTGGATCGTTCTGGAAGAAATGGGAATGCCTCAGCGCTTAATTGCCCTGATGTGTAACCTGAATTGTGGACAAGAAGTTACTGTTAGGTCAGAATATGGAGAGACAGAATGGTTTGCTGTAGGCAAAGGTGTCAGACAAGGGTGCATTTTATCTCCTTTTATCAATATATATTCAGAACGTACCATATAGAAAGTTGGACTAGATTCAGATGAAGGAGGAGTAAAAATTAGTGGAAGAAACATAAAAAAATTAAAGCTATGCAGGTGACACCATCTTACTGGCAGAAAGCAGCAAAGACTGGAGAAAACTTCTGATGAAAGTGAAGGAAGAAAGTGCCAAAGCAGGACTGCAGTTGAACATTAAGAAGACAAAAATCATAACTACAGAAGACCTACACAAATGTAATGTTGACAATGAGGAAATTGAAGTAGTCAGAGATTTTGTATATCTTGGTTCAGTTATCAGTCCTAATGGAGACTGCAGCCAAGAAATCAGAAGACAGAGACCTGGAAGAGCAGCAATGAAGGAATTAGAAAATATACGTGTGTGTTCTGTGATGTCAAGTTGGAACTGACTTATAGCGACCCTAATAGGGCTTTCAAGGTAAGTGAGCTATTTAAGGTTTTACCAGTTCTACTCCCCCAGTCAGTTTCCATGTCTGAGCAGGACCCTGTTCTCCAGAGTCCTAGTCTGTCATTCTATCCACTGCACCACACTGGGAATCCCAGAAAAGATCATCAAGTGTAAAGGTGTGTCACTGGAGACCAAGGCCAAGATCATCCACACGATTGTTTTTGTGATTGCTATGTACAGGCGTGAAAGCAGAATAGTTAAGAAGGCCGACAGGGGGGAAAAAAAAGATTAATTGGAAATATGGTGCTGAAGGAGAGCTTTGCAGGCCTCGGACCACCAGAAAGACAAACAAGTGAGTCCTAGAGCAAATCAATCATCTCTGGAGGCAAAAGTAACAAAACTACTTTGGGCACATCATAAGAAGACAAGACTCTCTGGAAAAGGCAATAGTGGTGGGGAAAGTTGAAAACAGTAGGAAAAGAGGAAAACCGAGTATGAGATGGACTAATTCCCTGTAGGAGGCTTAAGTTTACAAGAGCTGAGCAGGATTGTTGAGGGCAGGACGTTTTGAAGATCGCTGATCCATAGAGTTGCCATAAGTTGGAGTTGACTTGAAGGTATGTTACAATAATAACAGTTCAGAGCTACAGTATTAAGTACACAATCCAGCAAGAATTCACATTTTTAAATCTTGGTCATTTCAGTAAGAAGCTGCTCTTGAGTGGGATTTAATATTCTGTATATCACAATTGTATATATAAAATTCTATAATTGTAGTGTTGTCTGCATAAAGATTGGGGTTGAAGGGAAAGACTGTGTTCAGTTTGTTAACTATTTTTGTTCAGATTCTAATCTTAGCCTACCCACAAGAAACTCAAGCCAGGTGCTGTTGAGAGACAGTGGCTGGGATCCAAAGAGCTACTTTAAGAGCTATTTTAGTCCAAAATCTTTGGTGTACTCAATGGAATGTTTGACCTTTTTCTTTTGAATGGCAGATACACACACATACTCCCATGCTGTATCAGAAACTGCCTTTGAAACTCTCTTCAGCAGTGGCAGAGTGGTAAATTCTGAAGTGTAAGCATTTATCATGAAAGCCTAATAACTGCGCTTCAGCTAAGACTGTAGAACGATAAAAATTATGATAGATCTCCAATTACACCTTTCCTCTGAACTATTTATTTATATCAGGAGTAGGCAACTTGCATCCATGGACCATGGGCCCCACAAAGCCACTTTTTTAGTGTCCCAGTACCACTATGGGCCTACATGCCATTTTGTGACACTAATACACTCCCAACCTTTTAAAAAAAATGTTTTTACTCAAATTATCCCTTGTGCCCTTATTCCATGTTTTGAGTGCCCACCAGCACTATTGGGGTCCTACATATCCCCCAAGTCTTTTTCTTCTAGTTAGGTCCACTAAAGGGTGCAAGGGGACTTCAGTTAAATCTGTGTTTTTAGTTAAACTAAAATTTAATTAATAAAAACCCATATAGTAACTTTATAGTACATAATGCCTGCTTTGCTGCTGGCAAATCTAAAGTTAATTTCCTAAATCTGATTTTGGGAACTATTTTGTAATTTTGTACATGATCTATAGCTGCACTGCTTATTTGTTATTTTTAAATTAAGATTTTTTTTTTTTAAGGTGAAATTCACAGTCCAGGCTTCTTTACAATTGCAAAGCTTGATCAAATGTGTCCGTTTATTTCTCTCTGCTGACGATACTCCATGCATTCACTTGCATGCCATTGTGCCGTTCCACCCTTTCCCGAAAAAACATCCTGCTGACACCATTTTGTGTGTGTGCAATCACACACACGGTTCTGTGAATCTTGGGGAAATGGCTGTTTCTTCCCTTGTATGCTTGGTGAGGTTGGTGCTGTTTTGGCCTTTTGGAGAGGATTCACTACTAATTGTTGTATTCTTATTCTACATTTTGCTGAGGGACCTGCAGTTGGCTATTGTCATCAGCCACAACAGTCAGGTACAAACTGCAGGTTCTGGCCTCTGTGAAGAAGATGAACGGCATAACTAACAACTCTGCAATTAGTGTGTGTTAGTATCAAAGTGGAACATGTAATATCAATCATGAAGGTCTATTCAGGAGGGTGAATATGACGGAGTGAATGAAAGAGAAAATAAAAATGTCCTACAACAGAAAGAGAGAGCATGGTTGCAAAGCTCTGATCTGGGCGAAGCAATGAAAAACACTGGCCAGGAGAGGTTCAAGCGTCATGAAATGCCAAGAAGCTTACTCACATGATCCTGTTGCCTCTCTCTGGGCTATGATGGGCAAAACCTATTCTGTGTGGATTCTTTCTCTGCACTGCTCGGAGAATCATTCATCCAGATTCACTCATCCTTGAACCTGTGGCCTAGCTCAGAACTTTTTACTTGTAAAGGAGGTTGCAGGTGGACACTTTCAATCATTGAGCATATACTAGGCATGTAGACTGGTGGAGTACTGGGATAATTCAGTTTAATTTGTTAAGTACAGGAATAGGAACTGTGCTGTGAAAGAAAGAAAAAAGCCACAGTGGTGGTTTGTTTGTTTTTAAATTTAACCATGCAAAAGTAATGCTTGTAATTTGATAAAGAAAATTTAATTTGTGATCCCATGAGCAAAGGATAATAGACTGAAAAAAAGAGATGAGAACAATCCAGCCTAAGCGAAGTGCCATTTATTTCAGTGAAAGAAGCAAATCAGTACTTCAGATCATTGTGCTTGGAATCAGTTGGACAGAATCTTGTTGGTGTTTGTGTATTGCATAACTTGTCATGGTTAATTATAGCTAACTAGCAAAGCACCAGGATGCATCTCAGTTACTCAACTGTGCACATAACCAGGCACACACACAAGGTAGTTCTGGCATCTCATTAATTAACTATGGCAAGTTACTCAAATGTTATGCAAACACCAGTCAGGTTCTGGCCAGTGGTACTTAATTTTTGGAGAGGTCTTCATGTCTGTACTAAATGGAATCGACAGGTTACCCACCTGTAATTGTAGTTCTTCAAGTGGACCTCTGTGATTCACACCCTGGGTGATCCGCGCCTGCGGTGAGCCTCATTGGAAGATTCTAGAGCTTCTGCGGTAGCAATAAACACATTAGAATAAGCCCCTCCCCCCTGTATAAGTACCCTGGCGCCAAGCGTCCCCTTTCAGTTATGTCAACCGCCACTTAAGAGTAAGCAGAATGGCATGACGGAGGGGAGGACGGGCGGGATGTGTGAATCACAGAAGTCCACTCAAAGAACTACAATTACAGGTGGGTAACCTGTCGTTCTTCTTTGTGGCCTCTGTGAATCACACCCTGCTGACACCATTTTGTGTGTGTGCAATCACACACACGGTTCTGTGAATCTTGGGGAAATGGCTGTTTCTTCCCTTGTTGGAGAGGATTCACTACTAATTGTTGTATTCTTATTCTACATTTTGCTGAGGGACCTGCAAAATGTAGGCGCGGGCTTGTATGGAATCTATGAGTGCGCCTATGTAATGTACAGTCCTTGCAGGTTTTAAACATGATTTCTGTTTGTTGACAGTAAAACCGAGATTGCGAAGGAGGGCGAGGGTGAAGCGGGTGTCTCATTGAGCTTTGCGACGGGAGTGTGCTACTAGGAGCCAGTCGTCGATATATGGAAAGATGAGAATGTTCTGGAGTCTGAGGTAAGCAGCTACCGGTGCCATGCACTTGGTGAATACTCTTGGAGCCGTTGCAAGGCCGAATGGGAGCCTTTTGAATTGGTAAGCTTGTGATCCTAGTTGAAAACGGAGGAATTTTCTGTGTGCGGGATGTATTGAAATATGAAAGTAGGCATCCCTTAGTTCTATGACGGTGAACCAGTCGTTCTTTCGAAGTAAGGGAAGAACTGATTCTAAGGTAACCATACGGAATTTTGTGGCAATGATGTATTTGTTTAGTCCTCTCAAGTCTAAGATAGGGCAAAGCCCTCCGTCCTTTTTGGGGATGGTGAAATAGCGAGAGAAAAACCCGTTGTTGTTTTGATAGGTGGGTTGTATGGCATCTTTGAGAAGTAAATTTGTTATTTCTTCTTGCAGAGGTTGTGAAGGTGGAGTGATGACATGTCTTGCTGGAGGAATGTCGAAGAAATGTACACGGTAGCCGTTTTTGATGATAGCACCCAGGCATCTGTGGTGATGGATTCCCATGCAGGTAAGTGTTTCCAAAGGGCAGGGTTGGTGAGTTGGGTTGTGATCTTGGTCGGAGAAGCGTCAAACATGGTGTTTGGGTTTCCAGTCGTTTCACCTAGTGGTAGGCTGTTGCCGGGGTTTGGCTCTTTGATTTTTGAAGTAGGGAGTGTAAGATGTTTGTCCTGGAGGATCTCGTTGGAACTTCTGGTAAGAGTTATAAGGTCGTCTCCATTGATTTTGCTGAGGACGTTGCTGGTAGGAAGGGTAGACTCCCCAACGTCTAGCTGCTGATCGTTTCTTTTGCACATTTTCTAGTATGTCATCAGTTTCAGCGTGAAAGAGGCCTGCCCCATTGAAGGGGAGGTCTTCGATATGTGCACGGGCGTCTTCAGCTAGGCCGGCTGTTTTGAGCCAGGAAAAACGGAGTAGTGCTACTGAAGTGGCCATAGACTTTGCTGTAGCATCTACAGTGTGATGGGCAGAGAACATCTGTTGCTTAGCAACGGAAAGGCCTTCTTGCTGGAAGGTTTGGGCTAGTATCTTTTTATCCTCTGGTAGGGATTCAATAAAAGTGGACATATTGTCCCAAAGGAAGTGTTGGTAAGCTCCCATGGCTCCTTGATAATTAGCGACTCTCATGGTCGGTATCGACAAAGTCAGACTCTGGCAAGGTGAGTAATACCGATGGAGTCTGAGGTCGAGCTCCATGGTCAGAGCCTTTGAGGTCACGTCTGGAGTCCATGGACTGTCGATCGACTTCGGTGTCGAGAGACTGAACTTCATAGTATTGTCAGTTATGACCCGAGATAGATGGAGGCGGCATTTCCATGGACATCTCTCGGTGTCGAGAGTCGTCGACATCGAAAGAGGGCATTTGAGTGTCCATGCACCTTGTCTGGTGTGGATGGACCTCGGTGTTGAGCCCAGTATCGTAACGGTGTCGGGGTCGATGTCTCGGATTCACCGGAGGATGGGAATCTTGTGGAAGTAACGGGATAGAGCAGGTGTCCATGGACCAGGATGGATATCGAGGATCGTCGATATCAGAGCCTGTGTCTCTGTGGTGCCTAAATGGAGGTTGCTGATGTGATGGCATAGCAGTAGAATATATGGACGCTGGCAACGCCGAGCGTGAAGAATGATTTCCATCATCTGGTCTGGTAGGAAAATATCAGGAGGCTGGGGCTGTAAAAGCCTCGTGAGTGGAAGAGAATTGCTCGACTGTTCTGGGCTTTTTCGGCACCAGGTAGGGAGTGGGTTGAGGTATAGAAGAGTCTTGGTGGTACGGCCGTTTCGACGCCAATGGCTGTCGAGAGGGAGGCCGACTGCTAGATGGTACCATCGAACCAGGTAAAATGCCTGGTCGGCTGGTAGGTGCAGTTTGTCGAAAAGAGCACTGGTCGGGGCAAATGGCAACCCGATGAGCATGCAGAGTGTGGGTCTGAGCCACACGTGATGGAGCTGGCTGTTGAGATTGTTGTTGATGATGTCTCTGTTTAGGGATCAGTGGGCGGTCTGACGGCACTGAGTAGGGAACGGTGTCGAGTCCCTCAGGATGGAGGCCCTTGGGCGAAGTAATAACCGAGGGGTTGCTCGATGGAACAGAAAGTTGCGGACTGGGAGGAGAGGATGTTAGACAGTCGACTCTATCATCCCATTCTGGTGACTGAGAACATGGTTGATGGGACAGGAATCCGTCATCATCAGAGGGAGAACCAACTGAAAGTGACTCAGAGAGTTGTTGAGGCTGTGGAGGGATGACCGCAGGCTTAGATTGTTTGACTCTTTTTGGAGGAGAAGGTTCTGGAGCCGAAGAAGCTTCGGTAGGTCTTTGACGTTTAGTGGAAGTTTTCGACGCCCAGGACTTTGGCATCGAGGGTTTCGACTTGTGTGTTTTAGAGGTCTTGGACGATGTAGATGGAGCATCGGAGTGAGATGGTGTAGCTGATGGACGTTGTTTTGATGATTCGGTAACAGCTTTTTCCATCGCTTTTGTTTGAGAAGTGGCCTTACACAGGGGTTGGGCCATTATAACTGGTTGCAAAGATTGTTCCCAAAGTCAGAGTTTTAGCCTAGAAAGGCGGGACCAGAGAACTCCACGTTTGAAATTTTTGCAATGGGTACAGGAGGAAGTTTGATGTTCTTCTCCTAAACAGAAAAGGCACTTAGCGTGTCCGTCGGAAAGCGGAATTTTATTATCGCAGACGATGCAGTGCTTAAACAGCCCAAAGGGGCCATGAATTTAGAGAAAAACGATTTAAGAGAAAATGAGGTTGGATGGGTGTGTGTGGCTGGGAGGCCGATCACGGAGAAGAAGAAAAACTATTAAAAGTATTGGAAACTTTCAATTGTAATAAGAGAAATGAAATAAAAATAAAAAGGAATCAAGATTAAGCTCTCTTTCACTTTACTCACAGAAGCAGAACGAACTATGAGACTCTCAATGTGGCGGTTGAAAGAAACTGAAAGGGGACGCTTGGCACCAAGGTACTTATACGGGGGAGGGGCTTATTCTAATGTGTTTATTGCTAACACAGAAGCCCTAGAATCTTCCGATGAGGCTCCGCGCAGGCGCGGATCACCCAGGGTGTGATTCACAGAGGCCACTTGAAGAACAAATCTTGACTAAGTAGCTTTAAAAAAATGACCAGAATTGGTTTTCTAATGTCACTTTTCTTTGTTTTGAAAATGTAAAACTGGCTTTTCAAAAGGGGGGGGGAGGGGTTATTCACTGTATTTACAGCTCAAAGGAGACACCAGCGAACGTGGTGCATGAGGCTGACTAAGAAAAGAGTGTCTCAAGTAAAGAGACACTTTGATTCTGAGAACAAATAAAAGATAGGTGGCCAAACTAGATCTGTTACTATTAACGTATGGTTACTTTGGTCCAACCTCCTATGTTGATGACTTGAGAGGGTTTGTAGCATACCTTCCATAAGTGACTGCTTGCTTTGACTCCTCCTGGATGAAATAACCTTTTTGCTAGAAACAGCTGCTTAATAACGATGGAAAGAACAATAGTGGCCAAAGTGAACCATCCTTCTGGTTTTCTGTCAGAAATAGCTTCCCTTATGTCCAAAGTGTGAGGATAAGTAATCACGCCCTTTGTACTTCCTAATTTAATCATGCCCTTTGTACTTACAAATTTACAGGAAGCTGCTCAAACTAGGCTGAGTGCCTTCTAGATAGGCCTGGCAGCCCTTCCTAGGCCAGGTAATCTTACTTCCAAGCTTACGAGACAAGAAGGCACACAGAAGCTAATTGGATTCAACTGTAGGGAGGTTACAAGAGAGTTGCCTAGTGGTACTATGTCCTTGAAATTAACCACCACCCCCCTCATGCTTTCCTCAGATGTTCTGCCTATGCAGCCTGTGGGCATCAGCATTTGCCCAGCACTGCCAAATGCTGTGCCCACTTATGACACATTGTTCAGCAGCGAGATTTGCATCTGTTACTCAGTAACTAGGAATGAAGTTGTTATCTGAACCCTGAGGGAGGCCTGATGATTATATGTTTCTGGCCTGTGTATATTCTTCGGCTATCTTTCTCAAGAAATTTTCCTATAGGTGGAAGTGTATTCATTCTGCTTATTTCCATTGAGTCCTCACTTGGGCTTCCCTCCACAATAGAAATCTGGTTTCCTCCCTCTTGTTCAATATGGGCTACAGAGCCAGAGAATGGTTTGGAATGGCAAGCATGATGCAGGGGAAAAAAAGAGAGAGCCATGTTTCTTCCACATGTATGTGGTTGTTTATGAGGAGAAGCAGTAAAACAGTGTGGTGCAGTGGATAGCATGACGGACTAATACTCAGGAGGCGTGGGTTTGAATCCCCACTCAGCCATGGAAGCTCACTGGGGTTGTGGAACTGGTAGAACCATTCTTTAAATATCTCACTTATCTTGAAAGCCCTGTGGGGTCCCTGTAAGTTGATTTTGACTTGTTGGCCCGTAACAACAGTAAAACCAGGAGGTAAGGTTTTCTCCGAAGTGCCACTGTTTATTGTTTAACAGTGCTCATGGTAGGGCTGGTGAACTTTTGGCACTCCAGATGTTTTGGACCACAACTCAAAGTCCTTTATCATTGGCAATGCGGGGTGGGAATTCTGGAGTGCCAGTGGTTAGCCACCTCTGCCCTATGGTATCTTTCCTATATGTCTAAAATATTATATTGTATTTTTCTTGTGGGGTGTCTCCTTCCGGGTGTTCCTAGGAGAGCAAAGGTGTCATTTTGTTGTCACTGTGCCTTTAGCATAAGCATAACTATGTTCAGCCTCTCATATATTGTCAGTAGTCAGAAAAGCAGAAACTATGCTAGTGTTCAACTTGCATGAGACAAAATCAGGGCCATTGTGTTCTTGTCCTGGCAAGTCTCCAGTCCCTTTGCAGTCCTGACTGAAGTCAGTTGCCAGGGTGGCATGGGGGTGTCACAGTCCTGTCAAACAAGGGATGAAATTTTCCCTGTCTATACTTTTATTTATCCTATGCTAGCAGAGTAGGAGCATGTTAAGATCCTATGAGCAATGCGTAAAGCAGCTGGAAATCCTCCAGGGAGAGAGATCTGGGTCATTCTGCACTTTGTGTGACACTATTTCCATTTTGAGTTTTAGAAGTAAAACAGTGGCAGGTGGAAAACACCAGGGAGTGCTTGTTGTTTGGCAGAAACCTCCAAATCTTGACAAAGCTCTGTCTTCCCAGCTTCATCTGGACAGCCTGCATTTCTGCCTTCAACGTCTGCTGCCCAGCTTCCCTCTCTG
Source organism: Intellagama lesueurii (assembly GCA_037013535.1). Classification (NCBI taxonomy): domain Eukaryota; kingdom Metazoa; phylum Chordata; class Lepidosauria; order Squamata; family Agamidae; genus Intellagama; species Intellagama lesueurii. Next base: position 108,175,992 of record JBAJHW010000002.1, on the reverse strand, counting down.
CCTTTAGACATCACCACCACCACCTCTCTTCTCAGTGGAGAATCCCATGAATGATACAGCCATGATCCATGCCTTTGTTGTAATCCTGACCCAGGCCTTGAGAATGAACACTGGACAACTGGAAACTTTTGTTTAGTAAGCAAAAAATGACTATGGTGAGAGAAACAGATTTGTCATCTATTACGCAACAAAAATTAAGAGAGCTAGTAATGTTAAAGCCTTTGTATTACCCAGGCTGTATTTAACTGAGGATAATGTTTTAAAACTTAATGAAAATCCTTCTTCATCTTTGAAGCACTGGTCGTTGAGAACAACTCTTTGCTATCACTACCAATTTGTCAGTTTCCTGGTTGCCTGGTATTCTAAATTTAGGCATGAGATGAAATGCAGTCATCGGAGACAGCCTAAATTATTAGACTGAAACAGTCTAAATTATTTATTAATAATATTTTATAGGAAAGAGCAGCATTAGCTAATTTATAGTTTGTTTTCAAGAAATGTTTGATGCTAGATTTTAAAGATAAAACTGGTGCTGTGAAAAGCCTCTGGAGGACTTTTTACCATAGCCAGATTACCTAAATTGACCCTAGCCAAAGTCAATTTTAAAAGGAACCAGCAGTACATTATATTCTCAGTTACTTTTCCCCTCACTTTTCCATCTGCTCTCACCTCACTTATTTCTAGTCACTTAATTTACGTGAATTCTCCAGTTGCCACTGTCAGATCAGAGTTAGGTTGTTGCTTCCATTAGGAAGACCCTTCAACCAACTTCAGTTTAATGCTTCTTCTCACACCAATCCAGCCCCCTTCCTTCCATGTTATATAACCTGTCACTGTGCAGTTATGGGCACACAGACTTGCATCAGAAAAATATGAGCAATTCCATGCAGAACATTTCTCGTCTATCTTGACTCAAGTTATGTTTTTCACCTTCCTTGGTCTAACTCTTCTCGAAGTTAGGACCAGACATTAATGACTAGAATAACACCCATCACAGTTTAGTAGTTGGGCAGCCATGGGGAGTCAGGTGCAGTGTGCGTTGTTCTCAATCTGTCTTCATACTCCAATTATGGAGAGAGGGGAAGCTAATGGAAATTCAGTTACTGTGTAGGATAGCAAGAACAGCAGTAGCCTTGCAGGCCTGGATATTTGTTGAAGAAGGGATCTCTAGTTGTTGTACCATACAGCTAGTCATAGAGCTCCACAGTAACCAACAGGCTGGGACTTGAACATTGTTGAAGAAAAGTGGACATCCTCTATCATCCTCGTCTTCACTCCTTTGTCATTTTCAGGGAAGGCAGTGCTCAAGAAATGGAAGTTTAATAATGTTACACTACAAACGTAGGACCCAATGAACTTCAATACTAGTGACCTTCCATAATCTAAACTAGACATTTACTGCAGTCCTTTGTTATTTTTTCACATTTGTGTGTTATTTTTCTTCCAGTGAGCTGAAAACAGTGTACATAGTTCTCCTCCACCCTTCTTTGGCTTTACAGTAGCCTGTGAATTCGGTTAGTGTGTACTGAGAGAGAGTAACCTGCCCAAAGTCACAGTGAGTTTCCTGACTGAGCGATGGCTTGAATCCAGGCCTCAAAAGTACTAATCCACCAGTTGCTGTGCTACATTGGTTCTCCTTCCACTTCCTGAAGTAATTTGCCATAGCTCACAATTAAAAAAAAAAGAAACCTAACAGTATCTTCTTCAAATACCCCCCCCCCCCCCCCAAAGAAACATAGTTCATATTGTTAGGTCAGTTTCCTTGTCCATTTGTTTCTTGCTAGACTTTGTTTCTTGCTCCTCCACAACCATTAGTCACCATATGGCTAATAAAACTGCACAGATGTGGACCCTCCAATAATGTCTTGTATTTGGCTTTGGGTTACTGCTTTGGCTCAACAATCCCCACCCTGCCCACATTTTGCATTAACTCATCGACCTAGGAAGATGGTAGTTTTCACACAGGCCTATGTTTGTGTGTATATATAAGGGAAATAACTTCTAAATGTAACTTGCTCAAGTGCATTGTTTGCTTCTACCACAAATACAGGGCTTGTGAAGCTAACAGAAATAATTTCTTAACATATGTACATTCAGTGGGAGGGAACCTCATGTCATATTTCAAACAATGTTAGAAATTAGGTTTTTTTTCTAGTGGGAAAATTCAAGGTCCTTGGTCAGAACGAAGCTTAATTCAAACCACTCCAAACATCAAAGCATAGTGACCAAGCCTTTCAGTTCTCCAGAACTCTTGATCCAGTTCAATAAAGACGATATAAGAGCGTCACAATAAAAACTGGCAGGTTGCACCTAAAAATATCTGGTGTACTGTATTTTCTAGAAAGTGAGACTTCTGTATAGCCCATAAACAGAGCTACAAAGTAGGGTCAGTAAGATTTTTTTATACAGTGACACTCCGCTGTCCAAATTTACCACATACTGGAGATTTTATAGTAGTTCTTATCATATTTCCTAGCAGAAGCTAGATTCTTCCACCTCTGGCTCTTTCTACAGATCATGTAATTTGATTCAGCTTGAAAGGCTATTTCTAAGTATGCTTGACTGATCAAAATATATACACTTCTCTATTGCACTGTTTTTTAGAACAACAGCCCATCATGAGGAATGATGGGAGTTGTGTTTCAATAACTGAACAAGTTGCCTAGCCCAGACCTATACTAGATGAGACAGTGTACATATTCTGTAGTTGTTGTTTTTTTAAATAATGAAATTAAAATTCTGAACTGTAATAAGCTGGTCAAAAATGCTATTAATGCTGCCTATTGGCATGGAAAATCTTCTTTTGCCTCTGAAGTAGCATAAAAGTGCTCATATGGCTTCAGCCATTTAAACAAAAATAAAATAGGAAGTTTAGAGAATTCCATGTAATGCATAAAGCAATGGAAATTTCATTACAGGAATCTGATTTTTTATAGGGGCTATAAAAAAGCAAGGAAACAAACAGGGCTTTGCCTTAAATAGCAAAATTTCCAAGACTTGAATACTTCTACCTAGCTTTAGGCCAACTGATCTTAGTATTCATAGGTCCCACCGTAAAGTTCACTGTCATACCAATAGAAAGATTACTAACAGATCCATCTCAGATTTAGTTTTAATTCAATACTAGCTCAACATCAGAACAATTAAGTCTGCTTAACAAATTTGCCCTTATTATAACATATAAAAAATCATAAAATGTTACTAGTTTTCTGCCTGATTGAATAATTCCTGAGTTTTAGAACACTGCTGAGACACAGCAGTTAAACTCCAAATGTTTTAGGTATAATTTTTTTTTGCCAATCATCTTTAACAGGACTGTACATGTTTCAATAAATGTCAATCATCTATAAAAGTCAATCTTCCAGGTCCTTCATTCCTCATCCATCGTCTGTATCTTTTCCATCGAGGGTCCATTGCCTTCTTTTTCTTCAGTTCTTCCTCTTGCTCTTGCTTGTAAAGCTGAAGAGAAAGAAACTATGAAGTGAAAACAGCAATCCTCACTGCACAGCAGCACCTACAGATATTTGTAGACGGCAGTGCAGATGGGCCAATCTGAAATATAGAAGAGTCTATATAATATTAATACTTTCATCTAAACTAAATTTTGTATAGTTGAAAGTATTATGTATATTAATACTTTAAACAAAACTAAACTACATAATATTAATACCTTCAACTAAAAAAGGATAAACTGGCTCTCCTGAAACAGGTGAAAATATATTAACAGCAAGAGGTTAAAGAACTGTGTATTGGGGAAAGCAGACTCTCCTTAGCACTTTTCATATAGTAATCTTGAGTCTTAGGCATTAAATTCAGTTTTAGTCACAGGAAGAACAGACCCATTATAATGAATGGGACTTCATAGTCAATACTTGCATAAGTCCCATTGATTCAATAGGTCTAACTCTAGTTGGAACTAAAATGGGATTTTCCCTAAGTATTGATACTGCACAACTGTTAATATATTAAGAGAAAGTAATATGCTAATTTTGAAATATATTCAAAGTTTCACTTTCTGGCCTCTATTCACAAAGCTTGCACATGTTCTACAGCATGTGTGGGCAAAGTATTGCTATGCCTGTTGTACAAAACCAAACCAATATCTGTCCTGCTGGCTACATAGGGCATTAAGCAGCACAATAATAAAATGACCATGTGCCGCCAAGTCAATTCTTACTGATGGCAACCTTTTCAGGGTTTTCTAGGTACAGAATACACAGAAGTGGTTTACCATCCACTTCTTCTGGGGGTGCCCTGGGACTGTGTAGCTTGCCCATGACCACACAGGCTGGCTCTTCTCGTAGGAGGCACAGTGGGAAACTGAACTCCCAACCTCTGGCTCCACATTCAGTTACTTAAACCAGTGGTCTCCAACCTTTTTGGGGCTGCGGACTGGCTGGGGGGAGTGAGCTCCATGCGTGGGGTGGGGCACATCACGCTCGCGCAATGGGTGTGTTGCGCTCGCGGGGGGCAAGTGTGACACGCCCCCACGCTTGCGCGACACGCCCCCCCCGCACGAGCGTGACATGCCCACCGTGAGTCCGTGTGTGCGGAGATCCATATCCGCGGCCCAGTTCCGGCAAGCCCATGGACCGGCACCAGGCCGCGGACTGGGGCTTGACGACCCCTGACTTAAACCACAATGTTATTTCTGTGGAATTGGAAACAATGGGCTTGGCGAAAACTCCCTTTGGACAATGTCAGTCTCACTCTTTATCTAGGCAGTAGTAAGTTGGTTTGTTTTTTAAATGCCAAGTAGAACAGACCCTGATAACCCTGCTTCACTAGTTAAACATAAAGGCCTATGGTGTTATGACACATAAAACAGTCTTTTAGATCTGGCTGCACCTTTAGCAGGATCTCCATGATGAATTACTGTTGTATCACCGGGAGTGCTTGAAGATCTCCAACACTTGCCAAAATTATTGGATGATGCCCTTTTGAATAATACTTTGTACCGAGACATTTGTACTGTGGGTGCCAGCACTAGCGCTTTCTACATCTTGATGCTGTATCTATGTAACCGCTTATCTAAAGAACCTTACTCCTGGTCCCCACTCCAATGACCAGGAAGAACATTAAGATGTTCTTATTTTGCAGAGCTTACAATACTGGCCAAGATCTGGATTCAAGCCACTTTTCAGATGTTAATTCTATGAAATCCACATTTTACTGGACCGTTTATTGCTTTATTATAATTTGCTGTGATGCTTTCATTTTGACTATATGCCAGGTTGAGTGGAACACTTACAGAAAAGTCAGAAATCATTCACCTGACCCAAAGAGCTACTATCTTTGCCATAATCAATGAATTCACCTGAACATGGCAGTGAACATCTGCAAGCACTGTCAGTGTCTTGTAATCATACCAAAATTATCAAAACATCAATGAATACATACCAGTGTAAGCTAAATATAAACATCGGGAAAGGCCTACAAAGCCATTCATACAAAATAGTTTGTGGTTCTAATCTAAATAGCCTTTAAATGAATCATCTGTTGTACCTGAGTTAAAAACAAGGGAACTGAACACTGCTTGTGAGCAAAAGAGACTGTTGATCTTTATATGAACCACATTACACAAACTTGGCTTAGCCAGTAGTACCAGAGTTGTATAAACATGATTTTGGAATTCAGGAGACAAAAGGTTCTTTTTCACCTGTCATGCATCAGCATCACTCACCTCATAGTTCTCCCTTATCCAGAGCTGGCGTTCAAGGAAAGTCTCTTTCTGGTGATCTTCCAAAGTATCAAACTGAGACTGTGACATTTTCATGTATCTGCGTATGAGGTACAACTTCTCCTCTTCACCATACTCTTGTCTTTTGATGTTGAAGGAATAAATCCACCAACAGTACCAGGCTATGTACTTGCAAAAATAAAAAGGTGCCAAGATAATTTGGAAAAAGAGGATGTCATAGATTTGGGGTTTCTGGTAACCACCTTTGATATCAATTTTGGTTTTGATTACGTTTTTTATGATTTCCTCTTCTTCCTTGCGCATTTCTTCCTTGGATCGCCGGTTTTTGCCCTTTTCTTTGGCTCTGTTTAACAGCCCTTGTTGCCTGGCAATTTCAGTGGCCTGTATGCGATATTTTGGCACGGTCGCTAGGTAGTTGATAGCTTCATTGTAGCTGCTCCACCAGCTGAAGAACTAGAATACAAAATGGTGAGTTCAATATTGCAAGAATGCTGCAGAAACAAACACATAGTCCCATGATAGTCAGGCTGTATATGAGATGCACTGTATCAGACTTCGCCTACTGTTTTCTTAATGTCCACAGCATTGAACTCAAGATTATTTCTTTTTAAAAAAATCTCTGTCCCCTTCCATGTAGTTCCATATATCGTGTCATGAAATTTTAAGGAGATTTGAATACAGTCTCTTCATTTGCCACTGGAAATGAAGTTAATTACTAGTAGTTAATGACCTCACTCACTTATGGATGTGAGCTCTGCCTCCCTGATATGGACCAGTATATTAGTTCTAATAGCCCTAACAAAGATAGTGGCAGGGGAAATTTGCCTTTACCAAAGTAAAAAACAAGAACAACAGTAAAGAATATATTTCTTTATTCAAAAGACAAAGAGGAAGAATAGGAAATAAAACTGAAACAGCTATACTTAACCTATTTCAGGGCAAGGACAACACAAAACACAAACACTTTCTGGTTGGTCATGCTGCTCTTGTAGCTTCTGATTAGGAATGCAAAATGGGGTAGTCCATCTCAAATACAACATGACTACTTTGCACAGTGGTCCTTGTTCTGACACAGAAAAAACCTCCAAGGTGATGACTGGGAGGAAAAATGGTTGCAAAAATACAGTTTAGAAATGAGATCCTAACAAGATTCTCCTTAGGCTAAAGAGGAGAAACCTCAGGTCCTTGGTTGAATCTGGCCCTCCTGGGTGGTTTCAGGGCTTTTGCACAAGTTATATTTTCCAATCTAAAATTTTACAATGTCTCTTCTCAAACTTGGACATTGTCAAAAAGAGCTTTAAGCTAAAATATACTAGCAGTTTCATTTGTAGTATTTTGCTGTTTCCCCACCAATCACTGGAATGCAGCCACAGAAAATGTCTCTGAATTTGGTCCTCAGGCTGCAAGAAGTTCCTATCTTTGTGTCAGAACTTGGCTATTATAAGGAAAACAACACACATGGAAGACAACAACGGGCAAAAGAGGCAGGATAGGAAAACTAGCTACATATATGGGTGTTTACCCTGTTTCCCCGAAAATAAGACCTAACCTGAAAGTAAGCCCTAGTATGATTTTTCAGGATGCTCGTAATATAAGCCCTACCCCAAAAATAAGCCCCAGTTAAGTGAAACCCCACCCTCCACCATTGCGCAGCAACCAGAAGACGATGACATGACTGTATTTGAATAAATGTAGATTGTTGTACATGAAAAAAATAAAACATCCCCTGAAAATAAGCCCTAATGCATTTTTGGAGCAAAAATTAATATAAGACCCTGTCTTATTTTCGGGGAAACACGGTAGGTAGTTGTTCATGACTCAAAACTCTTGAATCAACCATAGCAGAATGTCGATTGCTCTCTAAATGACCAGACTTATATGGAGTGTATCAACTCCTGTAAGTCACAGAGTACTTAAAGGGCAATGATGTTTAAGGTTGTGCTTACTTTTGCCACCCCCCCTCACAAGTTTCCAAAGCCAAGTGGGAGGATTTGAACCCATGTCTCCTGAATCCTTGCCCAATGCTCTATTACACCACACTGGCTCTCTGGATCCAGAGTCCCATTTATAGAAGTACTGAGTTCCACCAGAAGGCCCCCAGTGGGAGGGCAGATTGTTTACTAGTTCACCCTGTGCTGTGTAGCCATTTCACACTGTCGTTCATGTTATTCCAGAGAAACTCCAACTCCTCTAGAGCAGCTCTGCAGCAAGTACATAGAGACACAGGTAGAAGGAAGAATTAACAAAAAAATCACTTAGCCACCCAGTTTCCCGTGTAAGTGGAGGTCTGGATCCAATCCTTTATCTTTTCTTATTTTCCAGACTAGAAGACATTGGGGAAAAAACAGCAGACAAACATATTTACCTGAAATATGGAGATAGCACAGACTGTGACTAAAATCACTATTCTGACATCCACCTTGGGTGCCAGTCTTCTAGAATAATAGTGATAGTAATGGCTGTAATACTCCTCAGGATGATCCAGCATATAATCATAATCCTTACGAGTTTCTTCATCCTGCAATAATGATCAGCCATTTTTTATACTGACAAAAGCCCCATTTCACAATAAATTTAAGGTAAGAGGTAAGGCATAGCAATTGCTTTTTAAATCATATTGGCTAGATGTACAGTTTACACATTTTACTTGTACATGTTACTGTCAGACGTTATACAATATTATAATATAGTAATCTTAGAACTGCAGAGCTGGATGAAATACAACAAAACAAGCAAAAAACCATAAATATTTTGGTAATGTAAGTTATTTTCAAAGACAAAATACAGTGATATGTGCTTCTTAAAGGACATAGTCCACTACTGACTCAAAGGCAATGCATATTTGATCTTTACAGCAATGGGAGAGGAGGTCCTCCTCACCTTTGACTTTCTCACCTATTTTGAATTGTAACTTCTACAGTCCCTGTGTGTTGGCCATGCTGGCTGGACTGTCTGAGACCTTCTGTTGCCTTGATATTGTACTGTGTGAATGTCTATATGTGAAGGTACAGCTTACTCTATGTCTCACTTCATGAAGCAGACTGAAGTTACTCCTTGTTTTAACTTGGCTTACATACTGCAGGGAAAGACTGAAAAATGACAGACACCTTGTCCACAGAAAGTGTGGAAACCGATGATACACACAGACAGACATTCCTCAGGAAGGTATAACTCATGTCTGTGGCACAGATCCCAGAGATGTACTGCATCTACCCCATACTACCTTTTGCAGTATAAGCCTTTCTTCCACATACTCGTCCCCACTAACTGTGAAAATCAGTTGCTTGTTGCATGAAAGCCAGAGCTGAATATTCTAGCACCATAAAGAAGTAGACCCAGGATGGCACAAGACAAATAAAGGAGTAGAACTACTCATCCATATGGGGCCCCTGGGGTCAGAACAGCCCCATTCACAATGGTGTTCCAAAGTGTGGTTCTTCACACTTCTCCAGAAGAGTTATTTGATTTAGAGCCTGCCTTGCTTGACAACCAATGATTCTGGGGAGCTATTGATTTCTGTTCACTTCTAGTAAAAAGAAATGAAATACTGGCAATTTAAGACAACAGCATTTGAAAGAATCTAGGTGGCTGCATTAACATAGGCCCACTTCCTTGCACTATAATACTTCCTTCATACCCATACCACTTATCATGTTAAGTAGCCAGACTGGTCAGTGGGCAGAATCACATTTCTGTTTCTTGGCCATGCTGAACTCAATGTCTGCATACTTTGACACCCGCTATATTTACCTTGCTCAGGGGGCTGAAGAATCAAAAGGAATCTGCTAATAGTTCCCTACCTGTTTCACTGTAATTGCAGAACTGAAAGCTTTGTCCTGACTTCCCATTTGTCTTCTCATGAATCACTATCATCCTATTGCAGCCTTTTCTAACCTGGCACCCTCCAGATGTTGCAAAAAAAAAATCCCCATGATCCCTCACCACTGGCCATGTTGGTAGAAGCTCATGTGAACTGCAGTTCAAAGCATCCAAAGGCACCAGACGGGGGAAGGCTACCCTACTGCAAATGAGGGGCAGAACTAGGCTCTGTCTTCACAAATGATGGTAATAACAAAAGGATATGGATGTGAAAGAGTGACCTTTCCCACACTTGGAAACGTCAATTAAGATGTTATCTTTACCTTCACCTAGTTAGTTATTATCTTCTTGATGGTGGTCCCATCCTTATGGAATGGGCTCCCATTAGAGGTTTGTCAGGCCCCCTCTCTCCCAACTTTAAAAAGACTATATTTTTTAAAGAAGCTTTTAAGGACATCCTCTCCTGAGTTTTTATGCATATGAGTCCCCTGGTTCCATCATTATTTAGGTTTTAGTCAGGTTTGGTTTCTTTCCACCAGGGACGTGGTGGCGCTGCGGGTTAAACCGCAGAAGCCTCTGTGCTGTAAGGTCTATAGATCTGCAGCTGTAAGATCGAATCCACGCGACGGAGTGAGCGCCCGTCGCTTGTCCCAGCTCCCGCCAACTTAGCGGTTCGAAAGCATGCAAATGCGAGTAGATAAATAGGGACCACCTCGGTGGGAAGGTAACAGCGTTCCGTGTCTAAGTCGCACTGGCCATGTGACCACGGAAGATTGTCTTCGGACAAACGCTGGCTCTATGGCTTGGAAACGGGGATGAGCACCGCCCCCTAGAGTCGAACACGACTGGACAAATTGTCAAGGGGAACCTTTACCTTTACCAGGTTTGGTTTCTAGTTTAATTTTTGCTGTGTTGTAAATGTTGACTTTGTGATGTCGAGTCTGCTGGATCATTTTCTTTTTATTGTCAACCACCCAGAGTAGTGCTTGTCACTAAGTTGGGCAGTAAACAAATATTTGAAATAAATAAATATTATTGCTGAAACAAAGCAAGTCAAACACACACATCACTTGCCATCAAACATGTTATCCCTATGCTCCTGACAACCTGGTAGGAACATGACTCTGTTGAGAAAGAGGACATTAATGCTCCATGTGGACTATGTTTCTCAGTACGTTTTGCTAGCAATACTGCCTTTGCTGACCCTGGGGAGGAAGACTACACAAATGTCGGAAGAAGAGTACAGGTGGGCTACATGTTGCCTACCACTGGCTCAGGGCTACTTTACAAGACTTCTTCTTCCCTTTGACGAATTTCTGACAATTTTGGTATTTAGAGAAGCAGAACACCCCGATGTTGCCCACACAGAGGAAATGACTAAGGGCCACTCCCATAATGAGACAGGATCCCAAATGCCAACAAGCTAAAATTTTGCCTCTCATCTGAAAACAACAAATCTGCCAATTACACTCACAGGGGACTAGATCCAGTGACATCACTGATTGGCTGTATTCCCTAAGAAGCAACACAGGAATTTTGTACTTGGTGCCTGAACCTGAAGCGCTACCTCAGGCACTCCCAGAAGGCTATGTAGTTGGAAGGGGCCTTGGACATTCCTTCCTGTGTTCACACAGTTGCCCTCTCTTGTGCCACATTTTAAGGTGATTTTAAATATTACTTCTTTCCAAAGTTGTTTGCTATATGACTAGAATAACAGTCCAACCTTCTTTTGGGCATATCGTTCTTTGGGTGCAATTCTTCTCATATCTAAATTGCACAGTGATTTATCTTAATAGCTGAGCACTGCTGCTAGAAGTCTGTGTACAATACAGCATAATACCATACTGACAATGCACAGGAATTTTTTTTAAATGGGTTGCCTTTTCACAGCCTTGTACAGGTTGATGTACACGTCTTATAAGACTTCCCATTTTCTCATCCTTTGTGTTATCAGTAAATCCCCATGTCATATTTTTCCTCAGCCATGAGGACTTCAGTTACTACCCCTGTTTTTCACCATCAGTCTTCCAATTGCAACATGGGGCTGATGATACTGATCTGCCCTGCAGCAATGCTGCAGAGTACTGAATGTATTTGTTTTGTTACATTTATATCCAATTTTTCTTGAAGTGAATGCAAGGTGGGATATGTAGCTCTCCTCTTCCCCACTTTTATCATTATAACAAGGCCATGAAGTTGGAGAGGCTAAGAGGGTTTGACTGTCCCTATGTCACCCAGTGTGCTTGACAGCCAATTGGGTATTTGAACCCAGGTCTCCCAAGACCTAATTCAAGATTCTAACGCTGTGTGCGTGCACACACAGATCTAAGAATTGGTCATCATTTTCAACATCTTGAATGGTAAGACATGCTGCTAAGCTCAGACCCCTCACATAATACTAAGTCTATTTAACTGATTATTGTGCTACATAGTACATTTCACACACACACACATATGTAAACTATGTACATAAAACCTATGTATCATCATAATCAATTAAATATTTATTATCTTGTCACTAAATATATAGATCTATTTTTAAACCAGAGGCAAAATCTGCTCCTCCAAGAACACAAAAACTGCCCTGCAAGAAGATTCATCGTATCACCCGATCTAGCCAGGAGGTGAGGCTGAGGAGCCTAATGCCGAGGGAGGCCCGGAAGGAAAAAAACAAGAAACCGGGCCTTCTCGGCAGTGGCTCCTTGTCTTTGGAACAGCCTCCCTCCTGAGATTCGCATGGCCCCGTCGCTGGGCATCTTTAAATGCCAACTGAAAACCTGGCTGTTTAAGCAAGCCTTCCCTCCACCCACCGTCTGAATTTTTGTTATTTTGTGTTTTCTCCCATCTTGGATCATTGTTTATTTAGTAATATATTGTTATGATTTTAAATTGTTAAATTGTTACATGATATGTTGTTACCTGCCCAGAGTAGTCTATATGACTAGATGGGTGGGCTATAAATGTAATAAATAAATAAATAAAAATAGCCCAGCGTTCTGCTTCCAACCCTGGCCAGCCGCTTCCTAGATCCAGATGCCACCAGGAAGCAGGCCAAGGAAGGCAAGAAAACTTTCTCCTTGTTTTCCTCCTGTATTCAGAGTCTCACTACCTCTCCATATGGGAAGAACGCCGTTTAGTTCCCATACCCTTTGATAAACTGATTCTCCATTAACATGAGGCCCCTGGGAAGCCCACAAACAGGGGGTGCGGGTGGGGCAATGGTACGGAAGAGCTGGACACACGGGCTAGGTGGGATCTTTGGCATGATCGAGACAGGGCTCCGTGCCACGTACAACCATCTCCAAATCCACCTAGCCAGGGAAGGGCCTCAAATTCCCGCGAGGGCTTCCGGGGCCCGCCGCCCCGTCACACCTACAGCTGCTGCTGCTGCTCCATCCCCTCCAGGCGACCCGTCGGACGGAAGGAAGCGCTGCTGGGAGAGAGGGAGTGGGAGTGGGGGGTGGGATGAACGCGTGTCTTACCGGAGGGATCCGCCCGGGACCGGAGGAGGGAGGGGGCGGTCCCGGCCCCGCTCTCTCACCTTGAGGGTCTCATAGGCAGCGGCGATGAGCAGGAATTTCTCCTGGGCGCTCTCGGCTGCTCCGCCGTCCGGGTCCCGCTGCCGATCCGGGTGGTAGCGCAAGGCCAGCTGGCGGTAGGCGCGGGCGATTTCAGCCTTGCTGGCATCGCGGCTCACCCCGAGCACGTCGTAGCACACCAGCTTCCCACAGTACAAGCCCTCCACCAGGGCCTCCGACGGCCGCAGGCAAAGGGAAAGCCACAGGGCGCCCCACAGCAGGAGTTGCCGGCCCCCCGCCGGGCCCCGGAGCCCCACGGGGGGCCTCGCCGCTCGCCGCCCCAACGCCACGGCTGTAGCCAAGGGCGACCGCTCGCGGGGAGGGGCTCGCGCTCACCTCGACGACCCCGCCGCCGCCGCCCTCCCGGCCATCCCGTACCTGCTTCTGCTTCCTCACCCTAGCTTCCCCGCTAGCGCGAGCTCGGGAAAGGACGGGGCGGGGCTAGGACACGTGGACGTGGACAAAGCAGGAAAGAGGCTGGCCGGGAAGCGCCGGGCGCAAACCATACGTTACCAAGCCGTCTAACGTCAGACAGAAAACCACAAACGGGGATGGCCCGGATTGGGACACTGATGGCCAATCACTGAGCTGAAAAACGAGCACTGAAGGCGGGGCTTATCAAGGCGTGGGGCCGTGTTCGCAAAAATGAGCCAGTAAGTAAGCCTTGCGAGGAGGGGAAGAGTAGAGAGGAGAAGGGGGGCGGGGACAGAACAAGAGGCGAGGCCAATGAGAAAGAGGAGTGGGCGGGGTTTTATCCTCAGTAGGTGTGGAAACGGTGCGGTGCAGAACCTGGAGCGCCTTCAGCTGATAGGCGCAGAAGAAGCTAGTAGGGTGCTTAATTCGCAGAGGAGGACCCGTGTCAGTCTGTCGCCTTGCCCACCGCGAAAATGTATTTATTTAAAATATTTTTACCCCGCCCTTCTCCTTAAAAAGAACCCAAGGCGGCTTACATAATTGAAACACAATATTTAGAGCTGAAAACAGTGAGTATACCACGGTGGCTTGCATCATTAAAAGACAGTATTTAAAGCGAAGAACTCTGTGTAGACGACCGCTGGGATCTATGAAAGTTTGTGAGTAATATATTCATTAGCTTTTTAACGTACCACAGAGTTCCAAGGAAGGGAATAGAAAACCAACATCGGATATATAAAACGATGCAATCTAAGTACAGAATTGTGCTTTCTTAAGTTTTTATTTAAGGTAGTGACTTACTCGAAACAATATGCCTGTAATAAAACGATGTTCCCGTTTTTGAGATTCATTGGGGACAGTGCTATATTTTGGGCAGTGGCTTTTCCTTGATGTGAGAATTACCTACCGACGTGTGCTAAAGGTTGCCCTTCTTTTCGTCTGTGAAGTACTGGAAAGTGTGGGTAAGGAGCAATAGGTGAATTAGCCGAAACAGAGGACTTGGGGTACGAAAACGCCCTTGCAATTGAATCACTTGCTTAGTATTTCCCCCCCCCCCAAAGAATCCGTGTAATAGATTATTATGGGTCTTTGTGTCTTGAATGGCAAAGAGACTGTGTTCAGAAAGCAGGTGGATGAGCAGGAGATGATCCTTTTTAAAATAAGGATACAGTTTGTAGGACCATGTCAGCACTGGCATTTTTCACAACCACTCACAGTATTGTAAGCCTCTGACATGTTTGACTGAAATCCAGTACAGTAGTTATTTGCAAAGGCATGTTCAATCAGCTGCTATTTAGTGAGCCAATTCCTCTGTCAGTTCCCTTGATTCAGAGGGCCTACCCTAATTGTGACTTACTACTGGACTTCAGATATTGGTTTGAATAAATGCCTGCATTTACTTACCTTCACTGTCTACCTGTCTCTTCTTTAAACTGCATGATGTGGGGGGTGTAATATTGTGTATCAAGATGCATGGGAATAACTGATTTCTTATATAACTTCATTTAAACTGAGCTACTTATTGTCAGCTGGTAAATCTGGGATAACATTTCTAAGCACCAAATGAAAAACAACAGTGCATAGTGCAGATGTTTAGTATTACCTTGTAGACTTCCTCTGTGAAGCAGGAGATGCCACTGCTCTTCTTCAAAAGAGTTAACTTCTGATTGGTGCAAGTAAATTGCTATTTTTGTATGATTAAGAATTATACAGAGGCTGTATTGTAGGGAGCATACAGGGGGGACTATTGTCCATTTGATTTGGTGTTTGTTTCCTATAAACTGAATAAACTGAAACTCTTTGTAGTATGTACAAAATGTACCCTTGGAATTCATTCATAGAAAAAAAATTCTTGATTGGTTAACACCTTTCTTGGATGAAAAAAGCTGCATTTTGAGTCTGCCAAAACTAATAATCAGGCAAATATAGAATAAAATTTGAGATTAAGGCATGTCTGCATAGAAAGGAGAATCTATATACAGAGTCCTTTGTTACCTCTGTCTCATGTGGAAACTAAAACTCCATTTTGCTTTGTTGGGAATATGACTTCACATGTGGCCTGGCCCAATTTGTTAACTATTTGCTTTAACCGTAAATTAATAATCTTTGCCTGAAGAAAGGTGCTGGAGAATGTAGAAGCCTAACTTTCTCGTGATCTAATAAAGGTATTGTCTGACTTTGTTTCTGTGTAGCCAAATACAAACAGCACATGGACCTGTAGGTGTTTATTCAGAAGTTTCATTGAATTAAGTTTACTCAAGAGTAAAAGGAACAGAATTGCAGTCTAAGATGCAAACAAGTGTCATATAAATTTTTTGAGATACTTAAATGTATTAGTATTCTCGGAAAAACAGTCTACAAAAAGTGTAGACACCTGTTGAATCTGCTTTGCTAATACACGTGTGCATAAAAAGATTGTGGCTTAAAAGAGTTGCAGAGCTATTGGAGAACAGGTTCGAGTCAGTGTAGAGAATGATGAGTGGTGTAAGGCAGCTTCATAATAATTTACGCTAGTTCCAATATCACATTAATATTACATCTAAATGAAAGAAGCAGATCACATAGGCTTGACACAATGTTCTCCTGGTCTGTTCTCAGTAAAAAAAAAAACATAGCTCTGCTTATTACTATGTAAGTAGAAAGAAAGGATAACTGTTTCCTTGCCCTTCTAATTAGGGTCCTCGGTTTTGAGAACAGTACAAAACAGTGCCTCTAATAAGAAACCCTATAAAAACAACATTGGTAATACGGGACACTCATCTTTTGACTTCATGACGGCACCAGTGTGGACCTGTCTGTACAGGTCTTTTAACTTCACCACAGTTCATGATATAACAATAGCAATTCTTTCTTTGTTACTAAAGTAGTGTCTATACTAGTCACAGAAGCATTAAGGATACTGGTAGCTGAGACAGCATGACATGACAGATTGAATCCAATTTTTATTGTAGAAAGTAAGAGACTACGGGTATGTTTGGGGGTGTGGATGGGGACTGAGGATAAAGTCTGTTTAGGGGCATGATCTGTGTGATTGCCAATATATATTTCAGGATAAATCTTTCATGATATTTATTCCAGCTGCAGGAGAATTTACAGAGAGATGTAAATGGTGTCCATGTCATGCATTATTTCCATGTTACAGAACTATGTCCAAATATTTCTAATTTACTTGCACCTAAGCCAGTGTAGGAAACAGCTCGCATACCTTTTACGAGTCTTATAAACTGTACCTATTATAAGAAAGGATTTTCAGATCACTATTTTGTGATTTCCTCTTAAGTTATATGGGGACAGATACAAAAATTAGGATGTACTTATTTTTATTTTGCTCTCTCTAGGGTTTCTCAGTATATTTAGTCTCAATTAGAAAAAAAACAAAATAATTTTTCATTGAACAGCTACTATCAGGACTCAAAATTATCAGATTTATTGGCATTTGTGTTACAGGTGTATTGTAAAAGCCAGAACACGAAGAATGCCCATTTTTATCAGCACAGAGTTGTGTTCTTGTGTCCAAGACAATGCTTTGCATGTTTTTAGTCCTTTGTTATTGATAATATAGAACAGTGGTAAAGCATTTGCTAAAACAATGATGCTCAAGTCAGAGCTCCTGAAACAGACAACCTCACCCACCATTTCATTTTTTTTCTTGATTTTTTTCTTCTTTTTATTTATTTATTTATCTATTTATTTTATTTATTTATTTTTTCTTCTTCATTCAGAAGTTCTTCTTGAAAATAATGTTGCTTTTCCTGGCTCCTGCAGCTAATACCAAGAGGACAGAACTATATCAAAGGAGGAAGGGCGAAGAAGCACCACCTTGATGTTCAAGAAGAATAACATGGAAGCTTATTTCTGGAACTGAGGCAGCTTGTTGCCACTGCTCGCCAGCAACACAGGGAGCTCTGGACTTTGGACTACAATAGTATTTCTTTCAAATGACATATAATCCATGAATGTTGAGCTGCATTTTCCACAGTTTGGTGAAGGAAGAGCACAGTTAGATATTGTTATTCAAAGCCACAAGAAAATAATCTAATTTCATACTGTACATACTATCAATTTCTTATTACCGGTAAATGTGTGTGTGTGTGCATGATTAAACAAGAAATTTGTAGTATATTTTGATTCTGATTATAAATTAAGCATTTCAAGTGTGATATATTCCAGCATTTATTTTTTCTTAGAAGAAGAAAAAAAGCCCACACATTGTTTTTCTGGAAACATTTATGAAAATCCTGTATCTATGATTCAGTCTCTAGCAGGAGAGCATGAAAATCATCAGCGGCAACTCTTGTGTTCCTTCCAAAGCAGTCTGTGCAATGTCAGCTCCCTGTTGCCTGATCCTTCCACTCCAGAAGCATCAATTCAACACAGCACAACATTTTGTTCTTATTTGTGCTTCTGACACAAATGATGGCTTTCTGCATTTCCTGGATTAGACAAGATGATGATTCCATCTTTATTCATTTGCTTTAGTATGTTTTCATTGGTCACCTTCTCAAGTCTAAAAAATTAGCATCTTGCGACAAATACTTCAGATATTTGTAATATTTGCCACTGCATCTTCATATCTAGCTACAGAGGTTTCAAAAAGTTGAATTAAACAAAAATTATGCAAACTTTTAAGGACAGAAGTAGAAACAGAATTGTGTAATTTCCCAAACGTTATTGACCTGTACCTCCCAACAGTCCCCGCTAGCATAGCCAAAGGTGCAGGAGAGCTATAGTCTGCTGTCTGGAGGACAACGTCTACGTTGACTTGGGCATGTTGTGAGAATGGCTGATGGTCGGATTCCAAAAGATCTCCTGTATGGAGAATTAGTGCAGGGAAATCGCCCCAGAGGGAGACCACAGCTGCGATACAAGGATATCTGCAAGTGGGATCTGAAGGCCTTGGAAATGGACCTCAACAGATGGGAAACCCTGACATCTGAGCGTTCAGCCTGGAGGCAGGCGGTGCATCACGGCCTCTCCCAATTTGAAGAGACCCTTGTCCAGCAGGCCGAGGCAAAGAGGCAGTCACAAAAGCAGCAAAATCAGGGAGCTAGACGGGGTACAGAGTGTATTTGTCTTCAGTGTGGAAGGGATTGTCACTCTCGAATTGGCCTTCTCAGCCACACTAGACGCTGTTCCAAGTCCTCCATACAGAGCACGATACCATAGTCTCTCGAGACTGAAGGATGCCTAATCTAAGGAGGACAACACACTCCACAGTTCTGGGCTCCAGAGATAAATCTAAGAAGCTATGATGATAGGGCAGGCTTGATTCTCAGTGATTGCAATTACCAGGTAGCAGTGGGTACTTTTTTGCATGAAAATAAATAGTTGTCATTCATGCTCACAGAATGCCTGTCATCACTTTAACTGAGATTTTACATATGTGAATTTATGTGTGGAGATATAATTCAAAGAGATGAACCACACTCCTTCGAACTGTTTCTTGATATATGCAAAACCTTTCTGGGCAAATACATTAAGTAGAAGCACCAATTATGAACATGTTAGAATTATAATATAACTTCCACCTGTGATTTCACATTTGCAGCCACTAACATGCAAAACACTGCCATTTTATTCAATTACACATGCATAGAAAGACTTTTGCTTGAGTACAACAGCATGCATGTGTAATCAGCAGTCTAGTTCATAATTTCCGCCTTAGCATCTTTTACAGATAATATAGATGCATTTTGCTTTTATACGTTACTTTATATCATATATCTGGAAGTTGAGTCATGGCAACTGGATAAGAAAGAAGTCCAGTTACATGACTTGAAGTTGACCTCACCTGGATGACTGAGAATCTTCACAGATTTATATTGTATATTTCATCATTGTTGTATAATGCATTGGAATCTTCAAATTAAAATATTTTTAAACTCTTACAAATTGAATATAATAAATAATCTATGATTAGGATGAAATTTTAACTTGGCCCCTAAGTCCTGACCATATCCCTAATACTCTTCGAGGTAGAAAAGATTCAGATTGCTACAAGCACCTTCTACAGATAGGGGGAGAAACTTTTTTTCTTTAAAGGATTGACCTGCTTTCCTCCATCATCCATTTTGCAGAAAAAGTAGACACGCCGTGAGTCATGGAGGTTAGCATGGATACAGGTCAGTTCTTTCCATCACCCTCCTTGGGAGAATACGGCGGAAATATATGGCAGAGTAAAAGGATTTTAGCTGGAAAGGAACAATAAGAAAGCGCGGGGCCTTCCTTCCCCTCTGCCGCCGTCCTTCGATTTTCATACCTTGAGTCCACCATCTGTGTGGGGAGCTCTCGGGTTGGCGTCTCAGACTCCAGGTAGCGGAGCGGCTGGCGGCGGCGGAGAGGAAGGAGGTGGATGGGAGGGGGCTGTAGATGGGAGGGGTGGGACGATGGCTCAGCTTTTTCTAAATATAAAAATAAAGCTAGAAGGGGGTGGGTCGCGAAGGGGTGATATATAAGGGAAATGCCGCCACACGAGAGAAATAGTCGCAGGCTGGAAAGTCTCCTGCCTCTTCATGGTGGTTGGTAGTGCAAGAGAGAGTCATAGGAAGGGAGGAGGAGGAAAGCAGCCGCTGGCCCCCTTTTCCTCCCGGCACTTGACGCGCCTCAAGAGGGGAAGCCGCGAGGAGGAGAAGGGGAAAAGGAGGGCGGCCAGACCCCTGCCGCCCCTTCTCTCCCCACCCTCGTTGCACAGCACCCCTTGCACCCCACCTCCGCGTGAGGAGAACGACCGGCTCAGAGCCCTTCTTCCTCCTTCTCTCCTCCCCAGCTGACAACATGGCTGCGTCCGCCTCTGCTGCCCAGGATGAGCTGAGTAAGTCTGCTTTCGTGGCCCCGGGGACGGAGGGGGGCGGCGGGAATAAAAGAGTGCCCGGGCACCCCTGTGGCGGGGGCGCTCCCTCGGCTGCCAGGTGCTCCCGCGCCCGCTCCCCATGTTATTTCAGGAGTCGCCTTTTAAAACGTGTGTGGCTCTACTCTTGGGGAGTGGTCGGGGCCTCTCTTCTGGAGAGGCCCGGCGGCTTTCGGGGGGGGGGCTGTGAGCAGGGAGGGAGGCTTTTGGAAAGGGGCTCTGTTTTGAAAAGGAGACTTGTGGTTAGGGGTGGGGTGGAGTGGAGGGGGGGGGAGAAAGAAGGGATGCTGCTTCGAATGGGTGTCAGGCAAGGAGCGAGAAGGAGCCGGGCGTTTAGGCCTCTGTTGTGCAAAGTCATAAGAGGAAACTGAAAGTAAAGCTTCGGGCGGAGGATTGAGAGGGGGTGGCCCTCCCCGTGGGACTCGTCGTTTCCTGAAAATCTGGCCACCCCAAACACAGGTGTCTTAACATCCCGCTTTTCTTTCTCGGCTTTTCTCCTGGCATTTTATGTATTAGGTTGCCGACTGGCAGTCTTTGATTGTGGATACGTGTCCGCCGTGTTTGTAAGAATCTAAGACACGAGGCATGCATTTGCAAAAAGCGGGCATGCTCTTGTGGCGAGGCGGAGAGACAGGGTCCCCCCCCCCCACACTCCCCTTTTCGGTAGAATCATGTCTGGTTTTTGCTCTCCTTAGTCCATTATTGTGCAATATACAGGCCGAGCAACAATAAAGAGTTTGCTCCCCTCCCCGGATTCGAATCCAGTTCCAGCGATCTTTCAGATCTTCCCAGAATTGAAGAGGGCAAGGGGCGAGAAGTGGGTGGGGGTGGGTAAGTTCTTTCTTTTCGCCCCCTCTCTTTTTGGGGACAGAGTCCCACTGTCACGCGTGGACACGTTTAGGGAAGGAAGAGGATGCTTTAAGTGTAGGACAAGCAGATCACTTTCCTGCCTGCTGCTCCTCCACCGCTTTATTCCCGGTTGCCCTTCCAAATGCAAGGGCCCCCTCCCATGTTAAAGGGAAAGAGGCCTTCGGTGGGGCGTGGCATGCCGGGGAAGTGATCCTTTGTGACAGGAAATGCCTGCAGTTTGTGGCACTGAAGCAAGCTGGGAAATGTATTTTTTTCTTGGTTCCTTGAAAACGATTGTACCGCAGTCTTCACATTTTTCTACTTCAGCCCAACAGAAAGGAAATATGGCAAGGTGCAGGTGTATGCGTATTTACTTGTGTAGAAGCCCTTCTGAATTCAGTGCATTTTAATATTCTTTAGTAAAATGCATAGGATCGTAATATAATTGTACTGATTTTGCTGCTTGGGTGAAATAATCTTTTATTAAAAATTGTCAATCTCCATTTCATTCTTTCTGTACATACATTCTTGATAACCCACGTCCCAAGCCCCGTGCCTTGCTCTTGCTTGAAAGGGGAATGATTGGTCCCAAGAGTGCTGTCTTCTGTCAGATAAATCCAGAAACATTGGCTGAAATCCAGTAGTAAGCTTTAACTAGAGTTAGGCCCATGGAATCAATGGATCTTATGGAGGAGTTGACTCGCCAGATCCCACTGATTCAGTGGGCCTACTCTAGTTGCAACCTATTGTGCTAAGCAACCAGATTTCAGGCCAATATGTCTGAGTGTGCCCATTGGTTTGATAGAGATGATGAGTTGTCTGATCCTAAGCAAACTAACTCAGCCCATAAGAGCCATTGGGTTCTCTGAAACTTACTTTTTTGTAACTGTGCAGCTCCAGTGAATGTGTGGCTGAGATTTCCAAAACAACAGATGGCATAATGTTCTAATATTTGTTCTGAATACTGAAAGAAGGGCTTCTATGATGAAATGCCAAAAAACTTTTGCTACATTCAGTGAAATTACTGATGACAGGTGACACAACTTCTTCCCATGTGTCATGTGCTCTTTATTATTTTGTAGTTATATTTTAACAAAAACATAAATCTTGTAAAACAGCAGTAAATACAAGCAAGATACAGTATCTCTGTGCTACTATACCAGTATTCTTTCATTGATCTCCCACCACCACACAAAAAAAGAAAGAAGCAGTTCTTTGGCATGTTGGAGGTCACATACTTCTTCTTTCCCATGTGTGTGCGTTTGTGTTTGTATCTTTGTTCCCTTAAGAAAGTATTGGAAAGACTGTAGAAGCAGGGATAGGATGGGGCAGCTTTGAGGCCACATATGACTGTCCTAAGGATCTTTTCATGGACCTCAGCCTTCTTATAATGGCCTTTTTTTCTAGCAGGAAATGTGAATTGCAGCTCTTGGAAGGCTCAAAGTAAATCACACACACCTCTGCATTGTTTAACACCCCCACATGCCCATTTGGAACTTCTTGCCATTTCTGTTTTCATTTTTTGAGGTGTTTTGTTTTGCTTTTTTCTTCTTCTTCATTGTTGGAGGTCCATAAGGAGGATTCTGGTAGGGGGAAAATTGGCCTCTAGATCAGCTAGAGTTTCTCATCTCTGTTTTACAGTTCCCCTTCCTCCCCTTTGCCAAAGCAGCACTGCATTCCAGGAAAAAAGTCAATTGTTAAAATTGTTTGGGAAATGGCCTTTCCTCCTTCTTATGGACTGGTGAGGACTGTTGCAGCACTGTGCTTTCTTGCACTTCTTGGTTGGCATGAGATGCCTTAGATCATATGCATGTGGGATAAACACTGCTCCATCCCATGGCATTCTACCCTTTTCTGGAAACAGTACAGTGCCTGTCATGTAGCCAATCCTCCTCACAGCATTTGTAATGATACAGAAAAGAGGCATGCTACAGCAGTGCCAACACTTTGAAGGCAGCATCAGAACACACCCTGGCTACTAGGTAAATTAATTTCTTATTGGTTCCCATTAGTCACTTCTCTAATTCAGGTCTTGGCTTTGTCTTACTCTACCATGGCACTATGTGTAAAACATCTTCTCTTTCTCTTCTTAAAAACCAGCAATCCTAAATTCCTATACCTCCGTTAAATTAAGACCCACACCTTTTATTGCATTGTGGAACACTCCCTTCTTTCACCAAGTGTTTACCAGATCTTGGAAGTAACAAGTTGGAAGTAATGTGGTACTTGCAGCATGTATTTTAAAAATATATATATAGAGAGAGAAAGTAATGAAGTTACAATTTAAGGTAACAAGTTTGGGGGGGCAAATGGTTTTTTCTTTTCAGTGTAACTGGTAATGCTAATTTTTAGATTTTTATGACATTTTGGGCATTTTTAGATGCATTTTGGGCATAAACATTCATGTTTTGTGGTATTTTTCTCATCAAAGTTTTTTTCCTCTTTTACGTTAACGGAAAATCATCTCGTAATAAGAAGTTACTTTAAAATTGTATGTTAATGTCTTTAATTTTCAAGCAGAACATACGAATTTTGCCCCCCCTTTGGTAAAAAATTAGTAATGTACTAAAGAATATAAACCTTTAATTGCACCCTAAAGACTGTTGGCTAATGAAGAAGCCAGCTTTACTCTCCACCCTAGCCTTCTGGGCTTTTAAAAGGTGTTTAGTTATGAATGGGTTCTTAAAAACTTACTTCTAATGTTGCTTTGGAATATAACTGATGGTTTAATGTGATTTTAATATTTTTTACTGTTTTACTTATTTACGGTGCGTTACCCTGACTCAGAGAAAGGTGGAAGGTATGATAAAAAATTATTATGGAGGACCAAATCTTGTTTCACCTGTTCGTAGATCTGGCTGTGTGTTCAGTTCCTATTCTGTTGCTTCTGAAAAGTCCTGTCAACTATTTCCTCTTCTCTTTAGAATATTGTGTGTTGGGGAGGACAGGTATAAACAGGAAATGATAGAAATAATTATGTAGATATGGGTGATTAGGCCAGCTATTTTGTATGAACAAAGGTGCTTTTCTGAAGGGGTTTGGGAAAGAAAGTTTAAAGGAGTGACATACACTCTTCCTTAGTGCATTTTGAAGAAAACTACATTTAACAAGTTAGTTCTCCCTTATGATTATGGTTTTGAAATCTATACTGGTCATGCAAATGGATGCCCTCACTTTAAGAGTGGGTGAAAGTAGTTTCCTAACCACCTTGCAGAATACTGCTGTTGCAAACCCTGTAGTTTAATTGTATTCTGTAAAAGGCCTATAGTTTGTGGCAGCATTCCTAGGATGCTGTTACGCTGACTAGACTTGTCATGAAATGCATGTGGTTTGGCATGTCCCAGGGCACACGGCTGCTGCTGTTCTGTATTCAGGCTTGAATCCATTTGATAGTTCCAAGTGGAGTTGGACCCATTGAACCAGTGGGATTTATCTAAGTCTTGATTCTCTATTCAGCAGTTGATTCAGTGCATATATTTTAGTTTGTACTAGTAGTTAGGTTTAGGTTTATGTATGAATGTGGGGTCACGAAGAGTCGGACATGACTTAACGACTAAACAACAACAACAAAATATGAATGTGGTACATTAACAGTACTTGAATATTCTTTTATGAAAATAATCTCTCTGAGATTAATTGTGGACACTGGAATGTATTTTAACCCTAATGCTTATGATCTTGGAAGATACTGTTCTGGTTCTGGAAAGAAGTTAAACCTAGAACTGCTTTGGGGAAAAAAGGTTCAGAATTATGTTAATACTCTGAAGAAATGTTTTGTTTTTAAAGGTTTTACAGAGCACTTTTTAAAAAGTGACAAAAGTAGACCAGTCATCTGGTTTTGTTGCAAAACTGTAACCCTAGCCTTGTCTGTGCCAGCCTAAGAGTTGTAGGAGCTGGGAACATTTATGAGAAGCATCTACTCCATTGCAAAAATAGATTTTCTTACTTTTCTTCATGCTTTTTGTATGAATATTATCTGCTCTAGTGGTTTAGATTAAGGACTCCTTTTTTCCCAGGTTAATCCATGCTTTTCTTCCCATATCCCGAGAAACACTTTTGCTTGACATAGTATTTATTTATTTATTGGATTTCTATCCCACCCATCTAGACCAAAGGTCTACTCTGGGCGGTTTACAAATTTAAAAACAATAAAACCAAAGACATATATTATAGATCCAAGCTGGCGAAAGTATAAGAAATTAAGATATGGCAGGAGGGAAAGCCTGCCCAAATAGCCAGGTTTTAAGTTTATTCCTGAAAACACCCAGAGAGGGAGCCAGGCGGATCTCCACTGGCAAGTTGTTCCAAAGGCGAGGGGCCACTGCCGAGAAGGCCCTGTTCCTCGTTCTTTCCTTCTGGACCTCCCTCGGCGTTAGGCCCCTCAGCCGCCCAGCCTGGCTAGAACGAGTGACTCTGGCAGAACTGGGTGGGAGAAGGCGCTCTGCCAGATATCGAGGTCCTAAACCGTTTAGGGCTTTATATGTAATCGTAAGAACTTTGAAATCAACGCGGAAACGAATGGGCAGCCAATGCAAGGCGGCCAGTGTCGGGGAAATATGTTGGTAACTTTTTACCCCTGTAAGAAGTCTGGCCGCCGCATTTTGTACCATCTGAAGTTTCCGCGTCAGTCTCAAAGGCAGCCCCACGTAGAGCGCATTACAGTAGTCTAATCTTGAGACTACGAGCGCATGGACCAAAGTGGTGAGCGCCCCCACATCAGGATAGGGACGCAGCTGGGCAATCCGCCGAAGGTGGAAATGTGCAGAACGGACCACTGATGACACCTGGGTCTCCATGGTGAGCGCCGGGTCCAGATGTATACCCAAACTGCGAACCTCACTCTTGGTGGTAAGAGTCACCCCCCAAAGGAAAGGGAGTTTCCCAGACCACTGATGTCTGGGACACCCACCCGAAGGACCTCCGTCTTGCTCAGGTTCAGCCTCAGTCCATTCACCTGCATCCATTGCTGAACAGCCCCCAGGCAGCGCTCAAGGGACGAAACAGCATCTACTGTTGTCGGAAAAAAGGAGATGTAGAGCTGAGTGTCATCAGCGTACTGATGACACGAAGCCCCACATCCCCTGATGACCCCTCCCATCGGCCTCATATAGATGTTAAATAGCATTGGAGAGATAATCGAGCCCTGCGGAACCCCACAATTGAGGCTCCACGGGGCCGAGAAACTCTCTCCAATCTGCACTCTCTGGCTGTTATAGGCCTGGCTGCTTTGATTAGCCAGGCCGGGCAAGGGTCAAGGGAGGAGGTGGTGGCGTGACAGCGGTCAAGCACTCTGTCCACCATGTCTGACGTCACAGGCAAGACATGGTGGACAGAGTAGTGATATGTTGTGTAGCTAAAACTCCAGGATAGCCTTTCTGTGGATCAAAAAGTTTTGAGGTTATGCTTGGACAGTCAAGTGAAATAGAAAGTTTTAAGGATTGACACCGAAGTTTGATAGGTTATTTTGGACTATATTTCCCAGACTCTGCACAATAACTTTTCCAATAACTGATTAACACATAGTACTCTTTCAACTGAGCATTGTTTAATTCTTGTTAAGCTGTAAGGATCTGTTAGAGAAACAATGACACAGAGTCTAAGGATACCTTAAAAATATTTGGTTTTATTTAGCAGAAGATCTTGCAGCTGGAGCCTGCTAGTTCTGATGCACATGATAAAATGAGCAGCAGTTCTTAAAAGTTGATGCTAAATAAGACATATTGGTCTTTAAGATACCACAAGACTCTTTTCTTTTCAGCACACCTATTTTTTTGGGTAACATCTGGATTAGGTTTCCACCCTGTATTTCCCTTTTTCTGTTTTATGACAACCAGTGAGTAACAACTGGGTATACTGTGTGAAGAAGGTTGTTGATCTAAGAGCTGTCATTGATTTCAATGAGGGTACGTATGAGGCCAGACTGTTAAGAATGCTTGTGAATGTTGTGTTGTATGGGAAGGTACATCTGTGTAAAATACTGTGTAGGAGATTGGGAGTGGCTTAACCTTTATGAAGCAATTAGATCATAATGTTTTGACTTTCACATTCATGCCCTGTGCACCTGTTAGAGAAGCAATTTTAGAAAACAACTCCCAGAATCCCCCAGTTAACATGACCTCTGACTAAGGAATTCTACAAGTTATAATCTGAAAGCAACTTTCCAAGCTCTGGTATTTTGTTTTATAGATACATGCTATTAGGTCCTATTGATTTGTTGACATCCTTCTGTTTGCAGAGATAAACTGATTATTCCTTCTGAGACTAATACAGTACATATTCTATTTGCTTTTGAACAAACAGATTACAAGAGAATGTTGGAGTCACGAATTTAGCAGGCCGATGGGCTTTGTGGTGATCACCAGATAATTAGGATAGCAAAGAGTCTCTTAGAGATAGACGTTAAAGAAGTCAGCCACACACGCAGGGATCTCTGCCAGCGGTGCTCCTGGTGGGCGACTAGTAGAAGAGGCAGAATAACACAGAATGGGTTCCCAATGAATTCTCCCAATGCATTCTGCCCAATGCATTCCAACCTTTTTTTCAGTGATTACTGCTTGTTGCAAGCCTCCGCCTTCTGGCCTTCATAGAAAGGACTTATATGTAATCCGCAAGCACATTAAAGAATATCTTCCTTTGCTTAATAAAAAAGAAAAAGGGGAAATGTGGGGGTGCCATTCCCAAGGTTGCTAAGCCACATGGGTGTTGTAGTGAGAGAAAACTCTCCTAGCAACATGGGGCTGCTTCTGAGGGGAGGAGCTGCCACCATTCTTCCTCTTTCTCATTATCATAGAGAGCTTGCCATAGAGGCCTTTCCTTAGGCCAATCAGAGGGCTTGATTAATTGCCTTTCCCCAGACCAATCCTAATAACATGATGTAACCATTGTCCTATCTGAACCCTGTCTACTATCTGTAATGCTGTCACTACCTGTGACCTTGTAATGTTAATAAAAGGGACAGTCTCCTGGGGGCAGGGAAGAATGCATTGGGAGAATTCATTGGGAACCCATTCTGTGTTATTCTGCCTCATCTACTAGTCGCCCACCAGGAGCACTGCTGGCAGAGATCCCTGCGTGTGTGGCTGACTTCTTTAACGTCTATCTCTAAGAGACTCTTTGCTATCCTAATTATCTGGTGATCACCACAAAGCCCATCAGCCTGCTAAGTTCGTGACTCCAACAAGAGTAAATGCATCTTTTCTCACTGTAGGAATCATAGGGATAAACTGTTACCAGTTGCTAAGTGTGTATTATTTAGCCCTGCATTTCTGCAAACGTCTGGTTTGGGGCCCGCATTGGAGTTGGTGGATAGTCTCAATTTTCAGTTGCCACTGATCTCAGCTCTTCCCTGCCACCCAGAAAGCTTGAGAGATCTCATGACTTCTCTTGGCATGAAGGTAGTCAGAAACAGTGAGAGTCACTTTTCATGCTTACATTCTTCTCAAAGCATTGCAGTGTTTTATTTTTTTAATTCAGCACAATGGCTGTAGCAATGCAAGAGAAGTTCTTGATTTTGTGTGGGATATTGGACAGCAGTGGGTAGCCACCAACTGCCATGATTAAATTTATGCTCAGTATTAGCACTCACTTGTATAGAAGACTGGCTGAAAGAACAGATATATCTCCTGAACAGAGAAATCTACAAATTCCTGTAAGTCCAAAAATTGCTTTGTGTTGGCATTTCTAAGGGGCTGTGAGCTTACTTCTTGAGGAAAGACTGTATATAAGTGGAAATTTCGTAAAGGGTAAATGATTGAGAGAGGGGAAATTGGACTTAGTTGAAATGTTCAGTGTCCCAGAGCAATATGATCTTTTATAAAAACAAATAGAGCAGTGACCTTATTCATTTTAATTGTTGAATTGCCTGCCTGCCATTTTTATAATGCCAAAATATAATATTTAAACCTCAATATGTGCCTTCTAGGGTAACATAAAATGCAGTGAACTAGCAGAGCTACCATTCCGGTTTGCTAACATTCTTGTTTTCTTTCTTTTTTCAAATGTCCCGTTGCATGAAACATAATAAAGCATGTCAAAAAATAAAGAAATATGCAATGGATTTGTGGCCTGGCTGACTTAAAATCAGCACCCCCCTATTTAATGGTTTCTTTGACCTATAGGGTGGATTTGATTTAAATTTAAAAATCATAAAAGTAATGATTTAAATCAGTGTTATTTTTCAAAAATCATTGTTTTTTATCCACCCTGTTGACTGGTAACATTGATTAAAATTATTAAAGCTCATAGCTGTTGGAATGTATCTGCTGGTATCCTATTTATGGCAATGTAACATAAAACTACTCTGGCGGAAATGTGCTGGGTGTTAATGAGGAATTGTAGCAACAAGAAATTGCATGATGAAATTGCACAGTGTAGCAGCAGAAGTGTTTCAGGGATAGCACTTCTGCCTCGGTGCTAGCACAGCTACTACAGGCACAACCTTGAGTTACTTGCGCATTGGTGCGCAATAGGATTTTGGCCATCATGATTTAGACAGATGAGAGAGAAAAAACATTGATTTTTAGATTTGTATATTGTGCATGAGGGCAGAAATGGGAAAAGTTATTTTGGGGGGCTATAACTACACTTCAGCCAGCACTGCCAATAACTGTGCTAGCTATGGAATTCTGGGAGTTGTTTAGAAAAATCACTTTCCTCATCTTTGTAGAAGCCTTTATAAGCTCATGCAGATATGATGATGATGCCCTTCAAACCATAAGTTAGCAAACTGAGTGCGATTCATGAATGCATGCCATTCTTTTGCATTACCCAGAGCAATTCTGTTCTTTCCTCACTGGCATTAAGCATTGCTTCTATCAGTTAAACCTCAGTTATCGTAAGGTGATAGTGGGAGTTCTTTTGCAGATGATGAGGGAGCATGTGTTGACTGATTGCTAGTTTGCAAACTGGTTTTGTGGAGGAAACTAGTTTTATGTTTGTGGTGGGCCACTGGTGAGAGAGTCTTTTCAAACAGCTGGTGCACACATAGTAGAAAAAGTAAACAAACCTGTGAAACTTTATCATTAGAAATTCTTGGGGGTGAGGCTAGCTACAAATTATATAAATAAAAGGACCATTAATGATTTTGCTACACAAATGTTGTATATGTTGCAGTGCCAAATTTTCATAGAATCATAGAATAATGAAGTTGGAAGGAGCCTATAGGGCTATCAAATCTGCTCAAAGTCTGTTCTTGTGTGTGTATCATTGCTCTCCAGTGTCTGACAAGACAGTCAGTGGCATGGGATGCTGTGCTAGTATCATTGTGAGGAGTGTCAGTCAATGATCTTTTATTAAATAGTACTAAAATGTGTCAATTTCATTTTAGTGGTGAATAAAGTAATGCGTATTGAAAAAGGTTTTTGAGTTTATGAATACATTAAAAATCAATATAGCTTTAGATATAGCAAGTTTGCACATATTTTGAGATGCGTGGGTACCTGCCATTAGTGGAACAGAAAGATGACATTGTTCTGAGAATGTTATGCTGGGGTTAGTAAAACAGATTTGAGTTGAATGTGTAATGAGAATTATGCCATTACATAATCAATATTTAAATATGAGCTTGAGGTGTAGTTTTCAATTAGGCTTCTCCTGTTTTCTTTATTATAGATCAGCTTGAACGTGTCTTTTTACGTCTTGGCCATGCAGAAACAGATGAGCAGTTGCAGAATATTATATCCAAGTTCCTACCCCCCGTTCTTCTGAAACTTTCCAGTACACAGGAAGGAGTACGCAAGAAGGTATGTAAAGCTGTGTTGGTGCAGAAGTGTAGACAAAGACAGAATGTTTAAAAATCTTACACTGCAGTTCGGTGTGTCAAGTCAATTCTGATTTATGGTGACACTTCTCAGGGTTTCTCAGGTAGAGATTACTCAGAAATGTTTTACCTTTCCTTTCTTCTGGAGGGCACCCTGGACTGTGCAGCTTGCCCAAGGCCATACAGGCTGGCTCTTCCCCTAGGAAGCACAGCGAGGAATTGAACTCCCAACCTCTGATCCTGCAGCCAGATACCTAAACCACTGAGCTATCCAGCTAGCTTGTGCAGTTTAGTGCATTCCTGTAGAATTTGACCATATATAATAAATTGATGTTTTTAATGATTTTCCTTAAAAACCTAGGAATTATTAGTGCATTACGCTGTACATTTCTTACTTCAGGAAATATAACTGAGAAATCTAATTCAGTATAATCAGAGAGGATTATATTCTCTCTCCCAGGTGATGGAACTGCTAGTCCACCTAAATAAGCGTATCAAAAGTCGTCCCAAAATCCAGCTTCCAGTGGAGACTCTTCTTGTCCAATACCAGGATCCTTCTGCAGTGTCATTTGTTACAGTAAGTGCCTTCTTTCTAAAAACGTTTTCTTATGAAATATAAATCACTATTTGCTTCTCTCCTGACGACCCGCTACAGTAAAGAACTGTATCCAGTTTTCTCATAATTTTGCTTTTTCTAAAACTCAAATGCTAGAATCCAGTTTTACACTATCAAGAATGCAATGCAGGATTGCCTACTTGCACAAGTGTTGCTCTTACGCAAGCGGAGATCCATGCTTCAGACAGCTTGAGCGAAGAAGTCCTGGATAACCCCTTGTGCAAACTCCGTAAACGTCAGACCATTCATGCTGTGAATCATTTTCCCCAGGCCAAATAATTTCAGTATTGGAATGGATTTGCAGGGCATTGAAGAGAATTATCTAGTTATTCAACCTACTTTTCCTTCTAGAATTGGACTAATTGGTTTATGAAAAGAGAGATATTATTTCACAGCTGTCTCTCCTTTTACTATCTGGGCATCATTTTTTGGTCATAATGCCTACAAATTATTTCTGTTTAGATAACGAAACTCTGTATACTGGAATTTCTAATTGTACAATCTCTGCCCTTGAAGATTGGTAATGAAAAAGGATTGTACCAGTTTATAAGATGATATAGGATACTGTATGGATTATTATCGCTTTTCGACTTCTATGTTCTCAATAGTATGGCAAAGCTGTGTTGACAGATTTTTGTCCAATACGTGCTTGCATTATATTATATATTATTATATGCTTCAGCAGTTGAAGCAAAGACCTTGAATTATATCTAGAAGACAATGCTGTCACTAGAGTGGATGTTATATTCTCGTGGGACTCCACATAAATTAGGAAATAGGTTTCTGCACTGATCTTCATAGAGTGCATGTCAGTGGCATTTACCAAGAATAAACTTCTTGTATTATTTCTTTCATATTTATGGAGTTGCCTTAGGGTGTTCTTCGGGAATAGTGCTATGTTGATGTATCTTGTACTTCTGCAGAATTTTACAATTATATATGTTAAGATGGGCTACCCTCGTTTGCCTGTGGAAAAGCAGTGTGAGCTGGCCCCCACTCTCCTAACTGCGATGGAAGGAAAACCTCAGCCCCAGCAAGACAGGTAGGATGTCTTGAGTATACAGATTCTTTTTTCCTCACCGAAAACGAAGAAGGCTAGGCTAGAATTGTCTTTTGAGGTGGCTTGCTTTTCTCTGGTAGGGACTTGCTTATTTTCTTTTAAACAACATCCGAGTTCCTCTGTGTTTCAGACACTAATGTCTGTGTATGAAACATTAAAACTGATTTAATTTTTTCCTTCTCCTTCCATAAGACCATTGAGCTAGTGGCTGCCTTTGCATGTATTTGATAAATTGGAATTATTGGGAAAATCCAGACTTTCTATTTAAATGCTGTGTGTGCAGCATTTTTGTGCCAGCGACTAATTTGTCCAAGAGCAAAGCATTTTATATGAACCAGGATTCCTCTTTTGTTGCGTTCTTTACAAGCTAGAATAACAAATGAAGGCTTATTCTTAGCTTTATGATCCCCTGTTTTGATTGTGAGTTGTAGTCCCAATGCCCTAGTCTGTATAGTGTGGTAGGTTTTTGGATTCTGGTTCATTTACCTTGAGGAGGGTGCAAGTTCCAGTGGTCTTCCTCATTCAAGCACAGATAAGACTGAAATGTCACTTAGAGTTTGGAAAAAAAAACTTTATGGTTACAGAGACAAACAGTAGACCAATTTACTTCCAGAACAAGATATAAAAGCTTGTTTTGAAAGAGAGCTGCTGCTTGTGCAACATGCAGCAATTCTTTCTTTTTTTAAAAGCCAGATTTTGGGGTATTAGTCCCCAGAATGGATATGGAGGGCCTGATGCCACTTGTGGGCTGCATAATTGCTAGTCCTAGTATAGTTGTTCCCACTGGTGGGAGGACTTAAATGGGAGTGAAGGGATTGCATGGAACTGCAGACAGCTCACAACTGGTAAGATATGATTCTTTGGGATTCTGGCTTATGATTGCATACAAACATATCCCATCTGTCC
The DNA here is from genome assembly GCA_037013535.1 of Intellagama lesueurii. Classification (NCBI taxonomy): domain Eukaryota; kingdom Metazoa; phylum Chordata; class Lepidosauria; order Squamata; family Agamidae; genus Intellagama; species Intellagama lesueurii. The sequence continues at coordinate 108,142,445 of JBAJHW010000002.1, read as the reverse complement.
TGGTGCTTCAAGTTTGAGTAGTATAGTATTTTGTTCCATTTGTCCACTTGTATCCTTACATGTTAAAAAAATCATTATTTTGGTTCTGACTTGAGGAATTAGTAATCATAAGATTTAGTTGATTACACTAAAATGATAAGGGCATGGTTCCCTTTGGGGCTAGATGTTAAGCAGGTAGAGAAAGTGAAATCTGCATGCAGCTACTGTTGTCTGTAATTCCAATTTATAGGTCTAGAAAATGTAGATATATATTTACATAAATAGATATAAGAAAAAATATCTTGAAACTCTGATTTTTTTTGTTACATGAATTTGAATTTACATAAATGGTAGTGGTGACTCATAAGAAAATGGAACAAGGAGAACTGATCTGTGAAGGTTTTACATGCTCACAGGACTGTAATTTGTCTGTTTTTTGTGAACATTTCTGCTAATTTCTTATTGTTTCATTAAAATTGTTGCAGTAACTATTATTGTTTTTCAGCCTAATGCACCTTCTAATACCAACCCTTTTCCACATGAAATACCCTGTCGAACCTTTGAAAGCAGCTTCTCCATTTAATCTTGCTGAAAAACCAAAGACTGTACAGCTGCTATTGGATTTTATGTTGGATGTTCTCCTTATGCCTTATGGGTAAGTAACTAATCAAACACCATGTTGGCTCACATGTTGTTGGTTCATGTCTGCTACTGTTGAGCTCCAAAAAAGGGAAGGAAGGATTTCATTTTTAAACCTGTGCTCTCTTGAAAATGCAGCTGCTGAAGTTCCCTGACTATTATTGTAGACCTTAAGTTTTTCTTGAACTAAGTCAGAACTGTAAACAGGGACCCTAAGACCCTGTTTCTATCCTCAGATCAGTTGTGAATTGCTGGGCAAATCAGCACTGATTCTTAAGATAACATACTGTGAAGAAGCTTGTGGAAATGCTTAAAAGAGATGATCTGGGCTTGTATTTGGTTCTGACTTGAGGAATTAGTAATCATAAGATTTAGTTGATTACACTAAAACGATAAGGGCGTGGTTCCCTTTAGGGCTAGATGTTAAGCAGGCAGAGAAAGTGAAATCTGTATGCAGCTACTGTTGTCCAGTCCTGGATTAAGGGAAGTCTTTCCCCCCCAGTACTAACTACAGTTTGGATCTGTACCACTGTGATAATGAACAGTGGTTAGTCTCAGGGGCAGGAAAGTGTGCTGTAAATGTTGGTGGGACACATGCTTCTGAATGGTGATAAACAGTGGGAAAACTGTGGCTGGGCTGGATTATGGAAAATGTAATATAGAATCTAGTGCTTGTTGCAGTACATGTATGCACAGTCTGAAATAAAAGAAGTACACTTTTCCCCACAGCTATTTTATTTATTTGCAGATATATATATAGATTTTAAGAGACATATGTTTCTATGAATCTGATTATAAGCTTTATTAAATTTAATTAAGTTTAAAACCTGTTGTGTTTATTTAGTGTCGGTTGCTCAACTAATTGCATTCTTCATATGTCTTGATAGACTTGTGTATAATACTTAACAATAAGTTTTGCCCTGTTCAGGCATTGCCTTCACAGGTAGCTTCACTGTGGTTTTAGAGGCCTTGCTCTTCCTCTCTCTGCTGTCCATTTAGACATGTACAAAACAATGCATCCGCAGAGGGTGTTCAGGCCCTGTGTGAGCAGAAACATGTACTTCCAGATGCATCAATTTTCATCTATAGAAGGCAGCAACAAAGAGCCAAGGAGCCAGGTGCTCCCCTCAAAGTGGGTGGTAACATCGAAACAAAGCTTTTACTAAGCAAAAGTTTTCCAGTCTGTAATTTATGATTTCTCATATTATTTTTTTCTGTTATACTTGAGATTGGGGTATATTTAGATTTCTGTAGGTCTTGTTTGTAAACATTTTACAAGATATATGTAAGAAGTCCTTCTTTCTTTGCACAGCTACAGAGTTGTGATGTGTTGTGCACATAAGAACAAATTCAGTCGAAAGTGCTGAAGGAGGGAGCAGTTTGCTTGTTTTTCGTTCTCTTTTTGTGACATCATTGCAGGTACCTAGAGGATATACTTCAGTTGTCATGTGACACAGGTGGACAACATTACTTTTAAAAGTGACTCACTGGTTAGATGCCTGGGTCTGACCAGCTTGTTAGTCTGGCACACAGTCTGTGATAGTACAGTTGATCCATTCATCAGTTCACTAGCCCTGACACTACTGGATTTCAAATCTCTCTTCTGTATCTTATTTCTTTGTCCCCCTTTCCTTAGATATGTATTGAACGAATCCCAGAGCCGCCAAAGTGTGCCAGCGGGGCAAGGGTCTTCTTCATCAAGCAGTTCTGGAGGCTCTGGGATCCCTCAGCCTCCCCCAGGAATGAGCTTTTATGCAGCCAAGCGGGTGATTGGTGATAGCCCGTGGACACCTGAACAGCTGGAACAGGTAGAGCAAAATTAATTTGCAAAGTAAAAGAGTAATAGGAGTGTGTGTGTGTTGAAAATTTGCCATATGGATATATTGTTGCACTTCTCTCGAATCAAATTCTTCCCCCCACCATACTTCCCATTAGATGTTATGCCTGAAGCCTGAACTTCTTGTGATTCTGTTCAAGCAGGCAATAATATAAAATGCAACATTTTGGAAATGCAGAAACAAGAGAAAAGAACTGCCAGATTAGTTCAGTGGTTTAGGTATCTGGCTGAGGAGCCAGAGGCTGGGAGTCTGATTCCCCACTGTGCCTGCTTGACAGGGGGTGGACTTGATGATCCATAGGGTCCCTTCCAGCTCTGCAGTTCTAAGATGATGATGATGGTTGTTGTTGTTGTTGTTACTTGTACAATGTACATTTATGGTGGGGAGGAGAAAAGTACCAGCAACCCTATGTATATTGTTACAGGAGAAAAAGTGCAAAAATATTCTTGTTGTTCATCTGATAACTGAATACCTGGCCCCAGGTACCTTGTCAATTACCAAAGTGCATGTTTGGGGAATTTGCAGTTTAACTCTCTAAAATACAGCCTGTGATGAACTGACCATTCACTCAGATCTGATTTTATTATCCTGTATTTATAATAACTGCTTCCAGTCTTATTTGTGCTATTTCTAAGGTCACGTCTAACAAATGTGCCTGACAAATGAACTGTTTCCCTCTTTTTCTGCATTGCTTGGCAGTGTAAATTGGGCATTGTGAAATTTATTGAAGCTGAGCAGGTGCCTGAACTTGAAGCTGTCATACATTTGGTCATCGCCTCCAGTGACACACGGCACAGTGTAGCCACTGCAGCAGACCTTGAGCTTAAAAGCAAGCAAAGGTAATGGTTTATAATTTTAAAATGTTGAACTTTTAAAAACATTGAATAGGTATTAGAATTACTTCCTCAATTCTCCTTGCTTATTACAAAATCATTTTGCTTAGTACTGTTTTGTGCTTTGGCATTTGCCTTTGGTGATATTGTTGCCTTGTAGTTTTCCCACACACATTCCATCTTCCACCACTGTGTTATTCTCCTCGACCCATGTGTTCTAGAATCTAGATGATAGAAAAGTCTGTATTAGATTGGCTGGCGAAAGTCATCTTCTGTCTCTTTAGTCCTGACAGAAAGGTTGTTTCCTGCAATATGCAGTGCTTAATTAGTAATTTTGGGAAAGATTGGCGCTGTTATACTTACATAACAGAAGAGCTGTTTTTCTTTTAGAGTTGTGCTGAGGTATGTTTTCAGCAGAATGGGCAGTCCGAACCTTTATTGTTTATTATTTTCTTCTATTTATAAACTTTTGTGCTGAAAGTACCGTATTTGCCGGCGTATAAGACGACTGGGCGTATAAGACGACCCCCCAACATTTCCACTCAAAATATAGAGTTTGTTATATACCCTTTCCCCTTGCCTTCGGTAAGGCTCCGAACGGAAAAAGGGGGAAAAAAAAGAAAGCCTTTTTCCGTTCTGAGCCTTACCGAAGGCAAGGGGAAAGGGCCCGATCTTCAAAAATGGTGCTGCGCTAGCCTCTGCAAGCGCCCCTCGCCGGCTTTGGGGGTCCCCCGGGGCTTACCTTGCACCATCCCAGGACTCGCGGGGGTCCCTCCGCGCGGCAATGGGCGTTTGCAGAGGTTTGCCCGGCACCATTTTTGAAGTTCCCGCCCTTTCCCCCTGCCTTCGGCAAGCCTCGGAAGGTAAAAAGGCTTTAGGGCAAAAAAGTCATCTTATACGCCGGCAAATACGGTATATGCAATTTTAGTGTTACTTTTTGAGACTATGGAGGGCAGATTACTTTGCATGTGCTACTTGTATTCTAACCTTCCTATCTATGCCATGTATACCTCTGTCTTCTCCCAGTGAGAGGAAGACTGAAGAGGTTCTTTGCATATTTAGCCAAATATGTGGAAAAATGTAAGCAGATATTGCTGATTTGAGAGATCTTGCTTGCCCTTCTGGGGCTTAGGGAGTAAGACTAGACTAATTCCATGGATGTAGCCATTTGTGCTTCTGGTTACGTGATGGTGGCTTCTAAGAATGTGTCATGTGAGCTTTGAATTTGTGAATAAATATTACACCAAATAGATCCTAGCATGACAGAGACAAAGTTTCTCTCATTAAATCAACACACGTGGGATCTCTCTACAATCTGTGCAACATGGCAAAAGGAGTGCACAGCAATTTCTGGCTAAGAAGTAGTGTGATCTTTAGACCTCTGTCTGGAATTTAACCGTGTATCATTATCTTGGAAGTAGATATGTGTTACTCAGAAGCTCTGTTGAGATGTGTTGAGGAAGCTACGTTCATTAACATGTGGAGGGTCACTTGCTTCACATGATAATAAAGTCTGAAGAGAAGTTCTAGCTCATGCACAGAGCCTATACGCAAGCAGGAGCTTATGTCCAGATTCCTCCATCATTGTCTGAAGAAAGTGATTTCAAATGACAATGTGTTAGGCACTCCCTGTTAAGCATATTAATTAAAACTAGATTCATTAACACCTGAATGTGGCTACATCCTTCCAAACATCTCAGTTTAATCGTAGTTGGTTGATAACAGGCATTGTTGTATTTAGAACAGAGCTGTTAAAATCAGTGATATGTCACAGTTTGGAAAAGCACACTTCCATAAAAGAGTTACTTTCTCCAAGGCAAGAGACAGCTTTTCATTTGAAAGAAATCACGGTTCACGTTGGTGACAAAACAACCTCTTCAAATAACAAGAAGTTTGAAAATATGATCTTTATCCTCTTTCGTTCAGAGAGAGAAAACTGTTAAATTTGTAACTGGGACAGTAACTAAACTTACATAATTTAAAATAGAAATACAATACAATATAAACATTGCAAATAAAATATTTAATTACTATAGTGAATCAAAGTGTGTTTATTGAGATCAGGAAACCCACTGATTTCAACAGTTTTTGTTGAAGATTTTAAGATGTTACAAAATAATCATTGAAAGAATTAAAACTTCAGCAATAAAAATAACAGGTGAGGTAGGAATTAGATTAAAAATACTTGTTTTTTTGAGTATATATGTATTTAATTCAATGCATACAAAATTGAGCAGAGCATGTAGAATTGTAAAAATGAAAAGCATACTTCATACAGAAAGATCAAAGTATACATCTATTCTTTTTATATACTTTTTGAGAAAAATCATACAACTTGAAATATATTAATAATAAATAAAACCAACCAGCAGGGCCTTATGCCGAATTGCAAACACTTTTAGAAGGTTCCTTTAGTTTCAGTGTGTTTTGCCATATTGCATTTGGAAATCCGTTTGTAGAAATACGCACCTTACATTTCCTTGAGTCTGTGGAACTAGATGGAGGGGTTGAATCTTGGCCACAGTCTTTTTGTACATAAGCATATTCTGCTTCAGCTCTGATGTGACAGTATAACAATTATTCCATGATTGCTTCAGCACTGCTGTTTGTTTGTGAGTGGCAGAGAGGATATTGGTATTTACCATTTTTAGGCATAAATGTTCCTGTGGCACTTGAGTAAAACAAGAGCCAGAAAAGTACTTTGGCTGTGTAACAATGAAATAGAAGATATACGGATCACATAATTGCAACAATTGGTTATTTAGCAAGGAAGCAGATAGGTAGCTGACTTATAAGTTCCAATAACTGGTTTTCACTTATTTATTTATTTATTTATTTATTGCATTTATACCCCACCTATCTAGTCGAACGACCACTCTAGGTGGCTTCAAACATATATAACAACATATAAAATATAACAAAAAATTTTAAACATCAATAGACAAATTATTCAAGATGAAAAAAGGAAAAAAGAGAAAATATATATATATATATATATAAGAAAAAAGGAAATCAAGTATTAACTGGAGGGAAGGCCTGCGTAAACATCCAAGTTTTCAGTTGGTTTTTAAAAACTTAGTTTGTGAGTACATGTCTTAATATATTTCAGTTAGCTGATTACTGAAAATGTGTATCCTGCCAGCAGCCAGTTAGATCTATTCACAGTCGTGTAAAATAATTTCACATCCTTACCATATATGTATTCTTCTAATGTTCTTTAGTTTAATTGACTGGAACAATCCAGCCATCATCAACAAGCTGTACAAAGTGTACCTGGGGGACATACCACTAAAAACGAAAGAGGTGAGATTTGCTTCCCAAAATCTGTGTGTGTTCTTGATTTCTCCTACACCTTTTGTTTTGTTTTAAACTTGAGGTTCTTTTTCTTTGTGAAATTTTATTTTATATGCTGTTATAGTGTGTGAGGAACAACTGTGCTTGCCAAAGTTATTTACTACTCATGTTTTTGCTTTTTTCACTAACTTGAAAGCAAGGAAGATAAAACCTTGAGGTTTCTTTCCCCTCTAGCATCCAGTTGTGTAACTGAATGACAGTCTTGCACTATTCTGCAGCAACTTTATATAGTTCACCAGGACAGACATTCCACATTCCTACCCGCTTGTGCCTCTTGTAATGCTCAAAGCAAGGACTAAATTTTAAAACAAATACATACTTTTCTGGTTAAGAAAAAACTTAGGTGTTTAAGGCATTATTATTCTTTCAATTTAATTCTAAGTAACAGTGTTCTTCACGCATACTCTTTACTTAAGATATGTTCACAAGAAAATATAGGTTAAGCAATGAAATGCTATGCAACCCACATGCATTGCTACAAGGAGAACATTAATCTCTTCCTGCTCTTATTAAGAATTGTCACATTCTCAGACAGGCCAAGGAAAGCTTGGAATTCATGAGATACTTTTGCATGTATGACTTTTAAAAAGATTTAATATAAAGTGCACATGATGGTTCCTTTTCCTCAAACCATCATTAATTTGTGAAATTCAGCCACAAGATGTGATTATAGCCATTCATTTAGATGACTTTCCAAGGAGATTAGACACATTAATAGAGGATATGCGTCAACAGTTGTTGGCCATTATATCTGAATGGATCTTCAAGGTTCACATTGAGTTTACCTCTGAATTCCAGATGTTCTTATTAGATCCCCTTAAGCTGACACCATACTAAATAGACTTTAGGTCTGATCCAGTAAACCTCCTTTTACCATTTTAAATTGATTTTCAGCCTCATCTTCCCAACAGAATTCAGTAACGTCCATTAGTCTGCTCCCTGAACAGCCACTTAGGAAACAATTGTTAATCATTGGGCCATATGGTAAATCTCTAGGAGCTTAATTTGTGAGAGAAGATGAGATTTGGGGAGTTTCATTTAGGGTTTAATTTTATCTGCTTTCAGGATTTCAGGATTTGTCTTTGCATGTAAATACTTATTTCTTTTAAAGAGTATACAGTACTTTCCATCATTAAACAAAATCAAAATCACTTAAAATATATAAAACACATAGAAAAAGAATCCAAATCACTGAGATATTTTTTTTAATGTAACCTAGCAGTGTCATCTGTCACAATCTATGTTCTGGCCACCACAGGTAGCCCTTGATGTCAAGTACCAGACAGCAGTAAAGGTGGACATCCCTTTTTCCTTCAGGAACACTTTTAGTACAACACTGAACCAGCAGTGCCCTGTCTGAAGCACTGGATGAGGTTGCAACTAGAGATGGGGAAACAAATATGAATATCCCTATCCCAGGTGCACCGCCAGCATCCTGCTCTTCCTGCCAATCATGGAAGTAGCTCCGCCGTCTCCCTGCTCTGCTGGCCACTCCAGGCAGGAGGCGGAAGGACAAGTCTCCCTGCATGGCTGCTGAGTGACCAGCCAAGCAGGGAGACAGTGGAGCTACTTCTACGATTGGCAGGAAGAGCATCCCAGGACCCTGGAGGTGTGGCAACATGTGAGTGGACAGGCCGGTTCTAAGGGCCAGACCCTCATTAGGTGCACCTGAGACATATTTATTTATGAATACGAATATCCCTATCTCTAGTTGCAAGCATTTTGGTTTTCATCTGTGCTAAAAGTATTCCTGACAAATAATGGCAGTGGCTTCAGCTTCACCTTGTATTTCTCTTCATAGCATTAGGTCAAGAGCTGTCAACTTCCTGCTATAATAAAAATGTATTGAAAACAAGAATGAGATGCTAATGGCTTGTGGAAACCACAGTAGGCCCTAGTATTTGCATGCTGAGTACTGCTATCAGGCCTGTTAAGGACCTAGGGATAGGCATCTTGATAGGACTCCAATAAAATGCATGTTCTTGAATTGTTTTTATGCTTTTTACGTAGGTTTAACGATTCTGCTGATCATGTAACATTATCTTTGTAACATGCATTTCCCCATAAATCTCTGTCTCCTTATTCCAGGGAGCTGTTCTTAAACCAGAACTAAAACGTGATCCAGTCAGCACACGAGTAAAGTTAAAGATTGTCCCTCATCTTCTGCGTTCCAGGCAAGCTGCAGAAACATTTCCTGCAAATATTCAGGTAATGTTCTCTCATTCACAGTGATGCCGTTTTCATCTAGGTTGCAGCACGTGGATAATTGTAGCAATAGCACAAGTGAATACCAAAGTTTAGGATATATTTTATACATACTCTTTTATTTTAGACCTTGTTTTTCACAAATGATTATTGATACTCATTATAAGTTGAAAGGATGTTAACTTTTACTGGGATGTAGAAAATTTGAAAGGAAAACCTATGTAATCCAGCAGTGGGCTTCTCATAGTTGCCAGTTGAATCAATAGGATGTTGTTAAGTCAGCACTCACATAATATCAGCTGATTCAGTGGATCTATGAAGTTGGTTTTGGGACTAACTTTGGATTAGGTTTATGCTTACCATTGTAGGGGTTGCGATAACTGTGGAAGAGAATCTGAAATAGTTATTCTAATTATTCTTTTTATTCTTCTAGGTGGTCTATGATGGGCTGTTTGGTGCAAACACCAATGCAAAACTGAGAACCTTGTCTCTTCAATTTGTGCATCATATTTGTGTAATGTAAGTTATTAAATATTATTTATGGCATCATATGTACAAATGTAACCTTTATCAAGCTATACTTCAGTAATTTCATGGCGAATTGCATGCAGAATTGAGCCAGATGTAGGTTTATGTTTTGTGGAGTTAAGAAGAGCCATGTTGGATCAGACCAGAGAGTAACACAATGAAGTTATGCCACTGGAAAAGAAGAACAAGTACTCTCTTAAAAATGGCAGCAGTGAAAATAATAAAATCATTACAAGCATTATCATGTAAATATTTTCTTTTCATTGCCTGTCAGAAACCTTCTTTTTAAGTGCCTGTCAAAAGCTGCCCTTTTTAAAAATAAATTACATGTTTATTCTTCTGTTTATTGAATTTCAGTTGCCCTGATAGTAAGATAAAGCCATTAGGCCCAATGCTTCTGAATGGACTAACAAAACTTATTAATGAATATAAAGAGGTGAGTTTAAAGGATCCTTCCAAACAGTGACTCTTTTTATCTGGGGTTAGTTGGTATTTTATTCAAATGAGCTATGGAATGTATAATGGCTAATACTTATAAAGAAAAGATGTGGAATGGGCAACACAGTGGTCATCTGTGAGCAATCATATCCTAACTTTACTTATGGTATGTATATTTTAATGCACTCTGATACAGTTTGCTTGCTCTTTTTTAACCTCATCTTTTCTGCAAGTAGGGAAACAAGGCAGCAAACTGCATCTACCTATATACAGTTTATCACAGAAGTGAGTACACCCCCTCACATTGCATAAATATTTTAGTATATCTTTTCATGTGACAACACTGAAGAAATGACACTTGGCTACAATGTAAAGCAGTGAGTATACAGCTTGTATAACAGTGTAAATGTGTTGTCCCCTCAAAATAACGCAACACACAGCCATTAATATCTAAACCGCTGGCAACAAAAGTGAGTACACCCCTAAGTGACAATGTCCAAACTGGGCCCAAGTAGCCATTTTCCCTTCCTGGTGGTGGCATGAGACCCGTTAGTGTCGCAAGTCTCAGGTGTGAAGCAGGTGTTATTGCTCTCACTCTCTCAGACTGGTCACTGGAAGTTCCACATGGCACCTCATGGTAATGAACTATCTGAGGATCTGAACAAACGAATTGTTGCTCTACATAAAGATGGCCTAGGCTATAAGATTGCCAAAAACCTGAAACTGAGCTTCAGCACAGTGGCCAAGACCATACAGCAGTTTAACAGGACAGGTTCCACTCAGAACAGGCCTCACCATGGTTGACCAAAGAAGTTGAGTGTCCGTTCTCAGCGTCATATCCAGAGGTTGGCTTTGGGAAATAGACGTATGAGTGCTGCCAGCATTGCTGCAGAAGTTGAAGGGGTGGGGGGTCAGCCTGTCAGTGCTCAGACCATATGCCGCACACTGCATCAAATTGGTCTCCAGGGCTGTCGTCCCAGAAGGAAGCCTCTTCTAAAGATGATGCACAAGAAAGCCCGCATATGGTTTGCTGCAAACAAGCAGACTAAGGACATGGGTTTCTAGAACCATGTCCTGTGGTCCAGTGAGACCAAGATAAACTTACTTGGTTCAGATGGTGTCAAGCGTGTGTGGCGGCAACCAGGTGAGGAGTACAAAGACAAGTGTGTCATGCCTACAGTCAAGCATGGTGGCGGGAGTGTCATGGTCTGGGGCTGCATGAGTGCTGCCAGCACTGGGGAGCTACAGTTCATTGAGGGAGCCATGAATGCCAACATGTACTGTGACAAACTGAAGCAGAGCATGATCCCCTCCCTTCAGAGACTGGGCCGCAGGGCAGTATTCCAACATGATAACGACCCCAAACACACCTCCAAAGCAACCACTGCCTTGCTAAAGAAGCTGAGGGTAAAGGTGATGGACTGTCCAAGCATGTCTCCAGACCTAAACCCTATTGAGCATCTGTGGGGCATCCTGAAACAGAAGGTGGAGGTGGCCAAGGTCTCTAACATCCACCAGCTCTGTGATGTCATCATGGAGGACTGGAAGAGGACTCCAGTGGCAATCTGTGAAGCTCTGGTGAACTCTATGCCCTAGAGGGTTAAGGCAGTGCTGGAAAATAATGGTGGCCACACAAAATATTGACACTTTGTGCCCAATTTGGACATTGTCATTTAGGGGTGTACTCACTTTTGTTGCCAGCGGTTTAGACATTAATGGCTGCGTGTTGCGTTATTTTGAGGGGACAGCACATTTACACTGTTAGACAAGCTGTATACTCACTGCTTTACATTGTAGCCAAGTGTCATTTCTTCAGTGTTGTCACATGAAAAGATATACTAAAATATTTATCAAATGTGAGGGGGTGTACTCACTTCTGTGATATACTGTAGCTTCCTGTTGCGTCCAGACCCTTAAAACTATAATTTATGGTTTTCAGACAAGTCAGAATTTTAAAGTTATGATTTGAAGCAGTAAAAGCAGTTGCACCTGAGCAGGCCCAAGCATACTTGAGAGCGATGCTAGTCAATTCTCACCCAAGGGTTTGGGTTGTTGGTGGAAGCAGATGCAAAGTCCAGGATCCAGTGGTGTCATTTCACTGATGGAGCTACTTCTGTGAGCAAGGAGAAGATGCTTTCCTTCCCACTTGCATCCCTCTGCCCTCCCAAAAATGGCTCTAGAGGGCTGGGAAACTACTTGAGCCATTTTTGGATAGTATATGGAACTTCATAGGAGAGGGAAGGGGAAGAAAATCCCATGGCATGCTCTAAGTATTTGCTATCATGACTTCTGATGGAGGCTGAAGCCAAGCATAGGTTGATAGCTGTATATTATGTGAGCCACATGGCATATTTAATGTTTTCTGGACACAGTGATACTGAGGGAGACATTGGAGGAGATGGATGTAAAATTTGAGTATGCAGTTTGAATAGGTTTTATTCACATAAAAAATTATAAAATGTAGACCCATATTGTGCTATCAGTTTGCAGATTATATCTGGATATTTGATGCTAAAGTCTATGTGGTTTTTGAAGTTGTAATTTGCTCCACTGAATCTGCAACAGTATCATACTTGCCAAGGCTCCTTTCCCTCCTGGAAAATTAAAATTGAAAGAGCGGAGTATTTTTACTGGCATATATAGTCATTTTTCAGCTCTGCATTTATACTATAATCCCTTATGTTTTTCATCTTCCAGGAGATGCTTATTATATCGAAACATTTGTGTCATAGAAAAATATTTTATTAGGACAAATAGGGGAAGGAATATATAGTACAAAATGCAATTATCAGTGATAAATGAGGAACATCTGAGCATGTATTTTTTCCTCTCATGGCTCTTTCTACTGATGTTCTTGTGTTTTTTTCTTAATAATTGAAGGACCCCAAGTTACTCTCCATGGCCTACTCAGCTGTTGGAAAGCTTTCCAGGTAACAGAAACACATTTAATCTCTTGAGATAATCAGTTGACTATCCAAAGCAAGTTTTACTTGTTAGTAGGCAAGTTAATGGAGCACACCACATGCAGTTTGTAATGAAATGAGTACTATTGTTTGACAACTCTGGAACTGTTAAATCAGAAGAGGGGTGTATTGGAATACAATCCATTTAAAAAGGACGTATCAAGTTGAAATGATTTGTTCTCTTTATAATTTAAAAATTATTGGGATTATTGTATTTAGCCAATTTTGATTGCATTGTCCTAAAAAGTGGCCTATAAAATCTTTACATAACTAAAACATAAATCTGACTAGTAATAGCAGGTTAAGTTATGGACAGTTAGAAAAATCACTGCTATAATGTGTGAATAATTTCAAGAGTCTAAACCACTTTACAAGTGCCATTTGTCGTTAATGTTAATACTAGTATTTTCTGGAGAGATTATCTGCGGGATATATATTTTGCTTTTCTCTCAGAAGTTGTTCTTTTAACACATCGAGTTTCCTCATTTCAGCCGGATACCTCAGCTCTTCACCAAGGACTTGGCACTGGTTCAGCAGTTTTTTGAAGCTCTTTCTAAGGTTGGTGATTGTTATTTATTTATTTATTTATTTATTTATTTATTTATTTATTTATTTGGCCATGGAAGTGATTGGTCTAGGTGCTCATTGTCTCTGGGTTTCATACTAGATACTAATGGATATGTCTTATTTCAGGAAGACCCTGATACCAGACTTGCTATTCAAGAGGCATTGTCTATGATGGTTGGAGCCTACACGAGTTTAGAAGGTGCACCGCGAACTCTTATGGAGGCACTTGTGGCCTCTAACCTAATTAAGGTACATTAAAGAAGACTGATTATCTTTTCATGTTAATGCTTTCCATATGGAAAGACATAGGTAGTATTCTTCCTAATAATGACTATTGTGTTGGGTTCTATTTTATTTCTGTATACAGTATTTGCCTTTTGATTGCATAAAGCAAAAACACAGGGCGTTATCCAAGAGGATGCCAGAATGATCTGATTTGCAGATAATCTCATACTGGAAATTTAAAAGTAGTGTCTGAGACTACAGGCCTTTGTAGTAGCTAAGGGGATCTGGTTACTCAGATTGCCTTTAGCTGCCATTGGCTAAAATCCAGTTGTAAAGCATAACTAGAATAGGCCTATTGAATCAGTGGAACTAATGGAAGAGTTGACTTGCCAGATCCCCACTGATTCAATAGGCTTACTCCAATTGTGTTTTACAACAGGATTTCAGCCGATGGATGTGTTGTTCTATAAGGATAGAAGTTTAGCTGCTCTGAAAATCTTGGGAAAGGAAGTATAAAACAAGTTGGGGTTACCTATGAGAGGGAATTAATTAATATGAAGTGATAGGAGTATGAACAGAAAAAGAAAGGAGGTCAGGAGAGGGGGGAATGTTGCCGGTGGCTAAAGCTGCCCAAGTGAAGAAGGTAGGGTTTCCATATTAGATAGACAAGAGCTTTCTTTCCAAGTTGCAGTTTGAAAATATATCTTTTGATGCTAGACATTGGATGTTGTACTTGTGCTACTCATTTTGGTCCATCACCTCTGTACTGTATTGGTTGAAATGATACTGTCTTGGTTGTTCAACAGTTAAATTTTTACTCCGCAAAAGGAGGAAAGGAGCTGAAGACATGGCAGTTTTTGGTATCTTCACATATCAATAATACTGACTCTTCTGAATTTTGAAATGACTTTGTTCTATGAGCTTTACTTTAAATTTTGTGGTCAGTATTCTAGTTAGCTTCCACTGTGAATGAAGTCCTGTCAGTAATATGAGGTTTTGTTGTCTGAGCAAGTGTTGTGAAAGCAGAAGGCAGGTATTCTTCCTGGAGGTCACTGCTTGTGCAGTGGCAGCTAGAGATGGGAGCTTGCTGCAGATCAGCAAGTCAGTATGGTTCAGCCAACTGGGCCCACAGGTGTTGTTTGCGTGTCTGGGATTCCTTGCCCTGCCTCCTTCAGCAGCTGCCCAATGAGAGGAGGAGGTGGGGCGCGGAATCCAGGGCATGCATGCAACACCGGTGGGCCCAATCAGCTGAACTGTACCGAACTGCTGAATTGTGGTAAGTGCCCATCTCTAATGGCAACACTTCTGGAGGCAGCACAATTTCATGTTACTGTTGTGGTGGAATTTTCCCCTCAGTGGAGGCTCAGTATAATTTTATTTAGTGTTCTTTTCTGTAAATTACTTTCTGTCAGCTGGCTGGTAGAGTCTGCATTTTAAAACTAGCTTTGAGTCTCTGCTGAATGCTTCTTTTCTCTTTTATTTTTTAAGCCTCAAGTCCAAGTACGTCAGGTGGCTGTAAAGTTTGCAAGCACAGTGTTCCCTTCAGATCACATTCCTTCAAGATACTTACTGCTTTTAGCTGCAGGAGATCCGTAAGTCTAATAGGATGGAGGGGATGAGATATAACGGATAGGAACAGGAGTAGCTATACACAACTGCACTTGATTGTGACGTAGGATCGTTAATCAAGAGCTTGTAGTTGGTATGGTTTCAGTCAGTTTATCTTGCATTGCCCTTCACTGTCCTTTGTCATGAGCTTCACATCTACTAAGAAGTTATGACCACCAGTAGCTGATAGACAGCTTTATGAATTTGTCTAATCACTTAAAAAAACTTTCAGAGTTATTAATTATCACCACCTTATATGGTGGTGAATTCCATGGCTTAATTGTGCCTTATCTAAAGAGGACTGTCCTGAATTTTTTGCCCATCATTTTCATTCAGTGACCCTTAGTTCTATAGTTATGAGAAAGCATTCACCATATTTTTTGTGCCATTGCACCAATTCCCATGTAGTGTTAAAGCCACATGGCATATGGAATGTGCCCACACAAAGCACTGGGCTCCGGAATGCCTCTTCATCTCTCCCCTCTTTCAGTTTTGGTATGAGATATGTACTATAAATTAGAATTTAGACTTTGTTTTTTTAATAAGTGACCAGTTTGTTGGTACAAACACTCCAGGACTTGTGGTTTAAAAGAAACACTGGACAATTTGTATGCATATCAACCCCAAATCTTACAGTATTTTCATTATTTGTTTATGAACTAGCATTTCTTTTAAACCACAGGTTTGATTCACACATAATGATAAGCCTACAATCTGATGAAATGAAAGTAAATTTGAATTTGTTGGTTATGTGAGAGTTCTGTATATATGTGTGCAAACCCTTTTTTCTTTCTTTTTCTTTCCTTTTTTGAAGGCGGGAGGAGGTACATGGAGAAGCACAACGTGCACTGAGAACATTTCCGGGTAAAAATGAAAAAGAAAGTGCTGGTAAACAGATGCCTTCCTTCCCAGAGATGGTCCAGTATATTCAAGAGAAGGTACAGAACGTGGCTTAAATATCACTGATTATTATGGCAATGTCTATGTGGGGTTTAGTCATAAATCACATGATCTGAAGGCACAACATCTCAAATTCAAGTCTTGCTCTGTATGCTGCATGGATGGGAAGAGGTTTTGGCAAATAATATATGAACTCTGTGAGTGGTTTGAAGGAGAGTTGGTTATAAGAATAAATTTGAGGCACAAGCTTACATAATACCGATAAAATTCAGTGGGTTTTTTTTCCAGTTGTGTGTGCTCTGTAGTAAGTAAAGATATATTGGGAAGAACAACATTTTGATGGGATTGTTAGGGGACAAAAACAGATCAAGCTGGAATTGCTGAGGTCATATTTGTATCTGGCTGTGGAGCCAGAGGTTGAGTTCAATTCCCTACTGTGCCTCCTTGACAAGGGTTGGACTTGGTGATCCATAGGGTCCCTTCCAGATTAAGATAAAGATATTTTATTTTAAAAAATGAGGAGAACCAGATCTATGTAGAATAAGATATAGAGTGGGGATTAGCACTATTACAAATGCCCCCCCCCCCCATTCACACATCTCCAGCTTCTGAGCTGAAGAGTTGGTAATAAAGACACATCACCTTCAATTCAAAATTTGGGACTGAGATTAGTTTCCATAGTAACCCCAAAGGAAAGGAAATAATACATTTGATGTTAACAATTTTTGTCTGGTTTAATTCATGTAAGACTTTTCAGGGACAACGTATTTAGATGAAAATATGCAAAATGTTTCTTGTAATCATTAAGAAGGTAGAGTTGTGAGCACTATAAAAAGGGCAAGTGAGCATGAGAGACAAGAGTAATGTATTCCAGCCTCTTTGACTCATTTGGTATGTGACTGTGAACAGTAGATGTACTTGGCATTAAAATAAATGCTTAAGAAGAGGCCTGTGGGCAGTTTGTTTTAGTGAGATGTGAAGCGTATTGCACACAGGTCCATGGTTAGTTAGGATCACTATGCATAAAGCTAATATTCCCTGATTTCAAGAGAAGACTTTGAGGATGATCAGAGTTTCTAGCAACTTTAGAAATGGCAGCCACATGATCCTGCTTCCCATCAGTGCAAGTCTTAGGTAGTGCTAAGCAATAATTTCTAATCACACTGGAGATATGATATATTTGTGGAATTGGATTGTTGAGCCACATGGTGTCTGAATCTCTGACATATGTTTTTGTTTACCGTAGGCCTCTCACAGAATGAAAACTCCTGCTAAATATATGACTGGGACTACAGTCATGCCTTTTAACCCAGCTACTTTTGGAGAGGTATGTGTATTAGCCAATGTGGTGTAATGGATAGAATGATTTACTAGGGACACAGTAGACCTGGGTTCAAAACCCTGCTTGGCTGTGGAAAACTCACAGGAGATGACAATGGTAAAACTAATATCTCGCATAGCTTGAAAGCTCATCATCTGATACGACTTGACAGCACATAACACACTTGTATTAATACTACCTCAAAGAAAGTCATACTTGACTAGTTTTAGTCATGTTAGTCTGTGCTAACATATCAGGCCAAAAAAAAATAAAAAAAAAAATAAAGAAGACAAAAACGTGGTGGTACCTTAAAGACTAACTGCTAAGATTTTAGATTGTGCAGAATAGACTCACAATGAGATTGAGAGAGAAAGAAGATTCAGAATACTTTAATACGTGGAATTTGTTCTACAAATAACTAGAAGATCGGAGAAGGGATTAAATCACCAAGACACGAAAATAGATAATTATAAGTAAACCCATGTAACACGATGTTTAACAAGCACGAATTGAATGTAGATATAGTGAAAAAAATAAAATGTTATATATATATATATATATATATATATAAAAGACTAACTGCTATATTTTAAGATGAACATTCGTGGACAAGTCCACTTCCTCAGACTTGTTCATGAAAGCTTATATTAAAACATAGCCGTTAGTCTTTAAGATACCACAATGTTTTTGTGTTCTGTATTTTTTATTTTTTGTTTTGTTTTGGCCTAGTATACTTGACTTGATCATCCTGATGTGAAAACTTCATGATATAATAAAATACTGTGTTCGTTGCAGCAACCAGAAGTATTAGAGAGCATGGAAATGTTGCTTTAGTTTCGGCAAATTGTAAAAAAAAAGCTTCCACTATTATAAACCTCAAAATTCTATCACTTATAAAAACCAGTTGGCATCCTGGAAATTATACATTTCCAGACTTACAGGCAGAAAATTTCTATCTTGGCCCCTTTTATCCAATATTTCTGCCAAAATTGTTGAAAACTACCCATGTATTTCATTCAGCTTTGTCAAGGAAAGGTGTATTTCATTGGTTTAGTGATGTTCTATACAGAGGTTAAAAAGTTTTTATGCCCCATCATTTCTAGTCCCAGCTATTCTATTCTGCCCATCTAGAATTTGGCTTGAAAACCAGAAGTATGGGTATGTGTGGGTAAGTTGTAAGCAAGCAAGCACACTTTGTAGCACTGAGCTTTGTTCCTGATCACGAGAAGTCTGTTAAATCTTTAGCCTTAGCTACCAGTTTCTTCCCCTTCACGGATTGCTGCCTTGTCATGGCGAAGGGGCTTGAGTAATTCAGAGAAGCTATGGGCTATGCCGTGCAGGGACACCCAAGACGGACAGGTCATAGTGGAGAGTTCTGACTAAACGCGATCCACCTGGAGCAGGAACTGGCAAGCCACTCCAGTATCTTTGCCAAGAAAACTCCATGAACAGAAACAAAAGGCTAAAAAATATGATGCTGGAAGATGAGCCCCTCAGGTCAGAAGGCGTCCAACATGCTACTGAGGAAGAGCGGAGGACAAGTACAAGTAGCTCCAGAGCTAATGAAGTGGTTGGGCCAAAGCCGAAAGGATGCTCAGCTGCGGACACGCCTGGAAGTGAAAGGATAGTCCGATGCTGCAAAGAAAAATACTGCATAGGAACCTGGAATGTAAGATCTATGAACCTTGGTAAGCTGGATGTGGTCAAACAGGAGATGGCAAGAATCAACATTGACATCCTGGTTTAGTTGCAGTGAACTAAAATGGCGGGAATGGGCGAATTCAATTCAGACTATTATCATATCTACTATTGTGGGCAAGAATCCCATATAAGAAATGGAGTAGCCCTCATAGCCAACAAAAGAGTGGGAAAAGCTGTACTGGGATACAATCTCAAAAATGATAGAATTATTTCAATACGAATCCAAGGCAGACCTTTCAACATCACAGTAATCCAAGTTTATGCCCCAACCACCGATGCTGAAGAGGCTGAAATTGACCAATTCTGTGAAGAATTACAACACCTTCTAGAACGGACACCAAAGAAAGATGTTCTTCTCATTATAGGGGACTGGAATGCTAAAGTAGGGAGTCAAGAGATAAAAGGAACAACAGGTAAGTTTGGCCTTGGAGTTCAAAACGAAGCAGGGCAAAGGCTAATAGAGTTTTGTCAAGAGAACAAGCTGGTCATCACAAACACTCTTTTCCAACAACACAAGAGGCGACTCTACACATGGACATCAGCAGATGGGCAATACCGAAATCAGATTGATTATGTTCTCTGCAGCCAAAGATGGAGAAGCTCTATACAGTCAGCAAAAACAAGACCTGGAGCTGATTGTGGCTCTGATCATCAGCTTCTTATAGCAAAACTCAAGCTTAAACTGAAGAAAGTAGGAAAAACCACTGGGCTAGTAAGGTATAATCTAAACCAAATCCCTTATGAATACACAGTGGAAGTGAAGAACAGATTTAAGGAACTAGATTTGGTGGACAGAGTGCCTGAAGAACTATGGATGGAGGCTCGTAACATTGTACAGGAGGCAGCAACAAAAACCAACCCAAAGAAATGGAAATGCAAGAAAGCAAAGTGGCTGTCCAACGAGGCCTTACAAATAGCAGAGAAGAGAAGGGAAACAAAATGCAAGGGAGATAGGGAAAGTTACAGAAAATGGAATGCAGACTTCCAAAGAATAGCAAGGAGAGACAAGAGGGCCTTCTTAAATGAACAGTGCAAAGAAATAGAGGAAAATAATAGAAAGGGAAAAAACAGAGATCTGCTCAAGAAAATTGGAGATATTAAATGAACCTTTTGTGCAAAGATGGACATGATAAAGGACAAAAATGGCAGGGACCTCACAGAAGCAGAAGACATCAAGAAGAGTTGGCAAGAATACACAGAGGAATTATACCAGAAAGATTTGGATGTCCCGGACAACCCAGATAGTGTGGTTGCTGACCTTGAGCCAGACATCCTGGAGAGGGAAGTCAAGTGGGCCTTAGAAAGCATGGCTAACAAGTCCAGTGGAGGTGATGGCATTCCAGTGGAACTATTTAAAATCTTAAAAGATGACGCTGTTAAGGTGCTACACTCAATATGCCAGCAAGTTTGGAAAACTCAGCAGTGGCCACAGGATTGGAAAAATCAGTCTACATCCCAATCCCAAAGAAGGGCAGTGCCAAAGAATGCTCCAACTTACCGTAGAATTGCACTCATTTCACACGCTAGCAAGGTTATGCTCAAAATCCTACAAGGTAGGCTTCAGCAGTATGTGGACCGAGAACTCCCAGAAGTACAAGCTGGATTTCGAAGGGGCAGAGGAACTAGAGACCAAATTGCTAACATGCGCTGGATTATGGAGAAAGCCAGAGAGTTCCAGAAAAACATCTACTTCAGCCTCATTGACTACGCAAAAGCCTTTGACTGTGTGGACCACAACAAACTATGGCAAGTTCTTAAAGAAATGGGAGTGCCTGACCACCTTATCTATCTCCTGAGAAATCTATATGTGGGACAGGAAGCAACAGTTAGAACTGGATATGGAACAACTGATTGGTTCAAACTTGGGAAAGGAGTACGACAAGGCTGTATATTGTCTCCCTGCTTATTTAACTTATATGCAGAATACATCATGCGAAAGGCTGGACTGGATGAATCCCAAGCCGGAATTCAGATTGCCGGAAGAAATATCAGCAATCTAAGATATGCAGATGATACCACTCTGATGGCAGAAAGTGAGGAGGAATTAAAGAACCTCTTAACGAGGGTGAAAGAGGAGAGTGCCAAAAATGGTCTGAAGCTCAACATCAAAAAAACGAAGATCATGGCCACTGGTCTCATCACCTCCTGGCAAATAGAAGGGGAAGATATGGAGGCGGTGACAGATTTTACTTTCTTGGGCTCCATGATCACTGGAGATGGTGACAGCAGCCACAAAATTAAAAGACGCCTGCTTCTTGGGAGGAAAGCGATGACAAACCTAGACAGCATCTTAAAAAGCAGAGACATCACCTTGCCGACAAAGGTCCGCATAGTCAAAGCTATGGTTTTTCCAGTAGCAATGTATGGAAGTGAGAGTTGGACCATAAAGAAGGCTGACCGCCGAAGAATTGATGCTTTTGAATTGTGCTGCTGGAGGAGACTCTTGAGAGTCCCCTGGACTGCAAAGAGAACAAACCTATCCATTTTGAAAGAAATCAACCCTGAGTGTTCACTAGAAGGACAGATCCTGAAGCTGAGGCTTCAATACTTTGGCCATCTCATGAGAAGAGAAGACTCCGTGGAAAAGACCCTGATGTTGGGAAAGTGTGAGGGCAAGAGGAGAAGGGGACGACAGAGGACGAGATGGTTGGACAGTGTCATCGAAGCTACCAACATGAATTTGACCCAACTCCGGGAGGCAGTGGAAGACAGGAGGGCCTGGTGTGCTCTGGTCCATGGGGTCACAAAGAGTCGGACACGACTTAACGACTAAACAACAACAACCAGTTTCTTGGCTTTGAAGAGGAGAAATCAACATGAGAAAGCTCTAGTTATTGTCTTAATCTAACAAAGTTTGTTGTTTGATAATTGAATACAGTCTTCTCCCATATCTGCTTGAAATGTATGACAGGCCTCCTCTAGATTCGCTTGCTGGGTTTTTAGGTGGGTGGTGACTGGCAGGGCGGAGCAGAAAGACACCTTTTTTCAGTGATGGCATTCGGTTTCTGGAATGGTTTTCCCCAGCATGTCAGAGAGGCACAAAACATTTCTGTGATTCATGGGACAGGCGATGCCTTTCCTAATCTCCAGGGCTTTTAGTGGCTTTTTTGAAGTTTATAGCTATCTGTGGTTTGTTGAGTACTGTTTCAACTGTATAATTTTATTAATTGTATTAGTCCTGTCTGTGTAGTTTTAATTTTTTGTGTCGGTTTTGTTAAAATAATCTGCTTGTTCTTACTATTTTCATATTCTTTACAAACTGTTCTGTATACTATTTCTATAGAAACAGCTGAGAAATATTTTAGATAAATACTCAGTGGGTTAACCAGTCAGTGTCTCGTTATTTTCACTGTCTGTGTTGTGCAGTATGTTAGTTTCACTTGAGATAATAAACACAGTACACAATCTCTTTTCAAAGTTTGCACTGAGAAAACATTTGAGAAAAGTAATGTTTTCTGATCAAATAGCAGGAACTACAATATTGTATTGGGCCTATAATCTTGCTACCTAACAATCCTAAGGTTTCTTGTCTTTTCTTTAAAGATAAGATTTTCAAACCCTTATGGTTTTTAAAAAGTATCCTTGAAGGCATGTGGAAAAGGCTTGACAAAAATCTCATAAAGTGGAGGGCTTCTTTTCTCTTTATGATGATTATAAACAGAATTAACTCAAAACAGTTATTTTGAAAAACTTTACAAAAGGGGAAAATATGCAATATAATTTTGTGTGAGAATTCAGTTTTTCTTGATAATATATTACACATTCCCCTCTTATCTCACATACAAAGCGTGCTTTGCTTTTGTGGTCTCTGTGAATTAGTAGTAACATTCCCAATTAAAAATTTGGACAAAAATGTTGTTCAGTTTTGCTTAATTCATTTTTGTAATAAGTTTAGATCTGGTGCATGCCTCTCATACTTCATAGCAATTAGCTCTCAGAGCTATATGATCTAGCATGTTGCAGTTCCTTCTAGAAGACACAGAGCAGTAATTTAAAAAAATTAATGTGTGAGAGACAGCACAATGCATTTGCAAAATGACTGAGTTATTAGTAAGAGCCTTGTGGCACAGTGGTTAAACTGCTGTACTGCAGCCAAAACTGTGCTCACGACCCGGGGTTCAATCCCAGGTAGCCGACTCAAGGTCGACTCAGCCTTCTATCCTTCCGAGGTCAGTAAAATGAGTACCCAGCTCGCTGGGGGGCCAGTGTGTAGCCTGCGTAATTAACTTGTAAACCGCCCAGAGAGTGCTTGAAGCGCTATGGGGCGGTATATAAGCAGCACGCTTTTGCTTTATGGATCTTCTTTCAGTGTGCCTCAACTGTGAATGTGTGAGGTGGCATTACCAGATAGTTCTCTGTGTCAGCCACCCAAACCCCTTCGATCTGCAACATTGGCATAATTACATAGGGCTGACCTTACAGAGTGGCTCTAAAAAAGAGCAGAAGAATCTGTGCGAGAAGTTTTGAATCTCCAGAATAGTATAGCAATACAAGGTGGTATTGAATCAGGAATAGTGATCGAGATAATCAGGCGAAACACCTTGTTACTGATACAGATGGATGTTTGCTCTGCTGAGGAGTTTCCTTTGTAACTTTCATGTATTTTTCTTCTCTGCTTAGATAGTCCTGTACCTTCGGATGTGTCTTGCTCATAGTGCTGGTGTGGTGCCCACCTCTCAGAGCTTAGCAGATATGCAGGATCATGCCCCTGCCATTGGCCGTTACATAAGAAACCTGTTGTCTGGACATGTCATAACGTCCTCATCCTCAAAGGGTGGTGAAAGCAACCCTGTACAGATCTATATAAGTCTTTTGCAGCAGCTACTCTCTGGTGTTGGAGGTAAGAAACCATGAGTCATAAAGCTGAAAGATAGCACTCTTTTTCTCTCTCACTGATTTCATAAAGTTGCTGCCTGACCAGATATTTAGTGTGCTTGTTCAAAAGGTGAATTAATTGATAGGCACGGTCACTTCATCAAGTGTGGGGAAGTGCACTTCTTAAGAACATGCATACTGAAGTCTGGTACTCTCTTTTCATTAACGAACCAGGTACCTCTGTATATGGAAGTTCCATCTAGCTGCTGTCATGACTTATAACCACTGGTGGACTCCATTCTTCATGATTTTACCCCCTGTCCTTTTAAAATAGCTGATTTTAGATCATTATCGTCATTTTGCTTTATGGAGTTCCATGGAATGTATATATTTACAAAAACTACTTCCATCCCACCATGTATTTGAAAATTTGAGAGCAGGATACAGGCAATAGAACGATGGAAGCTATTCAAAATAACTAGAACAAAACAGTCCAGCAAACCAGAGACAAGCTATGATAACTGAGCCCTGGATGTTTAAATTTATCCAGTTTTTAATTTCATGCCCAAATGAGGCCAATATTTGCACCATTTGGGCTTCCAAAGGGAGAGTGTTATTAGTTTAATTTCCCATTCTCATTTGAAATTATTTTGGTCAAAGAATGTCGCAAGTACACCTAGCTTTACTTTGTGAGCTAGGTAGTATCATATGCCATGGGGAATGTGGACGGGTCTAATTCATGGGTGTCTGCAGGGAGGAAAGTCACTCCCCAAATACGTAACCCTCAAATTGGTGTTACTGCAATGTACAAAGATAGACTGGGTTGTAGTGTTCCATGCTATATTTGCAAATCACATTCACATCATGAGGCCGCTCCTACCACCCCATTCCTACAAATGTCCTTGGTGTAATTTGCAAAGAAAAGTATTTAGGACTGAGATTTGGGCTATTTTCTTTTTTGGAATTCATTTTGGAAATGCTGAGTTTTAATTCCTGTTAAAAAACATTTCTCATCTTGCATTCCAAATGACATAAGCTGTTTCCCTTTGTGTTTCCACTGTTCAGCATGTATGTATTCCATTGCCTCCAACATCTTAGGCTTTTCTCATTCCCACCCCCCCCCCCCCTTACATAACTTCCTCTCATCACAGCGACACCGGAAGTGGCATCACTTCCAGTATCGCGGGATTTCGGCAGCTGTGCCTCTCATTCTTCCATCTTTCCTCCTTTTGGTTTCTGTGTGGGTGAGTTGATAGTGTGGCTTGGCTTGCTATCTTGTCATGGAGCTTTTGAATTATATTCAACTTCATATCTTACTTTCAGAGGGGAAACTGACATCCAATTAGGCAATGCTTCCCCCTCCCCAACAATTGACAGCATTTTTATGAATGATCAAACTCCTCATACTATTGTTGATTTCACCAATTATAGTAGCTTATACCAAAACAGTTTTATCTCAAAATGAAATAAATTTGACCTTGATAGGACAGTTTTTCGTAGGCTCTAGAGATGAGTAATCTGCATTAGCCTGTGGACTGCATTTCCCTCTCTTTGCCTGAATTGGAATGAGTTATATGTCATAGTTGGTAGTGTTAGGGTTGGCTTCAGCAGGTTATTTATTACAATAGGCATCTAGAGTATTTAGGAGAATCAAAAATGGGCATCAGAAACACATATGAACTATTATAAATATCAGCTGTATTTGCATGTTATGCTAAGCTGCAGTTATATTAGATGGTTCACTTTAGCCACAAATGAATGCAGAGGATCAAACAAATAAGAATTTGCTTTCTCCTTTTTTGGTTTGTTTCCCTTACACTTCTTTTGAGGCAAACTATGATTCTGGTTTCAGATGCAACAGCAAGCTGTGGTTTAAGTAAGTCAGAGTTTGTAAGACAACAGCAAACCCTGGCTTCTACTTGTGATTTGTGGATGGCAATCAAAGTAAGACCTGTTTGCCATTATGGGCTTGTGAACCAGGCAATTGACTGTGTTGTTCCTTGTGAAATTACCAAATAATGTAAATATTTTTGGATCATTCTGATCTCACAAACATTTATTGCTGAAGCACTGTGCATGCAAGATGTTGTATCTGATTTCTATGCCAGTCAGTATATGCATAGCTGGGTAGCCTCAGCTCTTAAGATTTTTATGAATCTATTTAGCCCTTGTTTGGTATTCTGAGAGTCCCATATTTTAAAATATTTTTTAAACCTGATTTTCAAAAATACAAAGTCATCAAGGAGATGACAGACCTTTTGGTAACAACTTCAGTATCAAACTAGATTCTTATTTTTGTCATATGGTTTGACTTTCAGAACATACTTACCCTTTGTTTAAAGAAGAAATAACAGTTTAGGAGATGCTTTGTATATTTGTTAAATTTATTTGGAATATTTAGCATGTTTGTTTTGTACAGAATGTATGCAGCCAAACACACAGCATGAAAATTTTGTTTGCCAGAAAATGCATCTATGAGAGAGCATACGAAATAGGTGTCTGCAGTTTCAATAACATGGGAGTTAAGTTTCTTTTTTTAAAATAATACCTTGTAGGTTTGCCAGTCATGTATTGCCTGTTGGAAGTTATTTCAGTGTACCCAGAGAAACTTGCTGCAAGATTTGTTGACAAAATGGATTGGATAAAGGTATGTAACATGATTTTATTTTTAAAATGTCTTGCATCTCATTCAGACAGTTTGTATCCATCCCAAGAGAGTAAATAATGGAATTTCTATTTTTTAAAAAAACAACCGGTTAATAGGTAGCTAAAGTCACATGTTTGTTCGCCTAATTTCTCCTAGTGTCAGGGTTTCTCTATACATGACATAGGTATCTATTTTAAAAGTTAGCCGTTTGTATGTTCTTTATTTCTGTCCTTGTGTTTGGGGATAGGTAGTTGTGTTTTTAACTACTGTTAGCTGCCCAGAGTTGTGCTTAGGCACTAGATGGGCGGGGTATAAGTGTGATGGATGGATGGATAGATAGATAAGACATTACTTTAAAGGCAGCATATTACAAATCTGTTTAATTAAGATGCTTCCAGCTGCTCTTCAGAACTGTGACCTTTGTAAGGCAATTTATAATATAAATCATACAGTTCAGCTCATATTTAATGCATGAACATTTTAAAGTTAGAACAAAACAAGTAACTGTGAACCCACAATGAGGTTATGATAGTTTATTTTAAGGATGTTTCTTGAAAATGTTTAAAAATGCTCCATTTCAGTATTACTCCAGGAAAACTTTTCAAATCAATGTAGTTCTCAGGGCATTGGATTTGTGTTGGTTACTGCTGTTTCCCACGCTTCGGGGAAACACTCTGATCTTTAATCTGGCTGTATTGTACACAGACATGGTTTTTAAATAAAAGAGTGGATGTATCGGATAAAGTCAGCATGCAGTGGGAGTGGTGCTGGCCTGTGAATCTCATGGACTGCAGTCTTCCTGCCTCTTCTGTTTGAAATTTGGCAAATACGTTGTCAGGCGAGTCTGGTTGTTGCAATGCTAGTAAAAGTTGATACATATTTAAAAATTTTCCTTTAATCTTTTCAGAGCCTTATGAATACTAATAAAGAAGAAATGCGGGAGCTGGCTGCTCTGTTTTATTCGGTAGTGTTGTCAACAGTGTCAGAAAATGAATTTAAAACATCAGTTCAGCACCTGATAAAAACAGCAAAGGACAATCATGTAAGATAATCATGTTATTTTGTTACTGTTTTCCATTAATTTTTGCTGATGTCGAAACACAGGCAATGCACACAGAGGTATGATCCAAAGGTTATTTTCCCATTGAAAGAAAATTGAATTAATTGAAGAGGACACTTTTCTTTATATTTGAACAGCATAACAAATTGGAAAAATATTTGGAAAAGGAGATATGATTTCATCACCTTGAAATTTATCATACCTTTACATATGTTTGAAATATATTTAAGATACAGCCCTGTATAGAGAATATTTTGTCAGTGTTTTCTTTTTTCTTTTTCTGCTTTGGCAAAGGCAAATAAAACACAATACAACCATAGTTCACGTATTCAGAAGTTTTTCCATGAGCACAACTGAAACATATTTAGAGAGCAGTACATTTCTACTCACTAGCTATTTCTATTCAGAAATTAATCTCATTGAATTCAAGTACAGGAGTATAGTGTTGCAACTTTGGGCTTTCAGTCTAAATAAATAAATACTTTCTGTTGTGGGAAGACAGAATGTTTAGACTTGCTGGTTTCATCTGGTACCGTCCCTCTCAGTTTTCAAGAAGTTAGTTAAAACAAATTGTTTAAAGCTGCTTTTTATTAGTGCTTTTACCTGTGATGTCCAATGTTGTTTTGAATTGTTTATTTATCTAAAGATAAGTTAGCTAGTTCAGTGGTTTTATTGATTGATTTTATTGTTGTCGATATGTATTTGTATATTGTTCTGGATTATTCTTTATTGTTCATGTGCTTTGCTGTGAACCGCCCAGAGAGTGCTTTGCACTATGGGGCGGTATATAAGTTGAAATTTATTTATTAATTTAGTAATTTTGCCATTCCAGTCTTTGGAGATAGGACAATATATTCGAAGATACTCTTGATCTAGGACTAGCTCCTGATTTAAATAACAATTAGTTAAAAGTACTTTTAGTTTTAATTGATATGATTTAATTTGAGTTTACTTACATATGACAAAAGTGCTTAGATTTATTTCCAGTAGTTTTGGAAATAGAATTCGTTTGTGCAGATTGTAGTAGGCACCATCTTAGAAGAGTTGTTGTAAGTACATATATCAAAATAATTTATGTTTTTAAAATGTGTTATTGGTTTAAATACAGATGGTCTGAACTGATTAACTGTTTAAAAGTTGACACCCTACTTTTAAATGTATGCAAAGCTACTGGTAGCATGCTGGTGAATATCATTTAGAGCAGCAGTCCCCAACCTTTTTGGGGCTGTGGACCAGCTGGGGGGAGCGAGCTCCATGCGCGGGGAGGCGGGGGCACGTCACCGCGGGCACGACACGCCCCCCGCGTGAGCGTGCAGGGATCTGTATCCGCGGCCCAGTTCCGGCAAGCCCACGGACTGGCACCGGGCTGCGGACCAGGGGGTTGACGACCCCTGATTTAGAGCATTGTATGTCATTTTGAGAATGTTACTTTTTATCTGTAGAATTTGGAAATGCAACATGGATCCTTGTTGGCACTAGGGTTCACAGTAGGACGGTATTTGTCAAAAAGAAAAACAAGGATGGTAGAACTACATGACCTAGAAGATCCAAATACTATTATTGCTCCAGAACAAGATGAGCTGATAAAGTCAACAACAGAAACTATAGGTTAGTTTATCTGTTTCTGTGTGTTTGTTTGATTGGTTCTGTATATGTAGATCTGAAAAATGAAATTTCTCTCTCCTAACCTTATTCTGTATTTTCCTTAATCTGTGCGTCTTGGTTTCTGGAAGCTCTGGCTTGAATCCAGGTGGAGTCCAACAAGAGTTGGTCTGTTGAATCAGTGGAATTAACTATACTGTGCTTGATTCAGTAGGTGTGCTGCATTTGGGACTAGCAGTTGGAATTAGGCTTTTGCCACAGTGGTCTGAAACCTGTGCTACCACATTTTGTTGTTCAGTGTTTCGGCTCTTAATTCATAAGAGAAAATTTTTAGAGTTCTTTGAGTTGTTTATTATACAGTCTATTTATATCTGCAACCACCTGTATGTTAGTCTTATCTGGTTTGATTGAAGAGCATAGTGATATGACAAATAATAGGCACTTGTTTGATTGTCTTCTGGTGGCTGCCAAAGTTTAGCCAAACATATGGCAATTAATTCTAATGTAACAACATCTCCTTGGGACTTTGTAATATTTCAGCTATGCCCGAACTGCAAAACCATTCTTTTTAGGTGGCACAAGTATTATGAGTTCTGCCTACTTGTGGGCAGTTTACTTTATACTGCAAAATATGCTTCCTCTAGCCTCATTCACTGTCTTTAGAACAGGCCCAGAAGACCACAGAGGTTGCCTGTCACTGATTATCACACAAGTCAAATCAAGACTCCTATCACTGTAACAGTATTGTTCTTCTCATGCATGGAGCTTTACTCCATGTGTTTTGGCTAGTTCTTCTTTGTGGCCTCTGTGAATCACACCCTGGGTGATCCGTGCCTGCGCGGAGCCTCATCGGAAGATTCTAGAGCTTCTGCGGTAGCAATGAACACATTAGAATATGCCCCTCCCCACCCATATAAGTACCTGGGCACCAAGCATCCCCTTTCAGTTTCTTTCAACCGCCGCGTTGCGAGCCTCATAATTCTGCTTCTGTGAGTAAAAGAGAAAGAGAGCTTATTCTTGATTCCTTCCTGTTATCAATCTTTTTCTTTTAAACTATTAGATTAAACTCATTATCATCAGAGATTTTTTTCCTTTCCCCTCGCTCGGCCTCAGGCCGCAGCACCCCACCCCCCTTCAATCATCGGTTTTTCTCCTCAATTATTTCTCCTTTGGGCCTGTTTAAGCACTGCGTTGTCTGTGATAATAAGATCCCACTTTCCGACGGACACGCTAAGTGCCTTTTCTGTTTGGGAGGACAACATCAAACTTCCTCCTGTACCCATTGCAAAAATTTTAAGCAAGGAGTTCTTCGATCTCGCCTCTCGAGGCTAAAACTCCGACTTTGGGAACAATCCTTACAACCAGTTCAAATGGCCCAACCTCCCTGTAGGGCCACTTCCCAAACCAAAGTAATGGAAAGCCATTACTGAATCATCGAAACAACGTCTGTCAGCTACACCAGCTCATTCCAATTCTCCATCTGCATCGTCTAAGACCTCGAAGACACACAAATCGAAACCCTCGATACCAAAGTCCTCGACTTCGAAAACAACTTCTAAACCTCAGAGACCTACTGAAACTGCTCCAGCTCCGGAGCCTGTTCCTCCTAAACGAGCTAAACAGTCTAAGCCTACAGACATCCCACCACAACCACAACAACTCTCAGAATCGATTTTGGTCGGATCTCCCTCTGATGACAGACTTCCGTCCCATCAACCCTGTTCTCAGTCTCCAGAATGGGATGATAGAGTCGACCGACTAACGTCCTCTCCTCCCAGTCCACAATCCTTCGGTTATTCCATTGCCCGAGGATTCCCATCCCGAACGGCTCGACACCATTCCATATTCGATGCCCTCGGATCGCCCACCGATCCCTAACCAGAACCGTCAACATCAACAAACTCGACAGCTCGCTTCATCGCGTGTGGTTCAAACCCATGCTCAGCACACGCATCGGGTTGCCATTTGCCCCGACCAGTGCTCTGCTCGACAAACTGCATCGACTAGTCGACCAGGTGTTTTACCCGGTTCGATAATACCATCTAGTAGTCGGCCTACCTCTCGACAACCATTGGTGTCGAAGCAGCCACATCACCGAGAGGTACCTATACCTCAACCTGCTCCCCACTTGGTATCGAAAAAACCTCGAACCGTCGAGCAGATTTCATCCACACGTGAGGCTTTTGCAGCCCCAGCCTCCTGATACTTTCCTACTGCAATAGATGACGGAAATCACTCTTCACGCTCGGCATCACCAGCATCCGTTTATTCTACTGTTATGCCATCGCATCAGCAACCTCCGTTTCGACATCACAGAGACACAGGCTCCGATATCGACGATCCTCGATATCCATCCCGGTCCATGGACACACGCTCCATTCCGTTACATCAACACAGTTTCCGTCCTCCGGTAAATCCAAGTCATCAACCCCGGCACCGTTACGACACCGAGCTCGACACCGAGGTCCATCCCTACCAATCAAGGTCCGTTGAAGCTCAACCACCATCTTTCGATGTCGACGATCCTCGACATCGACAGATGTCCATGGACATGCCACCTTCATCTTTTCCGACTCTTAACCGGCAATACTACGAAACTCAGTCTCTCGACACCGAAGATGGTCGACAGTCCGTCGACTCCAGACGCGACCTCGATGGCTCTGACCATGGATCTCGGCCACAGACTCCATCGGTATTACTTACCTCTCTAGAGTCGGACATTGTCGATACTGACCCACCGTCACCGGCAGAGGATTTCCAGACCTATGCCCAACTTATGATTCGCATGGCTAAATCCCTTGATCTGCAAATCCACTGACCATCGACAGAACCAGCCGATCATCTGTATGATCCGATCTCTAAAAATACAACCACTCCGGTACACATATCGATGTTGCCATCTCTCCTTAGTACTGCGCAGAGATCCTGGACAAAACCAGCTTCCTCCCATACCATGTCTAAGCGGATTGATAACCTCTATAGAATCCATGACCCAGGAGCCATTTTCCTCCAAAAACAACCAGCTCCAAATTCTATATTTGTCGAAGATCTCGACACCGACAATCTCTCATACCACCAAATAAAGACAGCCGACGAATAGACTCCATGGGTAGATGGCTTTACTCTTCCGCAGCCTTCACCATGCAAGTCGCTAATTATCAAGGAGCCATGGGAGCTTACCAACGCTTCCTCTGGGACAACATGTCTATCTTTATTGAATCCCTGCCAGAGGATAAACAGATACTAGCACAAACCTTCCAACAAGAAGGTCTCTCCGTTGCTAAACAACAGATGCTTTCCGCCCGCCACACCGTAGACGCTACAGCCAAGTCCATGGCCACTTCAGTAGCCCTACGCTGTTTTTCCTGGCTCAGAACGGCTGGCTTAGCTGAAGATGCTCGGCACGTATTGAAGACCTCCCCTTCGATGGAACAGGTCTTTTTCATGCTGAAACTGACGATATACTAGAGAATGTACAAAAGAAACGTTCAGCAGCCAGACGTTGGGGAGTTTACCCTTCCTACCAGCAACGTCCTCAGCAAAATCAATGGAAACGACCCTATAACTCGTACCAGAGGTTCTAACGAGACCCTCCACGACAAACCTCTTACAATCCATACTTCAAAAACCAAAGAGCCAAAACCCAGCAACAGCCTGCCACTAGGCAGAATGACCGGAAACCCAAACACCATGTTTGATGTTCCTCTGACCGAGATCGCCACCCACCCCACCAACCCTGCCCTCTGGACACACTTACCTGCATGGGAATCCATCACCACAGATTCCTGGGTACTCTCCATCATCAAAAACAGCTAGCACATCCACTACTTCGAACTTCCTCCAACAACACACATCGTTACTCCTCCGTCACAACCCCTGCAAGAAGAAATAACGAATTTACTTCTCAAAGATGCCATACAACCCGTCTATCAAAACAACACCGGGTTTTTCTCTCGCTATTTCACCGTCCCCAAGAAAGACGGGGGTCTTCGCCCTATTCTAGATTAAGATTGTGGTGACAACTACATCGTCACCACAAAATTCTGCATGGTTACTCTAGAATCAGTTCTTCCTTTACTTCGAAAAAACAACTGGTTCACCGTCATAGACCTAAGAGATGCTTACTTTCATATTGCAATACCTCCCACACACAGAAAATTCCTTCGTTTCCAACTTGGATCACAAGCATACCAATTCAAAAGACTCCCATTCGGCCTTGCAACAGCTCCGAGAGTGTTCACCAAGTGCATGGCACCGGTAGCTGCCTACCTCAGACTTCAAAACATTCTCGTCTTTCCATATATCGACGACTGGCTCCTAGTAGCACACTCCCGTCGCAAAGCTCAACGAGACACCCGTTTCACCCTCGCCCTTCTTCACGATCTCGGTCTAACTATCAACAAACAAAAATCAACATTAAAACCTGCAAGGACTATACATTACATAGGCGCACTCATAGACTCCACACGAGCTCGCACGTTCCTCCCTGCAGAAAAGAGACAAAATCTCTTCACCTTACTTCGTGGCTTCACTCCGCATGCCTTGATACCTGCCTTAATGGTGCAACGAGTTCTAGGCACCATGGCCTCTATGATGTCAGTTGTACAGCACGTGCGTCTCAAAATGAGATCTCTCCAATCCTGGTTTCTGACCCTATTCGATCCACTAACAGACTCTCCCCACACTCTCCTAAGAGTCACTCCAGAATTGGCCTCTCAACTTCAATGGTGGCATTCCCATACCAACCTTTCTATCGGGCGACCGTTCCAACAACCTCGCCCGCAAATACAAGTCACTACCGACGCCAGTCGCACCGGCTGGGGGGCTCATTGCAAATCCCTCACAGTCCACACCAAATGGTCTCACAGAGAAAAACTGCTCCACATAAATGAGTTGGAGCTACTAGCCGTCATAAAGGCCTGCGAGGCTTTCAGAAACCTCCTTGTAGGAAAAATGGTACAGATCACCACCAACAATACCACGGCGATGTACTACATCCTAAAACAAGGTGGTACCCACTCCACAGGTCTCCTCTACCTAGCAGTCGACCTCTGGGAGTGGTGTCTGCAACATCACATCTGTCTCACAGCCTTACACATCGCTGGTCAAGACAACGACCTAGCAGACTCGCTCAGCCGTACAGATGCCCAAGCTCACGAGTGGGAACTAGATCAATCAGTATTCCGCCAACTATGCCGGAAATGGGGCACACCAACTCTCGATCTCTTTGCCTCCTGAGCGAATTGGAAATACCAACTGTATTGCTCCCAAGCAGGAATGGGAAAACATTCCCAGGGAGACGCGTTTGTCGGCCGTTGGCCCAAGACTCTTATCTACCTTTTTCCGCCGTTCCCTCTCCTCCACAAAGTTGTCATCCGTCTACAACAAGACAAAACCAATGCCATTGTTATAGCCCCTTGGTGGCCGAGACAGACTTGGTTCCCAGTTCTCCGCAGTCTCTCATCAGACATCCACCATCTCCCCCGCCTGCCACACCTTCTCACATAGAACAACTCCCAAGTCCTACACCCGGACTTACCTGTTGTGCACCTGGCAGCATGGAGGATTCCCCCTTGCTAATGGACGTTCTTCATCATGCCAAAAAAAACATCCACACGGAAAGCCTACCTGTACAAATGGAAGAAATTTCAATCCTTTACCAAATCTTCCTCATCATCCTCCATCAATCCATCACTTTCCACTGTTCTCCGCTTCCTCCTACATCTCAAATCCAAGGGCCTCTCCATCTCATCCTTGAGAGTCTACCTTTCGGCAATAATATCATACCAACCTCTAAATTCTCCAGCAGCAAACTTCTTCAAACATCCAACAACGAAATGTTTTCTGAAAGGTCTCTCTCATATCTACCCCGATACTCGACCTCCCTCTCCACAATGGTCACTAACTCTTGTTTTGAAAAAGCTTACCAAAGCTCCTTTTGAGCCATTAGCTACAACTGACTTAAGACTCCTCACCTTTAAAACAGCTTTTCTCGTAGCCATCACCTCAGCTCAATGAGCTAGTGAATTGGCAGCTTTACGCTATGACTACCCTTATCTACAATTTTCCCCCGATAAGGTGAAGTTATTCATGGACATTTCCTTCCTCCTCAAAATTGTCTCTCAATTTCATCTTTCCCAGCCGATTGTCCTTCCTTCATTTTTTCCGTCACCTTCTTCAAACCAAGAAAAAATACTCCATACGTTGGATGTCAGAAGAGCTCTTGCTTTTTATCTCCAACGTACCCAACCTTTTAGACAGTCATCTCGTCTCTTCATAAGCCATCAGCTACCTACAAAAGGCCGTCAGGTGACTTCCCAATCTATCTCCAGATGGGTCGCCTCTACCATTCATTTGGCTTATCAACTTGCTCGACGTCCAGCCCCCAGAGTGATCCGACCTCACTCCACCAGGGCAGTGGCAGCCTCTACAGCCTTTCTTCACGGTGTACCTCTTCCAGATGTCTGCGCCTCTGCCACTTGGGCACAGCCGTCCACCTTTATCCGTCATTATAGACTCGACGTTGGGCAGAAGTCTGATGCGGCCTTTGGACGTGCTGTTCTAGCCTCTACCTTGGCGTGACACCCTGCCTCCGGGTAAGACAGCTTATTAGTCACCCAGGGTGTGATTCACAGAGGCCACGAAGAAGAACGACAGGTTACCCACCTGTAATTGTAGTTCTTCGAGTGGACCTCTGTGATTCACACATCCCGCCCGTCCTCCCCTCTGTCACGCCATTGTTTGCTTACTATTAAGCGGCGGTTGACACAACTGAAAGGAGACGCTTGGCGCTAAGGTACATACGGGTGGGGAGGGGCATACTCTAAAGTGTTCATTGCTACCGCAGAAGCTCTAGAATCTTCCGATGAGGCTCCGCGCAGGCGCGAATCACCCAGGGTGTGAATCACAGAGGTCCACTCGAAGAACTACAATTACAGGTGGGTAACCTGTCGTTTCATTCCTGATAGTACCTAATGTAGAAAGGTATAATGATTACATAAATCATCATACTTTCAAAATTTTGAATTATGAAGTTGGATAGAGTGTAAACCTTCTGTGAGTGGAAGGACTGCTTTTGCCTATTGGAAGCGTCTGATCGAGTAGAGGGACCCTGGAAGTGGGGAGGCAGTCTTGCCAGCTTCCCTTTCCCACTCTAGTCCTCAGTGCCCCCATGAAATCTGCTCAAGGGAAACCTTCACAAACAGTGGAGGTGATCGTTTTGAGGACTGCAGAGGGACAAGGGATTCTTTGGGTGGTGTAGAGGAGGAATCCAGTCTCTGGGTTTGTTCTCTTCCACCCCATCAGAAAGAAGGTTGCTGCAACTTTTTTTGGCTTTTAGGAAGGGGAAAACATAATCCTGTTTGTATTTACCAGGTTCTTTCTTGGATAGTACCTCACCACTTTTGGCAGTGGCTGCATGTACAGCACTCGGGGAAATAGGCCGGAACGCTCCTCTGCCTATCCCCAATGAAGGCACTGGATTTACCAAGCTCCATCTTGTTGAAAGCTTACTGGCCCGGATTCCTTCTGGCAAGGAAACAAATAAGGTAATGTTTTGCCAAGCCATTATGCCTTATTTCTTTATGCATGTACATTTCTATTTGATGTGTGCAAGGCAGATAAAGAGACTTCCTAGAGCAAAAAGGGGGAAGCTTATAAAACTGATTGTCAAAAAAGAAAAGAAGAAATAGTCTTACATTCATTCTTAATTAGAGAAAATCAACTGAGTACTGACTAATGGCAAGCTTGACTGCCTGGAACTCCTGCAGGTCTGTAGCACACATGCATCTACTGGTCTTTATGCATTTAGTATTGTTTGCATAGAAGCCTGCACATGCAGGATTTGATGTACGCAAGTATGGTCCGTGCATTCTTGTGTGCGCACTCTTAATGCAGTTTGAAATTTGCTCTCATGAACTGTATCATCTAGTTAAGGAAATCTACTTGAATCAGATCAATGGAAGGGGTTTTATCTAAATACCATCACAGAGTAGTGATAGTATAGTTATATTATAGATCCCACTTTTCTCTCATAAAGCCTATTGTTCACCCCTTATTCCTTATTCCCAAATGAAGTTATCATCATTCCCTACATGTATTTAACTACAGTGGTGCCTCGCAAGATGAAAGTAATTCGTTCCGCGAGTAGCGCCGTATTGCGAAATTTTCGTCTTGCGAAAGCGCGGTTTCCCATAGGACTGCATTGCAATGCATTCCTATGGGAAACCTCGCAAGACGAACGAATTATTTTCGGCTTGCGAGGCATCACTCTTGCGGAAAAAAACATCGTCTTGCGAAGCACGGCCATCGGAAACGTCGTCTTCCGAGTCACCACAACAATCGCAAAACGCTTTCGTTTTGCGAGTTTTTCGTCGGGCGAGGCATTTGTCTTGCGAGGCACCACTGTACTCTTGCTCATAATGCGAAGTTTTCCTCTGTTTTTCTCTGTTGTTTCCCATACTCTTACAATTTAGATTGTAGGCAATCTTAGATTGTAGAATCTGACAAGAATCTGTGTTTTGCCTATGTTATTCCATGTAATGCCAGATACAGTGATAGTACTATGTAAATAATTTTGTATAGGACTTTGTTTTTAAAAAGCGCTAGACATGAACTGCTGGATAGCAGAGTGGTTTAGGTATCTGACTGTGGAGCCTGAGTTTGGGAGTTCAATTCCCCACTCTGCCTCCTTGATGGGCTGGACTCGGTGATCCATAAGGGTCCCTTCCAGTTCTGCGGTTCTAAGAAAATGAAGGGCAGCTCAGCCCATAGGCTCACAATCAAGAAGTAGTATAATTTTTTTAAATTATATTTAAACTTAGAATATTTCACTATGTTCCAGTACTTTATATATAATATAATACAATGTGACATGCTTTTGTGTTGTGATCTTTTCCTCAGTGAATGAATGTTACATTGTCTTAGGTCTAGTGCAGGTATAACGTTCTGGATCTCTTACATATCAGTAGGAGATCAGGCTGCTTCTTCCATATAGCTCTTGCATGTGCATGCTTTTCCTTTCCTCAGGTCAACCATAGTATAGAGTTGCATCTGCATGAATATTAGCATGAACTATGTTAGTTTTAAACAGTGATTAATGTGTTTACTTAGAAGTGCAGGAGCACATTACTGCAGATGCCATACAGCATGATTGGGGTTGACCTAAATGTAGATAGATCACTGTACTGTGATTTATTCTAGGGAAAAAATGAAAGATGAGACATTTGCATGTAAGAGTTGAGATGTGTGCATGAAGAAGAGATTGAAAGCATCATGTAGATGTCAAGCTTTAAGTGAAATTGATTTTTCATCTTGTTCTATAAATATGATTAGCTTCTGGGATTGGAAGATGCTTTTTTCACACCTGAAAATGGCAGGCATTTAAAACAAATTCTTTTTTCTTCCTTATAGATGAAAGAGCGAGCTATACAAACACTAGGTTACTTCCCCGTGGGGGATGGAGACTTTCCCCATCAGAAGCTACTCTTACAAGGCTTAATGGATTCTGTGGAGGTAAAGCTCTGATACTCTTCTTCCAAAATGAAAGGAGATGACTTTGACCCACTTACCAAGAGGCACCATTTAAAAGATTTTATATACTTTGTTTCACTACTTTTAGGATACATTAGAGCAGTATCCTTGCCTTTATGTTTATATCCTGTATGTTACAGATGTTCTTTGTTTTTTTTTTTTAACAAATTTAAGTTATACTGTCTGATGCATGTTCAGGACAGTGGCCTCACTATGTAAGTGTGTTTTAGGATAGCAGTCCTTGGTTACAGGGAAAACCAGAACTTTGCTTTGTTTCTGCCAATTAAATCTTTCCTAAAATACATTTGCTTTTTATTGTATTGGGTTGTATGCTAACTTGGTTTGTTTTATGATGTGTAGTTTTAAAGCTTGTTGCTTTTTATTTTTGTTCCACTTACCTTGAAGTGCTTGTTATATTATTAAAAAAAGTTACATCACAATAATTTGTAATTGTGCAGACTAGTTCACTGGCTGCAGTACAACATTATTCTTGAAAATATGGAGGGATTGTCAAGGGTCAGCTTAAATGTGTAATCAGTATTCAGAAAATAATATTGCCATAACAGGGGTGGAATTATTCAGTTCAGAGGTTGGAAGACTCATAGAAACATGGAATCACAGCATGGTGCATTGCTTTACTTTTCCGGTGTAAATGTCTGCCACCTGCAGTGCAGTCTTTCTTTGGCCCCAACATTAAAAGCCACTAAGACCAACAGGATTTTTAAGCAGGTTGAAAACCTTGGTTAGCCTCAGCTCTGATTAGTAATATTGCTGTTTGTGAACTGCAGTTGAAGGACAGCAGGTAGATATAACACCAGCAGCAGGAGAGGGTAAGGGGATAGAGCATGCAATCCCACATGTGATCCTGGTTATTTTGCTATATTTATGATACTATTCCCATTTTATTTTTCTTGCTCCACTGAAAAGGATAAAGCTGCATTTGCTGCATTGCCCAGTGAACTTTATTTAACCTTTGTTTTGACAAGGCACAGTAAATTGTTTCTTTTTAATATTAATTTATTCTCTGCCCTAAGGCAGCTTATTGGCACACTGACGTCTTTTTAGCGACTCACTTGACCACCATAAGCATCAAAATTGAATGGGCAGGCTGTTGGGATAGAGTGCTCTGTGCCTCCTCTTCTAGCTTGCTACATTTCTTAACTGGGTACAGAAGAGTTGCAGACAGGATGGATTAAAAAAAATCAATGATTTTTTAAAATCAAATTGATTTAAACTATGACTTAAATTTAAAAAATAATTTTAAATTTTATTATTTAAATCATGATTTAAATCAGTTTGATGTGAATTAAATCCACCCTGGCTACAGAGCTGAGGTCCAAAAAGCTAATTTTTCCAAGCCCTGGTATAGAGGAGGATCTGCCCCTCCTTCCACACACAGCACCTAAATCAGGCAGGTTTTGGAGGTGATGCAGATTGCTGTATCCCTGCAGCCTGCTGCATTTCTGGACAAAGAGGCACAGGAGATGAAGTGTCATGGAATTATGAAGTAGAACTTTCCTGAGGAGAAAACTCCCTCCTCCTTTCATAGGTCTTGGCTAGGGCAGGAAGTAGCATCTTGGCCTGCTTTGTCCTCCCATGAACCAGTTACTGTGCCAGACGTAGCCGTGGGCTTCTTAGGTTAGCTGGCTGAGGTTTGATCCAGAGAGAAATGTCCTTCCTTTTGCAGCAGATATTTTGTTTCCACTTGGTATTTCTCCATTTCCACGAGAGCCATTAATGAGCTTTCCCAGTTGATTTGTCTTGGGATTGTCTTAGTTAGCATGAATTAAGCCTCTTGGTAGGTGGGCTGTCACTTCACAAAGCTGCATGGAAAAGTCTGTGGTTGCAGGATATTTTTCCAAATAACTTTTATTGGGTTGGGGAAAGTCAGCATCCAAGCACCAATGATTAAGGTGCAGGGGTGAGGTGATTAATCCTTCAAAATCACTTTTTTTTTTCAAAATCACTTTGAAAATGTCAACCAATGAGTGTAATGGAGAATAACATATTTATTTTTATTTTATATAATAACAACAAATAGTATCTTGCTATTTGGCTTATAAGAGTGACGTGCTGTGCTTTCTTCATGTTTGTCTCATAGGCTAAGCAAATTGAACTACAGTTTACTGTTGGTGAAGCCATTACCAGTGCTGCTATAGGAACCAGCTCTGTAGCTGCCCGTGATGCATGGGTGGTGGCTGAAGAAGAATATACCCCTTCTGTAGGTATGTTTGGTTATGAGGAACATCAGAAAGAATAGTTTAAAAAGTTGTATACATAGTGCCACATTCGTGTAAACAATTGCATACACAGTGCCTTATAGTTTTTTCCTGAGTGCCAGACCAGTATCTAGTGGGAGAACTAATTGTGGGGAGACAATAGGAAATAGAAACCATCTAAGCAGTTCCTTCATTTACCTTCACTTGTTTCATGCTCATCTGCTTTACATCCTGCAGTTAAGCTGCATCGAAGACGTTTTCTTCTATTATGTTGTGACCAGTAACTTTAGTTCATGACTGATGAGAGGGAAGCAACTGAATGCGATCATAACCAGATGCCCAGTTTGTGCTAGGTCTTTATCTTAGGTCTGTATTGTGGGTTTCTTTCAAATGCTCAAGAGGTGAACTTCATGCAACATTGCCTTAAACCATAAGGGGACAGCCTGTGGGCAATATGCTGCCCTGGAGCCTCAAATTCATGCCCAGCAGCCAGCATCCCTGCAAAAATCTCAAATAATTGTTTTTGAGGAAATTAGCTCAAAACGTACACCTTCAGCTTTGGGGGTGGGCACATTAAACAATTTGGGCATATTTGAGGATCTCCAAGGATCCATGTGGTCCCTTATCCCTCCAGAATTTTAAAAATTGAGAAATTGGCTACTAGAGGGCACAAGAGGTTTTCAGTTAAAAAAACCTTTTTGTAAGAAAATGTTTTGGAGGCAGGAATCGGAGCAGGTCTAAGTGTCTCTGTGTGCGCGTGCGTGTGTGTGTGCGCGCACACACACAGCCCCTGAACCTCTTGAGATATCCTGCTTCATCTTAAAACTTAAGTTTCGTTTTGAACTTGTAA
This sequence comes from Intellagama lesueurii, assembly GCA_037013535.1. Taxonomy (NCBI): domain Eukaryota; kingdom Metazoa; phylum Chordata; class Lepidosauria; order Squamata; family Agamidae; genus Intellagama; species Intellagama lesueurii. The sequence continues at coordinate 108,100,622 of JBAJHW010000002.1, read as the reverse complement.
GAAGTGAATCTATTTTTTTTTCTTATCAAAGTAATCTTTCAGCCAAATAGTAGGCTTAAGATGCAAAGCTAGGCACAATCTGATTCTGCGACTCCTGTGTTTGAGAGACAAGATGCAGAGGTATCCGTGTGTGTACATAAACTTGCAGCCCCCGTTCCTTGTGTGGCTAATCATTTATTTCAAATGTTTATATACCACTTTAAGATAACAGCAACCTTTCAGAGTAGAGTAAAAAAAAAATTAAAGCAAAATTAAGAAACTCCTATAATAAAAGGGCTGCCAACGAAAGAAATTTTTATAGAACCATTGGAGTTGTACATGCATGAAACCCTGCTGCTGATAACATACATTAGAGCTCGTACCATGTACCGTATTCAGCCATCACCTGACTTGGACAAGGGATGCAAGCCTTAGAATGGCCATCTGCTTATTTTCTTCATGTTCCCTCACAAGTTTCCTCATTGAATAAATACTGTGGAGAAAACCGTCTTGCTTTCACTGTCAGATTTTGGGCATGTCACAATATCCAATAGAGGCAATATTGAATTGCTTTAGGAAATTGAATTGCTTTAGGAAATTGGACAGGATCACTTAAAAGTGTGGTGGTGGGGATTGAAATGTCAAGCGTTATCTCACCACAGTCCTAATTTTGATCTCAACACGATGCCTGAAAAGCATTGTAGTGTTTCATAGATGCAAGCTTGTCTGAAGACACTGGGACTTGGAGAAATTCCTATAAGGACTAGAATGCTGAATATTTAACTGGAAGGCAATTAGTGTTTTTAAAATTCCTTTTTGTGAGAGTCTCACATGCTTTTCTTCGTTCGTTTAATTGCAATAGATGTGAAAGTTAATGATGTGGTTCCCTGGGTTTTGGATGTTATTTTGAATAAACACATTGTCAGCCCCAATCCTCACATAAGGCAAGCATCCTGTATCTGGCTTTTGTCTCTGGTGAAGAAGTTAAGCAGTCACAAAGAAATTAAGGTAAGATCTAAGCATTTTTCTCTTTTTTTGTTCTGTTCCTCTTCTGTGCCCCAACCATGCAATCTTTATGCTGTCTCATTGTCTTTTGCATTTGTCTCTGTATTCTGATTTTATGTTTGTTGTTGAAGTGCATTGTCTACCTGGGCAGAAGAAAATAAAATGTAGAAGAGTGTTTTAGCTTTGTAACTCTTCGTTCAAGCAGTGGTAGGCAGTGTAGTGCCCATAGACACTTCTCTGCGCCCATTAAGTGCTCTGATGATAATTTTAAAAATAAAATTGTTTGTTTCTTTAAAAAAAGATAGTTAAAGTTTGATTTAAAAACCATTGTGTGGCCAGGAGTCTTTCAAAGTGAAGTGCTGGCATCCAGATGTCTGCCTTATTTATTTCCTATATGTTTCTGCGACCCAGTTCTATCCAGCAACATTCATAGGATGTAAGATGTCAGCATGTCATTGTTCTGATCTTGGCTACTAGCCAAAAGAGAAATGTGGATGAGAAAAAATGGAAGTAGAGAAGCAGTTTTGGGGGAGATGTCGAGGAGGATGTAGGGAGGGAGAGAGAGAACTGTGGGGTCAAAGGAGTGGGTTTCTGTCTTATACTGTCATTAATCTAAAACTGTAAGTTAATAGTCCTGTTTCCTCCTTCCTATTTAGTCTCATCTTAAAGAAATTCAAACTGCATTTGTATCTATTCTGTCTGAAAGTGATGGTAAGTAGAATTGTTGTTACACAATTTTGCCTCTTGGTTAAAAATCACACAATCATAGAATGATGATATTGGAAAAGGTTTATAAGGCTATAGGAGTCCAACCTCCTGCTCAATGTAGGAATCCAAGTCAAAAGTATATCTGACAGATGTCTATCTAACTTGGTCTTAAATGCCTCCATTGTTGGAGTGCTCACCATATACATTTCCTTATCTGAAATTGAAGTCATTATTGGGCACTGTAATTGAGAGAAAGAGCTGGCTTTGAATGCAGTTAGTGGCCTTATTACTTAAAGCAGGGGTGGGCAACATACAGCTTGTGAGCACGTGTGGCCACCCAGGGGTCCAGATGCAGCCCCCATGTTCTCTCCCCCTTAAAAAGTTCTCTTTTCTCCTCTAGGAGAGGTGAAGGATGATTTTGCCATATTTGGGGGCTTCCCAATGGCCCTCAACCATCCACAGCACCATTTTTAAAAATTAAATTTTTTTTTTTCAGTATTAAAAAAGGGCATTTTTGTAAGAAACTTTGGAGCAGACGTTGTGGCTTGCAGTCCCTGGATCTCTGGAGGTTGCCTGCCACCAACCTAAATGTTGTTATTTCTAAATTTGTGAAACTTAATTGCTTTTTTGGTAATTTAAGGGTATATTCAACCAGTGGAATGTTTAGTGGTCTTAATATACCACTAATGCCCTTCAGGTCTGATGAAGAATTATTTGTAATTTAATAACTTGAATGGCCTTTCACTAAGAACAGGTGGTCCAGTGGAATATACCTCCTGATTAGAGATGGGGGTATTCATATACGAATACAAATACCCCCCCCCCCCCACAGGTGGACATAACAAGGGTCTGGCCCCCTGTGGCCAGACCGTCCATTCACCATCCGCTGCTGCCACGGGCTCTGTGCTCCCTTCCTATCGCTCCGGTGCACCCAGTCAGCCAGCCACACGACCTGGCAGAGAGGCTCATCGTCCCGCCTCCTGCCAGGAGTGGCTAATCGACCGTGACCTCTGGAGCAATAGGAAGGGAGCGCGGAGCTGGCAGCAGCAGCAGATGGTGAGTGGACAATCTGGCCCCAGGGGGTCGGACCCTTGTTATGTCCACCTGTGGGGGGGTATTCGTATACGAATACGCCTATCTCTACTCCTGATCTATTTTGTACTTGCTGCAAAAAACATGTACTTCAAGGAGATGAGTTGTAAACATTTGATAGTGTATATGGCTGAGTCACAGATTTCATGTAAGCTATTTGTAACTAGTTGTTTGTACCTTAAGATCATTAGAGCAGGCTATGTGTATTCTTTCCTTTCACAAGGTATAATTTTGAATGACAACATCTTTAGCATTTTCTCTGGTTGTATTCTACTCACTATTTCAGAAATGAATGCTTAGCCAGACATACTATATAATATGATGAGAAGGGTTACAACATTGTTTCTACCTCTCCCCTTGTTTTTAAACGTTGTCTACTTTTTAATGTGTTAAACATAATTTTATTGTATAATTTTATTGTATAATTTTAATTATTTATAATTTTATTTTATTGTGTAAAATTATTGTAGCCCTGATAAGTTTTCTATTAGCAAGTTGCAGAATCTGTCAATATTGAGAGTTGTTAGTATGATCCTCTCTTATTATGAACTTGTTTTTCTTGTAGAACTCAGTCAAGATGTTGCTTCAAAGGGCCTTGGTTTAGTGTATGAACTTGGGAATGAACAAGATCAACAAGAACTGGTTACAACTCTTGTTGGAACTCTTATGACTGGGAAAAGGTATTTTGTCTAGTCCTTATATATAAGGATATAAGAATGGAGAAAAGAAGGGCAGTTTGTAAAGAGTTTAATGTATAGTCCTTTGAAAATAAATGTTTGAAATGCAGATAAGCTAGTGTGATGTTTTGGAAGAGAAGTTTGAAAAGCCCACTTCTGTGGTATCATAGGATTGTTGCTAAAAGGAAAAACAATGTAATACCATACAGTGTGAAATATTTCACATAAATTTCCTAGATCTGTTTCCTGTTCATTGACTCACTGGCTTATGCTTGTGACAAACTATATAATTTAGGTTATGTTCTTCTCAAAGGTATCTTGCAGTCTACTCCTAAGTATGTTTGGGTAAGAAAAATCTAGTCTAGATTCAAGGCAGGAGTGTGCAACATGGTGTCTTCCAGATATTTTGTACTGCAGTTTACTTAAGCCCCAACCAACATGGCCAGTGGACAGGTATTACAGGACTAGTCATCCAAAATATCTGGAGGTTGTCCAGATCAGTTCTACCACCTGATCTAGGTGGTAGAACTGAATGGTTGAAATGTTCCTTTCAGCCATGTAGTGGTAGGATTATATGAATGAGTCTATTTCTAACTTCTATACAAATTAAAATATCTTCTAAAATAGTTAAGATACTGTTGATTAACATTTGAAGGGAGGCTAGATCCATTTCTCTGATTCATCTCTGAAACAACTGACCAATGGAATTTTAGCATTTGCTAAAGGATTCTGTACATACCACAACTTTTAGATGAAAAGACAGGATCTAGACTCGCAAAACCTGTTTGTGAAGCAGTTTCTCCATCCAGCTGGAGATAATGTAAAGAAGTGTTTCTAACTTGATAAGTATCCATAGTTATAGGCCCACTAAACATGGTCTTTGCAGGTCTCATTTGGATGGAGTCTATTGTATACACTCACTTTTGCAGGATGTGAATAGATATATCATTTTGTATGGGCAGAGCTGATTAGTGACTATTTCCTGACAATCATGGTGTGTATAGTCACTGTCTGTCCCATTCTGCTTATAAAGACACACTTTCTTTCCCAGAGTCAAGCATGAAGTAACTGGAGAGACAGTGATGTTCCAAGGATCAGGTCTTGGCAAGACTCCAGATGGGTATGTCACTGATAAGTCACAGTGTTTGGATCAAGTAGTATTTACATTAGATACATCCTTCCTGAAGTTTTACTTTTTGCTACATCAGGAGTGAAGAATTTACACCAGGGCTCCTTGCTAAGGCCCCTCCCAAAACCTGCTGCAAGGTTGCTCACAGTAAATTTGTATTAACTGCCATTTGTTAAATTCTAAAATCTTTTGCGATAAATATTAGGACTAATACCTTCCAAGTTTAACACTGGTTAAACTGTTAGTTGCAACAGCATGTTTTTATTGTTTAGGGATTGGTTTTGGCCATCCTGCCTGTCGTCTTTGTTAGAGGCAACCCTAAACAAGTACACCACCTAGGAACACATAGGTTTTGATCCATAAGCTAAAAAACAAACAAACAAACAAAAAGCCATAAAAAAGAAGCAAGGAAGCATATTCCCCTCAATGCTTTGTCAATGTCCCTGATTTAAAACCTATTCCTCCCCACCCCCCTTTTTACAGGCCTTTGAATTTTTTTTTATTATCCATTTGATCAATCGTCATTGTGGGCTGTTCACTCTGAGCCTTTTCTCTTTACCCATCCCACTGTTCTCTCCCCCACTAATGTATGCAACTGTTAAGGCAACAGTGAAGACAGGGTTGCATGTAGAAGAGAGCGAGAGAGAGAGAAAGTGTGTGTTCTTGGTGGGCCAAATCTCAAACCCTGTTTGAGATTTGGCCCACCAAGGGCACGGCTCCTAGAGGGTTAGCCAGGGAGAAATGTGGGCTGAAAGAAGATTCCTTTGTTTGAAACTGTGCCAGTCTGGGAGCATTTAGCTTACTTGCATGATTTTTACATGGGCTTTTTCCATTGGGGTTTTCAAAAAGACAGTTGCTAATTGCAACAACTTTTATTTAAATCTGTATTAGAAGTATAATTCTGGCAGCATTCACAATTACTGTCTATCTTATGATGATTTCTGCAAGTGATTTTACTTAAAAGTTGCATTAATTGTTTGTTTCTATTTTCCCAAGCCAGGGTCTTTCTACTTATCAGGAGCTTTGCTCACTTGCTAGTGACCTCAACCAACCAGATTTGGTGTACAAGTTCATGAATCTAGCCAACCATCATGCAATGTGGAATTCTCGAAAGGTAATACATTTCTGGCTGTTGGCGTGAATGACGTGGTAAAAAAAAACAAATGTGAGCATATAAGTTCATATTGAAGGAATTTGGGTTTCTGTTTTGTACTGATTTGAACAGAGCTTGGAATGTTATTTTTAAAATGTGGCACTGTTACTTATTCAAAATAACGCATTACATGTTGCTTCTAAAATGTGTCTAAAAATACGAAAATGGCCAAAGCTTCACAAAGTGCCCTCCCAAAAAGTGTTTTAGAAAGGGCTGGACAGATTCATGGAAGCAGGGGACCAGTTTCACATCCCCCAATCCACTACGGCCTACATCACTGCCATAATGCCCACCCCCTCAAGCCAAAGTGGGGTTAAATAATCAAAACAGGATATACCTGGATTGTCACTTCATTCATGCAGGGGTGTGGAGGGGCCAGTCTGTAAAGCCAGTGCTTCTGTTACCCAAAAAATAATGCAGTGCTGGTAGCAGTATTTAAAATCTTGTTGCATCACATAAGCAACCTCGTAAGTTTCTGGTTGTTCCTCGCCAGTAAATAAAAGAGCCCCTGCTGTGATTGTCCACGTGCGCACACAAATACACTCTTCTGATTTGTGGTAGAATTCTTTGTTTACCATCAAGGAACAGACTGTTGCTTACATTACGCTACAGGATTTTGGCTGTTACATTTAATATGTACTTCCAAGCCTTGGACCTGAAGCCCAAGTTTTTGGATTCCCTTTTGAAGGGGAATGACAGTGACTTCGTGCCCTGTAACATGGAAGCCATCCAATTCCAGAAGCCCAGCCTCTGTAATTTAGACCCAAGAGTGTACACACATGGCACTCGCCCCAGGACCCCTGTATTATACAGGTCTTCTCTCTGTACCCACCCCACATATTATATGTCACCTTCAGAACTTTGGAATGAAGGTCATTCATTTGCCAAATGAATATGTGATGGACATTTTGCTAGTGCTGAGAACATTCTGTTATTAGATAAATGAATGAACATATATCAGACTCTTAAGTTTGCAGCTTCAGCAATATTTTTATTCTTTCTTTAATCAGGGAGCAGCTTTTGGTTTTAATGTGATTGCCACCAAAGCTGGGGAACAGCTGGCTCCTTTTCTTCCCCAGCTACTTCCTCGTCTCTACCGTTATCAGTTTGACCCCAATATCGGGATTCGTCAGGCTATGACCAGCATTTGGAATGCACTTGTGACAGACAAGTCTGCAGTAAGTAAACACAAAGATAGTTCATTGCTGTCTTTTTGTCTAGCAGTTGCAAGTTTTATGTAGTTGGAGAGTCTTGTAAAGGATTCCCAAGAAGAGCACTGCTTATAGATAAAGGATCTACAATTTGTTACACGTTGCATGTTGAATTGGGAGAGTAAGTAACATCTGTATTATTTCGGTTAATTCAAAATTATTTGTTCAACATTTGAGGAAATAAATTGGGTCTACAATCATTCATGCTGAAATAAATGTGTTCGGCCAGGATCCTGTTGCAGAAAATGTGCCTGCAAAACAACATCCCCTGTTTGGTGGAATGTCCTTCATGCAACCAGTCAAGTGTTGGATTTTGTCATCAAAGCAAAGTGTGCTGCTTATATACCACCCCATAGCGCTTAAAGCATTCTCTGGGCAGTTTACAAGTTAGTTATGCAGGCTACACATTCCCCCCCCCCCCCCCCCGGATTGAACCCTGGGTCGTGTGCACAGTTATGGCTGCAGTACAGCAGTTTAACCACTGCGCCACGAGGCTCCATCAGCATTCAGCAGGTCATGTTGGAAGTGGGGAAGGAATGTTGCACAATTGCCATTGCATTCTGCAGTTTCCCAAGAGGATTCTGTCCTTTGTCTTCTAATTACCACAGGACTCGGGTGGGTTTTGTTTGTTTGTTTTGTTTTTGCTGCAAAAGGCTGATGTGGCTACCTCTATAGAAGTGGCTACACAAAGAAATCGTTAGCCTTTGGAGTTGGAGATTATGAGGACTGCTCCGTAGGAAGCATCCACGTGGAAGTTTTGAAAGGAAGTAGTGTTGAAATACACTGTTCATTTGGAGGGCAGTCTACTTTATGTTCTTGGCAGACCTTGTTAAACAAGGGTTTAAGCAGGTGCCTGTTGTCAATTGTGTAGCACACAGCTTATGATCAATATAAGAGGCCTTTAAATTGGGAGACTCAATTGGTAATACAGAATGGAGCAGTCTTGTCAGTAACAACTGATCCACACATCCTTTTTGCTCCTGTTGGAGAGGTGTTCCCAGTTTAATGGATCTGTATATTACTATGGACTCAAATCAATCCTGCCTCCTTGCCTTCCATTTCAGAATTATTTTGCCTTGCTTGAGAGCTGAGTATTTTTTCTCAGCCCACTTCCTTCCAGACCTGACAGCCCCATATGTTCTTTTGTTTCAAACAAGGCTGGTTCCTGGGGTTTGTGTGTGTACAATTAAAAGCCCCTCCCCTTTGAGATCAGCTGTGTTGTCCACTATGGGAGTGTTCTTCCCAGCATCAAGCAAAGAAGAGGAGAAAATGTTTTCTCTTCTTTCTTCCTTGCTTGGTGCTGGGGAGAACACTCCCACAGTGAGAAAGAAATCTTTCCACTACACACACCTTCTTGAACTAACTTGAAAAGTTAGTCAATTTCACCAGATAGTGACAAGAAGTTGCTAAATAGGAAACCTTCCTGCCAAGGCTCCCTCTTGTCCTCTGTTTCAGGCAGAGGACAACAAAATCATTTGTAGATTTTTCCTGGGATTTTTGTTTCCTGCGCCTTTTCTTCCATTTCCTTCCTTTCAAGTTCTGAAAAGATCCCTCTGTCCCCTGCCCCCATTGTCTATAAAAGGGCAGGTCTTATGCATATCCTTTCCAAGGGGTGGAAACAAGATGGAGAATGGGGAGGGCATTAGATGAAGGAGGGGTAAAGTTGGAGGGGGAAGGGAGGGGATATGGTAATGTGGAAGCTCAACTTGGATTACATTCAAGGAAAATTTAAAAGAAGTATGGAAGCTTGGAGAGTCATTCTCAATCTGTGGGGGAAAGGGATCACTGTCCCAACCCACATCAGAAGCCACATGCCTTCTTTAGATAAGCCGTAAGTGCCTCTGAGTAAAAACTGCTAGCTCATTCCTAAATATATTTACTCAGGCCAAAATCCTTTTAACACAAACTACATGCACAAGAGGAAATGTGTTTTTCCTCTCTAGTGGGTGGTCCTTTGCACCATCAGTTGCACACCTGATTTTGCAACCAGTGTGCATTCATTTGTACAAAGGAAAATCTGTCAGAGGATGGGCAGGAATGCTTGACATGTTTGCCCTTCTCAGTCCTGTAGGCAAATGGGGTTCTCACCTCAGAATATAAGTGTATTCCTAAGTATATCTATTCAGGAGTAAATCTTCTAACACTTAAGTTACTTCTTAATATTTCTGCTTAGAACTGTGGTATGCATCACTTTGGGTCGTGACTTCTGTGCATATGACAAAATGTGTGTTTTCACATATGAAAAGGCACTTTCCCCACACACAGTATTTATATGCTGAGCATCTGAATCACTTTCATCTAGCCAACAGGTGAAAACAATTTAGGTTATCTTTAAAACAATGTTTTGTATGTCACACCCAGTTTACCAGTATATTATTCATATAGAAAAAAAGACTTCAAGAGAGAATCTTCTGTGTAGTTGGAGTTTGCAGTTGGTTTTGTTGAAAATAATCCTTTCAAATGTTAGTTTATGACTATGCCTTTCTTGAAAATATGGAAACTGTTAATATTTACAGCTTGTTTCCATTTGATCAGGTAGACAAATATATGAAAGAAATCCTGGATGATTTAATAAACAACCTGACTAGCAACATGTGGCGGATTCGTGAGTCTAGGTATGCATTTCTGAAACCCCTTGCTGTGTTTTCCGTAAAGGATTTGTAGAAGATCCAGAATTGCTCATGCATTTTTCCAGTATTGTTTTTCATTTTTGACAGTTATGAGGGATATAAATTTTAAGAAATGAAGAAAGCTGGTTGGTATAAGGAACAATCCACACATATGGCTTATTTCCTCTCACTATACAGGAAGGCAAGGAATTGTTTGATTTGTGACCTTTGAGACACATGTGGGCCCTTCAGCCCCTCATTCCAGTTTCCCTCCCTCCCTGACTAAGGGTAGACCTCTCCCTGTCTTTTTGTCTCTGATTTTCAGACACTTCTGATATACTCAGATTGCTTGCTTCTTTTTATCAGTTACTTCTAATCAATTGTGCCTGCTCTGAGTCCTTAATGTCTTCTGCTTGAGCATTCTGCTTTTTGCTTGGACATGTAAAGAGACTGAAAGTTGGAGGCAAAGGACCCAACCCCCCTGAAGACCACAGGGCTTTGCAGGCAAAACACCCAGAATTTCTTAGCCATTGCTAAGAGGTCACATGTGGCCCATAGGGTTGTACTCTTCTGTCTCAGAATAAATTCTTCATTTTATCTTTTGACCACTGCGTTTTTCAGATAGGTTGGTACTGCAACCCACTGTGTTCAAAAATCACATTTAACTATAGTTTAGCAGACTATGATGACCTTGTGTGAGTTCAGTCTTGCATACTGTTCCTGCCTCTTCATCCAAGCATGTCTATGACAGAGTTTGGAAACACAGTAGTACCTTGGTTTATGTACGCCTCGTTTTACGTAACTTTCGGTTTACAAGCCGAAATCCATAAGAAATAATGCCCCGGTTTACGTTTTTTACGGGTCTTTTTTCACTGTACGAAAAGGACGCATCGCGCCTGGAGGTTTCTAGAGCCGCCCCCGTTGCTACGGCAATCCGCGTTCCGGTTTACGTAATTTCCGCATTACATAACGTCCCAGATGACGGATTAATTTCGTAAACCGAGGTACTACTGCATGTTATTTTATCTAAAGTGAAACTTGTGATTAATTTTAACTATGGTGTGTTTGAAACAAGCCAGCATGAAACTTATGGCACCAGCCATACTTGCAGTTCCATGAAACACTTCCTTAGAATTGGAGGGTATGTAATAAGCCCAAATTATCCTAAGGCTGAGATGGTTGGACAGTGTCATCGAAGCAACCAACATGAATTTGACCCAACTTCGGGAGGCAGTGGAAGACAGGAGGGCCTGGCGTGCTCTGGTCCATGGGGTCACGAAGAGTCGGACACGACTAAACGACTAAACAACAACAACAATCCTAAGGCTGCTTCTTGCAGGGAGAGGAGAGTATTGTTCTTGTGATTATTATTTCATTCCATACACATTTCACTTCTTCGAAATATACTCATGACTCTTTCCACAGCTGTCTAGCGTTGAATGACTTGCTAAGAGGAAGACCCTTGGATGACATTATTCATAAGCTTCCAGAAATATGGGAAACTCTCTTTAGAGTGCAAGATGATATAAAGGTACTAAATTTTTTAACTGTTTAGTAGAAGGAAAATGACTCATGATTTCTGTAGGAAATGAACAGGAATTTTTTTAGCTTAGTTGACTTGCTGTTTTCTTCTGCTGGTTTTGGTGGGAGTTACTGGGGTTCAGCATGAATCAAACTCAGATGCAGAGTTTACTCTTTCCTGAATGATAAAGCTCACATTTATGCTGTTACTTTGGCTTTTGGCCTCCAAAGCCATCACGTTTGAACTTTATTAATGAAATGGAAGAACTCAGAAAGTAGTCTGGCACTGTACTGCTTGCTTAGCTTCTCTGAGGGACAAAGATGATCTTTCCCCTAAACTGGGGATGGATAGGAAAGGATCTTTAACCATAGCCATGCTTGCTTTGTAAGCATTTTTGGGCACTGTTTTTTTTTTCCATCTGAGCGATGATTCTGGTTCTTGGTGACTGCAAATTCTGACTGACTCACAAAACTTCTAAAATGAATGATTTTGAAAAATCTTAAATATGGCATATTGTAAGACTTCAGACATGTACGCTGCATATATTAATTACTGGAGTGAAAAACGTTATTGGAGCTCATATCAAAGTGTTTTTGGGACACCTTTAAGACATTTGTACTCTCCCCCTCAGTGTAATTTTCAAACATTTCTTGATACGTTCACTAGAATGAGGATCAAGTTTCATGTTATGAGAGTAGATCTATGACTAGTCCTCTTAGAGTTTTAATGCTTTACTATATGCTTTAATATAGCGAGGGTAGGGTGGCAGATGTCACCAAATCTGATCAGAATGGTTATAATGTAGTGTGTGGAGGGTAAACTTTTTCTCCCTCTTGTTCTAAATCTACTGCAACCAAGGTTGCTGTTCATCCAGGTGGAGGAAAACAGAAACCTCTTCCTTCCTTCCTCCTTATGTTCAAAACAACATTGTGTGATTCTCATTGGGGAAACTGCATGGGAGAAGGGATAGGCCCCCAGCTTCTCTCCAATGGTGATGCTTTGCTCAGAGTCAGAGACTGCCTACATAGCTGAAATTAATCGACACTTCAGAGATTGAACCATAGAACTCCTGCCTGGCATATAATTAGCTGTTAGAGCCCTGTTGCTAATTAAGTTGTGGAAGCAAAGTATACATTTAAAGAAAATTTGGAAGGATGGGGAACTTTGGAAAATAATAGATGTAATTAAGTAGAGCGCTCAAAATCTGTATTAGCAGAAGTCTTTCATAATCATGAAGACCAGAGTCCTGTTGCCGATTCATGCAAGTCTTGATATGCTCAGAATATAGCCAGCACCTCGTTCATGGCTGAAATCCACCAGTAAGTTGCAATTATAGTAGATCTGTTGAATCAGTGGAACTTATGTAGGTTTTGTCTCCCCAAATCACCCTTGATTCAATGGGCCAGTTCTAATTGCAACTTACTACAGGTTTCTAGCCAATGAGTGGCAATTTGCCACCAAGATGTACACGATTTCCCTTACACAAATATACATCTGCAGTAAGGTTATAACAGCTGCATGTTATGTCTATACAGATAAATAGTTGGTGAATTTGATGGTGCTGGTAGGAATTATGTATATGCTGTGTATTGGGCAGGGTTAGAAATCTGTACTCTGTAAGCTGTCTGTCTGTCTTCATCATTGGGCAGTCCCCATATTGATTTGGGAGATATGGTCTTCTTTGGCTCATCTGGTCTGTGACAGAAGCAACTGAGTTGTGACAAATAGGGATCTGTGTCTCAGAAAGCTAGAATATCAGGATTAAAATGTACCTTATTATTGGTAGTGATCAAAGCTATACTGAAAAGCATTAGCAAAAACTTATTTCTCCTCTTATTTTCCTTTTTCAGGAATCTGTACGAAAGGCAGCAGAGTTAGCTCTGAAAACATTAAGTAAGGTACATTTTTGCAATCATTCTACTGAACAGCCCAATGTTACCTCTCAGTGCAATTCAGTTTGGTTCAAAGAGCACTTATATTCTGTTCTTATATTCTGCATGCAAATGAGACATACATTTTCATGCAAGAGGTTCACAGAATTTAGTTGCTTCCTTTCCAGGTGTGTGTGAAGATGTGTGACCCATCTAAAGGAGCTGCAGGCCAGAGAACAATTGCTGTACTGTTGCCGTGCCTTCTTGATAAAGGAATGATGAATACCGTGACAGAAGTGCGGACCCTTAGGTGTGTTCAAAAGTCTTTCTTACTTTTGGCTTCCATATATTCCTAGTTGTGATTACATAAACAGTCACCTTCTGCATTGAATAAATGACATTGACAAAGTACAGCATGCGGTGCTCATTGACTTAGAAGCCCACTGATGCTAAGGAGGTTCTGAATGACTGTTACCATAACAGTTGTTGAGAAGGCTCTGAGCTTCCAACAGCTACATTTGGAGAGGCTTCTTTGAATTCCCCTCAGGCATGGGAACAGCAGTTCTAATGTTCTTTCAGTAAGGAGGCAGATATTATCCAAGAGAGGGAAGGTGGACAGTAGGAGGATTAAAAAAGGGCTGGCCTTTTTTCAGGTGACTGAAGGAATAGTTGGAACCACTTAGTTTTACGTGCACCTGCATACTTCTGGCCCAGGCTTCTTGTTTGTCCTGGGTCTTAGCATTGCACTTACAGTTTTCTTTTAGATAGCAGGGCAAATCTTTATGTTACCTCATCCCATACATGGATGGATTACTATGCATCAAGAGATTCTACTTTATGAGTTAGAATATAACTCAGATTCACTGAAGCGCTCAGTTTGCACCTTAACTTTCTTCGTTTTTCACCTATAGCATTAACACACTGGTCAAGATCAGCAAAAGTGCTGGGGCTATGCTAAAACCACATGCCCCCAAACTCATCCCAGCTTTGTTGGAGTCACTAAGTGTGCTGGAGCCCCAGGTGCTCAATTACCTGAGCCTGCGTGCTACTGATCAGGAAAAGGTAAGTGCATTTGCTGAAAGGCATCTTGAAAGATTTATAGCTAACTGTATACATGTAGAAACCTCTACGTAGTAGCAGTTGTGTGTTGAGCAAGATTATGTAGTTATAAAATCCATTATGAGAATTGAGCATCACATAGTTCCAGTTTTAAAAATAGTTTGAACTTGAAAGGATTAAAGAAAAATCTGAAGGTTAACTAAATTGGCAAGTGTCCTTCAGTATAATAAAACAGGATAAAAGACTTTCCCCCTTCCCACTCCTACTCTTCAGACACTTAAAATAATCCTTGTTTACTGTCAGGTGTTCACATCCACTGAGATAGGAAGCAGATTGGGAACCCCCTGCCAATCTGTGGAGGGTTATGTACTGTTGCCACACGGTCAAATTTCAGGAGCACAGTAGTGGTAAAACGATCACAATTTTTAAAAACACAGGCAGGACAGTTCTGCTTTAAAATGAGGTGGATGTGGTCCATATGCCTTTGTTTTCAAAGAAAATCGTGGTAGTTTCGCTGCTGCCTTTCTGCCAGAATTCAGTGAAAGGGGAGCACAGTTTGCAAAAGCAGGCAAAGGGCCGTGCTCATCTCAAGAGTAATGTGTTGCCTCCCCCATTATATACACCCTCTGCTTCTATTGGAGACTTTTCAGCTCCAGATTCTAATTACAACAGTGTTGTTGTTTTTTTCCTGTGTCCTTCAGGCTGCAATGGATAGTGCAAGACTAAGTGCTGCTAAATCCTCCCCCATGATGGAAACTATCAATATGGTGAGTAGCTTGATTTAAAAGAGGGCCTGTTTCTATAGTATAAAACTGGGGATGCATCATGAGAAAGAAGGCCTTCACCTGATTGTGATTGACATCATCAGTACATGGAACTTTATTCTTTGACTCATTTGGAGGATGACATTTGGAGGCAGGAGGCCTTTGGATTTAAGAAAATCCCAGTTTGAAACAGAAAACTGTTCTTCAAGCTCTTGAATTCCTGTTAACCTGTGGCAGATACGCAAAGCTTCCGTATAGTCTGTCCGTTCCTTCACCACAAGGCAATGCGGTCAGAGAGAATCCAGTGGAGTTGTGTTTTTCCTTGTCCATTCAGCACAGTAAAATGAGCTCCATTCCTGCATGGTTCCAGGGCTTTCACCTTTGAGGGAACATTGGCAGCATCCAGAATTTTCCTGGGGTGTGCAGACTTTATTCACCAAGGCCATTGTGACTCTCTTCCCAAGGAACTGAAGATTAGGCTCAAGTTTGAGTGCTTCAGTTGATGCGAATAGGGAGGAAGGAATCAGGGTTTAAAAGGAGTGTCTGTGCTATTGTCTCTTGCCTGTCATACAATTGGCTCTTCTAGAAGGCTACTGAATATCCATCTCATACTTGTAACAACTGTATTTTGAGAATGGTCGAAGCAATACTGTAGCTATAAATAGCATATAAAGCATTCTATAGAGAAAGTGCTGGAGAAGATGAGTTGCTGCTGCTCTCTTTTCCCTAATAAAGTAAATTGCAGGCCTATGTGGAAGAATGTGCTACTTCTTTTATGTTTGGGTGGGTGGTGAGTGCCATTATACAGTGGACAAAAGAAACAATTCAAGCATACACTGAATATCACATTGAAATAATTTAATATTGGCATGTCAATTGGGAAGCTGTCACTCAAAACTGAAATATCTGGTGAAACGCTGTCAAATAAGGGACTGATGAATTTGAAATAAAAAGGATCAGGGATGCACAAAGGAAGAGAGAAGTGAGAAAGCATGGATGGAACATCCCAACAACCCAAGTAGTCCAGGACCAGCTAAGCTCCCCCCACTATTCCTGTATCTTCCAGAGTCATAGTGGGCTAGTTAATCACTTGCTTGCCCATCAGCATATGATTGCTCAGCCTTAACCACTCATTCCTTTCCTCTTTCCAATGGTGAATGTGATGGAAATGGTCTTCTTCAAAAACAAAAGGCAAACTATGATGGACATACATGGAGTATTTTAACATATGAAGCTGCATTATGTAAGTCCAAGCGTTGCTTCAGCCATCCTGGTGTTCTTTATTTTGGTTGGGGCATCTAGCAGATGTCTTTTGCAGGCTAAGCTCATTTTAAGTGGAGACAAAAGGAACTGAACCTTTGGCATGGAAAGCATATTGTTCTCATTGAGGAGTGGCATTAGTTTCATGTGATTCACATGGCAAGGAAAATTAGATTACATGTCCTCTGCCAGAATCTGGTATTATAACAAAGTACTGAAATGCTGAAAATGCACATTAAACATATTTTAATGAATATATAAGTGAATGTACGTGTGTGCAGGCACTCACACCTGCATACACATCCGGCCACAGCCATATATGCAAAGTGGCTGGAGTAAAGGGCGTTTATTGGGTGTGGAGTGGGTGTGCGCAAGCACACCTTACCACCTCCTACTACTCTTTTTTTTCCATACCTCCTATGTTCCATCCAGGATTCTGGAGGTAGGTTTGCTGAGTAAGAGGGAAAAGAGCTCAAAAATCAAACTGATTACAGTTGGAAGCAGGGGAGGAGTTAAGCACCCCTCATATACTTCTTCTCCTCTGGAAATTACATTCTCTCTCTGCCACCGGTTAGCAGTGTTCTTGGTTTCCACACCTTGGTCTGACACAGACTGATGTGCTGGTGTAGCACTGGGAGGCATGGGGCCCTACAGCTCTATTGTGTTATCAGTCTTCTGATTTTCATCTTCTTTCTTTTTGCAGTGCTTGCAATATTTGGATGTGTCTGTCCTGGGTGAGCTGATTCCTAGGCTGTGTGAGCTGACCAGGAGTGGAATAGGCATTGGCACGAAGGTATGCTGGTGTTTCCAGTGAGGGTGTTCTGTAGAGGTGATGGGAGTTACAGGCACAGACTGAATTGCCAACAAAATAGATTTGTTGTCTCTGTGTAGGTCTGATTAGGTGATCGGAGAAAGGAGTGTGATTCGTCCAGTGAGCTAAGAGGTGGGGCAGTAACTGGGGGATTTGAGGCAGGTTTAGAGATAGACGAAGGGCAGTTGAGGGATACAGTCAAACTCTTGTACAGATTTTTCACTGTTTCAGATATATAAAGTCATTATGGAAACTGCAAGTATTATTATGAGAACTAACAATAGCATGCTTATTAATTGCAGATCTTATATTGTCATAATTCTTGGTGACTGCAACCTGATTCTGTGCAGATTTATGTCAAAGTAAATTTCACTTGGTTCAGTGGACTTCTTTCCAAGTAAAAGTGTGTAGACTCTGCAAGCCTGAACCGCACCTAACATAATAAGTGAAAAATGGATTTCCTCCTTCATTTTTTCTCTCTAGGGTGGTTGTGCTAGTGTAATTGTTTCACTAACCACACAATGTCCCCAAGACTTGACCCCATATTCAGGTAGGTTCTTGGAGTGTTTGCTTTTAATGTGCTTTTGCTTTTGTAACGTGTTGCAAGAAATGTCTTTTATCTGCTAGTCATCTGTACTATATTGATTTGTTTAAGTATTAGGCAGAGGTGGCAGTTAAGGTAAAGAGGCGGGCAGTTCTGAAATTGAAGCAAACGTTGACTAAGGGCTTAATTGTTTTTAATAGACAGCAACAAACGTCGTGTGAGTTGACTTCTGTTTGTGCAGTGGGACTTCCCCTTTCCTCAGATTTTTCTCTTAAATAGTTAATGTTTATGTAGAAAGGAGCATAATCTTAACAGGAAAGGAGCGACATTTTAACGTTTAGTTCTGGAACATAGTCTGTCACTTATCCAAATAAATAATTATTCATACACAGGCAAACTCATGAGCGCTTTGCTCAGTGGTCTGACTGATCGCAACAGTGTGGTGCAAAAATCATATGCATTCGCCATGGGACATCTAGTTCGGGTGAGTGCAGCTTTTTTAACTTCTCTTTTTTTGCATTTGGTTTTGCATTTCAGTGTATTCTGAAATGATTTGTTCTTTTCTTTTTTTGAAATGTCTACAGACCTCACGGGACAGTAGTACTGACAAACTGCTACAGAAACTGAATAACTGGTACATGGAGAAAGAAGGTATTTATGTGTGCAAAAACTTGACATTTTGTGAAAAATAAATACCATGGCGAATATAAAAGGGTCCTGTGTGTGGATGGCTGAATATAAAAAGGGTCTCTGTGTGGATGGCTAAATGTCATTTCTTATTTTCCAGTCCTTTCTGAAGACAATAGATGGTTTGCATTGCATAGTAAAATAATAATGCCTGCTTGCCATATAATTCTTATGACATATGTGTAATAATCGGCATTGCTTTCAACCTATTTGAAATCATCTTAGAATGTGACATGGAAGGTTTCAGATGTGCATTCCTCAGACAGACTCATTGAACAATTGTCAATGCTGATGCCTTATCTTAAAGTGCCTCCATAAGATAATCTCCATAAACAAAGAAAGAAAAGAAAGTGTATACTATGCATCCATATTTAGAGGTACTGCTATCTGAGATCCTGTTCTTCCTGTGTAAAATTGTATGGCTCACTTCAGAAATCCCTTTTTAAAAAACCAGTACAACCCAATAGAATGGAATTTATATTTGGATCCATGGGAAGTGGGCTCCAGAAATCTCCTAGGCCAATGATAAACTCATTGGCTAGCCCAACTTCCATTCTTTGCATGAGAATTACAGATAATCTAAACAAAGCTGAAGTCTAGACAAAAGAGGCATTGGATGTGTTCAGAGGTTGCAGTAAGCCAAAATTCATACAATGCTTTTGCAAGTAAGAGCAGCCAACAAAGTAGGGCCCTTTGGTTCTTTGCTTTACCAGCTTGCACTGGCATACTGGCTTGTTTTGAAATCGGGCTAACTGTGGCATGCAGAATGGGCTATTGTAAATTTTTTGTCACATGGAAAACTTCTTTTCCTAAGAATAATAGTAATAAATGTTATTTACCATATAGGCTTGTGCACCTTCTGTCCTAGTATTTCAAAAACTAAGTAAGAGATAGGCATGAAACTTTTCAGAATCTTTAGCTGTTGAAACAAAAAACGCGTAGTGTGGTTTGGAATCCTCTTCACTTACAGACTTTAAACTGAAATCCTTCCCAAATGAGCTGTTAGACCTGTTATTGGATAATATACTGTACAACACTAGATTGTAGATGACATATCAGTGGCACATGCCCTTCAGGTTTGTGGATTCCATGTTGTGGGGTCCAGTCTGTACAAACGGTTCAGAGATTTCCAGTGGCTACATGCTGGTAACTTCGATCTTTTACTTCAGAACAAGTCTATAAACTGGGCTGTGCATTAACTATCCATGCTATTGGGCGGTACAGCCCAGATGTGCTGAAGAATCAAGCCAAGTATGTCTTGCCTTTGGCTTTCCTTGGCATGCATGAGGTCTCTGAGGAAGAAAAAGGAGAGAAGGAAGATGGCAACCTGTGGACTGAAGTATGGCAGGAAAATGTACCTGGTGAGTTGGTCTGCTGAATTTAAGTGCGTTAGTTTGTTGTCTTGAGGGTCTCTAGTATGGCACAGGGAAATAGAATGCAAATCTCCTTGTGAAATCTAAAATAGCATCTTTATCTATCCTTTGCTGAAGCAGAACTTTCTGTGATATACCAGATGATCTCCTCCAGCTGAAGATGAGTTCTTGTGAAACTTATTTTTCTTCAGTTCTCATGTGTTTTGTTGGCTCTTTTACTCATTCTGTGAAATGCTCTGTTTTGGAATGCAGGTACCTATGGTGGCATAAGACTCTATATGGAGGAGCTGATTGCAATCACCCAGAAAGCTTTGCAGTCCCAGTCTTGGAAGATGAAAGCTCAGGGCGCTGCTGCCATGGCATCCATAGCAAAGCAGACGGGCTCCTTGGTTCCTCCACACTTAGGCCTGGTGCTCAC
This sequence comes from Intellagama lesueurii, assembly GCA_037013535.1. NCBI lineage: Eukaryota > Metazoa > Chordata > Lepidosauria > Squamata > Agamidae > Intellagama > Intellagama lesueurii. Next base: position 108,080,750 of record JBAJHW010000002.1, on the reverse strand, counting down.
GGCTCTTTTGCAAGGCCTTTCTGGGAGAACATGGACAGGGAAGGTAAAGACTCTGTTATTATATCGTTGATTCCTGTGGTCTAGAAAGAGGATTAAAATGTCCCTAATGGCCTCAGTCATTCTGCATGAGGGAAATCATGTAAATCTTTGCGGCCAGTTGATGCTGATTAACAAGGTGCTGGTTTTGCTTGCTGGACACTTGCTTACCTTACCATGGAATTGGACTGTCAAGTCAGAAAATCTCATGGGTTGAACACTCTCCTAAGAGACTTATGGTCCTTTATAGACCTCTAGGAAAAATCAGGCTGTGTTCATCATAACTGGCATTTATCCCATTTAAAGTTTCTTTCAGAGTGAACGAGATAAATATTCTATACTTTGCACAATAAACTCTCTTCTCCAGAATATCCTCTAATTTCTTGCAAAGTAAATAAACTGAATGTAAAAAAAAAAATCTTTTTTCTCTTCTTTTTATTTAACAAATGTTGACAAGCAGAGATACATATATATGTGTGTGTAACAGTGTTTCTATCTATTGAATAACAAAAAAATTGTAACTATAAAAACTTAGTATTATGTTTCAGAAATGTAGCTATGGAAATGTCTCAAAGTGATGTAATAAGAACCTAACAAACATAATTACCTGTTTCAAAATCTAATAAGAATTGAACAAAGTATTACAAAAATATGTTTAAAAACTCAATTAAATAACTTCTATATTATTAATATTTTAATTGCTAAAGCATAAGCAGTTACATAATCAAATCAGGTATATTCATGTAATGTTATAAAAAAATGCTTACATACACACCTCCAGCAGTGTCTCTTCTTGTCCTTTGCTCCTTACGTAAGCTGTCTTTTTCACTGTTTTTATACCCTTTTAAAATGTTTCTCTCTCTGTCTTTCTCTAATTGTCAACAATGTTGATTTAGCAGGGTAGCAAATTTGTACCCCATTTTAAATGGTTAATAAAATTTCTAGGAGAATCCCTGTTGTCTTTGCTAACCTAGCAGCCTGAGATCCTTCAAATCAGAAGGATGGCAAGCTACCATCATGACAATTTTTGTTGATATTATGACTAATCATCTGTGAATACCTGCGGTTCCTGTAAAATACTAATTGCTGCTAATTAAGAAGGTGGGCAGTAGAATCCTGGTGTTGCCTTCTTAACTAAGTAACAATTTGCTGCTGTGATGCATGCTGTTTGGCCTATGCCTTGTGTATCCCGCCCCCTTTTTTTTAATTGAATAACTGTCTAGAATTAAAATACAAGAATCTGTAGTTTTAGGCAAATCAAAATTAGCAAAGAGGTTATATACATATACATGTACTGTAGTAGCTTCATAATTTTCACATGTTTTGTTTTGCAATGCCACTTGTAGGAGGAGTTACTGAAAGCTATTGCCAGTGTCATTTCTTCGTGCAGGTAAGGAAAAAAAACATTAACTTCTGAAGAGTTAGAATCTTTGGATTTTAAAACTTTCATTTGGCAAATAGTGTATGTCTAACTTACTTTTTATGTGTAACTTAAGTAAAACATTTTCCTTCATTTCTAAAAAAAACTGGTGGAATGTTATTTGAGTATCACCACAGTAAAGTGCCTTATAGTAGAGTACATTATTGATTGGTTATGTAGTGCTTTTCCAGAAAGCTCAAGGCAACTTATCTGTAAAACAACAGTCAAATCAGATAATAAAATATCTACAGTGCCTAACAAAATGTAAGAAGGAACAAAAGTACATATAAAATTCTTGGATAAGTAAAGGATAGGAGCGTGAGCTTAATAAGGGTGGTGGGCCTGGCAGCCATCGCCCGTTAACTTGTCCTTGGCATTTTCAGTGCGGAGCTGCGCACATCAATGTCTGGCCAGCCCAGTATTGATGACATTCTTCAGGCCTTGCTCAAGGAGTGCCGCAAAGAGAACCTCAGGTACAAGATAGTAGCTGTTCGATGCACTGCCGATGTGCTGAAGACCACCCAGGAAAATCGGTTCCAGGAACTGACAGGCATAATCTTTCCAATAATAAAGAAGGTGAGCTTTGTGTTTTTCTTTGGTTTAAAGGCACCACTAATAATGTGATGCCATTGTCTTTCTCTAGCTCTGTAGGGTGTGCAGAATGTTTCACTTACATTCTCAGAAATCACCTCTGGAAGAGAGGCTCATTATATTGTCTCCTTTTCGTAGAGTGGGCAGAGTGATGGTGAAAGTGAGATTTTTCTGGCCTCTTCCTCGTCTTCTGAGCAGTCCCTTTAAAAGTGTGCTGCATATATACTGCCCCATAGTGTTTAAAGCACTCTCTGGGTGATTTACAAGTTCGTTATGCAGGCTACACATTTCCTCCCTCCTCATGAGCTGGGTACTCATTTTACAGACCTCAGAAGGATGGAAGACTGAGTGAACCTTGAGCTGGGTCCCTGGGATTGAATCCCGAGTCATGAGCAGTTTGGGCGCCACAAGACTCCTCCCTTTGTGCACTGTTCCTTGTTAGCGCATGTGGAGAACCAGCCTAAGATTCTGGTTCAAGTCTTATGGCCATTTATAAGAAAACTAAATTGAGTTATGAGTACTCTTTTCCTCCTTGTTTGCTGTTTCTTAGACGTGAATTACAGACCATGGGCATGGCTACAAAGGTAGGCAAATTGAATCAGAAGCTTTAGATTTCACTTCCAACCTCTAGTGTGTTCACTTTCCCCACATAAGGCGTGAACGTTTCTTTCATGATCCAAGACTCCTAGAGACTAGAGTCTTTTTCATTTTAGATTCAGCTTCTTTCTGTCTGAGTGATTCAGGTGAAAAAGGCAGGTGTCTAACAGTGCTCTTTTGAACAGTGTTTGTTGTGTCCTTATATGCATGTACTTTCCTTCTGTCTCTCTGATGTTGTAACGGTGATAATTGTTTTGGGGGACCTCCAGGCAATTGTGAGAAAAGGCAGTTGGTCAGTGGGATGCATTGTCTTTATTTGCCTCTTTACTGCTTCCCCATCCCCACATCAGCTGGTGGTTACTGTTCCACGCAGTGATTGTTGCAAAATAATTCCTTCTAAGTGATTTAGAAGACCACAGTGGGAAGCAGTGATCAGATTGTCGCTTTGTATTGCTTGCCTACTTCTTGCCATGGAATGAAGATCTTCCTTGTCGTGAAAATGCTGCTAGACTTGGGAAGCTTGGCTGTCTTAGGTTTTGTGCTGCCATTAGTGTAGTGCAGTGTATGTGGGGTTTTTAAATGATAGATTTGAATTATATTGCCCCTCACACTTCATTGTTCTTATTAAAACAATAATAGCAGTACCTGAGCTAGGATATCCGAAGAGTTTTGGGAAGAGAAATGTAAAAGCTAATCCACCCTTTTCTCTTCTTTTCCAAACCTCACATCTTCTTATGTGACTGCAGAATTCTCCAGAGAACATGGGAGCCAGTTCCCCACAGAAGGATGATGATGATGATAATGAAAATGAAAAGGAACTCCAGATGGAATCTCTTCTCTGTGCCTTTGAGAGTTTGGGCAAAGCATGGCCTAGAAATCCAGAAACACAATGTATGTTTACTCCACCAAACTTCAGTGTTTGAGGCGAGAAGCAAGATCTCGCCTTTTGCTTGTATATTCCAGTCTCTTTCTTTACTCTCACAATATTTTTCCCAGGTAATGACTAAAAGAGTTTGTGCTGTTCTGAAGCATTCCTGGAAATGGTGGCCTCTGACTTTAGAGCCTTTTTTCTACTAACAGGCAGATGAAGAACCAAGGAGTGAAAGGAGGCAGCAGAGCTTGGAAAATCCCTCCCCTCCTTTTTTAAGCAACTGTTCTCAGAAGCTCTCAACCATCATGCATAGAATAATACGTCATAATCCCAGTAGATGATGTTGCTTAGCTTTAGGAGGAACAGATGGCAACCATTGTTCCTCAGGAAGCATAATAATAATAATAATAAAGGGATGAAGACATCCTCTAACCCAGGTTTTAGGATCAATATTTTGGGTACCAGTTCAACTGAACACACTTGATGGCAATATTAGATGAACTGTGAGAAATGTTGATGTCTATCCTTATATTGGCTATCTTGAATATTTGTTTTTCAGGCTGTTACCAGCAAGAACTGTGTACACTAATGTGTGAACGGCTGAAACTCAGTACGTGGAAAGTGCAACTTGGAGTGCTCCAAGCCATGAAGACTTATTTTCAAGGGTAATTTCATACTAGATGTCGGAGCTGCTGCTTCTGTATTCTTATCCTGTGACATTTGTGCTTTTGTGTGCAGTTGTGACACTTGCCTGGTGTTTGTCTGAATGTAGACAATCAAGTGATATGTTCCAGTGTGTTCATAAACATTTAATATGTGGATTATTTGTTCTATCCTGCCAGTTGTGAAGAGAACTTTACTTTCTGCATTTCACTAAACATTATGAGAAATTGGTAGGACAAGACAACTGGGGCTCATTATTTAGGAGGAATATGGCCTGTTACTCAGCCTTACATGCTCTCTCTGTGTGATTTTGACTTGAATGGCTGTAAATTGAACATAATTGTGCATTTTATGTGAACTGACACTATGAAGTATTCTGATCTTTTAGTTAATTTGATGTTTCTGCTTGTCATTTCTCAATGATGCAGAAAAAAAATCATAAATAAATGTAACCATTTTATGTGACAGTACAAATAATTAGTTTTCAAAATGTTGATTTTTCTGTGTGGGGTTTGATGCATTCAGGTAGCACATCTTATTTGTACAGTCCTTTTGTGCCATGGGGCTGGGCCATGCTGTCCATTTATCCATCCATTTGCCTTTCTTGAACAAATGTGGGCTATGCCTTTAGTCTCCCACACTAATGGTGCCAAACTGGAAAGAAAGGAATTTTTTTTGCCTCTTCTAGAGATACTTCCTCTAGTTTTCTGTTGTCCCTCTAATCTGGAAGCATGGATAGTTACTGTCCTGATAGGATCAAGGAGGGTGGGGAACAACCTTTTATAAAAAAAGGTCACAAGTGCTTGTAGCAATGGACAGTGGATCAAGTGGTGAGCGTATCGTTGTTGGATGGGAGAGGTGAGGTGCACCGTTATAATGGGGAAGGTGTCGTGTAGGGAAAAGGCTGCATTCATGCTGCCTTTCCAGTCATAAGAGTCTTCATCAAAGCCCACAAAAGGGTTGGATGTTGCGAAGAACAATTTAAACAGAGACGCTCATGCACAATTATAATGGGGAGGGACATCATCGTGGGGGAAGAGTCAGTAGCTGAGTGCTGGCGCTCAGATGGGCAGCAGCACCTTGGTACCTGAGGAGGCTGCACGGAGGACCTTTGTGGGTAAGCATGTCCTGATTAGAGGAGGACGTAGGTAGCAATGTGCTCCTTTTTGATGAGTGTTAACACCACTCTTCTTTTCCTATGTAGGTTACTGTTGCTGGAAACAAAATACTCAGACCCAGAGATTTTGTCAAGAATACTGTCAGAAACCTGTTCCTCTATTACCCATTCTCTAGGTAACTGTCTATCCATTGGTATGTTACCTTAGGGCACTCGTTCTGAATTTTGCATGACCAAGAGAGAGAAAAGGGAGTGCTTTGTGCTTGTAAAAGTTCTCATATACATCTTTATTGAGACTCTTTGGGAATTGGGTGAGTGAAGGTAACATAGCCTGAGGCTACTATACATTCTTATCTTGTCAGCTAAAATGGCTAACTTCAGTAATCCATGAGAATGTTGGAATCTATAGTTTATCTATCTCCTTAAATAAAGAATATTGTGGACCAGTTTATACAACCAGCTAATAGAGTGTTGTAGCAGGTTCCATGGTGCAAGTCTCTGCACTTGTGTTTTTCCATATTGCATCTTTAAAGTGTTTTTCATTCAGGCATTCCACCTATAGAACACGCTATGGCAACTCTTAATTTTGTTAGTCTAGCACAGTTCTTTAATGACATAGAAGGCAATGTTAAGCACCCAGATGCTGTAAGAACTCCTCTATATGTTTTACAGGGAGATGGCATGACGGTGTGAATAGAGAGAATATTTTTCTTAAACAGTCCCTGTTTTTTTTAAACATGAAAATCCCTTTTAACCAAGGGGTGGGCAACATGTGACCTTGGGCGTGCATGTGGCCCCCAGCATCTTCTGTGGCTCCCAGCCCTGTTTGTCAATATTAAAAAAAGGTGAATTATTGCTCTTGGAAGCCTCCAAGAATGGCAGTTCTCCTTTTTAGTAGGTTACAAAGCTGTGCAGCACTGTTGTAAACTCCCAAATACCTGGACTTTTCAAAACTGGGTGTGGATTTCTAGCAACTTCTAATTTTAGTTTTTGCAAGGGGATCAAGGTTAGAGAATTGGCTCTCAAACTTGCCTTAAACCCATGGTGGGGAAGGGAGAATGAACTGCACCTTAGAAATCATATAAATGATTGTGAGAGACTTATTTCTTTTTCCACTACTAAGTCTTCCAAAGGCATGTTCATAGCTGACAAAGACATTAACTGGAAGAGGAAGCGGGAGAAGTATCTGTATCTGCTAGAACTTGAGACTAGGAAAGATTACTCAGATTTTATGAGTTATCTAAAAGGTGTAAGCTACGCTTTTGTACAAATAATTTCTACTCCTCTTGAAATACAACTCTTATTCCCTTAGAAAATAGAAGCTATACCTCCATAAGAACTGAAGCCCTTGCAGTGATAGAAGTGCTGCTCACAAAACTTGAAGGTATGTTTCTTGATGTGGAAAAACTGAGCCAACACTATGTCCAAAGGATTAAAGAGTCCTGCAGAGTTTGACTGCACTTAGAAGTTAAGATTGCAGCTTTTATTTTATCTTGCTCTTTCGGTTTGTAGACCAGCTTAGCCAGGCTGTTCTGTACTGAAGGAAGCACTAGCTTCCATGTGTCATTTAAGAAACAATACGCATGCTAGTTTTTATTTGGTTTAGGGTAGCAGCAACTGAGATTCCAAAATCAAATTTTATTTCTTCTTAAATTATGGGATAGCTTTACTAAAAGAGAACAAATGGTAGATAAATTGGTGTGTTTGAGCAAGGAGGCAAGCTAATTGAAGACTCAGAAAAGGAACTCAGGGTGCCTAATTTCTACCATCTGGGCTTCTGTATTCTTTCCTCAGTATGGTTTCCAGAACACTTCTGAATGTCATGGCAGGCAAGGTTTTAGATGGTGGAAATAATTTTGAAGGCCCCCAATCCTGTAATCTGTGTTTCTGGCTATACTTGAGAGAAACACTCCGGCTCTTGTATACATCTGCGTCAGAATCTAGTTGAATGTTGTATTTGTTTCATGGCTTAGCAACCCAAAGTTTGAACTTCTGCGTTTTTTGGGACTGCCTTTGAAATGGTGTTCAGAATCTGCTGATGGTCCAGGATGCCATTGAACTCTACTTCTGAAGGCAGCGCCCCTCCTTAGCAATTAGTTTTCAGGTTCAGTTTAGAGTGTTGGCCTTGACCTTCAACGTCCTGAACAATTAGGGCACTGGATATCTGATAGTGAAGCATGAATTCTTTGTTCTTCTTCATGGTCTCTGTGAATGCACACTATAGGGTTTAATCTGCGCTTGCGCAGAGGTTTCCGGAATATTCTAGAGCTTTATCATGCGTTTGCCAGGACCGCCCCCCCAGTACACATGGTCTGCCCGTCCTGGCGATTGCCTCACTTATTTTTTGCCACCGCTGAGGTTTCATCTCACAACGAGATCTCCATTCGCCAACTGCTTTCACTTCTTTCCAAGAGGTAAATAACTGAGAGGAAACAGTAAGAGACTTTTCGAGCTGTTTCTTTCTTTTCTGACCATCCCCCCTTTCCCCCTTCCCTTCCCCTTTTATGGCTCCCGTGGATCTGTTTAAACGGTGCGCTTCGTGCCCAAACAAGATTCCTCTCTCCAACAGACACAACCACTGTCTTTTCTGCCTTGGGGAATCCCATCAACCAGCTTCGTGCCAACTTTGTAAGAACTTCACAAAACAGGCACTCAAACTCTGACAACAACGCCTGAGATCCCTCCTCTGGGAACAGTCTCTCCTCCCGGCACAGACCACTATGGACACCGCTCAGACTCCCCAGTCCCAAGACGGGTCTCCTGATGTGCCCACTACTTCTCCGATGCCGAAGTCGACATAATCTAAGGCGAACTCTAAGACTGTTTCCAAATCCAAGGTTCCGGGACGAATGACCAAGTCCACACCTGTACCGAAAACTCCTTCAGTACCGAATCATTCTAAACCTAAAAGGTCAAATAAATTTTCTTCAGATTCTCAAGTCACTAAGAAGCCTGCCCGAGTAACAGCAGATAAATCTACACTGACAATTCCTTTGCAGGATCAACCAACCGTCTGTCTCGAAGTTTCCGATGACGACTTCATGCCACCGCCATCTGGCCAACCACCTTCTCCACTTCTTGCCCAATCCCCATCCTGGGCCAACACCTCGGCTGAGGTTACAGTCATTTCACATTCGGCACATTCGAGCCCCAAATCCATGGGTTGCTGTGTCTCTGTGTGTGATTCGGAGCCACGATCTGCTTTGGCTGACCCATCTCCTCCGCATAAGTGATCCAAGAAAACACACCATACATCAGAGACTTGCCGATCCGATGCCGACCTTGCACAACCTCCGACCTCTACGGAGTTGCTGGCATTGCATGATTCCTTGGCTCGGTATCGACATCCAAAGTGAGTCACGCTATATGAACCTCCGACTTACTATGAGCCTCCACTTAAAGGCCATCGATATCAACTGTACAGATACTGGCAACCTGATACCGGCCCCTACATCGAACCCAAGCGTTCCCAGTATACATATTATTATTCATCTGATGAATCGGACTCATCTTCTCCTCAGTACCACCCACGGTCCTGTGAATATTATCCAGCCTCGTCTGAGGATGACAGCGTGCTTCCACCTCTGGTACCGAAGCTGCACAAGCCATCTCGTAAGAGGAGTCATTTCTCTGAACCCATAATCGGGCAGCAGCCGTCGGTACCAAAGAGATCTCGACCATCAGCTCAGGTTCACTTACCACCTTCTGAACCCACTGCACTTTCACAGGTCTGTGCATCTTCTGTTCAAGTGACAACTACCTATACTGGACCTCCGCCTAGCGACACTACTCATGCCCGTCAAACAAAGTGCTCTAAACCTCATCAGTCTGCATCTCGTCCTGTACCACCTCAACATGTTACCGACAAGACCACTCGTCACCAACCAGTCTCGTTCCACCAATTCTGCCTCTCCATATCAGCAACATTCTCCACCATCATCTCCGCAATTCTCTGATTCGGACACCTCCGACTCTTTACCACCGCAAGATTCGCCTCCGAATCTACCAACACCAGACTCTGATGTAGCGGACATTACTCCTCCCTCCCCGTCGGAGGATTTCTCGTCCTACTCACAGCTTGTGCTCCGCATAGCCAAGGCTATGGACCTAGATGTCCAACAACCAGTCCAGTCTTGAGTCTGACAAAGTCTATGAGGACATTAATGAGGACCAAACACCACCACTCCATATGGGATTTATCCCACCCCTCTTAAAATTGATCAAACAATCTTGGTCTAAACCTTCCTCTGTACCGCAAATTTCTCGAAGAGTCAAGAATCTGTATAAGACTCATGGAGACAATACCACTTTCCTTTCAAAGCACCCAACTCCAAATTCTGTCATCGTTGATGCTACCCAAAACAGGGTGCGCAACCGTTCCAACGCTGCTCCTAACAACAAAAGGAGGGTAGGAAATTAGACATCATCGGACGCAGAGTTTATTCCCTTGTGTCGTTTACTCTCTGAGCTGCTAATTACCTTGCAGCCATGGGAGCATATCACTGTTTTCTCTGGAATAAAGCCCTACCATCTCTCCAGTCAGCACCTGCTGAATACAAGGCTCATGGCCTCGCTTTCCATCAAGAAGCCATGGCTCTCGCGCGTCAGGAACACATTACTGCACGTCATGTCATCGAGGCTGCGTCTAAACATGGCTACCGCTGTTGCTCTTCGCAGACATGCTTGGCTCCATTCAGCCCCTATCTCAGAGGATTCCCGTATGAGAATCGAGGACCTACCTTTTGATGGCACAGGTCTTTTCGATGACAAGACTGATGAAATATTGGATAACCTGCAGAAATTAAGGAAAACAGCATGGTCTTACAACACTCAACCATATTACAAAACTCAACGCTATCAGTGGCGTCGCCCTTATGCTTACCAACAATACAAGCCATTCTCTGACAAACAGCAATACTTACTGCAGTCTTCCTCTTCATTTCAGCCTAGACACAACACACAGCGTCAGTGCCCAAGCAATCCTTTAGGCGTCCAGAGAAGAAGACAAAACAGAACCTTTGACTTTCCTGTTCCTCAGATCCGCCTATCCCACCTGTTCCTACCCAGCACCACTCGTCTCTCAGCCCACCTTCCTTCGTGGGCATCTATCACCACAGATTCCTGGGTCCTCACCATTGTTGCTACTGGATACGCAATAGAATTTGCTCTCACACCACCACCAAGGATAGTTCTAACCACACCATCAGAGGTTTTGGAGCACGAGATACAATACCTTCTGCTGAAGGATGCTATAGCACCCATCAACCTTTCAGAACACAACCCCAGGTTCTTCTCCCGTTACTTTACCGTCCCAAAACACGATGGAGGCTTACGCCCCATCCTTGACCTTCGGGACCTCAACTACTACATCATTCAAAAACGCTTTTGTATGGTGATGTTAGAATGAATCCTACCAATCCTTCAGGAAAATTACTGGTTTGCCGTCATGGACCTAAGCGATGCATACGGTACTTTCATATTATCATCCGCCAAGATCACAGCAAATTCCTCAGATTCTCACTAGGACACACCGCTTACGAATTCAAACCCCTTCCATTCGGGCTCTCTACCACTCCACGGGTCTTCACCAAATGCATGGCTCCGGTAGCAGCTTACCTCCGCACCCAAGGAATTTCCATCTTTCCTTGCATCGACAATTGGTTGCTGGTATCCCCTTCACGTCCTCAAGCCGTAAAAGATATACAGGTGACTCACTCTCTTCTTGCGGATCTGGGCCTCAAAGTCAACGAAGAAAAATCTATACTGTCTCCGGCACAAAGAGTTACTTACATAGGTGCCGTTCTAGATTCCTGAAAGGCACGGGTCTTCTTGCCTCAAGAGCGGGCAACAAAACTCCACGCTCTTATCCGCCTCTTCCTACCTTACGCGCTGGTCACTGCACTTCACGCTCAACGTCTCCTTGGCCTTATCGCCTCCACCACATCCGTCATACAACATGCCAGACTAAAGATGCATTCCCTGCAGGCGTGGTACCTCTCCCTCTTCGATCCAATATCAGATCCACCTTCCAAGCTCCTGCAGGTTACACCCGAGCTATCAGCCCAACTTCTCTGGTGGGACACTCCAGCCAACTTCTTCATCGGCAGACCATTCGCCCTTCTACAGCTATCAACCCAAGTTACTACAGATGCCAGCCCCACCGGATGGGGACCACATTGCAACGGCTTACACATTCATGCCCCTTGGTCCCAAGCTGAGAAAAACCTTCACATCAACAACCTCGAACTACTAGCCATTTTCAAGGCTCTCCACGCTTTCGAGCCTCTCATTACCGGCACAGCCGTACAAGTAACTACAGACAATACCACAGCGCTCTTCTATATAAACAAGCAGGGCGGCACTCACTCTCTTCTGTTGCTCTACCTTGCCGTCCAACTATGGGAGTGGTGCTTAGAACGTCATTTCTTTCCTATAGCAGTTCATATTGCTTCGCAAGACAATCATGTAGCAGATTTTCTCAGCAGGACTCGAACACAGATGCACGGTGTGTCTTCCTCAGTCTTTGAGAATTGTGGGGAACCCCACACATAGACATTTTGCAGAACTCAAAGTGCCCCCTCTACTGCTCCAGAGCAGGCATGGGTCCCGGCTCCCTCAGGGACGCACTTATGTAGTGGACGAAACATCTGATCTACCTATTCCCACCTATATCTCTCCTCCTCAGGACAATAGTCAAACTCCGTCACAACCGTTCAAATGCGATTCTCATCGCCCCGTGGTGGCCCTGACAACCCTGGTTCACCATGCTCCGCTCCATCTCCACAGACTTCATAAGACTGCCTCCCATCCCTCATCTTCTTACTCAACACCAGGGCAGGACCTACCATCCCAACCTCCAGAACCTTTACCTGACAGCGTGGAATAACTGCCATTTTAGCTAACGCCTGAAAACCTTCTACAACTCAGCTTTACTCTTACAAGTGGGCCACTTTCCAGAAATTTACAACTCAACGCAACCTTCCAATCAAACTGACAACTCTCCAAGCGGTTCTCACATTCCTTTCTTACCTATTCCAACAACAGCTTTCCCTTTCTACCCTCAAGGTCTACATTTCTGCAATAGTCGCACACCAACCACAGGACTCAGAGGCAGCCCAACTCTTTCGCCACCCTACCATGAAACAATTCCTCAAGGGGTTCTCCAATATGCGACCTCCTAAATCTTTTCCACCTCCACAATGGTCCCTGCATACCGTCCTCCAACGTCTCACACTCCTTCCATTTGAACCACTTGCTACCACATCTGAGCGCTTCCTTTCCTTTAAGACTGTTTTTCTGGTAGCCATTACCTCAGCCCGCAGAGCCTCAGAACTTGCTGCTCTTCAGATAGACTTTCCGTTTCTCCAATTCCACCCCGATAAGGTTACCCTTTACCCAGATGTTTCTTTTCTACCAAAGATTGTATCGGACTTCCACCTCAAACAACCAATCATTTAACTTACCTTTTTCCCGTCACCGACAACTGACCTCGAACATTCCTTCCATATGTTGGATGTCAGACGAACTCTCGCGTTTTATGTATCACAAACCTCCTCCTTCCGCAAATCGCAGAGGCTCTTTGCCACGCCACACCTGCCTCACAGAGGCTCTCACATCTCTTCTCAAACCATCTGTTGATGGATTGTGACAACTATAAAGTTGGCATACCAACTCGCCAAAAAGCCTCTGCCTGTTGGTATTAAGGCTCACTCCACGAGGGCTCTTGCTACTTCCATAGCCTTTCTCCGAGGAGTACCTCTCCCAGACATCTGCAAGGCTGCTACCTGGGCAACCCCTTCTATGTTTGCCACTCACTACCGCCTAGGTGTCAGAGCTAAGACGGATGCAGCATTTGGCAGGGCTGTACTCTCTTCTGTTCTTCCGTGATGTCCCTCCTCCAGTAAGTCAGCTTGTTAATCACCCTATAGTGTGCATTCACAGAGACGACGAAGAAGAAAGAGAGGTTACTTACCTGTAACTCTGGTTCTTCGAGTGGTCATCTGTGAATTCACACTTCCCGCCCGTCCTCCCTGTCACATCTGTCTCACTTTTGATGCAGCGGCGGGCTATTCTTAGGAACTGAGGCAATCACCAGGATGGGTGGACCACGTGTACTAGGGGGGGCGGTCCTGGCAAACGTGTGATAAAGCTCTAGAATATTCCGGAAACCTCTGTGCAAGTGCAGATTAAACCCTATAGTGTGAATTCACAGATGACCACTCAAAGAACCAGAGTTACAGGTAAGTAACCTCTCTTTGTCCTTGTGTCATCTAGAGGGGTTCCTGTTACATTCTCTCACCACCTGAAGGTCACGGAATGGTTCCCAGGGTATTCTGCTGGCCTTTCTCCAGTAGTCCAGAATATATTGACTATTTAAATTACAAAGTATCTTAACCAATGGTTTTATGATTGCTTTTTAAAAAATAAATATTTTTATTGTATTTTTTCTACTTTTCTATCCGTTGCAACCAGAGTGATATATTACAATATATTCCATTCATTTCATCTTGTCTTATACTCTCTAACATAATATTAATCTAATCTATTCTACTTAAATCGGTGTAGATTTCATCCAGGTATAAAGAGGTTCCCATTTATTATTATCCAGTCTATCATTTAGTGTATCTGTCAAAATATCCATTTCTGCTAGTTCCAAAATCTTCTCAATAAATTCCTTCTTTGTCGGCACCTTTGTAGTCTTCCACTTACTAGTATATACAATTCTAGCTGCACTTATCAAGTAAGTCTTGTTTTTTTTCCGGTGTAGCTGGTAATATATTCAATAAGAAAATTTCTGGTGTCAAAGCAATTTTAACCCCTAAAATTTTCTCTATCATTTCATGAATCATTTTCGAAAAGTCCTTGGCCCTACTGCACATCCACCACATATGATAGAAGCTCCCTACTTTCTTTTCACATTTCCAACACTTATTAGAAACGTTTTTATAAATTTTTGTTAATTTCTCTGGTGTTACGTACCATCTGTAAAACATTTTGTATATTTTTTCTTTTAGATTTATAGATTTAGTCATTTTAATATTTCGTTCCCAGATTTGTGACCAGGCACTTAGTTCAATATTATGACCTATATTTTGAGCCCATTTTACAATTTTCTTCACAATTTCATCTTCCATTTTTTGCTCCATCAAAGTATTATATAAACCTTTAATCAATTTTTCCTCTGAGTCCAGCAACCCCTTATCCAAAGGCATTTTGTCTTTCTGAAACCCTGTAGCTTTATCTTTTACATATCTTGATTCCAACAAGTTTATCGACCACCAATCTAAGCTAATACCTTGTTCTGCCAGTTCATCTTTGCTCTTTAAATTAAAATCACTATGTAATATCTTGGCATATCTCCCGTTTGTCCCTTGAGTTGTTCTTGCTGGATCAGATAATGGTATCTTTCTATAATGTTGTCCCTTAACTGTCTTCCAAACCCGTAACAGAGCTCTCCTGATCAAATGTAAATTAAATGTTTTGCATTGCTTATCATCTTGGTACCTACCATAGGTAGGCATGCCAGCGTAGCCTTAAATCATGCCCTTCAATTTTTAAAAGTCTCCCATTTTGCAGAATAATCCATTCCCTCACCCAGGACAGAACTGCTGCTCTGTAATAATTCATCCAATCCGGTAGGCCAAACACTCTTTTTTATTTATTGTTCTGAAGAGCCTTAAGTTTTATTCTTGGTTTTTTCCCATCCCAAACAAACTTGGTCATTATCTTACTCCGTTCTTTTAAAAAATCCTGTTTTAATAATATTGGAATAGTCTGAAAGAGGAAAACTAGCTTTGGTAATATATTCATTTTTATTGCGGCTATTCTACCCATTAGAGATAATTGGAGTTTAGACCATTTCTGCAAATCTACTTTGATTTCTTTCATTTGTTGTTGTTGTTGTTTACTCGTTAAGTCGTGTCCGACTCTTCATGACCCCATGGACCAGAGCACGCCAGGCCCTCCTGTCTTCCACTGCCTCCTGGAGTTGGGTCAAATTCATGTTAGTCGCTTCGATGACACTGTCCAAGCATCTCGTCCTCTGTTGTCCCCTTCTCCTCCTGCCTTCGCATTTTCCCAACATCAGGGTCTTTTCTAGGGAGTCTTCTCTTCTCATGAGATGGCCAAAGTATTGGAGCCTCAGCTTCAGGATCTGTCCTTCCAGTGAGCACTCAGGGTTGATTTCCTTCAGAACGGATAGGTTTGATCTCCTTGCAGTCCAAGAGTCTCCTCCAGTACCACAATTCAAAAGCATTAATTCTTCGGCGGTCAGCCTTCTTTATGGTCCAGCTCTCACTTCCATACATCGCTACTGGAAAAACCATAGCTTTGACTATGCGGACCTTTGTCGGCAAGGTGATGTCTCTGCTTTTTAAGATGCTGTCTAGGTTTCTCATCACTTTCCTCCCAAGAAGCAGGTGTCTTTTAATTTCGTGGCTGCTGTCACCATCTGCAGTGATCATGGAGCCCAGGAAAGTAAAATCTGTCACTGCCTCCATATCTTCCCCTTCTATTTGCCAGGAGGTGATGGGACCAGTGGCCATTATCTTCGTTTTTTTGATATTGAGCTTCAGACCATTTTTTGCGCTCTCCTCTTTCACCCTCATTACGAGGTTCTTTAATTCCTCCTCACTTTCTGCCATCAGAGTGGGATCCTCTGCATATCGGAGGTTGTTGATATTTCTTCCGGCAATCTTAATTCCGGCTTGGGATTCATCCAGTCCTGCCTTTCGCATATAAGTTAAATAAGCAGGGAGACAATATACAGCCTTGCTGTACTCCTTTCCCAATTTTGAACCAATCAGTTGTTCCATATCCAGTTCTAACTGTTGCTTCCTGTCCCACATAGAGATTTCTCAGGAGATAGATAAGGTAGTCAGACACTCCCATTTCTTTAAGAATTTGGGATTTGGTTTAGATTATACTTGACTAGCCCAGTGGTTTTTCCTACTTTCTTCAGTTTAAGCTTGAATTTTGCTATAAGAAGCTGATGATCAGAGCCACAATCAGCTCCAGGTCTTGTTTTTGCTGATTGTATAGAGCTTCTCCATCTTTGGCTGCAGAGAACATAATCAATCTGATTTCGGTATTGCCCATCTGGTGATGTCCATGTGTAGAGTCGCCTCTTGTGTTGTTGGAAAAGAGTGTTTGTGATGACCAGCTTGTTCTCTTGACAAACCTCTGTTAGCCTTTGCCCTGCTTCATTTTAAACTCGAAGGCCAAACTTATCTGTTGTTCCTTTTATCTCTTGAATGTACTTGTTTTTTTGGGGTTTTTTTGGTCATATTAATTCCTAAGTACCTAATTTAGGAATATTAGTTTGTTGACATCCGGAGTGTCTTCGTAATTCTTCTTTTTCTTCTTTTGTCATATTTTTCATCACCTTTTTTGTTTTTTGTTTATTTATTTTAAGACCTGACATACATCTATATTCAGTTATTGTCTCTACTAATGTTTCTATTGACATCATAGGTTCTTCTAAGATTATTACTAAATCATCAGCATAGGCTTGAATTTTGAAATCTTCTCCTTTAACCTTTAAACCTTTGATTCTCTTATCCTCTCTGATTTGTTGGTTCAGGACTTCCAACATGAGAACAAACAGTAGGGGGGACAGTGGGCATCCTTGCCTTGTGCCTTTCTCAATTTGAATTGTTTCTGTCAGCTCTCCATTCACTTTGATTCTTGCTTCTTGTTTAGAATATATTGCTTTAATTTCTCCTATAAACTTCTCTCCAGCTTCCATTAATTGCAACTGTGTTAGCAAAAAATTCCAGTTCATATTGTCAAAGGCCTTCTCTGCATCGAAAAATATTAATGCCATCTATTTTTCAGGGTGGGCTTCATAATATTCCAAGACATTCAATACTATCCTGATATTATTTTTAATTTGTCTTTTTGGTAAGAATCCTGATTGGTCCTGATGAATGATCTGCACCAAAACTTTTTTCAATCTGTTTGCTAATATTGATGCAAAAATTTTATAATCTGTGATGGATTTTTATTGATTGTATGTCATGTTGAGCACCAATTTACGACAGAAAAGTAAAGCCACAATTAACAATATCAATGGTTTTCTGTTCATTTACTTACATAGAATCCAAACAGTGGGAAAGCCTGAGCACAGAAAGCAGAGAATGTCTCCTTGGTTCATTAACAGCCCTGACTCTGGACAGCAGGCCTGAACTACAAGAGAAAGCATCGGTGTTAAAGAAGACCTTAGAAAATCTTGACTGAATCAAAAACCAAGTGCCATGTGAAACCAAGGAAGCAAAAATGTGTGCAGTGAGCTCTGAATGTGCAGAAGGGAAAGTTAAGATGACTTTGTAGCATGCATTGTTATTTGGCTAAAATAAAGAATTCTGTTCCCCATTAATTTCCTTTTATTTTTAACCATTTCAAGGAGTCTGGTTAGTGTGCAAGCCTGGCAGATATTAAAAAAAGTCAAGCTACCCTGTTTCCCTGAAAATAAGACCTAACCTGAAAATAAGCCCTAGTATGATTTTTTCAGGATGCTCGTAATATATAAGCCCTACCCCAAAAATAAGCCCCAGTGAAGTGAAACCCTGCCCTCCACCATTGTGCAGCAACCAGAAGATGACAGGACTGTATTTGAATAAATGTAGATGGTTGTACATGAAAAAAAATAAAATATCCCCTGAAAATAAGCCCTAATGCATTTTTTGGAGCAAAAATTAATATAAGACCCAGTCTTATTTTCGGGGAAACACGGTACATAATGGATTTTGGAAAGTTGTCTGATCTCTGTCTGAATGAGAAGCACCTTATTAGTATGTTAGATGAGGCAACATTGTTAGTGTATAAATTGAAACAACCCTTGTAAAAGAATTAACAAAAACAACAATGGAAGCACTGGAGCAATGGCCTTTTTAAAGCCTTGCCTGTCCTTTTTATGTAATGTAATTATTACCTGGTGTTATTACATTAGTATTGGTCTGGTTCACATTAAAACAGAAACTATGATGAGGTGATACCTTTACTAGATCATTAAAAAATACGGCTGACTGGATAGCTCAGTAGTTTAGCTGGAAGTTCGATTCCCCACTGTGCTTCCCAGGAGAAGCAGCCTGTGTGATCTTGGGCAAGCTGCACAGTCTTAGGGTGCCCAGAAGAAGGGAATGCTAAACTATTTCTGAGTATTTTCTGCCTAGGAAACCCTTAAAAGGGTTGCCATAAGTGAGAATTGACTTGACGGCACACAATTATTATTATTTTAAAAATCATACAATCTGCTAGCTTTTGTGGATCAAAGTCCACTTCCTCAGGCATGCCTGAGGAAGTGGACTTTGGTCCACAAAAGCTAGCAGATTGTATGACTTTTGTTCATCTGATAAGGTATCACCTACTCCTGCATTGCATTGTGTAAGGACCACATGACTCTCTTTGATTTTTTCAGAAGTATGATGAGGTTAACCTTTCTCCTAGTTTAGTCTGACCTCTTTTGGAATCCCTTCAGTGTGTGCTGGTGGTTCTGGGTTGTATGTTGTTACGAACATTTGGATAAGTCCAAGCCTTCCTGTGTTAAATGTGTGGATCATCCCAGATCAGAATGCACACTAAGAAAGCACTTTAATTAGTTGCCTGGAATTAAGAGTGTATTAACAGATTGGTTTAAATCAATTAAATGTTTAGAACAACACATCTCTTGCCCGAAGGTTATTTGCATGATGACCAGTACTAATAAATCTTTCTTTAAAGTATTTTTTTCAAGAACATTGTACATTTATCAAGAAATATCTCATAATAGATGTCCCCCTTCTCATATGTATTCCATATGTTTCTTTGGGAAACTGCAACTGTTCAAAACATCAGCCACAGTATCATCTGGTTTCTAGAAAGTAATTCTGATTTGCACAGCAAGATTTGACATCACATCCATTACATCCATTAATACAGAATAAAAATATGATTGTATTAAATAGACCCCTTGCCCCCTTTTTCCCCCCTGTAGGGGTGAAAGTATAAAAAATGACATTTGCTTTAATATTAAGAATTCTTAGATGGCAAAGTTAAAATTTTTAGTTTATATAACTACACAGCTGTGCATTTCTGTAAGACTTGTGTGGTTTGTCAGACATGTACAGAAAGAGGTACTGTTAGAATCAGGGTGCTACCAGCAGTGAATAGATTGCCGTGTATAGTGCTTCTGTATGGGAATTGTTGGCTGGAGTTTGTTTTACATGAACATCTGTGCGCGGGTTGCTTGTGCCTTCTCTGGCGTGGGAGTGGCTTCTGTGGAAGAATGTTGCCTGGTACAAGTTTATACATTTTGGATCATTGTTGCCAGCCCCGCATGTGATACCAGGCAAAGCCAAGAGATACATTAGTGGTTTGCACCTCTGTTTTAACAAGAGGTACATGTGCAACAGCTGCATAAATCCTTTCCAAAGTGATTTCAGCTATGCAAATTCCAGTAGTTAATTAATCACTCTTGCATAACTTGTGCAGTTGTTGTGCCTCTGCAGGTTTCCTGAGACAGCTGAGCACTGGCTAGTCAAAACTAGACCTTCTAATTGGCTTCTTTAATATATGCTTTTCTTTCTTAGGGAGTTTCAATACAGGGGTGGGGAATGTGTGAGTCTCCAGATGTTGCTGGATGGCCTGGATTGCACTGGCTCTCCTCAGTGGAGCTTGTGTCTAGCAACATCTGGAGAAGAGAGCCACACATTCCGTGCTCTTGCTTTTATACTTTTAAGTGGAAAAGGATTTTAAGGGGGCTTCACATTTACTGTCCAGAAATCTTGAGAGAGTGTATGTGTGCATGCACAGGAGTATATAACATAGATCCCAAGTTTCATTTTCAGCTCAAAAGAGGCAGTGGTTGGGTGGGTGGGGGAGTTTTGTTTCTGTTGTCCATCCAGTTTCAGGACTGCAGGCATGTGCCATGAACTAGCCCGTAGGGCTTAACTGAGATATAATGACTGCTGTGTGTTTTGTTGCTAGAGTATGCCTGCTTGTTAAAAGCTTTTTGTTTTATACCTGGTAGCAATGACTAAGGACTTGTGAGATGCTGTAAGCTGGTATAAGAGATTTTAATGTCTTACAGAAAGCTGCTTGTTACCTTTTGTCCGAGTTTGCCAAGCACATTTGTAAAACTGAATGTTTGTAGGCTTGAGGTCTTTGCCTAATTTTTTTTAACAAATTCCCCATTTTGTCCTGCAGGAGCATTTAAAAAAAAAAAAGGGGGGGGGAAATGTCATGTTGCTTTTTACTTTTCGCAACAGTTGTTTTAAGTGTTTTAAACAAAAGAACCTGTGACAACTATATCTAAAACATGGTCAGTTTCTGATACAACTCTTCAACAAAGGGCTTCAATATTTTAAGATGGGATCTAAAATTTGAGTTTGGAACAGCTGTTGCAGTAAATATTTCCACATGGAAATTTTATATTATCTATAATGAAGACTTAAATTCTGGAATGAAAATAAGAACTACCTGGAATCTGCAAGTTTAGTAAATAGCGTCTCTGAATATCTTTTTTTTTCCTTCCAAATTTAGATTCTGAACTTAGCAAAGAAATATGTGCCTCTCTGAAAAACCTACTTGCAAAAAATTGACTTAGAGGTCAAGATACCTGTCCCTCTTTTAAATTTGTTGACTTGATAGGGGAAAAGTGGCCTTTGGAGAGTTATGTTTTCATCTGAAAACAATTGCACTATAAAACACTGTTGCCCAAATATGGGCGCTTGTGCTGCTGTTTAATGCTGCTTTGTATACCTAGACTGAAGTGTGTAAATTTGACACTATAGCACCCTCCTGACTTTACAAACTGTTTTATGTTGAAAGATTTCTAATGTTGCAAGAAAGTTTTCCATTAAACTCACTGCATTGAACCTCTGTATCTGGATATCAAGTATGTAAACAGGTTAACTGAAAGAAACCTAACTCCATAAAGGGTAACATTAAATAAAAGAGCATGACCCTTTCTTGGAAATAAATGGTAATTCTCTGTTAATGGAGGATGCTGCACAGCATGGCTAGAGCTATACAAATAAATGGGACTCAAAAGAATCCATCTGGAAGAAAGTCTTACCAGATCTAATGGACATCCCATCACCGACTGAGACTGGGAGAGGAGCTTGAAGTTTTATCCACCGTGAGAGTGAAGATTGTTATCACTATGTAGTTACTGAGCAAAGCTTGGTTGCAGCAGGGCACCTACGCAAAGTATTTCTATCAAAACCTATTCTTCATTGTGTCCAACATACTGCTGTAGTTGGTATACCTCCAGTATGTGCAGTGCACACTTGGTATTTGGGGACACAAGCTCATGTTTCCATTCCTGCATTGAGCAGGGGGTTGGACATGATGGCCTTATAGGTCCCTTCGAGCTTCATTATTCCATGATGTTCCCCTCCCCCCGTGCTGACGTGCACATTATAGGGTGCATGCATAAAAGTAGTGTTTCCATACTTCTTGTTTGTCATTTCAAGTCTCTTCAATTTGTAGACAGGCTTGGATTTCTCTTTCACAGAAGGGAAGAGCATGGTAAAATCCATGACACGAAAGAGAGGGACAGAGGAGGGGAGACAATACTCTAGCTGTCGTGCTTCACGTCATGAGAAGACAAGACTTGCCAGAAAATACAATAATGCTGAGAAAAGTTGGAGGCAATATGAAATTAAGAACTAACATGAGATGGATTAACTAACATATGACCTTCAGTTTGCAAGGCCTGAGGGGGCTGTTAATGAGACCTTTAAGAGATCACTAATTCGTAGGATCATCTTAAGTTTGAAAACAACTTGATAGCACATAACTTTTAGAGTCTGTTCATACTAGCTAAAGCAATGGAGGTGAAGTGAGGAACTTTGTTCAAGTAGCAGTGAACTCATGGTATCAGCTGTTAAAACGAACAAAACCAGTGGCTGAAATCCTGTTGCATAACTTGCATCTGCAGAAAGATGATAGATCACCAGTAGGGTGATTTTCAGTAATTAAAAACGTCCGTGTTTCCCCAAAAATAAGACAGGGACTTATATTAATTTTTGCTCAAAAAAAAGCATTAGGGCTTATTTTCAGGGGATGTTTTATTTTTTTCATGTACAACCATTTATTCAAATACAGTCCTATCATCTTCTGGTTGCTGCACAATGGTGGAGGGCAGGGTTACACTTAACTAGGGCTTATTTTTGGGGTAGGGCTTATATTACGAGCATCCTGAAAAATCATACTAGGTCTTATTTTCAGGTTAGGTCTAATTTTCAGGGAAACAGGGTACTTCTGTGAGTTATCATATAGGCTGTGATGGAAGGAGAAAGTCTTTAATTATATAAAAAAAATATCTCCCCCTGCAGAGGGGGAAGACTTTTGCTCATTATCTGCCAGGCATAATTTAAACTTAAATATTCCATACTTGCTTGAAAATTATGACAAAATGACTACAAAACCTAAGCTGAATTCCAAACCATTTGTTGGCTTTAGCTTTAAAAACAGTAAGTAAATTTCTGACATTGCTTTTCTTATCAAGTAAGAGGAAGTAACTTGCACATTGCTGAAAAAAATCCATCCCAGTCAGTTATGAGAGAATTGTAAGAAGACTCATGCATATGCCTTTGAATCCAACATATTTTTGATCTGTCTTAAAAACAACCATATGTTGCTGTGTTTATTGTGTTGATTTTACTGTATTTTCAGCTCCCTTATTCTGGTGGCTGTTCAGGAAAGAAATCTGAAAACACTTTATACATAAAATTGAACAAGATCCAGAGGTTTTAACAGATGAAGGGAACATCACTAGCCCAGATTTCCTATGAGAGACAGAAAATTATAACACATGGAATATATCAACAGTCCTATATACACAAGAATATTTTATATAATAGTCTCTACTTTTAAAGGGAAAAAGTCACATGGTCTGCTGTGGTTGTAAAAGAACTCTTCAAACATCAACTTGTCCTCTTTGTCTCTTCTCTTTCATTTTGGTCTTATCAGCTTTTTGCTGGGACGTCCCACTGTTTCCATTCTGAGCTTGAGTGTAACGTGCAACAGTAGAAACACCATCCACAAACTTGGTCTTGTATAGGACGTTTGCATTGTTGAACATACCATCCTTTAGTGATACCACAATGAACTAGGAACAGAAAAACACAGAATTTCAAACATTTCGGAGACATTATCCTTCGTGTTTTGAAGTGAAGTCTCTGACTGAATTTCCTAATTGCAGTTCTCTTTTGTAAGTAAATACATGATGTGGGTTTCTGAAGCAATTTTTTTATCTGCTTGTCCATTTTGAAACAACGAAAGAAAAGCAGGCTGGAGTCCTAAGTTATCACATGACTAACGAAAATTGCGCAACTGGTTTTCACAATTTGCTGATCATCCATTGTGCACAAAGGTACACAACTGAGTACATTATCTAGGTATGTTTAAGCATGCAACAGCTAGGATTTTGGCCACAGTGCATTGTGGGAGTCCCGAGGTGATTCAAGACTTGTAAAGGAAGATTAGTCCCAAGGTCGATTAGGATGTATAGAAGCCGCTTCCAACAGAACTACCCCTCCTATGAACCTTTGCAAGTCCCACAAAGCTTTGTGACTCCCACAGTGCACGACGGCAGCTTCTTTGCTGTTCAGAACAGAAGCAGCCTGGACAGAGCATGAAGACTGGAAGGGCTGCTTGTAAAGCCTCCTTGGTTTTGGGCTCCCACGTCCTGAATTTTGGCTGGGTGGGGGTGGTTCTCTGTGAATTCTGAGAGGGAGAGTCCTAAAAAGCTGAAATCCCGATCCCCAGGAACCAATACATAGATGGTGGCCCAAAGCAAAGACCTCAGGTGTTACGTAGCATGGCAAGAGAAAGTTTTATAGAATTGGGGGATAAGGTTCTTTCTCTCCTCTCAGCCCAGAACAATCATATTAGTTCAAAGTTGGCTGGAGACTTGAACAGCAGCACTTTCCTTTGGATGGAGTATGTTTCTTGCCAGTTCCACTATCTACTACTTTAAAAAGAAGGGCAAGGGGCACAGACAAGGTTATGCCAAAGACGGGCCAATCAGACCATGACAGAACCAAGATCAGGACACTTCCAAGCCGCCTTCAGTGACTTATTGTTCTTCACTTCTTACCTGGGAATGTCTGAAATGAGTGCGAAGCATCTGTCCAATATTCTGGGTGTGTGAGAGATCAAGTGCTGCATCTACCTCATCCAGGATGTAAATTGGAGCAGGCTTGAAGAGAAGCATGGCTAAGATCAAAGACAAAGCTACGAGGGACCTAAAAAGTCAGATCATGAAATGTTGAAGAGAGTATGTTAACTGTCCTGCTTTTAAGAATTAGCTGAAAGTGGTTCGAATGGTCTGGGTTTCTGGAACAGAAACATCATTTCTTGATCATTCCAAATTTTACATTAAAGTCCTTCCTGACATTGTCAAACTGAGCCCTGTTAACTTTTCTAAAGTTACAATTGTCAAATAAACCCTCCTGGATACACATGAGACTAGCTTGGGCCCTGAATGGATTTCAATGGTGATAAGGTTAAGGTTCCCCTTGACAAATTGTCCAGTCGTGTCCGACTCTAGGGCGCGGTGCTCATCCCTGTTTCCAAGCCATAGAGCCAGCATTTGTCCGTAGACAGTTTCCGTGGTAACTTAGCCAGCGCAACTAGACACAGAACGCTGTTACCTTCCCACCATGGTGGTACCTATTTATCTACTCGCATTTTTACATGCTTTCGAACTGCTAGGTTGGCAGCTGGGACAAGCGACAGGAGCTCACTCCGTCGCGTGGATTCAAACTGCTGATCTTTCGCCCTTGCAGCCCAGAGGCTTTTGCGGTTTAACCCGCAGCGCCACTACGTCCCAGGTATCAATGGTGATAACGATCATCTAATTCCAAAGCTAATGACTGCCATCTTTTAAAAGGGTAGACCACCTTCCCTGTCTCTTCCAAAGTATAGTTTTCTTCCCAAAATCAAATTCGCTGTACACATATGCCACATGATTCCTGAAATCAGTTCATGGGCCAGCTAAGAACTTTGCACTTTAGATGACCACAACGCAACAGACATTACCACAAAGACCAAAAGCAAAAAATCTCCAATCTCTGCTGTCCCACCAAAAATGCACTAACCTTTGGCCTCCACTTAATTCAGTTAGGTTTTCCTTCCAGGTGTTTCCCAAGGCCACTTTGAATTCCAGACCATCCAGGACACTTTGCCCTTCAGGAGGAGACAGCATAGCATTGGCCCCCGGCAAAAGGGTGGAAAAAATAGATCCAAAGTCTTTGTTTACCTAGGAAATTGAAAACTCTGTCACATTTCTGGGACCCCTTTTGAGTGAAACATACATAAGGGAGTTTGACATGAGCTGTAATCTCTGTTTTGATACACAGAGCAACCCCGCAGAGTCTTTTCAGGCACCCGATTTTGTTTGATGGGACATGTCTGCCAGAATTTAAGGGAACCAGTAAATGGCTAACCAAGCACGAAAGGCTGGTGAAATGTAGTGTGTTCATGAGTTTATGCAGATAAGAAGTACAAAGGAAAGAATGTCCCAGAGGTAAGGAGACATACCTTTTGCCAGGCTACATTTAAAGCTTCATTTTTCTTTTGGTCAAGCTCCACAATAGTTGCAAGAATTTTAGACTTATCATTTTCAACAATCCTTTTCTTTTTCATCAAGTCATTGTACTGTAAGAGAAATTATTGGAAACAATATAATAACAATAACAACATAATCTCACCAAAGCACATTAACTAGCGAGGTGTTTGTAAGCGAGCAAATTTAACACTTCATGGTGTCTGCAGCTTTTTATTTGGTGCTGAGGAAACAGGAACCAACTCAGCAGCCTTAAAGAAAAATCTGGAATTGGAGAATGAAGAGAGAGGAGAAAAGCATATCCTAGTCAAGGCCCAGGTGGCTGCCTTTCTTGATGTCACTGGTGGACGTGGTGTGTGGACACAGAGGATCTATCTTGGCAAGCATGCCTCCCCCACCCCCAATTCCATCCACTTAGCTTTTTTCACACCACATGGATTCTGAGAGAGCAGGCACCTAAAACACTTCAGTCAACTAGCTACGGTTGGAGATCTTGGAAATGGAATTCTAAAGCTTACAAACAATGTCTAGAATATTAACACCTGCTCATCAGTGGAGACTTGACTGTCTTCTCTTTGGTGAAAGATTCTTCGGAAGGTTTTGAAGGGCTCTTCTTGGGAGCACAGGCCACCCTTCCTGCTTAAATAGACGTCTAAGGCAAACAAAAAGTCACCAGAGCAGGTAAGGGCCAGTGTGGCTACCACATTGTCCAAGGACTTCTTTACCCATGAATCTCATTGGCTGACTTGGGCTAGTCCATTTCGCCCTAAACTACTTCACAGGATTGTTGTGAGGATAAAGTGGGAAGATGGACAGCCATGGATGCTACCTTTAATTCCTTGGAAGAAAGGTGAGGAAATGAATATACAATGGGGAAAAAGGGAGGGTAAATTAAGAGCAACTTAACTCTTTCTTCTGCTTCGGAAAGCATGTTCATCGCTCTCATGTTGACATTTCTCCCCAGCTTCTCCTTCTTCTCTTGCAGCTTCTGTAGCCTTTGGCCTGCTTCTTTGGGATTATTCGTTTTGAAATCATAAGCTGTGTTTGGCTGGCCAAAAAGGTGCTTCTCTGACGCAATCCATTCATAGTCTTTCAGCATCTTAGCTACCTACAAACACACAGGTTGTGGAGAAAAAGAGTTGATGACATTTGTAGAGGAACGTCCCTGCACAAAAGACATTCCTATGAAACTCTTAGCTAAGTAACTTTCCCAAATAGTATCTGCTGGAGCACAGCATTGCAGAGCCCTCAAACCAGCAAGAAGTAGAAAACTATAATCTAACATCTCAAACACCAGCATGTTTCTGCTGCAACATCCTTGGGCAACTAAAACAATGCCAAAAATCATCTGGACTTTCGATAACTTGCCATTGCCTTCCCCACCGGTTGCCTGGAGAACCCTTATACAGACCAAGAAAATAAGGTGTGCACCACAGAAAGAATTCAAGGACCCTTGTTGGATGTCTCCATCACTCTCTGCTGCTCTTAGCAGGGAGGCTGGATGGGCCGTGGAACGTTCCATGCGAACAAGAGGCCCTGCACACCAATATCATGCATATCATGCATCAAGCAGGCAGAGATTCACTACAGCACAGAATGGGAGGCCCATCCACAAGTGGCCAAGAGGACAAGACCTCGGGGGCAACATGAACCTCTGCTTGGAGATATTACAAGAGACAGAGAACAGAGGAAAGTGGGCCCTTAATTTAAACATTGTTTTGAAAAATGTACCCCGGGTATTAAAAAAAATTTTTTTTTAAAGTCAGGATACCATTGGCACATCATAATTAACCATCGGTATTGAAACTGTATTCCATCTTGAATAAACCTCAGCATAAAGAGCTGGATATTTTTGCTTGCTTCTTTCAAGCTGCTGTTCTGCATACTTCTTTTAAGCTGCACGAGCCACAATTTTTGCATTTATATCAGCTTCTAACAAATACAGGGAACCGGGCAGCGGTTGCAGAATGGGCATTTCCATCAGGTCTTGGCACAGTTTTACTTCTGTGCTGATTTGGCGGTGCCAAGGCTGGAGCAGGGTGGTGGTGGTGTAAAAACAGTGCTTACTTTTGAGGAATTCTGCATTAAATGAAACATGACAAGTAGGCTGTTGACTCACTTGGCAAGGAAGCAAATATAATTTATGCATACCTTTGCAGACGCATCAGAAGCCTCCCGCTTATGTTTACTGATGTTGTGCTCTAACTCTTTAATCTTCAGCTGTGATTCGTTGTTTTGTTCTTTATATTTTACGACCTCTGCAGATTTGGCTTTAATTGCTTTGTCCTGGGCCATTACGACTGCTTTTTGCTTGGCAAGTTTCTCTTCCGCGTTCCTCACACATTCCTGAAAATAGAAAATTGGGGGGGGGGGGAGGGATCCATGCTCAATTGCCATCAAACTGAGGTTTAGAGGGGAGAGGCTCTAAGATTTTCAAGTCTAAGCAGAGAAAACCTATTCAGATGTAAAGAGAGCGACAGCAGGTGGACTGGAAACCCGAAGCTTTTGGGCCTCGAGAGGCAAATCCTGGCCTTTCAAGCTGCAGGCTCAGACCCAGGGTGGGATGCAGACCGGCTTGCACCTGGGAACAGGCGTTTTCACAAAGGGGAAGGTCCTGGCCTCAGACACCTTTCTCCCCCGCCCCCCAAAAAAGTTAGTCACCCACCAAGAACACCAAACAACCCCAAAGACCCTTAGACGGTTCTATGGAGGGTCCCAGACAAAAAAGTCTTAATACAAGAAGAGGGAGATGGGGAGAAGCAGGAGGCCTTAATACTAAGGCAGGATGAGAAGACACTAACCTTGTTTTTTGCTACCTCAGCGGATATAGCCTCAATTTGCTCTTGGAATGATTTAATAGCTTCATTCACAGCCTCAATCTGTTGTTTATAAGAAGCCTGTTCCCTTTTTAGCTCCTCTAGTTCCAACACCAAAGCTTCAACCTCCTAAACAAACAAATAAAAATCAGAGTTATTAAAGCTGCCATAATAGGTGCACTTGCTTAGGAGGGAGTCCAGCTGAACTTGGTAGGACTTATTTCAGAGGCTGGAGTTGAAGGGATAGTATTTCACCGGCTAAAATCCTGTAGCTCAGCATAGTAAATCAATACTAGGACCATTTCAATCACCGGAGTTTACAGCCAACTCACCAAATCTCCAGTGATCAGTGGGCCTACTTTAGTTGCAGCTTGCTATACTGAAAAACAGCATTTCAGCCACTGGGTTTTAATCTAGGGTAAAAGAGATCTACAACTGGAGGTCAGAGAATTTTGAGAATACCCAGAAGAGCAGGGAAAAGGGCAGACAGAGTAAACCAAAGAGTGGTAGTAATCTAGCAAGATAGGGAAGCAAACGGAAAGGAAAGAGGCTAAAAGGGCTGTATCGGCCAGCAAAGCTTTGATCATGCAGTCTGGGGCAGTGAGGGGTATAATCCACTATGTGGATTCTTCTTCATGCCAGAGAACAGGGCACACACTAGGATCTCAGAGAGAGTCAGCAGAGTAGATGTTGTATTTTCTTGTCTGAGCTAGCTCCTGAGTGCCAGCTCTGTAATCCTGGTTTATTGCAGAGAATTCAGAGTACAGTGGTGCCTCGCTAGACGATGTCAATCCGTTCCGCGAAGATCGCTGTCTTGCGAAAACATCGTCTAGCGAAGCACGTTTCCCGATTGGAATGCACTGAAATCTCTTCAATGCGTTCCAACGGAAAAGTCGTCGTCTTGCGGAGATCGTCCATAGGGAAACCTCGTCTAGCGAGCGCGGGTCCCCATTGGAATGCACTGACAGCTATTGACCGCTAGTCAATGCATTCCAATGGGGGAAAACTCGTCGTCTAGCGAAAATCGCCCATAGGAGACCATCGTTTTGCGAAGCGCATTAGCGATCGCAAAAAGCCATCGTCTAGCGAATTCCTCGTCCTGCGAGGCAATCGTCTAGCGAGGCACCACTGTAAAGTTCAGACATTATCTCAGTTCATGTGAGAGGCTAGCCAGTCATGGCAGTTGACACTGCAGCACCACAAAAATGGCACATGCATGCTCTAGAATAAAAAGGGAGCACACATGTCATAACACACCTGCAACACACTTCTTTTTCGGAGATCTGCCTGCCACTGTTAATATTCACACCCAGAAGCCCCAAAGGAACTTTTAAGGAAACACAGATCTCCCAAAATACACTTTTAAAACATCAGCAGATTGTAACAGTGTGAGAAAAGCAAGTTTTCTTAATCCTGTTCAGCTAGGCTGGATCAACTAACAGGTCCCCGTCATCTGATATGTAAATCTCACTTTTATTTACATGTCCAAGTGGCTGCCAGACAACGAGAAACAGTCCAGTTCAGAGAATACCCACAACCAATTCAGCATATTTGTGATCACTAAGCCCAGCCACTCTGACCACCACCTGGACCACTTTCCTTGCTCAGGATTGCAAAAGATACTGCAGATCAAAGTTGTCTGTTCTGAACAGTGTGGAACATTCATTATCATCTATCAGGAGTATGGGGTTACATTTCTATTACTGGATTTGAAGGATGGCTGTTCAAATACCTACCCTGGGACACAGATGTGGGACACACTGCATGGCTTGAGGCAAGCCACTATTTTTCTGCTTTGTCTACTGCCCAGAGTTTTTGTCCTCTGAGTTCTTTCAAGGAATTAGAGAGATACAAATTAAACACAGTTGACCTAGTGTATACATCATGATGAACCAAAGTCGAATAAGCCTTGTGCCTGCTTTGTACGTCCTCTGTCAACCTCTAGTTTCTGACGAAGAGGTCAAAAGCTTTCATCTTTATTTACCATTAACCTTAAATCAGCACTGCATCCAAGTCCTGGTCTTTCTAAACAATGTTTTGCTGAAATGAACCAGCTTCATAAACTATGGTTTGAAGTTTGGTTGCTTCAAAGAAACCATTGTTTAGCTTTATCCAGACTCAACACACTGTGATCAAACATTAAGCTGTGGAAAGTCAAGAGCAGAAACAGGTTCTAATCTCCTTTGGCACTGTGAGGAAACTGGGGACGGACCACTTAACCCAAAGTCAGGGTTTACTGAGAAGTCTGAACAGACGCAAAAACAATTTAATGCCTGAAAGTTTGCATGATCTTTGACTAGCAAATACTATATTTGAAAGATTACATAAGTACCAAAGTACAAAGGTAGGTGCCACAGACATCAGCCCTAGAAGTTTCAAAAGGTTAAGTTTGGTAACAACTAATTTCAGCACCAAAAGACCATATTTTGAATACAATAAACATTCAGTAACCTTTATCAGTTCTAACTAATTTTTGTCACTATTACAGGGCTCGGGCATTTTTACCTGTTCCTTTTCCTTCATCTTTTTGCTGGAAGCATTAGCCTTTTTCTTGGCTGCATCTAACTTCTGTTGGGCATTTTTCAATTCTTTCTCTCTCTCTGCTTCAGCATTCTTCATTTTCTTTTCCAGCACTTTGAGTTTTTCCTCTGCCTTTTTTTGTACCTCTTTTGTCTTCTTCAAAGTCTCCTCGCTTTCCTCTGAAAAGGGAGAGATGAACAAATACAGAAAAAAAAATCTATAGCAATTCCAAGTAAAATACCCTCCCCCACTCCCACCAAAACCTTTTGCTTCTGGAAACATGGAGAGATGATGAAATGTAAGGTTAAACATTCTATCCTTTTAAAAACAGCAAGCCAGTATAAACATCAACATTTTTGAAATTATTTTTAATTTAATTAGGTATTCAGCAATACTTCTGTACTGCATCTTCATGACTGTTCATTCTGTTTTATGCACTTGCTCAAGTTACTACGCGCATTAGAATAAAACTCTTATCACCCCAACCAGCATAGCCATTGGCCAGACAGGTTGTGAAACTGATTCAACACATCTGGAAGACACCATGTTCCAGAAGAGGGACAATATCCTCCATGAGACATGGCCTTGGAAAACCTTAACAAATGAGATGACCTCACACCTAGAGTTTTGTATGTTGCCAGTGAGGTTTTAAGGTAGTGGTCAGAATCCTACCACCGATTTACACTTATGGATGGGAAATTGCAGAATTCTTGATAGCAAATTGGTGTTCATTAACAAGGGGTCATTAATGAGCAGCAATTTGCTATCAAATGGCTTGTTCTTAGGCATGTGACCAAGAACGCAACTAATATTTCATCGGATGAACCACTATCTGCCAGGATTTATGCAATTTCCCTTAAACCAGCATAGACTGGGAGTAGGATTCTGACCAGTACAGTTACTGTTGCAAGGCAACCGGTGACAGTCACTTCCTGACAGTCACAATACAGATGGTACAACTGTACAGTGGTCAGTGGTTGATTTTATTGACCTTCACTGGACATCCAAAAGCCATGCATCTGTATTGCACCACTGTGTTACAATGCCTGCAGGCAGGATGTTCCCATTCTGATTGCATGGCCCTATATTTCCTTCACTCCCCTCCCCTCACTATTACGTATCAGCCTTCCCTGAGTTGGCTCATTCCAAATACTCTGGACTAAAAAGCCCATCACCCCCAATTACAAAGTAGTGGCCAGGGACTATGAGAGCTATGGCCAATTATCTCCAGACCATCACATGAGGGGAGGGTGGCGTACATCTGTCACAAGTGGCTCAGAAATAGAAATGACTTTTCAAAAACCTTCTGGATTTACAAGAATTCTTCGGCACTGATGGAAATAAAATGATACGAAAACCCATCCGCGAGTGCGCCATGCCCCCCCCCGCGAACGTGCCACACCCACCCACGAGCGCAGGGGGTGCCCCTACCCCCCAACTGGTCCGCAGTTCCAAAAAGGTTGGGGACCACTGTTTTAAATGGTTATTTTAAAAATATCACAATCCAAAATTATCTCCTGCCAACAGGTTTGTAGACCCCCAACTCAAAAGGATAGCGTTCACCGTTTTGTTCTCACCGATGGTTCTTTTCAGTGCATCCAAGCCTTCCTGCTGTTTGTGATACGCACTTTGCTGCAACTTTGTTTGCAGCAGCTCAGCTTCTTCGGACTTCATCTCCCATTGCTGCTTCAGCTGGCGATACCTTAAGACATGTCATAATTTAAAAATACCTTTTATCTGAACCATTTTTACACCTTTAAAACAATTTTAAGTGGACTAGTGTTATCAATTCAATATTCTAAAACCAAAGCAAGAAGTATGTGGGTCATATTTGCATCTGAACAGGACAGCTGTTACACAACTGTATGTATTCTGTTATTTTAGCTAGCTTCCAGAACCAAGCACGTATAAACATCTAAACTTTGTCATTTCTACTTCATTTCCATTTCCAAGGGTGGCCGTATTAGCCCTACTGAAACAAAGTAACCAAGAATTATGGGATACTTTGAAGACAAACGTGGGTTAAACCGCAGAAGCCTCTGTGCTGCAAGGTCAGAAGACCAGCAGTCGTAAGATTGAATCCAAGCGATGGAGTGAGCTCCCCTCGCTTGTCCCAGCTCCTGCCAACCTAGCAGTTCGAAAGCATGTAAATGCGAGTAGATAAATAGGTACCACCATGGTGGGAAGGTAACGGCGTTCCGTGTCTAGTCACGCTGGCCACGTGACCACGGAAACGGTCTACGGACAAACGCTGGCTCTACGGCTTGGAGACGGGGATGAGCACCGCCCCCTAGTCGGACACGACTGGACTAAATGTCAAGGGGAACCTTGAAGACAAACACATGCATTGAGGCATGAGCTTCTGTGGTTATTATTACCTACTTGGAACAAGTTTTGAGCTTGGACTACAACTCCTATCTGGATGGTGGATTCTGGGAGTCGTATTCGAAAAAGGGAAAAAAAAAACCCTCAGCTGTCCTTGCAACAACACACTATGAAATCATAATAATAATCTTTGAACTGCAGAGCTCGAAGGGACCCTATGGATCATCGAGTCCAGCCCCGCTCAAGAAAGCACACTGGGGAATTTAACTCCCAACCTCTGGGCTCTGCAGCCAGAGACCTAAGCCACTCACTGAGCCATCCAGCAGTCACAATGCACTGAGAATGACCCGGCTCTGAGATTAGAAGGGAGGCAGAAATTCCCTCCGGATTCTCTGTTGTTCATACACCATGCAGATCGGTCCATACATACTTTTCAGCGGTCCCCTGCAGACTGGCTAGCTCCCTTTCTATCTTTTGGGACTCGGCTTCCTTCGCTTTTAATTCCTCCTGCACATCTTTCAGTTCTTGAAGTTTCGACAAAACTGATGCCGATTGTGGTCGTGCACCTGGCTCATGAAAGAAGAGAGGATGATGCAGTTGCAGGAATGCACACCAATTCATTGCTAAGAGTCTTCAACAACATTCAGCTGTTCAGCAAGCATCCCTGTGAACTGGATCACTTGAGAAGGACTGGCTTTTGACTGAGATCAGTTCACAGACTGGTGATGTTTATGTCAGATATCCACCTTATTACTTTATGCACATTTTAGGAATACATACATGCTTCTAGCGAACTAGAATAGAGGGATTCCCACTGTGTGACACCAACTGCTCTTACGGTATAAACAGAAAGGTGAGGTCAGAAGTATGGTCTTTAGTAAGCAGACAGAAGGAGGGGGAGCCCAGTCCATCATAATAAAAAAAAGCTGATAATATTCTTCAACAGAAAGACACAAAGGGCCAAGTAAAACATTGCTCACACATACAGCTCTGGTTAGCTGTGACAAACAATGGCCATTCACGTCCGTAGGTCAGGCCTAGATTGGACTAGTCCAAAACTGTTTATTAGGTTTTGCTCAAAGTGTGCCAAAGAAAAGGAATGAAAGTGGTTACCTCCGCTCAGTGTGCCTTGAGGATCAAAGGTGTCTCCACCAAGAGTGACTGTTTTCGTCATTATCCTTTTGTCAAAGGTAACTTTCTTGGCGTTGTCCATATTATCACAAACCATTGTGCTTCCAAAAACGTATTCCATTGCCTTTTGCACTTCCGATTCATAACCCACCAGACTAAGGGCCAAGTGGACGTTATTATCACCAACCTAACATTCAAAAGAAAAAGCATCAGACTCACTCATAGAGAAAAGACGACAACTTGAACTCAAGCAGAAAGAGCCAGGCCCAAAGATTCACTCACCTCCATCCCATTCTTTAAAACCTTATAATACAGATATACCAAATGAAGATAAATCTTCAGGTTAGGGTAGTCGTCTCATGACGTTCTCCCCACCTCCCAGGTTTCTGGTGGAAGGCAGGATCCAATAAAGTCAATTGACTCTTCAAGGACTCAGGCGGGTATGGATTCCACCCCCTGCCCTGCTTGCAACACCCTGGGGCCCCTCCAAGCCGGAAGAAGAAAACATACCAAGGTTTTGGCTGCTTTGATGGCCTCTTTGCTAACACATCTTGCTGAAATCTTGTTCAATGGAATAATAGTATAGCGACGCTTCAGTTCTCCTTTTTCTAGCAGTTTCTTGCCAGTAACCTAATTTAGGAAGAAAAAAAGTATGTCTCTTATGTATTGGTCCACTTAGTTCAAAACTGCTGTAAATGGACAATAGTTAGGGGCATTAACAAAAAATTCCTTCTGAGAGATCAAAAGCTTAAAATTGATTAAATTCTAGGGACTAACTCTAACCTGGCTAATGTATGCAGGGAACATGGTAAACCAGTGTGGCTTTAGCTGTTTATCTTAGACTATGTTTTTTGTATACACCTAAACATGTAATGGCTGAACACAAAATACATTTTCAAAGAGATGTCTCATAGAGGTTCACTACTGCAAGCTAGGAAAGGCTTCACCTTGGTGTCAAGCCTACGCATATGGACTTCCAGGTTTGCTGCTACCTAAAGTGGACAAGCCCTCCAAGACCAGCCATTTCACATTTAATTACTCTTAAGAGCGCCATACCTCTGTATCCACCACTACATTGTAGAGTCGACCCCCTGCGACTACTTCTAGTGCTGTTGCCATGGAGACATCTTTAACAGTAATCAGAGAGGCCACCAGCCCCTTGACGTGATCCGGGTTCCAGTTTTTTTCTGGATTCCTTAAAGTAAATTCAAACTGGTTAGTAAGAGTCCATTTGGTGTCAAATAATATCTGGAAAGAATGCATCGTTTCTGAACTGAGGTGCAGAAATCTTATCCTAGGCCAGGGTTCTTCTCAGCTTCTTTGAGGCAACAGAAGGAGATTCTAATGTGGCCTCTCCCAACCTGGTGTCCTCCAAATACCTTGGACTATAATTCCTATCAACCATACCACCATGTCCATTAAATGGCTGCTGCCAGGTCAGGGAATGCTATTTTTAATCAAACGGATTATTCTCTAACTTTACCTGTATTCAAAGCGTAGGTTGGGGAACTTGGTTATTAAAACTTCATAGGATTCCCTCAAGCGGTTAACCACACGGGACAACTCCCTTTGTTTTTCGAAAAGGGTTTCTTCTTTTTTATCTACAACAGGTAGCAAGCAAATAAAATCAGAACCCAGTGAATATCCCTGACAGGTTTCAGAGCGGAAGAAATACACTGCTGGTGCAGAACCAGTGCAATGAAATGTATGCAAGTGGTAGCACCTTTGATTTCAGTGTGACCAATGGCTAGGTTTCAAGTTAGGGGCTCTCTCTCCTCACAGCCTATAGCCTATGTTAACTGTCCCACACGATTTCAGTTATTTACGTTCTGGCCATGTGTACACAACACACAATTTATTTTTTGTTTGTGCGGTGGTGGCTTGTGGACCAAGTGGGGGGGGGGGAGACCTCTCTAGGAGCACCCCCATCTGGTCCATATGCCATCTATGGGCTCCTCCCTTGTCCAACTTGGGCCATATGGTTCACCAGTACCAAAGGCATAAGTCCACCCCTCCTACTGCTTAAATTTTACATGTATTTCGGAGCAGCCTTTTTTCTCAGTAGCCTATGGCACATTCCATGTACATTTCACACCTTCACAAGTTCCTTCCTCATTATGGATATTCTTTCCCCTTCCCTCACAATGGTTACTTTACTCTTCAGTAAACTGAGGATACCTTCATAATTGAGCTTCTTCATGTCATTTTCTAGTTTCTCTTTCTGCTTCTTGACTGCCTCGAATGAATCCTGATCTTTCTTGTAGCCACTGTCCATTTTGTTCACTTCCGCTTGTTTGGCCTTGAGCTCTTGTTGGGCATGTTTCAACTTCATCTGAGCCTGCAAGAAGCACCCAAAGATATACTGGCTCTGATCTGTATAGACCTGGCTTGTCTATACAGACTCTTGACAGGTAATTGAAACTGCCATCCTAACTACATTTCCCTGGGAATAACCCTACGGAATTAAATGAGACTAATGTCTAGGCAGACATGGATATCACTGCACCATGGATGGTGGCAGGAAAATCAAGCACAGAATATTTTTATTGCGTAGAAGCAATTGTTTCATTACACTGTTAGAAATAATTATAATAAAACCCAGTAAAATACTGGCCTGAAATGAAAGACAAATGAAAGATGGTTGATCTTTCATCAGAAAGCTTGTTTAACAACACTATCAGAGGAGCAGCATTCCAATTAGGACTGTCTGACGTCGTAAAACTGTATGCTTTCCCATTACTTATGAAACTACTCTATTTCCACTGTAAACGTTAACATTTTCTATAACCAAAGAAAAAGTTGTTCTAAGGAATTAAATTAAAGAGAGGGGAAGCAGGAGCTGGTCTTCAGAAAAAACAACAACCCTTCCGTGTTACAATAAATGGTCAGAGGAATATAGTGACCAAGGAAGCTACATATTCCCATTATGCTTCTCTGTTTTGTTATGCATACTTTTATTGGCAAATCCCTACCTTTGTTAGTTGAAATCTTACAAATGTTCACGCTACAACAGACTTGCTAGATTTTAAGATGGCACAGGATTCCCCACCCCCAAGATACACAAACAGGGATCCTTACTTGCTTAGCTTCTGTTTCTGCTTTGCTTATCTCATTCTTGCAAGCCATCATCTGCCCAGCAAGAGTAGCATCTTCCCCATCTTCACTGCTGGAGAGGCCGGCCGACACAGCATTGAAATGTTGCTGGGCAGCAGCCAAAGCCTCTGTGTCTGTATTACTGACCTCTCGAAGAGCGTTCAGAGCATCAGTTACCTCCTTGACTTCTTTTTCCTTTGAGACCACAGCTTTAGAATCCTGCACCCCCCCCCCAAAAAAAAAGTTTATACGTCATCAATTGGTCAATTTAAGAGTAACTTTGCAAATGAAAGCAGCCTGTGAATACAGGAGCTAAATTAATTGAAATGCAACAGCCAACCTATTCTTCATGATACTTGTACAGCTTCATCTGCAACCATACTAAGCAATCTTTGCAGTCTAGTTCTAACTATACCTTATACCCAAAGAGCCACAAACTCTACTTTGTGCCCCTTCTGGGCCTTGGCATTCAAGCCAGAATTTGTGGTTGCCAGGACTCCTCTTTCAGAGCACTCTTAAGG
Source organism: Intellagama lesueurii (assembly GCA_037013535.1). Lineage (NCBI taxonomy): Eukaryota > Metazoa > Chordata > Lepidosauria > Squamata > Agamidae > Intellagama > Intellagama lesueurii. The sequence goes on along the minus strand of JBAJHW010000002.1, from coordinate 108,042,495 downwards.
TTGTCTGCTCAGAAGGAAGTTCCAGGGTGTCCAGTGGGACTTACCTGCAGTTAAGCATGCACAGGAGAGTAAGTAGCCTTAGGAAGTGAGTCCTGTTGAACTTGGTTGGATTTACTTTAGTGCTGTGGGTTCTTAATGTTCTGTATTGTGTGCCCATCTCTCGGGTCCCTCCAGCTCTCCAGTTCTAAGGTTATTATTTTTTAAAAATTATTATTATTTCCAAATAAGTGGTCCACAGACTTCAGTAAGAAATACTTTCAAGTATACTCTTTTAGGACTGTAGCCTTAAAATGGCAGGATAGGAAGAGCCAAATTAGAATTTTGGTAGCTATTTATCTGCAACCTTTTTAAGTAGCACACAGAGGAAAATCTAACAACTATCTCTCAGAATATATATTGACATGGACATATGAACACTGTCCACGTCTCTCTTGACTGGTAACATGAAAGCAAGATAAATACCATTTTCTTTATAAGCTGGAAGGAAGCCTGATTTTGACTCTCACAAAAAAGAAAAATAGTTCCTTCTCTCGCATGCCACGGCATGTTCTGCAGATCAAGGAAGGGAACATGAGGCTCTCTTGAGGTTGCTGGACTGTAGTTTCTCTCATTCCTCACTTTCGGCTTTGCCAGCTAGAGTTGGCGAGAGCTGCTGTCCAACAGCATCAAAGTGACACAGGTTCCCCATCCCAGCTGTATACGTACAGAATTCAATTCTTCAAAAGACCACTGGTTTATGAATGTGGGATATTGTGCTTCTGTGTCCATGATTCAAAAAGTCAGGAAATGGCCCAATATTGCTGCACAATATCATGCCTGTTTTGCCATCCAGAAAAAGGATGCCAAGCTTTCCATAGCAATGGGCAGCCTGAATGTTGACAACACTAATGGCAGCAGTCAAGATGGTCTACAGCAGTGCTTCCCAATTTTTGTCCACTTGCAGCTCCCCTAAGCAGCGACAGCGGTGCAGGAAGAGTGGCAAGGATTGCTGTGCAGAGCAGGAAACAAAGAAGCAGGAAAAACCAAGAGCTGGAGCCAGCAGGAAGAGCAATAGCAGTGCCGATGACAACTCAGCAAAAATAAAAATAAAAAAAAACCTTCCGTGTTGCTCCTGGCTGTGCACCAGAGAGCCATGGGGTGCCGTGAGGGACGATGGGCGCTAAGGTGCATACTTTGGGAAACACTCGTCTACGGGATACCCTCTTGTGCTCACTACCATTCACAAAGCAAGACCACACAGGGGACAATCCCAGAAGCTGACTCCTTTTTTATTCAGTTAACCACTTCTCACCCAAATACAGAACAATTGTCAGGGCTGTTTTTCAACAAGTGTGAATGGTAGTAAGCCACAATACTGCACAATACCTATTGCTGCACAAGCATGCAGCAATAATACACCTGTAATTGTGAAGAAATCCAAGCCACCTTTGCTTGCTACTGTTACCTTTAAAAGTGCGACAAGGTATTTCTTCCACAGAAGTACTCTACATGCTGTACACTAGAGATGGGGGTAGGTGGACATGACGAGGGTCTAGCCCCATGGGGCCGGACGGTCCAATCACAATTCCGCCGCTGCCGCAACCTCCGCGGAGCCTTCCAATGGCTCCGGAGATCGTGATCTGCGAGCCACTCTTTGACCTACCAGAGAGGCTTGTCGTCCTGCCTCCTGCCAGGAGTGGTGAGCCGAACGTGATCTCCGGACTCATTGGAAGGCTCCGCGGCGCCCGTGGCAGATCAGTGAGTGGACCATCCAGCCCCATGGGGCTGGACCCTCATTATGTCCACCTGTACATCTCTACTGTACACTACAAATACTTCAAAAGGGAAGCATAGCAGGAGCACACATGACAGTATGACAGAACAGCCCCTAATTTGACACGGGACCCTCCTGACTCACCTCTTCCATGCATTTCACTAGTTCTTTGTGCTTTTTCACTTCACTCTGCAGATTTTGGTTTTTGATATCAAGGGTACTTTGCACTTTGGTATCAGTCCTCTGAACTTCTGCAAGAGCTTCTTCAAGCGAATGAAGCACACCACCAAATTCCTACAAGCACAACAGTCTTTAGAAAAAAGGTTCCACATCTGCAAGTATGCCTGAAAAAGCCTGCCCACCTCTTCCTAAAACATGACACTGCATGATAGGAGACGTCCTATCAGAAAGCTTACAGGGAAGGGAAGGTAATAAACTGTGTCTGGGGAATCTGAGAGGTGTTCCCTGGGAAAGAGTTCCAGATCCCTCCAAAAACTGTGATAAAGGAAAAGGCCTCTTATTTGTTACTAGTAGCGTTTGGATTCTGTAACAACTGAGGCATAGACTAGAGCGATGCTTTCCCAACCTTGGGTCTCCAGATGTTCTTGGATTACAACTCCCAGAAATCCTGGCCAGCATAGCTAGTGGTGAAGGCTTCTGGGAGTTTTAGTCCAAGAACACCTTGGGACACAAGATTAGGAACCACTGGGACCTTTATGAAGTTTCTGACCCTACGGCAGGGATCACTGCTTTCAGTAAACTCTCAGCCTAGAACATATTTTGTGGGCAACATTCTCTATAATAATGTATGTTGCAAAGTGGTTTCTTATCTCAAGAGTGCCCTGTCCCAAACTCAGCTATCCAGCTCAGGTCTTCCTCAGGCTCAGGGTCCATGAAACAGAAAGGGCACAACTGAACGTGGGGTGGGGGCTCAAATTAAAAGCTCTGCTATTTATCTGTAGTTTTTCAGTTCAGCTATTTTATTTATTTATTTCTCAGACTGACCGGTCACTCTGTAGCCAATCCCTCTTATGGTACATATTCCTCATCGACCATGATTCATTAAAAAATTATAACAATGCAATTTTCAAGTGATATGGGGGGAAACGCAACATTACATATCCTACACATAGTACAATAAACAAGGAGACAGAATTCCTAACATGTTTCAAGGAACAGTTTATCGGGTCTTACTTGATCTCTTTTCTTTTCCATTTCTGCTATTTCTTTGCCAAGTTCCTTCACTGTGTTCTCATTCCCAGTTATCTCTTCTTGAAGTTTAGAAATATTATCTTCCATCTCCTTCAGTACATCAGCTGAACGTGCTTTGGTTTCTTCAGCTAACCCAAACTGATATGCAACATAAAGACGACTCAGATGTTCTATCTCCCGCATAACTTTTTGGTATTCCAAATAGGATGACCGTTCCTAGACAAAAAAACCAGCGAGCTGCTAAAGCATCATTGCAAATTATGATAAAATAGTACATTGTATTAAACCCTGTCCCACAAAGGAGCCAAAGCGGGATGAGAGGAAGGAAAAATCTCCTTCCACACACAGAAACTCGCTCATATAATGCTGGATTTTGCTCAGTGTAATAAGAACAGAACATGTGGCCAAAAGCACTGAAAAAGGTTAGTGCATTTCCTAAAATTATCCAATCAAATTACTAGACTCGAAAAATATGACCCAGTGATACTGTGGGTCTAGAAGAATTTATCTCCAAACACCAGAAACTATTCTGTACATTAAAATGCAAAATTGATACATAGTCCACGTCAGAAGACAGCAGCATACTGTTAGTGCCAATAGCAGCCTGTTTGGTGTCCAGCTAGAACATGGCTCTGCACCAAAACCTCTGAATTAAGGATTTGGTCTGAGTAAGTTGTGTTCAGTTATGCATATACAATTTCAAACTTTTAAATTCTATGATACATTTAAAATTACTTCTCGTTGTGACTCACCCCAAGATCTTTTGATCTAGTATGGGATATAAATAGACTGAGAGCCAATGTGATATATTGGACAGAGTGATGGATGAGGACTCAGGAGACCTGGGTTCAAATCTCCATTTGGCCTTGGAAATTCACAAGGGGGTTGGTATAAAACCACTCCTTAAATGCAAGGTTCCCGGTTCCCTCTAGGTGTGCGCCTGCGTGACTCTGCCCCCCTCTGCACAGGGCTCCTCTTCCGCACACCCACAACAATTGTTTCCAGCCTGCTGGGAGGGAGGAGTCGCACATGCGAAGGGCAGAGCTCCACCCAGCAGGACTGAAAATTAGAGGGAAAGTTGCTTGAAAATCCTATTAGGGTCACCATAACTTGGAAATGACTTGATGGCACATATTCTAAATAAATAAGTGGATTCCAAAGTGGATTGTATCATTAACTATCAAAAGAATAAAGTCACACCATACTTGCACCATTTTTGTGTGTGTAGGCTGTAACATAAGCAGAAGGTTTGCTTCACTCTAAGGTCCTGCACACCTCCGCTCTGCAGCATTCAGTGACCATCTCCTCTCCAGCTTTCTCCAAGCAATTCTATTCTCAAATGCAGTGATTCCCTAGCTTGGGTCTCCAGATGTTCTTGAACTGCAGCTCCCACAAGCCTTCACCACTAATTGTGCTGGCAAGGGCTTCTGGGAGTTGCAGTCCAAGAACGTTTGGGGACCCAGGTTTGAGAACCACTGCTCTAATTGATCTACTCCATTAAAGAATCTGGGAAAGTTATGGATCATACTGACTGGGAGATTCTTGGAATTCTGGTCCAAAAGGCTTAAGCTTCACTTCATTGCCCAGTCTCCAAGCAAAGATACACACAAAACTGTGCCCATGGACCACTTGCCACTCTTAGAACAATTTAATATAGCAATTGTTGAAACCTAGCCATACCCAAAATATTCAAACACATCTGTCAGGCAGTTAGAACTCCTACAAGCATACATTCACATCGACTTTTGAAACAAATGTCTACTCCAAACCTGCACTCGCTGAGCTCCAAACGTAGTGAAGCTTACTCATGCATAAACAGCCATAGGATTGTGGTGGCCAGAATCCTATAGAGATTGCGTAAACTGTGGTGGCAAATCACAACTAATTAAGAAAGTGCTGGTTGCACATGCCAGTCACACGAGCAGGCACATAACTGGCACCTGGTTAATTTGCCACTAAGGCTTACACAAGTTCAGCTGCTCTGGAGTAAAATCCCAACAGGATTCTAGGCAGTATAATACTTTTTAATTTCGAATCAGAATTACCTCTTTCAACTTCTGCAATGTGGGAGTGATTTCTTCCTCCAAAATCTGTGGGGAGGGGGGGAAACAGAACGGACTTAATTTTCAACTTTTCAACAGTTTCCATCATATTTTAAGCAGAGTGCACAAGTGTGAGTGATGTTAATGAAAATAAAACTTATATTAAAATGTTGAGCAAAACTAGGAATGACTACATTTTTAAGAGGAAGAGAGGTATACCAAACTAGCGTCAAAGTATCTTTTATCCTTTTTAACCTCTCAAACCTACTTCACTCTCTGCCACCTTATTTTTGATGTCAATAATATGGAATCCATTAATTAGGAAACATTAATACCGTGCAAATTTCTTTCAGTTTTGCTTCTTTTTTCTCTATGGTTTTCTGGGCAGCTATTTTCTTGCACTCGTACATCCTTGTGCCGGCTGCTTCCTCAATCATGGCCAAAATCTGTGATAAAAACAATAAGCATATTATAATCTCAGTTTAAATAGTTCTTTTTTAAAAACAAAGAAGCAGCAGAAGCAGCATGAAACATACAAATGATTCTCACCTCTGGAGGCTTCATATTGAGGACCTTGGTTATCCGCCCCTAATGCAGAAACAAAATCAGCAGTCACTTGTTATTTTACACACTATTCAAGTCCCATTTTTAATATCTAGACAGTACCACCTATACACAGTGGCTTTTCATACCTTGCACTCAAGAAGCTTTAGAGCTATTGAATTATAACTAGCAAATGGTAGGCATTCCTAGGTAGGCATTCATAGCACTGCATCCTAACTGAATGACTGACAGTCTAAAATAACTAAAACAACAGTAAAAGGAGATGAGAACAGAAGAAGAATAGAGACCACATTTAAGTGTGCTTATTGTAAAATGTAAAGAAAAATAAATAAGCATCTTTGCATTATTTTACCTGCATAATAAGAAAGTGAGGGTTATTGACATTCAATCCAATAGAACAGAAGAGATCTTGTACTCTAGTATTGTTTGCATTCACTCCATTGATAAGATACTTGTTTCTACCTCCAATCACCACCTTAAGAGGAAAGAAACAAGGATTGTTATGGACCAAAACATTTTTTCTTGATGTTATACTGTTCAATAAGCAATATCAGATATATGCATTTCAATATACAACAGTTTACAATACACCTTTTTAATGCTTCCATTTGCATAATTCTCTGGATATAATACATACAGACACATCTAGAATCTAAGATGGCACTCACTTGTCTTGTTACTGTAATCTCATCATGATTTTCGAATCCTAGCGGGCTCTGTTTCTTGTCAAAATTATCAAAGGTGATTGATACTGTAGCTTTCGTAATTCCCGCCTGGCCATTTTTGTAAACAAGATCTTGCAAGTTGGAAGCTCGCACCTGAAAATATGAAAGAAGTAACTGAAATCAACAAGACAAACAGGTGGGTAGGTTTAGGCTGCAGTGCAGCATCCAGAATTAATTTTGTCTGTACTTTGTATTGAAAATCAAAATGCTATGGTCCTACGCACATTTAGCCAAACGTTTTGCTAGTGGAATACAATAAATATTTGGGATGGGAGACGATAAAAATATTTTTTTGAAACTGTTTGGTCTCATGCTACAATTTGTGGGAAGCTTTTGAACAGCTCAAAAGATTTTCTCTAAAGTAGCTTAGCATTGCAAGGCCAAAGGCCGTTTCACATGATGTCAATACAATCTTTTTTTCTACACCCTTGCAACGAATATGAAAGGAAAAGTAGGTGCTTGGCAGAAGTGCTGTAGCCTATCTTATTCCTGTAGCCTAGCTTATTCCTTACAAATGTCCAGCAAGGGTGTTACCATGCTTTCACAGAAGGGTGTTCTTTGAAATTCAGATCAGTGCTCTAACTATTAGCGGGTCCATGACTTTTCCCTGCAACTAGTCCTATTTTATAAGAATTCAGCTTTTGTTTGTACAGAGGTAAAGGGTTCAATCCACAAAGCAGCTGCATTGTAATAACTGCAAACAAAGATGAACAATCCATCTCACAGGCCAACCTTCTCTATCCTGGTACCATCTGGCTGTGTTGGACTGCAACAGCCATTATTTTTAGCCAATACAACCATAATGACATAGGAAAACAAAATAACCAGTAGGCTTGAATCCTACTGGTTATTCATGCAATTGTGTAAGTACAATGACATGAATTGCCATTAATTAACAAGTCACCATGCATATTCCTTGTCATGTCACTTGAAGATGAATATAAGCATCTTTGCTGTCAATTTGCTGCTACAATTGATGCCACTGTACTTTTTTCATATATAATGAAAAGGATTCTAGACATTAAGGACAAGGTTTTATAGGTGTTCAATCAGTACATCACATCACCTGTCACTTCTTATCTTGGTGGCACAGACTTAGATCACTTGGCAATCATAGCTACACATCTTTACAAAAACTATTTTTTTTGGTTCTGCTAGTCCAAATCAAGTGAAGATGGATTAAGGAGTGAATCCTTCACATCTCTTTTTTTTTCTTTTTCTTTCCTTTTTTTTTTTTTTTGCAGAACATACTATATGTATCTAACATCTTCATTGTGATTATTACTGCATCAACAGGGAAAACAGATAATTTGTTTAGTTTTTACTAAACGGAAATAGACACTTAGGTTAACCAGAAGCAGCCCAAAGAATTTGGGTAAAGGTGGGACTCCCAACTTTCCTCTCATGCCTAACTCTTGGTGCTATCCATGGACCAATCATTTTATGCTGTAATAATTACACATTAGCTTGATTCCAATCAGTCCTAACCAGAAGAATAACAAAGGTTCTCTAGTAGTTGTAGAACACTGTACAGTGAAACATGAAAAAAAGATATGGTCTAGAAGGAGGAAATATTCCTGGTAACAGATGAGAAACATACTCACCTGTGACAGGTTAGTGATGCCCAGTAAGAAACAGATGGAGTCCAGTATGTTGGACTTGCCACTTCCATTTAAGCCAGTAATAGCATTGAACAATGGGTCAAAATCATTAACCTCTGTCCTTTGAGCATAAGACTTGAACCCCTCAAGGACAATAGACTTGATGTACATTTTAATTGGTCCTCCTGGAGATTCCAACCAAACTGACTTCCAACCTATGAAATAATATGTTCAGCTTGTCATTCTGTGGCATACAAAACATGTATACTTTTTTTAAAAAAGCAACTGGGAAGAATTGAGCAAATGATAGGCACGACAAATGCTGTAATTGATCATCTGAGAGTTAATTCCATCAGACTCACTAACACTTACAGTACTTTACAGTAGTCATGCATAGGAATGTTCCATTGACAGCAACAGAAAGAAAATCAGTAACATCTTGAGTCCCAATGAATTTGACATTTGAAATTTTATTTCCAGAATGGACCTTAGTGGCAACCAATATATGGTACAGAAAGCATACATTGTGGTTTGTTTCCAGATTCAATTCGAGATACTGGTGTTACTTTTTCACATTGTAAATAGTTTTGCCCACTTGTTCCTTGACATAGCTACATGTAGGTTCTGCTTTATTTTGTTTTGTTCTTCCACTAAAATTCACTTCAATTGGAGCTTGCATGGCAATGTCACAAAGCTGCTGTTGCTTTTACATATCACAGATGTTTTCATCTTCAGTTGACCACATTTCAGAGCAACTATAAATTACTTTCTAGATGTAAATCCCATTGAACTCTATTGAGCTTCCTTTCTGGAATACATGCTTAAGACAACTGACCTGGCAACAGGAGCTAACAGACTATATAGACTGTAAGACTTTTTGAACAATATATAAACTTGAAGCATTTGTTCAAAATCAATGCAAAAGTGCTAGATTGGCACCCATAACAGCACTAAAAATAGCATTTGACAATGGATTCCAGCCCAGGAAAGTGTAAGCCACTGAGTCCTAGGCATGTTTATTTTTGGGGGGGGGGGGGGAGGGGAGGGAAAATCTTTATTGAAAGAACATGGAAACAAAATAATAGTACAGGTCTTTCAATAAAAATGCATAATCTGATATAGTATCTTCACTCCACTGTAGTCTGCATCAGATTAGAATACTGTACCAAATATTGACATTGAAGGTTGGCAGAAAATAAGACTTGTCATTCTAATTAACGTTAAAAAAATTAGAAGGAAACCATGTGTTGGAAAAATCATCCTGGGAGTATGATTGTTTAAGTAATTTGAACTGGTGTGTTAATATATGGCATGCAATATACCATACTCTTGTTTCTCCGTGCACACAAAGATAATTTGCAAGTTCCCTTCTGGTTTGTGGCAATTTCCAAATGCACTGCCATACAGAAAATCACTATCAATTGTTTATGAATTAGCTGTTCGTTATTGTCTGAAAATACGTAAGGATAGAGAAGCTAGATCCAGCAACCTTATAATTTTTTTTGCCCTGTGATTAATTCCAGAAAAAACTCTGGGCCAGAACTACTGTATTGGAGGACAGGTCCACCACATATGAAAGTATATACTGATATTCCCACATTTCATCAACAGGTTGAACTGACTTCATTACTGATATAACTTAAACAGAGTGGTATAAAATACCACCTGTACAAAGCTTAATAGAATGCTCCTTAACTTTGGAGATTGGTCTGAAAGGAGTCTCATTCCATAGAGCCTATCCTTTTATATCAGATACGGCCATCCTCAAACCACTTTCCCAAACCATTCTGGGAGCGAGTTTACAGCCACAGGGGGATGCATTTAGTATTTCATACGATTTTGAGACCAACTCCGCTGGATATTTTCTGAGACTAGTAGCAATGTTTCAAATGCAGTTAATTGTCTAGCGGGCTGTACTTCCACTACGTGAAGAAAAATGAACCCAAAATATTTTGAAAATAAGACAGGTTTACTGAAAACTAAACCCCACTGAAATCAACAGGACTTACCCTGTGTAGGTCTGCGGAGGACACCTGCCTAAAACAGGGCGTTGTTCAGAGAGCAGAAATTTTCACCAGCAACTGTAAAAAGACTGTCTTGCTCACATAGAACAGATCCTCCGGAGAAAGGAAAGAAGGGTCGCCATCACCGCTCGAAGCCTTGCCTTCCGGATCAGATTCTTCCGTTCTTTCCTTTACTTGAATTTTGGCGCGGGCAAAGAGGACCTTTTCCTCCGCTTTGCGCAACGCTCCATCGAGAGGTGGCTAGTTCACTGCCTGGTTTTTTCTATCCCTTTTACTGTACTCGGCAATGACTATTCAGGCAGTTCGCGTGGAAGCCCCGAGAGCTACCAACGGCAACGCCTCCATCTCCCCCCCCCCGCCGCTCCCATTCTTCTCTTGCGACGTGATAGGTGGGAAAGAATTGGAAAGCGAGGCAGGGCTGGGTCCTCAACCTTCGCACTGAGAGTGAGTGGAGCGTTTGTTTTGGTTAGAGAAGAAGAGGCGTCTGGGTAATGTAGGAAATGGCTGTCGTCGCTGTGTAGGCTGCCTGTGTGTTCTCTGATCGTACTATGCGTTAAAAAAAATACTTCGTAAGAAAATCCTCTAGCTTAGTATGTTAATGCCAATTTCTCCCTGGAGGAAGTTAACGAGTCTAGTTTTGGAGTCTGGTCTTTATTCGTTGATGGTGCGGCTCCATTCTTTAGAGAGGACTTTTTAATTTCTCTCTCTCTTTCTGATTCTGCCTATCAGCCAAAGATGGGAAATTTTAATTTTATTTTAAAAAAAATTAAAAAGGTATACCATGCACTTCGGCTTAATGAAGAGGAAACTTGCAAGTATGTGGTCTTGGTACATTTTTACAAGAAATAGGACGTCCACATTAAGAAATGAAACTAATATATTATGTTTTAAATCACAGTATGTAGTTTCACAGAAGAAAAGAGAGAGCTTTATTTCTTCTAGAGTGGGAAGTGCTTCAGATTTAAGGGTATGCAACCAGGCAGTTGGACAGAAGTATCTCTGCTCCAAACATTTGCTGCATCATTTCTCCTTTCTGTGCAGCACAGGATGGAAGATATATGGTGAATAGGACAGTTTGTGATATGGAGGCTAGGGGTGGAGTGCTGGATATCTTACCCATCCATGTAGTTCCTCAGTGGATTATAGTCATAATATAAGACACTTTAATACTTTTCTGTGTAAGCATTCTGTTTTCCACACCCAGTGGCATGAGTGTTGCTTAGAATGTTCAAGTGAAATCTTGTGCTAAAATAAATTAATTGCATTGTGATGTTTTGTGTCACAGTTTAAGTTGGCCTTACATCAATCAGTCCAAAGGTTTTGGGAATGAGAATAACTAGTACAGAAATATATTTGGATAATTGCTTTTTAAAATGCAGAATATACAGTGGGTGCACCAGGAATTTAGAAAAGCTGCTTAAGTTGCTTTGCAGGCAGTAGACTTAGTTGCCTCTGCCTTGGATGAATGCCTTAATGTGGTGAGGGTGGGTGCAAGAGAGTGCAAAGCTGAGAGCGATTCCCTCTGGAGGCTAGACTCTGTTCTCTGGACTCCAACAGGGTCACCCAGTGGAAAGGTAAAAACTGAGACACCAGACTAAGATGCAGCCACCTTCTTCAAGTTTAACAGTAACATCAGCAGAAGAGAACAGATGGTTGCAACGTTGATGCAGGCATAGGAAACCCCTGGAGGGCAGCTACAAGGCAGTAGTAATAGTGCAAGGTGGCGCTAGTGGAGTAATAGCACAGACATATTACTTCTTGTTAGTACTGCACCACAGAGGACAATAGTGAAGCACTATTGAATATTTTTTACTTTGCAAACCCTGCAATGAAATAGTTCAAAATGAAATGGGAGATAGTACTGGAGGATGAGACTTTCAGGTCAGAAAGCACTCTGTCAGCTGCTGGGGAAGAGCAAAGGGCAAATGTAGACAACACTGTCACTAATGAGACAACTAGATTAAAGCCAAAGGGACATCTAGTGGCCAGTGTGCACAGAGATAAAAGGAAAGTCCAAAATGGACAGGCTAGTACCCTATTAAATCCTTGCAGGGCAGTTTCCTGAGAAATGATCATTTCAGTGCACTAGGAATTCTAGGAGGCATTGTCACAGTAGCACAAAAGGGAGCCTCAGGCTAGGTTGAAACCCAGTGTTGAAGTGCAGCGAGTTATCATACACTGCATTGATACTTGGAAGAGGGGATACTCAGAGTCACAGCCCAGAAGCATAAGTTAGGTGGGGACAAGGGAGCCCAGTTCGTAAGTATTACCTTCCTTTTTTTTATTTTTTGGACACGAGGGTGTCCAAAAAAAGTCATCCCCCTTCTTTATATTTTGTGTGTAAGAGAGAACAGAATACAGCAAGAAAATAAGATGGCATGGGGACTGGTACTGTCAGAACAGGGAAGAGGAGAGCCAGACCCTCTTCAGAATACCAATTTCACCTTGCTAAGGAAAGAGATCCCCCTTCCACTGCAGAGAATGGCCATATTACACTAAGTAACAAAGCAAATCTTCCTCCTTACATTAGGGCATACAAAGCTGCAGGTTGTCCCCAAGTGGGAGAAATCAATAAAAATAATCTCACTGCACCAGGAAAAGGTTCTGTTTAACTGCCTTTTGAAGGAAAAGAAAGGAAGCCACAGCGAAGAAGTCTAATCAATAGTGTATAAGAAAGGAGGAGGGTCCCTCCCAGATGTCCAACCTGCCAATGTCAATCTGTGGGGCCCTGGTACTCAAAGTAACCAGCATGGCTGCATTCTTGGAATGGGCAGTGATGGTCCCTCAGATAGCCAGGCTTGAACTCTTTTATGCTTGGGCAATAAATTCCTCTCAACCATCTAGCTAAGGTTGTTTTTGACACTTTCTTGTCCATAGCAATGGGATGAAAGGAAACAGACAAGGCAATTCTGCCAGGGCTTTAGCAAAAATAAAGCAACAATCTCAGTCCTTCCAGAGGTCTAATTATAATTATTTTAAGCAGCATTTTTTATTACTATGACGATCACTAGAGTATAAACACAACAGAACACATGCTATTTACATGCAAATGAAAGGAGACTGAAATTGGGATTTAAAAGACATGATTAGACTGGATTGAAATGGGGATTAAAAAGGCATGGTTAGAGTGCCCATTAAAGAGGTAACTGGGACATTTTTAGTGGGCCTGTTATACTAAATGCCACTGTGTCTAGAGAGAACACCTCTGCAAACAGTGCCATGGTGACTTCCTCCATGGCTTCCCTCAAGAGCTTCTGCTTCCTGGTGACCCTTTCCATACGTCGCTTGAGGTGGGCACATCGTGAGCAGACCCTGCGCTGCTTTCTAGGGGTGGGTGTCCTTGTCCCACAAGAAAAGGCATTTTTAGGTTCAAGTATGCCTCTCCGAGGAGAAGGCTGTAGAGGCTTCCCACAAAGTCCTCCAGAAGGAGAAGGATATATCCTTTTCTGATGGTCCTTGCGAGAGAGCCCTGCATTTGCAGACAGGAAACACAAGGAGTGTGTAAGGCGTACATGAAACGGTGGACCAGCCTCAGAGCTCAGGAGGTCCAGGCAGGAGAGGAAGGTGTAGTTTGCCCAATTCAATTGTAAACTGCCCAGGGAGTGTTTTAAGCCCCATGGTGCAGTCTATAAGCAGCACACTTTGCTTTACCTGTTGGTTGCAGTGCGGTCTGATATTGAAGTCTTTAATCTTTGACCTGCATGGCAGAAAAGACAGAGGTCAAACACAACCCAATGTTTTCAGGAGTTCAGAGGGGAGAAGAGCCTTTGGAGAAGAGCCTGGCTGGGGCAAGAGCAACAGGGACACAGGCTGTGGTGATCCCCCCTCCTGAGACAGATGGGGGGGTCTCCAAAAGGTGCGTTTGGATCTGGAAGGTGGCATGCAAGCCCACCCCCACCCCCCGCCTCGGGTGCAGGCTAGCTGCAGGGTCCCCATCACTCACACTTTCTCCTTCAGCAAGAGGATGTGTTCCTGGAGAAGCTCCTTCTCTTGATGGACATCCTCCTTTTCCTCCATCCCAAGGAAGTTGTCCATTCTATCCTTGATCCCTGGGCCCAGCAGGCTTTTGTTCTGCAAGACGGACAGAGCGACAGATGCAAGGCTGAGCTTGGCCAGGAATGAGGAAATGGCCTCTCCTAGAATAGGTGAATCCAGACCTCCAACAACCCCCCCTCCATTGTTCTAGGTCACAGTGAATCCCAGAACAGCCTTTGTTCTAGGTGGCCCTTTTCAAGCCATTCGTTTGGAGGAAAGAAGCAATGAGGATGACACCCCTCTGCAGGATCAGCCAGGCAACCTCGCCACCTCTGATGGATGGCTCTCCAAGCACTGCCTCAGTGCCTGCAGTGGGGAAGCCAGGGGCAGCCTGTTCCCCTGCCAAGGAGACGTGCCAGCCGGGATGTTCCTCCTAAGGTTTTCCCAGCATTCCTCCCCACTGGCTGTGCAGGCAGAGGATGGTGGGCATTGTGATCTAGCCACCGCTGGAAGTCCACACATGGCCTGTCATGTCCTTCAGAAAGGGATCTTGGCTGGAAAGAAAAAGGTATTCCTTGACTATTTGTTTATCAATCTCCAGCTGCAGTCCTGTCCCCTCCACTTGCACCTGCACATGTGTCTGGAGGGTCATAGTCTGTCCTTTGGGAAAAGATTGAGCTAAAATAAGAACTGAGCACTTCTGCCTTTCCTTTGTTGTCTGTTATCATTTTTCCATCTCCATTGAGATGTCAGAGAGAAGAAGAAGAAGAGAAAGGGGAAGTGGATGGTGAACGGTTGAGAATACCTTTCATTGAACCAAGGCCACCTTGGCAGTGAGCGGCCAAAGAAGCCCAGGACGTGTCTCCCAGCAGCTCACTCACCTGATGGTTTGGGGGATCTCCTTAAAACTGGCAGGGGGGTTGGTGCTGTCGGGACAGCGGAAGAGACAGGGGGCAAAAACGATGGCCAGGGCATGGGGAGATATCCAATTACTCTTCTCCTCCAGGACTACTCTACGTTGGGAAGTGGAGAGGGTTCTCTGTGAATGTGCCTCCCACTCTCTCCTTGGCCATCCTCGGGCCCCAAAGCTCCTCTACAAGCCCAGGAGGGAGCAGAGAGGCTTGGCCCTTTGGGGCCTGAATGCAAAACCCTTCCAGTTCTGGGAGAAGTCTTGGTGCCTCCCCCTCTGCCCCTTTGTGCTTTGGGGCAGCAAAAAAACTCCATACATGAGCTGTGTTGACTGACTCTTAACATTCAGCCCCAATCTCCCAACGACTGGGGGTGGGGGCATGGATTTAGTCTCCACCATCCACCAGGGAGGAAGGCGGAACAGTATGGGAGGAAGACGCTTACTGGACAAGATGGAGCAGGATCCTCTCCAAAGTCTCCTGGTTGGCTCGTGTGAGCTTTCCCAAGATGGCGTTAATGGAGCACAGCTGCTCCTTCTCAATGGGAAGCTCTGCAGAGGAAGAAGGGAGAGAAGGGCCCTGGTGGGTCAGAGTCAGACCAAGGGACGTCTCTTAAGCCCTGCATCCTCCCTCCTGTCGCAGCTAGCCAGATGCTGCAGAGAAGGCCATAAACACTCTTCTTGTTTGTTTCCCGACTCTTGGATGCAGACTGTCTTGGAATATGGAGCAGCTGGGAGAGGGTCCTCCCTATCCCACATTCCCCCCAGATACTCACCCATCACCTGAAGAAAGTTCTTGTAGTGGGCCGTGGTCATCAGTGGCTCTGGCCACTCCCAAAGCGGTCCCAGTGATGCGGTGGATGGGGTACTTTTCCAAGCAAACATGGTGTAGGTCTGGGAAGGAGGGATGGAAAGCGGGGGTGGTTAGAGAATTTGGGATTTGGCAATGCAGAATCTAGGAATCTGCAAGCATCTCAGGAGCCCCCTCCTGCCTTCTGGAACAGAGCTGGTGGGAATGCGGAAGAGGTCCCTGTTCCGTGGGATGTCCTGCTCCCTTCTCACCCCTTTGGCTGTGGGTGTTCTGCTACCTCTCAAAAATATTTCTGGTGAGATATTTATTTATTTATTTTATTTTATTTTATTTATTGTATTTATATCCCGCCCATCTGGTAAATTGACCACTCTGGGCGGCTAATTTTGAATTTTCTGCTCCTTCCTTGCTTCTGTCTTTAGCCTGGCTCCCCTGTTTCTAGAACCTGCAGCTACTTTGTTCACGGTTGTGTTTGTGTCATGCCATTCCTGGCTTCTTGTCGGAGCTTTCTTGGATGCATACCTTGGGCCAATGTGTTGGGTGGGAAAAGCAGGTGGCAAAGGAGACAAAGAGATACCCACAACCCCCAGAGATCCCTAGGCTGGAGGAAAGGGAAAGAGACCCCTGAGAAAAATGTCCACTGACACAGATAATGTGTAGATGACTGCGACGCTTGTTCCTCTACCTGCCTCAAGAGCCAGGCTGAGCTTCCTGACAATACTGGCCTGCCCAGACTTCCTATAGATGCCCTCCGTTTGAAGGACGTTCCTCTCAATGTGGTGCAGAAGCATCTCCAGAACAAGAGAGGCGGAGCTTCTCTTACCCTAACACCAGAAAGGGCGACAATGGATGAGTGTGAGATGCATTAAAATGGAAAAGACAGGCAACTCTATTGGCAGAATTGAGTCAGGCTTCATTCTTACAAACAGGCCATCTTAGAAGTGTAGGCTTCGGAGCTGAGGGTGGGTCCCCAGGACCATCTGATGCAATCCTGCATCTGTGGAGATCTCCCCATCCCCTGCCCCTTGCTGACCCATCATCTGCTCTCACCTGGTTCCAGAGGGAGGCATCCTAGGAAGTGGTTTTGTGGGCTTATTTCTCTTTTGGACTCACAAATAGTATCTGCCACTTCCCGGGTCGGGTGTTTTTCGTGGTGTCTTTGAGGTGGTTCCCTGTTCAAACCCAAGGAAAGAACAGAGGTTCCTCATTAAAGACACATGGGGGGGGGCGTTCTCCTTCAAGAACATGGGTTGCCTCATTTTCTGTCTCCTCCTCAACTGCCATTGCCCTTTTTGTGGTCATGCACTTGAAAGTCTTCCCATCGTCCAATGGGTCTGGTGCCAGTTTTGGGTTCCCCCTCTCTCATCCTATCCAAAAAAGTCTCCAGAAGGGACTCCCGCAGGCTGATCTGAGATGGAGAAGTGAGGCATCAAGGTGAGCCCCATGGCTGGGCTGAAACAGCAGCCAAGTCAAACAGGAAACCAGTGTGGAAGAAAGGCCGAGGCAGTGGCTGAAGAAAAAAACCCAGGGGGTCCTGATCTGGAAGGGGTTGCTGGGCCTTTCCCCCAACTTATGTTATAATTTTGCATTAATTTACTGATTTTTCTTTTTTAAAAAGTTAATTACTGATAGGTTTATTTGATTTTATTGTAATTATGTTTTGTGGTTATTATTTATTCTGTTATTGTGGTTTATTTTGTTGTGAACCATCCAGCGTGGCCTTTGTAGCCAGATGGGCAGTATATAAATTGAATAAATAAATAAAATAAATGAAAAGCTGTCTTGAGAGTAAGGATGTTCAAACCCTCTTCAGCTGCCTTCTGTTTCAAAACAACCAAGGTGCCCTTTAGCATTTCTGTTTAAATTCCATGTTATTTTAACACAGAAAAGAGGAATGGCCAAAGTGCCCCCCTAAAGCTGGTTTTGAAACCTTCTTGACAAGGAAGAAAGGAATCCTTAGTAGCCCCTTCTGCTGTGCCTTGCTATTTGGAAGCTTTCAGGAGCAGTGAGTCCTATGTTAGAAGGGTCGCATTCCCCCCCCCCCTCTATATAATATCACCCAAATACTTCCCCCCTTTCTTCCAATTGGGAGGTGGACATCTGCCCACTTCTGGCATTGCCTTTTTCATTTTTTGGGGGGGGCGTTCTTGATGGTTCTTGGGTCCTGCAGAAGCTTCTGGGGACATCAACATGGCCCCCCAGAACCCCCATGTTTTCCCATCCTGGCAACAGGAATCCCAAACCACGAGGCTTGACATGATCACCCCAGTGCTTACAAGCGGCATAATAGGGCCGCCATGGAGCTCAAAGCAGAATTGACCACCCTCTCTGCATTCTTTGTTTCCTGCCATCTCCTGAGAGACTGGAAAATAGAACATCCCCCTCCCCTCCCCTCTATTCTGTTCCTCCCCCTCCCAGCTGACCATCCCCATGTCAGCATCTCTGGAGCCCCTTCTTGTGGTGTTCCATCCAGTCTATTCCAGGAGATCGCCATCCTCCCAAGGTTTTCTAGGTACCCCATCCCCAAAAGTAGTTCCCCAGACAAGGGCCACCATTGGCGTTGACCTGCGCCGCCCCTCCCATGCAGCTTGCCCAAGGCTACCCAGGCAAGACAGGGGGGGCATGATCATCATGATCATCATCTTAGAACTACAGAGCTTGATGAGAATTTTAGCTGAGCAACTAAAATTCGGGAAGACATTTTCCTGCTGAAAATTGTTTTGAGAAGCATTCTGTGACATCCCTGCCTGGTTTTACATCTTATTTTATGCCTTGTGTTCCCCCTGACCTGATGATATTCAGCCTCTTATATGATGTTTTATAGTCTTTTGGTTTTATTTATAACCCTGTTGCAGGGTTATGTTTTATTTTGCTGTAAACCAGGCAGAATAGTCCACTGCATGAATGGGGCAATCGATCAATCAAGCAATATTCCGAGTGATGTGGGTAGCATCAGGCTCCTTTTCAATTGACACAAAATCCTCCTCCTGCTTCAGATAGGTCTTAGAGCTCTCCTATATCCAGCGTAAGCCGTTCCTTCTTCAGAGACCTGGAATCTTCTGGACAGAAAGAGGGCAGATTAACATCTTCAGCTATGTGAAGTATCAAATTTATTTTGGGAATGAAGGTGAGGTTTAATCTCAGGATGAGGGTGCACAATGTATAACTAGCTGACAGGACCCCCAGCTCAGAATACTTAGCATGACTACCAATCTGGTAAGCAATTTATAGCTTTGTTATGCTTTTAAATAAACAAAAATGTTTCTCATTGTCTTCCTTTAAACTGCCTGTCAGATGAATCATTATTCCACAGTGCACAATTTTCCAAAGGTATGCTCTTTCATCAAGGGTGAACTGCCTTTTGTGTGTCATGTTAAACAAAAGAGGGGTTGGAATTACTTCACAAAGGTATAAACCACAGCACGGTACAGGCATGCCTAGGCTGTTCTGCAGGCCATAGCCCCTGGTTTCATTACAACACAACCCTGGAGCCTCCTAAAAGCTGACTCCACAACATTTCTGCTTATGGCCCTTTAAAAGTAATAGTTGTGTGCTCAGGGAAGTGAATAGTGGGAGCTGTCATATCAAAGTTTCCTCTGATCCTGGAGGAGAGTACATAGAGACTAGCAGCCATTTATAGTTCTTGCTTCTCTGTCATTTTATTTTCATAACAGTCTTCTGAGAAGCTGTTTGGTGGATTGATTGATTGACTTAAAATATTTTTACCTCACCTTTCTCCTTAGAAAACAACCCGAGGCGGCTTACAGCGTTTAAAGACAATATTTAAGAATAAAACAATGAGTATACAAAGGTGGCGTACATCATTAAAAGGCAATATTTGAAGCTAAAAACACTAAGTACAGAAATATTTAAAAGGAACAAACAACATGGGAGACACAAGCAATACTAAAAGCAATGATGCATAACAGTCCATCTAAAAAGATCACGCTCAGGCAGGCAGTCATTGAGGGAAAGCTTGCCTGAAGAGAAAGGTCTTCGCTTGCTTGCAGAAGGGCAACAAAGATGGGGCCAGCCTAGTCTCATGTGGGAGGGAGTTCCAAAGTCTTGGAGCAGATGATACCCTGTTTCCCCGAAAATAAGACCTAACCTGAAAATAAGCCCTAGTATGATTTTTCAGGATGCTTGTAATATAAGCCCTACCCCCAAAATAAGCCCTAGTTAAGTGAAATCCCACCCTCCACCATTGTGAAGCATTGTGCAGCAACCAGAAGATAACATGACTGTATTTGAATAAATACAGATTGTTGTACATGGAAAAAATAAAACAGCCCCTGAAAATAAGTCCTAATGCGTTTTTGGAGCAAAAATTAATATAAGACCCTGTCTTATTTTCGGGGAAACACGGTACCATGAACTTCACAACTGAGGATGTGACTGAACAATACTTTGCATGGTTGAATTTCACTGGTAAAGCTTTTTTGAATTAAAACAACAAACAAAACAAAACTCCTACATTTAGTTTGAAAAGTTTTCTCCCTGCACAGAATCAGCAGTGAAGGCACACAGCCACTCTGAAGCAAGTTAAGACCTATTCTTTAATCTAGCTAATTGCTGAGCACACAGCCAAATGAAAACTGCCTTCTTGGGTGACTGACTCCAAGCTTTCTCTTTTGTTTAAGGGAGTGGCCCTTTTGTAACCATCCATCCGGCTTGAGAAGCAAAATGCACAAATAAAAGCTTTCAGAAAAAAGCTGTCAGGAAATTGCCAAGTCATTATGAGCAACTCCTTTTTAATCAATATTTAATTTCCACACAAGAGCGCATATGTAATCTATAAAAATGATCACCTTGAGGGTGGAGTGAGGGGGGAGACAATAGGCAGAGGTTAAGCTCATAACCTCGATAGAGGATGCTCTTTGGAAATCAATGTATGGGTGGCTTGTGGACAAAGTGGGGAGGCACCCCAATGTTTCAGGGGAGCACACTCTGTTCTAGTCATGATTTACCTTTGACCAAATGGCACAATGCTCTTAGTAGAAATAAAACCGCACTGCAAATTCAGCGACCATGAGCACACACAGCAAGGGAATATGTGCCACTGTGGCAATATTGTGGCTTTCTTCTGAGTCAAAATATATTGGATACTACACATGCTCAGCCTATATATTATGCTCCTTAAAAAGGACCATTATCTGGGGAGGCTGACATTTTAGATCTACAGCCAAATCCCTACACTTCTGGTGTAGCATATGGTGCCCTCAAGAGTTTAATTTTTTTTCTGCTGTGGTGGTCGTGCCTGGAACAAGTTAAGAAACAAAAAGAACAGGTACACCCAGCAAATCTGATTCTGAAGGAGAAACTGCAGTCTCAAGATGTAAAAAAATAAATCACCCTTTATTTCAATTTAAAATTGCCTAGCGCATTTTGGCCTCAACATATGTCCTTCCTCAGGGGCTGTACAAAGTTAGCAAAAAAATGGGATGGACAACACATTACCATGTTTACATTTTTATATTACAATGTATATAACATTCGAAAACTTTATACATTGTTCACAATGAGAATGTTAATCCTGCGTATTATTACATTTGATTGACAAATGTAGCCATTATATTTTATATGTGGCATTGATTTTGGATCTATATTAGATCTTTTTCCTTAATTTGGACTGTACACAGCTCCAATAGATTAATTATCTAGGGGAAGGATTTCTATGACATTTAACATTTTCTGTGCAACCTACATTTGAAACCATAAACATATTCAAACATGTTTATGAGTAATCTGGCTTTTCTTACCAGATTCCTCATAAACATGTTCAAACCCACCCATAAGCTCAAACATAGGTTGTAGAAAAAATATGACATGTCATAGACTCAAGGACCCAAGGTGGACTACATAATTAAAAGACAATACTAAAGCTAACAACAGTGAGTATTATACAACTACTAAAAAGGATAAGGTAAACACCATATTAAAAAAACATAAGTAACACCAAAACACATTCAAACCAGTAAGGTCCATAGGAATCAAAATACCCTGCTCTTTCACTACAACAAATTCACCTGGATGGGAGTTTTGTAATGCCAGTTCTGCGCCAGTTGCCAGAGTCTTGTTGGCTGTTGATAAATGTTCCCTGAAAAACCTCTGACGGAAGAGGCTCTGATGGTTGCAAAAACTGAAGTGACTGCTATAGCTGAAATAAAAAGATTACAAGTTCCTTGAAAGGAATGCCACTTTGTCTTCTGTGCTGGGGAATGTAAAAGAGGAGGTTGGGGGTCCCGGACGGAGTCACAAGGTATTATGTCTCTAGGGAGAAGACAGTAGACAGAAGGGAAAAGGAAGCTATACTGTTTCAGGCAATGGTGTGTGTGTGTGTGTGTGTGATATCACTGTGTGTGTGCTATAACTGTTATCAGTTTTTTGCTTTTTACTACTATACAAATTAAACATTTAAGGTGTTAAGGAAAGGATAATATTTACACATGGGATTTCTCATATTATATATTCTGTGTACAGATATCAAATGTGTTAGTCACCGTAACCAGCCGTAAGAACACGTACAAGAGGTGGAAAGGCAAAAAAGAGGGCAATAAGGGTGTTGTCAGGCTGTTTTGAATTGTGTGGCTGCCTGGTCATACTCAGAGCAGCTGCCATGTCTTCAAACCCAAGCTGGGAGGCCCCTCCTTGCCCAATGAGAAACCACTGCTCCAGAGATGCGCAGGCACCTGGTGGCAATTCAGAACAACCTCCTACTACAGTCATCACTGCCGCCGCCATCATAGTCTTCTTCTTGCTATCCTCCTGGAAGGGTTACTGCCTGATAGCAGGGAACCAGGTGGAAGCAAATGATATGTTTTAATTTTTGTAGCCATGCTTCATGCCTTTCCTTTATCTGGTCCAAATGGGCATATGATTGGACCACTGGGAGGGCAAGGGCCGAAATGGAAGGTGGTCTGGCCAACAACTGGACTATTGGCAATGGTGGAGTTTTATTTGCAACTTTGTATGCTATCTCTGTGGTTTGTGTGACTGAGAGGAACTTTTCCGGCCTGACATGACTGTATATCTGTCCAGTAACCAATCATGGCTTCCAGCCTTTGAATTCAAAAAGAGCCCCACCTCTCTGTTGAGTATTCTTTCCCTCTTTTCCCTAGGTTGGTAGCAGTTGTTTGCTGTTGATCTGTTTGGTTGGTAGTGTGAGTAAAGAAAGCAGTATACATAAGTATAATTTCAAGCATCTGTAGGTAAAGAAATATTTTTTATTCTTTTTCCTACAAATGTGTCAGAATGAGTTATTGAGACTTTTAAGTGCCAGTTAATGAGAAAGGGGTGGGCTCAGGGGAACTTGTAGCTATTCTCCTCTGTGAGTCTCTGTACTTTTGCTGCATAGCAAAAGGAATTTTACCAGAAATTCAAGATTCGGCAACAGGCAACACTACCCAGACCCTGGCTTAACCACAGCAGAAACTGGGCTGAGAGGGATTTGTATCTGCTGTAATGCAGCTCCTCCCTTTCTCTGCCACTTTCTCCTTCTGGTTGATCAGTCAGCATAAGAGGGTTGTGCCTCCAAAAAAGGCTTCTGCCCATCCTAGACCCACTACAACTGGCATATCTTTGAGTTGCACTGAAAGACATTAGTTCATATTTATGAGATTATAATTACAGTATAGGTTTGGGATTCCCAGTGTGGTAGAGTGGATAGAGTGATGGATCAGGATTCTGGAGAACAGGGTTTGAATCTCTGCTTAGCCATGGAAACAGACTGGGAGAGTGGAACTGATAAGACCACTTCTTAAATACCTCACTTACCTTGAAAGCCCTATTAGGATCACTATAAGTTGGTTTCTACTTGTTGGCACAGAGCACACGCACAATTATAGGTTTAGCTAATATTTGTGATTTAGTTTTAATTCACAATTTTAACAACAGAGGATCTAATACTTAGAATTTTATTTAAAGATTTTTTTAAATGTGTAAACAAATTATTTGTAAACAAATTATTTATTTTTACCTACCCTGTAAGCATGATTACTTTGGGTATCCAGAAAAGACTGCATATCTTGTGTTTAAAACATTTATATGAAGCCAATCTGGTCTTAATCTTTTGGTCAGATTTGGGAACACTTGGTGCTCTTGTTACATGGATGGTGTGGTGCCCAAAGTGCCTTCACTTTGGGGAATCGGCATTCTTGAATCGGTGCCTTTTTGGGTTCCATTTAATATGGCTTGTGCCATACAATAGCCCCTTGCTTTCATCTTCTCCCGCTGCCCACTTCTCCCCTGATCTGATTAGGGAGGAGCAGATTTGAGGCATGTTTAAATAGTTTCCATTCTGTAGGCTGACAGCCAATATTGGATTCAAAATCATGTTACCATATACATTTACAGTGACATAGGCATGGCAGACTCTTGTCTTACACTGCTTTGTCGTGCTGATTAGATGTTCTGGTTTCATCACATACTAGAACATGGAGGCAAATGAATGTCTTTTTAACATGTGATGTAAAGTGATTTGTTTTGTTCTCTATCTGTAGGGTTTTATAAACACAGGCCTGTCTACATGGCCAGTAAAATAAATTAAGGATAATGTTGTAAAATCTGCTTTTCATTTTCATTCCAATCTTACCAGGAGTTGGATATCATCATAGCTGTACTCAGTTTAGATGGGACAATGCTTAGCAGTACTGTTGTGCTGCATCTAAACCAGTCACCCAGGTTCTTCAGTCTATAAGTTATTTTCTCCTACTTGCCTTTCTCCATCGTTTTACCTTAAGCGATCAGCTGTCACAAACTGAACTTTTCATTTTAATTTTGTGACCAAAGTATTCTAGTTTCCCGCATTTTATGTGTTTTATGTTTTGTTCTTGTTCTCTAACCATTTGTCCTATTACTTCTTCATTGGTCAGCTTCTTGATTCAAGAAATTCTTAACATCCTGTCATCAATCTATATTTCAAAGGTTTCAATGTTTTTATACTTGCACATGTTCAGTCCACAATCCCATGCCAATTTGTAGAACCAAGAATCCATAGCATTGTGAAATGTTTTTTCTCAAAAGCCAGTTGTAGGATTTTGTTGCATATTACATTTTTTCAGCTTAAGGACTTCTATCGGATGGCTATGCTCCCATTGTTCATTGAAGAAATCCCAAGATGTTTATCAATGTTGGTGGACAGCTCGATGAAAGTGTCAAACCAGTGTGTGGCGGCAGTGAAGAAGGCCAATTCCATGCTAGGTATCATAAAAAAGGAGATTGAAAATAAAACAGCCAACATTATAATGCCATTGTACAAAATGCTGGTAAGGCTGCACCTGGAGTACTGTGTACAGTTCTGGTCGCTGCACCTCAAAAAAGACATAGTGGAACTGGAAAAGGTGAAGAAGAGAGCGACTAAAATGATGACTGGGCTGGGGCACCTCCCTTATGAGGAAAGGCTAGAGCGTTTGGGGCTCTTTAGTCTAGAGAAAAGGCACCTGAGGGGGGGACATGATTGAGATGTATAAAATCATGCAGGGGATGGATAAAGTGGATAGAGGGAAGCACTTTTCCCTCTCATGCAATACTAGAACCAGGGGACATCCACTCAAATTGATTGTTGGGAGAATGAGAACAGTCAAAATAAAATATTTCTTTACCCAGCGTGTTGTTAGTCTGTGGAACTCCTTGCCACAGGATGTGGTGATGGCATCTGGGCTAGATGCCTTTAAAAGGGGACTGGACAGATTCCTGGAGGAAAAGTCTATCACAGGTTACAAGCCATGATGGGGATATATAATCTCCAGGCTTAAAAGGAAGGTACCTCCAAATGCCAGATGCAGGGGAGGGGTATCAGGAGACAGGTATCTAGTTGTCTCGTGTGCTCCCAGAGGCATCTGGTGGGGCCACTGTGAGATGCAGGAAGCTGGACTAGATGGGCCCTTGGCCTGATCCAGCAGGGCTCTTCTTATGTTCTTAATGTGTCACATTTTCATTTTGGATCTTTAACTGCATTTCCTGGGCTGCTTGTTTTGATCACCATGAACTTGGCTTTCTTAACATTCATTTTTAGGTAATGTCCATTACCTGCCTCATTGACTTCAGCACCATTTGCAGATACTCTGAATTGTCTTCTACTAATGTTATATCATCTGCCTAATAGATGCTGTTAGTAACTTCTCCACTGACAATGTTTACCAATAAAGCCATCAGCTTGCCATGTCGGACTTCATCAAATACTTTATTGTATTTAATTAAAGCAAGTATCCATGTCCATGTGAGCGTCATGGCACCTCTCCCTAACGCCGTATTTGCAAAATAGTGCTTCCTCGGTCCCAAGACTTCCTCTGAATCCAGCCTACATGTTTCCTGCTGCTTCCTTCACATTTCTTGTGAATTCTAATCTAACCCTATTTTTAATTTTTTTTATATTAGTATTAATAAGTTACAATCCTCTAGTCACATAACAGGGAGTGTACCCCTATTGAAGCCAGGTAAATATCCCTCTAACTGGTCTGATGATCCTCTCAACAGTAAGATCTCCATCTTTCTGGGCTCAGTTTCAGTTTATTGGCTCTCATCCAGTCGATCATTGATGCTAGGCAGCACTCAAGTACCAGCACAGCAACACCTGCAGATGAAAAGAAGGAGAGATAAAGCTGTCTGGAGTTAATTGTCATCAGTGTGTTTATGACAACAAACTCTAAATCTCAGTATAGCTTCTCCCAGTGGCAATCTCCCAGACTGGTCACCTTGTAATCTTATACTCATGACCAATCTATATGACTGGAAGTTATTTCTGAGTAAGCATGTATAAGATTGAATCAATTACATAATTTAAGATAAACAGATGACACCCGTTTACTTCCAGAAATCAGCAATGATTTGAAATGACTGGGAAAATGAAAGAGGAAAGTACCAAAGAAGGACTGCACCTGAATCTGAAGAAGACAATAATCATGACTACAGAAGAATTACAGAGCTTTAACATTGACAATTAAGAAATTGAAATAGAGATTTTTTAATACCTTGATTTGGTCATCAATCCAAGTGGCGAGTACAGCCAAGAAATCAGCAGAAGACAGAGACTAGGAAGGGCAGCAATGAAGGAATGAGAAAAGATAATCAAGTGTAAGGATCTGTCACTGGAGAGCAAAACCAAGATCATCCACACTCTTGTATTTCACCATGTAAGGGTGTGAAAACTGGGTAATTAAGAAAGCTGACAAGGAAAAAACTGATTCATTTGACATTTGGTGGAGGAGGAGAGCTTTGTGGATACCCTGAATTGCCAGAAAGACAAACAAGTGAGTCCTAGATCAAATCAAGCCTGAACTATCTGTGGAGGCAAAAATGTTGAAACTGAGGCTGTCCTACTTTGGGCACATCATAAGAAGGCAGGATCCTCTGGAAAAAAGAATAATGCTGGGAAAGGTGGAAGGCAGCAGGAAAATAGGAAGACCAAATATAAGATGGGCTGACTCTCTAAAGGAAGCCACAGGCTTGAATCTGCAGGAGCTGAGCAGGGCTGTTGAGGGCAGGACATTCAAGAGATCGCTCATTCATAGTCACCATGAGTTGGAGGCAACTTGCCAGCACATAACAACAATGCATAAGATTGTACTCTTAACTTCTCTGGGGCTCTTGGTTAGCAAAATCATGTCATAGAACTTGCAGTTCTAGTTATTTCTAAAATAAAACACTGGGAGGAATGCCATGAGAATATACTGTAAATGGGGCAATCCGGGCATGTTAAAACCACAGCCTGCATTGTAGATTATCCTAAACCTAGTGTGCAGGCTGTAGGGGTGGAAAGTGGGAGTCTTTGAAAGAGCTGGCTTTGCTTCCTTTGCTGAGTCATTGTGAGTAACTCCTTCAGACATTTTGATTTGCAATGTTATAAAGAAACAGCAGGTGGCATCGAAGAGTATATAAAGTGACGCCAAGACGCCCCACCCGTCCAGCCGGCCGGGTGTCAGGAAGGGGAAGGGAGTCCCGGGTTGCAAGACAGACTTTTCTAAACTCTTGCACAGGTGAGTAAGCTGGCCGCAGGGCTCAAGAGCCAGGGACAGTCGGTGTGGAGGGGCATTGCCATATCTTTTACGCAACCTGTTTAAGCCTTGTGTTTCCCTTCTTCTGTGTAACAGTTTCAGAGTCAGGCACCACTTCTGGGATGCGCTCAGGAGTTTGCTTCTAGAAAATTAAAAAAAAAACAAAAACTTTTTTTAAAGTGAACTCTTCCCTCCTTTTTGGACCGAAATAAACATGCTTGTAACAGCTGTCGTTCAAGTGCAGCCGGTGCTTTTAAACACTGTCGGCGATAGCGAAACGGATGGTTCCTTCCGGTCTGAATGATTTTAATGTCTTCCTGGCTCCTTCCCCATTTGTCCTTCGCGCTCTCACCCCCTCTGTTTGGATGCGGAGCCGTTCAGGGAGCGCAAGGATGCATCCAGGACCAGCTCAGTTTTGACCGCTGTGGACAGAAACAACAAGGCTGTTGTGCACTTCAGCTTAGCGAGGTTTTAGTCTCTGCTGAACTTTGATCCAAATTGATGGGGAAACCAAGTGACTGCCTTGTTCGTTTTTATAATAGACAGAAGAAAGTAAGCAGACTTTCCCCGTAGTTGACCCAAGCAGTGGAATCAAGCAGTGGGTTATTATTATTATTTCCAGGGATCTTTCTTGCCCACTAACACTGATTATGCTGCCCATTTCTAGCCCAGTCTTAAACTGGGAATCCTGCTGGTTTACTGAGAAATCCCACCCACGGAGCTCAGAGAGACTGATTTCTTAAATAACAGTATGACCCAAAGGAAGCCATGTGGACATTATGCAATACAAATGTGATATCTTTATTAGACCAATTAGAACATCAAACAATTAATGCCAGCTTTGTTGGTTAAAAATCCCTTCTTCAGGCATGCACCAGTAATTTGTACAGAAAAATTATAAATGAATGTCCCAAAAATTCATGGCAAAAGTTTGCCAGGTATTCTCTTAAGGGTGAGTTTAAAGCTGGTTAGGTAAACTGTGGAGGTGTGGCTTAATGCTTCACCCCTGGTACCATGTGATTGGAAATGTCCACTCAGTATTCAGTCAGATGCAGCCCATCACTCTGCATCAGTCTCTTCTCCCCCCACCCCTGCCTATTTTTTAAATAAAAGTTTTCTTTTTGGCTGAAGGCGGAGAAAGCATGGACATAGCAATCTTCATCAGAATACTGGGATAATTTTTTTGCTTTACTCACCAGGTAGAAGTCAACTGAAGTCCAATTACAGTCAATTTAAAATTATACCTGGTGAGTCTATAAGCAGATGTTGTTCTAAGTTGCAGTCCTGCTTGGTTGATCTAAAGAGTTCATGTAGTCCAGCTTGGTTGATGTAAAGAGTCTTCAGTGATGCTTGGGGCAGCTTTTCATGGTGTCTCCAATTTTTTTTGTTTTTTTAAAAGAAAAAAACGAAAACCAAAGGAGTGGATACTGCATGGAAATTTCCAACCACACGGTACCGGGGAGAAGCATTAAAACATATCCCTGTAACCTACCTGTAACCAGTTTAAGAGGATGCCTGGCAAACTTTTGCCATGAACTTTTGAGACATTTATTTATAAATTTTCTGCACTCTTCACAAGTTACTGGTGCATGCATGAATAAGGGATTTCTAAATCACAAAAGCTTGCACTAATTGTTCGAGGGTATTTTTAGTTGTCTTCTACATTTGTATTGTATGAATGAACAGTCTTAACTGTAATCCCATGCATACTTGGGAGAAATCCCAACTTAGGTTAATAATACTTTATTGGAGCTGTTAGAAAATGGAGCAGACAGCCTCTCACTGGCTAGTTAGCCAAAAAATTAAACCACCCAGAATATTCAGATTGTAACAATAGGTACTTAGAACTTTAAATCCCATAATCTGTAGAAAGTTGCATACTGTAGTATCTTAATATCTGTAGAAAGCCAATTTGTATCTTAGGCCCTGGTTACACGAGGGAAATGTTTTCTACTTCTTCCAATACTTTCCATGCCTCTGTTGTATTGAATCATGGTCACATGGTTTATATCCCAGGACGAACATTCCAGTAACTTTTAGCAGTACTGATTTGTTGCCTCTTATTTGAAATGTTATGGCTGGCTACACCATGGTACTGGTTTATTTTCTCTCTTGTTTCAAGGGGCAATATATATGTTTAAAAACTAATATTTATCAATACATCGACATATCAGAAACAAGGCTTCCTCTAAGGTGCGTGACTGTGTGAGCGCACTTCTCTCTGCCCCCTTCTGGACGGCTTTTCTCCTTCCCTGTGCACCCACAGCTATAGTTTCCAGGCCCTTTCGTTCCTGTTGCAACAGAACCCCATGTGGGGGGTGGGAATTAGAAGGAACATTGATTGGGAAGGGGGTTCTGTTTAGGAAAGTGTCCCTCTGTTGCACTGGCTGCTCCTGCAGAAAGGCATTGCACGCAATGGACTTGGGATATCCACGCAGCAGTACTGGTGATCACACACACACACCCCCGGTGACATTGGCATACCAACGTTTCAATGTATCTTCCCATAGAAATAAAAAAAAAATACTTGGCAATAATGTAATGGAAGAGGTCCCCTGTGACATACTTTTACCAATGTATTGATGTATTGGGCACGAAAAGTTTTAAAAAATAATGTGCTCGCTGCAGTAATGGCAGACACCCTCCTGGCGTCCATTCTGAAAAGAAGCAGAGCAGGTCGTGCACACAGGCAATCCCGGTAAGGCATGCACCGGTACAACAAAAGTACAAAATAACAGAACCCTCCTGGCAATGAGTAAATGTTCCACTGTTATTCCGCTGGCTGGTGAAATGTCTTGATCTTGACTGTGTGTTGTGTGACCAGAAAAAAAGCAATGAAGTAACTGGGGGATAACTCGAGAGCATTCTCCTTGTGTGACCAAGGCCTTAATCTTTTGGTTTGAATTTGGAACATTTAACACTAGTATTACATTAATGCCATAGTGCCATGCAGGCACTGTGATAAAAGAAACTTGGAATGCAACTGCACAGGGATTTCTCCTGCACTTTGGTCTGCACTGGGGACCGGCTGGTTTGCTCCTTTTCCTGGTTGATGATACAGTGTAAGTGCCGGCATGAACCAGCCTGTCCCCAGAGCGTTCCCACCCACACTTTTTTAGCTGGAGGGGAAAATTCTTCTGCCAGCTGTTTATGTTCTACTGGCAGATGGAGGATATGGGAAATGACCCCCCTGTCAAGCATGTATCTTTGAGATGTCACACACATTGCACACTATTTAACCCCTGCTGACTTGGCATTCTGGGTTTCATGACCTATAGGAGAGCCAAGGAAGTGAAAATCATGCCTTTTAAAAAGATGACAGTGAAGTTAGTTGTTTCTCCTCTTTCCCCTTGTTTTTGTGTTGTTTTTGAAGAAGGTAGGACCTTGGACAGAGAATTTAGAATAATATATCTGATTGGAATCCACAAAAAGCCCTAATATAAGGTGACATTCTGCAAAGCTTTTCATTCCAGCTGCGGAAAGGGAAAGTGAGATGCCAGGAGCAGAACAAGCACATGGAATCCTAGGCTGGAATGAAATGGCCCAGCATTGTTGGTTACAGCGGAGGAGCCTTGCAATCCGCTGACCTGTATGGCAACTGATATACCACCATACCCAGCCTTTTACTGAGGAGACCCAGGGATTGGCTGAATGTGGTGGGTTCACATGGGCACAAATCATTGTGTGATTCCTCTACTAGCTGGTAGCGAGGCAGGTGCTGCAGCCCCCAATTGCTCATGGGCTTGAAGCCTTCGTCTCTAGATCTCTTAAGGGAATCCCCCACTATGAGAATGAGGCAGGTATAGCTGTCCTCCTTCCCACTTAAACTGAATCCAGTTTAATGCCAAAAATGCTCAGCAGAGTTATGACAAAATTGAAACGAGGATTATACAAAACATGTGTGACCACATTATGCAGCACCAAAACCCATCAGCTCATGAAACTCAAGGGAGGATGGGCTGGGAAGCTCTAAAGAAGAGTGACTGCAGCAGCACTGCAACAGTGATTTTGCCGTTCCCAGGTAGACGCGAGAAGAAATATCTTCAAGGTTTGCTAGGGGAACTCCCATCCATAGCCAAGTCCAGCTGTCTCTTGTTTGGCTGGCTCACAGGAATGTCATTCCATGATGGCCACCATGATCACCAAAGCCAGCATGGATAACCAGCTGCACTGCTAGCTGCAAATGGGGTCTGGGTTATGTTTCTGACCCATGCTTCTCCTTTTAAAAAGTGGCATGTAACATGTACTATGAATTGTAGTCTAATGGCAAACTTTACTTTTGAAAATAATGCAAACTCTAGTCCTGGGTAGTCCTGGGGTGGCTGAGATATGGCTTGGTGGCTATCTGTGGCCTCCTGAGACCATTTGAGTAAGCTTCCTCACAGATCCCACTAGCTGTGGAAATTTTTGTTTTGACAAAAATGGCTTTTTCTCCTCTTCCCATCTTCCACAAGTGGTGGTTTATGTTTTAATCAGGTCAGGAGGAACGACTGCCAGAACCCCTCAACAGCAAAAATCAAGATTGGAAATGGCAGATGAGGCACTTCGGGGGTCGACTTGTTTGTTAATTTTAGCTGTTTAAGCCATTTTTCAGCCTGGTGTGGGCCATGGCAGGGCCCAGGAGCAAAACTTTGGTCCCATGCTTACCTATATTGGCCATCCCTGTGGTACCCACCTACTGGGAAATAATCCCAGTTGAACAGGTTGGGATTTATCTCTGAGGAGGCTTGCATCAAACTGTGCTGTTAGTTTCTCAGAGCTCCTGATCAGTGAAATCATGTAGTAGGGAACTGTATGACTAGCTATTTCTTAATACATATACACATACTGAATTAGTGAAGAGGGAAGAATGACAAGAGAACCTAACCAGAGAACATACGTACATGTTGTGACCACAGCCTCTGTTGTGGATTAACCTAAACCAACTTGGTAGGGTACCAAGAGTGTATGACAAAGATAAGAAAATAGCTGGCAGGCGTTGATCAGTACAAGAAGACAAAACAGACTGAGACCAGCGTGCTATTCAGTTCTTCTGTGTCTGTATTTACTTGTGTGTATAGTTGTCTTTTTCACACTGCTTATGCAAATGAGAATCAGCCAATCTCTTCTGCAAGTAGAAAGCCCCACTATGTTGAACAGGGACGCCTCATATTTACAGGGCTGCAAGCCAGAGCTCAGAGAAGGAAATGCGGAAGGCTTCAGCTGTGGAGCTGTTGCCCTCCATGTTTGCCAACAGCATTCTTGCCCAACCCTGAAAATGTCTAACGGTAATGCTTGGTGAACTAAAATGAAGGAGCCTTCTTCAGGGGTTGCAAAATAAAATGGACAATACATGAAACCAAGCACGTCATAAGTAATAAAAAGGAAACATTATGAATTAAATACAAATGGCTCAAAGTAGATCTTGGACCAAAATGCCTTAGAATTCCCTAATTGCCTTGATTAGGGAGGTTGATTTAATCAAACAGTGTGTCCTATAACAGCCAGCCAGATGCAGTGGGAAAGCTGGAAGAGGGACAGAAAGGCAGCAATCATCCCACTGTGCTTTTCAGCAAACACCCACATTTTAAAGTGAGTATGCCTTATAAGCATTTTGTCTATTGGGATTATTAATAGCTCTTGATAGACCTCTCATCTGTGAAATACTCTAATTACTCCTGAAGGGTCCATTTCACTCCTTTCTTAATATGTCCAGTGTAAATGTGTGCAATGTAATATTCATTAGTTCATAAATGAGTAGGATGGCGTGTGTGTGTGTTGGTTGGTGATTGGCACTGAGATTTTTGTTCTAATCTAAGGGAGTGGCACTTGTGTAACCGTTTAGCTTCAAAAGCAAACAGCATGCTTGAAGATACTGGATGCCTTTGAAAACAGTGTTGAGTAATTGGCAAACACTTTGTGGGCCACTCCTATTTGATCACTGTTTAAAGTCTGCAAGAGAGCACATGCAGCCTTTTGATTTGAAAGGCCAAGGAGGGGAACGCTAATCAGATTGCAGCCCTCCTGGTGCCTAGACACAGCCCCCTAGCACTTCTGTCCCCCAGTACCACCACAACTCCCAATTAAGCAAGAAAAGCTTCTGTTTTCATTCAGAAAGCCCTCTATATACCACACCCTGGAGTTTAAACATGGAATGTAACACCTTCACAGCTAGAACACTCCACAGTTCCTTCTCTGATTTCTTGCTTGCAGTTGTGTGAGTCTGAGACTGCCCAGTTCAACATAATGGGGCCTTCTGCTTAGAGAAAGTATTCATTGATTTCCCATTTCACAAGCAGCCATGAAAAGGCATCTGCACAAGCAGTTTTGCTACCCACCCTCTGAGCTGCTCGAGGCCGGGGATGCGTTTTTCTCAAAACTGGAACTCGCTTTTTAAAAAAGCCTCTGCTACGTGTAGATGGCACTTCCTCAATAGTCTGCAGAGCATTTCCTGTGTCTCTGTGGTGGCATGAAGACTGTCACTCTACCACACACCCTAGAGTTGTAGCTACTGAGGGCAAGTCCCAAGTTGATGCAGACTTCTCTAGAGTGAACCCTGGAATTTAAATCACTACTGCTATTCATGCAGAAATGTTTAATTACATTGCAGTTGTGGTCCTTACCAGTGTGTGTAGAAGGCAGGCAAAAGGAGTGGGGTTTACTCCCACATCATGGCCCACTCAGAGATCTCACCAGTGATCAGGGATGTTGGCAAGTTTTTGGACCTGAGTCTCAAGTCCAAGTCTTTGGGCCTGAGACCCAAGCCTCAAGTCAGAGTCTCGAGTTGTTTGCCCTGCCCCTGAGGCTTGGGGCTTGGGACTCGGACCCAAAGACTCAGACTTTGCATCTGCTGCTCAGCTAATAGGTTGGCACATGTGCAGAGAGAGCAGGCCTCCCTATCAGCTGCCACCACCATCATCCTCAGAGGCAGCAGGCCCAGCTTACCTTCCTGGAGCCAGCCTCTGCGCATGTACCAGCCTATCAGCTGCACAGTGGGCATATGGGTGGAGGCAGCAGGCAGCTCCTGGAAGGGAAACTGAGCCTGCTGCCTCTGAGGGTGATGGTGGTGGGCAGTGGCAGGAGGTAGGGAGGCCCATCCTTAATAGAGACTTGAAATGCGACTCAGAAAAATGGTTCCGAGTCATGAGTCAAGTCAGAGTCTTTTCATAAGAGACCTGAGTCGAGCTGGAGTTGATGCGCCGATGCAGTTCAGGTCAGAATCGACAGTGAATTGTGACTCACAAGTCCCCATCCCTGTCAGTGATGTCATCTGGATACACCCAGCAACTGCCCCAAAGGACCAATGTAAGTTTTCACACAAGCTGAAAGTAAGACAAAATAATGGGAGTGGAAATGGTGCACAAAACAGAGGCCCTGCTGGCCAAACATACTCATGCCAAAAGATCAGATCTACTCTCCATTAGCGTTGATATTGTATAATCAAATAAATACTGAAAGGAACAGTGAGAAACACCACAAAAGGCGGCACAAATACCCATTAGTCACTTCCTGACTCTGCTTGCTGGTCTGTGATATAGGAAACACAGAGTATTTAATACTTGTAGAGGAAACCTTTAACATTGAAAGTCTCCATGTGATTCCTGTATGCTTCTGCAGCATATCTTTTTATTAACCATAATGCCACTTACACATTCTGTCCAAAATTCCTCATGGTGTGGAAAGGCACATAAGTTCACCACATAAGGTGGCATTTGCTCTGGCTGTTTCTGCCACTTACTGTCCTTTGGTCTTAATTACAAAAGTTGTACTTTTTGTAATTAAAAGTATAGTTAGGGATGTTATCAGTATTCTTAATTAATTAACATAATTTAATTGGTGGCATTTGTATTCCCAGAAAGATTTGAAGGCAATTAAGGTATCATTATTCTCCTCACAGTTGCTTTTTTCTGAAATTATCCTACAGATTTATGAATTATTTACATGAGCTGTCAACCCCTTTGTGTAGAAAAGCATTTTTTGGTCACTAAGATTTCAGACTGTGCACCGTGGAAGGATACCTAGATACACCAGTAGCACAGCATCTTTGTATATGCAGAGCTCAAGTAGTAGAGAACTAATAACATTATTTATGACATTGTTCTTTATATTATATTCTTTATATTATTTATGACATTGCTCTTTATATTCTGAACCTAGACCAAAGTTTATTTCAAATTTCCTAGAGGGTATTCCAGATGAAAGTGACCAAAATAAATTTAATGCCTAATTTTAATAAAAGTTGTAACAGGTAGAAGTAGTAAGACTTGTAGTAGCTGCCCAAAAGCTGAGGGGAAAAATGTAAAGACTTACGTGGTTACTTATAAGGAGTTAATTTATAATTTTAGAAACTGTTCGCATTTTTTAATTTGGTTGCACTTGGTCTTTAACTCAGTATTTTGTGAATGTATGTATTTGTATTTCTATGTTTCAACTTGTTAGCACTAGGTTTCAAAGCCAACATTCTGGAGATGTATGTATTTGCATTATTTTTTTTTGGTGTGTATTTTAACTGCAGTGATGGTTAAACAAGCAGAGTAGTTAAATCAACAAAAAGGATACCAGATATTAAATTTTAATTGGCTGAGAAATCATTCTGTTTTTATTCTGTAATGAATTTTATTTAACAATCAATCAACGTACCCTCTAATTTTCAGCTGTGCTGGATGGGGCTCTGTCTCTCTCTGATGTGCAACTTTGCCCCTGTATGCACATGCGACTCTGCCCCCCCTCCCGTGTGTGACCGGAAACTAACGTGATCGCTGCACAGAGGAAGAAGACAGCTGCGTGCAGGGAGGCAGACGTGCATGCGCCCAGCTTAGAGGGAACCTTGTATTCAATTAACACCTTACAATCAGTGAAATAAAAATATTTAATAATAGTTACATGACCGTGAAATTGGTATGAATGAATAAATCTAATGTACTTTTTTCTGTAATGAAAAGACGTCCCCTTGCCTTTTGAAATTTAAAAAAAACACCAGAAAGCAGGGTGTTAGAAAAGGCTGTCCCTGGAAACCAAGGTCAAAATCATCCATATTGTGTGAAAAACAGTGAGGAAAAACCAGGACAAAAAATCAACTGCTTTGAATTGTGGTGTTGGAGGAGAGCTTTACAGATACCGTAGACAAGCCAGAAAGGCAAAAAAGTGGTGCTGATCCAAAGTACAGTTAAACAGATAGTGTGAGACCCGGGGCGAGAGTGTGGAAGCTCTCGCCGGAGTGCCGTCCATCTCTAAGATTGACAGGGAAGTTCAAACGACCCCTCTCGCACCGCCCAAAGAAGCCATCCCGCGGGGAACTGATACCCGGGACTTGGAGACAAAACTGCGCGGGGTAACGGTAGCAATTCAAACCTCAGAAGAAATGGCGGGAAAAGAGAGAAAGGAAAGGGTGGTGATGGAGGTGGGAACAGCGGATATAAAAGAGAGGGAGGATCCGATACCGGGTGGTTGGGAAGTGGTCTGGGTACAAGACCCATGGACTGAGAAATGGGAGCGGGTGAGGGTCCCAAGAGAGGAAGCAGATTACAGGAGACGGAGGGGACTTCCTCAAAGACCTTCATATTGGGGAGAGACTGAGGCTCGCGAGTGGCGTCGTAAATTAAGGGAGGAAAAGGAGACGGTGGCAAGAGAGGAACAAGCCCATCGAGCATGGCGAGCGGAGGAAGCCAGGAGGAAGGGGTACCTGCCGGACCCTGGGCTCCATTCAAGGAGAGCAGAGACCCGAATTGGTTCGACCCTCGAGATGAGGAGGCCACCCCACTTCTAGATAACAGAGATGTTGAAGAGGGTAAAGAGGACTCTGTACCCTTGTGGCGAGGGTCTTGGGGAGAGTCAGTGTTAAATCCTTTTATAAAAGAAGCTTGGAACCCCTGGTCTGACCCGTTGGCAACAGGAGAACAGTTTTTGAACAAAGAGTTATCTAAGGACCTTTTGTTTAATAATTCAATAAATCATAATCATGGTACAAAGTTAAAGACGACTCCGGATTTCTTTGGGGAGGTTAAGGAGGCAAAGACTGAACCCTCACAGATAGAATTTTTTGTTTGCCTTCCCCTATTTTTAGAATTGCCTTGTGGGATGTTGATTTGCTCTGCTGCACAATAACATAGTTGCATTCTCATGCAGCTGAAATAAAATTGTATAAAAAGTGAGCAATGCTAACCACCTTATCAAAGAAGCAATTAATTTCAGAAAAGGAAAACATGGGCGGACAAGGTTTCTGAGAAAGGGTGTGTGTTGATTATATCTGTGAGAAAAATTTAGAGACCCTCTTTCTATTGGCAAAATCTCTCTCACATGCACATATTTTTCTTCTTTTAAAAAATGTTGCCAGCACTGTAGAGCTAGGTCACTTTGACACCACTCCCCAAAGATAACGAGAGAAAGAAACTACCGTGCAACCCTTGTTCACAGCTTATTAGGCTTCTGTCACTGTTCCTCCTGCATGGCAACAAGAGAGGCATGTCAAGAAGCTGCAAACAAGGCTTTCCTCTTTTCTTCCTGTGTGGCCAGTTATGTGAACAGATCTGGGGGGACCCGAATTCCCTGGTGCAACTCCACAGTGAGTGAATTCACATTTCCCTTGTTCTGTAGTCATACCCATAAGTTATTGCCACAGGAGACAAGAGAGATGAAACCCACAAATAGTGCTTTTCTCGCAGTACTCGCACAATCTTGAGGCCCGAATAAGTGAAAGAATGATACATGGCCAGAAGGCAGTGAGTGCCTTGCTGGAACAAGGATGTCTGCCTATTGTTCAGAGGCGGATTAAGAAAACCAGTCTTTCTGAGTTTAAGCATAAAAGATGTTTCTAATTTTAATCCCAAAAACAAAGTCTTTGTAGTAGAAATCAGAAATTTGTCAAGTACTTTGTTAGAAGAAGTGTGATCAACAGTTTATGATACTGCATAATGCTATTTATTCACACTTAGGCGATAGAAGATGGTGCGGGCAAGGACTTGGACCCTGAGGAAGCACTTTGAAGGATTTCCCAAACATAGTGATTTTGAACTAAAAGAGGTTGAACTTCCACCAC
Organism: Intellagama lesueurii; assembly: GCA_037013535.1. NCBI lineage: Eukaryota > Metazoa > Chordata > Lepidosauria > Squamata > Agamidae > Intellagama > Intellagama lesueurii. Next base: position 108,003,877 of record JBAJHW010000002.1, on the reverse strand, counting down.
TAAAAGATGGAGGTAAGAGGAAAATCTCTCTTTGCTAGGTACGGTTCATGGTGTGAGTGGGGAAGCACTTTATCTCAAAACTGCAGTGGAAGGGCAGCTGTTGTGGTCACAAGGCACCTATGCTCTGTGCCATAAAGATTTGTGAGGACAGACCAACACCTGATTTTCTGAGCCACCTTTAAAAGGAAAGAAAATAAAAAAGGAAAAATCTAAGAGGAATCTATTTTCTATACCTCATCTGATTTCCTTTGAGCTTCCTTCTGAGGGACCCAGTGGGATTTCCTGTAAACAACTGAGGAATATAACATATTCCTTTAAAAAGCCTTTGAACAAAGATTTGACAAGTAGTCTGTCACTATAGTTGAATACTGAAGAGGACCCATAGAACTGGGTGTGCTAGAAGTGCCAGAAGTGGTACAAGCAGCAGCATTTAAATGGTGTGACTGGATGTGATGAGGAGTGATGTAGCCTGCAGCCTAGAGAGAAGCCTGCAATCCCCCCTTTTTCTCCTCAAGTCCTGTGCTATGTTCTGTTTCTTGAAATGTAGTAATGAGTTGTCAGAGGAGGACTTTTACAGTGTGATGGGGTCTGTCCTCACTATAGGATGCATAAGACTGTCATGCTTTTCATACTTCATACTTGACTTGGGGGCACACCTGCTACTATAAGATGGCTGCTGTGGAACTGATCTGACTCTTCTCACTGGGACGATTTTGGTCTGACAGGAGATAGTTTACTTCAGTAGAATCTCAGAGCTGCAGAAGACATGGAATCCTTAAAAATTGGAAGTCCTTTTTCCCTTTCCCTTTTTTTTTTTTTTTTTTTTGAATGCCTGAATTTTAAGAGTGGCCTTAGGCAATGAGTGCAGCAGAAGAAAATCAAAGAGGTACTGCTCTTCCACAACACAGTAGAAGTAGCTGAGTTCCACATTTTTCCAGAGAAAACAGTTCCACAGTGCATAGCTACAGCCTAGCTTTCCCCCCTATTTCCAAGAGGTCTTCCCGTAACAGAGTATAAACAATCTCCATCACCACCTCAAATACTCATTTGTGCATAGAACGTTTATTGCTGGTCCTAGTCTTTTACTGAGGGTGCTTATTTATTTCAGTTTGTCTTCTGTCTCTTCAAAAAGCTTTAAAATCAGGGACAACAATGAACAATATTAAGGGTGCTCTCAAGATGAGATTTTATTATGAATTGACCTATCTGATTCATGGAACCGTAGGAGAAAAGCCTCCAAAAGTCCTTAATAATCTACTTGTAGCCCTGCTGCATTTTCCCACCACTCTTCTTATCTTTTTTCTGTCTAGAAACACCTCAGAAGTAATACATGTCTACAAAAATCTTTTCTGTAAGCTCATTTAAATGAACAGCACCTTAATATATATGTTCAGGAGTGCATTTGTTGTTCATCCTTCCTGTCCCAAAACTCGTTTACTAAATGGCCAGAATTTTACAGGCTCACTAGATTTTTATCCCCATTCTTTTGCCAAGAATTGAAGGACAAGTTATGGGAGGAAATCCCACAAGTCCATTAAAACAATCTATAAATGGCAACTTGCACTAAAAGGTGATGGGAAGAAACCCATGAAAGGACTAAGAGAACAGCATGGGAGAAAATAATGTGCACGAGTGGGAATCCCGGACCCATTCACTTTCCATCTCACCCTCTGTCCCCTGCATGATGAAATAAAAAAGGCAGATAGAAAATAGCTGGCCCTCTAAGGTATAATGTAGTCTGATCTTAAACTGATGGGTTTTTTTTTCTATTTCAGAGGTTCTGTTTGAAGCTGTCTTCTTCAGTATTGATCCATACCTAAGGTAATTAATTATCTTTGTGCAGGCTGTGACTCCATGATCAAAAACCATGGTGTGAAGGAGAGACAGAAAAAAAGAGAGAAAGAACAGAGTGAGCCGTCCTCACGAATAGAGACGTCGGAGCGGGAGAGAGAGATAAGAGAGAGAGAAATAATAGAACGGAAAGAAGTGATTGTAGGAGAAAGGGAAGGAATGGAATCAAAAGAGGGAGGAGGGAAAGTTGAAATCTGTCTAGTAGAGGAGGGAGAAAGAGAAAAGGAGGAGGAGTTAATTATACCAGTATGGGAGGAGGATATAAAAGATCAGGAAAGGAGGAGAGTTTTCAGTATACCGGAAAAGGAGATAAGGGGAGAGAAGGAGGAGGAAAGAGAGAGGAGAAAAGATGAGTACACATACGAGAAAACATGCAGGTTGTTGAAAGAATTTCCGAATTTGAAAGTGGGAGGACTACTGCCAGATCCAGAATTAAGGAAGGAAAAAGAATAACAGAAGCCTTAGAATGGACAGTGGTAGTCTTTCCCCGAGGGCAAGGTAACGGGAAGAAAGTGATCAGATCGGACCAGTCATTCAATTGGCCACCAACGGAAGGAGACTGGGCCAGGCACCCATGTTGTGGGACGATATGTGCAGTGCAGAGTGCTCCGTTGAGGAAACCTACAGACCGGGAGCGGTTTGGTCCAGCCCCCCAATGAGTTTTCCCCATCTACAATCGGAGTTCTCGTCATCGCGTTACGGACAGTTGCCTAATTTGAGTTGTTTTGATCCTATTGAAGTAGTTGTGGAATCGCCAAATGTTAAAGTAAATAAAATTGTTGATGTTGCGAAAGAGGCTCAGTCATCATTTCCCGCCAAAAGGGAGGAACTGCTTCAAAATTCTAATGAACCCGGTCACACATGGGATTTGCTGTAGTTGTAGTTTGGGTTAATTAGAAGTGTTTTTCTCTGATCACACAGTGGAAAGGCTGATTCAAATCAGCCTGGCCCCCTTTTCCTTCCAACTTGGCTTTTTTGTCTCTGATGCTGGGGGCTTCTCCTTTTTTCAAGCCAGAAGGATTCAAATGATCTTTTCCCGGTGTGATTAGTTTGTTCATTCTTGTAATGACAGGGGACATGTCTGTGGGTGGTGTTTGGGATGTGATGTCCACTGCAGGAACACCTGCTCCTGCATTCTTTCCCCCTCCCCAACCATCCTCTGAATTTATTGTTATGTTTTTACATAGATGAGATTAGTACTAAACCACTTTATCACCTTGCCAGTGGTATTAATATACTAGTTTAACACTAGATCACCTCTGGATGAGATTTAAAAACAAACTGTGAACAACCCAGAGGAAATAAAATACCATATTTTTCTGTGTATAAAACAACACTTTTTCCTGAAATAATTAGACAAAAAATTGAGGGTCGTTTTATACACGGAAGGCAGCTTCTTTTCCCTGCCTTTTGCAAAGCCACGGGGCTTAGCAAAAAGGAAGGGAAGGCTCCCTTCGGGTAAAGCAGCCATGAAAGGGCTTCAGGATCAAAGGGCTGCAATTGTCTTCACAAAAGGCAAGAAAAAAAGGCAGTCACTTTGACAAGCCACTTTGAAGCCATGGGGCTTAGCAAAAAAGCCCCGTGGCTTCGCAAAAGGCAAGGAAAAGCGGCGGTCAAAGTAACCACTGCTTTTCCTTGCCTTTTGCGAAGCCACGGGGCTTAGCAAAAAGGAAGGGAAGGCTCCCTTCCTTTTTGCTAAGCCCCGAGGCTTCACAAAAGGCAAGGAAAAGCGGCGGTCAAAGGGAGCCCTTTGATCCCTGCTTTTCCCTTCCTTTTGCTAAGCTCTGTGGCTTAGCAAAAGGAAGGGAAAAGCAGGGATCAAATTTTCTAATTTGGGGTTAGAAAAGGGGGATCGTCTTATACATTGGGTCGTCTTATAAAGGGAAAAATACGGTATGTTCTTGTGGTCTCTGGAATTTTGTACATGTTAAAAAGAAATGGAATGCTGCCACCTTTTCCAGAATACTGTAAACCCCTCTCAAAACCAAGCAGATTGATAGCAAACCATAAAAGGATTGGAAGAGGTGGGACCAGAGGAAGGAAGGCAGGGCTGTGGGCTGAAATGTGAATTGAATCACATTGATTGTGGATACTGAACTCCTAAATGAATCTGCAGCTCCTGTGTGATCGTTAACTGCAATTTCAGATGTAATACAGGCTGCAAATCAAATCTCAGCAAAGTGTGATTTGCAGCCTCAGTCTGTGTTAACACAACCTTTGGAATACAGTCCTAAACTTGGAGCTCAGTACGGCTGTGTGCCTTTTCCTGTTTGGCTTCTCATAATCACTTAATGTTTGTCCTCTCATAACAGCTTCTGCTGTTGGAGAGTTGCAATAAATTGGTGTGAAGAAAAAGCAAATTAAAAGGCTGGTTATGGGTTAGGATCTGCTTTAAAATTACCTCAGGTTTGATTCAAACTAAGTTTGTTGAACCGTTATCTCTGCGGTCAGTGGGATAGATTAGTCATGGCTTTATTGAGTTCCCACTGAAGTCAGTGGGGCTGAAATTGAGCCAAATAAGTCTTTTTTCTCAGTACTTGTAAGAACAGGTTGTCCCTACTTCTGTAAAGGCATGCCCTAATAAGTCTGTCTTGTGGGGTTTTTTTCTTTCTTTTCAGACCATACAGTAAGACTCAAATGAAGGAAGGGGACAAAGTGATTGGATCCCAAGTTTCAAAGTAAGATCTTCCTTGCTTTCTTGTTCTCCCACACACCCTACCTTTCTTTCATGACCATCAGTTTGCTCCTCAGTGGATTGACCAAAATAAATGCTAGATTTCCCAGTCCCACATGGAGATGCTAGGAGTTGGGCCTGAGACTGAGTGAATGCAAAGCATGGGGTCTCCCGCTGAGCTATAGCCAGCTGCTCCATTGACCGACCCAATACAAGCTAAATCCTTTGTTGCAACCATAGGAACATCCTGCAGCCTGTGGTTTGTGTGGTGGAAGAATCTCCTGCAGCACAGTAGAAACTGCTTATCCTGCTTGTTGATACATATTTAAGAATCCCTTTACCTTTTCTTTACGTTGTATAGTTGTTGGCTTATGTGTGTCTTGCTTTTTTCCTGTTTTTGCAGGGTTCTGGAAAGCAAGAACTCTGCATTCCCAGTTGGGGCATTTGTTGTCTCTCATGCAGGCTGGACAACTCATTACATTTCTAATGGCGAAGGCTTATCTCTAATGCCTCCTAATTGGCCCAGTCACCTTTCCAGATCCCTGGCCCTTGGGACAGTTGGCATGCCTGGGTGAGTGAGCAACAGTGTGTCACAGAGGCTAATTATATGTGTGTCTTCCAGAGCATTATAACGTACCATTCCCAAAAGAAAAAGAAAAATGAATTAATTACAAGTAACTTACTATTTGTAACTAGTAATTCTCAGGCTCTGGTACCTTCCAGTCCTCACTGGACCTAGGTGCACTAGGAACACATTTTGAGTAAGAACTCTTTAGTAACTGTTTCTGTTCCCTCAGGATACTCTAGTATTATGTAGAATCATGATGTGACACTATTTGGCAATATTTTGTGGGAGAAAAAATGGCAAACGCCACAATATTTATCCAATTCATCATTCCTTTAAAATTTCAGAAATAACTCGTACAAAATATGTGGGGAAGGTTAATCTCAAGCCCAGGTTTAGAGTTAACCAAGAATTCTTCTCTTCTGCTTTTGTTGTTCTGGTGTTGCAACGAAGGTGGGACTAGTGGGAATACTGGGAATACTGGGAGGTCCTCATTTTCAGACTCTGCAGTAGAGATGGATGTCCCCTCTGGCCCCTCAACATTAATTCATTAGAAAGTAGGAGGACCCCATTTAAAGCAAGCTTTAAATTTGGATTGTGGAGGCATAATTTCTAGTGAATTAGGGCAGGGATTCACTGTGCTGTAGGTCTTGCGGAGAGTCCAGGTAGCTCTAGATTTACCATAGTTGTCCACCTGGAGCCAGCACTATCCATGGAATGGTCTGGTGCCCTTGGGATGTTTTGAGCCCCAGTTCTTCATTATCTCCCCCATTGCTAGCCAGGCTAGTTGGGGTTATTTGGTTCAAAACAGCACGAAGCTGACTTTATCATCTAATGTTTGGCCTGTGGTGGATGGGAAATTTACTACCTTGCTCTGTCTGATGAAATCAGTTCTCTGGTGTGTGTGTGTGTGTTATTTTTTTTTGAGATTACAAAATGCTTGTTAACCTCCCAAGCTTCGATTGCAGTCTTTAACCCTCTCCTAGCATGATTACAGAAGGTTTCTGCCAATTGGTTTTCTTCTTCTAGAGGAAAGAGAGCCATGTCTCATACAATGTGCAAGCCTAGTCCAAAACTTTTTGCTCTCTGAGATGAAGAAGGAATTTGGCTGAGTGAAAGGGCAGAGTACTCACATCCAGCTGAGTTTTTGACACATAAGGCAAGACGTTGCCCCATCACTGGCATTAAAGGCACTACCATAATAAGGAAGTCAATACCAAGTACCTTCCTTTTCATAATGGCCAAAGGCTGTTGCTTACACTACTCCACCCTGCCAGTTGGTAGGGCCAGCCCAGTTGATATGCCATTCAGGCACTAAGGGTTCAGGGTGGTGGGTAGGGAGCCTTTTCTCTCTTTAAGAGAAACAGTGAAGTGTGCCTTCCATGGCTAGAGACGAGAACTCCACATTTTCAGTGAATCCAAACCCTCAGTAAAAGATATCGGAGATGATGGAATGCCAGTGCTGGAGAACTGATAGTTGGATAGAAGGGGTATTTTGGCGAGTGCAAGGTCTTTGTATGAAGTGAAGAAAGTTGTGTATTGATGTTTTCTTTTCTATACAGCCCCCAAAAGATACAAGAGCCCAGTCCTGTTCTTATGGCCACAGTGGTCTGATCGATGAGGCCTTCTGCCTCTTGGGGGCCTTTTTGGTCTTGTCATTTGGTCATGTACAGTATTTATATTAAACATCTCTGTTCCTCAGAAGATTTCTTTGATGAGCACATGGTTTCCTTCCTTTCCCCCCGCACAGGCTTACGGCTTACTTCGGTCTGTCTGAGATTTGCCGGCCAAAACCGGGAGAGGTCATCATAGTAAATGCTGCAGCTGGTGCCGTGGGCACGGTAGTAGGGCAGCTTGGTAAACTAAAGGTAGGTGGTTGTGAAAGCCTGCCTGGCGATTGCATAGGTCAAGCCAAGGAACTGTTGGCCTTCCAGATAACTCAGATACGAGTTACTGTTTTCTTTTCTCTTTTCCTTCCACAGGGTTGCAAAGTAGTTGGCTGTGCAGGGACTGATGAGAAAGTGGCCTTCCTCAAAGACCTGGGCTTTGACGAAGTCTTTAACTATAAGAAGGTGGGCTCCCTGGCAGAGGCCCTGAAGAACGCTTCCCCTGAAGGCTATGACTGCTATTTTGATCATGTAAGTTCATACTACAGATGTAAAACTTTGCTTGTTTTGCCCATGCAGGCAATGGTAAAGAATTGCAACATCCTTTTTGTTGTTGGTATGGGTGGCGAAGAATTTGCTGAGGCTTTGGCTATAGTTGTTGCAGTGATAAGAATGGTATTTTACACAAAAACTGCCCATTTTTGCACAGAATTGTCTGATTTTAAAAAATTCAGTCTTATGGCTTTTCCAGATTATACAGACTGTCCAAAATTAGCATGACACCCTAACATGATTCATTTAAGAATTTGAAGCACTACAATTATACAGACTGTTCAAAATTAGCATGACACCCTAACATGATTCATTTAAGAATTTGAAGCACTACAATTTTCAGTGGTTCCCAATCTTGAGTCCTGTGCTGGCCAGGATATTTGGAAGTTGTAGTCCAAGAACATTGGGGGACTGAAGGTTGGGAACCACTGCCCTACATGGATGGTTGGCTTCTTTCCTAGCAGTCACCCCTCCTTCTGTGCTTGTTGTGTCCATGTGCTTAGTTTCTCTTAAGGAAAGAACACCAGGGCTATTTGATACAAATTACAGACACCTTGGAAGGTTGGAAGGGAAGAGAAGCTCTATTGTGGGGCTTTAATTATTTTTCTTTGAGGTGTCTTCTTGTAGACGAGCCAAGAAACAGCCTGCATCTGTGAGTTCTTTCCATTTCTGCTACAGAGTGAGTGCAATTCTGTGCCAGGCTTGAGGTGGGAAGGAAAGTTCCTCATCAGTGCTAAAGATTAGCAAGGATTTCTGACTCCCAGTTGCTGAAGAGGGATTTAAATAGGGAGTCTGCAAGGAAGGGAAAAAAAATACCCTTGCACTGTAAGAGCAGGGTTTGTTTGTTTGTTTGTTTGGCTCAGAGAATTCCCTGACTTCTTGTACTCCTAACTGAGAACAAAATTAACTCTAATGTTGCCTTGAACAGACTTCTAAAAGGAAGAACGGATTGTTTACATCTGGGTGAGCTTGCTTACAGGAAAAAAACATGTACAAGACAGATTTTGTGCAAATTGCTCAAGCTTGGTGGGGAAAAACGCACTTGTTGTCTCCCCTTGCATCGGAGGCGAGGAATCTTGTGGTAGTTGGGATATTTGTCAACACAGCTTGTCGGGACCATAAAAGATGCATTGGCAAGATTTCTGCACATCTCTATTTAACAACAGCAACAGCAAAATGACTGTCTACATTATATTGTTGACTAACCAAGAATAACTAATTAGAAATGGATTTTTACCTAGAAGGAGTAGGAACACTGCAATTTAAAACTAATTGCTGAGCTCAGAATTCTTTAATTATAGGATATGCCTTTTGGATTTGACTTTTGCTAGTGGATTTCACAGTTCTATTTAAAAAATAAAATAGGTCTACAAGTCTGACCAGCTGTAGAGGTAAAGCCCTATTCAGCCTTTACCTGCTTGGTTGTCAGCAGCATGCTTGGAGAAGAGCAACTAGCCTCTCCCCTTTCCATCATCTCTTTCTCCATATGGAGAGCAATGTATCAGAAGAGAAGAGGTTCCACCTCACATGTAGGCTCTCTGTACAAGGAAGAATCCTAATTTTCCAGGGATCTTGCATAGTGAGCCAACAAGTGTACAGGACCCTTCTAGTTGGACACTTCACTCTCTACGTAGAAAAAAAAATGTAAAAAAGAGAAGCTTATTTAAATGTTTTGCTAAGAATCAAGCAAGTCACACTTGAATAGGGCTTAAATCATACCCATTTCCACACCTATACCTGAATTAACCCTACTGTTTTGATTTTGCAAGAGGAAGCTGCAGAGAACTTGTATCTTAAAAATCCTGACTAAGAGAAACTCATCATAAGAAAACATTTCGGTTTTCAAACTTCCGTTACCATTTTTTGAATCATATACAGTAACTTAAATAATGACTTGCACACCTGGAACACTGATACATGCAACAAAGAACTTATAACATCTGTTCACTGCCTACCCTAATCCACAGTTTCCTCTCAATTATAAGGGAAATGAATTGAAAGCAGAAGAGACTAAGAAAAGAGTAGACGTTTGAATAATGCCCTTAACTCTAAGACAGGCATGAATTGCCAAGGCTGCTTTCGTGACCTTCCCCCCCCCCCCCCCCAGTCCCCATTTCCCCACCAGAAAAACACAAAGGCTTCCCTGCTAGTCCCTCTGGGAGCAGGGGTGCATCTTTCCAATACATTATAGTGTTTAAGCCCAAAATACTAATGCTTCAAAATTAGGAATGGACTTCCAACCACCTATAGGTTTATTTATTTATTTTTGTGTTCTGTGTGGCCTCCTGGAGGATCCTAGGGCAGAAAATGGGTCTGGCAAAGTTGCCCTAGGCTACTTTAAAAGGTAATTGGAAAACATTACACCACAACAAGAACATCCTTCCCATCCACTGGCTGAAATTCCGTTGTTTTGTTGTGCATGTAGACAGCAAACAGTGTAACTTCCAACATCTTCTAACTGACAATCAAGAAACTGCAGCTGGGATTCTTGAGTGTGCATCAAGCAAGCAGAACCATGGGGACTCATTAATTGCTAGCTGGACGGCACTGAAAGTTATGCCATTTGCCTTCCACTGTGTAACCAAGCAACAGTATTCAAGCCACCGTATTATTTTTGAAATGTGACCATTACACTTTTTGTTGGCCCCACCTGGTGCTTGGTTATTAGGTCAACCATCCCCATCACTACCACACCCTGGCTCTGAGGACCTTCAGGCCCAGCCATGATTGGCATAGGTGGCTGAGAAGCAGGTCACACTGTACAGAGGCAGCCATGTGGCTGTGACTAGAAGAAAGAGGCCAGTGGTGGCAACCTCTGGTAGTGGCAAATGGATGGCCGCTCTGCCCCTGTCCCCACCATTCTGTGACCTGGGGCAACCACCTCACTGTGGCTAACGGCCAACCCAGCCCTGGCCAACGTGTAGGCAAAACAAGAAGTTTCAACTACGCATAAGAAAGGTCAAGAAATGATTAGGAGCAGACTCTGATTACATTAAAAGCAGTTCTGCCCCAATTGTTGTGCAGGTGGGGCTGTTATGGAAATAGACAAAAAAACACCCTTGTGGAGGGAGAGTTTGGCTGTCAAAATACAATTCATTCCTGCAACAAATTTAATTTGAAGAATTTTCAGGGGACGTGGGTTGTGCCTTTGAATTAAACATGACCAAAGTATTTAATTCTGTTTTTACAAAAGTGAAAGCTATGCAACCAAAAGAAGAAGGAAAAGGGGGCGGCAGGAGGGAGGGGGAAGGAAATCTTGAACTTCAGACTAAAAACTAGCAGGGGCAGGAAATGCTAAAGCCAAGTCTGAACTCTGAACTGTTTTCATTCTTAGAGCTCAGAATAAATGCCACATTAAGCTTAAACTCAGGATCTCTAAATGCACTAAGGCCCGCTCCTTGTTGTTTTACTAGACCAGGTGCTTTGAACCATAATCCAAAAGCAAGAGCATCAAGGGCAAACCCATCTTGTGCATCTATCTTAAAAGAGAGGCTTTCTCAAATTCAAGAAAAGCTTTTACTTGTCTTTTCCTGTCCTGGTTGATTTGTTTTATTTGTGCTGTCAAAGAACCCAGTTTGAAAAGGTTAAGCAGAAAGTCTCAGCCTTCCCGTTGTTTGGCTTTGGGAGCTGCATTCTTAAGAGGGGCCCAGCAGGGATGATTGAGTAAACCTGGAGCCCACGCTCCATTCCTCCACTCCTGTTCTCTTTATGTCTCCAAAGCTCTCCTCCGCATCTTCCGTCTGTGTGTCTTGCAAGCTGTTTGTTCCCTTTATAGTGAAGACCCCCTTCCACATACATAGAAATATGGACTTAGAAGCATAATGCTGGGGAATGTGGGATTCTCTATGTGTTGTTAGACTCCCAACTTCCATCAGCCCCAGCCAGCTTGGCCAACCTTGAAAGATGATAGGGCTAGTGATTAAACAATACCTCAAGGTCACAGGTTCCCTTGTCTTGTTCTAAGATAACGTGCCAGAAGAACCAGGCTGAGTGAGGTACTTTCATTGGTGCTGCCCGGTGCCACAGTGTCTGCTTTGCAGAGCAGATGCTGTGATCTATTGTTGTTTTTCACCTGGGGAGCAGAGCCTCTCCTCTTCTCCCTGCCATTACATTCCCCCCTCCCTCTTTCAACTGTACCTCTGAAATAATGGTTGAACTTTCCTTTCTCCCTGGCAAGTATAAAGTCTAACCCCAAACATCTCTTCTCAGCCCCCATGGAAGCATTCCAGTTCTTTGCCTCTTTAGGAGATAGGAGGAAAGCCTTCGGAGAGGCTAAAAGGGGGGAATAGAGGGCAAGTGTGGGGAGAGCCACAGAAACCCATCTCCAGTCATGGCACCAGGCCGGAGGAACATTTTATTCCAGATCTAATGTTGGTACTACCAGGGTAGTATCAAGAAAGAAAGAAGAACACGGAGGGAAGAGAAAGAAGTCAGTTCCCCCCTTGCTTCCAGTCTACTAACACGATCCTAGTGGCAGGTCTTTGGATAGGCCCGTTCATCTGCCTTCAGAACTGCTGCTATCCACATTTCTTAGGATTACTCCACTAGGATAACCATCCTATACCAACTTAGGAAGAGCCCACCCAGCTGAACCCAATGAGACCTACTTAAGAAGAGACATTGTAGGGTTGTGCTGTGAACTTGTCATGTGTTCAGCAGAAGGGTTTTGTCTGTGATCAAATCAAAATAGGATATAAACTATACTGAAGATACAAGTCTATTTGTCCTAGCTTATTTCTTCGTGGTGGTGCTGTGGGTTAAACCGCAGAAGCCTCTGTGCTGCAAGGTCAGAAGACCAGCAGTCGTAAGATCGAATCCACGCGATGGAGTGAGCTCCCGTCGCTTGTCCCAGCTCCTGCCAACCTAGCAGTTCGAAAGCATGTAAATGCGAGTAGATAAATAGGTACCACCACGGTGGGAAGGTAACGGTGTTCCGTGTCTAGTCGCGCTGGCCACGTGACCATGGAAACTGTCTATGGACAAACGCTGGCTCTACGGCTTGGAGATGGGGATGAGCACTGCGCCCTAGAGTCGGACACGACTGGACTAAATGTCAAGGGGAAACTTTACCTTTACCTATTTCTTAGTCCCACTTTTGATTGCAGCTCCTGTGTGAAAAAAGAGGGGGTGAGACATGCCTGATCTGAAGACAATGTGGAATATATCCTTGTGGTGTAAAGCATTCTCACTTTGCCAAAAAGCCAAAGAATGCTTTCACCAAATGAACAGGCCATTGAGAAATATTTTATCAATGTTTTTGTAGAAGTACACAGACATTCAACACAGCTGGAGTTCACACAAATGAAGCAAAATATGCTTAGTTTATCCATAGTGGTTTTAAGATGTAGAATTTGTCAAGTGTGCAAGTATAAGGAAAGGCATTATTTCCAATAGTTGTGTAAATAACCGCAAAGTAGATGAACTGCCGGACGAATCACTAGGAAAATGAAGGGGTTAAAATAAAATGTACTGGTTTAAATCCTGTTGCATAGCTAGAATTGCATAAATTGAAGTTATGTAAGTGATTTTGTGCCAAGGTGGAAAGCAGATTCAACAAGCCATTCTGCAGAGGCAGTTGTGTAGCTAATTGCACAGAATTGTGCACTGAAGCACACAATGCAGAGTGCTTGGGCGTAACTCCCTGCAGACTTCTGCTGGGTTAACTTTACAAGTGCAACAGCATTTCAGCCAATGTATTGATTCATAAAGATGTGTATAAATCTATCAAGGTTTCCTTTTTGGAAATAGACATCTTACCTCAAGTTGGGGAAACTGGTTCTTTTGGTTTTGCAGGAGAAATTGGGTAAGACACAAGGCTAATCAGCTGGATGCGACATCGATCCACAAAAGTACCTCAGCTCTTTCTGGAGCAAGGCAGGGTGGGGAGTCTGTAGCCCAGAGGCCAGATGAAGCCTATGGAGTCTCTCTATCCTGCTCATAAACTCTCTTCCCCTCCCGAATCTGCTGCACTGTGCAGTAATTCAGCTTCCTTTAAAATAATGTTTTAAAAAAGAAGTTTCCATTGGTGTCAATAGAAATTTTAAAAGCCTAAAAAAGCCTTCCCTTTGTTTCGCCAGGATGCTTCGGTGGTTCCCAAAGTTGGGTCCCCAGATGTTCTGGGACTGCAACTCCCAGAAATCTGGGCCAGCACAGCCAGTGGTGAAGGCTCCTGGGAGTTTTAGTCCAAGGACATCTGGAGACCCAAGGTTGGCAACCACTGCTTTATTCTACGCCTAATTGCCAGGGAAGAGCGTCGATGGGAGGGAAGTCACCATTGTGGTGCTTTCCATATTTTGTAACACACAACGCACGAAGCTGTGTTGCAATTAAGTCTGTAGGGAAGAGAAGGAGCCTGTGTCGTTTTCCAAGCCATGTGTGTTTTTGTCTGTCCCATATAATTGTTTTCCATTAACCTTGCATTGTCTTTGTCCACACAGGTGGGAGGCGAGTTTTCCAGTATTGTTATGGAACAAATGAATAAATTTGGGAGAATTGCTGTGTGTGGCGCCATCTCGTTGTACAACGACACAGTGCCTCAAAAAGGTATAGGTCCCCCCCTTCTTTTGTCTGTTATCTGATTGCATTTGTAAGGAGGGAAAATGAATAAGACTATAAAGCTGCTAAAACGGCACCTCCCACCATTCACCAAGCTGTCCACAACTGGGGGAATTGGTGGAGGGCGAGATGGGTGAATTTTGGGGACAGGACACAACAGCAAAGCAGCATACTTCCTGTCATCTATCTTAAAACACCCAAACAACCCACCTCCACTAGAGTGGTGTTACAAAAGGATGTAGCATTGCTGAAGTAGAAGGTTCTGTTTTTTTTGTGACAGGGTTCTCTCTTCTCTTTTTTAATATGGCCGTCAGCCTCAGCTACAAAGGATGGGCAGGAAGGCAAAAGAAAGGAACCAGGTAGCAGGGGCGTTGGCAAGTCTTTGGGTCTGAGTCCCGAGTCTAAGTTTTTGGTACCAAGTCTGAGTCTTTGTTGCTGAATCCCAAGCCCTAAGTCAGGTTCCCTGTTAAACGCAAGCTTTTTTCTCCCCAGAAAAAAAAGGAGGGGTCAGTGGGTTCCGAGTTACGAGTCGAGACCGAGTCATTGGGAAAAAGAAAGAGTCCAGCAGCTTGATTCCCCATCCCTGCCAGGTAGCTGGTGTCAGCTCCCTCTTCCTCCCCAGTCTCCCCCCCCCCGCCCCGCCCTGCCCCGATTTTGATTTTTGAAGCAAGGAGTCTGCTACTTACTCATCTGAATGTAGTTATCCCATAATGTCAATTCCCTTTCTCAAAAGAGAGGCCTTAATTAACTGACATTTTCATCATTATTTTTTTTACTGTGCATTAAACCGTCTGCATGAAAGAGCTGGTCCATTTGTTCCTTCCTGCTTTGTGCCTGCTGATGCTGCTTAGAGCTATTTAAGCACACGTTCCTGGGGTTTCTGTCCATACTAACCCGTCTCTCTTTTCTCTTAAGAGATCAACGTTTCTTTAACAAATAGGGGAAGGATCTTTCAAAAATCTTGAAGAAAACCTTAAAATTTAAAATTATCTTATTTGCTAGATGCTTTTTCCTTTTCTTTAGAGTAGCACCTAACTGAATGTTTCTGATGGCAGCAAGCATATGTTGCTGATCCACCTCAGTTTTCAAAATCTGGAAATAATCTGCTGTTTTTTTGTTTTTTGTTTTTTGCTGGATTTTTGTGGGGTTTTTTTTGTTTAGTTTAGTTTGTTTTTTTTCTTCAAGTCGAACAGCAGTAAATTGAAAGCTTCTCAGCAGAGAAACCCTTTCACCCTGAACTCTGCCACTGGATAAAGTGAAACAAACTAGCAACAAAAACAAGAAAGCAATTCCTGGTGGTGGTTCAAAAACACACACACATGAAAAACCAGGTTTTTGTTTCACTTTGTGACTACTGATACCAGTTTGAGCCCCATAGTGCTCAAAGCTCTGTCTGGGCAGTTTACAATTTTAATTATGCAGGCTACACATTGCCCATCAAGTGAGTTGGGTGCTCATTTACCAATCTTGAAAGGGTGGAAGGTTGAATCAACCTTGAGCCAGGTACCTGAGCCTGGGATCGAACTCAGGTTCTGAGCAGAGTCTTCAGTGCAGTACTGCACTCCATATAGAGCATTTGTTGCATAAAGTGCAGGAAATGCTCTGTATGGACAAGCCAGGTAACAGGTGCAAGAGGCTTTTCTTAAAGAACCAGAATTCACTGATTGCAACATGGTAAGAAGGCATAGCCACATTTCTGATCATGTGTGGTTTATTTTAGCCAGTGAAGACACTAGAGGCCAGTAAAGAGTCAGAAGATGATTGCCTCCTCTGTGCAAACCATTCTAGCCTTCCAGGTTCTCCCATTCACTGGTTGAAACAGGATACAGCAGTTCAGACCCAAAAAACATTTCTTTCCCTCGGGCTGCTTTAGTGGGCGACTAGATGGTCAAATACTGCAGGGTTTGCTCCACTTATAAAATGGGTGAATCAGAAGTACTTTTTTAATGACCACATGATGGCTCGTTCGAATTGGTCCAGCATTTTTTTGCTCCCGAAGTGGGTTTTTTACTCCACCTCTGGGAGGGGCTTCTACTTTTCCAAGCCGGAATAATTTGAACAGGCTTCCCCCCCCCCCCCCATGTAGTTAGTTGTGATACGTTCTTGTAAAGATGGGGTGTGTGTCTGTAGGTGGTGTTTTGGTGACATAGGCAGTTGGGGCATGATGTTCAAGTTTGAGGAGGACATGCAAAAGCAAAGCACTGTGATTTTAATGTGGGCGATTGGGTGCTTGTCCTGTCAGATCATGTGGAAAGGCCCTTTTGTTGTGAAGCAAAAGCTTAGTTTTGTTAACTACTTAATTTACAGGTCTGAAAGAGTCCTTAAAATTAACTTCCCATTCCCAGCCATTACTCTTTCCCCTTACTTTCAAGTAATGCATGCAGGAATTACATCACCCCTCCTTACATATGGTTTTAAACTATTGGCATGATACTGTGACCAGAAATGAGGTAATTCCTGCATATGTTACTTGAAAGTAAGGGAAAAGAGTAACATCTGGGAATAGGAATGCAGTGATCCCTGTCATGGAATAATGTTGACGTGTGAATTATGTATTTTGCAAAATTACTGTTAAAACTGTTGGTGTTCTGTACTCTTTGTTAAATACCTTTCCATGTTAATTTCTATAGCAGTTTTTTTTTTTTTTTGAGAAATGTAGTAGTGTAAAGCTTTAAATAAGAAAGTGGCTTCACAGCAAACCAAAGAATCATGAAAGGCAGGACCAGAGGATCAAAGGAAAGAAGGAGGCTGTGAGATGGAATGCGATTCATATTGCATCCGGTATGAACTGTGAACTCCTGAATCAGTCTGAAGCCCCTGTGAGCGTTGATTGTGATTTCAAATGTAACAGAAGCTGCAAATCAAATCTCAGCAGGTTTCTAGTGTAGCCACACCTTAGTGACACATATAGGCATTTCTTAACTGCTGCCTCATCATTATTTAACACTCCCTGTATTCTCTGAGGTGAATGGAGCTGTTAGTGCAGCTGGTTTGCTGTTCTTTTTGCATAGTAGGTCCTTAATTTTGTTTGTCTGAGTCTGAGGGTAAAGTTATTGTAAAAATTGCATTAGTGTTTACTCCTGTGAAACAAGGTGATGTCATGGAATGAACGTTAGGCAATTAGAGCTATGTTAACTGAGGGGAACCCTCTCCGATCATATAGTTTGGATAGGATTTCCAGAGTCTCAGATTGGCCTATTTCACAGGATTGTTGTGAGGATAAAAAGCAGACAGAGCCAAACTTCGTGTTGTTTTTAAGACTGATGGTGCTGAGCCCCTGAAATGATGGTGGGAAGAAATTTGAATTATTAGGAATTGCTGTACAACAGTATAGCTTCTATGAAATCTGTGATCTTTGCCTTAATGAGAAGTCCTGAAGTTGTTGCCATCTCTTTGGAGCAGACCTTGGAAACATGAGACAACCACTTCCAAGAATCCCCCATTCAGTCCAGCCAGTGACCAGACTGTCTGGGGAATTCTGGGGAGCTGTTACCCCCAAACAGAAATGATTCCAGGGTCTGGCTCAAAGATCGTTCCCTGTCCTGCAGAAGCCTCTGATGGACTGAGGGACACTGCGCTTGCTTAGTTCTACAGGTTCCTTCACCCACCTTTCCCAAGCTGCTGGAGGGCACATTAAGAACAGGAAGGCAAACATCCAGCTTCTCAGGACACAAATCAGGCTAAAGTGATGAATATTTATTTGTTTTTCTTACCAAGATATCAGCCCTAGTGAAACCTACAGCCTCAGAAGCACTGAGGAAGGGGCGAGCTTCATGCTGCCCTCCCACTTTACACCTTCAAGGAAAGTCACTATATCAGATAGTGCTGTTTGCATTTTTTTTTTAAAAAAAACAAACTTCTGTTAGTGTCAGAAGCAACGTCCCTTGGGAAACACATGTCCATGTTGGATCTGACTTTTTTGGTGTTTTTTTTTTTTTGCAAAAATAGGGGGCCAGAAAGAGTTAAATTACCACACACACCCCGTTTACATCATTATAGTTAATGCACAGACATTTTTGGCTCTGGAAGGTACACAGTCTTTGAAAGGATAGGGGCCCTCCTTGTCTGAAGATGTGATAACTCAAGCTGCAGGCACAAAGCCCCACCTTTCTCTTTTAGTCATAATTTCTATGGGGTGTGACAGAGTAGGGACTTGAACCCAGTTCCTCAGGGCCGAGGCCCACACCCTGGCTGCTAGATTTTCCTCTTCCCCACATACTTTCAATTACAGTCTTAATCTAACCACTAATTTATCTGTTTTTGCATTTGCTTTGTGGAGTATTCTAAGGTGATTTAGCTGTTGAGTCAGTATGGAGACTGTAAAGAAAGGACATCAAATTAATTATTTGGAAGTGGCAGGTGCAAAGCACATGACATTTTGAGTGCTGAAGCCCTGCAGTCGATTTTGGGAAGGCTAAATAGACGTGTGATGGCTTGGGCACATTATTTGCTGTACCCTAACACGTCAGGGCTGCTCCATAGGGTTTACTTCTCCGTAGGCTGATATAGAAATACACTCAAATTTGTGTAACTAGGGTTTAAACGTCTTCCCCCCCATGCATTTAAAGATGGCATGCACAGGTGAACTGCTCATAGTATTAACAAAAATGCAGGAAAATGAAAAGTGCCGGGTAGGTTCTTAGTGAGAAATGCCCTGTACCAAAACCAGTCCTTGACCACTCACAGCAGCCCCCCTCCCCCTGCTTCCCTTTTGCCCACAGCCCTCTTGACTGATCTGGGTAGTGGAGCAAAGTTGCCCTGCCATTTCTACTAGTGAGTAGCAGGATAGCACTCTTACTCAGGATCCCAGAGAGAGTAGGGGAGAGGAATTGGAGGCTCCAGATACAAAACTGGCCTTGAAGACGAATTTCACCGACCCTCATACTTTCACTCCCCATCTACAGGACCTTATGCTCAGCTGCCCATCCTCTTAAAAGAACTGTGCATGGAAGGATTCTTAAGCTCACGCTGGGAACCCAGGAAAGAAGAAGGGCTGGCAGCCTTGTTGAAGCTGGTTGCTGAGGTAAGCTGGATGACTGGGTCGATAGGCGGAGGCGAGAGAGTTGTTCACTCACAAATAGACACATGCAAAAATGCTCGAGCTGGTATTCTCCTGGGAAGGAAGAGGGTGAGATTGTATCAAAGACAGTGCAGGAAGCCTCATTACATTTGGTTTAGTTTTGATGTTAGCTTGGGGCTTGGAAGCACGGGAGAGCCACTGCTTGAGTTTTTATCAGTAGTAACTATATCCCAGCTACGCCCAAGAAGCCAGGTGAATGACAGAAGTCTCTTCAAATGTACATTAATAACCTTGCTGTCCATAGCTCCCACACTTATTACCTATATCCTGCTTTTGGGTTGTTTCAGTTACACCTTCCACCATAGTGTAATCTGACATACATACAAAATATTTTGGCTGGAAAATTGGTTTGCTATAGTTTGAAAAGTGTATCTAACCTTGCCAAAAGAGAAAGTTAGGCCAGTATTTTAAGCTACCTGATATGCACTCTTTAAGAGCAGCTAAGGAGTGGGCTCCACGCTGCTCTGCATACTGAACAGCCATCGCTCCTTAAAAAAATTAAATGGCTCTATAGATTTAAGGGGATTAATCCCAGTCCCACAATAAATGTGGTGCTGATACGTGCACAGCCTTCTTTTACGTATAACATGTTATTGATACCCTTCATCAGTAACATGCTGTATTTAAAAGAAGGTTGTGTGCATCTAAGAAATGGAGTGGACTGGAACCGGAATTGGGAGATGTACTTTTAAAAATAAAAGTTACAATTCCAAGGGCCAGAAAATTAGTTAATAGTTGCAAGTTTTAAAAGGTAACCTTTATTAATTTGTTTATTATTCAAAAGTAATCCAAAGTTGCTTTTTATAACTTTACAAAAACATCAGAAAGCTGCAAGTTGCTAGAGTGAAGTACAGAAAGCTTTTGGGCCACACACTGCAAAACTATAAAGACAAATATAAAAGCAACTGTTACTTTTACACCCTCTAAGGAATTGAGTTATCTTTCATTCCATTGCAGTAATGTAATGTAATTATTCATTATTGCAGAAATAAATAAATCATAAAGCACTAATTATAGCTAATTATTTCCAAGCTCTGGTTGGGAACTACTTGTGTGTTATAACAGCCCAAATCTTTTAGCTACAAAGTAGTGTGAACTGATGACATTTGAATAGATTTTCTGAGACATAAAACACTGGCTGAAATTCTGTTCCATAAATTACACAGCATAAAGCTGATGATGTCATCAGCTAAGGTGATTTTTCAGAAACAACAGTTTCATGGAATCCTCTTCATCATGGGGAAGCCACTGAGATCCATAGGGAGTCTTTAATTTTCAAACATCACCACCACCACTAGTCATCCCCAGAAGCAGTGATTGTTGGAAATAAGACACACACACACACCCCATTCTGCAGTCCTTGATGGCTTCCTCACAGCAAAGGCGAGTCTTTGCTGAATTGCAAGAGAATTGCAAATTTTTATTTCCGAAAAATTGCTGTATTAGATGACATCGGCAGCCTTTGCAGCATAGCTGCGTAATCGGGATTTCAGCTGCAGAATAGATCGAGCACTATGAACATGTTCTGTATTAGCAGCAATGTTTATCCTTGACTTTTTGAGGACAGGTCTTTTAAGTGCTTGCTCAGTGATTTCTTCTTCAGCCTGTTGAAGTAGTAAGTTGAATCAGAAAGTTGTTCTTGCATCTTAGGGGAAATAAAAAATGACCACACCTTTTAAAAGCTCTCCCCTCCCTTTTTAAAAAAACAGGGAAAACTTAAGTGTCCCGAACATGTCACTAAAGGATTTGAAAACATGCCAGCTGCGTTCATTGGAGTGCTCAGAGGAGAAAACACCGGGAAAGCAATAGTGAAAGCCTAAGAGGTTCCCTCCTTCAAGAAATGCTGCACAATAAATGCTTAACAGCACCTTTTCTAATTGAAGACTGCTTGTCAGGAACTCATTCATAAATGTACAGCAGCTTAACTTTTTAAGCTAAAGCCTGAGCTCAACTTGATTGTGGAAAAAGTATAAGGAGAACAAGTGTGTCACATGAACTACAAGGGCCAAACTATATGTCATGGAAGCAGACACATGGGTAACAACCACATAGTCACTAGTACATCTCATCTGCAGAAGAGAGGTATGCAGATAAAAATTAGATTTTTCTCCTCCCCCATAGCCTCGCTCACTCCCCCCCCCAGCCCCTTATTCACTTCCTACATCCAAGTCCATTTTTCCAAGAGAAAAACAGCTGTCTTTTTGGGGTTTAAAACAGTGATGCTCAAAATTCCATCTTCCCAAATTATACTTCATGTTGCAAGATAAATATTGGGCCTCCCCCCTCCACCATTCATTCTTAATAGCTTATGCTTACTAGAATATTTTGAAACGTACACTTTGTTATGACTGACATACCACAGATCCTATTGAGAAATTAAAATTTTTTTCAAGACTAAAATCGTTCTGGTTTTATAAACAGTATACAATGATACTCCTCATTTATCTACGTACACCATTAACATGTTGCTTTTTAAAAGGCCAGTGTGAGTCAGTTTATTATCTCGAAGTTGCAGCTGTGTTACTCTGTGCAAGAATTTCAACAAGAAACAGAACAAAAGCAAAAAAAAAAAAAAGTTGTGACACCTTCAGGACAGACAGCTGTATTTTAATATAAGCTTTCGTGGAACATCATCCCCCTTCAGCTGAGCTAGAATACAGAGACAACATGATAAAATATTCTTGCAAGGCTCTAAGATGAAAGGACAATGGTGTTTGGTTTTATTTCACACTTAGTAATGATTTGTGACCAGTTTGGTATTAGTTCTTTTGAAGCCTGGTTCTGTACAGGAACAACATGTGGTAATATAGAGGATGATAGACTTTACCTTTGAGCCTTGTTCTGAAAAGATGGGTCTGGTTAGTTGGGAAGGGAAAAGTAACAGTAGATACCAACATGATTATTACCTTTGATAATGGCTTAAGAAACCTTGGCTAATATCTAATTTATTGAGATGTGTGTCCAGCATGTGCATATATATTTTATCTCAGCTGTTTCCCTCTTTGTTTTTGTTCTGTAATTTTCTTCACTAAAATAGCAACTTTCATATCTTGTGAGGAGTGTCATGGTAGACAGGTTTCTGTGCATTGTGATTTCTGATGTCTGATTTATGTCCATTAATTGTTTTGGGTAGAGATTGTCCTGTTTGTCCTATGTAGAGTACAGAATGGCATTGTTGGCAAAATACAGAAAAATATTTTCTATATTTTAAAAATGAAAATAAAGCAGAGGTTTAAAATCTGCGTGACAGTATATCCTTCCATTTCCTCATAAATTCCAGTCAACATAACTATTTTTTTTAACCGAGTGTTCAGTGCCCAGGATATAACTGCCACAACATTGGCACACAGTTGTAGTTTTTGTCTTGTTCTACAATCTGTTTTTCCTTCAGCATTTCAGATAGAACACAGTAAGATGCACAAGATGCTTACACCTTCTGCCTCACTGTGACACCCCCCCCAAAAAAACTTTGAAGCTTGTGTGTTTGAGGTTTCAAGAGACAGGGAGGGAAAACAGATCACAGGTTAATAAAGGAAGTTCAAAGTATGCTTAGTGTTTGCTTTCTTCCTAAAGATCTTATCATATGTCTACCTGTCCAACAAGATTCCTTGTTCAGAGGATCAAACTCAAGTAAATTCAGTATCTTCAGTCAACCACACAGTAGAAACCATGTGAGACATAGGACAGGATGCAGCTCAGTAGGAAAGAACAAGCTTTGCATGCAGTGGGCCCTCCCTCCAACTTAGCTTGTCCAGGCAGGAAAGGCCCCTTTGCTGCTGGCAAGCTGTTACCGTTACTGAATAAGGCAATCCAACTCTGAACCAAACATTCTAGTTAGAGGAACTAGTGGTGGGTAAGAATTCTGTTTTTTCATAGATAAGAATTTATTGACAGTCACAGATTTCTTCATGTAGATGGAAAGTATTCAAGATTTTAAAATGTCAGATGTGATTGATATTGGAACTGTCAGCTTTGTCCATTCCAGGCTTAGGATTTGAATGCATAATATGTAAAAATCTGGTTATATTCCTCCATCTTAATGTTGACTAAGGCTTGCCATTTTTTTCCTGACCTACTCCTTAAATGTATCATTTTTGTAGCAGGCAGATACTTCATGGTCCTCTCCATAAGGGGAACAGCTGTAAGTATTAAATTTGTCAGGTACAAATGAAGACCTATTTCTTTACAGTTTCTTTTTGTGAGAAAAGAAATTACCAACATTTGCAGATTTCCCCCCCCCCCCCCATGTTTGGGATGAAAGGAGCTTGAGGTTCAAAAAATTTGAATTAAAGAATAAAGCAAAGCTTTCCCCAATCCCTAGGATGAGAAAGAACGGATATTGCCTAGTCAAGAGGTTACAAGAGTTAAGGTTCCTCACCAGTGTCTGGAATTAAATGAATATCTCAAAGCTACAAATATATTACCAGAATTTCAAGATCCAATGCAGAAGAGATTAAGCTGTAGTCTCCATTTGAGAACTCAGTTTTTCAGGCTGAAGGGAGGCAAATGTGTTTTTCTGTGCAACTTACGAGAAAAGGGCTTATTAATAGCTTAAGACCTACATCAGGCATACAGACAAAACAAGAGACAGCAGATATAAAATGGCGTGTTTCCAACCTTCTGAGGCTCATTTAAAGAGTATGAACAAAAGCTTTAATTGCTGCAGCCCTGGACAGCTCATAAAATGACCCAGTTAGCTATGACTCTTCAACCTTTTTGGGTTGGCCTGCAGCCTGTCCATTGAGAATTTGACAGGAACAAATAAAGTTGCCTCTCTGGTCATGCTCAGTCTATCCCTCCCTAGGCAAACAGTGTATTTTCCACGACTGTGGTTCTCAGCTTTGGGTCCACCGAAGTGTTAGAATCCCTGAAAACTGGCCATGCTCTCTGAAATTTCTGGCAGCTGAAAATTCAAAACACCAGGTGTGTGAGAATTAAATGTTGAGAACTACTGCTGTAACAAACCTTCCTACCAGCATATAGTAGCATAAAAAACAAACAAAAACCACAATGCTTGCATATATTAAAGTAGTAGTCTTGCTATATTTGCACCTTCAACAAGATTTAATTAAAACATGATACTGTATTGCCTTGAGAACCAGGTCTTGAAAAAAACCTCACAGATGACTTCAAAATGCAGAAGCTTCTTTGTGCTCATTCTAATAATAGCAGCTTTGGCAACCCTTTACTCCTCATTGAAGCAACTGCATTATGGCAAAAGAATCGGGTATTTGCCAAAATTTTCTTGAATAGTTATGCAAACAGCATAACTTTCAGAGGCAAATTTCCTCGAGTCAAGAAATCTCTGTAGACATTTATCTGCTGCATGCTGAGCCACACAACTCAGTATGCAACAGATAATATGTACAGAAATTTCTTAACATGAAGACATTCATTTCCAAAAGTTTCGCCATTTGTGTTGTGCCAGCGCACATAAGCAAGAGGATTTTGGCTACTACGTACATACTACAACCAACACTTAGAAGACAGGTTAATTCTGTAACCATTTCCCTTGTTTTATGCCTGAGGTCACACTATAATTACTATTGTGATAACAAAAGTCAGCTGAAACAAACGTAAGAGTCATGACATTGTTTATACATTTTTATTTTCATTTACAGTTTGAAGGGTCAAAAGTATGTTTGGGCACATGTGCTAACTGGGTTGAATCTGTAATATAGAAAAGGCTATAATTTAACAGTCGCACTTCATGAACCAGAATCAATTATTACTTTAGGTTCTTAATGGTTTCTTCCAGCTTCTCTTTGTTTGCACCAGAGAATTCATGCACCTGAAAAACAAGAATTCCAAGTTTAAAGCCGGTCAGTTCAGGACTCTAATTGAAAGCAATGAAAAGTGAAGGATTTGGGGGTCACATGTTACTACACAGTCATACTCTTGTAACTGTAGTAGTCAGAAGATGCATGCTACTTTTGACTTCAGTGGCTTGGCTTTTGCTCCCATACTATTGACTCCCAACCACTCAAATTATAGTATAAATTAGTGAGAAGGCAAAAAGAGACTTAGCATCTCCTGACAGTATAAGGAAGTGGAAACTGTGGCTTTTCAGATATTGACTGCAACTCTTTCACCACAGGTTGTGCTAGCAGGTCTGGTAAGAACTGGAGTCCATCTGGAATGTACCCATTCCTGTAGCAGTGGGTCTCCTAGGGCTGACAATGCATTAGGGCTGAAGACAAACTACCTGATATTTCAGAAAGCAGCTTAATGTGGTCTCATGTATTTACCACTGAGGACTGTAACCATGTTCCTAAATAGCTGCACATCTGAAATCCCATCCGCAACACAAGAGCTCAAAAGGGCTTGTTTGCACCCTGACAACCAAAGTGTAGTTTGGAGAAGTGATACTAGCGTGTGTATCAAGAGATGGTGCCTTCTATTCAAGGTCCTTTCCAAAAGGTATATAAGACATCGGGACTTTCCCCGTCCACCTCAGTATAAGCATTATGGCACCTGCACAGATGACAGGGCAAAAGAACGGGCCACTCTAGTTATTGTAAATGTAATTTATATTTAGTCACCTGAATAAGCAGGCCTATCATCAATGCAGGTGTAGCTAATGCTTACATCTTCCTAGGTTCATCGTCCTGGGAAACTCACAGGAAGTACCACAAACACAATGGATGCAGTTAGCAAACATTGCTTTCAGAAGTCATGACTACAATATTCCCAGCTGTTGACTATATTTATTTAAGCCACTGGGTGTCCTCTGTTTACCCCACCTCAGAATCTTGCTTTGGTTACAAACTACACTGTGGATCATGGTTAAGATAGTAGCAGCTGTTTCCACAAAGCTTACCTATTCATGCCTGCAATATGTAGGCTGTCACTTTCACCTGATGTGGTTAGTATATATTTACACACAAACAACTTTTGAGAGCATAATGACCAGGTGACACAATCACTAGTCAAAAAAAGTATGCCACACTATATGTTTATAGGCTTGTCCAAAGCAGAAGGGGAAGAAGAAGAAAAATTAAAGGCCTGGCAAGATGGAGAACACGGATACAGCAAAGAGTCCAACTTCTTCAGCGAATCACTTATTGAGGTCATGACATTCTATATAATTCTACATGTTAATTCCCCCACCCCCATGGAACATGTTGCTGGAAATGTTTGGATCACATACCTTTTCATTATTTTTGTAGAACTGGAATGTTGGCATGCACTTCACATCACAGTGTGAAGCAACGTCCTAGGAGAGATTTAAAAGGTTAGCCAGATCAGTGTGGGACAGTGTACAATGAGCGTTTAAAACCAACAAGTATCTCCCCAATGTCCCTCCTAACGTCTAATGACTCTGGAAGAAGTTAAGCAGCTTTTGCAGCCCACAGCATAGTAACTCGGACTGTGCATCCTTTTAAATGCACATAGCTCAACTTCTCTTAACTAAAGGAGGAACAGGAACTACATAAGACAACTGCTACTTTGATTATGGAAAAGATTGGATGCCTTTAGCCCTTTAGGACCACAACTCCCAGAATCCCTACAAACTGGCTATACTAACTAGAGATTCTGGGAGCTGAAGTCCAAAGCATCTGAAAAAACAATATTTCTAAGCAGCTGAGTCACTGATTACCCTACTCTCCTGCCATTAAGTTTATAAACTAATATATAATATTCCATTTATTCTACAGCAAAAAGTGGACAACCCTCCAGAGGCTCTCAGACTGCAACTCCCAGCATTCTTCACCACTGACTACAGCTCATGTGAATTGCAGTCTGAGAAATATTGGGAGAGTCACACTTTGCTTGTCCCTGTTCCGTGCCACCCATTTTATCTGTACAATTCCCCTCAGAAAGTTGGAAATTGTAATTGGTTAAGTTCTTGGACATTTCTGGCTGTGTCTGGACCATGGACTGGAGCTGGTTTAACAGTATTTTTTTCTTGCCAGAAAACGTTGGGAGCTGAAATTCTGAAATATTAGCATTTATTGAACCACAATTTCCAGAGTTTCCTAGCAAGAGGAAATTACCATTCAAGCAGAACACATGGGCAGTGTTATAAAAACTCAGTGCAAACTTTAGCAGTTTAAATGTTCTGAGTAGGGCTCTGAATCTTCTGGATGATCAACAGAGAGCTGCCGCATAGCAGTTGATCATACGCAAGATATGTGCAAGGAAAACAATCCCACTTCTAATACACTTGAACTTCCCCATCGGATAGGAAGAAGCAAGCAAAGAAGACTATGTCCCCCCCAAATCTTAGATTTTTTTTACACTTTCCTTATATCTTAAGTTATTTCCGCTGCTTGTGGTCAGTTGCAAAACAACAGAAATTTGTCATTGTTGGGTATAACTCTGAGGACATTTAAGTATACAAAGCAGAAAGTACACAATGTTATTCTCTAAAATATTTACCGTGGAACCGGCTTATCACCTTGCCCCACGCTTGCATCATAACCCTAGTCAGTCATATGAAGAGTAGTCACTGCTGAATGTGCTGATATCAGGGCATCAAAAAGCAACCAACCCTGTGATAAAAACTAGACCATCACTTTCCATGTTTCCTTGAGCCGGCCAGACTGATTGCACAACACCGGCTTCTTGCTTGCTCAGGAAAAAAACTTTACAAGCAAGTTTTCAAACTGAGCAATCTTGCTTGACAAGGTATTAAACACAGTCAACTGACTTTTGTTACTCCTGGAGCGCAGTCTGTACATTTAAATATGCTCAAGTGTGTTTTACCTGAATAAATTCCCCAAAGAGAAAACTTTCAGTTTAAAGCAAAAAGTCAAGTTTGAAGCTTTATACCCCAATGCAAAGATTTTAAGATCACAGATTGACTCCCATCCATCCTCACTCAAAACACGGGTACACTTTTATACTTTGACTTCCACCCCAAGTAAACATTCAAGCATAATTTCACTAACTAATCTCTATGCAGTATTACTACCAGAAGTGTGGAAAAGACGTGCAGTCTTTGATAGTGCCAACACCCTGCATACTACAAGGTATTGCTTATAAATATGCCTCCGTAAGAAGTGGGTATGATACTCTTTTCTTCTTGAAATCACAATCCAAGAGAAGATGTGTTTCCTGAAAAGCTAGCTCTACATGGAGGTGAGAATAGGGAAAATTTGTAGAAATGTCAAGCTTTCAGCGCATGGCAGAACTGGGAGGTAGATGGATAGCACCAGTAAATGACAGCTCTAATGCAAATCTCCACCATTTATCAGCACAGGGTAGATAACATGGGAAACATTCATTGAGTGAATGTGGCCCTTGACAGAAAAAAGGTTAATCACCACAGTATAAAGCTTGAGCCTATAAGAGGGGTATACTCAAGGTAGAAATACTAGAGACTGAGACGAGTGTGTTCTGGCAAAACCTGGGTTTCTGCTGAAGTTTATCAAGGTAACTTTTTCTAGCCACCGTTCAGGACCATAAAACATGGACCTCTGGAATATTCATGTGGTCTCCAACTAACATGCCCTTGAATAGTCAGAAAACACTTCGAATCATTGCAGTTTGTATGACAACCCACCATGTATTGCCTCTGGCCAAGTTTTGAGAGCCAAGTTCTAGAACTTACCTGAGCGTCATCCACGTCAACTTCAATGAACACTACGTCTGGGTACTTTTCAACAAGACTCTGGTAAGAAAGGAGATGAGCAACATTAACGTAACTTGCTTAATATGCTTAGCAATTGCATTTCTTGCCATGGACCTCCCTTTAACATAGAGGGCTATTTCAGTTATTTGAGACATGGTGGCAACATGGAGGAAACAGCTGAAGCATAGGGGAGTGGAAACCTTGCTGGCAGGTAAAAAACACCCTTGGAGACAGCACTGCCATCTCTCTTTTCTCTTGACAAGGCAAGTGCAGCAATAACACCATGTCCTCCAGTGATGTCACCTTCTAATAATAATTACTGTATTTTTCCGTGTATAAAACGACACTTTTTCCTAAAATCATTGGAGGAAAAATTGAGGGTCATTTTATACATGGAAGGAGGCGGAGGCGAAGGAGCAGCCGCGCTCGGCCGCCTCTCACGGCTGCCCATTGACTGCTCCTCTGCCTCTGGCAAGGGTCAAAATTGGGGGGGGGGGGTTCATCTTATACATTGGGGGGGTCGTATACACAGAAAAATACGGTACAAGTCATCAAGTTGATTTCAGGGCTTTCTAGGTACAGAGTACTCAGAAGTGGTTTACTATTCCCTTCTTCTGAAAGCAGTCTGAGATTGTGCAGCTTCCCAAGGTTATACAGGTTGGTTCTTCTGGGATGCACAGTGGGGAATCAAACTCCCAACCTCTGGGTCTGTAGCTAGGTACCCAACTCATTGTGCTATCTGTCCAGCTGATGTGACCTTCTAGGACTGGGGGAAGTGAGTAGGGCCCCTGTCTTCTCGAAACATAAGGCATGGTTTGTAACACATAGGCTGATCAGCATGTGTTTTAGCCCAGCCCTAGCTATACGAAATGCGACAGCCCCAATTATTACACCAGCTTACTTACATGGAAAAAAGGTTTGATCATTTTGCATGGTCCACACCATGTGGCGGAGAAATCAATGACTATGAGTTTTCCAGCATTAGCTGTCAATTGTGTCTCGAATTCCACCTGTGGGGAAGAGAAACCGAATACTTCAGAGGAGCAAACTAGGGGGAGAAAACTTTAAGATGTAACCAATTCCAGGGGGACAGTCAGGTCAGCCTGTCACAGTCCACACGAACAGTCCTATGGAACCTAAAAATAAACAAATTCCAAATGGCATAAGCATTTGTGGATTACTGCTTGCTTCGTCTGATGTACATTAAGATGGATCACCTGTGGAGATGCAATCCTTGCTTGTGGAACTATTTAAAAAACGTATCAAATTGGCAAAGCATGGTTGCAAATCCCATGTGCCTCTCTATCTGTATTCAAGTGAAAATGAACTTCAATGGAGGGGAAAAATTGAAAGTGAATCAAGAGGCAAAACCAAGTCTGCCATAAACCAGGACATCCCCCACTTTCCAGTAAGCATCAAGAAAAGGCTTCTATGTCAGGTTTTAAATATAAAGCTTACAAGCCAGAGTGTTTCATTTGTTCATTTTCATCAACCGCAAAGTAAAGAGGAGCAACAGAATGGAATAACAGAGGAGGAAAGCCAGAAAACTTTGCTGTTCTTCAACCACACCCATTAATTCAACTTCACAATCCACAACTGTTGCTAGCTACACACTTCTTTGTTTTTAACTTGCCCGCATGTGGCTAATAACACTGCACTGAATAGAACCTCCATACCAGAGGGCAAGACTTACAGGCAAGGATCTGGTCCCTGTCCTTAACTGAACAGTCCTAGGCTAGAAGCAACACAAAACTCATCAGCATTATGATCAGGGACCTGGAAATGAGTGTTTTTTAATGCTGGGAAGAGCCCCTCTACCCTGAAACTACAGGAACCAAGAGTTGGTGAAGAAGTACAGTCTGATGCCCATAGGCTCTGGAGTAAGTCCCACTGAAATCAATGGGACCTGCAAGCAAGTTATCACAGATGCAGAAGAATGCTGTCCCAAGATTAGAATGAGGCTTAAATTTACTCATGCTGTCTCTCATATATGTGTTAAAAATCAATTATTATTTTTTTCAAACCAGACTTTTTAAATTTAAATCAGATTTTCAATTTTTTTTAGTCATTGTTTTTTTATCCACTCTGCAGTGATTTAAATTGTGATTCAAATCAACTTGATTCAAATCAAATCCACCCTGCATTCAATGCCTCCCAATCCTGGATTTCCAAATATTTCCAGGTCTATAATTCTTGCTCATGTTGGCTGCAGTTTTTGGGAGCTTCATTCCAACAATACATGAGGCGGCAACTTTGCGAAACACCGTTCTCAAGACTGACGAGAGGAGGCGATGGCAAAAGGGTTGAATAAAAACAAAAGAGCAGAAAAGCGAGGGAGAGAACGCAGCTGCCGCACCCTACCGGAACCGGAACCTCCGATTCCCAGTCATTTCTTTCACTCTCAAATTCTTTATCATGCCCAGGAGTGAAACATATACAAATTCTGGTACACTCTTATGGGAAAAAACTCAAACTGGACAAAAATTTTCACCTATTCCTAGCAATGCCTTACAGACATCTCATACCTGTCTTTAAATACACTTGGGGAAATCACCATATGGCAGACTATGGAGGTGGCACTTTGCATCCGAACTGCAATTTCCCCTACAAGGCAAACGGTTCTGAAGATCCGACGGCAGCTTGTTAATCAAGCCAGCACAGCCTCCCCAACCCACTTGCTTTTATGCTGAGATGCAGCTCTCAAAGCTTGGCTTAAAGACTTCTAGAGTTGCATTCCCAAGGGCTATCTAAATGCATGCACTCAGCTTTTCACATGCTTCTTTGCACGTATTGAGTGTCCATTCTTGTTACTTTATGGACAATATCCAAGCTGCTTCCCAGCAGTCAGTAAGGTCTGCGTGAACTCATCTTCCTGGAAAAAATTGTGGTTACAAGAAATCAACACATCTGATGAGTGGTGAGGCTAGCATTCCAAAGTCTTACCCACCAAGAAAGACCCTTTACTAGTTCAAATCAGCCAGCAAATATATGCAAGCAGAACCAACGAATGTATAACGAACCACGTGTTATTTGTTATTCTTGCCCTAATTCTTAGCCCTTTTCTAGTTTTTTATTTCTGCCTAGATGTCAGTGGTAAGGAAAAGGTCACTGGTCTTCAACTGCAGGTGGGACCCACTACTGCAGAGATGAGCCACAGGGTCACCTCTAGCTGTCTTGAGCTACAATTCCCATAATCTATAACTGTTAGCAGGGACTAATAGGAACCGCAGTCCAAAACATCTAGAGCAGTGGTTCCCAACCTTGGGTCCCCAGATGTTCTTGGACTAAAACTCCCAGAAGTCTTCACTGCTAGCTGTTCTGGCCAGGATTTGTGGGAGCTGTAGTTCAAGAACATCTGGGGACCCAAGGCTGAGAAGCACTGATCTGGAAGGTAGGTAGGCAACTGCACTCTTCGATTGTGATCTGGATACTATACTATTACTAAGACGGTGGAAGTGAAATGTGCCCCTTATGCAAGGATGAACAAACTCAGATCCTCCAGATGTTGATGGACTGCAAGTCCTATCAGTCCTAGCTAGCATAGACAATAGAGAGGGATGCAGGGAGTAGCAGTCTAGTAATATCTGGAGTGAAAGTATTTTGTCTGCTTGTACTTCAAGTGAGTCCCAGGTCTGGGAAGGTTGGAGATCACTGACTTGCTGGACTGCAAAGCTCACAAAGCCAACAAATACACCCTACTGGCCACGAAGTACCCTATTACATGGGGCCAGGCATTTGCCACATAGGGAAAAAACAACAATACTCTACTTATAAAACTTCATTGCTCTCCCCAAAATTTGTAATGTGATGAATGAAAATAATACAACCAATCTGGCCAGTTTCAACAGTGCTGTTAAGCTCCTGTCTCCTTCCAGCCAACAATCCTTTGGAAAAAAATCTACTCCACATCCTGCTTTGGACAACCCACTTCAGTTAAGTCAGCAATTTCCAGTTATTTGTTTATTTGTTTTTCCTTTCCACATTACAGTGACATTTCAGCAGAGAACGTGCTGGCCATTAAGGTGCAACCTGAAAAAAATATTTTGACACTAATGTTCAAGTAAAGCTTTGAGTACAATTTAAAGGATAGCTTGTGTTACTGAGTTTCTTCACATTAAATATTTCAATTCAAGAGATTTCTGCATGTCTCCCTGAACTCACTGGGAGAAAAGCAAGACACCAGGGTAACTTATAAATAAACCAAACCTCATTTCTGTGAAGTGAAAAAAGGTGGGATATATCAAATGTCCTTGCATGCTACAACAATACAATTCTGTAAGGCTATACCTCACAACAGTATAAAATATCTGTACTGGCTCAAAAGAAGGAACAGAAGTAAAAGTTGCAGGATACAGAGTGGGAACTGAACCTTTACAAAGCAAGTTTAGCATTGTCAAGGAGTAAGGCAAGCATGAGATAACAATCAAGTAAAAACCTTTTGAGGGAGATCAACAGGATCACGTGTCTATCAAGCATGGCAGAAAACAGCACTGGAGGATTATTTGTGATCAAGAGACAGGTAAGCAATTTTATAAGGAATCGTTACAAAGTGCTCTGTCATGGCAAGACACTACCATACAAAGCATCTATGAACAACAAGATGAGATCTGCCAACCCCAAGAGGGACATGATCCAAGTGGCTTGCTGACACAGCCGTTTTACTGACTTTGGCCATGAAATTTGTGCCCAGGCTAAACAATTTTCAGTGGCATGTGCAAGGAGGATTATCTCCCTAAGTATCAAGAAGTTACACTCATTTAATTGATTGATTCACTGAGCTTCTAGACTGTCTGGGTTAGTGAAATACTACTTGGGATGGTTTACATAATTAAGCAAAACATATAAACTAAAATAATAAAATGATGCATAGATAATACCACAGAGAAACAAAAACAGAAGGTGACCAAGGATTTCCATCTGGTGGCTTAGGTGGTTGTTCTATCTTAATGTATATTAGACACAATGAGACCTTCTATCCCCCACTGTGCCTCCTTGACAGGGGCTGGATTCAATGATCCATAGGGTCCCTTCCAAGCTCTGCAGTTCTAAGATTATTATTATTAAAAATTATTTAGCCTATTATATGCTTATTTAAGTTTTGATTTGTCAGATTATCTACCCTGTTTCCCTGAAAATAAGACCTAACCTGAAAATAAGCCCTAGTATGATTTTTCAGGACGCTCACAATATAAGCCCTACCCCAAAAATAAGCCCCAGTTGAGTGAAAACCCGCCCTCCACCATTGTGCAGCAACCAGAAGAAGAGGACATGACTGTATTTAAATAAATGTAGATTGTTGTACATGAAAAAAATAAAACATCCCCTGAAAATAAGCCGTAATGCGTTTTTTTGGAGCAAAAATTAATATAAGACCTTGTCTTATTTTCACGGAAACAGGGTAGGAGTATCATAGTTTTGCACCACCTCTTCACTAGATTCCTTGCCCAGCCTGGCTGCTGAAAGTGGCCAGGCCTGTAATAGTAGATTGGGCTATTGATATTATCAATGGGTCTCTTCTTGAGGGCAGGGTGCCCCTTGCCCTCAAGGAGACACTCATTAGACCAATTTGGAAAAAGCCCAACGTGCCGGTGGATGACATAAACAACTATAGACCTGTCGCTAACATCCCTTATATGAGCAAGCTGGTGGAGAGAGTGGTGGCGGACCAGCTTCAGGTGCTTCTGGAGGAGAATAATGCCCTTGATCCATTCCAGTCGGGGTTCAGGCCGCACCACGGCACGGAGACGGCATTGGCCGTCCTGCAAGATGACCTTTTGAGGGAGACCAAGAGGGGCAAAATGTCCCTGTTGGTCCTCCTTGACTTATCAGCGACCTTCAATACCGTTGACTACAGTGTCCTCCTGGGGAGGCTTTCCAGGCTGGGGATTGGAGGGCAGGCCTTGGCCTGGCTCTGGGCCTTCCTGGAGGACCGTCCTCAGAGAGTGCAACTTGGGGAGATGTTGTCCACCCCGTGGACTCTCAACTGTGGAGTAGCACAGGGTTTGATCATCTCACCAATGCTATTTAATATCTACATGAGGCCGCTGGGGGAGGTCATCAGGCGTTTTGGAGCTTCATGTCATCGATATGCAGATGACAACAAATTAAACAAAATAAATAAATAAATATAGGTCAGTTTGAGCATGATTATACAGTGGAAAAATGACTAGCAAGATGATGACAAGAAGCTACAAATTCTCTGGAAACAGGGTAGAAGCAGCAAGCCTGCACCTCCTTGTAACGGCTAGATATTTCAAAATTAATGAGGCAGGACTAGGCAAAACGTTGGGATTGTGCAAGAGAGCTTGTCTTAGTAGTCAAGTAAAAGCACACATACACCCCACAGGCTCCTGTTCCTTTCTGACCTTCCCCAGAGTAGGAGTTGAGTGCTATGGAGCTGACCATCTGCAGTGGATGCCCACAGTGGAAGCTCTTCAAGTCAAAAGGTTTGTATTCCCTGATTGGAAGATTTCAATTCATCACTATCTTTTAATGTAGGAAACCTACTGGTGTTGGCATGGGACTGATGGAAGTAGGGCAGTGCTCCAAGCAGGCAAAGCCTCCCCACTCCCCCAGGGAAAGCTTACTGGAGTACCGCCTGCAAGTCGAGTAAACTTTGCACTCTTTCAGCACCAAATGACAAGAGGAAGGGTGTAATTGCCCTAAGGCAGGGGTCTCCAAACTTTTCAGTATAAGGGCCACATCATATATTTTACTCATTTTCGAGGGCCAAAGGAGGGAAGGGGGACACAAGCGATCCCCCACCCCCGTCTTTGCAAATACAGCCAGGGGGGAAATTGCTTAGATCAAGCTTCGCTCGTCTTCCTATCCCCGCTTGGGCATAGGAAGAGGAGGAAAGGGGGCGCCAAGCAATCTTTGCAAAGACAGTGGGGGATCACTTGGGTCCCCCTTCCCTCCTCTTCCTATGCCCGGGCTGGATAAAAAGGCAAGGCGGGCCGGATATGGCCCGTGGGCTGTAGTTTGGAGACCCCTGGTGTAGTGGGTAAAATGATGGACTAGGACTCAGGAGGCCCAGGTTCAAATTCCAGTCATGGAAACTCACTGGGGGAGTGGAACTGTTAAAGCTACTTCTTAAATATCTCACTCACCTTGAGAGCCCTGTTAGGGTTGCTATAACTCAGTTCTGACTTGACAACACATAACAGACAGTCACACATGAGGGTCAGAGAGGAGGCACTAGATGAGTAAGAAAGTCTGGGGCTGGCTCCTTATGCAAGCTGTTCTCTCCCCCCCCCCCCCCTAAATATTTTGTTGCTAGTAAATGATTCTAGAACAGGACATTTTAAGTTCCAGTTCACAATGTTCTGAGGCCAGTTGTGGTTCTTTATGTATACCAAGCATCTGTTTCCAGGCTTATGTCTGGCAATTCAGGAATACACCGAAGAATACAGTATGCAATTCAGTCCTTTTATATTCAAATGACAAAGCCATAAACCTCCAGATGCTGTTGGACTGCAACTCACCCCATCCCTCATCACTGGCTCCAATTACTACAGCTGATGGAAGCTAGGCTGCAACATAACAACAACTGAAGAGGCACACCTTCAGTTCCTGTCTCATATTTAGCAAAAGGCTAGAATTGGTGTACATATCGGAGACAGTCCTCAGTTCAAATCCCACCCCAGCCCCATCTGTACTTCTGGGACTCAAGAACATACCAAAAATGTTCTGCAATGCATTACATGCTTATCATCAGGCTCTGTGACTCAGGTCACCAAAATGAGTGATGACCAGCAGGAAATGTTTCTACAGTCAAAAAGCACCTTTTTCAATCTGGTGGCAGGCTCCAGATTGCCCTAAAACACAGTATATATGCCACAAGTTTATAAGTTTTGCTATAAACACATTGTATATTGGATGCCTAAGGATACACTGACTGAAATACAGCAGCAAGTCACAAGGACAGTAGGCCCCTTGGATCAATGGAATTACTTGATGATCCATAGGGTCCCAGCTCTGCAGTTCTAAAATTATTATATACTACTTGGCTACATTTGCACCCTTAACAGCAGCATGTTACTATATGCCCAAGCTGGAAGGAGCCTTTGCAGAGTGCAAAGCTGAAGCACAACCACCTCTCATTTCCCCTTCTGGAACATTTAGAAGGAAGGATGCACAAAGATTTTTCCACATTTCAGCTGGTCCTTGAATTCATGCCATCTGCAATCCACAAACTGCGGTTTAAAGTAAGCTTTGTCTAGTTTACTTAAACTACTAATGAATTTGTGGTTTGAGTTCTCAGAAATTGACCAGAGTAGATTTTAAACCAGGGCTCCTGCCTTGGACATACCAAGATAAAAATCAAACTAAGTTAAATTGAGTATTGATTTATTCCATTTGCTAGCTGTGCTGGAGAAACACTGGTCTATTCCTTCCCCTGGTAAAAGGCAAACTCTTCATTTCACTCACCTTCCTTTCTACTCATATACAGTAAATTACCTGCAAACCCTCCCATAATGCAAAAACTAAGGTAACATTTGTTGTTATAAACTATTAATTTAGTCTATAGGAGTTCTCTCTCTTTGACCAGGCTTCCTATCCCTTTGAGAGGAGGTCTTGAGGGCCTGTATTGTGTGTTGGGCTTACGAGACAGATTAGGGATTCTGTTGGTGTACCGCCCACCCTGCTGCGTACCAATAGTCTCCCTGCCTGAGCTGACGGAGGTAGTCTCGGACCTGGTGTTGAGGACTCCCAGGCTGTTGGTGCTGGGGGACCTCAACATCCATGCCGAGGCTGCCTTGACTGGGGCGGCTCAGGACTTCATGGCCGCCATGACAACCATGAGGCTGTCTCAATGTGTCATCGGCCCGACACATGAGAAGGGCCATACCTTGGACCTGGTTTTCTCAACGGGACTGGAAGATGGTGGTTTGGATGTGGAGGGGCTGGTTGTGACCCCATTGTCATGGTCAGACCACTTCCTGGTCAAGTTTAGTCTATTAGCTTCTTCTCCCCTCTGCAAGGGTGGGGGATCTATTAAGATGATCCGCCCTCGGAGACTAATGGATCCAGATGGTTTCCTGAATGCTCTGGGGGATTATCCGTCTGATATGGTCGGCGCTCCTGTCGAAGCTCAGGTCACCCTATGGAATAGGGAGATGACCCGGGCGGTTGACACGATTGCGCCTAAGCGCCCTCTCCTTGCACGCAGAGCCCAGACAGCTCCTTGGTATACTTCTGAACTGCGGGCAATGAAGCGAGAGGGGAGACGGCTGGAGCGCAGGTGGAGGAAGTCCCACTGGGAGTCAGATCGAACACGACTTAGAGCCCATTATCGGGCCTATTTTGTGGCAATACGGCTGGCGAAACGGCAATATTTCTCCAGCCGTATTGCTTCCTCAGAATGTCATCCAGCAGAGCTGTTTCGGGTGGTCCGGGATCTTCTTCAACCGGGAAATCCGGTGGAGGTCCCGGACCACTCATCAGCTCGCTGTGATGAGTTTGCCATTCATTTTGAGGGGAAAATCGCTCAGATTCACAGTGGGTTGGACTCCACCGTTACTGCAGAATCAGAGGATGTGTCCAGTGTGCCGTGCTTAGGTCAAGTACTAATGGATGAGTTTCAATTGTTGAGACCTGAGGATGTGGACAGGGTGCTTGGATCTGTCCGTTCTACCACCACTCCGCTCGACCCTTGCCCATCTTGGCTAACTGGAAGATCTGCCAGGGGGGTTCGCCACCTGGGTCCAGGAGGCCGTGAACGCCTCTTTGAGAGAGGGAGTGGTCCCTACCACCTCGAAAGAGGCGGTAATTCGGCCACTCCTAAAAAAGCCTAACCTGGACCCAAGGCTGGTGGTTAACTACCGACCAGTGGCAAACCTCCCTTATTTGGGCAAAGTGTTGGAGCGGGTTGTGGCCGGGCAACTCCAGGCGCTGCTGGATGAAACGGATTTTCTGGATCCATTTCAATCGGGTTTCAGGCCGGGTTTTGGTACAGAGACTGCCTTGGTCGCCCTGTACGATGACCTTTGCTGGGAGAGAGACAGGGGGAGTGTGACCCTGTTGATACTCCTGGACCTCTCAGCGGCTTTCGACACCATTGACCATGGTGTCCTTCTGGATAGGCTGGCTGGGTTGGGAGCACCGCTTTACGGTGGTTCCGCTCCTTCCTGGCTGACCGTGTCCAGAGGGTGGTGCTGGGGGACAGTTGCTCTGTCCCATGGCGTTTATGTCATGGAGTTCCTCAGGGCTCGATACTGTCCCCCATGCTGTTTAACATCTACATGGAACCGCTGGGAGAGGTCATCAGGAGGTTTGGGCCGAGGAGTCAGCAATATACTGACGACACTCAGCTCTACCTCTCGTTTTCCACCAATCCAGGTGAGGCGGTTTCTGTGCTGAACTCATGTCTGGACCCGATAATGGACTGGATGAGGGTTAATAAATTGAAACTCAATCCAGACAAGATGGAAGTGCTGTTAGTGGGTGCTTCGCCGGACAGGTTGGAGGGCCATTTCCCTGCCCTGAATGGGGTTACACTCCCCCCTAAGGGACAGGGTCCACAGCCTGGGGGTGTTCCTGGACCCCAGTCTAACTCTGGAAGCCCAGGTGGACTCGGTGGCCAGGGGTGCCTTCCTTCAGCTGCGAAAATTATACCAGCTATGGCCCTACCTGGATGAGCGGAGTCTCATGACAGTTACACACGCACTGGTAACATCTCGTATAGATTACTGCAATGCACTCTATGCTCAAGGAGGTAAGAGGGATGGCTTGTAGACAAAGGGCCTTTTCGGCAGCTGCCCCCAGACTATGGAACGCCATCCCAATTGAGATTCGTCTGGCACCGACGCTGATGACATTTCAGCGCCAGGTCAAAACCTTCCTGTTCCAGAAGGCTTTTAATTGAAATAATATCAACTGTGGGTCCTGATGGCAATTTTTAGAGTATATATTTTAATTGTATTTTGTTTTATCTTTTTTATTGTATTTCAATTGTTGTAAGCCGCCCAGATACCTTTGGGTAGTGTGGGCAGCATATAAATAAATAAATAAATAATTTGTGGCAACCCTATGAATTGCTGACCTCCAAAAAGTCCTATTAGGTCTTGCAAGAAAAGGGTTATGGAGGGTCTATGAAAGGGTGCATCTGTGGCTTTGATTGTTCTCAAATCCAAGACTTTCACCACCTTCAACTGCAGTCAGTCAGACTGCAGAGGAAAATAAACAACTGAAGTTAGACTAAGGCACTCATTGGCCAAAAGCACAGCTACACTTGTGCAACTGGAGGCTGCATTAGCGGAAGCTGGGCTAGCACTGAGGTGGAAGTAATATCCACAAAGCACCTGCAACAGCACATTGTGCAATTGTTTGTGCTAAGGAGACACAACCGATTGCACAATTCCTCATTGCCAGGCATAACACTTGGCACTTTTATGCCAGCATAACTTTGTATGCCACAAAGTTTGTACGCCTGCATGAACAGGATTTTGCCCACTGCATATTATAGAATTTGGAGTGCATTAATTTAGAAGCTAGAAAACCTTCTCTCCCGAGCCAACTTTGCCATTAAGGTTGATTAAATTTCAGCTACAAAGCACCCTGACATGTACCATTTTGTTGCTGGCTGAACATTATGTATCCACATAAGAATAGGCTGCCTGGCTATGATGTTTCAAGGAAGAATTTATAAAATCGATATAAAATTGGCTGCATCTTGGACAAATAAACAGCCTAGTTCTTAAGGCCATGAATTCTGTAACAATTTCCAAGTTATACTAATGTAACTAATGCTCAGTACAAGCTTAACTGGTTCCTAAACAAGACCGATCAACAAACGCTTGTTAGAAAATATCACACAGTGGACTGTTCAGATCATGTTCTCCTGGAGGTAAAGTTATTTCTCAAAAGTTCCATCTACTGATTGTCCCTAATATCAGAACCCTTAGTTCTAAGACACAAACTTTCTGAACGAATGCTGAAGGGGCTGATATTTTGCAATTTGCTGTTTCTAGATTTCAGTCAGAAGCCTTAAAAATAGTATTTTAGAATAAAGGCCTATTTAACAGTTCAGGATTACCTCAAGCTTCAGTGTTATGTACCTGTCGTAAAATTTCTGAGCAACACTGTAAATCCTCAGAAGAAAGCAACTTTAAGAACTGGAGTTGGCAATTCCACATTCCTCAGTTCTCAAAAGTCCAAATTCTAGGGGGTTAACCAACATCTCAACAGATCACCATGGGAGCCAAATTATAAAATACATTTCCAGTTATTTACAGGCTCAAGTAGTGTTCTGGACAAGTAAAAGCAGAAGTGATCGTTCCCTAAGTAAGGCACGAATTACTTGTCCAAGGCAACCCAAAAGTGTGCCACTGGCCAGTCAGATTTCCAGGCTGGCACCACCTTACCCATATAAAGGCTTCTAGAAACCCCTTTAAATTGGATGGGGTTGGTAACCCTTGCTCCTCCAGGGTTCATTAGCTCCACCCGGTGCGACCAACAGTAAAGGTCAATGGGATTTACAAATGAAAAGTAGACTCCCACTCCTGAGGTAAGGGCACCATATCGGAAAGGCATGGTGTCTGTGGTGTATCAAACAAACAAGAATATCTTCTGTGGTACCTGCCAAGAATTTAGCAGACAGTCATTTCCTATCACAACGGCTACAGAGAAGTTAGGATTTAGATACCTCTGAACAACTGTGCCCCTGCCCTCATTTGGGGCATTTCCATAATTGCAATTCAAATGGCAAGTTGCCAAGCAGCCCAATAGTGTGCAGGCTCCTTTTCTGCTACAGAAGGAATGCTACACCAAATTTCAAGCAGCAGTTATCAGATGTCTCTGAAAGGGAAGTTTAGCAGACTTTTGCCCACCAATGACAGGCCGTTCAAATTATGAAGCATAATTATAACAGCATTGTTGTCAGGCTGATCCATCTGATCTGTAATTTTCAGACCGGACACTGACAGCCAGTCCTAAAGAAAGAGAGAGAGAGGGGTGTGTGTGCGTGCACCGTACGGTGTCTAAGGTATAAACTTAAAAAGCAGAGGTGGGCAAAGTCTGCCACTGAGCCACAGGTGCCCCCAAAGCTAAACCACATCACCACCCTGAAACCCCCAATAAAAAGAAATTATCCCCAAATGCAAATTGCACTCCTCAGAGACCTTTAGTAACACAACTGACATTTCCAAAGGAAAAACATTTCATCATGCTTTGTGGGCAGACCCTTGAAAGCTGCTTGCACTAGGTTATGGGATGATTACATTAGAGAGATAAAAAAAAAAAAAACTAGAGACAAGAATTTCCAAATATTCACAGGTGCCAGTGTAATTAGGTTGACAGATCATATCAGGAAGAATCCATGCAGGGTGGATTTCATTTAAATCTGATTGATTTAAATCATGATTTAAATTTTTTAAATCAGATTTTTAATTTAAATATTTGATATATCTTTTTTAAAAAATCATTAATTTTTATCCACCCTGGATCTATGATTACAGCACCGAAGGAAAAATGAAATATTCTTAAAGACAACTCAATAGAGGTACAAAGAGTTTTTTAAAAGTAAATATGAGAGAGCATTGAGCATATAGCAGCATAATCGGTGCATATTTGCACACAAGTAACTTTCCCTGTATTGAGTCTTGTTCTGTATTAACTCTGTTTCAGACTATAGCTTCAGAATATTTAGCATGAAGACAGAACATAGGTTAGTTGGCTGGATCACTCAGCGAGTTAGGTATCTGGTTGTGGAGCCAGAGGTTGGGAATTCAATTCTCCACTGTGCCACCCAGAACAACAAGCTTGTGTGGCCTTGGGCAAGATGCACAGTAGCAGTATGCCTACAGAAGAAAGGAACGGTAAACCACATCTGAGTATTCTCTACCTAGAAAACCCTGAAAAGGGTCACCAAAAGTCAGCATTGACTTAGTAGCACATGATTATTATTATAACACAGGGTAGCTAAATAATGGCCTGCCAGCTCTTGTTACACTACAGTTTCCACCAGCCCCACTCCACGAAGCCAGTGGTGAAAGGTGCCTGGAGCTGCCATACATGAAGCCACAGGTTGTTCACTCCTGATCTGCTCAGTGGGGGCAGTAAATGAAGACTACCAGTTTTCAGCGATACAGAATTCCAGGACGGACCACCATTCTTTCTTACTGAGAACAGATCAAAATGTGATACATCTGAAGACCACAAGTTATGCATCGACCTGCCTTTCTTGAACTGGATAAAGCACTTCTCAG
This sequence comes from Intellagama lesueurii, assembly GCA_037013535.1. NCBI lineage: Eukaryota > Metazoa > Chordata > Lepidosauria > Squamata > Agamidae > Intellagama > Intellagama lesueurii. The sequence goes on along the minus strand of JBAJHW010000002.1, from coordinate 107,961,209 downwards.
GAATGGTTTTTATTAAGAAGAAGATCCTGTTCAGGACTAAATTCCTGCTAAAATTCATTATCTGTAGCAAAACCACATGTTATGGAAGATCCACACCTTTAGTACATAATCCTAGACCACTATCTGCTCAAACTGGTTTGACATAGTGACTAGAAGTGCAAACCAGGAAGTCCCCAGTTCAGATACCATCACAGTTATGGGTTCTTGGACTGATAATGGTGACGCATTCCTGCTTGCAACAGATGAGTTAATAATGCCGGCTGGCCTTAAAGTGCCATCATAAGAATTCATTTTGAAGACTTAAAGGTACAATGCCAAGTAGCAGAGTCTAGAACAGGGAACAACTACGGCTGTCCCAGTATGGCGATCTCAGACGTCAATCTTCAGACTGCAGAGCTGGAAGGGACCCAATGGATCATCGAGTCCAACCCCTTTCAAGGAGATTCAGAGGGGAATTGAACTCCCAACCAGATACCGAAACCACTGAGCTATCCAGCAGGATGGACTAGAATTTCTATCAGCTTCAGTACTTACCAGTGGAGGATAGAAAGTGCAGTCTAACAAGGTCTGGCCTCAGTGGTTGTTTTCAACCCTTTGCTCTGGCCAATGTTCTGGAAGTCAGCTTCCAAAAACCCCAGCCAGGATTCTGGGAGCTAAAGCTCAAAATATCTAGAGGCCCAAAGCTTAAGAATCACTGCTCTAGATGAAGACAACAGCATTGCTACACTCTGGCTTTCCCCTTGTTCTCTCTCTACCCCTGGCAATACTTGAAGCATCGCTACATTAGTCTGCTATTTATGTTGCAACATTTGCCAATGAGAGAGTGAAAATGTTTCTTATGCTCTCATGAATCACTCTCAGACACAGGAGTGGTTATGGGAAAGACTGGGAGGTGGTGAAAGTTTCAGGGGTAGGGTTTGTCAGGCATCCAGAGAAAGCTAATCACCACATGACTCCTGAATTTGGAAGCAACTGGAGAACTACTAACATGAAACAGAAACATGAACAGATTTCGAGAAAGGAGAGAAAACATGCAGGGTTGTTTATTTTTGTATTATGTGTGAACAGGGGCTCAGGCAGCAAAACTTACAGGGAGTTTTTCCAATCATCACGGGTAACTACTTTTTTTTTAAAGCACATATACAGCAAAGTAATGGTAATGCCTTTGGCGGGAGGTGGATTTGATTGAAATTTTAAAAATCTGATGTTTTGATGATTTAAATAAAATGATTTTTTAAAAATTTAAATTGTGATTTAAAACAACTTGATTTTTAAAAAACCCATTAATTTTTATCCACCCAGGGTGATATCAACAGTGAAGAAGCGGATCAAGGAAGTTTGCTTCCAGAAGTCTGAGGCATGGGGGAAATGAAACATGTTCTTTGTGATCGGTTTCCTGCTCCTTATCCTTAAATTTATACCCCAGCGTTCCATTAAAAACTGGTACCAGAAGTTGGGGAGGAAGCTGTGTGTTCCAGAACCATGCACCACAAAGTCTAAAGCTTACATTTCCCCAACACAGCTCATTAACACATCTAGTTAAAATTCACTTCTCATGAACAGGAAACTATATCCTCATTCACATAGTTCTACAGAATTGTTGACTGTGACAGCTATCATGAGGGGTTGGAAACGTTTGCTACCGAGGCCTGTTCCAGTTTCAAAAGGGAAGAGAGAATTAAGTCTGAAAGAAAGCAAAGCAATAAAAGTGCCCAGAAGAGAAATTCTCTCTAGTATCTAAAGTCTGACAAGAAAGATCACAACATCAGCAGCTCCTTTTGGGACAACTTAACTTTTACCCTAACAGTAACAAACAAGGAACTACATTTTGAACAACAAGGGGGGAAAAAAAGGAGAGATCTATTTTTTTTTAATTTAGGGAATTAACCAGAATGCTAATCACAAGATATTTCGATTTCAGCAGCTATGTTAATAAAAAGGGAATAAATAATAGAAATGCAGGAAACCCTAAATGGCCACTTTGAATGTCTTTAAGGAAGTGAGAGACTCAGCTGTTCCTGGGAGGGTCACTATTGCACTGATCCTTTTTGGCTACAGATACTTCCCTTCTGCCGTCATTCTTCCCCACCTGCCGGCCTCCAGGAAGCACCAAAACCATTTGTGGCCAGTAAGGCCTGTTGCAAGGGAATTCAGAACAGTGAAGAGACCTCACTGGGACCATGGGGCATAACAAACACGCTAGGCTACAGATGGACACCACGTGGGGCTACCCTTGCTTCAAAGCGGGCTAGGAAATACTATGAACCCGTCAAACCAGATATCCAGCCATTTTAAGGCTGCCGTCCTAACCCCATGTAATTGCGGATTAAATGCCCCTGGATTCAATCCAGTGTACTTCGGGGTGACCAGATCCATAGGGCAGCAGTGCAAGGCTGCCTTCTATTCTGGCTGGCAGTCAACACCACTGATCGAGTGGCCGTCGCTCAGCGGGCACAAGAGACCGCACTCTTAATGCGGGCCAGGAAAGAGGAACTGCACTTTGAACGGGAACGCCAACCGAAAGGTGCCCTTAGGTGATGAATCAGACCCAGGCCAGCTACGGCTGCCCAACCAGCAAAGCCTCCAGCCGCCGGTGCCCAGTCTAAACGAGCGAGGAGGAGGAGGAGGAGGAGGAGCGGGAGCCCAGCGAAGGGTGCAAAAACTCGAGCCGGGGCTGGGAATCGCCCTGGCTGTTTTCACAGCAGGCAAACAGAGCAACGGGGAAGAGGGACGGGGAGGAGGGACAACCCCGGGCTCCGAGCTTGGGGAAGCGGCAGACAAAGCTCCCCCTCCTCCTCCTCCTCCTCCTCCTCCGGCGCAAGGGAGGCGAGCGCTCGTCCCAAAGGCACTCATTCCTGCTCGGCCAGATGCTGCTGATGCTGCTGCTGCAAGAGAGAGAGCGAAGCCGACCCCCAAGGCGGGCTGGCAAGGGCGCCCCACGGAGCCCCCCGTGGGGCTGGGGGTCGTGGGGGAAGGCAGGAGGAGGTGGGGCGGCGGCGCCACGGGGGCGAATCGCCCTTTCTACACCCCCCCCCCTCGCCCGCCATGCCCGGGTTCCCGTCTCCGCCTCGGCCCCGAAATGCCCCACTGGAAACGGCGCGATAGCAGCGCTCCCGAGTCCAAGGCGCGGACGGTCCCGCCGCTCCGCGGGAAGCAGCCCGGGCATCGCACCTGCTTGCAGCCCCGCTGCCAGAGCGGCAAGAGCCTCCCCGTCAGCGGCGGGCCAGGCGGCGGCTCCTCCAGGCGTGCCGGGCTGCCCCACCACTCCACGCTCCTGCTCTCCCCCCCAAGAGAGGTCCCTCCTCGCTCCCCCCTTCACCTTAAAGGCCTTGCCGGAGGAAGCCGGCCTGCTTAACGGTCGAGAGGCTGGCAAAGCAGAGCTCTCTCTCGCTCTCTCTTACCAGGCTTCCCACGGTCTTCACCATCTTGGCCGCCTCCGGTTGCTCTTCACGCGTCTCTCTCGATCCCGGCTCAGGCTCCGGCTCCGCGATGGCTGCTGTCGGGCTCTCATTAGCACCGCCTTCCTGCATCGCCTTATGTATTGCAAGCGCCAACCCCGGAGAGTGCACTGCGCAGGCGCGCCTCGCCCCGGGTTCCGGGAGCGCGCGCACTCCCTCCCTTCTCTCCCTCCCTCCCTCGCTCGAAAGGCGCTGCGGAGGCTGATGGGAGGGGCCGGCCCGAGAGGCGCTTCTGGAGCGGCCGCGCGAGGGACCAGACCGAGCCGGGCGTGCGCGAGGGCGGCGCCTCCTTCCCCTTTCCCGGGCGCTGGCGAGGGTTGGACTCGCACAGCCAGCTCCCGACCGCTTTTCCGCCGGAGTGCGGCGGAGATCTGTGAGAGTCACTTCCGAAGAATCCGCAGTCTTCAAAGTTCTTTTGCTGCAAATGGACTGTAATAAATTTGGAGGGGGGTTGTGGATTCAAGGATCACATGGGGCGCGGCTGCTCCTGAGCATGCCGTCGACCTGATGCGGACTACCCCGAGGTTCCAGTTGTGTCCGTGGGCGGGGATCGTTGCCGTGTTCCATCGTCGTTCCATTCTGTAAAGTCGCCTCTGACATCGGGTGGCTGAGGGCGTCTCCACAATGTCCTGCCCCCAAGAGCCGAGCTGTGGCTTCCTTTAGGGAGTCCAGCCATCTCGTGTTTACTCAGAGGTAATTTCCACTCTTTTCGGTGGAGCTTTCTCACTGGAAAGGGCGTTCAGGACTCTGACGTCGGTTCCCCCCCCCTCCAGTTTTATGTGGGAAGCTGACACCTTTGGTAAACATTTTATTTTCGTGCGGAACTTCTGATCTCCCCTTCGCCAAGCCTGGGTTCCATTGACCTGGAAGCGAGTGACATCGTGGAAATCAATAGGGCACGTTTCCAAGAGAGTGACCGCTTTTTTTCCTCCTCGGAAGAGCTTTTAAGAGTTTCCTAATAGTTAGAAGTAGTTAGAAATTCAACAGCTGCCAATTTCAGTACTGAAATCGGTCAGTTTCTGCCTCTTGAAGACAAAGCGCCAGGACGAAAACAGCAGTAGCAACCTTATAGGCAAGTGTGTTTATGCAGAAGCTGGAATTTTCTCGGCCTATTCATGATCATTTCGGTTAGTTTTGCAGCCCAATCCTACATGTGCCTACTCAGGAGTAAATCACATTTACTTCGGCGTGGCCTATTTATAGACTTACTCTTTAACACCCCCCACCCCCCTGCTGATAGTCCGGCTCTAAAGATGAAATCAGTGCAGACAATTCAGTTTTTTAAAATACCAGTTTTAGTCAGATTGGGATTCTGGTCAGCAATGTTGATCGGGGGTGATGCCATGGGAACAGTTTTGAGAAATAATGCCATATTTTTCTGTCAACAAAAACAAGAGTCAGTTAAAAGCCGGGGTTAGCCCAGGGTCAGAGCCCCCTCCCCCTATTCTTGCCCTTCCTCTGATGAATCCCAAGGATTTAACCGGTCTCATTAGGGGCACAAGCTAGTTAGGGCACAGCACTCAACTTTGAGCATTTTCAATACCAGGTTGTTGTTGATAAAGAATAACGTGGTGCACAGGTAGCTTGTGACGGGGGGGGGGCAGGCAGTCCAATTTTAGGACTAACCCCTCCCCCAGTCTGTCCATGAACTGTCCAAAATAGCTCAGCAGTTTAGGCATCCGGCTGTGGAGCCAGAGGTTGGGAGTTCGATTCCCCACTGTGCCTCCTTGATGGGCTGGATTCAATGCTCATAGGGTCCCTTCCAGCTCTGGAGTCCTACGATTATTCTAAGATTATAGTGTGAACAATGTTCCAAGAGGGCAAGCAAAACCACACAAGGAGTCCCATGGCATCTTACACACTTAATGTGTTCATTATAGCATGAGCTAAAACCTTTTGACTCTGGAGTTGCACAGGTATGTATTTATTAATTAAAAATAATTATGTGTAGGTTTGCTGCCCCGTGGGATTGCCCGAAGAATGTGCAATGGCATATATTTGTTGCTTGTTTTTTTTTTTAAACCTTTAGCAACAGAGTAGGAATTATTTTTAAAGCCAGTTTTTAAAACTAAAGAGCCAAATGGAATATTAAAGTTTTGACTGCCTGCTGAAGCTCAACAGAGAGGGAGCCAACCTGACTTTCTCTGATAGGGAGGGCCAGATCTGGGTTCTGCTACAGAGGAGACCCTATCTCAAGTACTCATCAGCCTGGCTGGGTGGCTGGATAAGCAATGGGGCCTCTGTTGAACATAGAGATGGATACAATGTAACAGACATATGACACAAGGACCTTTTAGAGGTCACTGATTCATAGAAATGCCCTAGTTCAGAAGCGACTTGATGGCACATAACAACAAAGGCACATATATAATTCCTACGTATATATATGTTTAGTGAACAGATTGTCAATCTGGGACTCAGGAGATTTGGATTCAAATCCCTGCTCTGCCATGTAAATTCACTGGGTGATGGCAGTGCTAAACCACTCCTTGAACATCTCGTATACCTTGAAAACCCTGTTAGTGTCACCATGTCAGCAATTTGATGCTACCTTACATGAGTTTTACTTGTGTTTTGAGTATTGCTCTTAATATACGTGTTTAATGCTTTTAAAATATGATAATCATGTTTTTTAGCTTTCAACTTTGTTTTTGTTAATACTGTAAGCTACCTTGGATCCTTTAGGAGAAAGGTGGCATATGAATATTTAAAATAAATAAATAAGACTGTGTAGCATACAGTTTCTGTGTGTTTATCCATGGAAAAATGCCATTTTCACACTTAGATAGTAGGTATCCTTCAGTCTCGAGAGACTATGGTAAAGTGCTCTGAATAGAGGTCTTGGAACAGCATCTAGTGTGGCTGAGAAGGCCAATTCGAGAGTGACAATCCCTTCCACACTGAAGACAAATACAATCTGTCCCCGTCCAGCTCCCTGATTTTGCTGGTTTCGGGACTGCCTCTTTGCCTTGGCCTGCTGGACAAGGGTCTCTTCAAAATGAGAGAGGCCATGATGCACCACCTGCCTCCAGGCTGAACACTCAGATGGCAAAATTTCCCATCTGTTGAGGTCCATTCCTAAGGCCTTCAGATCCCACTTGCAGATCTCCTTGTATCGCAGCTGTGGTCTCCCTCCGGGACGCTTTCCCTGCACTAATTCTCCATACAGGAGATCTTTTGGAATCCGACCATCAGCCATTCTCATGACATGCCCGAGCCAATGTAGACGTCACTGTTTCAGTAATGTATACATGCTAAAAATTCCAGCTCGTTCTAGGACTACTCTATTTGGAACTTTGTCCTGCCAGGTGATACCAAAAATGCGTCAGAGACAAAGCATATGGAACATGTTCAGCTTCATCTCCTGCCATGCACAAAGGGTCAAGGACTCACTGCAGTACAGGAGTGTACTCAGGACACAGGCTCTATAGACCTGGATCTTGGTATATGCCGTCAGCTTCTTATTAAGCCATACTCTTTGTGAGTCTAGGGGACATGGTAGCTGCTTTGCCAATGCGTTTATCCAGCTCGACATCTAGAGAGAGAGTGTCAGAGATCATTGAGCCAAGGTACACAAAGTCATGAACAACCTCCAATTCTTGTGTAGAGATGGTAATAGAGGGAGGTGAGTCCACGCCCTGGCCCATGACTTGTGTTTTCTTCAGGCTGATTGTTAATCCAAAATCTTGGCAGGCCTTACTAAAATGATTCATAAGTTGTTGGAGGTCTTCAGCAGAATGGGTAACAACAGCTGCATCATCGGCGAAGAGGAAGTCCCGCATGCATTTCAGCTGGACTTTGGTCTTCGCTCTCAATCTAGAGAGATTAAAGAGCTTTCCCTCTGATCTAGTCCGGAGATAGACACCTTCTGTTGCAGTTCCAAAACCGTGCTTCAGCATGACAGCAAAAAAGATCCCAAACAGAGTCGGCACAAGGACATAGCCCTGTTTCACTCCACTTCGGATGTCAAAGGGATCTGATGTTGAGCCATCAAAAACTACAGTGCCCTTCATTTCCTCATGAAAGGACCTGATGATGTTAAGGAGTCGAGGTGGACATCCAATCTTGGGTAGTATTTTAAAAAGGCCGTCCCTGCCAACCAAATCAAAGGCCTTTGTAAGATCTATGAAGGCCACAAAGAGTGGCTGTCCTTGTTCCCTACATTTCTCTTGCACCTGTCTGAGGGAGAATACCATGTCAGTGGTGGATCCATTAGCTCGAAATCCACACTGTGATTCTGGATAGACTCTTTCACACTTGATGTTTTGATTATTTAATTAATCAGCCTCTGCATCTTAAATCTTAGAAAGTCACTGGCTTGAATCTGCATTCAGTGTTGTTGTTTTTTAAACATGATGGACCAAGACACTTTGCTTAACATTCTACTAAGATGAAACTGCAAACTCAAATTGCACCTCTGTGGCACAAAAGTTGCAGTTAAACCCAACCAATGATACTATTCTCTGTCTTCCAGTTGCAGCCCAAAGTGTGCAGTGCAAAGCATGTTTCCTTACCTGGCCAAAGAGAAAGATTATATTACAACATCCATTTGTACAGTAATGTATAGGCAAGTTTATTCATATTTTTTTTAAAAAACTGCCATTTTAAAAATATGGATGGTAATTGAACAGGGACATTTTCTACATTTTAGTTTTACAACAAAGTTAGGGAACATGCTGTCTGCCTGATGATACTGGAGTCCCATCAGCCCTTGGCACCATAGCCAGTACTGAGGGATACTGGGAATTCAGTCCAAGCACATCTAGAGGACCATATATTTCCCACCTCTGCTTTATAGTGTCCACCTTTGGATAAGAAAGATGTGTTTGTGGTGGTGGGGAGTCATTGTACTACGTGTCCAGCAGTCACACATGTACATGAAGATTTGAAAAGCATTTTTGCTGTCTCATGTATGAACATCACAGCATAGCTGCTCTAATAAATGTAGACTTTGTGGGGAAGGAAGTGATAATGCTGCTATGTTGTGAGCCATAAATCAAGATAGAGGAATTTCAAGAAACCATAATGTCCATGCTTGCAGGTTCAAAGTCCAGAATGCCATCTTTCCAATGAAGCACACTGTGGTAAAATAAGAATGTGCAAATCATGGTCATAATATTCCAAAGGCCATCACTGAGACACCTTTCGCTTCACTCTGGAAGTAACAATGCCTGGGATCCTGAAATCCTGTCAAGTGTTGCTTGTTGTGTTCGTTTGGGATTCCTGCCAATGGAAGAAAGGGGGGCGATTTTCACTTATTCCTCCTTCAAAACTCTACCCTGGAGTGTTGGAATCCCTCCAGAGACATCACGAGAGGAAGGAAAGGGGGCTTCAGGGGAGAGGGATCGCTGAATGTCTCCTTTCTCCCCTCTGCTCCACCAGCGAAAGCATTCTGCATATAAAAAGCTCTTACACCATCCCAGGTTTTTTGCTGGCAAGGCAGCTAGCTTGCAACCTGCCAGACTGGAACATGGCATCCTGCTGTGTGTGTAGACATGTTCATGTGCACCCTAAGGCACATCCTTCCAGACATTGTTTCTTCCATGTTTAACCACCCACTCTTCCCCTACAACTTCTCTCTACTCTTTTCTTCACATAAAGTGCCTGTTAGGTGGGGAAAGTGGAATAGCCACACAGTGCTTTTTATTTATTTACTTAATCTCTTTGCTGCCTTTCTTTAAATAAAAGAACTCAAGGCAACATACAACGACTCTGTGAGGCAAGTCAAGGTGACAGCATGTGACTGGCCTAAGATCACCCAATATGTTTCATGGCTGAGCGGGAATTTGAATCCAGATCTCCTCAGTCCTGACCCAGTACGCTAACCATTATATCCATATTGGCTCTGACTGGCTTTGGATCTGTCCACCTGGAAGCACCCTGAGCCAACGTGCTCACGCTGACAGTCACACCCCATTAGTTCAAGCCTATGCTGGCACACTCAGAAGAACATTTCACTGTGACCAGTGAGACTTATTACCTCCTGAGTGTCAGCAGAAGAATCCTAATTATGTAAAACATGTGGAACTGAACTCAGCAGGATCACATTTAAGCATATACTCAAAACAACTGCTCCACACAATATTTGCTCAAGAAACTAACATGCCAAGCGGCCTGATTTTCCATTTTATATTGAATAAATTAAGGGGGAAAGGAAAGAGACAAAAAAAGGGGGCAAAATATTGTAGTACTTTAATGGATTTATTCCAGTGTGAGGTTTTATAGGTCAAAATCCACTCTTTGAGATGCAGGGAATACAAGAGTCTATGTCCTCTGTATTCATTTTCCATTTCAGTTATAATCTTTTGAATAAAACCAAAACATATTGCAACACATACCTTTATTTTTTTTTAAAAAAAATAGCTGTACAAATAAATTTTAGTTACACACCATAGAATCTGAAGCTCAAACGGGTGGGGCAGGGGGAGAAGTTCTTTATGAAATGGTCACGTCCTAGTCACCATGAGAAGGTAATGGAACTCCACATCTATATTTCCTGCCTTTTCGTCATCCTCAGCAGTAAACAACTCTATTCAGCTTTAGGAAATGATTTTACTTCTGCATTTCATGGTTTAACAGGCCGCCTGGTGAAGAGTTCTGAAGAGCTAAAAACCTTCCTCTCTCTATTGTGACATTTTGGCTGAACAGTATTGCCCTAAATATATATTTGGAATATTAATCTAAGATATGCAGGAAATTACAGATGTTATTGTTGAAGTTTTAGCAACCCTTGTATGCTGCCTTTAAGAGGTTTGGTTGAGAGGGATCTTTTTGGGCTGGGATGACTGTCTACCAATCCAGCAGTAGCTGATTGCTCTTTCCCTGCCCCTGATTTTGAAGAGAGCCTTGCCTCTTTGCTTAAGAGTCTTTTTCCCGCTCTTTTCCAGTCAGTATTCAGTTTGCGTCAGTATGTACTTAGTGTCAGTATTTAGTCTGCTGTTAGTCATGTAGCTATGAGGCCTGTTCATGTTGTAACCAGTCCTTTTTTCTACACTATGCTGTTTTTGATCTGTTCAGAACCGTGAGTCAATGGAACTTTTATTCTTTTTCTTATCAATGTCTCAGAGTCAGTTATTGAGACTGTAAAGTGCCAGTGGAGGAGACAAGCACAACAAGGGGTGCACTGCTCTGGAGCAACTTGAAAAGAATTCTGCTCTGTAGGTCCCTGCATTTTCTGTTGTGTAGCTAGAGGTTTTTTAGCCAACATTCACACTCTGCCAAGAGTTATTGGGGTTTGTAAAACACGTGAAATCATTAATCAGGACTCCTGGCAGAAACCTTCCTTTAGATATCTTGTACTGAAAAATACAATGAATTACGTATTCAGTTGCTTTTTTGGCATCCCTGTGTACAGGTGTAGTCAAGGGGAGCCAACTTTGCAAATGTCTACATTAGACATGAAGATGTCAGCAAATTAGCCAGGGTGGGGGGTGAGTTCACAGCCTGCATGCACCTCAAAGGCAGGTTATGTGGCAAAGATCCAGTTTACATGCTCACATTGCAAGATTTATTGACCACCTCTTTAGAGTCATGTGTGAGTCAAAAGAGCGGTCACACAAAAGCTTTCTTCAAGGAACGCACTGTAAAATCTTAATAGAATGATGGCTTATGATCACACCGTCTTTGTAAATAATTGGTGTTTTGTGTGGCAGCATATATCCAGTTGAGATTTCACATAATCCTAAGTATTTTTACTCAGGGGAAAGTTCCATTGAGTTTAGTGACATCCATTCCCAAGGAAGCATACAAAAGATTTACAACTAGAGATGGGCATGAACCTCGGTTCGGAGGTTCGTGTTGGTTGGCCGCACAATGACCCACACACCAGTCGAAGTGCATTCCTCTCCTCCTCCTAGTCAGTTGTTTGACCATGCCCCAGCAGGAGCATGGGGGCCCCTGTCCTGCCTCCTTGTCTGAGTGGGCAATCCGCCAAGGAGGCACAGCAGGGAAGCCCGTGCTCCTGCTGGAGACTGGTCAAGCAGCCAAAGAGGAGGAGGAGAGGCGCGCACACCGGTTGGTGAGTGGGGGATCTAGCTGGGGAGGGGGAGAAATGCCCCGTGTATGAACCGGCACAAATCTCTGAACTGAGGTTGGTGCCCATCTTTATATACAACCATATAGACTCTGTCTTCAATCCAATGTTTCACAATCCCAGGCTGGATTCTAGCAAAAGTGTCTACAATTGTTCATACTGGAGTAAGAAGGATTCATGCTGTTTAACCCAACAAGGTCTGTCTCTTCCACTGTGCATTTTGCAGGGTAATGGTTTTCATCTGTCATTTGCAGGAGAAACATTTAATGTATTCTAGTTCTGATGGAAAGAGGCTCAACTATGGATTTCCAAAGCACATCAGAGGAGCCACTATTTAAACACAGAAGGGGTTTTTCAAGGCCTCTCCTCACCATGCTCAGCACTTGGTCCTAGATTTGGATTTGTGCACTTCTTGACGTTTTTATCATTTTACTCTTCAGCATTCAAGGACCCCATAGCTGGATGCCTGTGCTGGCTTTGAAAAGTCCTAGAGGGTTAGAGGAAGGCTTAGGTTAAATAAAACCTATTAGTCTTAACACTCTAGACCAGAGGTGTCAAACTCAATTTCATCTTGGGCTGCATTGGCATTATGGTTGCCCTCAAAGGTCCGGTTGTATCTGTAAGACTATATAAATGAATCTACTCTTTATCATATTAAATATAATCCTCCTCATTCGATTATTACTGGTTTTAGTAATAATGCAAGTAATAACTAGCTCTGAAAGTAAAAGTCTATGATCAAAGTCTAGAAATAATGGCAAGCAGATAAGAACGGGAATGGGCAACAGCAAGGACTACATTTCCCAAGGTGCTGTACGCCACCCAAGCAGCTGCACTTTCTGACTCTTCGCTGTTTGGAATGCTGGGATTAGAAGTCCCGCTGTGCGGATTCCCAGCATCCTTGCGGAGCATTATGGGTGACCGAGTAAGCGCCTGCGTATTGTATACTGCACAGTAGCAGGCAACACTGTGAGGGCCACATGAAATGGCCCAGTGGGCCAGATTTGGCCCGTGGGCCTTGAGTTTGACACATATGCTCTAGACTGTGACTACATGATGAAATACTGCAGGATTTATAGTACTTTTTGCTGATCACACACTGCAAAGGCCAATTTGAACCAGTTTGGCCCTTTTTTGCTACAAACATAATTTTATTGCTAGGGGCTTCTACTGTTTTCAAGCTGAAGCGATTTGAATGGAATTTTCCCCATGTGATCAGCTTATTCATTATTGTAAAGACAAGTTTGTGGGTGTTTTGGTGACATAGACAATTAGGGCATGATGTTCAGGACCACAGGAGCACCTGGCCCTGAATTCTTTCCCCTATCATCCTCCAAACTGTTCTTATTTTTTTTTACAAATATAACATCAGAGCTAGATCACCTTATTAGTAGTACTGATATACTCAATTAGAGCTAGACCACTTCCTGACCAAAAAAACCCACACCAAACAAAACAAAACTACAAACAAAACAGAAACAACCCAGCTGAAATAAAAAATGTTTCTGTGGCATGTGGTATTTCTGTACATGCTAAGAAGAGCTTTGGAACACTCTCACCTTTTCTGGAATGCTATACGACCCTTTGAAAACCAAGTGGCTTGATGGTGAACTCCAAAACCCCTAAAGGCAAAAGACTCTGCCTTTTCTGTCACTTACAGCCTGATACACTAGATCATATTCTATTCAGATGTCCAGCATATTACTCCCTTTGGAAACTTTTTTTAGATCATTGGTTGATTCCCTTTTCGGACTCTTTCCCTGACCTCCTCCCTATTTTTTTGAGTGACCGTTGTGCCCCCCTCACCGAGGCGGTGGCTAACTATCTAACTGCATTTATGAAACTCACTTTTGCCTCATAATGTAGAACTTTCCTTTACCCCATTCCCCGGGTATTATGTATTACTTCTCATTTTGTACTCCCTCATTTAATGTTGATTATGTCTATTCGCCCTGTGATCCCTTTCCCCTTGTGTTTTATTTCCTTGTTCACTTTGTTTTATGCTAATAAAGGTTTACCGTACCGTAACTACAAAATGATTAGTAGAGGCAGGAGGAGAGGAAAGAAGGGGGGTTGTGGGCTGAAGTTTGAACTGCAATGCCTCAAATCACATTGATTGTGAACACTGAACTCCCAAATCTATCCATAGCTTCTGCGTGAGCACTGACTGCGAATTCAGCTGTAATACAGGCTGTGAATCAAATTGCAGCAAAGCTGAATCGCTCCAATTTGGCTTTCCAGTGCAGTCATAGCTTGAGTTCTTTTGCTGCAACAGACTAACAAGGCTACCTGCTAGAAACAGTCAGAAAAGTAATTTTCTCCACCTGTCAATTAACATGTTACTTAAAAGGCCCACAGATCCCTGTGAAGCAACACACAAGATGTGTGTTTGTTGCAGGAAGGGCAGGCAAGCATCCAGACAGACAATGTTAGTTAATAAAGCAGTGGCACATATGCAAATGTAAACCCTTGGAGTACCATCATATTCTGCCTCACCAGCCAGTCTGAAAAGCTTGTTTTCTCCTTTGCTAGCTTCATTCTAATTAACTACGTTTCTTCCAGACCAGCCAAGGAAATGGTGCGTGTCCAGTCGCCACCAGCCATCAAAGGACACAAGTGATCATTTCACCAAGCGTGCTCTGGACATCAGTCTCCATTAAAGAAACATATTTTAAAGAAGCTGAAACTAAAGCTTGGAGAAAATACAATCTCCAGCTATGTGAAACACAGAACTGTAATTCTACCTGATTTGTTTGAACAGATTATATAATTAAGAAAACATCCAGAATCAAATATATAACTTAGGGTTGAATGAATGATTTTAGACTGCAGGTCCCACCAACCTTCACCACTGGTTATGCTGGCTAAGGCTGAAGGCCAGTCACATCTGGGCAGCCACAAATTTCCAATGCTAGTCTAAACTGGGAGTTCTAATTTCTAATTGCTGCTTGGATAGCTCTATGGTTTAGCTATCTGGCTGCAGAGCCAGAGGCTGGGAATTCAATTCTCCCCTCTGCCTCTTGTGAAGCAGAATCAGCCTGTGTGGCCTTAGGCAAGATGCATAGTTCCAGAAGAAGGGAATGGTAAGCCACTTCTGAATGCTCTACCTGGAAAGGCTCACCATAAGTCAGAATTGACTTGACAGCACGTGGTTTTTAAATTCTGTTATTCTGCTGCATATAAAAGGCTGCTCCAATCCTGTGGCTCCAAAGTTCAACAATTAGGCTAGATAATTGATTGTTTTAAATTACTGAAGAGAATATTATATTATTGTGTGGCTGATATCCAGTAATAAGTCATCACTAGTGTAGGCCCATTGAATCAGTGGGGATTTGGTAAGTCAAGTCCTCTGTAAGTTCCATTGATTCAATGGCCGCCTCAGGGAGCAACTTACTCCTGGATTTCAGCCTGTGCATTTTAAGTTTTGGTGTATTCTGAGGCTTAACAGTTAAAATATTCATATGTGCATGCATGTCCATGTATATTGACGTGCACTAAAAGACAGAAAATATAGTAGGAAGATGAAAGCAGGCATCCACAAAAGGCAAGGGGAAGATTATGCTTCTGTATCATCTGACCCAATGTTGGGTCTAAGATTTGATGGGTGTCTCCCCCCCAGGCACCATCCAATGAGACCCTTGATGCTGAAAGAAGTGCATTGAGCGCAGGATGCTGCTCCTCTTCAGTGCTCTGCATAAAGTGAGACCGGTGAAAACACGAGATGCACTCCTTTCAGGGCTTGGGAAAGTCTTTATTTCCTGGACTACACACCCCAGAATCCCCAGTGTCCATCGTGACTAATAAATTCTAAGCAACGTCTAGACCAAAGCTCTGCTTCTTTCCGAGCTACCGGGTCTCGCATGGATGAGGTTGCTAGCTTCCCTTGGATTTAATAATGCCTGCCTGGCACAGGACCGATCTGGGTTTTAATTGTATTCCAGGCAGTTTTTTTTCTTTTTTAAATCCCCCTCACTTCTCAACTCACAGGCTTCCGGGTAGGGGAAAAAAACTGCTGTGTAATGATGAGCAGGAAGGATTCTGCGTACACAGTCCGCACCCAGAGCAAACATGCCCCCGCCTCCCGACTCACCGTCGTGCTTAGCGCGGCTGTGGGCAACCCGGTGGTATTCCAGAAAAACGCTTCCACTTGCGGCCGTTCTTTTAAGCGGAAAGTTTTGTCTCCACTTACGCAAGAGGCCGCCGCCATCGCCGTTGTTGTTGTTGTTGTTGTTGTTTTTGAATGGCCAGCGAGTGCTGGGAATCCGTGGGTGGAGTTTTTTTTTTTAAAGCCTCAAGCCATAAATTCCTTTCCGCCCTTTCCATCTGGCTTTGACAAACAGTAAAACTATTGTGAATTATTATTATTATCTGTTTATCTACTTGTGGACCGGCGGGACGCGTCCCCCCCTTCAGGAGCTGTCAGTGATGATGATAAATGACTAAACCAGCCGCATTACAGTAATTGCAAAAGACTTCCTCCTCTTTCTTAGGTATGATTGTTTCGCCTTTCTTTTCTTTTGCACGGCGTGGGTCGCAGCCTTTGAAAGGAAGGGAGGTGCTTTTACTTCATCACTAAGCCTTTTGAGTTCTGCAGAAACCCTTGAGCCGGCAAAGATGATGTAAAACTTTAGGTTCAAGCAGGAAGGCCCCCCCCCCCCAATTGGGCCAGATGTGATGGCTGTGGCTCATCCACGACCTCACACAGGGCGCTTGACAGCTTCACTGTCTACCTCCGTTTTCAGGCTTTCTGCTTGAATCCCACATTTAACATCTTTGGCTGGTGAAGACTTCTGTAGAACCTGAAAGCTCACTTTATTTTGTAACATCTCTGTGATCCAATCAAGGTACAGTAATGCCTAGCCCAGAATTTCGCTGCTATGAATGGATCACAGGATTAATGTCTGAACCTAGGGAGAGGGGATAAACTTGCAAAGCTTGTCCTCTTTAGTCCACGGCCATGTAGGGTTAAATGAAAGGTGGGGTGGGAGATGATTTAAACCACAAACCACACATCCCCATCCTCTCTGAACTAAGGATGAACTGTGTGTGTTTTAATATAGTGGTCTCCAAAGGAACCTGTGTGGTGGTAGGCTGGACGTTTTTAAAGTGCTCCTGTGATCTTATAAATCAAGGCATAGTCTTCTCCATGGCCTATTTTGCGCCCCCCCCCCCCCCCCCGGTTTCTGTCCTATCATCTGAATAGAGCCATTGCCATACATATCTGTAAGCAAGAGAATCCCCAGGAATTTTTCCAGCATGCAGCAAAGCTGCATAGTGGCATGTTAAAATAGTACTATAACACAGTGGCTGAAATCGTGTTGCTTTGCATAGTAAGTTGCACTAGAGTAGGTCCATTGAATCAGTGGGGATTTAGTAAGTCAACTCCTCTGTAAGTTCCATTGATTCAAATGGGCCTACTCTAACTGTTAATTAGTAATTTACCATGCCAAAGTAAATCATGGCTAAAGTAGGTGCATTTGGATCAATAGAACTTACAGATGCATTGACTTACCAAATCCCCAATGATTCAATGGGCCTGTTCTAGTGTGACTTACTACACAAAGTAACAGAGTTTCAGCCGGTGTTTTTGTATATATTAGGATAATAAATACATGTAGGATTCAGTGGGTGGGCTCTAATGCCCACCCCGCAAGGACACTCCTGTCTGGAAGAGAGGTCCACTGTACTGATTGAGACCTATTCTCAAGAAAGCATGCAGAGGACTGGAGCTTTATATCCCAATCATGACATTTGGTCAAAAGAAAGCTTCACTGGTTTCTGTGAACTTTACTCCCTAGCAAGTGTGCCTAAAATTGCAGTTCCAATAAAAGTTTCTCATAAATTTGGACGCACGTGTCTAATAAGAATTCAATCCATTTGTTTTCTGAAAGGATACATTCAAGCCTGATTCCAGTGTGATGGAGCGATAGTGCTTGAATCCGGAGGAGGGAGGCATACCTTCCAAATCCGAGAACATACCACTGTGCACAGTCCATGAGCCACCCATTAGGCTATGATTGCTACTAATGTGGTCCTTCAATTCTGAGATGCTTGTGAGTGGGATCTCCAGCTCTTAGGGCACCAGATAAAATCCCAGAGAATTCCTATTCTTTCTCACATCTCCAGATGAGGGACAAGTGTCATTTATAATTAATAAATATTTATAATTAATAAATATTTATAATTAATAAATAATGATGTGCTATCAAGTCAATTCTGACTTATAGTGACCCTGTTGAGGGTTTTCTAGGTAGAGAGTATTCAGAAGTGTTTTACCATTGCCTTGTTTGGGGGCATTCTGGGACTGTGCAGCTTGCCCATGGCTATGCAGATGATTTCTTCTCTTGCAAAGCACAGTGGGGAATCTCACGCCCAACCTCTGGCTCCATATCCAGGTGCTCTCACACACTGAGCCATCTAGCCAGTTCATTATACTAGGGGGGAAAGTGGGCTGTAGTTCTCACAAGCTTAGCAAGCTACAAAACTAGCTTTTAAGGTGCCACAAGGTTCTAGGTTGGCTTTGCTGCCACATGCCTAGCATGGTTATCCTCCTGGAAAAAAATAAGCAAAGTCTGCAAGCTTGTGAAATCACATTTTGTTGGAGGTTTGCAACCTCGCATGTTGCCTTTAGCAGGTTTGGCTGGGAGGACCTTTCTGGGCTGGGGTGACTGTCAATCTATCCAGCACTAAATAATCATTCCTTCCCTGCCTCTGAATTCAAAAAGACCCCACCCCCTCTGCTTTTGAGCTCCTTCCCTCTCTAGAGGTGAAGTCAGTTGCTGAAAGCAGTCATGTTTGATCTGTTCAATTGTTTACAATGTCACCACCCTGAAGGAGGCCCACAAAACCTCTACAAGAGGTAGGGCCTTCTTTGTGGCAGCTGCAACCTTATGGAACCAGCTTCCGGAAGAGCTCTGGCCAGCCTCCTCCCTGTGGATTTTCAGGAAGCAATTAAAGACCTTGCTTTTCATGGAGGCTTTCCACACTGATCTCAGTTGACCGCTGTGGCGTCCATCCAGGTCATGAATATTCATATGCTATTTGCATAGACCAATGGGAGTGCTGGAGGGGTGGAGTCACGAGATATAAGAGATTCAGCAGGAGGAGGAGGAGTTAAGATAGGGTTTAGAGATAGAGAGAAGATTGGGAGGTTTTGGAGTTTGGGCAGGAGAGTGGTGGTTGAGAGTGGATAAAGGGGAATGTTTGTTTAAGAGTTAACAACATTGCTTGTTCTGTCAACACCTGTATCAATAAACAATTTCTATTTGGTTCTTTTAAAATGACATATGGCCTGGACCTCGATTATTAATAATAATGTTGATGTAATCAACTGGTGGCAGCTGCAGGGCACAAAGAGTGTGAGCTCTTTGTTTGGTGAAACAAACAGGGGCCACGTGGGAATCGTGACAACTGCCTTCCCCGCTTTTTTCTTTCCCCTCCTCTTCTTCCCTCCCCAATTTTCCACCATCCTCTCTGGGATTATTCAGTGCCATCTGGGTTTTTTTTTTTTTGGGGGGGGGGGGGTTGTTATCGCTGTTGGTTTTAATATCTCTATTTTTATTTTTGTTTTCTATTTTACGAGTTGTAACCCGCCCAGAGTAGTGCTGTGATACTAATGGGAGCGGGATACAAATTGAATAAATAAATAAATAATAAAAAAAAATCTTTTTATTCTTTTTCTTGCTAAGGTCTCAGAGTGTGTTATTGAGAGAGTAAGTTAATGAGAAAAGTAGTGGACTCCTCTGGGGAACTTGAAGATATTCTGTTCTATAAATCCCTGCACTTCTGCTGTCTCATTTCCATCAGGATGCAGTACAAAGAGAAAAGAGAAGGAGGGCTGCTCCTTAGGTCTGCTGGCAAACAAGCTCTGCTGGATGTGTCCGACTGTCATCTTTCCAGCAGCTGCTCCATCTGGTGGCTTGTGCTGCTTCCCTCCCAGGTGTTTCCAATAAGAACGAAAACTTCAAGAACTGGTGCTTCCAGTTTTTCCCCTCACTCCTTATCCCTTTTTCCTTGCATGCCATGCCTTTTAGATTTCACGCCCGAGAGTAGGCACTGTACTGTGCCATCGTGGGAGCCTTGCTGGATAAAGAGCAGGGTAAAAGGTGTGACCTACCTACCTACCTACCTACCTACCTACCTACCTACCTACCTACCTACCTACCTACCTACCTACCTACCTACCTACCTACCTACCTACCTACCACATATATAGATACATTTCCCTAAAATCCTTTGGATGTTTAGACAAGAGAGAAGGAAGGGAAAACGAAAATCCTTTTTTCTGCCCATTCCCTTCCTCACAATGTGCTTTCCCATAGCAAAATAGGACTGGGGTCTTTTAAACTTCTACCTGGCTGTTATGACAGGACTGCTGGACACGGGGCAGAATTATTTGATAGACCAAGTTCACCTTCAGGTGGTAGCAGAGAGAAATCTCCTTTTTAAAAAAGTTATGCCTTTTAAAAACATTCCTGTGTGCACCCAGTGAGCACATCAAGGAGAGGTTTAGCACAGCCTTCCCTCTGATATACCAATTTATTTACACACAAGGAACATTTACATGGGACCCATTTAAAAACAGCAAGCTCTTACCCATAGTCAGAAGTGTTTCAGCCTGTAATCATATAACTCAGCATACTACTCAGTATACAACTACTGCTACTGCTACTACTGTTGTTTGTGCCATCAAGTTGATTCTGATGGATCCTGACCTAATAGGTATGTGAAGTGTTCAAGGTGTGCTTTGCTGTTGCCACCCAGCAGTGAGTTGCCATGGCTGAGCTGGGATTTGAGCCCAGATCCCCTGAGTCCTAGTCCGACACACTTGCCTATAATTATTACTTATTTTTAAAACAGTTGGCGTTTACTAAGCACTCTCTGCTCCCACTTCAAAATCTAAACTTCTTGGCACAAAAGAAGAAGAAAAGGAAGAAGGAAACCAGAAAACCCAGGCGTTAGTTGTTAAAGTAACACCAGAGCCAGGCTGAGACATTTTGTTTTCCAGAGGGCATCTCTTCCCATTATATGTGCAAAAGCTGATCAGGCTGGCAGTTGAATCATACTTCTACATTGATGGCGGGACACCTTTCTCCACTCCACCTAAGGGTAACAAGCTAGAGTAGTGGAGTGTGTGTTACGTGGCACACACCACTTTGTCGACATAGCCCCCTTTTGCAAAGCCTAGCATTGGCCACCTCAGGCAGTGTTTCATTCTATTGCAGGTTCCCAACGTTGGGTCCCCAGATGTTCTTGGACTACAACTCCCAGAAATCCGGGCCAGCACAGCCAGTGGCAAAGGCTTCTTGGAGTTGTAGTCCAAGAACTTCTGGGACCCAAGGTTTGGAATCACTATTCTATTGCATGGTAGGGTAATACCGCCCAGAGTAGACACATTCTAGATGGGTGGTATATAAATCTAATAAATAAATAAATAAATAAATAAAAATATAGGGCCAGCCCTAGGTAACACAGTTGTCCTTCTAATCACCAGCACCAATGGATGCAGTTCAGAGAGAGAAAGAGAGACTGGTTCTGATGAAGGAACTCTACCAATGGACTGACCCTCCTGTCCAGGTGGCCCTGCTGGCCTCTGCTACTGCCAGGCAAAGTGGCTACTGACAGAGAGCAGAGGGCAAGAAGAAGCCAAATAGCAGCTCATCTCTCTGGCAAAGGGAGAGCAACGCCACCTTACTCTGCCCAATTTATTATGATTCCATGTGGAATGACTTTCTGGTCGCCAGTACGAAAGTATCTAAAAGGTTTCTGCTGAATCCACTCAGAAAAATTGCTCACTTGAAGGCTTCTAAAGTGAGAGCATTTGCCTTGTTCCGAGGTGGAAATGTTCATGTTGCAACAGCTCTTTTCTCCCTTTTCCAAAGGGAGAAAAGCTGTGGGCACCGGATATTTGTTGTTGTTTAGCTGTTAAGTCGTGTCTGACTCTTCGTGACCCCATGGACCAGAGCACACCAGGCCCTCCTGTCTTCCACTGCCTCCCGGAGTTGGGTCAAATTCATGTTGGTAGCTTCGATGACACTGTCCAACCATCTCGTCCTCTGTCGTCCCCTTCTCCTCTTGCCTTCACACTTGCCCAACATCAGGGTCTTTTCCAGGGAGTCTTCTCTTCTCATGAGATGGCCAAAGGATTGGAGCCTCAGCTTCAGGATCTGTCCTTCCAGTGAGCACTCAGGGTTGATTTCCTTCAGAATGGAGAGGTTTGTTCTCCTTGCAGTCCAGGGGACTCTCAAGAGTCTCCTCCAGCACCACAATTCAAAAGCATCAATTCTTCGGCGGTCAGCCTTCTTTATAGTCCAGCTCTCACTTCCATACATCGCTACTGGAAAAACCATAGCTTTGACTATGTGGACCTTTGTCGTCAAGGTTATGTCTCTGCTTTTTAAGATGCTGTCTAGGTTTGTCATCGCTTTCCTCCCAAGAAGCAGGCGTGGCTGCTGTCCCCATCTGCAGTGATCATGGAGCCCAGGAAAGTAAAATCTGTCACTATCAAGTGCAGTGTAAAATCTGCACTGGATATAGCAACAGACAAACGCTGCTGACGAACCAAGGCAAGAAAGGACTGCGCTTGGGTCGTGTGCATGGAATACCTGGCCCTTTGAAGAGGCCTTAGATCACAGATCTTATCTTGTCTATAATTTGTTCTCCAAGTTTGTTGCAGTCTCGACAGGTACAGCAGACACATGATGACAATATGGCTAACATTAATGCAGTTGCCATATCTGCTAGAATATGAGGCAAGCTCTCCTTCTCTCTCTCCCAGAACATAAGCAAACCATGATTGAGCCATCACAAATAATGCTGACAATTTTTGACTACCTGATTTCTTATGACTAAGCAAGGGCGGGAGCAGAATGTGGGATGCGTCAGGATGTGGGGGCTGTGCGGGGAAGTAGCTATGAAAGAAATCCCCACAGCTGTCACTGCAGTGAAGAAACCAGAAACATGGGCCATGCATTATCTGCTGTGGCATTGGTTACATAGTTGAAGAATGTGCACAATGAAGTCATGTTGCTGATTTTCATTCAATAACATATGATGACAAGATAACCTCCTCCCCCTCTCTCACACACATACATACACATCTAGTGAAACTAGGGTTGGGTGAGAAATTTGCTGAGTTGACCTTTCAGCGTAGAAACTGCCAGGTTTGGCTGGGAGGGACTGGGGTGACTGTCAATCTATCCAGCACTAATCAATTGTTCCCTTCTGCCTCTGATTTCAAAGAGAGCCCCATCTCTCTGCTCAGTGCTTTTTCCTCTCCAGAGTCTGTTGAAGTCTGTTGTTGAAAGCAGTCATGTTTGTCACTTTGGTGTTTGATCTGTTCAATTACAAGTAATGAAACCTTTTATTCTTCCTCCTGTGAACAATACCTGTGAATCCCTTCACTTCTGCTCCAGAGCTAGAGGAAT
The DNA here is from genome assembly GCA_037013535.1 of Intellagama lesueurii. NCBI lineage: Eukaryota > Metazoa > Chordata > Lepidosauria > Squamata > Agamidae > Intellagama > Intellagama lesueurii. Next base: position 107,938,293 of record JBAJHW010000002.1, on the reverse strand, counting down.
TTAATCAAAGAACCGCCCAGAGTAGACCCTTGGTCTAGATGGGTGGGATAAAAATCTAATAAATAAATAAATAAATAAATAAAAAACCTAAAACCTGCAAGAAAAATTACCACAAAAACTGCATAGTACCAGCTCCGCCTATCTCACAAAATCTCATATCAAAACCTACATTCTCCATGGCACTTTGGCTTAACTCGTTAGTATTCATCCCCAGGTGAAATAATGGCCACAACATGTGTAATTTTAATGCTGAGTTTGCTGTGTCCTGTATTTGGGGGCAGATCTGAGAAAAGTTAATTTTTGGACTGTAACTCCTAGAATCCCCAAGCCAGCATAGTCAGTAGTTGGGGAAATGTAGAAAATATAGTCCACTGACGTAATTTTTCCCAAGCTCCAATTTTCTTGCACTTGTAAAACCTTCTCTATCAGATTGAACTTGGAGTGTGATCAGACAGCACTTTGTCCCGTGGTTTGGACTATTATGGGAAAGGGCTAGTTCACTCCATTTCCCAGCAACCACATGATGTTCAGGCAATCATGAACCAGCCAACCCTTATCCATGTCTACCTGCACCTTTTGGGGTCCTTGGCAAGAGGTACTGTTTTTTAGTGCAGGTAGGATTGCTCTGCTTTGGTCCAGCATGTGCGATAACCAGTATCAAACCAAAGCTGATTGCTTAAGCTGTCATTTAGTTGAGTCACGTTCTCCCACTGGCCACCCCCACTGCCCCCCATGGACAGAAGAGGATGTGAAGCCAGCTCTTCACTTCAGTGGCAAGATGGTTAAGTGATATTCCACTTAATGTTTTTTTAATGCAGTTTCCCCCCACTGAGACAGGAGGGAACACAGAGGGGAATCATGTTGTGCTTGCTATGCAAAAGATGTAACTTTTGAGGGCAAACGGCCTCAAGTTAAGAAATCTCCATAGCCATAATCTGCTGCATATGGAGTTGTGCAATGATGTTTATCAAGATTTGTGTAGAAAAAGTTACACCTTTTGCATAGCAACTCAACATGATTTCGCCCAACAGATGGACTTACACACTGGTGATCAGCATCCATCACAAAGTTACTTGTCCTTTTTCTCAGAGCAGGGCTGGACACAGAATCAATTGGCTGGCCTGGTATCCATAACAGAGTTTACACTTTGCTCTTTTCAGGGCTGCTTTTAATGCAGAAGCCAAGTTCATTTTAAGTGCTCCACAGAAACATTCAAGCAAAAGGGAAGCAGCAGAAAGTCTCACAGCTGTGCCCTAAATCTATGTTATCTGGATTTGTTGCTCTTCCTCTCACACCTTTGTCTCATGCAAATGTGCCTTGTAAGCTACTGCTGTGTTCTGAGGCAGAAGAAGATAATGTGAATGAAAATCCATTATGTTTCAAACAGATGTTACAGTCTCTTCCCAGGTCATATTTCTTCAAAATGCAGGTAGCAGAGCACAGGTTTTAATGGGGGTTCCTTTCATCTCTATGTCACAAATTCTTTGCACGTGGAAAGCTAGTATCTCGGGAAGAAGGCTCAGCAGGAACTAAGTCCAAACCTCTGAATTTATTTGGGTCTTCTTGTGTCATTTTCCTGAAGGAGACTTGTTACATCCACCAGTTGTCTCACCTACTTATAATAGTGGTGATGACAATTTTGTAAATAATATTTGTTTTACACTCACAATACTCATTGTGCACCCTTAGCCTCAAATTCTTCTTTTGTAAGTTGGCAATAACAATACCAGCATCCATCACCCAAAGCCCTGATGTACATTCAAGAGTTCTGTAATCATATACTCATCCTTGATGAAGAGCAGTCCATTACTCCTCAAAACATCACTGCCTCCCCCTCCCTCTATGTCAATCTGGCTGCCTACCAGGGACTGGCGGGGTGGTGGTGGTGGTGGTCAGAACTTCTTCGGTATGACAAATGGAAGCATTGTGCAGTCATGTACAGTTCTGAAGGAACACTGCAACAATACATGTGCGCCAAAGAGATCCCTAAAGGTGCTCTGTTTCAGACTGATTTCTAAAGAAGTTCATATTTAGTGGTCTAAATGTGATCTGAATGGTTATAGAGTGAGCAGAGCGTCTACCCATACCTTGCTAGCCTACATTGTGTGATTTCCCAATATAGACAAGTAGTACTGTACAAAAGAAGTATAAAAGCTACATGTTTTCATGTATTTCAGTAGGTCTAACACCTGCTTGTGACATTTCTTATTCCTGGGGTTCATGTTCTGTTGGAAGATCAAAAATGAATAGTAGTTAGTTACAAATAGCTAATCACTTCCAATTCATTTTTATCCACTTTACCTTCCAACTGTATCTAAAAAAGGGATAACTTCACTCCTTTTTCCATATAACTATTACTTTAATAGTTATAAGATGTTACTAAATGGAGGAGGAGAAATATCACATGGTTTAAAGCTCCAGGAAGCCAGATTTAGACTGAATATCAGGAAAAACATCTTAACAGAGCAGTATGACAATGGAACCAATGACCTTGGGTGGTGGTGAGCGCTTGAGTGCTGGAGGCATTCAAGAGAAAATTCAACAACCATCTGTCAGATCTGCTTTGATTTGGATTCCTGCGTTGAGCAGGCGGTTGGGCTTGATGGCCTCATAGGCCCCTTCCAATTCAATTATTCTATGATTCTATGTTCTGGATCATGCTGGGCTTAGAGGTGCTGCCAGGTGCTCTGGTCTGAATGCTGAAGTGACAACAAGGCAGATGCAAGGAAGCTGTGTTTCGTACCATAGGCTAGTATTCTTTTTTTAAAATAACAACTAAAGGTACTGCATTTTTTCATGTATAAGACACCCCTATGTATATGACACCCCCCCCCACTTTTCTAACCCAAAATTTCTTTCTTCACAAGAAAGTGGAGGGAGAAAGCAGGAATCATCAAAGCACTTGCGAAGAAAGTGGAGGGGGAAAGCAGGGATCAAAGTGTTTTGATCCCTCCCCCCTCCTTACTTCCGTGTATAAGACGACCCTCAATTTTTAATCGAAAGATTTTAGACAAAAGTATCATCTTATACACGGAAAAATATGGTAATTATTGTAGTTATTTTGGAGAAGAAATAGGTAATTAGTAATTATATAGTTATTTGTACAATAATAATAGTTCCAAATGACCTTTAGGGGTGGGGCTTGGAACTAAAATGGCGTTGGCAACCAATCCTTCCAAAAACAACTTCCCAAACTCTTTGGGAGACAGAGGTCATGCTCAAAACATTCTGTGCTCTCTCCACCTCAAAACAATAATCCATTTGTTATCTGTCCTTGTTGTTTCTGTAGCTTCATTCTGATTGCTACCGTTTTGAATATTCAGTCTGCATGGAAGTTAGATCCCTGATTAGCAACAACAGCCCTTCTTAAAATTGCTTTTCAAAGCATCACCAACATATTTCCATTTTAAACTCACAGGGAGCTCACTACCTGGAGCAAAAAGAGGTGGGCAGATGCGCATGCAAGATGCCACAGTCTGCTCAGGCTCATTCATGCATATGCAAATAGATAATCACATACAAATATGGCTAATTCCTTACTACAGTTGCCTTCCCAGCTGTGTAAGGCAAAAATGGAGCTGAGCTCACACATATTGATAAATAGCTCTGTGCTGTTTGAACAGGAGGTCTCAGTCAATTTTGAATCAACATTGGCGAACTACCAACACATACAGCAGAAAACACCAAAGGGAGAATCCAAAGACTAATTTCTTTTCTTTTTTTAAAATATTGTTTATTTAATATAAAAACTAAAATACAAATTAAATAGTAACTACATACAATGTACATTGGACTTTCCACACCCATACCACCTTCACCCTTGGGACTAGGTGACCAATAATATCAGTTTGTACCCCTTTTCACCCCATTCCTCTCCAAAAATACATGGATTCTTTTGCTGGCATATAGTCTTTCCCCTTCGAAAAGATATGCGCTAAGTATGAATTCCATACATCTTTGAAATCATTAGACTTTATCATTCCTCTTATATTCATTTCACATGTTAACTTATCATTAATTGCTAAGCACCACATTTCTTTATACCAATCTTGAAGATTAATTTGTTTGTCGCTTTTCCAATTCTTTGCAAATATTAGTCTTGCAACTGTAACCATTAAAATAACTAACTCTTTCTGATTTTTTTTAGATGGTCATTCTTAATTATATTTAGGAGGGCAATAATTGGTGGTATCTGGATATCATATCCAATAATTACTTTAATTTCCTTAAAAACCAGTGCCCATTCTTTCTTTCTTTATTTCACATGTCCACCACATATGCATATAGGTCCCTTTTTTCTTTTTGCATCTCCAGCATTGAGATGGTATATTTTCATTTATTATATTCAGTCTTGCTGGAGTAAAGCACCATCTCTATGCTACCTTATAACAATTTTCTTTTACCCTTATAGACATACTTCATTATTCTTTGTGACCATATCTTGTTCCAATCCTCTCCTTTAATCTCTTCCTCAAAGTTCTCCTGCCATTGGTTTTTCATCATCACTTGTTCGAATCCGGAATGTACTAAAATCTTATAATTTACACTAACTGTTTCCTTTATTTTGTTTCCTTCTTCTTGATCTTGTCTTTGTTCGATAATTTCCTCAAATTTTGTCAATTTTATATCTATAATTATTCCAACACTCTATCATATTCATCAGAAAGGGATTAGTTATTCTCTTAATTTCTTCTGCAATTTTTTCTTTAAAAAAGAAGCCCTCCATTCTGTCAGGGTATTCTGACATTTCCATTTCCCTCCATATTAGGTTTCTATTGTGTACTATAATATCTGATATATATCTAAGCTGATTTGCGATGTAATATAATTTAATATTAGGTGGTCCAAGCCCTCCTTCTTTTTGTGGAATATACCATAGCCTCTTATTGATCCTTATTCGCTTATTTCCATTGCAATAATTATTTATCAACTTCTACCAAACTTTCAAATATATTTCTCCAATCTTTATTGGGAGCATCCAAAATACAAAGTTAAGTTTAGGGATAATCTTCATTTTACATAATGCTATTCTACCAAACCATGACAATTTAAATTTTTGATACTGATTTATCTGTTCATTAATTTCTTTCTTCAATTTATCCATTTTTAATTTAATTATTTCTTGTAAATTTCATGTAATATAAATTCCTAAGTATTTAATTACACTCTCTATTTTTCTTTTAAATTCTTTTTTCAATTCCCTCTTATCTACTTCAGAATGATTTAATAAAATAGATTTGAATTTGTCCCAATTCACTTTCAAACTGGTTATACATTTAAATCTGTTCTGATTTTCTGCAATGTATCTTTTGGATTTTTAATTATTAATAATGTATCATCTGCAAAGAGATTTATTTTATCCTTCTCTCTGGTGTCTACGCCTTTTTAAAAATTTTTATTTATTTATTTCAAGGGTAAGGGGAAATAGCTCGGGATATATCATGCTATACATTATCACATATTATTTGTACTTAAACATATCATGACATTAAAGACTTTTGTGTCTGTTAGTTGCCTGTATAATTCCAACTAGAGTTATTTGACTATTTTGTATTAAAATTATCACATTTGGCTTTCAGGTTATAAAACGGATCCAGTTATCTATAGGGTCCCATTTTTCAGTTGCTTCTTGGATTGAATTGTCTTTCAAAGCTTCTGTTAATATGTCCATCTCCACCACTTCCATAATCTTTTCCACAAGTTCTTCATGATTTGGTATTTCGGTTTTCTTCCATTTCCATGCATATAGTATTCTGGCTGCAGTTATTATATGTATTACCAAATGGCTCTCTCTACTATCCAAACTCTCTGGCAACATATTTAATAAGAATAATTCTGGTTTAAATAGTATATTACGTAGGGCCCTAAACAGTGTTTAGAAATACTCACCATTGTTAAACAGGAATGTAGAATTGCTTCTCTACATGTCCACCACATATGATACAAGGTTCCCTCTTGTAATTTACATTTCCAACATACATTTGATGTACCTTTATACATTTTTGACAACTTATCTGGTGTCATGTACCATCTGTAGAACATTTTGTATATATTTTCTTTAAAGTTTTGTAATTTTTATATTAATTTTCCATATTTTTCCCCAGTCATCAATATCAATATTATGCCCTATATTTTGCGGCCATTTGGTCATACAGTCTTTTACCACTTCATCTTCCATCTTAATTTCTAATAACAATTCATACATTTAAAAAATCAATTTGTCATCTGTTTCTAATAGTATTTTATCCAGGGATATTTGGTCTTCATAAAAACCCTCCTTTTTATCTTTTACATATCTAGATTCCAGTTGTATTCTAGTCCACCAATCTATATATATATCTTGTTCTTCTAACTCGTCTTTTGTTTTTAATTCATAATTTCCTTTTAGTAATTCTTTATATCTGAGCAGTCTGTTTACGGACATAAGGTTGGATTGTGTAAAAGCTTCTAATGGAGATATGCACTCTGGCATCTTTCTGTATATCTGATATCATATCTTGTCCCAGGACCAAGAGGTGTCTACGCCTTTAATTGAACTATTGTTTCTGATTACTTGTGCCAGCACTTCTATTACCAATGTAAATAGAATTGGAGATAAGGGGCAGCCCTGTCTCATTCCTCGGCCTAGGAATATGATTCTGTCATACCATCATTTATTATTATTCTTGCAGAGTTTTGTGAATATAGTTGGATTTTTTGTCTAAACTGGGTGCCAAATCCTACCTGTTCAATCAAGATTTTTAATGCATCTCATTCAACTGAATCAAAGGCTTTAAAGATATCTAGGGATACCACTCCTGCCTTACATTTTGATTCTTTTGCCAAGTGCATTAGATTAAGCACCTTTCTAATTGTGTCTGACATCTGTTTACCTTGTATGAATCTGTTTTGATCTTTCTTAATATAATTCCCTATGCAATTGTTTAATCTTGCTGCCAAAATTGCCGTGAATATTTTAGCATCTTGATTTATCAGTGAGATCGACCTGTAAGATTCCATATTTATAGGGCTTTTACCTGGTTTTAAAATTAAAACTCTTAATGATTCCTTCCAGAACTGGGGAATTTCTGCTCCATTTAATATACCATTGTATAAATCCTTTAATTTTGAGATAATTTTTTTGGGAAGGTTTTATAATATTCAGGGCCTTATCTGTCTATGCCAGGTGTCTTCCCTGCCTTTAACTTATTTATAATAACTCCTATCTCTTCCTCTGTAATTGTTCTCTCCATTATTTCTCTATCCTCATCTGTTAATACTTTCTTAAAATTCTTTTTCATATATTCGTCAATCTTTTCTATAGAAGGATTCTTACTTGTATATAGGTCTTTATAAATTTTTTGAAAAGCTTCTATTTTTTCTTTCATTTTATTGCATCTATCCCTATTCTGGCTTTTTATAACTCCTATATTACTCTTACTTTTTTTGGGGGGGGTGCTTTAGCCAGAAGCTTTGAATTTTTATTACTAAATTCAAAATAATCCCTATTTAAATATTTTATGTCCCTCTGAACCTTTTCCATATTAATCTCTTCTAGTTCCTTCCTTTTAGCTTGTAGTTCCACCCTTATTTTCTCTAGTTATTATAGCTTCTTTTTCTGACTTCTCAATATTATCTTCTAGTTCCTGAATTCTTTTCTTTTGATGAGTCTTAAACATATGTGCCACTTTTATGGGATAACCTCTGGCCACAGACTTCATGGCATCCCAAATTATCTTAGCCTATCCACCTCCTTTCATATTTATTTCCCAAGTCTCTTCTAAGTTCTTTTGGCACCCTTCTATAACATTTTGATATCGATAAACATTTGTGTCTATCTTCCATATACAGTGGAACCTCTACTTACGAACATCCCTAGCTACGAACGATCCAACTTACGAACAGCTCCGTTCGCTAAATTTTGCCTCTACTTGCGAACGGAGCTCCAATTTATGAACCGAAAAAAAAAACTCTCCTGCCCTTTTTTTACCCTTAGGTCATCTTAGGTTAAAAAAAAAAGTTTCTCCCCCTAGTGGTAGAGGACGGATTAACCGGCTTTGCATTAGTTCCTATGGGAACTAATGCCTCTACTTGCGAACGGCGCCTCTAGATAAGAACGAAAAACAGCCAGAACGGATTAAATGGTTTTCAATGCATTCCTATGGGAAATTTTGCCTCTACTTACGAATGTTTCAACTTAAGAACAGCATTCCAATACGGATTAAGTTCGTAAGTAGAGGTTCCACTGTATACGCTTCTTTATGACCACAGTTTACTGACAATTCCATGTTTACCCTGGCATGATCAGAAATTTGAATGACATCAATACTTGTATTATTTACCCTTGATAACAATTCTTTGGATATTAATATATAATTTATTCTTGTATAGGTTTTATGCACTGATGAGTAATAGGAGTATCTTCTTTCATCCCCTTTTAATTCTCTCCACATGTCTTAGACTTAATGTTTGTGATTAAATTGTATAATATAGTACTTTTGTTTATCCACTTTTTGTACTTTTGACTTGTCTTTTAGAACGTCCATAGTCATATTAAAATCTCCTGCTAGCACAACAAACCCTTTCCTTACTTAATATATTTATGAAAAATTCATCCTGTTTCTCATTCAAAGACTAATTTCTAATCAGCCCCAATGTAGAGCTGCAACCTTTATTTCTGTTTTTCTTTGTAACCAGACATCTGCATCCCACAGCTATTTGGCTGTTTGTAGGCGGGGCCTGAGAACTTTTCTTTTATTAAACTTTTCCCACTCTTCTGCACCCTTTGGAGTTCCTCCATCTGTGCTGATACCACAAAGGCAATGGCATGGACTACCTGAACCTCAGAAAAAGAAGGAACAATTGAAGGCGATAAAAGCTTCAGAGTCCTCTTGAGAATAGCTTTAGAGGTCTGCTTGACAAGCACCCAGACGTTTTTCTCATGTGTGGCTCCCAAACTGTGGAATGCCTTCCTTGCAGAGTTGTGATCAGTTTCCATTCTCACTACTTTTAGGAAGGTTGTGAAAATAACCCCTTTTTAAATTAGCTTATGATATTAAGTTATTGTGATTATTTAACTGTTTGTAGACCTAATGGATTTAAATATTTTTTGTGGGTTGTGTTGGTTTTATTTGGTTTTAATGATATTATGCTTGACTTCATTTTTACTTGCTTTTATTATGTTCTATGACTATTGTGAAGCTGACCGGATAGCTTAGTGAGTTAGGAATCTGGCTATGGAGCCAGAGGTTGGGAGTTCGATTCCCCACTATGGTTCCTGCCAGTAGAACAAACCTGTGTGGCCTTGGACAAGCTGCACAGTCTCAGAATGGCCCCAGAAGAAGGGAATGGTAAACCACTTCTGAGTTCTCTATACCTAGAAAACATTAGAAAGAGTCGCCATAAGTAGTCAGGATTGACTTGATTTATTATTATTATTATTATTATTATTATTATTATTATTATTATTATTATTATTATTATTATTATTATTATTATTATTATTATTATTAAACATCAGGCACAGTAAATCAAAACTATAAAAACATTGACTGGTATTATATAACAGATACAAGTTTTAAACAAAATCCTAAGTATCTGTTAAATATCAGCACAGTATGTATGCTGTTCCTAATATTGCTGGTTTTTTAAAGCTCTGATGGTGTTATTTCTGAGATCTGCATCTGCTTATAGTAAGGTGTGAAATTTCTTGACATTGTTCCCAAAGCCCCAATGACTACGGGGACCACGGAAGTGTGTTTCATCCACAAGCGAGATGTTGCGATTGCCAGGTCTCTGTACTTTTTTTTTTATATTGAGCCTTTGTTTCTGTTGTTTTCAAAATATTCTCCATTTTCATTGCCTTAAGTAATTTTTCTCTGCTTGTACTGATATAATCATTTAGGCTTCTTTTTTCCTCCTCTAGTACCTGGTGTATTCGCAATAATCCACGGCCTTCGATTTTTCGTGGTAAATACAACCTGTCCACACCACTTTTTGGATGTAGTGCATGATGCATATTCATTAGTTTCCGTGTTTTTTGATCCAATTCTTCTAATTTGTTTTGAGTCCAATCTATTATTCCAGCTAGGTATCTGATTACTGGAACTGCCCATGCGTTTATGGCTTTGATTGTATTTCCACCATTTAATTTTGATTTTAAGAATTTCCGCAGTCTTTTGATATATTCCATTTCTGTCAGTTCTTTAACTTTTGTGTGCACAATGTTATCTGCTTCTAGTATTCTGAAGAATTTATAATTTTCATCACTTAATAGTGATTTTATAATATTGCCATTGTAAAACTCTATTCCATCTATTTTTTGGATCTTGCCACAGTATGTAGACAGAACTGCACATTTGTCAATTCCAGATTACTACTGCTGCTGCTGCTGATGTCAGCCACCTTGATAAGTGCTGAGCAATGAAAAGGTGGGGTAGAAATGCAAATAATAGCAACCACCACCTCTAAGCAGATGATCAATTCAAGAAAGAAAAGGTATAAGCATTACTTCCTTTTCCATTACATTACAAACCAAATGGATTTTACAAAATTAAGTATTCTTCACCTACAACTAGCGAATGCATTTGTTTCATCATGGATTAATTTGCTGAAAGGCAGATGATTAATTAACTTAAATATATTTATTTCAGTAGGCAACCCTCATTATAATTCATCATGTTTTTCAGCCCAGGCTTCAGCACTGGGCTGAAAACAACAGAATAAAATGTAAAAGGGATAAGGGCAAAGTTCTACATCTAGGGGGAAAAAACTCCAAACACACAGTTACAAGATGGGGGAATAGTTCGCTCAGGAATACTAAAAGCATGAAGGATCTTCCAATTGCTGTAGATCACCAGCCGAATATGAGCTAATAGTATGATGTAGCTGCAAAGAAGGCAAATGGTATTTTAGACTGCATTAACAGAAAAGTCCCCGAATCCCATGAAATACTAATTCCCTTCTATTCAGCACTGGTTAGGCCTCACCTGGAGTACTGTGTCCAATTCTGGACACCACACTTTTAAAAGGATGACGACAAACTGGAACAAGTTCAGAGGAGGCAACAAGGCTGATCAGCCCTCTGAGGAAAGACTGAAAGAACTGGGCATGTTTAGCCTTGGTAAAAGAAGATAGAGGGGTGATATGATAACACTCCCCTTCACGGATTGCTGCCTTGTCGTGGCGAAGGGGCTTGAGTAATTCAGAGAAGCTATGGGCTATGCCGTGCAGGGACACCCAAGACGGACAGGTCATAGTGGAGAGTTCTGACTAAACGCGATCCACCTGGAGCAGGAACTGGCAAGCCACTCCAGTAACTTTGCCAAGAAAACCCCATGAACAGAAACAAAAGGCTAAAAGATATGACGCTGGAAGATGGGCCCCTCAGGTCGGAAGGCGTCCAACATGCTACTGAGGAAGAGCGGAGGACAAGTACAAGTAGCTCCAGAGCTAATGAAGTGGTTGGGCCAAAGCCGAAAGGACGCTCAGCTGTGGACGCGCCTGGAAGTGAAAGGAAAGTCCGATGCTGCAAAGAAGAATACTGCATAGGAACCTGGAATGTAAGATCTATGAACCTTGGTAAGTTGGATGTGGTCAAACAGGAGATGGCAAGAATAAACATTGACATCCTGGGCGTCAGTGAACTAAAATGGACGGGAATGGGCGAATTCAATTCAGATGATTACCATATCTACTATTGTGGGCAAGAATCCCGTAGAAGAAATGGAGTAGCCCTCATAGTCAACAAAAGAGTGGGGAAAGCTGTACTGGGATACAATCTCAAAAATGATAGAATGATTTCAATACAAATCCAAGGCAGACCTTTCAACATCACAGTAATCCAAGTTTATGCACCAACCACCGATGCTGAAGAGGCTGAAATTGACCAATTCTATGAAGACCGACAACACCTTCTAGAACTGACACCAAAGAAAGATGTTCTTCTCATTATAGGGGACTGGAATGCTAAAGTAGGGAGTCAAGAGATAAAAGGAACAACAGGTAAGTTTGGCCTTGGAGTTCAGAACGAAGCAGGGCAAAGGCTAATAGAGTTCTGTCAAGAGAACAAGCTGGTCATCACAAACACTCTTTTCCAACAACACAAGAGGCGACTCTACACATGGACATCACCAAATGGGCAATACCGAAATCAGATTGATTATATTCTCTGCAGCCAAAGATGAAGAAGCTCTATACAGTCAGCAAAAACAAGACCTGGAGCTGATTGTGGCTCTGACCATCAGCTTCTTATAGCAAAATTCAAGCTTAAACTGAAGAAAGTAGGAAAAACCACTGGGCTAGCCAGGTATAATCTAAACCAAATCCCTTATGAGTACACAGTGGAAGTGAAGAACAGATTTAAGGAACTCGATTTGGTGGACAGAGTGCCTGAAGAACTATGGATGGAGGCTCGTAACATTGTACAGGAGGCAGCAACGAAAACCATCCCAAAGAAAAGGAAATGCAAGAAAGCAAAGTGGCTGTCCAACGAGGCCTTACAAATAGCAGAGAAGAGAAGGGAAACAAAATGCAAGGGAGATAGGGAAAGTTACAGAAAATTGAATGCGGACTTCCAAAGAATAGCAAGGAGAGACAAGAGGGCCTTCTTAAATGAACAGTGCAAAGATATAGAGGAAAACAATAGAAAGGGAAAAACCAGAGATCTGTTCAAGAAAATTGGAGCCATTAAAGGAACATTTTGTGCAAAGATGGACATGATAAAGGACAAAAATGGTAGGGACCTTACAGAAGCAGAAGACATCAAGAAGAGGTGGCAAGAATACACAGAGGAATTATACCAGAAAGATCTGGATGTCCCGGACAACCCAGATAGTGTGGTTGCTGACCTTGAGCCAGACATCCTGGAGAGCGAAGTCAAGTGGGCCTTAGAAAGCATGGCTAACAACAAGGCCAGTGGAGGTGATGGCATTCCAGTGGAACTATTTAAAATCTTAAAAGATGATGCTGTTAAGGTGCTACACTCAATATGCCAGCAAGTTTGGAAAACTCAGCAGTGGCCAGAGGATTGGAAAAGATCAGTCTACATCCCAATCCCAAAGAAGGGAAGTGCTAAAGAATGCTCCAACTACCGTACAATTGCACTCATTTCACACGCTAGCAAGGTTATGCTCAAAATCCTACAAGGTAGGCTTCAGCAGTATGTGGACCGAGAACTCCCAGAAGTACAAGCTGGATTTCGAAGGGGCAGAGGAACTCGAGACCAAATTGCTAACATGCGCTGGATTATGGAGAAAGCCAGAGAGTTCCAGAAAAACATCTACTTCTGCTTCATTGACTACGCAAAAGCCTTCGACTGTGTGGACCACAGCAAACTATGGCAAGTTCTTAAAGAAATGGGAGTGTCTGACCACCTTATCTATCTCCTGAGAAATCTATATGTGGGACAGGAAGCAACAGTTAGAACTGGATATGGAACAACTGATTGGTTCAAAATTGGGAAAGGAGTACGACAAGGCTGTATATTGTCCCCCTGCTTATTTAACTTATATGCAGAATACATCATGCAAAAGGCTGGACTGAATGAATCCCAAGCCGGAATTAAGATCGCCGGAAGAAATATTAACAACCTCAGATATGCAGATGATACCACTCTGATGGCAGAAAGTGAGGAGGAATTAAAGAACCTCTTAATGAGAGTGAAAGAGGAGAGCGCAAAAAATGGTCTGAAGCTGAACATCAAAAAAACTAAGATCATGGCCACGGGCCCCATCACCTCCTGGCAAATAGAAGGGGAAGATATGGAGGCAGTGACAGAGTTTACCTTCCTGGGCTCCACGATCACTGCAGATGGTGACAGCAGCCACGAAATTAAAAGACGCCTGCTTCTTGGGAGGAAAGCGATGAGAAACTTAGACAGCATCTTAAAAAGCAGAGACATCACCTTGCCGACAAAGGTCCGCATAGTCAAAGCTATGGTTTTTCCAGTAGTGATGTATGGAAGTGAGAGCTGGACCATAAAGAAGGCTGACCGCCGAAGAATTGATGCTTTTGAATTGTGGTGCTGGAGGAGACTCTTGAGAGTCCCCTGGACTGCAAGGAGAACAAACCTATCCATTTTGAAGGAAATCAACCCTGAGTGTTCACTGGAAGGACAGATCCTGAAGCTGAGGCTCCAATACTTTGGCCATCTCATGAGAAGAGAAGACTCCCTGGAAAAGACCCTGATGTTGGGCAAGTGTGAAGGCAAGAGGAGAAGGGGACGACAGAGGATGAGATGGTTGGACAGTGTCATCGAAGCAACCAACATGAATTTGACCCAACTTCGGGAGGCAGTGGAAGACAGGAGGGCCTGGCGTGCTCTGGTCCATGGGGTCACGAAGAGTCGGACACGACTAAACGACTAAACAACAACAAATGATAACACTTTTCAAATATTTGAAATCTTGTCAGACAGAGGAGGGGCAGGATCTGTTCTCAATCATCTCGGAGTGCAGGACATGTAATAATGGGCTCAAGTTACAAGAAGCCAGATTTCGGTTGACTATCAGGAAAAACTTCCTCACTGTTAGAGCAATATACGAATGGAACCAATTACCTCAGGAGGTGGTGAGTGTGCCAACGTTGGAGGCATTCAAAAGAAAATTAGACAACCATCTGTCAAATATACTTTGATTTGAATTCCGACATTGAGCAGGGGTTGGACTCTATGACCTTATAGGCCCTTTCCAACTCCATTATTCTATGACTATAAAAAATTACTATCTGAGAAAATCATTCAGATTTTCTAAGGCGGTACTAAATCCTTACTTTCCTTAATGTGTTCATAAAGAAAGAATTTCTCACATATAGTATTTCACAACATTCATTTCCCACACTAAATGGAAACTAGTTTCCATGAAACTCTGGACAGTTTTTTTTATCATAGGACTCCAGGCTTCATTTGGTTCCTCTGGAAGCAGTCTCAGATGACTAACATTTTCTGAACTTCTGGTTCAATGAATCTGTTCTAGTTGGTACTAAAAACTGAATGTAAGCCTTAGTAACCTGGCCATTTTTCTACTATCAATCTTTTTTCTATGGATCAATAATCTCACCAAATTAGCATATCCTGCATGGAAATCTTATTTTAATGACATTTGTTGACCACAATCTAGGACTGCAGGATTACATCAGCTCTTTAATCTTCTCTTCCAGCTTTTTTGCATTAGCTCCAGTTATTTCAAAAATCTAGGACAAAAGGGGAGGAGATTAAAGACATTAATTGAAGAGCCAGGAATTTCAGAAGAGGGTTCCTCTTAAGTAAGTCTACCCATAAACTGCTCAAACTTCCCTTGACAACGGTTCTCCTTGCCCCCACTTTCGGATATCAGGGAGCTGGTGACGGTGGAGTGGATCTTTTTTGGCTGTGATATCCTACCCCTGGAATGCCTTCCCCAGAGAGGCTCATCCCATTCTGACTTTGAACTTCCTTCAGTGTCACTAAAAGGCTTTAATGTTTTAAGGTTCCAGGTCGATGTCTCCTTGTGCTATTAAGTTATTGTTCTTTCACTGGAAGAACCCCAAGCTGATTGCCCAGGTACAACTGTACACTTAATTTTTTTTTTTTTTTTGTACAGGCAATTATGTCCTTTCCATCCCATTGCCCTTAGTGCTGCTCTTCTCTCATTTTAAAGCTCATTTTTAAAGCAGTATGGTATTGAGGTTTATGGTGACTTAGACTGCCTCTGGATATATCACAACTCAGTGCACATTTGCTATGCCCTTTGCAGTGGGTGCCAGCATAATAACTCTTATTGACTGATTGGTTGATTGTAGCTATTTCAAAAGTGCTAAAGTATTTTTTTCAGTAATATTTTTAAAAATATTGGCCAGAAACCTTTTAGATAGTACACTGGTGTAAGTCAAATGGTGTAAATGGCAGTGGTGAATTGCTACAAAGTAAGACATTGACACTACTATACTTCTGTAGTGCTATAATGGAATATATACCTCTGAAAAATAACGTAAAACAACAGTTTGCATCTTTTGCCATGTTATCAAGTGGTTGAGAGAAGAGATGGTTAACCTTCATGCCCTACAAGGGGAAATTTTAGTCCTGGGGGGCTCACCCAGACAGAGCTTTTGTCCCTCCTTGCTTTGTGCTGGTTGGTGTCACTTAGTGCCACTTAAGAGTCAATCTTACCAGGATTTCTGTCGATCTTAAAACCCCACCTTTCTTCTCTGTTAAGAAATCAACATCTTTTTAAGGAGGAGATTTAAAAAAAAAACTTTCAAGAACCTCAAATAATTTCTTTAAAGCCCTTTAAAACAATCTTATCTGCTGGATCTTATCCCACTTTGCTTTTGTAGATTGGTGTTAAATTGAAAGCTTCTGATGGCAATGGATGGTGTTGCTAATCTGCCTCAAAAATCAGCAAGTTTTTTTAAAGGTCTTATAAAAATCTGGAGGAACCCCTTGAAATTATCTCCATGTCACATGCTGTTTTTGACAAAACCAGAACAGGATGAAGCAGAAGCAATATGCTCTGATTTTCAGCAGGGATACTTGGTAGGTCTTTGGATCTGAGTCCCTAGTGTGAGTCTGAGTCTTTGGTCCCAAGTCCCAAGCCCCAAGTCCGAGTCCCTGTTAAAAACAATTTTTTTTCTTCAGAAAAAAAGGGAGGGGTGGGTGGGTTTCAAGTCAGGAGTCAAGTCCAAATCATTGCGGGGGGAAAAGATCTGAGTTGAGTCCGAGTTGAGTCACTGGTGTGACTGAAGTCCAACTTGACAGGAAGTCCCATGACTTGAGTCCCCATCCCTGCCTTTCAGTATGTTGGTCCCTGTCACGATCCCCACGTGGCCCCTGCTTGTTTTACCAAACTAAGAGCTCACACTACGTGTCTTTCAGCTGCCACCAGTTGATTACATCAACATTGTTTAATATTAATGATCGAGGTCCAGGCAATGTGTCATTTTTAAAAGAACCAAATAGAATTTTTTTATTGTTACAGATAATGATAGTTCAAGCAATGTTGTTAACTCTTAAACAAACATCCTCCTTCATCCACTCTCAACCACCACTCTCCTGCCCAAACTCCCAAATCTCTTCAACTCTCTCTAAACTCTCAATCTCCCTGACTAACCCCCTTCCTCCTGCTGAGTCTCTTATATCTCCTGACTCTGCCCCTCCAGCACGCTCATTGGTCTATGCAGATATCACATTAACATTCATGACCTGGGTGGATGCCACAGTCCCATTTGGGGAAAATTGAAATTTCTTCTATTGTGGAAGGGATGCAGGAATTAATTGCTGAATGTTTCCTGAACAATGATAGGTTCACCTACGCAGTAAGCCACTACTGATGGCCAAACTGCTCCTCATAAAAAGATAGAAGGACATTTTTGATTTGCCATCATCTCTTTTTCCATCTTTTTTTTTAAACCAGAGGAAATCATTTAAAAGGGGGGGGGCTGGAATAGTTGCTTCATGCGTCTTAATTGTGAACGGTCAGAGTCTTCTGTCTGGATCCAGTCTTGATGTGGTCCTACCATAAAATGTGAGCAAACACACCATGACTGAAAGCAGCTTAAACCCTGACTGAATTGCCTCTCTGTGTATATGTGTGTGTAGTGCAAATCTGAGATGCTACACCTATGGCTACATTTTGATGCTGTCTATAGCTTTTCACAATTTTTTCTCCTTGCCCTGTATGATCATCTGATGCGAAGACGTGGTTGCAAGGATGTCAGTTCTCCTCAGCTGAGTGTTTGTGGTCTTTAAAGAAAATGCTTTCTGAAGTTAGCAGTGATTCTGATAAGCGCTATATCACTTCGGAAAAGTTTTAAAAAATTAAAAAGTGGTAAAGAGAAGGAATGGTCCTGGTGGAAACTGCTGATCAGAACCTCATCAGATCACTAGTTGTGAGCAAGTAAATGTTGAACAGAATACTTGCCCAATTTTTTTCTGAACAGGGCAAGTGCCTCTTGACTAACAGAGTTCTCTCGGGCAGCATCTCTGTTAGAAAAGCTCTTAGGATTGGATGGAGTAGTCCCAATGGAAAGGCAGCTTCCTGCCTCTGCCCTTGCCCCTGCTGACTCCTGCAACATTGTCTGGGCAGCTACAGCAATTTCCCCCATGGAGACCAGCAGGGAACCAATATGGAAAACTTTGAATCCAAGCAGGATTTCCCTGCTGTGAAGTCACTCCCTGAAGCAGTGTAATTGCACAGTGTGACAGAGGCTGTATTTCTAGGTGAAGCTGAAACCAGTGTTTCCATTCCCCACGGCCACCATTTGAACATAACATTTCCACCAGATAGAATGCATTTTTCCATTTCCAGTTTTCCATTTAGACCAGCTGTTTTCCACATTCCCGTTAGTAATAGTAATCAAGTTCTGCCATGAAACTGGTTCAAATCTTGCTTCAGTCTTGAACTCAGTGATAGCTCAAAGTGTATTTATTCAGAAATAGGTCCTATTAAGCTCGCTGGGACTTACCCCCAAATGCATATGGGATTTCAGCCTTGGGTAAGCTGTTGTTTCTCAGTTTCAGAGCCAGATCTCAGTTTCACATCTGCAATATGGGAATAATAATGCTGGCCTACCTTCCAGGGCTTTTATTAAAAGACTATCATGTATGTGGAATTAAAAAATAATAATATTCCAAAGCAGAAATTGGGAAACAACTTGTCACTGGTTGTTCTGCATGGGATAGTCCAAAATGTTTGGAGGGCCAGGTGTTCCCCATCCCAATATAAAGTATAAAAGTACTTAATGTGATTACTATACATGAAAAATAAAACAAAATACCAGAGTATGAATCTTAATAAAAAAGAGCGGATTTTTCTGAAGACTACATTTTTTTTATTTTCCCTACCAGCCCTGTAGAAGTGTATCAATGCTCCCCCACCCAAGGCTTCTGTCTTACATACATTGTAGGAATATTTGCACATATATTTCTCTCCCACCTTGGCACAGCTATTAAAAGGAGAATGTGCATTGCTGAGCTTTGAGGACAAACAAGAGTGGAATTTGCAGCAGCAGCATTTAAGGCCCTTTATCAAGAGAACCACAGAGATCCCGCTCAGTATTCAAATAATAGAGGTAGGGATCTTTAATGAAACCCACAAGTCCTAATGGTTTCTAAATCATGGTCCTCTTTAGCCACCTCAGACAACAGATTACATGGGCTGGGACTCGTGTGACCACCCTGAAATTCAAACATTGGGTCTGGAAGTCGTTTGGTTGCTGGGACAAGCGAGGAACATACACAGATGTTAGAATTGCTAACTTTCATTTAGTTAACCCTTCTCAGGAGCTGTAGGGACTGGAGAGGAAGCAGAAGCGAGGACAGAAGGAGTTTGGGGCAGAACCTGGAGGTTAGGGGCAGAGATCCAAACAGAAGCCAGCACACGGGGCTCCAAATACCTTTTCTCCTGTCATGAAGAACTGGAACGTTGGCACAGTGACAATATTGCAGAGGTCAGCCACATCCTGAGAATGAGAAATTGAACAATAACAATTCCAAACAGATAAAAAAAATGTGGAATAGTGGGAGCAGCCCTAACAAACAGGGTGTAAAACACAATAGTGCCTCCCCCACCACACATACACTTCCATTTGTTTTTAAAAGCAAAAGCCAGCCTCTGCCTTAGTTTCATGTGTTCTTCTCCTTCATGGCAAGTGTGGTGGGTTCATTATTGTATTTCAACTCTCGTATAAGAAATGAGAGATGTTTGTACTCCTCTAGTAGCTAAAGAGCATTCTCCACACACTTCATAATTCAGTGGCATAATAATAATAGCTCAGTGACAGATTCTGAAATGCAACTGCTCATAGTAACTGCTGTCATAGCCTTGTACTCAAGAAGAGCAAGGTTGCGTAAAACTAATGGGTTTTTTCAATTGTTCATTCAAGACCAATCCCCTCCCTCAATATTTTGTATTACAACTGGGATACATCAATACCATATATTGTTGCCAGATAAACCTGTTACCCCACACTTGTCTGCTATGAGGATTGCAGCTAAGGTAAGAAAGAAATGAAAGGTCTGAAGTGGTATAAAAAAAATCTTTGCTGGTCAAAAAGTCTAATCCTTTCAACCCTGCAAGTGCTTACTTTAGTATGCTTAGGTATAGCACTAAACATTGTCTTCAGTGCTTTTAAAAATATAAGACATATTCAGGAGTTAAAAAGTCTATCATCTGATAGTAATCTTGGAAAGCAATATAGAACTTATTTGTATTGAAGCAGTGGGCCTGTGATGCTAGATGCTAGAAGCAACCAAGAAGGACTGGCCATCACATTCATATCTGATTTATAAGCTTTCAGAGCAAATTATGCCCTACTGGGTCATTTGAAATAGTATGGCCTATGGTCTACTGTATCCTTGACTCTCGGCCATGCTGGCTGGGGAGGCTCATGGGAGATGGAAACCTGAATATCTGGGAGGATATTCCCATGTTGAGGGAAAGCTGTTTTAGAGGCACCTGGTTGACCACTGTTTGGAAACGAGATCAAACCGTTGGTCTCACCCACAAAAGCAGGTCTTGTCAAGCAAGGTCTATTTTAGGCTTTTCAGCCTTTCTGAATCCAGTGTACTTTAGATTTCTTTAGATATGAATCCAGTGTGATTTGTATCTTAGATACATGTGACTTGGAAGGCTGGCAGTTGTAACCTGACACATCTGGACGTGAAAACTACCATAATAGACACACTTGATGCAATTTGTCCTCTGATGTTAATAGCTTACCTCTGCCAAATCCACATCAACAATGCAGAATAGCACGTTTTCATACCGAACGGCCAGTTCCTTTGGAACAAAATTGAACAGTGCTGTTATTTGGCAGAAACGACTGGCTTGGTCTCATTCAGTAGTGTCAGGGATAATTTTGCACATTGACTTTCTCTTTTCTCTGCTCTCCTCTTTTTAAAGTTAAATCAATACTATATTGGAAAAGAAACATAATAATACCTTAAACTAAATGAGAAAAGGAGTTTCAAGATACTGAAATGGGGATTTTGTTCATGGAGACTCAAATGATCTCTTGATAATGGTAACTTGATAACTTGGAAATATTACTTTCTTGTACTGCAGCTCTTAGAGCCTGTCCACACAACCTATTTATTCCTGTTTAAGAAAAAGTTCCGTTGCCCATTATTTTTGATTTATTTTATATATCCACATGACATTACTGCAAAATGGAATCAGTCCCTCCCTCTTCGCTTCTGATTCTGGATTACTTGGCCTCATGTTGGAAATGGTTTTGTTTTGTTTTTGGTATCTGTGTTTGCTTAGGATGTGTCAGACATGTCTGCTTCTTTGTCCTTGTTCCTATGGGGTTGTCTACAGCTGGGATTTCCCCTCCCTGAGACCAGCTGTGAGGTCAGCTGAAGGAGCTTTCTCTCCAGAGGAAGCAAAGGAGAAAGATGCGGAACCACCCCCATCCCTGCCTTCTTGCCATGACTGAGAAATCTAGTCAATTTCTGGATGAGACAGATTATCTAGATCCATTTCTATCTGGCTTCAGGCCAGACTGGTCCCATCTTTGCTATCCTTCCTCAAGCAGGCATAGACGTTTTTCTTCAGGCAAGCCTTCCCTCAGTAACTAGCTACAGTGTGTGTGTGTGTGTGTGTGTGTGTGTGTATGTGTGTGTGTGTTTGTTTTCATGGATTGTTTTGCATTACTGCTTTGATTGGATTTTTAGTACTACTTATGTTTTCCATTTTTGTATTTTTAATTTCTCAGTGTCTTTTTTAAAAAAAGTATACTTATTTTTCTTAGCTTCAGTATTGCCTTTTAATTATGTAAAGTGCTTCTTTACTCATTGTTCTTCGCTTTAAACATTGTATTTTAATGATGTTAACCACTGTTGTACATTCATTATTTTCAACTTCAATATTGTCTTACAATGTTATAAGCTGCCTTGGGTCCTTTTCAAGGAGAAAGGTGGGGTAAAAATATTTTAAACCAACCGACCACCCACCCATCCAACCACAGAGGTTGGCCAGTGGTTCTAGAATAGGAAGGGAAAGAGGGCATACCCTTCCCAGCCAGTGTTATGGAATCTGACTCTAAAAGGTAGATGTTGGGGTTCTAATGGAAAGGAAATATTTTGCAAACTTGAAGTCTGTTCCATCTTCCCACCACTTGTGTTTTTCTCACTGGTTCTTACGGTTTTTTGTCTTACCAGACAAAATTTGTCAATAAAGAAAATGTGACATAGTTTAATAATGTTTTTCGGTTAGTAGCACTAGAAGCATCCTGAGTCTTAATTTCTTCATGGAACGTTATGTAGACACCGCATTAACCACATTTTAGAGGAAATGTAATGGCTGGCAAAATATTTCTGGTCCAAGTTCAAATTGTTAATAATGAGATTCAAACTCCCAGAAAATGTGGGACTTTGCAACTTGAGGGAGTGCCTATCAGCCTGAACATTAAGATCTGTCTTAATGTTGGCTCTGCTCTATGAGCCACTGTTAGGAGTAGTATACTATGTGGACAGACATAAAAGGGCCTCCTGGAGTGTGGCACCGTTCTTGTGCTGTTTCCTTGGGAAGCTAGGAGAGCTTCCCAAAGAGCTTGTTATTAGAAGCTGAAATCCATTCATCTTTTAGAAATGTGATCCAGGCAGACCTTCATGATTTACTAGTCATACTAAAAATCATAAATGAAGACTGGCCTTACCTCCTGATGACCAGTCATAAAACAAATCAGTTTAATTCATAAACCTCAGAGATGTGAAGAGCGACTGATCTGATGATCAGGTATTCTCAGCGTTTAAGGAATTATCTGTAATAATATCCACAGTATGTCAGTGCAGCAAGAACATCTTCCTCAAGTGAGCACCTCGTGTCCCATTGACTGTGTAGTCAATGGAAAAATGCATTGAATTTAACCATGCCACCTCTGGCACAAACCAGGGTTCCAGCTGTGCCCTCTATTACTTTTCTTCCAACAGACTCACATGAGTACAACAAGCAGCATGCGTGAGCAATGATAGATCTTGTTGCTCTGTGTTCCACAACTCTTCAAAACAAGAGTGGTTAATACCTTTATTGGTCCACTAAAATATTTAAAATAGGTAAGCTTTACCAGCAGTACCTTCTTGAATCAAGATAAATGATCATGGAGAGTGATCCTCCCTAATTATTTAAGAAGGATTGCTCCACCTGAGGATTCCGTCTTCCTCTAAACCAGAGGCTCCCAACCTTGTACGTAATCCAGGTGTTCTTGGCCTGCAATTCCCAGAAGCCTTCAACACCAGCAGTGCTAGCTGAGGTTTCTGGGAGCTGCAGTCCAAAAACACCTGGGTTACACAAGGTTGGGAATCACTGCTCTAAACACTAGGTAATACCCTAATTTTGACATCTGTTGCCTAGTGTGTCAACTAAATTATATCTCCTACTCTTCTGATATGGGATTGTCAAGTCTCTGTGTGTCTCTGCTCCCAACAAACCATAAGTTATACACTTCAGCAGGAGGCAGTGGGGAATATACCAGGTGATTGGCAACCCTTTTTACAGAGGCAGAGAAAGGCAATTGATCCCACATTGCCTTTTGTGAAATCTGATAACTCAAGCTAATGCAATAAGCTTGCAATCTCATTTTAGGACATTATTTTAATGGAGATCTTGATACTGAAACATCTGGAAAGGATGGTTTTTTAAACTATTGTGTTTCTCCCCTCACCTCAGCTCCACAAACGCTGAAATCCCCAGCCTGATGAAGGTCATTGCTAGGTTCAAAAACATGCCTATTTAAAATATGTTAGTGGTCTAATAAAACATTCTGGTGTGTGCTAGGTGCTGTCAAGTCGGAATTGACTTGTAGTGAGTTTAATAGAGCTTTAAAGGTAAGTGTGACATTTAAGGAGTGGTTTTACTGGTGCCACACCGCAGTGTGTGTTTTGGTGGCCAAGCAGGGATTCGAATCCAGGCATTCGAAACTTGAGTCAGGCATTCTATCCACTACACTACACTGGGTCCACCAGGATCAATTTACAGGATGTACGTAAAACACCCAGAGGCCACCAATCTATCTCCTGTCTACTCCTGTCTTGGGGCAGGTCCATTTATCAGGAGAGTCAATGGAGCTCTGAACTCCATTGAACCCGGTCATTCCATTTCTTGTGAAGTCACGAGATACTTTAAACTGAAATAGCAAACTCAATGGAGGGAAGCCCCTAAGTTGTCAGGGAACTTTATTTTAGTAGATGTCTCTTGTGACTCATTGTTCCTTTTATGGTATGTGATTTTAATTCAAACCTTTCATTAACCTTTGCTGACTTAAAACAGTTGCTGAGCAACAAATGAGAAGAGCCGCCTGGGCACCTCCCTCCAGGGAGCCACTTCAAACAATTGTAAGTGTGAAATAAGTGTGTTTGCATGTGCGTGAAAGAGAGATGCAAACAATGTTTAATATTTCATTGCACTTTAATACGTCTCATCCCCAGAAGTAATGTTTCCATAAGATTTTATCGATTGTTATGTCACTGTTTTTCCAGTGACTCAAAGCAGCTGGCATGGCTCCAGTTTATCCTAACAACAGCCCAGATTTGGCCTGTCCACACTGGGAAATCTGGTGTGCCGGGTATGCACTTAAAAGGTTCTTATCTTAACTGTGATCTATTTTAACTCCCACTAGACCAATCCTTCTGTCCACACTGAAGATTGTGCCGTGAGTCCTCTTCTCCCATGGTACAGATTCATACAAAGCAGGGGTTGCCTGGCTTCCTCACAAGTAAGTTTACCCAGTTTGTTTGTGAGTAAAAAGGCAGCAGCCACGACAGTCAAAGACAGCTACGGTGTGAGGGGAGACCATTGGGGTGAAGGTGGGGGGGAGAGAAGGGAGATAAACACCTCCCTTTCCAGCCTTTCTCCTCAACTGAGGCTCTGCTGGGACTGTCCTTCCTCATGGGTTGGAGCCCATGGAGTCAACTTAGCCCCCTTCCCTGCCTTTTCTCAGAGCCATCATTCAGGAGGCTGTGGTGACTTTCCCTTTTTTGTTTGTTAAAAGAGGAAATGGCACACCGAAATGGCAGTCCATCAATCTGTCATGGTCTTAGAATTTCACCTAATTGGTTAGGGAACTATTAAAAATAAAAGAAGATGAAAATAGACAAGGGGGTTTCTCCACCCTCCCTTTTAATACCACGAACCACCGAATACATCACAGGGTTGTCACCTCTGATAACTCTGCCCCCAGTGTCATTTTGGTGAAAATACAGTTGCATGACTGGCCCCAGATCCCCCAGTGAGTGTCATTGACTGAATGGAAATTGATTACAGGTCTCAGATACAGTATATCACAGACACCTTGTTCTCCTGAAAAGCTTTTATAAATTCATTTGCAAAAAACATTATATTTCTCAAAAGTAGCTGACATTTTATCCCAAAATATTATGAATCAGTGAGACCAGTCAAGACATTTTACTTTCTGAAAAAAAGTTCAGGATGACTCTCCTCTCCCTTTCCTTCCACTCACAAAAGCCAGCTGGATTGGCAGTTAAATCTAACTTTGGCTGGGATGATGGGCCAGTATCCTCTCTCCCCTACATCTGAAGGCAGTAGGCTGGCTTAGAGAATGCCAGGGAAGTTGCCTGGCTGGAAACATGGAGTTTTGTCCTCCAACAGAGGAGGACAGCCAGAGGTTGGTGACAGCTGTTCCTACCTCCTTCACAGCACCAAGCAGCTGCTGCCTGTGGCACTCTGCCTAATGGGAGGGCAAAATCCTGTGAGTTGGAAGCCTTGAGCACTAATACTAATTTGAAACCAATGGTCCTTTGACCTCTCCTAAAATCAGAGAAGTTAGCATGTCTCCAAAAGAGCCTTGTGTAAGGATCCAGCAGAAGATGCTAGAACAAGTCTACAAGCTTGTGTAGAGAAGGCTGTGAGTAGCGTCCTACTTTATCAGGCCAAAGGTTCCTGGAGCCCAGAAGTGTGCTTTTTTCAGGGACCACTAGATGCTTCCAGAAAGTCACTCAGCAGGGAATGAAGGAAATACTCTCTCCATCTCTCCCACTGTTGCTTCTCAGCATTGGTGTTTAGTGGCATACTGCCTCTGAAGCTGGAGTCTTCACATACACATCATGACTAATAAGTGCTGATCCAATATTTGCTTTTCGTGAGATGAAAGACAAGATGGTGTCCCTTTCCCTGACAATCTACAAAAGTTGACTGCGGGTTGATCTTGACTTGAGAGCGTCTTTCATCACAGCTAAATCTAATGGACCAGCCTCTAATGAGCAGGCCATGTCAACTTGTCCCCTGCAAAGCGTTCCACATGGCATATATCCCTATCCCAGTCCACACCATCATCTATTGGCTGTGGGGCAGCCATAATATGATGACATCACTCAGCTGAGTAGTACAGTTACTAACAGCAGAGTTAGTCAGCATTGGTAAAATGATTAACACAACAGTGAGGTTATATATTCTTCTTGCCTAGAGGTAGTGCATGAGGCAGGGAAGAGTCAGTCTGACTTACATAAACAAAAGGACGGATCATTTTGCCTGGCCCACACCATTTTGCTGAAAAGTTGACAACAACAAGACGAGGTCCTGCCCTTTTCAAAAACTCTTCAAATTCTTTCTGTTTGGGAAGAAAGAGCACAAGCAGGTACCAGGTAAACCTTTCAATCACACAACAGAGGTGATAAATACAGCCAAACATTTGACCTCTATAATTCTTACAGGATCATTACTTACTTACATCAACAGGATTTCAGGCAAGTTGCAACTAGAGTAGGCCCATTGAATCAGTGGGAATTTGGTGAGTTATCTCCTCTGTAAATGTCATCGATTCAAATAGGCCTACTCTAGTTGTGACTTACTACACTAATCACAAGGATTTCAGCAACTATTTCATTATTCTGCATAGGCCAGATGCTTAATCCATCACAGAACTAATGCATTGTGTTGTTTTCCATTAACGTGATGCATTGTCCATCCTTACGAGGACTAGAAATATACTCATCAGTCCCTCCAGTGGCCTAATCTGATACTATCTAACAAAAATATACAAGCACACAAAACAATATTTCTCTTATCTGGACTAAGAAGGGAATGGCATAGTATCAGAAAAATCCCTGTCAAAATGTCTCTAAAAATGCCTTAAAATGTACTTTGAAAGTGATTAGAAAACACTACTAGTTACACTGAATTAATTTTGTAACACATCATGTTACTTTTGAAGTATAACATAGTTATACACTTGTTATCCCAAAATGTAATTTAGTACAGCTATCTACAATACTTGTAATGAGATCAAGCTCTGCAACTACCACACTATGACCAAAATCATATTGCATAGTTATGCCTGCAGAAGGCAAAGTGCATTATTCACAGTAGCTTCTTACTGTTAACTCATGGAACCCTGATTGAATTTTCCAGGTGCGTACTTACTGACGTGCCCAAAAGCCCACACAGAGATTCATTACTTAGCAGTGTTATACCACTTCAAAGTTATGCCATTTGCCTTCTGCAGGCATGATTACATAATAGGATTTTAGCCAGCTATTTGTAAAGTTACATTCAGTTTTGAATCAGGACTATTCCCATGATCAAGAAGAAGGGCAT
This sequence comes from Intellagama lesueurii, assembly GCA_037013535.1. NCBI lineage: Eukaryota > Metazoa > Chordata > Lepidosauria > Squamata > Agamidae > Intellagama > Intellagama lesueurii. The sequence continues at coordinate 107,910,790 of JBAJHW010000002.1, read as the reverse complement.
GAGATATCAAATAGATGTATAGAGAATGAATATTTGTATGGGGGAAAGTAATGTATTACATGGTTGTTCCTCAGTAAGTTTGTCAAATACACAGATAAATTCAGATTTCAATCTTTGAGATCTCTTCAAACTTTTTTTCTAGGCACCATTTTAAATGCATGAGGAAGGATATGGGAACTTTTAGGAGTAGAGGATCTGGACAAAATAGGATGCAACAGCATCCCAGCTCCAGTCCCCTACAAAACCAAGTGTGCAAATAGCATGTAGAGGAGGAGTAAGTTAATGAGGGAAGGCAAATACAAGTTGGAGTGTAAATCTGAATGGGAAATGAACACAGAAAACCGCCCAGAATAGTGCTTAAAATGAAATCTTACCAAAAAAATCATACCTGCCTATTTTTGCTAGACTTGTTTTGTAAGACATTGTTGCCTTTCTTCACAAAGGGCAAAATAAATATGGACCAGTCTCTAAACTGAGGGTGCCATACAAAGGAGGATTAGAAAATATCAAAGCTGTTATTAGGTGTTCCATTTTCTTTACTGGCCCCATGTACGGCTATTAACTGGATATACTCAGGACCAGCAACTCACACAGATGTTTATCTCCTTCTCTGAAAGAACCTGGCCATCCTTTCCCTCTCTTTCTTCCAACCAATGATTAACACTGTGAGTAAAGTCCTGCAGAGCATAGAAGAGTATGTTTTAGACCATGGGTAGCCATGCTGGCTAGGATCTGTAGTTGAAAAAGGTGTAAGTTGAAAAAGGATTGTAAGTGACAATCCCTTCCACACTGAAGACAAATACAATCTGTCCCCTGTCCAGCTCCCTGATTTTGCTGCTTTCGGGACTGCCTCTTCGCCTCGGCCTGCTGGACAAGGGTCTCTTCAAATTGGGAGAGGCCATGATGCAACGCCTGCCTCCAGGCTGAACGCTCAGATGTCAAGGTTTCCCGTCTGTTGAGGTCCATTCCTAAGGCCTTCAGTTCCCGCTTGCAGATATCCTTGTATCGCAGCTGTGGTCTCTCCCTCTGGGGCGATTTCCCTGCACTAATTCTCCATACAGGAGATCTTTTGGAATCCGACCATCAGCATTTCTCACGACATGCCCAAGCCAACGTAGACGTCACTGTTTCAGTAATGTATACATGCTAAAAATTCCAGCTCGTTCTAGGACTACTCTATTTGGAACTTTGTCCTGCCAGGTGATACCAAAATGCGTCAGAGACAACGCATATGGAACGTGTTCAGCTTCCTCTCCTGCCGTGCACAAAGGGTCCAGGACTCACTGCAGTACAGGAGTGTGCTCAGGACACAGGCTCTATAGACCTGGATCTTGGTATATGCCGTCAGCTTCTTATTAAGCCATACTCTCTTTGTGAGTCTAGAGAACATGGTAGCTGCTTTGCCAATGCGTTTATCCAGCTCGACATCTAGGGAGAGAGTGTCAGAGATCGTTGAGCCAAGGTACACAAAGTCATGAACAACCTCCAATTCTTGCGTGGAGATGGTAATAGAGGGAGGTGAGTCCACGCCCTGGCCCATGACTTGTGTTTTCTTCAGGCTGATTGTTAGTCCAAAGTCTTGGCAGGCCTTGCTAAAACGATTCATGTGTTGTTGGAGGTCTTCAGCAGAGTGGGCAACAACAGCTGCATCATCGGCAAAGAGGAAGTCCCGCATGCATTTCAGCTGGACTTTGGTCTTCGCTCTCAATCTAGAGAGATTAAAGAGCTTTCCATCTGATCTAGTCCGGAGATAGACACCTTCTGTTGCAGTTCCAAAGGCGTGTTTCAGCATGACAGCAAAAAAGATCCCAAACAGGATCGGCGCGAGGACACAGCCTTGTTTTACTCCGCTTCGGATGTCAAAGGGATCTGATGTTGAGCCATCAAAAACCACAGTGCCCTTCATTTCCTCATGAAAGGACCTGATGATGTTAAGGAGTCGAGGTGGACATCCAATCTTGGGAAGTATTTTAAGTATTTTAGAGCTAAATACACTATCAACAATAACAACAAAACTCAGCTCCTTTTGTTTCTTGTTAAAATCTAATCCATTTGGGATGAAGTGCCCCTCCATCCCAGTCCAGAAGTCATCTACACATGTACCACTAATGAGAGTGGGGAGAATCTTTGTTTGTTTGGCTTAGTGGTTGGTGGTTTAAGCAGCTGTGCTTTCTCAGAGCTTGGCAAGTCTTCACTACCCTTTTTGCATAAGCAGAAGGGAAATGGCAAGGTGGAGACAATATGGAGCACTCCACCCCATGATTCCAAGCAGGATTTTGACCAGTATATCTTTCTGTTTAAATTAAAACAATAAATCCATTTAGGAGTTCAGGAAGTGACGGCCATGCAGACACCCATGATGGCAGTCTATATTTGACTCGATGGATCACAGTTGTGCAAGCTTGCTAACAACTTGGCAGGGCCCTAAACAGTGTTTAGAAATACTCACTATTGTTAAACAGGAATGTAGAATTTCTAGGTGCACGATCAACAGCTTTCAAGGTATTAGACAGGACTTCACAAGGTGCATTGCAAATAGCCGAAGAATATAACTCTCTTATAACTCTGAGGGACGTGGTGGCGCTGCGGGTTAAACCGCAGAAGCCTCTGTGCTGCAAGGTCAGAAGACCAGCAGTCGTAAGATCGAATCCATGTGACGGAGTGAGCTCCCGTCGCTTGTCCCAGCTCCTGCAAACCTAGCAGTTCGAAAGCATGTAAAAATGCGAGTAGATAAATAGGTACCACCATGGTGGGAAGGTAACGGCGTTCCATGTCTAGTCGCACTGGCCACGTGACCACGGAAACTGTCTTCAGACAAACACTGGCTCTACGGCTTGGAGACGGGGATGAGCACCGCCCCCTAGAGTCGGACACGACTGGACTAAATGTCAAGGGGAATCTTTACCTTTACCTATAACTCTCTTGCTCCCACCATGAGACCAAGAAACAAAGAAAGAGATTTGTTTACCTGCTACTTCAGCTGGATTTCCAATAATGGCATTTATGGCTTTCAGACAAATGTCAAGTTGGTTCTACAGTAATATGTGTTAAAAGCACTTGCCTTATTGCGTATATTCTGTGGCATGATGGGCGCCTCCATCCTGCTCTCTTGAACCTATTTTCTTCTCTCACTCTTTGCCATCAGAATGTGATTCAGCTCAGATTAGGTTGCCAGGATGCTTTTATGACATAGAAAGACGTGTTGCCTCAAGCCGTCTTAACATAGCCATAATATCAGCTACTAAACAAGAAGTTTGCTCTCAGAGAAGAGACTCATAATTGTCCTCTGTTTGGAAAGAGGGCTCTGCATGTTTCAGAGCAGGCTGGTGCATATCTGTATATCAACCAAAGTATTTCCAAGACTTTCTTTCCACACAGGAAACAAAGCAGAAGTTTCTCATGGGCTGCTCTTGAAGACAAAGGAGTATGAGCAGAACAGAAGGTGGCAACCCTAGGTAGAAGACACAGCTCATTGCCTTTCCTCTTTTGTGCTTCAAATTGCCACACATGATGACTTTTAAACCGAGAAATGGTTCCTTACATCACTAGGGCTGTTGACTGGAAGAGGAAACTGCAGATTACATGAGCCAGAGCATTAACACCACAGCCGGAGTTGTCTTGGCCCTGGAAATCACATGACTCCAGAAAATGCCCAGTTCTCATAGTTATCTTAGTTCACATGTCCCAGAAGCAGTGCTGGAGAATCAGGAGCTAAATTTAAAGAAACGCTGTAGTATATCCAGTATACTAAATGTAAAGGATCAGTATCTTGTCAGGGCTTAGGAAAATACTGCAAAAAAGTGGCAGTCAGTCCATGAGGCAGTGGCCTTGACTCACCAGATAGTTACTATTTCCTCCAGTGTTGCATTTGGACATATTGTTTATAATGGGTGTTCCTAAACAGCGATGCCTTTCAACATGTTTCCTGTCAGATGATATAGAGACAGTCAGCTTTCTCAGAGGATGTATAAAGACAACATGATTCATATTTCAGCACAGCATTTTGTGCTGGCATGAAGCTTTGCCCGCCTAATGTAAAGTTTCCAGATATTTATTTGTCATTATTTTTGGTCCAGATTACACTCAAGAATGGGCAATGAACAAAAGCACAAGTAGCCAATCAGGTCTGAGACTTGTGTTGTACACAGGTTTTTTTTTGAGAAAAAGATTTGAAGGTTAGGTGGTAGGACAAAGAAAATTGAGTTCATATCTAGCTGTCTACAGATAGCTAGATAGTTCCATGAGTAGGAGAATCTGGCCACAGAGCCAGGGGTCAGGAGTTCAATTCCCCACTGTGCTTCCTGGGAGAACAGCCAGCTTGTATGGCCTTGAGCGAGCTATGCAGTCAGAGAGTGCCCCAGGACAAGAGAATGGTAAACCTCTTCTGAGTAATCCAAACCTTAAAAACTATGGAAAGAGTCACCATGATTAGAAACAACTTGAGGGCATGTTGTTGTTGTTGTTGTTGTTGTTGTTGTTAGGTGGCTACATCAGTATATGAGGGTAAATGGAAAACTCTTTGGGCCTGTTTTGTATTCTCCAAAGTACAAGCAGTATATCAATGCACACTAAGATTTTTTTGATTCACTCTTGTAATTTTGCATGCATCACCACACACTTTGAGGCTCAATGACATGCAGCAGGTATGTGCCTTGCCCCCCATCCTGGTCCAAAAAGAAAGCTTCATGTCAGGTGAATTGGTAAGCAAGAGATGAGATGGGAGACGTTGATGTCCACCATCAAGCAGCAGCTGCAACTCTTCTTTCCTCCTGATCCAGTTTGGTAGTAATGATCTACCAGCAAGAAGGAGCTGATGCTATCCATGGAGGAAGACCTTATGCAGCATCATGTGTGGCTGGCCAGGACCACTTTGATTTGGCCAGACATGCTTGAATGGCAGGAGTGGAAAGGAGCAGTGAAACCAAGTACAATGGATCTAGCACAGAGAAAGGTGACAAGGGCAGCAGACAGCATTGTCGTCGAAGGTGATTGTATCTGGATACCTCATTGGGAGGTTGTCCACATGAAAGCTGAACTTGACTAGACTGATGGGGTGCTCCTTTCAGACCTTGGACAGGACACCTGGCTAGCAGATATCAGTGAAGACCTCTTGGAGTGGTTGCAGCAGGAATAGTTTGGTGGGAGGTGGGCAGGGTGAGGGGCTCTTGCCTGCCTCGTGTAGCACTTTGTTGCACATAGGAGCAGATACTAGGTGAGGGAGATGGACAGTGGCCCTATTCCAGGCTAGAGATTCCTGGATGGGGTCATGGAGTGGGGGAAGGGGTTGGAAGGGGCGTGCCCTGTTTGAGAGTGTTGCTGCAGTTCTTCCCCAGGATGTTTGATGGGTACCCAAGTGGTCTTGCATCTAGGTGTTAGACCCAACTTGGTTTTCTGATCCTTGGTTACTCCTCAAAGGTGGCAAGGCATGCATTGGCTGGCAGGCAGGTCACCCAATGGAGGTATCCACTCCTTCCGGCTGCACCAATAATACTCTGCTGAAACCAGTTGAAGCTGTGGCCTGTCATTTATCCCCAATCTGTCTAATAAAATGTTTTGAAGTTAACGTTGGTGTGTTTCTTGGGACCTTTTAATTTGTGACAGAGGACTTTGTAAGAATGGCAACTGTCTATTATATATTGTCCATACTCTGGTTCATAATCAATTTCTGGCTTTGAAAAGCCATTATACTTTGAGGCCATCTGACAAATACTGTGTTTTTCTATTGATTCCAGTTCTAAGGTCAAGAAATAAAAAAACATTTACTGTATCTTTCCATGTATAAGACGTTCCCATGTATAAGACAACCTCTACTTTTCTAATCAAACATTAAGAAATCAACATTTTAAATATGAAACAGAACATGTTTTATTTTTTTAAAGTATTCAAATACTAAAGGCATATTTAGTACAGGTAATTAGGTAATATTTTAAAGATGCATCACTTTCCATTCCGGGCATATCACTTTCTTCAACCTTGGCAGATGCAAGGTGTAGCGTTCTCCTTTAAATGTGGTCATGGCTCAGGTTTAGTTAGAGTGAGTCATGCATATTTATGTTGCTGAGAGGCGGAGCCAAGAGGCAGAGTATAAGAGGCAGAGCCCGAGGGGGAGAATAGATCAGAGTTTTGGAAGGAGTTTGATTAGAGAGTTCAGAGATTTATGTGATTGTGATTAGACTGATGAAAATATAGTAGGAGATCTGAGAAGTGATTGACCAGTGACTGGAAGGGAGAAGGAATAGAACTGAATATTAAAATACTGAAACAAATAAGCCAGTAGGTGCCAGAGGTGTGGGATCCAAAAAGGGTCAAATCGCGACACAAGGTTCCCTCTAAGCTGGGTACATGCACGCGCACCCACACACATCTCTGCCTCCCTCTGCAGAGCTTTCTTTTTCCCTCCAAGATCATGTTCAACCCCTTAGGTTGCAGTCATGACGGAAGCCTACACATGGGGGGGCGGAGCCATGCAAGCACGCAGAGGCGTGTTTGCAGAGACAAGGTATTGGCAGTTTTACTGTGCAACCGTGGGGTTCTCTCAACTGGTTACCCCCGTGTATAAGATAACCCCCAATTTTTGGTCTAAAAATTTTTGGTCTAAAAAAGTACCGTCTTATACATTGAAAAATATGGTATGTTATTTGAGACTTGTAGCCAGGCAATACTGTATAATAGATCAGGAATGTAGGGATAGTAATCAGGTGGGACCTGCTGTTAATCTCTGAGTGACTTTCCCACATTTCTGGTTCCCCAATCTTCCACTTAGGACTGTAGAAATGAAGAAAGCTTGATTGGTTCTTGTACAGAAGGACCATGTGTTCACTTAAATACTTCTACTCAAAACAAATCCTTTCCTCAGCAGTGGCTTAGAGCAAACTTTTAATGAAATTGTATATCTAATCTAGTGTACCTTGCCACAGTTTCTGGGTACAAATAATTATTTGTGACTCATAAAAATGTAAAGAGTAAAATCTTTTAATGAAACAGGGATAATCAGAGGAATAACATGGAGCAGTAGCTTATCAGTGACTTAACTGATAATTGCACAACCTTTTGAATCCAGGATTCTTTGTAATTTTGTCATTGAAGGAGACATACTTCTAAAACACTTGTAAGCCATTAATAATGTCAATGGATCGTAGATTCTCGAATTCACCTCACAGAATGAGTGAGATCAAATTTTTTACTTTACTAAGTTGCTTTGTCATGAAAGATGTGTGTCTGATTGTACCAGAAAGGGTGACTTTACTGGGAGCAATTTCCCTTAAAGTGACCCTTCCATCCATTGGGGAATCACTGCAGCCCAGCCCCAAAAAGAAGTAGCCCTCCTGCTGGACCAAAGAGGTCCACCTTGGACATAGATTGCAGTTGGACTGGAGCGCTACTCCTCATACATCATGTGACCACTGGGAAATAGCTTGCCCTGCAAGAGGTCCAAGCTCTATACCCATGTGATCACACCCTAAGATAGGATAAGAGAAGGCCAGAGCTGGCAACGCTAGTTCTTTTGCACAATGTCTCCAAGAACCCCCAATCCACCATTTTTATTTTTATTTTATTTTTTTTGGCCAATGAAAAAAGATGTCTCAACACATCAGGGCACACCAGCAAAAAAAGAGTTCAACTACTGCGAGAAATGTTTGCTCATTTAGGAGAGTGTGAAGACCAAAATGGCTTCTTTTAATCATCATCATCTTAGAACAGGAGAGCAGGAAGGGACTCTATGGATCATGAAGTCAATCCCACGTTAAGGAGGCACCATGAGGAATTAAACTCCCAACCTATGGCTTCGCAGCCAGAGACCTAAACCACTGAGCTATCCAGCAGTTCAGATTTGTATGGGGCAACATTATCAAAAATGCTTTGTTGTTGTTGTTTTGAGGAGAAGCTTGTATTTTCTGTTTAAAACCTTATATTTTGTATAACATATTTATTATTAGAACAAGCCACGACTTTAAAGCAAAAACTAAAAGGGTTTTTTGTTTGTGTATAAACATGTCCATGAATTTTTCAGAAAAAATGTCAAAATGCAACCCCCCCTCAAAAAAACACACACCTCCTGTCATCTTGGTCACTGTGGATATTCCCCCCCCGCCGCAAATTGTGAGTGTGCTAATGGCTTTCTAAGTGATTATATTTTTAAAAAATCTATTCCCATTTAAATATGCTCAACTTAAAAATCGGACAAAAATCCAGGAGTATTAATATTGAATATGCATACATGTGGAAAGTGGGTGCATAGAGGGGAGAGTGTATACTAGCCACCAGTCTATGAGAAAACATTTTCAAAGTAATGCCCAGAAACTGGTTTTAGAGGCTGGGGAATATGGGAGTTGTAGGCTTGGGAATATGGGAATTGTCGGGAATACCCAGGGATATTTCATGTTACAGGGATAGTTCATGTCACAAAAAGTAACGTGAACTATCCCTGTTTATATCTCACCAAAACCCCTGAACTCCAAAAGATTAACATCTAGATGGTAGCTGCTGGGACAATGAACCTAATGCTGGAAGATTTTTTGCATTTATGGCTAAAGTGCAGGGAAGGAAAGATACATGGGACACAAATGGAAAGACCAAGCACAAGTAGAATCAGTACCAGCCTCTCCGTATTGGTATGTTTAAGAAAGGGTACACAGTGTGGTGTAGTGTAGCAGATAGAGTGATGGACTAGAACTTAGGAGGCCTGAGTTCGAATCATTGTTAGGCCATGGAAACCCATTAGGGGAGGTGGAGCCGGCAAAGCCACTCCCTAAATATCTCACTTACCTTGAAAGTCCTATTAGGGTTGCTTTAAGTCAGTACTATAACATTTAAGAAAATACTGTTGTTCAGACTGTAAGTCTCTCTATCTCCAAGAGGAAATAGAGGCTGGAGAAAATGCCAGTTAGTAAGGACGGGAAAATAATATCAGAATCAGAAAGGAGACTCATGATATCTATTTGCTTTCTCTTTCTTAGAACTCCTCCTGTTTTCCTGAGAACTCCTGTCATGCCTGACTCATTGTGGCAAAGCGCCAGCTTCCTCAGGAGTTTTACTTTGCAAGTCCAAGTGATGTGCAGATAAGGGCATCACATGGTCGGGGCTAACTGCATAGGAGAGTCACCGGGCCATCAGGGAGCGTACTGCTGAGATAGGTGCTTCACAGTTCTTGTGTGGGTGAGTCATCTAACCGCAGAAGCCCCAGTTTCTGTGCTAGTAAGGAAGTATCAAATTAAGCTTAGCAATTGCCAAGGGACCAGGAAAAAACAACACCCCCCTCCCAAAAAAACCTGGTTCGCTGAATTTAAAAAAATTGGGCCACTTGTAAATTTTTTTAAAAAAATGCTTTCAAAACCAGTTTTAATACTAATCCTTTTAATAAAAGCAGCAACATCTGCCTGGTTCACCTGGGTAACCAACACACACAGAGATGCATGTGAGACTGTAAGAGATATAAATAAATGGGGGAGGAATACCTTTGGTTCCCATTTGAATGTGAACTCACCTAATTCACTCTTCTCTAACAAATATTGAAAACAAGTTCTAGTTATGTTCCAATAATTGTATTTACCAGAATTTTAGAATGGAGTTCTTCATTTTAAACCCTGTGTAAGCAATTGTGTCTGTTTGCGATGAGGACAGAAGTGCTCTACTATATAAGGAAAAATAACCTCAAACTATGAATATTAGGTAACAGTGCAGATGAAAATGCATATATTAGAAGAAATACATACAAATAAGTATTTGAATGTTACGGGGACTTTAAAAAATCATGAACTCCTTGGAAAGGGGACAAAACAAAGCTAAGCTTGGAAGGAAAACATTTATTGGTGAGGAAAAGGGAAGCAAGAAACCAAGAGAAATGAAAATTAGCAGCTTTGTCTGTCCCTCAGTCCATGTGAGTGGTTCATTCATAGCCATGTCTATGGTCTGTTGCACAAATTGGGTGGTGACCGAGTAACACAGGACACGACGGTACCAGCTGTGAAATGGTTTTGATCAATGGAATGCAGGGTGTGTGTGTGGTTTCCACAGGGTTACCTTCCCCTGCAGCTCTCAATGCAACTCAAAGACATTCTCCAGAGGGTTGGGAAACCGACCCAAGGAGATTCGCCGGAGGTGATCTGGTGGGAAGCCACGGGGAGGGATGGGCAAGAGAATGGTCAGTTTTGCTCCAGAAAGCTTGCTGCACTGATGCTTAAGGCAAGAGCAACCCTACATGAGGTGTTATGACCAGACAAGATTTACTAACACACTGTGTAATGAGATAGCCAACCCAAGATGACTCCAGGAATCTTAGCAGCTTAGGGGAGGAAGAAGGAGGAGGGGGACCATATCCTTCATTCTCTCACCCCACAGTGCTGAAGCGTCTTCCACTGCCACCAGGAGAAGGAGGAGGTTCTGGGGGAGAAGAGGTTGGGAACAGGATAGGAAACACATTTTAACAGCCATCAAACTTTATGTTATTGACTGAATTTTCCTAAGTCGCTATAGCTAAGGTCATTTTCTATGTACAATAAAAGGAGCCATTTAGCACATTTTGTTTGGGAGGTGATTAAGCTAACAAGGACATACTATTCTGCCTTGTTGCTCTTTGTATCACACAAGGTCAAAAGAATAAGAAAGATGGGGTTTTGTTTTCTCTGCTCTACAGAGCTGTTGAAGTTGGAACAGTTGTGTTTCTTGGAAAACATACATGTTGAACACAGAAGCACACAAAGAGCGCTGCTAGGTTGAAACAAAGACCCATCTAGTCTAGCAAACCATTTTACACAATGGGCCACTAAATGCCATTTTGGCCACAAATGAAGAAGTCAGTGCAGGCATTTGCTGTTGCATACCAAAGCCATGTGACCTGGCGCACCACAGCAAAGGCCTTACAGCTTAAACTGGAAAAAATTCAAGCAAAGTTCCTTCTTGGGTATGTGTCTGGAATGAGTGACATTTTCCAGTTATGTTTAGTTACTTTTAAAAGGCAAATTTTGGAGGCAGTTTCATCAGATTTATCCCAATTTATACCATTGTCATCCCCCTCTTCTTAATAAAAGTAACAAGAGAACACCACCTAATTCAAGAAGCTGTAATATATACAAGCAATATTAAGGCTTGTTACATTGTTTGGTGAATTAGTTAATGTTTATATATTTAAAGTGGCAACATCAGTGAGTTACTTTTTGTCTTTCTATACATAACAAGAGACACATAACAAACTATTTTCAGAGGTAACACTCTCAAGTGCTGGCCTTGAGATAAGAACTGGAAACCAAAGAATAGCCCATAAGTAAGGGCTGAAAAATGCATCAAGGGGGTGAAAGGGCGGGATCAGGGAACAAGCCAAAGGCAGGAAGGAAAGACCAGCCAAAAGACAGGAGTGCAAAATAACTCAGGAACAGAGGAAAGCTTAACAAGGCCATATTGTGAGATGTGAGGCCCAACTAAGGCTGTGGTCACACTGGCCATTTGACTCGATTTCTGTTCAGACTTTTAAAAAGTCAGGTTGAAGTCATGTGATATTTAAACTGGTGGCCATGTTCATATGCACTGAATGGAAACAGATTTATTTCTGGTGATTTACACTGTTTTTGGTGTTCCCCTTGTGGTTTCTATACTCCTTTCTGCCCAGAAGATTCATTTGAGGTAAGCCCAGCTCACAGGTCAGAAGTACTTTCCTGAGAAGGCTGCCGCCTGCTGTTCAATGGCTCACTAAATGATGCAGCTCTACACAGTTCTTGCTGTTCTGTCAACTAATGGTCGCCGCATCTTCTTCAAATACTGTAAACTAATTCTGTGTGGCGCAAAAACAAGTTGTCTGTCCAGTATCCACAGCATATTCAACTTCCTTGGCTAATCCTGAGTTCTAGCATTATGAAAGGAGAATTTTAATCTACCTTTTCCCCTTTCTCCATTCTGCAGATTTACTTCCATTCTGTGTTTGCTTCCGATTCTTTAACCAGTTACCTATTACTAAGAGTACCCTTTTTGTTATGTTTACTGAGGAGGCTGAGGTGAGGTTCATTATCCAAAGCCTCATGTTCCTCCCACTGTTCCTGCTTTGTAACATATTTCCAGAATGTCTTTCACTTTAAGGTCTTTTTCTAATTTATCACCAGCAACTAACCAACTTCTGTCTACTTGACTTTAAAAAAATATGCCCCAGACAGAATGTCTGACACATCATGACCTTACTTGTATCAGGTACTGGTTCACATGCTGACGGTCTGCTAACAATAATTTTTTTTGGTTTCTTTTCATATTTCTCAACAATCCAATTTGCTGATCTCTCAACCAATCCAAATCTGTTTAAATAGACATCCTTCCCTTTGATATTTTCAGATTGCCAGCTTGAAGCCTCCCTTTCTTGGCAAGTCATTACAATGCTCAATATTCAGTCAAAGCCAGACTTCTGACTTGTTTGGTTACACTGCAGCTTCACTCAGAGGTTACTCACAGAACAGGGACATATTGTAACACATAGGGTGTGATCAAATGGAAGGAGAGGTATGTGTCTGATACCACTGGAAAGGGTCACTTTGTAGGGAGCGATTTCTCTTAAAGCAACCCTTTCGTCTATCTGGGAATTGTTTTAGCTCCCACTGACCAAAGTAGTAGCCCCACATCTGGATGAAAAAGATCCAGGTTAGGTACAGATTGGGGACAGGCTGGAGTGCAATTCCCTGTCCATCATGTAACAGATTGCACTGGACCGTTCCACAAGGAGTCTAAAATGTGATCTATTTTCCTGTGTGATCACACACACAAACACATGAAAATATAGCCTTCCTTCACAAAGCCATGTGTGTCAACAATGATGACAGATCGGCTGTGACAAGCTTTGTTCTTACATTCATAGTAGGGCTATCTTTCACCACACATTGGGTCCATTCATTCATTCATTCAATTTTTATACTGTCCACCTAGTAAATTGCTACTGTGGCTGGTGTACTGAAAGTAAAGCTTTCTTAAAATCATAAGACAGCACCCCTCTAGGTGCTGGATGACATCCACTACAGATGATTTAATGGAGCTGTGCATCATCTGCATACTGCATATTGATGACACAAAGCTCCAAATCTCCTGATGACTCTCCGAGTGGCCTTATAGAGATGTTAAACAGCATTGGGAAGATGATTGACCTCTGTGGGACCCCCAAATCATTGATAGTTTCCAGATCTTTCTTGGATTCCGTGTTTCTTAGAAAAAAGGAAAAGAAAGCAAGAAACAGGAACTGGGGTTCATAGAACAGGAACATAAGGCTTTCCTGTGGTGTTTCCCAAGAATCAACATTTCTACGGAAAAAAAGAAAAAGAGTCACTTTAGCCAGATGTAATGTACTTCCATCCATCGTTTTTATATGGTAGATTCCTGGAGCATATGCTTCTCTACTGTGCCATGTAAAATGACATTTGCTCTTCAAACCTGGAATCAATCCTTGTTAGTCTTACCAGACAGGTGGAGGAGGCAATCTTGTGCAACCTTCTGCTAGGCGTGAATAAAACCTACACCAGACAGAGGGCCAAATGTATTAGTTTATTAATTCAGTGGCGCAGAACTCAATTTTTAACAAATTCACCTGTCTCATCTTATTGGATGCAATTAATTATTCATTTCTGTATAAGTTACAAATCATGGACACTGGCTAGGGGTTACCTTGAAACTAACTATGCACTGCTATATTTTGCTTGTATTGAGGCTATTTGATCTGTTTCCTATGGGGTATATATCCCCCATTTATCTGAGGACTGCTGTTTGCTGTATGTTTTTTATGCCAATAAAGGTTATGTTAGGTTATGTTAGGTTAGGATATGTTAGGTTACGTTATGTTAGGTTAGGTTAGGTTATGAGCCACCATTTTGTTGACACATCAGAGAGAGAAAGATGGAATTTCTTTACTTCACACTCCAATCTTTTGCATGCATAATCTTGCAGAGCTGGAAATAGCAAATGCTACAAGAATTTCATGGTGAACTCACATTTAGAGCTACAAATGTTTTAGTTGTACAGGCACTTTACAATTATTTTATAATCTAAATTAAAACAGCAGATGAAGGAGTAAGAACAACAAAAAGAGAGGAAGATGGAGAAACTTCAGGTATATGAGGTGAGGCCCAACGATATCTGAAGGCATGTTTCCCAGTCTCAAAATTCTGGATATGTACATTCAAAAATGTGAGCCTGCATGCAGGTATAAATAGGACCCAAGATACTATTTTTGGTTTGGGTGATGAAGTGGAAGCTTTTCTGCACTACTTCTTCATGAATAATTTGCTACCAGTGATGTAGTAATGCTGAAAGAACTCCCATTGAGTGACTGAAAGCAGATACTATTATCCAACTTTTGCTGAAGAGCAAGTCTTTTTTAAGATGTTCAAAAGATGCCTGGCTAAGGAGAACTCAAGAGGACCAGGGCCAGTCTGAAATAATTGCCGCCAGAGATTCTCTCTCTCACCTAAAGTTTCTGGCCTGGTCATTTCATTCATTGCTTCTAGCAGATACAGGGAGGAAATTGAGAAGACTTACTACCACTTTTTATGATGAAGTGTGGGAGTGTGGAGTGTCTTATTTCACTTCTCAGCAATGAAGGCTAATTGGTGACACCTCCCCCTTTCTGGTTTATAGAAAGTAGGCTTTTTTAAAAAATGAAATGTAGAAATGGCCATACATTAATAATGAAGTACTCTCCTTTGTCTCTGAAGTCTAGGGCTTTTCTCCCACTCCTCCTTAGACTGGATCACTACCCCATCCCCATTTCTCTCATATAGTGTGTATTTGGGATAGGCGTTCTCTCCCTTTCTAGTTTTTTTATGAATCTGCAAAGCACATGTTTCTGTGTCACACTGCTGGTGTTTATATGGAGAATGACTGAAAGCACAGAAACTAGACTCCAAACAAAACACTTTCTGATATGCCTGAGTTATGGATAGCAAACTGTTCAGCCAAACCCACAGTACATAAAATCTGTAATTATTTCCTATGACTGTTAGCCTCCCACAGGGTTGTTGAGTGTGTTTGGTGGTTGTTATGTGCCCTCAAGTCAGAACTGACTTAATGATCCTAATAGGGTTTTCAAGGCAAGTGAGGTATTTAAGGAGTGATTTTACCAGTTCCACACACACACAACTTAAAGAGTTTCCATGGCAGAGCTGAGGAACTGAACTCACATCTCCTAAGTCCTAGTCTATTACTCTATCCTCTACAGCAGTTGTCCCCAACCTTTTTGACACCAGGGACCGGTTTAGTTGAAGACCATTCTCCCAACAACCCACTCCACGCCCGCAGGCTCTCCCCTCTCGCCCTCCCTACTGGGATGATTCCATCCCACCGCCCTCTCCCTCCAGGGACTGGGGCTCCCCCGTCCCTTCCGTCTGGGTTGCACCAGCAGGCAGGAAAGACCCAGACAAAGGAGGTGGCTTACCTCAGTGGCTTTCTTCATTGCTTGGGAGCCGCCAGTGCCAAGGACCGCTTAGCAAAGGGAAGTGCTGCGCTCCCCGCTGCCTCCGGCTCACAGCATGTGCTAAACTTCCCGCTTGCAGCTCATCTGTCCCGGCGGCCCGGTCCTTCCAAGGCCACGGACCGGGACCGGTCCGCAGCCCGGGGGTTGGGGACCCCTGCTCTACAGCACACTGGGTACTCATTGAATGTGTATGGTGTCATGTAATTCATACTATATGTGTATCTAATTTTTAAGAAAGTGAAAAGTATCTGAAAGCAAAAGCAGTTCCATTACAGGAACAGCTAAAGGACCTTAGAAGGGTAAAAATTACTGTGTGAAACCAAAGCTTGGAACGATGCTGCTACAAAACATATTTGTACATATGCTTTTCCTGCAATGGTGGGATAGCGGTTCTAAATGCAGTGTACGCAATCAATGTACTGATTGTACCAAACAGTATCATACAGTTTATGATACTGCATCGACACAGTTAGCATTGCCCCTAACTAACACTTCTTTGCTTATGTTGTGACTATGTATATTAAGGGTCATGCATATTCCCTATGAACAACCTGTTTTGTTTCCTCAACCGGTTTTCCTCAGAGGCTGTGTGTCAACTATCCAACTTGCAAAGTAAGTCTGTGTATAACCTTAAATGACCAATAAAAATGAAGCACACTAAATGTAAGAAACATAGGTGAGGAGGATCACATGCTATAAAGGAAGGGGCTCTTCTATCACTTGAGGGGCATGCTCTTCTAAAACATCTAATCAAGTTTAACCCTTACAATCATTCCTTCTTCCAGCTGTTTATTAAGGTATTAGGGAGTTCGCAAGTGGGACTTGCAACAAACTATGGTCTTGTTCTGAGTTCTAGCCAAACGTGTCATCTCTCCATTCTATGCTCTGTGCCTTGGTCTTCCTCACTTGTTTTAATATACATGACAAGAATGTAGAACATGCAGCACCATTTTTTTTCATGGGTTTATACAAGCATGTATGATAATAATAGCAATATCCAACTTTCATATAGTGATTTCAAATCACCTTACAAATATTACCTCAGGAATCTTTAGTAAAGCCTTAAAAACATAGGTTTATCAGCCCATTTAAAGATGCAAGGTGGGTGTAAGAGGCAGCAGCTTACCTAAGGATACTTGGGCTTTGACTACATAGTAAGAGAAATGTGAATTAACTTGCTATCTCTCACTGCCAAGTCACAATGGGGCATTTGGTTCTCTCCAATATGCGGCCACAAAAGCAGAGGAAGAAAAATGCCTTTCTACTTGTAATTCCATTTGAAGCACCTGAAGGTGGTGCAGTTCAAAGGAACTGCCTTAAGAAGGCCTTCCTCCACCCCCCCCCCATCATTTTATTGCTGGTGAGTTCCTTCAGCTTTAAAAAAATGAATGAATGAATGAATAAATAAATAAATAGGACTGTAGTGGTGGGGGAGCTGCTTAAAAAAGTACTGGCAGCAAAGGAGCAGAGGCTTTGCAGAGAGAGTTGAGTACTGGCATTGCTTTTGTGTATGTGTGTATGCATGCATGTATACACACTCTCTCCCTTCCCCCCTCAAACATACACATACACACACCACTCCGCACTCTCTTTAATTATCCACTCTAACATGCTCCCTCTCTTTTCTTTTTAAATCATACTCACAGTGCTTTGTTTTTGCCTGACCCCCACTCCTGTACTTTAAAAGAAGAAGTGGCTGGATGAGGAGAGACTTTGTGGAAAGATGTGAGTGCTAGCACTGCTTGTGTGTGTGTGTGTCCGTGCTTCAATGTGGACTCAAGCTTGTCCTCCTCCGAGAAACTACAAACAGCCCCCCCCCCCCTCTTTACAGGAATGTCTGCAGGGGAGAAACCAAGATCAAATTTTCCTGGCATGAAAAAGTTGAAGCTCTCTAGTAAAGAAAAAACTAAGCTGCCTTTGCAGTGAAAAGGCTGGAAGGATTTGAATCCACCTTGTAAGTCATGAAGACAATAAAATATACTTTGAATTCACTCATTTTATAAGCGAAGCAAATCCTGCCATATTTTACCATGTAGTCATCTTCTTGGAGAGTGATCTAGTGGCAGCTGCTGAGAGGGAGATGAGATAGAGATCATCAGAAAACAGCTACTAGGTAACAATGATCAGAAATACAGATTAGCTTTATGGATACGAAATGGGGTGCAACTTTATTTACAATGTAAAGTGCATCACACAGAAGTTGTTAAAACACATGACAGGCAGTGCCATAAATGACAATACATTATTTGCATTTTAAACAATTAAAAAGTAATGATAATTCTTCTGAGGATTTAATACTGCAAACAGTAATCTCATTTTACCATCCAGCCATTTTCCTCTAGGCATCACACACTTCCTGCTTTCTTTGTCACTTCTGAATCTTGTTTGTTTATTCGTGTTAACTGGAAAGTACATGAACTGTTAGTACTTAATTAAAAAATTGCCTTGATTACCCCTCTCCAGTGTTCCACCAGTTCTACCACCTCCCAGAATAAAACTGTTCTGACAGTAAATGGAGCCTTCTCATCATAGAATAAGACATCATAAGGATAAGATCACGGAGTACATGAACACAGTGTGGAATGTGGGAATTCTACAAGACTTAGTTAGGTTTTAATTTTCTATCTTTCCAATTCTATTAAAGTCTTTGAAGACCAAAATTCTATACACATTTGGAAACAAGCATCCCTTGAACTCAGTGGGACTTTTGTCATTAAAGATAAATAGGATTAGTCTGCATATACATACTATATGCATACATATCTGCTGTGACATGTTATAGAACTGTGAACCCTCTTAAAGGCTTTTGCGATTCTTGAAGAAAATAATCTAAAATGTTAGTGATGCATTTTCTTCCACATCTCAGTTTCTATGTGCATTATATTACGGAGGCTGTTGACTGCTGCTGTAATAGCAAAAGCAGACAGCTCGGGGAGGGGGGGAACAAATCTACAAGAACCTAATGACAGAGTACCTGGGACACTTTATATAATTAGGTTTGCTTATTAGATATTGTAATTACAATGAAAAAATCACCGTCCTTCACATGGGGGATGTCTCACAATTGTTTTGCTTTCTCCTTAAATACAGAAAATGGCCACTGCACGCATCTTCTTGATTCTAAAAATTTCCAGGTAAAGGGTTAGAATGTCTTCCTTTTTATCCTGTTTCTTCTAAAGACATATATATTGTCAACATATGGCATGCTGGTGGGCAGGAAGGAACTGGTTGTGCACATCAGAACAATAAATAAATTAACAGTGTGATTTTATGAGTTACAGTGATTTGTTTCCCTTTTGCAATGAAATTTGCTGGCAACTATTAGACACTAGGTGCTTCCAAACAAGTTAGTACTCCTCCACAGTCAATGAGAAGTGAGCATGTAACTGTGGTTCTTCAGACTGAGCTATTAAGCTGCTTTTTCTGTTCTATGAATATCCTGCAATATTCTGCCAATATCCAGCAACTTCCTGTAATGCCCACATTACATACGTGTAAGGGAGTGGCACAAGTATTAGTGAGCAAATCAAATATATTAATCTTCTCACCAACGCCAACTACCGTTAGAGATGTGTGCAAAAGTCCAGTTGTGCCAGCAGCTCCAACACAATTAAAAAAGAATCTACAAGGCAAGTTCACGATATGAAAAAACTGAATATTGATTCTACACAGCTGTACTACAAATCTCCTGAAACCTTGCAACATACGCAGCCATCATTTTCTTCCTTGCTGCACCAGAACTGAAGCAAACCCCTGTCCTGGTTGTCCATCACTGTAAAAGTCTGCTGCTTATAGATCCTTTCATACATTCATAACAACAAGTGTCGCACCGTTGTGCTGCATTGAGTCTTAATAGCAAATACTAGTGGCAAGAGTTGTTTTGTTTTATAAAAATTAAAATGTGGAGGTAAAGCAACATGAAGGAAAAAGGTACAGAAAAACACACTGTCATCATGTCTTTGTAAGGGTCACTGAATATTACACTGAGACTAATATGTCAGCCTACATATCCATGGCATAAGTTGCAATCGTGTTTCAATCAGTTTTTTTTCTAAAAAAACTTTGCATCAAATAAGAGTGGGAGGAGGAAGGCTGTCGAAAAAGCACTGGAATGGTTTGGGTTGTGCAGAATGTTTCAGCCAAGTTAAAGGTGCCAATGCCTGTTATGGAATCACTCATTGCTAACAGTAAAGTTGGAAAATAGTAGGTGAAGTAAGCTCATGAGCAGAATGCATCAGGTTTTTTTCTTTTTAGCTGAGGAAACAAACAACATCCTTCTCATTTTGTTCCTGCCCACTTGTAAATGTTAGTAGTGACCACATCATGGTGGATGAGATCTCTGGTAATGATTATTACATACAAAGTTGTAATGTTTTGGATCATCAGGGTAGAAATTAGCTAGTTTGACCTGGGACATAAATAAATGCCTTTTCACAAATTAATACAGTATGCTTAGCAGCAGTGCTTGAAGGGGAAAAAGTGTAATAGTATACATTTATACTATGTTTTTCTAATACATTTTTTTTTTTGCTCCAGGATGACAAACTACTATGGTAGCTACCATCTTCAAGTGAAAATGAGAGAATGACTAGCTCAGTAATGAATTATAACCAAGAAATACTACTAATAGGCAAATAAGGAGTTTAATCCCACTTGTTCTACTTATTTCATTTTTAACTAAATGGCAGCAACCACAAGATCAGGCAAACATATGCTAAAGCTATATGTATATGCTTTTAAAATATTTGGACAATAAATCTACAGTAAAATAACAATGTGTATCTTCCTAGTAAAACAGATTTGAATATTAAAAAAAATAAACACCATATGTATTTTAGAAAGACACTTTGTTCCCAGTCATGCCCAGCCCTCTCTAGTCATACAGTAGCTCCCCTACCATCAATCTATTTTCCTCCACAGGTAACCCTTCCATGCATGTGTACACCTGATGGCAGGCATCCAAAAGAGTCACTAGGCCTCTGCTGATTATTATGAGCATCCAGTCTGAAAGAACTGCATAACTCAAGAGTGAGTTGGACAGAAGCTTTCCAAGCTGCATGGAAAACGAGGAAATGTGGTGTGAGCTGTAGGCGGCCTGTTATGTCATTGGGGAGCACTGTTCCTTTTGAAAAGGGCAGGGGGAGAATCCAAATAAGCATCTGCAAACCTTTCACCATGTCTAAAGCAGATCCTTCAATCCTAGCCAATTTGCTTAACACGTCTATTAGACTACAGTAACTATTGTATCCTCCACAACTAAGGAAGTACAGTGAAGTTGCTTGTAGAAGGTAATTCAAGACAAAACCAGATCTGACAGATCCATCATTACATGTCACTCACATATAAAATCTGTGCAAGGAGGCTCATAGTGTAACCATCAAAGAGCACATACATGGTAAAGAGGTACCAAACCCTGTACTCTCTGGGGTCTTGCTTGCTCTCTTCTCTCTATCACCAGGGAGCACACTCTCTTCTTCCTTTTTGTTCTGATTCCAGTATCACAACCAGGAACTGAGAAAAGGGATGGCAATCAGTCATTGTAGGAAAGTAATGCAGAGGAGGAGGGATTCAGCACCACTGTCTCCTGTGCTCTTTCCACCTATTTCCTATATGAATGAGGAGGGACAGATTTCTATCCATTTCCTATATGAATGAGGATGAGCAGATGAAAAAGAAACATGCATGTATTGCCATCCAATCAAGTTTGGTCCTAAAACTCCAGCATCTTGTTCGGTAGGCAGTGGAGCCAAGCTGTTCTCAGGGCTTTTGAAACAGCAATTTTAAAAAAGATTGCAAGTTGTTCTCTTTCAATGCATGACATTATTCGTACCTTTGCGTGTACTGACAGCAGCAAACTCAGCGTAAATGATATACTTCTGCATGTGGGAAATGATTTAAAAGTGATTCATTTCACAATAAAAATATAAGAAAATATAATACAAAATAATAATAAAAAAGATTTTAAAAACATCAAACACATAGTTTAACCCTCCCACCCTCCCAATCTGATTTTACAGTGCCTGCAGTACCAAGGCCCACTGGATTAGAATCAGAATGTTCATAGTAGTGGCTCTGACGTTAAAAGTGATGGAATCCAGTTTTCCTTTTCCTAGATAAACACACAAAAAGACAAAAGAGATACAGATCATTCAATAGGAGAACAAAGCAAAGTGTACCGAATCATGAGGATACCTGCCCTGGTCTACACGCTCTTAGATGACAATGTTTGTGCACATACTGATACCTATGTCAGAAAACTTACATTAAAATAAGTGCTATGTGTCCAGCATATGGCCAGTATGAGATTTTTTTTTCAATAGCAGGGACGATACATTTAAGGTGAATGTGTGGGTCGCAAAGAGGTAAATTCAGTTTTCCCTGCCTTTTTCAAATAACTTATGTCACTGGTGACATTCTGTGCAGGAAGCTGGAGAAGCAGCAGTATGCTGTAGCAGACACATATAAATTGGATTGGGTTTTGCATGTGCCTTGATTCACAATTATCTCTCACACAAGTTGAAGTGGGTCCACTGATAGGACTTGAGAGAAACATCCTGCATTACGATGGTTTGTGCCACAGGGTCGGACTTGAGTTCATGGGTAAGTGAACCCCAGTCCATAGCTGATTGGCATCACAGTGCAGCTAGGCAAGTCTCCTAGTCGAGGAGACAAGGCAGTTTTGTTGTTCTCTACTAACCTACTAAGGCCCTAATTTGGGAATCTTGGAAGCCGAGCAGAAAGTTCAAGAGTTAGTCATTGTTTTACATTAATTTTTAAAGAAGGGTTTGTATTTTCAATTGAGCACAGAATTTATTTGAATATTTTAAAAGAAAGTCTTCACATTGAAGACAGCTACTAGAAGCTTCACAAAACAAACAGATGTCTACTAGCTGTCTTGCCCAGACCTACTCAGAAACACAAGAAGCTGCCTTTTACCAGCCCATCTAGCCACCACTGCCAGCTTTGACTGGCAGTAGCTCTCTGGTGCATCAGGCTGGATTCTCCCCTAGTTTGGAGATTTCATGGTATTACCTGGTGATGTTCCATCTAAGTACTAATCAGACCAATCCTGCTTAGTTTCAGAAAGCACATAAGACCAGGATGTTCCGGGTGGCATGGTAGTACAGATCCTAGTGATGCCTAGGTCATGTTGTCCATTGTGAAGAATACAGTGTCTATAATTTAGGTAACACCTTTCTCTCTCAGATCAAATCTCTGCAATGAGAAACTGTCTAGTTACCTAGAACAGTCATGTCCAGTCCATGGTGAAGTACAATGGCACCGATTTGGCCGTATACATTTGCCACCATTTAAGCATGGAGATTGACAGACAGCTGTATTGAAAAAACACAAATGCATTAATTAACATTCATTTAAATTATGGCATCACAGTTATTCAAATTGTACCCTCTGAATATTTTACATCTATGGATGAATTTTCTCCTGCAGCAAGTAAAAAAGTATATTTAATGAATGCTTGGAAGTTCAGTTCACTTTGTTTTATTTAAAGCACATGTTTCTAGTTCTCAGAGTGGATACAATATTATTTTAAATGCAAAGGAACACATGATCTGAAATAAGTGAGGCTCTGGGCAGAACTTCCTGTGAGCAACTGTATGGACTCTTTCACCCCCAAAAACCCTACCTTCCTGTTCTTGCTCCTTCCGTCTCAGCTTAAAGCTCCTCTGTGTATTATGGATCTCAAGATCTTCTTTGCACAGTTACACTATTTTTCTCACAGACAGCTTTGCTTTCTTTTCACAGCAGGGAACAAAAAATAAAGCCTACCGACCACTGCCCAAACATTTCCTTCACAAAATTATTTGGTATATAACTTGCAGAGTACAGCAGACTTGCACTGAACCTGTGACTACTAGAAAGGTGTTCTTTTCAGTGACAACCCTATGACTTATGTAGTGGGTTGTGAAAGAAAAAAGGGTGGTGGAGAAACCTTTCCTCTACTTTCCTCTTCTCACAAATTTTAAAACAATATTTTCCTAAGTGATGCAGTGTTATTTCAAATATAAGGGAGTATCCATGCTAGGTTGATGTATTGCTATAGCACTTATGCCACTTACTAAATTAAACAAAAAGAAAAGGGAATTTGTCATGGCCAGCAGAATGACAACTGCGACAAAAGGTGGGGAAAGGTAGTAATAATAACAGATTACTTTGCTGATTGACCAGCGTAAGGAAGATGGGGTACAGTCAGTTGATATGCCCATTACAAACTCGAATTAAACCATAACCCAAAATTGGACATCAATCTAAAATTTAAAAAGCAACCTCACATTCATTCTAATATAACCGGAATATAGGAATCCAGGGGGCAGTGAGTAAAAAGAAAAGGATTCTAAATGATTAAATAAGTATTGTGACGCTTAGAGGTTAATGAATCTATAAGTAAAAGGTACAGTCATAAAATAGTTCCAAGTAGTTATAAGTATAAACATATATATCAACTGGCATTAATCAAGCATTAAAAGGCATAAAATTAATTATAAATACTAGTTTGTGATGCCAGTCATTGCCTGGCGAATTTTAATCGCAGCTGCACAGAACCTAGCAACATTATATGTTGTATCAGAATTAGTATCTGACAGCAGCAAGGAGGTATAAAATTGACCTGAGCGTCCCGGATATTTATGGACTATTGGTAAGATGAGATTAGTTCGAATATCTCTATAAAACGAACATCGAAGGAGCACGTGCTCTGTTGATTCTATGTGGCCAGAGTCACAAGGGCACTGTCTCTCCAAGTAGGAGATCCTCCGCTATCGGCCCTCAAGAACAGCTGAGGGGAGGGCATGACATCGTGCCAGAGTAAAGGCCCTCCGATGGTTTGGTA
Source organism: Intellagama lesueurii (assembly GCA_037013535.1). Classification (NCBI taxonomy): domain Eukaryota; kingdom Metazoa; phylum Chordata; class Lepidosauria; order Squamata; family Agamidae; genus Intellagama; species Intellagama lesueurii. The sequence goes on along the minus strand of JBAJHW010000002.1, from coordinate 107,886,512 downwards.
TTTCCAATTTGGATAGATATATCATAGGGGAAGCAAAATACAGTGGTGCCTTGACTTACGAACGTCCCAACCTACAAACATTTTGAGTTACGAACAGCTCCGTTCGCAAAATTTTGCTTTGACTTATGAACGAAAAAAACCTGCGGGGAAGGTGGGAAATTTGAACTTTCAGTTAACCGTTGGCCAGCAAAGAGGCTGCTTGTCTGCTACCTCGCTCGCCTCAGCGGTTAGAGAGTGTGGATATGGAGAGAGACTTCAGACTGCCTACTGCCTGGTACTGCCTGGTACTGTACTGTACGGACTGTATTTTTTTTTTGCTTTTTTTTTTGGATTTTTGACTTTCTTTTTTAAAACAGAGAGACTGCCTGTTCTGGGTGAGTACACTGTATTTACTGTACATGGGTTTTGCAGCTTGGGGTTGGGCTAGGTGGCTAGGTGGGGGGGTTTATGTTTCTGTGCTGGCTGTTGGTTTTAAAATCAGAAAACTGTTTGCAAAGGTCTGTCTGGCTGTTGGCCTCTAAAATGCATTTTAGTCTTTTGGTTTTAAAATCAGAAAACTGTTTGCAAAGGTCTGTCTGGCTGTTGGCCTCTAAAATGCATTTTAGGCTTTTGGTTTTAAAATCAGAAAACTGTTTGCAAAGGTCTGTCTGGCTGTTGGCCTCTAAAATGGAGTTTAGACTCAAGTCTCTCTCCCCTCCCCCCATGGTCTTCTCTCTCTCTCTCTATGCTCTCTCTTTGTGCTGAGGAGGTCTGTTTGCTGGAATAATGGTTGCTGGATTCTGTGGCTCCTAGGGTTTGTGTACTGTGGTGTGCTGAACAGTACTCATGGCTCCAAAGAAAGAGCAGAGCAAAGGCAAGAAGAATATAATCTCCATTGAAACGAAAAAGGACATCATCAAAAAGCATGAAGATGGCATGCGTGTGACTGAACTGGCTGCTGAATACAAGATGGCAAAGTCAACCATCTGCACCATATTAAAGAAGAAAGATGTCTTGAAAGACATTGATGTGGCAAAAGGAGTCACAATCCTAACAAAGAACAGGACACCCCTGATGGAAGAGGTGGAAAAACTTTTACTGGTGTGGATGAATGAGAAACAGCTGAAAGGGGAAAGTATCAGTGAAGCCATGATCTGTGAAAAAGCGAAGAAGCTGCACAGTGATTTAATGGAAAGAAACCCCTCTGGAAGTGCAGCGCAAGAAGAATTCAAAGACAGCAGGGGGTGGTTTCAAAATTTCCAAAAGAGAAGTGGCATCCACAGCGTTGTAAGACATGGGGAGGCTGCAAGTTCTGACCATGATGCTGCAGAAGCCTTCAAGTTGGACTTTGCCAAATTCATCAAGGAAGAAGACTACCTCCCCCAGCAAGTCTTCAACTGTGATGAGACAGGGCTATTCTGGAAGAAGATGCCCAGGAGAACCTTCATAACTCAGGAGGAACAGAAAATGCCGGGCCACAAACCCATGAAGGACAGATTGACCCTTTTGCTCTGTGCCAACGCCACTGGCGATCTGAAGATCAAGCCTCTGCTGGTGTACCACTCCCAGACTCCTCGCCCATTCCACTGAGAGAATGTTAACAAGGCCACACTGCCTGTCATGTGGAGGGCCAACTCAAGAGCTTGGATGACAAGACAGCTGTTTATGGAATGGCTCTATGAAGTGTTTGCACCCACTGTCAAGAAATATCTTTCGGACAACCAGCTTCCTGAAAGGTGCCTTCTGCTGATGGACAACGCCCCAGCACACCCCCCATCCTTGGTGGATGATCTCGACGAGGATTTCATCAGGGTCAAGTTCCTCCCCCCCAACACAACACCTCTTCTGCAGCCCATGGACCAGCAAGTGATCAGCAACTTCAAGAAGCTGTACACAAAGGCACTCTTCACCAGGTGCTTCAATATCACCGAGGAGACGTTCTTGACCCTGAAAGAGTTCTGGAAGACACATTTCAATGTCCTCCACTGCGTCAGACTCATTGACAAGGCCTGGCAAGATGTCACAACTCGGACCTTGAACTCAGTCTGGAGGAAACTGTGGCCAGAATGTGCCACAGACAGTGGCACTGAGGTGACTGATGAACAGGTGGTGAGGGACATCGTCTCCATGGGTGAAGACATGGGTCTGGATGTCGACGAGGAGGATGTAGAGGAGCTGGTTGAAGACCACGAAGAGGAGTTGACCACAGAAGAACTTGCAGAACTGCAAACCGAGCAGCAGAAGGCTTTTGTGGAGGAGCTTTCCACTGAGGAAGAGGAAGAGGCACCGCAGGTTAGCAGCGAGGAGATAAAATCCATCTGCAAGAAATGGACCGAGTGCCAGGACTTCTTTGAGAGGCACCACCCAAACAGGACTGTGACAGGAAGAGTTATGGACATGGTGAATGACAACGTGGTCAGCCATTTCAGAAAGATTCTGCAGCGCAGGATGAAGCAGACGAAATTGGACAGATTTTTCATCAGGATGGAGCCTGCAGCCAAGAGACAGCAACAGGGAACCCCTGGAGAAGATGACCCAGAGGAGGGGACCTCTACCTTGCAGTGATGACCATCTCACCACCCACCTGCCTGTCCTCCAGCCAGAAGTCACCGTGATGTCCTCCAGAAGACACCGAAAGCTAAGTGACCTCTCTTTTGTTTTAAAAGGTGTTGGTGGGTGGGTTTAAAAGGTGCTTGGTCTGGTTTAAAATGTGTTTTGTTTAAAAGTTGCTTGGTTTGTTTTAAAATGTGTTTTGTTTAAAAGTTGCTTGGTTTAAAATGTGTTGTTGTAAAATGTGTGGGTTTAAAATGTGTGGGTTTAGCATGTGTGGGTTTAAAATGTGTTTTAGACTCCAAACTCTCTCCCCCCCATTGTCTTCTCTCTCTCTGTCTTCTCTCTTTTTGTGCTTAAAAGCACAAACCTTTGTCTGAGGGGTCTGTGTGCCCCAGTGATGACCTTCTTTCTTTCTTTCCTCTTTTCCCCATTGTTCCCTCCCTCCCTCCCTCCTTTCCTGCCCTTTTTTTAACCTAAGTTCATCTTAGGTTAAAAGAAGAAAAATTCTCCCCCTAGTGGTAGAGGACGGATTAACCGGTTTTGCATTAGCTCCTATGGCAGTGATGGCGAACCTTTTTGAGCCCGAGTGCCCAAACTGCAAAAAAACCCACAAACAAACAAACAAACAAACAAACAAACAAACAAACAAAACAAAACACCAACCCAGCGGGCGGCAGGTGGCAGTGGCAGCGGAAGTGGTGGCAGAAGCGGGAATCCCGGGCACGGAGGTGCCTCCATACCCCACTCCAAATCCGCCTCCAGTTGTGCCCAACGCCGCCACTGCCTGTAGCTTGGCCGGCCCACTGCCGCCAGCGTCAGCTGCTCCGGATCCTGGCCCACCGCCTGTCAGGGCGCTAGCACTGCGGCTGCACCCGCCTCCTCAGGTTTGGCTGCTGGGGGTAGCGATCCAGCGACTTCTGGCTCGCATGCCCACAGAGAGGGCTCTGCGTGCCAGCTGTGGCACGCGTGCCATAGGTTCGCCATCGCTGTCCTATGGGAACTAATGCTTTGACTTACAAACGGCGCCTTGACATAAGAACAAAAACAGCTGGAACAGATTAATCGGGTTTCAATGCATTCCTATGGGAAATGCTGATTTGACTTACGAACATTTTGATTTACGAACATCTTCTGGGAGGGATTAAGTTCGTAAGTCAAGGCACCACTGTAGCTGCTGGATTCATTAATAGTAAAAGTTGGAGATCTGGCTAAATCCAATTGTCGCTCTATGTCTATTACCCGCTGTTTAATGAGCACTTTGGCCTGGTCATATCCCAAACTGAGTAGGAGACCTGAGAAAAAACCTAACGATGCACAAGCTCTAGTGGTTCAAAATTAGAAAAGGGGCCTAACTGGGCTCCATACAGAAGTTGGGCTATTGGTGAGGTGGCCCTGGGGGTTACATCTTATTTTGAGTGAGTTTCCTTCATGAAGCATGCGTATTAAGTAGAGTAACCATCGTTCTATTGAGGAGGCCTCCAATTTATCCCACAGCTTGATTCGAGATATGGAATCAAAGGCTGCTTTGAAATCTATGAAAGCAGCATAAAGGGAAGAGATGTTATGAGAAGAATGTTTTTCAATAAGATGCTGAAGTACTAGGCATTGATCTATAGTAGATCTGCCTTTCCTAAAACCGGCTTGCTCCTCTGCAAGTATGTTTTGTTGTTCCAGCCAATCCTGCAGTTTCCATTGTAAATGTCTTGCATAAAGTTTGCTGATTGTATTAAGGAGACTGATTGGTCTGTAATTAGCGGGGTCATCCTTTTTGCCTGACACAGAACCTTGGGTAGCCTTACCCTGGTGGCAGCGTGATCCAGTCCATCCAGCTGGGCAGTCACACTGGTAAGGAGCCACACAGCGACCTCCATTAAGACAATGCAGGATGCAAATTGCTAAAGAGCGGAAAAGGGACAAAGAATAGAATCAAAATGGAATAAAAATGCAAAACTTTGAGAAGGATCTCTTCACATAACTGAAATAACATCAGCTTAACAATCAAGAACCACAGAAGTATGTGCATGACGTTGTGAGTCCTCTTATCAGGAGAAAGGCAGCCAATACCAACTGACCAACGGACCAACCAAACACACACACACACTTAGAAGTGCTACAAACAAATGTTTAGAAACACTGCAGATCAACACCTATCAAGGCAGTACAGAGGGAAGTAGGAAACAAAAATACAAAAGCAAAAAAGCCTGCAATATGTTAAAGTACATTTTCAAGCTATACCACAGTAAAGTTAATGAGCAGGATAAATTTATTCAAAGATAGATTTTCCCACATGGATTGCATCCTAGGGGTGATTCCCATTAGGCTGTAAGAACTGTGTTTCTCAGGGTGTCTGTTCTGCTTTGATTCACTTTCCCTATACTGCAGTCACAGATCATACCAGCTGTAGGAGTCACACATCAATGTTTCTTTTAGCGCATGATGCCACATGTCAGATGTCTACACAGTGGGTTATATTAGCAACATTTCTCTCCTAGCTTCCTTCTTACCTGTCACTCTCCTCTCTCAATATCTCAATATATCAGTATAAGGCAAGAGTTTTCTAATTAAGAACAAAGCAATCACCATATAAAACTAAAAATTTTGGAGATACAGGTTTCCCAATTTTTGTATGTGTGTTGTGTATGTTTTTCATGCTTCCATGGCATATAGCTCTTTACTTAAAAACAACAACCCCACCACACAATCAAACTAGTGTTGAAATAGTTCATCAGTGTATCAGTATACCACAAATTTGTTTAAGCTATCACCTAATGTAGTGTTAGACTCCTTACACCATAAGTAGCACTTAGTAGAGCTCAGGTTTTGGCAGGTCATTACAAATGCCAGGAAGTCTCAGCAGTGACATAAATACAGAACAACTCTGCTTTGGGAGAAAAGCCTAACATTTTGTTAGCAAAACTAGCAGCAGTTAACTTGTGGATTTAGCTCCTAAAAATCAAAATGGGTAACCAAGCACCCTTTCCTCTTTGGAAAGAAATCATTTCCATTTTCTTATTTTAGGCATATTAGAAAGCTAATGCTTTTTAGAGAAATACATTGAGATAGCACAAATAATTGGAATCTTAATTTTAGTTAAATAAAATGGAGCTCCAGCAAGCTGTGGCTGCGCCCCTCTTCTAAAGAACAAAGGCAAGATACCACCTCTATGATCTTGCGGAGAGGATCAAGAGTGAACTGTGAGAAGTAAATAGTTAGCATCATCAAGTCTACAAATATCAATCTAGTTTGCAGGAAGGTATCCACAGGTGAATGCAGGAAACCTAAGCAGACTTCTCTCTCTCTACCCATTCCTCCCATGGAAAGACAACCATCTTCTTCAGTGTAAGCGGAGTTGCACTCTATAATCTCCAACATATATAACATAATTACTAAGCAACTAATGTCTGTATATAGCTATATGGTTTTGACATTCATATGTAAATAAGTAAGCACTTGATTTTTTTAAATAAGGTTTTGTGTATGTATTTGTAAGCTGTTTGTACAGACTAGCTGTTATTGTTACATGCTATCATATTGCTTCTGGCATATGATGACCCTAGGAATTAGCAGTTTTCACACAGTCGTGTCATTAACAGCTCTCTTCAGATCTTGCAGACTAAAGGCCATAACTTCCTTTACTGAGTCAATCCATCTCATGTTTCACCTTCCTCTTTTCTTGTTTCTTTCTTTTCTCCTCAACATTATTGCCTTTTCCTATGAACCCTGTCTTCTCATGCTACATCTGTAAAGTTCTCTCCTCCAACACCACATTTCAAATGAATCATTTCCCCCCCCCCCCGTAACATTTCTTTACCGTCCAGCCTTCATATCCATCCACATCAATCATGAATACCATAGTATAGATCAGCGGTCCCCAACCTTTTTGGGGCCACAGACCGGTTGGGGGGAGCGAGCTCCATGTGTGGGGGGGTGGGGGCACCCCTGCGCTCGCGTGGTGGGCGTGTCGCATCTGCAGGGGGTGACAACCCCCCGCAGGCGCGACACGCCCCCCGCAAGCGTGACACGCCCTCCGCGGGCACGACATCCCCACCCTGCGAGTGCGACACGCCCCCACCGCGAGCGTGACACGCCCACCATGAGCGTGACACACCCTCTGCGGGTGCGACACCCCCCAACATGAGCGTGACACGCCCCCCGCATGTGTGTGCGGGGGGGTGGGTGGAGATCCGTATCCGCGGCCCAGTTCCAGGAAGCCCACGGACCGGCACCAGGCCATGGACCGGGGGTTGACGACCCCTGGTATAGATTATCTTGGTCTTTGTGACACATCCTTATGTTTAAGGATTTTTCTAATTCCTTCATATTTATTCTTTCAAACGCCAGTCTTCTGATTTCTTGGCTGCAGTCTCCATTTGGATTGATGATTGAACCAAGGTTCACAAAATCCTTGCTCATTTCGGTTTCTTCAAAAATGCCAATATATGCAGTAAGAAATGAAGAGAATGTGCACTAGACTGGCTGCTTGTGCAGATTATCTTGTTAAATCACTCTGCTATTCCACAATTTCCAACCACCTGTTAAGCTCTTCTGAGTCAGGGGTGTCATGAAATATCAGTAGCTATGCCCTGAACCAGTGGTATCTGCAACATTAGAACATCCCCCCTTACAAACTGAAGGCATTGAAAATGCAGTTCTAAGCCTCTCCCCAGGATGTTCCTACCTACATTTGCTCTCCCCTCCACACCTAAACATAAGCCTTGATGGTTTTAGACAGCTGTCTCTTCCTCTGCATAGAAAAGGGAGTCAGAAGGTGAACTGGAGTGGCAGATTACAATTACCAGGAGCATAAAGCAGTCCCTAAGTGTTGAGGTCTGCATTTAGCATCATTGTCAGCACAACCAGCTTCTGCAAGGGAATGTGTGCCTGATTCACCTTTGGCTGAACTTCCTAATTGTAAAGGGAAGCAGACTTAGAAGAACACTTCAAAACCTCTGCAGCTACAAAAGGCAAATTCTTGGACCACGTTGCACCTTAACTGTGGAAGGGACTTCCCTTAGAGCTGTGATTAGCTCCTACTCTCACTGCTTTGAGTGTGCTGACGCATCTCTTGAAACTGGCATTCAAGGCTATAATTACACAATGAAATACTACAAGATTTACTGCAATTATAGTACAGGGCAGTTCAAAGTATTTGAAACTGTTATAAGTCGCCTTTGGTCCTTTTTAAGGAGAAAGATGGGATAAAAATATTTTAAATAAATAAATGATATTCTTGGGCAACTCATCAAAACACTATCACGAGAATCCCAAACGTCTAATATTTGTAAGTACATTGTTGGCAACAAGATCCTTATTACACTTAGCTTGAAGTAACATCCACTGAAATCAATGGAATTTACTTCCTAATAAACACAGTCAAACTTGGGTTTTAAGTTCAGTTTGTTGGAAAATAAAATGTGTAGCATAAAATATCCCCCATTTTGATTCCCCCACAATGAATATTTTATCCATTCTATTAAAGAGAAAATATTTTAGTGTTTTGGATAGCAAACAAAGTGAGATATTGCATTTCCAATGCAATATTAGCAACTGACCCCTTTAAATAAAATTCAGGATAATGTGTCATTTCCATTTGTTTATGCAGCTGGAACACCTGGTGCATCTAAGTGCTCTCTTTCAACTGCCTGCCTGTGTTTCTTTCTCTGAAATGCAAATTCAGGTTTTTAGACCGCGTTTTATTTTGTGTGTAATCACTTAAGAAATGAGAATTATGTGCACCAGATGCTCTTTGTATATGTAAGTTGCTACTCTACATATCTCAATTGATTCGGGATTTCAGGGAAAGGGAGAAGGAGAGGGAGAAGCGGTATTACGGTTATATTTTATTTTATTATCTTTGTTACAACTACAGTATAACCCTATGCATGAATATTCAGAAGTCCCATTGATTTCAATAGGACTTACTACCAATGGCTGCCTTACTATTCTATTAGAAACAAATGTTTACTAGTATTCAATTACAGTGGGATCATAGTTTTACATTTACACAACACAGTATGAAAAAAATCACACAGAAGGAGCTGAAAGACAGCTCTTTGCAGTTTCTGGACTGCCCATGATATATGCCAATGACATCATTAATAACAAATGAATTGTGTGTGCTTATAGACACATAGGACCTCTGTGGAAAGGCACATGCACCATATTGTTGCTAGAATCTGTTGAGGTAATAACAGAATTGTAATGAGAGTAGAAATGTCAGTTAGAGGATCAAATATAACAAATAAACAATGGCAGCATTTTTAGACAAAAGGTACATACGCTCTTCACAGAGACGTCCCATCCATCCTTCTAGGCAGGAGCATGCATTCGGTCGCTCACAGACACCACCGTTCTGACAGGGGAACCGGCAAATAGCTGGAAAAAAGAACAGCATCAAGTTAGAACATGATGTATTTAAATGGAGATAATGCTACGGGACTGAACTTCTTCAAAGTAATCTTGGCATTAGGATGCTTATGGGAAAAAAAATCAACATTCAAACTTGCATTGTCTAGGAAAGCTATACCTGGTGAAGCATAGTGATTCTGAAACTTCCATTGCCTATAAGAACCATATCTAATGAAGTGTGTGTTTTAATGGAGCTACGAAGTGTTTCCTTAAAATTTAACCTCACCAATTCAAGTCACTTTATCAGGTTACCACATTAGCCTGGGAGCCCTACTCCAATATAGATTGGAAACAGTAATCCTGATACATCATGTTTGTTGTAAGTATTACCAAAATAATGCAGGAGGTGAAATTACGAAAATCTGACCCATATTTTAGGCACTACATTTGTTGAAGCAGAAGTGTATTTGCAATTGCACAGATATACAATATGCTGCCCTCTAGTGGATGCAAACTGTGATTTACTGCAGTCATTTGCATTTAATAATAAAATAATATGTCATTTTATACCCATGAGAAAAAAGGCATGTTTCAGGAACACCAGGTAAATTTGTATGTACAGCTATGTCCCAGCTAATCCACAGTATGTATATCAGAAATAATACACACAAATGTTTGGATTCTCGTTGCCAACCCCAAATAATAACAGGCCCCTCTGTTATCTGGCATTCTATGTATGAAGAATATTGTGTTTAAAATTATTTTGCCTTTGTGTGTGGGGTGTGTGTGTGTGTTTGCTCTACAACTGAAGATAAAATATGGATTATGGTATTTATTTTCTTGGTGAGGACCTTCAGTGGAATAGAGGGGAGATGATGAGGCCAGGTATCAGCCACTTGAAAATTCCTGCTAGATATATAATTTTAAACTAGTTTATGTCATCTGAGATGAGGTAATTCCTGCATGCATTACTTGAAAGTAAGGAAAAGGAATGGGAAGTGGTGATCTCATGTATGTTGCGAAATTAATGGTCAAACTTTTGATGTTCTATGTTCTGAGACTGTGAAGTACTTTTCTATGTTAGTTTTCTATAGAAATGTTTTCCAGAAATGTAGTAGTCTGAGACTTTAAATGAGAAAGCATGTTCACTGCAAACCATTAAAGAATCAGCAGAGGTCGGACCAGAGGAAGGAAGGAGGGGGGCTGTGTCACCATGGCCAGATCAGACCTCTCAAGAAATGGTTGCAGCTGGTGCACTAGTTTTAATTGTGCAAATGCATTCCTGGACACTGCTGTAACCTGGGTATCCAGGCTCAGTTATGAATCCAGGAACATCCCCAAGCTGCGCATCTGTGTTTTCAGAGGAAGTGCAACCCCATTCAGTACAGGCTGCTTCCCTGTTCCTTGATCTGCCTTTCAACTGACCAGGAGTACCAAAGAATTGATACACATATTTTTGGTAGATGCTCAATATTATGTTCAGACTCCTCTACACCTTCTTTTTACCCTCAATCCCCCAAAGCTTTTTTTAAACAATGAAGTAGACTTCCAGTCACTTGAAGATTTGGGGAAGGGCTAATATAGTCTGCTGGGGAGGGTTGAAGAAGACACCTCCCCCCCAAGCTTGCCTACATTGATGCTTTTGGGATGTGGGTGTGGTAGCCTCAGATCTTTCATGGCTAGTTAGATCTGGTAACAACTTTACAGTGGTGCCTCGCAAGACGAATTTAATTCGTTCCGCGAGTAGCGCTGTCTTGCGAAAAAATCGTCTTGCGAAAAGCAGTTTCCCATAAGAATGCATTGCAATGCATTCCTATGGGAACCTCGCAAGATGAAAAAATTTCATTCTTCTTGCGAGGCATCGATCTTGGAAAAAAAAATCGTCTTGCGAAGCATGGCCATAGAAGAAGCCGTCTTGCGAGGCACCATAGCGATCGCAAAAACCATTCGTCTTGCGGGTTTTTCGTCCCGCGAGGCGTTCGTCTTGCGAGGCACCACTGTATATCTTTGGCTTTCCCTTAACTATGTACAACAGTTCCATATGACTACAGGCTATTAATTACCCCAATCTTCCTACTGGCCTACTAGGCAGCAGCAGAAACAGAGAAATAAGGAGCATCATATAATCAAGGTAAACAATATCTACTAGAGATCTTTTGAGCTTTCAGGCCTGGCCAAAAATGTGGGTCAAAATTAATAAAAAAGTATTATTCAATTATTCAAAAAATGTCCAATTTATAAATGTGAATATTGCCTATGTTTCCACAATCCAAAACACGAGGATGTGGCCTGACATTGTCTTGCTGTCAGCAGGGAAAAGGATGTCAGGGAGTCCATAGCAGAGGTCAGCATGAATATTGACAACAACAACATCATAAGAACATAAGACCATAAGAAGAGCCCTGCTGTATCAGGCCAAGGGCCCATCTAGTCCAGCTCCCTGTATCTCACAGTGGCCCCACCAGATGCCTCTGGGAGCGCACAAGACAACTAGAGACCTGTATCCTGATACCCCTCCCCTGCATCTGGCATTTGGAGGTACCTTCCTTTTAAGCCCGGAGATTGTACATCCCCATCATGGCTTGTAACCTGCAATGGACTTTTCCTCCAGGAATCTGTCCAATCCCCTTTTGAAGGCATCTAGGGCAGATGCCATCACCACATCCTGTGGCAAGGTGTTCCACGGACTAACAACATGCTGGGTAAATAAATATTTTCTTTTGTCTGTTCTCACTCTCCCAACACCCAATTGGAGTGGATGTCCCCATGGTTCTGGTGTTGCATGAGAGGGAAAAGAGCTTCCCTCTATCCACTTTATCCATCCCCTGCATGATTTTATATGTCTCAATCATGTCCCTCCTCAGGCGCCTTTTCTCTAGACTAATCAGCAGTCAAGATGGCCTATAGCAGTATTCCTCAACCTGGGAGTCGGAACCCCCCCAGAGGGTTGCAGAGTGTTTTCTGGGGGGGGGGGTACCTTATATCTATTGTAGTTGTTGTTAAATCATTTCTTCCTTAACCTTTTGGAGCCAGATATTAAAGTTAGTGTGTATGTGTATGTATGTATGAGAATGTAATGAGAAATAGGCCCTTTGGAGGAGAAAGAAGCCTCTACTTCCTGAGAAGGGATGATTTTACCCCATTAAAAATGCCTTTTTATGCAAACGTGGCAGGGTGTGTGTGTTGCAGATTACTTGGCTATTATAAAAGGGGGTTGTGACTTGAAAAAGGTTGAGAATCACTGGTCTACAGGATCCACTCTTGTGTTCAGTGCCATAAACAGACAGAGGTCAAGCAAAGGAAAATTCCAGAACCTGTGATAGGTTAATGTTAAATTTTATAAAGCTTGTAGCAGAACTAATTTCCTTTTGTGGAAGTAGCAGTAGGCTGAAGAGTACATTGGCATCTTAAAGACTAACGCTTTAATCATGTTAGTGTAAATAGGCTATTTCATCAGATGCATGAAATTTTAATCTTAGCTGCAAGTATATTACATGCATATTATTGTAGATGGGGATTGTAAACAGCGAGGCCAGAGGAGAATGAAATGCATAAACTGGAGTTAATGTTAATTATCAGACTAATTAACTATGGCCATTCACCAAAAAGGAAATACAGTGGTGCCTCGACTTACGAACGTCCCTACTTACGACCATTTTGAGTTACGACCAGCTCTGGCTGCAAAATTTTGCTTCTACTTGCGACTGGAGCTTCCACTTATGAACAGAAAAAGGCAGGGGAAAAAGGCGGGAAATTCAAATTGCTAACTGTAGGTGGCGACGAGGCTGCTTCTTTGTAGCTCTTTCGCCCCAGCAGTTAGAGAGTGTGCGTCGGAGGAGGCTTGGGACTGCCTCCTTCTGCTTCTGAGTGAGTGTGTGTGTGTGTGTTTGCAGGGAGGCTTCGGGCTGCCTGGAAAGGTAAGGTGCTGTTTCCTGCTTTTTAAAAACTGTTCTGGGTGTTTTTGCAGCGTTGTTTTGAGCTGGGGGGGGGGGGTTATGTTTCTGTGCTGTGATGGGTCTTGGGGGGTTTGTTTGTTTTTTGGTTCCCCCCCCATTTCCGATGGATCTTGGGGGGTTTGGTTGCTTTTGGGGTTTTTCCCCCCATTTCCGATGGGTCTTCAGGGGTTTGTTTTTTGGCTTCCCCCCATTTCCGATGGGTCTTGGGGGGTTTAGTTGCTTTTTGGGGTTTTTTTCCCCCATTTCCGATGGGTCCTGCATGCTTCCCTTGCTTTTTCCTTTGTTTTCTTTGCATTTCCGTCCTACCCCCTTTGTTCTCTGTGCATTTCCAATCTGCTCCGTTTGTTTTCTGTGCATTTCCAATGTGTCTTGCACGCTTGATTGCTTTTCTCCCCCCCCCCCCCCTTCGGCCGGAAGGGATTAATCGCGTTTCCAATGAGTCTTGCAGTGATTTTTTTTTTTTTTGTGATTTTTTTCTTTGGCCGGAACAGATTAATGGGGTTTCAATGCATTCCTATGGGAAATGGTGCTTCGACTTACAACCATTTCGAGTTACGTCCATCTTCTGGAACGGATTATGGTCGTAAGTCGACGCACCACTGTAGTACAAATCTTAAAGGTATGAAAAAAATGCTGTTGTTGCATGTAAATAAAAAGATGGCTTTAAAATCAAGATACTATTCCCTGGAATATGTTGTCTTCCCTTTTAGCTGAGCAAAGCAAAGCAATGCTCTGTGCCAGATCGATTTTTTTCCCCCGCATTCAAAATCAACTGTAGAAAACTTTGGGGACTTAATTTCAACAATAACATGACAGCTACATGTACAAAAGGTACAAAATGACCATCTTGTATACTTGTAATAGCAAATACCTTTGCAAGCTGGGGGTGTAGTCCAGGTTCCATTCTCTAAACAGATACTTCTAAGGGAGCCTTCCAGCATGTACCCACTGTAGCATGAGTAGGTAACCATGTCTCCATATTGATAAAATGTTCCACGGATCAAAGCATTTTCAAGATGAGCAGGTGGCCCACAAGATATCTCTAAAGAGAAACAACAATAAAACAAGGCTAACTCCTTCATAAAGATCTCATAAACCCAGTCTTGATTTCAATGCATTTCTGTGACTTCATTTGTATTCTCATCTCATCCTTCATCTGGAGCACACTTTCAGACTTTCTTCTTCTTGCTCAGAAATTGTACGTTTTCCACTTATTTTCACACTTTTCCTAACATACCCATGTGTGGCATTTACCCCGTGGCCCCTGCTTGTTTCACCAAACCCAGAGCTCACGAAGGTATCCCAACATGCCCTTTAACACGCTGCCACCAGTTGATCTCTTTATCAACCTATATTTCCTATGAAAGACTGAGGTCCATTCAGTACTGAACTTTTAAACCGAAACAGGTTTATTGATTACAAGTTGTTTTAGGACTAGTTCTTAAGCACATTCTTAAAGTTACACCAAGCTTCAGTATTTTACTTTAACCTCTTCTATCTTAATTAATACAGGTCACACTCTGACTAATCACTCCTTAAACACTCTCTCTGCCTCAAACTCCCAAACTCCTTCTCTCTTCTCTGTCTCTCTGACTGAACTGATTGACTTTGACTCACCCTTCCCTTCTAGTTTCTCTGGCTCCGCCTCCCAACAGCTCTCATTGGTACATGCAAATAAACTTCTACCTGAGCCAAAGCAGGGTGATCGCTACACCATGTTTGCACACATTGTCTCCATTATCTAAAATATGTATATGTATGTTTTTTAACTTACCCTTTTCTAGCCATGCACATGTTTAAACTGTAGGCATGATCTATTATTTATTTAAAATATTTATACCCCGGCTCAAGAAGACCCAAGGCAGCTTATAATATTAAAAACAATGTAACAACTGGAAGGCGAGAGGACAAACAAACAAACAAAACACAAAACACACACAAGCAGCTATCTTACTCTTCAGCAGCCATTCACAGAGAAAAAGCCTGTCAGAAGACAAAAATCTTTGCCTGGCTGTGGAAGGACAGCAAAGAAAGGGCCAGTTTGGCCTCACGTGGGAGGAGGTCCAAAGTTTGGGCAGCAACGGAGGAGGTCCTCTCTCATGTCCTCACCAAATGCACCTGTGAGGGTGGTGGGACAGAGAGAAAGACTTCCCCTGATGGTTTTAAAACTTGGGCAGGCTCATAAAGGGAAATGTGGTCTTTCAAGCAGCTTGGACCCAAGTTGTTTAGGACTTAAAAAGAACTGAATTGTGTCTGAAACAGACTGGCAGCCAGTGGAGCTGTTGCAACAGGAAAGTTACATGATCCTTGTAACCAGTCCCAATTAATAACCCGGCTGCAATATTCTGGATCCCCTGAAGTTTCTGATCTGATATGTATTTTATTTCTCCAAAACATGGCAGGCATGTGTGTGAACTTCTGAGGCAAGATGTGATTTGCCTTACAACAAGTCTCAAGAGATTTCAGCATCCTGATATATAAACACAGATGACTAAAACTAACCTCCCTTCTATTTTGCATACAGGGGAAAAAGAAGGTTACTTACCTGTAACCGTAGTTCTTCGAGTGGTCCTCTGTGAATTCACACATATGGGTATTGTCTGCGCCTGCGCTGACAGTTTCGGAAGATTCTAGAGCTAAAGTAACAATTTTATGGTGTGATCTCCCATGAGGCACATGCTCCGCCCACCCATCGTTCCCCTCAGTTCCTATGATATGTCCGCCGGGCAAAAGTTAAAGAAGTATTAAGGCACCGTGACGGACAGAAGGGAGGACGGGTGGGTAGTGTGAATTCACAGAGGACCACTCGAAGAACTATGGTTACAGGTAAGTAACCTTCTTTTCTTCATCGTGGCCTCTGTGAATGCACACATATGGGTGACTAGCAAGCATCACTTACCGGTAGGTGGGACGTCACGGTAGGAAGGAAGCCAAAACCGCTCTGCCAAAACCGGCATCAGTGCGTGCTCTGACATCAAGCCGGTAGTGCTTGACAAAGGTCGACGGAGTGGACCAGGTAGCAGCATGGCAGATATCAGGAATGTCAGTTCCACGTTGGAATGCAATTGATGTGGAGAGTGCTCTAGTAGAGTGAGCTTTAACATGGTCAGGTGGTGTTTTTCCTGACAATTGATAAGCAAGGGATATAGTCTGGACTATCCATCTGGATATAGATTGAGAGGAAGCTGGACTTCCCTTGGAAGAGCGAAGAGCCATAAAAGCAGACGAATAGCCTGTTGGTGGTTCTGAAGTCCTTAGTTCTATTCAGATAGAAGGCCAAGGATCGACGAACATCAGTCTTGTGGAGCATGTGTTCTATAGGAGATGATGGAGATTTGAAGAAGGAAGGTAAGACTATTGGTTGATTTCTATGGAAGTTAGTTACAACCTTTGGGAGGAAGGAAACATCAAAGTAGAGAGTAACTTTGTCAGGATGAAATTGAATGAATGGAGGGTCCAATCTAAGAGCAGCGAGCTCAGAGGCTCTCTTAGCTGAAGTAACAGCTACCAAAAATGCTGTCTTCAGGGTCAGTAATTTGAGGTCCACGGAGGCCATGGGTTCAAAAGGAGGTCGCATAAGCGCATTAAGTACAATTTGTAAGGACCATTGAGGTGTAATACGCTGGGTGGGAGGGCGGGGTGTGGTTAAGTCCTTTACGGAATTTTTTCACAGCTGGATGAGAGAAAAGTCGTGCAGATGAGGAATCGTCGGGCTGGTGGGCGACGATTGCTGCAATATAGACCCGCAGAGTTGGATAAACCCAGATTGAAGAGATGAAGAAGGTAAGTAAGTAAAGTAGTGATGGAGACAGGTAACGCAGGTAAGTTGTTTTCCGTCGTATATTTAAGGAAGGATTTCCATTTGTGTTCATATAGGAGTCTGGTGGATGGTTTGCGAGCTCGATCTAGAATGGATCGAAGGGCGGGAGTATCCTCCAAGCTGTCAAGTGGAGGGACGAGATGTCTGGGTGGTAGACCATCCCGTCGTCCATTGTGAGGAGATCTGGAACCAGGGGGAGCCGGAATGTGTCCGTCGCAATTGATCGGAGGTAAGGGAACCATGGTTGTCTCGGCCACCATGGTGCCACGAGGATTGCGTTGGAATGGAAGTGTCGAATCCGAATTACAGTGCGTTGTATCAGTGGAATCGGGGGGAAAAAAATAAAGGAGCCCTCGTGTCCAGTTGACCATGAAAGTGTCCACGATGGAATCGACATTGGTTCCAGCTCGAGTGCAGTATATCTTGCATTTTGCATTCGATCTCGAGGCAAAGACATCGATGTCTGGTTTGTTCCATCTGCGACAAAGGAGGTGGAAGATCGAAGTTTTGAGGGACCATTCGTGGGATCTCGATGTGAGGCGACTGAGATGGTCGGCCAGATAGTTTTCCTCTGTGGAGATGTGGACCGCAATTGGAAAAATATGGTGTTGGCAACACCATTCCCAGAGGTCGATAGTCAGGTAGAGGAGGGAGGAGGAGTGGGTGCCACTCTGTTTGTTGACATAAAAAAGGGCAGTAGTGTTGTCCGTTGCCAGTTGTACAACGCGGCCGCGGATGATTGGTAGGAAAGCATGGAAGGCTTTTATAATCGCCATGAGTTCTAGATGGTTTATGTGTAGTGTCGATTCCGACCGCGTCCAGAGTCCATGAATTTTTTATTGCAGGCAATGAGCGCCCCATCCGTATAGACTGGCATCCGTAGTGATTTGGATGGTCGGTTGAAGAGGTCGAAATGGACGGCCGAGAAGGAGATTGGACATTGTAGTCCACCAGGTGAGTTGATAAGAAAGTTCTGGCGTGACCTGTAGCTTCTTTGATTGTTCGTCCGTTTGCGGGTCGAAGTGTGCCAGGAACCATGCTTGAAGGGATCGAAGTTTGAGCCTCGCATGTTGGATCACTGACGTGGTCGAGGACATGAGTCCCAGGAGATGTTGAGCGTGTCGTGCTGAGATTAAGGCTCGAGGTCGAAACGAAGTTATGGCTTGCTTTATCTTCTTGATTCGTTCTGTTGGAATGAAGGCTCTGGCGCGTACGGAGTCTAGTTTGGCTCCGATGAAGGTAGTTACTTGAGAGGGTTCGAGCCGTGACTTCGAATGATTGACCTGGAGACCTAGGTTTTGTAGAGTTTGTAGGGTAATGTGAGTGGCTCTTATGGCGTCGAGACGAGTGTGTGCCACAATGAGCCAATCGTCGATATAAGGATAAATGTGGATTCCCTGGAGGCGGAGGAAAGCCGCAACCGGTGCCATACACTTTGTGAACGTTCTCGGAGCTGTTGAGAGTCCGAACGGAAGGGAGCAAAATTGGTAAGCTGAATTGTTGAAATAGAAGCGAAGGTATTTGTGGTGCTCCGGATGGATGGATATATGAAAATAGGCGTCCTTGAGGTCGATCAGGACGAACCAGTCTCCCTGTGAAAGAAGGGGGATAACGGTGTCAAGGGTGAGCATGCGGAACTTTCGAGGTCGAATGTACGTATTAAGTTTTCTGAGATTGAGGATTGGACGGAGGCCTCCGTCCTTCTTCGGAACCATGAAATATTTGGAGTAAAAACCATTAGGGGAGTCATATACTGGAACCAAAACAATGGCCTTCTTTTCAATTAAAGTGGCGATTTCCTCTTGAAGGGTGACGGAGTATGGAGTAAACTTAAAGTTGCCCAAAGGGGGAATGGAGTGAAATTCAATGCGATAACCAGATGAAATAATATTGAGAACCCACTTATCGTTGGTGATATATTCCCAAAACGGGAGAAAAGGACGTAATCTAGGGAAGGTTGCGTCATGCAAATCTAGAGGATCAGGGAGAGGGGTATCAATAACGTCGATAACCCTTACCCTTCCCTTGATTTTTTGATAGAGGTTGACGGTGTTGTTGTTGGTTTCGAGGGCGGGCGTTCGGTGTCGATTGCCCTGGTGTCGATAGATGTCTATCCGATTGCTGCTGTCGGAAAGGTCGGTATGGTTGGTATCTTTGGAAAGGTTGAAAAGATTGTTGGTAGTATTGGGGCTGTCTGTATGGCGGTTTGTAGGAACGAAAGGATGATTGATTCATATAAGTTTTAGCTGTTTTGCGTATCTTATGGAGATTCTCCATGGTATCATCAGTTTTCTGGTTGAAAAGTCCAACACCATCAAAGGGAAGCTCCTCTATTCTGTGCTTGGCATCGTCATTCAGGGAGGTAGATCGGAGCCAAGCGTGTCGACGGATGGCTATAGAAGAAGCTAGGGCTTTGGAGGTGGCTTCAGCAGCGTGCCTGGTGGCGATTTTTTGTTGTTTTGCCACAGAGGTTGCTTCTATGTGGGCATTCATGAGGTTTGTTTTTATGGACTCCGGGGCAGACTCAAGGAGGGGTAGGATTTTCGCCAACAGATGTCGCTGGTAGGCGCCCATAGCAGCCTGATAGTTCGCGGTCCGAAGTAGAAAGGATTGTAAAGAGTAAATCCTCCTGGCAATAACATCTAGCTTTCTGCCTTCCTTGTTAGTGGGCGAGATGGCTGATTTACCTCTTGATTTCGGTAAATTAGATTCCACTATGATAGAATTTGGGGCAGGATGTTTCGCTAGAAAGTCCATGTCAGGCCCGTGGGTTCTGTACATGTTATCAGTATGTCTAGACATCCGTAAATTCGTGGGTGGCGTATCCCAGGCATCCCGTATTAGTTGCATCATGGTAGGAATAAAAGCCAGGCTCAAAGGTTGTGATTTCTCACTGTGGAGGTCATCAAATATGATATCTGCTTCAGGGGAAGGAGGTTCTTCCACCTGCAACTTGAGTGCAGCAGCCATGCGGGCGACCAGGTTGGAATATGAAGTAAAGTCCTTCGATGGGGATGATGGGCGTCCATCGATAGGGTCAGAGTCAGGAGTAGGAATATTGGCAGGAGATTCAGGAGATGATTCTGCATCAGTGTCCTGATCCGAGGTCAGTGGTGTAGTTGAGGAATCATCTTCAGAACGAGACGTTGTGTGGGACGCGTGGACGTTAGGAGCAGTAGGCTGAGCTACCGAAGTCGGTTTCACATGTCTGTCTTTCAAAGAGTGTTTAGCTTGCTTTGGTGGCTGAGTGCCAGTGGAGTGAGAGTGGCGTTTCTTCGATGTCGAGACTGACATCGAGGTCGAATGGCGTTCTGTCGGTTTCGACGTCGCCACTGAAGGTGGAGCCCGAATACGGCGTGGTGGAGACTCGTGTCGAGATCGTTTCGTCGGGGTCGTCTGAGAAAACCCCTGATAAGCTTCCATTTGAAATTGGTTGGCAAAGGGAAACAAGTGTTCCATGCCCAGCTGCTGAAAAGCAAGCTGTTGGTAAGCTGGAAAGAATGGCATTTGGTAACACTGGTTAAATGGAGGCATTGGAGCAGTTGGTTCGATATGCTTTCTCTTTTCCTTCCGTTTTTTCGGAGATTGAGGAGGAGTCTCGGGTTCAGAAGGCTTGGTGTCGAAAGCCCGCCCGGATGTTGGGCTCAAATGGGCAGTGGCCGGACTGGATGGACACTCAGTCCCAACATGGCCAGTGGAGGGAGAAAAGCTACCAGCGAAGGCTGGTGCCTGTGTTGAGGGAATATGCACCTCATCCCTTTCCACTATAGATGCAGGAGCCTCCATAGAAGATTCTTCCAACATTGGAGAGGGTGGTCGCTCTCCTGGTGGGTCCAAACGAACAGATTTGACTTTCTTAGGCTTTTTGGTAGTAGGTTTTTCTTTTTGTTTCTTAGGCAGCGAGTGTGCCTTTGGGGCTTTAGGTTTCGAAGCCCTAGAAGTGTCGGAGCCAGTTTTGGAGCGGGGCGAAGGAGTAGAGTGCCCCGGGGTGGCGGATGGAGCTTGCCGAGAAGGAGCCCCTTCTGCCCGTGGAGCGTCCACGGGAGCCACCGTAGCAGGATTCATCGCTGCTTCCCAGAGGTGAGAACGTAATCTCTGCAGCCTGTGTTTCAGTGCTGGCTTGGTGAAACTTCTGCAGGCTGCACAGGATTGGGTTTGATGTTCTTCACCCAAACAAAATAAGCACTTTTCGTGGCCATCTGTAGATGGGATTTTGCTATTGCAGCCGACGCAGCGCTTGAAAAGAGCTGAAGAGGCCATAAAGGGCGGGGAAAAAGGGAACGGACAGTTGAAAGTCCCAGGGGGAGGGTTAGGGGGGTTGATTGAAGAAGTAAGAAGGGTGATCAAGAGGAAAAACTCACGGGAGATCAAAAGGAAAGTTGTTGATTGAAAAAATATATCGCTTTTAAACAGCACAAAGGCCGAAATATCGCTCTCTCTCTTCCGTAGAACCTTATCGCACGGCGGAAAAAAGGAACTTGAGGGGAACGATGGGTGGGCGGAGCATGTGCCTCATGGGAGATCACACCATAAAATTGTTACTTTAGCTCTAGAATCTTCCAAAACTGTCAGCGCAGGTGCCGACAATACCCATATGTGTGCATTCACAGAGGCCACGATGAAGAAGGAAAGTTCTGCTCTCTTCTCCAAATCTTCCTAGAGTACAACCCCCTTTCCCTGTTATGTACAACTGAAAGAAGGGAAGAGAGTGCGATGAAAGGAGTTGCGGTCAGTGGGAAGGGAGATGTATGAAAAGATACATCTGTACTTTAGATTGTGTTGTTTCAGTGCTTCTCTCACCCTTATGTTTGTGCTGTTGGGAGAACAAATGAAGGAGCTGGTAGCCAAACAACTGAATGGCCCAGGCACAGAGCATGGCAGCTAGACAATCTGTCCTTCCTCCACAACTCTTGGTGCTATTTTATAGTTTGGCCACACGTACATGCAGGAGTCAACTACAGAATGATGCTTGATGCATTGCACTGTAGCTGAGTTGCACATAGCTGCTGGCTATTTTGTTTTTCCTGGCAGGCAGGGCATAATGGTGCAATGAGCATTGGGAATAATGTGGGAGGAGGCTGAGGGCCCTGTTCTTCTTGCAGGCTGTTTTGAATGGAGAGGAGCAAAGTGGGAATAGCAGCTGAATTGGGGGGGGGGGGCATTAGACTACATGTTTTTTGTGTGTGTCTGTGTGAATGGATGGACTGTGTGTGCATATTTAGATATGTGCATGTGCAGATCAATGAAAGTTGGGAAGATAAATGAATGAGATTTGTACTTCTGTGAATGGATTGACATTGGCATTGGTATGTGTGGTAAGGGGAAAAATGAAAAGTGAAAAAGGAAAGTGGTGTCTCCACCCACTTTTCAACACAGTACTACTTATCATTAGTATGTGTCCCATGCCCATCTTCTACTTGGGGAATGCGGGCTTTGGTTTTAGAAAGACTGCTTATTTCCGCCTTTGAAGATTTTCCTTATCAACCAAAAGTCTCATCAGTTTGGCATTCCTGGCAACATCTGTACTACCTATTGAGTTGGATGGGTCCTAATCAGAATGAGCAAAACCGTGAGAGAACCAGAGACTTCCTGACCAGGATATAGATCCTAAGAACAAACAATATGCAAAATATTGATTTCACTTGCATAGTAACTCACATGCAACGTAGAACCTCCAAGGTAGAAGACTAGGTACTATTTCAAGACCTGCCTGACTCAGATCGCTATTGTTATGATAATCAATCCTTTTATGTGTTCATGCACATGAATATGTACCAGTTTACACAAATTACACACTTTTGTATTCTTGTTTCACTGGAGAGAAAACCCTTCCCAACAAAAGTAAATGTCAACAAACATTTTTTTTACATTTACTTACTTTCACATTTGGCTGTTGTTGGAGTCCATGCCTCATCAGGATTACAGACAATGACAGATGGCCCCCGAAGTAGATAGCCTTCTCTGCACTTCATAAAGACTTTTTGCCCAACATGAAAACTTGTCTCTGACAGGAGGGCGTTTTCTGGGATTACGAAAGGCACAGGGCAAGGGTTTGCTGTTGAAGAGCAATGAAGCAAGAAAAGATTAATTTGGGAGGACTCATCATACTGCTTTTCCTTAATTAAATTATACTGCCATGAGGATTCAGACTTATTTCTAACTGATCCACTACTTATGAACAACATGTATCTATCAGTTATATGTAGTTTTATGTGTTGAGACGGTGGGCTACTTTTCCATGCCCAGTGAGAAATAATAAGCCTTTCCACAGTAATGGGGGAAGTGGCACCATAGAAATAATTCACTGTTTGCTGTTACAGCACAATGATACATCATGAGGGAATTTCTAAATTAGATCCCCTGAAATCTTTTAGAGCTGTGGTCTCCAACCTTTTTAACCTCGCAGACCGGTTGGGGAAGGCGGGGCACCCCCTGCGCATGTGCGCATGTGTGAAGGCTCTCTCTCTCTCACGCATTCGCATGCATTCGCGTGCATGCGCGAAGGAGTGGGAGGGTGCTTGTGTGGGCGTGACTGCTTGTGTGCATGCACGAAGGGCGGAGCGGCACTCATGTGGGTGTGCGCGTGCTAGTGTGCATGCGTGAAGGGCGGCGCTGCGCTTGGAGGGCACTCATATGCATGCATGAAGGGGTGGGGGAGCGCTAGCGTAGGCGCAGCCGCAAAGGGGCTGTGCGGTGGGGGAGTGCGTGCGGGGGTGGGTGGGGAGGTCTGTCTCTGCGGCCCGGTCCGGCTCAGGCCACGGACCAGCACTGGGCCGCGGACCGGGGTTTGGGGACCTCTGTTTTAGAGCATAAAAGAAGCTTCTCTAGGGTGGGGGAGCAAATTGACTTAGGGTTCGGTCACACTTCCCAAAAGAACTCCAGTTATATCACTTTGGCTGTTATTTAGATCATTTCATAATTTTTTGGTCACGTGATGTATGGCCAACATAGATTCATTTGCCCCAGCAATCGGTTTATTCCCCCCACAATGTATTGCTTCATTTCTTATCATTTCAGCGTGTGTGAATGTTGCTGTCAATTTACTTCCTTTCTGAAGGGGTTGGGGTTTTGGGCACTTACATTTTTTTTAAAGGGGTATTGATACCTCGCTAGTAGCCGCCACCACCACTGACACAAAAACAACATTAATACATTGCTCAGAAGGAGACAGCCTTTTCCCCACTTCCAGGTCAAAGAGGGCTTGAGATTTCCAGCTTTGAATTGTAAAGAAAGGAGTGTTGCATTTTTTAAACACTGCTCTTCACAATACTTTGGAAGCAATGTTGACTAAAGCTGCAACCACACTGGTCTTTTGGAGCAGGCTTTTGTGGTTTAGGGTTGCTTGAGGTTCGGGGGAGGTGCAATATGCCATTTGGTGTGATCTGTGCATTCAAATACCAACACCAAGTGACCTTATTTAGTCTGGCTCCTCCCACCGTCAATTTCTGGTATCATGAAGTGGCTTTGTAAAAGAGATACTTCAGGATATTGACAAATTGAACATTTCCCCTGCTCCTCTGCAGAAGGGCTGGGGAAGTGAAATTATTATTTTTTCTGCGTAGAGAAGCAGGGCAAGTGTTTGATTTGCCAATATCCTGAAGTAGGTTGCTAATTAAGCCATTTCATGATACCAGAAATTAACAGTGGAAGGAGCCTTGGTAGCTTTGATGGCTGCAAGGCTCAATTTTGGTCTGTTCCTGGTGATCACATGCACTGATGGAGCAAATTAGAGTGCACCTATCCACAACAAAAAAGTAGAAGGCGCTGACAGGTACTCAAAAAGGTGCAGGTAGGGGTGGTCTGGGGATGGATTGGTTTGATCTAATGATCACGTTTTCTGATGGCTGGGAAGAAAGAGCAAACCAACCCGCCCTGCAGTGCACCAAATAGCGGGACATATACCCTTCTGATTGAACCTTAACAAGTTCAGTGGAAGGTGCTCAGTGAAGATCCTCTGTTCAATTTAATCTTAGTTCAGTTAGTGTGGATACCTGGACAAGGACTCCAAAGGTAACTTTAACATAGGGACAGGTCAATATAGGATCAAATGCTTCTTCAGGTTCCTGTGTCCTGAATATTAAAGGGCTTTAAAAAGAAGCTCCAGCAAATTGAATTATGCTTAGAAATGAACTGAAAGTAGTTCTTTCAATACCTGTGAAGTATGTTCATACTGATGGTTCTGGTTAATAGATTGGTGGCTGTGTTGTTTGTTCATTCGTTTGATTTTAATCTAACTGTGCTTCCTGCACAGGCTTCAAAGCCTTCCAGTTTTTATTAGAAAAAAAAAACTGCACAGAGGCCTGGGTTAAAAATCTCTGTGCTTGCATCACTGCCCTAAGCCAAACCCTTTCCCCAAAACAGTTATACAAAGATCCTGGAAAATCTGAATACTTATTTTTTATATCATGTGAAATTTGGCTCAAAGCATCTTTACTGCTTTCCTGAATTTAATTAAGGTATTTGTGGCAAATATTTCTAATTATTATTGCAGGAGAGGGAGGAAGATAGAAAGTGCAAAATGCCTACCTAAGGAGAAATGAATAGAGATTGTGGAAAGCTGTGTACAGGCCTTTCAGCTGGTAGTGTTGTGAAGCCTGGGTTCACAGAGTTAAAGCCTCAGGACCTTCCAAACAGCAAAAGGGTGACATAATCTACCACCTAAATCAGGCTTCCTTGTTCCTTATGAACATAGCTGTAATCTTCACAGTAGGTGGCAGAGAAATGGATTTTCCCAGCTGACAGTATATTGTTGCAAGCTATCCCTGTTGTAGTGCAAAGTATTTGATAGAGATCTGGTTTTCTTTTTAATAGGCATTTAAGAGCCACTCATTTTACAAATACCTCCTGTTCATCTGTTGATATAGACTGATCCAGCCACTAGCATTTCTGAACTCTCTTTATGGAAGGTGTTTAGCTATGGGGACCCCCAGGGTGACTGCCTGCACTTCCAGATTTACTCTTAATCAACTGCTTTGAGTGACTTCTCTGAATATCTGTAATCCTGGAGAATATTCAAATGTGTATATTTAAACCCATAGTCTTTTAAGGGTGTTTTGTTACATGGCAACATACATCAGAGATCACTGGTTTCTTCTCTTATGTCTTCTCTTATTTATGCTGGTTAAATATAGATAAACATCTGAAGAAAACAGACCTACTCTAAATTAGAAATGTTTTACTGAAAAACAAAATCATCAATAATGACACAGCCAATCTTCAAAATTACATACGTTTGCACAGTGGCATTGGATGGCTCCAAGTTCCAGTTTCTGTGCACTCTGCAATAGGTTCTCCTTCCAAGGTATATCCTTTGTTGCAGTAATATGCAACTCTGCTGCCAACAGTATTGTTCTCATAGACAGCATTCCCATTCTCAATAAATTCTGGATCTTCACATCTGGTTTCTAAAAGGTGATATATGACAATTATCAATTATGACAATTCTTCCCCAATCAACCATGTAAAAACAATAACAAACACATTAGCAGAATAAGGAGTCTTCTGTGTTAATCTACACTCAAAGAGAAAAACATCAAATGCCTAGAGCTACTTGGAAGAAGTCATATCTTTCAGGGCTCTGAACAACCATTTCAGTCTCTCTTGTTCGAAACCTTTATTGGCATATGAACGGACAACAGCAAAACATGGATACAAGCCAAGCGATAATCAGAATAAACATAAATTAGGAGATACACTCAACAAGTAGTATCATAGGTAATGGGTTAAATTGGAAATTTCCAGAAGATATCTTGCAACGGCAGATGTAATCCGCGGGCAAGAATCATTCAGGAAAAAGGATAGGGAATTGGGCAAGAGAGAAAGCCACGGTTCGAGAAACAGCTTTCTCAGAGATGAATGCGCCGGGCAATGAAATAAAATATGGTCCAGGGAATCTGGGAGGGTATGACAGAAAAAGCAGAGCCTATTTGCACGGGGGATCTTAGCGAATCGGCCTGCATGAACCGCCGAAGGGAAGATATTAAGGCGGGCTAACATAAATGCTCTTCTCTGACCAGGGTTGGACAGTGAAGAGAAATAGTTTAAGGGACGTCCTAGAGAAGGAGGAAGACTGAAAAAAAGGGGAGAGCAAGTGGGGTTTAAGTCAGCTGAGAGTGACTCAAACTCAAACTGCCAAAGTTTGTGTTTGATCAAGGAATGGGCCTGTTGTAATCCCAGGTCGAAAAGGGATTCTAATTCTAGTCCTAGGGAGAGAAGTTTGGAGTCAATCAGTTTAAACCAGTTCGAGGTGTAAGAGTCACTAAGAAGGTCAAAGAGGAGAGAATTGGAATTAGAGTGGAGATGGATGCGGAGCCAGTATTTAAAAGTGGAGACCCAGGCAAGAGTAGAAGGGAGGTGGGTTCCCAATTCAAGTACCATGGTGGAGAGGCGAATCATATTGGGCACACCTAAAATCTTTCTAAAGAAGACAGCGGCAATGGAGTCAATGTTGTGGTTTACAGCCTCTATCCAGATGGGGACCCCATAAAAGAGGTGGGATAGGAGTTTGCACTGGAAAATATGCAAAGCTGCTGGGACAAATTGGTTGCCCGAGAAGTAATGGAATTTTGAGATTGCATTGAGTTGGGATGTTGATGTGGAAATGACCAATTTTTTGTGTGGAGCCCAGTTTAGTTTGAAGTGGAAAGTGAGCCCAAGGTATTTGAAAGTTGGCACTTGTTGATAGGATTGTGTACCAACTGTCCAAGTGGATAGAGGGCTAGATTTAGAAAAAACAACTATTTTAGTTTTGGAAGAATTTATGCTAAGATCGTTAATGGAGCAGTAGTCTTGGAATTTGGCTAGAAGTAGACGCAGCCCGGCTTTGGAGAGGGAGAGCAGGACTGCATCGTCAGCATAGAGGAGAACTGAGAGAGGGGCACCGTTAAGAGAGGGGGAAGAGTTAGTAGCTTTACGTAGGAAAGGAGGGAGATCTGCAAGGAATAAGTTGAACAGTAAGGGGGCTAATATACACCCTTGACGGACACCTCTGTTAATTTGAAATCTATCAGTTAGTGTATTGGAGTTTGGGAGGCGAATCTGACATGTGTTTGAAGAGTGGAGACGCCTAAGCAGAAAGAGTAGTCGAGGATCAATGCCCCATTGAGATAGTTTGTCCCATAAGAGAGATCTGTTAACAGAGTCGAAGGCGCCTTGAAGGTCAACAAAAGCAGCGAACAAACTGGATTTGTGGTGAATGGAATATTTTTCAACTAGGTGGGATAAAAGTAAAGCGTGATCAAGAGTAGAGGCTCCAGAGCGAAAGCCAATTTGCTCTTTCCCCGGAAGATTAATGGAAGAAGCCCAGGCAGAAAGTTTGGAAAGAAGAAATTTTGAGTAAAGTTTGCCAATAAAAGATAGAAGACTAATTGGACGGTAGTTGCTAGGGAGAGAGGGATCACCTTTTTTGAAAATTGGAATCAGAGTGGAGATTAACCAGGAGTTGGGAAGGATGCCAGAGTGGTTAACTAAGGTGAAAAAGTTAGCCAAGGAATGAGACCACCAGTGGGGGTTACTGGTCAGAGTCTCAGTGAGGACTTGATCAGGGCCTGGGGCCTTACCAGACTTCAATGAGCTGATTAGGTCCAGTATTTCCTCGGAAGTAACAGGAGGCCAGTCGGGGAGGGCCTGGAGCGAGGGATCAGAAGGAGGGTTGGGATTCGGGAAGAAGAAAATTGTGGAGAAGTGGGCTATCCATTCCTCCAAGGGGATAGAAGAAGAAGGGTCAGAAGAAGAGTAAGTGGTGGAAGAAGATACCAAGGACCAGAAGGCTTTGTAGTTATGAGATAGAATTGCCTGGAGCAGATCAGACCACTTGCGTTGAGCAAAGAGGTGTTTTTTTGAATCTAAAAGTAATGTGCAGGACCTTCTAACAGTAAGGTAGTGTTGTAGAGACACTGGGGTAGGATTAAGGCGGAAAGAGTGGAAAAGAGATCTAACATGCTTCTTGGCCTGCCAACAGTCGGAGTCGAACCATGAGGTGGCACGATTATGGGATGGGGAATTAGTTGGGCTACTAAGGGAAGAAATTAAGGAATCCACAAGAGTATTATAGGAGGTGATAGCTGTGGCGATAGAGTCAGTTGTAGCTATGGTGAGGTTAAGATTGGAAATCTCTGGCAATAGAGTCCAAGAGAAAAAGTCAGCTTCTGTTTGAGAAGTCCATTTAAGGCGACAAGAGGGTTGTGAAGGGGGAATTTGGGGGGAGGAGAGGGAAGAAGGGAAGGTTAGGGACAAAAGAAGAGGCAGGTGGTCACTGTCAGCACGAACACCAACAGAGAAATCCGAGAGAAAGGGAAAAAGAGCTGGGGAAGCGATGGCGTAATCGATTACGCTTGGACCTCTAATGGAGAGGTGGGTGTATTCACCAGGGATATCCTTACCCCATGTGCCATTGAGAATGGCAATATGAAGATTGAGACAGAGGTTAATTAAGAAGGTAGCATGAGGTGTGATAATCTTGTCTCTGGAAGACCTTGGACGATTGAGCCAGGGGGGAGACGACTCGTCAAACTCCAGATTTGTATGTTTGGCTAGGACAGAGTTATTGGGTCCTAGCCGGGTATTAAAGTCCCCCAGGATCAAAATGTAGGCAGATGGATTAGCTTCCAGATTAAGGTTGACAAGGTTCTCTACCTCCACCCAGGTGCTGTTCAAAGAGGAGGATGGAGGTGGGAAGTAGAGATTAAGTAGTAGGATTTTAAATTGACCGTACTGAAGGAGGAAGATTTGAATATAGAGTGAGGGGGAAGGGATGAAGGTAAGGGTGAATAAAGAGGAGGGTTTAAGGAAACAACAGAGACCCACAGAGGGGCGCCCTCTTGATTTAGATTTAACAGCCGGGATATGATAAGTAAGGAAACCCGGGATGGACGGAGGAGTTAATAACCAGGTCTCCTGTAAGAGAATAATGTCGTAGCTAGAGAGAAACTTTAGCAGGTCTTTGTCCGAAGCTTTTTTCCTCCAGCCACCTATATTCCATGAGATTAATTGGAGAGAGGGATGGGGCAAGGGGGGGGGGGGTCAGAGAGACATTTCAGTCTCTCTGTATGTGGATTTCTATGGTGAATCTATGAATCTCTCATTTGTTTAGAAACTACAGCTAGGATCCAGATGCCTCTGCAAGAATAAGCATCTCTTCTCAAACCCCTCTGTGCATCCCAAAAATCTGCTCTGGAAGCATGGGGAACTGTATTTCTTAATACTTTTAGATGAGTTATCAAGACTTTTATTTTGAAGAAGGACTGCTGTGGGAGGTGGAAGGAAAGAACATCCATGTCGGAAACAGAAATATACCACTGGATCTTGGCCAGTATGTTAATTCAGCAGACTGGTTCACTAGTGACTCCAGGTATATAAAAATTAATGCATCCATAAAGACAAAATACAACCTATTACTCACCTTCACAGGAAGGATGAGGTTTACTCCATGATCCATTTGCCAAGCAGGTGATGTTGCCAGGTCCAACCAGATGATATCCAAAATTACATACAAAGGAAACTTTACTTCTGTATGTATTTTCGTTGGTGATGGGAACGGCATTTTCTACTGTTGGAGGAGGTTCACATCTTATGCCTAAAAAAGGAAAATAATAAGTCTTCTTTATGATTTTGTTGGCATTTCATCTAATGCTCTACAAAAAATATTACTCTCTTCTTTACAACTGGTTATTAACATAACGGTTGTGGTTTTTAAGAACTGATTACGTTTGGTGCATTTCTTGACATAAATCAAGGCACCAAACATGGTGGACATTGGATTTGATTTGTGCTATTCGCACTCATGTGCAGGAATAAGGCTGCTAATTTAATCTGCCTCTAGATCCTTCAATGTATTTTTTTATTGTTGTTATTTCTAATATTCACCGTGATAAGAACTCATTCAAGTTGAAACCTAAATTATGAACCTACAACTAAACAACATTAAAGTAAAAGTGATGTATAATAAAGGCAGAAAAGTTTTTTAAAAAATTAATTAAACATTATCTTTTAATTAGAAATATAGATGCAGGATAATGTAAAAGCCAGTATGGTATATTGGTGAATGGGGTGGTTTACGATTAAGGAAATCTAAGTTCAAAACCCCACTTAGACAGTAATGGTCTCTCAGTCTACCTTGTTTCCAGTGATGTTGTGAAGACATCATGCCCTAAACAAACATGCCCTAAAAGAAGCTGGACATGAAATTCTATTTCAAAATACTGAAGTACTGGACAAAACCAGCAATCATTATGTTAGACTGAACAGGGAAGCCATTGAAATCCACAAACACCAGCAGAGCTTCAACAAAAAAGAAGAACGTTTCAAACTCAACAAAGCCTGGCTCCCAGCACTGAAAAATACAGCCTGCAAAAGGTCAACGAACTCTACCCAGCTACAAGGACCGGTGATCACTGCACACAAAAGACCAGCTAACGACACCCATCAATCACAGTGACAGATAATCTCTCCTCTTATCACAACAATACACCCACAACAAAAAACACGCTGATCACCACAATCACCCATCTCCTGAAAAAGACAAAAGCTGATCCCACAGCTATAAATACTCAGCTATCCAAACAAACTGCACCAGAGCACAGACAGAGTTCTGACTCCTGTCCTCTGCAGATGCCGGCCACAGAGACTGGCAAAACGTTAGGAAGAACAACCTTCAGAACATGGCCAAAGAGCCTGAAAAACCCACAACAACCATCAAATCCTGACAAGTTAAATAGTCAGAAAGAATTCTATTGGCTTTGCACAACTTATGCCCCAAACTGTGTTTCTAGTGTGTGTGATTGTTCCAGCTTTCTGTTGCATGTTCAGATGCACACAGATCATATGCTTGGTTGGGCACCCAGGCACCAAAGAGATGGCCAGAAAACTGCTTACTCCAGTTCCCTTAGATACACAGTATTTTGCAGTAGGATTTTGGCCAGTGTTATATGAAGTTCTGAATTAAGTATCATAACAAAGACAAGAAGCTAATTAAACCCACGAGTTTTACTAAATGCTAACAGAAAGTTCAAATCAAAGACTGACTGAACAAATTCAAGTAACATCTCAATTTTTTTATTACTCTGCAAGTATCTCAGTTTTTTAGGTGAGGGAGAATAAAAGTGAAATCTAGCGGCTAGATAAACACGATGGAGTTGAGGACTGAAGGAATAATGGTCCAATTGTCACCTGCACACTGCATCTGCTTTAGTCACTGTCTATGTGAATTTAAGAAGGCCATTTGTAATAAGGCCAAGCGGGTGCCTATAAGATGTCCACAAGTATGACCTAAGCACAATAGTACCCTCCCACTTGTGTTCCCCAGCATCTCGTCTTGCCTTTGACACTGGAGACAATACATAGCCATCATCAAAACTGTAGCCACTGACAGCCTTATCCTCCATGATTCTCAGTACTCCCCTATTACACTTTCCAAGTTAGTAGTCATTACTACATCTTGTGCCAGGTGACACCATTTAATTTGTTCTTTCTCTTCATGGAAAATGATGTACATATCTGCTCATTGTGTTTGTAACTCTCCTATGTTTCCTCCCAAATTATTCTGGTTTCTTTTGTTACCATGAAAACATGTATTTAGGAGGCAAAGGCAGAATAGAAGAAAATTGGAATAGCCATCTTCTAGTGATTGGTCCTTGTAGCCACTAGCAGTGAGAGGTGCATGTTATAAAAGGCTTTTTACTCATTTGCTATAGATCTTCCTTGAAGAGCCTCTACTGAAATGCACCAGTTATACTTACTCACACACACAGGGGCTGAGGGGCTCCACTTCTTGTTAACATGGCAAATCCTTCGAGTTACTCCCTGCAACTCAAATCCCTGATTGCAGCTGTAAAGAATCTCATCTTCAAACAAGAAATCTTTCCCACTAATGGAACCATTATCTATTGTTTCAGGAGGCCCACAGGATATTTCTGCATGTGAATACAAAGCTGATGCTTTAATTTTGTTTGCTGGATAGGAACAACTGTCCATCCCTAACCCCTCCCCTCACTTCCTTCTTTTTCTTACTAGTCCAGCATGAATCACTTTGTGGTTCATTATCGTGAGAGAGTATGCAGTGATTTATTACAAGGAGCCTGAGTATGCTACATACACATAATGAGTGAGGAAGTCAGACCTACAATACAGTAGTTTTGATAGGGTAACAGATCCACAGTGTTCCACTCTGCACAATACATGTTTCAATAGAGACGAGCAGATTAAAGGTGTTTAGTAATATCTTACATGAGAGGGTTGAAATCTTAGGTAATTAAATCTTAAATATAATGTGCTTTGAGTTATCAGATCCTAGCCCAAAAATATGCAGGCTGGGAAGAAAACTAAAATTAAAACATACAAAACATTAATGGCCACTAGGAGGTGCACCGTGGGATGTAATTTGGATGAATATTGAGAAACTTTAATATAGAGGCAATCATCCTCACCCAGAGTCCGGGTGAGTGGGTGGGGACACTGCCTCTTCCACTTACTGCATTCTGCAGTTTTGTGGACAAGGAAGAGGCAGCAAGGGGAGGTTCATGTATGCTTTTAATCCCATGCAAGAACAGCAAATTGTTGGGTAAAGTGAACATTAGTAAATTATAAGACTTCTAAGTCCAAGGTTTGCAAAGCTAAATTGTTTTTAATATTTTCTGGGCAAAAATAACAATGCAGTCCATTTTATTCATCTTAATGGACATTTTATTCTTTATTCATATATCCATGTATGTTGAAGCTGAGTTAAATGTGCAGAAAAATTAATGCATAACTCACTTCTGCAAACTGGTGTTGTTCCACTCCATAGCTTATCTGCTTGACAGACACGTTCAGCATCACCCTATCAGACAAGAGAACAAGCCAGAAATAGCGTGAAATAAGCAACATTTTGTCATATTTTCATATAATTTGAAAAGCAAAGGCAATCAGAAATACGTTTGCTTTAATTTCTCCATTTCCTAGTGGATGCACAAAACCAAATTGGGAGCATTGAATGCTAACTTTTCACTTAGTTTTGCATGGCAATAGCTTCATATTCAGCACGTGGCTAGAAATTTTAATCTTCTGAAGTTGTATTTCATAATAAATGCAATTATTTTCATAAATAAATATTACCTTGCTTCTTTGTAAGATGACTTTTAACAAGCAATGAGAAAATGGACTCATGTTTTCATTTGGTGTATTTTTCATTTCATTCATTACCATGGATATTCTAGTTGACGTTGTTAGCAATAGCTACCTTACTAGTTTTTAGACAAAGGTTTCTTCACCGCTTTTATGCCCCTTTTCTTTCTTCATTACGGAGGAAAATTTGTTATTTCTAAGTAATGCCTTTTGATTAAAAGCCCCAATTTTGGCATAGGTTTCTATACAGATCCCGGGTTTTTAGCTCTTAATTAGGAATCCCAAGTGAATCAATCAAGTCTACATGTGTGCTGCTGGAAAACTTAGAGAAAACATTATGCTGTAGAACAACTCAAATTTTTAGTGTGGATATGAGGGTTTGCCATTAAAGAGCTGACTCAGGATCAAGGTGGATTTGATTTAAATCAAATTGATTTTTAAAATTGGGTGTTTTGATTATTAAATTTTTTAATTTTTTAATTTTTTTAAAAAATGTATTGTGATTTAGATCAATTTTATTTTTAAAAAATCAACTGATTTTTATCTACCATGCCCAGGATCCACTGTCGAGGAATACTCAGTATCCCCTCTCCATTTTCTCCTTATACTCTAAAGGGAAAGTTGACTACAGATGGTACTAGTGATATGATTTCCATTTGGAATGAGATTCCCTCTCCGACGCCTTTGTTATAGATAGATAAATAGCATGCCCTATGGATTTTACTGTAACATGCTTCCAGATAAGACATTCAGGATTAGGTATTTAGAGGATAATAACTCAGCTTCAATACTGTCATGGTCTCTTTTACTCTTACCCTACTTATCATTAAGGAAAACTCCATGCAAACAGCTGTTATTACCTGCTATGCCTCGAATATAATGAAAATAATATTTAATAATGTTGATTTAACAGTTGAGTATTGGTAATTGCATTGCTATTATTTCTCAGCAAGAAAGTGTAGCCACTTTGCTTCTCATAATGCTGGTGTAGGATTTGATTTTAATGAAACTGTTTCCTTAAAAATAAAGAGTAGCAAAAATATGCAAGGAATAAGGAAAAAACAAGAAAGCACTCAGCACCCATTAGGCTGTCCATATGCTCAAATTATCACTGGAAACTCTTCTGTGATTCTCCCTAACTTTTGAAAAGAGGCAAGTGGTTATTGGAAGATGATCTTTTTACCTATGGGAACTACACATGGAATTATTTATCTAGCATGGTTCATATAATAGTGAATCTGGTGACTTTTTGCCCCATGCATTCCAGCATTGCAAATACTAATACAAAACTGTGAGCACAGTGTATTAGCATCAATTTTTTAGCAAAATGGCACTGTCCACACACAATAAGGAGGCATCAGCAGGCCTTGAAGGACCCCAAGGTTTGCAGATCTTACACAAAATCTTTTCTGGGGAAAACCCCTAAAGCAGGGCCTCATAAATAGCCCAACGATGACTAAACATACTCAGTGGGCATGGAATCTTGAATAGAGGTTGGAACACAGTACACTGGAAGACAGCATAGATGCCCGGGTGGCATCCTGAACAGGAACACTCCGTACAGCACCATTTTCTTCGGAAGGCTTCTCCATGTATACTAGCTGGATTTTAATCTGTTATTTTCTTTATTATTTCTTCTGATTTGGCTGTATCTTCTATGGTCTTGGTTCTGTTAACCGAGTGTTATGATATCTTACATTTTTAAGACGGCTGACATTACCCTGAGGCTCGGAAGAGAACATGCAAACAAACAAGTGAACAGTTTTCCTCCAAAATTATTAAGTTGTGATTACTAACTATGCATGTGTAATATTTTAGGCAGGAATCATATTGCCTTATGCAATCATTCAAAGGCAATCATGCAAGAGCTTCTGTCTGTCTTGGAGATCCCTTGTTGCACAATTGATTATGTACCTTGTAGCACAACAGACAAACTGCAAAATGCAAAAATGGCATGTGTATCTGCACCTATGTGCACAATTTTCCTCAAGAGGATTTTGGTCTTACTGTTTAGGTATTTTTCACTTTTTAAGGCAAATCTGTGACATACATCATTTAGCAGGCTGATCTAAGCAAGCAAGGGAGACAGCCAAGAGTGTCCTAAAAATCTAGAGTGGACTGTACCCTGCTATTTGGAAGTGCCAGCTGTGAATGCTTCCTCATGTAACAATGGCTTAGAAGAATTAATATTGTCTAACCTTCTCCCTGTGGGGCCAGTTTCCTACTTGCAGAATGTTTCTATATGGTAACCCATACAAAGATAAGATCCATGAAGTGGAACAGAACATTCATTTCAGAACTGCCACCTAATTATGCTGCATACGTAGATCCAGCATGTTTCCTATTTTATAGGTTTGGAAGTATAATTAAAGGGCTAGTTCTCGAACTGTTATTTGTACTTGGATTCGGGTATGTAGGTACAAATTACACGTCTAGTACACCAACTTTAAATGGAACACAAATGTATTGTTTGTTAGTTAGATCTTTAAAAACAGAGAAATCCAGTTGCTATCTTCGTGTATTTTAATAAAACAAGCAGCAAATAAGGTATTGATATACCCTTTACAATGGATGCAGCATATTTATTTTATCCTTCATCCAAGTGGAAAGACTGCTTGAAAAAGTCATCCTAAGAAAGAGCCATTTATGCATAGGATATGACTTAACCTTATCCTGATCTAAGCTGCTTTGCTACATATTAGGCAGCAGAGTAGAAAACAGTTCATCAACTTACTTCCAAATCATAACCAGAAGCACATTTATAAAATACTGTCTCTCTGTAACTGTATCTGTTGCCAACCACACTTCCATGTTCTGGAGCATCTGGCTTTCCACAGGACACAGGTATGCATATATCACTTGAAAATAGTGGCATCCAGCTACCATCACTCTAAAGAGAGGACAAAGTGTATTCAGGCCTTGGTAAGCAATCTAAAAACAATGAAAATAATCACACATGTCCTACAAAATATAACAAGCATTAAGGACCACAGAAGGGACAGAGTGGTATAGCATAATTTTGGACTAGGGAGAGTGGAACAGGTAAAACCACTCCTTAAATACCTTGCATACCTTAAAAAACTATTAAGGTTGTCTAAGTTGAACGAAACTTGACAGCACCTAACATCAAGGACCGCAGAGCTCTTAAGATATATGTAAGGACCATATTTCAGGATAGGTTTTTATTTTCTTTTAAAAACAGCACTCATTGAACACTGTTTTAAAAATATTGTTCAGTTCCAAAACCAGTTTGCAATATGGTGCAATGTAATACACAATAGTTTCAAACAGAAAAGGTGGAGTCAATACAAGGGTTTCTTTGCTATCAATTGCTTCTTTTTTCTTTAAATTTCAGGAGTGCCTTTTTGTCTGCAAACATATAATGTGTGCAGAGTTGCATCTTTTATGAAAGCAACAGCCTCACAGTAAACACAAATATCTTCACAGAGTTCATTAAAGACAGCACCAGAGTGTCCTTCAAGCTCTAAATTTGTGTGAAGCTAAATCTGTGTGAGGCTACATGCCTGCAGTGCTTTACTGAATCATAGTCTATATTTCTGGCATAGGAAAAATTACCAGTAAAATACCTATTTGTTAGCAGAAAGGTGTTATTTCACATAGCTTTATTTGAATGGTACTCTTGCATAAAGAAACATCAGCAAACGTTAGGAGCAATTTTTCTTCTCAAATACTAAATTGCATTTTTATTTAAAATATTTAAAGTTTTGAAAACAAGAGCTGCCTGGGTATTCAATGCCCAATCAATGATTTTCAGTTATCGTAGTCATGGATTTCACAGACATTTTGCACAGTCATTACAATTGCTAAAATGCATACATAATGCAACATATATTTCTATCACTATAAGCAGGGTCATGCTACTCTGAAAATGTCATCTCATCACATTCCATAACAAAAAGAATGAGCATATATTTTGTGGGTAATGTGGTATTCGACAAATTTTCTCATCTGCCCCTATGGATAGATGTGGCTGCAGATATACACATATAAGCACTGAATATTTTCAACAAAATCAATGGCAGTGATGAAACTCAGGTGTGAAATTGTGTTGTGGTATAAAACAGCTAGTCTTTCTGTCAATAAGAATTAACTGGCTTTAACAGCACTATCTGGCAATGCAACCCAACTCAAAGATATGCTGGCTGCCTTCAGGTTTGGAACGGGTATCGCCCTCTTGAGCTGGCAAAATTCTCTTGTATCAGTTGATCTGAGCTGGGATAACTAGCTCTGGAGGTGCAATTGCTGTGCTGGCAGAGATCAGTCAACAGAAGAGCCAAAAATGTTGGAGAAAGGGAGGAGTAGAAGAGGAGTTGCACCAGAGCCAAACCTCAGTTAATTCAGACTTCCAGTTGTTGTGCTAGCACCAAGTTAAACCAAGGCCAGGTAGTCCTAACTAATTTCCAACTTCTCTGGACTAAGAAAGGATTGGATTCAGTACACTTTGTACTTACTTTGGCTTACTCTCAAGTCAGCTGGTCCTCCACCATCTTGGCTAGTTAGGATTGTGTCCATAGTCCCTATGATTCTGCTATTTAAGATGTTTGGGTGCAATCCTGACTAAATGCTAGGTAAGCTGACACTAAGAGCTGAGGGGTGGGTGGGTGGGTGGGAAGGTATGCTGGCACAAGGGCTGCTGGCACATGAGTCTTGGGTCCATTCCATACCCGCTTCCGCCTGTAGATCTTCAAGTTTGGACTGCACTTCCTGACAGGAGGATTGCTTTGAATGCACCTAGGTTTTAATGGGGCAAGAGAAAAGTACTCTGTACAACCAGAACAAAATTTGACCTTCCACAATGCGTTCAGCCAGCACAAGGATTTTAATATAAGACCTGGACCTTTCAGGAGAAAGATAAATCATTACCTGGCAAGTGGCAGTGCTTTCCCCAGTCAAAAGATATCCTTCTGGGCATGACAGTATAATGCTTTCATTCACAGTGAAGTCTGTCCCAGAAATAATTACTTTGGTTATATTTGTTGGCAGGGGGCATTTTTTGGGACAACAGGAAATACTACCAGAAGACCAGTGCCCATCTTCCTGACACGTGCATGTGTCCATTTCTGTCTCCATCACATAACCCTCCAGACATCTGTAACATATGAGGCACATCTCTATTACCAGTAAAAGGTACATTTTAGATACAGAAAACCAGAGGCTCCTGTATTCTTTTAAAAACAAGTTGTTGAATACTGTACATTCCTTACATATGACTTAGTAAAACACAAAATCCCTTCAGTGTGATTCAGAAACAGGTTTAAAATTGTAAGTATGGGGGGGGGGACTTCCCAAGATATCTAAATTATATTCTAATATTGTTTGCCAACAGTTATATTGGTTTAAAATTTTATCATATTCTCAATTGTACAAGAATGAATTTCTGCTAAATAAAATGACAGAGCGCATTCCTATTGAAATTACAGGTGGCAATATTATTGTGATTCACCCCAAATCTTCTTTATGTCTTCCATCTTCCTGCAGAGAGGTTTTATGGGGGACCACTGAAGAACAAAATTCTGCAGCCTTAACCAGTACACATCACTCTGCCACCACATGCTGATTCTAATGCACATGTAGCCAGAGAGGGGCAAAACACAGGTATTTGAGAAGCTCCTATTAAGTATCTGTATGTAATGTTAGACAGTCACCCTTAGACAAATTTCTATAAATGTTTCTTACCTGTACTGGATTCTACTCCCATAGGCTTGTGAATCTCCAAAAGCAACTGCATGAGGTACAGAAGGTGGTGGCCCACAAGTCAGTATTGCACAATGTGGATATGGCTCACTCCAGATTCCTTTTTCTGTACATGTTAATTCTGGACTTCCTTGCATCACATAGCCCAATTCACAGTTATAGATTATGGTATTCTGATCGACAGAACTGCTCCCATTGATAAATGCATTGGGGATTGTTGGTGGAGGGCCGCATGAGATCAGTCCACAATGCGGAAAGCCAGAGCTCCATCTGTTGGCAGCTTCACAGGTGATTTCTGAAGGCCCTAGCAGTTTAAAGCCTTCTAGGCATTCAAATGAGACTCTTTTACCACAGCCAAAATTTCTACCTTTAACTACTCCGTTCTGAATGGCTGGGATAGGGCATTCACAAAGCAGGCAAGATGGTGGTTTTCCACTCCATAAAGCATTAGACATACATTGCCTGACTGGATTTCCTTGTAACTCATAACCAGGAAAGCAAATATATTCTATATATGCCCCATAAGTGAAGACTGAACCATTCAGGAACCCATGAGTAATGTCCTCAGGAGGCCCACAATTGACAGGCTTGCATGATGGTGTCTCTTTATCCCAGGTACCATTAGCCTGACAGATATTTGAAGGTGAACCATGCAACACATACCCTTCATCACAGTGATACTCAATTCCTTTCCCAAAGTCAAAGTCTGACCCACTAATTTGTCCATGAGAAAGTTTTGGTGGTACAGGACATTGGATGGCTCTACACACTGGAGTGTTCCCGCTCCAGCTTCCATCTGCAAGGCAGACTCTCTTCTGGATCCCTTCCAACAGAAAACCTTCTCTGCAGCTGTATTCAATATATTTTTGAAATGTATATTCCTCTCCAGTTACTCTGCCATTCTCTAAACCGGGAACTCGGCCACAGGAGATGGGAATGCATATAGGTTCATTTCCATCCCATTTTTGATCAGCCTGGCATGTCCTTTTTTCAGGGCCATTTAACTGAAAGCCAGGATCGCAGTCATACTGGACGACACTCCCATATGTGAAAGTCTCTCCTTTTACTGTGCCATTCATTGGTTTCCTAGGCACTGCACATGATACCATCTCACAGGTTGGTGCTACATCACTCCATTCTTTGCTGAATGTACACAGCCTTGTGCTTGAGCCAATCAGCTTATATCCAGGCTTGCAGGTATACATCGCTGTGCTACCAAGACTGTTCTCTGTAAAATGTACAAAGCCATTTTCTGGAGGCAATAGTGATTCACACTGAATGGAAATGCAGACGGGAGCACTATCATTCCATGTTCCATCCTCTTCGCAAGTTAGTGTAGAGTTTCCAAAGAGTTCATAGCCAGGGTAGCAACTATACAATACTGTAGTCCCATATAAATATACTGACAATGGTAAAGTATTAATAGCCCTTGAAGTACTCTGTGCATCTTTCTGGTTATCTAGCATTAGAGAGAAAAAGGGTGGGCTGGCAGTAGGGAAGCCCTCTTCTAATATTCCTTCTTGGCCATACAGTTTTTCTTCATTGCTAATTGTTACATATCCTCCAAAGTCTATATGGGGAGGGAGGCCACAGTCTGTTGGCAAGCATACTGGACTAACACCAGACCATCTCAGATCCTCGCAGGTCTGCATAGCAAGCCCAGAGAGCTGGTATCCTGGAATGCAGCTGTATATCACCATGGCACCATAGCTGTAATCTGCACCTTCTACAAAGCCATTCTCAATAGGCTGTGGAGGATCACAGCTGATAGCTCTACAAGAGGGAGCCTCTGCATCCCACTCTCTTGTCTCTAGGCAATTCAGGACACTCTGGCCTTCTAGCTGGAATCCTCGGTCACATGAGTAGGTAACTGTCTGCCTGTAATGCAGATCAACATATGAATATCGGCCATTCTGAATCTCCTTGGGCTTGGAGCATTCAATAGGCTTGCAAGTGGGCTTTCCTCCAAGCCAGAGGCCATCTTCTCCACAAAGAATGGTCATGTTTCCCACAAGTTCAAAGCCTGGTTTACAATTATATACTGCAGTACTAAGATAAGTAAGGCCTTGCACATCTGCAATTCCGTTTTGAATTTCTTCTGGCTGTGGACACTCCACTGGAATGCATTCCGGCATTGGGAAGCTCCATGTACCATCTGCTTGGCAGCTGATGCTTGAAATTCCCTTTAGCAAAAAACCATCCATGCACGTGTAGTTTACTATGCTACCAAAATGAAGAGAAGTTACTAAAGGATCCCCAAAAGGAATGTAAGGAGGCCTAGGGCATAGCACCATGTGGCACACTGGGAAAGAATCATTCCACTGTCGAGATGGCAAACATTTCAGTACAGAT
Source organism: Intellagama lesueurii (assembly GCA_037013535.1). Lineage (NCBI taxonomy): Eukaryota > Metazoa > Chordata > Lepidosauria > Squamata > Agamidae > Intellagama > Intellagama lesueurii. The sequence continues at coordinate 107,844,692 of JBAJHW010000002.1, read as the reverse complement.
GCACCAAACAAAATGAAGCCTTCTTTACATGAAAACTGCACCACGCCAACTTGATCAGTCATCTCCTTCAGGACAAGCTGATTCTCAATTAGTGGTGGTTCTGGACACTCTGTCTGAACACATTTGGGGTTCTGCTTTTTGTTCCAAATCCCCGTCTTCTGACAAGTCCACGATGCATCTCCTATCAGCTCATAGCCTTCATCACATACAAAAAAGACCTTAGCTCCTACTTCAAAACTTTTGCCCTTGGTGTACCCATGCTGAAAAGGAGGTGGTTCTTTGCAACTGAGGAGCACGCAGGAAGGAGGTGCTTCAGTATGCCATTGACGATTGGCTTGGCAAAATAATGTTGGGCTTCCAATCAGCTTGTAACCAACAGTGCATTGATACCTCACTTCACTTCCAAAGAAACGTCCTGTTATGTTCTGTAAAATGGATCACAGCAAATGTTATGTTCTTAAGAAAATCAAAATCCTAGCACTTTTGTGATTTAAAAAAAGTTAAGGATTTGGCTTCAAAAAATTGCTAATATACCACACAGTTCAAACATTTAAAGAATCTACATAATTCAACTTTTCTCTCTGTAGCTTCTATATGCTGGCTCAGAGGTCAGGCTAGGTGAACAAAAATGTAAAATTAAAATATTTAAAAACAACATTACAGAGAACATGCACATTTACAATGTGTGCTCATGTTTAAGAGAGAATAAATGAAAAGAAAAAAATGTATTAGATACTGTACATCTTTTGCTACCCCATCAAATTTGGCCACCATCTGTTAAAAAACAGCATGAGAAAACACAGGCAATAATGTTTTCTGTGTCTGTGGGTGTTCTTCTCAAAAGAGCTGCATTTACTGGATGGACTTAAGTATCTAGTTCTGAGGAACCTGATTCTAACAGTAAGGCATTGCAATAATGCTATCAAACATTCCACTTTTCATTATTTTTCAGCTTCATTTGGCTAGACTTAAACATGCTGAATCTCCAGAGGCAAAAATATTATCAACATCATGTATGTTCAAGGCCTTGGCAGTACCTCTATTACTCCATTTGCAAGTTTTGGTGGCTCACCACAGGACACTGGATGACAGGTAGGCATAGTACCACTCCAAGTTCCTGTTGCTTCACATGTTCTTTTCTTCTCTCCTTTAATATAGTATCCCCTTGTGCAACTGTAAGCCACAATCGCCCCAAAACTGTAATTTGTGCCAGTTGCATAGCCGTTTTTGATGCCTGCTGGCTCTCCACAGCGAACAGGAATGCACTGGATCATCAACGGAGAAGGGTTCCACTGGCCTCCGCGAACACATTCGATCTTAGCTGAGGTGTTTAAGACAAAACCTTCCATGCACTTGAAGCTCACAATGGACCCAGCTGGAAATCTGGCCTTGTTTGAGGATTCCAGAATGCTGTATGATGCAGACAGTGGTCTCTCACAGAAATCAGCTATACACTCTGGAACATCTTTGGCAGCAGGGGGAACCCATTTCCCCTGGGCATTACAAAGTAATTGGGAATTGCCAGCTAAGCTGTACCCATCAGAGCAGTAATAGATAGCTACATCACCAAATAGCCGGTGGCCACTCTCTGGAGAAGCATGTTCCACAGGAGGTGGTTCATCACAGGAAACAGCCACACACTGCTGGTAACTCATGTTCCATTTTCCATTTGCCAAACATTCCACAGTTTCTGGCCCAATTAATGTGTACCTATGGAATGGAAAAGAAAACAGCATCACATGCGCAAGGGAATGAGCACACAAACTTCTACTGTCTTATAAAAATGCTGAGCATTTTTACCTCATAAGCTATCTTGGAATTTTTTAATTTTTGAAAGTAGGGTATAAATTAGGGGCGGACAAAGTGCAGCCTCCAGACCATGTACAACACCCTTCCTCAGGGACTTCAAAAGCTCTCGTGGTGAACATGCCCCTGAATCCCCCCTCAGTAGAATTTTACTTTCTTCCTAATCAAAAAGCTTCATCACATCTTCTAGAGAGTGGGGCCATTTGCCTTGTCCCCTCCCCCAAGCTGTTTTAGATACCTGAAGCAGTTCAAATCAGAAATCACTTCCAGTCAGTTCTAGATTCTAAAAATGCCTCCTGGGTATCCTGTTGGTCAGAAGGGCCAAAGCATAGGGGGAAAAATCTCCCACCCACTACAGGGCACAATGGGATGTTTGGGGTGGTGGTGGTTCTAAGGCATTAACAGTGAGGCAGCTTTCTGAGGTTTAGGGATGGGTATGCATAACCCTCAGACATGCAAAATTTATCTACCTCTAGTATTAGTAGTTAAAATAATTCTGAAAGACACCCTTGATGTAAATTAAGAACTTTATGAGCTACAGATTTCACTAGGGGTGTTTAGTAACTTTAAATAATTTGGATCTAAGAATGTTTAATTTAATTTTATTTTTTTGTATTGTATTCACAGATCATGCACACCACTGATATGGAATATTTTGGCATGCGTAGAATAACTATTTCCAGATAAAACTCCTTGAATGCAATTCTTAGGGAGTGGAGGAAATCAATGACACATGAATGATATTTTTTCCCAACCATTTAGGATTATTTGTCTGCATCACTTGTAATGAATGACTAATGATTTATTAAAAAAATAGTTGATCAAGACTTTTCTTTCTATTCATGAATGGAAAGTCTCCTTCCATCTGTGGAACAAATTAAGATCCAATGGAGACTCTCTGCTGGCAATAAAGAATAGAGAAAATATCCACCAATTCCATTTCCTACTACTGCTTCCGGTGATACTACCTCCAAACCTATGGAACAGGTTTTTAGAGGATTGCTTGGGGAAAAAGAAGTTGGCAAAAATCACCTCCCTTTTTTCTTCCAGTGGAAGGATCTTAGAAATTCTGCTTATGGCAAACCTAACTTAACTCAATATTGCTAGGTTTGGGTTTACTGTGAGTTTACAAAACGTTTTGGAATTATCATTCCTAGAATGCAACAACATGTACTATTTATGACTTCCAATCTAGTAGAGCTCATTTACATACCCTTCCTTACACGTATAAGTGACGATATTTCCAAAAGTAAAGTTGTTCCCACTAACAGTGGCATCTTTAATGACAGGAGGAAGCTCACAAGAAACAATTTCACAGTGTGGTGATAAGCTGCTCCAGCTAGCTGTTTCTTCACACACAAGTACTGAGGATCCTTGCAGACTAAAGAACAAGCATACATATAGTGATGTGAGACAATGATAAGGGAAGCAGGCAGAAAATACTCTTCTTCCCAAAGAGAATGATTAACTTTTACTGGAAAAAAGATTAGAAGTGCATGTTTAAAGTGGGAGATGTATAGGTTCTGAAGGATTATAGCTTGTCAAATACAAAGTCTTCAAATATGGGGCACTTGGTTTTTATATTATTCAACACACACACACACACACATCACAAAAAAGATCAGACACATAAAAACATTTTCTTCATTTAGTAGGGAACTCTTGTAAGTCTTGTGTCATGGTTATAAAAGTGGGTAAAACTCTTGCAAGAAAATACTGGCCAGATGACATGGCAAGCTTCCTATGAAAATGCCAGTGTGCTGATATATGCTGGCTGATCACCTCTACCTGCAGATGAAATGGTTAAACGCAGCACAGACCTTACATTGGTGGGTTTGTGTATTGTGACATCTGAACTAAGCAAGGAATGGCAATCTGGCTGGCATTTCCCATGGCAAGCCCCCCCCTCCCCCAAAACATGCAACATGGGTTGTTTCTTTCACTTGTCAAGCAAGAAACCAGAGCTTCCAAATAGTGCATGACAAGAAATGACACTACCTTTAATTAGTTATTTTTGACAGATAACAGCATAACTAATAAAGTTGTTGCTCTTCTTTATAACACAACAGTTACTTGTTACTTTTAGGGACTAAACATATTTTGAGTGACATTTTGAGCCCCCTCCTTAAATTCTAAGCCATTTCCTGCTGTTTTAGGTACCCGCCCCCAAGTACCAGAAAATTAATGTATTGCATGATGCAACAAGCAACTAACAATTCCACAGTGTTCATAGAAACTATATCGCTAGGTGAGAAAGATTTTGGAATTAGTTACATAGCAAGTTCCTTTGAAGAAATAACTTCCCAAACCCTGGGGAAGACAATTAAACTACAAATGAAACTGAGCCTCGGGCAGGAGTATGTTCTGTCCCACCAGCTGCAGAAGTAGTCATCCAGCACACACTAATATACTGTTTGTTCTTGATAAAACTAGGTTACCATGAAATCCTGGGTTATCTTGATATGTGAACTCTACTATAATCTTGCTGTGTGCTGGTTTTTCAGTGCTTAACAAGCCCAAATGTATTTCCTCCAGGACTGAAGCCCTGGGGGAGGGACTGCATATTTTAACATATTTAAAAGCAAAATGAACTTTACAACACCAGATGTTTGTTGCAGTAGAGGGCACACACATCTTTCATACTTTGTAACACTGGGCACTCTTAATTGGGACAATTCAGGAGAAAGTGCTCAGCCTCAAAAATGTGGGAAAATAACACATATGGAATACATGTCATACTGCAAGTGGTTTCATAAGCCCTTGATTCTGCTACCACACTTAAAATTTACATTCTATTCCCCTCACATTGCTGTAATATAGAAAGCTGCTTTCAATTATTACATTTGATGAAAAAAAAAAACTTCATTCTAGTGTTACAGAGCTCTTTGGAGTAAGAAAAGTAAGATTAATTAAGAAGCAATTAAGACTTTGTTGAGCTTCTAGATATAAATAGGAATCTTTGATCTGAAGACAATTTGAAGAATTGCCTAGCAAAGCTTTTAAAACTTAATTTAATACTTTAAAAAAATTATGAATTAAATGTTAGTAAAATGACTAATTCTGTCATCACCTTCCCACCAGGCATTAACATTTTACATGAACTACAGAAAACGTCTTAACATTTTTTTTGAAAAGATTAATCCACACATATTTCATTTTGCTAAACCGTATCTCTCAGTTAACAGATACAAGAATGAGTCATTCCTCTGCATTTGCAACTTTAACAGGAATACACTGTGCACAAATACATCTTGCTTTCTTGTTTACCTGTAACCTGTGTCACAGGTGTATGATACGTTAGAGAGGTATGTAACACCACTCATTATATATTTTCCATTGCTTATTTCCTTTGGAAGTGGGCATTTTACTAATTCACATACTGGAGAAGAGTAATTCCATTTGCCATTTGAAAGACACACTGCTGCTTCTTCGCCCTTCAGAACGTATCCTTTATCACACCTGTGTTTAGGGAGAAAGAGAAATCTGCATATATACATTTATTTATTTACTTTAAATATTTTACCACATTTTTCTCCTAAAAAAGGACCCAAGGTGACTTATATAATTAAAAACACAGTATTAAAAACTAAAACCAGTAAATTATTCAATTATTTTAAAAGAATTCAATAAACATTATATTTAAAATGTTAGGTAAAAACATTACCAAAACAGATTCAAAAGCAATAAAAATACAAGCCATCTCTTTTTAAAACCTCTCCTAGACAACCAGTCACTAAGGAAAAGCCTGCCTGAAAAGAAAGGTCTTCACCTGCTTACGGAGGACAGCAAAGATGGTGCTAGCCTAGCTTCCCGTGGGAGGGAGTTCCAGAGTCTGGGAGCAGCGACAGAGAAGGCCCTTTTCTGTGTCCCCAACAAGTGCACCTGTGAGGGTGGGGAGACCAAGAGAAAGGCCTCCTCTGATGATCTGAACACCCAGGCAAGCTCATAAAGGGAGATGAGGTCTTTCAGATAGCTTAGACCCAAGCTGTTTAGGGCTCTATAGGTCACAATCAGCACTTTGAATTGTGCCTGGAAGCGAATTGGCAGCCTGTGGAATTGCTGTTACAGGAGGTTATGTGATCCTTGTAACCATGCACATGGGTCTTTCCTAGCGCCTGTGTTAATTAAACCTAAGAATGGAATGAGGGGACCACTATTTACATTGTAGATATTTAAAACTTCCTGCACTGTAGTTCTGACTATGTAAGGTAAAGGTAAAGGTTCCCCTTGATAATTTTGTCTGATCGTGTCCGACTCTAGGGGGCGGTGCTCATCCCCATTTCCAAGCCATGGAGCCAGCGTTTGTCTGTAGACAGTTTCCGTGGTCACGTGGCCAGTGTGACTAGACACGGAACGCCGTTACCTTCCCACCGTAGTGGTACCTATTTATCTACTCACATTTTTACATGCTTTCAAACTGCTAGGTTGGCAGGAGATGGGACTATGTAAGACACAATAGCTAATAGCCTGTTGCTGAAGAACGGTGGCTGGAACACTTGGTTCTGTGTGTGATTTCTTCCCATTCACTTGGGCAAGAGAAAGCCAGTAAATTCTTAAACAAGAGAAACCCACTGTTGTCATCAACAGGGCAATCTCAAACTTGTGCAACTGCAACCTAGAGATTGCCAGGACAAATGCAGAATGCTCTGGTGGCAAAGCACTTACGCTCTACATTTGCCAACATGATCCACAGGCACCAGCCATGTGCTAAGGTGAAGATTACTATGCACTCGCACTTCCTCAGATTTCTGAGCAATTGCAAAGTAATGCATGGCTCCCATGGGGTTAAGGATACAGTCTACAATATACCTCTCCACTGGCAAAGTAATACTAGTTACTATTAGTTGTCTGATTGCAATCCAGTAAGAAATCTAGATTGTGTAGCTGTTACAGTTTGAAATTGGTACAGAAAACAAAACAAGATCTAAAGACAGGCTCTTTAACCAAAATCATAACTGTGTAATTGGCTGCTATACTATAAACTGCATGTAGCGTACAGCAGCGGTCCCCAACCTTTTTGGGACCGTGGACCGGCTGAGCCTCTGAGGAAGGCGGGGCACTCCACCGCGCTCACGCAGGCGCGTGTGCGCTCTTTGCCGCAGGTGTGCGTGCTCTTGGGCGCATGCGCATGTGCTCTTTGGTGCATGCGCGAAGGGGTGGGGGAGCGCCCGCCCGCCCGCTAGTGCCAGCGTGAGCATTCCCCCACCCCTTCGCGCATGCGCAGGAGCGCCTGCCCACCTGCCCGCGCACCCACCTGCCCCTTCACGCGGGTGCTCGGGTGCATGCGTGAAGGGGTGGGGGTGTGCTCACGCTGGTGCTGGCATGCGTGTGTGTGTGTGCAAAGCAGCTGTGGGGAGGGGAGTGCGTGTGGTGGGGGGCGGGAGCTCTGTCTCCGCGGCCCAGTCCGGTTCAGGCCACGGACCGGGGGTTGACGACCTCTGGCGTACAGGATGAAAATTATGTTTGCCACTCTATCCGTTGCAATATTTTGTGAATTTTTGTATTGATAGATATTTATAAGAACACAGGAAACAATTAAATATTGATATTTCAGTGGTGCCAAAAGCTTTCAAGGTAATTAGTATGGAAAAACTAAAATATCTGATTCTGATCCATAGTTACTTTATTTCATGTATATGATACATTTATTACACAGTAGTTATTGTCTAGCTTGTGCAAATCCCCAGTTATTGTTGTTGTTATTTTTATCACCCTACCCCCCACTACAAATCTTATCAAATCCTACTTCTTCCCAGGTCCCAAACTGCAGAACTCATGAAATGGACAACTTTCTGCATAAAACCATATTTCTTCCACAAATTTCTATACCACAGAGTTTCATTCATTTCTCCTACTTATACTAGATTATTTTTCATAATTCTCTACTGAAATAAAAAGTTCCAAGGGCACAGCAATCTTCCTACCTATAGATCGCTTTGCTACCATATGTAAAATTGGATCCATCAATTGCACCATTTTCAGGAATAGGTGGACTACCGCAGGAAATAGCTTGAAAGAAAACATAAGATAAAATCACTAGAAAAATCAGAGAAATCTTAGTGCTTCAACTGTCATGGCAACAAAGACATAGGGATAGAATGGAAAGCCATGGATGATGGACAGGACTGCAAGAAATAATTCCACTCTCAGAGCACTTCTCATCCACACAGGTGTCACATTCTCTACAACTGTATACAGTGGTGCCTTGACTTACGAACTTAATCCGTTCTGGAATGATGGTCGTAACTTGAAATTGTCGTAAGTCGAAGCACCATTTCCCATAGAAATGCATTGAAACCCCATTAATCCGTTCTGGCTGGAAAAAAAAATCACCAAAAAACAAAAAAAAAAACCACAAAAAACAAAACACTGCAAGCCCCATCGGAACGTGCTGGGGCCGAAAAAAATATATCACCAAGAAACAAAAAAAACACTGCAAGCCCCATCGGAACGCACTGGGGCCGGAAAAAAATAATAATAACAAAAAAAAAAAAAAAAAAACAATGCAAGCCCCGTCAAAACGCACTGGGGCTGAAAAAAAAAATCACCAAAACAAAAAAAAAAAAACAATGCAAGCCCCATCGGAACGCGTTGGGGCCGGAAAAAAAAATCACCAAAAACCAAAAAAAACAATGCAAGCCCCATCGGAATGTGCTGGGCCCCAAAAAATAAAAAATAAAATCGCCCCCCCCCCAAAAGGAGCGAGCCCCATCGGAAGGCACTGGAGCTGACAAAACAAACACACTAAAACACAAAAAAAATCACAGCACAGAAACATAACCCCCCCAGCCCAAACCCACCATGCAAAACCCTCTATGTACTCACTCAGAAGCAGAAACTAGCACCAGGCAGTCCGAAGCCTCCTCTGACGCACACTCTCTAACCGTTGGGGCGAAAGAGCTACAAAGAAGCAGCCTCTTCGCCGACCAACGGTTAGTACATTTGAATTCCCCACCTTTTTTCCAGTTGTAACTGGAAGCTCTGGCCGCAAGTCGAAGCAAAATTTTGCGGCTGGAGCTGGTCGTAACTCGAAATGGTCGTAAGTCATAAGTCGAGGCACCACTGTACCTTTTGTTTTACCTTAATTAGCACAGATTTGTGCAACTACAATTTTGGGAATTATAGTTTGGTGTGTGTGGAATGAATTCTTCACTTATGAAACTGTGTGTGATCACATTGGGAAACAGATTGCATTTGGTGGTGTGGTCCAGTGCAATCTATTTCCAAGAGATTGCACAATCTATTTCCAAGAGATTGCACAACATATGGGGAATTGTGCTCCAGCTTGATCCCAATCTGTGCCCAAGCTGGACCAAAAAGGTCCAGCTGTATGGCTACTAGTTTTGGGTACCAGGCTGAAGTGATTCCCTGTAAGATGGAAGGGACGCTTTAAGGGAGATTGCTCCCTGCAAAGCTACCCTTCCTGGTTTGATCAGATGCACATCTTTCCCAGTGTCTGATTGTACCATGAGTTCCAAAGGTGCCTTTGTTAGAGGGGATCAATGTTCAATCAGCTTACAGGTGAAGTGTGGATGTGCCCTTAAATGAACAGTCCCAGTTGCAGAGAGAATAAAAAAATTAGTGGATGTCAGTTATATTGTTAAAATATCAACCCAGCATTGGCATCTATGGAAGAAGGCTTACAAACTAGAACATTTGCAGACTAATTGCTTTCAGCCAACTAGACATTCAATTGCCATCATGTCTGTTGAAGCTGCTATGTGTCTATTGTATCACAGTGAGTAGGTAAAAAACAATACCTTCACAGTATGGTGCCAGGTGGCTCCATTCCCCAGATTCCAAACAGACTACTTGAGTCACTCCTTTCAGTTGGTAGCCCTTGTCACATAAGAAGCTGATCTCACTACCAACACTGAAGCTGCCACCATGCGAATGACCGTGTTCAGGAACACCTGGATGTTTGCATTTTACTGGTTCTTTGGAATCAGATATAAGGTAAAACAGAGCTTACTGACATCACGTGTGGCTCATGTGCTTAAAAATGAAAACAAATCATGCAACCTTTAAGCAGACAACTGAGGAAGAAATAAAGCCCAATCACAAGAGCATGGAAATGTACATATGAAGCACGTTAAATAACATTTCCATCCACATTTTTCTTCACAGAGACTTCATTAATACTTAAGTTGGGGCACCTTACATTCAGGTTTAAATAACCCATTACCTTAAATATGCAAATAAAAGGAATACATAAAGTTTATTTGTGATATAAATACCACTTTGCATGAAGATTTAACTCTCCCCCAGCCACAGCACTCCTGATGAAAACTGGGCAACACACTTTCTCCAAAGTAAGAGAAAACAGAGATTGTAAACTACACATTTGTGTGTATTCTCAAAGGCTTTCACAGCTGGGATCCGATGGTTGTTGTAGGTTTTTCGGGCTGTTTGGCCATGTTCTGGAGGTTTTTCTTCCTAACGTTTTGTCAGATGCCAGCCACAGAGACTGGCGAAATGTTAGGAAGAAAAACCTCCAGAACAAGGCCAAACAGCCTGAAAAACCTACACACATTTGTTTGTTTAACGAAGTGTGTCGTTTAGCCCTGAGACATCTTTCCTTTAATATTTGATGAACCCCTCCTCTTTAACCTTACACAGGACGCAGTGTTGTTTAGTTGGCAGTGGTATATATACCTAAAAGCGAACATTCTAGTCAGAAATCAATCCTCTTTTCGTCATTGTGTTGTGGATAAAATGTGGGGTCTAATTTTTTTCAACACGTCATATAATAAATTACCCTTCCCCATTGAATGAAGCTATAGAAACATTTTACTGAAACCAGGCCAGTAAAGCATTCTTCCAAATTTTCATCATATAATGAATGGCTAATGAAATAATATTTAAGAGAGAGCGATTTTTAAAAGCACTCATATTTTCTTCTAATTACTTTTGCATTCCGCTGGATAAAAACAAACAAACAAACCTCTCTATGTCCTCCCTTGTTTCTCCCACTGCAGAGTAGCATGGGAAAGCTTGAATTTTGTTTAAAAAAATTATTGGTAAGTGGCATACTGTCAAATTGTTGCCGGGGAGGGGGAACACTCACTGGTGTCAATTTGGTTTGATACCAGCGGTCACACATGCCGGAAACCAAACTAAAATACAGCAATCTTTCTCACACTAAAACGAATAGTAGTCGCTGCCAGTGATCCGAGAAGGCGCAGCCAGCCATGGGAAAGGGTTGGGCTGGTTTGTGATTACCTATATGTCATGTAGTCATCAGCAATTAGGTCAAACCAGACCATCCCAAGAGGGGGACAAAATGTATAACAAATTATAATGCAGTGGTCCCCTTTGTTACTGCCACCAATAATAACAGCACTCTGTCACATTCTTCCTTGTTCTAACATACAGTAATAAAGCAAAACAGTTTCCTATAATCCCTCAAGTAACATATTGTGCTCTCCCTCACCTCCCCGGCAACAATTCAACAGTATGCTATGGTAGTGGGAAAACACACAGAGCAATGAACAAGGTAGTTTTGTTTATTTTCTGTAAAAGTGAGATGTCAGCCTGATTTTCTAGCCAACAACATTTACGTAACACAAGCTGGGCAAGATGCTTTTACTACCCAGCCACTGTGTCATATTTCCTGCCCCTTTACCTGTACATTTTTTCCCATCTCCTTTGTATGGGTAAATGCAGGTGCATATGTAGGATCCGTCTGTGTTAAGGCAGGAGGCATGGGAATCACAATCTGAGCCAACTGCACATTCATCAACATCTGAAAAGAAACAGAGCAGTACTTGTTATTAATAAATTTTTGCACCAGAAAAAAGAAACTATTATAAAATGTTGACATTATGTATTAACAATATGTTTTATGATTGCTTATTAAGACTCCAATACATGTCAGACAAAAAGGATACAACATATTATGTGTTGCTTGTTATCTGTTTGCCAGAAATAGCCCCTGAGGAAGCTATTCCTACCAAATAACACCAATAAACTATCATCAGTACTTTGGAATAGAAACTGTTTATTGATGTCTTTTGTGTTTGCTTTCTGGGTATTTTTGCTTGTTACTACAGTACTTTACTGCTGCTGTTTGACTTTGTGTATGTGTGTGGTTTGGATATCCTGTGATCTTTACTTCTCCCACCAACATACTTCTGAGTGATCTCCTCTAGGTGAAATGAAGCTGAAGTATACGTTCAACTACATTTGCTCCTATACATCATTTGCTTTCTTGTTCTCTGCTTTTTTTCTGTTTCTGCTGCTTTCCTCTTCTACCCTGTTTTAATGTTGATTGGTATTGCACTTCTGTTATTTTCTGAAGTGGCATATACAATCATGGTACTAGATTAACAACAACCATGGCGGTCCAATAATTATTACTGTCTCTGGGAATCAATCTAGTTCTGTTGCTTCATATAACTGCAGTGGCTTTCATCCCACTTAGATCTGTTAAAATATTGTATTAAAATGCACAAGGCATACCTTTCCCTTTTTCCTTTGCATTTTCTGTTGCTTTATAAGGACAGAACGCAAACTTATCAGAAACTACCAAATCAGACAGATACTGAGGTATGACAGAAATGCAAACATATATTCTTGCTACCATAAGCAAGAAAAGTTATTTTACTGTTTCAGTCCAAGATGTAAGCTGAATCACATTCGGACTATAATCAAAATTCTGAGAGACCCTGTGATTTGTACATTTTCTAAAGCAGCTCTCCATGTGAGTGTGTACAAAAATTGCTTTGGGGATAAAACCAAAGTTAGGCCAAACTAGAGTGGACTCACTGAAATCAATTGAATGTATATTATTCATTATTAACGTCTCATTCATTTCAGTGGTTCTCGTTTAGTTGGAACTGACCTTGGATTTAGTAGTTTCAGAGTCTGAGGACTTTGAAAAACAGTTTGTAGTATAGCCTAAAAAGATCCACTCTTTGAAGAAAAACAGCTTTAAAAATCCTACTGGCAGGTGCAAGTCTTGCGAGTCAAAATATCTCCTACCAAGATTATCCAGTCAGGCTTAATTCACTTACAGGTACTCAAGACAGATAGATGACCATCACACTATGACCATCATAAACTCACCAAGGCAAGATGGTGAAATAACATTCCAGCTTCCATTGTCCATACAAACCATCCTTGAGTCTCCCAACAAATAATAGCCACTGTTGCACTGATATGTAAGGGTGCTTCCAGCAAAGTAGTCTTCAGCTGAATGAAAACCATTTTCTAAAGGTGGAGGCACTCCACAGCTAATCCCTATACTCAGACAATATAAGAAAAAGAAGTTTCAGGTGACTTAAAGCATTTGTTTAGTTCCTTCTTGACAAAGAGGCCATGAGCCCACATCCTAATCTCGTGAAGACTAATTCCAGCTATTTTCATTTGTTGTGTCAAGTGTTCAGAAGTCAAAAATGTTGATCTGTAGGCTGCAGTCTAGGGAAGTAAGTGTAATAGGTCTTAACTGCTGTAGTACTCTCTCTCTCTTCATCCAAAGGTATTTTGCACAAGAACTCATTCTCAGAACGTGTACACATCATGACTGTAACCCACTTAGTGCCATTTAAAGTATATGATACTCTACAAAGTACTGTATACAGTACAAGTAAACAACATACAGCCCATGGACAACATAAGACCTCCCCAGGCCAAATTTGTAACATAAAAATTTGAGACTTGTGTTCCTGAAAAGATCAAGGAAGCACCATTTGCTTTTGAGTCATAATGTGTGGACCCTGTATACTTTTTTAGGAGGAAGAAAGAGGTTCTGAAAGTGAAAATGGACTTCTGGTCACTTCTCAAACAGATGGTATGGCCCATAGTTAAGTCTTTATGCGTTGAAATTGGATCCAACATCCTTTGAAGTTGCCCACCTCTAATGTACAGTGATATTGACATATTAAATACAGCAAACAAGCAAGCTGAGGTAATCTGTACTAGTACAAAGGTGGAACCAACTGCAGATTCCACCAGGGGGGGAGCTCTCCATACACATAATTTCTCAGACTTGCTCTGGCATAAACAGACACAGTCCAACCTCCACAGTTAAACAAAGAAATGCTGTTAATTACAAATAAAATGAGTACAATGCAGAGAAGGGAAAGGAAGTCATAGCGGGGAAGAAAACATAAAACATAGTCTTTATCTAGGGATGTGTCATGGAAAAGGATTTTTTTTAAAAAAAATCAGAATATGTAGAGAAGCTGTGGAGAATGTGAAACCATCCAGATGTTGGACAACAATTCTAATCAGCCACAGTCAGCACAGCTAATAGCCAAAGTTAATTATATTTACATATCTGTTGGGTCATAAATTCCTTACTACTGACACAGAGTAAAAAGAAAAAGAAAATAATATAGTGGGAATTCTAACAAATGCAAATTTTGGCTCATTAGATAGGACTACTTAGGAAGTCTCTCCTACTGGTAGACTCAGATGTTGGGCTTTGTCTTCCAAAAGTGGTGAGGTGCTGTCTCATTTGCGCCTTACAGACACATGAAAAGACAGCCTTTGTGGGTCAGGAAAAAAAGACGTATCTCCTTCCTTTTAGCTGGCACGTGCCTCAGCTAACTAATGCAGTGTAGTGTGGGTTTGTGGACTTGTGCTTTTTATGGACTTGTTTCTGAAAGAGATGTATACATTTCCATATTTTCCATTATAATATCCTCAAAATTTTATTTAGATCTCTTTACCTCAATATGGGAATTTACATTCTAGAAGGCACTCAATGTCCTACTTATTATTAATTGGCCAAAATCTTATGGCTTAATGTAGTAAATTGCACTATAGTAGGCCCATGAATCAATGGGGATTTGGTGAGTCAACTCATCCATAGGTTCCATTGATTCAAATGGCTCTACTCTAACTGCAACTTAATTTAGCATTTGATAAAGGCCCATTTGAATCGATGGAACTTACAAAGTCATTAACTCAAATCCTCATTGATTCAATGGGCTGATTCTAGTGCAATATACTACACTAAGCAACAGGCAGCATATGCTAAAGTTAATATTTTTAAGGGTTCCTACTCACTTACTTTCACAGTGTGGAAGAGGTTGTGTCCATTGCCCTAAATTTAGACAGTGCAGAACAGAATTTCCCACTATGTGATAACCTGGATCACAGGAGAGAGACACTTTTGATCCTGCCTTTAAATCGGCTGATGAAGTTCTCAGGTGAGGTATGGAGCTTTGTAAGGGCTGGCAATCTGGGAAGAAAGAAAGAAGTAATTACAAAACAGTTTAGAAGAGTATAGTTAAAGAAGATAAAAATAAATGTCCTGGGCTTCCCAGATGATTTTCACATCACCCCTATCTAGCTGTTGAAGTTCATAACATTAATACCAAATCAGCATTTCTTTGCTCAGTTTCTAAGTGGTATATCTGTCATCCATACACAGGAGTAGAAGGATACAATTTATGAACAGAGAGCATGACAGTTTCCAGACAAGCAACTTTAAAGCCTGAGGCTTGCTTTATTCATGTTTTTTATATTGTGCAAGGTAATCTGGGAAAGAGTGATAAATAAACACTTCTGTAGCTCTTTTAAAGAAAAGCATAAAACATTCTTAACATATAAGCTAAAAATAATTGTTACAAGCAAAAAGCAAAATAAAGAAACAGAACAAGGAGCCAAGAGGAAGAGCATTCCAATAAATGAATGGAACTCTTTCCCATTTGACCCAATCTTAAACTTCATTCTTTCAACATCTGAATCCAGGAAACTATAAATATTTTGTCTGAGGTTCCAAGGAACATTTATTGCATAATTCTGGAATCTGAAGAATGAAGACTAAATGTTCCAGTCACTAAATGATCAAATGTATCTACGCTAGTGGGGGTGATCATATCGTAATTTTAATACTACATAGGAAGTTCCAATAAACACAGTATATCGGTGATTTTCAAGTGGTCTAGGTCCAGGGAACTCTTTCCATTCTCTTATTTGTAACAGAGCCTCTGCCGTATTACATGGGGCTCTAGCATGTTGTCTGTAGTTCACAGCCAGTTTAAGTAGGGTGTTCAAAATGAAGAAAAGGCAAATCCAAAAGGTATAAGATGATTTATTAACAAATTGACTAGATGCCTGACTTCTTTTTTTTCAACTGGGGAAATCAGACAGAAGTAGAATTGTGGAAACTGGCTCTAATATACTTCATTCTCTAGAAAAAAATATTCCAAATTGATCATTTTGTTTAGTATTCATATACTTAACTATTTTAGCAGTAAGATAGCAGCTTATTTATGAAGGGTTAACTGCATAAAGTATTGAAGAGAGGGATGAATTTACTACAACTTGATAACAACTGAATTATGATAAAATATTTCCCACTATTATGCTAAGCAGTTTATAAGAAGAACATGGATGTTTGCATGCTAAGTATCTGATAATAATTTGTTAATAAGTCTTTTTGCCATTGTCCCCTCTGTGTGGGACAATACGTCTACTTGCATGTGGAATGCTGTCCCCCAACAATTGGGGAAGCACTCAGATACACTTTTGTTGCAGAGGAAAGCCAGCAGTGCACTAGTATATCAGCCGGTGAATGTGTGTTCTTTCAGAGAGGTCTGTCAGCTGTTACTGATTTTCTCAGTAAAGTTTGCATTGTATGCCAGTGTTTTTCTGAACACAGCCTGAAAATCACTACATTTGCTATACTGCTATGACACTTTCAGGAGGTAAAGTACTAACCAGCACAAAACATGCTGTTGGAATCTATCTTCACTCTTCCAACAATCCCAGAAAGAAAATCTGGCCAAGCCAAAATGTTGCCTCTTTGGAGTTCTTCTGGACATGAAGTAGCCAAGGACTTCACCTTATCGTTCAAAAGAGGGGGTTAGATACTGGTTTGCAAATAGTATAAAAAGGAGTTGGAAACCAAGGCAGCAACAACAAAACCCACAACAGAGTATAACATTGTTTCTTTTCCATGTCAGACTTCTCAGTAGCAGCTTCAAATCTGAAAAACAATTTGGATTCTTTCATGGTTGAGCAAAGCCACTCTTGCTATGGTCAAAACAAGGAACAGTAAGAGAGCCATGCCTTCTACTATTAGTTGCAAACAGCTAGAAAAGAAATATCAGCTATGATATAATAAAATGTCATTTCTTTGATATTTTGTAAAACGGAAAACCAGATTTGAAAATATTGTTTGATAGCCAGAAAACATATGAACCATATTATATTTTAAGTTGCATATTCAGAATGCTTATCACATTTTAATAATTCAAGTATCTTTTTAAAAGGAACAATACAAGCTATAATACATAGCCTTTCTTTACATGCCATGCTTCTTTTAGGAATGGTTGCCTGCAACCAGGACCACATGATTTATGTCTTTTCCACCTCCTCCCCCGCGGTAACCACCAAGAAATTATGGAAGGAATTGTACCTAATTGAAGACACAGTTGGTCAAGATGGAAATTCAAGAAAATTCTGGAAGGAGACTACTGGGAACATAACAAATATTTGTTCAGAAGAAAGTAAGTCAACTAATATGTTTTTAAAAGGTGAAGCTTTCCCATCGCCCAGTCTCTCATTATATCAGAGGGGCCATAGCTGATTCAGATAGTTCAAAGATTATTCTGCCAGAAAAGGGAACGCTACACTGTCAAACTATATGCCTGAACAGAGTGGTCAAGGGCACCAGAAATGGAACAACTGAAAGATCCTATCACTGTCTCTTTTCAGTTGAAAATTGAAGTGTACCCTTGCACATCATGCCCTTGAAGTGTCTTCATGAACTTCCATCTCCTAATTTATATGTAAGCAGCTACTCATAAGGCTCAAAGAACAAAAAAGGCTACTGGTACATGTGATCAATTAAACTAGCAGGTCAACTGATGGAACGGAAGATAACACTTCTTCAAGAGAACCATATTAGATGTTAAATATTCACCTGCTCAGGGGACAAAACATAACCCCAAATGTTGAGCTGGCTAATTGAACCAACAAAGGACTCTGCTGGATTAAATCCCTCTCCTCTTCGGTCTTGCTCCTGTCCAAGCACTAAGGCACCTCCACCTATTGATAAAAGACCCAATATAAGAACACCAGTAGAAGAAGAAACTACTGCATCTGACTAAAAAAGTAGGTTTTCTTCATTGCCCTGAAGTTCACCATTATTCTGTTAGCACATTCAGCCAATTGGGTAGAGTTGCAAAGGAAATCGGACAGCGATATGCAACTAAAGAGCTGTAGCGCAAATAGACTTGAGTATGGGTTTCAAATATCAGCCAATGAATTACACAAGAGAAATTAAAAGGGTTGCACACTGAAAAGGTGTTGATGAGATATTGACCATCAGGAAAAGTTTGTGCAACCTGATTTACTTGGCAGTATAAATGTCAGTCTTTGTACAACTACAGAGTAGAAAATACTAGTATGGGGCCATCCTATAATCCCAATCCCACGTGGTTCCTTTTCTTATACATCATTGGAGTGGCCTGGAACTGGGACATATGGAAGCAGTTCTCATGTTGCAAAGGTAAGTTATGACTCAAACGAGAATGTGCTGATTGGTAATATTTAAAAATATGACAACACTTGTGTGCATAGATATTGTAACTTCTGTCCCTTGTAGTGATTGGTTTTTCTCTTTAAAAGCACTAAACATGTTCAAAGCCATAAATGTTGGACTTTTTTTTACAGGATGCTTACTTATTGCTAGTTGGAACAGACAAATCTGACTATACTTAATATCTGTTTTTATGCAGAGCATTAATGTTTTTTGTTTTTTAATTTATTGTAGGTACGTTATTGCAGGAGCTCTAGAAAACAAAGAAATTAAAAAGATAATTGAACTTGGTTCTATGAACTTGGTCTCTGTCAAAATGCCTTCTCCCTAATAAGAACAACAGGAAGGATAACTGAACAGATGTGAAACAAGCCATACCAGGGATTACTGATCCTACAGACAAGCCACTTCCTCCATCAGATAACCTGCCATCAATGTACACTCTCCAGGCTCCATTGGTGTTTGTCCAAGTGACAGCAATATGATGCCAATTGCCATCATTCACGGAAGGGCAATCTGTAATGCTCTCCTTCCCATTCACATAAAGAACCCAACTACATTAATTAGAAGAGAGAGGAAGAATAAGAGAGGAGGAGGGGAAAGAGGGGAAAGAGGAAGATTGAGTTACACGCTAGCATTTGTAATGGTTTAAACAAACCACTTAAAAGAACGTGTTTATTTTCTACACAAATACAAGACTAGTTTAAATTACCTCATATGAAATAACCCAGCTGTGCTTGACAGAAAAAAAAACCCTTCTGAATCAGCACAACACTAATGGGATCTTAAGGATCTCATTGAAAATTAAGAATCAGTGGAATGAACCAAGCATTGATTTGAGTTTAGATAAGAAAGATAACAAAGCTAATCAGACATTTCTAGACTCTACTGCCTTTAAAAAAAATTACAGGACCACATCTGTTTAAAAGTAACTGTCTAATTGTATGCAGTTATAGTATATGAGATTATACTATAACATTAACTGCATAACACTATACATATTTCTGAACCATATCTGTATAACACTAACTTAGATTTGTGTCACAAAGCCTACTGTAATTTCAAATGCCTTGCCAGCATCTTCACTCAAAAGGCCTTCATTTAAGAAAGTGGGCCAGCACCATGCTTTTCTCCATGAGTACAGACGAGAAAAATGGTTGCCTTCCTTTGTTCAGTAGTAGCCAATGGCCTGTTCTAGATCCAGATCCTATATTAGGATGCACTCCATTTTTGTACTGGCTTGGAGTTTTTGTATGGTTTTGAAAGGTTCAAACCAAGATAAGTATGAGTAAAAGAGTATGAGTACTGGAACAATTTTGTGCCATGCATGATTTGTCATTGCTTGTGTTACCCGCACAGTATTTTTTCCAGAAGTTTTTAAATAAGAAAGTGCAACCAGAATGTCTAAACTGTCAGTAATGTAATGCATTTATATATATGATGCAAACCATGTCCAAAGGACCCAGTATCCTCCAACCATTGTAGTCTGCAACTTCTAGGATCAATGATTAATGAACATACTGTTTGGGTTATAGAACTGTAGTCTGAAATATCTGGGGAGCACCAAATTGCATACCTCTGATGTATACATAGTAATACATAAATAGATAAGAACACGTGGTGATACACTTTATAATATTTTATTTCTGATCTTCAGAGGCAGAAGCTAATGCTTATGGAGCCAAAATAGTACGGTCTCACAAACACAGAGGTTGCTGAAAATTCCCCCCCCCCCCAAAAAAATCTTAACAGAAGAAGCTCAAAATGAGGACACTGGTAAATTGGTAGAAGGGACAATGGAGTGAAGTATTCATTATTGGATAACCTGATTACCCATAAGAATGTACAAGTGGTAAAATACATTTCTGAATCAGTAAAATTAAGAGCCCCTACTCTGAATAACACAAGAGCTCTAGAAATAAACATTGTGCTGTTGCTACTTTTGTCTTGGGTCTCTTGAGGAGAAAGGTGGGGTATAAATATTTTAAATAAATGAATAAAAATAAATATACCCATTGTAATCTGTAAGCAGAAATGCATTGTCACTTCCGTTTTCCACTGCATAGGAAATTGGAGTCCCATAGTTAGTAGTATCAGAAGACTTCATCCAAAATGCACATGTGATCTCACTTAATGAGGGGAGGACACTGTCAAGCATAACATAGCCATAGATCCCAGAGACTTCAAAATCCAGATTAAATCTAGAAGACTGTTCTGCAACAAATAGAAAAAAGGTTTACTTCTGTATTACACATTTCACTGTTTCAGTAGCTTGCTTAGAAATATGTGTCTTCAAAGGGAAAGAACAGTTAAAAGAACTAGTGCTTTTCTACGTACATCTGCTAGTGGGTTATGGAGAATGGTCCAAAAACAACTCCAATCTGTGTTAAAAGCCCTTGGATAGAACTATCTCTCCCACTACCACTCCAAATCACAATACATCTAACACTGCCCTACTCAAGCAAGTGTGAGCTTACAAAAACACATCACAGCACCTCAGTCTTGGTAAAAAAAACACCAAACAAACAAACAGATTACTCTGCATAGAATTTTTGGGGGGAGATTTCTTGTAGTTTTTCTGCATTTTGTCAATTAATGAAAGCATGCACAGAATTCAAGCCTTAGAGGTGAAGATGGCATCCTAGTGAAGTTCCTTTCTTAAATATTGTTCAGTGATGCATATAATATGTTATTGTTCCACAGTTTTCTGCACAGCAAAAGAGTTTTACTCTAGGGATGAGAGTCTCAGTGAAAACCCTTGGGGGGGGGGGGGGAAGAATCTCTTTTTTCTTCCCTCACAGCAAGATTTCTCTGTGTGAGATTTCTTTTCCCAAGCAATCTTTTTCCAAATATTTGTTTCAGTCCTAATATCCAGTGCCTGCAATTTTAATATCTATGGCATCAGGGACAAATAAATGGTTCAGACATTGCTATTTGCATACATTTCTACATATAGTTCATCTTATATTCAGCCTCTTTCATTTAGGAAACCTTGCTTTTTACCTGTGCTCCCCTGGCAACTCAGGACTTTTCAGTTAACAGCAAACACAAAATAAAGTCCTATTGCACCTTAAAGACTAAAAAAATTAATACAACACGACTTTCTGTGGACTACACCCCACTTTGTTATTTGCTACTGTTTTTGGCTTCTGTAAATTTATTTTGATTAGTGTTTTTATAAGACAGAATACTCTTTGCTCCTTCTGCTTGTGCAACACTCCATGGTGCAAGCAGCTGGACAGTTTCCGTATTTGTGTAAGGAAGTATTTGTACCCTACTCTACAAGTATTGCTGGTCCTTGACCGTAATAGTTTTTTTTTTAAAAAAAGTATAAGACCTATTCACTCTACTGATGTGATTTCTGGTTTGTGGAACAGCACAGCACTATAGCCAGCAGGATGTTACACTCTGCCGGCATTGAAGAAAATTTATCTCCAGAATTTTAAGCTGCTTTGAGTGACTCCTGTTTTTGGAGGATATAAACAGAGTAGAAGTTTCTTAAATGAATGAATAGATGTTAAATAAACAGAAAAGTACAACATGGGCAAAGTTCACAGGATGATAAGCATTGTTTCAGTTGTATCAAAATCAGCAGGATATGTGTACTTTTAAGTCATGTAAATTTTAATAAGGTTTCATTAGCACTTTTCTAGTGGGGGGATTATAATTATAATGAATTATAATACTTTACAACTGCAAAGAAGAACTTACTCTTCCTAGTAAAAGTACTGCAAAGACTGAAAGTATACTTGTAGGCAAATGACAAAGTTCTTATGCAAGCAGTAACTTTCACAATTATTAGATCAGAAAAATGTTTATGACAGAGTCACCATTTGACTTCCATTAATTATATTATGCTATATGATGTATCTCCTACAGCATGCCAACTCAAAGCAGAAAATGAAGGAAATCTTTCCAAAATAAAAAAGCATTTGGAGGATATCAAAGAGTAATATTAGGGCTTTGTAATTTTGTAGGAGATGGGCAGGTTACCTACTTGTAATTGTAGTTCTTCTAGTGGTCCTCTGTGATTCACACTCTGGGTGATCTGCGCACGCGCAGAGCCTCATCGGAATATTCTAGAACTTCTGCAATCAGAAAAGATACATTAGTACAAGCCCCTCCCCCAGTATATGTACCTTGGCGCCAAGGCTCTCCCTTCAGTTAAGTTAACCGCCGCTTAGGAGTAGGGGTGTGACAGTGGGGAGGCTGGGTTGGGATGTGTGAATCACAGAGGACCACTCAAAGAACTACAATTACAGGTAGGTAACCTGTCCTCCTTCTTTGTGGCCTCTGTGAATCACACTCTGGGTGATTAACAAGCTGGCTTACCTGGAGGAGGGTGTCATGCCAAGGTAAAAGAAAGTATAGCACGTCCAAAAGCTGCATCGGACTTCTGGTGAACGTCTAGCCGATAGTGATTAATAAACGTGGATGGCTGCAACCATGTGGCAGATGCGCAAATCTCATGGAGAGGAATCCCTTGGAGAAAAGGTATGGATGCCACCAATGCCCTGGTAGAGTGTGGGCGAAGGGGCTGTGACACAGGAAGGCATGCAAGCTGGTAGGCAAGTTGGATAGCAGAGGCAACCCACTTGGATATACGCTGAGAGATGACTTGGAGACTTTTTGATGGAGGCTGGTAGCTGACAAAACTAGTTGAATGCCGGAATGGTTGTGTGCGGGCTATATAGAAAGCCAGAGTCCATCTTACATCTAAGGTGTGAAGGATACATTTTTGAGGAGCGGATGGAGATGGAAAGAAGGATGGAAGAACCAATGGTTGAGAGAGGTGGAACTGGGAGACAACCTTGGGAAGAAACAAAATATCTACAAAAAGCTGAACCTTGTCAGGGTGGAACTGAAGATATGATAGTCGGACTGCAAGGCTGCAAGCTCACTGGTGCATCGTGCAGAGGTGATTGCTACAAGGAATGCAGTCTTAAATGTTAGGAGACGGAAGTCTGTCAATGCAAGGGGCTCAAAAGGGGCCCTTGTAAGGTGTCGAATGACTAGTGTCAGTGACCACTGAGGTGGAGGATAGTGTGTATCAGGGTATATGTGAGTTAGCCCTTTGAGAAAACACTTGAGAGCAGAATGCCTGAAGAATTTAGAGGCTGGAGAGGTTGGTGGCTGGTGTGCCACAATGGCAGAGATATATATTTTGAGTGATACGAAAGTCCCAGGTGCTTAAGGTGTAGAAGAAAATGTAGAACAGTGAGGAGAGAAGGGTTAATTGGTGACCGTGCTGTTGAGGAAGTGAAGGATTGGAATTTCCTCCATTTATACATGTAGGCTCTCCTGGTTGAGGGTTTCTTAGAATGAATAATAACATTAATCAAGGAGGCAGAATCCTCCACACCGCAAGATGAAGCACTGGGAGATCTGGGTGGAGGATCTGGAGGTGAGGTAGATGGGGAAGATGGTAAACTTTGGGAAACAGCTGGTGGAGAGTGAGAAACCAGGGTTGTCCTGGCCACCACAAGGCTACCAGAATGGCATTCGGTTTGTCTTGCCAGAGACGGACGACCACCTTGTGGAGGAGTGGGAACAGTGGAAAGAGGTAGGTCAGCGTTTTGGGCCAACATCTGACAAAGGTGTCGTAAAGATGGTCCGATAGTTCAGTAGTGGGTCTATGAATCTGGAGCTCGAGAGACTTTGCCATACAAACCATTAACTGGGCATAAGTCTGGAAGTCCTCAGCTGGAGATGGTGGGTCTGGATCGGCAAGGTCTGAATCCGGTAATATTAAGAGCACCGATGGTATTTTAGGCCTCGAGCCTTGGTCAGAAGGATTGGCACCGTGAAGCGAATCGATCGACTGTCAATCGACATTGCTGTTGAAAGGTTGCTCTCCCTGATATTGAGAATGGGAGGGTTGTCGATGTCGAGTTGTCGACGTTGAAGAGGTTGGCATGGAAGTGGGCTCAATATGGAGCTTGTGGAGCCTGGTGTCATTATCAAAGGGGCTGCCGAGTTGGCAAGGGCTCTGATGGACCGCATTGGATTACTGTAGAGTAGACAGATGCTGGTGATGCCGAGCAGGATGAACACTTGAGGTCGTCTGGCTGTGGAGGAAAATAATAGCTTGTCGGCGCTGAGAAAGTGGCCAGGTCCAAGGAATATTTGTCGGATCGCCGAGGCTTTTTTGGTGCCAATGGATATGAGGCGTTGGTTATGTCTGGGCGACACTGGAGGTGCAACTGCTTCGCCGCCGAAGGTTCCATTGTAGGAACGAAATGCTCAGATGCCACTGACATGCCAGGAAAGTTTGTCGGCTGATAGTACTTGGCAGGCATCTCGGCAGGGCACTGATTGGGGCAAAATGCTTCCTGATGATGGTGCCGATGTTAAGTAGTGTCTGCGCAAAAAGGCAACCGGACGTTTTGGTAGGGTTGGTGCCTATGTTTGTGTGCCGGAGGCCGAAGCGGTAGGCCGACAGGGGCAGAATGAGGCACAGTCTCAAGTTGTGCAGCAGCGTCATGGATGGGTGAAACAGCCTCAGAGGACCCACTAGGGGATCTGGAGAACTGTGGAGGACTGGTTGGTGGAGAAGTAGCCAGTCTATTGACGCACTGATCCCAATCAGGGGACTGGGAGGGATGAGGCGATGGCTGATGGGCTAGAGGAGCCTCATCATTGGAGAGGGATCTGATGCAGACAAGGTCTTCAGACTCGGGAGGTGGTTGTGAAGTCGGTGTGGAAATAGCCTTGGAGGGCTTTGACTTCGAGGACTTGGCCTTTTTTGGTGGACGAGGTTCAGCCACTGAAAGCTGGTTGGTCGACGCCTTCCGTTTGGTGACTGGAGGTTTCGATGTCGAGGCAGTCGATGTCCAATGTTTGGTCTTATGAGGCTGAGCGGCAGGAGATAAGGCCAAAGTTGACGTTGAAGGGGGCCCTTGTTCTTCAGAATGGGAGGGGGTGGCCGATGGACGTTGTTTTACTGCTTCGGAAATGGCCTTGTCCATGGCTCTGGCGTGAGGCATGGACTTGCATGTTGGTTGTGCCACAGGTTTGCCTGGCTGGAGGAATTGTTACCAAAGTCAAAGTTTAAGCCTGGAAAGGCGACTGCGTAGCACCCCATGCCTGAAGTTCTTACAGTGGGGGCAGGAAGAGGTTTGATGAGCCTCTCCAATACAAAAAAGGCACTTAGTGTGGCTGTTGGAAAGAGGGATCTTATTATAGACCACACAATGTTTAAATGGGCCATGAACCAAAGACCGGGGGGGGGGGGGGGACTTCGGCCTGAAGACTGAAGCAAATAGTTAGGTAAAGAAATAGATTAAAATAATAATAAAGGGTTTTTTTCCTTTTATCTTTTTTTTTCAAAGAAAAAACTCACAGAAGATACAAGTGACGCTCTCAATGTAGCGGTTGAAGAGAAACTGAAGGGAGAGCCTTGGCGCCAAGGTACATATACTAGAAGGGAGGGGCTTGTACTAATGTATCTTTTCTGACCGCAGAAGCTCTAGAATATTTCGACGAGGCTCTGTGCATGCACGGATCACCCAGAGTACAATTCCCAGAGGCCATGAAGAAGAAGAAACTGTCACCTGGGAAAGGTAAGAATTCTAAGCATTATTTTTCCCTATGCAAAATATATGCCCTTTTGTATGTGACTGTCTTCCATATTTAGTAATTATGCTCATTTACACTGCCTGCTGCAAAATCTACTATGTTCATGAAAGCCATCTGGTATTAATTCAAATCTGCAGAAGGTTCCCGAGATACCTTGCTGAGCACGTTTTTGCTAAAATGTCAGTTCTGTGTACCTGTTTCACACCGGCTGCCTGTAAAGCCAGGGGAACATTTACAGATATACGAATTCAAAGCATCCACACAGGTTGCATGGTTTACACAGGGATTAGATGCACATTCATTGATATTTATTTCACACTGTAGCCCTGTGTATCCTGTGACACAGTGACACCTGTAAACCAAACATAAACACACTTTTTGTTACAGCAGTTCATATAAGAAAATACTTGTGTTTTTGTAACACAGTGTATATATTTTACAGGTTATTTAAGCAAATTAGTTGACAGAGTTCAAAACAGCCTCAACAAGTTGCGACATCAAAACCAGTGATCAACTGGTAAGGGTAAATCAGAATTTTTGAAACATTTATTTGGGGAATTTGTTCCTTTTAATTAATTTGGAATTATACTCAAAACACCTAGGATCTAGGCCCAAAATGGATCTAGGTCAGGTCTTCAAGCCCAGTGGTTCCCAAGCCTGGCTCCCCAAATACTACTGAACATAAAACTCTGACCATTTGCAATGCTAGCTGGGGATTCTGGGAATTGAAGTCTAACAACTTTGGAGGTCCAAGCTTGGGAAGTACTGAAAGGGCCCATTCTGCACCCTTCAAAAAGAGCCATTATTGGTAGTGAAGGTCATGGCAGGAATTGTTGCTGCATATGAGTTCCACACCTGGGGATGGTAGGACTCAAGGCAGAAGGAGGGTCTCACTTGTGAAGGGGGGATTTGTGACCACCTAATCTTGATGCAAAGTAATAACATCATGTGGTAGGGTATATGAAACTACTATTCTGGACACAATCCACAGGCAGGATGAACTTACTGGGTATTCCAGAGAATATCTGGTAAATATATGCACATATACAAGAGTATTTGAGGAACAGATGTATGTGTACATGGTTCTGTCTCTCATGTAACAGTGCATACAAGTGACTGTAAAATAACATATATTACCACATTACTTTGTAATTTAGTGTGACACCTAGAAAGATATTCACAGGTGAGATATCTGCTCCATATTTTCCTAGATGCCCTGTTCGGACGTAGCTTATGGGGCTGTGGTGTATGGACAACCTGATAACAATCACAGGCCTGTATTGACATGTATGTTACTTACATTTCCTCACAAAATTCTTCCGTTTAAATTCTTTAACAACTCTTCCATAAATCCATTCATTTTTTTAAAAAAATAATCTTTGGGTTCAGAATTGCACTGCATGGAATTCAATGCTATGAGGTCTCCTCCTCTTCCTCCTCCTCAAATATCAAATAGATCATTTTAAAAATATTTTATCACATGAAACTAATGCCTTTAGCTTCTTACCTATAGCCATTGACACCATCTTTGCATGTGCCTCCATTTTTACAAGGTCTACTGAGACACTCATTTATATTTTTTTCACACAGGGCACCAGTAAATCCAGGCAGACACTTGCAATGGAAACCACCAATCCGATCTTCACATATGGCTTTGTTTAAACAGGGGCTTGAAAGACATTCATTTATTTGTATTTCGCAGTGTGTACCTGAAAAAATATATAATGAATACGGAAATTTTTTTTTAGGATAGGAAATTCTTATCTCTTATGATAAAAGAGATACTATGGGAGCCTCAGGAACTTTGAAAGGGATTAGAAAGTTTTTATTTCCAAAAAATTGCAGTGGCTCACTATATCATCAGCTTTACACGACCTATGTTAAAGTATCAGGATTTCAACGTAAATGTCTAAGAAGTGTATTTTCAAAAATGAAAAAAGAAGGCACTGTTTAATTACTTATGTTTAAAAAAATTAAAAGTGCTTTCAGTATACTACTTTAGGCACTGTTATGTAGATGCTAGCATACAACAAATGCGGTATATAAATAACTACTACTACTACTACTACTACTACTACTACTACTACTACTACTACTACTACTACTACTACTACTACTAATAATAATAATAATAATAATAATTTAACAACAGCCTGCTTTTTTTAAATGTAATAGCACTATCATTTATGATAGTGATAAAGTGCAGATGTCTTATATAATGAAAACTATGAATTTTTAAAAAGTGAAAATTGAAATGTTTGCCTACAATTTCTCAAGATCCTATGCCATAGAAAATGTCCTGGGAGTGGTATGTACAAAACATCTACACTTATAAAGCTACAGTTAAATGCATGGAAGCCATTTCTGACAAAAAAAGTGGGCAACTCTTACTACAAACAGAATTTGTTTACCTGTAAATCCTTCTATACACAAGCACTGGTAAGAATTAACACCATCAACACAGACTGCTTTATTCAGACATGGATCGGAATTGCATTCGTTTATATCTTCTTCACATACCAACCCTTCAAACAATAGTGGTTACAGAATATGTTAAAATCATATGCATATATATTTATGGACTTAGAAATAAAAGACATATAATCATGTTTCCACTAATGTATATAATGCAAGAATATCAATGAATAATCATTTTTTAAAATCTATATATTCGGTCTAGGCATAAGCACTCACACATATTCATTTTTGTTTTCAGCCCTTTGCATATTAGATGATCTCTTTTGTCTTTCTGTCCAT
Organism: Intellagama lesueurii; assembly: GCA_037013535.1. Taxonomy (NCBI): domain Eukaryota; kingdom Metazoa; phylum Chordata; class Lepidosauria; order Squamata; family Agamidae; genus Intellagama; species Intellagama lesueurii. Next base: position 107,816,053 of record JBAJHW010000002.1, on the reverse strand, counting down.
TACGCTATGGCAGACTTTCACAAGTTGTGAACCCCTGACTCCCAGCAACTACTGGGAGAAGTTTTTTTTTTTCCAACAGGAAACTAGGTGCGAGCTTGGCCTATCCTGGGTCATGAGGCCTTACAGCCCTGCCTTCCTGCAGAAAAACATCAATCAGGTGCCTGTCCAACATGTGGAACGTCCAGAATGGAGAATTCTGGGATCTGGAGGTTTTTTTTTAAAAAGGATACATATGTCGAGTTTCTATTGCTCCAGACATAAAAAAACTAACTACATGCACATGTGTAATTTGTTGGAAAAAAAATCTGCAGTACTGCTTTAAGAATGCCAAGCATCTGTATCAAGGTCTGTGCACAATGAGAGGTTGACTCTTTCCGACTCTGACGACTCCATCTGCCTTTCAAGAGTAAATCATCCAGCCACATCAGTTTGCTGTCTGGTATTCAAAGTGATTTGCTGTTTAAGAATCTGAAGCAAAAATATTCCTTGAGCATGCACTTGACCATCCTGTCCAGGGAATTCTAAGTGTTGTAGTCGCAAAATACTGATCTGATCACCTCTAGTCAGTGGCTAATACTCCCATACAGCCTTGAAGTTCTGACCACGGGCCAAGTAACCAAATACCAGTGGCATAATCCCTTCCCTCCTCTTCTGGAGATGGAATTCTTATGGCTTTCTCACCTCACTCTCAGTTGGGGTGGTGATGAACTGCAATGGGCCAAGCATTCATTGCCCCATAATACAGGGCTCTCCCTCTCTTTTTCTCAAAACAGCAATGAACGTGTCATCAGGCCCCTAGTATGCAGGTTTCCCCCACAAGGAGCATAAATAGCCTGCATGTTGACAGCTTGGAAGGTCATGTTTTGTGACAGAAATGCTTGGATTTCAACTTCTGACAGTATATTTAAACCACAATAACTTACACTAGTATTTTTTTGGTATAATCACACTGCAGCAATTTAAAAAAGACTGCTGATAAATTTTCTATCAGTCCCTTGAAGGAATTTTAAAACCTCTGTTTTGAAAAGAAGTTCACAGAAGGCAAAATATTATAAAGATAACGCAAATGGGACCCATGGTTTGTTTGTTTTTTAAAGTGCGCAACCTGGATTTGATGTATTAGTTCATCATTTGTCACCTGAATAGCCTGGCTGGCACTGGCAAATGAATGTTGCAATGCCATCCTTGCAAATCCCTTTGTTGAGACAGGGGGATGACTTGCACTCATCAATCTCCTTTTCACATTTTAACCCTAGAATACAGCCCAAAACAACACAAAGAAAAGAAAATGGATTACTAAAAAAATACGCAAAACAAAACATCAAATGAATATAACACAAATAAAAATTAAAAAAGTAATTAAACATAATTGTTTAGAAGAAGGGCCATATGAAAAAGGCCTTCATAATTCTTCTCTAGAATTGAGTTCAGTGGCACTTACATCTGAATAGACATGTATAGCATTATCCTGTTAGCTATATTAGTGGCATAAATGCCATAATACTGACAACAACATGTGACATACTACCTAAAACTAATAAGTTTATCATCTAAAGAAAACATTAGACAGTAATCGCCAATATACAGATATTATCAAAAATATTGGGCTCCATGGAGAAAATGTCTTTAATGGTGTGTCACTTCCAATAAAAAGAAAGGAAAACAGGAAATAATGCCACAAAACAAAAAAGGCAAAAATCGTGGGATTTGCAAGCCTATAAACTAGTAAGAACCAATAACTCAGAACTAAAACCGCCCTTCTGGAAACAGAAAACTTTTTTGACACAGAGAAAGACCAGTGCTTGAGACAAATGGTTCCAAATCCAGTTAAGTTATTATTGGGTCAGCTAGTGGAGAAAGCATAGGGGCACCTCACTATCAGACAGTTGCCCCCTAACCATCTGCTCCAGTCCCAAGCTGCCTATGGTCCCTATTTTTTCACAAGCTGTTCCACAAGACCTTTTACTGACTCACTTTAATTTTAAAATACTACAGCTTTTATCTTTCTTATTCACCATGTTTCCCATACCATAATGGAAAACAAAACTGTCACACTGGACTACAAGAAGTGCTCCATCAGCAGTCATCCAAGAGTTTACAAAACACTATTAGTGTACATTTTTCCTTTCTACTCACAATTACTTGGATTAAAACCAATCTGTTTATTGAAAAGCATGCAGCTACAGATTTCACGTAATATTTATCAGTGAGCAACAACTGAAATATGCTTTCCAAAACAAAAAATAAAACCCCACACGTTTTCAGACATTATTCCAACACTGTTACTTACCTTCATATCCTGGTGGGCATATGCAGATATACCCACTCCCAACTTGTTTGCAAGTTCCATTGTTATTACATGGTTGCAGGAAACATTCATGGAATACCTGTGGCCGAGGGAAATAATATAATTTATTAAGAAAGCAAACATGCAAACAGAAAACCATAATTGTCTAGCAGTGCACTTCCCTGAGATGAAGTGCTGAGTATGATGTTGATTTAGAAGCAGTAACATTCAGCTAATCTTTTCTGCAGTGTTAAATAAATGTTCCTTCCATGAAGGTTATATCGTATTTCCTATTCAATGTGGTTGGGGGAATGTATTAGCCCTTCATCAGTCAATTTCTATTCACCCTATGATAGGTCAAAGCAGTTAAATCATTAGTTTCCTTATATTATTATTCTTTCTTTCTTACAGACCAAACTAGTATTATTTAACTTTAAAAGAACTAAAATAATGGGTAGGGGGTCGAATTAGTGATGCAACCTATGTTGTACAGCAGGGGTGGGCAAAAGCATACAGCCTACAGCATGCATGCAGTCTCAAAAGTCTAAATGTGGCCCTCCAGTGCACCAAGATTCAAATCCTGCCCATTTTAATTTTATTTATAAAGCAATTCATAAAAACCAATACTGGCATGTTTCTCATTCCATTTAGGAGCAATGAGTAGTAATATATATATATATTATTATATATCACAGTGGTTTCAAATCTACTTGTGTTGCTGACATGCCTGTAGAAACTAATTGGGAAAAACAAAGCCTTTCTAGGAAATTACTGGTTGAACCACATCTGGAACACTGGCCTGTTAACTAAATTAATGTATCATCAGAGGATACAAAGAAACTATTTGATGAATTTTAGGAGCAATGAGAAGTAATCGTGATACTTGCTCTAATAAGCCCCTTTATATCACATAACAAAGTTACCTGAGGTTCCAGGGGTATGTTGCTACCTGATCTTGATATTTGACAAAAGGTCCCTCCCACAAAATAGCTATCCATCCCACCCAGTCCTTGCAGTGCTTGATGTTAAGAATTGTAATACCCAAGGAGGTAAAAAAAAAAGCCAACACTAGGAAATGAGCTTTCTCGGTTGTGGCCGCTTCCCTCTGGAATCAGCATCCTAATGATGTTTGAGGGGCGCTAGCCCTCTCAGTCAGAGGTGGTGATAAACTGTACATAAGGAACAAATCTGCATTACTAAACTCAATTGACTGAATCAGTAGAACTGTGGATTGAAACCAGATATCTTGTTAGGGAAGAATGAAGCAAAAAGACAATTCTTATAGTAAAAAGAAAAGAAAAACCTAGATGGATGACAGAAGAAATACTTTAAATTGTAAAGGATAGGCAAGAAACAAAAGTAAAAAGTAACAGAAATAGAGTCAGAACCCTGAATGCAGCTTTTCCAGTAGCTCTTACAGACAAAAAGAACTAATACAATGGCCAGTGCAAAGAAATAGAGGAGAACAACAACAGGGGAGAGAGAGGGAACAAGAGATCTCTTTCAGAAAATCCAAAAAATCAAAGAGAAATGTAAGCCTAAATTAGGAATGCTGAAAGACCAACAGTGAAGCAAACTAGAGTGGTCACAATTGACCAGATAGGCGGGGTATAAATGAAATAAATAAATAAAACAAATAAACTATCTCACTAGAAGAAAATAAAAAGTAGGTGGAAATGACATATTGAAGACCTATCCAGATGAGATAAGATGACAAACAGTTTTGAAGAGGAATTCTATGATGAAGAACCCACAGTTCTAGAAAGTGAAGTGAAAGCTGCTCTGAAAGCACTGGGAAGAAATAAATCACCAGGGGTAGATGGGATAATGACAGAATTCTTTCAAGCCACAGAGACTGAATCTGTCTAAATCCTAACAAGATGCCAACACATATGGAAAACTAAACAATGGCCCACAGACTGGAAATGTTCAATATACATTTCAATCCCCAAAAAAAGAGATGCCAAGGATTATGCTCTAATTTCCCATGCAAACAAAGTGATGCTCAAGGCATTAAAACAAAGGCTTTTAACCTTATTTGGATGATTTACCTCAGAAAACAGAAATGTTTCAGGCAAAACCAAAATAAAAATAAAGAAGACAAAAATGTTATGGCACCTTAAAGACTAACTGCTCTACTTTAATGTGAGCTGGGCACAAGTAGTTGATACTGTGGCATTGTGCCCAGAAAAAAACAGTCTCTTTGTTTTGGGACCATTATAAATGTATAAATATTTGCCATGTAGTCTCACAGCTAATCAAGAAGGTGCTAGTCACACAGCCAGTTATGTGACTGGCACCTTGTTCATTAGCTGCAGTTTGCCATCATGACCTGGGATTTCACCTGCTTCCTGGTATGATTCCAGCCATGGGAGCAAAATAAAAGAGTGGGCACATGCAAACCTGAGATTTGTACAGGTTCCTTTCAAAATGGCTAAATAATGGCTTAGTTCCATGATCAAACCAGATCTCAGTTCCAGTGCTTCCATATTTTGCCAGTCCTTAAAAGAATGTGTTAATATTTGTTGTAAGATCTTTGAAAACAGGATGCCTCCCTGCTTTATCAGAACACCAATGTAAAACAAACGTCTCAGAGGCCAAAATCGTCTGGCGTAATTTGCGAAGCCAATGTCACCAGGGACTCTTTAAGCTGCCAATTAGAGTTCCTGCTTGGATTCTGAGTTGCCCCCAAACTCATGCACAGTGAGGAATTGAATCAAGGGGCACCACTTTCCCTATCACAGCATAAATTATGTAGAGCCGTGGTTCCCAACCTTGGGCAACCCAGGTGTTCTTGGACTGCAACTCTCAGAAACCCCGGCCAGCACAGCTAGTGGTGTAGGCTTCTGGGAGTTGCAATCCAAGAACACTTAGGCTGGGAACCACTGATGTAGAACATTTTGGTCATATTGTCTCTTCATAATGAATTTTAATTGTAAGTGCTCTGTGGCTGATTTGCCTAAAGACTGAGATGTACATGTATTAAATAATTAAATAAACTTCAAGGTTTGTTATGTGTTGTCAAGTCGGATCTGACCCCAATAGGCCTTTCAGGGTAAGTGAGATATTTAAAGACTGCCTTTTCAGTTCCATACCCCCCCCCCCCCAGTTAGTTTCCATGGCTGAGTGGGGATTTTAACCCAGGCTCCCTGGGTCCTAGTCCACCACACCACACATCCATATTCCTGCTTAGTTACATATAATTTTATACTTTCATATGTGTGCAGAATTTCACCCAGTCTGAATTTTACATTGACTCTGTCACTTGTCTAAAATCTAATGAATTTTCAGTCACTAGTGAAAGGTGAAGGCAAAGGATTCTGAAAACAATGACAGTGAAGTAGAAGAAGGAAAAGTTGGAAGTAGCACCTAGAAAAATATCAGAAAGCAGAAATATGTTTACAATTAGTGCAAAATCATCAAACTATAAGATACTTTTTGATGGTCAGATTTGGCTTCAACCTTATACTTGCAAAGCTCTTGCTGAAACTACAGGACAGTACCTCAGTGTGGTGTAATAATTTGAGTGCTAGGTTACAAATGGGGAAACCAGAGAAATCCCAGATTAACTTTAATGATCACTGGATGAGTCAGATGATAACCAGCTGCACTCATTTCTGAGTATGAGTGCAGGTATAAGTGGACAATGTGTCTGTGATATCCATTGCTTTGAGTTCTTTCAATTCATAAAGAAGTTGCTATCTCCCGTGTTAAATAGGGACAAAATGTTTTGTCTCACTACATATGTTAATCAGCTGATTTCTGTAGGTTTGTCTGTATCATCACCCAATTTCTATTTGTTTGGCAATTTTATCTGCCTAAAATTTTACCTTCCTGTTCCCTTAAGCTGTTCTGATTTCAATTCCCCACCTATAAATTATATCCATAGCCTATGAATTGTATCCATAGGCTAAGATCTTTTCTAATACTTGCCTTGACCAAGACTTTTCTCAGACCCTACATGTATTAGTCTAGTCATCTACGCTTGGGTTACATGTCACCTCCCAATGATTGCCAAATATTAACCAGGAAACATGGTGCTACCTCTGCTTGTCACATTATGCTGCTCCTCTTACATATCACAAATGCCTGACTACTGAGTCGACACCATGCAACTGATCAACTGGGTTGCTGTCCACAAAAGCTTAAACATGTTAGTCTTTAAAGTGACTCATGATTCTTTGTTACAAAACATTGTAATAATGCTACAGAACACACCAACTATGTGTTTTTGCACAGAATATATTTTCACTTCTAACATGTGCTAGAAAATTATTTCTGTTCTTGCCTGGCTGCTGATTTTGTACTCCTTGCTGGTATTTTCTGGAGCAGCTGGGAGTGCTATGCTTTCTTCTGCTGCAGAGAAAGTAGAGCCAAAACCTAAATGGAATTGACATGAAAGCAGTTGTAAAAATCTTATATATATATATATATATATTGGCTATTTTAACAGCAAACTTGCACAGAAATGAGGCACATTTTACCTCTTCTTTTTCATCTTGCTGCCACCACATCTACTTTGGCATGTACAGTCATGTGAAAAGGAAAATATACCCTCTTTGAATTTGATGGGTTTACGTATCACGACATAATAAAAATCATCTGGTGCTTAGCAGGTCTGAAAATTAGGTAAATACAACCTCAGATGAACACAAAAGATTACATATTACACTGTGTCATGATTTATTTAACAAAAATAGAGACAAAATTGAAAAGCCATGTGTGAAAAACTAAGTACACCTTATGATTCAATAGCTTGTAGAACCACCTTTATCAGCAATAACGTGAAGTAATCATTTTCTGTATGAGTTTATCAGTCTCTCACATTGCTGTGCAGAAATTTTGACCCACTCTTCTTTACAATGTTGCTTCAGGTCATTGAGGTTTGTGGGCATTTGTTTATGTTAAGGTTCCGCCACACCATTTCAATAGGGTTGAGGTCTGGACTTTGACTGGGCCATTGCAAAACTTTGATTCTTTTCTTTTTCATCCATTCTGCTGTAGATTTGCTGGTGTGCTTGGGATCAGTGTCCTCTTGCATGACTCAATTTTGGCCAAGCTGTCAGACAGATGGCCTCACATTAGACTCTAGAATACTTTGGTAAACAGAGGAGTTCATGGTTATCTCAATTGCTGCAAGGGTCCTGTGGCTGCAAAACAAGCCCAAATCATCACCCCTCCACCACTGTGCTTGACAGTTGGTATGGGGTGTTTGTGCTGATACGCTGTGTTTGGTTTTCGCCAAACATGGCGTTGTGCATTATGGCCAAACATCTCCACTTCGGTCTCATGTGTACAAAGGACATTGTTCCAGAAGTCTTGTGGTTTGTCCAGATGCAACTTTGCAAACCTAAGCCATACTGCCATGTTCTTTTTAGATAGGTTTTCTCCTGGGAACCCTTCCAAACATACCATACATGTTCAGTATTCTTCTAATGGTACTGTCATGAGTAGAGATGAGGGTATTCGTATACGAATACAAATACACCCGCACAGGTGGACACAACAAGGGTCCAGCCCCCTGGGGCCAGACTGTCCACTCACCCTTCCGCTGCTGCCGCAGGCTCCACGCTCCCTTCCTATCATTCCAGAGTTTGCAGTTGACTAGCCACTCCTGGCAGGAGGCGGGACGACAAGCCTCCCAGCCAGGTCAAAGAGTGGCTCACCGACTGAGTGCTCCGGAGCGATTGGAAGAGAACACAGAGCCCGAGACAGCAGCGGAAGGGTGAATGGACATGTCCACCTGTGCGGGGGATTTGTATACGAATACAAATACCCCCATCTCTAGTCATGAGCTTTAACATTTAATAGGCTAATTGAGGCTTGTAGATTCTGAGATGTAATTCTTGGGTTTTTTGCAATTTCTCTGAGCATTGTATGGTCTGACCCTGGGGTGAATTTGCTTGGATGTCCACTCAGCAAATGTCTTGAATGTTTTCCAGTTGTGAGTAATATTCCTTACTGTAGAATGATGGACTTTAAATTGTTTGGAAATGGCCGTATAACCCTTCCCAAATTGATAGGCAGCAACGATCACTTCTCTATAACCATTGCTGATGTTTTTCCTCCTTGATATTGCTCCAGACCATCAAACTGCTAAAACTTTTATAGAGGTGGTCACACTTGCTGATGATCAAATTACCCAAGGGCATTTGGTTAGCACCACCTGGCTGCTACTTTGCCTCTTAATTCCTATGGAAGCAGTAAGGGTGTACTTAGTTTTTCACACATGCCGTCTCAATTTTGGCTTTATTTTTGTTATATCGGTCATGGCACGATGTAATATGTAATGTGTTATTGTTCATCTGAGATTGTATTTACCTAATTTACAGACCTGCTAAGGACCAGATGATTTTTATTATGTCCTGATACATAAAACCATAGAATTCAAAGAGGGTGTACTTTCTTTTTCACATGACTGTAGCTCAACATCCAAACCCAAGAGCCTCTTAATTACCAGAGAAGTCAGCTCAGTTAGAATGACTAGATCTACTACCTAGAATGTAAGCAATGTCTGTTAAGAAAAAATCAAGACGAGCTAAGGCTCCTTAATTTTTAAAGAACATTATTATCATCTAAGATACATGAGAAAAGATGACCAAAAAATGGTTACAAAGTGCTCATGGACATCTGACACTCACGCTAGCTGTGAGGATTAGAAAATTAATATAGGCCAAAAGCAGTGTCTTAAAAATCTTTTCTATGTCCTGAAATTGTACATTAAATTATATTAATTGAAAATATTATCTAACTATTAATACTATTTATTGATACTAAAAAAATGTGTCTACTATATAGGAATGAGGATTGAGACAAAAGGAAAGCTACATGTGGAAATAAACAAGTTGTACTTTTGTTAGAATCTTATCAAACAAGCATATCTCATTATTTAGGCTATCATACAGCAGTCCAGTCTACCTAGACTATTTTATTTATTTATTTTTATTTGATTTATATACTGCCCATCTGGCAGCCAAAGCCACTCTGGGCGGTTTACAACAAGTCAACAAAGTAACAAAATAGCAAATAACAACATCAATACATAGGGGCGAAAATCAAAAGTCATAACGCGCGGTGAGGATAAAATTACAATACAATACAATACAATTAAAAGCATAGAAAAACATGAAGAGGAGAGAATAAACACAAGTTGTCTATAAAAAACAAGGAAAAGGCCATGTGGTCTCCAAGGTTGTCTACGCTGTCTTGACCCATTTTTCAAAGGACTAATCACCCTAATTGGAGAATGGGTTTGAAGGCCACAAAGCCTTACTGCCTCATGAAGAGGCACTTTTCTGTTCATTGTTTTGTTTCCGCCCTGTACAAATGAGTCATGGAACCTGGGCTCTTATATGTTCCCTCCCAGTAAGGGCCCAGTACAGCTTCTCATTAAATTCAGAAACTTCTGTTAGTAAGAATGGGTGAAGAGAGACTGTGCCTTTCATCTTTTAGAGAAAATAACTTACTTGAACAAACCGCTATAGATCTGGCCCCAATCACTGTGGTAGTCCCATAAAATGGACAAGACAGGCAGTAGGACTTCCCCGGGTCAGGTTGATAATAGTCCCTGGGACAAGGGTGGCAAGGCATTAAACCAGAACGAGAGAATTCTCCAGCTGGACAGGGTACTGCAAAATGCAAACAAACACTTTTAGAACGAATGCTCTACCATCTCCCCTGCCCCCGATTCATCAATAATAAACATCTCTTTTACAAAATACAGGAGATTCCTGTGATCAATGGGAAGGTTGCATGGGATGGGGGGAAAAAAAGGAGACTGACTATTTAGAATTCAGGGCCATACTAGATATCTGGCACTTCTTAGATGATAAGCGGACACCCACTTGTAGATATTAAGTGGACATTTGACCAGGAGGTATCTGTCAAATGCCTAGTCTGGAACTTGGGCTCACATTTGCAGACCAATCCTATGTGTTTTTCCTCAGAAGTAATTTTCATTGAATTCAGTGGGATATTTTGATAAACACATTTGAAGGATTTTGTTTTTATAAAATACCTAAGATCATATAACCTTTGTTGCATGTTTTACAAGACACAAAATTCATATCCATTGACAATCTTTCTTTTTGACCAGTGCCAGCAAATATTTTCAGAGTGCCCAAATACACAAAAGGAGCATAAAAAGTATTTTTCAACAGCCTGATTTTAATTTTTCCATTCCCTACATGTTCTTCCATCAGGAACTGCTGACATTGGGATTGCATAACATGCCACCCATCAAGGCAAATGCAGCTTACTTACTAAATGTAGCAGCCTGTTAATTTTTGCAGTCCCAAAAAGCACATAAAAACGGGTTATCAGACTACTAAAGAACCACCTGAATTATCATTAGACAAAAAGCAGACAAAGGCAGTGTAAGTGAAATGCTAATTTCCCTGATCCTAGAAATGTTGCCAAAAGAAAACAGTTAATAATAATGATAATGTTATGCCCTATCCAGGCAGAGCTTGGATAGGGCCCTTATCACAAAGATACAGATATTTCTGTATCTTTGTGATAAGGGTGAGCAACATTAAGACTTGTGGCCCCAATGTGGCTCACTAGCTATTATTATACTGTCACTCTGTCCCATCCACTGAACTTGTGGTGATAAAATGGGTTCACCCCTTGTTTTTTAAAAGAACCAGGCACATGAAAATCTCCAAAAGACACAATTCATCTTAAAAAGCAAGGTGTATAGCCACTCTACTCCTTGTCTTCATCTTAAAAAGTGGAGACCTTTGCAGGTGCCAACAATTAGTCAATAGCTTTTTAAAAAGACAGAAACAAGATGTGCAACTTGTGTTTAAGATGGATCACATTTCCTGGAGGCTGTGGAGAGTGAGATTCTCTTCAAAATCAAGTCCATGGCCCCACACACCTTGTTTACAAAAGAAAGTAAGAAAACTGCAGTAGCATTGTACAGCTCTCTAGTGAGTTCAGGCACAACTCCCAGCTTCAGTGCCTAATCCTGTTTTGAAGCACAGGTCCAGTTGAACCCATAAAATATCCTCCTCCATTTTAAAACTTTCCTTAAAAAAATTAACGAGTGCATAAACAAAACAGAGGAAAGATATGCTGCACACTGTGAGTCAAAAATATTCTACTTATTCAAAGAGCTGGAATGTGGGGTATTTAGCAACATGCTGTTTCCTAGAATTTAGATGTCACAAACCTCCACATGCCGATATATCCACAGCTCCTCTTTTGACTGTTGACATATTTTCTGGGCAAGAAATGCAGTGCTTTGATCCAGTTGCAGGCTGATATTTGCCAAAAGGACATGATTCACAGATCTCAAGGCCATTTGGAGAATAGGTTCCTGGCTTGCACTGAGCTAATTATGTAAGAACAATACATCAGAATTAAGCGACAGCTAACTTTAAATAAGCATCAAGGTGAACAGCCAACAATCCAATATGCCAATGACAAGTTGACCCATAAAACAAATTGTAACTGACTATTTATAACCACAAATCAGTGTATAGCAAAACAGTTAGCATGAAGCATGTGTCACCAGTACAAATGTTTAAAGTGAAAGAAAATGGTGTATTTAGTTTAAATTAGGCCCTGGTCGCAAGAGGGAAATGTTCTCTAGTTCTTCCAATACTTTCCATACCTCTGTTGTAATGATTCTCAGTCACATGGTATATATATATCGGTATATATATATCAGGGCAAATGTCTCAAGAACTTTTAGTGGTAACAATTTATTTCCTCCTATTTGAATCATTATGGCCAGTTACACCATGGTACTGGTTTATTTTCTCTCTTGCTTCAAAGTGCAATTCAGCCCCATGATTTATATATATATATAATATAAAATATTTATTGATACATCGATATATCTGGAAGGGGTTTTGGTTTGGGAATATGTCCTCTGTTGCACTGGCTGCTTCTGCAGAATTGCATCGGTCTGTCTATTTCCCCCACCATCTCTTCTGCCTTTCAGTTTAATCTGCCATTTCCTTTTCCCTCCTGCAACACTTCTCACAATGACTAGTGAAGAGCAGAATGTCGAAATGCTGGTACTGCAGCAATGGCTCAAATTGTTCTGTGACATACTTTTACCAATGTATCAATGTAGCGGCTACGAAAAATAAAATAAAAAATTAATATGCATGCCACAAGAATGGCAACCACCTTCCTGGCTTTGATTCTGAAAAGAAGCAGGGCAGGTCATGCACACAGGCAATTCTGGTAAGGAATGCATCAATACAACAGAGGTACAAAATAACACAACCTTCCCAGGGAGTGGAAAAGAAACTGCAGTTACAGTGCTGGCCAGGAAAATGTTTCGATCTTGACTGTGTGTCATGTGATTGGGGGAAAAAGCAACGATCTAACTGGGGGATAACTAGAGAACACCTCCTTTGTGTGACCAGGCCCTTAGTCCATCTCAATCATGCTTCTATTACAAAAGTTCTAGCTCAAAGAATTAGAATTTAATTTCACAATTTTCTCTATCCACTTCTGTTACTGTATACATGAACTGAGCAGTTATTTTAAAAACAAAATAGAAAGTAACAATATAAAGATAGCATTTTATTGTATTCTTCCAGATTTCAAAAATGAAAATAAACATTTCTAAATAAACATCTCTAACAAGAAGAATGCAATAAAGTTTAAATATTTAGGTCAATTCTCTCAACAGTTCAAAACAGCTTATAAACAATTAAAAAAAAGAATGGAATTTTTGAAATGTTTTAAGTGTGGAAGATATGCTTTAGCAAGTTTTTAAAAATATTTCATGATTGTTAACCTTTTACCTTTACATTCTGATACGCTTCTGGAATGAAGATATTCTGTATAGCTACTAGATGGGCAGTTCTTACATTCGAGCTGCCCTTCTTCATCCTGGAAAGATCCAATCCAGCAACTTTCACATGCGTGATGTTCCAGGGAATAGTAAGTACCCAGTGGGCAATTAACTGTGATTTAATGAAATAAAATAAGAAATAAAATGTTAGGGATGGAGCATATAACCAAGACCTTGTCTACGCTAGGTCTTATACTGTGGCCTATTTCTCATGCAGCAGATTACAAAGCATCTAGACTAAAGCATTTGAGATTGCAGATGCAGATTCACATAACTGAATGCTCCTCCAAACAAGTCTTACATACAGGAAATATAATTAACTGGGATGAAAAATGAATGGCTGAAGCGACAAAGAAATTTGTTAATTTCGGTTAATCCAAGAACATGTCAAAATGTTGGTAACAGACGGAATCTAACTAGAATAGTTGGGGGGGGGTGGAGTTTCCAATTATTTTCAATAATTTATCCTCCCCAAAATGTGTTCTTTTGTGTGTGGGGAACAATAAGGAGTAGAAATTATTGTAAAAATGCCCCCACCATTCCAGTGATCAAAACTAGAGATGGGCATGAACTGCCAGTTCAATGGTTCAGTCTGGTTCGTTTACTGGCCCCACAGCAGTTCTGTGGTTCGGCACCCCAGCCCCTCTGGCAGGCACCCACTTGCGAGCAGCACCCCAGCTTCTTTGCCCTGCCTCCTCTGGCAGCTAGGCACCCACTAGAGGTGGTGGGGTGCTGAACTGTGAACCACATGTGGAGCGGGTAAAAAAACTGGGCTGAACCACTGAAGTGGCAGTTAATGCCCATCTCTAATCAAAATCTTCCACCAGCAGAGGGCAACTCATTGGATTCTGCCAATATCTGACATCATCAGAACAACACTGAAGATCGTCACAAGAAATACTGTTCATTATATAGGCAGCCTATGCTCTGAGTGGGAAGACCTCATTCTGCATTTCCAGGATGAGACAGTTCCCCAGTGTCTGAAACACTGGGCACCACTCATCTATATTTTGTTGTTGTTGTTTAGTCATTAAGTCGTGTCCGACTCTTCGTGACCCCATGGACCAGAGCATGCCAGGCCCTCCTGTCTTCCATTGCCTCCCGGAGTTTGGTCAAATTCATGTTGGTAGCTTCGATGACACTGTCCAACCACATCTATATAGAACATAGCATCAAAAAAGCCAGATATGTCTAACTCCATGCAGAGAAATTGACTAATCACTCTTTTCCATTGACTAAAACAATGAATGAAACTGAATTTTGCTTACCGCACATTCGGCCCCTGAGAACAGAGCCTGGCCTGCAAAACAGGAAGGCCTTTTCAGCTTCTAGAGAATTGGTGTCTGCTACAAGCAGCTCAGAAGAAAACTGAAAAGAATACATTGGATCCTTACTGAGAGTCCTTTTCAGCCTGTTTGTGATAGTCTCTAGTGTTTTTAGAAGGCGTTGTTGGTTCTCTGATTCCAGTGTATCATTTCGTTCATCAGGCAATGGTACACTAGCTGGGATTAGGAAAACAAATAAACAAACCTCACAAATATACACAGAGGCATTACATGGCCGATGACCACAATGCACCAAAACAGCAGACACAGCAAGAAAGTGTAACAATCCTGTGATACACAAGTTGTTAAGACACAATTCCTGCAAACAGTGGCAAAGAAAACTGTGTTCAAAACTCAGCTTGATTTCACTATCAGGAACAGTACTAAGTATTCTACTTGATAAATTATAGTTTTGAATAATGAAAATGGAGGATTTTCCTTACCAGTGATATTAAAAACTAACTTTATTTTATGGTCTGACATGGGCATGTTCAATTTTTTATGCCTTTTGACCCGAGGATGTGCCACATCCACAGAATCCGCTAATGGTTTAGGTTGGCCCTCTTCAGGCACTGCTTCAGGGAAATCATCATAAGAATAATCTAGTTGGTTTGCTGTACCCCAGCCTCCAGGACCTGATCAAGATATTAATAAAGTGAGGGAAACAACACAATGAAAATGAACTAGTACTCCCACAGGTACCACAAGTATTTCAAGCATTGTTAATTTATTAGAAGAAATGAAGAGATGTATTGGCCGTATTAAAACTGGCCGGAGATATCTCTAGATCGCACATATGCAATGGCTTGGTTAATATATCACAGGCTTGTGCGCAGTGCTGAGTTGCTGCGTCTGCAAGCAAGAGGAACATAACATAACATAAAACGTCCATCTGTGGTTTGTTTAGTATGATGTGCAAAGCAGGAATTCTGCTATGTCTCTCTTCTAATAAGGAAGTCAAAAGTAAAGAACAAACCATGGTTTATGGCTCTGGTCTGCCATGACAGACGTACTGATAAGAAAGGTTTAATGGTTTGTTCAGCCATTCCCACTTACAGGAGTTGCCAGATGGGAATGCTCACTTCTTGGTTTCTTGTACCATTTGAACATGCCCAACATACATGAAAGGTAAGGACTTCAACACAAATATCCAGCAAAGGTACACATTTGTACATTGTGACTAATTGTACATTGTGTCCAAGTGAATGTAACAGAATCCCGTATTATTCTTTTCTTTAAAAAAAGGGAAAGATATGATTTAAAATGGAAAAGGGATGATTTAGAACGGAAAAATTGCACAAGGAGTGAGTGAAGAATGTTTGCTTAGCCAAGGGATGTAAATTACAAACTGTCTCATGTTTAATAAGAAAATGCAAACATTACTTCCCTTGTAGTAAGAGGCCACAGTTTTTGTTGGTGTGGGCTCAGGCAGAATTTGCATGTTTGTGAGACCTCCCCAGCCCCACAATACTTATAACAACAGTAACTATTGCCTTGGTGTTGCACACACTTTTGAAAAGTAGGTGCATTAGATGATTTGTTTGTACTTTTGTGAGCATTCATCTTGCTCTTTTGTGTTTACTGTATGAGTCCTTAGCACCAGAAACAGAAAAAATGCTGGGGATGTTTAGTGCAAACTGGGCAAACTACAAGGTAACAAACTGTGTTGTGACTCACTCTCATGCTGGAGGGGAGAACTTTCCTCGGGGTGTCTGAGGAATCCTGAACAGGCTGTCTCACTATGTTGAGACACTCTGTCTTGCCTGTAAACAAGGAAATTGGCAAGATTCTTCACTTACCTAGCCCTGCCCTCCATTTCTCCTCATCAAATTATTCCCCATAGCCACTTTTTTCCTTCCAGATTTCCAAAGATGTGTTTGCATTATTTTGCTAGATCAACCAATATCCTGGCAGCAGAAGATTGCAGGAAGATTGCAAGATTGCAGAAGGCAACAAGTTGAACATTTTCTTCTTAAATTACTTTATCTAAAAGGTTTAGAGGGAGTGAGCAACAAAATAATTAACTTACCAATTGCAAAACCATTTTCATAGTCATAATTGTACTCTAAGCAATGTTTCTGTGGGGAATCTTCCAGCCTGCAGTCAATGTCATCAACATCATTGCAAAATGATGGAACCTGTAAACCATATTTATGTAAATTATAATAATAATAACTTGAATTTGCAAAGTCAACAGAGCAGCTTCTCCCATTCAAACAGAAGTTCACACAAAGCTTTAAAATTGTTGACTAATTTAAATTTTCCTTTCCACTTAAAAAAAAATCCCTTTTATTAGTCAGTACAAGATAGCAAACGGAGTGTTGGATTATAATTCCAAAGATGTGAGTTCAAATCCCCATTCAACCACGGAAATTCACTGGAAGTTGGCAATGATAAATCACTCATTAAACATCACATTTGTCTCAAAAACCCTATTAGGGTGTCCATAATTTAAATGTGACTCAAACATTTATAACAATAATAGTCAGTATCCTTCCTAAACTGAAATATTATCAACAGGTTTGATTTGAGAACACAAAACACAACTCAAGAGGCATGAGCTATAACGATAATTCAACAAGAATTTGCTTCCAAAATTAGAGATGGCTTTTTCACAGCCCGTTTCAACGTTTTGAGGAAAAGCAATTCATTAATAATTTTGGAATTATGTATTACTAACCCACCATTTTACCGAGTGCACTCTGAAAAGCCTCCACAAAATTTTTAAGAAGGTTGCTGTCATCACATCGTGTAGCTTTGTAAAGCATCTCAAAGGATTTGAAACCATGATTTGCAAAGCGTTTCACTGAAAAATGATGGAAAGGATGTTAATGCAATTGCTGCAGAAAAGTACATTAGCCTAGTTTGTACAAGATTATACCACTGCATTGTATTACAATGGAGACAACTTGGGGGCCATTTGCATAAGCAAGAAATTAAGGATCATGAGACAAAATACACAGCAGACTACTACACTAAAACCAAATTGGTTCCCTGATAATGGTTGTAAACAGAGTCATTTTAAGTTGAACCCTTTTCTCCCCATCAGGCTCATTAATAAAATAGGGGTTTGGTACCTGCAGAATTTTTATACCTTATAAAAGAAACCCTTCACACCTCCCCTCTCCAGTTTGCTTGTTCAACATTTCTCCTCTCTGACCTCTTCCATGTTCTCTTGACTCCACCCCACCTCGTTTCTCTAGGGTGCTTTTTGAGCACTCCTCTCTGGCATCTGCTGTCCTCTTCTCTGCCTCAACTCTTCTCTTTTGTCCACCTGATGGATTCCCCCCCTCCAACCTCTTTGTCTTCTTTCTTCACCCTCTCACTTTCACATTCTTCCTGGCATGCTTGATAATATAAATATGCGAGTTTACAGCGTGAGTCACAGTGATCATAAAAATGAGTTTTGGATGCTGGAGGCAGGTATGGGGTAATATTTGAACAGTTGTAAAAGAAGGGGAGAATACAACAAGCCATTATAAGTTGGGGGTCCAACTTACTATCAGCAGGTATATTGGGACCTTATGAGCCATTTAGTATAAGACAGATTGGAATCATAAGCACAATTCCTTGGGGGAGAATGGGTAAACATATTTATTTATTTAAATAAACTAAAGAAACTTGAAATTAGCAAGACTTCATTCCAAGTAAATGTGCTTCACATCAAGATCTGTATTTATAACAATTAAGAAGAAAAATATTTTGCTGACACTTTAGTATTTATTTAACAGCTAGGGATCTAATCCAGTCCCTCCCTTGGAACATTAGGAAAGAGAGAGAAGAATGTTCTTCGGGGACTCATATATCCCCAAGTCTCTAATTAAAAAGACACAGCAGAATCTGTGGATTTCCAACAATTACCCAATAACTGGCATCTCCGATTCTAACTAAGTTTCCTTGCAGCAAAATACTACTGGATTCATTGGGATAAAGAGATCTAGACTCCTGGTTGAAACCTAAGGGTGTAACTACACGAGCTCTTTTGGAGTGGGCTGATGTCAGCGACTCAGGATTGCTTAAATTCAGGTGGAGGTGCAATATACCATTTGGTGTGATCCTCATATCTAAATGGCATATTGGAGCTCAAGTGACCCTATTTAGTCTGGTTCCTTCAATTTCTGATATCATGAAGTGGCTTAATAAGTCAGTCACTTAAGGGCAAATTGAACATTTCCTCTGCTCCTCAGCAGAGGAGAAGAGGAAGTGATTTTTTAAAAAAAGAGTCTGTGTAATAGACAATTGCGGATGCGCTGTATCAGTTATTTTTTTAAAAAAACCCTTTAAAATCTTTTATTTGCCTCATCTTAACGGACCGGTCAAGAAATTGCTGCCAGCCGAATCCATGGTGGCAGATTCAACTGTGGGTGGTTTCTTGCCTGGTCCTTTAAGACAAAGCAAAGAAATGATTTAAAAAAAATTATAACTGATGAAGCACATCGGCGATGGTCTTAATTTTCCCTTATCTTGAAGCAGCTTGCTTATTAAGCTACTTCACAATATTGGCAAATTCAACCAGAAAGCTCACGTCAGTTCAGTTCGAGCGATCATACACACTGGAACTGACCCAAACCAGAGTGAGCCTGCCTGCACCAAAAAAAGTAGAAGTCTGTGACAGGGGTTCAGAAAGGTGCAGATAGGACTGCTCTGGGGCTAGGCTGGTTCATTCCAACAAAGACATTGTCTGGTTGCTGTCTTTCATTGTGAACCAACCTTTTCCTGCAGAGGATCAACCAGCAGGCTAAACACCCACATGGCCAGCCTCTAAGTGACTTGTAACAAGGCAGGAGGAATGACATTTATTCAAATGATCTCTGCGATGTCCCAAATATTTGAATAACTATCACTTCAGATTCAGAGAAGTGTGAATAACATAAAACCAGTAGAGACACAAATGTGTAAAATTAGGCAGGGATGATGTATTCAATAGTATTGCATGCACTGAATTGGATCAGCTCAAGGTAGTGGCACCTCCGGACTGGGACTCAGCATTGTTGTCATATAGTCACACTGCATTTCTTTGAATAACTAAGAATTGAGGGATTAATGATGACACAAGGTGATGGCAGAGTCACATATAAACTAGAAAGTGTAGTTTCTGCACTAATGTAAAGGATATCAGAAAGAAAGGACAGGGCAGGGGTAAGCACTTTCTGGTAAAAATCTGCACTGGTGGCTGGGGAATCATTCAGGGCCTCACTGGGAGGCAAGTCAAGCCAGAACCACACTGGGCAGGACACCATACATTCCTCTCTCACACACATTTACAGATAACCTTCAAACACTAATTCTTCTTCCCTCCAAGACATTCATTCTTCCTCCCTACATATATTTGCACTAACACTCTTTTCACACAAACAAACAAGACTTTCTTCCAAGTCCCATCCAGACATCTTTCCTTCCCCCACTCACAGACACACATACCTCCCACTTCACAGACAAAGAACCTTTCACTTCCTCACGGGTATGGCCCTCCCTTCTCCCCCCCCCAGCCTACCTGCAACAGTGATAAGGGAGTTATTTCCATGAAGTCCCCACATTAAAATGTACTTAACTCCCAGCTGAGATGGAGAGGGTCTATAGTGACCTGGAGAGAACAGCACTGGCACCTATGAAAAGTTAGGCTTCTGTGTCACTTCAGTGGCTGTGCTCAGAGGAAGAACTGTCGAAACCATGGATGCTAAAGCATCACTCTCTTCAGTTCATAAACAGACCCAGGGAGGATGCCAGCATCAGCGCTAAAAATTCTGCCATAATGGTCAGAGTTTGTTGCCAAATTTCCAGTATTACTTCTCAGTTCCCAACATTATTATGCTCTGTGTCAAAATACATGCAATTATACATACATCTTTCTGACCTACCAAATAAAGGAAAATGCTGGCTGGCTCACTGTTGCATGACAGCGACTTAATGTACAGAAAAAACTACTATACTGTGCAATTTGGAGTTTTTATGTTTTTTTGGCACTAGATATATGTATGTACTATTGCACACATGCTACACAGATGCAGTGTAATAGGTGCCTCTCTTATTTGGACTTTATGGAAAAGTTTGGGCAAAGCCAATTCAAATAGGCTTCGATTCATAGTTTTTTCCCCACAAACTGGATTTATTATTTTAGACATAATTTCCTGTTTCTTATTTCCTATATGGCAGAGTGGATGACACAAGAGACACCTGAAAAACAAAGTAAATAATAATCCTTACAAGAACAGTCAGGCCACTCAGTAGAGTAAGGTGGATTCCAGATACCATCTGTATAGGCACAATAATAGTTCTCATTGGAACCTGCTGTGAAGTCATACCCATCCGCGCAATGTAACGTACAGTTAACTCCTTTCTCGTCTTTTACACATTTAAAATCCCCATTCATTGGGGTAAAGGGGATTTCACAAGGAGAACCTGAAAAACAAACAAACAAACAAACAAACAAACAAACAAGTAAATATATTGGAGGCCAATACATGCATCTTTCCCTCCTTGTGTATAAAATGCACATCTCTCTTAATTTGAATATTAAATCTTTGGATAAGTAGATTTTCCCCTGTTCCATTTCTTTATTATTCTATAGGTCTTCAAGTTGCACTTTTCCTGGGTTTTTGTTTAATGAACAATTTCTGATATTCTTGGGACATGCTATATCTCACAACCATCAACTCCATTGGTTTATTTTCACTTTCTTCCTTTTTTATATTTACAAGGTGTATCTGCCTAGTGCTCAACACTGCAACAAAGAAGTGACCTACGCTTGCACAAAGAGTCTTCTTGTACAGCATCTTGTACTCATATATCCCAGTCCACCATTCATAAAAAACTCGTACAGAAAAGTGTTGATACAACCATTAATATGATTGCACCAATCAAATATGATTGCCTTTTTTTGTACATCAGTGTACTTTTTTGCACACCACCAAGACAAGATACAAATAAACAAAGTGGAAGCTGCGGCAAACTGCATGTGCACAGAGAAAGCGAGCAAACAAACAAATAGAACAATGGTGGATTCCTAACAAATTGGATCCTCTGGGAAACAAGTCTGGAATGCCAACATCTCTGTTCAGAGAAGCAGAATTCCAGAAGCTGTGCAAGCTATGTTAAATATATGCAGAATGAAACAAACCTCGGATGACAATGTGGAGCTCACAAGTTCTGTTATTTCCTGATGAGTCAGTGGCAGTATATTGAACCACTGTCTCTCCTTTGGGAAAGAGATCTCCCGGTGAGTGGCTTTTAGCTATTGCTAAACTTGCTCCTAGAGTAATCACAAATTGAAAAAAAGTGAGACAGGTGTCATTCTAAATGCAGTGCTCTACAATCATAGAAGCCAGCAAATTTATAAGCCTGAATCCCCTTATTACATTTCTGGAGTTTAGATCCTTGAAGTGCAAACCACAAACCATGTTTCCTAACTTCACCTAAATCCCAATAAAATACATTTCTACAATGAGCATTCAGCACATCCCAGCTTCACTATGTTTTAAGCAACTGTTAGTTTCCAAGGTCAACATGATAGATTCACTTAGTTGTTCAACTCTTTCAGGCCATGTTCATGGGCATATTTAATTCTTTCCTATAAATTGGATAGAACAAGTGTGTCTTATAGCACCATGAACATGTACTGATGTTTACAGAATGTGAATCCAATAATAATACTAATAATTGTGTGCCATCAAGTCAATTCTGACTTAAGGTGACCCTTTTCAGGGGTTTCCTTGGTAGAGAGTATTAGTACTCAGAAGTGGTTTACTATTTCCTTCTCCTGGGGGCATCCTGCAACAGTGTAGCGTTTCCAAAGGAATACTGGCTGGCTCTTCTGGGATGCACAGTGAGGAACTGAACTCCCAACCTCTGGCTCCATAGCCAGATGCCTAACTCACTGAGCTATCCAGCGAGCCCTGTGCCTCTAATCATAGGCAATCTGCCACTGCCAATGACATTATTCCTATTATACAGCAAGATTTCAGCCAATAAAAAAAAAATTACTATTATTCTAAGGATTTTCAATGGGTTCTAAAAATTAAGTAATCTTATATAATGTCCTGAATCTTTTGTTCTAACCCATGCTAATAAGTGTGAGAATAAAAACTGAACAATATTGTTTATTCTTCCCTACTAAAGAATAAAAGGCACATCTTGACACCTTATATTTCTTAATTCTTAGCATTACAGTATTCTGTATAGATTTACTTTACGTTCAGAGTCACAATTCATCTAAATGTACTCCAAAGAAAAGATTCAAATAATTCCTTGAGTATTTTTATTCTTATTCTCATTCTTCTTTTTAAATACAGATAATTTTTCTGGATGAAGTCACATACCTGAGTTATCTGAAAACTGTGGTTCATCCCATGTTACTCTGTACTCCTTTTCAGCTACCTGAACTGGTGGTGGAGATCTGCATTTGTCAATGACAGGAGGTTCATTGTCTAAATAATTTGAACAGACAAAAGGAAATCTTATCAAAAGGCTGGAGAAAAATGTATACAAAAATGCCAAGTCAAACTCGGAGATGCGATATGAGTTTAAGACAACTACTCTCTGGGGATAAGAATTCATTAGAACAGGAAATTTCATGTCAGTAAATCCAGCCTGGACATGTATACATTACATTTAAGTCTGCAGGAAAAAAAAACATATAAGGAGCTGGCATTATAGCTTCCACTAATGCAGACATTTATCTGTTCCTGCTAGCTCTCAGCTACAAGACACTGTGCAGGCCATAGCTGAAGATCCTAAGCATATGTGCATTAGAAAAAGATCCATGAAGTTAATGGAGGAGGCAAGTTAGCTGATGCAAGCTTTTAATTTCAAACATATGTATTCAATAAGATTGTTCGACTGATAAAAATCAGATTTAATAGCATTGGTTTTCTCTGTAGAAACATAAGCTATTGGAGTGTTGCCAGAATCTTTTCCATTTATAACAATTACAGCTCAATATAGCCATGAAACCACATCTTTATCTATGTCTCACTGCAATCTTAACAGGTCTTATCCACAAAACCTTGCAAAATGAACCACAATTATTCCTCATACCAGACAAAATAAGATAAAGATATTGAGGAAATGGGGCACTGGAGCAACAGAAAATTGCAACATTTGGAGCTTTTCAGCTTTAAAAAAAATGTAAGTATGGGGAAACATTTTATTGAATGATTGCACTTTTATGCTCCCTCTCTTCCAGGTGGTAGAACTCAAGGTGATTCACAGATCATTAAAGCAAACAAAACAGTAAAACATGATGCATAAATCATTACAAAGTTATTAAATATGGAAATTTTAAAATCACCATCTAAAACAGAAATATGAAAGAGTAAAACATTAAAACATACACAGATATAAAAGGATAGAATGGAAGCAAACATAGGGCATCCAGCGATGTTAAAATTAAATGCCTGAACAAATACGTTTCCAATTGTCTCCAACAGGAGAGGAGAGACATGATAAAAACTAGAAACTAGAAGTGTATCTAAAAGTAATGCTTCTTCTTCCTCTCTCATAATACTAGAATCTGGAGTCATAAAGCAGAATGGTGGGAGATTCAAGACAGGAAAGGAAATACCTCTTCATCCAGTGCACAGGTAAACTATGCAATTCAGTAGCAAAAAAATGTAGCAACAGTTACTAGGTTGGATTACTTTAATGGATGGCTGTATATTACTTCCAGCACAAAGTTTGGAAATAATACATTAATAATACTGTACATTAAAATTAACAGATCAGTTTTAACACATTAAAGCAATTCTTATGTTAACTTTAAATTAATTACTTTTTCCATCAAAGGGGGCAGGGAAAGCAAAAGTTTATATAACATTCTAAGAATAAAGCTTTAGAAGTACTGACTACACATTTTCTATGTGTGAAAATCATTATTTATACTATAATAAGAATAATCTTGGAACTGAGGAGCTGGAAGGGACCCTATGGATCATCAGGTCCAGTTCCTGTCACAGAGGCACAGTGGGGAATCAAACTCCCAACCTCTGGCTCCACAGCCAGATACATAAACCGCTATGTTTGTGTGTCTCATTCTTTTCCTCAGAAAGAAGGCACCCATACACCTATATAGGTGATTCTTGACCTTGGCACTTCCAGTGTTGCCAGGTTACAATTCTTGGAAGCTCTAGTTAGCACAGCCAATGGACGGAGTTTCAGGATATATATAACAATGCAGAAGAGGAAGGCTGGCAGAGGGGAGCTGAAGAGACTTTTGTCTATGCTTCCAAGCAAAACTTCTACAGTGTCCTGCTAAGGAAATACATTAGAACGTGGGCAACAATATTACTGTTCCGAATTAGTCTTTTTTGTCTGGGTGGGTGTGGCTTTCTCTATGAGTGGAGGGGCAAGAGCCTGTGTTAGGTCAAACATCCTTCTACAACCAAATGGTTTTCATAATGTTGGAACCACCATCCATAACTAACAGATTTATTATGGAATTTGTAGTGAATTTGCCAAAAACTGCCAAGCTGGGGAAGGCAATCCCAAAGCATTAAAAAGAGGACTTT
Organism: Intellagama lesueurii; assembly: GCA_037013535.1. Lineage (NCBI taxonomy): Eukaryota > Metazoa > Chordata > Lepidosauria > Squamata > Agamidae > Intellagama > Intellagama lesueurii. The sequence goes on along the minus strand of JBAJHW010000002.1, from coordinate 107,791,120 downwards.
TCAAGGAGTCAATGATAAATGTGCTACCAAGGTCAACAGTGACAGCCTACATTCCATTCCCTGCAAACTCTACTGTTTATTTCAAAACTAAATAGCTAATCAAGACATTAATCAGGCTAATTCAATGAATTAAATGCTTTCAGGTTGAAATGTAAACAACAACTAGTTATTCTCCCAGTGTTTACCATTTGGCACTGATAAATTAATTTTCAGATGTAATATTCAAGCTCTATTCCAGCATCAGAAGAAGCATGCCTCTTATTACTAGTTGCTGGGAACACAAGAGGTGCAGACTACTGCATTTATGCCCTACTTCTGTCTCTTAAAATAAATTAAAATAAAGCAAAACAAAACAAAGCAAAACAAAGCAAAACAAAATAAAATAGGCATCTGATTGACCTCCTAATTATTATTAATTTTTTTACGAAGACAGCTTGGTGACATCAAAGCATATGGTCTGCTGGCACCATGTTAAGGATCAGCTCTAGTCTAATATGGTCTGCTTTAAATGGCAGTAGTTTGCTCAAGTAGGGCTGCTTACCAACACTGCTACTAAAGATCCTACCATTGCAAATATAGATAATTGAATTTCAGGCCTGTATAAACCCCCAATATGTACTACACCTTTGAACTATGTGTTCTCATCACTGGATTCTTATTCTTGGATACTTGGGTAATATGAGTTTAGAGATGAAGTTAGAGAAGATTAAGATGGGAAAAATCATTGCTGTATCCTCCTTTTTAATATCAATAGAGTTTTATATATTTATCCTACTATTTATTTATTTATTTATTTATTTAAATTATATGCTGCCCACACTACCCAAAGGTCTCTGGGCGGCTTTAACTTGTACAAATCCCAGAACAGTTTACATCAAATATATATGAAACAGATGATACAATTACAAAAATTGACATTTAAAGGCATCAATCAAGTTAAAAATAAATGTAACACAACAGCAGATCTATACATTATTCCTCTAAAAAAACAAATAAACCAGAAAATGGGCCTGATCAACATTTACCAAAAGTGTGTTGCACAGCTTTGCTTCCATCACTAAAAAAGCTCTGTCTCTTATGCTCAACCAGCTAACAGCCCAAGAAAATGAACAGAGGGCAGGGCCTCTGAGGGAGGTAGTGAGGTCCACTGAAAACTGTATAGATCCACAGAGTCATTAAGGTACCAGATCCAAGACAATTTACATATTTTTTAAAAGCAAGGTCACTATTTAAATTAAGCCCAGAAAGAAATAGGTGAATCAGATCCTCTTCACTGGGTGCTAGACAACAGCCTAGCTGTCACATTTTGAACTAACACAATTTTCTGGGTAATTTCAATTTTTTTTTGTCACTTCATGGTTCTTAAAAAGGCAGAAGAGTTTTTCATGGTATCTCTACCATCAGTCCACTGACAGAAGACATCACTGCACAGAAAGAGCCATTCCACAACTGTAAAATAGTCTTGCCTTGAAGATTCAAGGCAAACCACAAATATGAGGGTCTTTTACAAAACTTGTAAGACTTTTTAAAAAGGATATTCTGGTCACCAAAGGAAGCACTGAAGTTCTTATAAAAATGTGTATAATTTCTTGGTCACACTCACCAACAACTTTGATACTGAAAGTGCAGCTTGCCTGGTTTCCAGATTTGTCAACTGCTGTATATGTGATCTCAACTTCTCCTATTGGGAATAGGTAAGGAGGTACAAAAGCTGGAGTTACTTGAATTGACACCTGTAACAAGAACCAAAATTTTAGAGGCGCATGGCACACCAAATACCTTAAGCATGAATAAAATTAAATGTTAGGAAATAGCTTGACAATACCCATTTTCAGTGCTAAGAGAGTAAAATGAAACGGGGGGAAACCTGAAATACCAAGTCTATATGAGATAGCATGAAGAGATATGAAAAGAATATGCATTGGTCCTCTATGTATTTAGAGTCTAAAAGCATATAGATGGAGACTAAAAAGCTTAAGTCGCACTTTAACTAAACAAAACTTTAGCATTTTGTTTCATACCTATATATTTTATTAACATACAGTGGTGCCTCGCTAGACGATGTTAATCCGTTCCACGAGGATCGCTGTCTAGCGAAAACATTGTCTAGCGAAGCACGTTTTCCCATTGGAATGCATTGAAATTGCTTCAATGCGTTCCAAGGGAAAACGCAGTCGTCTTGCGAAATTTCCCATAGGGAAACCTCGTCTAGCGAGTGAGGGTCCCCATAGGAATGCACTGACAGCTGCACTGACAGCTTTTCACCACTAGTCGGCGCACTCCTATGGGGAAACCTCATCGTCTAGCGAAAATCGCCATAGGGAAACATCGTTTTGCGAAGCACAGTAGCGATCGCAAAAAGGCATCGTCTAGCGATTTCCTCGTCCTGCGAGGCAATCGTCTAGCGAGGCACCACTGTATTGCCATGTTTAGCTTTTACTTTCTTGTCTTTTCAGTTTAAGCTTCAATGTAGATTGGTGCATCAAATCGGACATTCCTAACAGCATGCTGATCTCTGATGCACTGGTTAAATAAAACAAAGAATCTTGTAGTAATGGTATCTTTTGTGAACTATTTATTTATTTATTTATTTATTTATTTATCCATCCCATCTTTCTCACTGTAAAGGAACTCAAGGAGGCTTACAAATATTTTTTTAAAAATAAAAAATATTAAAACAATTACAAAATATAAACTCACATTGCTAAGAATGATTAAACATATTAAACATTAAAAGACAGGAAATAAATGCCTGTTAAAACTATTTAAACACACACATTTTAAAAGGATTAAAGAACAGCTCTCCCTTTAAAAATTCTTCCCTCAGCATCAGTTTACAAACTTAATAAAATTCTGCCTGGAAACAAAGGTCCTTTGCCTGCAGGGGGAAGGACAGAATGGAGGGGGCCAACCCACTCTTTCACGACAGGGAGCTCTATAGCTTAGAAGCAACCACCAAAAGATCCTCTTCGGCATCACACCACATGTGCCTGTGAGGGCAGTGGTACCAAGAGGAAGGTCTTCCCCAAAAATCTTAAAACTCAGAAAGGTCCAAATAGTGAGATACAGTCCCTCAGATGTAGCCCACTTCTTCAGATACACAGAATATAGCCTTAGTGGGTAGACATGTATAGTCATGGGGAGGAGGGACATATGAAATGCAATGGAATGCAAAAGGCTTAGCTTAGTAATGGTCTATCAGTGGTCATTTAGCATTGCTGACAGTCCTGGAGAAACATAGATATCTTAATGGTAATATTAAGCATCATTCAAAGTATGGGCAACAAGTATGTCCAAGTATAATCAAGCACACGTACGGTGGTAAGACATCTTTGTTTAGGCCATGTATAACAGAAGGGTATCGTTCATTATACTCAGAGAGTGTAAGGTTGTAATTGGAGGAACAGAAGTGCAAAAAATTCCAAGTAGAGAAAATTGTCCAGAAGCTGGGTAGTAATGCAGACAAACCTGCATGGACGAGCAGACTAACATGCATAATGAAATAAAAAGCTGCTTTTCCTGTTTAAACTAAGGAGATAGAATTGAACTTCTTGATGTTTGGCTGGCTCCCTCTGGAATGTGTTGCTGAAGTTCTTTTTTGAAGGATGACTGCCCTGAAGTCAAAAACAGAGTGTCGATGGAGACAACTCTGTTCCATCCTCCCCCATGCCTTTATAAAAATCTCTCTACTGAAGCTATACGCTATGCATCTGAAGAAGTGGACTGCAATTCACAAAAGCTTATGACAAATAAAACTTGCCAGTCTTCAAGGTGCCATAGGACTCATTGTTAATTCTGCTGTAAGACTAATATGGTTAGGTAGACGACTCACACAAGCAACCAAGTTCCAAAGCAGTTATGGTGGCATCTTCCTCCTCCTCTGTAGTCATTATGGCTTTTGAGAGTTTAAAACAATCCCTGTTCCCCCAATCATCATCTATTACATATAAATGGATCATAAAAAGAGTTTATAAATGGACCTGGTTTCGGCTTACCTCATCTCTAGAGTTATCACTTGCTGCTGGAACCTGCCAGCTAATATTTGCAGAATTCTGGTGTTCAAGTGTAGGAGCTTTAATGTCATCAGGGCAGCTAATTTTTGGTGGTTCAATGTCTGTATCAGAAAGACACAAAAGCCAGCACTGAATTTGTATTTTTAAAAGTATTTTGAAGATACCGGATCATTTCATCGGTAGAATTTCTTTATTTCACACAGGGAATCATGTGCTAATGTCTTCACTGATAAATGAACTACAATCCACACTGAGGTTTCTATCCAGAACCTGTACTGCTTAGGTGGGACTCTTTTTCTTCCTTAGGTTGGTTCTATGGAAGTATGGGAACTAAAGATTCTATGGAATTATGGGAAATAGGAGAGCTATGGAATGGGGAAGATTTGGATTTTATCAGTTAAAAATACTGAAATAAGACCTTTGAAAAAAATTGACTTGCTATGAAACAATACAGAGGATAATCAATTTTTTCCAAAATGTTTTATATCAAAAAAGAGAGGAAATGCTACATATTAATAATCCCTTTAGTGTCCTCACAGCATGTTATATTCTGATGCTACCCAGTAGGACATTCATAGGCTACTGGGCATTCAAAATCATTCAATACAAATGTTCTGATCTGAATTTACCTTGTCTTTGAGCCAATGCAAAATGATGGGTCTTGCTATGTGTGTTTCTGATAAACTATTGTTTTTTCTACTGTTTTTGTTTCAGAGCCTCATGATCAGTGTGCTAATTAGAGCTGTTCTATACTAACCGACTTTAATGGATACTAGACATGAACTGATGGGACACAACAACCAATCAAGATATACATAAGTTTGAGGATGTTTTCAGAAGCAAGTTTTGTTTGTGTGTGTGTGTTTTTTTAAGATTAAATCTAGTTATTTGGGTTCCTAGGTTGTGGTTATCTATTCTTTTGTTCGGTTCTGATGCTTTTAGCTGGGTTCTTGTGGCCTTTCAGGTGGAGAGAAAGGCAGCCTTACTCTCAAAGAGTTTATAAACGGTTCAGGAATTATTTTTCAATACTTTTTTAAACTTTTGCATGGGGAATCCTTTTTAACCCATTTGGAGGACTTTCTATTGAATCCAAGAATTCTGAACTCTCTACTGTAGTAGTAGATATGCCTCTCCATTTTCACTGGGATCATGCTGCAATTCAATATTTAAGACACTTTGTCTCACATTCTTTTAAAATAGTTGGACTAGAAGTTGTGTTAGGACTCTTTGGAACTTAGTGTAGTGCCTTAGAGATTTTCATAGTATTCCATACATTATTTTACCACTGACTTCTATGATATTCACAATAAAACTGCTTTATTTGCTATGCAACAAAAATTGTTATTGCTGTTATATTTACTACAATTGCTTAGAAACAACATCTTTTTCATGACTAGCTATGTCTTTTCACCTGATTTCCATGTATTTCATATTTGTTTAATTTTTGGTGTGGTTCTAGCTTATGCATAAACTCATTGGAACCAAATTACATGTACAAAGAAATCTTTTTACTGTCATTCTGATCTGTATTATTTATTTGAATCAAACAGCTCAGAAATACCCTCCCCATGTTCTTTTGGCATGGAGACTGACAGACGCATGCACTCCTCAATAGCAACACTATTTTGTCTGTTTTAAAAGACAAAAACATATAATTGCTGATATTGCTACAAATGCCACGTTACTCTATGGCTAATTCTGAAAGCAAAAGATGGAAAGAATATGTGTGAGAAGAGGGAGCATGGCAGCTTCACAGAACACTCCCAGTCTTAATCATTCTAAGAAACAGGAAAAGGTCATTATCTACACCAATCCTGTTTTGGAGTCCACTAATGAATAATTACTTCTGTGTTTGTTATTCCATTCAGAAATGTACTACCCCTTATATCCCCTGCAAACACTTCCCAACTCTTCTTTTTCAAACATAAAGAAATGATAATCAAGTTGATACCTTTACAGGAAGCCTTCTGCAAATTTTCACTCCACCTCCCACTGGTTAAACATCTCAGTTCTTCTCTGACCTCTGACAGAAGGAATCCAGTGGGACAACTCAACCCGCACACAGTTCCATACTTTGATGGCTCAAGCCCACAAATATAGGGATGAATGATCACATGTTCTGGTTTCTGGAGGGCAGGACATAGCAGTTCTAGAAGAAAGAAGTACATGCATATCAGTAGACAAAAAGAGAAAACTTGTGTAATATTCATCTAGTAGCACAGGAAGTGCTTTATATTAAATATAGGAAGAAACCCATGAGAGCAATTTGGAGGCAAGGATTACTGAAGGTCAGAAAATGAAAAATAATGTTAGAGATGCAAGAAATTGCCAGACACTGGGTTTCTAAACATAGCTTCCCTAGTCTTCATTACATACTCATAAAAAATATAAAAATGGGGAGATTTACTACGCTAAAAATGGAAAAACAATTTAAAAAGCATCTTTTGAAAAAACAAATTTTTGAAAGTCTGTTACAACCATCTGTCATGGGATTGGCTGACACAGCCCTTAGAATTTGCCGCATAGAGCTTACTCTTTCATGCTGAGTGTTCCATGAGAAGGTCCAAGGGTGTCAGATGGCTGGACAATAAACTTACTGGAGCCCAGGAATTCTACTAGATCTCCAAAGAATCTATTTTTTTTTCTTATTGCTTTTAGCATCTCTTGCTAACCTCAGCTCATTCTCATCTTTTGCCTTCCTAATGCCATTCCTGCAATTTTTTGCTACTTGTCTCTACTCTTCCTTCATGGTCTGGACTTCCTTCACTTCCTTGGGTCCCTTATGGAGAGAAGGGCAGCATACAAATAACTTAAATAAAATAAATAAATAATAAATATACATGTGTCCTTTTTTATTTTCAGAAATGAGCTTTTTGTGAGGCCACATTGGTCTTTTTTTTTTTTTTTGCCACTTCCCACCTTTTTTCTTGTTGGAATTGTTTGTAGTTGTGCCTTTAGAATTTCCTTTTAAAGAAACTCCCATCCATTTTGGACTTCTTTTCCTGTTAGGATCTCCTGTCATGGGACCTTGTTTATCATTATTCTGAGTTTATTAAAACTTGTTTACCTAAAATTCAGTGCACACATGCAGCTACACTCTGTTTTAGTTTCCTTTGAAATAAAGAATTCAAGTAAAACATGGTCACATTCCTCTAGAGGTTCTCTGACTGCCACTTTTTCCACCAAGTCATCTCTACTGATTAGAGCCAAGTCAAGGAGAGTTACTCCTCTGCTCGGTCTGTTCCTCTTATTGTGCATAAGTCTTCATTTATCTTTGCCTTTGAGCTTGCATCTCCCTCCCCATTCCAATTCAGTTTAAAGCTCTCCTGATGAAGTTCTTCATGCTGTGACCAAATGCATTCTTCCCAGTCCTTGTCAGGTGCAACCCATCACTTGCCAGCAGTCCATCTTTCAGGAAGTATAACTCGTGGTACCAAAATCCAAATCTCTCACATCAGTACCACCTTTATAGCCAGTGATACACCTGGAGTATTTTTCTTTACCTTTCTGTTCTTCTTCTGGGTACTGCTAGGATGGACAAGAAGACTATTTGGGCCTTGAGTTTCTGTCCCAGAGCTTCAAAATCTGCTTTCTTTGTAGTCCCTCTTGCTGGCTTTTGGTTATCATAAATAATACATAACCTATAACTTAGCGAAGTTTGCATATAGCTGCTTGGAGCATTTAGATAAAAAAAAACAACCCACTGTTGTATAGTAAAATTTGTATACTCCCTTTTGTGCATTTTGTGCACAAATAATCACTTCTGTCTTGGTTAAAACATGAAATAACGTTTACTATTCATAAACATCTAAAAAATATAACAAAACTTTTAGTGCTTAGACATTTGGTATGACACACTGGTAAGTAACTAACTCTCTCATAGGTATATTGTTACATTTGTAAGCCCTGCTTGGCCCTATTACATATTTTATTCTCTGTCACATATTGTTCATTGTCCCTATCAGCCCTGTCTGTCTCTGTCTTAGTTACATATTGTCTGAGATCCTGTCTACTACATTAGTGGTCCCCAACCTTGGATCTCCAGATGTTCTTGGACTTCAACTCCCAGAAATCCTGTCCAGCAAAGGTGGTGGTGAAGGCTTCTGGGAGTTGTAGTCCAAGAACATCTGAAGGCCCAAGGTTGGGGACCACTGTACATGTTTAGCTTTGTCTGACAGACTTCTGTCTCCACACAGCAGTCTGGCTGACTTCAAACACATTCTGATTGGTGAGAAACATATACTATGCTAATACAACGATCTGGTTCTATCAAACACATTTAAACTTTCATATACACATTACATATATATATACATTCTGAGTTGCATGATTATATAAATATATATATATCTCAACACCTCTTGGTTATGTCATTTGTTCCCACATGGATGAGAAGGAAGGGATATGCACCTGTGGGTTTTATGAGTGATGGCAATCCTTCTGTCACATCCCTAATCTGTCCCTGAGGGAGACAGCATACCTATGGGTCCATGGATCATCCCAGCATATTTCAGTTTTAATCCCTCGCAATAGGGAGTCTCCTACTACCACTATTCTTTTCTTCTTCTGCTGCTGCTGCTTGGCTGAGCTTCAGCCCTTCTTATGTCCTCCCACGTCTTCCTCTGCATTCTGTCTGCCAGACTCTACTTCAAGAATCTTAAAGTGGTTTTGCAGTTCCGCTGGTGAAGAGTGTCTTTTCCTTTTGCTCCTAACTGTGACTCTTTTCCATAGTGCTTCCTCCACTCTGTTTGCTCTCTCCTTGACATTCTCCTCCTCTGCCTTCCCTTGATGCTCTTCCACCTCCAGTGCCCCTCTTGGCTCCTCCTCCTCCAGAATTTTGTCTATGTACTTTTCATCTTCTCTTATAGCCTTAAGCCTGGCCACTCAGTGCTTCAGTTCTTTCACTTTTTCTTCCAACAGTGCTACCAGCTTGCACTTGCTACACGGGTACACTGCATTGTTCTCTGGCATGAAGACAAACATTGCACACACTTTGCAGGCCAACACCACTGAAGTGTCTCTTCCCTCCATAATCCCTGTTTCCTTTTTACTTTCTTCTGATTGTCTGTGAATGCCCTTTACTTTGTCTTATCTGCCTTGAAGAAAAGTCCATGAATATATAATTATATCCAGAAACTTAAAAAAATTGTTAGGAGCCTCCCTGCCAAACTCCCATGTAAACCTTCTGGTAGGTCTCCCTGGTAGTTCATTCTGGTCACTCTACTCCCTGGGGTTTGCCTCAGTTTTATTCCTCTGCTGTGCTCTGTTAGGAGTCAGCAAACAGAAAAGTCATCTTCTTCTCCACACACTAGTAGAAAGAAGCAGTTGCTAAGCTATAAGCCTGATGAACTGTGGTGCTGCAGCGCCAATTGCCTTCTCCACCCCCACAAACTCTGGACAGGACAAAGGGGGGACACATTATGATAAATCTTTCACTGCTTGTCTTGGATGTTGTCATCAGCTTAGAATGCAGTGGGGGCAATTTTAGACATCTGGGAGGAAACTCTTCAAAGACTGATATTTTTGACACATCTTCTCTGTACTCTTTAACTAAACAATTTAAGAAACCGTTTACAAATGTGATTAAGTGGCTGACTACAGCTGTACAGGACCTAGCACCTTCTGTTGATAAATCTGACACCCAGAAATATTTGACAACTGCCAAAAACAACAGTAGGAATGCAAGACGTTCCACAGTTCAGGACCTCAGATTTATGCACAGTTGACATTAAGGGCATCATAATTTGTTTATCACCAAGGAAACAATAAAAGCAGACCATATGCTTGACGGGCTAAAGTTCAATATATTTTAGATAGATGGACCTAATGTACCATAACATTTTCCACCAATTTTGTGAGATTTTGTTTTAATGCTATGAGATCATTAATTAAAAGGGCACAAAATTTTAAGTTCCAAGGATTTTTTTAAACATGTAAAAGCTTTCAGGGCTTTTTCAATCTTCTGGGTGCAAATCTGAAAGCTGCCATATACTTGTTTCTGCCCTTCAGAGTTCTTAAAAAAATGCACAAGTCTAATGTTTCCACATCTGTGTAATACAGATTTTTAAAATGCTTGCCACAGAACGACATATGTTGGAAAATAAGGTGTTCAGAAACTATTACTAAACTTTCTTTAAACAAACACAATTTACTAAGTATATCTGTATGACTTTATGTTTTACTTGCTTTTATATTTGCAGGATATTAGCCGGTCATTCTCTGTTGCTGCTTCCAGACTTTGAAACTCTCTCCCACAGGAGGCCAAGCTGGCCCCATCTTTGCTGTCCTTCTGCAAGCAAGTGAAGACCTTGCTCTTCAAGCAGGCTTTCCCTTAATGACTGGCTGCCTAAGTGGGATTTTTAAATGTACAGTTGTGGCTTGTTGTGTTTGAATGTATTTTGGTGTTGTGTTTGTTTACCATCTTTTAGTGTGGTATTTGAGCCTTTTTAGTATTTGTGTTTTGGTGTTGCCTTTGTTTACCATCTTTTGGTGTGGTATTTGTCTGAGCCTTTTTAGTATTTGTATACTTACTGTTTTTAGTTTTAAATATTATCTTGATGATGTAAGCTGGCTTCAGTCCTTCTTAAGGAGAAAGGCAGGATAAAATATTGTAAATAAATAAATAATTCTATGACGAGCACTTCGTTAAATAATGAACCCTAATGAACTAGAGAGGTAAACTGCTTTGTGAGAGGATAGAGTTTGAAAGGGGAGGAAAATCTATTTCTAATCTTAAAAACTGTAACAAAATCTGGGCAAAGAAAGTATAACTAATGATAATGACATCATAATAATAAAAAACATACCCACACACTTGGGTTCTTTTCCATCCCATTGTGAGTTGCCTTGACAAGTGAGTTTGGAGTTGCCTTCCAGTTCATAACTGTCATCACAAGTCACTAAGCACACAGTTCTATATGAGATCTCAGTTGGTGAACAGTTGATATGCCCATGTTGAGGGGCAAAGAGTTTGGGGCATGTGCGAACTGCAAAGGTTAAAAAAAGTATGTTACTACTTTCCAATGGAAATAATCTGAGTAAGAGAGACACATGACACCCATTTCTCTTGAGAAGTTATGACTACCCATCCCTTCTCACTCCATGAAAGAGTTGTATATAAGGCCAGGACTTTTAAAACTTGTGTTCAGATTTTAAGCATACAGGTTCATATGTTTTAACAGCCAGAGAATGCACATAGCAGCAATAGTTGAAGACCTGATATTGCAAATGAGACTATCACTATCAAATCTGCAATAAGAAAGCAACATAAAGCTGAAACCAACAAAGCATAACTGAGAAGACTGAACACATGTACCAGCTCCACCTCCAGTGCCTCCCTTGCTGCTGTTGCTTGAGAGTTCCTCAAATCTAACTGGTCTGTATTTTCATCTCCTCTATATACTCTCTACTGTGTAATATAGCTGGGGCTATTTACATGGATGATCCGCACAGTAGCTTTTGCTTTCTAAGTGTATGAATCAAACAGAATTCAATAAAAATCTCCTCCATATAAATTGCTTATCTCTAACTACCGTATTTTCCCGTGTATAAAATGACACTTTTTCCTAAAATAATTAAAGGAAAAATTGAGGCTCGTTTTATACTCGGAAGTAAGGGGGGGGGAGGGATCAAAGTGCTTTGATCCCTGCTTCCCCCCCCCCCACGTTTTGCAAAGAAAATGGAGGGGGAAAGCGATTCCTGCTTTCCCCCTACATTTTCGTTGCAAAAATCAGCTTTCCCCCTCCACGTTTTGCAAAGAAAATGGAGGGGGAAAGCGATTTCTGCTTTCCCCCTACATTTTCATTGCAAACGTTTTGCAAAGAAAGAAATTTTGGGTTAGAAAAGTGGGGGGCGTCTTATACATGGAAAAATATGGTATATGTATCAGCTCACTGTTATTTACCAGGAAATGTAGGCAGCCCATGATCTTAACAGGGGAAATTAGGAGTGAGGCATTCCCTTCTCAAATCACCCTCCTTGCCTGTGAATCTCAACTAGTAGAGCACAACCAGTATCTTCTCTTCAGATTGGCTTCTCAAGTGTAAAAAAAGGTAAAGGTTCCCCTTGACAATTAAGTCCAGTCATGTCTGACACTAGGGGCTGGTGCTCATCCCTGTTTGTAAGTCAGAGAGCCAGTGTTTGTTCATAGACACTTTCCATGGTCACGTGGCTGGCATGCCTAGACACAGAACACCATTACCTTCCCACCAAGGTGGTACCTATTCATCTACTCGCATTTGCATGCTTTCAAACTCCTGGGTTGGCAGAAACTGGGACAAGCAACAGGAGTTCACCTCATCACACAGATTTGAACTGCCAGCCTTTTGGTCAACAGCCTAGTGGTTCAGCAGTTTAACTCGCAGTGCCACCTGTGTCACATCTTCTCAAGTGTACCTGCTCCCTATACCCTATGAGAGGAGAAGAAATAATATATCTCTTGTTCACTGTTTCCCTTCAAACCATTTCTTCTCACCTCTTATCCCTTCCATGTAAAGCATTTCAGGAATATTAAAAAGACACACCTATTTCTTCATTTCCCAGTGGGCTTTCAGTTTAAGAGGCACCACCATATTCAAAGAGATTCACAATAAATTCAATTTCTGACCCTCCTAAGTTTTTTCAAGAAAAAAAATGGAATAATTGCATAATCCTTTTAAAGTGCGTGTGGTAGGAAACTTCTGTCCATAACCATCCCTTCATTACTCCCTTCATAGTGTTCTTCCTAGGAGTTTTCTCCATTTACTCTTCCTTGTAGTTTAAAACTCAAGGCAATTTAGAAACTTCTTGCAAACTGCCTGTCTCCCACAGCTACAGGATTCTAAAATTAGCAGCAGAAAAATAATATCTCATATGGGTTTTGTGGATATTTATGATGTCTTAGCTAACCATTGAATAAAGAGAAATTCATACACATTCACATACTACTCTCTGAAGTATCAATCAAACTAAGGGTCTGATCACATAGGGAAACAGATTGCAATGTGGACCACTTGTGGAATGGTCTGGTGCAATCTATTTCCTGGCAATCACATGATATACAAAGAAATGTGCTTTGGCCTGACCCCAATCCATGCCCAAGCTGGACCTTTTTGGTCCAGCTCAAAGTTCCTTCTAAGCTGGGTGCCCATGTGTGCATGCTCGCCTCTGCCTCCCTCCGTGCAGCTGTCTTCCCCCTCTGTGCAGCGATCATGTTAGGTTCCGGGTTCGGTTGCAATGGAACCCTGCATGAGCAGGGGGGTTGAGCACGTGCGCAGGAGCAAAGTCGCGCGCGAGAGAGAGGTGGAGTCCCACCCAGCAGAAATGAAAGTTAGAGGGTACGTTGGTTCAACTGTAGGGCTACTACCTTTTGGGGCTGGCTTGGAGTGATTCCCCAGAAAACAGAAGGGTCAATTTAAGGGACATTGCTCCCATTAAAGCAATGCTTTCCAATGCAATCATTGGAGCCATCTGATTGCAATCTAATCAACTGTACAAATCCACAATTGTATATCTCTTAGCTGTAGTCATGGTCACAACAGAAACAGCATCAGGAGGAGCAAAACAGCTCATGCAAGGATAATTTTATATGATTTCATAATAAGAACTTTTAAAAAACAGAACAAAAACAGCAGAAGACAAAGCGGGAACCCAAACATCCATTTAACATCTGTGCATAAGGAATTTCTCACTGTTCAGTTCCAGAATGCAGACCTTCTTCACCCCCATATGCTTTCTGAATTTTTTTGACAACTGATATGTACTAAATGATATTTAAAATGCATGGCCCTCTGGAACCATAGTTTTTACTGCAGCTATGTTTACTTTGGCAGGCTTGCTTACTTCTAGGTCACATTTTCATGTTTTAAAAAAAGAGGAGAAGCATATAGAATTCTTCAGCTGTAATTTAGAGGCCTGATGTCAGGATTATAAGATTTATGGCAGATTTAAGAATGATCAACAGATTCCTCAGCTTCCACCACAGGCAGAATACTTTACAATTCTCTGGGGAACTTCAAGGGGCACACTGTTACACATAAATCTCTGTACCTCTTGCCTGTTTCTCCTCTAGTTGTAAACGTAGGAGTCTGCGGCTATGCTGATTATCATAATTTAAAATTAGCTGCCAGTTATCTAAAAGGACTGTCAATCTTTATTACTATCCTCATACTTTGCTGATTCTGTCTTACTACAAAACAGATACTCCTTGTTGGAAACGAAGAGCCTGATCCCACTGCCGGAATAAACTGGCAGAGGTCTCGATTCTTTTGGATTCGGGCTAACACAGAACCCGACACAAGAGCAATTTTTATTCTCAGTAGGACCAGGCTCTAAATGAAACCGAGATTAGGTGGAAGGGACCCTGCTGCTGGCATTTCCATGAGCTTTCTACAAGGGTCACACTTCTGTGTCAGGGGACCCTTATTCCTAACTCTTATACCAATTCTCACATAAGAGTGATGTATATTTGGTTTTCTGGTTGTAGTTCATTCACACTACTACTACAGGATTTCCTCACAGGTCATTGTAGCAGAGTCAAACTTAGAATAAATGATTTAGCTCAGTCTTTATAAATGCCGAAATAAAATGACATCTGATTCAGGTCTATCCTTCAGTTTTCCTGCTCCTTCATGTTTCTTTCCAAACACATAGGGTTGTACCAAAAACTGTGCTTTTGGTAGCAGAAAATACACCAATGGAGGAGCATGGAGGTTGCTTTAACCATGGAGGTTGGAGGACCCCCACCTTGAGCAAATTTGCAGGCAGGGGGGCTTGCGGGGAGGAAGGGAATTGCAGAAGAAAATTACATAAGTAGAAGTCCATTCTCACCAAATCTGAACATGGATGCACAAGTGCGCGTGCACACGCGCGCGCACACACAAAAACAGAGACAGACAGACACACATACATAAATACACAACCCAACCGTTTCATTTGGTATTCAATATGAAATCAGAACTCCCCACCTATTGCTGCAAATTGGACACACAAAGCATGAAAGTAACAAACTTAGGTCATATTTCTCCATGGCTGGCTAAGATTATGATTTTTTCTTTTAAAATATATTTTTTAAAATCTCCCTTTATTCTAATGTATCTTGTGGATTTTCTTTTCGAAGTGTGACTTTTTAAAAAGATGTTTTAGTTGGTGGCATTTTTCTGGGGTGGGTGTTTAAAACATCAATCAATTATTAGCTTCATTGTAATCATTATTTCCTAGCTTATGCTTTATTTAGTTTTGCACAGTTGCTGAGCATTCCTTATCACACTTGTGACATATTTTGGCTCAGCAAAGCATGTAGGACCAAATGTTGCTTGTCTAGTGTTACAATATAACAGTGTGTAAAGGCATTAACATCATTTCACTATTTTTTCAAAATATATATGATAAAAAGCTGCAAATGGGGGACATGCAGGGATTAATGTGATGGCCCATAAAACTCTTCCTTTGATCTCTCTTTTGCTTACAGCATGCCTCATTAGTATATGAGTGTAGAACAGCATTCACAGCACATGCTACAGTTGAAGCTAGTTGTAGTAGGAAACATCTATATTAGCATAAAACAGCTTTAAAAAGAAAGAAAACCGTTGTATTTCAAGACTTTTCAGAAGCAATGGAAGAAAAGAATACAAGAGAAATGCTTAGCTCTACTTAAAGCCGATTTTTTCCCCAGAGTAAAAAAAAAAGGTGAACTTTTTTAGGAACCTCCATATTTTTTAAAAAAGTCCTGTTTCAGGAAATAAGCAGAAAGGATGACTTGTCCAGACACAGCAAAGAGATGACAACACTCAAAAATAAAACACAACTGTCAGCCCAGCAGATCAACAAGTCCACTGTTGATTTAAAATGTTGCATAGGCAGTCCATAGTCTGACTGAGGTTGGTAGTTGGGATTCCCTTGAAAAACTGGGGTTAAGGTATCATCTCTTGCTCAGACTGTAATCTGCCCGCCTACAATGTTGCCTTGATCTATTTTACATTGTACCATTATGCTTACGTACCCAAACTCTGTACACATTTATTTGTTGATGGATGTATGGCAAAGTGGGTTACATATTATTTTCCAGTTAAATTACATAGAATTGTTTCTTATGAAAAGAGTTACAAAAAACACAAATGAATGTAACACGAACACTGTGATGAATATTGACATCAAGTTCTACAAAACATTTCTGATTTCAGGAAGACTGCTGAAATTTACTGAATAACAGTTATTTTTACACTGAACTGAAATTTTGGCACTGTTGGCAGTAAAATATGTAATACTGGAAAAGGAAGATTCTTGATAGGTGAAATATTGTTCTCACCTAAAATAGATCTCGGCAAAGTGCAACCAACTGTCTGTAGGCAGTCCCCAGGGGCATTTTTTAAAGCCCTTATGGCCATCTGAAAGCCCCTCAAATTCAAAATATGCTCCTCAAGTTAATTTTTTTAAAGGTCTATCTTGACCAAAAAAAAAAAGCCTTTAAGAACAACAAGTTTCTGCTCCTGAGGTGGGCAGCAGATTTCCTCGCTTCGAAAGAAACTACAAGTGCCCATTCATGCGATTCCTGGTTTTTTGTTTTTTTTTTTAATCGCCTGCTGCAGTGGGAGCAGGAGGCTTGAATTTAGCCCCCAAGGCCTCAGAGCTTGCTCATCCCTGTCAGGGCCAGATTGCGACCTTTAGAGGCCCTAAAGAATGAAAAGATTATGGTGCCCCTATGAATATAACACAAGGCAGGTCCCATGGCTTGGAAAAAAATATATAATGTGCACATTATGTGCATGAAAATACTGTAATTTAATTGTATAGCATGTGGCAAAA
Organism: Intellagama lesueurii; assembly: GCA_037013535.1. Taxonomy (NCBI): domain Eukaryota; kingdom Metazoa; phylum Chordata; class Lepidosauria; order Squamata; family Agamidae; genus Intellagama; species Intellagama lesueurii. The sequence continues at coordinate 107,774,327 of JBAJHW010000002.1, read as the reverse complement.
AAGAACCACATATCGTGTGCAAAATCATGCGTACAGTAAAATTACCAGCTTCCAGCCAAATCTTGCACTTTCGCACTTTGATTAATGTAGACAGATTTTGTCAGAATCTGTAAAATGAAAAGCTCAAATAAGAGTTTAACATCCCTTTTGGAGAGTTTGTAGCAGTGGCTGTTATTTCTTTGGCTTGCACATATAGCACGAAGCCATGGGTCTGAAAGACCAGCTGCTCTTTATATCCTTATCCCCACCCAACCTCCAAAAATACAGAAGATTAAAAAAAAAAAAAGCCAAGCGATGATGATAATGATGATGATTGATCATTTCACTCAAAATATGCATTTTCTCACTAGGTGAGTCTTTATCCTTTTCATTTTCTACTGGTTTATACTCAATGGCTTTAGGTAGGGAGGTGGTTTTCTTGGGGCTCTTGAGGGAGGGAGGGAGGGAGAGCGCCAAGGGGTTTGGATGGGTGGATGTGGTTTGTTAAGGAGGGTGCACCATTTGCACCATGGTCCGTGGTAAATCTGACACTGAAAAAAACTCAGTGGTGCCCCCTTCCCTTGTTGATGCCCTAGGCACGTGCTTATTTTGCTTAATGGTTACTCTGGGGCTGGCCCCTGTAGTAGGAGTTTGTCTAATGCGTCACACTTTAAAAAGTAAAGCTAGCATCAAACATGCTTCACATAGGATATTCATTCATTAAGACTTGAGGAGTTGTTTAACACAGAGGGCCACGTCTCATGTTGCAGACTGTGGGGCCACAAAGGCATGCATATACATGCATACAACAACACAGACTTTCTCCATCTCTTTCCCTCCCATACATATGCACCAGACCCATAAACGGAGAAACACACCTTTCAAACATTCCCTCTAGGGCACACACTACTGCATCAGGCATGCACCACCACATCAGGCACATGTAGCCGAGTGAGTGCTAATTCCCATGTGCTTCTGGTTGCTGCATGGTCAGTCTCATAACAGACTCCCAATCAAAGAGGAGAAACAGCTGAGTGATTATTGTCACAAGCACCCTCTCCCCCAACAGAATTCTGCCCAACATATTTAGGCTCAGATCACATGACTGATTCCCTAATTTTGCATGTAACTACAGTTTCACAATTTATGCCCACATATGTGGCATTTTACATTTATACATACATGGATGCCTCATGGCAGTCATGCCCAGTGGACAGGGGAGAAGGTGCAGTACAGTTCACCACAGATGGGAGACACTGGAGGAGTAAACAACCAAATTCAAGCTGACAACAGAAAAACTGCTGTTCTTTCAGGCTTCCTACCCCTGCATGTTGTTTCTGAGCCAGACCATAAGCCATTTGGCTGGCAAAGTCGTATGCTGCTTCCCACGAGATCAAATCCTGTTTTACATCGGATTCCACAGGCAGCATTGAAATAATTGTTGCAGACATTCTGGATAAAATAGCCATTTTCAGGTGGGTGCAGCTCAGGGCAGTGGACCACTAATTAGAACAAGAAACAATTAGAAACAAGTGGTAACAGCTTACAGCATAATATATATCTACTCAGAAAAAAGTCCTGCAAACCTACAGGTGGTGTTTGCCTGTATTCACCATCAGAACAAGTTCATTTAGCCAATGATGAGAGATGACGGAAATCGCAGGGCCATACACTGCCTACACTTGGTCTACATAACTGCAGCCCTAACTGTCCTATACCATTCCTAATTAGGCTACATTTTTGGATAAAACTGAAAAAGGCACACACAGCAATTTGCCATTTTTTAAAGACCCTTCTGCATAAACTAAAACAACATTTGGATGCTACTGCAGTCCAAGCAGATTTTTTTTTTAAAGCAGTGCTGAAAAACCTTCCTAGGAATCTTAAGAATTTCTGGAAAATTCTAAAGAAAGAGTGAGCAGCTTCTGTACATTAGGACTGCCGTATCTGCAGTGATATCAGTTTCAAGCCCCCCACCAGCAAATGCTGAAAAATGTGGATTATAGTGAACACTAGACATAAGGTGGTCTCTCGCTCCCTATAGTGGCCAGTTCTGGTAACTTCATCTTTAGCAATACATACTTCTAGGAATTTTCTTTTAATATTTTTAATACTTTCAGATGGTAGATAAGTGAATCAGTGGATACTGATACAGTGGACAAGGGGGTCCTACTGTAATTTCAAGGATAATTCTTGCCCCTTATCTTTGATGGCCACAGTCCCTTGACCCTAACACCCTGAAAATATGTTGGTTCCCAAAATCACAAATCAGAGCTTCTAGGCCAAAAAAATGAAAGAGGGAGTGTGTGTGTGTGTCAGGCGAGGCCTGCTGTGGGCCTTGTTGAACCACATGCCACTCTTGTTCTAGTGCTTTCTTTCTGGGAATTAGTTAAATATCTGAAAATCTCCCTACAACACATTTTGTCCACCCCTATTGTTGTGCTGTGTAACACATAGATACTGGGGAGTATTAGTGACATTCTAAACTCTCCTTGTACTTGGGTTGAACTGACAGCGAATCGTGACGTGAAATTCTAGACTTCTCTGCAATGGACATGGATTACATGGAAAGATATGGGGGGGAAGTCCTCAGCAGACACAGTGGTTTGGAGAGCTGCATGGCGCAGTGGTTAAACTGCTATACAGCAGCCAAACCTGTGCTTATGACTTGAGGTTCAATCCTAAGTAGCCGGCTCAAGGTTGACTTAGTCTTCCATCCTTCTGAGGTCAGTAAAATGAGTACCCAGCTTGCTGGGGGGGGGGGGGGGGGGCAATGTGTAGCCTGCATAATTAACTTGCAAACTGCCCAGAGTGTGCTTTAAGTGTTATGGAGTGGTATATAAGCAGCACACTTTGCTTTTTAAAGAAAGAAATCTCTGTAGGAAACTTGAAGAACAAAACCAAATGCTAGCTTAAAGTAACATTAATCACAATATTAATTTTTCTCAATTTTCTTTTGGGAAAAGTTTACCTTCACATGTCTGGCCTCTGGAGCGATACCCTTCTTTGCAAACACAGTCCTCAACAGAGGTACTTCCTGGTGGGGAGGTGTGGTTTTCATCTGGACATGAGAGGCAGGTGCTAATTCCACCTGGCAAACCTTCAGACTTGTATGTCCCTGGTGGGCAGGCTATAAAGCAAAAATATGTGCAGTAAAAGAGAAGTCAGAAAGAATTTACAAAAACATTTTGCATTGCCATTTTCCACCTTCTGCACATCTTCCAGTTCTAGTTCCCAAGAGTTATGCCAAATGTCTCCATGCATTTTATTTGTATCTTACAGCAAAGTACTTGACGATATGTTTTGGCAAAAATGACTCTCACAAAATAAGTAACTGAAATGTATGGTTTGCAGGGATTTTTCTCTGTTCCTGGCATGTTTTACCAAGGTGGTAAATTATTTTGATTTATTCTGCCTATATTGCCAGGTTTTTTTACCTTGTACATAAACAAAATCCTGCTTTTCCTTTTCCCACCCCCATTTTTATAACTTGCTCTACTGCAAAGTGATAAGTAATGCTACAGAAACTCATTGAAGAAGGTTATTACAGTAAAGATGACATATTAAATGAGTTTATTCAGTGAACTCAATCAAAGTGGGACATAATCCTTCCAGAGCACTTTCTGCAGCCAATGTTAATAACTGGTCAGATTAAGAAGGTTCATGAAATGCCTGGCACAACTATAGATCTTTGCAGCCTATCAGTGCTGGCTCTCTCCCTATTTTTTTTTTACCCAGAGTAAACAGTGCTTATTCAAACACTTCAGGAAAGCAAGTACTGAATATAAAAATATTGTAAACAGAAAATACCCTTCATAACTGTTTAAATTATTTTTTTTGTCACCTTTCCAAGGCTCAATTACAGTTACAAAATGAAAAAAAAGACAAAAGCAATAAAAATGGAAGCATTAAAAAAAACCCCCAATATATCAATGCTCTTATTACAATTCTTGGCTGAAATCCAGTAGCAGAATGTATGCTACCTAAGGCTGATGACATCATCAGCTGCACTGGCTTTTCACAAATTACTGTATTTTTCCGTGTATAAGATGCCCCATGTATAAGATGCCCCCCACTTTTCTAACCCAAAATTAAGAAATCAATATTTTAAACATAAAACAGAACACATTTTTTATTTAGTAATTAGGTAACATTTACATACCAGTACTGTCATATTATGCATCACACTTTAACTTTATTCAGCCTCTGGGCTCAGAACGCTCGGACATTACGAGTCCCTGTTGCATCTGACCACTGCCTACATGCTCCACCTCCCATGAGGTGTGTTGCAGTTGGTTTGTTCAGCATCAGCTGATGTCAGTTACATAAGCCTTGTGATTGGAGGCAGCTAAGCCTCGTGATTGAAGGAAGCCTGGTTGCAGAGGCAAGGTATGGGCCGTTTTGTTCTCTCCTCAGCTTACTTCCATGTATAAGACGACCCTCAATTTTCAGTCTAAATATTTTAGACAAAAGTATCTTATACATAGGAAAAAATGGTTCCCCCCCCATTCTACCCCCCCCACTGCCCCCAACAAGGTCCCAAGGCTCCCTTGCAATCTTTTTTGTCCAGGGGAAGCCACTGGAGACTGCAAGGCAGGAGGAAGTCTTTAATTTCCCCAAATTCTGTCACCATTAAAATCATCCTTGGGGATGGTAACTTTTGGAAATTAAAGAGAACCCTGTCCTGCAATCCTCAACAGCTTCCCCGGGATGAAAAGGACTGCAATGGAGCCTTGGGACCTGGGGAGGGGGTGTGTGGAATCAGAAATCCTGCAGCCCATCCTGCAGTCCCCAACAGCTTCTCACAACTGAAGGAATTCTACAAGAGCCTCGGGACCCTGAAGGGAAATTAGAAATATTTTATTTCTGAAAATTCTCAGTGGCTGATGATGTCATTCGTCTTACATTGCATAGAGGTGTGAACAGCATTTCAGCCATTGCTGTGTAATCATTTTTTATTACAAAATTATTGCCTCAGTGTTGATATCTTTGTATAAGCTATTTTCTTTGTCACGGAATACAACAAAGGCATGCAATTTTACATTAGAATGTCTTCATCAGATTTACAGCAACTGAAAGGAAAAGATAGCAGTTTCTCATCTAAAGGTGTGTTCCGAAGTTTATTGAACATGGTTTAGCCTTAACACAGATGCAGCTATCCATGAACTGCTGAATAGCTAAGTGGTTTGGGTATCTGACTGTGGAGCCAGAGGTTGAGACTTTGATTCCCCACTGTGCCTCCTTGACAGTGGCTCAAGAAAAGTGATTCCATAGGCAAGGTTTTCCCCTTTCTGGCTTGCAAGGAGAAATTTGCAATCTCGTAAAGGTATGCTGGGTTTTACCCTTATGGAGGGAAACCCAGGATTCCCTTCTTTCTGGTAAGGTGAGCAGATAGGATAGCTTTAGCTGTTCATTAATTCAAGAAAGTTAATACAGTAAAAATGACATATTAAATGAATTTATACAGTGAACTCAATCAAAGTGGGACATAATCCTTCCAGAGCATTTTCTGCAGCCAATATTAATAACTAGTCAGATTAAGAAGGTTCATGAAATGCTTGGCATTTTTGTTGTTGTTTTGTATCCTGTAATCCTGTATCCACAGGTGTTTGACATGGAACTATTTTTTCTAAATTTTGTATTATTCTACATTTTCTTACTTTCCCTTTACTTTTTAAATAAACTTTACAAATCCTTTCAAGCCTGTGTCTGAAGGGGAGATGTGTAGTATAAACTATCCAGTCCTGAACTCGTGTCAAGCTACTGAGTTAGTCTGGTTGAAATCTATGGGATCTGGTGGCAACCTATCAAAGTTTAAATGTTGAAACCCTGGAGTATACACCTGCTGTGGTGGAAGTGTGTTGGAGAATAAATGGATTCCCTCCAGGTTTCATAGCATTCATTCCTTTTGTTCCCTCTGGGCGCTCCTACCCTGAACCAGGGAACAGGTAGCTTGACAGAGTGGCTACAAGAAAGAGCCTGGGTGGCAGGAACTTTGACAGAGGGTAATGGAAGAAGCAAGGGATTATGGACATGGTGAGTATAGTGTTACCACAAGTAGAGAGCTCCCTCAGAGTTGGGTATAACCCAAAGAGAGATATCCTTTCCAAAGATGGATACCCACACATCCCAGCTATGCATTTGCCATAGCCAAAGTGGGTGGGGATGTGGCAGAGATATGGGTTCTCCAGGAAGACTTACAGCCTGAGGCAAAATGATTGGCAGCCACCAAAATCTTTTGGAGAATTGGTATGGGTCTTTCAGTGGAGCGGGCATATATCATCAGAGGTTGCCACCTCACTGCCTCATGGGCTAGACCTTGTACCAATATTACCTTCCTAATTGTAGCTTAAACAAACTACCCACAACCAAACACTGGCCAAAATGGCTAAACTAAGTTGCAGTTAGGGTAGGCCCATTTGACTTAATAGAGGAGGAGTTGATTTGCCAAATCCCCATTGATCCACTGGGCCTACTCTAGAGCAATGTACTACACTAAGTAACAGGATTTTAGCCATTGTAATGTGGAATGCTCCTATTCAGGATTTCAAACAGCCACCCATCTTCATTTCTAGGGAATTTTATTTCATTCCCTCAAGTGCTCAACTTTCTGTGACCACTGGACATGCTTATTGCAATTTGTGGAGCTTGTCTGTTCCCCCACAGGATTTTTTCCCCTTACAGTTATTTTGGGAAGACATAACTGTGTTCTTAAAGACTGCCAACACACGTCTCTTATAGACGAATAGCACCATTTTGACTACAACCTGAAATACAATTAGAAAATGGGTTTGCCATTAACAAATGAATCCACATAAAGAGTGCTACTGCTCCAGCTCCTGTACACAGCTGCATGATCCGGATGTCAACGCTTCTAGGTGATGCTTCATAATGTGTTGCCTCTGCCCTCAACATTTAAGGCTTTTGTGGAGGAATTTAGGCACTGTGGTTATCTGAGTATGTAATATGGCTGAAATTGGAAAGAAGAGTTTGTGGCAACAAAATTGCGGCCTTTGGGTCTTTCAAGAAACCACATAGTTCATTTTCCATGAAATTCAATTTTTCATCCCCCACCCTTTCCCAAGACAAATAAAAGAAGCCTTGTTCCCAGTACAATAGGGTAACCAGAGGACATGGAAGAACTGTTAAAAAAACACAGAAAAACATGTTATGCACCCTTGATAACTGCTTTTATAAATTCTCAATGTACTTTTTAGGCAGCCACACATTATTACTTAGTCTTCAGTGCTTTCAGAAAGGAACAGCAGATTAAACGGTATGGAATGAACACATATTCCCTTACACAGCAATTAGTAAGAACTAATTTATTATAATGCTTAATGATAAAATTGATCAATTTTTTATAATTCCTTCACTCTGAAGTTCACTCATATTTTAAATAGCATCTAGACCATACAAAGAAGGTTAACTTTAAAAGCTGATCAGCAATCCCACCAAAAGGCAGCATAACCTTGAGGAAAAGTTCAATAATAGTGAGCCCTGTGGCGGCAGTTGTTAAACTGCAATACTGCAGTCAAGTCCATTTTAAGATGAGATAGAGGGGTGCCTCAACCATTAGAATACTGGAAAACGTTCATCAAAAAATTACCATGCTCATGTCATCTACATAGACCCTCCATGCGCCAAGCACATTTGTGGGTGGGTGTGTTTAAGTAAGCTTATTAAATTGCACTGACACTCAACCTTAATCAAAGCCATCCTTAGCAACTTAAAGTTGGGAGAGTGATCAAAGCCTAACATCAAAGCACGAAGCAATATTAAAATATAGCCAAAGCTCTAATTTTTATAACTAAGGTTAAACCACTAATTCATGGTAAAGTATATCCCATAATTAAGATCAAGGGGTCAAAATTTACTGGCATATATAATAGTTGCTATGACTGAACAACTACTACTCCTCAATCTATTCCCCTTCACCCAGATTTCAGTTAGCAGAGGACCTATCGTTACATGAATGACTAAACCAGACTCATTAGCACATATAATATAGCTCTACTTACTGGGACTTCTTTTATTACAGCAGCACTGGCTAGAATGTCTGTCACACACCCCAAACAAACTACCCAATGGCACTGTAATAAAAAAGACAAAAACCTTGTGGTTCTTCAACTCAATATTAAAAAAAAGGGCAATACCTTTATTGAACCGCTAAAATCTTACAGATATGTGCTAGCTTTCCGGTCCTGGAAGACTTCTAATCAGGTTGAGCATTACATAGTTGGGAGAGCAGGGGTGTTGCCGAAAAAGCAGAAAAGTCCCCAAATCATCATGGCCAGATGTAGGAGCTAAGCTTTCTTTTAAAAGCAAGTTTCAGAAAGGAGGCTGCAGCCCTGCAAAGTCAGCTGGACGTGGCAAATTTGTTTTTCCGAATCTTGATAGACAAAGAGCTGCCATTCATTCAGCACTCCCTCACTGCTTTATTTCAAGGCACATGGCTCCTTTTTTGGCTGGGAACAGAGGTACACAGAAACATGGCAAGCCCTATAACAGGCAAAACTGAGACAATTTTTCAGAACATATATAGTTCCCAGTGTATTGGTTATCCATGAGTGCCATAGACAAAAATTTAATATAAAACAAAGTGAATTAGCTGTGCTGATTTGAAATTTAAACATTTCCTAGTCAGGAACAGATATAAAAATGTGGTATAAAGGGGCTTTCAAATTCAGTCAGTCACTGGTGTAAAAATCTCTCAGTCTGTTGAACTCTAGGCACATCTGGTTAAATTCTCCTGAAACAATCACTTCTGAACCTGAGTCCTTATGTTGGACGAAACTCCCATCAACCCTGTCCATTGTCCTTGCTGATTAGAGGTTATGGGAGTCATAGTATGACAACATCTGGAGGGTTATAACTTGCCCTGCTTTAAAGGAATGGGACATCTTATAAAAATAGGTCACTAGGAAATAGCAACAACCAGTCTACTCAACCTCCTGCTCTTCAGTTCTCCAAAATAGCTATTCTAGCCTTCCTGACAAAAACAACCACTTCATTCTCCTCTTGAATTGTAAGCAACTGGTCTTCTTTGCATGAACCAGCAAATGTATTAGTAATCACCCTATTCCCACCTGTGTGAAAGAAGCTAGTACAATATAGTCTTTGTAGACAAGCACTGATATTCTTATATGGAAATTAGCAACTAGCTACAGTATTTGCAGGGCTAATTCATACAGGCCATGCCGGCTGGTGAATACTGGCTGCTAAAGTTCAAAATAGCCATCCTTCCCAGCTCTCAATGTATAAGATAATATTAATTTTGACCTATGGAAACTCTTTTCAGGGTTTTCCAGGTAGAGAATACTTAGAAGTGGTTTACCATTCTCTTCTTCTGGGGGCAACCTAGGACTGTGCAGCTTGCCAAAGACTGCACAGGCTGGCTCTTCTCCCAAGAGGCACAGTGGGGAATCAGACTTCCAAACTCTGGCTCCACAGCCAGATACTTAAATCACTGAACTATCCAACCAGCTCTGGATGCATAAGACAGGGAATGAAAATATAAAATAAGATAATGAATCGCTCACTGCTTTAATTATTTAGCTTTGTAAGACTTATAAAATCCCTTCCTGAAGACTACACTAGGCATGAAAAGGGTTATTATTCACAGTCAAGAACATAAGCCACCCTTGGAGAAAGGAAAAGAAGTAAGAAAAACAAATTCCAGGCATCAAAGTAGCTGGACTATAATGCTGTTTGGATAAGATATTGGAATATTATTAGCATATCACACACACACACACACAAAAGAAACCCTGTAAGAGTCATCAAAAGTTCAGGGAAAGTCAACAACTGGTTTCTATCCAGCTACACACATTCATCTATCAAACTCACTCTAGTGGCTTATGTGAGCCTAACTTTATTTTAACAAATTTTAAATATCTGAACACTGGCACAAACTCAGTAAGCTAGTCTGTGCATTTAAGAAGTTTCAGACTTCTGTTTCCTGAAAATGATATAGAGTCACTAGAACATATACAACCATTTTTAAATGTTAACTTGCAGAAGTGACTCACTTAGTTTCTTTTAAAAAAATGTTTGCTTTTAAAAAATGGTGATTTAAATCATTAAAAAAATTTCAATTTAAAAAATATATATTTTGATTTATATCAAATCGGCCCTGAGTTGGGGCAGCTGATATTCACCATTCTGACCTACCTATTTTGCCATATCCCATACTTTTTGAGAATTTTTCTCTCTCTCTCAAGACAGCAGTTTTCCAAGACAGCAGGCCACTTAAGAGAGAACAATTTGAGAAAAATTGAGTGCTCTGGGAGATCATTAGAAGGAAAAAGCAGCACAGATGATGTTATATGCTAATGTGTTGCCTCTCAGCTCATGTTCTGACTTGCCCTTTAAGAGACACTGAAACTCCAGAAAGCTGGAGTTTACATCCATCACTACTCTTCATCATCCCTTTTAAATACAATAGTTATTGATGTTATACTGCTATATATCTGGCTCTGAGAGACAGGACTTCTAGAAACCTCTTCATTCCCCAAGTGTAGATAGCAAACTTTTCCATCTACTGTAGTATCTCCTCCAGTTCCCGCCTGCATGTCCCAGGGCTTGGTTAAATTTACATTTGCCTCGCAATAAGCCCCTTTCTAAATGGAATCAATTTAGAAATCACAAGGTAGTCACATGGTATTTGGGTTGGTGTGTGCATCCTCTTGGGAAAACCTTTAATTCTTTTTTTCAGCTGTGTTGTATCTCGGTTGAGGGGGCTACACTGGCTTTTAGAATTGTTGCATTTGTCCTGCGCCCACCTGCCCTGCCCTCACACTGGCCACTCGCCCCTGCTGCTGTGGTGAGGTAAAGGAGAAGGACAGAGAGGGTCTGCTGGCAAAGCGGCTTGTCCCTTTAGAAAGCCTGGCAGCTTCTGTTCCTTGGCTGCTCCTGTTGTTCCCTGGGTGGCAGAGAGAAGCAGCATTTAGGAAAAGAAGCACAGAGAGATACAGCTGCCAGGGACTACGAAGAAGGAGAAGGCAGCCAGGGCATGGCTCCTGAAAATATTCTGTTCCTTTTTGGCTCCAAAGAATGCCAATGCACAATGGACTGTGGATGTTTGCAAGGGGCAAGGCAAGGAGGAAACCTTGCGAGCCTTGATCTGCCCCTCCCCCCCAAGCATTTTCAAATGAAAAATCCCATTTGTACCTACAGAATACACCACAGAAATGAAGAGTGCATGGCTTTCCAGTGATGCAACAACATTCATCTAAGCGTGCATCCACATGATTTTAACATGAGATCTGCCCCCAAACAATGTCAAATCGTAAGTCTCATTTGTACCCACAGAATACACCACAGAAATGAAGGGTGCATGTACCCACAGAATGGATTCTCATGATTTTAACATGGGATCATCCCCAAGCCACCATCCAATCTGTAGGCAGAGATGTTCCTATGACTGAGAGTGGTTTGGGGATGATCCTACATAAAAATCATGTGGTCTATGAGGATCTGTGCCTCAGATCCTTCCCCCCCCTTTTTTTCCCCCTCAAAAGCAGCGCTTTGCTCCTCCAACCCTGCTCCTCAGTCTTTCCCACTTGCCTCCCTCAAGACTGGACAATCTCTCTCTCTCTCTCTCTCTCTCTCTCTCTCTCTCTCTCACACACACACACACACACACACACACAGAGGGAAGTGACACATTTCCCTGGCAAAATAATCCGTGCTTCCTTTCACATCATAGAGACACCTTATTTTAAACTTTTTTTAAAAAGAACCCAATTCAACAGTGTTTCTTATTGTCAGTAGAATCAAGCCCCTAGACTAATTCACACATGTGACAACTCCAAAGCCCAGAGGTTATATTAATTATATAACTGCCAATTTCAAACATATCACAAAAGGTGTTTTTGCTATAGGACGTCAGCATGGTTTCTACACAGTCTCTTCAAAAACAAAGAGCAGCTCGAAAGATTACAATGTTTGATCTAACTGATGCTGCTGTCACCTTGGAGAGGAATGAGAAATGGGAGTGAGCAGGACAGTCTCTTTCCACAAAAGTGTGCTTCCTTGGCGGGGGTAGTAGTGTCACTTAGATTACTGCTCCTTCCCCTTAGATAATGTCAGTTGTGAGCTTTTGCTGAAAACATTTTTCCTGTTCTCCTACCAGTTCCCCAGAACCTCCACATTTTGACAGCTAGCTCAGACTCAGGAATTCTCATTGTGTGGACGTACAGTATATTCCCTTGCAGGTTAAATCTTACAGAGAGATAGATAAGGAGGAACTCCCCAGATCAAGTTCAATATCTTATTGGACTTGTATCTAGCAAGTCCTTAAATCTCAGCTATCTTTTCTTAGAATACTCTGCGAAATTAAGTTCTGAAACCTGAAAATCAAAACCAGTACTTTTAAAATATAACCAGCCACTAAAATTTTCATTCTAAGCTTGCTTGCACCATCATCACTACAAAGTATAAGGTTTCCTACTTATATTTTATTTTCTTCCCCTGCATAGGACATATGTTAATTATTTTTTTTAAGAAATAGAGCAAGACTTGAGAAAGATTAAATCATGTTTACAGGATTAATTTAAGCCCTCCAGGCTGAATGTTATGACTTGTGCACACAACTTCCCTCCAATAAGCACATCTGCTGCAGATGGCAGACCTTTGTATGCATCTCGTATACGCCACGTTTAAAAAATTTCTGTTTGCTGATGCCCTGCTGATTGTTTCTGCAAAAAAAAAAAAAAGGGGGGGGGATTGCTAAATGCAACCATAAAATCTTATGATTTTATATTGTGCATCTTCAAAAGCAGACAATAACCACATGTGCAGACTGTGATGAATGTAAGGATTTTGATGTTTTGCCCATTATAGGCTTCAGAGTGGAGCTGAGTCAAAATTTAATTTTGTTTCGATACTCAGATAAATGCAGAAATTTCACATTGAAAATTAAATTTGCATAAACCAGCCATCTTTACTCTATAGCTTAATCTACACCAGATGTGTTTGACTGTTACTGCAAATAGTGATAACAGCTAAAGACTTACGTGTGGCTTTCTCGTTTCACTTACAAGAACTTTGGAAATTGCAGCAATAAGTATTTTTACTCCTGCAAACACTTTAAGCCATTCATGATTAGTATTTCTGGAATATTCAGATGAATTGTGCCAATAACTTACTGACAGCCAAGCCATGTCTCTGTCTTCAGGCAAATGTGCAAAACCAGATCAAATCAGAGTAACAGTTTGATTTTTGTCTTTATTCTCTCACTCAGCCTAGTTTATTGAACCTTACTGAAATATTATTACACTATTAGGATTGAATTTGTATGTGATTATAGAAATGTGATTGCTGTATGGGCTTTGATTAACTAGGCCACCCACTTAGGGTGCTTCACAGCTCTACCAAACATAGGTGTTTACATTTCTCCACCAATTTGCAGAATTTTTTTTAAACAGACATTCAGAAACATTTAGATAATGTCATGGACTCATGGACAGAGTGGGTTAGAATGTCTCCTAAAAGATGCAAGGCAGGGCAGACCTGATCTGTATGCCCTTTATACATATGCCCTTTATTCAGGTACCGAGAGCTTCTAAAGAGGTCTATTCACTTACCAAAACACAACAACAGAAGGACAAAAAACCCTGTTCATCTTGACCTGGCACCAGCTCCATTTTCTTTACTAACACTAGTCATCATGAATAGTTTGACTTAAGAACACAAGGAGCTGCCTTATAGCACACCAGATTATATATCCAGGTAGCCCACTATGGTCAACCTTGATTTGCGATATATCTTTAAGGATCACATGACCTCCTATCTGATCCTTTTAACTGAAAATGCCAGCAATTCAATGTGGGACGCCAGGAATCAAACCCCTGTATGCAAAACATATGTTGTATCACTGAGCTATGATCAAAAACCCAGTTTAACATTTAAATTAAAAAAAAGTGGATGAACTCTCACTCCATTTCCACGAAAATGGAAACAATACACCATCAAGAGCTAAATACAGCTGAACTGAGAAGTGAACACTGATGGTGCTTTGTTAGACCCACAAAAGGTGGCTGAAAAGCTTTCACATTTAACACAAACAAGTCACGGCTAATTCTAGCTCTCTGATTGGTGTATACATACAGTTATGCAAGTATTCAAAGGTCTGTTTATTGCAACTGTTCATTAATTCATTCCACATTTATAAGGGCAAGACCTCCATTATTTTTAGCACGAGGAAGCCTTAAGTCTAGATGATGACTGAAAGGGTTTGCAAAAACAAGAGGTTACCAGGAACATGGCTGGTTGAAATACAACGAGTTAACCTTTTTCAGAATCCTTCCCCCACCATGCATATGACATGCAAATAAACAGATTCAGTCTGTTTATCTTAAAGTAAACTGGACTGAAAACACTACCAGCTTTAAAAGAAGTTAGCCTCTTATATCAGCAATCTTGAAAGGAGAAAAGTGATACTGACCTGCACATTCATGCTGTAGCCCTTTGCCATAGTATCCTTTTTCACAGATGCATTCAAATTGCCCTGTGTGGGTGCCACATTTGCAGCTTGCCATAATATCACAACAATTTTCTCTCCCATCACAAAGGTAGGAGCAATGAGATATGTCTTCTTGAATGTAACTACCAGATGGCAGATCTGTAACCAGGATTTTGGAGGGGGTAAGAGGTTCCAAATAAAAAACACAAACATACAGTATTAGACATATTAAGTATGATTGAAGTGAAAATATTTTTTAAGTAGGGAAAATCATTTAGAGGACAAAAATAAACCAAAGCCTAGATATTTATTTTAAAATTCAGTTCCAGGTTCTTTATGAGTGCTCAGTAGACCAATTTTTCATTTGCTGCAAAGGAGGAGGAAGTTAGTCATATTTTTTCCCAGTGATAGCAATGAGCCTGTGATCTACTTCCTCAGCCTGCACAGGTGAATTAACTTCCAAAGATCCAATTCTCTGAATAATTTTCCTTCACAGAAATTAATGTAAGCTACAGAAGACTACAATGTAAGCTACATATAAAATATGCAGTGTGAAAAATATGCATTAAGCAAACGTGCAATCAATTCACCCTGGTATAGAGGCTTTATCAGTTTTCTTTTAAAAAAGAGAAATGTTCTGTAGTGGGAATTACATGAGTGGATGCAGTTCTCCAAGATCCAGAGAGAAGTGGGTGCAGCCACCAGACCCCTGGAAATTGCCCAACTCTGCTTTAATAGATGATTGTTTGGCAGCAAACAACAGCCACCACATTGTAAGCTACCTAAGAGCATCCGTATGTTAAATCAAGCCACAAATGTATGCCATTATTTATTTTGTATGGGAAGAGGAAGGGCCCTGAAAATGAATCAGAGTTCCTTCAAGAGATTACGCGAAAGAGAATTTCACAGACCATGATCTAAATTTTTGTGACTAGATTCCAATTTTAATGGTGTGAGAGAAAATCCCAGAACTCCTTGTGTCTGTTTTTATAAAATACAACTGCAGACTCTGTGATTCCAAAAACCTCCAAAGGCTAAAATTCCAGCTTTGTGAAGATGTTCACTTCATGCAGTAATAAAAATCTGATGTGTGCTCCTGGAAGCTCAAGTAAAATCATCACTTTTGGTGCCACTACAGCAGCATACTTGCTGACACAGAGTAAATATGGTCCCCATGCAGCTCACAAGGTGTCAATGTCATCCCAACATTCCCCTTCTGAAGTTGTGCCCATCCCTGCTGTAAGAACAGTTCTAATAAAACACCACTGAATATGATTTTTCATCATTTGTTCAAAAAAATTATTTTTACCCAGGTTTTCCATGGTCTATGACCTGATCTATTTTATGGTGGCCAGAATTCTGTTTACTAACGCAATCACAGAAGAATGATAATGATACGTTTTTTTCCCTTCCAGCATTCTTTGGGTTGCACACCACGATCCAGTGATTGTGAAATCATCTGCACAAAGAGCCACATGCCCAAATGTGTGAAGAGGAGTTGACAGGAGTTGGGGAGGGAATCTGTGTGATTGCCTTACCCCCCCCTTTTTTTTTTTGGCCAGCTGGATTTTGGGCAATGACCTGGTTGATCTGCCGGCAGCTATAATTCCGTTCATTTATGCAGAATTCTGATTACATTTAAGACTGGTTTTAACTGTTGAATAGCTGAATGGTTAAGGCATTTGGCCGTGCAGCCAGAGGTTGGGAGGTTCAGCTCCCCACTGTGCCTCCTTGACAGGGACTGGACCTGATAATCCATAGGGTCCCTTCCAGCTCTGCAATTCTAAGATTATTGTGTTAATGTGTTAGTATTATCCTACATGTATGGTACTTCTTTGTATTCACCTTCTCCACATCTCACATATTCTACATCAACTGAGTAATAAATTTAATAAAAGAAAATTGAGGAGTAAAATTACAATTGTATCTACTGTCCAAATCCCAAACTTACAAGAGCCTACACACATACACTTGAACATAAAGAAACACAGTAGATCCTTCAGATGTGCACATGTAGGCCCTGTGCAAATGCAAAACTGAACAAGCAGAAAGTAGGTATAAGGCAAAGATGCATATCCACACACATCAATTCTTTCTTCATTTAACAAATATCTGCAGAAGGTCCTGATTTTAAAAGCCTATTGGGTTTTTAATTCAAAACCATCATCTCACTTTCAGAGGAAATTGAAGGTGCTTACAAGCGTCACATTCCATTTTCATACATCTGGTATTAGGAATACTGCATTTGCATATTCCAGTCTTGGTTTTCCGTTAACCTACTAATTAATTCTAAAGCTAATGGTAAATTTATAATTCAGATAAATGATGAAGTATCAACACATTATTTTAAAATGTCAATATCTAGAAGGCTACAATAACATTTCACAGAAATCGATACAATACCTTCATGAAGCGCTCTGCGAGCTAAAGCTTCAAACTCTGCAAAACTGTGGAGCAAGTAGCAATGTTCCTCTTTGGGGTGAGAAGCCATGTCATTGAGCTCTCGGGTGTTGCCTTGCCATATCCCAAATGTGAAGATCTCCACTCCAAATTCACGCAAGGAAGCCGCAATGGGCCTGGGATCCCCTCCATTTGAATAGCCATCGGTAATAAGAAATATCACCTTGGTAGCATTTGCACGGGCGTGAAGCAGTATTTGCTACAAAGAGGAAAAAACAACAGTATCTCAGGTTAAGAGTTAATAAACTGATGACCCAGTCATGTTCTTCTGATCTAGGTGGCACTCATTTGCACTTTTTAAACTGTTTTTGCAAGACCACCCAGAATGAATACCATAAGATTAACATTCTTTCAGCAGACTGTGGTTAAAAAGTCAAATACCAGTTCACACTCCACAGATGCAAAGTACAGTAACAGTATTAATTGTAGGATTTTGTGCATATGTCTAGTTACAGCAGCTCCTTATGGTGATAAACAAAGTCACCTGCTTTGGTAAAAAGCAAGTATACAATTTCCTCACTACTTCCAAATGACTAGATTAGCATTTGAAACCTGTGATTATTTAACTGTCAATCCAAATAGTGTAAGAGCATCACAATGCTGCAATTCAGTGACACTAACTGGTATTATCCAAATAAAATCAAATGAATTGCACTGATGCTAGCTCAGTTGGGACTGCATCATAGAAGAAATCTTTGATACTGCACAGCTATATGGCTTACCAAGGCTGACAAGAGATTCTTTTACGATTTGGAGACAACAAATACTCTAATGAGAAAACTTTATTAAAGAACAAAAAACATGAATAGTAAAGCAGCAAAGTACATAGAAAGATTAACCTTATAATCTTTCTGCTTGCAAGGAGTCCCTGGAGAACTGAGAGCGGGTGACCCCTGGAATCAATAGGAGTTCAACACCCTTCTGAGACCCAGGCCTACACTGAGACTCCTCAAAGACAGGCATCTGGGCTTTATATACCTTCATACAGCTTACCAATTAATTAGGTTCATTAGTCCTCTGTGTTTACATGTCACTAATAGGGATGTTGGCAAGTCTTTGGGTCCAAGTCCCAACTCCGAGTCCCAAGTCCAAGTCCAAGTCTTTGGTATAAAGTCCCTAGTCCCAAGTCCAAGACCTTATTAAAAACAAGCTTTTTTCTCCAGAAACAAGTTGAGTCCAAGCCATTGGGGAAAAAATCCTCAGTTGAGTTTGAATCGACTTAAGTCCCCATTCCTGATCACTAACTGACAAAATTATAACAGAACATCTCACTAATGAGCAAAATGATAACAAAACCAAATATCTAAGTTTAAACACATACCAAAGCTGTAAAGCTTGGGTACTCTTTTACCTGGTGGCTAACCTTGAACTTCTACTCAGAACACCTGGTGTAAACAGGCTCTACTTTCCTAAACAACCTTCTATCATATAGATAAGGGGTCATGGGAAGAGAATAGAGTTATGCAAAAGGAGCAAAGCAGAAGCTGAAGCATAGACAGAAGCCTGGACATAGAGGGAGCATTGTTGCATAACACTAAGCCTTCTACCATGACACGTCTTCCACAATGACACCACATTATATCAATGCACACAAATATCCAGAAAATATACAAGATTAAAAACATGATGACAATGAAGGCAGATAGGAGCACCACATTACATCGCTGCATAACTGCAGTGTAACTTACAACAGGATTTTAGTCACTGTAAGAGACAAAGGATTCACTGGTAACAACCTCTACACCTCCACAACTCCTACATCCCCAGATTTTCTTTTAAAAAATTGGGGGGGGGGGGTTTAAATTGAAAAAAACCTCCCTTTCACCTTTAGTAGCCAACATTTTAAAAGTATGAAATAAAATTAGAGGCAGACGTACTGGGGGACCTTAAAACATGTGAAAATGTTTTAGAGAGCACAAGACCTTTTTGAGTCACTTTTAAAAATTAAAATATTAAATCATTTGGGGGAAATGTGGGGGCACTGGGGGCCTTATGTGAAGTCTTGCAGGTTGCATGCAACCCATGGGCTGCATGTTGTCCACTCCTGACTTAAACCTAGATTTTTACCATTAGATAGAAACTGGAGGATGACAAGAGGCAGCTTGAATCCATCAGTCAACATTTAATATTTTGTGCTTATGAAGTGTTAAAATGATTAAAGGGAGTGCAGAAAAAGTTGCCATGAAAATTAAAGTATATTTAAAAGTACAGATTGGAACAATAGTTTACATTGCATTTCTAAACAATCAGCTGCTTTTCAAAACAATCGGCTGCTTTCCAGTTAATCCTGAGAACAAGTTCAATGACATGATAACACTGCTTTGAAGAATTTCATTCATGTCTACTAGTTTAGCATGGAAGTAAACTAAAGGTTGAATGATGTAATGAGTATAATTGTTTATGATGAAAATATAAAAATAGTGCTAGTAGTACACCCTACTAGTGATCATAATAGTCCAAGTTTGTAATGATCTAATGTTCTAAAAGCTTAATGTAATAAGATCTTGTTGGTCTAAGGGTTTAGAATTACAGATTATTAGAATTCTAGAAGTTTGTAAAAGCAATACGCAAAATTAGGATGAAAAACAAAATAATGGTGGTTAGTCAAATATGAAATAGCAGACCCCTAGAGTCACATAAATTGGGGGCACCGTAGAATTTTCCATTTTTTTTCCTGGACTTCCAGGAACATGCTGGCCCTGCAGATAAGGTTTGTTCACATACACGGAGAAAGTGAAAAAAGCTTAAAGAGTTATAAATATGGGAAGATAGAATACACATACACAAGGCATTCACCTCATCAAAACAAAACAGTTCAACACTGTGTTATTCATGCTGGATATCAACAACTATCATGTAGCAGAGCAGCTGGACACAGAGAAAACTAACAAACATCATGGATTTTTCTCCATAGACTTTAATTGATTTGGCAGGGTGAACATTTAGAACATGTATTTTTTTTTCCTGTGTATGTTCTTAACATGCTTCGAGGCTAAGTAATGCATTTTACTTTATATATTTTTACTTTTAACAACTTTGATATTTTCCCATGCTTTTTAAGGAAGGTGAAAGATTACTTAAAAATAATGCTTTTTCACTTTTAAATGATGTGTTACAGAAATATATTATCTGTCTTTTGTTTTTATATTTGCCTTTTTTAGGCTATAAGCTCTTGCATTGTTAAAATGTAATTTAAAACATTATTTTTGATATTTTAATTGTACTTTTGCTCCTGTGTTTTGAATTCAAACATGACTTAAAATCTGTCTACAACTTAGGTTTTAGTACCTGCATCTTTTTACAAGTTGTAAAGGAGTTTTAAAGTATTTGTGCCTACAGCTTACCTCATAGCTGTAAGACTGTCTTCGATACATTTTGACTTGTTACTTTTTGAAGTCTTTTATGTATATAGAGCATAGAAGCAATATAGATACATAAAGCTTATAGAATTAAACATGCTGATGTTGCCTGGAATTATTGCAACAATGGAAAGACTTATGGTTTGTATCCAATGAATGCTGATCCAATTATTAATGATTGTTTGGTTTCATTCTGGAATTATTTATTGTGATAAATGCCAGCTGTGATGAACACAGGCTTCTGATTTTCCCCTCCTCAGATCTATAAAGTTCTGTAGGACTGCTAGGTAGGGTTGTTTCTCCGTCAATAATCAGAACAGCATTACTCCTGCTTTCGAACAGGCCCATGTTCAAACACAGATCTGCCTTCCACTTCAGCCTTCTATTTCTCCAGAATTCAACTGTAAATGTAATTTGCTGCCAATACTAATCTAATGTAGGACCAAAATATGCTAAATACAAACAAGGGAGTTATACATGTGCAATACATTTTAGCATTTTCAGTAGATTTTTCACATCTTTTATTACTCCTTCAGTTTAACTTTTCAACTAAGCTCCAGCTGTCTAAAACTCAGACCGTTCTGGCAGACTCCGCTTTCTCTAAGTAGTGGACCCACAAGGTGGATGGGTGTAGGTGCTAAAGGAAAACAACAGACTGTGGCTTCATTCCAGAGACTGTGCAACAGCAGCTGAAATGATTGTGTCCAAAACATATGATACACAAGCAAGACCTTGAATGTCCTGAACCTTTGCTAACATTCTTTTTTGAAAGATTGATATCGTACTTTGAAAAGGTCAAAAGAAGTACAAAATACCAATGTCTGAAACTATTCTTTTTGCTGTACAGAGGCTATAAAGATTCAATACACTTGGTAAATCTTACAGTTTTAAGTAATTCTCAATTCAAAATAAGAGACGTAATGAAGATAACTTAATTTGTATACTTTGAGAACTACACAGACAACCATATTGATGCATGTGAACAGAAGTGTTACAACAAACGTATCAACACTTCCCTGTAATTTCTCAACTAGTCTTTTTTATTGTTCAGGAGGACAGGAAATCTAACAGCGCAGTCCTATATATATCAACTCAGATGGTCTGAGTTTTGACTGAGTTCAGCAGAACATCCACTCAAGCTTAAGCTATAGGACTGGAATTTAAAGCAGTAGTGTAAGGCTTTCCAGATGATGCTGGACTGCAGCCACCCCAACCCTCAGCAGTATAATCTGTGGTGATGGATGTGGGAGCTACAGGGTGGATACAAATCAATAATTTTTAAAAAGCAAATTATTTAAATCACGATTTAAATTTTAAAAATTATTTTTTTAAATAATTGAAAATCTGATTTTTAAATTTAAAATTGTGATTTAAATCAATTTGATTTGATTTATATCAAATCAAATTGATTTAAATCACAATTTTAAATTTTCAAATTTTAAATTTAAAAATCTCCATCCTGGAGCTCTGTCACCCAGCATCTTTGGGAGCGCTACATATTCTTGGCTTAAAGACAAAACAAAGAATTGTCAATGTTTATGAGATGTGTACCATTCAGCTATACTGAAAACAATGAAAGAAAATAATCAATGAAGTGAGCTGCAACACATTTATTCACATAACATAATATTCCTATAACCACCCAATCTGCAATGGAACAAATGAAGGTGTGAAATAAAAATAGCCATTAAAGCAACTTCAAACCCCAAGATGGTAGATGTATGATTTTATAGTTTGGCTTTTCTATACAAATCAGGTTTTAAAGGTTTGACAGACAGACAGACTGAGATAGATAGATAGACAGACAGACAGACAGACAGACAGACAGACAGACAGACAGATATTAAACTAATTTCAGTGCCAAGTTAAAACACGGCTTAACAATCATAGCTTTAATAGACTGTAGAGACTCCTCTGCTGCTGTTGTTTTTAATATATGTTGTTTTACCTGTTTTAAATTGTTTTCATGTACTGAATTGTTTTGTATTGTTTTTATTGTTTTGTACCACCCTGAGATCTTGGAATATAGCATGGAATATAAAAGAGTTGCTGACTGGATAGCTCAGCGAATGAGACATCTGCCTGTGGAGCCAGAGTTTGGGAGTTTGATCCTCCAATGTGCCTCCAGGGAGAAGAGACAACCTGTGGCCTTGGGCAAGCTGCACTGTCCAAGAATGTCCCCAGTAGAAGGGAATGGTAAGCCACGTTTGAAAACTTGAAATGCGTTGCCATAAGTCAGAATTGACTTGATGGTACACGATGATTATAAATGCTATGGAGAGAGAGAGAGGGAGGGAGAGGGAGAGGGAGAGGAAGGGAGGAGCAATAGACAGCTGAAGCACAGGCCTGTTAGTGGTGGTCTACTCCTCCCTCAGCCGAGCCACCTATCTGATTTTTTCCCCACATAGCTGGAGAAAGAGAGAAGGGAATACAGCAGCTCTGAAGTAGCTTCCTCTCTTCCTGCCACTGCTGTGTTCCATTCCCTTTTGTACAATGTTATTGATTCTTGATTTACTGGGAAGAAATATAAGACAATGTAGTTATACATATTCAAGCTTGAATGCATGGGGCCTGGGGAAAGATTTGGAGCCAAAACTTTCATGGAATAGCTAACTTCCCTGAATGAATCTGAAGAACAAGATACAAAGGATAGTGCACAGGTATTCAGAAATGATGAGAGGCAGTTCCAGGTACAGGGGTGCCTCAACTTACGAACGTCCCGACATATGACCATTTCGAGTTACGACCAGCTCCGGCCACAAAATTTTGCTTCAACTTGCGGCCAGAGCCTCAAGTTATGAACAGAAAAAGGCAGGGGAAAAAGGCGGGGAATTCAAATTGCTAACCGTTGGTGGCGAAGAGGCTGCTTCTTTGTAGCTCTTTCACCCCAGCAGTTAGAGAGTGTGCGATCAGAGGAGGCTTCGGACTGCCTGGCAAGGTAAGGTGCTGCTTTCTGCTTTTTAAAAACTGTTCTGGGTGGCTTTTGCAGTGTGGTTTTGGGCTGGGGGGGGGGTTATGTTTCTGTGCTGTGATGGGTCTTGCAGTCTTTGTTTGCTTTTGGGGGTTTTTCCCCCCCATTTCCGATGGGTCTTGCGGGGTTTGTTTGCTTTTTGGGGTTTTTTTCCCCCATTTCCAATGGGTCTTGCGGGGTTTGTTTGCTTTTTGCTTTGCTTTTTTTGCATTTCCGATGGGTCTTGCACAGTTTGTTTGCTTTCTGCTTTGCTTTTTTTTGCATTTCTGATGGGTCTTGCATGGTTTGTTTGCTTTGCTTTTCTTTTTTTCCCTTCGGCTGGAACGGATTAATCGCGTTTCCGATGGGTCTTGCAGTGGTTTTTTTTTTTTTTTTTTGGTGATTTTTTTCTTCGGCCGGAACGGATTAATTGCATTTCAATGCATTCCTATGGGAAATGGTGCTTCGACTTACGACCATTTCGAGTTATGACTGGAGTTCCGGAACCAATTAAGTTCGTAAGTCGAGGCACCACTGTATAAAAGAGACAATGAAGGAGAAAGTCAGGTACTTCAAGCAGCTGAAGACAGTGAGACTGCAGGATATGGACAGGGAGATAAGGAAAGAAAGAAGGGGTCAGGCAGTCCTGTGAGGAGCTTAGAAGACAAGGACAAGGCATTTGTGCCAGATGCAGAAAAGGATGGGGAGCCAACACACAGAAGAAAATACACCATTATTTTGGAAATCGAGTTGTGGATTCATTTGCAGTGCATCATGGGAAGACCAGAGAGAAGTTTACAGCAAGAGAGAGTAACCATAAATACAAGTCAACATTTTTAGCTAAAGGAACTGAAAGGAAGGGCCTGTAGGAAGAAGTGACATGATGAGGAGCAAAGGGGTGGTTGCATGGACATCAAAGTTCAAATTACTTCTTCTTGCCCAGTCAATGGAATGGCAGATGATGACATTGGAGACAGAATGTGAGTGAGAAAAGAAAGGACTGGAACGACAGGACTTTGGCCTTGGATATACTGAACACAAAAGTCATTTGGAAGTTTTGTAATGTATGACTGTCGAACTGTTCAGATAAACAAATACTGTTAAATAATGGTTGATACTGTACCATTTGTTTATAGTCTTAAGCTACAGGATATAAACCTCTGCCAACCAGATTTAAATGCAATTGATTTACATTTATTTATTTACTGCATTTTTGTACCATCTTTCTCCTAGTGAAGGGACTCAAGGCAGTTCACAGCATCAGTGAAATGAACAGGAATTACTACAGCCATTAAAAAGTTATTACACATGATAATGCTAAAAAATGCATCTAAAAACAAATTTTAAAAAATTTAAAAGCCCTTGGAAAGGTATAAAGCATATAGCGTAAGGCAGCTAACTATGTTAAAATTGGATATTAAAAGCCTGTTTGAAGAGAAAGGTCTTCACTTGTTGCTGAAAGGACAGGAGAGAGGAGGTAAGCCTAGCCTTACAGAGGAGAGGAGAGATGGGGGTATTCGTATATGAATACAAATACGAATATCCATGCGCAGCTGGACTTAACGAGGGTCCGGCCTCTGGGGCCAGACCATCAACTCACGCATCCTGCTGCAGCGCTGATTCCAATCGCGTCCGGAGGGCCACTTTCTTCCTGCTTGGCTGGCCATTCCAGGAAGGACAAGTCTCCCTGCACAGCTACTAAATGGCCAGCTGAGCAGGAAGAGAGCAGCGCTCTGGGCGCAACTGGAAGGATGAGTGGGATCAGCACCGCAGCAGGACACTTGAGTGGACGGTCCAGCCGCAGGGACCAGACCCTTGTTAAGTCCAGCTTTGTGGGGATATTCGTATATGAATACGAATACCCCCGTCTCTAGAGGAGAGCATTTCACAACATGGGGGCAGCCATCAAGAAGGCTCTCTCTCAGGCTTCTGTCAACATATCTGTAAATGGGACAGGACTGAGAATAGGGCTTTCCCAGAAGATCTTAAGGCACGAAGAAGGTTATACAGGAAGATACAATGCATCCAATAACCTGAACCCATACCAAGCACTTTGAATTGAGCTCAGAATAGACTAGCAGCCCCTGAAGCTGCTGTACCAGCAATCTGGCTGCAGCATTTTGCACCAATTGAAGTTTCCAAACTATCTTCAAAGGCAACCCTAAACAGAGTATGTTTCAGCAATTCAAGTTGTAACTAAAGCAAGTGTTGCTGTAGTCAAACCAGAGGTCTCAAGATGGATGCAGCTGGAACACTAGATTTAAATGTACAAAAGAACTCCTTGCCACAACTGAGATCTAGGGCTCAAGGCTCAAGGATGAATCATAGAACACTCCCAAACTGCAAGCCTGGGTTTTCAGGGGTAGAGTAATCCCATGCAGCTCAGGCTGAATCCCTACTCCCTGATCTGCCTTTCAATTGACTGAGAGCACCTCTATTTTGTCTGGATTAAGTTTCAGTGTGCTTGCCCTCATTCAGTCCATTACTGATACCAGACACTGGTTTAGAATAGGAACAAATTCCCTGGGGATAGCTGGAAAACAGAGATACAGTTGAGTGTCATAAGGAATATGATTCTTGCCAGCATCTGAAAGTGCATTTTCTAGAGAGAGGTAAGGACTTGGCTTTGTCTACACAAAGTTGCAGAGGGACAATAGCTAGAGTTTTTGAGGTATATGAGATGTTCAAGGAGTCTAAAGGAATAAGCATAATTTGAGACAACTATTGAAAGCAATCTTGGGGGTTTTGATAGGAGTTTCAGAAGCTCATAACACTATCATATCATGTCAAGATAAAACAAAATAAGACAAAACAAAAAGCTTCAGAACTAACTTCAGTTAGAGTTTGAAAATGGAGCTGATGAGGTTTGTTATTTCTCATCTCCATAAATTGCTGTTAATCTCTAGAAACGATAACCCAGTTTGAGAACCAACTACAGATTTTTCTGATTCTGTCTACCAGATCTACTGTATACTGAGTACTAGGGGAGACAGAAGAATAAAAAAAATCTACACAGAAGACTGTGAAGTTTCATAAAACTGAGGCCCAATCCAGGAACTGTTAGACCCTATCTACACATTTTAAAAGAAAAGACTACATGAACATGCTGGCTGAAATCCTGTTGCTTAACATAGCAGGGATGTTGGTAAGTCTTTAGACTTAAGTCCCGAGTCCAAGCCTGAGACTTTGGTAACAAGACTTGAGTCAAGTCCCAAGTCTTTGTTTCCAAGTCCCAGGCCTTGAGTCGGAGTCCCAAGTCTCGGATGGAGGCTGGGAGGGGACAGGTGCATGCACAGAAGCAGTGGGCCTGGCCTCTTTCCCTCTTGCTGCCTACTTGCTCCTGCCACTGCCATGCAACTGCCTACCTGCCACTGCCATGCCCCCCCACCCCCACTGCCACCCCCCACTGCCTACTTGCTCCTGCTGTCGTACACGACTGTCCTCAAAAGCAAGCAGTAAGCTCAGCTTCCCTTCCAGGAGCAAGGCCTGCAGCTTCTGAGCATGGTTAGAAGTCTGGCCATGCCC
This sequence comes from Intellagama lesueurii, assembly GCA_037013535.1. Lineage (NCBI taxonomy): Eukaryota > Metazoa > Chordata > Lepidosauria > Squamata > Agamidae > Intellagama > Intellagama lesueurii. The sequence goes on along the minus strand of JBAJHW010000002.1, from coordinate 107,747,587 downwards.
AGAAGCAGGAGTCAGGTGTGCCATTTCTGGGCATACTCAGAAGCAGGAGCCTTGCTTCTGAGGACAGTGACATGCATTGGCAGCAGGAGCAGGGAGGCGTGGGAGGGGAGGTAGGGGGACCTGACAAGCAACTCGGAAAAATGGTTCTGAATCCCAAGTCAAGTGAGAGTCATTGGGGAAAAACTCCAAGTCAAGTCGCTGGTGCAATTTAAATGCGACTTGACAGCGAGTTGCAAGTCACAAGTCCCCATCCCTGTAACATAGCAAGTTGCAACTAGAGTAGGCCCATTGACTCAGTAGAATTTATGGAGGAATTGGCTCACCAAATCACCACTGATTCATTAGGCCTACTCTACTTGCTACTTACTATGCAAAGAAACAGGATTTCAGCCATTGTCTTACATGGCATAATTAGAATTTATAACCCTTATTCCATAATGAGATCTTTGAAGTGTAACATATTAAATTAAAGCTATCATAAATAAGTCTTTTAAAAAGAGAAAAAGTATTTTAACAATAAAAAATATTCCCATTTATATAAAACATCTACTAAAAGAAAAAAGTTTTATTTTTCATTTAAAAAAATATTTTAATCCACCTGATCTTTTCTGATATTATCAACTACAGTGGAACCTCTACTTACGAACTTAATCCGTATTGGAATGGTGTTCTTAAGTTGAAACGTTCTTAAGTTGAAGCAAAATTTCCCATAGGAATGCATTGAAAACCGATTAATCCGTTCCGGCTGTTTTTTGTTCTTATGTAGAGGCGCGTTCGTACGTTGAAGCATTAGTTCCCATAGGAACTAATGCAAAGCCGGTTAATCCGTACTCTACCACTAGGGGGAGAAATTTTTTTTTTTTAACCTAAGATGACCTAAGGTTAAAAAAAGGGCAGGAAAGTTTTTTTTCCCGTTCTTATCTTGGAGCTCCATTCTCAAGTAGAAGCAAAATTTAGCGAACGGAGCTGTTCTTAAGTTGGATCGTTCTTAAGTAGGGACGTTCTTAAGTAGAGGTTCCACTGTACTATTTAACATATCTGAAAAACTTTCCTCTCCCTGTATTTCATTTTGTTTTAACAAGCACATATCAGAAATATGAAATGTGTTTGCTATGGCAGAATAATCCAAGAAAAAGGAAAGCACATGTGTTTAGAAAGGCATGTGCACAATAGCAAAAGAACCATATTAGGATGGCTGTGGCAAAGAGTAATTTCACTTAATTTATTTACTGTGAAGCAATGTGAGTTGTAATATTTTTATGCCCGAATGGTCTAAATGTTATATGAACAAGAATGTAGTACATTAGGACTCTTGTACTCATGTGGGGTCCGTTTCACAAACTACCACGAATGCATGAAACTGCAGATAGTAACAAACCCTATACAGACCTCCCCTGACCCATGTCAGCCTCCCAGCATGACCCAACACTCTCTCTGGCCACCATGTAGAACTGCCATGCCAGGAGAGGGGGCCAGTCAGGCTACCACCACCAGCCTCTTCGCCACCAACGGTTAGCAATTTGAATTCCCCGCCTTTTTCCCCTGCCTTTTTCTGTTCATACCATCAGAGGCCATTGCACCACCACCAACAGGGTTCTCCGGAGGTCCAAGACCCACCTTTCTCAGGACCTGTTCTTGATCATCCCAGAGTGTAGGACACATAACAATGAGTTCAAGCTACAGGAAGCCAGATTTAGGCTGAACATCAGGAAAAACCTTTCAACTGTTAGAACAGTATCACAATGGAACCAATTACCTAAGGAGGTGGTAAGTGCTCCAACACTGGAGGCATTCAAGAGAAAAACTAGACAACCATCTGTCAGATTTGGATTCCTGCATTGAGCAGGGAGTTGGACTTGATGGCCTTATAGTCGTCTTCCAACTAAATTATTCTACAATTCTATTATTCAGGCCACTTCCCTGAGGTGAATAGCAACACAGTATTTACTGAATATTTATCTACTGAAATACTGATTTATTGAAAAGAATCTGCAGCTCAGATCCATGCAATTCAAAGGAGAAGTGTATACAACATACAAGGAGGTGGGACAAAGGCCACAAGGCCCTTGTATGTTGTATATATGGCTGCAACAATATAAGGATAATCTGTTTAACTCTTAATTAACCATGCAATTAGTTTCCACAACATCTTGCAATTGATTAACTTTTCAGTGCAAAGTCTGTTTTCTCAGTAAATGTTTCTCTTAAGCCAGCCAGGAAAACCTCAGCTATTTTTCTTTCTAACACCACTTAGCAAGATAACTAATTGCATTCCTTCCTTCAGATCAGCCAGCAACAGCAATGTGACTGCCTTTCTTGAGATAAAACAAGCCAGTAGCTTTTCCCATTGCTAGCAAGAAATTTCTTGAGAAGCCAAACAAAACCAACCAACCAACCAACCAACCAACCAACCTAATGAGTTTCATTTATTTTTAAAAAAAGATAAAGGTGAATAACTGAACATAGAAAATTAGTTTGTAACTATATGATGAGCTGGCTGAATAGCTTAATAAGCTGGAGCAGTCAGCTGCAGAACCAAGGATCAGACATTCAATTCCCCACTGTGCCTCCCAGGAAAAGAATCACTCTGTTTTACTTTGGGCAAGCTATATGATCCCAGACCACCTCCAGAAAAAAGGCACAGTGAATTACTTCTGCGTACTCTGTACCTAAGAAATCCCCAAAGGAGTTGCCATAAGTTGGAATCAACTTGGTGGCATGTAATTACTGTTATTAACAATGTAATGAGAGTTAGTGTAGTATAGTAGATAGACTGTTGGACTTGGATTAAAGTAACACTAGACCATGGCAAAGGGACGTGGTAGTGCTGTGGGTTAAATTGCAAAAACCTCTGGGCTGCAAGGTCGAAAGGTCAGCAGTTCGAATCTACACAACGGAGTGAGCTCCCGTTGCTTGTCCCAGCTCCTGCCAACCTAGCAGTTCGAAAGCATGTAAAAAATGCGAGTAGATAAATAGGTACCACCTCGGTGGGAAGGTAATGGCGTTCCGTGTCTAGTCGCGCTGGCCATGTGACCACGGAAACTGTCTACAGACAAACACTGGCTCTATGGCTTGGAAACAGGGATGACCACCGCCCCCTAGAGTTGGACACGATTGGACAATTTGTCAAGGGGAACCTTTACCTTTACCTTAGACCATAGCAACTAACCAGAGAGTGGCAATAGTAAACTGATCCTTGAACTGCTCCTTATATACCTCAAAAACCCTATCAGAAGCAAATTGGTGTAACACAATAAGAACTATATGATAAATGAAACTCACAGATAATTTATATATTCATTTGCATGGAAAATAATTATCATATACAGTATTTCTCACAATACTGCCATTATAGACATACACACAGTTGGCTGCCTTATTAGCCATGCTTGTCTTTTTTCCATTCCACATCAACTGGAATAGTCTTATACTGCTAATTATAGCTGGGGAAACTCTACTATGATGATAAAGATGATTACTAGTTAAAAAACTGCATCCCAGTGTAGGGACAGTCCATATGATATACTTTGACACACATTTGAGCATATGAGCTTTTTTTAACCCTTCCAGTCAAAGCAGAGCGCAGCACTGTAGTAGCTATGTGAGTAGAATGATGATTCTCTTGGACTTAAATAATAGAGAGCGAGCACACATGCAGCCACCACTGTGTGCAGAAATTGTGGCCCATGGGCCACATGCAGCCTGCAAGGGCATGACAGATTTCTCTAGACCTCATGGTGCTCCCCCAAGGCAGGAAAAAATAAATGAAGCATAAGAGGTCCCACCCTCCCAATGTTGGAAGAAGACACCTCCAGGAGTGATGGGTTTTGCATTAGAAGTGCTGCAGTCGTCCCATCTCCAAAAAACAGGAGGTAGACATCCAGTCACTTCTTCTCAGAGCCTCTTGAAAGCACAAGTCCCCGTCCCCGTCCCCCCGGTAACAAAGTAATTATGCTGAAATTTGGGGCATGAGGTGAAGATCTGTACAATTTTAAAGTCAGCAACAGAGGAACACCACAAAGGAAATGCAAAAACATTCAAGGAATATTAGCCAAAAAAACACATGGAGGTAATACAACAGAGTTTGAAAATAGAGGATGGAAGCATAATAGGTCACAGGGGAAAAAAAAAGAAAAAAGAAAGATGGTTGTCTCACTGAAGTGGAAGTTTCTCCATTGATTCCAATAGCATTTTAACATAAAGAAGTATTTTCATACTCTATATTAGGGCTGTATAGCACTTTTAATATCTGTAGTGTAATTTGTTGTCCGGAAGACTCGGAATATAGAGACCCTTAGCACATGCCTAATTATATTAAATATTAAGAGAGAAGAGATTATAACTGGCTCAATGAATGTATGCTGTGCACTATCAAATATATTGGGATCAAGAAAACAGCAATTCTTTATCTATCCCTCATTTTCATGGATCAGTTTCGCTGGAGTAGTTGTGCCATACAATCATACCATACTAGCATCCTTTTTATATCTGCCGCTGCCAAAAAACTCTGATAAAATGTAGTTTTTCTACCATCAGCTTCACTGAAACGGTAGCATGACTGACTAGAAGTCTTTGGATTTAAGCCAACTTTAGGACAACTGAGGTCAAAATAGAATTTCCTAAATATATTATTATGACTTTCCATCATATGCTATATACATTATATTATCTGGTATCTAAAATTATCTACACCATTTATAATGCAGTGTAATGGCATTAGATTTCCAGGTGAAATCTCACACCATTGCATCACCTGAGGAACCCCATTTTACGTTCTGAAGCCTGCTTCCTCAACTATATTTCAGAATAACATGCAATTTGCACAGAGTTAAAATCAAGACATTCCCCTTTCCCCAGCTCATTTTTGTGACATCTTCCCTAATGGAAAGATGGTAATCTTGAAAACCTGCATATTCTTTTATGCCTTTTTTGATCAGCCCCAATATGGACTCAGGAATTTGTTTTGTGCCAACCTGACTACCACCGCTTTAGTATTAAGTTGGTGCATGACATGTCTTAATCACAACCACAATGGAAAAAGTACGTTGCCAGCTGATTTGAATGGGGTTCGGCTTTGGCCAAAGTAATGGGACAAAGCCATACATTTGGTTCCTAAATTTTACAGTGGGAGGTCCCATGGCTGAAAAGACAAGCTACACTTCTTCAGTAGTGGAAATGTCCGTCATAAAACCACGAAGCAAAACTTTGGCTGCCCATACATTTTGTTTCTCTTCTTTAGATTGCAGGCTTCCCTTTACAGTACCTTGTTTTCCTATGCCCTCAAAAAATTTACCCCCCAAATCAAGGGCCTCCATACAGTAGCAATCAACACAGTGTGAGAAGGTGCAGCCACAAGAAAACATGATGAACTCCCCACAACACACAAACACAGAGAAGCATATTAAGCTTCTGAAAGGCAACTGAAAGGATTCTGGCCATTGTGCGGAAGTGAGCACCAATGGGATTTACTTTGGTGGAACGCATTTAACGTCTGAAAACTAGTGCTGATGATCCCAATCCCACTGATTTTCAGGCATTAAAAAGTTTTCCCTCCCATTCCATAGCTCCCAAAGGCTTCCCCAGGATGAAGGGTATTCCTAGGGCTGCCCAGAACATGGGGGAGCAATAGGAAGCTTTTAATTCCCTCAAAGCAGGCATGGCTGATGATGTCATCATAGCAGCGTGGTTGTACACTGTGCAACAAGATTCCAGTCAGAGCATCATGTTGTTGCACCTCTGTTATGGGGGAGTTTAACATATTATAGCCTTTCTTCTTCAAAGCAGCTTTCCAAGATCAGCCTCAGTGGTTGCATATGGCCTCTCAGCCAATTAATGAAAGATCCCACACATAATTGCCCCAATATAGATTTAGTGGAAGCAAAATTTTTGGAATGGAGATATGCTGCAAGTACGTACTGCCTATATATGCAACATTTTGACAAATACTAGAAACTATTTTGCTATTTGGTTTTTTTTTCAGGATCTCAAATTTATTCGCTTAGAACATTTATATCTTACTATTGTCACAGGCTGAGAACTTTTCACAGGATAAACCCTATATTGGATGGACAATTGCTCATGATTTCAAGGGGGCTTTTTTCTACCTTGTATCCTTGATAAAAGACACTCACATATATAGTGCAAGTGAGGCACAGAGAGTTTACACACGTCCTCTAATTTAAATGTAAAGCCTGCATTTGCTTCAGTATATACTGGATTTAAAACCAACTGCCATTCACTTTCTGCCCACAAAGCCCTTGACCATGCTGAAGGAGTACATTAGTTACTACTCTTATCAACTGTCTCCTCGTGATCAGGAAGGTCTGACTCAGATACACATGTTCATCACTTCGCTAACATAAGTGCAATTTTTGTATTCAACTGACAGCCTTCAGATCCTCAGTCACAGATGCATGTACAGTATATTGTTTGATTTCTCTACACCTTGTGACAGACAGCTGAGCTCAATATACACGATTATAGAGAATGACAGTTCATCAGCTTCCGGACTGGGCACAATACCTTGCTATATATATAAAAAAGGGGGGTCAAAAGGAAAAACAGTGTTCAGTCCTTTCTCTCCTGGCTGTTTCTTCCCTGAAATTGTCTTCAGATGATTTTATGTACTAGTAGTGTTCCTTCCAGAGCCATATTTATCTCCCCATCACAAGTCTGGAATTCTGTAAGGGAAACATTTGAGAAGAAAGTACTATGGAAAAACAGCTGTCCAAGGAGGGGGTTGGACAGCACCCTATTGCATTCTGTAGTGAAGAGGACACTGAAATATTGTTGAGTGTAGCTGCAAAGTAATATGTGGCTTGGCCCTAAATATGTGAAACAAGGACCAAACTAGATGTGATGTGAGGTATCTGAGATCTGATTTCTCAGTATAATTCTTTTTTTGGCTACAGGCAGCTATGAGAGGCCTGATTTGGAGTGAGACCACTGTGACAGGGGTGGGTTGGGGGTGGGGAAGTATTCTTTCTCCATGCAATGTCTCTGTGCAAAGTAATTGGCTCTCCAATGCTCCTATGTTGACCACAACAACCTCTGATATGCAGACAAAACAGTATTACTACTTGATAGTTTAAATGATCTGCAAAGACTATTCAGTTAAGAAAACCATGTTCAAGGTAAAAACCAAGAAAAACACTTAAGGATATATAGTGTGCAAGTGTGGCAAATATAATGATCTTAAAATGAATAACTGGTGGGATTATAGCTACACAAAGTCAAAACAAAGATGGCCCTGAGCATGTAAAATGTCTAACAACAACTTAAAATAAATTTGAGAATGCACATATAGTGCTATGTATTCTCAATAGGATTGTAGGACATGGAATCATGGACTTTAACACAGGCAAGTATAAAAAGGAAGCATCTAAAGCATGGATTTATCACAGAATGCTAAGAATTTCCTGCATCAAGAGGACAACTAACCAAGAAGTAGTAAAGCAAATCAGTGAAGACAAAGAAATCATAAAACATGTAAAATACAAGAAGCTAGAATACTTTTGACCACCTCACTCGCCATCAAAACCCCTGGTTGTTAATGCTGATCATGCAAGGACAACAGGGAAAGAAGTATGGGAAGAACTTGATAGCTAAAGAACCTGGAAAATCTACAGAAAAAAGCATTTCAGACAAAACCAAAGAAAAAATAAAGAAGACAAAAACATTGTGGCACCTTAAAAAACTAATTGCTATGTTTTAATGTGAGCTTTTGTGGACAAGACAATTTCTTTAGACTTGGGGGGGAGCACTGCAGCCTGTATTGAACCTATCTTTGTAACCTCCCCCCCCCCTTTTTATCCTGTACAGGGAACAGCAGTTTATTATGATTTTCACAGTACATACTATTTTATTCTCTCAACAAATCTGTAGGAGAGATACACTAACTAATCCATTTTGCTGTTTTTGTAACAGAACTACCTCCAACTCCACCACCTGGACTCTCAGAGGATATGTGCACCGTGTACATTCTGGCAGGCTCTGGCAAAAGTTGGTAGGGTGCACTGGGTTCCCATCACCTGAGGACCAAGCTATCTAAGTACTGAGAGGTTTGCAAGTTGTCACTAAAAAGATGACCTCCAAGTGGCAAACGGGGCCTTGACAACTACGCAGAGAATAGTGACATTACAGATTTCCGGACCATTATGGTTCTTTAGGCTGAGATACCCTGTCTCGGCCAAGTTACCCAGTAAACTTCCACGTCTCATCATCAGCAGCAGCACAGATTTCAACCGAGATCTCCCAAGTCCTCATCCATCGCCCTTGACCACACCGGCTTCCTAAAACCCGCGTTCGGGGCCGCGAGTTGCGAAGCCAAGTCCGGTAGTCGCTTCGGATTAATGAAGCGGAGTAGCCGCCGGGCACGGCGCCCTGGAGCAAAGCACTCACCGCCGCTTGCTGGAAGGCGCCCTTGGTGTAGGTGCCGCCCCCTCGGTAGCCGATGGCCGGAATCTCACGGCTCAGCAGAGCGCACTTGTGCTGCGGCTGCGGCCGCGGCCGGGCCGGCGGGGAGATGTAGTCCACCCGGGCCACCACGTGGCTCTTGGACGAGAAGGTGACGATGGCGACGCGCGTGGCCGTGGGCACCACCGGGAAGTCGGAGAGCAGCTTCTTGACGAAGCGCAGCTCGCTGAGGAAGTTGGCCTGGCCCACGCTCGACGACTCGTCCACCAAGAAGACCAGCTCCAGGCGGCCGCTCTTCTCCCGCAGCCGCCTCACCTGCCGCTTGAAGGCCCGCCCCAGCTTCTCCACGCGGCCCTCGGCGCTGGCGGGGCCCGTGCCCGGCGGCCGCTGGGAGAGCGTCGCCCCGACCGCGGAGCCGGAAGGAGACGACAGCGCCGCCAGCGCGCTCAGGTTGAGGGGGCGGTGAAGGGAGAGGGGCTGCGGAGGCGCCCAGCCCCACACCAGCGACACGCCGCCCCACAAGTACACACCCAGGAGGGGCCACATCGCTCCGGGCGCCCGCTCGAAGGCGGCGAGGAGACGCCTGGTGGCCCTCGCTTGCCCTGGGCGACCTGTTCCCCCAACCCGACGGGGACCCCCAACACACACACACACACCCTCCCCTCAGCAGCGGTCTGCGTTTGCCCCGGTGTCGTGGGGACTGCGCGCACCAAACGAGCCGCGCGTCCCTCGTTTGGCGCGCACGTGGAGCGAGCGGGAGTCTCTCTCTGCCTCTCTCTCTCTCTCGCTCAGTCTCCACACACACTCGCGCGCTTCGCCTCAGTTCAGCGTCTCCGCTAGAAATGAAACTCTGGCTCGCCGCCGCCCTTCTCAAGCCCTCCCTCGAAGTGTTTTGAAAGAAAAGGGGGGGGGGTGTCTAATCGAGATATGAATGTCTTCCCTCCTCCCCCCCCACCTTCCCTCTCTCTCTCTCTCTCTCTCTCTCTCTCGTTCTCTGTGCTGAAGTTGTTGCTGACTTGGATCCCTTGTCACCAGAGCCCCTCCGGTGTCTGCCAGGCTGTCAACATTCCCAGCGCAAACACATCGGCACCGTGGCTTAAGCTCTGATTGATCCCATATGTCTGGCAGGCAGCACCGGACGGAGGAAGGGAGGGGGACGGCAGCGGGAGGGGAGGGGAGGGGACTCGACAAGAGGAAGGATGGTTGGATCCAGATACCAGGAGAGCCGCAGTAATTGGAAACACTTTGGACAACAATAACGAGCGGCAGGAGGGACGGTGGGTGGGTGCGAGCGAGCGAGCGAGCGAGCCGGCGCTTGGTGAGGGGAATTCCACCTTCTGCTTTTTGGAGATCTCCTCATACTCTGATGTTTTCGAGGGTTCGTGGTTTTAAAAGAAGTTAACTCTGGTTTTCCCGAGACATCGGGTCTCCCTCAGTTCAGTTCAATGGTTAACGAAAAGGATTTTAACAACTCTACAGAAGACGTGTGGTTTCTCTTCTCTTCTTTTTCATTTCTTTTGGAAAGCTGCATTAGAACCATACTCTGTCCCTGCTCCGTTTTATTCTTTCTTGCTTTTCGCCTTTGCCTGGAACCTGTATGCAGTACCAGCACTTGGTCTGGAAACATATCAAACATTAAGAAAGATGCGAATACATCTTTGTGCATACACTCCACCGAGTGACTGCCAGCAGTCAATTCTAGCACATTTGGGAACTAGAGAACTGTTTTAGACTCCTGATCCAGTGTTGTTATATATGTTGTTATCTGACATCAAGTTACTTCCAACTTAATGTCGACTCTAACAGGGTTTTCGAGCTATGTGATATATTTAAAGAGTAGTTTAACCATTGCCACCCCTAGCCAGGGAATTTCCATGATGGAGCAGGAATTTGAACTCCGATCTCCTAAGTCCTAGTTGCTCACTCCGTCCACTACATCACAATAGCTCTTGTGTTATTACAGAATAAGAACAATAATTGTGTGCCATCAAGTTGATTCTGACTTATGCTGACCCTTTTAAAGGGTTTTCTCGATGGATACTCAAAATACTCAGGATATTTTCCCATTCCCTTCTTCTGGGGGCACCTGGTGCTATGTAGCTTGTCCAAGGCCACACAAGCTGTTATTATATAGCTATGGTCAAGCAACACTTCTTTCAGAAACTGGGTAATTCAGAAGTGCAGAAAGTAGGGCATGGTGTCTACAAAGTGAACTTCCAGAAGGGTAGGGTGCAAATAGCCCAGTGTGGTGTAGTGTATATAGAACAAGGACCAGGGCTCATACAGCCTTGCGGGTAGGGAACTGGTAAAACCACTTCTTATATACTGTATCTTAATTTTCTTTAAAGCCCTATTAGGGTTGCTATAAGTCAGTTTTGACTTGATGGCACATAACAACAACAGAGTGCAAATACAAGCACAATGAGTCTGCTTGTGGAGGGATGTATTCTTATGGGAGGGAAAACGGGGTGTGTGCGTCAGGGAGCTGCTATTGGAATTGTTCAGGGCAGGGGGAGATATGGTGGGGGATGTCAACCACAGCATAACATGAGAGGGAAGGGGGGAAGGGTATTGATTGCCCCTAAGCTGTCCCCCAATTTAAAAAGCTTGGATAGCCTTGGTGGCAGGCCCTCTGGGTTGAAGATGCTGCTGCTAAATGCCAGATCGGTAGATGGAAAAACAACAGCCATCCAGGACTTGATCCTGGATGAGCAGACTGATCTGGTTCGTATAACAGGAACTTGGTTGGATGAGGCTGGTAGTGTCAGTCTCACCCAGATTTGTCCACCAGGTTTCTCTCTGCAGAAGCAAGCAAGACTTGAGTGGTGGCGAGGTGGAGTTGCAGGTAGTCTTATCATTATACTTTCCCCTTCACCAGGTGCAACATCCCCCAGTTTTCCGGGTTTGAATGTGTGTATTTGAAAGTGGGAACCCTGGGAAAGAACAGGGATTCGGTTGGTGTTCCGCCCACCCCACTGCTCAACAGTCTCCCTGCCTGAGCTAGCTGACCTGGACTTGCCTGTGGTGTTGGAGTCCCCTTAGCTTGTTGTGCTGGGGGACTTCAGCATCCATGCCAAGGCAGTTTTGTCAGGAGTGGCTCAGGACTTCATACCCTCCATGACAACCATGGGTCTGTTCCAAATGGTATCTGTCCCCACTCATGCTGCAAGGCACAATTTAGACCTGTTTTTCTATACTGGGGTAGATGTTGGTGGTCTGGGTGTGGAGGAACTCTCTGTAATTCCATTGTCATGGACAGATCATCATCTGGTGGGGTTTAGACTCACTGGAATGCTGAGCCTCTGCAGGGGTGAGATACTGATTAGGATGGTTTGCCCCAGGAGGCTGATGGATCCAAATAGTTTCCTGACAGCTCTTAGGGAGTTTCCTGTCACCTCCACAGGTGATTCTGTTGAAGCCCTGGTTGAACTCTGGAATGGAGAAATGACCAGGGCTGTTGACACAATCACTCCTAAGCATCCCCTCCCATGAAGCAGAGTCAAACTGGCTCCCTGGTGTACAGCTGGTGGTGATGAAACAAGTGGGACGGAGACTAGAGTGATGATAGCGGAAAATTTGGAATGAATCCAACTGAGCATGGGCTAGAGCCCATTGGAAGGCCTATTCCATGGCAGTGGTGGTAGCAAAGAAGTCATTCTTCTCTGCCACCATGACACAATGCAAAGAGTGTAGCCAGCTGAGCTCTTTCAAGCAGTCGAGGGACTATTACATGCCAGCCTCCAGGAAGAGAATGTAGACCACACTAGAGCTTGCTGTGAGGAATTTGCATGGCACTTTAAAAAAAATCACTCAGCTTGGATACTGTAGTTAATACAGGTCCCGTAGATGTAACTGTGACTCCTGCTTGTCCTGTATTAATGGGTGGGTTTCATGTTTTGCAGCTTGATGATGTGGATAGGACCTTTGTAAAAGTGAAGGCTAACACTTGTGTACTGAACCCTTGCCCCTTCTGGCTTATAAAAGCTTCCAGAGAGGGAGTGGCCAAGTGGGTCCAAGGGGTTATGAATGCCTTCTTGTAGCAGGGTAGACTCTCAGCATGCTTTAAGGAGGCAGTAGTAAGACCATTATTGAAAAAACCCTCCTTGGACCCCATAGTACTGGATAATTATTGGCGAGTCTCTAATATCCCGAAGACAATCTTCCGGATTGTGGTGGCGCTGCGGGTTAAACCGCAGAAGCCTCTGTGCTGTAAGATCTATAGATCTGCAGCTGTAAGATCGAATCCACGCGACGGAGTGAGCACCCGTCGCTTGTCCCAGCTCCCGCCAACCTAGCGGTTCGAAAGCATGCAAATGCAAGTAGATAAATAGGGACCACCTCGGTGGGAAGGTAACAGCGTTCCGTGTCTAAGTCGCACTGGCCATGTGACCACGGAAGATTGTCTTCGGACAAACGCTGGCTCTATGGCTTGGACCCTAGAGTCGAACACGACTGGACAAATTGTCAAGGGGAACCTTTACCTTTACCTTTACCTCTAATATCCCATTCTTGGGCAAGGTGCTAGAGCGGGCTGTGGCTTCTCAGCTCCAGGGATTCCTGGACGAGACAGATTATGTAGATCCATTTCAGTCTGGTTCCAAGCCTGGTTATGGGACAGAGACTGCTTTGGTCACCTTGGTAGATGATCTACGCTGGGAACTGGACAGGGGGAGTGTGTCCTGTTGGTTCTGCTGGACCTCTCAGTGGCTTTCGATACCATCGACCATGGTATCCTCCTGGGCTGTCTCTCTGGGATGGGACTTGGAGGTAATGTTTTGCAATGGCTCTGGTCCTTCCTGGAGGGGAGAGTCCAGAGAATGGTGCTGGGGGACTCTTGTTCGACACCTTGGCCTTTGGCCTGTGGTGTTCCCCAGGGATCTACTTTGACCCCTATGCTATTTAATATCTACATGAAACCACTGGGAGAGGTTGTCTGGAGTTTTGGAGTTTGGTGTCACCAGTATGCAGATGACACCCAACTCTGTCTCTCCTTTCCAAGGAAGCTGTCTTGGTTCTAAATCAGTGTCTGGTGAATGTACTGGATGAGGGTGGATAAACTGAAATTTAATCTAGACAAGACAGAGGTGCTCCTGGTCAGTCAAAAACCAGATCAAGGAATAGGGTTGCAGCCTGTGCTGGATGGGGTTACATTCCCTCTGAAAACACAGGCACACAGCTTGGGGGTGCTCCTGGATTCATCCCTGAGCCTGGATGCCCAGGTTTCAGCGGTGGCCAGGAGTGCCCTTGCACAGTTAAAACTACTGCACCAGCTGTGCCCATTTCTTGGGGGTCTGATTTGGTCATGGTGACACATGCCCTAGTTACATCTTGACTGGATTATTGTAACATGCTCTATGTGGGGCCACCTCTGGAAAGTATTCAGAAACTTCAGAAACTTCAGAAGATCCAAAATGCTACAGCCAGATTGTTAACTGGGACTGGTTACAGGGATGATGTAACACCCCTGTTACAACAGCTCCGTTGGCTGCCGATCCAGGCACAATTCAAAGTGCTGGTTTTAACCTATAAAGTCCTAAATGGCTTGGGTCCAAGCTATCTAAAAGACCGCATCTCCCTCTATGAGCCTGCCTGGCCATTAAGATCATCAGGGGAGGCCTTTCTCTTGGTCCCATCATCCTCATGGGCGCATTTGGTGGGGAAACAAGAGAGGGCCTTCTCTGTTGCTGCTCCCAGACTCTGGAACTCCCTCCCACAGGAGAGGCCAGGCTGACCCCATCTTTGCTGTCCTTCCACTAGCAGGCAAACACCTTTCTCTTCAGACAGGCTTTTCCTTAGTGACTGACAATCTGAGAGGATTTTTCCAAATTGGATTGTTGTGCTTTGTTGCTTTTAAATTTATTTATTTATTTGTGCATTTATAGTGTTGATTTTATTTACTATTTTAATATACTTGTTTAATTCTTTTTAAATTTCTCTATATTTACATTTTTAGCTTTTAAATATTGTCCTTTTAATGTTGTAAGCTGTCTTGGGTTCTTTTAAGGAGAAAGGCAGGGTAAAGATAAACAAACAAACAAACAAGCAAGCAAGCAAGCCCGAATCATCTCACTCTAGTATGTTGAAGTGAGGTTCCCTTCTCTTTCTAATGTGTTGCAAAGTCCTTCTCCCACTATGTTAGTGAATATGGTTCTTCTAACTGTCTTTTCTCCACCACGAATCACTCTTCAACCACATTATTACGCCTAGTTATTTGTGTTAGTAACATTATGGGAGGGGATTTCCACTGTCCTACAGTGGCTTGCAAATGCTGGACATGCTGATTCTGTGCAACCATAATTTTTTAAAAAATAAACCTTCCATGTGGAAGCACTCATCTCACTGGCAGTTAACTATAGATACAGTGAAGGGAAAGGATGCTCGGGGAGAAGGAGGTTTGTTGGATTAGTCTTCCCAATTACAGTTGCTTTCTTTAGTCTCAAACAGACACTGGATATTGACTAGACTAGATTATTTAGAGTTTCTAGTCTGGAAAAGTTCTGTGTTCTTTTCCTTTTCTTTTTAGCAACCTGAATGAGCATGGACATATGGACCAAACCATCCTTTCATATTCTAAATCTTGAATGCTCTAGAAACAGTAACAACAATTCAGCTTTCAAAGGTGCATGTGGCGAAATGCAGCTCAGTGGTAAGTGGTAAAGATGTCCAATTGGTATTTGTGTTTCTTTCTACTTCTTTCAACTTCCATCATTCTCCAAGAATACCCCAGATGGAATACTTGGAGTTCCAGCTCACCGACCCACATCTACAGACATCTATATTTAACTGACATGAACCAGGGCCTAACCCCAAGGAAGTATGGACTAGTTCCAGCTTTGCTTTGTATTGTTAATGTACAAAAAAGAAAACTAAACAACAACAACAACAACCAACCAACCAAACAAAACAACAACAACCTGCTATGGTGCTTCCTGGAAGTTGTAGTCTCACTGTACTTTAGACTCTATAGAGAGTGCCTCTCAAACAATTCCCCGGAAACAACACAACAGCTTTCCTTTTTTTAACATTAACATTATGAAGCATGGCCAAAGCTAGGCTATCTAGCCCTGGAGCTAGACCCTGATCCAAATGAGTGAAATGTAGGTGCCTGTACATGTCTGTAAGCGTGGGTCTGTGGACTGGAACCCCCAGAATTCTGCCTGGGGAATTCTTGGATAATTCCCCAGGCAGAAGTAAAAAACAAAACAAAAAAATAGAATAGTACATCCCTAGTGACTGGAGAATTCAATTTTGGAGGTGCTCTAAAGTGCAGACTAAAACCTGGATTAGTGCATAGCACCCCCAAAATTGGAGTCACCAGCTGCCACTTTATGTGCTATTGTGTTGTTATGAACCATCATGTTGCTTCCTACGTATGGCAACGTTATGAATTAGTGACCTCCAAAATGTCATAATGGAGCATGCTGCTCAAGTCATTAGCAGTCTTGCTGAAATCTTGCAACCTGACGGCCATGGCTTTGTTTATTTTGTCAATTCATCTTTGCTCTTCCTCTTTTCCTGCTGCTTTCACTTTTCCCAGCATTATTGTCTTTTCCAGTGAATCTTGTCTTCTTATGCTAAGTCCAAAGCATGATAGCCTCAGTTTAGTCATTTCTGCTTCTAGGGAGAGTTCTGGCTTGATTTGATGTAATCCATAAAGCTATTCTCCAACACCACATTTCCAGTGAATCCATTTTTCTTGTCATCTTTCCTCACTATCAAGCTTTCACATTCGAGCACAGTAATAAAGGATACTATTGTATGGACGACCCTGGGCTTGGTCTCCAGTGGCACATCCTTACTCTTGGGGATTTTTTCCTAATTCCTTCACTGCTATCCTTCCAAGTCTCTTATGCTGCTTTCTTGGTTGTAGTCTCCATTTAGATCAATGTTTGAACCAAGAAGTAGAATATCTTTATCTGTTTTGAGTTTTTCATTGTCAACAATAATCATCATCATGCACTATCAAATCAATTCTGACTTATGGTGACCCTTTTCAGGGTTTTTCAGATAGAAAATACTCAGAAGTGGTTTACCATTCCCTTCTTCTGGGGGCATCCTAGGACTGTGCAGCTTGCCCCACACAGGCCAGCTCTTCTCCCGGGAAGTACAGTGGGGAATCAAACTCCCAGCCTCTGGCTCCTCAGCCAGATACCTAAACCACTGAGCTATTCAGCCAGCTATTTTCAACATTAAAATTATGTAATTCTTCTGCAGTCACGAGTTTGTCTTCTTAATATCCAACAATAATTCTACTTTTACATTTTCTTCTTTTACTTTCCTCATTAGTCAGTTCAAATATTCTGGTAAAATAGATAATTGTTTGACATCTTTGCCTGTTGGAACCATTTTGTTTCTCTTTTTAACAGTAGTCTTTTGTCCACAGTATAGGCTACACACCAGGACGATGAAATATTGTAGCACATCTGTTTCTTTCAGAATGACCCGTTGTTTTTATGATCCACAGTGGTTACAGCTTTGCTGTAGTCTATAAAGCATAAACCAGTTTTCTTCTGAAATTCTTTGGCACACTTCATTAGTCAATATATATTTGCAGTATTATCTGTAGTCCCTCTTTCTGAATCTAGCTTGAACATCTAGCATTTCTCACTCTATATGTGATAAAATCTTATGTATCATTTTGCTGGCATGGGAAATTAATGCAATTATTCTCTAATTACTGCACTGTTTGGGTTCCTCTTTCTTTGAGACTGGAATGTATATTGTATGTTCCTACTCATATTTCTCAGATTCTGCGTTCCAGTCATATCTATTGTATAACACAGTATGTCTTTGCATACTTTGGCAACCAAATGCCCTCTCTGGTTTAATCCACTTGCTTCATTAATGACAACACTGTATGTACTTGTTCTTTGCCTTTCCCCAGTGGCTAGCTGATTGAATGCCTATCAGGATCTGGCCCACACTGCCCTGGCAGCTGCAGGATCGGGGCCAGCCTGACCTAGGAATGGCCTGGTGTTTGCAAGCTCAGGCTCTGGCCTGTGTAGCAGCTGCTGGGCCACTCATGAGGCTCACCTGGAAACCTGGAGGGAAGGCCTATTGAAGGAGTGGTTCTCCCTCCTAGAACTCGCCTCAGCAACAAAGGTCTTTGGCGGTGCCTTGTTGCTCCTGAGTGCTGGAGTCCCTGCATTCCAGTGTTCCTGCATCTGCTCCTGCCTTGGCCCTGGCTTTTGCCTCTGCTTGCTTCCTCCTGAATCTCTGTGTCTGGACTCCAGTGTTCCTGTTCTTGCCCCTGCCTTGCTCTCTGCTAACTTCTGCTGGTCTCCTGCATCTCAGTGCCTTGTTCTGGTTCTGTGCTCCCGCCTCTGCTTAGTCACAACCAGTTGTGCAATGAGTGTCTTTGGACTTGATACCCTGTGTGGTGGACTGGGTCCTAGCGCCCTTGCTCCTGGTGAGAGGCTGCCTGGGATATCTTGGACTGTGACAATGCCTTTCAACTCTGGAGTCCCAACTTCTAGTACTGCCTCTTGTTTCATTTTTGATTGTGTCATCATAAGGTTTTCAAGGTACAAAATATTCAAAAGTGTACTGTTGATAGACACCAAACAGGCAGCAACAAAAAGCCACACAAAAATGCCATACATCATCCTCAGGACCATTTTTTAGGTTATAAATTAAGAAAATATACAAAGCCAATGTCATCATAACAAGACACAAACAATTGGTTCATTAATCCAAATTTATTCATTCTTAGAGAAGAGCCATTCAAATCAATGGAAGAATAAGTCCTATTTTCAATTATGTTATTTTAAGTATGTCAAAGTTTGGATCCATTGAATACTATGTACATATGTGTATCACTATGATAGCTCTCCCAGAATAGCCCTCCAGGTCATTTCCACTGAAATTTATGCTGTTTTCACAAATGTACTATTCACCAGAGTCTAGCAAATGACTTTTTAAAAAGAGTTCATTTCCAGTTTTTATTACATTGTTTAAACAGTGATTCAGTTAGAGAACTCATTACAATATCTTCTTTAAAACATGACCTGTTGCATTACGCATTACTTTTGGGATGAACAAATCCTTAGGATTGTTAAGACAACTGCCTAAAACTCAATAAATTCCTGTCTGTAAAGGTTTCTTTTAAAAGAAGCTTTAACAGTTAACCAGAAATATTTACTTATTGCACCAATAAAGTAATTTTGTTCTGACTTATTACATTGTTTTAGATAACTTCAGCACACCCTCATTCCAAAAAAGGAAAGAAAAACAGAAATTTGTTACAGTTATCTAGAATACTTGTATTGTGCTTTCAAGTTCTAGGAATGTAAGAATTCTGCTGGATCAAGACAAAGGATCAAGACAAACCAGCCATTTATGGGAAGGCCGTAAGAAGGAGATGAGTGGCATTGCACCTTTCCTGTCACCTTCTCTAGCAATTGATATGCAGAAGTATATTGTCTCTGGTCATTCAATGAGATTGCCTAGCAGTGTTCCCAGTTGATGTGGCCTTTCATTAGCCAGATGAAATACATGCTGTACAACATTATTAAGCAGTTTCACTCATTATAACCCCATGTTTGGCAGTCACTTACTGTCAGAATATGACAAGTCACTGCAGAGAACCACTAACTGTGAAAAACGCAGCAGTTTATTTTAATCTCAGCAACCTCCTCACATGTGTGAAGCTAAAAATCTGGGCGACAATTATACATTAATCCTTCTCATACAGAGATTAATGAAAATTCATATTTTGCTGTATGACAGAACTCCCATCCTGCTGATCCTACAATCATTATACATTCAGCTCTTCCCTATTCAAACCAGTGGGACTCAGTGTGTCAAAAGGTTGATGGTTCAGTAGGCCATAAAGCAAAATACAATTTATATGTATATATATGATTAGTTAGGCTAAAGGCAATTTATCCTGTAAAAATAGATGGAATTGAAAAGCAGTACACATAATTCTGACAGATTAAGGAATGAGGAATTCTGCAAAGACTGACAAATTCCGTGTTGCAAAGGCATGGCTGTGAAACAAAGGAAACATCAAAGTAGTTAAAAGAGATGAGAGAAAATATTTTCAATCCATGAGTAATTTGTGTTTCTAAAAAAGAATTAGGGAAAGCAGGGATAAATCACAGACAGTTCTGACTGTGGCTGAAAATATGCTGACCATTATTACATCACTGGCTACTCTCAGGTTGAGAAATTTCTCTCCAAGGGAGCCCAAGGCTGGACCTCCCTCCTTCTTGCTCTTTCACTGGTTGGCAAATATCTTGCTCAGGTGTGCTTTTTGCAACTGGCCTGGCCAGTTTCTCAGGAAGACACTTAACGGGGCCAGGATGTAATTCAACTGTATTGTAATTTAATTAAATAATTTATTTAATTATGTTTAATTAACTTTGTTGTGAGCAGCCTGGAAAAAGGCAGAGTATATACAACAAATACAGTAGATTAATGAAGATATTTCAGACAATAAGCTCCTGTGTTTTTGATGTTATCTGGTTTGGCTTTGTACGGTGTGGGTGGTATAAGGTGTCACTGGATTTTGCTGGATGCTTTTCAAACAGAATGGATTTAGTTTCACATATTACGCCAAACCATGTGGCACAATAATTTAAATGATACAAATTTAACTATTGAGCTGTTTAATTACAAGTACTTATAAAGACTTTTTCAGCAGTATACATTATGTGGAAAAAGCCAGACTACATGCTGGAGAGGAGAATATAGGATGACAAAATTTGAAATTGCTGCAATTTGTTGGACAATAAAAAAAATTGCTCAAAAATAAGAGTGTCCTGGAAAGCTTTATTGCCTTCCAGAGTCTCTTACATCCATTGGCTGAAATTCTGTCGTTTAGCATGGTAAGTCATGCCAGAGTTAGGCCCATTGAAACAGTGGGGATTTGGTGGGTCAGTTCCTCCATAAGTTCAATTGATTCAAATTGGCCTATTCTAGTTGCAATTTAGGGTGTGATCATACGGGCATTTAGCCTGCTGTTTGGTCCGTTGCTGGGATGGTTTGGTTTGTGCCTTTTTATAGCAATCATACAACATAATCAGTGGAGTGAACCAAATTGTCCCCAGAGTGTCTCTACCCACACTTTTCTGGGCCCTGTCAGGGTCTTCCACTTTTTTGGTGCAGGTAGGATTGCTCTGGTGTAGTCTTTCCCAATGTGTGTAATATCTGGGAATGGCCCAAAAGCAAGCTATACAGCTGTCAAAGCTGTCAAGGTTCCTTCAGTTGTCAATTTTCTGTATTATGAAATAGCCTGATAAACAAGCCACTTCAGGGTATTAGCAAATTGAGCACTCCCTCTGCTCCTTGGTGAAGGGGCAAGGGAAGTGATTTTAAAAAAAAATCTGTAATAGATCATCGCTGATGCACTGTAACAGTTATAAAACGTTTTTTTAAAAAATATTTGCTTCCTCTACCTATCCTTTAAGATGAGGCAAATTAAATATTTAACTTTTCCCCCCGTACAACTGATGCGTTGGTGGTCTGTTAAAATCTTTAAAAAAAAAAAAAATCCACCAAGCCTGGAAAGGTCAGCCCTGCCCACTGTACACAGCCCCAATCGGTCCACATGCAGAGGCAGTGGTGGTGGCATCACCAGGATGCATGGCCAAGGGACCGTCTGCTGCCCAGAGCTGGGGAGGTCTGGCCAGACCTCAACAGCTGCAGCCAAGGAAAGGCAATGGAAGGGAGGGAGGGAGGGAGAGAAGGCGCCATCTGTGGCCCTGCAGAGTGCCTCCTTTGATGAGAGGCCTGTTTCTTCCTCAGCTGGAGGGCTCTCACTGGTGCTGTGCATGGAGGTGGCATCATTCCAGACTTAGATATTTTGGAGGATAGGGCAAATTCCCAGTGGTATGAGAGGAGTGTCTGATCCTTTTCTTCAACTGATCTCCCCTTCCCCAAATTCCACACAGCTGCAGCAGGGGGAAGGATCCTTTTGCCAAGGAGCATAAGCAATAGGGGCTGGACCAAATAGAGTTGCTTGAGCTCCAAGGTGAGATCTGCCTTTTGGATGCACAGATTGCATCAAATGGTATCCTAAAGTGACCCTATTTAGCCTGCACCATCCCACTCCAAAAGAGCCAGTGTAGACAAGCCCTTACTATACTAAAGTAAATCACAAGTAGGGTAGGACCAATTTGAATCAACTGAACTTATGGAGGTGTTGACTCACTGATCCAATAGGTATATTCTAGTGTGACTTACTATATTAAACAACAGAATTCAGCCATTGGTTGCAGTAAGTTAGTATGATGGCACCAGACACATTCACAGTTTGGATGTGACTTAAAATCTGTATTATAAAGGTCACTTATTTCAAAATAAATAGGATCCTTTCTCAATTAAAAACATTGGCTTATATAAGAACAGTGTTGTTTTAAGCCATATTTAGAGGGTGACATGTCTTAAGAAGAGGTCCACATGTTACCCCAGAGAGAGCAGGCCATACTGTGACTTCTACCCCCAGCAGCATCAATTGTTCAAAAATGGTGTTAGTGCTTAGATGAGAGAGGGAAACCTTGTATGTGAACTGTGTGGCATGGACAGCAACGGCCCTATTGCTTGGCATTATGAGGCACTTGTCTAAGTTAGAAGACTTTACTTGTTGTGAAAGGGCAGCAAATTATAGAATAAATATTTTGTTATTATTCATATTTCACTGCAAGAGATGGGGAGATACGTTGGAAAGATCTTTTGAACTCCCTGTGCATGAATGGCTTTGGGTCCTATGGGCTTTGACATGTGGCATGAGGTGTTATTTGCTATTCTGTTTTAGGCAACAAAATGTTTGGGGGCACCCCAGGTCTGAAGCATCTTGTATTATCCCAGCAGTGCTACAAGAAGTGATTCCCTATCACAGGAGTAATATAAAGAGCTATGTTGAAACATTTCTTGTGCAATGGTCAATGGTCTTAAATTGTAATTTGTTCTGGATTCAGTGAACTTTTGATCCTTTTTGGATGAAGGGAGCATCTTCTCAGATTTGGTCCTTCTGCATCTCAGCTGAATGGACAAAAATCATAACGGGGATGAACTTCCATTGTCTGGGAAGATGAGGAATGGAAAGGTAGTATGGGATAAGTATATGTATGGCATGAGTTTCAAAAACAGAAGCTGAGTCATAAATAATTTAGACATCTACTTTTTTAAAAAGTCTACTTTTTAATTGAACTAGCGATCAAATTAACCACAGGTTTTCCACTTTCTGTCAAAGCAACTGAAAATAACAAAGCTGCAAGCTTGCTCTTAAATGTGAAGAGAGGTTAATCATTTTCCACCACAATTTGACTGAGTATTTATTTGGCACTCAATTAATTATGTAGAAAATATGTGCTTTGTGTTCAAAACTGCATAAAGTATCCAGCACCTTAATGTCTCTTTGTGCAGGGTTGAAAATGTGATGTTGAATCCATTTTGAAACAGCACCCCAGAGAAATTATGCAGCCTAATTCCTAAAATGCAAATGAGTTTGTGACTCACTTCTCTAATACCAGAACTGCTAAGGGTTGCTTTTCACATCCTCATACTTAGTGCCTAAGTATGGTAATTCCCATTAAAACTGTGTTATAGCTTTAGTTAATAAGAGTGGGGGATTGAGAAGTGACTGCATGAGGATCATGCTACAAAAGACCATGATGTGTGTAAAAATATTGTACCAATCTGAATCAAGACACATATTTAAGCTTTTCCCCACTCTGAAAGGAAAAGCATCACTACTACTGTTGCAGGCTGTCAATGGTTGAAAAAATTACAGAAGCCTTTTCTGGAAGGAGAAGCAGAGTAATAGTGTTCCACATTCTTCCATGTACCTGAAACAATATCACCAAATCTAACATTTAATTAACTAATGCCCTCATGGGACTTACTTCTGAGTGGATGGGACTGCGCTGTAAGATCAATGATGTGTGCCTTACATTGCACTTAATTTATTTTTATTTATTTGTCATATTTATAGGCTGCTTTTCTCCCAATGAGGGGATTCAAAGCGGCTCACAATATTAAAAATAATAGAATTAAAAACACAATAAATTATACATTAAAAACAATCAAACTATAAAACTGATTGAAATACATTGAATAATTAAAATTATATAAAATGTTTAAACCTATCTTAACTAAAAAAAAAATGGCATTCAGGGACTCAGTCATGGTTATTAAAAGCCTGCCTGAAAAGGTGGGTCTTGGTGGAAGGGTAAGAGAGGAGATCTACGTACATCTATGGGCTGCAGAGTATCTACAGAACTGCAATGGCAGTATACCCCACTGAGTCAGCTATGGGCTTTTGGGCTTCTGCTTCCTTCATCCTCTCATAAATGAGTTTCCACTTCCTTTTATATTTTGGAGCTACTAATGGATAACATTCCATTTTGCTAATCATGTTAGGAATAATGGTGTGCCGTCAAGTCAATTCTGACTTATAGTGACCATTTCCAGGATTTTCCAAGTAGAGAATATACAGGGGTGGTTTACCATTCCCTTCTTCTGGGGGCATCCTGGAACTGTGCAGCTTGCCCAGGGCCACAAAGGCTGACTCTGCTTCATAGGAGACAGAGTGGGGAATCGAACACCGAACCTCTGGCTCTGCAGCCAGATACTTAAACCACTGAGCTATCCAGCCAGCTGCTAACCATGTTAGAATCACCAAAACCAACAATAACTAGAACATTCACACCAAACGAGGCAAATAGAGTGTACTGATTTGTATAAAATTTACATATGCTAATTTATACATATAAATGCACACTTGGAAATAAGTACCATAATTTTAATAAAATTAGGATAGATCTCATCACACTAGGGTAGAAGTGAGGGAAGATGACTTTTATGTTTGCTAGCCCCCAGTCACCTTTCTGGTTGTTTGTCTTTCTGGTTTTTTCCTCCAAGCTTGGACTGCGTAGACTTTCAAATACAGACAGTCCTTCGAACAGAGGACTGTCCTCTATAAAATAAGATACATGGCTACTCTAACTGTGAATAATACCAAACTACATTTAGAAATGGGTCTGCAAATTGTAGTTTGTTGATTAAAATATTTCTAAACTATCTTATATTTGCAGATTTTATAGCAGGGTTTGAACTAGGTATAGTTAGCAAAGGTACTAATGCTGATATAATGCTATTGCTATAATTAGTTCTTTAAAAAAGTCAACTTTATATGCAAGAGGACAAGAGGAAGCAGCAAAACCCAAACATGAATGGGAAAACTAGGTGGTACATTTTACTTGGGCCTGGGGGTGTCCTGATCTGGAATGTAAGACTATTACCGCAAGGGGGAAATATAGATTATGCTTAAGGATGGTTGTTGTGGTTTTTTTTGGGCTCTTTGGCCGTGTTCTGAAGGTTGTTCTTCCTAACGTTTCGCCAGTCTCTGTGGCCGGCATCTTCAGAGGACAGGAGTCAGAACTCTGTCTGTGCTCTGGTGCAGTTTGTTTGGATAGTTGAGTATTTATAGCTGTGGAATCAGCTTTTGTCCTTTTCAGGAGATGGGTGATTATGGTGATCAGCGTGTTTTTTGTTGTGGGTGTATTGTGTTAACTGGTGCAGCAGTTAATCTTGGGAAGCCCTTCTACTGGAACCATACACATAAACACACACTGCACCAGTGACTGCAGAGGTGTGTGTGTGTGTTTGCTTTTCAAAAGTGAGTGATTTAAGAAGGCACCTCTTCAGTGAAGCCCTGATCACATGACTTGAAGCAAAAGGGTGCTGATATGAACTGACGTGATCCATATAGTCTTCTACAAATGTTTTTTAAATGCATTAATCTTTGTTTAAAAAATCACATTTTGAGATAAAATATGTTCTGAACTGTATATTTTGAAGGAATATATATTTTTAGAAAAATGAATGTTTTGAAATAAAAATATTTTAACCCACTTCTCTAAATGCATACATAAATGTAGTGTAGTGTTAAAAATGTAGTGTTAAAAATGTAGAATAATGTAGAAGAGGGTGAGACATCACTGAGCTAAGCACAATATACTTCCTGACACCAACACATTAGATTGCAATGCAGCTAAATCGGGAGGGGGGGTTTCACCCCAAAAGGTCAGAGTGAGCCCTCTCCAGCCCACAGACTATCAATGTTTTTACTCTAACATAAACAGATACATAATGTTCCTTATGAGGCACTTGTTTGCATCTTAAGAAAACCAATCTCGGACGTGATGCTCCTGAGTCATGCTGCTATTGCTGCCTAGGTTGATAACCACAACTGAATTTTAACAGCATGTTCTTCTAACCAGAGTCTTAAAATGGAAGGGGAGTATGCCCACATACCATCTTTCATAGTTTAGACATTCTTTGTACCTAATATGGACCTTGGGCTACTGTCTTCACATGTTTGTAATTTCTCTGGTTAAATAATTTGTTTCAAACACAGATGGCCCAACTTGTGGAATGCTGATGGAAAAAAATAGGATTGGCATGGCACATCTGTTGTGTAGAGATATCTGGAGGACTGTACATCACATTGCCTGTCCTTCCATCTCTGCCGTAGTTCCAAGATGATAAAACCTAGAATTTTGAAACTTAGGGCCTGTTCCCACATGGACAGGTGCCTCGGGTGGACGGGTAGTTGAGCAGGGGGGCAAGCGAGAGGGTGAGCGAGTGAGGGGGGTGACTGGGGAGGAGTGAGTGAGGGGGTGACTGGATGGGGGGTGAGTGAGTGAGGGGGCAACATTTTAATTACTGCTATCTGATAGCAGTTTTTTTTTATTTTTAATTTAAAAAGTAGAATGGGCATTCACATATGTGGAATCGATTCCCATGAATGAATTCCACATCTGCTGCCAAATAAACGGACCTCTGGCAGGGGAGCAGAAAACCTGTTCCCCTAGCACAGTGCTCTGCGTGTGCATGTACCTCATGTGTACGGTAAAATTTAAAGCATTTTTAAAGAAGGAGAACCCAGCACAACAGTGAGGCTTTTTGTCAGTAGGATAAAGCCCTTACATAGACATTAAGAAAACACTGAAGGTGTGCCTCTCAGTGTCATTTTTTAATGGACAGATTTATTTAAATCTCTCTGCAGTCTGCAGTGGCAGAAACCAGGCTCTGCACCCTGCCGACGTCTCTGTGGATGTGAGAGGGCCCAGCAAGAGTATGAAGTCTCCTCAGTCACAGGAAGCCCTGAACTCTGATCCAAATGCTGGCAGCTGCAGTTGGGAAGCGCAGCAAACCAAACACCTAAATTTTACCCCTGACTTTTCTACTTCCTGCAAAACAAAGCGACAATTTACATGTAGAATAGCTGCCTGGTGACCCTTACCTGTTCCTAACTGTATACGTATGTATTTTTCCCCAGGGGTGGGGTGGGAGATGGATGAAAGATTGAATGATATTAGCCAGTTGGCTGGTGTATCGGGATTCTAGCTATGCCACTTGGAACCTTTACAACTTTAGGTGGCCTAGATCCCCAGCTGTTTGTTTGTTTGTTTTAAAGCATTTAGAAACTGATATAAGAGGGGGAACATGTACTTGTTTGGTATATGAATAAGAGGATGAAACTGAAACAGGGTGAAGTTCAAGGTTCCTTCAGAGGGTCATTTTGTCTTCTGAGCTAGAATCCATCCTGTATGAACTTTCTCCTAAGTGAGGCCCAGAGATAGATAGATAGATGCAAACCTATATATATTATCCAGAATTGAATTTTTTTACCTATAAAATAAAATCTTTTTTAGAATGTCAGTTAATAATGCAAACCTGTATATATTATCCAGTTGTATATATATGTATATATATAAAAAACTGGATAATATATACAGGTTTGCATTATTAACTGACATTCTTAAAAAAAAGATTTTATTTTATTTTATAGGTCAGAACCAGGAAATTGGTGATGTTTGGGCAGCAAAGAGAAGAAATCAACCTCAGTTTCAGTCCTTGTGTCCCTCTGGGAGGAAAAAAGGCTCCTGCCGAGGGGGTCCCTCTACCCCAGACGAGGCTCTTTCTTTGAAGGAATCCTTCCCTGCAGGTGAGCACTTTGCCCTGGAATTTCAAGCCAGGCTCACGCTCTCGGCTTTCTCCCTTCCCATGGACTGGGCAGGGAGTCCCATCTCTTTTTCTGACTCAGCCCCTCTGCCCTTATCATCTATAGGCTTGGTCTCTAGGTCCTCAAAGGTCCAGGGTCTGGTCAGTTCAACTTGCCTGCCTGGGTGTTAGAATACTGGCTTTGTCCTCACTGGAGGATTCCTCCAAGAGGGACATGGCCTTTTCATGATTTACATATGATCTGCATAATGAACAAATAACTTACACCATCTACAAATGTGAAAGAGAGAGGAGAGGCAAATAATTTCTGGTGCTTGGTAGGGATGGAAAGGAAAGGTAGAGGAAGGGAAAGCTGAACAATCATCAGAGAGAGAGAGAGAAAGAACACTGAGAAAGGAAAAGAATTTGGTAGGTTAAGGGGGAAAGCAGAAGGAAAGAAAAAGAGAAGAAATTTGAAAAACTAATTCTACGTAAGCCACAAGAAGCCAGTACAGTACAAGATGAGCAAGTACTACGCAGAATAAGGAAAAGTGAGACCAGTTAGAAATAAAAAGAGTAGGAGGGAAGAGTAGAGAAACAGCACTGTAGTGGGAATGGGCTAAGACATTTTACACCCAGCAAAACAGGGTATATTTGGTAGTAAATACATTAAATGTGGAGGGGTGCAATTCACCAATGAGATTTACACCAATTGTGTTACACCAGAGGACATATGTAGTTGGATTTTGGGCCACTGCTAAAAATATTGCCTCTCCTTTTGATTTTCATTCTTAGTGGCAGGTCCAGTAGGGCAGGGAATCAGTTCCAATCCCCCCGCGCCCCTGTGGATACTGAAAAGCACAGATTATAGCGAACACTCTGTTGGACCCAGTACTCCCCTGTGCCTGTAATGCTATTAGCTCCTCTCCTCCTGCATCGCCAACCAGTCCAGTTCTGAGTTTTACAAGGGCTGCGCTCTTGAAGGAAGCTGCCGGGACTAGGGGAAATGGCGCCAGTCTGATAATTACATCTCAAAATCCATATTTGTAGGTATTTTCATTTAATATTTTTAGACTGTGGATAAGTGAATTAGTGAATATTGATCCTGAGGATACGGGGGTCCTGCTGTATAGGTATAATAGTGAATGCTATAGATCAGGGGTCTCAAACTCAATTTACCTGGGGGCCGCTGGAGGCAGAGCCTGGGTGAGGCTGGGCCGCATCAGATTTTCTGCCAAGCGGAGCAAGAGCCCGAGGAAGCCGCCCAGGAGTTTCCTTAGCCCGGCTGGGGCTCCGAGGAGGAGGAGGAGGGGCGCGCAAGCCCTCGTCACCGGCCACGACCCCCTCCAGCTCCTTCTTCACTACCACCACCACCAGCAGCAGCAGGACGAAGAAGCGGAGAAGGGAGGGAGTGCCAGCGACCGCCTAGCGGGGGGGGGGGGGGAGGGCATGACATAATTTTTTTAAAAAAACCCTCACAGAATCGCCTTGCCAAAGGAGAAAAGCCCCCATCGGTACCTGCGAAATTAAACAGAACGGCCCCCCCCACAGGTGTGTGCGCGCAGGCACGCACACACAGACACACACACTCACACACGGAGGTCCAGCAACCTTCCTCTGAAGGCCCCCCTCAAAAAAAGGCGCACTCAGCAGCAGCAGCTACCCCCACCACGACAGGGGAGCAAACGTTGCGAGGCGAGCCCAGGCAGCCTCCAGAGCCGAGGCGGCTGAAGCAGGACGAAGAGGAGGAGGAGGAAGCACCACCGGGCGCTGAGGCGGCCGCTGGCTGGGCTGGTGCTGGGGGTGCCGAGAGAGAAAGAGAGCCAGAGAGCCGCTTCCCTGGAAGAGGCGGCGGCGGCGGCAGCTGCTGTTGGCGGCGCTGTTGGAGGCGCTCTTCGAGGACGGGCTGGGAGCGAGCTCCGCTCTCAGGCATTGCGCGGCGGCGGCTCAGGCGCTCGGGGAAAAGGGCCGGCAGCGCGCCTCGCTCGCCGGCTCTCCCCCAAGACAGCGCCTCTTGCACCCTCCATCCGGAACTGCAGCCTGCCAGCCGGCAGACAGGTGGGCTGGCTGGCAGGCTGCAGTTCCGGATGGAGGGTGCAAGAGGCGCTGTCTTGGGAGAGAGCCGGCGAGCGAGGTGAGGCTTTTTTTGACTCTTGACAGCAGAGGACGCGTGGGTGCTTCGGGGGGGCGGGCAAGGCGGGGGCCACAAACTATCCTCTGGCCTGCCGCAAATGTTTGAGACCCCTGCTATAGATAGTATGGTCTCTGGCTCCCTCTAGTGGCCCGTCCTGGTAGTGACATTATTAGAAATACATATTTTGGGGATTTTTCTTTTAATATTTTTAATAATTTCAGGCCATGGATAAGTGAATCAGTGGATACTGATACTGCAGATAAAGAGCCCCTAGTGTACATTTTAAATACATGTAACAGGTCCTGCTCAGATTCATTCCTCTTCACTTTTCCCACAGTTGATCTGTATTCTCCATCATTTCTTTCAGACTACATACCCTCCCTGCTTGACAGAGGTTGATCATTCTGCAGTATTCCATTTTTGGGCAAGCTTTTGGAGCATGTGCTGGCACCCCAGTGCCAGAGGTTCTTGTATGAAGCAGATTATCTGGATCAATTTCAATCTGGCTGCAGGCCTGGTTATGGAACAGAGGCTGCCAAACTGAAGAGGAGCAATTTGGCTTTGCTGGAGCTTGATTCACAGCCTGTTTTATGCTTCTGTTCAGATTATGTGATCACATGGAAACTGGGGATTGTTTTGGCACCAGTGTCAACACTGGCCCCTCAATCCAATACAGTTTGATCTACTCCACAGCTCACAGCTCCCTTTCCTTTGATTCCATCCTCTACCAATCCCCAGCTCTCTCTCAATGGTTCATTGTAAAGCCAGTGGTCTGTTTAAAGGCTTGCAGGGCATCAGGGAAAAGGGACAGTTTTCCAAAGTTTTCTATAACATACAAATACATGCTATAGAAACATAGTAGTCAATGTAGGTGATCTAGTGCTAAACTCATATATCAGTGTAGTGATAAAGTGATATTGTGCTAAACTTAGTAGTTCGTGTAAAAAATAAAACAAATACTTTGGGACAACTAGGGAGAAAGATCACAGGGGTGGGTGTTTCCCACTGTCCAAATCATCAAGCCCAGCTTAATACATCACCTGAATACCACCCACAGCCATGCCCCCTGTCTTTTTGGAGATAACTGGTAAAAGGGAAAAGTTTGTTTGAATTGTTCCAGCTAGAAAAAAAAGGAGAAGCCCCTGGCAGCAGAAGGGGGGGGGAACTCATGTTGGGAGCAAAAAGGGGCCGAAATTATTCAAACTGGTATTTGCGTCACATGATCTTTTTTTCTTAAAAAAAGATCCATCAATTTGATGTCTGCAGCAAATCCCACAGTATTTGACCATGTAGTCACAGCCAGAGATGACAGATAGTAGAGAAAATATCCAGTTTTGACCAGGCTAAAAAATAAATCAGTCCCACGCCCAGCCCCCTGTAGTTCTGTCTCTTCTTTCTCTTCCCCTTCACTCTTTCTTTTTCTTCCACATTGGTCCCTCTCCTTTCCCCCCCTGTCCTTGTGTTGTATTTAATTTGCACCAGCTTCACGTCGGTTAGAAACTCCTTTTGTCTCCGCCCCCATTGCTCCTTCCCTTCTATCTCTGTCTTTTTCTTTTTTATATGCATCTTTCTCTTCCTTCACCTTCATCTCCCTCAGTGCGTATACACTTTGTGTGGGTTAAGAACTCTATAGATTCCTGTTCTTTTTCTCCTTTCCCAGGCTCTTTTGCAAATCCCTCCCTCATTTTTTCTTTCTTCCTGGTCCTGCTTCCCTCCACCTAACTGCTTGTTTAGTTTAGATTTGCCATATTCCTGTTCTCAGAATCTGTGTAGCCTAGCCTGCCCATTATGCAGATTAGGATGCCTCCGTTTTGGCATCATTTATATAGCAACCACTGTTCTGAGAGAGCCAGGATAGTGTAATAGTCAGAATGCTGGCCTAAGAACAAGGAGACCCAAGTTCAAATCCTAGCTGAAGTCACTAAGGTTACTTGGTGTCTTTGGGCCAATCAAAAACTTTCCACAAATCCCACTTCATGGGGTTGTTCTGGGGTAAAATAGGGAAAGGGGAACCAAGATAAGGTAACTGTATGCATTGCTGGTGCATATAAATAAAGGATTTGTCACATTTTGCCACACACAGGAATTACTGTTACAATTCTTATGAGACGGCTGTTATTTATTTATTGTTATTTATTTATTGTTATCAGTTTTTATTGATGGCTTTTTTAAAAAGAAGGATACTGTTATTGATGGGTTTTTTTAAAAAAGATACTGATACATGAGAATACTATAGGATTCACCAAGAATAACATACTGTCATCTGGTTTAAAGGGGAAAATGCGGGAAAATGTAGAAAAACTGTTGGGAGTTTTAGCAGCCTTCGTATACTGTCTTTAAGATGTTTGACTGAGAGGGATCTTTCTCGACTGAGGTGACTGTCAATTAATCCACCAGTAACTATTTTTTCCTTCCCTGCCTCTAATTTTGAAGAGAGCCACACCTAAGTGTCTTTTTCCCACTTTTTTTTTCAGTCAGTAGTCAGTGTTCAGTTGCTGTTAGAGTTAGTCATTTAGTGCAGTATATATCATCAGTAAGCACACTATGAGTCAGTTAAGGCATGTTCATGCAACCAGTAATATGCAGTTTTTGATTTGTTCAGAACTGTGAGTAAATGGATGTTTTATTCTTTCTCTTATCAATGTCTCAGAGTGAGTTATTGAGACTGTAAGTGCCAGTTGATAAGAACTAAAAAGGGGTGGTCTACTCTGGGGAGGCTTGAAGCTAATTTTGCTCTGTAGGTCCATGCACTTTCCACTGCATAGCTTGGGGTTATTATTATTATTTTTAGCCATAATTTCAATACTCAGTCAAGAACAATAAGATGTTATTTTCTTCAGTAATAAGACAAAATATTTTATTATAACTAGAAAATATCCTAGACTGGCTTTCTTTGCTACATTCTACTTTTCATCTATCAATCTATGCAAGCACCCTTCCATATTGTGCTTCCACTTGTCTTCAATACAAATTATTACTAAATCCCAACCCTACTAGTTTTTGTTTTGTTTTGTTTTGACATCTTTGGGCTACCCTATGGTAGAGAATGAGCTGGGGAAATTTATTTACTTATTTATTTTTGACTATGCCATCCAGAATCCCTTCACCATAATGGCCACTGACTGTTGGTTGAGAGATTCTGGGAGCTGTAGTTCAAGAAAGTCACTTTGGCAATCTCTGCTTCCTAAAGAACACAGATATTGTATATCAAAATGCTATGTACAGGTACTGAGGTGTATGCTCTATTTAACCTAACAAGAGATGCATTTGAGTAAGCAGTTCAAAGAACCATTCCATACTCCTAAGATAAACATTGTAGAAGACGGAGAGACCTTGTTTTCTCCAGCTTCAGAGAGCAGGATCCAAGGTAATGGCTTTAAATGAATTGAAAATAGATGTCAACTGAATATTAGGAAGAACTCTCAAACAGCAGCTGCCAAGAGAAGCACTGGAAGTGGAAGAACAGCAAGACAAATCAGAGGAGGAGAGTGTTGAGGAGAGAATAAACAGTGAAGGAAGCAAGGACCACAGACAGTAACAAAAGAGGGAGAAGACACTGTTCACTCCACTCTTCACCAGTGGAATTGCAAAATCAGTGGCCTCTAGTTAGATGGGCAGATGGATGGATGGATGGATGGATGGATGGATGGATGGATGGATGGATGGATGGATGGATGGATGGATGGATGGATGGATGAATGAATGAATGAATGAATGAATGAATGAAGATTCTTGATCAGGAGTCTGGTGGACAGATTTCAGAGGAAGACCTACAGGAGACCCTGTAGGACAATATGGGAGAGGCTGACACTCAGCCAAGCAGAGGCACTGAACACACACCCTACAAAAAGTTGTAGTGGAAGACTCTGTAATGTGTGGGATTGAAACTGAAGTTTGCCAGGAAGATCCTTGGACTCCTCAGGTATACTGTATCTCTGGAGGACAGATAAGGGATCTGATAAAAGGATTGCCGTCACTCATAAAACTCACAGATACGTAACCCTTGTCAATGTGGAAACAAATAACAAAGTCATGTGGAACTATGAAGAAGTCACATCAGACTCTGAAGACTTTGAAGCTCTTGAAAAGAAAGTCAACAACTTTGGGGCCCAGATAGTCTTCTCATCCATCCTAGTGGTACTTAGAGAAAGAGTAGGAAGGGAAACGAAAATATTCCAGCTATGAAGGTGGTGCCGACATGAGGGATTTTGATTTTGGGACCACGGGCTATGTTTCCTGGAAGATGGACTACTGGCAACGGATGGGTCACACTTCACAAGGACTGGGAAGAATGTATTTGGCCACAGCAAGAACATCAGGGAGACTTTAAACTGAATTGGAAGGGGAGAGAAGTGCTTCACTTATTGATTAGCCACACTGGAAATATATTTTTCTGCAAAATAATTGGTCAAAACAGTGATTGCATCTTGTATCTCCATTTGTATAAGGGCTAGAGACCTACTTTTTGCAATGAAAGTTTGGAAACCAGGACCAATCTAAATGATCAATAGGTGACATTCCTAAAATCCAACTGAAATATGGTCAAACATGTGACAACCCCAAGCTCTATCTATTGATATATGTACCATTCTTCTTGGTAAATGGTAGTATCAATTGTAAGAGGGCTCTTGTAGCTCTAACAATATGAGATTACCAACATATGAACGCTTGGACAGCACTATGCATGGGTCATGGTGGGAAGAACAATGCTCTGAAGAGAAAGAGCTGTCATCTTAATGTCCCAAGAATGCCTCTGGGCCCTATATCAGGGCCCAGACAGCCTGAGGAAATTAAGATGTTGAGGCAATTTTCCCACCTGACACTTCTCTTCAAGGTGCTAAATTTAGAGTTTATTGATTTATTTATTTAGGAAAAAAATATATTAAAACAACGAATAGAGGCCATTACCAGTGATTCTGGAGAATCCTGTTGCACCCATCAACATCAGTATTTATCCTTCCGTTTCTGGTAAATATGCAGGGACTGCTCATACTGATCAATCATATAAACCAGAAGAAATAGTTGAAGGACTCCTCACATGTTAAAGTAAGTCAACCAGAACTAGCCTGATTTATATTTACAGAATAGCAAGTTTCTTGTCTTCAATCCTCAAATTTATTTTAATGTCTCTTTAAAAAAAATTACAGAATAACATTTTTTTCTGCCTTATGTGCAGCTGCTCTGGCTTCCTTTGTTGTTGCTATGTTGTCTGTTTGGTGTCTGGTTTCTGGTGCATGTTGCCAGGCCAGATTTTCATTACTATTGCTGCTTGCTTGAGTGGTTTGCATGGTGAGTCATGCCAATGATATTTCAGGAATGAGTTTCAGATGGAGATTAACATTATACATTTCCACCCCGAATATAGAGCCCT
The DNA here is from genome assembly GCA_037013535.1 of Intellagama lesueurii. Classification (NCBI taxonomy): domain Eukaryota; kingdom Metazoa; phylum Chordata; class Lepidosauria; order Squamata; family Agamidae; genus Intellagama; species Intellagama lesueurii. The sequence goes on along the minus strand of JBAJHW010000002.1, from coordinate 107,712,713 downwards.
CCCCACCCCCAACTTTTAGATTATCTGGGTTCATATCATTACACATCCATAGAATCAGAGTTCAGTTGTTGAGAATGGCCTGATTCTGACTGATGGGCCTAACTCTTGGCTCAAAGCTTGGAAATATCACTTTTTAAAGCTACAACTCCCAGGATTCCCACTGCCCATCTGGGCTGAAGAATTCGGGGAATAATTGTCCCACAAAATATTTTTTTCAGGCTCTGATCTGGCTATATCATTTCAGATGGCAGGTGAGGTAACCCCATATGTAATTTTACTCCACAAGAAAAGTAAAGAGGTAACCCCTCCAACTATATTCATTTTCCATTAAACATAGTTTTTCTAATGCATGTTTTGATATAGATAGAAGAGCATTCAAGGGCATGACACTCATATCCCTGTCCAATATAAATATTGTCCCAATACTGCCTCAGTGACAATATGACCATAGGGTGATTAATTCAAATAGTCCATTTCTCACTGCAGTAATACCTCAACTTATATTTTCATCTAATTTGGTCCTCATAGAATCATAGAACTGTGCAGTTGGAAGGGGTCTATAAGGCCATCATGTGTAGGAATACAAATCAAAGGATATCTGCCAGGTGGTTGTCTAAGTTTTTCTTGAATTCCTCCAGTATCGGAGCACTCACAACTCCTCGAGGTAATTGGTCCCACTGTCGTACTGCTCTAATGTTAGGACGTTTTTCCTGATATTCAACCGAAATCTGGCTTCCTGTAACTTGAGCTCATTGTTGGATTTCCTGTACTGTAGTGCAGATCGAGAACAGATCCTGCCCCTCCTCTGTATAACAGCCTTTCAAGTATTTTTAAAGTGTTATCATATCCCCCCCTCTGTCTTCTTTTCTCAAGGCTAAACATGACCAGTTCTTTCAGTCTTTCCTCATAGGGCTTGGTTTCCAGCCCCCTGATCATCCTTGGTGCCCTCCTATGAACTTGTTCCAATTTGTCAGCATCCTTCTTGAAGTGTGGTGTCCAGAACTGGACACAAGACTCAAGGTGAGGCCTAACCAGTGCTGAATAGAGGGGAACTAGCACTTCGCGGGATTTGGAAACTATACTTCTATTAATGCAGCCTAAAATAGCATTTGCCTTTTTTGTAGCTACATCACATTGGTGGCTCATATTCAGCTTGTGATTGGAGATGGGGGTATTCATATACAAATACAAATACCCCCGCACAGGTGGACATAACGAGGGTCCAGCCCCCTGGGACTGGACCATCCACTCACCTTCCGCTGTTGCCACAAGCTCCGCGCTCCCTTCCTATCGCTCCAGAGTTCGCGGTCTGCAAGCCACTCCTGGAAAGAGACGGGAGGACAAGCCTCGCTGCAAGGTCAAAGAGTGGCTCGCTGGTTGCGAGCTCCGGAGTGATAGGAAGGGAGCATGGAGCTCGTGGCAACAGTGGAAGGTGAGTGGTCGGTCCGGCCCCAGAGGGCTGGACCCTTGTTATGTCCACCTGTGCAGGGGTATTCGTATATGAATAAGAAATCTGCCATCTCTACTTGTGATATATGACAATTCCAAGATCTTTCTTGCTTTCATTCTGTCGTTCTCAGCCCAGTGCTCCAGCCTATCAAGGTCATTTTGAATTTTGTTTCTGTCTTCCAGGGTATTAGCTATTCCACCCAATGTTGTGTCATCTGCAAATTTGATAAGCATTCCCTGCATGCCCTCATCCAAGCCGTTGATAAAAATGTTGCATAGCACCAGGCTGACAAAGATGTTAAATAAATCTAATGGCTCCAAGTCCAGCATAATGCTATTGGAATGAAAATCACCATTATTTCAGTTAGTAGTGATTAACTTTACATTTACTTACACAATTACAAAAGTGATTATGCAAGCAGTTGCACAACCCATTGTGGAACTGCATGCATAACTAGTTGCATAACTGCTTGCCTAGGTGGTTGTTCAAGTGGAACACAACCATTGTGCTAAGTCTGGCAATGGCCAAAACTATACATCCAGTAAAAAACAGATGGAATTTGAGGCGATTTTGGTCACTTCACATGGTGAAAGCCCCAATGCATTTTAAAATGGTGCCCAATGAATGCAGTTTTAAGTCACAGTAGGGCTTCTTCAGTGATTGGCTAGGACGAAAGAGCCCTTCCTCCTATTCAGGGTTTGCTTGTCCAGTGGGCAGCGGCAGCCAGGGAGCAAAGTGACCAATATGGGGGCATCTCTGATGGCTGGTGAGCCCCCAACCGCCACTGCTGGTGCTGCCTCTGTGCTCTGTAGCTGCTGCCATCCAGCCGCTGTACAGACAAACCTTGTGAAAGAGGAAGGGCTGTCTCACCCCAGCCATCTACCTTTACATGGCAGCCGAGGAACTGCATTAAAACAGAGGATATGTGTTTTAAGTGGGTTAATAATCCACAGTAAAAAAATTAATAAATGCTGCTGCTGATAACAAATGAGTACTTTAGGCCACTGTGCAACTAGCAGTGCAACAAACCTTGTGCTGGTGCAATGATGTCACTGAATGCAGGCCTTAGTCTTCAAGTTTCCCCCGATGACATTTGCTAGCATAATTTTTCAATTAGCTAAGACTGTTGCCTGACCTGCTCATATCTTATTTGCAATTCATGCAAGCTAATTCAATTCGCTAACTTCTTATTATGGTGAAGTGGCTGAACTAGGTTGATTTTGGCATTTAACACTGCAGGGCAAAACTGTTGATGTTGGCAGTGAGCAGTGAATCTTAGACAGCCATGGAGTCTGCAGACTTACCGTCATCCTGGCCTGCTGTATAATAGAGGGTGTTGTAGACTCTGAAGAATTTGCCAAAAACATTTCATTTGGAATTAAAGTGGGATCAGCCGTAGCTTTATTTCATCTTGTCAGTGATTGACAAAGAAGAAGTAAGCTAGTGGATCACAAGAGATTAATAGTTGAACAATGAGCGAGGTTTATAGCAATCGCTGTCATGAACCAGTGTTGGCAAAATGAACGAGGGGGAAAGAAAGGAGGAGAGGCAAAATATTGCAGCACTTAAAGGCAAAAATATTTATTTCCATGTGAGTTTCATGGTTCCTCAGGCACAAGGAATGCAAAAACAATGTCCTTTATATTTATATTTAATCCCATGGTAGCGAGCGTCATTACCAAGTGAGGATATAGGTAATGGAGATGGTGACAGTGGTTTGCTAATCCTCTCATCGGACCATTAAGCTTACTTGAAGCTGCAGGCCCCAGCCAAGGTGGTAATGTGTATTGCCAGGTACCTTTGGCAGTCACAGAAATACTAAGAGTTGTTTCTGGGGCAGAGGTCAGAGTCTGTCCTCTGACAACTTATTATATATATCCATAAAGCGCTATAGAAAGCTGCCTTATTGATATACGTAGTAGTGTGTTAACAAGCCTTGGTGTCTATTTAGGCCCTTAGAGATACACTGGAACTTGTTTATGTAGCTAGTTTCTGCTGTTTCCCTCTGGAGTCCACCTTTGTAATTCTTTTTTCACCCTTCAATAGTCACTTAGAGATCCATAACGGAGTGTCCTGTTTTGAATCTGGTTTCTCTGCGTTGCCATTCCTGATGTCAGATTTGTGCCCATTCATTCTTTTGCATAGACATGGTCCTGTTTGTCTCATGTGGAATGCAAAGGAGCACTGCTGGCAGAACATGGGATAAATCAGAATATTTTGTCATTTTTCCCCTTCTTTCCCTCTTCTTCAATTTTGTGAACATGCTGAGACAGACTAGAACATGGCTACTTCTTTGGAAATTGTTATAAACCAGGAGTGCCTTTAAGAATGGAGTACCATTGCAAAAAACCAGGCCCAATGAGATGCAGTATTGAGCTGTGTCTGTTTAGATAATAGATGTGGGCTTTAGATTCCCCTGTAGTTCAAAGTGGGTTTGTTAGCAATTGTTTCATTCTGTGATAGACCACAGCCATGAAATAAATGTAACAGTTTCTCATAAGTAGTGACACATTTCAAAGTGAAACGAGTCAAGATTTTTAAGAAACCGAATACCATCCCCAAACATCTAGGATCTTCCTGCTATTTTATGATTTGAAAAAAGCAAAATACCCTGTAAACATTTTTTTAAAAAATTCCCAGTATAGCAGGAAACCCCTACATGTTTGGTGAGTTTCTCAAAAATCTCAGTTTCTGAAGGATTATTTTATTCTGAAATGTGCCAGTTAGTTAGAAACTACTGTTAAATTCATTTTGTTGAGCACCAGGCCTTTTCTTGCAAACTTTGTGCTTCCCTACCTGAACCTTATTGTTACAAACCACACAGGCATGGCTTAAAAAGCTTCAAAATAAACCTTTTACTACTACGTGTTCTTAGAAAATTAAAATAGAGCCTTTACCCCTGCATGAACTGATTGGGTTTGCCAGGTGATAAAATTTGGGCTGTAAACTGAACACCACAACTTGGAAACATTCTGTTTTTAAACTGCAACTTTCACAATTGCCCAAACCACCAAGGCTTGGAGGGGATTTTGGAATTCTCTCTCCAAAAACAAAACAAAACAAAACTACCAAGTTATATCTAACACACCTATTGAGAAGTAAGAGATATATCATGTGGGGGGGCTACTGGTTTTGTGTGTTATGTTATGTGCCACTTAAACCAATTTGTAGCAATCCTAATAGGGCACTAAAAGTAAGTAATGTGTTTAAGGGATGGTTTTATCACTTCCATAGACACCTCTATCAGTCTCCATGGCCAAGCAGAGATTTGGATCCAGATCTCCTGATTCCTATTCTGTCATTCTTTCCACTAAACCACACTGAATATCCTTATTGGTTTTTACTGCAGCTAAAATTCATTCTTGTGTGCACTGCACAATATTAGTTTAGAAATGTGCAGTCTTCAAATCCTTACCTGCTTGCCTGTTGATTCAATAATCAAGATTCTTCTAAGAAACACGAAAGGTGTTAAGCTAGGCTCTCTTTTTTTAACTGAAGGTGGGGAGGGGAGAGAAAATTTACTAGGGATGAAGTTCAAATATTGGGTTCCTGCTGCACTCTAGTGATGGTTTGTTGCAACTCCTCAAACTGTGGCAAAAGAACCTTCTCGTTCCTCTCCTACCAGGGGCTGGATGTCAACATGACTATACTGACTTTGGATGTAGCTGTGGGTCATCTTCAGTTTGAAAGTCTACTCACTCACGAAGGCTTGACTCCTTTCTATTGCATAGCTGTGTTCCCCTTGTTCATTCAAAGGTTTTTTAAAAGAAACAAAAAAAATTCAGTTTTTTACATTATTAAGTATTTTGCTATGCTACTATTTCCTATCATGTTTCAGTGAAGCCCTTTTTCACATAGTACATGTAGCCCTGGGCAAGCTGCACTGGCCTAGAGCACCCCCAGAAGAAGGGACCTGTAAACTACTTCTGTGTTAGGAAATCCTGCCAAGCATTGCCATAAGTCAGCATCTCCGTTTTCAAGATGTTGACCCTGGCTGCTCAAATCCCACTCAGCAAACTGGCCCCATGACTATCTTTTCAAATAAATAAATCAAAAAGTTTGTGACAAGCACTTCACAAACATCCTTAAGGCTTTCAAAGCATTGGAAAGATAGAAGATATGACTCGAGGGCCAAATTATCCTGGCTTGGGTTGTGCTGGATCATGCCAAACAGAGTCCCTTTGAGGTGTGAGAAGTCATTTGGAGTGATCCTTGCATCAACATAAAACAAGTAACCTTGTTTGGCCCTTCTTTCCCTTCAAAGGGAAAAACAAAGGCTCCCGCGCCATGTCCCTTCCTGTCTCCTCCTCCATGCTCTGTTTAAGCTGCTTCATAATTGAAAGGGAAATTGAAAGTTTCTTCCCATTCACCCTTGGAGGGGGGAGGGGAGAGGAAATTCTCACACACACACCCCCCCCCCATGACGTATTGTATCAGCAATGCCTTAGGGCTTCTTCTTTTTTAAAAAAAAAACCTTTGCTTCCTCTTGCTCCCCCTCCAAAGGAGGGTAAGATGAAGCTTTCCATTTCCCAAGATCATGAAGTGGCTTAAGCCATTCACTTTGGTTTGATCCCAGGAAAAACACACATGGGATCCTACTCACACCAAAATATTCAGTAGCCTCTGACAGAGACCAGAAAGGTATGGGTAGGTAAAGATCAGGGACGGCTGATTTGGGATGGCCTGTATGTATGTATGTCACTTGGTCACTAGGAAAAGGAGTGGATCAGCCTATTTCCAGAGTAGACAAAACAAATCCTCATCTGATCACACCCAGAGTCACTCACAAAGGCACGACTTCTTTCTAAAGAGCACTGTGTTTCTTGTGGAGCCATACTTGGCGATAACCACATGGTCCACTTTTGATGCAAATTACTGAAGTTTAATTTTCAGCTAAGGATGAGGAAAAGACAAGGCTACTCTTTCACTGTTATCACAGGCCTTCAGACCTTCCAGAACTCTTTCCCAGCTTTTGGAGCTTTAAGAAAAGGATCTGATTCAACAAGGCTGGCTAATGCCATTTTGCTGCTTGAGGCATAAGACTGATGTTTTAATATTATTGTAACATTGGTGATGGGAGTCCACTCCACCAGAAATGGAGTAAGAATGCTATTTTAAGAGGCTCAGACCTGTCCTGTGGTGTACACAACTCTGTCCCCTAACAGAGAACACCTGGTGGGGTGGGGTGGGGGCCAGGGGAATGAAAAAGATTTTCCAAAGAGCCACGGTTGTATAGTGTTTATGGTGCTGGACTAGGGTTTGAGAGACCAGGGTTCAGATCCCTACTCAGCCATGAAACTCACGGGATGACCTTACGATAGTCATACTCTTGCAGCCTGACCAACTCACAAAGTTGTTATGAGTGAATAATATTGAGAAGGATAGCCACATCTTGAGCTCATTGGGAGAAAGGCGAGTCATAAATGTAACAATGAAATATATGTAAATAAATCAAGACATGTAAAAAAAAAGTATATAGCTGTTGAACTCCATTCTCTGTATTGGAAAACTGAACCTTTTAGATTACTGTGGCACCTATAACAGTTTATAATTATTCCAACGATAAGGGTGAGTGAGACCTTTCTTAATAATAACAATGGTGTACTGTCAAGTCAGTTCCAGCTTATGGCAATTGTTTCCAGATAGAAAGAGTAGATAAAGAGTACTCAGAAATGGTTTACCATTCCCTTCTTCTGCTAGAGGCACCCAGAACTGTGCAGCCCGCCCAATGCTAGACAGACTGGCTTTTCTTCTGGGAGGCACAGTAGGGAATCAAACTCCCTACCTCTGGCTCCACAGACAGATATCTAACTCACTGAGCCAATGGTACCTGTACTAAACCATTAAATAATCACAAACACAAGCTTGATTTTAACTCAATACAGGTTTTCATCAAGCTGGACACCAGAGAACTGAGGATAGTGAAGAAAAAAGCATAAAACAGCTTATGCTTCTTCTGCACTTTGTACAGCTCTGTGGTGCCTTGTCTGATAGATACTCGTATGGTGTTGAAAGCTAGCTTACATTGTGATTATTTAGTAGTCTTACAAAGGTATCATCCATCCTTGCCTTCAGATTGTGTGCACACACTTCATGTATGAGGCTTTTTTTTAAAAAAAGGAATTATTATTTCTGAAAGAAAGATCATACACACACGGGCAAACTAAACAATCCACATTGCATATGGTTTGGCCTTAAGACTCCCTTATTTCATGCACTCGTAAATCTAACATAAATTATTTCCTGTCACAACATCTAGAGAAGGGGGAAGAAAACACAGAGTGGAGCTATGCAGCTCTCCATGTGCAAACAATTACAACAAACATGAAATCTGATCAATTTCCAGGACATATTTTGGCTGGCTTTAGTGGCCAGACAGCTATGATTTCTGATCACCCCAGCTGTTTCCCTTCCCCTGGGTCCTCTGGCATGTGCAGCAATCTCAGGGAAGGACAGAGGTTAAGATTCTCAGAAGCAGCAAAATCCTCTCCCATTGCTTCTGGATGTCTACAGTGCAAAGGAATTGATTCCTTCCACTTCTTCCCTAGACTCCAAAGGATATGGGGAGGAGTGGGATTATTCTTTCAGTTCCCATTACGACAAAACAGTGCTAGATGTGGAATATCTGGAAATCCTGGAAGAATAAAAAACTATTCATAGCCCCTTCTCCTCAGTCATCTGCATATTGTACGGAAACCACGGTGAGTGGAGAGAATCTGTCTCACCTGCCAAGCACAAAACAAGAGGCTTCTCCCATTAACAATATCCCTGTGATGTGCTCAGCAAAAGAAAGGGCTTTCTCCCATTGTGCTGATACTTGGCTGCCCATTGCCTGGAAGTGATTTATGCAGTGCCGGATACATTCACAAGCTGATATACAGTTTATGGACTCAAATTACGATGGGCCTCTAAATACAAAAATAAAAATTTGTAATGCCATGGAGCCTCTTAAACACATTGGCTGAAATCCTTTTACTTAGTGTAGTAAATCATACTAGAATACATTCATTGAATCTGTGGGGATTTTGTGAAACAGCTCCTCCATATGTTCCGTTGATTCAAATGGACCTACTCTAGTTGCAATTTATTACCCTAAGGTAAGGTAAGACTCAGTTGGAGATATCACTTGCATGTTGGATCACTTGTGGCATGATCTAGTTCAGTCTATTTTCTGGGCATCAGACAAGGTACAGGAAATCGTTAACTGGCCCAGTCCTACTCCGTGTTCAATCTGGATCTTTTTGGTCCAACAGCAGAGCTACTCTTTTTGGAGACTGGGCTGGAGCAATTCCAATGCACACAGAAGGGTCACTTTAAGGGAGATCACTCCCAGTGAAGTGACCCATTCCAGTGTGATCCTTGATCACTGTCTGATTGCACTCTAAGTTGCAGCTAAGTTGAATCAATGGAATTTACAGAGGAATTGATTCATCACTTCCCCCCACCCCCACTGATTCAACAGGCCTACTCTAATATGAAATATGATACTAAGCAACCGGACTTCAGCCAATATGTCTTTGGACCTCAATAACTCCTAATCAGACATTAATTCATGGCCATAAATATGACATGACAGCTGAATATGTGGAGGTTTATGAATTTCAGAAGCCTGCATATTATAAATTTCGTGTTTATTTAACTCATTTTCTATCCCAGTCTTCTCACCAAAAGGCTGTCAGAGTGATTTACAAGCGACAGAAATGAGGCAGTGTCTGCCCAAAGACCTAAAATCTGGAAATCATGACACAGAAAGAAAGGATTTGGGGGGAGGAGAGGAAAAGCAAATTCAGGCACTAGATTCATTGTTATAACATTCAGTAGCTAATATGTTTAGCAGGTGATAAAGACAGATCCAAGTACCATGGAAATGCTGGTGCCTTCTCTCTCTCTCTCTCTCTCTCTCTCTCTCTCTTTTGTGTGGCCACAGCAGTAGCAGTTGGTAGCTGGAGGAAGGGTCCATGTCTCAGCTTAAACCTCCATCAGGTCCCTTCATCAAGTACATGTGATTTTTCATAAATTATTTATATCATCCAGTTTGTCAAATCCCATGCCACATTAAGAGTGATAGCAACGTGATCGCTAGCGAAACGAAGTCTTAGGATGCTGACTGAAGTCTCAGGGAATTGCTGTGCTTCTCCACGTCTCCAGGCAGAGAGACAAATCTCAGGGCGGGCTGCGCTGGGAGGAGAGGAAAAAAGTGGCTTTCATGTGTGAAGTGGAACTTTAAAACCTGGGGAATCCATCTCCACCTATCTCCAGAGGGTATCAGGGCCCACAGGCTCAACGTAAATATGTCTCCGTGTGAGTTACACTTGTACAATGTCAGCACCCCAGAAAGCCATGTGTAAGAAGAGGAGACTTGGCAAGGAGCCAGTGGATGCATGCACTTGGTAGAGAGTAGGGACCTGGAAACAAACCCCGTGTGGGCTAGCAGTAAACCTTTGATATATTTTAGCATGAACTATGTGCTGTTAGCAAAGTCTTGCAGGGTATAAATCCTAGCAGGAATAGTTTCAACTGCTGCAGCTGCTGGATACATTTTGCTACTATCTAGCAGCCAAAAAAATGTTGTTGTATTCGTCCTGATTCTGGGTTACTGTTTACCGTGATTATGTATCTGGGTTTTAGTCAGATTCTAGGCCTATTTACCCAGATTCATCTCATACTCATTTCCACAATTAGCTGACCAAGAGCAATTCCATCTCTCCTTCCCAACCCTTGCTTTTTTCAGCCACTTCTGTTACATCACAAAGATTTGTATCTTGGACTCAGGCTTTGGTTCTGAAATCTCAAAGAATATGATGCTGTGGGACTGGCAACCTCTGTATCAGCAGATTCTCTACGGCAAAGGACTTGAAATAGGACTCAAATTATGGCTTAGGGAATTAAATTACAGAGCACTTATTTGGAAAAGAACCTGCATGCAACTTGAAGAGTTAATGCGAGAGTCAGATATTCAAGATTAATTCCTCCCATTAAATTAGTTTGCATAGTTGGTTAGTGTGTGGCTAGCCAGTCCCCACATTAGATTTTTAACTTCATCACAGAAGATAAGTCATTATACAGTAACTAAGTGCCTCTCTAGAAGTCAGTTGATTGATGGTGCATCCAAATACGACCTGAACAAGGTAGACCACCCATTCTCAAGGAGCCAAAGGGAACATATATCAATGAAAAACAGGCTTCGGTGATCATGTTAATCTACATTTCATTACTGATTAAAGCAGATGTGCAAACACAACACATCCAGACCAGGATCTTCACTTGGCAGCTCATATCTGAAAATCCTCATCTATAGTATTGACCCATATCTTACCTGTTGTGATACTAGAACCTATCCAAATGTCACAAGAACTTGTGGAACTAAAGCTTACATCAATGTTTATGTTTGGAAGTTATTATAGTTCAAACTCCAATTTCATAATAAATCCAGCTTTTCATTAAGAACTTCTTACACACTTGTCAATCTTGCTTCAATGTGCTAGAAATGTTTGCAAATTACAAAGTCAGCCAGCAGATGGCTGTGCTGCTACAGAATTAGAAGTTGGGGGAAAAAAACCCAAGAAGAGATTAACGCTAAAATGTATGTTTAGCCTTACCCGAAGGATTAATCATTGGATGAAAGATGCAATGCTAAGAATGCAGAAGTCTGGATATTGAAAGTGCTGGTGTAAATTTTTCTTAAGTATACATTCAGTACATTCTAGAGTATACAGGAGCAGGGGGAGGCAGAAATATAAAATACCAGTTTGTGATGACAGCTAAAGGACAAGTGTTTGGAAAAGGCAGAAGATTCCAGGTTCAGTTCACAGTTTCTCTAATAAAAAAGATACGAGACATCAGGACTAGGAAAGATAATTGCCTGGCAGTATACCTCTAAAAACTAGATTCAAAATATGGTCACCAAAGAAGTGCCAAAGGTCTGTGGGAGAGCATCCAGTTTGCATTTAGTTGGCCTCTAGGTCAGCCCCCAACAGTTCCACTCAAAAGGATCTGTCACCAAATAGTGGTGAAAATCTCTGTGAGACACTAAAGAATAAGTGGGCTCCAGCTCCTGTTGTCTCTAGGTAGCATGGCTGATGATCAAGGGTGATGGCAGATGCAGTCCAACATCTGAAAGGCTACAGAGATCCAAGGCTTATCAGTGGTCCAATTACCCAGTACAAAGTAGACAGTACTGGGTAATTGGACCCATGTTCTGTCTTAGTACAGAAAACATATTAAGAGGAACTATTCTGGATCAGACCAAAGGTCTGTCTGGGCCATCATTCCCACAGTAGCCAACCAACTATAGGCAGGACACCAGGGCAATAGCACCCTCCTGCTTCTGCTCCCCAGCAATTGCTTTTGAGAAGCACACTTATTCCAATACTAGAGAAAATCTATAGACATCATGACTCGTCGCCAGCAACAGCTTTATTTAGCATGAAAGTGCAGCATCATATGTTTAAAGAGTTTGATGTGTCATGCTTCACTTTCAGTAGAATGATGAGGAAAGTCTGAGATGGCTATAAAAAGACATTACACTTGTGACTCTTCAAGGCTGCTGCTTTGAATTGCCAGAGATTTTGTTAACAAGCCAAAGCTATCAGTTGGTTTGTGATCTTTGTTGGTGGCTGATCTCATAGCATGTGTGACTGGACAGGTGTCTATGCAAGTTAAATGAGCCTGGCAACTGCCACTGTTCTTGAATGTTTCTGCTGCAATGGCATGGCCAGAATCTTCACGTAGAGAGGTGGGTTTGGGATCGAAGAGTGTATTGTCCTAGGCGACAGACGTGGAAAGATACTGTAATAAGAGAGGTACATTTTGTCATTGGAGTACACTGTAACTGTGTCTTCGAAAAGATCACTGTACATGCAGCAGAGACCTCAGGAGGCATGGAATTTTAGTGCCAAACTAGAGAACAAAAGTCTTCATGATTGTATTCTGCTTCACTTTAAAATATTCTCTAAAAATAAAAAGCTATAGAGTCCCTAATTTAGATCAGGACATAATATGAACTATAATGCTTCCCAACATGCTCACCATTTATTTCTCCACACTACACAATTAAAGTCACCATATCCTCTGAGCCTGCCACTTTCCCAATGAAAATCACCACATTACCACTTGCTGAGGGGGAAAAGCCCTTGTGAGATTATGGGCATTATAGTAGAGGATTTCTGGAAAACCAAAGATTGGAGGAACTCTTATCTTTGAGTGAGGCCTACAAGATTCTTTCACAACTAATGCAACAGTCCAGCTTTCATGTTCATGCACGCCTGCACACACACACAGATTGAGAGAGAGAGAGAGAGAGAGAGAAGGTGAAGGTGAAGGAGAAGAGAGTCCTAAAGAAATCCAGGATTGGAACTACTCCAGATTTTGGTCTGCAGAGCTGATGCTGCTACTAGAAAAAGTGAGGTGGCTCTCTAGATAGCAGATATTGGAAGGTTTCTGCTAGAATGTGAGAACAGCCTCACTTCATTTGAAAAAGAAAAGTATGTGTTCTGGGCAGCTTGCTCAGCATCCTTTGATGGAGCCTGCTGACCCCAGGTACATTGGAGGATTCTACCTCATCATTCACCATGAGTGTAAAGTAAGATTAGCTGTGATTCAGTAGGTAGCATGGGAGGACACCAAATATTCTAAGCTCACCTGATTTATATTCTGAACCAGGAAATTGCAGAGTGACAGCATCACTTGTAGAAATGCAAACAGACTGTTTGCCAACCATCTCTGCAGCAGAAACATGTCTTTGTATGATTCTTTTGTCCCTTGTTTTCCCCACATTGTACAGTGGTGCCTCGACTTACGAACTTAATTGGTTTTGGAACTCCGGTCGTAACTCGAAATGGTCGTAAGTTGAAGCACCATTTCCCATAGGAATGCATTGAAATGCAATTAATCTGTTCCGGCCGAAGAAAAAAAATCACACAAAAAAAATATCACTGCAAGACCCATCGGAAACGCGATTAATCCCTTCCGGCCAAAGGGGGGGGGGGGGGCGAAAGAAAAGCAAGCAAAGCATGCAAGAGCCATCGGAAATGCAAAGAAAGCAAAGCAAAAAGCAAGCAGAGCACATCGGAAATGCAAAGAAAGCAAAGCAAAAAGCAAGCGAAGCAAGCAGAGCACATCGGAAATGCAAAGAAAGCAAAGCAAAAAGCAAGGGAAGCATGCAAGACGCATCGGAAATGGGAAACCCCCCCCCCAAAAGCAACCAAACCCCACAAGACCCATCGGAAATGGGGAAAAAAAACACAAAAAAGCAAGCAAACCCCCCAAGACCCATCGGAAATGGGGGAAAAAAAACCCCAAAAAGCAAGCAAACCCCCCAAGACCCATCGGAAATGGGAAAAAAACCCAAAAAACAAACAAACCCCCAAGACCCATCGGAAATGGAAAAAAACCCAAAAAACCAAACAAACCCCCCAAGACTCATCACAGCACAGAAACATAATGCCCCCAGCCCAAAACCACGCTGCAAAACCCACCCAGAACAGTTTTTAAAAAGCAGGAAGCAGCACCTTACCTTACCAGGCAGTCCGAAGCCTCCTCCGATCGCCGCATCAGGTTTTCCACAAGAAAAGCTTTGTTTAAAAAATTCCAATCTTCTCAAATCTCTTTATTTTTTAACACAAAATAAGATGAAAAAATAAATAAACAAATTAAGAATTAATAAGAAAATAAATCAATCAATCAGTAAATAATAATAATAATAATAATAATAATAATAATAATAATAATAATAATAATATATTTCTCTAGTGAGCGACTATATGTGGTTTCTTCAGTCTTCTATATCTGCTGTATTCAGATTCAAATGTCTGCATTAACAGTTCTTTAACCTTTAATCTTCTAAACATGAATTGTCCTGAACATGAATGGAACATTGAAGAACATGAACTGTTCTTCTGAACATGGCTTCTCTTGCCTACTCCTTGCTGCTAGAGACCTGGCAGCGCTTCCTCTTGCATAGCCGAGCCACATTTGGCTTGAGAGAGGAAGCAGTTGAGACCCTCAGTATGGCTTGAAGATGATCATCAGTCAGTCTGGACCTGTACTTGGACTTATTGAAGTTCAAGGTGGAGAAGAGCTTTTCGCACAAGTATGTGCTCCCAAAAAGGCACATGGTCCACTTGAACATTCAGGAAAGCTCAGGGAAGCTGTGGGTCAATTCTCTCGAAAATTGCCCAAGCTTGTCTGCTTTTCCACTCACCTCCCTGAACTTCGCTTTGAGTTCAGAGTTGCACTGCAGGTCAATGAGCTCCATTTGAAGCACAGGAGGGGCATCTTGCACATCAAAGGAGAAGGGGTCCGCAAAAATTTGAAATGTGGCTCTGTGCGTCCAGAAGGGGGGCCCTCTCCCTGCCCGGCAGTCTTCTCCCTCAGGGGTTTGGCACCACCGAGGCTTCTGCTTTTAGGTCTCTCTCTCTCCCCCCCCCCGCTCTTCGCGGGTCACCTGGTGAGGCTGCTGCTGCTGTCACCTCGTCCTCTCTGCGCTTCTCCTTCCCCCCGCCTGGCGCTCCTCCGCTCCCTGTGCACACACACCCCTAGCAGCTGCACGCACCTCTTCTGCAAGGCTGGCCCCATCAGCAGAGTAATCTCTCCCCCCTACCCAAGGGCTAATGGGGCTTCCTGGGGCTTCTTGACTCCCACTCTGGCAAGATGCCATGGTCTTGCCCAGTGTGGCTCAGGGAGACGGGGGGAGGGGAGCGCGCGCGAGAAGGCTGTTCTCTCGGCAGCACCCCCTCCCGCGGCACGTCTGGGCAGGGAGCGGAGGAGCGCCAGGCGGGGGGGACGGAGAAGTGCAGAGAGGACGAGGCGACAGCAGCAGCAGCCTCGCCAGGTGACCCGCGAAGAGCGGGGGGGGGGGAGAGAGAGAGAGAGAGAGAGAGACCTAAAAGCAGAAGCCCCTGAGGGAGAAGACTGCTGGGCAGAGAGAGGGCTCCCCTTCTGGACGCGTGGGCGCTTCGGGGGGGCAGGCGGGACCCAGCCCCTACGAGGCGGGGAGGAAGCCCCACGCTTGCCAAGTAGGTGCCGCCGCTGCTCCCGCTCCTTAAACTTTCATATTAAGGCGGGGGCCACAAACTATCGTCCCGTGGGCCGCAATTGGCCCCCGGGCCGCATGTTTGAGACCCCTGGTTTAACATTACATGTTGGAATCCACATTACACTTAGGACAGACATCTGTAGATGGCTTTCTTTCAAGAGATCAAATGTACCTTACACCATCATGATATTCACAAAAATGTATGGATTCTGAGTGACAAGGGCTGAGCCAGTTTATAGATTCTGTGATTTTAATTCTATTTATGTTATGAAGAGAGGAGTTGAGGCAATGACTTACGTTCAGAAGTGAAATATGGAATGAGGACAATGTGTGATTTAGGAAGCAAGAAAGCCATTGAAGCCAGCTAGGAAAGAAAACAAGTGAATTAGACATGAAAGAAAATCAAAAGGGTAAGTGATGTAAGCAGCTAACAGCAAGTAACACAAGTAAGTAAAGCAATTAAGCATTAAGTGAGTAAAGTTAAGAATGGTTGTATAGTAAAGTGAATGACTAGGCCAGTTGTCAAAACATGTCTGAGCACTTTTCCCCACAATGCTCCATCTAAACCATTAACAAGAGTCTTACTCCCAACCGCAGGATCTTCCAAGAACAAACCACTGTGGTATGAGCTGCTAGTTACTGATTCCTGGAGTACTGTCAGGATTAGTACTGTCAGGGTTAACAGGGGTAAGGAAATGGGTGCCACTCTCTGGAATGAATTTCAGCAGGACACGATGATCTAATCTATTTTCTCAGAGCATAACAGTTTGTTCTTTCAAAAGTACCGTTAAGTACTTTTATGAGACTCAGCAAATGCAAATCATCCCAAGCAATGTTGGTTTATTAATGTCCAGAAAGAGTAAAAGTCCATCAAAGGCTCGGAACTCAGCCCAGCATAACACACCCTTCAGTCAAGGTGGTGGGATTGTTGAACTCCCCTTTCCATAACCGATTTTTTGGAAGCTACAGCAGCAGACCATTCAGTGCTAGATCTGGCTCCACTGGATTTGCCCATTTTGCCAGTGGCAGTTGTAGACTGTTGATTCTTAAGCCTGATCTTGTCCTCTGAGACATGGAAACGTGATCCGTCTGACTTGCCTTTGTTTATAATCAGTTTCATATCAAGTGCTTTGAAACATTTTGTTCTTCATTAAGAGCCCTGGTCTCTGAACCATTATGTGGCAGGCCAGATCAAGACATTTTTCTGCCTCAGGCAACAGACAAGATGGCACCCCCTTCCCATTCTGTGTACAGAAGCCAGCTGGACTGGCAGTGGAATCTGGTTTCAATATTGGCAGTGAGATGATGTCTACACCCCAGAAAGAGCAGGCACGTTTAGGAGGTCAAAAGCTGGCTATGTAGCATATAGAACTCTATCACTTTCACACCAAACAATAGCAACCTCATCCAGCTGAGGTGGTTGCTTCGCTCTCCCTCATGACAGAACCAGCACTGATTATATTTGGCAAGCTCAACGCTTTCATCTGCAACTACTTTTATTAAAGTGCCCCTTCAAATGAAGAGTCAAGGGCCTGGTATCACCAAGCTTCCTGCAAGGGGAGTGAGAGCCGGTCATATGGCTGCACAACTATACTCTCCCACTTCTAGTTGGTAACTGTGGGTCATATTTGGCCTTGGGAAGTCTGTTGCTGACTTTCATTCTGAGGGCTTGCATGAAGAAACCATTTGCCAGTTACTAATAGAGATGCAGAATAATTTTGATTCTGTTTGCTTTTCATTAAAGTTTTCCAAATTCCACAAATTTCTTCAAATTCAGAATGGAAAGAACCTGAGAGTAAAAACACTCAAATTTGGGAGATACTGAAATTGAGAGATTCATCCACCCACATCAGAGCTTTGAAAGCTCAATTCATTGAAATCTGAAATCAAATCCCTGTGTAATAAACCATTTTGCTGCTTCATTAGGTAGCAATGTCTTTTTTTCCTAAAGGGTTCTTCATCTACATAGCAGGCAGGCACAATAAGGTTCTCTCCTTGCTTAGTATAGCTTTATTTATTGAATTTTTCCAGGCATTCATTTCAGTTCATTTTAGAAGAATTTGTGAAAATTCACAAATCATATATATAGGATAGAAAGAACTTGAGGTTTAAAAATTTGACAGCAGGAGAAAGCAAGACAGACAGATATCCTCACCCGTAGTTATTTATTAGTATCTTTTCCAGCACTGTAAGCAGGGAACTGCAGTTTTCATACAGAAGAGGCAGGCAAATGGTGGTGGTGGAGGTAGCAACATGGAGGGAGTGGAAGAATGAGGGAAGGTGAGGTGAGGCAGGCTCTACTTTTTTCCCCTATTGGCCCTGACTCCAAGCACGAGGGTGGTCTGGGCAAGGGGAGGAGGAATATATATGACTGCTCTGTGTTTTCCCAGCACTTTCATTTCGTCATTGGCTGGGATGGTTAGCCTGGGGGATCAGCTCAGGCTTCAACAGCAAATTGTTCTCTGTGGTTCACAAGCCTCAGACCATCCCATCCACTCCTCCCTTTTATCTGGGGGGGGGGGGGAAAGCTATTTAATAGGGACTTGAGACTCAGACTCGAAGCTTGAAAATTGGAAAGACTCGGACTTGGACTCAAGGACTTGCCAACACCCTTGTGGGCTAGGGTCCCAAAGCTGCTTGCATTTCAGTGAGAAAGAGTATAGGAAGCCGTAAAAAAGTTCTCAGAACTACTTTTTCAAAAGAGAAACACTTTGCTTTTTAAAAGCCACCCAACTGCTAGTAAAGCCATTTTGAAAGAGTATACACAAACAAAATGTGAGACTTTGACAGCTGGTCCATCTTATTCAATATTGTCAACACTGACCAGCAATAGCATTCCAGGGTTTGACATAAGGTTCTTTCCCCCACCTCATTACTGGGGACTGAACTTGAGCCTTTCTGCCTGCAAAGTACGTCTACTACCATGGAGTTATTACCTTTCCCACTTTAATATGTTTTCCATTTAGTCTTAATTCAGAGAGGTATGAGGCATTTTGCTATTTTTGAGGAACCAGGTAAAGAAGGGAGCATGACAATTGCTTTAAATATTTTACAGATCCTAGGAGTTGGATGAGCTGTTGTTTAAAATTGCATCTGTGGTATGGTAAGCTCAACATGACTTTTTATGGACAGGGATTTGCTTTTGCTTACACTAAAACAGCTGTCACATTCCACCTTGGATGTAATTGCATATCAGCAATTCTTGCATTTAAGTTGTTATGGACTAACCCTTGGTCCTGCAAGGTTTTGCAGTTTGCTTTATTGGAAATAAATAACACAGAATTGAAGAAACGAAGGGGAGGAGGAAGTGCATGCAGAGAAGTTGTTGTTGTTGCTCTTGTTATTTTAAAATTGTATACAATAGGTGTTTTTGACATTGGATTTCAATTTGATGCAACTGGAATGCAATGGAAAAAAAGGAAAATACTTGCGAAAACTGACTCTTGTCATTTTCTAGTTGGCTAGTAGTCAGCAAAGAGAAACCTAGTATGAATAGTTGCTTTCTTTTTCTTTTCACTTCTATTTTTATCGAATGGTATTCTAATAAATCAAAACTCACACTCACAGGCTTCTAAGCAATATTTCATTTCTCGGGGAAATTGTATAACTGCGTTATTTTATTTATTCAGTCTGACTTTTCTGAATTTACACTAATCTAGATTGGATCTACCATGAATTGGTAAAGCAGGTTTAAAGCTTCTTCCCAAATTGCTGTGGTGCCCCCTCCCCATGCAGGGGCAAACAAGAAAGGGGGGGAAAAACACTTCAATTTGCAGAAAGGGATGTTCCTTTCATATATATTTTGCTCCTGTGAGGAAGGGGAATGGATTTAATTGGGGGGGGGGGAGAGAACAAAACCACAGAATTGTGGGTGAGAGATAATTAAGTGCTCTTCATCTTTGCATAGTGGGTTTGATCTATGTGTGCTTATTTCAGCACAAAAGGGGAAAAGTAAAATTCTAAAGTAAATTTGCAAGCTATGCATTTAATGTAGTGCTTAGTTTAATCTTTAAGTTTTGTGTAAATAAGAAAATGTTCAACAAGAAAATAAGGAACATTATGAAGATCTGCTCATTTTATTTTATACAAAGTAAATACTTTTTGAACACTTATGAAGAGGAAATTGGATACTAAGATGATATATGTATTCTGCATAATGGCTATATCAGACACCAGTTATCTCAGTTCATAGGACTGTAGCTGCCATGACAATAAAAACACTATGTCTCTCTGGGCACCAATTTCTGAAATCCCCCCTAGAGCTATCAGTTTTCCACTTCCCATAATGTCCATAGTTTATAATCTATTTGCAAGACATCGCTCTGTTTTTACACTTTGCTTCAGATCTTTAAGTGACAGTTTATATCTGTTTTCTAGAGCAGCCATTCTCAGCAGGGGCTATATGGCCCCCTTGGGGGCCCTGGCACATTTGAAGGGGGCCACAGACTGGAAACAATTCTTCACACACCACCTTCTAAGATTTGTTGTGATACTTATATAATCCTGATTCAGCCTATATTTCTTTCAAATTGTGTTTATGGCCAAAAAAAAAAAAAAGGTTGAGAATGGCTGCTTTAGAGTATCAACATCTGCATTTAGTTCATACATTGAAACCAATCCTGATCCAGGAAGTTATTTAAAATACAAAGGGGTGAACAGGTGAGTGAACAAATTTGTCCTAGTTTATATTTTATTTCTTTTTAAAAAGTATAATAATTCACAATTTTCACTTGCACACAATGGTCTCATTCAGTCATTGACATTCTTTGGACTGCAAACTGTGATTAGCTTATTAACTTATAAAACAGGCACTGCAATCCACACTCAGCGATACGTTGGCCGTGGTGGATTTGAATGGGCAGAAGTGTCTTCTGATGGCACAACTGGATATGCTGGGACAACTGCTGTATTGGCTGAGATTAGCCAGCAGAAGAACCAAAAACGTGATAGAGAAGGGGAAGAGCAGGGGAGGAGCTGAGCTGTACCAGTTCCAAACCTCTGTCAGCCCAGACTAACACTAGTCACTATGCCAACACAAAGCTAGGCCAGGTTCAGGGCAGTCCTAAATAATTTCCAGCATCCCCAGGTTTGCAGGACTTTGGATTCTGTACAGCCTCAGCTGGCTTAGTGTCAATTTATTTATTCTTTCATTTATTTGAAATAGTTTTACCCCGCCTTTCTCCTTGAAAAGGACCCAAGGCGGCTTATAAGAACAAAAGACCATATTTAAAGTTGAAAACAATGAATATACAACAGTGGTTATCATAATTAAAAGACAATATTTAAAACTATGCATGATGAGTAAAGAAGAGGCATCTTACATCATTAACAGGCAATATTAAGGCAATGATCAATAAACATACAAATACAACTTAGCTGATCATCAACCACCTTGGTTAGTTAGGATTGTACCCTTAAGACAAGATTTGTCCTGTATGCTATGTACTTGCACTTCATCTTGCCCATGCAGCTTCAGCGCATGTAACATGATTTATTAAACTACAAGTTTCATCTTACATCTGAACCAGGAACCTATGGTTTAATATTTGTTTCTTAACAAAGGACTGATTAGATCAAGATAGTTATGTCTGAACCAGGCAATGTAGTGAGTTGGTTTACCCAGCTTCAAACATTTTTTACCCTGTTTCTTACATATTGGAATTATATGGGTGGTAATTAAAAACAAGTAGGACTTGTAACAAAATGATGCTTCTGTTTAAGTTTCCAACAGCTGGCCATGCTTATTTTGAGGACACTCCCCTCTTTCCTCAGGTGTTTATCCCAATATTTAGCTTTGTCCCCACTAGGCATAGCCAGTTGTCAATGAAATGCTTTTGATGTGTTCTTTTGGATTTTCTTTGCATTCATATTTTTGCAAACCTTATGGTCCCCAAGCACTGTCAAAGCCTCATGGCTATGGTTGATGGTGCTGGCCACATAGACAGATAGGAATCTTTACTGTTATTCAGGGATTGGCATTAATAGAGAACAATAAAATACATTTTAACACACCAGACTCAACAGTTCACCTGTGGGAGTTTTCTCCCCCCTTATAGATTCTAATTTTTCTGGAGCTAGATAGCTTGGTGAGTTGGATAACCGGCTGCAGAGGCAGAGGTGAGGAGTTCAGTTCTCCACTGTGCCTCCCAAGAGAAAAGCTAGCATTTCTTGGGCAACCTGCACAGTCCTTGAGAGCCATCAGAGAAGTGGCAGGGTGAACTACCTTTGAGTACACTCTACCTAGGATATCCTGGAAAGGATCACGAGGTCAGAATCAACCTGAAAGCACAAAATCATTATTTTTTCTGGAGGGAAGACTAAAATCTACTACACACATAGAAACACAAGAGCTGTCATTTCAAGAAAAGACAAAATTGAAGAATATTGGGGAAAGAATCCCTTCCTCTCTCTTATTTCTCAAAAACTCTCTTCTATAATTTCTGTCTTCTTCTAGCTGTTTTCTCAGTAGGGTTGGATGTAATTATGGACATAGTGATCTTGGGTCTAGCAGCTCTAAACGTGGTGATGTTTTGTATCAACCAGTCTTCAACATTCTTTGGTCAATGAATTCTTCTTCCTTCATGTCTTTACCCATTTATTTTGCCTCAAGTGATCAGCTATATTAATCTGTATTTTTCATTTTTATTACATGATTGAAGTATTGTAATGGTTTGCATTTTACAAGTTTATGATCCCTTGAGTTTTGTGAATTCATCTTAATACTTCTTCATTGGTTACCCTCTTGATCCAATAAATGTTTAGCATCCTGCAATAAATCCACATTACAAATACTTCTTTTTTTATAGATGATTCTGTAAAAGTTCCACACCACACACTAGATGATTCCACACCACATACTAGAACTAAGAATACATAACATCATACAACACATATTTGCAAAGCCAGGTCCAATTTTTATTTATTTATTTATTTATTTATTTATTTATTTGCATAAGGAAGCTGCTTTGGGCCTTCTCTATTCTCATTTTTACTGGAAGGCTATGCTCCCACTGTTCACTAAATCAAATTCCAAGGTACATGCATTTGTCAACAAAATTCATACTTTCATTTTGGATTTTTAACTGCATTTCTTCAGCTGTGACCTTTTACTGCATTAACTTGGTTTTCTTAAAATTATTTTTTAGATTGCATTTGCTTCTTACTTTATTGAGTAATTTCTGCAGACCATACAGTATAAACTATAAGCCTGCAATACCATACTGCTTGCATATTGGATGTTGTTGATAAGTTCTCCAGTGACAGTTATGCTGCCATTAAAATCATGAAATGCATATCTGAAGATGTTCTAAGAATACACACTGAAATACAGCAGTGAGAGCATATACATCCTTATTCTTCATACCTCTGTGTCCTCTGCTATTTGATCTTCAGCTTTCACTGCAGCTTTTTGAAACCAGCTCAAGATGCTAATTATATGAGTATCTCTTGGATTGAGACCTTTCTTTACTAGTGAGTACCTCAGCCTGCCATGTTGGACTTTCACAGGCTTTCTTGTAATCAATTAATCAATTAAGCAATCACATATAGTCACTTTTATGTCATGGCATCTCCTCTCAATACATGTATGCAAAACAGTGCTTTCTAAGTTCCAAATTCTCCTCCAAATCCAATTTACATGTTTCCTGATTATTATTCACATTTCTTGTGAATATTAAGGATTTTTTCACATTTTCACATTATTAAGGATTTATTCACATTTCTTGTTATTTTTAAGGATTTTCCTCAGCACGGCTAAAGAGAACATAATGGGACAACATCCTTGTTTTCTCTTCCATCATAAAAATGAAACCATTGATCTCAGGAGATACAATATTTATCTTCCAAACAAGCAGAGGACAGAGACTGGGCTCTAGATGCCATTGAGGCAGAGCATATGTAGATATCCACAACCTAGCAAGGATCACCCTTAAACAAACTGAACCAGAATTTGCTTCTATTTGGAGAGGAGGTCCATTAGCTACATCATCCACAAATTGTCTTTGCTTCAGTTTGGTCCTTCTTCAATCCCACGTGGGACAGCCCAAAACAAAAAAGACAAGATTGAACAATACTCAAACTAGGCTGAATTAACACCTTTTTCTAGAAAAGAAGGATGTGCCATTCTTCTTTTTTCCTTTTTATACTACAAATCCCAGAATTCTCCATTCTGGGAGTCCCACTAGAGAGACAGACACCTAAACACCTAAATGTGGTTCATCTGGGAGAAAGGCCTAAGCTGAAAGGCTTTGTGAACTATCAGAGATCTAGCTCTGCCTAGCCTCCTGTTCAAAAAAAACACACAAATGCCCAGCAAACACTGGGACAGTTTCCTGTTCTCAACAAATTGATTCATCAATTCATTTTTTACTTTGAAACTATATAAAACAGCCCCAAGGACCTAGAGATACCAAATTGACAGATAAGCTTTCCCTGACCCTTCTCTACAACTCCTCCACGTTTGGTGAAGATTGGGTTTTAGACATTGAAGTTACACACCCACAAAGTGGGTCTCCTCAAGGAAAGTGCCTTGTGGCTGCTGGTCTGGGGAAACCCAATCTTTACCAACTTGGAGGGATTGTACAGGAGAGTCACGGGAAGCTTCTCTGTAATTTTGGTGTCTCTAGGTGCCTGGGGGGAACTTTCCTGGGGGAGCACTCTTTGTGGGTGTATAACCTGGACACCTGATACCCAATCTTCACTAAACTTGGAGGGATTGTAGAGGAGAGTCAGAGGAAGGTTTCTCTAGTTGTGGTGTCTCCAGTTGCTGGGGGGGGGGGGGAATATAGCCAAACAAATTGTCAAATCAAAGATCGCTAAAAATTCATTGGGGGCATTGATTCGTACGTATATGAATCAATGAATTAGTGATTTTGTATGAATTTGGTGCTTCATTTTAAAATTCGTGTCCATCTTTAGATTGTATATACTCCCATGCAGTCACTCTCAATGGCATTTAGCTTAGCTGCAGTGCAGTGAAGGCCTTGCATTTGTGAAGTATATTTCATGGTCCTTGAGTTCTTGAATGTTCTTCCCCCCACAACTTTTTAACTTAGTTATCCTATCATTACACTATCAAGACTACATATGTGTGTGTTGGGGAGGATTAACGCTTGTGTTCTTCTGCATGTTTGGAATTGTTAGGTCAGAAGATAGGCTGTCTGCCCCTGGTTCTTTCCCCCCTCAATATGGTAGTGCTACTATAGTAGTGCCAAAATGTAACAGCCTCCTGTCTATCTCTGCCTCTAAAATATTAAGGCCACTCTTCCCAGGTTACTGAAGTGAATGAAATTAGAGATGTGCACATTTGTGTTTTTGAACTACAGCTCCTACTACTTTGATTTAAAAATAAAAATAAAAATTGGCCACTAGAGGATACAAAGGGCTACTTCCATACTCTTCCCCACCCCCATTTTTGTAACAACATAGACGGCGTTGGTTTCAGAGTGGCCCTCTGAGGTCCCTGGATGGGTATGTGTGACCTCAGACCTCTGATGGTTGTTCTCTCCTTTTCTTAAGCTATTTCAGCGTGAGAAAAGCAGCATAAAAGTGCAGTAAAGTAAAATAAAATACTTCCTTCACTATCTGATAGTGATCCTATGATTTTAGTATGTCTATTAGTGGCAGGAAACAGAAGGGCAATTCTACCATCTGCATTGATATAAGATGTTCTAGTAACCCCTGCTAGAAATGTTGTTGGACTGTGGCTTTTATGATTCCTCAGTACTGGCTATGTTGGCTGAAGCTGATAGTAATACCAGTCCAAAAACTTCTAAAGGGCCATGTGTTCCCTGTCTCTATATTAGACACAGGAAATAAACACTAGTGGAGATCTATTGCTACTTTACAGCCTGTGGTAGAATCTGTCCTTTGCATCCATAAGGTGGCAAGCTTATCACCCAGCATCTGGCACAGGAAGGATCTAAAAAAGGTCTCTGTGACGAGTCTGTGAAGAGTCACTGACAGTCAGATTTGGCAATACTGGACTATGAGCTGTAACTTCATCTGGGCAGAAGAAGACTTTTGTGCACTTCCCAAAATACTGTCCTAAATAAACTTTTGATCAGATTCAGCAAGAGAGGGAGGTTTCTAAAACACCGATTATTGAAGAACAACACTGCACTTACTCTTCCTTGGCTGAAGTGGAAGCCAGACACCTTCTGTTGGACTGTATCAAGCTATTATTTTAGAAGGGCACTGAGGCATTGTGCTCTTCACTGTTTGCTTAAAAGGAATTCTAAAGGGATTTGCGTTCTCTTGTTTCATGAGCCCCCACATTTTGAACTGACTGAAGTGGAAGCAGACCAGCTGGCCACGTCCATCACAGCAGCCAAGTCTGAAAATTCCTGATTATACTTAGAACCCACAGAGTCAGTGGCTGAGAGGAACTTTGCAAGAAAACATGCTTTAAAGTTAAGCAGCCAGGAAGAAATATGCCTGCCTGTGAATAAAGAAGATGGCTCCCTTTCTCCCCATCCTTGGATTAATCATGAAAGACTTGCTCAACATTCCACTTGTACATATCTTCACTCTGGCAGCCTTCAGCTTAGCTGAGAGACTCCCTAAAGGTTGGTGTGAATAACATCTTCTCTTTGCCACTGGTTATATGTTTACTCTATAGCCTCAGGCAACCCAGGCAACTGGTAAAATATATAAGCCACAGAGATATGTATGAATGAACTCCTTGCTCTTGTAAACGCATCTGCAATTACCTTTGAAAGAACCAATCCTGCTTTTGTATTTAGAAATCATTGTACTTAAGTTGTGCTCTGATGGGTAAGTTGTGCTCTGCACTGTTTGTGTGGGAAGTCTGTTTACCCTAAGTATCATGCCAAGCACAAGTGATACGACTGAAACTGTTTTACTCTACTTTTAGTAGAACACCTTTAGCCGGCACTTCTAAAAATGTTAGGATAACTTTTGCATCCTGTGAATGCTTACTGGGAAATAAATTCAGCGGGATTTTTAAGTAAACATACATATGATTAGGCTTCATGAAAGGAATACTTGGTTATTTCAGACAGATACTGAGATGTCTGTGGAATTTGATCTTTTCCAGTTCCAGTACTAATTTCCAATACGAACGGGCATGATCCCTAACTCCTGGACTCAGGTGCAGATTGGAATTTACATCACAATATTATGCATGTTTCCTCAAAAGCAATTCTGCCTATATTCAGTGTGGCTTACTCCCAGGTAAAGGTGTATCAGAGTATAACCTTACTGTGAAATCCACTGTATCTCTAACGGGTCCCACAGAGTTCAGTGGGATTTACTTCCAGATAACTTTGCACCTTTCGTGATCTATCAGCCCTTATATTTCATTGACTGCTTTGATGCAGTTTTTGGTTCTTAAAAAGTGTATCCATATATATTTTTCAAGTTCTATTTCAAGAGAAAAGTGCATTTAGAAATGCTTATTCTGATAGAAAAATATGTAGTAAATATGTATTTTAACTTGGAATGTTCAGACTTATGAGTGTTCAGACATATGATAGCAACAGGAACTGGGAATAGAATGTTTCACCTATTCCAGATAGATAGATAGATAGATAGATAGATAGATAGATAGATAGATAGATAGATAGATAGATAGATAGATAGATAGATAGATAGATAGATAGATAGATAGATAGATAGATAGATAGATAGATAGATAGTTTCAGGTGTCCTTTTATATTTTATATACATAGATAGAAATCTTGATCATAGTATGGATAATTAAAGGTAGAGTCCAATTCATTTACCGGGATTTTACCTGCCTTATATATGATCTACTTTTTGCATGTATTAAAAGATTTATAACTATATCTTATACAAAATGTTATATATACAACTTTACATTGCATTCAATATTAGCATACCCAAATATAATGTTTTTAGGAATGATCCAACCTGTTGAGCAATTTAAATTCTACTTTTCATCAAATGAGTTAACAATTAGGAGTCAAGCAATACATTTGGGGAATTTTGCCACTTTTACCTCCTGACACTATTTTTTAAAAATAAAATCACTCCAGAAAGCAGAAAAAGAGAGTGGTGGAAAAAACAAAACAAAAGACTGCTTAAATGCTTGCAGATTGTTTTCCTATACATGTGAGATTAATATGGGGACTCTATAGTATTTCCCACATAGCTTGGAAAGCAGCTTCAGGGCTGTAGTTCTGAGTAGACATAGAGCAGAAATGGAAACCTTTGGCAGCTCCTTTTAGGAAAAAGGTGGGTTATAAATACCTCAAATAAATAGAAAATGTTTAAAAAGCCCCTTGAACCATACAGTTAAAGAGACATGCAACTATTTATCACATGCAGTTTTCCAGGTCCACTACCCTGTGGTTATACTAGCAGCATTTTACCACCCAAGGAAGAATCTTCAACCAGAACTTTTCATTTGGACTTACAAAAGTACTCCATTGGTGTGTTTGACTGAAGTCAATTAAAGTAATGGTATTATGACTCTATAAGGAATATAACCATGTTGTGCTATCAACTGCTTGATAAATGACATGATACATGAGCTCAAAACATTAGCCATCAATTAGTCTCCAGGATTGAAAAAGTTGATACCACAACAAAATGAATGGTATTCATTTTTTCCCCTGCCTCTTTGTACAGATGAGTTGCTATCCCTCAAATCACCAAACTGTAAAAGCAACATCATGTCAGATGTATGTGGATCATCATATGTTATACAACCTGTTTCAGCATACACAAGTGACAAGAAGAGACTAGGAGTGCTATATACTGCTTTTAGAGAGTTTTAGCTGCACAATAATTACATGATATGATATTTTCACATGACAGAAAACCTAATGATGGGCAACACACACATAACCTCTGATTCAGAAAACTAAATTTTCCCCTAAAGTAAACAGATTAGAAAATGTTTCTGTTGATTCTAAAGGCAATTGTGCAAACATTTTGGCTCCCATCACACATCTCATGATATCAGAAACCCAACATGGTCAGAGTCCCCATGGCAAACTGTCTGTTAGGGTCATTAAGTCAACATTCTTCCCTGGCTAGTTCTGCTGTGGAATTGGCATCTGATGCTAATGCTTTGATGGTACTTGGAGCAGAGAAGGAAGTCTTTCTCCTTTCCTCACCTCTCTTTTTTTTAAGTGTGTCAGGAAGGGGAGAAATAGGTCACATACATGAGTGCATGTAAGAAGAGAGAGCAGCACGAAGCATCATTCAAGAGGTGGAATGGCTCAGTTGAAAAAAACACACAGATGCACTTTATGAAAGGGCAGCATTTATATTCTGAACTGGATCATCAATCACTCTGATGTTTGCTAGCATCACTAAAAAAAACCCCCTCAGAACCTATAATCAAAATCTGCAGGTTACACCTTTGCACTTACATATTCATATTAACACCTTCTCTTTTTTAGCTGTATGATCATTGATCACCATGAGAAGTTTTTGGCCAGAGTAGGAATTACTTTATGCCAAAGTATTTGAGGTGGGGTGGGGGTAACAATTCAGCCGCAAGCTGCCAATGGTGCTAACAAAATCTTAATATTATTCCTAAAATGATGACAACTTGCAAAAGAAAAATCACAGGTGAGATCTCTAGGTACAGCCTGAGAGCCAGCAGCTTAAACCCATAGAGATAATAGAAAGCTTGCAACGTATTGCAGCTATGAAGCTGTAGAATTTAGTGGGCTTGCCAGGGACAAGCTAAAATTGAATTAGAGTCTAGATCCAGTCACTAGGCCTCTGGCTGGTCATCCCTGATTTAGATCATATCTATCATTCAGTCTCCCTGACAGACAGGGTCCTTTGTTCTTGGCGTAAGTACACCTCAGTCAGTCTTTGTCATGCTCTCCATTTTGTAATTTATCTATGGGTGGGTTTATATTTTGACATTCTGTGAAGGTCAGGAGGATTATTTTCACCACTTGCGGCGTTCCTAGTGGTGTGCTGCAAAGAAAGTGCCAACACAGCTGTCAACAATAGCTATTATACTGGACGGATGCCCTTGGATGTCATACACTGAAACAGTTGCTCAGAGTATAGTTCTGTATGCCAAGAGCACCATGTAGAGGGAAAACAGTTCATAGGAGGTGCCCTCTTGATCTCCCATCAATCAATAATTTTATGACATGATATTAAAGTATTTAAAGTTCTTGAAGTCCATGCTGAGCCGTCACGCTACATAGAGAGATGTTTATTTGTTGTTCATATCACAATGTGTGCTATGCTTCCAAAGAACAATAAATTAGGAGTGTGCTTGTACTGTGATGCTGTTGCAGAATAAATCTCTTTCTGATGGTTTGCTAACAGTGAAATTTGGCAAAAATTCAGAAGAACCTGCTTAGGTAAAAAATCTTGTAGGAAACTTCATGGAAGCTAAAAGACATCTAAGAGTAGTGCCATACTCTCAGGGGATGAGAGGACTTACAACATCTGGAGAGAACTACATTGGTAAAAGCAGCTATGAAATACTGCAACACCTTCCCTAAAGAATATTGTCTTACAGGAGGCCTACATGGCACTCATTTTGCAAATCATTGGATGAGTCTCCAGTCATATTTCTTATTCTTAGTGTTGATTATTTTCAAATTGGCTATAACTAAGCATATAAATGGCTAAGATTTATCTTGCAGAAGTGCTGTTTATGGCTTTAAAACCATAAAACTCATTTAACTGAGTTCAAGACTGTTAGTTGGCTAAGGAGCAGCTAAGTTAGTTTGTGGATTCAGCCCATCGAAGATCAGAATGGTTTGGAAAGAAATCACTCTCATGATTCTTATTTGATAAATATATTGGTAAAAACAACAGGAATGGTAGTTGTAGCTAATTAAGGTAGAGATGCGGGAAGCCATGACTGCCTCCTTGTCTTCCAAGGAAAAGGCACGAATGTCCCCTCTCAGAGGAAATCAAGAAGAAAAAGTGAGAAGGAAGGGACACCAACAGCCCCAAGAATATTGGTCTAGGTTGATCAGACTGATCAGGGTAGATCAAAGCATGTAAAAACAGTCTAGGAAGCTTGATGAATTATTTTCACTTTATCTACTCCTCCCCATGCAAAGTCATGATCATTCATCAGTGTAAGCTGAGTTGGACCCAGTCAAATGCAACAAAGATCCTATCATGAAGATAACAATTTTCTCTCTCTCAATTCAGCCTCATTGCCTCTTTTCTTCTGTCTGCAGCTCCCGTTATTAGCACTCCTCTAGAAACTGTGGATGCACTTGTTGAAGAGGAAGCTACTTTTGAGTGTGTGGTAGAGGCGTTTCCTCAGGCAGAGGTTACCTGGACACGTAATAACATTCCTATTAGGTAAGAATAATGTGCACAAGGAGGGCCTGGTGTGCTCTGGTCCATGGGGTCACGAAGGAGGGCCTGGCATGCTCTGGTCCATGGGGTCACGAAGGAGGGCCTGGCGTGCTCTGGTCCATGGGGTCATGAAGGAGGGCCTGGCATGCTCTGGTCCATGGGGTCACAAAGAGTCGGACACGACTTAACGACTAAACAACAACTAAAATGTGCACAAAAGAGGTGTGGGTATGGCTTTCTTCAGAAATTAATCTGTAGTGTGTCACACTAGAATATAGGGACTAGGCCTGCTTTTCAGTAGACCAACAAAATATTTGGTCACTTGTAATTATAGGGCCTGATCGCATGAGGCAGATGTTCCCCATGTCTAATGATACTTTCCATACCTCTTTTGTGCCAAATTGCAGTCACGTGATATATATGTCGCTTGCCAGAGAGTAGGTGAAGTGAAACCAATACCAGCTGCAATTTATTTATTTTTTTAAAAAGCAGGGCAGCCGTGTGGTAGTAATGGCAGCTACCTTCCCTGGCCACTTGGCTTTGGAAACGAATCAACAGGGTAGCGCACACATGTCATGCCACTAAGAAATACATCAATATGCCATTGAAACAAAATAACAGAGGCCTCCCAGTGAGTGGGAAATAAACTGCAGTTACACCACTGGCCAGGTAAATAATTTGATAATGGCCATGCATCACGTGACCAGAAATTTCTACAAAGATCTAACAGGGGTATTACTAGGGAACATGGCCTTTTGTGATTATGCCCATACTCTGTTCAAAGGGCTGAATCAAATAGCATTTGTCCTGCTGCTTGGTGCATTGTGGGGACAGGCTGGTTTGCTCTTTTTTCCACTGATCAGATGATGTAATTACTAGAGTGAACCAATTTGTTCCCCGAGTGCTCCTACCTGCACCTTTCTGAGCCCCTCCCAGGGGCTTTTACTTTTTTGGTGTGGGTAGATCTGCTCTAGTTTGGATCTGCTCTAGTTTGGTCTGTTTCCAGCATGTGCAATTGCTGGGAACTGACCAAGAAGCAAGCCTAGAGCTGTCAAGAAATCTTGCAGGACACTTGAGAGAAGCTGAAAGACATATAGGAGTAGTGTCATGCTATCAGGGGGTGACAGGACTTATAGGGCAGAACATCTGAAGGGAACTACATTGGTAAAATACTGCAACACTTCAGGATATTGGCAAATTGAACGCATCCCCTGCTCCTTGGCAGGGAAGGGAAGTTATTATTTTTTGCCTCTGCTAGACTGCATTACTTCAATTAAACCGGCTTTGTCTGAAGTGGTAGCCGAGAAACTTCAGACAAGGCAAACAAAAGATTTTTTAAAATTTAATCTATGTGATTCAGTGCATCACTTCAGCAATGGCCTAGCAGAGTATACTACTACTACTACTACTACTACTACTACTACTACTACTACTACTAATAATAATAATAATAATAATAATAATAATAATAATAATAATAATAATAATAATTTCACTTCCCCTGCCCTTCTGCTGAGGAGCAAGGGAAGTGTTCAATTTGCTGATATTCAAAAGTGGTTTGCTTATTAAACCACTTCGCCATATTGGAAATTCACAGCGGAAGGAGCCAGTCAATTTTGAAGTAAACAAATAGGAAGAGGGGAAGGGCAAACCAGAGTTAGGGAAAAAAAACTTTAGCAATAGGTTAGTAGGAAAGGAGAATTCCTTTAAGCCCTAAAAGCCACCTCCCAGTCATACTCAGCAGTAGAAGCAGCACACTTTTAGAAAGCATGCAAGATTGTTATTATTTCAACAATCTTTTCCCCCAACCAAGTCAAGGTGTATAGTACTCAAACAAAATCTATTATTGAGATGTGAGAGATAGAAACTTAAAAGCACCTCTCCATATTCATGGCAGTAAGAATACAATGATGTGTATGTTTTGAATGATTTTTCCCTATGGCCAAGGCCAATTTAGCATTACAGGTTAGCATGATACATTTAATTGTGTGTGAAGAACTCAGAAATAGATCTCTGCCTGATAATTCCTTAAGCAGTCTCCAAATATTCAGAACTCTTTGGAATACAACCAGGTTTTGCAAAGCTAATATGGATAGGAAGAGAGCTAAAAAAGTAACATTTGAAACATCCCTAAAAATGAAAAATAAAGAATAATTTTCTTAACATTTCAGAAAATCTAGTATATTTTGGGCAGACTTTCAATGTGGATCTCTTTCCAAAAGGACCTATTCCCTTTGTCACAAATTTCCCTCTAACTTTTCAATAACTATGAATACACTCAGGGTTAGTATATAAAATCTTAAATTATTTTAATGTATTTCAGGCTCTTTGACACGCGGTATAGTATAAGGGAACATGGGCAGCTTCTAAAAATTCTCAGTGTGGAAGACAGTGATGATGGAGTATACTGTTGCACTGCAAACAATGGAATAGGAGTGCCAGCAGAAAATTGTGGAGCATTACAAGTGAAAATGAGTAAGTATAAGTACATGATACTGAATTAAAGCTCAGTTCAGGTGAAACAGGGGAAAAAGGCAATATTTTCTTTGTGTTGGATTATACAGTATTACGTGGTTTAGTCTCTTTACCTCTCTGGGTGCATATACAGTAGGACCCCCCTATCCACTGGATCAGCATCCGAGGATTCATTTATCTGCAGATTCACTGTGTTTTCAGAAAACTGATGAATATGTCCCAGTTAATAAAAAATGGGCTCTCGCTCAATGCTCTTTTTCCTTATTTGTCCTATGCTTTGGCTTTCAGATAATTATCTCCCTTTTTTATGATTGGTCTCTGCTCTGCTTTCCCCCCTATTGCCTTGGAAGCTAACAGTTCATAACTGATAAGACAAGAGTTTGTCACGAAGATTTTTATATGGTGTGCCCATATTTATTTTGATACTCATGTGAGATTTTTAAAAATGGTTTCCAATATTTCACTTAGGAACTGTCTTGGGAAATAAATTTTGAAGTTCTACCCTCAGTAAAGGGAATTCACAGGCCCTATGTACCTGTGGATATGGCTGATCCACCATTCATTTGAGAATGAGCAAAGAGTTTTGAAGTTCCACTTCAGATGTGGTACAAGGAACTTGTAACCTGAATTCGAACAAATGAAGGCTAGATGTCTTCTGAAATCAACAGAAACACATGTAGTCTTTGAGCAACACTACATGGAGGAAGACCTTAATATGAATTGTTATCTTTGTCCATCATCCTCACATATGAAAATTCACAAACGGACAACAGCACCTCATAGCCTACACAATACATTTGATTATACGACTCCCAAGCAATGTGAATAGTCATAATGATTTAGCTTTTTCAAGAATAATATTGGGCAATCTATGTGAGTAATGATAGACAGGGCAAACTTGGAAGATGGATAATTTCAATCACTGAACTTTAATATCTTGCCAATGGAAGGAGCTATGGCAATGATGACTAGATAGCACAGATAATAAAACCCTTGAAGAGATTTTGCAACAAAATGACTCTTAGCTGGTAAAAGTGACCCTGGGTGCTTCAGAGCAAGATCTGAATCCCTCTTTAAAATCGAGCTAGAGGAAATTACTTTTGATTGTAACATCCATATACAGTACTGTAGTATCTTTTCATCAGAACAATTTGACAAAAAGGCAAAAGGAGGCAAATGCAGGATGGAGGCTTTGAAATACTGTAATAGAAATTATTTATGAGAACTTCAATATTGTTTTGGTTGAAGTAAGTCCTCTCTGCAGCTGGGGTGTTTGTTATAGGATATTTATGAATATCACAAGTGGTCAGAACTGACCACAACAGGACCTAGGAACAGAAGGAACAGAAGTGTCTTTTTTGTGGTAAGCGGTTTGGCGGAAGGGTGGGATTGCCAGGTGTGCAGCATCCCATTCTGAGATTTCAAGGCCTAAAACTAGGGGTTGACTTTTGTGGTGTCAGACAAAGATTGGGAGAGTGTTTCTCATGGTACTGCTACTATTTCCCTTTAATCTCCTTTCTATACAGCGTGTGCGTGTGTTTCTCTCTCTCTCTCTCTGTGTGTGTATGTGTATATCTGTCCAAGACACAACATTATGATTTGTGTGAACTAGAAATTTAGTCTGTATATTTTGGAACTGTAAGTCCTACCAGTGGCACTGGTTTCTCAATGTCCATGGGATCAAGGTCCCTGATGGTTATGCTGTTTTCTTCTCTCATCATTTGTCCTTCTTTTGACTGTGCACAAGAACTCTGCTACCTGTTGTTCTCAAGAAAGTATGTAACAGATTTAACTGCCTTTTAAAGCTACAAGTCCTAGTATAACTGCCTAATGGTGCTCTCTCCATTCCATAGAAAGGCCTGAGCCAGCAACGCCCTACTCACCCAGTATGTTACATATTCCTTTCAAATACTGCTTATTTTTCAATGCAGCAAAGCCAACAACTTTGGACAATAGATTCAAAGACAAAGAAAAAAACAACTTTCCATAATTATCCTCAAAAAGTATTGGCCATTTACTGGTGTATATTTTTCTTTTAAGATACAGCAGTCTAAACTAGCCCCACACAAATCTCTTGAGAAAGGTGTGCACTTTAGCTTATCAACCCCATGACTGCTTCTTTGGTTTGTTTGTGGGGGAGGGTTGAGCATCATTTCCTTAACTGCTTTTTTTTTCACTTGAAAACTCTGCCCACCCTCTGCTTTACAGTTGTTTATGGCAACATGTGATTGAAAGTTGATATTCTTGTTCCACTCAGTTGTAAGAGAGATATTGATGACATACATAGTGATGGAAAAATGGATCTTTGGTCTTTCATAGGCATGCAATATTTGAATGTGTGGTTGTGATTTCTATCTCATTTTAACCCTTTTGAATTTTAGAACCCAAAATAACCCGTCCACCTTCAAATGTGAAAATAATAGAAGGATTAAAAGCTGTTTTTCTATGTACTACAATGGGAAACCCAAAGCCTTCAGTATCATGGATCAAAGGAGAAAATGTTATAAAGGTGAGTGCTTTTTGTATTCAAATAAAATAAGCACCTTTTTGCAGGGAGGGGGATATATCATGTGTTTGGGAGTGAGGAATGTCAGACTGATATTTGTTCATACTATGAAAGCTTTCATCCCTTATATAAAGTATAGTTTCTCTTTTCTCATATTGATCACTATTTGTTGTGGCAGGAAAATGCACGGATTGCTATTCTTGAATCGGGCAGCCTAAGGATTCACAATGTTCAAAGAGAAGATGGTGGTCACTATCGATGTGTGGCAAAGAACAGCCTGGGGACAGCTTATTCAAAACCTGTAATTCTGGAAGTAGAAGGTGAGTGATCATCTGCATAGAGTGTCATATACAGATTTAGTCTTTGCTCCAATATTTGTAACTGAAAACATATGTTAAAGAAACGTGGAAGGTTGAAAGAAAAATATGGAGATATGAAACCAAAAGACAAGCTTTGTTTCCTAAACAAAGTAGAAGCTAATCAATAATGATCAAACTACAGCATGCATTTAGAAGAAATGATCCTTCAAGTGGTGAAAGATGTTTGTTTGCCATAGCAAGTAATTGTTTTCAATCACATATTTTGCACTTAGTGAATTTTGTTTTGCAATTCATCAGTGAGAAGTAAACATGGTCTTAGTCTGCAGGACTGATGCTGAAACATGCATCTCTGCTGAAGCATGTTGTAAGGACAAAAATGAGCTAATAGGAGAAAATACGCACTTACTTTAATAAATTATTTGATCCTCTTCTGTGTGACCTACCAGTTTGGTGTTTAATTGGCTGGTTAAGAGGATGGACATTTTGAATGAAGAAACTTTTCCAGCAACATACATTTGGGAGTTCTTTTCATGCCACTGCTTCATACTGGATAAAAGTTAGGGCTAGTTCAATATATTTTGGGGTGTGCATACTCGATACGCCTTTCAGCAAAAGTGCAGCATGGTGAGATTACATGTATGCTATTCAGATAGGTATGGTGATTGTCAGACCTGCAGGTGTACCAAGATAGCTTATGAAAATACCTAGATATTCCAACCATGAGGAAAGCGCCATCCCATAGTGATCACTCCTCCACTAGCAGGTAACACTAATGTTGGATGTAGGTTCTTAGATATTTCTAGTGAAGGTATGCGAGCCACCACAGAGGTAGCAGAATCACCCTATATCACATGGAGGAGGAATGGTCTGTCAAAGAGGTGGGGCAGACTAGGGTGTCAGGGCCCCCCAAATTGCTTCTGGACACCCTGACTATGAAAATGGGTATAAGGTAAATGAGTGAAAAGCTCAGGAAAAACCCAGGAAGGCATCTTCCACTGGATGTGTAGGTGGAAGGTGGCAACATGCACTCAGCAGTTTTAATTATTCATGCTAGGGCTCATATCCTGCACTGCATTATCTGGAGCACATAATACACAGGTGGGTTTTTCCCATGCCCTGTAATGCTGCTGTGGCTTACAGAAAGGTCATCACTAGCCTACAGTGAGTTTTTCCCCTCCAGGTGCTGAGTTTGTACTGCTAGGGCTTATGTAATCAGAAGCCTGACAAGTTGCAGTTCTGATGCTCCACACCTTGCCTTGCTCCAGATCACACTAGAACATGTACCATTGGATCTTTTTCCAGTCCCTCCCCTGGTGTTAAGCCAATGAACCCTAGTGCCACCTGTGAATTGTTGGTGAAGCACACCCAGGCTTTAGTGACATCTCATGTGCAAAAACCAGAACTCCTTCTCCAGTACTGCTCATGCTGAGATTTGGGTCTCTGCCTGGAGACCTGGAGAAGTACAGCAATTCTCTAGCATGCTAGCTAGAGCCTGATATTTGGTGACCTAACTGGCAGTGATGCTATCTGGGCAGGATTTGTGGAGCAGGGGCAGCAGTTCAGAGCAATCCACTATCTCAAAGGAGCAGAAGTGCCCCCAAGCAACGCAGTTCTGGCTCACCTTATATTGAAGTAAGTGAATCAATGCTCATGTCTTTTTGAAATGGAGAAGAGTTAAGACCATTAAGCTAGTTAACTCCCACATATAAGAGGGCCAGAATCTGAAATTACCTGAATCAGAATAAGGAATTTGTTTGGGCTCTTGCTATCCCACCACCCTGCATGGCACAGGTGAATATAAGTGGCTGTGGTGACTCTCCAGACATCATGGTTGTTGCCAGTTCCCAAACACCCATCCGCCCACATTGCCAGAATATGCTGTTAATTCAGCTTTGCTTCATTCTCTCCCTCCCCTTCCAGAGTATGGTGACTGACAAGCAAAGACGTCTCCCAGACACATGCATCAGTTCCTGCAATGTTCTTGCAACCAGTGCTTGGGTCTTGGGAGCTTTGCCTGTCCAACAATTTTCTCATCAGGATGCCCAGTATAGGTGAATTCTCCCAAAGTTTTCTCTGACTCAAGACTGGAGACAACATACAAGGGCTTCCCTGAGCAACACAGGGAGAATCTATACCATTGGTTTGACCTTTAGTCAGAGGAATGGGGAGATTTTCCCCTCTTTACTCTACTCTGGATTGGGAGAGTGACATAGCTAAGAAATCCTAGAGAGTTAGATGGAGTTATGGGTCAGAATGGCATCACTCATACGTCAGCTTAGGCCTGCAGGCTGGAGGTTTCCTTACCCATCATCTAAGTACACCAGTATTTACTGTTAACATAATGCTGGACAGGATGGAGTAATCAAGCAAAGAAATTCTTATGTTTTCTCTTATACTAGCAAGTAAGTAAAGGCAGAAATGATACAAAGCACGTATGCTCTCCGTTGAGGCTCCTTCTAATTCAAATAGAACCTCACATTCTATTTGAGTTAATTTCATTTATTCACTGTTGAAGGTATACATAAAAATACGAGGGGCGTTCACATCCAATTACTGAATCTAATGGCATTCATATGATTTAATTTGTTATTTATTATTTGCAGGGCATATAATAAATTCTGCAAATAAAATAAAGGATGCATGCTTCTTATAAGAAGGGGAGGGGAGTATTAGAGAAAAAACAGAAGTGCATAATTGATGTACCATTCAGGATCAAAATGCTTTTTTTTAATACCAGGGGATGAGGGTTAGCAGAGGAATAAAGAGACGTGGGAGGGGAGCCAGCTCAAGATATTTTGTTCCCTGAGGTGAAGCAGTAAATAGTACTTCCTTCTCAATTAAGGTATATGATACCAAAGACCAATGAAGAAATTATTTTGGTACCCAAGGCAAGAAGTCTAATACCTACTGATTTCCCTCTCTGGTAGTAAAAATGTACTAATTAACTCATTTGCTTACCTTTTATGAGACTCAGAAAAAGCTGCCTAAAGCATAAGCTTCAGTGTGACTAATGATATACCAAGTCCTGAGTGAAAATATGAATGAAATCTATTGAAATTCCATAGAACTTATTTAAACACAACAGGAAAAGAAAGAGACATAATGCATTGATTATCTGGGACAATTCTTTATGGTTGACTTCAAATGATTTTATTAACAATTTGCCACTCTTTTGGTATTTCCTGGCATAGAAGCATTTGAGTTATTCAGGTCTGTTTTATTATTTCTCTTCTTTACCTACGTTTTTCCTCTATACACATGCAAAATCGCTTTGTATATGCTTATGAATTTGCTGTGAATTTTAGCTCATTGGATAACTTTTTACTGGTTGTAAGACTTGAGCCAACACATCAACTTTGTAAAGAATCACTACATACGCACTTGGGAAATTTCAACGTTCTGTTTTAAGGCTGGTTACTAAGAAAATTAGCATTGCACTTAGATTTGACCTTGATAGTATTTATTTATGTATTTGTTTTCTAACCCACCTTTCTCACTGTAAAGAGACTCAAGCAATTTGTCTTTTTAAAATTGTGAGGGACGTTTTTAGGAGTGAGAATATTCACTAGTTTTCTTCATTTCTTTGTTATCCAGTTCTCAATGAGATAAATACAGCAGATGGAGGTATTTTTCAGACCGTGTGTGCTGTGTTTTAGCAATTATAGCATTAATGATATTTGCAGTGACAATATTCCAAACTATCAACTTTGTTTGGTTGATGACACTAACAAAGTTTATTGGGACTGATAGACAATATGTGAGAAAGCTGACATTAGGGGTGCCCGTAAGCTATTGTATGTACTATACAATCTATTAGTCTAGCTCTGTTCTAAACAGTAGCTGAAATTCTGTTGCATAGCTATGCAGGCAGAAGGCAAATGGTGTGACATTCACTTACTTCTGGCTGGTAATTAGTCACTGCTGCAATCCTGTGGTGGCTAATCAGTTGCAGGTGTTCTTGGATGAGACTGATAGTTGGGTCCATTTCAATCAGGGCCACATTATGGTATTGAAACGGTATTGGTCTCTCTGCAAAACTATCTCCTAAGGGAGACAAACAGGGAGAGTATAACCCTGTTGGTACTCCTGAATCTTGCTGCAGCTTTTGATACTATCAACCATGGTATCCTTCTGGAAGACTACCATGTTTAGGGATTAAGCGCTCTGATTTTCACTGGTTCTAGTCCTTCCTTGTTGGCTGATTCCAGATGGTACATCTTGGGGATGTTGTATCAACCCCTTGGGACCTCTCTTATGGGGTCCCAAAGAGGTCAATTATCTCCCCAATACTTTTTAACATCTATATGAAGCCGCTAGGAGAAGTCATTCAGAGATTTAGAGTTCGCTGTCACCAGAACACTGATGACACGCAGCTCTGTCTTCCCTTTTCATCATCTGCAGAGGATGCTCTTTGACCTTGAGCGCTGCCTATTGTCGATAAAGGACTGGGTGAAGGCCAATAAATTGAAACTGAGTAAAGGTAAGACTGAGGTCTTGCTGTTAGAAGGATTGTCAGACCAGTTAGGAGGAAATTTACCTGTCCTGGATAGGGTTATACTCCCTATGAAAGATTGGCTTCGCATTTTGGGGTACTTCTGAATCTGGCACTCTCTGTGGAGGTTTAAATATCAGTTGTGGCCAGGACTGCCTTTTATCAACTTTGGTTGATTGCCCAGTTGCACCCCTACTTGGATAAGAAATGCCCAATAACTGGTTCATACATTTGTAATCGCAAAAACACACTTATGCAATGCTGTCTGCATAGAATTGCCCTTGAAAACAATATGGAAACTTCTGAAGTTCCAAAATGTGGCAGCGAGACTGATTTCTGGGAGTAGCAAATTTGATCATATATCCCCAGTCTTGGCTTGCCTACATTGGCGCCTTGTCAGCTTCTGTACTCAATTCAAGGTGCTAGTTATGACCTATAAAGTCCTTAATAGGGCCTCAATACTAGTTGGAACATCTCTCCCAGAAAACAGGGAGCCATTTCACACATTCCTCCCAATCCTCACTGTTAAAAGTGGCCACACTAAGGGAGGCTGAAAAGGTGACAACAAGGAACCGGGTGTCCTGGGTGGTGGCCCTATTTGGTGGAAGAACCTTCCAACTGAGTTGCACCAGGCTAGACAGAACTCTACAAAGCAGCTTATAAGAATGTATCCACAGATGTTGTTAATATTAATTTTAAAATTTAGTTAATTTAGGCAATTTTGTTAATTGTGTTTGAGTTGGTGCATCACCATATTGATTGTGTTGATATATTGGGCTGGAGCTAAGGGCTGGGGTTTTTGTGTTGTATTCTGTGAACTATTCAGAGTAGTGGGCATTTGCTAATGGCATAGTATACAAAGTAAGTAAATAAATAAATTCTCAGGGGCGTATTTATTTATTTATTTATTTGCTGTCTTTCTCCCCTTAGGGCTGGCATGGTATACACTTGAGAATATGAGCAAGGACTTTTTAATTGCCAATTGAAAGCAAGCAAATGTTACATCATTTGCCTTCTGCCTCTGTAAAAAAGCAACAGGATTTCAGCCAATGAGTTACAAAAAATCCATCTGTGTGTTAATCTCAAAGAACAGTGCAATTATAACCTATGAATTGCATTCCCATTTATCCATACTTTGAACTTCCTGAAAGATTTGGAAGTCCTCCTGGATAAATGGGTATATATTGTACTGGAAAACAGCAACTCTTTAGCTAATTAAGAGACCTTCTTTATGCATGCATTTTGCATGGTTTAAAGAAGTGCATGTCCTAACCAAAGGTTTTTTTCCCCATTTTTATGATAATGAGCATAGGTGTGATACACTGTATGAAGCAGTTATTATCTTAAAACCTCACTGAGATCAGCAAGATTGTGATAACATTGAAATAACATTTTCTAAAAACCGAAAAGTAACATTCCTAGTTCTAGTGCCATTAATGGCGAAAATTCATATAAGCAATGAATCAGTTCTTGAAACCTACTACATTCGAGACGTAGACCAGGCAATGTAAATGGAATGTTCTGAAGGGTGAGATAACGTATGATCAGCATATGGAACTGGCCAGAAGTTAAAATTACATTAGAAATAAATCCACAAAATCCATATTAACATGTAAATTGTGTGATTTAATTACATCTGAACATGCATACCTTTTACCATTGACAACCAGCAATGGCAACTATGTCTGTGCTGCAAACTTGTTTACACCAGTTTAAAGTAAGGGTCACCATTTCTCCTAAAGAATTCTGAAAACTATAGTTAATTGAGGGTGCTAAGCCAGCCAAGCCTATAGAAATACAGTTTCTCGTGTTTTCTGGGCATATGTGAATGATGGTCTGTTAAAGTCTATAGTTTCTTCTGTCAAAAGAGCTGTTCATGTGTGATGGAACTTTCTCCCCCTCTTTTCAGTTATGCAGCCCTGAGAAGAATATTTTTAGGGCTTTCTCACTGGCTGCTCCCAGTCTTTGGAAAGCACTCTTGTCTTCTGTCATCAGGCAAAGACGTTCCTTTTCAGGCTTTTAAGCAATAAGAGTTTTTGAGCCATGGCACAGAATCCACAGCAAATGTCATTTCCTGGATATATTCTTGGATATATTGCAAAAGCAATCAATAAGACGGTGAGCATTTTTGTGGTTACTGATGTTTCTCATTGTAACCACTGTACATTCACATTGGATAATCATCCAACTTTTTAAAAGCAAACAGCAATTACTGTTGTTTAATTGTAGCATTGATCAGAAATATTAAAGCTGCATATAAATAAACGAGACAGGCACAAAAACATAGCATAGGGATTAAATGCCACTGTCTCTTCTCTAAATGTTGCAAATAACTGAAGACTGTATTAAACCTACCTATATTTTCTCCTAGCCCACTCTTAGTGTTTCAGGAAAGGCATCAATGTAAAAAGCAGCAGTTAAAATTTCAGATAGTCTGAAATTTGTACTATCTTATGTCTCTGATGTACAGTTTTCCCTGCAGGTTATGGAATCAAGCCATTGATTCATGTTAGCTAGGAAGGGTGTAATGTGTAATTGAAAATATGAAAATAAGCAGAAGTCTCCCATGATGATATACTCATCCCACTAAAAGAAGAAGTACTTCACCTCTCACCCTCAAGAGGATTTACACAAAATCAGCATATTCTAATTTATACATATAGATGCAAATTTAGAAACAGAAATTCAGTGTTCACCACAGGAGGGATGGCTCTGACCTTCCTAGCCTGAACACCTGTGTGCCTGCTTAGTCTGTCTTTGGAATACTAATTGTGGATGGGCAATATTAAGGCTTTTGTTCTTAGGGTTCTTTGTCATTAAATTAGATGTGCCAATACCAAATGGTTTGTTCTTCAAACAAGAGAAGTTTTCAAACGGAACAGTGTCATTTTGATGGTTTCAAAGCAGAGGACTGTCCTCTGTAAAATAAGGTACATGGCCACAGTGTATCCTATTTTACAAAAAACGGGTGCTTCTTCCTTTTCTCTGCATCATGCAATATCTGAATGTCAGGTGGCTTCTCATACACTAAAATTGCCATCTAATTCTTCCTATGCCCTCCTTTGGGTGACACAGAAAGAAGACCACGTATGTTCTATTCTGGATAGGCTACAAGCCTGCATGGCAAGAAGCAGAGGCTTGACAGACTTTTAACTTGAATGAGGACCAAACAACATGTTATTATCTGTCACTAGAAGAAATACTTCCTTAAGTAATGATTGTGCATGATTGTCACAGCAGAATCTTTTCTTATCTCTCATGATTTGCAAATGAACTTTTATGATTGGTTTTCGGAACACAAGGATCTTCCTTCTTTCCCAGTCTGATTTCTCAGACACAAAAGACAGCTTCAGTTGGGGCCCTTGAACAGTAACCTCTTTTCCGCTCTAATGATGAGTTGTCTGTAATACATAGTTTGGTCCCCGAGCAGTTGCATATGCCAAGATCTAAGGAGATGGATTTGCTTTCAAAGTGGTAGCAGCTGAGCACAGCCATATATCAAAATAGGTCCCTGTAGACTCTTATCCACATCTTCTTAAGGAGGGCAATCAAAATCCACACATCTAGGTTTGTCCTTCTGATGTTGCTTTATAACCTCTGTTATAACCTCTGCCAAGCATTTTTGAGGCAGCACCTCCCAACCATTTCATCATCATGCCTCCTTTTTGATATTTGAGAAACCCTCACATTAGTGATGGCTGGCCCATTAGGGCAAATGGAGGGCTGCTGTACTTCAGCTTCTTCCTCCAGACAACCTCCTTCCCCAGTTAGAGAGTCAAAAGAGCCCATCTTTCTTTCTCTTCCTGCCACAGGTATGCCTGAAGGCTTCCTTGCCTCTGTGAATGTGTGAATACAGTATCCACATTTGCCTCAGCTCTGCTTCTCAGACCTAGTTCCCCTTACCTGTGCACCGTCTGGCCCATCAGCTACAATCAGCTGCTACTGATTTATCCCACCTAGCTTTTACCATATTCCAGCCTCCTTTTAACCAAAAAAATTAAATAGTATCTTACAATTTAAATACACAAACCTAGTTAAAAGTCTTTTAAATACATTTTGTGCTAGGAAATTTGAACAGAAAAACTCTGCTTACACTGAGAAAAATGTCTTTCCATGGCAGAAAGCTCACATACCTGGCGGCATTTCTTTATGTCTGCCCTGGGGGGGGGGGCACGCCTCTCCATTTAAGAAAACATGTTTTATTCAAGGGAATGAGAAGGGCTGGGCAACTGTTGAAGTGGTCGTGCCATCCATCCCAGTGACTGTCACTTTCTGTATCACCTTTTTCAGAGGCTAGCCAGGAAAACCTCAGTGCTAACAGTCTTGCAGGAAAAATCAGAGGGGAA
Organism: Intellagama lesueurii; assembly: GCA_037013535.1. Lineage (NCBI taxonomy): Eukaryota > Metazoa > Chordata > Lepidosauria > Squamata > Agamidae > Intellagama > Intellagama lesueurii. The sequence goes on along the minus strand of JBAJHW010000002.1, from coordinate 107,667,807 downwards.
TTTTTCCACACGAAGCAGAAGCTGATAGGAATAGCCGGGAGCCTACATCACCTCTTTGGAGGCCAGTTCAGTTCAGTTATTTTTAATTTGGATGTTGCTGTGTTCCAGGAGGCTTTTAATAAATAAATGCAAGCTGAAGACATCTGTCACATAATGATGCCCATTTCCCATACTTTGTAGCAGTTCCAGCCACAGTAGAGTGTGGGGCAGTGTGAATCCTCAGTCCCATATTTTTCATCAAACTAGGACTCAGTCCAGCCTGTAACTTAAACAAGATAACAGAGAAGATTCCTGGCGACGTGAATCTATAGGGATCTATCTCCCTTTCTGTCTGAGGCCTCTGAGAATTGATACCTTATGCCATCCATGGTGGGTTGCATAGAACCAGAGCGGGCCTGAGACACTTTGCTGTGAGAAACAGAGGAGCAAACTATATTCCTCTGATCCCTGTCAAATTCAGTGTGCTTAATACCCCAGGGCAGTCAACTTGTTTGGGCTCTTGAGGCAGAAAATCTCACAACTGCTGCCTCCTGGCATAACAAATATAATAATCATCATTTAATTTACAGTTTGCAGCCTGAAATTTGCTGCCTGAGGTGGCTGCCTGACAGGTGGGCCAGCCATAAACAGATCACGTTGAGGGAGAACTGTGTTTATTTTGTATATACTGTATAATCTTCATTTCTATATCTCAACATACGTATGTAAAGCTGCATGCAAAATTAAGAAGGTACACCAGGAAGCTACAATATGCTCTTGAAATAACACCTGACATAAAAAGCAGTATAATAAAGCACACTAGAAAACAGCAGCAATGTGGTTTGGGTCAATAAGAATCTCTGAGTGCAACCACTTAAAACACTTGTGGGTCTCTGGCGGCACCATCAGGGGCACAAGGCCATTGAGAGCAAGCTTGACAATCTCCCAAAGGCCAGCTGTTTTGCCAAAAAAGGTGTGGAGGGAATTGGGCTTGTTTAAGCCACAATTTCTCTGAGTTGAACAGTATGACGTAATTTTAAGGCTGATGCAACTTCTGATTACGTATTCCATATGCTAGAGGAAAGAAAAATCAACCTTGGACTTTTAGTAGAGCCAGCCTTACCATTTGGTAGAGTGAAGCAGTCACTTCAGACAGCTGATTTTGGACGCAAGTGATGATTATTATTTCCTGTTTATTATTACATTACATTACAGTGGGTCACCATAAGTCAGAATTGACTTGAGGGCACACCGTTACTGTTGTTGTCATCATTGTTGTCGTTCAGGATGTTTTTAGAAATTCTATTCAGCCCAGTAATATTTGCTGCTGCAAACCATGCAAACAATACAGATTCCCCAAACTAGCAAATGGAACTTCATTTAAATGCTGTGCAACTCTTACATATGATATTACATAGCAAGCATTTTTTTTCTTTATTTGGTCTGCTCCAGAACAGTTTCTTTCATTACCATCACTTGTGGAACATGGAGTGAATACATGTCATGGGGTGAACGTGGGGATCATTGCACATGCAGCTGAGCTTTTTCTGACTTGCTTTCTGCTTCATAGTCTAGCCACAAAAAATTGCCTTGGACAGCCCTCCCACAGTGCCTTGGCTCTGAGGACCCAAGAAGCCAGACATTATCCCTATTGTCCAGCAGGAAGGGGCCACGTTGTGAAAGTGGGCACAAAACTTGGCAAGGGCAAAATGGCAATACTTGTTGCCATCTTCTCCCACCTCTTCCTGCCTCTGAGTGTTGAGAGGTGTGCATGAAGGGGGAGGTGGCCTTCAGGTGACCTGCGTGTTGCATGGAACACTCTGTGATTGTGGAGACTATGCTGGCCTAACAAATTTATTATGGCAGAAGATTTCACAGGCTAGGAACCATTTGATCAGATGCATCAGATGTATCAGATGTACTTGGCAGCTGAAACAACAGATGTGCCCTACCTTTAATCCTGTACATGTGAGGAAGGACTCCTTGCGGGCAGAGATAGAACAAGGTCCAGCACTGGCATGAAAAGAACTTCCGTACTCATTTCCTAGGGAAGGTAATTTGACCACTTCCTATCCTTGCATGCACTTGCTTTGCGAGGCTTGTGGAGTATATAGAAATGAGTCATATTGAAGTGGTTTTATATAAATACACTGGATAGAAAGTGTATGCATTTACATTTTAAACCTCAAAGTGCTATATCTATATTTGTGTCTGCATCGGTTTTTTGTCTTTGATTATTCGCAAACAGTAGTATGAAGTTGACTCTTAACAAACAAACAGACAGACAGACAGACAAATATGCAAGATTAAATGTATATAGGACCAGCTTCATTTTATAAGGAATTTGATCAGTTCTTAGGGTAGCTATTCTTACAGCTACTAGTGAAGCAGGTCTACATATGCTGCAGAATTGGTAGGAAATAACCATTTTAATTTTTTTCAATATTCTCCTAAATTCAGCAAGCAATATAACAAAACTTCTACCTGAAATGTTCTTTATATTCAATAATGATTTGGTATAGTTACTAAGTGGTAATTTTGCTATGCTTTACACTGAAAAGGTTGAAACTGTAATTGTTTTTGTTTAATTGGTCTAAGGACTGTAATAAAAATTATGTATGTATGTATGTATGTATGTATGAATGATTTGGTATCAAGGTTTTGGATTGGATGGCTTTTCAGCTTTTGTTGGTCTTTCAAAAGAAATTCCACATGTTTGATGACTGACTGACCTTGAGTGTTAATGACCTCATTAAATTCTTCATCTTTCTCCTTACAGTTTTTGCCCGGATTGTGAAAGCTCCTGAATCCTACAATGTTAGCTTTGGCTCTGTGGTGACACTGCAGTGTACTGCAACAGGCATCCCAACTCCTACCATAATATGGCTTGAAAATGGAAAAGCTGTAAGTGTTCCTCCATTTTAATGTATTCTCAAAGGTTTTCATGGCCAGGATGCAATGGTTGTTGTAGGTTTTTCGGGCTGTTTGGATGTGTTCTGGAGGTTTTTCTTCCTAACGTTTCGCCAGTCTCTGTGGCTGGCATCTGCAGAGGATGGGAGTTAGAACTCTGTCTGTGTTCTGGTGTAGTGTGTGGGATAGTTGAGTATTTCTAGCTGTGGGATCAGCTTTTTGTCCTTTTCTGGAGATTGGGTGATTATGGTGATCAGGGTGTTTTTTGTTATGAGTGTATTGTTGTGTTAAAGGGGGAGAGGATCTGTCACTGTGATTAATGGGTGTCGTTAGCTAGTCTATTGTGTGCAGTGATCACTGGTCCTTGTGGCTGGGTAGAGTTCATTGACCTTTTTGCAGGCTGTATTTTTCAGTGCTGGGAGCCAGACTTTTTTGAGTTTTAGATTTTCTTCTTTTTTTATTGAAGCTGTGCTGGTGTTTGTGGATTTCAATGGCTTCCCTGTGTAGTCTAACATAATGATTGCTGCTGTTGTCCAGTACTTCTGTGTTTTGAAATAGGATTTCATGGCCAGCTTGTTTCAGGTCATGTTCAGCTACTGCCGATTTTTCCGGTTGTTTTAGTCTGCAGTGTCTTTCATGTTCTTTGATTCTGGTGTGGATGCTGCGTTTTGGCCAGGTATATATTGGGACCACAAAAGACTAGCTAACGATATCCGTCAATCACAGTGACAGATCATCTCCCCCTTATCACAATAATACACTCATAACAAAAAACACCCTGATCACCATAATCACCCAATCTCCTGAAAAGGATAAAAAGCTGATCCCACAGCTACAAATACTCAACTATCCCACACACTACACCAGAACACAGACAGAGTTCTAACTCCTGTCCTCTGAAGATGCTGGCCACAGAGACTGGTGAAACGTTAGGAAGAAAAACCTCCAGAACATGGCCAAACAGCGTGAAAAACCTACAACAACTGTTCCTCCATTTCCTTGGATCTGGTGATAGAACATATATAAATCTAACTGTTGACACTTGGGCCTTGAAACCTAGTTATTATGGTTGATTTAAACTAACTGAAGGAGTTGGGGGGCAGTGAATGGCAAACACATATGTGTGGTGGAACAATGTCTTCTGTTTTTAAGGAAACAGTGATGCAACCAGAGTGAGATTAAGACCTTTAGAAGCCTTAAGCACTTGATTAATGTAGACAGATTTTGACAGAATCTGTAAACTAAAAAGCTCAAACTCATTTTGGGCCATTTTTAACAGTGGCTGTTATTTCTTTGGCCTTATCCCCACTCAGCCTCCCAAAATACAGAAGTTAAAAAAAAACAACCACCACCACCAAGCATGGTCATTTCACTCAAAACATGCATTTTCTCTCTAGGTGAGTCTTTATCCTTTTCCGTTTCTACTAGTTTATACTCAATGGCTTTAGGTAGGGAGGTGGTTTTCTTGGGGCTCTTGAGGGAGAGAGGGAGGGAGGGAATCAGCAGAGGGATTTGTATGGGTGGATGTGGTTTGTTAAGGAGGGTGCAACATTTGCACCATGTTCCATGTTAAATCTGGCACCGAAAAAACTGAGTGGTGCCCCCCTTCCCTTGTTGATGCCCTAAGCACGTGCTTATTTTACTTAATGTTTTATCAGGGGCTGGATGCAACCACTCCTGAAAAAAGTCTCCTTAAACCCAAATATATAGAATACCACCGGAGCGGGCTGGCTTAACGGTGGTCACCTCAGGTGGAGGAGTGCTGAGGGCATGGTAGAACCACAACTACCATCTGAGCTTAGATTTCTGCCTTTGAATAGCCTCTTCTCTCTTGGCTCTTTTAATAACACCTGACCCGAAGAGTCGTGAGGGCCAAGACATTGTGGGAAGGGTGTCTGAAAAAATTACCTGTAGCAGCATCTCCTAGGACCTTTGGAACTAGGTGTAATGAACGTAACCAAGAGAGAAGCAGCTGCATGATCAAGGTGGCCATTTGAAGGCAGAAGGCTCCAGGACTGGCCTCCTTTTCTCCCTTCTTCCCTCTTGTGACTTCTGTTTCTGTATTGGAATGGGGTGGTAGTGTAGCCATGTGATGGGGACAGCAGCAGTAGCATGGGCAGTAGAATGGGCAGTGTTTCTCTTTCCACCCTGCCCAACAGGAGAAGTTGCACTAACTCTGGCAGTGATACTGTATCCTCTGGAGGGCATGATGATGCTCAAGAGAATGGTTATGACACAGCGATTCTTGGAAGCCACTGGTTATCTTTTCCCCTCCCCTCACACACTGTGGTTTCTGTTCCCAGTACCAGATATTATTTGCCATGTTTGCCCTGATGGGTTACTTTTACTGGAAGAGGGACAAAAGCAGTGGGATCCTGTTACTTTTATTTAGCTCCTGATACCACTGAATGTGATATCCTCCTGGACTAGCTCTGTGATTTGGAGTTTGTGGGGCATTTTTTCACAAGGTACAGTCCAAAAGCTAGCATTAGGTAACTGCAGCCCCCTGACAACTGTGCTGTGTAGTGGCACAAGGTACTATTTTGTCCCCAGTACTATCTAACACGTATTTGAAGCCATTTGGGATGTGGTTACACTATTGAAATAAAATGGGTGATGATCTGGAGTTTTTGAAGTCAGCTTCAGGTCACATGGTAGTCATGTGGTTTTTGGGTTAGTGTGTATGTCCTCTTGGGACAACTTTTAATCAGGTTTAAGCTGTGTTCTACATCAGTTGAGGATGTTATATGGATTTTTAAATCTTTGTATTTGAGGCTTTGTCCTGCCACCTGCCCAGCCTCATGCTGGCCTGTGTGCTTGACTGTGTGGGGTTTGTCAAGTAATGGATGTCAGGATCACAGGTTTTGGGCTGCAAGGAAACCTTGCAGTCTGATCTGTCCCCCCCATCTGTAATAGTGAAATAGTGCTATCCCACTTTGAAAGAAATAAAAAAAACCAAATATTAAAAATAACATTGGCAGCAGCAAGTGGTTGTGAGAGGCAGCCAGCGTGAGGAGGGGTAGGTACAGAACAAAGCTTCAAGTGCAATGGGTTTGCAGCCCCATCCACTCTCACACTGGCTACTTCTCACAGCCACTCAGCATTTGGCTGCCAGTGTTATTTTTTTTACATTATTTTAAAAAAGGTTTTAAATTATTTTTTCTTTCCAAACTGAGGCTATCACACTGGGCACATCATGAGAAGACAAAACTTCCTGGAAAAGACAATAATGCTACAAAAAATTTGAAGGCAGCAGGAAAAGAGTAAGACCAAATATGAGGAGGAGTGACTTTATAAAGGAACTGCAGGCTTGAGTTTGCAAGAGCTGAGCAAGACTGTTGAGGACAGGCCATTTTGGAAATCATTCATTTATAGGGTCACCCTAAGTTGGAGACCCCTTGAAGGCACATAACAATACAACCACAGGTATAGTGAATCTTGAGATGGATTTCATTCCACTACTGAATTTGACAGTATCTATGGGGGAAAGCACAAACCTTGGCAACGAATCATAAAAAGTCAGTGGAATTTATTTTTTAAAATCTAGACTGACTCTGGTCTTCAAGGAGGGTGTTACCTTTGCCCTGCTTCCATTTGGATAGGTTTTATATCCACAGTTCATTCCTTTTAACTTGGCAGTTTTTGGGTTGGGCTGTCAGCTCTTTGGTATTCATGCCTGCAAGGCAAAAACCAATAGTACTCTCCAAGACCAAATCATTTTAAATACATTAAGCAGAATTTTGTTGCATGAGTCCTTGCCTTAATTCCTAAAAAGGAACAGAGGGAATCGAGGGCTCCTACTACTCGTAGAGGAGTGAGTCCGAGCACTAACTTACACGATAGTACTTTTTTTAAAAAAAGGATTAGACCATCCTTCTCCAATTTGGGAGTGCTCCAGACTGTACTATGCATCGTCCATTGCCATGCTATGTGTGGGGAGGGATTTGATTAGACAAAATTGTGAAGGACAGAGCAATAGATTATTTTTAGAAATACTTAGATATAAATAATAGAAACTGGTCTAAAGGATCTTGCACTGGATAAAGTGGTGATCTTGAGCAGGATTCTCAGTGTTCTCTACTTTGTCCTCTGCAAACCTCCAAAGCATTCTTTGGGAGAATCCATGACAGCTGATGCACACACAGAGGTGTGGTATATCTTTGGTCTCTTCTTGATGAAAATCTTTTAGGGGATTCTCAAGGCTTAAAAATAAAAGGCTTCCTTGACAGCACATCATGGGATTTCTCTATACACAAAATTATAACTTAACATGTCTCACATTTCAAGTAGAAAAACTAGCTGTCAACTTAGATGGGCTAAAAATGCAACCACTTGCAGAATTCAGAAGGCTTTCAGCAGCTATTTTCTATTAGTTTCCATAATACAGACGGCAGACTGCAATGCTTAACTGGATTTCAGGCTGTTTTGAAGTTAGCGGTGCCAAGGGATTGTTTTACCTTAAGAGGGCTTGGCGAGAGATTGCCTATCTCCTGAAGCGATTTTCTGTGCTTCTTTCCTCATTTTTCCTGTCCCTGGGAGTTCTATCAGTGAATGGGGCAAGGAAAGCATTCTTCACTGTGTGGTCCAAGCTGAGAATGAGCTATTCTGACTCACACTTCAGGTTCTCGCATTTCCTTCCCAATGTTTTCAGCCAGAACACGATGCCACAGACAAAAACTCTCTGACTGGACGCCGTCCCTTGAAAGTTTGAGTGCCGTCTGTGTGAGCATTTAAAAAGAGAGAGCAGGAAACTTGGAGAGGGCTTGAGGCAACTTGAAACAACAGAGCAGCAACTTTGCTAAAAACCGAACATCTCAACAGTCATGATTATTACATTTTGTTCCATAATGTTTGGTCGTATATACAGAATGTGTAAAATCTCTGTTTTTCATTAATATTATTTTATTTTAAAACAGGCCTCTAGTCCTTATTTACTTAGGAACATATATTGACCTCAATTCAGTAATTCCAGCACAGGGATTTTTTTAGTTAGATGGCAAAGTTCCTGATTTTCACAGTACTGTATAGCTCCCTTTCTTCCAGCACTTATATCTCTACAGATGTTATTCCTATCAGACAGAAACACAAAATTTCTTGGGATCAGGAATATATCTCTTGCTTTCCTTTAATTTTTTTTCTGTGCATAATGTAAAGTGCTTTGTACTTGATTATATATTATATTTATAATCACAGTTCAGCCAAAATTTATCAGAATTAGAAAACATGAACCAAGTGATCTAATATGTGTGTGCTATGTGCTGTCAAGTCGCATCTGACTTATAGTGACCCTATAAAGTTTTCAAGAGCATTCAAGGTAAGTGAGAAATTTAAATAGTGGCTTAACTAATGTTACCCCCCCCCCCCCCCGTGAGTTTCCGTGACTGAGCAGGGATTTGAACCCAGGCCTCCTGAGTCCTAATTTGTCATCCAATCTACTACACCACACTGAGCTTTCTAGTAGTGTACAAAATATGCCAAATTTGTTCTCTGGAAAGATGTAAGTTTACAGGTTCATAATTTGGAAGCTCTTAGTGCAAAGACTCTTACTGTCCTAGCTGAAAGTATGTCATTGACCTTTGTGATTGCAGAGAAATCTGCAAATACCCAATGGAAAATGAGGAAAAGCAGTTTAAAGTTGGAATTTTATTAAATCTGCTGCTTTCGCTCAGACATTACTGCACCTGGGTGAACTCAAGGAAAACTGAGTTCGTGCCCTGAGGAAATTGCTTCTGCAAACTCACTAGAATAATTTTGTGCACATTAAATCCCAGGAAGTGAGTTTTGAAGAAAGAAACCATTTGATTAAATATTTTCCTTTAAACAAAGTGAAATGTTTAAACAGTAATGGGAACCCCAGTTTGGCTGTGTGAATTAATTAACACAGCCTTTTTTTTTAATGTGTCCAATCTATAGTTTGTTTTATATATTAGCATGAACATGTTTATTAATTTAAGAATTATACCTCCCTTATTAAAATGGAATAAATCTCTCTTAAGTGCCAGTGTCACTCAGAGCAGGGAATCAAATATCAGTGCTGAATTATACTGGCTCTTTAACACACCACTATTTATTTCCAATCAGATTTCTTGGGGGGAAAGCATGCCATATTAGTGCAGTTGTGAAATACTCTTTCCATGTAAACATCCTGAAGCGGTTAGGATTTAAATTATTGGATCTTACCTCACCTATTTTGCCTCCTTTCATTTTAGAAACTGGTACAATTTTCAAGGAGGGTGTTTATTTGTAATTTAAAAAGGTGCTGTGCAACTGAGTTAAAGAACACATATAGGAGAGTTGTTTCCCCCTCTGGTGTAGTTCTGTAAAAAGAGCTAATAGCACATCCTTAGTACTTCTGCCAAACTAGATTTCCCGATTCCTTGCAGTTAGAGATGGGCACAAAGTACTTCATGCCGGGTTGTCGTAAGTTGTTAGAGCGGCACCTCAGGTGCCACACATTCCTCTCCTTCACCCTCTGCCAGCTCCCCTACTCATCAGCCGGTGCACACTGCTCATTTGACCGATGGAGCGATCTTCCAGTCCTGGCAGGAGCACAGACTTTGCTTCTCCTCCAGCAGCTGCCCACTCTGATGAGGAGGTGGGGCAGGGATTCTTGCAGCAATTTATTCCAATTGGCAGTTAACATGTGTGTACGGGAAATCACATTAGTCTTGGCAGCAAATTGCCGTTCCTTTATGAGGTGCTGCTTGTGTACCAAGATGCTCACCTAATTGCATGACTGGATGTGAACCCAGGAATGCAACTTTTTGTTGTTGTTTAGTCGTTAAGTCATGTCCGACTCTTCGTGACCCCATGGACCAGAGCACGCCAGGCCCTCCTGTCTTCCTCGGGAATGCAACTAGCACCTCATTACTGAGCAGCAATTTCCCACCAAACGTACACAAGCTTCCTTGTGTAAGTGTCAGTCACCAAAGGACTCTGCCCAGTAATTTGCTCAAAGCCAAAATGAGGTGAAAGCTGAGATGGAAGAATCTACAGCTTTGCTTAATATCTTGTTCCACTGGACATTTTGCTGCCAGAAGTGGAGCTGGAGCCTGTGTGTACCTGCTATCAGGGTGGATAAAAATCAAAGATTTTAAAAAAAAATCAAAATAATTTGAATTAAAAAAAATTCCATTTTTAAAATTTAGATCATCAAAACATCCAATTTTTAATTTAAATCATGATTTAATTCAAATCCACTCTGCCTGCTGTTGGTCAAGGAACAAGGTACCTAAAGGCCTGTTTGGTTATTTGGAGACAACAGACAAATAATCTCTTGAGTCCTCCCTCCCCTCTCTCCTTGATATGGAAAATATGGTAAGAATAAATGAAAAACTAATGATTTGCTGTCCTTTTATGTCACACAAAACCTGCTGCCTGAGGTGTTCACTCCACTCTGCCCATTGGTAGAGCTGGTCCTGATCTCAGCTTCTCCATGTGAACCAATCCTTTGTTTTGGTTAGGTGTTATGGTTTCAGAGCTAGGGAGTTAACTAGCTAGTTGCAGTTAATTCTTTGTCCCAATAAATAAGATATAAATACATTACATCATGATTGTAATGACCAAGGGATAACTTCATTACTTTTGTGATGTAATATTTTAGCTTCTTTTTACTTCTGGTAATGTGGCTTCACTAAATGGTAGAGGAAGAATATCAGGTGGTTCACGTCCTCCTGACTCATGATGTGCTGGCTCATGCTTCTGATTTATGCTCTGCTCATGGTGTTAAGGCAATGATGAGGTGGGTGGATGAGGCATTTTATATTGCAGACCAGTGGCTTGTAGCATTCAGATGGCTTTTAAAAAGTAACTTAAAAGCGATGATTTTGTTAATTTTGAGAAACAGGAGTTAATTTTCAAAGTTGTGAACACCATTGTAACTAAGTATTTCTTGTGCCTTCTTTTGCTTTGACACTTGAACTAATTGCTTTTTAAAAGTAACCTTTCAAGCTCTGCACATTCACATCATCTTTTCCCTTAGGTCTCAGCAGGATCTATAGTAGACACAGTAAAAGACAGAAGGATTGATTCTAGACTGCAGGTATATGTCACCCGGCCTGGTCTGTACACCTGCATAGCCACCAACAAGCACAGTGAGACATACGGCACTGCAAAAGCTGCAGCTACCATCAATGTGTCAGGTGTGTATTAGTGAAAGACAAGGCCAGTGGAGGATTAAATGACATTTTACTCCAGCACGAGATTTTACTCTCACACACAGAGACCACATACAGAGTGAAGGGCTTGAGTTCCTCATAATTTACAGCAGGATGAATTTGATCTACGGGTGCACCTCATTCCTAGCCACTTCTTCCTGTATTATTACACTTCAGAGGTTGGCACAGTTATAATTTCCTACATATTTGCTGCCATCCTGATTACAGTGTCCCAAGAGCACTCTGTAAACTCATCCAGGAGAAGGAAGTAACTGTTACCAGGCTCTATATTAATATCACTGAACGTCCCAGTGGAAATAGTTTAGACAACTACCAACATCTTGAAGATTACTTACAAGGACGTGTGTGTGTGTGCTGGTCTCAAAGGAAAACATTTAGCATACTAAAGTGCTCAGAAATACCTTGATCTTTACTCTCCCAGGCCAGTGCACACAACACAGTGAGGTGAAAAAATCTTGACAAGATTACTTTCATTTTAACTTCCTGTACGGTGGCTTTCTGAAAGGGTTTAGTGAATTACCACATTGCTGAACTTTAATAAAATCGCTTCACCTTGTGAGAGCGTTGGGCACTTTTAGGAGATCGCTTTGTTATGTGGAAAATAACTTCAGGAGTTACTCATCTTTTTGTATGTCATATTTTTAAAAGTCTATTTTTAAAAAAGTCTCTCCTTCCTACCATATTTTGCTTTATTTTAAACTAAAGACTCTTCGGTTTTGTGTTTCACACCACCTTCTTTAGTCACTGGCCAAAGAAGAGGCAATCCAAGCCTCTTGTGAATTTTCTGTTTTTCTAAATGGGCTCCAAATGAACTGCTCAAGCTAGAGTAATCATTTACTCATTGTCAAAAAAGGAGAAGGAGGAGGACATTATTTAAAAGAGTACAGAAGGAAATGCAGATTTGCATAAATTTACATATGCTAATTTACAGGTCTATATGAAAATTTAGAAATAATTGCTATAATTTAAATAGAAGAACAACACATCTCACTATAACAGAAAGGACTAGGACCCGGCTATGCTGTCCGGATGATCACTATGGACGAGTAACTTCAAGATCCCTGCTCTGTCTTCTGAGGGTTCTTCTTTACATTGTAACATTTTTCTTCAGTATCTTCTCATATCTCACTACTGAGGTAATCTGTGTTGATGAACCAGTCATCAGATTTCCTCAGCAAGGTGGAGTAGAGAGAGAATTCTTTAGACTAGACACAATTACCATGGCTTGATATTACCTGATGATCAGGCCAATTCCTGGATCTGTCAGAATTTATTATTCACCTTCCTGCGTAGTGTCTGAGGCTGTGTACACATACACTTTTGATTCAGAATTAGATTTTTATTGCCTATGTATTAAATACAATAATAAAATTTGGTAGGAATGTGGGCATGAAAAGGACTTTCCTGGCATCCTTCAAAGCAGACAAGACAAATGAACAGAAGAAACACACAAACAGAAGAACATAAAAAAGATAACAGGGATTATGGAGGGAAGAGACACTTCAGTGGTGGTGACCTGCAAGATGTGTGCAATGTTTGTTTTTCTGCCTGAGAACAACGTAGTGTACCCATGTAGCAAGTGCAAGCTGGTAGCACTGTTGGAAGAAAAAGTGAAAGAACTGAAGCACTGAGTGGCCAGGCTTAAGGCTGTAAGCGAAGATTTGCATAAATTTGGACAGAATCCTTGAGGAGGAGGAGCGGTCAAGAGGGGCACTGGAGGTGAAAGAGCAGCAAGACAAGCAGAGGAGGAGGATGCTAAGGAGAGAACAAATATAGCGGAGGAAGCACCATGGAAAAGAGTCACACTTAGGAGCAAAAGGAGGAGAAGACACTCTTCACCAGTAGAATTTCAAAACCACTTTCAGATTCTTGAAGAGGAGTCAGCCAGACAACATGCAAGGAAGACATATAGGAGACCCTGTGAGAGAACATGAGAGAGGCTGAAGCTTAGCCAAGCAGAGTCACTGAACCCACACAAAAAGAAGAGAAAAGTAGTGGTAATCGGAGACTGGTTACAAAAGTAGTGCCAATGTGAGGGATTTGGATTGCGACACCATGGGCTACACTTACTGGAAGATGGACAGCTGGCAAGTGATGGGTTGTACCTTACAAGGATTGTGAAGAATGTGTCTGACCATAACATAAAGAACTTCATAACGATGGTTTTAAACTGAATTGGAAGGAAGAGGGAGACACAAGCTCAGAGGTAAAGATAGATGAAGGCTTATGCACAGTAAGAGGAACAGACTGAGGAGCTCTAGTGGGACCCAAATCATCATAAAAATATATGAAGGAAAGCAGGCCACAAATTATACAGTCTCCTGTGTCTATATACGATTGCCAGGAGTATGGGAAACAAATAAGAAGAACTGGAAATCTTAGTTCATGAGGATAAATTTGACTTGATAGGGATAATTGAAACTTGGTGGGATGACTAGAATATAGAAATTAAAGGATACAAATTGTTAAAAAATAACAGAAAGAATAGAAAGGGAGTTGGAGTTGCAACATATGTTAAAAATACATATATTTATATCATAGAATCATAGGATGATGAAGTTGGAAGGGGCCCATAAAGCCAACTTCCTGCTCAAGGCAGGAATACAAATCAAAGAATATCTGCTAGGTGGTTGCTAAATTTCTCTTTAATACCTCCAGTGCCATTGTCTGGCTGCTCTAACAGTAAGGACGTTTTCCCCCCGATATTCTGGCTTCCTGTAACTTGAGCCTTGTAGTACCCTATTTGTTACCTCCTCCCAGTTTGAAGAACCACTAATAAGCACTCTCCAAATACAATTCTTTAATCGACTGCATCCACCTGACAGTTGTTCTATCCAGCCCATGCCTAGTTATCTTGCTAATCAGAATATCATGGGGCACTTGTCAAAGCTTTGCTGAAGTCAAGATATATTGCATCTACAGCATTCCCACCATCTACCAAGGTTACCCGATCAAAAATTGAGATAAAATTAGTCTGTCAGGATTTGTTCTTGACCAATTTATGACTTCTAGTAATTACTGCATCAAGGTGCTTGCAAAGTGATCACTTTATAATCTGCACCAGAATTTTCACTGGGATTGATGCCAGGCTGACTAGTCTGTAGTTCCCAGGTTCCTCTTTTTTGCCCTTTTTGGAGATAAGGGCAAGTTTGCCCTCCTCCTATCATCTGGCACTTCACCCATCTTCCTTGGTTTCAAGAAAATAATAGACAGTGGTTCTGAGCACTCTTCAGCCAGTTCTTCCAACACTTTTGAATGCATTTCATCAGACCCTGGAGATTTTATTTATTTATTTATTTATTTATTTATTTATTTATTTATTTATTTATTGTATTTATATCCCGCCCAATTGGTCCGATGACCACTCTGGGCGGCTAACAACATTTAAAAACAAAACAATTTAAATATAAAATCAATATAAAATCAGTATATAACATCAAAGTCAATTATTCAAGATGGAAAAAAAGAAAAGAAAAGAAAAAGGAAAAAAAATCAAATAGTGACTGGAGGGAAGGCCTGCTTAAACATCCAAGTTTTTAGTTGGGTTTTAAAAATGCCCAGCGAAGGGGCCATACGAATCTCAGGAGGGAGCTTATTCCAGAGGCAAGGAGCCACCGCCGAGAAGGCCCGGTTTCTTGTTTTTTCCTTCCGGGCCTCTCTCGGCGTTAGGCTCCTCAACCTCACCTCCTGGCTCGCTCGAGTGATACGGGTAGATTTCGGTGGGAATAGGCGTTCCACCAGATTTCGAGGCCCTAAACCGTTTAGGGCTTTATACGTAATCATTAAAACTTTGAAGTCAACGCGGAACCAAACGGGCAGCCAATGTAGAGCGGCCAGAGTGGGAGAGATATGATGGTATTTTCTCACCCCACTAAGAAGTCTGGCCGCCGCATTCTGCACCATTTGGAGCTTCTGCATCAACCTCAAAGGTAGCCCCACGTAGAGCGCATTACAGTGGTCTAATCTCGAGATTACAAGCGTATGTACCAAAGTGGTAAGCGCCCCAACATCAAGATAGGGACGCAGCTGGGCAATCCGCCAAAGATGAAAATAGGCGGAACGGACCACTGACGCCACCTGTGTTTCCATGGTGAGCGCCGGGTCCAGATGTATCCCCAAGCTGCGAACCTCACTCTTCGCGGTGAGAGTCACCCCCCCAAATGAGAGGGAGTTTCCCAAACCGCTGATGGTGGGGCCACCCACCCTCAGGACCTCCGTCTTGTCCGGGTTCAACCTCAACCCATTTTCCTGCATCCATTGCAGTACAGCCTCCAAGCAGCGCTGAAGGGACAGAACGGCATCCTCTGCAGTTGGTGAAAAGGAGATGTAGAGCTGTGTGTCATCAGCGTACTAATGGCACGATGCTCCACACCCCCTGATGACCCCACCCAGCGGCCTCATATAGATATTAAACAGCATTGGGGAGATTATTGAGCCCTGCGGAACCCCACAATTGAGGCTCCACGGGGCCGAAACCCTCTCCCCAAGCTGTACTCTCTGAGGACGGTCCTCCAAGAAGGATCGGAGCCAGGCAAGCACCAGGCCACCAATTCCCAACTCGGAGAGCCTCCTCAGGAGGATACCGTGGTCGACGGTATCAAAGGCAGCTGAGATATCGAGGAGGACCAACAGAGACATTTTACCCCTGTCGGCCTCCCAAGAAGGAGATCTGAACTCCTTCAAAGTAATAAGTAAATAAATATTCCTTGACTATTTGTTTATCAATATCAAGCTGCAATCCCGTCTCCTCCACTTAAATTTCACATTTGCCTGGAGGGTAATAGACTGCATTAGGAAAAGACCAAGCTAAAGTAAGAACTCAGCACTTCTGTCTTTTCTTTGTCACCTGTAGAGATGGAGATATTTGTATTTGTATACGAATATGAATATCCCTGAGCAGCTGGAACCAACGAGGGTCCAGACCAACGAGGGGCCAGACCCCGGGGCCAGACCATCCACTCATGCATCCTGCTGTGGTGCTGATCCTGTTCATAATTCCTGATATCTGTTTGGAGTTCAATTCTGGCAGATATGGTCCTTCCAAGATGGCACCAATTACCTTGGAAGGTGGTGAGTGCTCGAATGCTGGAGGCAATCAAGAGAAAATTAGACAGCCATCTGTCTAATAGGCCCCTTCCAACTATATGATCCTATAATTCTATGAAGCCATG
Organism: Intellagama lesueurii; assembly: GCA_037013535.1. Lineage (NCBI taxonomy): Eukaryota > Metazoa > Chordata > Lepidosauria > Squamata > Agamidae > Intellagama > Intellagama lesueurii. Next base: position 107,651,570 of record JBAJHW010000002.1, on the reverse strand, counting down.
CTTTATTTTTTTAGTACAGAGCATGCTCCATTATAGTTGAGTAGCATATGTTAATCAAATCAGGTGGGTAGGGGAAATTATATTACACAGGATTTGAACCTTTTAAGGTAAAGGACTATCCTATAACAATCCTTCAGATAGAGGACTTCCCTCTGTAAAGTAGGACAAATGGCCACTATTGTTCAGACAGCTTGGGAAGAAATTAAGCATGAAGTATAGAGTATTGTTGGGTTCCTTGTGCAGGTATGTATAAAAACTGAGTTACTTTTATGCAGATGTGCCTTATAGCCAGAAACAGACATTAGAGATAACCAATTATTAGAAAAAGAAAACCTTAACTAATGAAAGGCTAATGGCAGGGGTTTCTCTCACCTCAGGAGGTATGAAAATTAGCTTGCTTTGTTTGCTCACTAAACACCTGGACCAAAGTATGCAGTTCCTTTGGAGACCACACATCCCATCACCACCAATGGATTTACTATTGCGCTGCAGGAACAAATTTTTTTCTCTGCTTTTTACGTCAAAACAAGCCCATGGAGCACACCTGCCTAGTTTCAAAGGCTAATCATTCTCCCAGAAGTGTATTTTGACTGGAAATTAGGTGCAGTCTGCCCATCCCTATTCTAGAAACTTCAAAAGAAAAAATGATGGTATCTTTCAAATGTAGTTATTATTGCTAAAGTTTAAATGCTTTGAGTATAAAAAAAAATGAATACAGGTAATAATATTCATTTCTCTCTTTCTCTGTCTTCATTCCCTTTACTCATCTGTTTATTTGAATGGACCTTCTGCCTGTCCACTTAGAATGGAGGTAAGAGTAATCTTGGGATAGATATTACTGAGACTATGTGAGCAGAAAATTGTGTGTAACCACTTGATAAACTGCCCATTTACATTTCCTGTTATGGCTGGAAAATTAGATTTATGGGTGCCAGTTGGCTGCTGTGAAAAACATCAGTCCCATCCCTACCCCTCTCCTCCAGTAACTTCTAGTTATCATATAGCAAATTTCTCTATTCCTGAAAAACACATAAGAAGAGTGGAAAAATTCAACGTACTTTGGAATCTAATCAGGAATAGAAGTGATTAGACTCTATTTAGTTTAATAATAATAATAATAATATTTATTTATATTGCGTTCTAAACCAGAGTGCATCCCAATAGTCAAAAACAGTTGAAATACAACCATAACATAATTACAATGATAAAAACATACAGTTTCCAGCTAATATGTTTTAATTGCAATAGCAACCAATTATCATATATATTTTGTTCCAGAAATACAAGTATAGTCAAGTGCAACAGCCCATTTGCACCTTTTACAGCAGGGTGTGCAAATTTAGGCTTCTGAGTAGTTTGTTGGTTTTTTTTAAAGTAAAAGAACCCAAAGATCCGCTAACATGACTCTAGAGCAAAAGACATGAGTTAAAGAACATGAGTTTGTTTTGGGTACCTGAACAAAACAAAATTTGTAGTCTTTACATTAAAAATATAACACAATTTATTTTATTTTTTTTTGCCACAGCACTGTTCGCAGCTTTCTTCAGCAGTATAATGTGGGGCAGAGTGGAAAGTACACCTGTTGTTGCTTTTGTTAAAAAGCTGGGAGTCAGGAATCCTTGCTGATCTCCTGGTTCTCATCTGAACTTGAATGGACTTATCCAAGGTTCTGAACTTCTATGAAGGATGGGGTTTGGCATCCTGCAACATTTTATTGCAGGCCTAACCTGTAGCACTGGTTAGATAGCTAGCCCCTGTCACTATGTTAGCTAATAAAAGAGACAGCTACAGGTAGTATGTGTATCATTCGTGAAGTGTGGCTGGAGTAGACTTCAGCACAAGTAGAAATATCATGTGTAGCTTGTCTACTATTGCCATGGGGACATTGCACTACTATCGTGTTACTGTCATGATTAATCACTTCCTTTTCTTCAAACGTGAGCAACAACATCCAACTCAGTATATCCAGAGAAAGGGAACTGAGGATGCATTTTACAGTCAAGGTGGAATATTGAGAGGAAGAAAAGAACAGTGTTCCTACAGCTGGAATTCATGTTTCCATGTTGGTTGTTGGGAAAAGCTTGAGTCACTTGTCAGTAGAAAGGCAGCTCACTTTCCTTCCTGAGCACTGATGCTGAACATCCATCCAAAGAAGGAAATTTTCACAAAGATGCAGATAGCTCAGCTGTCCTTCCAAGTATTTAGGGCTAATATAAAGTGAATTATTTATCTATCTATCTATCTATCTATCTATCTATCTATCTATCTATCTATCTATCTATCTATCTATCTATCTATCTATCTATCTATCTATCTATCTATCTATCTATCTATCTATCTATCTATCTATCTATCTATCTATCTATCTATCTATCTATCTATCTATCTATCTATCTATCTATTTATTTATTTATTATTTGAATTTATATCCCGCACCATCTGGCGACCAGGCCACTCTGGGCGGCTAACAACAATATAAGGAATAATATTAAAAACACAATAGAAATAAATTAATACATAACAAATAGGGAAATTAAAACAGATGGCAATAAACGTGGTAAAAAGGGTGATGGAGAGGATGGCAAAAAGAATGGTAAAAAGGGAGGGCGAGATCCTAGTTCTCCGGGAAAGCCTGGCAGAAGAGCCAGGTCTTCAGTGCTCTTTTGAACCCATCCAGCGAGGGTGCCAGACGGATCTCTTATGTGGCCTTTTTGTAAAGTGACCCAGAAACCAACCACTAAGGTGGTTCCAGTTAAGTGTTCTCATTATATTGAGCTGAAGGTAAACACAGAGACCTCAGAATTGTGCCCGTAGATGTTTGCTAGGCCAGCACTGATTGCAGATACCAAAGCAAGCTTGGGACTAGACACTTGCATGGTTGGTTGTGTAAATGAAGACTGTCTTAGTCTTCAACAAGCAGGAAAACTTTGGGGAACTCAAAAAAACAAGTATTCTTTCAAAATTTTGACTTTCTTGCTGCAAGTGGCTATCATTGCTGAGCATGGGCAAATTATCTAAGGAAAAAAATGCTTGAGACTAGTAGCTTTTGTGGAGTGCCTGCAGAGCAGCTCTAAAGAGTGCAGGAAATAAGAAAACAGTACACCGACATTCACAGTTGCCAATACCACTTAGATCTGGATGTGGAGCTATTCCCTTGGCACCCACTATCCTCTTGTAATGTGCCAGACTGTACTTAGCAATCGAGACCCTTGTCTAACGAAGAGGAAAAAAATCTTCATATTTTGGACATAGAACATTCACATTTCCTCATTAATTATAGCCTTTAGAAAATGAGGAAGTATTTCTGCTAGTAACCCTGATTCTATCAGCAAGAATGCATTTTTGATCTGTGCCTTCTACCCAATCTGTAAGGGTCTAGGGATGGAGCTTATGGAGATCATAATATCAGGACAAAGCAGTGAACACAGCCATACTTCCCTCTCTGTGTGTTCCCCCCATTTTTAAGAAGCATTAATGAATTGCAATTTTTTAAAAAAGAAAAAGAGCCACTACCTGTTTTCTTTCAACAATTCATTGATGCACAGAATTTCCCATGTATGTATGCTTCTCCCACCAGCAGACTCTACAAAGGAGATGCAGGCTACTGCAGCACTTACCGGGGAGAAGTGTGTAGTACTCTGTTGGCAAAAGATGCATTTGTTTTCTTCAATGCCTCCTATGGAGACCCAGAGGAGACCCAGGATTTGCTTGTCCGCACTGCACTGTCTGAGTTGAAAACTGTGAGTCCTTTATGCCGTCCAGCTGCTGAGTCACTGCTTTGTCACTACATCTTCCAGGAGTGCAATCCGTCCAGGATCGGACCTGCTCCAAAACCGGTTTGCAGGTAACACAAGCGAGCAAGCCAAATACATCTGGTACTCTTGTCGTGCCCTAAATGATATCTCTGTACTATACAGAAAGGGCAGAATATTCAAGAAACATGAGGAATAACTGCAGGAAATGGGATGATCCTGTGTGTGGTCACAGTTAAAATAATACCAAACTTTTTCAATGACACTCCTGTGATGATAAAACACAGTGGTCCCAAACATGACTGGCCAAATACATGGTATTAGAAGTAATAGTTGCACCCTACAGCAAACAACTGAAACTTTTTTCAAGATAAAATTTGCACATGTAAGGAAGAAAGTGAGTGCCCTTTATGATAACTGAAAATATGTGGTTTGTCCAGTGACTCATGGAATTTGGTGTGGTGTAAACAAGGGATAGAGAAACAGCTTAAAAATAGATATCCAGGTCATCATCCAATTTCTAAAAACACTCCCAAAGTGTACTGGGTGCTATGTGATGTTGAAACATCAACTTCTAAAAAGAGGCTAGATAGAAAGAATCAGGAGCCTTAAGAAGGACCTTGCAGAAGTTCCAAATGAGGATAGAATGAATGCATTTAGAACGAGTAAGTGCAGTAAAGATCTCAATTGCATTTACTTTGGTGAAGATATCTGAAGAAAGGGTTTTGAGGATTATCTTAGAGTTCTCATATCACAAGAGGAGTCCATCTGGTTGGACCCAAAGTGTAGAATCCCAGGATTCTGCTCTGACCAATAGGCAATCAAAAGACTAATATAAAGCCCATAAGCAGGCCATCTGGGCAATAGCATACCTCTATACTATGTCACTTGTTTACATTGGATTTGGTTACTCTGTTCTGTTATTCTACATCAAATGTCAGCTTTTGCCAGTGATTTTATTATGGCATTGATGAAAATAGTTATTTTATGCAAAACCAGAGACTTGTTCAGCTGCATTTTTACCGTTTTTCTTGCACCGTATTAGAAAATGGCTTCAATGTGTCCCTGAGTTTTCAAAGCTGTTTGCTTTCTGTACGATGATGGATTTGCTGTTTATGAGCACATGGAACAAATTGCATAGTTCCTGGGATGCGATCCAGCAAATGTTCTCACCTTTTGCCCCAAGGATGTGTGTTGACTCATAGGTCATTCTCAAAACATGATGTCTTCCTAAATTCATTCTAAAGTACATTTCTAAATCCATTCCCCAGTATATTTTTCCCCTACTCTCTCCACCACACAAAGTTTGTATGGGACCAGCTTGCCACTGCTGCCACTACCTATTAGTATGTGTAAGGTGTATAGGTTTATTTTCTGTGTTTATAGGTCATTTATGGATTTGATTTCATGGACTGAATATTTCAGTCTTTCCAACTGATTCTGATTTCCCTGAATAATAAGTGGCATTTAGATGTTTGGGTATGAAAACAATGTGATAATGTTGTTTTGTTATTACTGGGATATAACATATTCTCTTCTGTAGTTTTTAATCAATGGCTAGTTCTTAGCTACCAACAAATAGTTGGCCTGGAGTCAAGAACAAGAAGCCATTTTCTTTTATGAACCTGCTTGAGTCATAACAACACTGAGGTTTGCATTTGATTGTTTCTTATAAAAAGCTGATGCACGCAGCTGTTTTCAGTGACAGAGGTATAGACCCAATATTAAAAACTTCTCAAATCCAAGTATACAAGCACTCTGACAAAGAGTCATTCATTCATATTTATTTATTTGCTATAAATAATATATAGTTAGTTACGTGCCGTCAAGTGGGAACCAACTTATAGTGACCCTAACGGGTTTAAAACTGAGATATTTAAGGAGTAATTTTACCAGTTCCACTCCCCCAGCCAGTTTCCATGGCCAAGTGGGAATTCAAATTCTGGTTCCCAGAGTCCTAGTTCATCACTCTATCCAATACACCACACTAGGTCCTAAATAATTGTGGCGGAATGCCCATGTCCCACCTGTCCGTCATGTGGAGCCCTAGAGCTGGAGCCTATGAGAGGACAGGAGGGCGGAGTCAGGGAGACAGTTGGAAACTGGGAGAGAAGGAGAGAGGAGGTTTAGAGAGTTTTATGAGAGAGATTGGAAAGTTGGTGTGGTATAGTTGGTTTATGAATTAAAGAATAGTTAAAAGATAGAAGTACAATAAATAGACAGTCATCTAATAGTATTCCAGTGATTCACAGTGATTTATATGAAAAGTACTACCAATAAAGAAACGTGTTTAATATCCAAGCAATGAGTGAAACATCATACAACATCTATTAATATACTTATGTGATTCAACAACTAAACAATAAATAATCAGTTATATTTGACAACACATGTCCAGGCAGCATTATTGGTAAAGTGTGGATAAAGATCCACTGGTGGCAGTTGGTGTATGGAGAATTAAGAACGTCATGCCCAAAGGTGGGACCTGGGTTTGAGGGAAACAAACTAGGGACACTGGGGGTGCGCGACAATAATATATAATAGTCTATAAATATCACCTTTCTTCCAAAGTGATTTTGCCTCAAAGATCGGAGTAATATCAGTGTATGGACCTCATATTCACCTAATACAAAAGAGCATAAGAACAGATACAGCAGTGGTGGTTGATGCCCTTTAAGGGGCCATCTGTATACATTTTGCTAGTGCAATACTGTACTCGTGTATTGATTGTACATTCCACTGTTGTTTGTAAAACAATGTAGAGAGCATTGCCTTGCTGTAAAGGATCTCTACTGCTTTAAGGAATGGCTTTCAATGGAAGAAAATGCCCGCAAAGGAATCTACAAACCTGGACTGATGCTATTGACCCTTCCTGAATGCAACAGACTTCCCAGCATGCACAAAGATCCAAAAGCTTGCACAAGGATCCCACATCTGGGTAAGCAGCTCCGTATATGAACCATGGTTTGGACACAGACTTCTGTGAAATGTCTCTTAAAAGGAATTGTGCTGAAATCAGAAGCAGTGACTCTTTGATAGTTGCTAAATGTCAACCTATATCTTTTAGTTTCCCTTCCCTGTTTGCTGTGGCTATCAGAAATCGACATTTGCTCCAGAGGAGGAAGGAGCATGATGGGATAGGAAGTACAGTATCTCCGTTCTTATCCAGTTTTCTAGTGTGTTTATAAGGTATAGGATCTTCTAACTATTCTCCAGTGGAGTTATGCAGCTACAACACATATTTAAATGTGTTTGGATCGAAAACAGAAAGATTGGGAGTCCCCTTTGATTCCGTTCCCTGTTTATTTTTTTAAAAAAGATAATATAACACAGAAATTAACAGATTTTTTTTCATATTATGGTGATAAACCAAGGTGTGTATTCAATGAATGGTTATTACACTACCAATTGCTTATTTTTTGAATTGATTATATCCAATGTGGCTTTTCTTGCACAGGATATTTAAACAAACAGTTCCCCATTAGGCACTGTCTGGTCACAATGCTGTTTACACTATTACTAGTGCAGTAGGTAAAAAAGCTGCCCTAACAGCTTTTTTCACTATCATAGTGATATGTTTAATTTAGGCCACAATCCATTTGTAGATATCTGCACATTAAGCAGGAATTGATGGCACAGCCATAAGGGCTTGAAAAGTTCACTAACACTTCAACAACGAAAAGCTATATGTTACAATGATTCCCCTATTGATGATAGCTTAATTGTCTTTTTCTTTTCTCAGACCTTAAAAAGGAAGACATAACAAGTAAGTATTTCTCTTTAGAATCTAGTCTTTATTACAGAAAATGCCTGGTATTTCACTTGTATGGCATCTTCTAGATTTGAATTGATGATTCTGAGTTCACAATGCAAGGCTAAACCTTAGTTGCTGTGTATGGTGACTAGGTGCTTAATGTTGTTCAGTGACTGCCAGTGGTTACAGGGAGCAGGTAACTCTCTTATTACAACAGCATCACTAGCTGCCAATCTGTTTCCGGGCCCAATTCAAAGTGTTGGTTATTGTCTATAAAGCCCAATGTGCCTTGAGTCCAGGCTATTTGAAGGCTCGTATCACCCCAGATGGGTCGTGGTGGCGCTGCGGGTTAAACCGCAGAAGCCTCTGTGCTGTAAGATCTATAGATCTGCAGCTGTAAGATCGAATCCACGCGACGGAGTGAGCACCCGTCGCTTGTCCCAGCTCCCGCCAACCTAGCGGTTCGAAAGCATGCAAATGCAAGTAGATAAATAGGGACCACCTCGGTGGGAAGGTAACAGCGTTCCGTGTCTAAGTCGCACTGGCCATGTGACCACGGAAGATTGTCTTCGGACAAACGCTGGCTCTATGGCTTGGAAACGGGGATGAGCACCGCCCCCTAGAGTCGAACACGACTGGACAAATTGTCAAGGGGAACCTTTACCTTTACCTTTACTATCACCCCAGATGAGCCTTCTCAGCTCTTAAGATCTGGGGAGGCCCTTCCCTCAGTTTCACCACCTTCCATCTTCATTTGGTGAGGACGTGAAAGAGGGCCTTCTCAGGGGTTGCTTCCAGCTCTGGAATGTGCTGCCCTGAGAAACCAACTTGGCCCTCTCTCTCTTCCCTTTCCATCATCAGACAAAGATTTTCCTCTTCAGGCAGGCTTTTCAGCAGGAAGTGTCTCAGGAATGCTTTTTTTATTAGCTTACAGGTTTTCAAGAATATTTTCAATTTGTTTGTTTTTCTTTGTTTTAGTCTTGATATATATTAAATTGTTTTTAACATGACATTTATATAGCCTATTTAAAACTGCTGATTATTCTATAGTTTTAGCTGTTTTGCACCCCCTATGGGGAGAAAGGCAGCATATAAATAAAGTAAACAAACCAACAAACAAAGAAATAGTATTGCTGGAGTAAATGTAATTTGTTTAATTACATTTAAAACACCATTGTGTTTTATTTTCTCTTCAGCAACTTGTTACAAAGGCAATGGGTTAACTTATGAAGGTTCCGTCAATGTCACAGCTTCAGGCATTCCTTGTCAGAAATGGAGTGAACAGGTAAGAAGGTTTTTTTCAGAATGAAGGAAGGGCTCAGCCTAAGGCAAACTTAAAAATACATATTCCTATTATCCCTGTGGTAATGATGACATCCAGGTAAGTAGAAATGGAAGCTTTTTTGGTGGTAAGAAAGAGTTGGGGGTTTGTTTCCATCAATATTATTTATAGATAAACCCCTCCATTCCAAATTGGACTTTATTTTTGAGGATGCTCAGTCTTAAATGGTCAAGAAAATAGTAACTTATTTAGTAAGGAACTAAAGTAAGGTAGAGCTACTTGAATATTTTGTTTAGTCTGTCTCTGAAAAAGTTGCAAGAAAAATTTACCTTGAACTATTGAGTACTGTATATTGTGTCTTGTCACTAGGTACCTCATTCACACAGAAAAACCCTTCAGTTTTTTCCTGAGCTCTCCAATGCAGTCAACTATTGCCGTAATCCAGGGGGTGAAAATGCTCGACCATGGTGTTATACAAAGGATGCTTCTATAAAATGGGAATACTGCAATGTGCCTCATTGTGAAGATGGTAAGGTACCAAAATGTACAATAGTAGAACATGCTAGTTTGGTGTGATCTTTACTGCATACATTGGATTCAGTACCTCAGAAATATGTGAATTCACACTTGCCAAAAAACAGCCCTGATTATTGCTTTGTGTTTGAGTGAGAAGTGGTTAACTGATGAAAAAAGGAGTCGGCTTCTGGGATTTTCCCTTGTATGGTGTCACTTTGTGAATGGTAGTGAGCACAAGAGTGTATCCTGTAGACCATCTTGACTGCTGCCATTGGTGTTGTCAACACTGGCAGCACCTTTGCTTTGTAAACCTTGTCACCCTTTTTCCTGCTGGCAATGTGGGCATGATATTGTTCAGCAATATCAGGCCATTTCCTGGCATTCTGAATCATGGATACATAAGCACAGTATCCCACATTCATAAACCAAAGTTTTTTTTTTCCTTTTTAAAGAATTGAATGTATTCCTGCATACTGAGAAAAAACAAGAAAGATTTCACAACATACTCCCCAGGCATGGGTTGTGTCTAGACATGGGGGTATTCGTATACGTATACGAATACTCCCGCACAGGTGGACATAACGAGGGTCCGCCCCCCTGGGCCTGGACTGTCCACTCACCTTCCGCTGCTGCTGCAGGCTCCGCACTCCCTTCCTATCGCTCCGGAGCTTCCGGTTGGCTAGCCACTCCTGGCAGGAGGCGGAACAACGAGCCTCGCTGCCAGGTTGAAGAGTGGCTCGCCAACCGAGCGCTCCGGAGTGATAGAAAGGGAGCGCAGAGCCCGCGGCAGCAGCGGAAGGTGAGTGGACAGTCTGGCCTCAGGGGGCCGGACCCTCGTTATATCCACCTGTGCAGAGGCATTCGTATTCGTATACAAATACGAATACCCCCATCTCTAGTTGTGTCTTGTTTCTCCACTCAGCAGAAGTGCACCTCTGTATTCCCAGGAGCTCATGGAGGACCCATGACTAGCTTTCTGTTCAGAAAGAACGTTCCCAGATACACTGGGCCACGAAGAGAAAGCTTGGGCATAGCCTCAAAGGCTTCAAATTTAGGCCTCTCGGGTGAATCACATTTAGGTGTCTGTAAATTATGAAAAACACCCAAAATGAGGAAATTTGACATTTGTCATCTAAAACATTCGAAAATCTTCACAATCCTTTGTTCAATATGTTTTAATTTGGGGAAATAGTCCCCAAAACCAAGGTCCTCCCAGTGAGCTTCACAATCAAGGCTGGAATTAAATATCACACTAGAAAATTCATGTTCTCAAGCCCATGAGATAAAACTATGTGCAGGGATGCAAAGGGAGTGATTTTTACCTATGCTGCTGCTCCCTGCCGTTGTTCTCCTCAGCCAGGTTTCTATTTCCACAGCCTCTTGTTTGTGGACTGTGGGAGCAAAAACCCTTATAGAAAGCCTGGTTGGGAGCGGGGGCAGTTCTTGCAGAGGAGAATTGATCAACAGGGGAAAGATATACACTTCAGACCCATTCACAAGTCTTCAACTGCAAAGGTGTATCCCCACTCATTCACCCCCTTTCACCATATTATACACGTGACTGAGAATATTGTCTTTTCTTTACAACATGTTGTTCCACACTGAATGGATCTGATTCTGAATCTAAGAACACCTAGTCTGAGTCTGACACAATATTTCCCACAGTTCAGTCAGCAATAATGTTATTTACTCAGCTAGCGAGCAAACATGGCGGTATTAACATTAATTTCGATGACTACATGCAGTTGTTTTATCATCTACTAGTGAATGCCTTAAAAGTCCAAATGATTATTATTTGTTCTTATTATAGAATCCTTCACCCAAGGGACAACAAAGCCAAGTATGGTTGCGCCATATTACCCGTCGTCATCCTCTTTTTCTCCAACATATTCCATGACTGTTATTGTCTCCATCATCTCCAGCTTTGCAATACTAATCATTCTCATTAGTGCTGCTCTTATTTGTTGTCGAAGAAGGAAGCACTGGAAGAACAAAACAAGGTAAGGTCTATAGATAAAATCACCTTTACAAAGATTTTTACTGTAAATGTTGGCTTTGAACTGAAGTTTTCATATGAAATTGACTTAATGAAGAGAGACTGTAAATTATTCTCCACAAATAGATACTTAAAAAGACTTAAAAATGCTAAGACATTTGGTTCATAAGAAGCATGAACATTTCTTAAATCATAAGTGTTTTCATTCAGAAGTAAGGGCCTGAACACACCAGCCAAATGTTCCCTAGTTCCAACGATACATTCCACACCTTTGTTGTACTGAATTGTCATGTGATATATATAATGGGGCAGACGCTCCCATCTGTTTTAACATTACTCATTCATTTCTTCCTATCTGAAACATTATGGCTACACTGTGGAACCGATTTATTTCCTCTCTTGTTTCTTGGCGCAGTGCAGCTCCTTAATTTATATTTGTAGATATATGTCATAGAGTTTCTTTTAAGGCTAAAGCTCCTAACCGTTATGGCTTGGCTTGCTTTCTTGAGCCCTTTGCCCCATTGGTCACTGTGTTAGGTTGCAGTCTGAATTATGTGGATTGGCTTTATGGGGAGCTGGGGCATTGGCAGCTCTACCTTGCAAGGTGACATGCCCACAACACTCACCCTCCGATGTTACTCCTTCCCCAGTGCCCACTCCTGCCCCACAGTTTCCCCATATGGGATTGCTCTGAGGCTCCTCCATGTGGATTCCATCAGCCCATGCCTCCCTCCCTCCCTCCCTCCCTCTGCCAGCAAAGGCTGTACGTACCCACCTGCCACCCCTGCACCAAGCCTTGCGGAGTGGGCATGCTTCTTCGAGGAGAAACCTTGGTCCTGACTGCTCTCTCTTCTCCGTTTCCCTGCCTCCCTCCGCCGGCAAAGGTGGCGCTTACCTGCCGCCACCCCTGCACCAAGCCCCACATGGTGGGTGCACTTCTTCGAGGCAGTGCCTTAGTCTTGACCACTCTCCCTTCTCTGTTTTCCCCAGTGGGATTTATGTTCACACGTGCAATACTGGTAAGGAATACTTGATACATCATCAAAACAAAATAACACAACTTTCCCAGTGAGGGGGAAATAAACTGCAGATACACTGCTGGCCAGGAAAATGATATGATAATGGCCGTGTGTTGTGTGACCAAAAATTTATGCAACAATCTAACTAGGGTATAACTAGGGAATATTTGGCTGGTGTGGTCAGGCCCTTAGTCACATTGAATCCACACCGCATACATATATTATAGAATGTATACTTAGGTTGACATTCCAGTTTAAATTTGTAGTTGACCTCATGGAGAAATGTGAGGGAAACCCCAGGTCAGGATGCTGGAGACACGAAATGAAACATCAAAAGCACTCTGGCAGATGGTGAATATGAATTTCAAAGTGCTCTTTGAAGATGGGCTTGTAAACTACATTTGGCACAAGGAAGTCAGGACAGATATCTCTTGATATGCAGATCTACTCAGCCCTACCTGAGGAGGCAGCTCAGCTAATTGCCAAAAGCAAAAGCCCCTTTTGAAGTGGCTTTTGGGGTGGAAATCCCAGGGAATCCACAAAGGGCTGAAAAGCTTAAGAACTGCAGCCAGAAACAAACTGGGGATCAGGAGAAATGTAGCCTCAAGAGAATGGCTAATTCACATTCTATGTAAGTAGGCCACCTGGCTTAGCCAAGCCAAGGCAGATAGGAAACTTAGTTAGGTTAAGGATAGATGCTTTGTAGATTGCCTTTCTCAAGTTTGTACCTTGCCTAAGAGATGGGGAAGCAGTTGGTGTAATTTTACCGCTTCAAGTTCTTAGACAATGTCTTACATGTTTTGTCTTTAATAAAGTTTACTCCTTTTAAAACTGTCTACTTGTGCTGTGGATGCAGAGCTAATCTGGTTCAAATCTAAGTCCAAAGTCTCTCACTGTTCTTGGCCCAGACTACCTGAGATATTTTGTCTTTTATTCCTGTTATAGAAAGAGGGGGTGGGGGCAGAACTACCCAGAGTTTTGGATAGAAAGGAGCCTTCGGGCTGTAGAAAAGGGGTCACTGGGTCTCCCCTCCCCAGCTTTGCCTAGCCCAGACCCCAGGTCCCAGGTTTTTTCTTGACAGACTTCACTGAAGTGACTTCCACACTGAGGTGATCTAACTGCTCTCCGACCTTTTTCCACGGTAATTTATGAGACTTGTTATAACATTCACGCAAAGTAATTTGTTACAGTTAATTAAAATTGAAAAAAAGGCCCTCTGAAAATGTCCTAAAAAATCTTTAAAAGTAACTAGAAGACAATATTCATTATACATTTCCAAAGTGTAACATTGTTCCTGCTTGCTAAATTAGTTTCAAAATCTTATTTTGTGACATTCATTTCCTAAAAAGGTAATGAACTACAAAAACAAAAAAATTAGAACTTGTTATTTATAACCTGTTGCTTCCACCTTTGGGTACTATCCTGCTGCACTGAGTGCTGTGGAACAAGACTGTGACACATACTAACTCCCTTTCATACCCGTTTGGTCATATTTTAGACAGCATCTTCCTGTCAAATCCCAGCTCCTCTAGTAACCACTTGCTGATTCTGTTTCTGAATAACCTATCTTAAATATGGTTTGATCCCACTGACAATAAAACCCAGGTTCTGCTGAAAACAACCCAGATTTAATTTTTAGCATACACATAAGGCATGTGCATGTGTGGACTATTGTGCCAGGGGAACGAGCTTTTCTGCTCCACTGGCAGAGTTCTGTTTATTTTGAGACACGTGTGGACTCAATTCATTGTAATCGATTCCACGTGTGTGTGTTTTCCTTTGCCACTTTTTAAAAAGATTCCTGCTATCTGATACAGTGCTATCCCAGATAGCAGGAATTTTTTTAAAAATAAAAGCACCATGCTTGCAAAAAGCCAGCACCTGCCCAATGGCCCCCATCACTTGCCCAATTGCCACCCAGTCGCCTGCTGTATCACCCCCATTGCCTGCACGATCAGACACACCCTGCCTGCCCAATTGCCCCCCCGCCTGTCCCAATGCTCCCCCCACATTGCCTGAAAATCATGACTGACCTTGTGTGAGAAGCAGTGGCATGGTGAGGACGCATACATCGACACAAAACTTTTGGATTCATGCTAAAGTTCACGTGACTTTAGCCTGAATCCAAAAAAACTCTATCCCTCTGCCAGTTCATTCTGGCAGTGGGAACAAGCTCTCTGATAAGAATAGGATTTATTGTGTCATGAATTAGCATGGGGAGTTAGCTGAGCAGCATAATTCAGGAGTAGATAAATACTCAAGTTAGTAACATTCCAGGCCAGAAATTTCTTACTTGGATTACTTTCACAGACATTCAAAAAGCCATTCATTTATTCACTTCGTTATTAAGACTGCAGCCGTGTACTCACAGAAGTGGAAGTAAATAAACAGGAGTTAATGATGAGAAGTCATGTATAGGACAAATGTGTAGAATGCTTTTCTCCCCCCAAAAAGATTTTAAAATGGCTTACAGTTAAATAAATCAACAGCTATTAAATATGCCAAATAATTTTGGGATTCCTCTCATAGCACTCACAACTACAATATATCTCAGGTTTCTGTGAAGAAGCAACAACTAATCAGTTCCCAGGGACATGACAAAGATTTCAGTGACGAGGAGGGAAGATGTTCAGCAAGATGTAAAGCCCTGCTACTAAATATATTCAAGGTTAGACTGCAACAGATCAGTGTATTTAAAGAGTATTTGTTGTGGTTGCTTTCGTATACATCACAAGAAACATAGCAATGTTATCGATGCAGGCCTCATAACTGCCCTTTTTGAAAAACAATCAGGATTCATCTTTGGCATGTTTAATTTACACATAGGCCAATTTGATTTTTTTAAAAACTGTGTTTACACTCCTTGGTAGAGATTCAGAAACACAGGCATTTCTGAAGAATAGTCACAGGCAAAGGAGTTAAACCTCCTCTTCCACCCTAAATGGTGCCCCTATGATCTCCTAGCAGAGTGGTTCCCAACCTTGGACTGCAATTCCCAGAAGCCTTCCCCACAAGCTGTGGTGGCCAGGGTTTCTGGGAGTTGCAGTCCAAGAACACCTGGGTTACCCAAGGTTGGGAACCACTGTCCTAGCATATTAATAATTCTAATTGATACCCTGTGCTTTATGATGTGATTACTATGCGCTATTATTTCTCTATATTTATCTTTCCCTGCACACTGTTCAGGGTTCTGAAAGATGATCTCTTTTAGAATGTTTTAACCCGCTGTTCATATTACATGACCCATTGCTTACCGCAACCAAGAAGCAACTTCTTCTCCTTTGTTTCAGGGATTCAGCACCACCAGCCCTGACGACTCTTCCCTCTGAGCTCTTACTGGACCGACTGCATCCAAATCCCATGTACCAGCGCATGCCATTACTCCTGAACCCAAAATTATTCAGTCTGGAGTACCCACGAAACAATATTGAATATGTGAGAGATATTGGAGAAGGAGCTTTTGGACGAGTCTTTCAGGCTAGGTAAAGGAGCTCCTAATCAACATACTATATAGCTGCCCTTGGTTGTTTCCATTTAAGGGAAACTCCAGCTTCACTGAATCTTGGAGAGAACAGTATGAAGTCAACACCTACATAGGGCTTTTTCTGTTGCGTGTCCTCAGCTCATTTCTGATTTCTGGTGAACTTTATAGTTCATCTAATAGTGAACCTATGGTTTGTTTTTTTAATAAAGAAGAAATTTTATATTATAGCTAATATATGAAAAGAAAAAAGGTCCTGCACTTCCTTATGAAGTCCATTTCTTCAGTGTACCTGAAATCTCTTTCAGATTTTATTAAGTTGTGTCTCATCAAAGATGACACATACGCATGTAGTCCAAGAACGTCTGGGGACCCAAGTTTGGGAACCACTGATCTAGAGGAAAGTGTGCTATTCAGCTTTGCTCCAGACCAAAAAAATGTCTTGGGATAACACTGTTCATCCACCTCATAGGTAGAGCTTTCTTATCACCCAGTATCATCTTGAATGCCGTACTTTTCAATGGAGACAGTTCACATATTTAGCTTAGAGCCATTGTCATTGTGTGATAAGATATAAAATGTATGAAATCAGCCCCAGCTGTAAGACCCAAAGCTCCATTCCTATATTAAGATGTTACATGCAGCTATTTTAAATTGATGATATGAAAATAGCTAGCGATTAACTTGGCCCAGTTCTGACAGTTCATGATTGTTGGTAAACGAGATTGGTCTCAACCTGTTTAGGGCAGAATAACTATGTGATTTGCAGGAAGCAGTGGCATGCAGGTATTTACACAGAGTGTTAAAAACATGACTGCTGAGGGCAGACAGGCAGAAATAGAAAGAGAAGACAAATATTATAGGACTCAAACAAGGGCTGACAAGTTGTCTAGTAAGATTTTATATATCAGTAAGTGGTTTGGGGAGGACTTGGTGCTTCAGCATTGCTTAAACTGAGCAGATATAGAACTAATCAGTGTCTTGAATGGGAGAGCCCTCAAGAGGCCCCTCAAGAGCATGGTTTGCATGAAGAAGGTGGAGCACATGACTTGTATGCAGAGGGTCCCAAGCTGAGTATCTACTTTCGCATGGTAAAGTGATCTAGCTAAGACCCTTTGGTAGCTGCTGCCAGTACAAGAAAATACTGGGCCAGATGGACAAATAGTCCGACCTTGTAAAAGGCTTCTCTGTATTTTCCTGGAAAAGCACAATAAGAACTATATAGTGGGTTAAACTTGTTTAGGGAGAAACAGTGGTTGCAGTAGGAGGGGGAAATATCCCAAATTCAGATAGATTTCTGCTCACAGATTCCTGATTCTGGTGATTCCCCATGGAACCTGGTAAGACACAATTCAGAATATTCTGTAGGTCTCCCTTTTTCCTCTGGAAAGGCTTTTGTGGAATATAGAAGGCTTAGGGTTGGACAAGCAAAAAGGGTAGATCCATTACACAACTACCCCTTCTGCTCATACAACATTGGATTCTATGAATTACATGGAACAATATACCATTAGTATAAACCAAATATGTTGATCTGTTGAAGAAAACTATCAGCAGTTATGCAGTGTATCAGATTATTAACCCCGAATGTTCTGCAAATGTCAGTCTAGGTAGCATTAATAAATATGGATTGATCTCACAAATACTTCAGCTTTTGATAGTAGATGAAGTTCTAATACTTCACTGATTGTCAAATGCTTCAATATTTTTGCAACTTGTTCAAGTACACAATATAAGAACATTTGCTGTTGTGTTATGTATTTTATATATTTTCCCTGGTGAGAAATTTATTTGAGTTTCCACGGTTACGTAGCAATCCCACTGAACACAGTTAGAAAAAGAAAAGCATTTTGTCAGTTTACAATTTGTAAGTATCCTTTTCACACCTCTGGAGACAAAGGTCATCCTGCCTATATCATTTTGAGATAAAGTTGATTGTGTCTATGAAACATACTCCTTTTTAGTCAAGGTGGAAGGGTTTCTCTAAACAAGCTGGCAAACGCCCTTTGGTATAAACGTCATAGATCAATTAACACTTTCCATTGCAAGAAAGTGGGAAGGAGAGGTGCGAATTGGGAAGTTATTTCCCTCTGCCACTGTTAGACAGTTCTATCAAGAGAAAGATTGATCCTGTGGATTGCCCCCACTCTGAAATTTGAGCTTTATGTTAGGATTGTAATTAAGAAATGGAGTAAGCAGCTGTGGTAGAGTATTCAGTGTATGTTCAATCTTTTGCAACAGCACATATGACAGTACATGTGCAGGGTCTCTTCTCACATGTACAGTGAGCTTGGCCAAGAGGTGTGGCAGTGATGGGGAGTACGGATGGTATGTAGCATAAATAATGTTTAATTGTTTGGAATGAGGAAAGATATCAAATCATGCCATAAAGCAAGCTGAACCAACATGTAAGTTAACAGGCAGACCTGCTTAGTTTCAGTCATTTATTCCAGTCACAGAAATTGGGTGATTTAAGTGCAGAACTCCAGATTCATTCTCCATAACTCAGCAAGCTGTAGTATTTTGTAGATCCGCTCAGTACAAGTATAATTCCTTCTGTAAGTGCCCTATACAAGCAGCATGCAAGTCAGAAACCATGTGCTTTTCCTTTTATGGGGGGATAAAATACACTGCCATATTAGGGACACTATAAGGGTTTTCTTTTCCCCATTGCAAGAGTCCAGAGCTTCCCAAAAGCCAGAGGTCAAAAAGGCATTTAACTTTTAGCTAAGATATTTACAGGGAATTGTGTTACTGTTAGTTGCAAAACTACATAGGCTGCATTGCAGCTGTTTTGCTTTCCTGGAAGATTTGTTTTCAGATGGGCATTTTGCCATTCTCTGGCATTTGACAATGATGTGACATTTACTGTAGCCAACTGCACCTGTTACATTGCCATATGTCTGGAGCAGACACTGCGAAAACTGGAAGTTTGCTTTGGAGACTAGAACTTCCTACAGCTACCGAACAGTAAAACAACCTGATGTTTAAGGAACAGCTGAGCAGGTTGGCTGTGTGTGGCCACTCAAGGCAGCAGATAGTTGCTGTATACTGTCATACACAGGGACAACATAGCTAGGATTTATTCTTTATTTTATTATACTGTTTTTATTCTATTTTTATTGTTAGCCGCCCAGAGTACACTTGTGTCTAGATGGGTGGGGTATAAATAAATAAATAAATAAATAAATAAATAAATAAATAAATAAATAAATAAATAGGATGTAATATGGCATTCTTACCAGCCTAAGTCAAAAATCGAAAGGCACTACATGACAGATTAGAGAGAAAATAATGCCAACATGGTTTTGGACAATCATTTACAGCTTAACCTCATGGACCCCTGTACATGACATGAAGGGCTGCAGTTTACTCCCAGAGCTAGGACTGGCCATTCTCTTTGACAGAGTAAGGCTGCTTCCTCAGGCAGCAGATTTTGATTATCACAAAGAGGCACCAAATTGTTCCGTTGTTGTTATTGTATTTTTAATGCCAAGGATTAGGGCAGGTACTTGTTGCATCTTATGCTTCATCTGCCAAATGTACTTGCCTGACTCAGGTATTATGCACTCTCTACTAGGTGGGTGTTGGGCACCATTTGTTGATCTGTCTCAAGCAGCAGAATGTCTTGGACCTTGGCAATGTTTGCAGATAATTTCTCTGCCTTTTTTCCTCCATTTTTTCATTAGGGCACCAGGACTGCTTCCTTACGAGCCATTCACAATGGTGGCAGTGAAGATGCTCAAAGAAGAGGCCTCCGCAGACATGCAGGCTGATTTTCAGAGAGAAGCAGCTCTCATGGCTGAATTTGATCATCCCAACATTGTCAAACTTTTAGGTACCGAACCTATTCCCTTCCGCCCACCATCATTGAAATAACATTTAAAATCTCTCCCCATCTCCAGTGCTTACTAAATCGCATAGGCAAACTAGACAGCCATCTAGGGTGTCCTATTGAAAGAGCCGCTGCAACACAAGAGCAGAGCTAATGATTTGGTTCTTGTGCTGCTTCAAAGTTCATTTCAGTACAATTATTATGAAGCAGGCGTTTTTTAAGAGGCCGAGGAATTTGAAGTAACTTCTCAGGCTGAAATAACTGTATATATTTCAGCAGCAAAAAGAGGAAACAAGAATTGGACCCTCCGTTGGAGTGCTCTCTTTGCTTATTATCACCATGTTGGATAAATTAAGGAAGGCCAAACAGATTCATCACTTTCACCTTGTGGGGGTGTGGGACTGTTGAACATCACTTGACCTAGGGACCTTTTACATGCACACTTTTCTTTCAGCTAGACACAGATGTTTTCACAATGTTAAATGTTGTCTGCTTTTTCTCCAAAGGCAAGAGTGAAGTTTGCAGCAGAAAGTTAGCCTAAGCTACTGAACGCTAGCTGAAAACATTTGTTTAATCACTAGAGATGTAAATGTAGGAATGCTTACTGAAATCCAATTGTTAGTCCCTGGAGTAAACCTACTGAATCATTGGGAAACTTGGTAAGTCACTTCTGGTGTAAGTTCCATTGATTCAACAGGTTTCTCCCATTGATTCAACAGATCTAACATTCAGATTTAGACCACTTAATTTTAATTCTCCAATAAAATACTAGTTGTGTAAGGTTGCATATTTCAGTGACACATATAGAATAACACACAGTCATCAGTAAGTAGGGTCTTCTAATTTGGACTGATGGGTTGTGGTGCGGATGGAGATAGATACATAGGAACAAGGCCCCTGTGAGACATAGTCACACTGTCCTGGGTAGAGATGGGCACTTACTGTTGTTCAGCACTGTTTGTTGGATCAGGCCCACAGGTGTTGTGTGGGTGCCCTGGATTCTGCACCCCGCCTCATCCCACAGGTGCCCCATCAGAAGCAGAGTTGCAGGCTTCCTTGCCCTGCCTCCTCCTCTGAGTGGATGCCCACTGGAGGAGGTGGGGTGCAGAATCTGGGATGTGTGTTGTACCTGAGGGCCTGATCCATCGAACCATAGTGAACCACTGAACTGAACTGCCGATCTCTAGTCCTGGGGCATCCACTACCTGGGGATGATCAGCATTGGCCAACTTGATGTGCTACTTGGCCTATGGGCCAGAACACAGGGAGGTGGACCTGGCTGGATACAGCTAGAACTTTTTGTTAGATACAATGTACACATTTGGCACCCATCAGGTCAAATATCCATCCTACATTAGCAGAAATGCTAGCTAATTGTTTTCTTCCCAGCTACCCACTGGGAGTGGTGGAAGTACATACCAGCTCATCATCATGGCTTTGGTCATTGGAAGTGCCCCTATTGCTGCCACGTGGGAGTGTGATAGGCTGAAAGTGCACCTCATGATCCCTCAAAAAGACTCATAGAAAGAAAAAGAGAGTGTGCCAGGTCCCCATTTCCTACTTTTGAAAGCAGGAGGGAAGGGCAATCAGGATTTTGCCTCAGGGTGACAAATTTAGAGGACAGACCCTCTTCCCTCAGACTTCCAAAATCAGCCTGGGATACTGCCATAGGAAAAGATGATAGTAAACCAGGGTACTAGGGGAGAACAGAAGAAGGTAGTTGGTATATCAGGGCCTGCTGAAGCAGCTAAGGTCATGTCTACTTGGTGCTAGGTAGACCAGGCGTGTGGCTTTCTCTCTCTGGGGGAAATGCAAATATCAGTGAATGGAAATACCCTCTTTCCTTCCTATGCATCATGGTACTTTAGATAGATAACAGTTACTGTATATAAACTTGTTCAGCTTACACATGACATAGTATTTATTTAATGGATATTCTTGATTTCAGGAGTTTGTGCTGTTGGAAAGCCAATGTGTCTACTTTTTGAATACATGGCCTTTGGAGATCTCAACGAATATCTGCGTAACCGATCACCACGCAACCTCTGTAGCCTAAGCAGCAATAACCTTGACCCAAGGATCCGACCCTGTAGCCCTAATTTGCTTGCTCTCTCTTGCACTGACCAGCTCTATATTGCCAAACAGGTAGCAGCTGGAATGGCCTACCTCTCAGAACGCAAATTTGTGCACCGGGATTTGGCCACCAGGAATTGTTTAGTGGGAGAAAACATGGTTGTTAAAATTGCTGACTTTGGCCTCTCGCGAAACATGTACTCAGCGGACTATTACAAAGCAAATGAAAATGATGCCATCCCCATTCGATGGATGCCTCCAGAATCTATCTTCTACAACCGGTATACAACTGAATCTGATGTCTGGGCCTATGGTGTGGTCTTATGGGAGATCTTTGCCTTTGGCTTGCAACCCTATTATGGGATGGCTCATGAGGAAGTCATCTATTATGTGAGAGATGGAAATGTCCTTTCTTGTCCAGATAACTGCCCCCTGGAGCTGTACAATCTCATGCGTCTGTGTTGGAGCAAGCTGCCTTCTGACAGGCCAAGCTTTGCAAGTATATACTGTATTCTGGAGCGCATGTATGAGAGGGCAGTGACTGCTAACCATGTCTGAGCCAGGGTAACATTACATTTCTCAAATGACTGAGCGGAATGAAAGAGAGAGCTAGCACCTGGTATATCACAAGTCCTTGCAGTGGTGCTGCAGGCAATACTCCAAATATAAAACTGAAGCATCTGAGCACTTTGCTTGAATGAGGACTGCAGATTAAAAAAAGTTACAACCGCATTTTAAAAGAATCAATGACCCTAATTCTCAAAAAAATATTTAAAACTTTTCCTTCATGGCTTTCTAGTTTGCCATTAACACTTGAGATGGTAAAATAAATAAATATATAATATCCAGAACTAAAAAAATCAGATTGCAGTAAGTTAATAAATTGGTAGAGCCTCAAATCTAAAATAAACTGAAAGAGCAGAGAAGTAACAAGTCCTCACTGTATCACAGGCCAGGTTAATTCTAAAAATCGAGCTTCAAACACCTTCCCTAAACAGGAAGGTATTCACTGTTGATTTTGAACTTAAGGTTGTTTTATGGCGATGGAAAGTCAGAGCAGGCAGAACATCTAGCCCTGTCTTATCTGCTCTGGCTGGAAGTAACTCCACAGTTTTGGGGCAGAGGTCTTTCTAGGCACTCTATTTGAAATATTTCAATGGAAAGTCCTAGAGATTGCATCTAAGGTCACCTATGGGCAAAGCATATACTCTACCACTGAGCTGTTACCCCACAGAAATGGGAGGGGCTGTTCTAATAAAAGCAATTTGAACACTGCAGCCCTCTTTGTGAGATCGTAATGGAAACTGAAGGATGTCAAACAGATCATTTTTCTCAGAAACACGGAAAGAAGCCTCCTGTAATCAGCCTGTAGATACATAGAAGATCTTATTTTCGATTCACAATTGACTCGCTATTTTTCAGCCAAACACTAGGATGCAAGTTGTTTAATGTCCGTCTTCACAGATTTCAGGTTATGAGCTTATTCCGAAAACCAGCAACCTTCCCCTCTCCAACCCCAACTTTTCATATTTGCACTGATGGGAATCCTGTGAACATAATGTGTCAGTCATTGAAACCAAGTACTAGCTTCTGTATCCCCCACTTCTCAAACAAGCATATCAAGGGCTTGAAAAAACATACAACCCTGCCTCTTTATGTTCTACACAGCAGACCAGAGGGTTTGGCTAAAAGGAGAAAAGATCCCTGAAAATGGCATGGAAGCAGCTTCCATGAGTGGAGTGTTGGAAAATGTTTCTTCCGGATTTACGAAGACCTCTATGGTGTCAGCTTAGCCCATCCAGTAGGGTCCCCAGTCCCCCATATGGAATCTTTGTGTAGGTGCTGGGTGAAGAAGCAGCCATGGAGAGATGGGGCAAGTAAGTCTGCACCCACTAGTACACTTGCCTATGGCTAGCCCCACCACCCAGGACATTCATATAATAAGTCAAGCACTCATTATTAACCCACCAATATATGAAAAATTAAGTTAAGAATCTTTTTCATTACACTTCCCTTGTTAATGCATTCTCTTACATACATTATGTTATTCTCACCACCTTTAATTTTCAGTGGCGACGTACCAGTAGAGCTGAGGGAAAAACTTGGGCCTTTTGTCATTCAGCATTCCAGCTTTTGTATTGTTTGTGTGAATTAGACATCTGTACTGTATTGTGTGTGTCAGCAACTATTTTCAAAGTGGAAGATGATATTGTAATCCTTATTGTGAGGTGGGGTTGGGGGAGAGACTATTTTGGGATAATTCAAATGGTTTGATAGGAATAGGTTCAAGATCTATATTTTTTCCTAAATATTGTCACAGTCTGATGTGCTTTTTAAATTGCTGTACTTAAATTGTATTCTTCCGTGCTTTTCTTTTCTGGTTGTAAATTTTAATATACGCTATACTATAGTAAATTCACACCCACACCCACATAGTACATGTATATATGTACCATATATTTATACATATACATATAGTATATATATGTACCTTCAATCGTGTATTTTCAATCTCACATGTGACACTTCCAAGTTAATGCATTAGTGCAATTGTACTAAATCTCCTCTCCAAAATGGGTAGTGTGGATCCTGTCACTGTATTTCAATGGATGGTGGTTAGCCCAAGGATTGCTTAGAAACAGTACATGGATAGGTTTTGTGGTGAAAGAACTAGAATTTTAGTACAACTTAAAGAGCAAGTGACAAAATGGGTAACAGCTGCCCATTTAGATGATTATTTGGAAAGGTAAAGGTAAAGGTTCCCCTTGACATTTAGTCCAGTCGTGTCCAACTCTAGGGCGCGGTGCTCATCCCTGTTTCCAAGCCATAGAGCCAGCGTTGTCCAAAGACAGTTTCCGTGGTCATGTGGCCAGCATGACTAGACATGGAACGCCGTTACCTTTCCACCGAGGTGGTACCTATTTATCTACTCACATTTTTACATGCTTTCGAATGGCTAGGTTGGCAGGAGCTGGGACAAGCGACGGGAGCTCACTCTGTCTCGTGGATTTGATCTTACGACTGCTGGTCTTCTGACCTTGCAGCACAGAGGCTTCTGCGGTTTAACCCACAGCGCCACCGCGTCCCTTTATTTGGAAAAGGGACAGGCAATTCTGTGGATTTCACTTTCTTCTATACAGTAGGACCCCCTTATCTGTGGGATCAGTATCCGCTGATTCACTTACCCACAGTCTGAAAATATTAAAAGTAAAAAACCTCAAAATACTTATTTCTAATGATACAGTTCCCAGAACTGGTCACTAGAGGAAGCCAGAGACCATGTTATGTATAGTCTTCACTAGAGAAATATACTTCTATGATGTCATTACCAGTACTACTATGTATTGTTGTTGTTTAGTCGTTAAGTCGTGTCCGACTCTTCGTGACCCCATGGACCAGAGCATGCCAGGCCCTCCTGTCTTCCACTGCCTCCCGGAGTTTGGTCAAATTCATGCTGGTAGCTTCGATGACACTGTCCAACCATCCTGTCCTCTGTTGTCCCCTTCTCCTCTTTCCCAACATCAGGGTCTTTTCCAGGGAGTCTTCTCTTCTCATGAGATGGCCAAAGTATTGGAGCCTCAGCTTCAGGATCTGTCCTTCCAGTGAGCACTCCGGGTTGATTTCCTTCAAAATGGATAGGTTTGTTCTCCTTGCAGTCCAGGGGACTCTCAAGAGTCTCCTCCAGCACCACAGTTCAGAAGCATCAATTCTTCGGCGGTCAGCCTTCTTTATGGTCCAGCTCTCACTTCCATACATCGCTACTGGAAACTATACTGGAAACTACTCAGAACTATGTATAGCACTGGCTATTATAATAGTGTTCGTTATAATTCATGTTTTTCAGCATCAACGGGAGGCTTTGGAAGCAATTCCTCACAGATACAGGAGTCCTACTGTATTTGAATTTTGCTCTTTCTGATAAATTCTTACTGAATTTTGAACATAGGTGAGTTTCAGACCAGCTCAGTGAAACTCATTTCAGAAAATCAGATGCGAGGTAAAGAGGTATACATTTGTAGGGTTGGCTTTCTCCCATTTTTTAATTGTTTACATCCACATTACTTCCAATATAATATGATAAAATGTATGAATTTGGGGAAGTGCTAATCACGTTATGCTGCATGCCGTCAAGTCACTTCTGATTTACAATGACCCTAACAGGGTTTTCAAGGTATGTTTATCACAAACATGGAAGAAAAGACATTGATTCAGAACCAGAAACACTCTGCATGAATGGATGAAAAGCATCTGCCTGGATGCGTTCTGCCTCAGACATTTGAAACAACACCAAAATCAAGTTGTTTTAAATAAATACAAGAAGAAATGTGTGAATTTTCAACCTGGACGTTGACAACAACAATGGAAGTAGTCAAGATGGTCTGCAGAATATCCTCTTGTGCTCACTACCTTTCACACTTGTTGACAATTGCTTTGTGTTTAGGTGAGAAGTGGTTAATAGATGAAACAAGGAGTCAGCTTCTGGGATTTTCCCTTGCGTGGTGTGATTTTGTGAATGGTAGACCATCTTGATTGCTGCCATTTGTGCTGTCAACATTCAGGCTGCCCTTTGCTTTGTAAAGCTTGCCATCCTTTTTCCTGCTAATAATGTGGGTACGATATTGTTCAGCAATATCAGGTCATTTCCTGGCATTTGGAATCGTGGGTACAGAAGCACAGTATTTTCATGAACTGTAGAGAGTGGAGTAATATATTTTGTAAACAAACAACTTGGTCAATGAGCAGGGCTATACTGTGTAATGCCGATGGGTTTATGTGAATGAAAAGACCATCATTCACTCACTGTGGTAATGATATCATGAGCTGCTGCTAAATTTACCAGCTTTAATTTGGAAATGGATTTAGTTCATGTTACAGATGCCAAGGAATAAGTCAGGCAGAGTTAGGTTACAATGAAGAGGATTTAGAAGTCTTTGGTATCCTGCTAATAATTAGCAGGATGATACAGCATGTCTCTCAAGAAAAGAACACCAGGGAACAGGAAGTTCTTAACCTCCAGACATGTGACAGTCTGTTGAGGGAAGAGCCAAGTGCACTTGACCCTAGGTTAGAAGCCTACAGAACTATGGAATGGCTCAGGCTCCATTTAGCGTCTCCTTACAGCTCCACGGTCATTAAATTGACTAATGGTCTGTTACCAGAGCCCTTCTTCGCAAGGAATACACATAGGCCCAATGCAGAGCTTGGAAGAGCTTCATTCTTGGGTTGTAATTCTCAGAATCCCCCAGCCATGGGTCCAGTGGTTGGCAAATTCATGGAGTTGTGGTCCAAAAACATAGCTCTCTCAGGCTCTAGACACAAACAAGAATGCTGAGGCTTAGACAATAGGCATTAGGTCTTTCCTTCACAAACCTAGTTTGTATAACCTGGTATGACATGGGATTTCTCCATCCTCATCTGTCTGACACTTCAGGGAGCGTTTTCCTAAAAAAAGGGTAGGAAAACACGGGACAATGGCTTTGATGAGCGGCATGAAAGAGCAGAACTGAGGTTGGGTAATTGATTTACCATGCAAATCTGAATCCTGTGACAAACAGAACAGTTAGCCTGGCCCATAAGAATCCCGCTGACTTAAATCAGTCTGCCCAACATAGCATGCTATTTCTAGCTGAGGGTAACCAGATGCTTCTGGGAAATTCACTAGCCAGCTAAGAAGGCAACCATTCTCTCACACAGCTTGTCCAGAGCCCTGCTGGATCTTAGCATGGAGAAAAAAACATGAAATCTAAATATAAACAAGACAGCAGCATCACATCTTCTACCGTGCTTAAGCTATCCATGGAATTAAAATTATATAAATAATTGGTAAAAACATATGACAAATCCATTATCTCTCTGTTCTCATAAACACAACTCTATAAACACTCTGATGGAGCTTGCAAGGGCACAGGCTGCAACACTTAAGTCACAATCATGCTTTCTTAATGACTTAATGACACAAGCCCTCATGTTAAAGAAATGAGTGTGTTGTTTGTTCTGAAACATGTGTTGACTCAGCACAATGCAGCATAAATATTTTTCTTGGAAAGCTTATTGTGCAATTAAGTTGCCAATTCAGAACGACATTCACTTTTTCACTTCAGCCTAGACTAAATGAGCCCAAAACGTTTACTTATTTGACAGAAATGTTTAAAATATGTCAGGTAATGTATTACATTACTATTTTTTGAAAATAGCCTAGCCCATATGGTGTTATTAGCTCATTATTAGGTCAGTATTTAATATTTTACTTGTTCTAGGCTAATCAAAAGAATAGAAATTTCTATAAATTACATTTTACCAGTGTACTTCCTTTGTGAAATGGGTATCCTTATGAGCCTACTTCCTACAGACAAGCTAGAGGGGGAAAGTCCCCATCTTATAAATATTCTCTGATACTGTACAACATATGTGCATATTATTTATCTTGTGAATTGCTGTGTAAGATCATGGACTTGAGTTACCTGACTGTTCTCTGTCTACTTCTAGTTACTGTTTTGTTTTAGTATCACATTGTACTGGCCTTTATTATTATGGTACAAAGATGATGATGATGATGATCATTATCACTGGAAAATTGTTACAAATCTTTCCAGTGACAGTGATCAGGAAACAGGTCTTGACTAACCTGCAGTGGTTTGCCTACAATGGTCCATTTTCACCCAACTGGATTCCTCTACAACAGTGGTTCTTAACCTTGGGTTACTCAGATGTTTTTGAACTGCAACTCCCAGAAACCCCAGCCAGCACAACTGGTGGTGAAGGCTTCTGGGAGTTGCAGTCCAAAAACACCTGGGTAACCCAAGGTTAAGAACCACTGCTCTACAAGATGTAATAAAATCCTATATGATCAGGGTTTTCAGGTTGTAACTGAGAGATTCCACTGGCTCTTCTGGATCTACAACTGAACTGAGAGGATAGACAGCCATGCTACATTGCCCTCTGCTTCCCCCCACAAATATTTTCATCCCCTCATTCATAATACCTGGGCATCCTGCTAGCAGAATGTGATGCATGAGTAGTATTTCTTAACAGACCCACTCCACTGTTCCAGAGCTTCGCATTGTTTTGAAAATGTTGACTGATTATTCTTTGGCTACCTTACCTGTAACATCTGCTTTGTCTCCCTTTTGGGAAATAATGGATTGATGTTCTATGATTATATATGTGTTGTTAAGGGCCAGGTTTTCAAAACACACTCCATTTCCCCTAAATATTCTGTCCTTAATTTACGCCTTCCAAAAGAGTATGAGGCTGATTGTTGTTGAAAAAACTTGACTAGAGGCTCCCAATTGTGTTTTTTATAACATCCACAATTCTGCACAATTAAGATTTATGGTTTCAAAGGCAATGTAAGGGAGACGGCTTTGCATGTGCTTGCAGGCCATTAATGCAGATTTATGAATTGTTTCATGCCCTTGCTAACCTTACATAAATGTGGCCTGTGGCTGACCTTCCTTGGCAGCTTTCTGGCATGGGAACATGAGATCTGTTCCTTACAAAAGTGTGTTGGGATCCAAACCATTTGACTGATTCAAGACACTTACTCTCTGCAAGCTGGATATTAGACATGTGCAGATTTTGTGTTTTTGGACTCCAGTGCACAGAATTCCCCAGGCAGCTCTGAGTTATGTTGCATGAGAAATTCTAAGAGTCCAAAACCACAAAATCTTCATGCTTGTACCAGACATTTAAACTTCCTGAAGCTCATATCTCTAAAAGGTTGCTCCCTGGGAATTGCTTGCTTCTCCTGGCTAATACATGGGTGAGAAGAGTCTTTCCAACAGATCCACAGAGGAACATGCTCATGCACACAATAAATATGTGCATTCTCTCTAACCAAGACTAATTTCCCAAACAGCAGAATGTGATGGCACGTCTACTGACGAAAGAAGAACAAATTCTAATACTTTGCATATAATGTCCATAATACTTACAATGAGCCAGTAAGGGAGGTTGGAACGATGCTGCAAAAGAGGATGGGATTGGGATGAATGCTGCTCCTGACAGAAGTCAGATCTGAAAGATAGCTTTCCAAGGTCACGTTCCTGACCAGTATATTATATCAGCTCCCTGTGGGGGCTCACGTACCCAGTGGTCCAATCGAGTTAAGTAATTTTAAAGTCTAGACTGAAATGTTCTGATACTTCAGATGGTAATAAGTATTACTCTGCTTACTTCAAAATATGATAAACCAGCTTTGCTGCAACTGGAGGGTCTGCTTGTTCTGCTAAGGGGGATATCTGACCCTAAAGTCTTGCCCTGATTGCTCTGTCATACAAGCCCTGTCAATCATGAAGAAGAACTTCTGTGATTTTTCTTTTCTTTTGGGAGACTGGCCACAGTTTTGGTTGCCTAGAAACAAACTGACAGCAGCTTTCTAGCAGGAGATAAATAGCACCAACCTCAGAGTTGGGTGACCTCATAAGAAGACAGCAGTGATTTCCAATTTTAAAAAAACACAGCAATTTATCATTTTGTTTTATTTCAAAGAAATATTTGACACAGTTTATCCCCAATTATTTTCATGTTTCCAGAAGATTTTAAAATATGTCAATTTTAAAGAAAATAGGAGTTCAAAAGATTGCCTTCAAAACTTGACATTCAACTATCTTTGTGTGGCCTCCTGGACCACACACAATTTTTTTATTGCATATAACAGGCGTACTTCCCAAAGCAACACAAGACCAAAGAGCAATCATAGCATTAACCATAAAAATAAAAATAAAAAAACCCTCTTCTTTTTAGTACAGTACTTAAATTTTTAACCTCCTCAACCCGCCATGCCAATATGCAGCATCTTAAGGTTTCAAGGTGGAAGAAACCCTTCTAGAGGCCTGTCTCCTTTCCCCAGTTTAGGTCTCCCCTGAGTGAAACCTGTTTGGTTTTGAATTTGAAAACAAGTCATATTTATGAGGCAGGTGGAAGATGAAGTGGGCAAGTCAGAGTTCATTGACCAACATTTTTTAACACATCTCTTGGTCAGAGTTGCTTCAGGCCAATGTGGTATCTTCAGAATCTTTGGCTAACAATCTCTTGGACCTCATGAACTGGACTTCTTTGTTTTTGTTATCCCCTAAGAACATACAGAGCAGAAGCCCGTTCATGTAGCAGATCCTGAGGGTCCTAGGAAGTGGTGAAAAGGTGTTGGAGGACAGAGCTGTATGTGCCATTGGTCTCCTACACTGGCATTCCCTCCACAAATCTGATGAAGAATGCAATTTCATTGCCAGTGCTGACTTTAGCTTCAGCTTCCAGTCCATTGGGCTTCTCTGAGGGTATCAGTAAGGTCCTTAGAAGCCATCTTGCTGTTCCCCTCAGGCAACAAAAGTCAGAGTTGAAATAGACATATCATTGAAACTGGAAATATCTCACATTGCCTTATGGAGTTGCAAATTCAGAGGCAAGAAACATGATTGCAACATGACATAAATGGGGCGTTGCTGGTAGACTATTCTGAAGCAAGGGGTCATAGGGGTAGTCTGGCCCACTAACACCATTCTCCAAGTATCTCCCATACAAAAGATTTGGTTACTTATGTAACTATGGTTATTCGAGTGGTGATCCATGTATCCACACAGAGGGATTCTGCACCTGCACAGACCTCGCTTGAGAAAATTCCAGAGTCTCAAAAATGAAAGTGCCTCTCAGCCTATACTGCATGTGCATGGTCCCAATTGTCTGACACTAGGGGGAAGAAAAAAAAAGGAAGAACAAAAAAAGGGGGGGGGAGCAGAATGTCTGGATACATGGATCACTACTTGAAGAATCATAGTTACGTAAGTAACCAAATCTTCTTTGTCATGGTGTCCATGTATGCACACACAGGGGTGATTAGCAAGCTAGAGTTTTGGAGGTGGGGGTTACGCCGAGAGAGATGATAGAACAGCCCTACTAAAAGCAGAATCTCTCTGAGCCCTGAGATGCAGTCTATAATGTGTGACAAAGGTTAAGGGCTGGGACCATGTGGCTGCCCAACAGATGTCCCGATGTCTACACCTCGCATAAAGGTGGAGGAGAGGAGGAGATTCCTCTGGTAGAGTGGCTGTGGAAAGCCTGGGGGGGGGGGGTGCTTGTTTGCAAGTTCATAGGCCAAGGCCACAGCTAGGGAGATCCATTTGGAGAAGAGTTGGGAGCAAATAGGTTGTCCTTTCTGGGGGCTTTGGTAGGAGACCAAAAGCTTGGTTGTTTGTCTAAAGTCTTTCGTTCTGTTTATGTAGAAGGCCAGTGCTTGGCGGATGTCAAAGGAATGGAGGGATCGTTCCAAGTCATTCTGTGGAGACAGATAGAATGTAGGTAGTATGATAGGCTGAGACATGTGAAAATGAGATGCTACCTTGGGGAGGAAGATAAAATCAGTGTTGCCACCTTGTCGCGGAAGAAAACCATGTAGGGTGAGTCACATCGAAGAGCCATAAGCTCAGTGGCCCAACTGATGTGAGCACTATCTGCTGATGTGAGCACTATCAAGAGTGTAACCTTGAGAGACAGTGGTTCAAACAGAGGCTTGGTAAGCTGGGAAAGAATTAGTGGTAGGGACCAGGAGTCATGTGGAGGTTGTGTATTTGGGTAGGCATTGTGAAGGCCCCCACTGTTTTTGACAGTGTGATGTCTGAAGAACCATGCAGAGGGATGGTCTGTTGGTTGGTGAGCAACTATAGTGGCAAGGTAGACTTTGATAGAGGAGATAGAAAATTCTTGTTGTTTGAGATGTGGTAGGAAGGTAAGAACTGTGAGCAGAGATGCAGGAGAATGTCAGAGGTTACCTGATAGTGCTGAAAATGCTTCCACTTATAACCATAGAGTCTGTTAGTGGAAGGGCATCTAGCCTCTTTCAAAATGTTTGCAATGAGAAGGATATTCTCCAGGTGGTGAGTTTCTGGTGCGGAATGTCCGGGTGAAGAATTGTGCCATTGTGGCGGGAGAGAAGGTTGTGATGTAGGGGCAGCTGAAATCTGTTGATCGCTGTAAGAAGAGTGGTTTTGGTCCGTTGCACATTTAGAGTTGGTGGCAGTGGCAAACACCTCCACAGCAGGCTTGCCACAGTGAGAGATCAGTTGAGTGTATATTTTTTGAGAAAGTTCCCATTCGCGTATGTGTGTCATTTTCCGGCTGAGGAGGTCTGCGGTCATGGTATCCACGTGGCTGCCACTGGGATGATTTGGTGGGAGATGCACCATTCCCAGAGGAGGCCTGAGAGGTACAGGAGGCTCAGGGATTTTGTTCCTCCTTGCTTGTTGATATAATACATCGCTGTGGTATTGTCAGTGGCAATCTGAACTGTGCAACCTTGAATTAGATTTTTGAAAGCTCGGAGGGCCTTGAAGATGGCTAGAAGCTCGAGGAAGTTGATATGATGAGTCTTCTTGTGTCCGGATCACGTAGCCTGGACTTGTCTGTGGCCACAGTGGGCACCCCATCCCATTGTGCTTGTGTCTGTAAGTATGAGACAGGAGGGATGAGATTGTTGGAATGGGACACCGAGTCAGGGATGATGGTCTTTCATCCACCATAGAGGTTTTCTCTTGAGGTGTGGTGAAAGAAACAGTCTTTTGTTTGGAGGGTCTCATTTGTCATTGAAGGTGAGAAGTTAAAGGATTGTAGCGGCCGCATCCTCAGTCAAGAGTGGGGCAGGACAGATGTGGTGAAGGCCATAAGCCCCAATGCTCATTGAACGGAGTGGACTGAGGTGTGGTAAGTCCAAATTAGTTTCTGTGTGCAGTGGATGATGGTGTCCACGCGTGGTTGAGGTAGGAGAGCTTGGGCACTTCTGGCATCTTGGGGCGCTCCTATGTATTGGATAGTCTGGGACGGGACAAGATGAAACTTGGTCTCATTGACTTGCAGTCCAAGGCTCAAGAGTAGGTGAAGGGTAAATGCAATGCTGGCATGTAGAGTAGCCCAGTTGTGCACCACTAGAAGCCAATTGTCGATGTAGGGATAGACGGCGATTCCACAGGTTCTGAGGAAGGCAGCAACTGGTGCCATACACTTTGTGAATACCCTTGAGGCTGTGGAGAGTCCGAAGGGAAGTTCACGGAAGTGGTAGGTCTGTTGGTCGATTAAGAAGCTGAGGAAGTTACAATGTTATGGCTGAATTGAGAAATGGAAATCTGTGTCGTGAAGGTCTATGGACGCAAACCAGTCTCCTTGTTGTGGGAGATGGAGAATGGACTGTAACGTTACGGAAATCTTTTGGGGCAATGAATCTGTTCAGGGCACGCAGGTCCAAAATGGGACGTAGTTGTCTGTCCTTTTTCAGCACGGTAAAGTACAGGGAGAAGAAGGCAGTAAGTATGCAATGGAGAGGCACTCTTGAGATAGCGCTTTCCCTCAAGAGTGTGTGAATTTCCTCTTGAAGGAAGGGGGGAAAGAGGTGGTGTGGTGGATATGACCCGTGGGTGGAAGGGATGAAAATTCTATGGTGTACTCATGGGCTATGATGTTTAGAACCCATACCTCTGAGGTGATGAAATCCCAGGAATGGATAAAGGGTTCCAACCGTATGTCTGTTGTTGATGGTGAATGAGACGGTGGGTAAAGGATGAAGGTGTCGAGCTCGGGCTGGGACATGTCAAAACTGTTGTCTAGGTTTCCTGTCCAACTTTTTAGGGAGAATAGTCTGCTTGTATTTAGCAGAAGAGGCAGGAGTAAAGCGTTGTTGGTTGAATCAGTCAGATGTCCTTGAACATGGAGATGTGTAGTTTGAGTATGGCATGGACTTCTTCCAGTGAGGGCGGAACTGAGAAGTGATTGGGCAGTGATTAGGAATTGATACCCATTTTCCTTGCATCTGTCTTCTTTTTGTGCAGGTCCTGCATGAAATCATTGGTCATTAACGAGGCTGTCTCCATCAAATGGGAGGTCTTCTATGTGAGATTTAGAGTCATCTGGAAACTGTGCATGGTGGCACAAGGTGATGCTTGCTGCCATGCTCTTAGCTGCACAGTCTGCCACATGCTGGACGGAGTGAATTTATTGTCCTGCAAGAGCATAGGCTTCCTGTTGGAACGAGATAGCAAGATATTTTTTATCTTGTGGCAAAGCTGGAATAAGGGTTTAAAACTTTTCCCATATGAACCACTGGTAGGTGCCCATCATGGCCTGGTAGTTAGCAATGTGCATGTGAATCACTGCTGATGAGTAAGCTTTCTGAGCCAGTAGGTCAAGTTTGTGACTGTCCTTGTTACTTGAGGTATTGCGCGAGGAGCCCTTAGATCTCATCTGGGCGGTTTGTCCAATGATGGAATTTGGTGTGGGATGTTTGAACAGGAACTTAGCCTTGTCCTGTTGGACTCTATAGAAATTCTCGATTCTGTGAGATGTTGGCGGAATCAAGGAGGGTTTTTGCCAAGACTGGCTGATGAGGTCAGTCAAAGTCTCGAGCACTGCCATTTCAACAGGGATGTTTGCCTTTTTATGGATGCGAGCAAAGACGGAATACTTTGCTGGTGATACTGGTTTGAAGACAAGTAACTGCAATGATTTTGCCATTCTCTCTGTTAGGTCATTAAAAGATGAGAGGTCTTCTGATGGTGAGAGTGGACCATCAATTTGGACATCAGAAGTGGGTGGGCATCTGGGTGCCGAAAGAGAGCCCTTACCCTCTTCTCCGTCAGAGTCAGTGGAGCTGTGGTTGAAACATGGATCTTCAAGAGGAGCAGAGGGTGTTGTCAGCAGATGATGGGAATCACGCGGTAACCGTGAGGTAAGTGAGCCATCGGTATCGGGAAGGTGTAAAAGAGCTGGGGATGACGCTGGTTGAAGAGCCAAAGCCTGAGATGGTGACTGGGGCGATCCCAGTTGCCAGTGTTGTCCACATGGGAGGCACAGAGTGGTGGATTGGTGTGGAGCCTGAGATCAATGTAGAGAGTCCCAACGGGAATGGGAGTCACAGCAGCATTCATGTTGTTAGGGGGACTGTTCCTGTGCATTGTTAGCGTAGGACTCCTGATATAGAGGGCAGATGTAGGAACGCGAGCTTCAGTCACGAGATTGATATTGACATCTGTATGACTGGGATGGCCATCCCATGTCCCCATACATGAAGCAAAGGGGGCAGAAGAAAGGAACATTGTAAGGGTCCTCATGATACCGGGAGCCCACTGAGGGTGACCACGAGTACCATGGTCGGTAGCAATGGGGAGGAGATCATGAGATCAATCTTGATGTGGGTCTTCTGGCCTCCCTGTAGCATTGTCTCAGTTACGGAGACTGCTGGTTAAGGGACAGTGACCCTGATCTCGATTCAAGGTCACCCTCCTTCCGATGGTGGAGGTGAGGATGGCTCTTGTAGAGGAGAATGCGGTCTTTGTGAGATGGGGACACTATGCACAGAGGGGCTCAAGCTTTCACCCTCTGAAACCCAGACTGTGTATTGAGTGTCAGCAATAGGAGCAGAGGTTGGCTCTCAGATTCGTAGCTGGGGATCCAAGGTAGCCGCAATGACAAAGATGTCCGTGGGTTGTTGTTTTTTCTTTCTTTTGGTCATCTCGATATTAGAGGCTGCCTGTCGTTTTCAAGCACTGTGCTCTGATTTCTTTGTTGACTTTGAAGTCGGTTTCAAAGAAGACGAGGGAGTGGACTTGGGTTCCAGGGTTTTTTCCAGTAGAGCTGACTGGTCCATCTGTGGACTGGGATTCGCCTTAGTAGGGGGATCCGCAGCTCGGAGGGATTGTTTCCAGAGGAAGGATTGGAGTTGAGACTGCCGGTTCTTAAGTGTAAGAGCTGTAAAACTTTTGCAAATTCTGCAAGGCTGAACTAAGTGGGTTTCTCCCAGGCAAAAAAGACAAATGTTGTGTCCATCCGATTGTGGGATCTTCTTGACAGAAGTGGCACACTTTTTCATCAAAGCAGTGGTCATGAATTGTTGGGGGAATGGTGGTGGGGTTCCCCTCTAACTCTACCTCAATAACTATCTCTCTCCCTCTCTCTTTTTTTTTAGGTAAAAGAAGAAAGGAAGGAAGAAGACAAAAGAAGAAAAGGCAGAAAACTTATTGAAATGATGGTAAGTGAGGCGGAGGCTCTGGAGCAGTCTTTCGGGTGCTGTCACAGCGGCGGACAAAAAAGGACTGAGGAAAGTGGGGCCGTGCACGCGCGGTATAGGCAGAGAGTCACTTTCATTTTTGAGGCTCTGGAACTTTCTGAAGCAAGGTCTGTGGAGGCGCAGAACCCCTCTGTGTGGATACATGGACACCATGATGAAGAACTAGGTGGAATCTAAAATAAATCTCTGAAAGTGTTACTTCATCCCTTACTCTCATATGTCAAAAAAGATACTTTGTGCCACATATTTAGAATTTTAACTGTTTGTTAATATACTGTATTTTAGCCACTGAAACTGTTACCAGATGCTTTATGAATAAGAAACAGACATTTGGCTTGGCTTCTGAAATATTTTCAGCACAGCTAGATTGATGGGATTGATTAATTCATTAATGAATTCAAGAAAAAAGCTCTATAGTTGCCACTTAGGATCCAACCAGATTATATGCTGGACATGTTTTTTCGTTTTAAAGAAGAGTTCCTCCTTCAGGAAATGAAAGTTGTCTATCATAGCATGTGACCTTTCTCACCCAAATCCATACAATTTAGCTAGATTGTTTTGTGACTGATTCTTGCAAGCTTGAAATGTGAAGAAATTTTTCTAATTTTCTCAAAAAAGACAGCTTGTGGAGAATTTACTAATCTCCAACCCCCCCATTACTTTTTGTCTCTAGAACAAGAACGAGATGGTTTTTCTGTTCATTTGTTTTTTTGAAAGGGCTGTTGTATTTTGTGCTTAAGACATTTTTTTGAAGCTGTACAGAGTGAGCATACAGGGACTGGCTTGATTGATCCAAAAGATGTAAATAACCTGTCCATCACAAATAACCCATCTCACAAATGTGAAGATTAGTCTCAAGAACAACCTAACAACAACAACAATCACAACATACCATCAGGGTGGGAGAAAATTATGTTTTTTACTTTCATAAATAGAACAAAAGGAACAAGCATTTCCATCTCTGGTGGAAGGTAAGTATGGTCTTAAACTGCAGTTGCTTAGACATGTATCTGAGTTTGAACTGTCCATGTTTGCCAGCTTGTTGACAACATTTTTTGTGACAGTGGGTGACATTGCTGTGATATTCAATGAATGTGTTTCCTCATATTTGATTAGTTTAAATCCAGGAAACCTAGATGCATTAAAATAACACACATTCTCGAGATATCTTTGGTTCAATTATTATACTTGAGC
Source organism: Intellagama lesueurii (assembly GCA_037013535.1). Classification (NCBI taxonomy): domain Eukaryota; kingdom Metazoa; phylum Chordata; class Lepidosauria; order Squamata; family Agamidae; genus Intellagama; species Intellagama lesueurii. The sequence goes on along the minus strand of JBAJHW010000002.1, from coordinate 107,613,625 downwards.
TCCTAAGAGTTTTTTTAAACCTAGGTTTTATCCATATGGATAAAACTGAGCTTAAGTGTAAAAGCAGGTTGCATAAATAGAAAAGTAGAGATACAAAGGACATAACAGTGAAATAATTAAAGGAGCTTTATCTGAGATGTGACTTAAAAGTGATAAAAAAGATGAAACTCACACTAGGATAGGAATTTTGCACATAGGAAGAAAAGGAGGGGAAATTCCTTCCTTCGTTCCTTCCTTCCTTTTGAAGTCTCATGAGATTTCCCGGGTGTTTGAAATCAATATTCTTTTCTGAGAGAAATGCCAAGCTGTGGTATGCTACCTGTGGAATTCTTGAAGTTGTCATCCATAGCATCCACGTCTGCATAGCTTAAATTATTGCAATTCCTGCACAGAACGGCATTTTTCCTGGGCAGGACTTGCCGGGAGAGGGCAGAAGAAATGTCAGGCTGCTGAGGATTGTTACACTTCCTGCACAGGGCTCTTCTCTTTCCAATTTTAAAGTACCATGTATCGCTTCTTGGCCTCTTAAGGCTAAGATCAAGTGCGTATAATACCATGGGATATCTGCAAAGATTCGCAGTCATCCAGGTGAGGTTATCTGGAAGTTGAGTCATGGCAACTGGACTTCTTTCTTACTCGGTTGAAACCAGAATACCATGTGATATTACATATTGGCTTGTGTAACTTGCTGTAGCTGCTTACAGCTAATTGGTGAGATGCTGGGGTGTCTTGGTTGCTTGCCTGGTCATGTGGCTGATTGTGCAGCTGAGATGCACGCATCTCTTGGAAGGAGAGGAGCCATTACAACACCTTGGATTAGCCACAATTAGCTACATCAGGTTACACAAACTTTGCACAAACAATAGAATTCCAACCAATGTGATGTTAATCATATGGTAAAAGAGTGAGATGGGGAACATGCGTACAATGTATAATTACTTGATCATATCCTGCTTCTGCTGTCTTCACGTGTACCTCCCTGGTGTTATACACATTTTTAAAAAATGTGCTTGGCTTCTTTTCTATGAAAGCCTCATATTATACAATTGGTGATTCACACATGTGTACATAAAATTATTTAGGCTGCAGTAGCAAACTGCCCCAACTAATGGATGCAGGTTACATTCTGCTTGCTCACTTGATAGTGTGACATACAACCAGGAACATGATTGATATCTTATTAATTAGTGGCAATTAGCCTCTGTGACTCACATTTCATTTAAGCACATGCAGATCACCAATAAGATTTTGGGCAAAGTGTAATATCACATGTACAAAATGAAAGGAGTCTAGAGATACTTCTTTTGTGTGCATGATGTGTACAACCAACTGCTTTTTAATCCTGACAGCTGAGAAGCCATTTGTTGAAGGTGCTGTTACACTTGGTCTTTCTATTTTGATCCTGACTGTTAGATTGCTTATTCCTTTAGAGGTCATACTGGGTGAAAGATCAAAGGGCAGCTTTGGAATCCACACTTCTGCTACTGAAACAGGAGGTACTGAATCAAATTAAGGGCCTGGCCTTGGGAGGCCCTTTGCCTTCAAAGGCCTTCTTGCTCTATCTTGGGTCAACAACATAGGCTACATCTTGAAGGGTCAGACTGACCTTTGGAATGGAATGATGACAATTCCCAAATCCTTCCCAGTTTCTTGGCAAAACAGAAGTAAAATAAAGATTACTGCTACTAGGAGTATACAAGGAACATGCATATCAGGCAAAATCCAAAGAAACAAAACAAATAATAATAAAAAAACAACCACCACGTGACACCTTAAAGACAAAATATTAGATTTTAATGTGAGCTTTTGTGGAAACATTAACCCTCTCTGTGGTTGCCTAAATGGCTTTCATGTTCTCTAGTTTAAGGATATGTTGTGTTTAAGTGAGCAGATGGACATATCGGCACAAAGGCAGCTGTCCAAACTCTACTGAAAATCCTGTAGCTCATAGGACAGTACAAGGAGGAAGCAGGTGCAGAACGATAGGCAAAGACCACAACAGATGACTCGCTAGAGAAGATTTAATGCAAAGACAACAACCTTTGAGAAATGTGAAGGAAAGGGAGAAGGAGACAGAGAGGGAGAACTGCACTCCAACATGCCCTTTGATTTAAAGAAGCCAATACTTCTCATGAAATGGACATTAAGGTAAATCCCAGAGAGGGCTGAGGTACATATTCCCAGGGTGCTGGAAACCAGAGCAACTAGCATCTGAAGGGCTAGGGGGCAGGACAGGGCCAGACTAATACATTTTGTCTCCTGAAGCCTTTTTTGTTATTATTTTTTGCTTATTATTGCCTGGGCCAACCCTGGGCTCGATGTCCATTTCTTTGTCCAGAAGATGGTAAAACGAGCTAATTGTCTGCGTGCCTGAAACTGTAGGAAGGTGGGGATGATAGAGAGAAGTCTTAAACGATCCCTATATATGCATAAAAAGGATGTGTGGGTGTGCTACTATATTTCAAAAGTGGTCATGAACTTAGCTGCATAGTAAAGAAGGAGGGACAAAGAGGAAGAATCACCGAGCCTCTTGCATGATTGTGTCATTTCCCTTTCTCAAGAATTGGTGGTTTCCGGTAATGAAGCCATAAATGTTAGTTAAGAAGTAACCCTGCTGAGTTCAAAGGTTCTTACTCCTAGCTAAGATGATTTAAGCCTTTATAGCAATGAACAACCAGCCTTTTACTCAGAGAAAAGAGAGAGGCAGAAGAGAGCAATTGGTATTCCTGGGCATGAATCCAATCAGACAAGCAACCAACATTAGTGGCAATTTGCTGCCCTGACTTGTGCCATACAAACCTAAGTGAACAATTGGACTCTGGCATGCATAGTCACTAACTATGTGTTCCTGATAAAGTCCATAGATCTGCACTGACACATCCAGAGATGCACACTTTTTTTTAAAAAAGCTAAGTATCCCGTGCTAGTATCCATCAGAAACCAACCTTTTTGTTAACAGAAACCAGAGAGAACAACAGGACCAAGGAGTTCCATTCTAAATAGCCAAACATAGTACCGGTCACTTCGTCCTCCATTTAAATATCTATTTCTCAAGTGCCCTACACAATGTGCTTTCTGACAGGAGATAGAGAGGAGGTTGCCCTGCTGAATTATGAGTCAAAAAATTAAAAAGACCAGCTGGTCTTTGACAAGAACATTTATGGTATTTTATTTAGGCCTAGTAAAAGCACTGCCCACCTCTGGGCCTGGACTTTCTTCTTTAGCAACAAGTTCCAACAGCCGGCTTCCTGGAATTCAAAGCAGCCTTTGATTAGCTGATCCCAAGTTCCAGCTGAAACATATTAATTCTTCCTCCCCCCCCCCCCCCCATTCACACTGCTCCAACGGAGCAGGGGACCAGGCCTATTTTTGAAGTAAGTTGATTAGCATGCATTTATGCTCGATCAACTTAGGGGGGAATCCTACTGAGATACAGAAGGGAGTGAGAGTGGAACAGTGAATTGCAATAAGTCAATACCAGACCAGTAATTCATGTTGTAGAAGATCAGAAAATGGGGCTTGGGGGGCATGGATCTCACTACCTCCTGCTCCTGAGGAAAAAGTGGGAGGGAGAAAACACCCCCCTTTTCTCCTCAAAGCAAGATTTCTCTGTGTGAGATTGTTTTCCCAAATGTCGAGGTCATTTTTTTCTGAAAGAAACACCAAGGTGTGCCGTTCTGTTACAATTCCTGCATAGAATGGCACTGTCACTGCGTGGGATTCACCTGGAAAGGGTAGGAAGCTAGGAGAAATGCCAAGGTGCACAGGATCATTACAATTCCTCTGGAGAATGGTGCTGTCTTTCCTCCACAGAAAATTCACCAAAAAATGTATTCATTCGTATCAAACACAGCCAAACAAAACACAACACAACACCATTCACAGAAAGATAAGGAGAAATCATACGATTCAGGTATCGTTTTAATAGGAACCCATGAAATCTCAAGTTCTGGAAGAACTTGCCATATGCCTGGCAGGGCGAGGATAAGAATTCCAAGAACTTTTACACACTGTTCTGTGTACCATTTTATTGACCTCTTGGGAAGGAAAGGTTTCAATTAAGCTTGGAAACTGAGCTCTTCATGAAATGAAAGACACCTAAAATAACACAAGCTCTTTAGCCTGCATCTGGTACACATGTCTCTGTAGGTGAATAGCACCAGTGCAACGGTTGTAGGTGACAGGTATAAAAATATTGCTAAATAAATAACAGAAACTCCCCCCCCCCCAAAAAAAAAAAAAAAAAAAAAACCCAGCAAGCAACCTGATAAAAGAGGTTTGGAGGAAAACAAATATTCTCATCAAGGGCACAATAAAAGATACAATGACCTCTTTCTGAAACCTGCTTGCTCCATCTGAGGGAGGGCTTATCACCCTTTGAAACATACAGGCTCCTGGCTGTGACATTGTGAAAGTCAAACACACACAGCGGGAGCTTTTCCTATCACTGCCTCTATTGTAGGAAGGGGTCCAGCAGCCAGCATTTCCAAATTTCTCAAAATACTTAGAAAATGCAAGAGAGTGACTATAAAACAGCCAGACTTGGTCAGAGGCTAGGATTTTGAATGGCAAGGACAGCTTCTCAGCCCTTAACCTGGTGCTGCTTATTGATACTATATAATCATTTACTTGAGATATATTAAACTATTCTTATAACCATAGATAAGCATAAAATACTTTTTTAAAAGGTCTGCTTCTGTACACAGGATGTCGTGCTATGAAAGGAGAATGAAGCTTCCGCGCCTTTAAGTCTTGTGGAGAAGTAGGAATTTCGCACACCCAGCGTCACAAGCAGCCGTGAGAGCATTTGCAGCTGCTCTTGCACTCAGTGGCTTAAAGGCACAGGGAGCCTCCTGGCCTTTCTACCTTGTTCCTCCAGGGAGGTTAACCTTAATCCTGCATAGAGCTAAAGTAATGCAGGATCGCCATTCAAGACACTGCTGCTGGTCAGGTTAATAGAACCAACTTGTTGCTGCTTAAAGCTATTAAAGAGTAAGAGCCATTTGAAATAAAAACATTCCCTCGAATATCATCTCTGTAAAATATCAATTTCATTTCTCACCTAGTCCTGAAGTACTGGTCTTAAGATAAACAACCCCCTCCCCTCTGTCGTTATAGAATTGCTGAGTCCAGCCTCTCAGGGACTCCTGGAATTGAAAGGGTTGCTTTGAAGGGAAAATGTCACCAGGTGTGGCTTCTCTTGTCACTACAATATTGTGAATGGGAAAAAAACTACACTTAGTAAAATGGCAGGTTCCATGCAACTCTCCCCATCTGGGCCTGGGCAGCTAACTATAACATTTCTGCAAGCCTTCCCTGCCCTTTATATGTGTTACACTCCAACCTCAGTAACCCTCCATTCAGTACTATGGGATTTCTAGTCCAACATGTCTGAAGGGCACCACTTGGAACAAGGATAAATGAGCTCTGGTTTGGGCTTTTTCAGATGAAGAATTTGATTTTCAATGAGTAATTGCCTTGCAACCCCTTTATGGGGCCATGTTCGTATTGTATGAAGGCTGGTGCTAGGTAGTGCAATCTTATTTGTTACTACCTTATTCAAGTTTACTCAGATGTAAACCCCACCATATTCAATGGGGGTTTCTTTCATAGTATGTGTATTTAGGGTTGCCACTTGAGAAAAGGAACTAAATAGCAGGAAATCGCTGGTTCAAATTTTACATATGCCATGAACATGCAGGTAGACAAACCATCCTCTCTAACCTGCTGCTGTGCAGAGTTATTGCTTCCTTTACAGTACGGATGGACGTGTGGCTGTCTAGGTCATGGGTGGACAAACTGCAGCCTTCCAGATGTGGCTGGAATGAAGCTGCCATCATCCTTCATTGTTGGCTGTGGTGATGGGAGTTCCAAGCTAACAACATCTGGAGGACCACAAGTTTTTCACTGCTTCTATATAGGACTGAGTAGAATCGTGTGTGAATAACTTAATGTTATATCAAAAAGGGTGTCCTAATGCATGTCCATCTTGTTAAACCAATATAATTTCAGCTAAAGAACAGAGCCATTCTCTGTAGGGTGTTACACTCCTGCCATTAAGTTGTACAGCAAGTTTGCACGTAATTTACTAGCAAGTATTTTGTTTTGAAGCCTTTCACTTCAAGTTCTTCACCAGATGTTAGCTTGCTGGTATAGAGTCACTGCATGACTGTTCTGTATCTTAGAATCTAACCCTAAAACCTTTAGGACTCTGAAACATGCTTTAGACTGGACATTAGGTTTAAAGAATTGTTTTCTCCCAAATCTGTATTTGCTTTTGCAGCTCAGTGTTTATCGCACCACTGCAAGTACTACGTGCTCAGTGTGAAATAAGAGGACAGTATAAATGACTGAACTTCAACAGCAAATGCTCAGCCTTTATGGAAACCCCAGAAGTATCATGATACATTTTCATGAGGTGTGATTTATTCAGTAACTATTTTGGCTTCCCAGTTTTTATGTCAAGGTAAATTAGCCGTCTGGTGCCATTTTTAATATTTCATGTGGCATGTTTTGGCCTATGAATAAAACTTTAGTGTTGACTCAGAAGTCATGTGTCCTTTAATTTTTTTTTTTTAAGGAAATGTCCACAAGATGGAAATAATTATATTCCCAATGATATTTGTGTACATATTAAGGGAGCCAGTGTGGTGTAGCTGACAAATATCAGAAGACCTGGGCTCAAATTTCTACTCAGCCATTGGGGGTGGCAATGGTAAGCCACTCCTTGAACATCACACATACCTCAAAAACACTATATGAGTTACTGCAAGTCAGAAGTGACTTGATGGCACCTAACAACACATGTGAAGGGACACAATGTGGTAAATTCAGCAGGGAGTGTTTTGTACATGACTAGGTTAGCTTTGAAGTAAACAGTAGTACATGTGTACCTTAAAACTTTTCAGATCATTTTAGAACTACTTCATACATTCAATGACTGCAACATTTCCCATTCTGTATACATGCAACAAGAAGTGAAAAACGGTTCTTCCTTTCTGGGCTGTAGGTGTATGCCTGTGACACAGGCAATAGTAAGCTTCTTGTAGTGATGTGAACTTACTGCACTTTGCTGTATATATTTTAAAATGGAATCTACGGAAATCGACCATAGTTCACAAATGTTTGTGACATATTAAGTTTGTTAGCCTTATAAGATACTACAGAACACCTGGGGAAATAGTTGTAATAAAAACAAATACTAAGTTCTCTTAAGGCTCAACTACATGTCATAATACTCTAGTTTTTGCATTGGGTTTGCCCTGCTTGAAATCAATGTAAAAATATCCAACTACATGACATACAGCTGAGTGTGCATTTTTTGGAGAGAAAGCAGGTTTTTAAAAAACATGCACAAGGGAGTTGTTTATTTTAAATCAATTCCGGTCACAATTTTTTTTTACTCATTTTGGCTTGTGTGAACACCTGTGTCAGAGTAAATAGTGTGCCAAGTATCCTGCAGTCCAAACTTCCCTCCTATCCATTTCTATTTTAGCATTTCGATCTATCACTATGCCAGTTCAAAATGTACGTATATATATAAAAATATATTTAAAAACACGAGGAGATTTGGGACAGGCTGCTGCTACTGCCCATCTCACCTTCGCAGCTTGTGTTCGAACCTGTGATTCTTGCTCCTCCAACCTCCTCCAGGACACTGACAAAAGGAGTCCCGAAGCTGCCTCATCTACCACAGAGTACTCATGGGTGGCTTCATGCCTTGCCAGGAACCTGCTCTCCTCTCCTCCCTGGATTGATGCCACATCTTGGAAACACCCCCACTCTGGAATGTGGGACTGCTCTGAGCTCTGCAGAGTTCCCAAAGGTTGGAGAAAGCCAGCTTCCATGAGGATGCACACAAAAACCATGTGATGTATATTGATTTCTAAAAAATCAGCTCCCGGTTGAATTAAGCAGTGTACCTGTGCCCTTACACCAGAACATCTAGTACATATATTAGCATTCAGAATAGTTTGGGCTACCCTAAGATGTGGTTTCTACACAAAAACAACAGGTTTTTAATTTCATACTGCTGGTGAAGTTATTTTAGTTCACATTTCATTTCTATGCTATTTTCAATTTTCCTATGCTATTACTTTGTTATATATATATTGCATTTCATTGCAAGAATTATTTGTTGTATAAACTCTTGCCTGCTCTGAATGTCTTCATCTGGAAGGAAAAATCAGGTCATATGTTTTATTACAAGCATAGGAAATAAATGGATTTGCACAACCACATCTGCAACTTGAATAGTTTGGTACAAACTTGAATTTTGCAGCTGGCACAATGAAAAATAGGAGTCGTAAGGTTGCAGGGAGGAACACAGCCAAATGAAGACACTAAACTAACTGACCTCTAGTGAAACAAAATCTCTTACCTTTCAGACTTCTTTCTGCAGTCAAGAGGACTGGAAACAGACACAGGTTGGCTGTAAAAAGGTAAGGAGTGCAGAAGGTAGTTTGTCTGCTCTATAAACAAGGCAACTGCTTATGCAGACAAAAAAGACACTTTTATTTGCTTAGCAAGCACTGGAAGCTGCACAGGGTATAATGCAGATGAAATTTCAGGAAGCTCAAAATATAAGAAGCCCAACTGCTGTAATAACATTTTCTCCAGAACATTACTAATCCAATGAATGCCAACAAGTACGGATACACGAAACATTATATATTCATCGAGAAAACTTTATTAGTGGCTTAGCATGTTGGGTACTTTTAAAATTTCTAACAGCCTCACTTTTGTTTCATTAGGCAAGTTACATAGGTAAAGGAAAACGGGTTCACTGATCTTAATTTCAGCAAGAAATTCATAGAATATTTGTCGTCACATAAACTTTTGATAACTGGCAGATGGTCTCTGGGTACCGTCTGGTAGGATCAGCAACACTTCCTTCTTACGTTCAACAGCATTCTATATATCACTAAATATTCTATCCTCACATGTACTTACTTTTTTGTCTTTGCTATACATCATTCTTAAAAATCTACATACTCTACCCACAAAAATCACAAGACTGCCTCCAATGTGTTCTCCATCATTCCAGAGAGTTAGAATGACGAATCAATTCCTAGCAGACGTTCCTTTGAGCCAAGGCTAGCTCTCAGTATGGAAAAGGCCTGTTGCAAAGTTGCCACTGATGTGTGACACTCCACAATTAGTACAATGGTCCCAGTTTAAATACATGTATATATTCTGCTATCATTATGGCCTTCATGTTTACTCTCCATCAAGAGTTTACCGCTATGATGGTGGCTTTTAAAGTATAGCCTTTTAAAAAAACAAGTAAGAAAATAAGAGATTTAATTTAAAGCCATTTCCCCAAATATTAGATGGTTTAGCCAATAATGGATGACTTAGCATATTTTAATTGTGATGATGAATTATGTGGTCGACTACAAGAAAAAAAAACCCCCTAGCGGTTGGACAATAACAAAAATTAGGAATGGTGTTCCATATGATGCTCCATATTTGCAACCCCATTTTGAGGTAACAGATTGGAACTAATGTTTTATTTAGGGCAGTTCATTTGGTTTCAGGTGAAACCTTCTCCTTCTTTTCTCCCCTTCTGAACATTTTAAAAGCTGCTCCCTCCTGGCAGGGAGGCAGCAGCATCTGATACAAAAGATATGGCGGAGAACTTTGACTTCGCTGTATACACCATTGGCCACAGTGAGGCACCCCTGCATGAAACTGGAAAAATCTGCCCCGCCATTAGTTTCTGAGTAAGGTGTGATATTAAACTTTGCCACTAGGCAAAGATTCTCCACTCCACTCCAAATGAAAAACTAAGAAGAAAAATATCCCACTTGGTGTAAAAGAACATTCTTTTTAAAAAAATCACGTTTCCCTTTTTAAAGGCATACTTTTTAAGATCAAAAAGCCCAAATCAGAAGACTCAATGTTACAAATACACGTTAAAAACACACATTATTGTGTTTCATCTTAACCAATGTTAAAGGTACCTCTTCTAGAGCTTTATATCCTACGTTGAGGATCCGTGAAAAAATGAGAGCTTCCTTTCTATGAAACAGAGTGTGTTCTGCTGTTTACTTAAGAAAGTTAAAGATCTCATGAGGATTACAGCCAGACATAATTTTTACGTCTCACTGGTTTAAGTGTGAGAATTATACCCAACAGTGTTCCTCAAGCAAGGTAAAGACAAACATTTCCCACCAATATCTTGACATCTGTACTAGTAAAAAACACGTTTTTCATTGTTCCTGGCAGTGTAAATAAAAATGAAGGTTACAACACGTTCTTTTCTTGCTCCTCAAAGGTCCATCACAAAGCATGCTGATGAGGATAACTGTTAACATGAAATGTAGTCTTTAAAAAACCACAGGTGAGGAAAAAGCCTAAGTGTTTAAATGAAGAAGTAGTGAAGCAGTTTTTAAGCTTATGTAATTGAGGATGACGTCAGTTAGGACCATCACACAAGTATCTGAGGAAAACCAATTAAAGAAGCATAAAATGGCTCCCCAGAGGTTTGTCAGCTTTCCAATGTGAGCAGGTAATTCTCTACTTTCACAAAAGAGATGAAGGAGGGGGTGGGAAGGAGAGGGAGAGGGAGAGGGAGAGAGAGAATGAGGTTTTAGCTTGGATAGTTTTGTGGACTGGGCACTGGTGAATAAGTACTACTATCATCCATTAGTGATTAAAGAAGAGCTTGTAAGTTTATTATTTTTCTTTGCTTCAGAGACCCTGACAACCCCCCCCCCCCCCAAGTAATGTTGTCAACAGTTTCGTAACTAGTTATCAACCCAACACTAAATTCTGATGTGTGGGCTTAAAATGAATTTTTTCTTTTTGAAAAAAAATATCTTTCAGTTCCTCTTCAAACCACAGAGTGATCATTACTGTGTACTCCAGTCAAGATGGTGTGATTGAGTGAAGAGGCAGACCGGTCAGAGCCTTCTGTGGGGCCATTAGCGCTTTCAGTGCGTTGACAGCAAAGAATCTGCTTGAAGGTGGCACTCATTTCCTTGTCCCGGTAGGAGTAGATGATGGGGTTCATGGCAGAATTGAATTCAGCAAGCAACAAGAAGAACTTCTCATACGCCAGAACGTTGCATTGTGGGCAGCAAACATCAAGGAGCAACAAAACTAATCCTGGAGTCCAGCAGATTATAAAAGCACCTGGAAATCAGAAAAATACTTTATTTTTCCATGTATTATCACATTTGTATTTCATGCTTTCTTCTCAAAACTCAATGGCACAGATAGGATTTTACTCCCATTTTCTGTTTGCAACCACTTTGTGTGGCAGCCAAATCCACAAAAACAGAATTAACACACACAAACCCTGAATAATTGAATAAAATATTAAAATACCACTTGTACCCCAAATAAGGTGCAGGCAAAACTCTGTAGATAAGCTCAATTTTATTATTTGTCACTATCTTCCAAAGTGACAAATAATAAACAGACCTAGCAAGTTTTCCTAAAAAATGGAATCCATGGAATGGATACTACCACAGGAAAGCCATATCCCTTGTATTTCCAGGCTTTATCTCTACAATTGTTACCAAAGGCCCCCCAAAAGTTACACTACTATTAATCTGAGTGTTTCATAGAAAGTTTTATAATCAAATGTGCAGAGGTCCCAGACCACTCAGGATTAAATACTGCACACTCAACACACCATAGGAAATGTGTATCTTGGTTTTATTTTCATTCTCGAAAACAATAAATGGTAAGTGAATAACGCATACTATTCAATCATGTTAGCAGAAAATTAACTTTTACTAAAAAACACCCCCCGCAACCACATACAAGCACATAAATCCTTGGTACATCAAAAAAGTGTATTTTCCATGAAACTGGGATAAAGAGTTGAGTTCGTTTTCTAAACATTAGAAATGGGGACCATTCTTTTATTGCCACACCAGAGCTCAACATGTCATTTCCCTTCCCCTCTTTGTATAGTTAAAGGTGGGAGAGAATAACCTTCAAGGAGAATAGTTTGTCTGGAATGTGCTAATCATTTTTGGGTCCACTGTTTAACTTGAAAGCACTGGACACACATGCACACAGAACCATAAAATGCTATTTCACAAGCTTCATTCCCTCCTCCCCAAACTTTATCTAAGAAACAAGGCAGCATAGAGAAAAAAAGCACTACCTTGATGAATCAAGGGCACTCGTTTTTCTTAAATCTTGAAGGTAGTGGATGCAGTAAAAGATACAAGTCAATATTTAAAATGTTGCTGTATGTTTATTATACTAAGGATTGATGTATTCACACATTCTTCTGCACTGACGTCTTTGCACATAAAAACTTAGTCATCATGAAGGTAGATCCACTGAAATCAGTGGAATACAAGTTAGTACGTAATAACTAACTTAAATCCAATTGGCTTCCACGGCCAGTAACTTCTAGTGCAGGCAGATTACTAACTTTATGCTCTGCCCAATCTCCGGTTCACTATTATACAAGCTAGAGAGTATACTATTGCACTGAACAGTACTTACGCTTGCACAAGAAGGTCCCAGACATTTTCTTGTTAAAGCCCAGAAAATGCACAGTCGCATGCACAACTTATGGCTGTACACAGACTTGATGAAGAGGACTAAGGTCAATGGCTTTAAGGATGAGCATATCTGGACACATCTCAAAGTCTGTGAGCCAGACCCAGTGGTACGCTTTTCCATCATCACATAACAGGAATCACATTGTGTATGCAGCACATGGATTCTTCGTGTGCTCACAACCATGCCTTTGATGCACAAGTCCCAACACTGATATAGAAGAGATATAATGTGAGAACTGCAGAGCTGGAAGGGACCCTATGGATCATCAAGTCCAGCCCCTGTCCAGAAGGCCCAATGGGGAATTGAACTCCCAACCTCTGGCTCCGCATCCAGGTGCCTAAACCACTGAGCAATCCAGCAGAATGGTATAAATTATTAGTGTAAATATTTGGCAGCTCTGCAACAGGTAGCGCCCACAACTGGAAGATGCTAGGTGAACTGAATCAGAGGTAGAAGAAGCAGAAAACCTGTTACAATAAGTTATTATGGAGAGCTGCCTTTCATGCCTAAGCAACTCCTCAAATGCCCAAATGGTGTGTTTCCATCAATTAATGAGCAACATTTGAACTGGAAAAGAACAAAACACATTCAACTCAAAGGCTGCAAAATATATTCAGGGAAAAACTGAAAGGGGAAGAAAAATGCACTGTGTCATGTTTCCAGAGAATTATGAGAAAAATGACCTCACTACTCTTGGTCTGCATCATTAGTTTTAATCAGATTTTCTTTTTAGGCACTTCTACAGATGTGGCCACGTAAAACAAGTAACTCCAACAAGGAAGATTCTGAGATTTTGAACAGATAGTCCATTTATTTATTAAATGTAGGCAGTGAAGAATCAGTGCCGATCTATATCTTTTTGGGAATTACACACATGCATACAAACATCCCCCCAAATAACTGAGTGAATGTCTACAAGAGGACTTCTCCTTCTGTTTTGTCTTTCCTACTGACCACTTAAAGGTCACTGGAATCAAGATTTACTATGTCACTTAAACTTGTTAGAATATTTCCACTCTATGCTGAATTTAAAGACCTCAAGAACTGGGGTACAGTCAGCAGAACAACCTTAAAACAATCTCAACTAGATAATTCAACAGTCAACGAACAAAGTAATATGATGCCAAAACCACCAAAATATAAAACATACCAACTCAGCAGTCCAAACCGAGTCATGATTACTTAAGATCCCCAAAGTCTGGGTGAACAGCCAGTCTTTAACATGAGGCAGTAAAGAAGCCCATGCTCATACCAATCAGGCTTGGAAGTGAGATGGCCCTTGTCATTTGTCTCAGCACAGTGCCAGAGTGGGAAACATGTGACCTACGAACAGCATGCAATCCTTCTCTCTAAGCCATAGTTGAATACTATCTCAGAAGTCCTCTGAAAGTGGCTTTTTATTTCCATAAAACAAATTGCATGGGAAGCATCCAGAAAGTGCAGTTCTTCTGTAAAGGCAAGGTCCATATTTCTGACACACCTTTCTTTTAGGGGAAAAATTCAGTTCATATGTACTTATGCTACTGAGTCTTTGCTTATTTTACTCTTGTAGGTGACAACAACAACAACAATGAATAAAAATTTTTCTCTCCATTGGAGGAAATTACAAGAATTTTCTGCATTTACACCCTTGAATTCACTGTTGGGTTTCATTTTGCACAAAAGCTAGGGTTAGTTTGGTTTTTGCTATTGCTGCTGCCTACAAAAACTGCAGATCTTTTCACTCTTAAATAGGAAGGAAAGTCTCACAGCACTTGCCTATTATTTGGATTAGGAGCTTTAATGTCTCAAGGCACTTTTTCTTCATCAAGGATGAGAAAATCAGTATTTGTTAGTTCCTGCTGGCACACAACAAAAGCCAAAATTCCTTAGCCCTGATATAGTATGTTGGACTGCTTATTAATGTGTGGACATCTATTGACAGGAAAAGAAATCTCTGAAATACCAAGATCCTAGGTTGTTGAAAAAGCAATCTACCTACTAAGTAGCACAGGGAAGCAAACTGTTGAAAGACAGCAAAAGTAACATGGGTTGGTGTCGTTACTTCTGTTCTTCGACCACACTGGCTGAAAAGTGGAGCATGTGACTATCTCGAGATGAAATGTTGAAGTGAAAGGGCCTGGAATGAATCCAGCACATTATCGTCTCATGTGGTATTTTAAAAAAATACTTGATCCTCAGTGGTTCATCATTTAGCATGAATAAGCTGGTGGGGAAGCTCTGTACTGGAGCCCTCCTAGCCTATTTTTGTGTCTCTCTAAACCTCCCTCCCTTTAAAAAAGAAAAAAAAAATCAGGAGTACAACTGTGTGAGAAAGGGGATGGGAGGAGACTCTCTCCCATCTACATGCTGGCCTTGGAAAAGGGAAGCCCAGATGGATGTCCAGCCCCCAAAAACCAGGAGGCAGGGGAAAAACAAGAGATGAGGAAGCAACCAAAAACCCAACTCTGGAGAAAAAGGCAGGAAAAGAGAGGAAGAAAAGGGAGAGGCTGAAGAGGGAGAAGGGCAAATATACAAAGGAGGAACAGAGGGAAGCGAGGCAGAGGGGGCAGAGTAGACTGAAAGTAAAAAAAGGAGAAGAAAGACACTCCACCTGAGGAATGGAGAGAGTTGGAGAACTCTTGGACTGGGGAATGGGAAAGGTAGAAGGTCCCTGTGGAAGAAGCTGAGAGGAGATGATGGTCCCAAACCCCAAAGAAACCTTCTTATTGGGGAGAAAAGGAGAGGTGAGAGGGGCGCAGGACAGAGAGAGAGAGAGTTGGTAGGCAGGTCAGAAAGGGAAGAACATGGAACCCTTAATCCTAATATGGACAGAGTCGGGTTAGTGCCGACGAGAAAGCAGACGAGAGGAAAGAGGAGAAGAATGGTGAGCAAAAGAGTTGGTGCCCCTGCTGCAGGTGCTGTTGCCAGAGGGGTCCATGCCTCACGTTGAAAGTTAAGCAGGGAAGCACCTGGGTTAGAAGACAACCAAAGGGAAGAGCTGTTGGGGGGGAAGTCCCTGGAACCCTTTCCTCTCCCCGTTGACACTAAGACTGTCGGGGAGCTCCCTGTTGGACCAGTGTGAATAGATGTTGATGGTTTGAAGCAAGAGCTGAAGTCTGAAGTGGTTTTGTGGGAGGGACAGAAAAGGGTGTGTGTGCTAACCAAAAACCCTCACAAACCCACTGATGAAAAAAAACTAAAATAAAATAGACTGTAAGCAAAGTTTGACAATTATATGAATTAAAAGTTAGAATAAACATTAAAAAGCTGCACATACTGTATTTTTCCGTGTATAAGACGCCCCCATGTATAAGACGCCCCCACTTTTTTAACCCAAAATTTCTTTCTTTGCATTTTCGTTGCAAAAAGCAGCTTCCCCCCTCCATGTTTTGCAAAGAAAATGTAGGGGGAAAGCGATTTCTGCTTTCCCCCTACATTTTCGTTGCAAACGTTTTGCAATGAAAATGTAGGGGGAAAGTAGGAATCGCTTTCTCCCTCCATTTTCTTTGCAAAACGTGGAGGGGGAAAGCAGGGATCAAAGCGCCTTGCTTACTTCTGTGTGTAAAACGACCTTCAATTTTTCTTTTAATTATTTTAGGGAAAAGTGTCATTTTATACACGGAAAAATACGGTAAGTCAGGAAAGCTGCCAGAAAGCACCTTACCATTTTCTCCTGGCTTTTTTTTTCTGGTGGGGGAGACAACCAACAGGCTACTAGTTAGTCCATCCAACATTGTTCACCCCTTCTAAGCTTTAAACTAATGGTTTTCAAACTGTTCCTACGGTCCAGAAATAACTCTGCTTCCTAGATTAAGAGAAGTTCAACAAAGAGTGACAATGAGATTGTCTGAAAGATAATAAAGACAACCATCCCCTACAATGTGCAGCCATGGGGGGCAGAATGATGGAGCATTTTCAAGCTAGGGATGCCTGGCTAGGTGTTAGCACTAGCGTGTTAACTCTGAACAAGCAGCGGCTGTGCTCGGGCCTCCCTCTCAGCACCAAACTAGCCATGTGTGATTCTGCATGGGTTAAATTAGTCTTACAGATCCAGAATCCACTTTTAATTTGGCCTGAAAATGTGCCCTAGAACACATCTGCAGCAGATGAAAAGAGCTTGCTTTGTAGGCAAGCTGATGTGGAAAGGGTTCTCTGAGGACAAAAACTTTGAAATCCAGACCTTGAAACCATTGTAAATAACTCTGCTGTTTTAACTCAACTACTAAGGGCAACAAGACGTATTCTCCTTTCAAATTCCAGTATATGCAAGTCTACTTGTGCAGCTCTCCAAAGAACAGATGAAACATCTCCCAAGCATTACACATTTCATTTTGTTTATGGGGTAAGAGATTGTCTGGTGACAAAGGAATGTGGTTTCCTCTTCCAAATTTCCCCCACTACCCCAAGCACACTGGGAATCTAAGCTATTCCACGTTCCAAAACGTCCCTTTCTCTTGAACACGAAGAGAAGATCAGGACTTTGTGAATTTTAAAAAAGAGGAAAATGTTTATTTCCACTTGGACAAGGAAACAATGAGGCAAAGCAAGAAGGAATGAATAGAAGGATGCCGAAGTCTTAAAAAGTTAAAAGGTGAGCATGGCAAAAGGAAAGGGAAGTTATTTCAAGGCCTTGATAAAACACTACATATTCAAGAGGACTCAGTTACTCTTGCATGTTTTAACTAGACTGATACTCTCTTTGAAATCCAAGGAAGGTATCTTGTTTTCATCATTACTTCCAGATCCCTAACAAAGAATATTAAAGGCTAGGATACTTGTATGTTTATTTCTTTGATTTATGTACTCCCCCACTATTTGCAAGTATTCCTCTAGGTGGTTTAAAGATTAAAACTTAAGCACTACAAATTTTATTTATTTATTTATTGTTACATTTATGTCCCACTCATCTAGTCGCAAGCCACTACTCTGGGCAGCTAACAAGTGAAAACACATACATATCCACAAGCACAAAAATAACCAAATCATAAATCATAAAAGGAACCTACCAACAAAAACCAACAAACCCCTCCCCCCCAAACAAAGGAAGTGACATACAAAATTCTAATTTAATCACATGGCTCAGAGAGGATATCATGGGGGAGGATGTTTCTAAAGGCTTCCTTGAAGAGCTCAGATTTCACACATTTCCTGAAGGTTAAGAGGGAGGGAGCCTGGCATATGTCCACTGGCAACGCGTTTCATATCGTGGCGGCCACCACTGAGAAGATCCAGCTCCTCACATAACAAAAGACATTCAATAATACAGTGATCTAACAGTGTAGGCCAGAATTCATAAAAAAAAGAGGGGGGGGGACCCATTAACATTAACAGCATCTAGGAGGTTCAGTTGTTGAAGGCAGCTTTGAACAATTCTGTTTTCACCCACTTCCTGAACATAAGGGGGAAAGGAGCCTGGCATATCTCTGTTAGTAACTTATTCCAAAGGCTGGAGGCCACCACTGACAAGGCCTGATTCATTGTCATTGCGTTTTTTGGCTTCCCTCACCGTAGCCACCTTTAGCAACATGGACTGAGGAGAATGGGTGAAACAGGTAGCTGATTTCTGAAACAGAAGTTCTGACATCTGCCAGAGAACTCAAGATGGTGTATACGCCTTTCCTCTTCCCCATGTTATCCTCACAACAATCCTGTGAGACCAGTTAGGCGGATAGAGTGCCCGACCCAAGATCACACAGTGAACTTTATAACTCAGTGATGACTTGATATCTGATTTTCCAGGTCCCAGTATAGCGCTTGAACCATTCAATCACACTGGGCTCTCCAGCTGTTGTCAGGATCTCTTTGTTACTGAAGGGGCTGATGGGTGAAGGAGTAGCACAATGCAGCACAAAATCAACTGGGACTGCACAAGACTGGTGCTCACCAAGTGTTTTGTACTGCAACAACTCATCAGTCCCAACCAGTCTTGTCACTGGTCAAAGAGGGATATATCTGGAGGGCACCAGGTTGGTGAAAGCTGCTTTAGATGAAGGGTGCCTTGGACAAGGAGTGGGATTGATCAATATAAACAGCTTATTAGATTCTTGCAACACATGTTCCTATTGCCCCTCAAATGGGCTTGGGCTCACTCTGAGTTAGGAGCTAGTGGTGAAATAATCAGAGAAATGCTTGTTCATAATTGACATGCAAATTGACCCTAATACTCAGCCATGTGGGAGAAAATGTGTCCAATTTTCCCCTCCATAAATCCTATTTAAGAGCTTCCCAACATGATAAACCATCATTTATGTCTCTCACATTCTTGGTGACTGAATGCACATCTTAGCATGCTTGGCAAAAAAGAAGATAAAGGGTCAGGAACACTGGGTGAAGGAAAAGGTCATAGCACAGAATAAGCTTCACTGAGGCTATGCCTAGGAGGAAGCACCCATGAAACTGAACTGGAATTACTTTTAAGTATAGGACAGCACTATCTGAGAATCCTTGCTTCCACTCTGTTTTGACATTCCTTCCTCTGCGTCAGTGTTTGTTCAGCACAAATTTCAATATAAATGTAACATCCATTCTGTGATACTGGGTTTATAAACAAGTTAATTAAACTATAGCTTAGCACATCAGCATGTGCTAAAAGCAGCATGAGAAAGAGCAATAACAATCTATTAGAATGATACACATTCTTGGTTAATGCCATGCAATGTCTTACAATTTATATATACAGTTGAGGCCCCCAGCATGTCCCTATCTGGCCCAAGGCTTAGCATGGTCAAATTCTGTTAAGTAAAAGCTTCACGTCTACATTTAACAATCAGACACAATCAAAGCTTACCCTTGTAAAAAAAACAACAACAACACCTACATTAGTGTAAATGCAACACAACATAACTTAAGGGTATTGCATACAACGGCAAATTCTGTTTCAGAACCACTTGTCGAAAACTGAATGGGCCTCAAATTTAAGGACTGGCTTTCTTTGTGACTTGTAAAAATTAAGTTCACTTTTTCCAGTTAACAAACTGAACTGCTTAGATAAACAGAAATTTAAAGATGGCAGGAAGTCTCTAACTGAGAATGGCCAGGATTTTCAGTGGTATCTAAAACAAGAAAGATATGTGAAACAAACGTTATGAATGAATCCCAGCTGTTGTCAAGACAATTTGAAATATTTATCCCCTACAAAAGCTATAAAGCAGTCCCTATGGAATCTCATCATTGCCAAAAAGTCTGACACAAACAGGAAGTTTCTTTTGTGCATTTTTTACCATCATGTATCAATTATACAACAGCTCAGCTAATGTTAGTTCAGCATGAAAGACTATTTAAGAAATAAGAGACACCGCCCTGAGCCATAACAGACATTTGGCCAATGCTGGTGTCTAAAACTGAGCTGGAACAACATACAGCGCATTACACAATGAGTTTCAATGTTTAATTTAATTGTTCTAGGAGTTGCCTGCTGGGGGTTAGAATAAGTTTTTTCTATTGTTTCCCCCTCCTTTTGGGGAATATGACATTAAATACAATAATTTCAGTTATTTTAAAAACCTTCTGGGTTCAGACAAGAGTTACAATTTACAAAGGCAGGGGATTTAAGTATCAAGCATGATAAATTCCTGCCTTTTAAAAAAATTATTATTATTATCATGCAGCATTAATGCCAAGACAAGACAACAGAGCTTCAGAGGGAGCTACAGAACTGCAACTTCTGTTTTGGTCTGAATTAGAGGAAAATGAATTCCCTTCAAATCAAAGTGATCAACAACCATGATCAATAATGAAGTTGTGTGTGTTTCCTTACAACTTACCCTGTATTTATCACACTTTTCATTAGTCTTTCAGGCCCAGCCCAGGTAGGCGGGACAGATGTGGCACTGAAAGACCAAGGAGAAGTGTGTGTGCCTGAAGAGTAAATTGTGAGCAAACACACATCAGTGTAACCAGCAAAGACACCTCATTTTATTTTGGTCCTGCATTGGCTTATGAGTAGCAGCTGGCTAGACAGCTTAGTGAGTTAGATGTCCAGCTGTGGAACTAGTGGTTGGGAGTTCAATTCTCCAGTGTGCCTTCCAAGAGAAGAGCCAGCCTGTGTGGCCTTGAACACAAGCTGCACAGTCCCAGGATGCCCAAAGAGGAGAGAGATGGTAAACCACTTCTGAGTACTGTCTATCTAGAAAACCCGGAAGACAGGCAACATAGTAAGTCAGAATTTGACAGCACATTATTCTATTATATTGCTTATGAGGCATCTTAATGTTACTGTACTGCTAAATGAATCCTTCTGTGAGTTGACTCATATCTGTTTCTTACTTACATCAGTACTTCTGAATGGAGGGTGTGGGTGGGTGAGCAAGGAACACATTGTCTACCAAGTTGAAATATTCCTTCCTCCAGAATGGGGCAGAAGAATGTAAGGGGCTTGCTTTGTCCAAAGTGACATCGCTATATCATCGTATGCACAACATCATCTTAGACTTGCTGGGACTGCATCACAAAGAATTAAAAAAATTAGTATCTGAGGTAGTCAACTCTGGCAACAGTATTTTTGCTGCCAGCACTTGCCATGGCTGTTAAAGCCCTGAAGTGGCCCAAAAGACAGAGAGGGAGGTGGGGGGGGGGGGGGAGAGAGGAAGTCCTGTTAGAGGCCTGAAAAAACAATTTCAATTTCAATCTTTAACTACTGGAACACATTAGGGGACCCAACATATTTGAGAGGCTGCATGCAGCAACAGGCCACACTTTTGTCTGTTTCTGCTGCAATGGATTAGAGAAATAACACAATAAGAGACAATAGCCATGAATGTCCCATCTACGAAAGTACATTTTGGGGGTCAGGGAGCTAGGATATCGTCATGCATATGATTAGCAGTGAGTGTTCCACTGAAATAATTATACTCAGCAGTGCTTATCCCTGGGTAAATATGTTTTAAGGCCACACTGTAACTCAGGGGTGGGCAATTAATTTCTATAGGGGGCCACATGAAAAATCTGAACTGTGTTCGAGGGCCGAACCAACTTTACTTAAAAATAAAATGAAACAGTGATGTTATGATTGTTTTTATTTTAAACTTGTTAATCTTCACAAAGACTAAAGAGGTTTTTTGCGGTATGTTAAAGATAAGCAACTGGCGGCGGGCCGGACAGGAGCGGCTCGCGGGTCATATGTGGCCCGCGGGCCGCACTTTGCCCAGGTCTGCTGTAACTGTTTATGAAGACTTTAGTCTTGATCAAGACCTCATTCAGATGTTACCAGCCAGAGTGAGCAGAACATTCTTGAGTTTACAAGCAAAGTTAGGGTACAACTAAACAGAAAGGTTAACTAATGTTATCTAAATTGATCTGAAGTTTTAAAATACCAGTTCTACTCCTAAAATTGCTGCAGTTGTTGACATGGAAATTATCCCTGTTCTGAGAGTCCACACAACACCTTCCAATCAGTAAAATTTTCACCAGGATCCCTCCCATCCTATTAACACTGCCCTCTTCCTCACTCCTTTTCACCTCTCTTTTTAATCTGTTTTCTCCTGCCTTTTCAAAAATATTTTTGAGAGGTGTTCTAGCACTGAAATAATGTGGCAAATAAGACTCTCTGTTCTCTCTTTTTGCTCTTTCCCCATTTTTAAAGTGCCCAGCTTTGCTGATTGCAGCTCACTTCATGTGTTCTTAATCATTACTTGGCTTTTGTTTATTTAAGAAAAAAAAGATGTTTCCTACACCAATATGCATGCTCTACTTGTAAAATGCAAGCCAGCAATCCATCTGAAAAGGAAGAAAATGGGTGCCCCCATTTTGTGTTCTATTACTCTCCAGACTGCAAGTTAGGTGTCTCAGGCAGCAAAACCAATGGGGACCACCATGACTGCTCTGCTAATCCTGACAGAGCCCCTGTGGCTGTTTCCGAATGGCCTTATCTTTGATTGACTTGCTTCCCAGACTGATCTTTCTACCTTATCATTTTCAAAATTTAAAAGGAACTAATCACAAATACAATAATGGGACAGACAAGCAGGAGAGGAAAGCGATCACTGGACCAATGAAAAACAAAGTTTAAACATAAAACCCACCACATGTGTCTACAGGTGGTCCCTTCTCCCCCTTATTTAACTGTGGAAAGCATGCTTTCTCCAAAACAGCCTAAGAAACCCTATCCAGATGTTCTCATTAGCTGGGTCACCCATTCTTTACCTCCCTTTTTTCCTCCCCACTCTTTTGACAGATGACACAGTGCTAAACTGAGCCAGTACTATATTTGATAGGACTATTTAAAAAATTAGAACTTTCTTCTGTGGAAGGAGGAGAGTTGCTGGAGGGAGATGTCCTAGCTTACCTGCCACATCACACCCCACTAAAGACATCACTCCCAATATCACTCTAGGAAACCCTCCATTGCTCCTTCAGACTGAACAAAGCAATGCAAGGGGAGTCACAACCAAAATAAAATAAAAAAAAAATAAAAAAAAAATAGGAGAGCCTCCTGAGGCTGATTAAACTACAACAAATCACCATGAGAAAGGACCAGAAATACTTGCAGTTAGCTTTACAATGTGTAGTCAGGAGGAAAAAAAAAGGAATTTAATTGTGCCAACTCAGACACAAACCATGAGGGTATACTGCAGTGTAGTTGCACTGGTAAGAGGTTACTTCACTCATAGGTTTCCACATCAATAAAATCACAATCTTATGGGTGTCTACTCAGATGTAAGTCCCACTAACTTTAACATAGCTTACTCCCATGTAAGTAGATACACTCACTTAACTTAATGTGGTCTCCTTTGAATTATATCAGGCTTATTCATCTTTATGAGATGCTATTATTTGAAAAATAAAGTTATGGAATGATGGGGGTTGTTCCAGAAGTGCCACATACCACAATTCGTCTTACTTTTTTTCTTTCCCTGCATCATGTTCTTCCTCATTGCAACACCACTCCCAATTCCCCAACCTTTCTCCACCTTCTCTTTTATCCTCTCTCTTCCTACGCAGGTTGGACTGTCTACAGAAAACACACAAACTTGCACACACACACATTCATTCTAAGAGGAGTGATTTCTCCTGGCAAAGCAAGAAGGAAGAAGAATCTATTTTGCTTGACACCCTTGTCAGATCCTGATTTGGACAACTGACTCCGCTAGGAGTCCTATAAAATTTATAGGCCACATATTTCTATTAAAAACCCATAACTGACCCCCTCCTTTGGCACACTGTGTGGAGCAAATGGTAGTGAGTTGCAAGGGCATATATCAGACACAAAAAGGAGCAAACAGAGACTACTGCAGTTCTGGACCTTTTGTAAGTATAGTGATAATCTGGATTCTTAGGGAATCAGTTTAACCTATAAAGATTTCCACCAACAAAGAGTCTGAAATGTGCGGATCAGGATGAGCTGATGGTGGATGGCAATAGAAGCACCACAGCACTAGCCTCTGCTCCCATACAAATTATGTGGAATAAAGTAAGATAAGAGAAATGACATATGCAGGTTGGGGAAATTTCCATGAAGATTTTTGCAGAACCTGAAACTTAAGGGAGAAAAGAAAATGCTATTTGAAAGAGACCTAACTTGAACATTTCTACTTCCTGTTCTTTGCAATCAGTATGACCTTGAGGAGTACTGTCACCACCCAATTTACTGCTGCTCAGCAGGAATCATCAGGCAGGATAACTAAAGGATTCGTATTTTTAAGAGAAGTGAGAACTAAAGAAGGAATTTGCTATGCATTAATCTCCTCTAAGCTTCAGATGTTAATACTGAACTGCACTCAGTCACGTACTGAGAACCAGAAGAAAAAGATCAGGTTTTGATGGGTGCCATTCCTCGCACTGAAGCTGAGGCTCGAATACTTTGGCCATCTCATGAGAAGAGAAGACTCCCTGGAAAAGACCCTGATGTTGGGAAAATGTGAAGGCAAGAGGAGAAGGGGACGACAGAGGACAAGATGGTTGGACAGTGTCATCGAAGCTACCAACATGAATTTGACCAAACTCCGGGAGGCAGTGGAAGACAGGAGGGCCTGGCATGCTCTGGTCCATGGGGTCACGAAGAGTCGGACACGACTTAACGACTAAACAACAACAACATTCCTGGCACTGTTTTGAGAAGGACCATGTCTCTGTGTGAAGAAGGCAACATCTGAAGAATCTGCCATCACGCAGAAGAAGTTGACATTTCCTATTGCAAACAACAACCTAAAATGTCCAAATCTTTCTGGTATAATTCCTCTGTGTATTCTTGCCACCTCTTCTTGATGTCTTCTGCTTCTGTGAGGTCCCTACCATTTTTGTCCTTTATCATGTCCATCTTTGCACAAAATGTTCCTTTAATATCTCCAATTTTCTTGAACAGATCTCTGGTTTTTCCCTTTCTATTATTTTCCTCTATTTCCTCTATTTCTTTGCACTGTTCATTTAAGAAGGCCCTCTTGTCTCTCCTTGCTATTCTTTGGAAGTCTGCATTCCATTTTCTGTAACTTTCCCTATCTCCCTTGCATTTTGTTTCCCTTCTCTTCTATTTGTAAGGCCTCGTTGGACAGCCACTTTGCTTTCTTGCATTTCCTTTTCTTTGGGATGGTTTTTGTTGCTGCCTCCTGTACAATGTTACGAGCCTCCATCCATAGTTCTTCAGGCACTCTGTCCACCAAATCGAGTTCCTTAAATCTGTTCTTCACTTCCACTGTGTATTCATAAGGGATTTGGTTTAGATTATACCTGACTAGCCCAGTGGTTTTTCCTACTTTCTTCAGTTTAACCTAAAGTTTAACCTACTTTCTTCAGTTTAACCTAAAATCAGGAGCTTATTATTTAGCAACAGTCCTTTGAAAACTATTCAATCAGCTTCAAGACCTTGTGCAGATAAATTCTAAACAATAACATTATTTGCCAAATTTGCTTTAAAGGAAAAAAAACCCCACAATCAAACAAAGTCCTGTGACTTTCCAGAGGTATTTTGAAAGAATGACCACCACTGAAAGAATTATGTTGAGATGTTTTGTTACTGATACAATGCAATTATTGCAATCTCTTCGGCTCACCACTAGAGGTCACCTAAAGCATAAAATGCACCATAGCTAGCAGAAATGGCTCAAGAAGGAACTGGATTCATGGCTAAAAACTCAATGCGCACTTAATGACTTCAAGGGCTTTATCCTTTTTTCCAGTTTAACCATCACAGGAGAAAGGCCTGCAAAAATAGTGAAATAATAATATATTGACTACAGACTTTTAAAAATACAACGTGAAGCTCAGTTGTAATATCGCTGCTTTTGCTAATTTCAAATATTTTACTTGCAAATACCATGAAAATGAATGGGATGCTCCTGTGCAGCCCTCATCCATTTCAGTGGGGTTTGCATTTAGCAATGCACCACCTAGTCGATTCTGCTCCAAGTGACAAACCACAAACTGAAGCAATCTATGCTCTGGAAGAAATTAAAACCATGTTTCTTACTTTATGCTTTTTTAAAAATACAGGCACTCCTAAATTTTCCTGTGTTTTTAAAGTATCATATTTTATTAATATCTTCATGTTATCTTTGCCTCCAGTCCAAAAGCACATACTCACACACAGAGTTACAGCCAG
Organism: Intellagama lesueurii; assembly: GCA_037013535.1. NCBI lineage: Eukaryota > Metazoa > Chordata > Lepidosauria > Squamata > Agamidae > Intellagama > Intellagama lesueurii. The sequence goes on along the minus strand of JBAJHW010000002.1, from coordinate 107,587,578 downwards.
CTGCATCCTGGCTTTTAATGAGAGAAAGCGGTAATGTGAAAGGTGTTAGAAGCAACCACAGATCCATGCTTACCTGGAAGCAAGCTCCACTTTTCTTCAGTGAGGCTTGCTCCCAGCTCTGTGCATAAAAGCCTGCAGCCTAAAATAAATGTCGTGAGATGCAAATTCCTATTCAAGCTATACTTCAGATAAAAATTCATTGGGTAGCTTTTTGCATTGCCTAGGCAGGTATGCTGGAAAATACCATTCCCAACAACAATGCTGTGATGGATGCTGATGATATAAAACTCTTCGGGGGGGAGCACCTATAGGCACTTTAGAGTACGTTCTTCTATGAACCGGCACACATTTCTGTGCCTTATGTTGGCCTAATAAAGCTATTGCCCTTGATGTGCATTTAGCAACACATAACATTTTGGCAAATAATTACTGAGGGATGTTTGTTCCCCCAACATCCCTCAGTCTCCTCCTCTGTGTCCATAATAGCTTCTCACCTCTTTGGCTTTGCAAATTCCAAGCAAGAAAGTGCAACTGATCCTTTGAGGGGGGGGGGGGGACATTCAGCATTGCGCTCTTCAGTCAAGACAAAGACTTTGGGGGCAGATGAAGTGTTGCTGCTATACCAGAGCAAACTATATAGCCCCATGTTGTCTATGACTCTCACAGGCAAGGGCTCTCCAGGGTCTGTGGAAGATCGAGGATCTTGGCACAGTACCTGAATGCTGAAATCAAGGGTCAAGGAGTGAATTTGGACTTCACAACATGTAATATGCAGTCCCACTGAAGTATATTATTATCTCCCCGAGTCCTCCAATGGGTACAGGAGTGGCAAAGGGCACCAGCATGACCCAGGTAAGTTCAGCCATACCTCTGTTTCTCCCTCTGCCATTATTATGCCAACTTCATAAATGAATCTGTTCTCAATTCTGCCGTCCAGTTCTCCATCTTTAAAAACAACTCAGTTCCCAGTTTTTAAAACTAGGACAGAAGGAGGGAGACTGAGAAAGGGAATATAGGGAGAGCACGTATGTTCCCCAGGTGTATCCACCCTACTGCTGTGCTAAGAGCAAAGGCAGCTCACCACGGAACAAAGTGCAGCTAGAACAGCCCATTGTTTGCTACTTTCTCTTGGCAAATAATTACAAATTATAGGACTGTTTTGTAACATGCATTCAAATACAGAGCACGGATAACAACCTGTTACCGCAAGGTCAGTTTTAAATTAATAGCATGAACAGGACAGGGTGTAGTAATGGCAGATATTCTGCTCATTTTATTAAACAGATCAGAACTGTAATTTCATTAAAACAGTTCAAGCACAAAACCCTCTCTCCCTGCACTTATGTGTCTACGGAAAGATGGAGACCTATTATGACTAATTCGCAAAGATTGCCGGAAGAAATATCAACAACCTCAGATATGCAGATGATACCACTCTGATGGCAGAAAGTGAGGATGAATTAAAGAACCTCTTAATGAGGGTGAAAGAGGAGAGCGCAAAAAATGGTCTGAAGCTCAACATCAAAAAAACTAAGATCATGGCCACTGGTCCCATCACCTCCTGGCAAATAGAAGGGGAAGATATGGAGGCAGTGACAGATTTTACTTTCTTGCGCTCCATGATCACTGCAGATAGTGGCAGCAGCCACGAAATTAAAAGACACCTGCTTCTTGGAAGGAAAGCGATGACAAACCTAGACAATACCTGATCTTTTTATCTTTCCTATTTATCTTTATTTTTTGTTTTATAATTGTTATGGAAATTATTTATGTAATAATTTTGTGATTTTATCTGTTGTTTTATGTTGTTTGGAAGCCGCCTAGAGTGGTCGCAAGACCAGATAGGCGGGGTATAAATGAAATAAAATAAAATAAAAATAAAATAGACAGCATCTTAAAAAGCAGAGACATCACCTTGCCGACAAAGGTCCGCATAGTCAAAGCTATGGTTTTTCCAGTAGTGATGTATGGAAGTGAGAGCTGGACCATAAAGAAGGCTGACCGCCGAAGAATTGATGCTTTTGAATTGTGGTGCTGGAGGAGGCTCTTGAGAGTCCCCTGGACTGCAAGGAGAACAAAAAGAAGGTTACTTACCTGTAACCGTAGTTCTTCGAGTGGTCCTCTGTGAATTCACACATATGGGTATTGTCTGCGCCTGCGCTGACAGTCTCGGAAGATTCTAGAGCTTAAAGTAACAATTTTATGGTATGATCTCCCATGAGGCACATGCTCCGCCCACCCAACGGTCCCCTCAGTTCCTAAGATATGTCCGCCGGGCAAGGTTATAGAAGTATTAAGGCACCGTGACGGACAGAGGGGAGGCTGGGTGGGTAGTGTGAATTCACAGAGGACCACTCGAAGAACTACGGTTACAGGTAAGTAACCTTCTTTTCTTCATCGTGGCCTCTGTGAATGCACACATATGGGTGACTAGCAAGCATCACTTACCGGCAGGTGGGACGTCACGGTAGGAAGGAAGCCAAAACCGCTCTGCCAAAGCCGGCATCAGTGCGTGCTCGTACATCAAGTCGGTAGTGCTTGACAAAGGTCGACGGAGTGGACCAGGTAGCAGCACGACAGATATCAGGAATGTCAGTTCCACGTTGGAATGCAATTGACGTGGAGAGTGCTCTAGTAGAGTGAGCTGTAACATGGTCAGGAGGTGATTGTCCTGATAATTGATAAGCAAGGGATATAGTCTGAACTATCCATCTGGATATAGATTGAGAGGAAGCTGGACTTCCCTTGGCAGAGCCATAAAAGCAGACGAATAGTCTGTTGGTGGTTCTGAAGTCCTTAGTTCTATTCAGATAGAAGGCCAAGGATCGACGAACATCAATCTTGTGGAGCATGTGTTCTATAGGAGATGATGGAGATTTGAAGAAGGAAGGTAAGACTATTGGTTGGTTTCTATGGAAGTCAGTCACAACCTTTGGAAGGAAGGAAACATCAAAGTAGAGAGTAACTTTGTCAGGGTGAAACTGAATGAATGGAGGGTCCGATCTAAGAGCAGCGATTTCAGAAGCTCTCTTAGCCGAAGTAATAGCTACCAAAAATGCTGTCTTCAGGGTCAGTAATTTGAGGTCCACAGAGGCCATGGGTTCAAAGGGAGGCCGCATAAGCGCATTGAGAACAATTTGCAAAGACCACTGGGTTGTAATACGTTGGGCGGGAGGGCGGGTGTTGTTAAGTCCTTTAAGGAATTTCTTCACAGCTGGATGAGAAAAAAGTCGAGCAGACGAGGAATCGTCGGGCTGGTGCGCGACGATCGCTGCAATGTATACTCGTAGAGTTGGGAGAGATAGTCCCAGGTTGAAGAGGTGAAGAAGGTAAGTAAGTAAAGTCGTGATGGAGACAGGTAATGCAGGTAAGTTGTTCGCTGCCGTATATTTAAGGAAGGATTTCCATTTGTTTTCATATAGGAGTCTTGTGGACGGTTTGCGAGCTCGATCTAAGATTGCTCGAAGGGCGGGGGTATCCTCCAAGCTGTCAAGTGGAGGGACGAGATGTCTGGATGATAAACCATCCCATTGTCCATTGTCAGGAGATCGGGTAGCAGGGGGAGCCGGAACGTGTCTGTCGAAATCGACCGGAGGTAAGGGAACCATGGTTGTCTCGGCCACCATGGGGCTACGAGGATCGCGTCGGAGTGGAAGTGTCGAATCCGAATTACAGTGCGTTGTATTAGTGGAATCGGGGGGAAAAGATAGAGGAGCCCTCGAGTCCAGTTGATCATGAAAGCGTCCCCTATGGAATCGACATCGGTTCCAGCTCGAGTACAGTATATCTTGCATTTTGCGTTCGATCTCGAGGCAAAGACATCGATGTCCGGTTTGTTCCATCTGCGGCAGAGGAGGTGGAAGATCGAAGTTTTGAGGGACCATTCGTGGGATCTCGATGTGAGGCGACTGAGATGGTCGGCCAGATAGTTTTCCTCTGTGGAGATGTGGACCGCAATTGGAAAAATATGGTGTTGGCAACACCATTCCCAGAAGTCGATAGTTAGGTAGAGGAGGGAGGAAGAGTGGGTGCCACCCTGTTTGTTGACATAAAAGAGGGCAGTAGTGTTGTCCGTTGCCAGTTGTACAACTCGGCCGCGGATGAGTGGTAGGAACGCGTGGAAAGCTTTTATAATCGCCATGAGTTCTAGATGGTTTATGTGTAGCATCGATTCCGATCGCGTCCAAAGTCCATGAATTTTGTATTTCAGGCAATGAGCGCCCCATCCGTATAGGCTGGCATCCGTCGTGATCTGGATGGTCGGTTGTAGAGGTCGAAATGGACGGCCGAGGAGGAGATTGGACATCGTATTCCACCAGGTGAGTTGAGAGGAAAGCTCTGGTGTGACCCGTAGTCTTTTCGATTGTTCGTCCGTCTGAGGGTCGAAGTGTGCCAGGAACCATGCTTGGAGGGATCGAAGCTTGAGCCTCGCGTGTTGGATTACTGACGTGGTCGAGGACATGAGCCCGAGGAGATGTTGAACGTGTCGTGCTGAGATTAAGGCTCGAGGTCGAAACGAAGTTATGGCTTTTTTTATCTTTTTGATTTGCTCTGTTGGGGTGAAAGCCCGGGCGCGTACGGAGTCCAGTCTGGCCCCTATGAAGGTAGTTACTTGAGAGGGTTTGAGTTGCGATTTCGAATAATTGATCTGGAGACCTAGGTTTCGTAGAGTTTGTAGGGTAATGTGAGTGGCTCTTATGGCGTCGAATCGTGTGGGTGCCACAATGAGCCAATCGTCGATGTAAGGATAAATGTGGATTCCCTGAAGGCGGAGGAAAGCCGCAACCGGTGCCATACACTTTGTGAATGTTCTCGGGGCTGTTGAGAGTCCGAATGGGAGGGAGCAAAATTGGTAAGCCGAATTGTTGAAATGGAATCGAAGGTATTTGTGGTGTTCCGGATGGATGGATATATGAAAGTAGGCGTCCTTGAGGTCGATCAGGACGAACCAGTCTCCCTGTGAAAGAAGGGGGATAACGGTGTCAAGAGTGAGCATGCGGAACTTTCGAGGTCGAATGTATGTATTAAGTTCTCTGAGGTCGAGGATTGGACGGAGGCCTCCGTCCTTCTTCGGAACCGTGAAATACTTGGAATAAAACCCATTTGGGGAGTCATAAACTGGGACCAAAACAATGGCGTTCTTTTCAATTAAAGTAGTGATTTCTTCCTGAAGGGTGACGGAGAATGGAGTAAATTTAAAGTTGCCCAAAGGGGGAGTAGAGTGAAATTCAATGTGGTAGCCAGATGAAATAATATTGAGAACCCACTTATCGTTGGTGATATATTTCCAAAACGGGAGAAAAGGGCGTAATCTAGGGAAGATTATGTCCAGTGAATCTAGAGGAGCAGGGAGAGGGGTATCAATAACGTCGATAACCCTTACCCCTTCCTTGATTTTTTGATAGCGGTTGACGATTTTGTTGTTGGTTTCTAGGGCGGACGTTCGGTGTTGATTGTCCTGGCGTCGATAGAGGTCTGTCCGATTGTTGTTGTCGGAAAGATCGGTATGGTTGGTATCTTTGGAAGGGTTGAAAGGAGTGTTGGTAGTATTGTGGCTGTTTGTATGGAGGTTTATAGGAACGAAAGGACGATTGATTCATATAAGTCTTGGCTGTTTTGCGTATTTTATGGAGGTTTTCCATGGTATCATCAGTTTTCTGGTTGAAAAGTCCAACACCGTCAAAGGGAAGCTCCTCTATTCTGTGCTTGGCATCGTCATTCAGGGAGGTGGATCGGAGCCAAGCGTGGCGACGGATGGCTATAGAAGAGGCTAGGGCTTTGGAGGCGGCTTCAGCAGCGTGCCTGGCGGCGATTTTTTGTTGTTTCGCCACAGAAGTTGCCTCTATGTGGGCATTCATGAGGTTAGTTTTGATGGACTCCGGGGCAGACTCAAGAAGAGGTAGGATTTTGGCTAACAGATGTCGCTGGTAGGCGCCCATAGCAGCCTGATAGTTAGCGATCCGCAGTTGAAAGGATTGCAGAGAGTAAATCCTCCTGGCGATGACATCTAGCTTTCTGCCTTCCTTGTTAGTTGGCGAGATGGCAGATTTACCCCTTGATTTTGGTAGGTTAGATTCCACTATAATCGAATTTGGGGCAGGATGTTTCGCAAGAAAGTCCATGTCAGGCCCGTGGGTCCTGTACATGTTGTCAGTACGCCTGGACATTCGTAAATTCGTGGGAGGTGTATCCCAGGCATCCCGTATCAGTTGCGTCATGGCAGGAATAAAAGCCAGGCTTAAAGGTTGTGACTTCTCGCTGTGGAGATCATCAAATATGATATCTGCTTCAGGGGAAGGAGGTTCTTCCACCTGCAACTTAAGTGCAGCTGCCATGCGTCCGACCAAGTTGGAATAAGAAGTGAAATCCTTCGATGGGGATGATGGGCGTCCATCGATAGGGTCAGAGTCAGGAGTAGGAATATTGGCAGGGGATTCGGGGGATGAATCCGAATCAGTGCCTTGATCCGAGGTCAGTGGTGTGGTCGAGGAGTCATCTTCGGAACAAGACGACGTGTGGGATGCTTGGACGTGAGGAGTAGTAGGCTCAGTTATTGTAGTCGATTTCACATGTTTGTCTTTTGAAGAGTGTTTAGCCTGCTTTGCTGGTTGAGTGCCAGTGGAATGAGAGTGGCGCTTTTTCGACGTTGAAACTGACGTCGAGGTCGAAGGGCGTTGCATCGGTTTCGACGTTGCCACTGAAGGTGGGGCCCGAATGCGGCGTGGTGGAGATTCACGTCGAGATCGTTTTGTCGGAGTCGTCTGAGGGAAACCCTGATAGGCTTCCATTTGAAATTGGTTGGCAAAGGGAAACAAGTGTTCCATGCCCAGTTGTTGAAAGGCAAGCTGTTGGTAGGCTGGAAAGAATGGCATTTGGTAGCACTGGCCAAAAGGAAGCATTGGGGCAGCTGGCTCGGTATGCTTCCTTTTTTCTCTCCGTTTCTTTGGAGACTGCGGGGGAGTCTCGGGTTCAGAAGGCTCGGTCTCAAAAGCCCGCCCGGATGTTGGGCTCGAATGGGCAGTGGCCGGACTGGATTGACACTCAGTCCCAATATGGCCAGTGGAGGGAGAAAGGCTACCGGCCAAGGCTGGTGCCTGTGTTGAAGGTATATGCACCTCATCCCTTTCCACTATAGATGCGGGAGCCTCCATAGAAGATTCTTCGAACACTGGAGAGGGTGGACGCTCTCCTGGTGTTTCCAGCCGAACAGATTTGACTTTTTTAGGCTTCTTGGTAGCAGGTTTTTCTTTTTGTTTCTTAGGCAGTGAGTGTGCCTTTGGGGCTTTAGGTTTCGAAGCCCTAGAAGTGTCGGAGCCAGTTTTTGAGTGGGGCGAAGGTGTAGAGTGCCCCGGAGTGGCGGACGGAGCTTGTCGAGAAGGGGCACCTTCTACTTGTGGAGCGTCCGCGGGAGCTGTCGGAGCAGGATTCATCACTGCTTCCCAGAGGTGAGAACGTAGTCTCTGCAGCCTATGTTTCAGTGCTGGTTTAGTGAAACTTTTGCAGGCTGCGCAGGATTGGGTTTGATGTTCCTCACCCAAACAAAATAAGCACTTTTCGTGGCCGTCTGTAGATGGAATTTTACTATTGCAGCCGACACAGCGCTTGAAAAGAGCCGAAGAGGCCATAAAGGGCGGGAAAATTTGGAACGAACAGTTGAAAAGGGCAGGGGGGGTTGATTGAAGAAGTAAAAGGTGATAAAGGAAGGAAAACTCACGGGAAGGGTGATCAAGAAGGAAAAACTCACGGGAGATCAAATGATTGAAAAAAAGGTTATCGCTTTAAAGCAGCACAAGGCCAAATATCGCTCTCTCTCTTCCGTAGAACCTTATCGCACGGCGGAAAAAAGGAACTGAGGGGACCGTTGGGTGGGCGGAGCATGTGCCTCATGGGAGATCATACCATAAAATTGTTACTTTAAGCTCTAGAATCTTCCGAGACTGTCAGCGCAGGCGCAGACAATACCCATATGTGTGCATTCACAGAGGCCACGATGAAGAACCTATCAGTTCTGAAGGAAATCAACCCTGAGTGCTCACTGGAAGGACAGATCCTGAAGCTGAGGCTCCAATACTTTGGCCATCTCATGAGAAGAGAAGACTCCCTGGAAAAGACCCTGATGTTGGGAAAGTGTGAAGGCAAGAGGAGAAGGGGACGACAGAGGACGAGATGGTTGGACAGTGTCATCAAAGCTACCAACATGAATTTGACCAAACTCTGGGAGGCGGTGGAAGACAGGAGGGCCTGGTGTGCTCTGGTCCATGGGATCACGAAGAGTCGGACACGACTTAACGACTAAACAACAAGAACAACATAGTTATGCCAATTGAAAACAAATAATTATTTTATGAGCACATAACATTTTCATGCTCAAAACTGTTACAGTGGTGCCTCGCTAGACGATGTTAATCCGTTCCGCGAAGATCGCTGTCCAGCGAAAACATCGTCTAGCGAAGCACGTTTTCCCATTGGAATGCATTGAAATCTCTTCAATGCGTTCCAAGGGAAAACTCAGTCGTCTAGTGAAAATCTCCCATAGGGAAACATTGTCTAGCGAGTGCGGGTCCCTGTCGGAATGCACTGACAGCTGCACTGACAGCTTTTCACCACTAGTCGGCGCATTCCTATGGGGAAACCTCATCGTCTAGCGAAAATTCCCCATAGGAGACATCGTTTTGCGAAGCGCAGTAGCGATCGCAAAAAGGCATCGTCTAGCGATTTCCTCGTCCTGCGAGGCAATCGTCTAGCGAGGCACCACTGTACTTGAAAGGGACTGAGATATTAAAGGAGAAAAAAAATTACAGAACAGGGACAAAATTTGCAGTTCTTTTGAATTATTTGATTTCAAATTGTATGATCTGATATTCAGTAAAATTGCAGCAAAGACAATTATGCAGAAATTCCACCCTCCCACACACTTCCTGGCACCTTTTAAAATGCCAATTGTGCCCATGGGCCTCCCGTATTTGGACAGCCTTGCTTTAAGGCCCTGGAAGACTCTCTGTTGTTTCAAATGGCATGTGATATTCACTGTTAAAAGTTGTAAATTTTACATACGTAATAAGTATTTGATTTTGACAGAAAGAAACTCTGGACATTAAAATCTGGGCTACATTACTAAATGTAGAAATATATCAGAATATTGCAATGTGTTAACATGTCCACCAGACGGCACCTTGTTTAGGTATAGTTCATCCTTTGTTTTCAAAAATGACCATCTTCATCAGATCTACCATTTAGGGATAAAAGAACAAGTGAGTGGTTAAGGCTGAGTAGTAGCATGCCGATGAACATGCAGGTGTAACCAGCCCATTACAAGCCCAGAAGATATGGAAGCAGTGGGCAGGTTAGCTGATCCTGTGGCTATCTTTGAGAAACTTGCTCAAAAGACATTCACTTCAGAGCAACCAACAGCTGAGTACGTCCATTCATTCCCCAAGACTGTGGTGGTGATTTCAATGTTTGTTTTTGAAAAGATGCCTAAATGTAAAGATGCATCAACTAAAAACATTTAACAAATCAGATGCAAGTACAATATGGTTGTATATCTCATTTGTGCATGCCATAAATTTAATAAAAATAATGAATGGAAAATATCACAAACATAGAGGAAATATTCATAATTAGGGTGCTCCTCAGTTTGATCTATGGCACAATTCAGAAGCATTAATTTTATGCACTTTTTGCATAATTTATCTACTGTCTGTTTTTTTTAAAGTAATCCCCAAACACAAAACTGAATTTACACAACCCTGATTATGTCCTTATGAGCATATCCAGATCTTTCAACTGTCATATCAAACAGGAGATACTGGTATGCAAGAGAAGCATTATAATAAAAATGATGCGTCATAGGGTGGATTCCAACGTTTTCTGACCCTTCCTAGGGTTTTCTAGGTACAAAGCATTCAAAGCACGGTGGATTTGATCTACATCACAATTTAATTTTTTTAAATGAAATGCTTCAATTATTTAAATAAAAAAAAATTATTTTTTTTTAAAAAAATTAATTGTGATTAAAAAAAATTTTAAAAAAAGATCACTGATTTTTATCTACCTTGATTCAAAGTGATTTACTCTCCCTTCTTCTAGTGATGCTCTGGGACTCTGCAGCTTGCCCAAAATGCACAGGGTGGTTGTTCTCCTGGAAAGCACAGTGGGGGAAATGAACTCTTGACCCTGAAATGATGCTCCGACCCACTGATATGAAGAGATATGAAATCCAATTGGGGGGGGCAGACGTAGTGTTACATTTGCCCCCCAAAACTCAGCAAAGGTTGTTCTTTTGATCTGAGGTAGGCACATTCGTAAGTAACAAGAGTACAGGGTGAGGCACCAACTGTACCAGTTCCTTGCACTAGTAAAGAACAGCAGATAATGTGACAATGAACTGGTGTCGACATCCAAAGAATACTGGATTATTTTGTTGGAACCTTCAGCTTTGTTTTGTTTCAAGTCTTGTCACCACCTTATTTTGCTTTTCAGTGACATTCAATCCTGCAGTGACTTCATCATTACAGCAGGATAGCTATCTCTGTGTACTGAGATTAGTACTCAGCACTATCATTGTTTTCATAGCTGACAAAAGTGTCCTGCTGTCAGATGGGTGTGTGTGTGTGTGTGTGTGTGTGTGTGTGTGTGTGTGTGTGTGTGAATGTATATGTATATATATAATGCAAATGATCTAACTTGCTGCCACACATGCATTTTAACAGATTAACAGGTTGCTTATTCTCATTCTGGGATGTGTCAAGGGAATGGGACAAACAGTTAAAAAGGGTTAACAATAAACTGCCAAAGCAAACAAAAGATAAGAGAGAACTCAGTCAATTCTTCATGTTCAGTGTCTTCTTTTGTGGATGCCCCCTTCAACAAGGTACAACTTTTTTTAAAAACCTAAGGGCTTGAGATTAGTTCAAAGTTAAATTGAACTAAAGTTGAACTAAAGTTAAATAAGGGGAGAGGAAGCTTGGTTAGTTAAGACAAACATCTATTTTGGATAGTGATGATTCATGGAACTGTGTAGCAGTAATGATAAGAAAGTAAACACGGCAAGTAAACGACAAGACACAAGGAAATGTCTACTTCAGAAGAAAAGGGGATGGGTTGTAGATCTAAATAAATGATTTTTGCTTTTACTTGGAAGTATGAGCTGGTTTTGCAGCATCAGCAAATAATAAATTTCCAGTACCACCCTAAATATTCAACTGCAAACATATTGGCTGAAATACAGTATTACATTGCAACTACAGGAGGTACCCACTGTATCAATGGAACTTACACAGGTTTGATTCATGAAATCCCCACTGATTCCAGCCACTGAGTGCTGTCCAGTTGGTGTGTATTAGGGATGTCTCTCCTGTTTCAGTTCATTCTTGGTTAGTAAACAAGAAAAAATAATAATTTTCACCTGGCTGTGCAATGGACATTTGCTTTAAAAAAAAAAATCAGCTTCACAAAGAACTAAATATATAGACTAGCTACTCAATTCTTCTTGGTTAATATATTACTGCACCCCACAGCACGGTAAAGTGATGCATGGTTAGTTTAGATATAATGAAGTCCAGCCGAGACAGTTTACTAATTTGGCATCAGAGGAGGGATTACAGAGACTGCCAGTTCTTTTTTGTACATGAAGGTAGACTGACGTTAAGAACACAGAGCCTGTCTCAGTTTGAAAACAAGTTGTATTTTTAGTATGCCAGGGCGAACACAAATGTATCTCTTGTACTACTACTGGCCACAGATGAAAGGGGGAAACAATCATTTTTTCACCCAATACACTCCATTCCCACGCTGTGTTCAAAGGAGCTTACAATTAAGGGTGGAAGTACACATAATGTGTAGTTCATGATTCTTTTAGATCCTTACTCTCTCCTTCCCCAAAATACAGCAGAGCAAGTGAGACTGTAATTTAACAGAGAATCTTGGTTCTGCTATGTTTTCCAAAAGGGAGGGAAGGCCCTTGAGAGGTAGAATTCAGCAGCAAAAAATGGTAAGAGAAAAGGGGTCAGAAGGATTTTCTCCCTGTATGCCATCCTCCTTTTTCAAACTGCAGCCTCAGCAGCTGCATTGTGTTAAAACACAAAGAGCTCTCCCAAATGAACCATGGAACTACATGCAACATGCAGTTCTCCTGCCATAAGAAGTGGGCATTGGCATAAATTAACATCCTCTAATTAACAGGCCAATCTTTGTATGAGAAGGCAAATAAGGTTAAAATTTGAGATGTTCAAGAATTTTGCTTGGTCTACATTTTAAATGCACTGACCTGATTTGCACTTCTTGGATTCATATGCAAACTGAAATACAGCCAGCCTTTGCTTTCTACCTTTGCTTGAATTTGTACCACTTTCTGTGCGAGCTCGAACAATATAATCATGTGAAAATTGCATATTTTAATTTCACATAAAATATGTTGAAAAATAAAGTGAATGCTCATATGATACCGAAGCAGAATGGACTTATGAATAAAGTTCTGCAAAACTGACATGGACTGACAATATAATGACCTGTGCATAAATACAAAATAATTAATATTATGCAGTGACATTTACAAGCTGCGCCATATTAAAGAAAAGGCAGTTTGATCAATGCTTTCAGGCAAGTACTCATGAAATTTTACTGCTAGCCTAAACATTTACCTATTGTAAAAGTTAATTAACCATTCACACACATTCCTAGACAAAGTGAATAAAACATCAGTAATAATGAGAAAGAAACATCTCCACCTCCACAGAAGCCAAGAGGAAGGAAGATGGACATCGGAGGACAGCCCTTAAGGCCTGTGGATATCCAAAATGGGCCTTTAACAATGCAGTGTCCTGACCCAGGAGGACAATGGAACAGTCTGAGAACCAAAGCCAACAGAAGAACCTGGTCATTCCTTACATGGCAGGTGTGTCTGAAAAGCTCAAAAGGATTTTTGGTAAACACCACATACCCGTGCACTTCAAACCCACAAACACACTAAGGCAGAGACTCGTCCACCAAAACACAACAGGAGCAATATAGTATATGCGGTGCAAAGAGGAGTGTTCGGAGCTCTACATTAGAGAAACCAAACAGCCACTAAACGGGATAATGGCCCAGCACAGGAGGGGCAATGGCTCAGGACCACAATCAGCAGCGTTCCTTCATTTGAAAGACAGAGGACACTCATTTGATGACTAAGATGTAGTCATTTTGGACCAAGAAAGGTGGTTTGAGAGAGGGGTCAGGGAGGCCATACATGTGCATATAGAAAATCCCTCACTCTACAGGGGTGGAGGCCTCTTAGATACAATCTGTCTCCTATTTATCATGCTGCCCTTTCATCCGTCCCCAGAATGATCAGGACCATACACACCAGGAAGACCACTGTTAACGACTGTTAACAACCCATGACAATGGGTGGAGAAGGACTGCAGAAGTGGGATTTTCACTCCCCCTCCCCCCCCCCCAGGTCCTCTGTCCATCTAACAAACCTATTCAGACCAGGGGGAAGTGAAACCAACCTGGAGGATATATCAGGGGTCTCCTACCAACTCTCCTCAGACTGAAGAAGCTGCTTGGATGAGTAGCAAAACGTTTCAACCTAACAAGAAAGAAGTCCAGTTGCTATAACTCAACTTCCAGATAACTTCACCTGGATGACTGAGAATCTTCACAAATATATCAGTAATAATGCTATACATTTTCTGTTGCCTAAAAGTATCCTCAGGAAAACAGGAGAGGTTGTGGTGGGTGGAAAAAAACCCTTCCTTTGCACCAGGGTGGTGACCTTGGAGAAAGCAGGGATGAAGGCATTCTTATGATGTCTAAAAATCTCACCTGTTGCAAGATCACAGGGCTGCAAATTTTGTGAAACCATTTCTCATGAGAAGGCCTATACATGGGACCTGGCCTCAATGTTACATCAACCTGTGGCTCACGGAAAAGCTACCTACTTTTGCATCCAATGAGACACAATTGTTATTGCCCCAAACAGCCATGAACTGAAACTGCACATTGCTTCAAACCCTGCCCACCCTGCCAATGCCATCTAGACCCAGCTGAGCCTGTCTGATCATTCAAGTATAATTTAAGCAATTTTAAATCAGCGTCTCATTGCCAATGAACATACGTGATCTGCAGTCGGTTGAACATCAGAAAGAATCAGATGTTAGAAAATAAAGGAACTAAAAATGGGGGACCACAGTTCTAAGAAAGGAAGCAATGGCAGAGGAAGCCATCCACCCTATTGTGGTGTTGGCGTGTGACTGCTACTCTTTCTTGACTGGACATAGCTTCTCTATGGTTCAATATGAGAAGCACTGTCAACTATTTTTCAGTGTACCTTTGTATTTTATTCCTTTACAGGATCCACTACAATTTTTATTTTTATTACAAAAGCAGTTCTGAGGCTTTTTTCTTTCTTTCTGTTTTTAAGAACGGGGATTAGGTTACTCAAAATTTCATGAAAGCCATGTTTTAGGAATCAACACCTTGTAACCCCCAAAATAATATTTCTCCTGAGTCATAGTATAGATTTGGAGTAACAAAACAAAACAGATTCTTCCTGTTGATTCCAAGAATATGCATTAATTAAAAGATTTCCAGTGTTTGTTGGCACCTTTCAGTCTAAGCTAGGAAAATAAAAAGGGCTTCTCTTAACTGTTAACCATCTACTGTGGAATTCATTTCAGGGACATTCACCTCTATTTCTATTTGACCCATTTTATAAAACATAACTGTGTCTGGGAACAGATCAGAGCAACGGTGATGAGTTTTTTGGTCAGCTCTAAAGTACCACAATGCTGTTTGGCTATGGGCTGCAATACAACAAATATAGCTTCCTCTGCAGATGCGTGGCTTATAACATAGTTTTGGAATTTTGTGGCCTATAATGGCAAATTCCCAACTTTTCACAATCTGAGCCCAAAGTTGCACAAAGCTGGGAATGGTTTGTCATGACGTTGTTGCCTCCCATCTCCATCCCTTTCCTTCCGACACAAACTCTACAACAGAGAAATTTCTCTGTGAGGTTGGCCTTTCTTTCTGGAATGGCAATATGGCTGCGTATGCTGGGCCAGGAATGTTGGGAATGCCTTCTGCATTTTTTATACTGACTACCATGAACCCTGAAAACTAGATGTCTAAAATGGCACCACCTCAGTGCAGACATTGGGACCAGAAGAAATACACAGAAAGGAATGCTTATGCACTACTGTGCATATAGGATCCCTACTGGTCATCATCTTTTCCTTTTAAAAAAAATCAGCACTGGACAAGGACTAGAGAGAAGGAGTGCATGGCTAGTAAGTAGTACATAAAAATAGACTTAAATATCCTAAATACGAAAAAAAAAAATCCCACCCTAAATAGTTGAAATTTCTCACAATGGCACAAACATGTTTGGTGCTCTTCACTAAACACCAGAAAGATAAGCAACACAAGAGTGTATCCCGCAGACCATTTTTGACTGCTGTCATTGGTGTTGTCAACATTCAGGCCCTTTGCTATGTAAAGCTTGGCATCCTTTTTCCTGCTGGCAATATGGGCACAATATCGTGGTGCAATATTTGCCCATTTCATGGCATTTTGAGTCATGGGTACAGAAGCACAAGATCCCACATTAATCAACCAGGGATTTTTTTTTGAAGAATTGGATTTCCTGGCTTTTTTAAATCTTATGTTTATGTATACATACACTACACACGAATTTCAACAGAAACTTCCCTCATGTAGTATTATCCGGTGATAGTACTTCAGAACTGTCTTGGTGTTCCATGCATGCTCAGTTTATAGCAAAATGGTTGTTTTTCCCTTTTGAAAAGCCTTTTTCAGGATCAACATTTCAGCTCCATAGCCTGAATTCATTCCATTTTTTTAAAAAAGCAGGTGGGGCCAACCATTCTCTTTCAAGATAATCAGGATCAGTATTTTCAATTTATTTGATATGTTTTAAATCTAGGGGTGTTAAAAGTCACTTGTTTCTGCACAGCAAAGGTATGCAAAAGAGTTTTACCTTTAAAAAAAAGTAACTCCAAAACCCTTTGCAGAAACTTCCCCAACTTTGGCACAGAGCAAGAGCAGACTGTAAGCTATATCTATGCCAGATCTGATGCTGATCCAAAATCCACCTTGCAAGTGTGTCTTATTAAATGTTTGTGTTACCCATCATTTTTTTTTTAAAAAGTGTGAAAAACTGTTCTGGGAAAGGGAACTGGCTTCATGGTTGTAACAAGGGGCCAACCAATCCGTCCTACACCTTTTGGCTCCAAAAAGGGAAAATCTAGTTCTTAAAAGGAAGATCTAGTTTCATCTGAATTGGTACACATGCATATGCATGGCATGATATATTTGAGTAAACATGAGACACATGCTTTTCTGTTGTTAATGAAGTAAAGGTGCTGTAGAAATGACTAAGAACAATGATAAAGGACTACCAATTTAGGGAGGATAAGCTCAGAGTCAAATACTAATCCTTACTTGAGTGTCTGGTTAAAATTCAAAGCCTATGCTTTTCAAAAATACAGTTACAAAAGTCTTCAAGGATTAAAATACTGCTGCTCTTGTGCTGGAACAGAAAGTCACTGACAGACAGGCGGTACACCGTGTCAAAGCCGATGCCTAAGTTTACAGCCTTGCTGTCCCCTCCCCACTGCCACCCCTTTGCTCTGAATCAATATACAAGCATCATCACTGTTAGCCAGGGGTCAGGTAGGGTTGGCCAAATAGGAAAGTTGCTGTAGTGCTTTCCACTCACTGCAGACCACTTCTTCAAAGTCTTCACCTAATTTTGCAGAGCTACTTGCTGTACAGTTTTCCTTGACCTGAGGGAACCAGTTTTAGATGTAAATATTATCTTCCGTCCATTTGTTTCACCAATCCCTACTGAAGCTACAGACGTGCAGAGTTCCCCTGCACTACCTCACCTCCAGTTATACAGAAAAGAGACAAGTATGTTCTTTATACAGCATTCACTTGTGGGGACCAGATGAACATCACAAGCCACAGGTAGTGGAGGAAGAGGTCCAGTTAGCCTCTTTTCTGCCCAAGTAGCCTCTAGTTGTTGTGTTGCACTGCTCAGACTCACTGGATATCAAAGCTTTCTTTCAAGAATGTAACCAAGATGTGCCTAAACCAGGGTGGATTTGATTTAAATCAAGTCGACTTAAATCATGACCGGGATTTCAATCACTAGTCAGTAAGACTTGATTTAAATCATGATTTTTAAATGTAAAGACTCATTCTTGCTCGTAGTTATAATCTTTAATATTTGCAACCAGATGAAGATTTCATATTTAGAATAACCTGTCAGAGTAATAAAACAGC
The DNA here is from genome assembly GCA_037013535.1 of Intellagama lesueurii. Classification (NCBI taxonomy): domain Eukaryota; kingdom Metazoa; phylum Chordata; class Lepidosauria; order Squamata; family Agamidae; genus Intellagama; species Intellagama lesueurii. The sequence continues at coordinate 107,570,283 of JBAJHW010000002.1, read as the reverse complement.
TATATCAGAACTGATTTTAGTCTAATAGGTTAATCACTCATATTTACAGAACTTAAATTTTTTTCTTTAACTAAAACAAAAAATTATATAGCATACATATTCTTGTATTCGCTTAAACGTCAATGTTTATTAACTGAAGTGGTTAAACAAAATATCTTTTTAAAAAGCAAACTATCTTCCAAACCATCTTCAAACCTAGCATTTAAGGTACAGTAGGAACCTCCCTATTCCCAGAATCAGAATCCACTGATTCACTTATCCACTGCCTGAAAATACTAAATACCCCTTTGAAATACTACATCTTTATATGTATTTCCAGGAAGTATCTACCACAACTGGCCACTAGAGGGATGCAGAGAACATGCAATGTATAGCATTCACTACATCCGCATTTTTTGGCATCCACGGGGAGGCTTGGAACTGATTCCCTGCGGATACTGCGGTCCTACTGTGATGTGTTCGTTGTTTGTACATAGATTTGCAGAACAACAATGGGATTAACGTCTTTTCCTGAACTTTATTTATTTTACACCATTTTTACTGTGATAAAGTGCATGTTATCTCAGCTTGGATAACTTGGATTAACTGAATTGGTTTACCAAAAATGTAAATATTGCATGAATATGCAGCCTCATGCTACATAACTAAGCTCTATTTCATGCTGAATAACCTTTGAACTATAATGTATTTTAAAGAGAAAACTATCCTTAGATAGATTTTTCCTCAAAAAGCATTTCATTAAAATGAATCCAATTAAAATTTTTAAAAACATGATTTAAATTTAAAAATCCATTACATATATATTACATATCAATTATTTATATATAATTGATTTTAATCCACCCTGGCCTAAACCACCGGTTCCAAACCTGGGGTCACCACGTTCTTGAACTAAATCTCCCAGAAGCCTTCACCACTAGCTGTGCTGGCTATGATTTCAGGACACTGATTTTTGGCTTCAGAGCCAAGTTATTAAGCTAACCATGACTTCATATCCACGCTTGTCCCGAAGCCAGGAATCATGATTTCTCAGTGCAGATGAAAATGAGAAGTACAGGTAACAAAAGATCTATCTGGTTTGTTCACACAGTTGGTGCCAAGAGCCAAGCCTATACATGCAAGCTGCATTATTCACTGTAATAAAGCCACAGATGTCCTCCCCTGGCAAGAGACTTCAACTTCCTCTGGGTGGTACTTTCCAAGTGTGATGCTTTCAGCACATGGTCATTTTTCATGCCCTTCCTGTGTTCCTTGTGGCATCAGCAGGGAGGACATGTTTGCTTCTGACACAACTCGTTGCAAAAGGCAGAGAGCTCTTATGTGAGAGGATCCTGTGCTACACAGATTAACCTACAAATCCATTTTTTATTTGTCTGTGAAATTCCATACGACAAACTGGCAAGATCTGGCAGCTAACATCTCAATCCTGAACAAATGCAACTCGGTGGGACTTCAGAGAGCCTTGGCTTTTTTGGGTGTTTTTTTTTTTAAAAAACTGGCTTTCAGGCTGTTTGAAGCACAAGTATGTGGCACCAAGTACGTTCCAACAAGGTCTCTTTTCTAAAGCACACTTCAAATATAAAACTTTCCTATTATAATTTGAATCACTGCCTGACCAAGGTCCATTTTCATGCCCATGTATGCTATATAAATCAATTCTGTGTAAACCCCAGAGCAAAGAGGCATGCTGTGGAGAAAGGATTTTATGTCCTGTTACTGTAGATATTTCAAAAGCAGCCTTGTTAAAAAGAGAAAAGAGCTCAAACTATGAAATCATTTCCTTCTGTTTAAAATATTTTATTCCGATGAGGGGAGAACAGAGGATAATGGGGAGAGAGGCATGGGGGGGGGGGGAAGTCTCTTCTGTTTTGGCTTTTCCTTAAGATTCAATGTTTCAGCAATGTTGTGGGATGATGCAGTGTGCCAGCTCCCGACTGCTCCAGCCAGAGGTTCAAGTCATCTTAGTCATAAGTCAAAACAATGAAACCTCTTGTGAAACGCAACTAGACCCCACATCATTCATGCCATCAGGAGGAGATTTGTCCACCCCCCACTCAACCCCCCTCCCCTGTGCCTCTGGAGAAAGGGTAACCATCCTACTGGAGCAAAGCAAGACTATAAGGAGATGAGAGACACAATGTCAAGCATTGACTACACCCGATAAACAAGATTCATTTGTTTGGCCCTTGTGCAACTCCAGAGGGAGAATAGATGAAAATACATCACTTCTCATTGGAAAGATTTCCACCACACTACTAGGAAGAGAGTAAATCCAGATGGACTGACAGAGAGATATAGAAGTTGCTTGAATTACATGTGGATTTAAATGGATTCAACAGCACTTTTACAACAACGGCATTAAATCTCAGATCTTTGCAGTATACCTCCTTTATTTGAGTCAGGCTTATTTATATATAACTATATCATTCCTCCGGAAGTTGTACAGTTCATCATATTATATACTAGAAAATACAGTTTTTACTCTGCAAGCATAGTTTGATTGCCGCTGACCCTCTTTTCTCATAGTCAGATTAGTGTCAACGTATCTGGCAGGAGATGATCTTAGGATGACACATATAAAAATGCCATGCTTATGTAGTATGGATGTGTATGTTCCAGAAGTTAGAAAAGCGTATTTTCTGAGCAGAAAAAGAGCTGTATCCTACAAGTTTACCTTGTGCAAGCTATAAAATGACTGAGTAAAAAAGAACTCTATCCTGCACAGGATACAACTCTATCACATGCTAGCCTGAAAAATGTCTGCTATTCTATTTGGAAATATATTGGTTGTTTTCTACAAGGGGAAAAGAACTCTGTCCTATGCAAGGCAGAAAACTATGCTGTATGGACACAGTTCTAGGCTATGCAGGCTGGGAAAATGTGTAACATTTTTTCCACAGTCAAGGCACTCTGTTCTGCGCAGGATGCTCTTTGGTCTTGCTTAGACTAGCACAGGGCATTTTTGAAAGCTCAATTTTAATTGTTTTTAGTGCAAGAGTCCCGCCCCCACTTTTTTTGTTAACTAACCCCTATACTGCGCTATAATCCAGCAAAGTTTGCAGTGGAATAGCTTGCTTTACCACACCACTTTGTGTTTTCTGCACAGAAAGTAAGTGAAAACAGTGAAAAAAGAGACATCTCCCAGTAATGCTAGGAAATCTCATGGGACCAAGAAATGTTTCAGTAAGGAATGTGGACATAATGAGACAGGGAAATTCAACAAGAACAAATAAATTTTCAAATATTTGTTATATCCCTAATAAGCAGTAAGCAGTAATAATTCCGTATCAGCCTTCTGTCTATCAAGAAAACACTTCCATTTTTTATACACATTAGTCAATGAGTCAGTGAGTGAAACTTCTAAAATATGTAATTTCGATTTTAATCAATAGGGCGATATGACTTGTGCCACTCAACTGTAATTCCCCCCCCCCCCCATAAAATGATTTAAAGGACTTTGAGCCTTGTTTCAGGGACTTTTCGTTTCAGAGAATGCAAGTATTTTCTTCTCCCTTTTTCTCTCTCAAAGTCAAAGACATCATCTTGACTCAGATACAGAGGCAACAATCTGGTGCCAGGCTGCTGGAGAAGGCTGTGTGCTTTTTTTGCACAAAGAATTGTATACAAGGTTTACTGATGCATGAAGCCCCAAGTTTATTTGGAAAATCCATGCAATATTGTGGATAAGTGTTCAGTAATCTTTTCCACACGCATGTCTGAGAGCACCCATTAGGCCTCTTTAAGCTTTTCCAAGGCCAGGAAATACAGTCATGCCAGAGACAGATTGCTAATGTTGCCATTCACATTATATAGAAAGAAATGCTGGAGGTTGAATGCTGAACTTTCCATTCATTTGCTTTTTTAATTATGGCAGCTTTCTAAATATGAAGGATAAATGGCAGTTTAACTTTTTACTCAGGAAAACCCATCCACTATTTAAATTCAAGGGTCTGATAATTTTTAGTACACTCGTAGTTTTGGAGAACTCAAGTTAAAAATCTTAACATGAAATTATAGTGTGGATTCTCAGTTCTTTAAATAAACTCATATTGGTAGCAAACCTTACTTGCCATATAACGAAAACATGCCATAATAGGTTCTATGTATCATAATGCAAAATTAACTGCTTTATTCTGTACAGAAATAGTAACTTGAAGTCTGCAGATTCCCCAGCCATCTGGGGAATTCCGGAATTGTAGTCCAAAATCATAAATCTACACCCCTCTAATAATAATATTTAAAGACTGAGGCTGGGGTTGTAATGAGCTGAAATGGAACAATGTGCTAAGAAATTTTCTCTTAACTCTGTTGTTACACATCAAGAAAAGAGACTAAGTAATGAGAGCTAATACTGCTGAGGGTCCTCTGTGTGTGTGTGTGTGTGCGCGCGCATAAACATTCAGAAAGCCTGAGCACCTGTTTGCTGCAAGTCTAACAATGGCTATCAAAACAATATACCAACCACTGTTTGTTATTTAGTGAGGTTTTTAGTGATGCTAGAGATGACTAACTCTAACCATCAAGGAGGCCAATGGTTTAGTTTCAATTATGACCTAAAGGCAGAGATCAGAATCCAAGTGTTACTGTGAAGAGGGGCAGCTACTGAGCTATTCTGGCACCTTACAGAGACTAACTACTATATTTTAAGGTGAGCTTTTGTGGATCATGTCCACTTCTTAAAGACATACGGGAAAAATGCAGTTCATTTTTTCCTATATGTCTTAAGAAGTGGACATGATCCACAAAAGCTCACCTTAAAATATAATACTCTTTAAGGGGCCTGCCACTTGTTTTAACCCTAGAACTGCAGAGCTGGAAGGGACTCTTTGGATGATCGATTCCAGCCTTTGTTTTTGTTTCTTTGGATTTTGCCTGATATACTTGTACAGACTAACATGGCTACCTCTTCTAAAACTATTCTCTTCTGCTTTCTCTGTGCAGTTCTTGTTTGTACTTTAAACACTGCTACTTATAAAGGAATTACCAATTTTCACAACATAGAGGTCAACAAACCACGTGCCAATAGTCTTTTTTAGAGGATGGGATTTTCTGGACCACAAGTATCACAATTCTCTATTCTGGGAGTTCTACCTACTTTGTAGTGAACCTTACAAACACTGGAATGTGATACACCTGAAAGAAAAGCCTGAACTGGAAGGTTTTTTAGGTTTATCTGAGCCTAGCTTTGCTCATTCGGAGTCTTTAGTTATGCACAGTAGCCACCCCTAGTCTTTAGTTATGCACACTAGGCATCACGTACCCAGCAAAATAAAATTCCTAGTAAATACTTCAAAATATTTACTTGGTTGCATATATTCTATGTAGAAAATTGTCATATATTTTAAAAATTTAATGTCCCTTCCCACATTCCTGTCCTCGCCAGGGAGAAATGCAATACAGTAAGCCACAGTCCTCCAACAGCATCAGAAACCCAAGCTCATTTGAGAAGGCTTAATGACATAATTACAGTCAACCCTCGACTTACGAACTTAATCCGTTCCAGAAGGACGTTCTTAAGTCGAAAAGTTCGTAAGTCGAATAAGCATTTCCCATAGGAATGCATTGAAAACCAATTAATCCGTTCCGGCTGTTTTTGGTTCTTAGGTCGAGGGGCGGTTTGTAAGTCGAACCATTAGTTCCCATAGGAACTAATGCAAAGCCGGTTAATCCGTTCCTACCACTAGGGGCAGAATTTTTTTCTTTTTTTTCCTTTTAACCTAAGATGACTTAGGGTTTTTTTTCGGTTCGTAACTCGAAGTAAAGTTCGCAAGTCGAGGCTATATTTTTCTATCAGAGCGGTTCGTAAGTCGAAAAGTTCGCAACTAGGGCCGTTCGTAAGTCGAGGGTTGACTGTATGTCCCAACACTGGCATCACTGCAGTGGTTCCCACTCCTGTGAGACAATTTCAAAAGGACTGAAAGATAGGTCTAAAACCACTACATTCAAAATGACTTTTGATTATGCAATATATAAAGTGAGTGGGCTGAGCGGGCAGCACGTGGCCTACAGCCCAAACAAGCCCTCCTCCCCACTTTCTTCTGCCAAATGTCTCTGCTGCTAAATTCACTGATTTAGCAGTGGGACAAAAATGATCTCTCAGTTTTTACTAATAAAAAAGACACATAGTGGGGGTACATGCCTTTCTTAAAGGAGACATGTTATCAGAAGCTTCTAGGAGACATGATTTTCATTTAAAACCCCTAGTGTGGATTCACACATGCATCGGTTTCTTAGTTTGCCTAAGATGTGATTTTTTTCACACCACAGCAAACACAGCTTCAGTAGCAAACACTTCTGTTTTGTTTTGTTCTTAACACATAAATGATGTACTAAGAGGGCCAACAATAATCTTAACTACTAAGAATCACTGTTAACGTAAGCATTACGGTGGTACCATCTGAATTTCTATAGCAGTTCACATTGTTCTCCCCTCCCCATCCGACACATTCTTCTATATCTACTCTGCTGATCCTACAATCCATGCATCTAAAGAAATGAATTGCAGCCAAGGTTTCCTGTAAGCCGCATGCACACACAACTCCACATTCCTCCGCTCAGCTTTCTTCCTCCTCCACGCAATGATTGTGTTCAACCCCTTTGGTTCTGCTTGCGACGGAACCCTGTGTGCGCGGGGGTGGTGGTGGAGTTGTGCGTGTGCACATGGGCGAAGTCACCCCCGTGAGAGGTGGAGCCCTGCCCAGTGGGGCTGAAAATTAGAGCATACATTGACTGCAGCCCACAAAGACTCCTGCCAAATAAAACTGATTAGCCTTTAAGGTGTCACAAGGCTCCTTGTTGTTTTTGCTACAAAAGAAACATTAGGCTCCGTCGCAAACCAGTTGCTATCTCTAATGCATCGCAGAAGGGAGAATGCACTCCCTGTCCCTTAGAGGTTACCCTTCCTGTTCTAGAAAAAGCATATTGAACAAGTTCACATCACAGACCAGATGATAACTTGGAAAATGTAAGGCTTAATGTTACAGAAGAAACTACTGAGATGCAAAATATTCTTACAAACATGCAAATATACATTTCTCCAGAAGAATATTTTACAATATACAATATCATCAGCAGGGAGCAAATACATGAAACACAATAGAGCATAAGTACAGGGGGAGAGGAATCTTCTACCCTCCTATCAAGTACTGAATGGTACTGGAACGGCCATGGGATACTCACCAAGCACAATGACCACAGTCTTCAGAAGGCTCATCATGGTGTCCCGATTTCTACGTGGCCCAGAACTATGCCTAGACATTCTCATAGTCCTCTGCCGCACATATCCGAAAATATGAGCATACAAGACCACCATAACGACAAAGGTGACCAGGTTGAAAATAGCCCAGAAAACCAAGTAAGAGTCACTATAGAGTGGTGCCATGTTGGAGCAGTGAGCAAGGTCACAGATGCAATTCCAGCCCACGCTTGGTATAGCACCCATGACTATAGCCATAGTCCAGATGACCACAATTACCACCACCACTCGCCGATTACTCATCCGTGTATGTAGCTGCATGCGGAACACAGTGATGTGCCTCTCAATGGCAATGGCCAGCAAGTTGGCAACAGAGGCTGTCAGACTAGTGTCAATGAGACCCTGACGAAGAAGCCAGGTGCTTACAGTCAATCTTCTAGTGTTGGGTCCCGTATTAAACATTAGGTAGAAATATGCCAGCCCTGCAAAGAAGTCAGCAGCAGCTAAGTTAGCCATTAGGTAATAAATAGGAAAGTGAAAACGCCGGTTGACATAGATAGCCACCATAACTAGGAGGTTGGCTAGCATGATGAAGACGCATACTGTAATCCCAAGGCCCATCACCAGCTTGCTCACAGTGTTCCATTCAGTGGCTAGATACTTCCCACTTCTGTTATAGAAGAAGGCAATGGTTTCATTGTAGTAGCACTGAGGTTCGCTCATGGCTGTGGACTGGAAAAGAACAGAAAGCAGAATTAGAATGGGAAAGTACTGTCATGTCAGAAAAAGGAAAGAAAATACTGTCTAAAAAAGGCCACCGAAAAACAAAACAAAAAGAAAAGGAGGAGCCTTTAGACTCCATACTGTAATTATATCAAAAGATCAAAATTATGCTTATAAATAAAAGGCATGGAAAATGGCAATACAGCTCTTTACTTTTAGGCCTGTTACTAGAAGGTATGTTTATCCAGTGTAACAGGGAAACAGCATATCCCAAATCTGTAGTCACTTGTATGGGCAACTGCCACAGAGTCATGAAGGAGACTACATGAGCTGGAGTGGCAGGAGTTCGGAGATCCCGGAGGGAATTGGGCTCAGCATGCCTGCTGTGAAGCCTGTACAGGGGAACTCAGTAAACCCCTCCCCTGGAGTCGAAGGAGGACCCTGGGAGGGGATGTCCCTGCTGAGGCACAAGAACTGGACAGTGACAGACCATGTTGTTGACCCTGCTAGGAAGGAAGAGTTGGATACTCAACCTTTTGAAGCTGTTATTGATAAGGCACCTTATCAATTGTGTTGAATAAAAACATGTTTAAAACATAGAAGTCTCCAGTGTTCAGTTTGGAATTAGAGCCAAGACACAACAGAAAAGTAGAACTCAATCACAAGTAGCTATTTTCAGATGCTGCAAAAACAACTTAAATTTCCTGTTTATTTTTCCTTTGTCATTTGTTGTTTACTTCCTTATCAAAAACAAATCATAAGGCTTTAAGGAAAATTCTCATTTCCATGTGACCATTTTCATTTCGGCAAGCAGAATATTATAATTCACACATTGAAAATAAAGGTACAAGAAAGGTCTATCATCCTTTGTCTCCAGCAGGCACTTCAACTGGAAACCTGAGCATCTGACATGAACCAGCTGTCAAAGAAGGTCATCTGAGCTGAACAGTAAGTATGGCAAGGAAGATTCTTAAACATGTGTGCTAACCAAAAAAGATTCTTAGCAACTGTGAGGTTGTGGAAACAACTGCATGTCAGAAAGGTCAAAGACTTTGTTGGAAGCTATGATTACAAATAGTCAGAGACCCTGTTGGAAACTATGATTACAAGCTTCTACAAGCTGCCACTAGAAAACCAAAGAGGGTGTTGACCTTCCTTACTATTTATTCATTGCAAAATTACTACACAGGAACAAGGAAACAAAAAATAGCTTTCAAGAGATGGAAGAAATAGCACATACACTAGGAAGTCATAATATTCTCAACTTTCAAGTGGACTGTTTGAGAAGCAGCTAGTATTCCCAAAGGGTTACTTCTTGCCATTTGAGCACTATAGTTTATATAAATTACATAGCAAACTCCTTCAGTGAGGTTGACATTATGCAAAACTGAAAGTACCAGTCATACACAAAAACAGAAGTGGCCAACAGACCTTTATAAAAACCAGTAGAAGGGAAGGTAATAGGTGACAACAAGGAAAAAAAGAAAAAGAAGAAATTCTCAAAGTGTTGAATTATTTGTTAGACATGTCCCTGAATTACAGTTCTTTCTCAGCAGATAAAACAACATTTGTAGTACATTCATTGTAAATTTGTGGCAAGGGAAGTGAAGATTCCCTGTAGGAGAACTATAATTCGAAAAAACACTGGGCCCCATTAAATTCACAGCAGGGAAAATTTGGGAGAAAATCCGGAACTGCACATGTGTCAGCTGACTGCTGAAACAGGTAGAATAGTGCAGCAGAACCGGGAAGGAAAAATATTTTTTAGGAGTTGGGTGGGTGACAAATGCACCAACAAGTGGAGCAGCTGCTGCCATTCTACTACAGACTGCATTCATCATGGGCTTATGTACAGTACATGTGACATATGGGGAGTTTCTGAAAGCCCTGTGATGCTCCTGGGACTTACGGAAGGCTCAATATCACTCTTGCACATCACAACCTGCCCTGTTGTGCAATAAGAAAGAGCAACAAGCTGCCAACACTGGGGATCCCTCCCTTGCTCCAAATGGCACAATGTACCCATATGCATGGACCCACCAGTTCTCTCCCCAGTGGCCTGGCCCTCCTGCCTGGCCTTTTGATGCACCAATAGTGCAGAAGTAGAAATGCATACAAAGAGCTTTGCAATGACCCTTTGACCCCCGGGGCCATCTGGGAATGAACAGAGATGGGTAATCATACTTTAAAGCCACCTCACACACACACAAATCAAACTTTTCCTCCTCCTGTGCTGCCCCCCTGGGATTTGCTTCCTGACCTGAAGACCCAGAAAAGCCTACTAATTTCAGCTAGTACACTGAGAACTGGCAACCATGCTAATATGGTATGCACCCCCAAATACTTTCTGTATTCCAAGGGTTAAACATAACCTGTTCTGTGCTTATCTAGATTCCTCCTTCTCTTCTCCCTCCTTCCCATCATATGCCATCCTATACCCATACCACTATCTGTACCCTTAAAGCTGGGATAGTTTCTTTCAGGCAGTTTCTAACCAGGAGAAATACAGTGTGGCCCTAAGTTCAGGACTTACAGAGATTTCGAATAGCAGTCAGCATTCTCAAACTCACAGCCTTCCTGTATGTCATGAAACATGTGACGGTTGTGACCAAACCTTTAGTACTCTATATTGTGTGATGAGTTTACAGAGAAAGAGCTGCAAGTATTTTTATTTGCATTTGGATAAAAAATCTCTAATTTGGTGGTGCTTTAGTTTAATAGAATACTGCATTTAAGTATTAGAACTTGAGTTTTCATAATTTAAATGGAAAGACAAGAGTGCTTGTTACTCAATCCAACTAAAGTTTTGAGGAGATGAGATCATACTATTTGTTTTAAAAACAGAAAAGCAGTCATTATTCCTCAATATGACTCATAGTAAAAAGTTAAGCTTGCCCTGTACTGTATCATGAGAGAAACTACTACCGCTGAGAAGTGAGAGATACCTATTTGAGCTCTCATATTCAAACCCTCCTATTTTATTAAGTGTTGTTGTTGTTGTTTAGTCGTTAAGTTGTGTCCGACTCTTTGTGACCCCATGGGCCAGAGCACGCCAGGCCCTCCTGTCTTCCACTGCCTCCCGGGTTTGGTCAAATTCATGTTGGTAGCTTCGATGACACTGTCCAACCATCTCGTCCTCTGTCGTCCCCTTCTCCTCTTGCCTTCACTCTTTCCCAACATCAGGGTCTTTTCCAGGGAGTCTTCTCTTCTCATGAGATGGCCAAAGTATTGGAGCCTCAGCTTCAGGATCTGTCCTTCCAGTGAGCACTCAGGGTTGATTTCCTTCAGAACGGATAGGTTTGTTCTCCTTGCAGTCCAGGGGACTCTCAAGAGCCTCCTCCAGCACCACAATTCAAAAGCATCAATTCTTCGGCGGTCAGCTTTCTTTATGGTCCAGCTCTCACTTCCATACATCACTACTGGAAAAACCATAGCTTTGACTATGCGGACCTTTGTCGGCAAGGTGATGTCTCTGCTTTTTAAGATGCTGTCTAGGTTTGTCATCGCTTTCCTCCCAAGAAGCAGGTGTCTTTTAATTTCGTAGCTGCTGTCACCATCTGCAGTGATCATGGAGCCCAAGAAAGTAAAATCTGTCACTGCCTCCATATCTTCCCCTTCTATTTGCCAGGAGGTGATGGGACCAGTGGCCATGATCTAATTTTTTTTGATGTTGAGCTTCAGACCCTTCTTTGCGCTCTCCTCTTTCACCTTCATTAAGAGGTTCTTTAATTCCTCCTCACTTTCTGCCATCAGAGTGGTATCATCTGCATATCTGAGGTTGTTGATATTTCTCCCGGCAATCTTAATTCCGGCTTGGGATTCATCCAGTCCTGCCTTTCGCATGATGTATTCTGCATATAAGTTAAATAAACTGGGGGACAATATACAGCCTTGTCGTACTCCTTTCCCAATTTTGAATCAATCAGTTGTTCCATATCCAGTTCTAACTGTTGCTTCCTGTCCCACATATAGATTTCTCAGGAGATAGATAAGGTGGTCAGGCACTCCCATTTCTTTAAGAACTTGCCATAGTTTGCTGTGGTCCACACAGTCAAAGGCTTTTGCGTAGTCAATGAAGCAGAAGTAGATGTTTTTCTGGAACTCTCTGGCTTTCTCCATAATCCAGCGCATGTTAGCAATTTGGTCTCTAGTTCCTCTGCCCCTTCGAAATCCAGCTTGTACTTCTGTGAGTTTTCGGTCCACATACTGCTGAAGCCTACCTTGTAGGATTTTGAGCATAACCTTGCTAGCGTGTGAAATGAGTGCAATTGTACGGTAGTTGGGGAATTCTTTGGCACTTAATTTTATTAAGTAGTATGAACTAATTTTTCAGTATTGTTTTTTACAAACATGTGCATCACTGTGCTGAGAATGAAATGCAAAACTCAGACAGCAGTGATCAACCAATCATAAGAACCTATGCAATGAGGAAGTCAGTTAAGTGAATGTGTGTATTAAATACATTTTAATACATACATTCAGGTTAAATCAAATTATATATACCTTTGGACAAGGAACAGAAAGTTTTAATGGGAATGATGATACCATCTTTTTTTTTTACATCAGCAAAATAACAACAATAATGATCCCAGCAATACACCACACTTTTTCAAACACAGCATTAATCTAAGACTTACTTTGCTTTGATGAACTACTCCAGCATAAAACAGAGTAAACGAATATACAACTATGTAAACTGAACTCAGTGGTGGCCTTAGAACAATGGACTCTCTATCAGACATCAAGTGAGTTCAGGTGAGATAAGGCCAGAGAAACAGGTGCCATTCTGTAGCAGTATAGCACACAACGTGTATCTTGATACATTGCAATTCTGTGTATTGTTTTATGAAGAAGAAAAATGCCTGGAATTCTACAAATCCTTGCTACTGAAGGCTTCTCTGGTCATGTTGATTTGTTTCCTTTTCAAGGATTATGAAGTTGATCCTAAATCACTACAGCCCATCTCCAGGTAACTAACTAAGCAGGTTAATCATGTTGGGATGGGAGGCAACAATTGTTCAGCTGTCTTTATTCACAAAAATGCCATAAGAGAAAGCAGTGCAGCAAGAGGCTACTCTGCGGAATAGTATGTCCTTTGGGGCACTGTTTACTATTTATCAGATTATTAATCAAAGGTTAATCTTTTCCTTTTGACTTCAGAATCATAATATAAAAACCACAGTTTGCAAAGCTCAACCTTATCTAGAATAACTTGGTGGCTTCCCTCTTCCCAGTCATAAATGATGTGGCTGGACATCTTAATGTGCTTCTGCAGCACTTCTGTGGCCAAAAAACCCATTTTATTTTCTGTATTCAAAATAAGATATGGTTAATATGCTATAACTCGACCTATACATCATCTTCCATCTTCTTAATCTCTTCTGAAGAACATTAATAGTCAAAACAGAGTAAAGCTGTGACTACAATGAAATACCACAGAATTTGCTGCAGTTAACTACTGCCGTGATAATTTGAATTTTTTTCTCCCTGACCACACAATGCAAAGGCTGATTAGAACAGGTCTGGCCCATTTTGCTCCCAAAATGGCTCTTTCTCTGCTGCTGGGGGCTTCTATTTTTTTTCAGTCCAGAATGATTCAAATTGACTTTTCCCCATGTGATCAGTTGATTCATTCTTGTAAGGGGGGGAGCATGTCTGTGGGTGGTGTTTTGGTGATGTAGGCAGTTGAAGTTTGATGTCTAGGACTGCGGGAACACCCATCACTGTGCTCTCCCCCTCCCCCCCCCCCCCGCAAATGTCCTCTGATTTTTAATTTTTTTTACATGATGACATTAGCGCTAGATCACCCCATCAACCTTATCATTGGTACTGATATTCTAGTTTAGCACTAGATCGCCTCCAGATGAGAATTCATTTTTAAATGAACAAAACAGAAACAACCCATATGAAATAAAAGACATTCCTGTGGTATGTGGTATTTTTGTACACAGTAGAAAAACTTTGGAATGCCGCTACTTTTCTGAAATACTATACAACACTTTAAAAACCAAGCAGCTTGACAGTGAATTATAAAAGGATCAGCAGAGACGGGACCAGAGGAAGGAAGGAAAGAAGGGGGGCTGTGGGCTGAAATGCACATCTTACCACATCAAGTGTGAACACTGAAGTCCTGAATCAACCCGCAACCCATGCGTGACTGATCACTGACTTTGAATACAGCTGTAATACAAGCTGCAAATCAAACTGCAGCAGCAAATCTGAATTGGAGCGATTCAGCTTGTTAGTGTAGTTGGAATTTAAGACATCCCTGAATCCAAAACTGACCCTACTTGCAGCACAGATAGATATAAATTTGTTAGGTGATGATTGTTATTATAGAAAAAGCTTGAATGACCGTCACAACTTCAACAGCTTCTGAACTAACCAAGTGCCTATTCTGACTATTTAGCACACCTTATGATCTTCTAAATGTAAGAGCTCAGAAATTTAACCCCAACAGCTGTGCATGCATATAGGTTTTGTTAAGGTTTATTGTTAAACTTAGAAATGCTTCCATTACCTCAATCAGACCTGGTTGTGTCATGATAGAAAAGGGCACCTCCGCTGAAGGATCTGCCATGGTTGCACAAGAGGATGAACAATCTTTGGACCCTTTACGCCTTCCACGTGCCAGATGTTTGGGTAAAATCTTAAGATTCCTGGTCAGTTCTTAGTCATGCTGACATTTGGGCCTAGAAGAAGAGAAACATATTTAAGAACTTTAGAAAAATCCAAAGGAATGCCTGAAGTGGCTGAAGTCCAGACTCTGAATTTCTAGTAAACATTAGTTAACTGAACCCATCTGTGTGGATAATCAGCCACCAAAACCCATATTGCAACATGCTAGCTCAAGTGTAATTTCTGAAAGCAAAGTATGCAATTTTGGCATTAAGAGGCACAAGTTACTTACAGCAGCCATTTTCATTTTGCCTAGAGTTATTCTTTTGCTTACAGAAAATATTATGTCACAAGCTGCATAACAACAACAACAATGTACTGTCAGGTCATTTCCAACTTATGACAACCTTCATAGAATTTGTTAGGTACAGTACTAGGAAGTAGTTTACCAGATATTCCTTCTGGTGGTACTCTGGGACTGTACAGCTTCCCAAGGCCACAGAGGTTGCAGAGCACTTCTTTGTTTCTTAAGCTTTTACACGGCCCAGTTAGTGTGAGGCACAAACCCTTTCAGTCACATAAGCTCCAGATGATCTTGACTAGCCTCTCCAGGGAGGATTTCAACTCCAAGCCCTTGGCTCGGCAGCCAGATATTCCTACCCATTAAGCTATACCAACTCTGAACAATGTGGTTACATTTCAGAAAATTTTAAGTGTCTTAATAATCCAGCTGTATAAATCTTCAATTAGACAGTATCTTCTGGAATTAGGTGGCCTAGAACTAGTGTATGGATGCAAGTTATCCCTCAATATTATTGCAGCAGTTACTTTGTTCTATCATTGCTCACTGGAAGGACAGATCCTGAAGCTGAGGCTCTAATACTTTGGCCATCTCATGAGAAGAGAAGACTCCCTGGAAAAGACCCTGATGTTGGGCAAGTGTGAAGGCAAGAGGAGAAGGGGACGACAGAGGATGAGATGGATGGACAGTGTCATCGAAGCTACCAACATGACTTTGACCAAACTCCGGGAGGCAGTGGAAGACAGGAGGGCCTGGCGTGCTCTGGTCCATGGGGTCACGAAGAGTCAGACACGACTTAACAACTAAACAACAACAACATTTCTCAGAAGTCCTTTTAAAAAAAGACTTGAGCAGCTTTACAATTAAAGGATATAAACATTAAAAGCAAGATTAAAAATAATGTGTAAAATTAACAGTCACCACCCCAAACAGACTAGAACAGGGGTCTCCAAAGAACGGCCCATGGGCCACATCCAGCCCACCTTGCATTTTTTTCTGGTCCGCGTTTGAGTGAGCGTGGGCGTGCGCGCGTACATGCGTGCACGCATGTTCCTTTGGCCCTCGAAAATAGGGAAAATATATTATGTGGCTCTCACTGTGAAAGGTTTGGAGACCCCTGAACTAGAGGGACAAAATTTCCTTTCACACAATTCTGAAAGTAAGAAAGATGGAAACTTGTGTGCAGGTAAAATCTGTATTTTACTTTGCTGCCACTAGAAATCTCTAAACTTTTAACATGGTTGTGCTTTTTCAAGAGCTGACATCTGTATTCTGTATAATCTGTCTCAGAAACAACTGCTAGCATTTTCATGTTCTTATAGTTGTGGCCACACTCAGATGATCCTCCAAACCACTGTTCAGAAGATCATGAACAAACAGTTTGCATTCTTCCTTCCCCTACCATGAAGCAAAGAGAAAGAGATCAGAGTTTTGCTTCTCATTAGCAGCAGATCAAAATCTGCTACTGTCTTTGAATACAGCAAATGATGGGCTAAATTCAGTATCAGTCCCAACTGAAGTAGATCTGATTTATCTAAGTGGTGACTAATGTCCCATTGATTTCAACTGGTCTGCTCTGGTTGGGATGGCCATTGGATTTAGCCATATGGTTTGAACCAACCATAGTTGTCTAGATTTGGATGAAATGAAAAACTATAGCTTGCCACTGAGGGAAGTGGAAGCTTCTCTAATATCTTCTTCCTTGGCTCAGATGAAAAAAGGAAAGAAAATTAGTTTTGCTATGGCTTACTCCAAATGAAATGTAATCTGGTTGCAGTTTTTATCCAAATACCCCCCCCCCCATGAAGAAGGGGAAATCTTACCCCAAAATGGTGAGGATAGCATTCTTTGATTGGCCCAATCATACAGTACCTCCTAACTATAATACTGAAACTTAGAACAAGTTAGTCAGTTCCTTTTCAGTTAAGACTGTGTTTACATTACAGTCTACCATATAAACAATATTAAAGAAAGAAAATTAATTGAACATTATCTCTCAACATGGGACAGAACATGTAGACTCTATAGCCCTGAATCCTAACAGCCCCCAACAGAAGCACTTCTGCTCAGGGCTCTAATCAGCCTCCAACAGGAGTCTTCAGAGTATTAGGATGAGATCACTTGCAAGGTTGTCCTGGTTTGATTTCACACAACATGTCCTGGCAGTTTGTTCTAGTTGAAACTGTAGTCATCGTTCACATGAAAATGTTTCATTATTCCTGGCATTATGTTTTGAGTGTCTACACTAGATGGACAAGTCAGCTACTTTTCTCTCTTCGCATAACCCCTTTCCCCTCACACTCCTCTGCCACTCTCACTGCCTCTTCCCTACCCCTTTCACTGGCCACTTAAAGCAGTCACTTCCACCAATTCATCCGCAAACAGCTGACATGGAGAAATGAATTAGTCTCATTTTTTCATATCACACAAAAAAGTGTTCAGTGTACACATATATACAATGCACACAACATTCTTGTCCTT
Source organism: Intellagama lesueurii (assembly GCA_037013535.1). Classification (NCBI taxonomy): domain Eukaryota; kingdom Metazoa; phylum Chordata; class Lepidosauria; order Squamata; family Agamidae; genus Intellagama; species Intellagama lesueurii. The sequence goes on along the minus strand of JBAJHW010000002.1, from coordinate 107,552,965 downwards.
GAGGGCTATAATTAAGCATTCCAATTCCTTTGGGTTTTTAAAAATATTTTGCAAGCAATGTACCACGGTCTAAAACATTACTGATGAGTAGGGAAAGAGTACAGCCTGTCTGATGAGGATAGGCGTTCTCCCCACAACTCTGTTTCCCTCATTGTGATTGGCAGGGCTTGAAAAATGCACTTGTCCACTCGTCTGTGACGAGTGAAAAATGCTGCTCAACGAGCCACAGCTCCCTCCCTGCCTGCCTCCTTCCCCTCCGCCTGTCTCTCTCTCTCTCTAATCCTGCAGTCCTCCCCTCCCCCCCTCCCATTGCAAAAGGAAAACTGCCCTCTTCGCACGAGAAGAGAGTTTGAGCGGCACATAGAGATATAGCTCTGCTGGCCAACTCCTGGTGAAGACTTCTGGGAATTGCAGTCCAAGAACACCTGGGGGGACCCTAGATTGGGAATCAGCACAGCTGGTGGTGAAGGCTTCTGGGAATTGCAGTCCAAGGCAGGAAATGGCGGGAAATTCGAATTCCCCCACCCTCAACCAAGCAAACCGAAAAGCAGAAGGCAAAGGAAAAGACAAAGAACAATGAAAAAAACATTTTAAAGGCATACAAGGGAGCGACTAAGCCAGCTCCCTACCTTTCCACCGCTGGAGAACTGCACCTAAATCTACTTATTAATTAATTAATTTATAATTTAATTTAAAATATTTATACACCTCCTTTCTCCCCAAAGAGAATGGCTGACATAAAGATGCGCTTTTTGAACACTGCTACAGATGGCATATTAACATCTATGTCAATATTTGATACTTTCACATGGCCAGAAACGTCCTTGGAAAGTTTTGGTAAAAGGAAGTAACCGTACTTGTATCTCATTACAAATACCTTTTGCAACACAAGGGCAAAGAAGACTTAATTCAGAAAGCCCTGGATGAATGGTATGAATTCAAAATATGTGCAAAAGGTCTGTCATCAGTGGATTTACTGGGAAAGGCAATGAACCACCATGGGGGTAGGTTTCCTGTTCTTCTGAAGCTCCTTAAAATTGCCTCTGTTCTACCAGTTTCTACAGTTAGCTGTGAAAGGGGTTTCAGCCAGATGAATCTGATCAAAAATAAATTCAGATCGTGTTTAGAGACTGAAAGCTTAGATGACCTTATGATGGTGAATCTAAATGGACCTCCACTACCACAGTTTAACCCTACTAAAGCCATTGATAAATGGTACTTCAGTGCTAAAACTACCAGGCATGTTCAAGGACACAAGTGCAATACCTCTGACAGCAGTGCATTTTCTACTAAGAAGACATAGGCGAATACCGTGTACGTAATACAATTTATTTTGGGTTTGTACGCATTGTTACGTAGAAATAAAAGTGAACGAGTGCCTAGTTTAAATGTGTTAACATAAATTGCAAGGCTATAGTCCGGTCATGCTGACTGGTGAAATTTTTGACTGACTGGTGAGACATTCTAAAAATTTTCAAGCCCTGGTGACTGCGTTCAGTAAAAAGCTTGAGCAGTTCCTCTTTTTCGGCGGGAACAAATAACGGAGTCTTGTCTTTTTTGCTTAACGTTTTATTAAAGTTAACATCAGGAGAAGAGTCCACAACAACTTCAATAGGGCCAACTGTGCCAACATTCAATGGGGACTCAGTCCGAGACAATCGTGATTCTTTATTCAACTTCTCTTCATCTACTGGGGGGCTGGTCCAAACCGCTCCTGATTGGTAGGCTTCCTCAAGGGAGCATTCCAGACTGCACAAATTGTCCCACAACATGGGTGGCGGGCCCAATCTCCTTCCGGCTTGGAACTGGCAGGTATAGGCCCTGGGCGAACCACGTGTTCAGGCAATATTGGTTCTTTAGTCAGCATGAACCAAAACAAATCTTTCCTCACAATCTGCGGACATTATTAGATCACCAAATGACTAGTATTGGTCATTGTTTTTCTGATAGTCTCAGTATCAAGAAAAGTCTTTTCTTTTAATACCTGTGTTCTACTTTGTTTATAGGGATAATTGTTCATCATGTCAAATGAGACCTTGTCTGAGTCATATTAAACACACACAAAGAAAATCTCAAGCACTGCAGCATCATGGTGGAAACTATTCCTCCCTCTTTTTAAAACATACTTATTGCAAGACAATTATCTTCAGTGTCTCAAGCACTTCTGCATAATCCTTTGATGGCATATTATTTATTCTTTTCCAAGCATTATAGTTAGGATGGATTTCATTTTTCCTGCTGGGGTAGAAGAATACAAAGATAATGTGCTCCTTCCAAATTGTTTTGGAAGAAAAAGTACTCAAAGGACATCATAGCATATTCTGAAGGCAATGGCCCTTCATTCCAATTTAACCATTAATCCTCATACTGCTGTCTCTTCTTTACACTAGCAAAGCTGTAAGACTGTTTCAAGACATTTCCTAAGAACTTTCACCTACCCATTCCGTATAACCTCTCTTGTTCATCTGACACATCCATGCCAATACACCTCATGTGCCTAATGAAATAATCCAGGTACAAATGAAACACAGACCACCCTAGTTATTTTGGCAACCCAATAGGAACTCCATAAACCTCTTATTTTTGATGCTCACTGAACTCCTAAACAGGAGAGTCTGTCAAACACTTGACCAACCACTAATTCTGCTTGGGTGGGCTGCGATCAGTACGGACTTGAAGTTCTCCCTGGTCTAAAAAAACTCATGCAAACAAGAAAAGCTTGCCCCCAACACGCCATGGCTCTTATTAAGTGGCATGGTTGTGCCCTGGAATTTATATATAAATATACATCTGTGTACATACAGTAGGCACTAATCAAAGAGGCAACGGACATTTTAAAGGTAAAAATGTATCTTGGCCAGGGACAAATAAAGCAGTAGTGGAACCAAATGTACATGGACTCAGAGTCAGACTTACTCCAGGGTCACAGCCTCTGTGAAAAGCCTGTTTCTGCACACCTCTGACCAACCAGGTGGTGCTCTGACTCCCTGTTTAGCATTTTCACTGGGCTGGAGGGGCGTCTGGCGGGGGGAGGACCAGGGTAGTTCCGCTGGCCCTGTAACACATGTCAATATCTGAAGTCAATGGATGGATTCAATACTTTTTTTCTACTTAACAGCACTAGTTGTGAGGTGGTGAAAGTCACAGCCACAGGCACCCATGTCTTTGAATGGACAACCTGGCTATTTCAGAATGTATGTTATCACATCTCTCTGGAATATTTCTGTGGCACTGATTATCACAATATTCTTCCTTTTGCTTCCTTGCAGAGCGGAGAGGAAAGCTAAATTAGGTAATCGTAGGGAGAGTTATACCAAATATAGATTACTTTGGTTCACAATATATTTTTTTCTTTTACTGGTAAGAACTTTTATTTATTGACAAAAACAGAGTTAAATGCACAATCTCAAGGAAGTTCTTGAGCTGAAAGAAATGTAAAAGCCATGCACTGGGTTCCGATATTGGGTTCCGATATGTGGTACGGGGCCAGAAGAGGTCTGCCCTGGTCCTCCTGCCCCCAGCAGCCCCTCCAGCCCAATGGAAGGGCTAAACAGAGGGTCAGAGCAACTTGCTGAATGGCGTCTACTGTGTCACAGCAGGGTCTGAGGGGCAGGCAGAGAACCCCCCCCCCCTCCATTTGAGTTGGGGGACACTTTTAAAACTAAATCTCTTACACAGTCCACCGCACCAAAACCTCCCCCCCACCAGGTGTATTATTTTGGAGGTATTTAAATAAGAAAATATGGGAATCGCTGGCGTAGGTTTAAGAAGTTAGTTTTCAAGTTGCAAAAAGGAAAATGGGTTTTATTGCATTACTATCAGTATAAATTTAAAGAAACACTACATATTTGGACTGAAGAAGGTGGCACAGAATAATCTTGAGCTTTCTGTTTTACTGAATAATTCCTATACGTACAGTGAATAGCTTTCTACAAATACAGTTTCCACACTACCAATCACAATGGTGACTTCTTACTTAATCTCAGTATGATGAAATAATTCCACATACTGCAGATAGATTTGTGAGGAAAGGGACCTGTCACCTTGTTCCAGACTCTGTGGAAGAAACTGGGCCAGCCTCTTACTTTGTAAAAAAATAAAAATAAAAAAAATGCAGAAAGAAGGAGCAAAAAATTCTGCTGCTGTTTCTGTTCTGAATGCCCTGAAAATAGAGCACAAAGTGCAAAGAATGACTCATTATATACCATGCTTTGAAAGTACTTCAAAGCAACAAGAACAATTCTTACTGCCTCCAAGTGTCTGCAGAATGAAAGAATAACTCTCCTTCTTCCAAGTCCTGGAAGAGGACTCAGACCAAAGAGCTGGGTGAGCTGGAAGGCCATCAAACATCTACAGACTCCTGACAATGACTAACAATGACACCAAATATGGCTTTAAGTGGGTTACTAGAATTAGAATGTGCACCTCTGTGGACTATACACCTTCATTTGGTAGAGAAATGTGTGTAGCTAGCCTCTCTTGTGGTAGCTTCCAGTTTGTAGAATGCTCTCCCCCCAGGAAATTAGCTTGACCTCCTCCCTTTTCTCCTTCCACCAACAGCTGAAGACCCACCTTTTCAGGCAGCCTTTAAAATTTTAACTTTAACTATAACACATAACTTTTAAAGTGAGTCCCTGGATGCCAGTTTTAGCTTTTCAGATTGTTAGTTTGTTTTTAAAGTTAATGCTTTTAATTACTTGACATATTTAATTATTATACTAGTTTAATTTGATTTTTAATGTGTTATTTATTGTGTTTAATTTTACTTGTTTTAACCTTGTGAGCCACTTTGAGTCCTCTGATGGGGAGGATGATGGCTTATAAATGAGAATGGATGAATGAATGAAATTAATCTAAATCTTTCTACCAAAAAATCCCCACAAACTTGTTTAACATTACAGACTTCTTATTCGAAACATTTTTCATTTACAATCCAAAGAGGTATTCTAGGTAAAGACAGTTCACCTTCCATGACATGTTTTAAACTGCTTGAAATCGCCTTCCATTTCAAAAGCAATTTTCAAGTGACAATAGACAGAAGTATGAAAAGTTACTATTTTGGGTTACAACTCCTTGAATCCTCCAACCAGCATAGCCACTGGCAAATGATACAAAAATACATGAATAATCATCACTTCATAATTTATCTAAATGAATAAAAGCAAAGCTACAGCTACCAGTGATTGTACACATACTTTGAAGTGAAGCAAAAGAATATGACTTTTTAAAAAGTAGAAGGACCTTTTGTGGAGAAGGGAAGCTATGGACTCGGGGATATGAGACTCTGGGGGGGATTCACATTTCCCGTTGCATAGTGTGATCAACAGGAAAAAATGTGAATCAGCCCACCCCATACACATAGCACTTCACATATTTTTTGTCCATGTGGTCACCTGTCATTACATCACTTGAAAACAGCTGGAATAATTTTCACTAAATTAAAAGGATAGCTTTGAAAGTTCCTCACTTTTTAAAAAAAGCTTATATGGCATAACACGAAAGCTACTTTGGGGGACCTGAGGGGCATTCCAAATGGATTTAAATCAAATCCACCCTGGGGGAAGGGGAACACACAAATCTAAAACTTACTTTTGCACTGTACCCTGATGAAGCATCTATATTCTAAAGTGGTGGTTCCCAAACTTGTGTAACTTGGGTGTTCTTGGACTGCGACACCCAGAACCCTTTACCACAAGCTGTGCTGGCCAAGATTTTTTGGGCTGCAGTCCAAAAACATCTGGGTTACACACAGGTGACTCAAGATAATCCATAGTTTAGTATAATAAAAATAAGGAATGGAGATGGGAAAGATCTGTGGTTTTTTTTTTTTTTTTACTATAGCTCTCAGAAACCCACTGCCACCATGGCCACTGACCACAGTAGTTGCAGGAGTCTCAAAATAAAGGTCAAAAAGACAAATGTTTCCCATCTCTGGTGAAGAAGAACTGGGCCACAGAAGGTATGTGCAACTTTCTGACAGCGTTATCCTTTAAAGCATTATTGCTTAAGGCTAAGCTGACAAGGCAAACACTGGTAACATTTTCAGAGTGTAACACACCCTTATACAAGCATCCAGTACTAATACAAAGCAAACAAACTTTATTGATCAGAAAGATGATGTGAAAATTAGGATATGCCATCTTTTCATGTTTTTGAGAACCCGTAAGAAGAAGGAGGGAATAAGATGCAGTTTTCCAGTTTATAGCTTGGTTTTCTAGCTTTGTATTGCAAAATTTGGAATACATCTTGCATAAAAAGAAAAAAATATTTGCTTTGATTTAAATTTAGAAATAAAGACTATATCTGAAATCCTAGCTACAAATGAAAGATAAACATAGTACTGGTAACACTCCTATTTTGTTATGGAGAGTATATAGTTACTACTTAAAAGCTCAACCTATAAGTACAAAAACATTTTTCTAAAAGAACTTCAGCATATCATCAATATTTCTGGCTTACTTACAGCACTCTTAGCAAAGTACTTAGCAAAATAATGCTTCCAAATTCTCTTGAAGCATTACTTCTCTGAGGAATCCAACTGCATTTTTACCTTCCCCTTTGCTTTAAATGTCTTGTGCTGGGAAATGAGTGGGAGAATGGGTGTGAATGTCGCTGGCTACAAGATATTATACTCATCCTTAGAAGTGGAAAAAAAAACTTTAACGCAAAGTGGGAATTTAATAAGTAAAATGCAACAATCCTTTCCCAAGCTGAACAGCACGTACATAGTCTACAAATGATATTCGGGGGGGGGGGGGGTAGTTGGAGTGAACAGCAGTCATTACTAGAATCATTGCAGGGAGTACATAAAGTTTCTGAAAATGACTTCTTCAAGCATCATCTTACCTACTTCCTTCCATTCCAAGAATCCCAAATAAAAAAGTAAAATCCCTGTAGCAGGGTGAGAGTTTAAAGAGTGTTTAAAGGCAATAGATGCCTTTTGTTCATTGTTCAGTAATTTTTCCAGCACAGTTGCAGCATTTCAGTAACTAACTCATTTTTTCTTAACCTCTGAGTATTATTTTATGATCATAAAATGACATTTTCAGAGCTGAAAAGTGGAGCATAAATATTATACATATCCATCCATCCATATCCAAATATAGAAGCTACTCAAATCGCTTAAGAAAGAAAGCACTACATAGACTCTTTTCTGTTATTTATTTGAATACATTCAAATATGCTCTTACAGCTTGGCTTACTTCTTACCTCACTGCTAGTATTCTAAACACCAATATAAAATGGAAATTATATGGAGAAATAACTGCATAACGACTAGTTAAATGTTTAAATCATCACTTAAGATTCCGAGGAAGAACAAACATCAGAGCATAAATCCACTGTCATGCCCACTTAACACTAGGAATTTAGGCCCCTCTCATTTCTAGCCCTCTCTTACTGAGAAGTTGCCTCTTAGAGCTTTTACCTACCCCCCCCCCACCACCACCACCACCAGCAGCAGCAGGTAAGTGAGGTTTTGAGGGTGGTGGGGGCTGTAGGAAAGAAGACGAACATGTCTCTCCCACTTGTGCCCATGGAAGCTGCTTCTGTGGGTACAATTGCAGGGATGGATCCTGGGCTCAACCCGTTCCCTACCTATTTTTCAGGTTTGCACGGAAGAGGGTTCACGAGTTCAAACAATAAAAATAGAGGGAAAAGAGGGAAGAATGCAGAGCAAGCCCTCCCAAACGGTGGCTTTAAATTGTTCTCCTCACTATGGTTGCCGCTGTACAGTTTGCTTAAGCTTCTGGAGTGGACGTGTGGTAACTATAAGTGCCACAAACTTACTCTATCATAGTCTGGGCGATTGTGAGTTAGTCCTTGTTTGTCTGTTTGGTTTAATTAGTAACTTCCTGGGTTCTAGCATCCATAATTTGCCATTGTAATTGACCTGGTGAATGATGGTGCGTGTGAGCCTTTCCAAACTAGGATGGCAACCCATGTTGGCACAGGGTTTGTTATCTGGGTCTCCAAACCATCGTGGCACTGCTCTTCTTGACCATTGTCAACACTTTTTTTTTCTTGACCCATTTCATGGTCATTGTGGCAGGAAACCCAAATTCACACTCTTCCACAGCGAACCTCAGCTCTCTAATGAATGCACCTTATGATACATTCGTTAGATTCAGAATTTATATTTTAGAACCACACTTAAAAGCAGCCTTGTACTTCAGCAATCAGCCATAAGAAGAAGGAATGCCACAGAGGGGAGTGAGTGGGGTGGCAGAGGAGAAAAAGCATGCTCCCTTCCTTTGCTAGAGCCTCCAAAGAAATGCTATAGGAGGGATGGTACTCTCTTTCTTCTGCCACCCAACAAGGTTAATAATCCCTCCACACTGCAGTTCCTAATCTTTGCTAATTTATTTGTTGTAATCCTGTTTTAACAATATCTTAAATAATGTTACACATCAGGAAGTTTCCAGTAACTTTTTTCATATCAAAAAATATTCTGTGCTTCTCTCAAAAATGTTGCCAATAACTCCTTTTTCTTTTCTTTTTTACAACAGGACTATGCTTTGTGCTCATAGGACAATCTGTATTTTATACATTACATCAGTCCAATCCTGAATAGCTGCTTTGTTGATAGATCAGGAAAAGAGCTTTGTTATATTAGTAATACATCAAGTACTACCCAAATGCTTCTAAAGCTCTGTTGACCAGAATATATTTAAATAAAAGATTTCAAAACAAAACAACAACATTCCAAGATACACAGTGGGTTATGCATCTATAAACATCATTCCATCTATTTTCTTCATGCCCAGAGATTAGTCCTATTACTTCTGTAGCTAAAAAAGAAAAGAACCAGGAAATATCACCAAGCTTTTGGAAATTCCACAATTTGCAAAAGTACACTGAGACTGGGGCAAGGGTGGGGTGAGGGGCTAAGCACAACGACAACTGAATCTTTTCTTCCATCAATGCAAGCTGATGACTTTTGGGAGAATGCTGAAAATTGGGTTGGGGGAATGGAATGAAGTATTCAGAAAGAAAGCACAGCTGACTAACAGTTTCTTGAAGGCTCCACTTGCATACTGTATTAGCTATAATAGTTGTGGATGCAAACCTGAGCCTTCTAGAACTCTACTACAGTGTGGAGCTAAGCAAGTGCAAGCAGTAGTTCTAGTTTCAAAAAGTATATTCTGTGAATTCATGTTCTCTGTTTTCACTACCAAAAGGATGGCAGATATCTGGCAAAGTAGTGCAAATCAGAAAGGAGTAATAATTTTTTCCTTTCAGGTTGACACATTATGTCTTAGCAGGATTTCACCGAAGATAAAGACAGCTTATACCCCTTGCATCCCTCCATAAACCATAGTTTAGCACTATGTTGACAGAAGGGAGTCCATCCGAAGCCTGACATTCCAACATTCCCTTCCTAAGCAGTCAAGAAAAGAAATAAAACAGAATTCTGTTAGGAGTATTCTACCTATTCCGTATGGTAGCCAAATAGCCCTCCTGCCCCTCTTGGACTGCAGCAAGCCTAACAGATCTCAATGGTGACTACTTGAGAAGAACCCCAGACATAAATTTTAACGTACAACCAGGATTATATGAATGGAAGTTGTCCTGTTCCCAAGCCATTTAAAGCTCTAAAGCATTTACTGATAGTCAGTACAGCTGATACAAAATCAAAGTTATGGTTTTTGACTTTCTGTCCTCTCTTAGCATGCTGGCTGCTGTACTCAATACCAATCAGAAATTTGAACCAGGTGCTGAACGAGACTATGACTGCAATTTTATATGAACTTTTGGGGGAGTCAATTTCCCTCTCAACATACATAGTCAGGCTTATTCCTCACTGAATGTCCTTAGAATTGTGTTGTAATTTTAGCCTTATTACTCCGGTACCTTACACAGGACTGCAACTATTTATAATGCATTGGTACTTCTCCATAACTGCCATTGAACATGAAGAAATGTAGATTCCACATTCATTTACCCTGGAGAAACCTGACATCAACACCATTTAATTATGTTTGGTTACAACACCAGTTCAGCTTATGTCATTTTGAACTGACCGTGTATGGAAACAGATGAAATTAAACATGAAATCCTGTTATGAATATTGCTCATGCTCTCGTTGCCGTCAATAAAACTTTCCAGAGATGCAATTGCCCTCCTGCTGATCAGGAAAACTGTGTCTACTAATGGAAAATTTGTTGTGCCTCCTTATGAAAGCCTCCTTAAAATATAAAAACAGTTTCCGGCATATTTATGGTAAGATTTTAATAGCGACTATAAACCCATGTTCACTAAGCTCAACAATTTTTATTTCAACTCCTTTTATCTCTTTATGAGTTCTGACTCTCCAAACCGCAGAAGGCATAATGCAAGTCTAAGTGGCAATTAAGACAACTTCAAATACCTTCCATATTTCTATTTTTGATTGCAGATGTCAAGTGGCCAAACTACATAGGACAGAATCCTTTTGGTCTCTCTCAATCTGGAAGGACAATTGTGCAAGCAGTGTGTAACATTTTACAAGTTGTCCACTGTGTGCTTGCTTATGTCCTGCTAATGTAATCCACTGTGTAACAGAGGCCACAAACCATGAAAACATCATGTGTGATTTTCCCTGCTCACATAATACAGTCCAGCAGGATTCTATTCACTAGCAACAAATCTGTGAGGACCCCGAAGAATCTTCTTCTGCAAACATTTGCTTTATGTTGCTTTCTTCTCTGTACCTTTTAAAATTTATTTCAGTATGGTTCTGACACTGCTAAATTTATTAACAACATGGAAGACTTTGCTTTATTTGCCCATTTAGCACTGACTGCAATACAGAAAATTTAATTAATGTTTACAAAGAAATGAAAAATGATTTGCACATCCAAATGGAAATCCTAGCTAACTCTATGAATGTTTTCCAAGAGACCAGCAGATATTGGTAGCCTATGGTACAAGCAAAAGGATATCTCATTCCACATACCACAGAATGCCAGTACATGTTGTTGCTGCTGTTATATGCCATTAAAGCAATTCCAACTCATGGCAACCCTATGAATGAGCTCTACAGAAGGTCCTGTCTTCAACTGCTCTCCCCAGCTCTTGTAAACTCAAGCCTATGGCTTCCTTTAGGGAGCCAGTCCATCTTGTATTTGGCCTTCCTCTTTCCCTGATGCCTTCCACCTTTCTCCCCATTATTGTCTTTTCCAGAGAATCCTGCCTTCTGCCAGTACATACACAGATTAAAAAACACTTCGCAATATATTTTACCTCTTAATGACTGAGATATTAGATTGAAAGTTGAGGTCTATGTTCAAGACATAATGCTAGATTTCAAACTGCTCAACTTCCATACTTGTTCGTAAAATGCAGAGTGAATCACATACGGTATCATAAGAAAGTGTTTCCAAATCTTGTGTTCAATTGTTGGCTGACTAAGTGAAGAGAGGCCTTTGGCTAAATTCAACAGTCTGGCATCCTGTTTGCAAATTTGTAACATAAACTTTGCTGAACACTGAAATATTAGATTAAAAGGTAGTGCACATATTTGGGTGTGTGTGGCTGAAATCCTGCTGCTTAGAATAGCAAGTTGCAACTAGAGTAGTCCCATTGAATCAGTGGGGATTTGATCACTCAGCTCTTCCACAGAGCTTACCCTAGCTGCAACTTATTTAGTAACAGGATTTCACCAAATGTCACATTGCAACTTTGCATAAAAATTCATCCTCACATCTGTTACAAGAAACCAGACACAACGTAAGATATGCCAGTATGCAACATGGTCTATTTAAGATTAAACAGGATGGACTGGCATTCACTTCCATGCATACATTGGGAGTGGGGAGACATGGACAGAAGGCATGAAAAAGCAAAGTGTGCTGCTTATACACCACCCCATAGCACATAAAGCACTCTCTGGGCGGTTTACAATTTAATTATGCAGGCTACACATTGCCCCCCCTCCCCAGCAAGCTTGGTACTCATTTTACTGACCTCGGAAGGATAGAAGGCTGAGTCAACGTTGAGCCGGCTACCTGGGATTGAACCCCGGGTCATGAGCACAGTTTTGGCTGCAGTATAGCAGTTTAACCACTGCACCACGAGGCTCCTTAGTAAACAAAAGTTAACATATCCCCTGGCAATAGCATTTGGAAGATCATGGTCATTAGGCACAGCCCTGCTCTCTTACCTTAGGCGCTTACACTTTCTTGCCAGCAGAGAAGCATCATATCCTAACCTCCCTAGGATGACTATCTATGGGTGGGGTGAATTAGGAATGTGCTGTAACTGGTGCCAGGAGCTACGTTCAACATTTCAGTCTGCATCCAATTCATGAAAACCTTTGTGCATATCTGTAACAAACTTTTTTGCCTTGAATTCCAAACACCAGTGTGGTCAGTTTGGCCACTACATCCATTTTATTGGGAGGGAAAAGAGATGCAAAATAAACTGCAATCCACTGAAGCATCCTAGTCTCTTAAATCATTAAAAACATAATTGCTGAGTGACTGTTTATTTTAAAATGTTTATTTATTGTGCCTGACAATTTCCCTCTGTAAGTTCTTCTTTATCTGTCATCCAAAATCTTTTGCAACCTAATAATTAAGTGTAGTACAACCATGTAGAGTAGGCAATACTCTAGTACAAAGGTTAAAGCAGTAAAACTTTACCTCAGGCTAAGAAGTCAAATTGGTATTTACATCCTATATTAGTATTTCATTACCACATCAAAGCGGTGTTCTACCATTCAAAGCAGCTTTCTTCACAACTATATACACAACTGTAAAACAACCTTCCCAATCATTCCATCAATCATTACAAACACACCTGCCTTGCGGCATTCACTGCAGGATACAGAACAACATGGCAACTCTTCTGGAGTCTGAGACAATCATGTAATTTTCAGAAATAGAGCAGCTGTTTCTGAGGCCTTTTGTCTATCACACGGCTTCCTTTTCTTCTCCCTCACACCTCTTCTTTCTCTTACACCCTCAGAGAACCTGGTACTGCCACTACTTCCTCCTGTCTATCTAACTACAGTATTTGGCACTGCTTTCACTAATATACCAGAAAATGGTACAATCTCACAGTTTCTGCAGCTCTGACACCGACCTCTTTTTTTGTCCCAGGCTAGTAGTAACCAGGCCACAAGCAAGAAAGAACTGTAGCCAAACTGTTCTTGCCAAGCAAACATGAGAACACACCTGTGGTGGAAGGGGATTTAGGATGACACTGGCTCTAATTTCTCTTTTCAAGATCCTAGACTGAACCAATTTCTGCAAAACAAAATGGTAAAACACTCTGCCAATAAGAGAAAGGAAAATGTGTATCAAGGCTTCCTTCATCTAGTGTCTAAGAACGAACTTTTGCTGTGTGACATTATTATCAACTAGAAATAAAGCTTAGCACAGCTTTTTCTAAAAAAAAAAGCAAACAAAAAACCTTCACTGATTGCCATGTCCATTTCAATTTCTCAGTGGTGCATTCACTGTACTGGTTACCAGTCAGTTTTCATATCCAGTCTGAAGTGCTGGTGTGAGCCTTTAAAGCTCTCAAGTGGTCTATGTGAAGGAGCACCTGCTTCTGCATGTTCCTGCCTGATTATTAAGCTAACATGGGGAGGTCTGGGTGCTGTGGTCTACAATGGTGGGATGGGTGAATACCAGAGAAAGGGCCTTCCCAGGAATGAGCTCTCATTTGTGAAATGTCTTCCCAAGGGAGAGTTGTCTAGTATGTTAGTTGGCAGCCATTAGTCACAGGAAAGCTAAGACCTTCCTTCTTTCAAAAGACATTAAATGTGTCATGTAGTTTCCAAATCCTGTTTTTATCATTTTTATTTTCATGGCTGGCTTTTTAAATATTTTAATTTCTTGACACTGTTTGGGTGGCTTGTTTTTATTAATAAATTTATGATTTTATTAATTACTTTTGGTTTTATAGTTGTAAACCATTCAAAGGCACAGGCACAGAGCAAGATGCAAACATTTTCAACAGTAATAGTAGTAGTAATAGAAAGAAAAACTACTGCTTTTAACAGCTGGACAACCACGGTGGTAGCCTACTCTTTTGGAACTGTGGACTGGACATACCGTGATCTTGATGATTTAAACAGGAACAGGTGAGACCTCCTATCGAAATACCATTGCCACCATCCAAAGATGTGTTTGGAACACCTTTATTTGCCATGAACCATGGATGGAGATGGGCCTGTCAACCTCAAGAATCTCCGTATGGGTCAAATAGTCAAATTTCAAAATTACTTCCATGGGAGTACACTTCATCAGATGACAGCAGAGAATGATAAAGGATTAACGGTACTACAACCTGCAAGTGCAAATTAACTTACTTTAATGAAAGTCCCACAGTGAAGCTATACATGGCTTGAGAACACATTACAAGGATAGCCCCCCAGTAACATCCTGGATAATAAAGTCAATAAGCATTAAATTAGGTTGTCTTCAGGATGAAACGGAGGAGTCTAAATGGACAACCCAAAATCAAGATATTTGCACTAAAAACTTTAGAAAATATTTATAAAGGGAGGTGTAAATGATATATGTAGCACTTGTCACAAGTCCAAAGAAACAATACATCATATCACTGCTGGATGCCCTAAGGCAGTGGTTCCCAACCTTGGATCCCCAGATGTTCTTGGACTAAAACTCCCAGAAGCCTTCACCACTAGCTGAGCTGGCCAGGATTTCTGGGAGTTGTAGTCCAAGAACTATCCAAAGGTGGGAATCACTGCCCTAACATATCATCAACAGATTACACATGCAGGCATAGCCAATTGCAAATATCATTTTTCAGCAGTTGACTAAATCTTATGAATCAGACACATCTTTTCCTCCATATTCTAAATTCTACCCATTTCCAATTTTAGAAAATCAAAGTGCAATACTGTACTGGGACAAGCAAGTTATCATGGATAAAATAGTTGATTTCAATAAGCCAAATATTATACTTCTGGATAAGAAATAAAGAAAAACATATCTTACAGAAGGTGGGAGTTCTATCAACAAGCAACCTCAAAAGTATACGAAACACAACATTAAGGCAAAGTATCAAACATTACAGCAAAAATGTAAAAGAACATGAAATCAAGATCAGAATTTTCTCCTTCCCATACTAATTTCACCTGGATAGCTCAGTGTGTTAGGAATGAGGTCGGGAGTTTGATTCTCCACTGTGCCTCCTTGATAGGGGCTGGACTCAATGATCCATAAGGTCCCTTACAGTTCTGCAATTCTATTATTATTATTATTATTATAAAATCTTTCGTTACCAAATTAAAACAAAGAAGCTGCTAGTTTGCATTCTGAAATCCAAAAATTGATGATTTTACAAACATGTCATCTCAGCTGCCAATATTAAGGACTTGATTCCTAATTTTTAGGTTTGACATTTTGGTCCACACCCCTTAAGAACAGCAGCAGCAACATTCTCACATAACCCACAAAACAATTAGGAGAGATTTTAAGTTTCCTATATGGAAATGATTTTGACTGCCACATTTCAGTTTAAAAGATTCCCCAACATAAAATAGGACTTGTCATAGTCTTGAGAAAATATTATACTGCAAATTGGGGTTTCCACATGGACATTCTGCAATGTTCTTGAGATAATGCTATTTTTAATTTTGTTTTCTTCCCTATTTGGGAGCTGAATCCTGGGAATGCATTAAGGTAAGAGGCCAACTTTCTGTGTTGCAATTCACCTAATGTATGGCAATCTAAGTACTGTACAGGCTCTTACAAGTCTAGTAGTGCAAACAGAATGCCACCACTTCACAGTTAGGTGGCTAGAAGCAACTTGTAACTTTGGACATCTATCCAACTTGAGTAAGATTTTAAACCTCTCTTTCCTCTTGAGGGCTAATCACGGTCATGGTAACCACTGTTACCTGGAAACCACTTCTAACCACGATCGCAGACTTTAGCTTGGAGACGATTGTGGTCAATGTTCAGATTAGTAAAAGCATAATACTAAAAACAGTTATCTCCAGAAATAGAAGTAAGAGAGAATTCCAGTGCTACAGTAAAGAGGGAAGAGCAGAAGTGCTCAAGTCACTCTCAATCTCTTAAGCATTTAGGAGAATTGGCAGCAGCATTAACAGGCTAAAACATTCCAGTAAAATCACACTGAAATATAAGTTGCAGCCACACAGGAAAAACACACATATAAAGGACAATAATGAGGATTATTGCAGAAATATTAGAACACCTCTTCTGAAAGTTCAAAATATTTCACATAACAATAATTTTATAGTGGTCATTTTTTAATAGTAAAAAAAGGCACATTATTCTCTGGATATTGCACAGTGGGGAGTGAAAGCAGCTGACAATAAAATATTGATTTGTTTTAAATAATGTGTTGGAGGAAAGCTCTTCAGATACCATAGATTGCCAGAGAGACAAAGAAGTGGGTTCAAGATAAAATCAAGCCTGAATTCTCTCTAGAAGTAAAATGATGAAACTAAGGCTGTCATGCTTTGGGGATATCATAAAAATATGAACACTTGCTGCTGTTGGAAAAGAAAATCATGCTAGGAAAAGTTGAAGGCAGCAGAAAAAGAAGATCAAATATTAGATGGGTTGACTCCATATAGAAAGTCACACACAGCCTTAAGATTGCAACAGGACTTTTAATGATAGGACATTTTGGAGAACACTCATCTGTAGGGTCACCATAAACTGGAGATGACTCAACAGCATGTAACAAATTGCACAGTGAAGAATGAGGTTATGAGACGGGTTGCATAAGGTTATCTACTGAATATATGTGGCAGAGGTAAAATTTAATAAGGGTCTTCCCAGCTCATTGTCCAGAATGGCACTTTAGGAAGGAAACCCAACTGAACTAAGCAGGATGTACTATAAAGAACTGTGTTGTTATTCACTCTGCTAATCCTATTTTCATCTTTATGCTTTGGTTCAAGGACAGACTAATTATAAGATTAAAGATGTTGTATAAAAATTATGGTATTTTTCAACAAAGGAAGAGTCTTGGATTTGTCCTTAAACATTATTATTTAAGCAGATTACCCCATTTAAGATGAAAATAAAGAAGAAAGAGAAGTGGCAAACATCAGAACAGATGGTTTTCATACTTTATTATCTGATTTTTTATTTATTTTTTTGGTAAAAGGCTATGACCTATTTCCAACATTTACGTTTATTTATTTTCACATAGTGCTGAAACTGTGCAAATGAACTGGCAATCCTTCAATTTCTTTTAACATAGCTATACCATAAAGGTAAACCAAGAAAAACAAAATCTAAAACCTTAGAAATGTAAACAGAAAGAACAGCAACTCTTTCTCAAAGAAACACTGTTTTCTTCACAGCCCAAATCAACACTTGACTTGATCCAAGTCTCCCTGAAATGTAAGAGAAGGTTCAATGACTCATACTAGTTGAAGCAACCTAACATGTAACTCCAAACCTCCTAACATACAGCATGACACAAATCAACATAAGGAGAACCAAACTGCCCAGAATTACAAGCCTGCAAAGGCAAGGCATTTTCAGCTGCCTCAAGAAAGCCAAGCTAAATATTACAGTGCAAAGTGAGTAGGGTCATGTTATCTCCCCTGTTCTCTGGTCTGTCTAATTTGACAAAAAGAAGTAGCTCTAAGTTGGTAGCTAAACATGAAGCAGTTATTTCACAGCCACAAGTCTATACATTATGGGCTAAACACAAAGGTATAACTGACCCACTGAGTACCTTCTGCCAATGATAAAGCTGTTGTAGTTATGCAGCACAACTTCTTCATGCCTGCAGTTATCTTGGACAAGCCAAAGTCTTGAAATGGGAGCACAAAGAAAGCACTATTATGTTCTCAACATTGATTTCTGTGCCATATCAAAAATGCACACCTGCCTGTACTTATCTGTAATAATGGAACATATTTCTCAACAGACACAGTGTCTGCCTTCCCTAATGTTCAAAGCCATGCTTCTTTCAATGGTGGCTGCTCTTTGTCCCACCTGAAAAATGACAGGCAACACACCACCAATTAGCAGTTGCCCAAAGCAAAATAATATAGATTAGAAAGGTGGTCCGTACAACAAGTTACTATGAACTGGCCCAAATTTAATTATGTTTTGCCCCCACCCCCATCATGTGTACAGCATATACATCAGCTAGACATCTCGTGAACTATTTACACTGGTGGCAGAAAAATCATGACATCCAACTGACATGGTGATTGCTTTATTGTATTTAACTCCATTTATCCTAAATATATTTTTCATACTACAGTGGTTCATGAGATTTAGTTTTCAGTGATTTTTATTTAGTGGAAGGGAGCTAGGTTTTGGGCAAGGGTGGGAAATTCTGTTCGGTCCATGGGCCATCTTTATGCCCTTGGAATCTTCTGTGGGCAGCAAGGACCACCAAACAAATGCTAAATAATAAAAAGAGCAAAACTGGAAATAGTCAGAAGTCTGTTTCCAGTCTGGAAAAGTGTGTGTAGGTTTTACTGTTAAATGGTGTGAGGTGGGTTGTGATCTATTTAAAATGGGAACCACATCCCCTGGAGGCTACAAGTAATGGCAAGAGACTTTTTTCTAGTGGGAAAAAAATAATGGGTCATCAAAGTTCTCTAAGGCTACCTTTAGTTCACTTGTCTTTGGCCCAATTGCTATGCTGTGAAAAACTCTCAGTATTAATTTTACCCCTTTCCCCCAAATCTCATTTATATGCTTGCCCCAGTCTTTGTTTGAATCAGGTTGTGAGACTCCTCTTTCTTTCTGCATGAAAACAGGCAAATTTCCATAACAAGATGATCTTTGCACCCCCAACAACTCTTGAGAAGTGCAAACTGCATACTTTTGACGAGAATCTCAAATCTAATAAAATGATTTCGTATATCCAGATATGAACATCTTAAATATGTATTTAAAAATCAGTCTGTCAGCAGAGGGAGAATTTTAAGAAATAATATAGACAACAATACCAGCAGACTACTGAGCCAAACTGGTATCAGATTCTCCAACTTGAAATCAGGAGTTATGAGCAAATGGCACACTGCAGCAAAAATATCTCCTCACCAACGAAAGATTCTAAAAAATGATTGCTTTATATTTTGCAATAACTTAAGCACATCTAGAGCACACAAAATAATGAAAATGACAAAAATACCTTATTCATTAAATTATATGTATTCAAAAGAAAATGGGGAACCAATGCTCATAAAAAGAGCATGGGTTTATCATTTATTTTCTGAGAGAAGATTGCATATTTTAATCAAACCTGCATTCCTAAGGTTTGGTGACTACTGATGGGATCCCACATACACTGCATTTCAATAGTCTAGCACTGTGATTACAAAACTCATCAACTGTAGTTGCTGTAATCTCATCAAGTTAAGAGAGGCATCTGCTAACCATAACTACTTCAGGCTCATTAAGGCTCACCTTCAATTAACTGCTATCAAAATGGCAGCCCAGCCAGAAACATCAGCATTGCAAGACCCAGGCCAGATGAAAACCAGACATAATTGAGTTACATCAGCAAACAATTTTTAAGAAACTGTTCTAAGATTTCTTGCATTGGCATTAAACTACGTGCTCACTCTGTGACCCTTGGCCTCCTGAGTGAAGACAGTAATCACAAACAGGAGTGAGAGTTGTTCCTTGTGAAGTATTTAGAAACCAGCAATTAAAAGCTAAAAATGACGATCTGCAGTTGGGAGAAACAAATGCTAATGAACACACCATATGTGCCACTTTGACTCTATATTTTTCTTCCTTCATTTTAGAGAAAGAATTTTTTGGGTCCTTCACTTTTTTCCTGACATATACCATAGCTGGTTATACCTTCTATGTCTCCAAAACAATGAACATAAGCATATGAAACTGGACACAGGACTGCACTCTAGACTGCTAACATTTTTGCAGTTCTGTGTACATCTTATCTTCCTGAAATTCTCTTCCTTGCCCACTGCATTTTAAAAGTTTCACTGAGTGATGCTGACGTAGATGGGTCTTCTTTCTCTATTGAGCAAGTACATGATAAAAGGAAGGGAGGAATAGAGAAAAGAATTTATGAAAAGCCTTAAGTTAGTCTAGAATCTGTGACATCCTTAATGCTGATTAAAGAAATATGCTTCATTCAGTCCATACAGACCCTATTGCTTTGACAACAATGCCAATTATAATCTAAAATATTTCTCAAAAAAACCCCAAGACGCAGCAGCTTGTGGATATGCAGTGTTTCAAACACATTTCATCCTCAGTCTATACACATTCAACTGATTTTTTATCTAAGGTTACCTCATGGAAAATGAATCTTGGAAATCTTTAAGATTCTACTCTTTCTTCCACATACTACAATTGGTACATTTTATTAAAGAAACCAAAAATGCCACAAAAGCAAACAAGCTTTGAGGGTCTTTTGGCATTCTGGTTGATCCTAACAGAAATGCTGTCCAGCTAGAGATATTGGTCCTTCTCTCCCAAAGACAATATTCAGATTTACAAAAATAAAAAAAGAAGAAAAAAACCCTTCATATATTTATTTGGGAGTAAACTCCATTATGTTCTGTGGGGATTTCCTCTGCGAGTAACCATCCTTATGACAGGATGCAATTCCATCTCACTTAGAGGAGACACTGGTATGACTTTGGGTAAATTGCCACTTCCCAGGCTTCTGAATGAGGCATATTATGCAAATACATTCCAAGATGGCTTCAGACAGGATGATGGGGCTGAGATCCCTTTCTGCACATCAACGGACTCTCTATGCCACAACTATACAGGTAGCAGGTGGCATTTTTTGTTCTGCTGGGTGTCCTGCAGCTTTCAGCACTACTCACCATGAGAGTCATCTGAGTCATCAGTCCAGGGTTAGACTTGGAGGTACTATTTTAAAGTGGCTCTACACCCTCTACATCGTGAAGCTGAGGCTCCAATGCTTTGGCCATCTCATGAGAAGAGAAGACTCCCTGGAAAAGACCCTGATGTTGGGAAAGTGTGAAGGCAAGAGGAGAAGGGGACGAGATGGTTGGACAGTGTCACCGAAGCTACCAACATGAATTTGATCCAACTCCGGGAGGCAGTGGAAGACAGGAGGGCCTGGCGTGCTCTGGTCCATGGGGTCACAAAGAGTCGGACACGACTTAACGACTAAACAACACCACCTTCTCAGAGGAGTAACTGCAGAAGATGGAACTGTTGTGGAGCTGAACTCATGTCTGACACTGTGAAGCAGAGATGTGAATCTCCCAGCATCTTGCTCTCCAAGATGTGAAAAAACATCATTTTTCTTCTCATGGTAAGATTCCTCTTAACAGGATTTCTCTGCACTCTTCCCTGCCCCCCCCCCCAGCCAGAAATCTCACAAGAAATCTTATAAGAGTTCTATGAACTTTTGTGGGGGAGAGGTCCTCAAAGAAACACCAAAATATGCAGAATTTTTACAAATCCTGCCCAGAATGGCATTCTTCCTGTGCAAGATTCATCTTTCATGGGCCAAAAGGCAGAGGGAAGTCTCAGAAGAGAGTTTCTCAAGTGAGATTTGGCAAAACTGCAGACAATGAGAAATGTCACAAATAATTATCACAATCCTCCTGTGAATAATGGTCTATGATATACTTTAAGATTCTGTTTCATCTTCTATGCTATTTAACATATACTTGAACCACTGGAAGAGTATGGAGGTTCACTGATATCAATATGGCATAAATACACCAACAATACCCAACTCTCTTTCATTTCCATCTAAATCCAATGAAGATGTTCTTGTTTTACATCAGAATCAGATGTCATTAAGTAGGGAGAACCTGAAGATCAACCCAAACAAGACAGAGATGTCCTCGATTTGTCACATGCACAAGAGGGATCAAGGATTCATCTTGCGCTGTTTAGGACTATACTCCCCCTTAAGACTCAAGTTCAAAAGATTTGAGAGTATTCATGGATTCACCCTGAATCTGGATACGCACATTTTGTGAGCGAAGAGTATATTTTCCACCAGTGCCTCATCTTAGAGACGCCAGAAATGGCAATGAGAGAACACATACTTTTGTTGCATACCATTTAGACTACTACAACTCATTCAACGTGGGGCTACACTGGAAAAATGTTTGAAAATGTCAGTTGATCCAAAATGTCCCTAGACTTTTGAGCGAGGGCAGATACAGAGAACACATGACTTGCTTGTTATATTTTCACTGGTTAACCTGTCTGTTTCCAACTACAATTTTTTTACAGCCCTATCTGATCCTCCCAAGGTCTTTGATCTTAGGGAGAGGCCTTTCCTTCAGTCCTACCATGATCAGAGGCCCTTCTGGTGTAAACATAAGAGAGGGCCCTCCCTTGAGGCAGTTAGCTCACTTTCAGCCATCCTAGCACCAGCAGACAAATACGTATATTTTTACTTTGACAATGTTGAAAGGAAGAGGGGTTAACTGCTTGAATACTAGTTCTTTTATGGCTGCATTTTTAATTGATTGGCTTTACTATTTAATCCATACTTTATTTTTAGTTATGAATTTTAGTGTTCTTAGTAGCCTTGACCACGTGAAATGGGTTGAAATGTAATATATAAGTGAGCACGGTTACAACTGGGCTGCTTATGTAGAAAAGATCTTTGAATCCAGTGCTAAAGCAGAACTACTGTCACAGAACACAATCCACCCACAGACATTCATTACCAGGAAGTGGAGAATCAACCGTTTTGCAACTTTTCAACCACTCTCTTGACTTAAGGCAAAAATACTATGCCTTGCATAAAAAGTGATTTTTAATCCCCACTAAATATTTCACTCTCTAGAAAACAATGCTGTTCAGGAAGGTGGCAGTTCAAGGGTTAAACCTCTGGTCTTTCAAGCATTCAACACCTCAGCTTAGGATGGAAGTAGTAAGTCGAGGGTGTCTTCACTCTTCAAACATCAAAATATCCAATGCCTTCCAGAAAGGGAGAAAAATGCAAACACTTGAAATCGTCCGGAGGTTAAGAAATGACACCAGTTTCTGAAAGGAATACAGTTGTAGTTTCGCTATCACAACGATTTTAGGGGGGAAAAAATTGTTTGCCATGCACCACACAACAGCTATCTTAAGATTAAAGCAAATCACCCGATAAACATCAGCTGAACCAGAAAAAGTGCGCCTAAAGGCAAAGACAGTGACAAAGGTTCTGCGTTTAATTTCCATTAATATCGTCGGGAAATGAAGGCAAGCAAATCTCACGAGCCCAACAAAGTTAAAAGCCAGAGACATGTCTGCGTGGAGGCAAGAAAAGCCAACGAGGCAAAAAAAAAAAAAAAAAAAGTTCCCTTTTTCTGCAGCCTTTTCATGCCTTAAGAGAAAACGCACGACCAGGAAAGTTTAAAAACAGAGAAATGCCTCGATGCGAGAAACAGAAGAAACATACATACATAATAATAAGAATCAGAAATATACATACACGACACCCAGATCGTACTGAGAGAAAAAGGGGGGATCGTCCGCAACTCTTTTTGAGTCACATCGGGGGAGGGAGGGAAGAAAGTTGGAGGTTTTGCTAGGAAGCGACGCCTGGAAAAGCAATCTTGCTTACGGAACAAATTGGCCAAGAGAAACGTGTAAAAGAAACCGAATTCAGTGCGGCTCGAAGGAAAGGGGGACCAAAGGGCAGAGGAAAGGAAGCGATCCTCGGGAGAAAGACCACCGCTCCCGTCCCCCCAACCCAATTACCTGGGCCAGGCGTAGTCCCCCCCAAGCTCCTGCTACTGCCACCCCACGGAGTCGCGGCTCCCGCAGCCAGTCAGACCGACCGACCCAGAGGGGTCTTCCCGCCCTCGCCGCCGCCGCTGCTGCCGCCACCTTTTCCAGCCAACCGCCTGCTGGTGCCTCTTCCCAAGTTGGCGGACTCCAGTCATTCACTTTGCTGTGGGGCAGCGGGGAGGAGGCGGCGGCGTAAGCAACACCATCCTTTGCCCAGCGCCGCTCCAGGGAGGAGGCAAAAGCAGGGTCTGTGGCGGGGAGGGAGCGCTGCTTTTCCTATATAATGAGACGGTGAAGCTGCTGCAACTCCTGAAGAGCAGCAGAGGCAGGGCGGCGGCGGCAGCGGCAGCAGCAGCAGCGAAGGGAAAGTTATGGGGCACCGTCAGCGCCCTGCCGCAGCCACCGGTCTGGCTGCCGGTGGGAGTAGGTGGGTGTGGATCGGTGGGTGGGGTGCGCGCTCCCCGCTCCCTCCTCCGTCCCACCTGGCCTCTGGCCACCGCTTCGGTATCTTACCCTTCCGTCCCGCAGGCAGGTCTGAGAGCAATGTCTTCGCCTTCTCGCGTCCCTCAGCATTTGGCGCCTTTTCTCACCTGCCTGCCCCGCTGGCCGCGCACTCCGTGCACAAATGGCGTCTTGCCTTGCCCCCTAAGAGAGCCGGGCCCCTTCGCTCGCGCCTTTCCCCCCCGCCTCGCCTCGCGCGGTTCTTCCTTGTAGGCTTCAAACATACCTACTGCCCACCCCCACCCCACCCCACCCCACCCCCCGAAAGGCTGTGTTCGCCCTCCACACCCCTACCTCTGCTAACTTCCCCTCCAGCCGCCTTAGCTGGCACTAGAGAACAAAATAGGAGGTGGGGGAGGGAGTGGCAAAGCCATTGCTCGAGCAGGAGTTGTACAGGATATCGTTAATAAAAAGCAGGCACGTTACTAGGGCGGGTATAGTAAACATGGACTCTTGACTGAAAGCTGGAGGAATGAATGCTGTAGTGGGAAATATTCGGCGCCAATGTGTGCGGCCTCTTGGAATGGGAATGCAAAGGTGGCCACTCACATCATCAAAAAGAAGAACAGGCCATCAGTGACGAAGTCAAAACGTACCGATTTGCATAAAATTGCAGGTGTTACTTTATATGTTACAGAGGCAAGTTGAGAAAAGATTTTTCAATGAACTAGTTACAGTTAACAGGCCTGTAACACAAGTGAGAAACACTGGCCAGGTGACCTGTATCTCTGCTGCATCTACTGTACTATCTACCTGCTCACAATGGATGCACAATTTCAGGATCCCTGATCTCTGTTTATGGTCCTTTTTCTTTGAAACAAACTTGACATGGCCAAACCTTCCAACTGAGGATGTTTTCAAAAAGATGACTGCCTTGCATTAAACCTTCAAGTAGAGTGTAGAGATCTTGAAAACAGAATGTGGCCACTTTATTTTGGAGACATCCCTTCACACCAGGGAAATACTTCTGGTACTCTTTTACTTCCCCCCCCCCTTTTTTTTTTTTTTACCAACTATGCATTTTTCAGAGGAGAGCTTTGTGGATACCCAGGACAAACAAGTGGACCCTAGATCAAGTCAAGCTAAAACTATCTTTGGAGGCAAAAATGTTGAAACTAAGGTTGGCGTACTTCAGGCACATCATGAGAAGGCAAGACTTGCTGGAAAAGACAACAATGCTAGGAAAATTTGAAGGCAGCAGGAAAAGAGGAAGATCAAATATGAAATGGACTGACTCCCTAAAAGAATCACAGGTTTGAGTTTACAAGAGCTGAGCAGGGTTGTTGAGGACAGGACAATTTGGAGACTGCTCATTCATAAGGTTGCTGTAAGTCAGATGTGAATTGAGGGCACATGACAAAAAATATATTCCTCAAAAGCATTTATATTCTGTAATTATCAAAAGTAACTACTTAAAGGTTTTAAAACACATTTTTTTAAAAAAATTAAACTTGAATATGAACCCTACATGGACAACATTCTAGATCAGAAGTTCTCAGACTGTTACCAGGGCCCATTTGAAAGGGCTGAAACCCACAGTTGGGCTTCAGCCCTTTCGGTGCCCACACGGTGACAATATCAGAGTATGGCTGGACACAAAATGGAGATGAGTGGGGGTAAAATTTGAGATAATCAGCTGCCAGTCAGTTGACATCTAATTTATTTTTGGAAATTAGTACATTCTTTGCCATAGCAATTTTCTTGTGATAGAGAGTTCTACAGTTCAGTTTTTCTCCAACTACATACAGAGATGGTTTCTGGAGGCATTGATAGCCTGTCCATCTTAAGCTAAATTTTGTGGTAAGATAGAAGCCAGAGGCTGTAAGATAGAAAAGTTTTTATTTTTTGTTCAGTCATAGCTTGTCCCAACATCTTCCAAAATAATTTTTGCTTCTCTCAGCCATGTCTTCTCCCCCTTTCCTTTCACACTTAACCTGCACATATTTCTACCATAAAATAAAAATTGTTTTCATCCCTCCTCATTTTACTTTCACTCATGTGTAGCTCATGAAGAGGGGAAGGGGACAGCTTCTTCCACCATTTTGGGGTAAAACATGCTCCCCTTCATTCATGAGCCACCAGTGCATTTACTTTTCCTGTAACAATCTGATGTTGGATTCTACTTGGAGGAACTACACAGGCTTAGAGGATAATCAATTTTTAAAACCTCATCCAGACAGAGCATTTGTTCCTCCCTTCCTCCCGCTTTGTTTCAGCCGGTGTTGAATAAGTATGGATCTAATGGGAGTTTCTGTCCAAATTTATTTTTAGCCCTTCATGTTTCTCTTTAAGAAATCATTATCTTTTAAAGGATTGGTTTGAAAATATTTCGAAAGGCTTAAATAAATGCTTTATAAATGATCTTCTATGTTGGACTTGTATAAGTAGATTAGTGGTACCAGTGAAAACTTCTATCTGAACTCTTTTCAGAGGAGAT
Organism: Intellagama lesueurii; assembly: GCA_037013535.1. NCBI lineage: Eukaryota > Metazoa > Chordata > Lepidosauria > Squamata > Agamidae > Intellagama > Intellagama lesueurii. The sequence continues at coordinate 107,526,361 of JBAJHW010000002.1, read as the reverse complement.
TCAGTCCATGGATAATCTGCTTTAGAAATCATCTGTCTTTCCCAACAATTCATTTTAAAATGTTGAGAAAAACTTTTAAATGAAGAACGATGTTCTAAACTGAATTTTTAGTTTTGTCTGTTCATTTGTAAATTGTCAGTAACACTGAAAGCTTCCAACCCAAGAAGCTCTTGCTACCTAAAACCTCTACTGTTACAAAGTGAAATAAAAAAATATGTGAAAAGAAGTGTTTCTTTAAAAAAAAACACCTGGAAAACCTGGGGTTCTGTTACTATTTCATGCTTTGCCACTGTTGGTACCAGTTTAAGCCTTTCATCATTTGAATGGTGGGGAAAATACTGATATCATCAGTGTGTAGTTGGGTACATATAGGAGAAAAAAGTGCTTTGGATGAGCCCCAAAATAAAAAGAAATATTGTGGCACTTTAAAGACGATTTATTTCAGTGAAAGTTTTCGTGGACTATGATCCACTTCTCTAGATAAGTGAAATATTTAGCGACTGGTTTATATATGTGGCAAACCACTTCTGAGTATTATTATTATTATTATTATTATTATTATTATTATTATTATTATTATTATTATTACATAGAAGTATTGAGTTTGCAGGTACCTGGCTATCTATTTGTCTGTAACCCCCACCCCATTACTTTAAATACAACATTGCTGCAGTTCTGTTTAGAACCCTGCATATGGAATACACTGTGAAGGAAATGGCGGATGATGGACCGTCACTCCCATGATTCCTTACAATGAACTACTATTGCCAGAGGAATCACTAGTTTATATCTTTCTTGAAACAAGGGGAAAGAGAGTAAAACTCTCAAAAGTGTTTCTCAAAGTGTGTTGGTCCTGACCCTCCACTTGCTCCCTAATTTCAATGTTGTTTTGTGTCCTCAGGCTGGAACTGCCTTATAGCAACCCTATAATAGGGTTTCAGGGTAAATGAGATATTTAAGGAGTGGTTTTACCAATATCAGTCCCTCAGTGAGTTTCCATGACCAAGGTGAGATTTGAACCCAGGCAGGCCTCCTGAGTTGTAGTCTGTCACTCTCTCCACTACACCACACTGGATACCTAATTTAAATGTTACTGGAGTAAAATGCAACAGAATCCCACAGAACTAGCTTCCTCTCACAGTGACAGCTGATGCCCTTTGTGGCTCATGGGTGTAACGCACAGAAACCAGTACTGGGTGGAGCTAGGGGGAAATAGGTATTCATAAATTCAAACACAGAGTCAGCCTTTCAGACACAGTTTACACATGCACACAGGACCTCTGTTTCTGATAAGAAGACAGGCTGGTGTAGACTGGCTGGAGTGCAGCCTGCTGCTGAGATGGAGCAGCACTCTACTTGCCCTAAGGATAAGTTGCCACTTCCCTGCCCCTTCCCAAAATCTGAGTCTTGAAACTCACTGTTTTCCACTATTTTTCCTGTCTGCCAACTATATACACTCAACATTCTATTACTACTTGTTTGTCTTAAAAACTTCCTTCTGTTTTCTAATAACGCCTTATGCATAACTGTTGTCTTAAAATAACCACAATATCCTATTCTGTGGAAAGCATATTCCTTGCTCTAATGAATGACTACATCCCCTTTCATTGTTAGTGCAGTCCTGTTTCTTTGTCAGATAACAAGGTATGAATAGTTTTTAGAAATAAGTGTGATTTACCATCATATCAAGAACATTAGTCTCAAAGCAAAATGTATCCTGTATTTATTAATCAGAGGGAACAGATGGGGTTTTTTTTGTGCATTAATAACTAAAATAGTGACTCGTCATTATTACATGCATGTTCAAAAGTTTTATTACAGTTCTCTAAATACGTTTCCTTGGTTTTAAAAAAATCATATCAAAATATCTGGACTTCCTAATTTACACATGATAAATTTAGTCAAAAGCCTCATTTTCCCACCAAGGCCTTCTGACTCTCCTGACCTCACATCGCTTGGTCTGAGTAGTTTCTGTGAAATCTCAGCAGCTAATAAGAAATTTATATTATGTTGAAGAAGATACTGTGGTGCTACTATATGGCATTGTTAAGGGCAAAGATTTGCATTTAAGACTAAACTAAGGTATCACATTACAAAAATGAGCCATGAATTAGCTTCAGGGTCTTGTATGCCCCCCACCCCGTCTTTTGTTATGGTACAACTGTAAGAATAAGACCAGAACTTTTCAGTTCCCTTTTAGATTAACCATAGTTTAGTGTTACATCCAACTTCTAACAGTTAAGATTAGGCACAGTTTATCAGGTTCATGCAGTACAACAATATAACCAAAAACAAGATGAAGGTTTCTGAAGCCCTTACGGACAGTACTAGAGCAGGCAGTATGCCCTACACTCATTCTGGTAATCTTCCTAATGTGCTCTATGTGGGGCTGCCAATGGAAAGTATCAGGAAACTTCAGTGCATCCAAAATGCAGCAGCCAGATTGCTGACTGGGGCTGATCACATAACCCACCTGTTATAACATCTCCACTGACTGCCGATCAGTTTCCGGGCACAATTGGAAGTGCTGGTTTTAACCTATAACATCCTAAATAGCATGGGTCCAAGCTATCTCGAAGTCCATATCTCCCATTATGAGCTGGCTCAGGTGTTAAGATCATCAGGAGAGATAATGATTTCTTAAAGAAAAATGTGAAGGGCTAGAAATAATTTTGGACAGAAACTCCCATTAGATCCATATTTATTCAACATCAATTTGAAAGCAGACTGGGGGAGGAACAACTTACTCTTTCAGGGTGGTGGGACACATAACAGGACCTCTGCTGAGGATTTAAAAGGCCAGGCAGTTCATCTAGGAGAAGGTGGTCCTCGCCCCATGTTATTTAGTGTTTTATAGACCAGTGGTTCTCAAACTTCGGTCCCCCAGGTGTTTTTGGACTGCAAGTCCGAGAAATCCTGGCCAGCACAGCAAGTGGTGAAGGCTTTTTGGGATTGCATAGACCACAGACACTCTTGGTCACAGCAGTGGTTTAGACTGCAGTGGTTCCCAAACTGGGTTCCCCAGTTGGATTGCAATTCCCAGAAGCCTTCACCACTTTCTGTGCTGGCCAGGATTTCTGGGAGTTGCAGTCCAAGAACATCTGGGAACTCCAGTTTGGGAACCACTGATTTAGAGTATCCCCAGACCACCCTCAAACTATGAACCTTGTCCTTCAGAAAGGGAGTACAACCCCATCTAGAAAATATAGTAATCTCAGAATGGCCTCTTTTTTGTGACCTACAGAACATCTGTCTTATGCGGACTGAGCTTCAATTGTTGACACATATCCAGTCTCCCACTGCATCCAGACACTGATTCAGGACTTCCACAGCCTCCTTGGCATCAAAAGAAAAAGAGAGAGGTGGATATCAGCAGCAGAATGATGAGACACAACCTCCAAATTCTGTATCTCTCCCAGGGGCTTCATGTATATCTTAAAAACCACAGTAGATTACATTGAACCTTGAAGGACCCTATAAGCTAAGATGCAGTAGCTAAAAAATAGTCCCCCAGCATTACCTTCTCAGATTGTTCAGCCAAAGAGCCCTGGAACTACTGCAAAACAGTGTCCTCAAGCTGTGTATCAGCCAAACAGCCTAGAACAGCCAATTCCCAATGTACAGTAGGTTATCCACCAAAGCAACCAAGGGCATTTCTGTTTCCAAATCCAGTTTGGAGTGGTTCCAAATAATCAGATCTAAGAATGTCTGGACTTCTTACTGCAGCTCATTCCCAAACTCTACTTTTAAAGAGGAATATCAAACATTGGACAGACTCTTCCTGGTGTTCACATAAAGTTTCTATAACTTGCTGTGACTAATTGCAACTAACTGACATCTCAGTCATGTGCCTGGTCAGCAATCCAACTGTGCAACTGAGATATGCTTTGACACCTCATCAATGAGCTGCAGCAAGTCACGCAAACCTTATGAGAATACCAGTAGGATTTCAGCCACTGTCTCTAATTATTTAGAGCAGTGGTTTCCAACCTTGGGTTCCCAGGTGTTCTTGGACTAAAACTCTCAGAAGCCTTCACCACTGATTGAGCTGGCCAGGGCTTCTGGAAGTTGTAGTCCAAGAACCTCTAGATCCAAGGTTAGGAACCACTGATCTAGAGTACTGGGATCTGCTAAAGCAGTGGTTGCCAACCAACGTTCCCTCTAAGTTCCTGTCCCACGGTGCTGGAGTTTTGCTGCATGTGTGCGGGAGTGGGTGGGGCTTCATTCAAAACAGGAAGTAAACTGGCTACTGGCTGCCCATGCAAAACCCTGATGGAACTCTGGACAAGCACACATGCGCATAGCTTAGAGAGAATATTGTTTCCAACCTTGGGTAACCCAGGTGTTCTTGAACTGCATTACCCAGAAACCTTCAGTACCAGCTGTGCTTGTCAGGGTTTCTGGGAGTTGCAGTCCAAGAACGCCTGGGTTACCCAAGGCTGGAAACCACTGTGCTAAAGGGGTTTTCAGTAAAGGTCTTCTTCTCTTGAAATATATATATTGTAAAATACATCCCACAGGATGCTTAGTTCAACCCAAATCCATACATCGGTTCCTACATAGTACCCACAGGCTGTGGTAGTATCATCCACAACCATTTTATATGAATGGGCCATAGGCAATCATGCATACAGTGTATCACAGCAAGAAACAGAAAGCACAGGATCAAAAAAAAAAGTGTCTCTCCTTTGGTGCTTCATTGCCATTCTTGTCTTTTAACCAGTTTACATTTCCACTTTGGTCCAATAACCTTGACATCTCTGTTGGTCTTCTCTTCTTGGTATCCCTTTGACCATACAGGTACTTTTATTTCATAACTGAAATATTTGCAGGCAGAAATGTTAGCATTCGATTGCCAATGGTTTAGTTGTTTGATGCAAAGAAGATCAGGACAGCTTACAACTAGGCAGCTAAATGTTGTAAAAGCATGCTTTGTGTGTGTGTTACCATTTAAAATCCTCAGATCTCTGATAAAACATGTTTTTTTGAACCAACTGACTATTGCTTTCATGCCATAATGGGCTATCACAAAACACCTTAGCATAAATCAGGTGAATTCCTTTGCAAATGCGAGATGAAAGTAGAAAGATAGTGGTTTCTGCTTTTGCATATCAATCAGTCCTTTGCAAATAATAAAAAAGAAAAACAATAAAGCCATACTGTTTTAAAAGACTTAATAAATTTAACTTCCATCACACCAGGTATATACAGCTCTTTAAAAATGACACAGATTTATGTAATTATGCAAAGATGCCTATTATGTTATTAATTATAGAAGCTACTTCTTGCATTTTGTATCTTAAAGACAAGGGAAAGGACAAGATTCAAAGTGAATATTTTTGCACTGCCTACACTGTAACTATATTTTATACAATGATGTGTACTTCAAACATGATAATTTACACTAATGCACAAAGTTGTTCAAGTTATACATTTCTTATAGAAATGTGTTCTTTAATTCTGTTCTACATTAAGATTCCTTTAAAAAATATGCTGTTTGAATGTCTGATTTAAGCACACAGAGGGCAGGAAATTCAAAATTAAGATGAAAAGTCTGCTGTTGCCCACTCAGTCAATGTCTGTATAATATTACAAGGTTCTTTTAAATGTGATTTTTAGTTATGATTTGAGCCTAATACCTTTAGGCACAAGAAATTTAATTAAAGAAAGGGTTTCTGCTTTTAACTAGATGCAATCTGTTTTATGTATGGTCAGAAAACCAAAATCCCAATTCCTAAAGTGTATCTGACTTAAGTATAGCTGCCTTCCGAGATACATTAGAAGTTTAGTATAAGTAGGTGTTTTTAATTAGAACCATATTAATGATTCTGAAACAAACTATTGTCTGAGAATATTTACTAAATTCTGCTTTCCACTATTGCCACATGACAGAAAATGGCAATGTTTATTAAATATGGTTCATGCAAACTGCATTTCTGTGAATGTTTTCTGAAGCTAAAATGGAATCTATTATATTTATTACTGGACATTAACACACACACCTAAAAAAAAAAGTTCTGAGGGAAGGCTGGGCCTTTTTTCATTTTTACTTCTGAACAAATCATTATTACTAGAGGTGCAGAATGTTTTAACAAAACATGGAATTTATTTAGGAAGAAAAGAAGCAAGTACATCAATGAGATAAAAAGTCCTGTTCTTAGGGCCACACTGTGAGGTACGCAGGAGTCTGGTTATCAGCTGTCCCAGCTTCAGAGGTGAAGCAGCAGCAAAGAGGAGACAAATTGGATTAGGCCATGTTGTTGGGAAGAGGTAATAGACTCCTTTGCCTGTGTATACACCAAGGCCCCATTTTAGTTTCCTTCCTGCCCAAAGCAGCTATTAGTCGTTGAAGATGGCAGAGAATGAAAACAACTACCAATCTTCCCCTCACCAAGATTTTTGAGAGAGGACAATTTAAATTGGAGAAATGATATGGGCAGGGAAAGAAATGTTAACCTCCTCTCTCAGCACCATGGCCTCTGATCCAGTTGAGACCACCCACCCACCATGACTGTTTTTAAGAAAGTGTTGTGAATTCCTTGTGGAATATATAATATGGCCTGTAGTTGATATGTTCTAAGTCTCCACCAGATTTTTCTTCCATGCTAAATTGTGAGGTGCCACAACTGAAGACTACCTGGATATGAAAGGCAGCCTCTGATTGGGGAGCCTGTCCTCAAGGAGACAGTGGCAAATGGTTTCCATTATGGGATAAATTTGTAACCCTATACAAATTAACTTCCACTGTTCATTGACTTCACTGATCTTCTGAAGGGCTATGCATAGAATTGTCCTCTGATGAAATAAGAAGGGAAAGCCCTTTCCTGCATCCTCACAGTGTACTGTTTTCAGCAGCCAGACATGGAGGAGCCTCCCACAGAAAATCTTAATGACCAAGCAGGCATGTCTGGGGAGAGGCAATCCCTCAAACAACGAGTATTCCAGGATTTAGGGTTATGCTAATAGATTCATGGACACTTTGACTTTGAAGACCTATGGTCCAAATATGATTGGCATTCTTAAAATAAATTACTATTTCCTAGTAACAGCTTGAGTAACAACTAAAGAAATATGTAAATATTTTTTTTAAAAGCAAAGAAAATTATTTATATATTTCTTTAGTTAGTTGTTCTGTTGTGTCCCTGGACAGAACTGCTTTTTGGCCAATTAACTTAAAAATGGATTTCCAGTGTAGTGCTTAAAAAATCTTCCACAGTCTACTGGACAGATGGACCTAAGAGGAAGTGTTAAAGTCAGCTATATTGCAAACCATTGTTTAAAAATAATGTATTATACTGTTATTTTGCATATGTGGATTTCCTTTAGACTTTGACAGAACAAAAATAAATGTGTTTCATGCCCTCTCACTGTAGTTAAACTGCAAGTTGTTGTTGTTTAGTCGTTTAGTCGTGTCCGACTCTTCGTGGCCCCATGGACCAGAGCACGCCAGGCCCTCCTGTCTTCCACTGCCTCCTGGAGTTGGGTCAAATTCATGTTGGTAGCTTCAATGACACTGTCCAACCATCTCATCCTCTGTCGTCCTCATCTCCTCTTGCCCTCACACTTTCCCAACATCAGGGTCTTTTCTAGGGAGTCTTCTCTTCTCATGAGATGGCCAAAGTATTGGAGCCTCAGCTTCAGGATCTGTCCTTCCAGTGAGCAAGTACATATATGTAAATCATGGAGGGGGCACTGAAATCAAGGTTTTACGTCTTTTAAATATTTTCAAAAGTTTGCTCACTTGTTTTTCCTGAAAGAGCTCAGAAACAGTTACAGGTATAAACAGATAAATGTGCACAGATACTTCCAATTGCCCAATTTAGGGTGTGGCTACATTGACAAATAATGCAGAAAATCCTCCAAGATTGGGATGGTCTGATTTGCCTTATTTTCCATTGACTATAGGATGTAAAAGTCAGTGCAAATCATTCCAGAATTCCTCTCCCACCATCAGCAGTTTTTCGTTCTTCTGATGGAGCTGCTACTTGCTTAGAATCGAATTCATTTGCATTGGCACAGACAGTGTGATTGATTGAGTAGACGTGGAGCATTTGTAGCCATTCTGTCTGAAGCCATTCCAGCCGGCTACAGCAGCAGTGAGCGAGGCAGGGCAGCAGGAAAACTGGCTGCCTTTTGAATCCTCTCCCCTCCCCACATCTGGTGCCTGGGTCTGCTTGTTTCCTTCTTCCCTTCCTGTGCTGTTCAGTTCCATTTTTTTTTCTTTTAAAGTGTTACTTTCCTAGCATTAAGGGTTGGGGGTGGGGAGCAAGGAATTGGCACAGAGACTGGAGGAAGTTTTAAGGTAGCTCTGTTCTAACTGTGCCTCTTGAAAATCTGGATGGTCACAGCAGAGCTATCCTAAAATTACTTCTCTCTCTGCTGATCCCTAGCTTTCTCTTTTTCTCTCTTTTCCGTCACTTAGCTATCTATGTGCTAGGACAGCAAGCCTCTAAAAGAAAGGAAGGGAAGGGGAAACTAGCAGACCCAGCCATCAAGTGTGGGAAGGACAGTAATCAAACTTTTAACAAGTTGCAAACAAGGCTGATTTCCTCCCCATTCTCTGCTGACCCCTGTATGGTTGGGCAAAGTGAATGAACCCAAGGAAGCTTAACTTCCCAGGTTTTTCCCACTCTAAGAGTCACACTCTTTGATGCCTGGTTTGGTTATACCTTGAAGTTGGTCCCCCTAAATCCCTAATCAGGTCCAGATATAATTAGGGAAGAAGAGAGACCCTGACTGGGTTGGGGGTGGGATGGAAATAATGGAGTGCAACCTTGTTGGTTTGTTGGTACATACTGTATATTAAAAGCACACAAACAGTACATGCTGGTTGCTTTCTTTTAATGTTAGTTGTTAAACTGTCACAAGAGAATTACCAGATTAAAAAGTGAATATATCTATGAGTAGCAATTAATTCTGTAAATGAAGCAGGGTGATTGTACAATTCTGGTTTTGTTTGGAAGTACCCTTGAAACCCAAAATAATTCATGTCCCCAAGTTAATAAATTGTCATCTCATTCCTTTCTGTTTTCTTACAGCTTGATTTTGAAACTGCAGAATACCTTTGACTAAGGTGCTTAATGCCCCCCACTTTTACAGTGGCATTGGAAATGTATAACTGTTGGTGGATTGGAAAACCACAAACTTTATAGAGATGAAATTAATGAAAGGAATTAAGGTGTGTGTGCCCTGGGAATATTAGCTAGCTACAAAGTGTATGATATACGCAGTTAATGAAAACCCTTGCTTGGAGGTATGAGTGGGTCATTTCTTTCTGCGCAATAACAAAGCTGACAAGAAACATATGAATGCCAGATGGCTGGAACTGTTCCATTAACCAACTGATATTTTCATTGTTTTAAATTTGATTTTTTACCTCTCCCCCACCCACCCACTTATGATTACTCAGTTGCAACTTTTTAAACCTTTGATAATTCCCCCTATTAATCAGTAGTTCATGTACATCCTGTCACTGATAGTACTGATGTGTCTGAGATTTGTGACTGGCCAACACTTTTTAAAGTTAGGGCAATTAACGACATGTGGTTCCATATATTCTCAGTTTTGCAGAGTGCAATATTACAGAGTAGGTTGTATTCCTGATTTTGCTATTAACCTACTGTGTGGCTTTGGGCTGATCCCTTTATACAGCCATGGCCAAAAATATTGGCACCCTTGCAATTCTGTCAGAAAATGCAACCCTTCTCTCAGAAAATGGTTGCAGTTGCAAATGTTTTGGTACTCACATGTTCATTTCTTTGGTTTGCATTGGAACAACACAAAAAAAAAAAACAAAGAAGAAAAGTCAAATATTTTTGGCCATGACTGCAAGTGACACATTTATGTGAAATATTGATATTACTCTGCTCTTGAAAAGGACTAGCAAAGATTATAACATACATTCATCATTCAACTGGAACAAAAATATAAGTGTGCCAACTGTCAAGAACTACACATTAAAACCAGCAGTGATAAATAGTTATAACAAAGAAAAAGCCCATCAGATACAACCATCTTCGGTTTCTGGTGAAAGAGAACCAAAGAGAGAGCCTGACAAATTTGGATTTGGGAAGGATTACAGATTTTTGTGCTTATTTGATCAAGAGAGCATTGGAAGCAAGGCTTCTACAATGGATCTTCATTACTAGATAGGTCTGTATGTCAACAAATAAATGAAAACCTTGAGTAGTTTGGTGGTTATTATTCAGATGCAAGGGAAAGACATCCAGATCTTCATAACACATTGACAAGGACCTCTTAGTCTTAGCTGAAAAGACCTCTAAAGTAAAAGAGGCATGGTAGCTGGGAGTCTGGCTCTATGGTGGCAAGATGTTGGATGGAGCCACATGGCCTTCCATGTAGCCTGTAAAGCTGTACCAGGTGTTACAGAGAACCCATAATTACAAACTGAGATCATGTTAGTGTTCTATAGATGTAATTCAAGATTTCTTGCAGGGACTGGGGGCTGGGGAAGAGACAGTCCATAGCCGTCAGCAGCAGTTTCTCTGTGCCACCTAGCTCAGCTAGGTCTGACTGCGCAGATAATGTTGGAAACAGAATCCTGAATTGGACAGTCTTGGAACCATTCCAGTAAAGGAATTCTTATATTCTTCAACTTTAAAAATCACAATATTGCTTCAGCTGGAAAAAAATAGTAGTTTGGTTCTCTCTCGCTCTCCCTTGCTTTCCTTCTGGAAACCTGATGGAAGCTCTACATTGGCAGAAGTAGGGAGATAGCCTTGTAGGATCTGGAAGGATCTGGAGAGTATTTGCAAGTGCTCTTAGGTTATGCTGAGCTGAGTGGGGAAAAAAAACTACTGCAGAAAATAGGTGTGGCCCTATTTCTGAATCAAGATCAACGTATTTACTCAACACAGATACATACACCTATTCAGTGTGCAGAGTCAGTTCCTTGCAGCCAAACGGTTTTTGTTTGGTTGTTTTTTTTTTCATGAGTAAAACATGTACTAGCATAAGATAAAGAAGCTAAATGGCTCCCGTAGCACCCAGTTGCTTTTATCTACTACTTGTTATTGTACTCTAGAAACTTCGTGGGTCACTAGCATTCATGTAAGACACAAAGGCCATGTTAACTGAGAATGTGTTCACACCAGTGAAATGTCTCCCTGGTTTCTCGTGCCTTTTACTCACTGAGCAGTAGCATGTTGTGACATATATCCCGCAATGTGCGTTCTCACTTTTTTTTAAAGTACCACAACTTTTTAAAATAAAGATGCGGTATGTGCAGCTACACCTCTGTAGCGGAACATATCCCCTCCTGGTTTTTTTACACACCCCATTTTTTTAAATATCCTGTTACATTGATGTGTCAAAGAGTGCTGGACAATGACAGACGTTTACCAATGCATTGACACTGCGCACCCCGGGAAATTAAGGGGGGGGGGGGAAGGGACAGGCAGCTGAATGACATCAGTAGCAGGAACAACACATGGCAGCTTGCCTGGAAATGTATCAGGATAGCCGTTTACATGTTGACATTGTAAAAATTGTTGCATGATAAAACCCGGAACAAAAAAAGTAGTAGCTTCCTGGCAGGCAGGATTTGGTACAGAGATAGCACGGAGGCAGAGCAGAAGAATTGGTAATGGCCGTGTGTCGTCTGAACACAAAAACCAAAGCCGAAACCCATGAGCAATAACAGGGAAACATTTCACAAATGTTACCGTGGTCTCAATTTGTCTCAGGCAATTTCCATTGTATGTGGTCAAAAGGAGGGTGAGGAAGAGGAAAAAATGGCTTCTTTGTTGCATTCGTACCAGCCCATCTCTATAATCCTGCATACATTAACTGAGAACGTGTTCACACCAGTAAAATGTCTCATTGGATACATTTGGGCTGATTACCTGCAGCAGGGAGCTTGCTATACCCATATAGGTATTTTAAATTAGTAGTGCATAGAAGTAGCAACTCTAATATTATGTGACCAGTCAAAACAGGATCTCATAAGCTGTTACTGATAGTAGGCAATAGCCCAAACAAAAAGTTATAACTTTTGAATCAAGAATCTGGACCATATTTGGTAGAGTGGTGTGACATGCCCCTCACGTGCCTCCAGGTTGTTTCACTAGCCTGAGGCCCACGACATGTTCTTTCCTTTCAGCTGCCACCAGTTGACCTCTGTCAACACCCTTTAATTAGAAGATTGAGGTCCAAGCTGAGTATAAAGTTGAACAACACAGGTTTATTGATTACAGTTCGCTGAAACAGGTTCTTCACAGACTTTAATGTATTCATTAGATTAGTAATAACTTGTTTCACTCTTAACTCTCTTAGCTCTCTATAAGTTCCACACTCTTAACTCCTGACTCTGCCACACTCTCTAACTCCCACAGACAAACTCTTACTTCAGACTCTTCTCTCTGACTCTCCCTGACTGAACTCTCCAGACTCTGACTCATGCCTCCCTTCTAGTTTCTCTGGCTCCGCCTCCCAACAGCTCCCATTGGTACATGCTAATAATCTCCTACATGAGCCAGAGCAGGGTAATCGCCACAAGTGGCATTAGACAGTATGGCCTTACTCTGTGCCAAATTTGGAGAAGGTTGGATGAGTACTTCTGAAGTTCTAATTTCTGTTCTTTAAAAATCTTGCCACACTATGCTCTTGTTTTGGTACAATTTTTTGCATCTCACAGCAGATTTGATAGTTGATTTTCAAATTAGTACTACTGTTTCCTGAAAAGGAATTGCTACAGATTTTTCTACCAACCACTTATTTAGAAGATACAGGACTTTAAAGATACGTATTCAACAGAGGGGGAAAATTAATAGTTTCTGCTTGCACATGCTCATTGAAGAAATGATCCCATAGCAACTGCCCAGATTTCTTGTCAGTATTTTAGGATATGACGGTCTCATTGAGGTGACTGGAACTTACTTCTGGACACAATGGTAGACTAAGACTTCAGCTTTGTCATAGGAATACATGTCTTTGAACAAATAAATCCACAGAGAGGAGCCATTGGTAGGAAAGGTGGGGAGGGAGAGAGAGAGAGAGAGAAGTGTCGGTGGGGGTGAAGAGATATTGAGATTCATGGAATCTTTGGTGGTGGCCTCAGGAATCTAAAGCAACTCTCCCCCAAACCTCCATTTCTATCTTGTCTTCTCAAGTACTTAAGACAGAGCAGTGGTTCCCAACCTTGGGTAACCCAGGTGTTCTTGGACTACAGTTCCAAGAAGTCTTCACCATGGGCTGTGCTGGCTGGGATTTCTGGGAGTTGCAGTCAAAGAACAGCTGGGTTACCCAATATTGAGAACCACTGAGATACAGCAAGCTAGTGTTGGTATTTTATATTTAGCCTCATCCAATTTAACAGAGTTTATTCCCAATAGGTAACTTAGTCTGAAGTTCTGCATCTATGAACTTAGTCTTTTCAAGATATATGGGGCTTACTTCTGAGCCAGAAGAGCATATTAGGACTGCAGTCTTACTACAGGACTAAATGTCATTAAACTCCAGGCCTGTCCATACTGGCCATTTTGATGTGGGCTGGATCAGGCTGCAAAGGGTCAGTTGAGGTGGGGGGGTGGAGCAATGTGCCATTTGGTGTGCTCCTCCTTCCAAATGGCATATTGAACTTTGTGTCAATAAAATGCTTCCCCTGATTGTCTGTGGAGGTTCAGAGGAAGTGAAATTATATATTTTTTTTACATCTGCTAGATTGTCGCTGATGTGATTAATCACTTTGATTATTTTTTTTAAAAAATCTTTGCTTATTTGTATATTGTCACTACTCCTCTGTAATACTTTAGAAGTTTTGGTAATTTTGCTAAGCTGTTTAGACTTCTTTTATTTATTTATTTATTTATTTATTTATTTATTTATTTATTTATTTATTTATTTATTTATTTATTTATTTATATCCCGCCCATCTAGTCTTTGACTACTCTGGGCGGCTCACAACAAGTGGAGTAAAAACAATTAAAATATAACAACAATTTACAACAATAAACAATCATTCAAGATGGAAGAAAAAGAAAAAAATAGATTAAGTGGTGCCCGGAGGGAAGGCCTGCCTAAATAGCCAGGTTTTAAGTTGGCTTTTGAAAGTACCCAGCGAAGGGGCCAGATGAATCTCGGAGGGGAGATTATTCCAAAGATGAGGAGCCACTGCTGAGAAGGCCCGGTTTCTTGTTTTTTTCTTTCCGGGCCTCCCTCGGCGTTAGGCTCCTCAACCGCACCTCCTGGCTAGATCGAGTGATACGGGTAGATCTAGGTGGGAGGAGGCGTTCCGCCAGATATCGAGGTCCTAAACCGTTTAGGGCTTTATATGTATCATTAAGACTTTGAAATCAACGCGGAAACGAACGGGCAGCCAATGCAATGCGGCCAGGGTGGGAGAGATATGTTGATGTTTTCTCATCCCACTGAGAAGTCTGGCCACCGCATTCTGCACCATTTGAAGCTTCCGCATCAATCTCAAAGGTAGCCCCACATAGAGCACATTACAGTGGTCTAATCTCGAGATTACAAGCGCATGGACCAGAGTGGTGAGCGCCCCAATCAAGATAGGGATGCAGCTGGGCAATCCGCCAAAGATGGAAATAGGCGGAGCGGACCACTGACGCCACCTGGGTTTCCATGGTGAGCACCGGATCCAGATGGATCCCCAAGTTGCGAAGCTCACTCTTCGCGGTGAGAGTCACCCCCCCCAAATGAGAGGGAGTTTCCCAAACCGCTGATGGTGGAGCCACACACACTCAGGACCTCCGTCTTGTCCGGGTTCAGCCTCAGCCCATTTTCCTGCATCCATTGCAGTACAGTCTCCAAACAGCGCTGAAGGGACAGAACAGCATCCACTGTGGTTGGAGAAAAGGAGATGTAGAGCTGAGTGTCATCAGCATACTGATGGCACGATGCCCCACACCCCCTGATGACCCCACCGAGCGTCATTTTGAAATGACAACACAAGTCATTTTGAAATGACTTAGATGCCTGAGGAGGACCTCACTCAATTTATTTAAACTTTCTCTTTAATTAAACATTTTTGGGTAGGTTTTTGCACAAAAGTCAAGGACAATGAAAGTTCTTTCAACTGATCCCTAATTTCCAAAGCCTCTTAGAGAACCTGATGAAAATAACATTCAGAGCATGGAAAAGTTATTTTTGGGACAACTCCCAGAAGCCCCAGACTGCACTTCCTTAGGGATAATCTGAGGCAGTGCTCGTGGATGAGCAGGATGGGCCACCCCTTCTCCTCTCTCTTTCTTTCCGCCACTCCTTCACTCCATCCTTTATTTCTGTTCCTCCCTGCTCAGTAAATTGCCAGGGGAGGAACTGATCAAGGTAAGAGCTGATAGCTTTTTGGAGCATTTTGTCATTAGACAGGGGGCACTTGAAACTGGCTGCCCACCCCTGCATTACTGGACAGAGGCTGCCGAGATCAAATGAATAAAATAGAACATTTGAAATAACCATAGTTTAAACAGTTTAAAGCCCCTAACTATGCTGATTTGAGGTTTTTCTTAACCCTCGCCTACCCATAAAGTTCTATTTGACATATTATATACAGTATTATAGAGAACTCTTGATTTTATTTAAAGATGAGGTCAGAAGTAACACATTGACATTTCACATTCAGAAGAGTTTTGAAGTTGCTTGAGACCAGACATGGGCAATTAACACCGCTAGTTTCCAAAATGTCATTACATTTCATGTTTGTCATGTTTGTAATTAATGTAGAGTGAAGGGAGTGCAGATGGTTACGTAAAAAAGAAGGAATGTGATATTCATAGATGTCATATTTGGCAGGATTGTAATAAATGCCTATTTGACAACTCAACCACCCTGAATGACAATATAGGAAAAATCTGGTGTTTGTACTGTCACTTTATTAAAGCATTATAACAGACTGTGCCTGTGTTTTTATAATCATGAGAAATAGCAGGTTTTAGGAAGGGCAAATGCTTGATGGGAAATTGGTGCTGGGGAAATGCACCATTGGCCTCTCTCCTGCAGGGTACATGCTGGTTTCAGATTAGCCCCTCCAAAGGCAGTGTGTGTCTGAATTCCATTCATATGGCTTTAACGTAGTATCTATTTTGTCTATAGACTAACTATGTATGTAGTTAGCTCCTCACAAGAAGTGTAAGAATTTCTCACAATGCTGCTCAATCAGCTAATGTCAGAAAATGACATCAATCTTTCATTCTTAACTTGACAGATATATTTAGGAAGCTCAAAGCTATTTTTGCATTCATTATGGCTTGACAGTGCTGCACTGTCACCACTTAAAATTATCCTATTTTGATTAGGTCTACGAGTTTTATCAGCAACTCAGCCAACAAAATTTATTTGACTATTAGGATTTGGCTTACCCTTGATCCATAGTCACACACAGGTTAAATGGGGAAAGATAATCTCCCTGTCACCCAAAGCAATCCTGGTGTAAAAAGTGAGTTGACTGCAGAATTGCCACTTCACTGGCTAGCCCTAATGAACAGCTTCATATATTTCCAAAGGTCTACTCAAATTAGTAACATTGCTATCTGACTAGGTAGAGTTCTAAATTTGATCCTGAAAGCCTTACTGCCTCAGAACCTCTCAGAGTGTTTGCCCTTTTATTTTAAATGAGGAATAATATTAGGTATGTCCACGGAGCTCAGGTTTTACTTGCGCTTAAACACTGATTGAGTTAAAGATTTGGGGCAAAACATTACAGAGCCAGAAATAAAGTCTCACTTTAAATCAGCAGTCCCCAACCTTTTTGGGGCCACGGACTGGTTGGGGGGAGCGAGCTCCATGCGCGGGGGATGCGGGGCACCCCGCGCTCATGCGGTGGGCGTGTCACCCCCCCCACAGGCACGACACGCCCTCCGCATGAGCGTAACATGCCCACCGTGAGCGCGACACGCCCCCTGCAGGCGCAACGCGCCCACCGCGAGTGCGACACGCCCCCATGAGCGTGACACGCCTGCTGCGAGCATGACACGCCCCCTGCACAAGCATGACACACCCACCGCGGGCGCGACATGCCCCCGCGCGAGTGCGACACTCCCACCACGCGTGCATGCGGGGGGTGGAGATCCGTATTCATGGCCCAGTTCCAGCAAGCCCACGGACCGGCACTGGGCCGCGGACCGGGGGTTGACGACCCCTGCTTTAAATCACTAATCTCATAATCTGTTGATCAGTGACTAAAAGAATAAGACTCATTTAATGAGAATGAAATTCAGTTAAGTTCAGTGGAATGTGTTTTCAAGTAACTGCTTGCAAATTTACAGCCTATAGTTTATTCTACAAAAATTATATCTCATTCTCACTTTAAAAACAAACAAATTCTTGAAGCTGACATTCAAAATCATGATAAATGCCAGAAGTGTGGCAGTTCACAAATGACTTAGGGCAGCTGCTTGGAACTGTCTTATTATTCAGTCATTTCAGAAATATACTGTTGTCTGGTTTTATATTTTGTAAAACCCAGAACTCTGATTGAACGCTGATGGCCATAAAGTAGGAGCTCCCCAAATAGCCATATTCTCGATTGCCAGAAGGAAAGTATTTAGTACTTGTCAGAATATTTTTCTGTGCCTATAATTGAAAGGTGGATTGAACAGCTTTCAGATATGTATATTGGAGTATAAATTATATCTTACAAGTGCACACATAGCATTCTTCCTATGAAGCCAGATCCTCACTAACAGGCAACAGATTAAGTAAGTGAAGTGTTAAAAAATGGAAAACATTTTGAATCCAGGAGTCTTGTGTTCATTTTCACTTTCAGACGTTAACTGACGTGTTTATACTGCTTTAGCACGAAAAAGAGTTATACCAAGGAAGTATGAAAAAGAGTTTCTTTCTTGTTCCCTTCTCAAACAAAGCTAGCAGTCTTATTTATCTACCAAATGGCTGTCATGTTCTTTGTGGTATTATTTGTTTCACAGGTCAGGCCTAGGAAAATGTAAATTATGGTGCTGATTTCTACTGACTTTTTTAAAAATAAGCCTTATGTCAGCCATTATCCAATGAAACCCACCACTCTTGCTTTGAAGTCTCATAAAGTACAGATGAGGACACATACCGAAATAATTTCTTAGATGACAGCATGAGATGTTAGCTTTGCATAGCAGAATTGGTGATTATCAATAGACCCTTGCTTAATGTAGCAAAACAGTATAAAACCTGCACTTTGAATTAGAGAGCTCTTGAGAGTCTGTATCTTTGTGATTTGCATAGACGTTCTCCTGGAGTGTCTGGATAAATGGCCAGGTATACTAAAAAACAAAACTGTCAAACTTCAGAAACTGGTATATACTTTACTCTCTACTGGGCTGCAAGGCTTGCTTTTACTATTAATCTACCAAGTGTGCTGCATTTCAGCTGCTGTTCTAATGAAGAATAAATGCCCACACATGTCAGAACAACAAGAGGAATAGACTTCCTCCATTTCATTTATGTTCTCCTAGTTTGCTGTGCCCTGTATTCCACTTCTTCTGGTTTAACCGGAAGAATTTCTGACATTAATTCTGGAATGAATTGTTGCATAATTCACCAGAACTCTTCACTCGCCTCCATCTTTTCCAACTTCTATGTGGTTACATATACGCACAGCAAAAGTCATAAGTAATAAATATTTTATCTATTCTTCTACTTCATATCTGCGACCGATAGAAGGGCATACATTTATCAGGGAAACACTATTTAAAAACTGAGCTAAGCACTACATAGATATGTGAAAGTTATTTCCTATGAGATGCAGCCAACCAACTTTGCCCTCTGATTTTTGTTGTTGAAAGGAAACAAGGAGCCTGCCATCTGGGTGAGCAGTCCCATTACCAAGGGAATACGTAAATTCCCCTTCCTGCAAACACTTCCTGGCCATCAGGAAGGATGATTGCTTTTTACAGGAACTTAGGGGAAGAGTGTCACAGCCAGAGATAACACAAAGGAAACATCAGCTTCAGTCAGCTTGTCTCAGTTCCCTGACCCACATGATCCAAACTACAGCTGAAGGACATAACCACTGTGCCCTTGGGAGAGCTCTACTGTAGGGTTTCAGACTTGTGTGCTCTTTCCCTTATTCCATAGAGAATGCATGCATGAATGAATGAATCAGAGGGATTTGTCCTCAGATAAATGAAGATCTTGATCAATGAGTTTAATTCTCACTGTAGAGGGAGCTCATAAACAAAGTCTGTATTCCCGAAGTATCCAAAGGTTTAATCTTAGGGTCAGAGCATTCCCTGAACATGGGCCCAAGCAATTATATTTGCTTTACTAGTGCCAAATTTCTCTTCATTTTGAAAGCAAAGCATTAGTAAACATATTTTCCTCACTATGAATAGTTGAACTAAGTCACCATTCCACCTATATAGCAAATAAGGACATCATTTGTCATCAACAAAGGAAAGCTGATGCAGTATAATAAGATTTATACCAAAGTTCAGGATATAGGTAATATGGCTTTGTCCATTATTCTCAGATGTGCTACAAATCCAGTGATGTTTTCAATCCTCCCCACCCCTTCATTACATGGAAAGACAATATTTTGCATATCTCTGGTCTCCTTTCAGGTGCGTATATATTTGGAAACATGTGGAAAATTTCATTAATGTTACTTCTATATTCTTCTTGAAATTAACATAAATTGTTGTGAAGTCATGTATTTATCTATTATGTGCTATTAAGTCACATCAGATTTATAGTGACCCTAATAATATTTTCAAAGTAAGAGAGAGATTTAAGGAATAGTTTCATCAGTGCTGTACCCCTCCCCTGCTAGTGAGTTTCCATGTCCTAGCGGGGATTCAAACCCAGGTGTCCTGAGTCCTAGTCTGTCATTCCGTCAATTACACCACACTGGGTGCCAGTGTGTATTCAAATAAATTGGCTTAGAATTTGAAAATGAGTTTCTGCACATCTTCAGTGTAGCCCGGTTGCTTTGTATAGTTTCACATCAGTTCTTTAATGTTGACTCTTACTTCTGAAGAAACTCTTGCTGATTGCGGTGAATGATGTGATCAGATCAGCCAATCAAACAGGTTTTTGTGTTTTTTTTGGTGGGAGTATCTTTAGCATTTGGGTCAACTAATACTATTAATACTTTATTGCAAAGATTTATTGTGCCCTACTAAGGCGCATTTGTAATCAGGTGGCCAGAACAAGTATTCCAAAAAAACGTAATCATCCTAAAATCACCTTAAAATTAATGGGACTCAACTTAAATCTTTCCAGCCTTCCACAGCCTAGAGCCATCCAATTGTATTGGGCTGCAACTCTCAATGAATTACAATAAATTACCTTCCAAACATTAGAATCAGTAATAGGAACATATTAGTTTTAAAAAAGAAACTCTGGACTCTAGAGAGCCATATTTGATCATAAGAGTTTCCTCGAGGATGTTCAGCTCCATACTTCCAAAACCCTCCCCCACCAGTTTGTATTTTCTGCCATTCTCCCTGTTCCTCAGATGAACATAATGGTGAAGGAAAGCTTCAGTATGTTTACAGAGCTGATACTCCAAATGTGTCCAGTGGAGGAATCAGCTCTGAATATAAAATATATTTAGCAGATGGGAAAGTTTGGAGCACAGTCAGGATCAGAATTGGCCCTGTTTTCTACCAAGGAACTCTGAAACTGCGGTGTCTCCACTGAGAAACAGCACTCCCTTTGCTATACAAAGAATGGAGTTTCAGAAACTGCACACTGCAAAACTGTAAAAGGCCAGGAAACCATAAAATAAGCACAGCTGTAATCCATAAAGTCTCCCTTCAGTACTGAGGCTGCTGCTGAACTACTCCAATATTCAGTGCTCTCGAATTTCTTCCAAGGTGAAACAATTTGCAGGAGGAATAATTTCTGAAGAAAGAAAAAAGAAAAGAAAGAAAATCAGGTCTCTCTTTTGCCAGATTCCTTGGATATAACTTTACAGACATGTTACCAGCCATTTGCAGGCACTCATTAAAGCCAATGGGACTGTGCTAGTCTAAATGCTTAATATGTAATAATGAAACTGAACACGGGTGGGTGACTTAGATATTATTTTTAAGGCCCAATTTCCCTAAGCCTCCGAGCAATTAGGATCCATATATAAATTGCTGCAAGCCTTACAATTCATTTCTGGCTGAAGGATAGAACTGCACGTTGCAAGACAAACATCCGTCCCTAACCCTCTGTTTGCCTCATAATGTTTCATGAAAGGGGGAGAGTTGCATGGGATTCATGGTGAACAGAAGAGAGTTCTTAACCCTTTCCATGCTCACTGATTTCCCCCTGTAAACATCCTCCTTCACTCTTTTTCATCTTGTTTTTCTCCATAAAGGCTCTGAAATGGAAATGAGCCCAAGAAAAGAAACACAAACAGGCAGTACAACAGTGGGGAAGTATTTGGCTCTACAGATGTTTTTAACGACAACGCTCATAATTCCTTAACATTGGTCATGCTGTCTGGGCATCTGAGAGGTGAAGCCCCTAAAACATCAGGAGGCACAAAGCTTTCCACGCCTGATGACGTCTCTATGTGGTATTTGCAGAACAACACTGATGGGAGTGAGAGCGTTAAGCACACCAGGTTTGTATCTAGGCATGTGAAAATCCTATTTTGATCCCTATGAAATGTGGCTTTAGATTCTTACAAGTTCTGCCACTGTTAAACAGTGTTTGACAGTATTATGCAACTCATCACTTGTGGTACAACAGGTTTGTTCAAGCCATGGACCAACACAGCTGCCTGCATTTTTGGATTCTGAACTCTTTTTAGGAGAGAATGGCTATGGGGATGGTAACAATACATGTATAAGCATATTGCTAGATTTATACATAATTGAAACATATGATACACTACTTATGTTATTATATCAATTCCAGTGTAGAAGAATCAGGGTGAGAGAGAAACAAACAAACTGGAATGATGGGTAGTATTGACGTTGTACTCTGCATGATTGTATTAACCTTTGGCAGAATAAAATGTATGTGCTTTTTGAGGACTGTACTACTTCAGGCTGCAGTTGGGGGAGTGCATGTACAAAGTAGCTAAAATGACTTCTCCTTCCTTCCCAAAACTGGAGTAGAGAAGCTTAAGAGGTCTTTCAGGAATATGACGAAGTCACAGCACCCTAAAGCCAATTAGGTTTGGCCGTATGGCAGTATCACTGCAGGCAAATGTGTATTTTCTCCTTTCAAAACTGGGCCTCCTGAAATGCAAGCCTTTCAGAGTTAACATGCCTGAGATATGAAGCTGAGCTAATCTCCCAATGATTAATTAGAAAATAGAAACAGATTTGTAGCCAGAGGTGGATTGACACAAGATCAGGGTAGAATAACTAATCTTTTAAGGGAACTCTACTTCTAATGATATGTTAACTGTATCATCTAGTTCAGCCCTCACTCTGAAAGGACAACAATGAATAACTCTCTCTACCCTCAAGGTAATTGGCAAAGCATTTATTTACACACACTGCTGGAGTTTCTGTACTCTGTGTTGTGGTAAAGCTGTGAATGTCATCTAAGTTGTCTCAGTAAAGTGGATGTGTTGCATGAAGACTTACTCCCTTTGTACTGCAAAAAATTAAATTAAATTAAAAATCACTGAAAAGTGGGACACTTTGGGTAGACATGTGAAGATGAATATATTTAGCCTCATAATTCTATTCAATTGCAGTTTAGGTAGTTGGGGGAAAAATGTAATTTAAAGCATTAAACAACAACAACAAGCCAAACCAAAACAAACCCCCACGACATAGAATGTGGATTGTGGAGACAGCTCTTTTATGCTGTTATTTTATCTGCAGGATAGTGTGTGAGTGTTTTAATGCCGCCAAAACCCATATGTGTGCACACATTCCATGTCCCTATTTACAGTCCACAATGGCAGAAATAGTTTTTATCACTGGATTCTGTTGAATGCATAAACAACTTCTAGGCACTTTGGACTAATTAATCTACAATATAGAGGTCAGTTTTGTGTCTGTAGTGGAAACGTAACATCTGGGAATTGAAAATGAATAGTTCAAAGATCCATTGAGCAAAGATCTGCTTGAATATTTTGAGAGAGTGCCATGAGAATTATACCTATGTCCAGAAAGCAAGGAACACACAGAGCTGGCTCTTGTATTTTTACTTTTCAATTGCTTAGCACTGTTTAATTTTTTACCTGGAAAACTTGTTTGGTAGGGCAAATTTTAAAAAAGGAACTTTACTGATTTTCATAAAGAGACAGTTCTTTTTTCCTTCCAAGCAAAGAAGGCAGGACTCATAACAAAATGTAAAGAAAAAGTTAAGTGTCTTTATTAAGGAAGCAGATCAATACAATGAACAAGATGTGCTGGCAGGCAAAGGTTATGGTGATTTCCACCCAAAGTTTCTGAAGGATGAAGCATGTTGCTTTTAGAATTACATGTAGAAAAATACTTTACTCCAACATCCCAAAATAATGTGTAGAATCTTTAAGAGTAGGTATTACAAACTTTCCATAGAACCCATTCCTTTTTCTATCTTGATCTCATTTCTGGATGTGCTTTCAGACAGGAAACAAGGACTCACGCAGAGATGCAGTGGGCAACCTTCTCTGAGAGAGTGGAAGGTGTACTACATCTTTCTGGGTTGTTATCCAATGCCACATGTCTTCTTATGCAACAGCTAAAACCATCACGGAGGACAATAATTCCATCCCAGCTAATTGAAATCAATGAGCAACTGAATCACTTCTTAAATAGAATGTACAGATGGGCTCCAGGTTGCTCCATGGCAGTTCCTTAACAGCAGGGGCCAATGTCACACATTTTGCCTCCCCTTGTTCTTGCAGAACCTGTTGGAAATAAAATATTCTGCAGTTCACCTTTTATCCATCTTCTGCCAGCCAAAATGCCTCAGTACTACAGGCCTTACCAGAGCCTTCAGAAACTTTTCATGTACTAGAGTCTCTTCTGACCAGCATTGCGTAGTGTCATTCCCATGGTATTCTGTTCTGACATGGTAGCAAGAGGCTGTGGAAAATACTGTGATTGCTATTGGTTGCTTTCAAGGTTTTTCTTGAGAGAGAAAAACCTCTGGGTAATCCCTCCACAAATGAAAAAAGCTGAGTCAGCCTTTTCATCCCGTCTCTGCTTACAATCCCAGGCACCTCCCCTTAAAATAGGTCCAGGAAGCTTTTACTGAGACCCTGAAGAACAGCGGCCAATAATAGAAGAAAGTTCTGGGCAAAAGATGGACAAATAACCTGATTTGGTAGAAAATAACTTCCTGTGTCCTAGGAACACATGGTACAGACATGTAGTCGACAGCCTATAGCTGACAGCCTATTTTGTTGATGGGTGTTTGAGCTCATAGGAAATTAATTTCTCGCACTCCACGAACAGTTGTCTTGTGTCACACAAATTGGGAAGTACTGGGTTTGGGCAACAGCTTAGAAGGAGACATGGGCAAACATGACACCTACCCACACACCTCATTATTTCTAGTGCCCTGTTTCCCAAACAAATGTAATAATAAAAACCCCTTCATCCCCTTCTGTCTGTGCTCAATTTTTTAGTGACTGCATTGCTGGGGAGAAATGCCTATGCCAGGCCAGGCTTGACAAACATCTCCTTCATATTAAACTGTGTCTGGAAGTTTAGTTTTCTTTTGATTCTTTTGATTAGAAAGAGAGAGAGAGAGAACACCACCTCCTCTGAGCTTTGAAAGGTGAGCAGAAGATCAAAGCAGCCAGTCTTAGAGTTGCCAGACGACTAGGTCACTAAATGCAGATGGAAAATCCATTCTACTAAAAACAAACAAAAACGAGGAAAGTAAAGCCTTGTTTAATGGGTTTTTGGGCTCGGCTGGACTAAACATCAGGAGCTATGTACACATCTCAGCCATGTTGTTTGTTCTGCAGAATATTGTCCTCACATCCTGCCAGCTCAAGGCGGTGGGCTTGCTTTATACTCATGTGGCTCACAGCTGCTTTAACACAGCTGTACTAATAGTGAACGTTGCATGCTGATGATGTTTCACTGCCTCCCTGCACCCTCTTTTTCCAAAAGGGGAATATGGAGTTCAGTTTTATAGCTTTTGTTAAAAGAGCACAGATGTAATGTATTTAATGTATTTTTAATGTATTTTTAAAAAATACAATTATAGTACAGATCCCTTAACAGTTGGAATCTGTTCACAGTTCACTGACAGAATAGGAAGGAGCCTATGTGCCCCTGATTCCAAGAAGCAGTCTTTCTCTTGTGGGTAGTAAATACTACCCCTTTCTTTCCCTCTGGTAAAACTGCTGGGCTTCAGATGATACTGTCTGCTGGCGTGCAAGAACATGAAATGGTCCTGTAGGATTGGATGAAAGACTCACCAAGCACATCATCTTGTGTGCCACAGACACCACCAGAGGCATTTCATACAAGCAGAAGCTTCTGATACAAGACATATACATGCATGCAGGAGAGATAGGATGCATTTGACCCAAGCATCCACTGTTCCCACAAGCACTTTCTTTGACTTGCCAAAATGCAGATAAAATGTATCAAGCTCATTTGCTGAATGCTTCTAGTTTCCCTCCCCCATGCACATATGATAGATTCAGCAAAAGTGCAGATTTTTTTAAAAAGCTTGTGGGTCTGCACGACTCAAAATCTGCTTCTGATGGATTTCAAGTACAGTATTTTATTCATGAAATAGTTTCCTTTCCAAAACATTAATGTTTTGTATTAGGGGAAAAAAATCTGCCTTCCAAACTTAGTAATGCAATGTGTGAACAGTAATTTGACTATAGAGCCAGCCTGTGTGGCCTTGGGCAAGCTGCACAGTCCCAGGATGCCCCCCCATGTTGATGATGATGATGATGGATTACTTTTTAACAAAACATGGTTGTGTAATGAACAGCAGCCTAAGCAATTGTAAAGCAATGACAGTGCACAGGGAAAACTTTTAAAAAAGGTATATTAAACTTGCCACACAAGGCACCGCTATTTTCTGTTTTTAATTTTTTGATAGAGGCCTTAGGGAATCCACACCAAGGCACCCGATATTAAAATATTTGCTGTGCTCTTGAGGGCCACAAAAATGCCCCTAGCAGACATTCACTCAGTGTGAAGATGATTCTGTATGCATTTCTCCATATTGCATGATGGTTCCAAGTGCATGCACCCGGTAGCTCTCTCCTCAGTCCCTTTCTGTTGCTCCTGCTTTGTTTTGTTTTGACATGCCAATGCTGAACCATTTATGTCATTTGGAGCAAGGTAGGGAGTAGAGTGCTGGGACTCTACTAATGTTGGATAAGCACTGAAAATAATGCAGTAAAGCCTGAGAAAAAAATCAATTCTTAAAAATTAACCTGCCCTGCCTCTGTGACATCATGATGGCCTGCCCCATGCTATTATAAAGGTCCATCCTGGTGTTAGGCTTTGGCCTTGACATTTCAGGGAATGAGATGGTTATACTGATCTGGTAATCCTATGTATATTAAATCTATTTCCTAATAGGTACCATGCTTCCCTTTCCAGTATTTCAGATGGGATAGTATTCTTGAATTCTAAACAGGCAAATAAACATCAGAGGTTGTAATTCTGAACACACACATCTCACTGAAACAGTTAAGTCCCACTTAAGCCCAATGAAGTGGAAAAAGAAAGGCAAAAAAAGGGAAAAACTTATTTAAATAGCACATAGATTTTGAGAAATAAAAGCTCCAAACAAAGCCATCACAATAATCTATGACTCAATAAAGCATGCCGTTGCATCCCTGACACTATGGAGACCATGCAGAGTCAATATTTGTTGAGTGGAAAGATACATTATCATTCAAGCCCATTGCACTCAAGACGGCAAATTATTACACATTTATGTTGGAGACAGGAGATATATTTGTCACTAAGCTAATATCCACAATATCCAAGTGCCTGCGGATGCAAAGGAGATTTCCTAGCAGCCCCTTCATAACAGACAACAAATGTCCTCTCATTAGCCACTGTGAGACAGCTGTTGCCACAGGGAGCAGATTTGGGCTATTAGGAAAGGCCACCAAATTGTTAGTTATTTGACTTGTGATTGTTAGAGATAGGGAAACACAATTGTGGGGGATTTCTTCAAAACCACCTGGCTAGCTTGGAGGACTAAACTGTGCATCCTGACAAATGACTGGGGTATCATTTCCACCCTGCGTCAAACAACCTTGGGCCAGCCTTGCCAGATAAGTTACTATGGATCTGGCGCATTCTAAAGTCTCACTACTTCATCTTCAACAAAAAAGACAACAACCATCAAAGGAAACCAAGCAGTGTTGAACTTCAAAGCAGTGCCTGGCGCTTGAACTGCTGATGGGCTAGAGTGGGCCTGGTTTCCTGAGTAGAGATGGACATGAATCAGAAAAATTGTGATTTGTTTTGATTCGTAATGCATCAAAGTTGATGAATCATGAATAACGAATTTATGATTGTTTTCTGACAAATCAACAAATTGTTTCATTGATTCATTTTTAAAATTTAAAACCCTATAAAATGCCCCCCAAGCACCAGGAGTCACCAAAATTGCAGGAAAGCTTCCCCTGAATCACTCCTATGAATGCTACAAGTTTGGTGAAGTTTGGGGTTCAGACATCCATGTTATACACTCACAAAGAGGCCCCCCAGAAAAATCCACCACCCCCCGGCACCTAGAGATATAAAATTGCAGGGAGGCTTCCCTTGACTCTCCTCTATAATTCCTCCAAGTTTGGTGAAGATTTTGGACACCCGAATTATATACCCACAAAGTGAGTCCCCCAATGAAAGTGCCCTTTTGAAGCTGGCTTGGGGAAACCCAGTCTTCACCAAACTTGGAAGGTATTATAGAGGAGAGTCAGTGAAAGCTTCTCTGTGATTTTGGTGTCTATAGGTGCCTGGGGGGCTGTTTTATAGCCCAACAAATAAACAAATCAAAAATCGCTAAAAATTCACTGATCTGTATTTGTCAGGGGCACTGATTTGTAGGAATACAAATCAATGAATTAGTGAATTTTGAACAACTTCAGTGATGTGTTTTTAAATTTGTGCACATCTCTACTCCTGAGCATTTATGCACTGCCCCTTTTATAGGCATGTGCACAAAGCCTCAGAACTAGCAGGCCATGTTACGTAGCAGTTTCATGCTGAAGCCAAGAAGGGTATCTGAGGCCTTTGTTGTGTTCCTCACAGGTCAGTCCAGTCCAGTCCGGTCCTGGGCCTAGTTAGTTAAGCTTTATACTTCTTAAACTGGATGTTCTTCTATGCTTTGGGAGACTTTGCTAAATTAAAATAAGGTGAAGGCATCTGTGCAGTGCTCCTATTTCCCATATTTAAATCCTTCATAAAAGAACAAAATACAGATGCAAGACAAAATACCAGGAGAAACAACAATTCACTAGCCACCCACAATAGCCTTTGTGAAGGTAATCACCGGGACATTCAAATCAAACCATCATTTGACTAGCTACTTCTTTGCTGCTACTACAGAGTAAGCTTGTAGGGACTTTTTTCTTTTTTTATCATGGCTCACATGGACCTTGGAAAGTTAGTTTATATGCTTTAACTCCCCTCAAGTGCCCTAGATAGCATGGATTCTTTTACGGCACCTTCTCTTATTTTATCTTTCTTATCTCATTTTATAGTTTTCTATGCCCAGTTCTTCTTAAGTTATATTCTCCAGGATTCTTCTTTTTCCAACCATTATTCTTCAACTATCATTCTTCCAGACTGTTTACCCTTTATTTCCTTATCTCCCTATACCTGTCCACATTTTCAGATTGTCCAAGTCTTATTTATAATTTTGTGTAAGAATTCAGTCCCAGTCAAACTAATGACTCCACTTTCCCTCACAAAGCAGGATAGTGAATGTTCTGAGGATACTGCACCCTTAGCAGTTCAAAGGTGAATTATTCCATCCTATAATGCCATCTTTAGTCGGGGCTGAAGCCCAGTGCAATACAGATCATACAACTGGAAGAGTATATACAATATACTGTCCATACAACGAAGCCCTCCTTCAAGTTAAGTCCTACGTGGATTAAGACTTGTATTGTTCAACATCCAGTCTGGGTTGTAAAACTGCAAAGAGGAGACCTATGCAAACATGTGGTTCCCTTTAAGACTCTTAGGAAGATAAAGGGGGAGAAGAAAGCAGATACAGGGATATATCTACATATACATGTATGTGTGTGCCTATCCTAATGAAGCATAATTATTCTTGAGCACTCCCAAGAATCATCTTGGAATGCACAGTTTATTTTTGGTTTCTAATCTTACATTGGCTTTTATTTCTTACAACATTTTGGTTCTACAGTGTCAAGTCTTTATAAACAGCAGTTGTTTAAATGCTGAATTCCTTATGGTCCTTCCAAGACTTGTATCCAAGTCTTCTGCTAGACATATATCCTGTCATAAGATGATGACTGAGCAACATTGCAGATGATTTTCATTCACAGTTTGCAGCTGTTTGATTTCTGTCCAAAATGAAGTTCCCAAACCCTTGCCTAATATCAAGGATTGCCACTGTTTCTAGTAGAGATTCCTAAAGGGCAAATTAGGAAAACATGAAGGTGGACGTGTGGACTCTTGTTTGTTCTTGCTGGCATGATGATCACTGTTTTGAAGGCCTTCAGAGTTCATTTATGAGGAAGTCTGGCACAACACCTAAGGGTACTAAGCCTGCAGGGTTGTTGACACGAACCCAAACACTTAACAGGAGTAGCTGATAGCCTCCAAAATGCTAGAGAAAATACAATTGAGCATAATTTTGTTATATTCATGGGTCCAGGTTGTGGAACATAGTTTTGAGATCTGATATATAACATAGCAGTTAAGATATTAATAGTGGCTGTGAGTCTCGAAGCAACAGTCTATAAAACTCTGTCCTTCCAACCCCTTTGTGATATATGAATCCAGAGGTGAGAACCAGGCATGGGACTTTTGATTTAAGACAAATAGAAACAGACATGGAAGAGGTCTTTACATTTATTTTCATCTTCTTTCATTTCTTCCTGGAAGAGAGCTTTGGATATACTAATGATCCATTGTGATGAATGAGAGGTATATGGATTATTCTTCTGCATCACTCCACTCTGCCCATAGATTGAGGGAATGTGGGAGAATGGCCACTGGGTTACCAGTGCTATCAGCAGCCACATGCAAAATGGGGAGGATAAGGTAAAGATCCCTTGCAGTGACAAAGTCAAAGGAAAAGGAAAGGATCTGTGGGGAAAATAAAAGGTAAAATGAAAAGATTTGTGGGGTAAACTGAAAAGTGTTGTGGAGGGAAGAAGGTAAACCGAAAATTGCTGTATTGAAGAGAAATAGACTGAAAAGACTAGTAGCTGGAGACAGTTAAATTGAAAAGAGCGGTGGGAAGAAAGGTAAAATGAAAATATTTGTAGAGGGAAAAAAGGAAAATGAAAAGATTTGCCTAGGAAAAAAGAGGAAAGTAGTGTTTTCCTGCCCACTCTTTAAACAAACACAGAACAGTAAAATTTTTCTTCCCACAGGAATAACAATAGGTTCTGCTCCCTCTCTGTCCCAGAGGTTTGTTAAAAATTTTCCCAGATCCCACTATGGATAGGTGGTCCACTGTGGCAAGGAAAAGCATTTTAAAGGGCCATTTGTCTTCCTCCTTCATCTCTGGTTTTGAGGATGCAGAGCACATGCTGTATAGTGAGGTGAGATGAAGAACACTGCTGCTGCAGATGATGGCATTGTCAAATTTGCATTGGCCTTGGCAAGATGAAATTGTGGGTGTAAATGTGAAACTGTTATTGGAGGACCACAGAGCATGGGAACCTCAACTGGTAGAAGGAGCAACTAGGAAACAAGGAACTGCTGTGCCCTAAGTTATCTGCCTAATGCCATGGGATACTGATTTGGTTCATTCGATCTGTACAATCTCTGTGTGTGTGTGTGTGTGTGTGTGTGTGTGTGTGTGTGTGTATGTGTAGCAGGGTCAGACACAGAGTCTTCTTGTGTGTTGTTGTTTTTGACTCAGCCTGTGTAACTATTTACCTGCATGGGTGAAAGGGAATGACCTGGGTTTGGCCATTTGGCTACGAGAAAGTAGAGGGAGGCTATGCATGGTGGTGGCCACCCAAACTCTCTCCTTCCTCAACAGTTTCTGAGGTCAGCCAACCAGCATCCTGTATTGCATCCCACAAAGGTTGGTGACCCATGTCATCTGAGAACTTGTTGTCAGTGTAAGTGGCACCATGGATGGTGGCCAGTCTGTGCAGTACACTAAAGGCTGGGGAGAGAGGCTAGGGGGGGCTCATCTGTACAGGTGCCAACAAGCAAGGCAACTTACAAAGAGTAAAATTGTGCCTCTGGTGCCTAAATCGGATGATGATGGCTTTTTTTTTTTCATCTGTACTATTGTAATAAGGGTAGGCAATGTTGATGATAGTAGTGATATGATGTGAAATGACAC
Source organism: Intellagama lesueurii (assembly GCA_037013535.1). Taxonomy (NCBI): domain Eukaryota; kingdom Metazoa; phylum Chordata; class Lepidosauria; order Squamata; family Agamidae; genus Intellagama; species Intellagama lesueurii. The sequence continues at coordinate 107,495,002 of JBAJHW010000002.1, read as the reverse complement.
AGTGAGGTTATTGATGATGAAGAATCTGATTCTAAATGTCATATAAAATTAATGTAAAAATACAACTGGTGCCTGCGTAGGTCTGATGATTCTGATGTTTTTTTCTTTCTCATTTACTGTTTTTGCTTGCTAATGGAGTAAATGAGATTGTGTGTATCTGTGCCTATTGCTTGCTCCTGCTTCTTTAGAGTCAATTTTAATGGATTCTTTTGGGGTCCTGGAGGAGTATCAGCCATGACTGGTTAATGAATGAACTGGCACACAAATGACCTGAAAATGAAGCAAACTGAAACAAATGAAAAACAAACGTTTTCAGCATGCACATGCCAAGTGGGAACCTGTTTCAGCCTAGTGGACAAGGGTACCACTACTAAAAGTGATTCCACCCAGCTCACTTGGGCTTTCTCTCTCTCTCTCTCTCTCTGATACAGACATACAGACACACAAATAATAGGGAAATGCATATTTCCTGCTATTCCAACATTTTCCCTTTAGGCACTGAACTGCTTTATTGCACAGTCAAGCTGCTAGTAAGCCCATGCTTACATTCCCAATCAAAAGTAAGTTAATTTGCAAGTTGTGGATTAAGGAAAGTACATGATCAAATAAACAGGCATCTTTTAACCCTTAAGGGAGTTCTACTTCAAATTTCATGCTAATTGTAGCATCTAGTTAGAGCAGTGCTTCCCAACCTTTTTCCAGTTGCAACCCCCTTTTATAATAGAAAAGTAACCTGGGACCACCCCATATTTGCATAAAAAGGCTATTGTTGTTGTTCCCCAACATGGCAGCGCTGTCAATGATGCTGCCATTCACCTTCCTGCTTCTCTTGCTGCTGACTCTGCTGCTACCACTTCAGAACTGGCAACAGGTTGGGGGAGATAGCGAGAAGAGATGGCAAAGGACCTCAAAGACAGGCCAGGGGGTGGATGGATATCACAGTACCCAGGCGGCGGGGGGGGGGGAGAACCTTAGTGCAGAGGCAATTCCCCCTCAGAAACTGGAATAAAGTTTTCCTTGGACCCGCTGCAGAAGAGGCAGTCTGTTTCTTTTTGTTCACCCCTCCTGGGAGTTTGTTGTGGGGGGTAGTTCTTCTTTTTCCTTTTCCTCCCCTTCTGTCAGGGCCCAAGTTGTGTACAGTTGTCTTCAACAGCAGCGGCAAGGGCACCAGAACCCAGCCAATAGCACAGCATGTCAAGCCCAAACTCACACACGGATCAACTAGCCAGGATAAGAGCACAGGAGCAGAAACCAGAGCACTGGGACTGGAACCAGGCTGCAGGAGTAGGAGCACTGAGCTGGCACAGGAATGCAGGGTCAGGAATACAGGAGTTCAGAGCAGGAATGGAAACTGGAGCAGGAGCATCAGAAAAACCTATGTTGTTGAGGCAGCTTCTGGGAGGAAGAGTCATTCCTTAAGTAGGCCTTCCCTCAGGACTCCCAGGTGGACCTCATGAGAGCCCTGGCAGCTGCTCTTCCTGGGACCAAGCTGGCCCCAATCCTGCAGCTGCTGGGGCGGTGATGCAGCAGAAGCCCAGCCGCCACTGAGATCCTGACACCTTTTTTTATGCTCTCCCGAAGTGATGCATCTTAGTCAAAATCCCTATCTTGCAGATGCGGCAGCAATTATATCTTTCTGCTGCTGATTTTTTAATGTAAAAAATAGTCCAGGTCATCCCTTCTCAGAGAGTGGAGGCTTCTTTCTCTCCCAAAGAGCCTGTTTCTCATACACACACATACACACTTACTTTAATATTCTGCTCTGAAAGGTCAAGGAAGAAATTATTCGACAAGGGCTAGGTCAAAAAAAGGGCACGAAAGGTTTTTTTCTTCTTCTTTTGGTTCTTAAGTCGAGGCTCCGTTCTCAAGTTGAAGCAACTTTTTGCGAACGGAGCCATTCTTAACTCAAATTGTTCTTATGTAGGGACGTTCTCAAGTCGAGGTACCACTGTACTTGTTGTTGTCTTGAGATCTCAGTATATAAACTTTTACTTGGTTCAAAAACAAGATATATAATTGAAAAATTAACTTTCAGCTTCTTTTATTGTAATCAAAATACATATACAGACACATACCATTAAGTAGACTACAGAACACTCCAGAATGCCAGATCACTGACACATTGTACCAGTCTGGATGATCAAAGATTGATGACAATAGGTTCATATCATCATGAGCAATGCTCTTTATTTGTAGCTGCGTAGTTATTTGTTCTTCTTGAGAGCTCTCAGAGGCATCTGGCAGGCTCTAGGTGGAAACATAATGTTGGGTTTGATGGAAGTTGGTCTGAAACAGTGCAACAGTTCCTATATTCTTAGGCTTTCTGTGATTTTGAATATTCATGTTCCATGCTTGGAAATTTATATTGTATATTCCTTCTTGATTATATTACTTTTAAAAGTAAAGTTCATTTGAAGACGCCTTACACAGTTTTTTCCTCTCCCCTGAAGTTGCCTATACCTAGAAAGTTCATGAGAAATAGATTCTTTGATTGTTTAGGGTTGGGGGGGACATCCTCTTGTTAACTGTTTCCAAATTTCTCACCAGCGTACAATCCTTTAAAGTATCTTGCCCCCCCCCCCCCCCCAATCCAACAAATTAGCCATATTGCTTTGGAGTCATTTTTGGCTAGTCTGAAGTCATTACCTTTTGACCTCCGGTGTAACTTTCATGAAAATGTTCATTTACTCTATCTTTTAAATCTCTGCAGTTTCATCCTGGACCTAAGCCAGTAGTTTCCTCTTGTGACGGATACAGAGGCAGAATAACAGAAGACTGCCTTTACTTAGACTTTCTCTTTCCTCCCTCCCTCTCTGCTCTCCAGGTCCTTTCCCTGTATGTTTTTCTCACTCACTTTGCCTGGTTGAAGGTCTTTGAACACCTGTCATAGGATGGAAATATATTGCAGGCAGTTTGGAACTAGAAGCAGGTATGCATAGTTCTCTCTAAAACAAACCATTAGGAACATATGGGAACAAAAGCTCAAAATGCAAGTTGATGTGAATTTTGAAAGGGAAGATTGGTAGTTCTATTCATACTGCTGCGTTTTAAGTTATTTTATAGCAGAAAGTCTTGCAGCACCTTCAAGACTTAACAAACTTTATTGGCATAACCTTTTGTAAGCTGCATCTGACAAAGTGGGCTGCAGTCCACAAAAGTGAAATCATAGAATCATAGAATAATTGAGTTGGAAGGGGCCTATGAGGCCATCAAGTCTAATGCCATGTTTGATGAAGGAATCCAAGTCAAAACAGGTCTGACAGATAGCTGTCTAATTTTCTCTTGAATGGCTCCAGTGTTGGAGTGCCCACTACTTCCCAAGGTAATTGGTATCATTGTTGTAGTGCTCTAACAGGAAATTTTTTTGATATTCAACTGAAATCTGGTTTCCTGTAACTTGACTCCGTTATTACGTGTTCTGAATTCTGGGGTGATTGAAAACAGATCTTTCCTTTTCTCTGTATGACAATCTTTCCAGTATTTAAAGAGTGCTATCATATTGCCCCTCAGTCTTCTTTTCTCAAGGCTAAACATGCCCAGTTCTTTCAATCTTTCCTTGCGGGCTTTCCAGCCCCCTGATCATCCTTCTTGCCCTCCTCTGAACTTGTTCCAATTTGTCAGCATCCTTCTTGAAGTGTGGTGTCCAGAACTGGACACGATATTCAAGGTGAGGCCTAAACAGTGCTGAATTGAGGGGAACTAGCTCCTCGCGGGATTCAGAAACTATACTTCTGTTAATGCAGCCTAAAATAGCACTTACCTTTTTTGTAGCCACAGCACACTCTTGGCTCATATTCAACTTGTGAGCTAGAGTGATTCCAAGACTGAACCAAATATCCCCCCCTGCATCAGTTTTTCCCCTCTAGGTGTAGAACTTTGCACTTATCCCTGTTAAATTCCACTCTGTTGTTTTCAGCCTACTGCTCAAGCCTATGAAGATCATTTTGGATTTTGTTTCTGTCTTCCAGGGTATTAGCTATTCCACCCAATTCTGTGTCATCCACAAATTTGATAAGCATTCCTAGCACTCTCTCATCCAAGTCATTAACAAAAATGTTGAAGATTAACAGGCCCAGAACTGAGCCATGTGGTACCCCACTTGTCACTTCCTTCCAGTTTGAGAAGGCAACACTGAGGAACACTCTCCGAGTACATTTCTGTAGCCAACTGTGTATCCACCTGACAGTTGCTCTGAAGTAAGTTTAGGGCTGTCACTGAGTGGCTGGTAGGAAATCTTAGTTAACTGAAATAGCCACAGATCTTAGTCTTGATTGTCTGAAGCCTTATTTTATGCTTTGCCTGAAAATTCTGAAATGTATCTTTTTTGAACTTAAATGCCTTTTATTTTCTTATTATAATTTTCACCGTTTTTTATAAAGTTATTCTTTAAGAGATAGACTTCACTGGGCGTGAGGTTCTATTTCTTGCAGAGCTATCTTTCAATTAGCTGATCCAGAAAGTCAAACCACTTAAGCTCAAGTTACCTGAGTGAATTGTTTTCATAGAACATGGGCAGTTCAAAGGGTTTTACACCCAAGTCTTTAGCACATTTCAGGTGAACTGGATCCTAATTGAATGGAAGAATGGTGGCAGCTAATAGAAGAAAATGAGATTTTGCTCTGGGATAGAAAGGGACTGTTGGGCTGCCTTCTCCTCAGCTATAAATATGGTCCAGATCCCAACCAGACTATATTTGTCTTTTGCTGTCTTCCACCTTTTTTTTCTTGTTGGAATAGTTTGTAGTTGTTCCTTTAAAATTTCCTCTTTAAGAAACTCTCACCAATGTCAGGTTCCTTTTCTTGTTAGTATCTCCTGCCATGGGACTTTACTTATAATTGTTCTGTGTTTATTAAATTGTGCTTTCATAAAATCCAGGGTACACGTGTGGCTACACTCTGACTCTGTTTCTTTTGAAGTCAAGGACTCAAGTAGAACATGAGTTCCAGTTCCCCTGGAGTTCCCCTTACTGCCACTTCTTCCATCAAGTCTTCTCTATTGGTTAGAATCAAGTCAAGGATAACTACTCCTCTCAGTTCTTCCTTTGTTTTTTGTAGGAGAATATTATCAGCAACACAAGCCAGGAGTTTCTTAGAAGGACCATATTTTGCAGGATTTGCCTCGAGATATCAGGATGATTGAAATCTCTCATTTCTACTACACCATGTCTCTTTGACATTCTTGCAATTTGTTTTTCAAAAGTTTCTTCTGTATATTTTTCTTGATTGGGTGGTCAGTAAAAGTTCCTTTTATTTTGCACCCCAATTATATTAATCCATAAGTTCTTGACGGGACAACTAAGTTTACCCTCCTGCATTTCTATGCAGGAATATGTATTTTTGAAATATATTGCAACTCCAACTCCCTTTCCATTCTTTCTATTATTTTTGAACAATTTGTTTCCTTTAATTGCTTTATTCTAGTCATGGGAGTCATCCCACCAACTTTCAGTTATCCCTATCAAGTCATATTTAGCCTTCTGAATGAAGATTTCCAGTTCTTCTTGTTTCCCCCCCATATCCCTGGCATTCATAGATAGACACTAGAGATTGTGTGATTTGTACCCTGCTTTTCTTTGTACATTTTTATATACCAAGACTTCTTAATCTTGAAGGTGCCACGTGGCTACTTCTTGTTTTTGCTGCAGCTCCTTAGTATAGCTGTCCTCATGGAAATTGTTTTGTACAGATGGAGAGAACTGGTCCTGATCCTTCTTCTTCTGGTGAATCAACTTCTGAGGAACACAGAAAGCTGCCTTATGCTGAGTTAGACATAGGGGTTCCAAGTAGAGATAGGCATGAACCACTGTTCTGTGGTTCATCACCCCGTCCACTCTGCTGGGCACCCACTTGGAAGCAGTGCCTCAGCTTCTCTGCCCTGCCTCCTCTGTGTGCTGTCTCTGAGTGGGCGCTCTGCAGATGGGGTAGGGCACCAAACCGCAGAACACTTGTTTGTTCATCTGCTGAACCGGCACAAACTGTTGAAACAGAGGTTTGTGCCCATCTCTGATCCCAAGGACTAAATTTGAACCATTTGTTACAAAACTTTTTCTCTCCCACTGAGCTGTTGTTCCTCCCTAATAAACCCTGTATGGCTGAATATTCTAGAACTTTGACCTATGACTGCTTACTCAGATGTGGGTCCCGCGAGTCCACTTACTTCCTAGTGACTCTGCTTAGGACTGCAGCCAGTATAAGATTCACCTTTTGCCAGGCTTCTTCCCTCCCTCCCTCCCTTCGAAAGGGCCCCAAAACAAGCTGAAGAAGATTAAAACTGAGTGAGCTGCTGTTTATAGTCTTACAATCTAGATGACACAGCAGAAGAGGAAAAGAGATTGGAAGGGAGGAGGGGGAAAGCGAACACAGATTATTAGTTACCAAGACTGATATCCGAGTACAGTGAGAGGGCTGCTTCTTTCTTTACCTCTAGTGGTGTGAATGATGGCATTTTGTAGTTAGAGAGAAGAGGGCTGTCAGATAGACATGATGGAGAGTGCCTAAGGATTACCTCCTTTTCCTCTGATGATGTCTGCAGAAAGTCCAGGTTCATTCCCTGATATCTCAAATTAAAAAGGGTCAGGTATTCATAATACATCATTCACTGGTTAGAAGGGCTCATTCACAAATGTGTATTTTAGTGACACAAACTCCAAGTGGGGGGGGGGGGAGAAGAAAGAGTATGGTCACTTTATTTATGACTATAACTATGTAATGATCATATCCAATACACATTTCCCTCTTTTTTGTATTTCTTTCTTTCTTTCTACTTCCCCCCCCCCCTTTCAGTGCATTTATAATTAAAAACACACACACCCTTTTTCAGAAGTTTGATGTGAAACTCTAGAAGCCATTGACTGTTGGGATAGACAACACTGGGCTCATAATACTGATACAGCTATAGGTGTTACTCTGGACCAAAATCCAGGGCCACATAGCGCAAGAAACCTCCAAATGGTTACTCAGGAGACAGGAGGTGATGGGCCATGGCAAACAGGAATTGTATCAGCGTCTGAGCAGCTTCCTGAGGTTGGGGCTGCTCCATATGACATCCATTTTTTCTTTAAAAAAAATTATAATGGGGTAATTGGCTGGGAATATACATGGCCATATAATACCCTTGTGTAAAACAAGATTGTGTTTATAGTAAAGTAAATTTGTTTACTATCAGGTTAAAAGCAAACATAATTTTATCCCTGTAGACTTGATGGTGCTTTGATTTAAGTCGGTTCGTATTGCGAAATTGCACAGGCTTAGAGTATTCATTTTGTTTTATCAGGGTTGGCAAGTAGTTTGTTTTGTTTTTGGTTTGCTCCAAAAATGGAGAAGCATCACTGCTCCTGAGGGGTTTCATACAGCCTGTTGTCTGTTTCCATTGGGAAGGTGGTCCAGGACCTGCAAGATAAGGGCTGCAGGACACATTTCACCCATTCTTGGTCTGCATTTACCTAGCTGCATCCCTATAGTTTGATTTGTATATGGAAATTTGATGAATCATTGCAAATAGAAGACTCACATTCTAGTCTTACACATGATAACTCATGTAGTTGATATAGAGACTGAACCTCTGGGGACTGGGATTAAAATCTCAGCTGTCGTAGGCTCAGCCTCAGGTCCTCTTCTAAAAATACGCCTTTCAAGATTTTGCACAGGATGAGTGAGCTGTTTCACTGCTGCTCACCTTTGTAATAATTATTAACTGAAGTCACATGTACATGATACGTTTATATTTATTTGGAATTGTTATGGCTGCCTTCCTATGAACTATAATGTGGCAAGGATGCAGAGATCTCTTAAAGATCCTTTAGAAGAAGAAAAAAAGATGGAGCAAAAATCAAGACTATTATGTAGATTTGGTTTTTGGTTTTTTTGTAGGGCACAAGTAGGGAATCTGTAGCCTTTCAGATGTTCCTGAACTCTGCTCCCATCAGCCCCAGAATGGCCAAAGTTCAGGGATGCTTGAAGTTGTAATCCACCAACAGCTGGAGGTCTACTGGTCCCCATGTCCCAGTAGTAGGTTATATGTCAAAGTATTAAAGTGCTTTTCTGACACTTTTAATACTTATGCTGCCAAAAATCAGTGAAATATACGGAAATCTTAGCTTTTGTAAAGGAGTTACATTTCAAATTACTGCCAAACGAAGACAACCAAGAAAGAAAGCAAGGGATGACAGAGACAGGTTTCTTGGAGAAAACAAAGGGAGATCTTGCTTGCTGTGATTTCTCAAATCCCACATGTTGAATTTGGACATGCTGCTGCTGCAAGTTACAACAGATGCTTCTTCATATCTCAAGCAGAACGGTGCATTTGCAGAGCTGAGAATAGCAGCATAGAAGTTAAATGTAGGAACTACGGCCAGAAGAAAAAGGAAAATATGCTTAGGCTGCAGTCATAGACACACTTATCTGGCAGCAAGCCCCACTGAACTTAGTGGGGTTTCCTTCTGATCACATATGTGTGGATTGACATTGTTAGTACTGTATGTTAGGAAGTTTCTGTAAGGATAATTCTAAGGCTTGGGCAGACTGTCCATATGGACTCTTGATCCCCTGGGATCAAAGGACAGGGTTTTCTGTGTGACTCATTGTTTTTGTGCTCTTGTGAACATCCCTTTTTTCTGAAATGTCATGCCCTTTGAAGTCAGTTCCTACTGTTTCTGGGGGATCAAGGACCTGTGTTAATAGAGTAATTCACTGACCACTGCCACTGCTGCAGGCCTATTAAGATGAATGAGATATCTTCAAGTTAGTCTGGCTTCACTAACTGTAAGCAGAACACCAACTTAGAGCCTGTCCATGCTGGCATATAATTACAATATATGGTTCCCTGATAGCATTGTTTGGCATGGGGGAAAAAAGTCCTTGCCCGCTTGTGTTTCTACTCAAAATTATCCATCCTCCCCCTTTAAGAGTTGGCCCATATCTTTCTGGCACAGGGCTAGGGCATGCAATCTTTTTGGGCTGATTTATTGAGATGCCAAATAGCTCTTTGTTCTGCTTTCACAGACAAGTATCAAGAGTTAAAATAGATTGCACTGAAGATAAGGACCTTTCAAGCACTGGCCGAATCACACCAACTTTCACAATGTGGACAGGCCCTTAGTCTTTCCCTCTATGAGGAGACGGCAGTTCTGTGTGCAGATCTTCTTTCCTTTGCCTCATTCATAAACAGCAAACACACACTGCATTTCCATTTCTGGACTACCTTTTAAGGGGTCTGTATGAAGGAAATTGTGTTTGTCTCAAGCACGAAGCATAGATGCTGCCAAGATGCTTTATGATTTCAATGGCCAGCAGCGTGTCAATTGGACCAGCTGTTCCATTAAGCAAAGTAAATCAACTGCTTCAAAGAGCTGATTTTACGTATCATGAAAAGGCAGTAAACTGTTAGTTCTTTAATTTGTTATTATTATTCCTTTTGCTGCCAGTGATGAATGAGCAACAGTGCTTGTGGGATTTTCAGTTTCATGTGTCAAAGTAAATTGGCTGACCTTGAGTATTTAGGGGTGAGATGCATTTATTGTTCTGCTCTCTTAGGCAGCAAAATGTCTCAGGCTGGCTCTGTTTGTCAAGAAGAACATTCTTGTATATTTTGGTGACGATTTTGAAGTGAGCAAACGAGGAGGAACCAATAAGCTCAACAATGTATTCAGTTTTAGTCTTGGGCATTGTAGATGCAGGATGGAAGTAGTTCTAGAAACAGGACCATACAGTCGGTTCTTACATGATTCAGAGCAATCTAAAATAACCCTGTTTTAAGGAAATCCAAAAGCAGAAGCAGGTGACACTCCAGATGTCTTTGGATTGTAACTCTCATCCACTCTCACATTTCCTTCCTTCCAAGTCTCAGTCTTTCCAAGTTTTCTTTGCTGTGGTCTCCATTTGGATTAGTGATTGAAGCAAGGTACAGAAAACCTTCAATAATTTAATTTTTTTTAAAAAAAAAGTTTCCCTTGTCAATGTTAAAATTTTATAAATTTTCTGTAGTTATGATTTCTGTCATCTTAAGGGTCAACTATAAAACTACATTTATACTTTTCTTCTTTAAACTTCATCAGACATAGTTTAAAATCATTGCTGTTTTCTGCCAGCAGTATCATCTGCATTTTATTTATTTATTTATTTAATTAATTAATCAATTTATATCCCGCCCATCTAGTCAATTGCTGTTTCTTCCACCGATTTTCACTTCTCCTATCTCTGAATCTAATTCAGCTTTCCATATGATGTGTCCTGCTTACGGACTGATCAGACAGGGAGATTAAAAATACCTTTGCTTTGTGCCTATAGGAAGCCATCTGTTTTCTCCATATTCTGTTTTAACAGGAGCTTTTTGTCCATGTCATACATTACACATCAGGACAATCAAATCAATGGCATGCTCTTTTCTCTTTGAACATTCCTTTTTTCTTTTTTTAACTTTTAATCTTTATTGCATTTAAAAAAGAAATTATAAAAATAAGTAAATAATTATCGCATTAGCACATAACCAAAATAACTTTCTATTATCTCTTTCGCAAAACAATAAGTCTTTAACATTTTTACTTCCTTATTTTCCACCAGACATTTATTTTCTTCACAATCTTAATAATACCTTTCTTAATTCTTATTTTATAGCCATATTAACAATCTGCTTTACTTTGTTTTTACTTCTGTTGAGAGCAGTTCTGCTTGTAATTTAAGCCTAAGTCACTTGGTAGAGGTTTGGAATCTTTCTTCCATTTCTCTCTGAGATAATTTTTTACTTTCCTCCATTGAGATTCGTGCTCCATTCTACTCTTTCCTTTCAATGAGCCTGTTAGTTTGTCCATTAATATTAGTTCCTGTAATTTTATTAAACAATCCTCCACCGAAGGTTCCTCCTTGTCTTTCCATTGTTTTGCCACTTGAATTCTGGCTGCGCCTAATATGTATAAACAAATGTTTGTCTCTTGTCTCGAGTTTAACTTTACCATATTGAACAAATAAGTTTCAGGTTTCATCTCCATTTTTATTTTTAAATCTATGGTGATTATTTTTTTCTATTTCTTTCCAAAATTTCCTAATACATTTACAACCCCACCACATATGATATAGTGTTCCTTTTATTGTCTTACATCTCCAACATTTATCTTTCTCATTTTTCTTCACCTTTGCCAATTTCTCTGGTGTCATATAACATCTATATAATATTTTCATATAATTTTCTTTCAAATCTGTACTTATTAATAGTTTTTGGTTATCATTCCATGCTCTAAACTAATCCTCTGTTTGAATTGTTCTACCTAATTCCTACATCCATTTTATCATATTTTCTTTAATTACTTCCTGTTCCATATTTCTTTCCAATAATAGTTTACACAACTTTGCGATTTGGTGATTTTCTTTTCCCCATATTATCTTGTCTAGTTCCGTAGGTTCTTTAACCAATCCTATTAATTTATTATCCATTTTCATTCTTTCTGATAGCTGTCTGTGTGGAAACCACTGGCATATTATTCCTACTTGATTCATTTCTTGTCTTGTTCTTAATCTTAGTTGTCCATCATCTTCCTCTATGAGTAGATCTTTATATGTTAACCATTTATCATTCTTTATGTCAACTTCCTTTGAGAGAGCTTCATGGGGGGACATCCACATTGGAATCCCACAATAAAATTTCCCTTTATATTTCTCCCATACTCTTATTAATGCTTTTCTTATTATATTATTAGCAAAAGCTTTGTTCACTTTCTTTTTTCCATACCATAAGTATGCATAAAGTCCATATTTTAAATCTTTGCTTTCTAGTATTAATATTTTTTCATCCTCCAGTCTTATCCACTCTCTTAACCATTGTAGTGCTGCTGCCTCATAATATAATTGGAGGTTTGGGAGACCCCATCCTCCTCTCTTCTTGTCATCTTGCAAGTATTTCAATTTTATTCTTGGTTTTCCCCCCTGCCAAATAAAATTTGAGAGTTGTTTTCTCCACAAATGAAATGGTTTGATATTTATTATTATCGGGATATTCTGAAATAGGAATACGAATATAGGTAATACCATCATTTTGATAATTGCTATTCTGCCCATCAATGAGATTTTTAAGTGTTTCCATCTCTCTAAATTTTTCTTAATTTCTTTCCCTTTCTTCTCATAATTTTGTTCAAATAAGTCCTTTGTCTTTTTAGTTATTGTTATACCCAGGTATCTTACTTTATTCACTACTTTATATCCTGTCTTAATTTCTAATTCTTTCTCTTCTTTTCCTGTCATATTTTTTGTCAGTATATTAGTTTTTCCTTCATTTATAATTAAACCTGCTCGTTCTTTTCTCTTTGAACATTCCATAGCATTCCATGATCCACATAGTCAAAGGCTTTGCTGTAATCTATAAAAGACAAATTGATTTTTATTTTCCTAAAATGGTTTGGCATGCTCCAGCAGCTAACATATATTTTCAACATGTATGGTAAAAGTCTTTGTTGTAAAATATTAAGCATCACTTTGCTTTCATGGGAAATTAATGCATTGGCCCTATAGTTGCTACAGGCTTTGACATCACATAGTAGTACCCACATAAAGCGACTCATAGCCCTGGCCATTCACATCTCAGTTATTATCAAGATGTCCATGGACCAGTTCTGGTACTGACAAATTTGGGGGGAAAAATTAAGATGAAAAACAGAAAACTTCCAGAAAGATCGGGAGGGTGAGGGTAAAGAAACATGTGTTAAATAATATTATTTAAACAGCAATTTAACCTGGCAACAATCCCAGAGGAGTTATTTATAAACCGTCTTCAACCACAGTGTTGGAGAAAGAAACGGAGACATACCCCCTCAAATGTTCTCAGATTCACAACACACTTATTGGCTCCATATTAAGTCTTGCATTCAGTCATAATCTCCTATATGGGAAGCATTAACTATGTCCCAATCCAAATGATTGTAGCTGTTCAAGATTAGAAGGTGCAAAGGGGTGGCGGTGATGGTTTTATGTTTATTTGTTTGTTCATTATATTTATAGCCCACCTTTTCTCCAAGGTGTCCAAGGTGAGATACATGGCTTTCCTCATCCCTAGATATGGTAAGTCATTCTGAGAGACAACAGTCAAAATCCTGTTGCTTAGTATAGTAAATCATACTAGAGTAGGACTGTTGAATCAATGTGAATTGAGTGTGTTAAGTCCTTCATAAAATCTATTGATTCAAACAGGCATACCCAAACTGTGAGTTACTATGCTAAAGTGAGTTGCAGATACGGTAGGAGAAGGAGAAGGCACCGCCATCACCCATGCGGCGAGGGAGCAGGCCGGGTAGGTGGGACTCGTCAGCCTGGGAAGGCAGCCCATCTAGGAGAAGGAAAACTCTGATCCCAACCCCCCATGCCGTGAGGAGAAGGAGGCGGCGGCGCCATCACCCATGCGGCGAGGGAGCAGGCTGGGTAGGTGGGACTCGTTAGCCTGGGAAGGCAGCCCATCTAGGAGAAGGAAAAGTCTGATCCCAAACCCCCATGCCGTGAGGAGAAGGAGGAGGCGCCGCCATCACCCATGTGGCGAGGGAGCAGGCCAGGTAGGTGGGACTCGTCAGCCTGGGAAGGCAGCCCATCTAGGAGAAGGAAAACTCCGATTCCAAACCTCCACTGCCTTGTTGCTATATCCACTGATGGAAAAGGCTTCAGGAGTCAACCTCGAGGCAAAATCTGGAGCCGGAGTCCCGGAGGCAGTTCATGTCGTTCTGGCAACTCCTGTGACATCGCTGGAACCAGTTGTATTGGCTCTTGCCTTTCCATTGGACTATTTCAGTGATGTGGAGAGGGGGGATTTGCTGCTTGGGTAACAGCCCATCCTCCATATTATTTTACCCAGGCTTCGTGCTCTGGAGAGGACACTCCAGCTTCGCATACAGCGTCGAAGTCCTCCATACAGAGCACGTTACCATAGTCTCTCGAGACTGAAGGATGCCTATGATGATATGAATCAATGGAACATATGAAGGCATTGACTCACCAGATCTCCACTGGTTCAGTGGGCCTACTGTAGTGCAACGTAGTATGCTAAGCAACAGGATTTCAGCCCATGATCACTAAATAAGTTACATAGCTCAGTGAGGACTTGAACCTAGATATATAAACGTTTCAGTCTAGGAGTTTAACCACACAGTCAGTTCACAGGGCCACGCTCCTTTTTGCACTGGATTTCACAATTGGCCAGATCACAGCTAGCAATGCATTGCAGCAAAAGCAGAGCTTGGAAATTCACTTTAAAAAACCATAACTCCCTGAATATAGATGGGATCCAGTTATAAACACCTTTTCATGAAGTTGCCATGGTGGCCACAGGATTCTGGGAAATGTTCAGAAAAAGTAGCATTTCCAAGCTCTGCGCATAGGTAGCAGATGTTCAGATCTGCAGAATCAACAGGAGTCACCATGCAAAATTGAAGTGTGTCTCTTAAACTTTCAATTTCTGGCAGTGCTGAGACACCATGAGGCACCTACTTAGATTTCTGTTGAAATAAAGTAACATAGTTATGCATTCAACTTGATTACACATTGTTCAAACTTCCTTCTCTCTTAACCAGTTCTCTTTAATTATCAGCACAGGATTTAGGAATGTGTTGGAAGAGGCCTGCATTTTGTATTACCAAGTATATGACACTTGAAGAGTTCATACCAGCTTGAAGCTTGACCTCTCTGTTGATCTTTCCAGTAGTTTTATTGCAAAGTAAATTTGCCCAAGAAGGCAGCTACTCTGTCCACTGCCTGGCCATGGCCAAGCAGGTACTGTAGTGAGAGTGTCGGGTGCTTTTGCCAATTCATGTGCTACTGGAGGTGCAGGTTCTCTTCCAGTCTAGAAGGCCTTGGCCATGTCTCTGTTCTCCCAGCCGTAATTCACCTTCGTTTAGTATTGCCACTGTTGTAAACCACCCAGAGTGACCATCGGTCAGATGGGCGGTATAGAAATCGAATGAATGAATCAACGAACGAACGAACAAAAGAACAAATGAAGATAATTGACACCTGATGACCTTACAAAACAATTTTTAGTGTCATGTACAATGTGAAGGGTGGCTACCAACATGTGAACATAAGCATATCAGATGCTAAGTACAGCTTGTTACCTTTTCATCATCATCACCATCATAATTCAACTGTAGAACTGGAAGGAACCCTATGAATCATGGAGTCCAGCCCCTGTCAAGGAGACACAGTGGAGAATCGAACTCCCAACTTCTGACTAACTTGCTATTAATGAAAGAGTAGCTCCTTCGGTTTTAGGATGGGCACAGAGTGTGTGCAATGAGATGAAGCTGAATGTACCTCGAAACAGAAGTAGGGACTTTTTTTCAGTGGCAGTCTAACAGCACTCTCAATGTTGTTCCGGCGTTATCCATATAGCTTTGCAACAGGATACGTGCCAAGATGTTCTGGCTATAGAATCATATCTAAATTCTGACTGAGCCAGTGTAGAGTATAATTGTTTGAATATTAGATTTGGAAGAGGAGGATACGGGTTGAGATCCCTGCATAGTCAAAAAGCTTCGTAGGTATCCCATAATATGGATGCTGGGTTTTGGTATCCATTTTTATTGATAGCAACAGAACTTCCTACAAATCTATGTGAACCCCAGTGGGACCACATGCACACAAACACACACACAAACACAAACAAGCAGTCGTTTAATTTTGTAAGCCACCAACGGCCCTTTTCAGAAGGAAGGCAAAGTAGCAATATTTAAAATAACTAAAAAAATAAAGATATGTCTTTACTGTGATTTTGGTTATAAACATTTCCTGGACTCCTCTTTCAGAGACCACCCAACCAGTGTCTCTCACAACTTGGCCTGACCCAGGCTTCCATTGCAATAGTCCAAAGAATTTAAAAAACGATGGTTCCAAAGCAAAGACAAGTGCTTTCTGTATACTTGTGTCCTTGTTTCCAATTTGCGACCAGTAAGGAAAACAAGGCAGGCCTCCCATGTTTCGGGTGCAGGGGCAACAGTACCTTGACCACTCTTTGTGATGTCACTTTGTGATGCAATTCATCACCTTCATAAACCTCTGGTCCAGGACAGCAACCATCCATCTGGTGGGTGACCAGCACTCAGTCAGCTGTGTTGATCCAGTGATGGTGAAGACCCAGCACAAGCTCCTGGTTGCTCTCGGGAAAATGTTGGCAGCCCCAATCAGATATCTCATCTTTCTTCTTGTTATCACTTTGATAACATTATGTTATCACTTTGTTCTCCTTTGGAAACTTCTGCAGAGTTTTCCTTTGGTTCATAACATGTTTGAATCCACGAGGAGGCTCTTTGCTACAACCATCTATTTGGTGGGTCACCTGCGCTCTGGCAGCTGTGTTGATCCAAGGATGGAGAAGACCCAGCACAGGGTTCCGGTTGCTCCCAAAGAAGCCTTTGCAACCCTAATCAGATACCTCATCTTTACTCTTATTCTCTTGTTCATAATGTTATCATATTGTTATCCTCTTGAAACTCCTACAGAGTTTCACTTTTATTCAAAAAATCTGTGAATCAATCAAGAGATGTTTCAGGTGCCTCTTTGCTGTCCGTGAAATGCCACCCCAGCTTTCCAGCGCCAAAGCGAAGGTAGGTTGTTGCATTACTGTTATTGGCTTGCTTTCTATATGTAAACAAAATGCATAGAGACAGGAAGCGTATCTGGTGTTCGTTCTCCAGAATTTTCTTTACTCTCATTAATGCTAGACCTTTCTCTTCATTTTCTCTTTATGGTAGGTCTATCAGCAAAGACCAGCAAAGGGGAAAGTGCCTGAGGGAACAAGGATTGGGAGAAAAGAACAGAGGACAAGTCTCTCCACCCCCATTGAGGTCTGGCATCTCCCATTCCTGATCCTCCCCAGAAAAGAAGACCTGGAAACTCACTTGAGGAGAAGAACAGCCGAGCATAGGTGGGGACTTCCCAAACGGGTTTTTCAGTCCTTGAGGGTCCTTCTGCCTCCCGGAGCTCCTTCCAAAGCGGATTTGGAACACAGAATGTGGCTTCAGAGGTCCCCGCAGGCCCTTACTGCTCAGGATGAAAAAGAGAAGGGGCGAAATGAAGAGGAGGAAGTCCATTGGGATGGTGTTCATCTGAAGCATCAAAAATCTCCTCTGGGAGAAACACAGGAATCCCTGAAAGAAAATGCTACAGGCCAAAGCCCCTTTATCAAAAATGATCACTACCCATCATTTGGGGTCACCGGAGGGGGAGACATCACTAAATCTGAAAAACGCCAACTCATAGGGCCCGTGGGAAAAAACGAGAAAGCCAAGCAGGTAAAGGGCCTATTCAAGCCATTGCCATCATTATTTGCAGGCATGAAAAAACATGGGATGAAGAAAGCAGAATGGGACAAAAGTGACTTTGTTCCATGAGAGACACAGTTTGAGGCTTCAGAAGGAGAGCATTCAGTGTTTGGGAGGAAGGACGGTTTTCGGAGAGCGGGAGAAGGCCACGAATCTCAGAATGGAGAGGTCACAAAGAAGAAATGGTGGCCAGTACCAGCATCCTGGATAGGAAACTGCATCTCCTGTGTCGAACGGAAGAATGGAGGGGTAAACAAGGAATCTCAACGTTCGCTTGGAGAGAGAAATATGGGAAGTGCCAGAAGGAAAGGGGTGTTTCAGCTGCCATGGAGGAAGAAAAGGTCTCCGAGAACTGTTGTTGGAGAGCCCTCCACAATGGAGACTCCAGCTGGAGATGATTCAGTTTCTAGGAAAGACAAAGAAGTCCCCAGGTCAGAGGAAAGCCAAATCATGGGAAACAGCAAAGGATGCCATGGAAATGAAAAGAAAAGGAGTTCCATCTTTGGGAGGCGCACATCCACCTGCTGTCTGTGCTGCATCTCTGTGCGTGTGCAAAAATCTCCATCAGGGCTGCACACCAGGAGTCGCTCTTGATGCCCATTTAGTTCCAGTTTGGGATGACCCCTTCCCCTGTGTGCACATGGGGTGAGGTTCCCTTGCAGTGGGGACAAAAATTACACAGAACATTGGGCCAAATCCATATAGTTTTTTTAATTTATTATTATTATTATTATTGTTATTGTTATTGTTATTATTATTATTGTTATTATTATTATTATTATTATTATTATTATTATTATTATTATTATTATTACTTGATAAGAGATTGCTTTCCTACAGTAATCACATGTTAACCACTGATCTATTTCAATAAAAACCTTTTTTGTGATGTATGTTTATGAAGATGCAAATCTGTGTGGCTT
The DNA here is from genome assembly GCA_037013535.1 of Intellagama lesueurii. Classification (NCBI taxonomy): domain Eukaryota; kingdom Metazoa; phylum Chordata; class Lepidosauria; order Squamata; family Agamidae; genus Intellagama; species Intellagama lesueurii. The sequence continues at coordinate 107,476,798 of JBAJHW010000002.1, read as the reverse complement.
TGGGGGGGTCTCGTGTAGGAGCATGTAAAGTGTGCAAACCTCAGAGTCCATTGAAGTCCAGATGTTCAGAACCTGCATGTCTTGAGTCAACGCTCCTTGGCTGTGGCCATCCTGCAACACTCGTGTTTTCCATAGAGGTTGATCTGGCTGAAGAAGTCCCTTGTCTTGCTCGGACTCTTCAGACACACCCCAGGTGGTGAGAGAAAGGCCAGGACTCTCCACATTTGACTGATTTAAACTGATTCCAAAAATGGATTTGATGTTTTAAATCAACCACCAAATAATGCATCAACACAATAAAAATAAAACCATATTTTAAAAAGGAATAAAAAACAAAGAAAAATCACAGGGAAATAATCTTCATGAAATGAACGAGAACACAAAATGTTTCTTAATCATAGCAAATCCGTGGCCTAGTAAAAAACATATATTTTTTGATTTACATCTATCCTTACCCCCAGAACTGGCATGGAAAGCAAAGCAAGCTTAAAAGTCAGAGAGCAGGAAAATTTCGAGACACTGCCAACTGAAAAGCAGATAAGGAATTGTAACCGTTCTGATAGAAGGTATTATAAAAGGACATTGTTTTTCAAACAATATACCACCCATCAGTTCAAAGCTCCTCTGCACAACCAACTGCCAGAGGTTTTGATGCATGGGAGAGTTTTATATATATAAAAAATAGGAAAGAAAGTTTTAAATTGTACAATCCGTCCCTAAAGGGATCTGGTGCACAATGAGCAAACCGTGGGGGTGGGGGGTGTCGCCGATGCAACCCCCCTATCCTCGAAGCCAAGCTAAGCCGCAAATGGGAGTGACGCAGTTTGCAAATGAAACAGACTGCGGAGCTCTCTCTTCCTCCAATGCCAGGAAAGAAGAGGTCGAAGGGAGGGGGTAACCTCCTTTATATAACTTCCTCCTTCCCCCCTCCCTTCCAGAATCACTCTCGTGAGACAGCTGCGTCTCACATTATCCGAGGAAGGGGATAATGGCGGCCCGCACTGGCGAAGGAACCTCGCCAGCGGACCGAACATCTGAGAAAGTTCACTACTCTCTAGTTTCCTCCAAAAATTTTGATACTGTTTTGTTGATACATATATCTCAGGTTAATTTTGCATTTCCTTTGATGCAAATTTTTATTGGGCACTGTTAGCAATTCCATGAGGCAGGAGAAATTCATTGACTTGGGTAATGGAGCAGGAGTAGCAGAGAACTGTGACTTCATCACTGGAGAATTTCACTGTCACCTCAGTTAAGTGCCATGATGGGTGTGCTATGATGGGTGTTCCAGAACGTTTTACCAGCCGGACTCTTGAGTTATACTCCCTTGTGTCCCTCCTCCTCCTCAATGGCTGCTGATCCGTTTCTGGGATCAACTCAAAGTGCTGGTTTTAACCTATAAAGTCTTAAAGGATTTGTGTCCAAGCTATCTCAAAAGACCGTATCTCCCTTTATGAGCCTGCCTGGGTGTTAAGATCATCAGGAGAGGCCTTTCTCTTTGTGCCACCACCCTCACAGGTGCACTTGGTAGGGACATGGAAGAGGACCTTCTCTGTTGCTGCTCTCAGACTCTGGAACTCCCTCTCATGGGAAGCCAGGCTGCCCCCATCTTTACTGTCCTTCCACAAGTAGGCAAAGACCTTTCTCTTCAGACAGGCGTTTCTAAGTAGAGAATACTCAGAAGTGGTCGACCATTCCTTTCTTCTGGGGACACCCTGGGACTGTGTAGCTTGCCCAAGACTGCACAGGCAGACTGTACTCACAGCGGGAAATCAAACTCCCAGCCTCTGGCTCTGCAGCCAGATACCTAAACCACTGAACTACACAGCCAGCTCTTTTCTTAATGTAATTTGAGAGGTGCAAAAAATCATTTTCACTTTTGTGCTGTTCTCTGCCAGGACTGCAGCGAAATACCTTGCCTTGTTCTGAGGCAAGGATTAAATCTTGGAATTCCTCATTCTCTGTGCCATGATGAGATAAACGAGGATTTATGTCCCATGGAGAGGTATGTCAAACACCAGCCATTACAACCCTACTGTGCTCTGACAGATATATCCCGCTGCCTTGTTTATTATTACTCTTCCAGAAGGAACTATCCAACATTCTTGTTTTTCTTTGCCTCTCGGTGCCAGCAAAGCTTGGCTGATTTGCTAAGCTAATTTAGATCATTTTGGTCTGTAAGCCAACAAATCACCATCCATATCATCAGTTTACCAACACAAGAAAACAAGAATAGCTTTCATTCGCCACACCATTCATGCTCAGCTATGAAATTACTTTGGGTTTTTACTGGCCACCACAGAGGTCTGGAATAAAGAACCACAATGTGTGAAGCCAAACAAACAGCCCCTTTGTCCTTTGGCGACCTCAAAGCCTGGTGTCACAGTGATTATCTGCTCTTATGTCAACGTTACTTCAACAGGACCTCAGTTGCAGTGAGAAGCTGTCAAAAAGGGCCAAGCATTGCCAAATAAAGAAAAGAAGGGGGAAAAAACTGTTCTGAAGAGATCCATGCTTTGCATGCTACTAGGCCAAGCAAATCCTGCCCAACTCTTTCCAAAGAGCTTTATTAGCATCTGGATTAGACAGTTCAACCTATTATAAATAGATCTACCAAGTTTTAGAGGGACGGTTCCAGTAAAGCATGGCATGTACCTGTGCACAGTTTTGCTTGTTCTCTTTTTCTCCAGCCCTCCTTTCAAAGGGCTTGTTTCTGGTACTGCTGGGCTAGAAGCAATGTTGCCAGGGAAGGTTGCCATTACAACTGGACGTTGTGGCTTCTGTCTGGTTCCCCATGCTCCAGGACCTTGAATGGGACCCACAGATGATGCAGGTAACAGTATGATGGGAAATGGTGTGATGAGAAACATTAGCCCCAGAAGTAGGCTTGCCAGGGAGAGGTCAGTCACAGTAATATCCCATTTTAAAAAGTGATGGCATGATTGGGCTCAGAGCTTGGAAGAGTTATGTCTTGGGCTATAACCTTCAGAATTTCTCTGGGAACATAGCTGGTGTCAATACTCTGTGAGGTTTTGGGAGATGTAATCCAGAAAGGCTAACTTTTACAATCTGTAACGGGCCACCAGCTGTAGGTTAACTTGGCAGCAGCCATTATAATTTCCCACGGTGCTCCAATTGAGTGCCATTGAGGGCAATGTGAAGAAATAAAATTGTGATTCCTGTATCTAGCTGCCTAAACAAGGGGACCTAGGTGCACAAATGCCAGTTGTAGTGGGACTCACCACAGTGTTGTGGTCTAGTCACCGCCTAAATTTGCTTAGTGGTGGTGTTTGATGGTGGTAGGGGGGAATGTGTGGGGATGGGAAAGTCATACTGGAGTCTGAAGTTAATTGTTTTTACAAACCATTCCAAAGACTTAAGTAACGGAAACTGCAAGATTTCTGTTCAAAGATATTTTTGTATTCAATCATCATGAACTTTTCTCATAGCCCACATATTTTATTATGCGCTCATCTGGTATACTTATATTAAGAAGCCATGGCTGAAGTCTATCCCCATTAAGAATACATAGTGAGATACACATGCTTAGAATCATTACAGATACTTTCTTCTGTAGACAGTGATATTGTAGTTCTTGCATGAAAATTCCACAGGAATTACAAGTTATATTAATTTTCCCTCTTAAAGCAGTGGAGTCTTCCAGATGTTGTTGGGCAGCTACACCTATCAGGCTTAAATGTGTAATATAATAATTGTGTGCTGTCAAGTTGATTCTGACTTATAGTGATCCTTTTCAGGGTTTTCTAAGTAGAGAATACACAGAAGTGGTTTACCATTCACTTATTCTGGGGACTGTGCAGCTTGTCCAAGGCCACACAGGCTGGCTTTACTCCTGGAAGGCAAAGTGGGGAATTGAACTCCCAACATCTGGCTCCTCAGCCAGATAACTAAACCACTATCCAGCTAGCTTCCTAAATGTGTAGTCAATGAGAAGTGCTCATGGGTATTGCTGTTTTGTATCTGGAGAACTGCTTAATTCTCACTTCTGTTTTAAAGAATCAGAACTCTGTGTCTGGCACGTTTGGGACAGCTTTTTCCTTCATGCTATTTCAACAGATCTGAGGTATGGTAGCTACTTTGCTTTAAATGAAAAAGTGTTTAAGGAAACATTTATTTACCTTGCAGGGGAGATTCCATAACCATTTAAAGAAACATTTTGCCAGAGCACATGGCTACTGGCTACGTTACACCTGTCCTAATCTGTGGAATGCGTTCCTACTTGAACACTGTTGGCATGGCTTATCTGACCCTGTAAGATAAAACCTTTTATAAGCTCAGAAGGCAAAATAAATGCAGAAGCCCTGATGTTTGGAAATACTAGTTCCACAGTACTCTGCCTCTTCACAAAATTTGTACAGGTAAGATCATACGAAAGGAGAGAAAAAATAGGTTCCCATGCCAAATATACATACCAAATGCTTTCGGAATAAATAATTTGGAACATCATGTATTTGTCATCTCTCCTCAGTTCTGGAAAATCCCGGCAGCAACATTCAAATTAAAGCATCTGAAACCTTGTTATAATAAACAACTTATGTGTACACCAAAAAAACAAAAAAAACAAAAACAAAAAAAAACAGGAAAATATCCTTAAAAAGTAGAGAGCTGAGTTACATTTCAAATCATTCAAATATTGGATGGAACAACACCTCCACATACACTGAATAGCTAAAACTAAACAAGGGAAGAGCTAGTCTGATCTCCTGAGAGAGGGAGTTCCAGAGTTGGAAAATATTCTAGAAGCATTCTAGGGACACACCCAGGACTCCCTGTATTTTTCATGATTATCACTGCTGCTAGTGCTAAAACTGGCAAATAAAACAAAACAAACTTAGAATCCTGAAAGCAGTTTTGAGTTGTGCATAATGTGGGTATAGTCATCTGTGCACTCTTCTGTTTAAACTCTTCTTTTGTAATATTTGCTGTTGCACCACAGTTTACAGGTCTAATAGGAGAGGAAAGGTGTGATAGCTGTCTAGCAGGAATTAGAAAAAAAACACACAAACAAACAAAAAAACCCCAGCAGAATAAAGGAATTGCAGATCGTTTGTGCTTCCTGTTCCTGCAGGCATATGTAATGTCTGAAAGTAATTAGCGCTGGTGCATTACACAGCTAATGCTGCCTTTCCTTTTAACCATGTGTGGTTAGAACATTCTTTTGTGGCTTTCTGACTCTGATTTGTGCCTCTTTTATTCTATCTATCTATCTATCTATCTATCTATCTATCTATCTATCTATCTATCTATCTATCTATCTATCTATCTATCTATCTATCTTTGTCTGTCTGTCTGTCTGTCTGTCTGTCTGTCTGTCTAAGATGTATATTGTGCCTTTCATTAAATTACCAGCCTACGTGAAAATGTCCTTCTTGTTTTATCACCAGTCTTAATTATAATCAGTTGTGAGTCCTCCAATTTCCCCCTTTACCCAAGTGGTGGAACTAAACATTTTTTTCCTAGAAAATCTTAAAAAGAAAGTTTTAAAATATATTAAAGGATAAGGGGGTAAATAGGACAAAAGATTGGGTGGAAAAGGTGAAAGATAAAGTATAAAAGGGGTATTGGGGGGAGGGGATTTTTTAGTTAAATATAGTTCAAATAGAAAGGTGGACAAGGGATTGGAGAAACAAAGAAGGAGAAGGTAGAAAAATGAAAAAATTTGAAGAGATTATTGAAAAAAAGATTGGAATCAGAAGCAATAAAAAAAGAAAAGGAACTGTAAGCGAAATATACAAGTTGGCCAGGATACATGTGGGCCAAAAGATCAATGGCAAGAAGATCTGGTTAATGAAAGAATAGGGGATGATTGGAGTAAAATGTGGAGCAAAATAATTATGAAGAATCTGTCCGTAAGGGTTAAGGGAAATTGTTATAAGGTAGCGTGGAGATTGTATTTAACATGAATGAAGATGAGTATATTAAATAAGAATTTATGATCTCTGTGTTGGAGGTATACAAAAGAAAAAGGGATGTATTTACACATGTGGTGGTCATGTGATAGAAGGTGGAAAGAATGGGCGTGAGTCTTTAAAGAAATTAGGGAAATAACTGGATTCGATATCCAAATGTCCCCATTGACTGCTTTATTTAATATAATTAATGATAGATAATTGAAGAGAGAAGAGAAGGATTTAATGACTATAATGGTTACAGCGGAAAGGTTATTATTTGCAAAGAATTGGAAAAGTGATATCCAAATGAATATTGAGGAATTGTACAGAGGAATGTGGAATATGGCAATTAATGATAAACTGATTTGTGAAGTGAAATTAAGAAGAGGCTTATCAAAAAAGCAATGACTTTTTAAAAATATGGAATTTATTTCTGGAATACGTAATTTGGAAAGGGAGCGGGGTATACTCCGGGAGAACAATCAATATGTTTCTGGAGAGAAATCAGACGGAATGTAATGTAAGAATATCAAAAGCAGGTCCTAGCCTTGAGGGTGAAGGTGGCACATGTGAAGCAATATGTTTAGGAGAAATGAATTAATGTAATGCAATGTAGAAATGTTTTTGGTTTGGTTTATGTTGTTTTAAATGTAGTAATTTATTTTTAGTTAAAAAATTATAATCAGTTGTTTTACTTGCAGAAATCAAGCACGGCCGTCACTAAAAGGAGCAGGCTCCTAATCAGGATTTGGAACAGATTTGGAAGAGTTGCTTAACATCATTTGGGGAAGTCCTGAGGAGAATTTACATCTGAGAGCTGGGTTGAGAGAAAGAGAACTTGAGCCTGCAAAAACCTCTTCTTGCTTTACCCCAGTCAAAGTGTGGTCAGTATTTTGCCTGTACTAGCTGCCTTGGTCCTTTTTAGGAGAAAGGTAGGATAAAAATATTTTAAATGATTTAAAAATAATAATAATAACAGTAACCAATTAAGACTATCCAAACAACTTCACGTAGCTTATTTCACCAACATGACCCTGGAATATACTGTATGTCGGCGGCAGCATTCCCATTCTGGGAGCATGGAGAATGAGGCAGACAATGGCATCTAATGCCCTATTTTTAGTCAGTGGCTATGTCCCAGGAGCTAATTGATGTATAGTTCATATATATGTGAGCAACAGTATATATCCATTGAGAGTGAAATCCTGCTGCAGTCAGTGGTGCTCATTTCATGTAAGGATGCATAAGACTCCACTCTTTGTTGGTAAGCCACAACAGGAAGACTTACATTTCTGGCTTTGTTTGAATCAAACTATGACACTTCAATAATCTTAGAATAATCTTAGAATTGCACAGTTGGAAAGGGCCCCATGGATCATTGAGTCCAGCCCCTGTTAAGGAGGGATAGTGGGGAATCGAACTTCCAACTAAACCACTGAGCCATCTATCCTTACAAGACAGCCATGAAATGTTGGCCTGATAACCCCTTTGCTGTGGCAACTTGTCCCCAGGAGAATTAGAAGAGACCCTCAGTTCAATATATGCAGCAAGAGATCTGAAGGTGAGGGTGGGCAAACAGGCTTATCAGAGGTGAGAACCCTGTGACACAATAGGTGGGTTTTCACATTAAAATGAAGGATGGAGAAACCCCCTCCTCTATTTTGTCTTTTTTTAAAAATTCTCCTAACTGACACAGTGCAATTCTAATACCATGCTAGGTTGATACATTGCCCTTTCAATGTGTTGCTTACCCTATTTAACAACAACAAAAAGGAAAGCCACTATGGTCCATTGAATGACAGCTGTGAGAAAAGGTGGGGAAGGGGGCCGGTCAACTCCATTAGTAAACCTTACTTGCAAGTAAACAAGGCTCACCTTACTCATGACTAAACCAGTGATCCAAAGACTTGTGTGGACCCCATCTCAAGGAGAATAAACATCTCCAGTGTGATTGGAAGGATCGCTCAAATGAGAGATAAAATAGATCACTCTGAAGATAGGAACCTTTTAAGTGTGAACCAGAACACGCCAATTTATCCTGTCTGGACAGACCCTAAGGCACCAAAGATCTTGAACCAGGGTCTCTGCTAACAGCTCCTTTATTCCCTGCTACTACAATGGCAGTTTTGGTAGAAGGAACTCGGCTGCATTCAATGGGAAACTAGTGATATTGATATTGTAGCTAGTGGCCTTCTATAGGTCATGTGACACAAAACGCAAATAGTATTCCATCTGAATTTACAGAATTCAGCTTATGGTTTGAATTTGGCTGGGGGGGTCTGCTCTCTGATATGACACACACACACCCCGTTGCCCTTCCAAGATGGCTGTACATTATTTTCAGAAGGGAAAATCTGAAAAGATGCAGACACCAAGCCAAATAGGAAGGTGTTCATTCATTCTAAAACAAATGGTGTGTGCAACAAATTGTTGCAGTATGGACTCACAAATCCAGCTAGCCAGCTCTTTTCCCAGATAATCCCATCTTGGTTTTTCATTTTCCATTCTGTCATTGTTGTTAAGATATTTTCACCCTTTAGGTTTCTTTCCTGAAATATTTGTATTCTTCTGCAAATAGTCCAGATTTTGAGTGTGGGTTGGTGGAAGATGCATTAGTATTTGGGAGGCCCAGGGCAAAATAAAAAAAAATTAAAAAAAAATTCCTCTGTGATGATTTGATTGGATGCGAAGGTAATCTGGGGCAAAGGTGGACTTAATTTCAAAGATGAAGAACCCAAAGTTTTTCTTTGGTTTCCCAGGATAAAAGGAAAACTGTTCTTAGTAGCCAGGTAGCATTTCCTTCTAATTTGGGATAGAGAATGCCCCTTGGGAACAATGCCACATCATCATTTACTTCAAAATAGCCCTTCTGCTTCCTGGCCCCATAAGCAAGACAGCCTGAAGCAAAGAAGAGGCCACATGTCACTTCTTTTGCACTACAGTTGGACTACAGTTCCCAGAAGCCTCACCTAACACAGAGATTTTCCATGCTCTAACTTCACAGCAGTTATCCTTTCTTGAACCAGTTGAACTGAAGAAGAGTACCACTGGACCAGATGAAAGGGCAATCTAGTGCAACATACATTTTTCAACATTAGCTAGATAGGCAAAAATGGAGCTTTTCATAGCTTCATTGAAACAATTCATGTAGCAACCCAGCAGCTCCTCTAGCACGGGTGGGGTGGAGTGGGGGGAGAACCCTTGGCCAAAAACAGAAGACAGAATTGAGCCAAGTTTTAGCAGAACTTCCTGATCCAGTTTTCTAGGATTTCTTATGATTTATCTCCACCCCACCAAACGTCTCAAGATCATGTTAACATACTTTTCAGTGCTCTTGTTTTGCAGTTTGTTTTCAGATGAGGTTTTTGAAACATGTCATGTCATAAATCAAAACTGGAACTTGAACTATCCACTGTGAATTGAATAAACAAAACAGAACCCAACCCTCATTGTAATATATATCCAAAAGATTTCCTGGCCCTCCCTGCACCACATATTTACTGTCCAGCTTAACTTAAAACGCTTCTCTGATTTCAAACAACACACTCAGCAAAATGGCCTAATCACTTATCTTGAAGGTGGGGTGGGGACCCAAAACTTGGAAAAGTTATCTTTTGGATTATACTTCCCAGAGTCCCTTGGCCATTATGGCCAGTGGCAGCGATGGCTGGGAACTTCTGGAAGCTGTTATCTAAAAAAGCAAGTTTTTAAAAAACTTTTTAAAATCTATCTATCTATCTATCTATCTATCTATCTATCTATCTATCTATCTATCTATCTATCTATCTATCTATCTATCTATCTATCTATCTATCTATCTATCAAGTCATTATTAAAGCTATTAATAGTAAGTATACAAATAATAGAAAGGGTCAAATACCACACTACAACATGGTAAACAAAAACAATACCAGAAACACATTCAGAGCAGTAAGGGATGGGGTTGTTGTTTTCCTGCACATGAAAAGAGACAGATCGGAAGAGGCAGAGTCACCACTGAAAAATCAGGGTCCTGAATTTAGGCTGAGAGGTGCATGCAGGTTCACAGCTGCAGGTTGCAGATCCCTGCACTACACGAAATTAGCACAGGAGGACACTAGTTGGTGCTGACAGTTTTTACTGAAGAAATGAGCCTAGCTTCCTTTGTGGCAAGAATTCATGATGCTTCCTTATGTAGTCTCCATTGCGAGAGGCAGGGTGTGATCAGACGAGGAAGTAGCTCACATTTTGGAGTGCTTGTGGCACAGTCCAGTGTGAGCTGTTTCCTGGTGATCACACGGGATATGGGCAGTAGTGCTCCAACCTGACCCTGATCCATGCCCAAGCGGTACCTTTTTGGTCCAGCAGCAGGGGTACTCTTTTTTTGGATCTAGGCTGGTACAATTCCCAGACAGTGAATGGGTCTCACCAATGGAAACATTTACACAACCAACATTAATGGAAAAGAAGAAACTCTTGAGATATAGAGATTTGTTAAAAGAGGACTTACGTATGAAATCAAGGGAAGAACTAGAAGAACAAGGTACAATACTTGATTGGTGGACAAAAGCACAAATAGATTCAAGAAATACAAGAGATAAAGCAGTAGGCTTTTGTAAGAAACAGACACCAGTGGATAAGATACTTCTGAATGTAAAGGAAAAACTGATTAAAATGTTGCATAATTATCTACTAGAATTAAAAACGCAAGATGAAATAGTTAAAGAAGGTATGATAAAATGGGCCCAAAATGTGGGCCACAATATTAACTTAAAGTCATGGTCACAAATATGGGAAGGTAATGTTAAGCTAACAAAAGCAATTAATTACAAAGAAAATATGTATAAGATGTTCTATAGATGGTATATGACACCTGAAAAATTATCGAAAATATATCAAAGTACCTCTAACAAATGTTGGAAATGCAAATCAAAAGAAGGTAGTTTTTATCCTATGTGGTGGACTTGTATTTATTTATTTATTTATTTATTTAATTTATACCCCGCCTATCTGGTCAATTATGACCACTCTAGGCGGCTTACAACACACACTAAAAACAATAAACAAAAACATACACATAACATAACATAATTTTCCCAAAGATGGCAAGAAACAGAGTGTATTATAGTGAAAAAAGAAAGAAAAATAATAATAGGAGTTAACTGGAAAGGGGGAAGGCCTGCCTAAACATCCATGTTTTCAGTTGTTTCTTGAAAATACCCAGCGAGGGAGCTGCGCGAATCTCAGGAGGTAAGCTGTTCCAGAGGCGAGGGAAGCTAAGAGGGAAGGGAAGCTTCCCTTGTAGGGAAGCTAAGAGCTTTTGGAAACTAGTCCATGAGTTTTCACAAAAAATGTTATCCTCTATAATTCCATATGAACCTGAACTGTTTTTGTTGAATATATACAGATCGTACCCCTCTTCTATATGGCAACCTTGGTATTACATCCCAATCTCCAGGCTAAACATGCTCAGCTCTTTCAGTCTTTCCACATAGGGTTTGGTTTCCAGTCTTCTGATCATCCTTGTTGCCCTCCTCTGAACTTGTTCCAGATTGTCTGCATAATTTTTAAAATAGCAAGTAGGACTGTGACAGGGTGCAGCTACAAAGTAGGAAAAATGCAGTGGATTTGTTGTGAAGTCACACCTGGGAAGCCAGGTTTTCCTGGCTTAATTTGCTTCAGCCAACCACAAAGAACTAGCAGAAGGAGGGGTGGAAATCAGCTTTATTTGCAGCTTAACAGTAGAATCCTCCTCACATCTAGTGCCTGGATCTACTTGTTTCCCTCTTCTCTCCCCTTCCCTTCCCATTTCTTTTCCTTTAAAGCTTGCTGTCCTTGTGCTATACCAGCTGGTGAACCCCCCCAAAGGGGGGGGGGGAAGGAAAGGAATTGGCAAAGACATATTGTTTACTTTTTTCACCACGAAAACTGGCACGTAACTGAATGAACTACTACTGCCATTATCTTATCAGTTCTTTTTGTTCTGAAAACAACTGGTTGTTTTGTAAACTATTTTCCCCAGCTGTAGGTGATTTTTTTTAATCAACAATTTTTAAAGCACTTCTATGAGGCACCTTTTAAAAGAACCTTTTGTTTTTAGGGCAACATCTCTGCACCCTATAAAATCAACTTTCTTTTAACAACTCTAACAACTTGTCCTCTGATTTGGGAGGACAGGCAACATCAAGCGGGACAAGCATGTTCTATGAACTGACTTGTCACATAGGAATCTACTGCTGCCATGTTTCTCAAGAGTTAATTTTATCTGTTTCAGAATACTGCTTGAAGTGATGTGAACATTAACAAAGGTGGTGTGATCAAATGTCACAAAGAGACCAGGGTGGAGGACAGGACCATATGTGCTTCAGGCAATCACAACGGTACAGTACTGTCTCTAGAACTCTGAAAAATGATTGGCTACAGTGTCATGCCAAATTGAATGTGTGTAAGCCCACTGAAATAAATGGATTTAGCACATATGGTTTTATGTGCCTTGACTACATGGGGATTTGTCCCATAGTTTGGTCTGCTCACTCCTTTTGCTGGTGATCAGACAATGTGCAATGCCAGTGCAAGCCATTCCAGCCCCAGAGCCTTCTTACACACACCTTTTTGGCTGCCTGTCAGGGGTTACTGGGTGTTTTTTTTAAGGTGCAGGGAGGATCCCTCTGTTTTGGTTCAATCCCAACATGTCTGAATTCCTGGGATCAAACCAAAGCAACTGGTTGGCAACTGAGAAGCCTTTTAATTATCATGAAAAATGGAAAACTTTCGTTGGGCTCTCTGTTGGAGGGCAATGAAAAGGAAGTTTTGCATTTCTTTTTAATTGTTGCTAATATATTGGTGATGCCTTGAAAGGTTTTTTTAAAAGTCTTCTCAAAACACTGCTGTTGACCTGGGTGATTTTGCAACCATTAAACAGAAATAGAAAGCTTTGTCTCTCTTTCACTCCAAAGGAGAGACCAGCAGACATTTTCCATTTCTCAAGATTGTTAAAAGGCTTCTCCACAGGGACAGCTGTCCGGCTGCTTAATGGTCTTGAAAAATCTTTCCCTTTAAATGGAAAGAATCTTTCCTTTTAAAGAGAAAGACGATATTGACTATGCTTGAAGTCAGGCTCCAAGTGTGTTGTGGTTTACTGACCTAAAACCACCTGATCCTTGTATGTGGATGCAAAGATAACACCATGCACCTCTATGCCACCTTAACCGGCCTTAAGTGACCCCATTTACACAATCCAGTCCACTCCAGTTTGGCCATCTAGCCAAGCTCTAAATTGGAAAAAAAAAAGCCATGTACCTGTATGTAGCAAGGGTGGGTACCTTCCGGATATTGTCACGATACAGCTCTTATCAAGCTTAGCCAGCATAGCCAACACTGAGGAGTACTGGGAATTGCAGTCAAACAACGTTTGGAAAGTTGCATTTTGTGCATCCATCATATTTAATCATAGCTAAATGTAAGCCAATGTCATTATTAGGATTATTTGGACAAAACGCAATGTCTGCTGAGTAATATAACAAATCAGTGTGATTCATTTTTTCTGAGCTATGTCACCATTTACAACTGGGGATCAATGGCAAGTAGAAATTGCTTATATGTTTGTTTACATATGCTTATCCAATACTTGTAGAGTCAAACTGGACATTATAATGATGTAAAAACACACTGAGATGACATTATAGCATCTGTTGTGATCAAAGCTGGATCAAGCATTGCTTAGACAGTAAGCTATGCCAAGTTTAAAAGGCTCTGCATCATTACCAAAGTAAAATAAAATAAAATAAAATTCAAAGGCCCTCATCATCTGAAGCCCTAAAACATAGCTTGTTTAGTTTGTGTAAAAACTCAGCACTGGATTTTACTTAAGAAAGAGGGGCAAGAATGGTAGAGTGTTTATGCTGTATCTCACGAGGTTGTTCCTTATTCCTATGTTTATATGCCTTAGTGCTGAGTTTGCTCTAAACACCAATAAACAGCAGATTGTGAGTCACTGGCTTTTGAAATGAGCACAAGCATCTAAATACCACGAAACCCCCCAATGTGAACAGAGTTTCAGTACAGTTTAAGCAGCAGAAGAATATGAACACTTAACAGGCCTTGTTGGTTGACGTCAGAAGCTGCAGTAGTCATTTTTGTACTGCCAAAATTTCCATCCAAGCAAAGGGCAGCCAAGAATATTTAAAACCTAAAGACATAAATAATATCCTCAACTTTACAATACTGTGTGCAGTATTTGTGAAGAAAGACAAACCTTAAAATAAAGCATGACCCTTGGATTGTGGCTTGGTTCAGCTGGTAGAGGAGGGCATAATTACAGACTGCGTTCAGAGCTTCCAGAAGTCAGTAGGTGGTTTCCTTTAAATTTGTTCTGTGTTTTCTTTCTCTGAGCCCCTTCCTTCTGCCGATGGGCTGTTTCCTTTTCTGTTTACATATTTATTCCCTTTTAGTTTGATTCTTCTCTTGCCCACTTTTCACAACAGCAACAACTTATGCCTGGCATCACACCATCCATTGACTGTGGTAAAAATAATTTTATTTCCTCTCCTTTATTTGTCTGAGCACAGGATAGATGCCTTCCTCTAGCCTCTGCATAGCTATATGCAGAATTGGAGCCCACTTTCTTCTCTTCTTTGGACCTTTCCTTAGTCCCCCCTCCCCCTCTTTCCTTAAATGAAAAGATTCTCTTTCTCGCTGTGTCTCCTAGGGTTGCATTGCTTTCAAGTGAATGAATCAACCACAGAAACAAATGGTTTAAGCCTCTAATGTCTTGGCATGGCCGCCAATTCCAGCAGCTGCTGCCAGATTCCATTGGCAGAGCCTTCAGTAAGGTACTGGGGATGCCAGTGATATCTGTAGAAATCACCTCCAAGAGTGCACAGCCTTTTCATTCAAGCCCAGTTCCTTCAGCAGCATTAAGCGCACCCCATCCTCGTGGGTTTTCTAATTATTCCCCTGCTTCTTGCTTCAGACCTCTTTGCTGTCAAAGATTATTTTAACTGATGTAATAGAGATTGTTGGAGATAGGATTTTCATCTCAATTACAGTACAAGGAATTCAGCTATAATGTTCTCCCCATGAAAGTGTGATGAGCCACCTCCTACAGATATAATTGTCATGATGATCTATCTGTGACCTTTTGAAAAGTGAGCAGAACAACCAGCATTTCTCCTACTTTCTTGTTCCTATGAATACAATGACAGAATGCCTATAAAAATGCAGACATATGCATATGTACCTGTAATTCTCCTTCTTGGAAAAAGTTTTTTTTTCTTTCTGTCCTGTGTCAAGACAGAGGTTCTTTGATAGAGTGATTGGTGGGTGGAACATAAGGTAGCTATAGACCACTACAATACAGTATTCTGTACTGAGTTTAGCCACTGTTTAACCTTGTGGCACAATGGTTAAACTGCAGTACTGCAGTTTATGTCTGCTCATGTCTGCTCATGACATGATTCGATCCTGGGCTCAGGTATCCAGCTCGAGGTTGACTCAGCCTTCCATCCTTTCAAGGCTGGTAAATTGAGTAGCCAGCTCTCGTGGGGTGGGGGAGCAATGTGTAGCCTGCATAATTAAATTGTAAACCCCCCAGAGAGTGCTTCAAACACTATGGGGTGGCATATAAGCAGCACACTTTGCTTTTTTGTTTGCTTTCTGTTTCTAACACATTCAGCTGGCTTAGCCTTCCCCAATCTATTGCTCTCCAGATGTGTTGGATAACAGCTCTTATCATCCCAGTCAGTACAGCACTTGGGGGAAAGCTGCTGTAGAGAATTATGACCAATTCAGAAACAGGGCATAAAGGCGATAGTCCTCCCCTTCTTTAGTATTTACCATCTCTGAAAATGGAGACTCTGTTTAATTACCCTGACAAATTCCTTACACATGGAACCAAAGCAGGGGAAAGTGACATTTTTGCTCCCACAGTCCCATGTTAGTAAGGTCATTTTGTAAACCAAAAGATGGAGAGGCTGGTCAATGGTTGTTATTTCCAGCTCTGAATGGGACCATGAAACTGAAGCACAGCCACAATTCTCCAAAGTTCAGAAAGTGATTTTGGGGGAGTGCAACTCAATATCTCCCAATCACCATGGCCAGTAGCCATGCAGGTGCTAATCCTCCCAAGTACCAGCCTTTCATGTATAATACTCCATCTTCATATCTTGGACAGTGTAGTTAAAGGACTTCGGGAAAGGCCCGTCTGAAATGGTGGAATTAACTCAGAATAAAACAGATGGTCACTTCATGCACTCTGTTGACTTCTTATCAATCCTATATAATGGATGTTCTGATTCCATAGCTGCATAAAGTGACATTATTTCAAGAACTTCTTGTTGCTTACTGATTTTGGGGTATAAAATGGCTTTTATTATTTGGAATTTCAGGTATGGTCTTTGTGGATATGGTTCATTGGGTGGAGAGGTACAGAAATGGCAGCCTAGTAATATGGTCTAACAAGCCTCTCCTGCTTTCCTATGTTCTGCTCCAGATTGTAACTCCCTCCCCAGCAAGCTCCCTGCTCCCACTTGTGGAGGAAATTATCTGGATTCTATTGGTTGAGTAACAGCCCTTGACCACCCTCTCCATAGTTTGGATGTCTAAATCCTTGCTGGAGGTTTGCCTTATTGGTTGTATGCATGCACATGCCATTTTCTTTGGGGATGGCTGTCATCATCAGCAGACGGCTTCCCAATCTCCTTCTTCTTCATTCTGTTGGATAAGTGACCTAAACAATTGTGAGTGACTTGTAAAGGCTTCAAAGGAATGCCTGACATCAAACTATGCAATGGAGTGTATGAAGTAGTCCTAATAGTCCTGAGGCAGTCAAATACTTAACACAGCTTTATACAGTCTACTAAGGATAGGGATTGGCCCAGAGACGGGAAAACACAGAAACTGTACAACACAAGGTATTGTGCAATGGAAGCTGGTGTTCTACATAAGAAGGACCCAACTAGATGTCCCAGCCTTGCTATTAACAGACAGAATTAAGCCTTATTCAGTTGTTAGCTCCCTGCTTGTGATCAACAGGCTTAGCGAGGAGCAACTAGCCCCTTTCCTCCCTGTTCTTGTCTTCTCCATATGGAAAGCCAACATGTCTGAAGAAGAGAAACTCCTGCTCATGTCTAGGGTGTACACATGAGCAATGTGTAACCTGCATAATTAAACTGTAAACCATTTTTCAGGGTTCTTACTGAAAAACAGATGAGAACTGGTGACTGCTGTGGAGATGCTGCAACGTATAAGGACGAGAAAAGCATGCTTTGTATTCAGCCTCATTTTATGTATGTTTTGGGGCAGGAGTCTGCTGCAGCAAGGGTGAATGTGAAAATATGCTTTAAAACCTGAGGGGGCACAGGGAATATTCTCTCCGTGCTCCCTCCACCCTCCCAGAAATATGCTACTGAACATCAAGCCCAGCTAACACAAAGGAGACAGAATCTACATCTGGAAAGATAATATAAATTACTCCTGGCTCATTTTTTATGTTCTGTTTCCATTAAGTGGGAATGTAAAAGATGAAATATTGCCTGGAGTAACCATGTGATCCTCAGACTAAACAGCAGTCTGTCTTTCAGAATGGATTTGCCTGTTTTGTTTAACCAAATATGAAAGTCCATTTGTTGTTGTAACCTAGCCTTCTCATTTCCCCTTCTTCTATGCTTTGTAGAGTGGGCTGAGTCCTCCAGGGCCTGAGAGTTGTAAAGAGATGGTTTGAGCTTCACAGGGGAGATGCAGACTGAGGAAAGAATTCAGAGTAATCTACCTGTGCCCATGTCTTTCTGTTCCCAATAGGCATTTTGTTCATTTGCAATGCTTATTGTAAGATGTAGGTCCTCAGACTTGGGGCCTCAGGTAGACTACAGCTTCCAGAAGTCTTGACCATTTGCTGTGCTACCCAAGGTTTCTAGGGGCTTAGTGCAAAACATCTGGGGAGCAGGTTGAGCAACCACTGCTATACAATTATGATAAAGTTAAAGTAATATTTTGTAATATTCTGTAATATTTTGTTGAAGACATGAATTTTAAATTTAAAGAAATGTTGTGGAAGGTTTGGCTTCAGAACTGTCAGTTAGAGTAGAATATTAGCACTTTTCACCTCAGTTAAGTGGTGCATCCATCTTGGAATTCTCCCTCTTCATAAACCAGGAAACAATTTATGTCTCTTTACAACAGGGATAGATAGACACACTTTGACCTATGGATCAATGCAGTCCTGCAATGTTTTCCCTTCCAGCCACACTGTTCTGCTGCTGTCTCTGATCAGTGCTCAGAAATAAGAGGCTGTTTTGAGGACTGTTGTTTGGATGTGGTGTGTTGTTTTAGCACTATCCATTGCTAGGAGGAAGCTCCTTCCATATAGGAATTCCTTTCCAAAATTGAATCCCTTCCCTGGCACTTGACATTGCAGCAGGTGCTGATAGAAGGATAGTTAATTGTCTCGGATTTCCTCGAGAGACTGATATGCCAAAACTAGAGGGATATGTGCCCTTATCTGACCAGCTGCACCGTTAGACTCCCTTATACCAGCAAGCACATGGGAGTCATACTTTAAGAAATTATATGCCGATTCCTCCAGTCAAATGCTACTGCAAATGGAGAAAGATTTACCAGTGTGGCCCCCAGTCTCAACAGATGAAGTTGAATCACTAATCAGTCAACTTAAAAATGGCAAAGCTCCTGGTATGGATAGCATCCCACCGGAGCTACTAAAACAGAACATGGCCTTTTGGGTCCCACTGTTGGCCTCCCTTTTCACCAACATAGACTCCTCAGGGCTTATCCCAGAAGGCTGGAGGGAGGCTGTTATTGTCCCATTTACAAAAAAGGCAGGAGAAATGATCCAGCTAACTACAAACCTATTAGTCTATTAAGTATAATTAGCAAACTCTATGCCAGTCGCCTTTTAGATGAACTTAAATGTTGGGTCGACCAAGAAAATCTAATTGCAGAGGAGCAGGCAAGATTTAGGGAGGGAAGGTCTACTTTGAACCAGGTTATGATTATGCAACATCTGATAGAAAAATATGCAGCAGGCAATACAGGGGCTCTGCATGCAGCCTTCATAGATTTAAAAACAGCCTTCGACTCCATCTCAAGGGTAAAACTGTGGGAGAAGTTTGAGGGCACATCCATTGACCGTAGGCTGCTGTACTTAATCAGAGTATTATATACGAACACATCCCTTATGGTGAGATGCTCCGCGAATGGGCATCATTCCAACCCAATTCCTACCTACAAAGGGATGTGTTTTGACACCCATTCTGTTTAACATTTATATTAACGGTTTGGTAGAATTCATGAATACACCTGAGTTACATCCCCCAACTCTCGCAAATCGTAAGGTGCCGCTACTCTTATACGCAGATGATACAGTCATTCTATCTAGAACCCCAGTGGGTCTCCGAAGGGCGATGAGTAGGTTCAGTCAGTTCTGTAACGATAATCAGCTAGAGCTTAACTATCTCAAAACCAAGGTTGTATCATTTGGCAGGAGACCTAAAAAAAGGGTGTGGAGAATTAATGGACACAGGATTGAACAGGTAACTACTTACAAATACCTGGGGGTTATGCTGCACTCAACTGGGGCACGGACAGTCTACCATGAACATGCAGCTTCAGTTGGTCATCAGTTGGCACAAGCTGTTGCAAAGTTCGCACGAACTAAAGGTGGCCACTACATCCCTGCGGCAATCAAATTATATCAAGCCAAAGCCCTGCCCCAACTACTATATGGGACCTTACTGGGCCCTCTTTCCACTAGCTTCGCCCCATTAGAACGAGTTCAATTAAAATTCCTAAGGTCCATCTTCCAGGTCTCCAGTTATGCATCTAATGATAGTCTACGACTGGAGACAGGGACGATAAAAGTTGAGGCCAGAGTTTCACTTTCCTCCATCAATCTCTGGCTCAAACTCAATCACGCAACATCAGATCTAGCATCCCTGGTCCTACATGACAACTTTCAATCTTCTTGGACCAAGATGGTACAAGCAAAGCTAAGATACCTGGGATTTTCCCCAGAGGCTATTCTGACTATGGACATAATTCAAGCAAAAACTGCTCTGAGACAAAGAGTACTGGACATAGAGAGACAGAATGACATTAACCAATGCCCCAATTTCTTAGCTGCAGAGGATAAGAAGTATGCAGCCGAGCAAGCTACATACCTCTCATTATTAGAAATCCCACATCATAGGAGGGCCTTTTTCCTAGCCAGATGGGGAGTGCTCCCCTTGGCCACACTTGAAGGCCATTTTAAAAGGACACCCCATTCAGAACGGGTATGCCCGTGTGGCTCGGGGGAGGTTGAGTCAATGGAGCACGTTCTGCTCCAGTGCCCATACTATCAAGGCATACGGGAAAATATATATCTTACACCTAACCAGGAAAATGTCGGGCCCTACGGATGCAGAAAGGGCCAAGCTGCTGCTTATAGGATCCAACCCACAGACAACGAAGCAGTGTGCCAGTTTTCTGGCAGCAGCCTGTAAAACACGCAAAGCCCTTTTAAGTCTTGAAAAGAGACGCTAAGGGTGATGAGCCAATCAACATCACACAGCAAGGATTAATTTAGTTTTATTGTAAATGTTCCCAACTCATTGGAGTATTTCCTTTTTAAAATGTGTACCTATCTCTGTATACCTTGTTTAGTTTTACTGGTCTTTGACCGCAATAAACTTTTTACTTACTTATCTGACCAGCTGCTTGATCTCTTCTGGTGATGAAATTCAGGCTGGAGTTGTCTCTTTGTGATCTGAGAAATCAAAAAGGCCATTGGAGGATGGTGGCTCCACTCACGGGCCTTTCAGGGGTTCCAACATTCTCCTCACTTCGTGCTCCATTGCAGCCACTTTCTGGAGGCCCAAGCTTCAAGTTGCTAATCATGGTATACCGTCACTAAGAGCTGGCCTGGCTACTAAATATAGTGATGTTACTGCCCGAGGCAGTTAATGTTGGGGGTAATGGGGACAGGCAGAAACAGCCCTGAATATCTGTTTCTTTCTTGAAAAAACAGAACAGCATGTGCCCCAAGGTCTGTCCTTGGGCCCTCAAACTAGCTCTTACTGGCACTGTGGTGGGGGAAAGTTTCCCATTCCCAATGTTCATGTAAAATGAAAGTGCCAATCAGATGGCTTCTGTTCACAGAACAGGAAGGCAGCATCATCTTGCCCTTCACCCCAGCAGCAAAATTGCTTGAATTAGTCCTGTCACCACTCTTCTGCCCTTGCCTTCTTCGTTTTCATTGAGGACAGGCTGGGGTGAACATGCACAAATAAAATGTTAAGATACAAAGAAATGTTCAAAGACAACATTTGCAGCAAATATTTTCCCTCCTGATACAATCAAATATAAGTGTGTTTCCAGAGAACAAGGGTTAGAGTGATTATTGGCTCATCTGTCAGTGTCTCCCTTCTCAACCTGTTCCTTAGATATTACCTTAGTCCCATACAATCTGTGACACACCAAAACAAATTCACTCCGTTAGCCATATGTTGTAGTGCTTTAGCTGCCTGACAAACCCAGCCCTGTTTGTGCTGTCTCAAGTTATTATGACTACACAATCAAATACTGCAGGATTTTCTGCAGTTATACTACAGGTTGATTCAAAGTATTTTTTTTTTTGCTGATCACATGATACAAAAGCCGATTCAAATCAATCTGTGCCTTTTTTGCTCCCAATGTAGCTTTCTTCTTCTTCTCTGCCACTGGGGCTTCTCCTTTTTTCAAGCCAGAACAATTCAAACAGACTTGTAACTGATCAACTAGGAAGTAGTACAGTTTTGTTTGCATGTTTGATATCTCAAGTATGTAGCACTGAAAGATTTGCACGCTTCAAGGGATAATGTAAGAAGACGAAATAAGCATTGTTTGTCACAGGTGAGTTCATCCTAACTAATTAACCAGAGTGAGATCATTCTACAACACTGTAGCATCAGATGCATCTACAGTATGCCTCTTATAGGAAGCCAAGTCCTTAAGGATGATTTTAACTAGCAGGAGTGCATGTGGGGAAGAAAGAAAATTACTACATTACATGATAGGTCTTGTTGAATTTCAGTACGAGCAAAATAGATGTGGCAAGTATCTTCTTGCTTCTGCATTGCAGCTTACAATAATATTTGAGTAGACTTAAAACACACAGAGGACTAGTATATCAGACTGTTTCCTTTTCTATACTTAGGCTTGGCCTTTGTCCTATTTGCTTGCCAGCAGGTCTACTAATACTGCTTACCTTGTTAAAAGGACTTTTCTTTCTGTTCCCTTGAGGTTATCCCATGTTCCTTCCTCTAGTAATAGATATATTTTTTCATAAAATGATAGATGAAATGCTTGCTTTTGGGGCTTACTTTTCTAATGCTCAGGTGGATTTGTTCCAGATACCTCAAGGCGGATCTAACCAGTAATCCCACTTTTTTCAATTCATGAGTGGCTGGTTCATTCAAAGGCAGAAAGATCCTTCTACAGGTTTCTGTTTCAGCTGGATGACCTGATGCACTGTAGATTACCTGCTTCTGAAAAACTCAGACAGACTGTAAATAATGTTTTGGCGAGTGCCCTTGGGCTGCTCAACTTTCACAGAACACTGGCTCCTTTCTAGACATCTGTCCTTTAGTTGACTGCAGTTTGGCATCATTTGGTTGGGGATTAAAAAAAAAAGATAAGGAAAATATATTTTCACTTCCTCTGAGTGGTAGGATGTTCCACATGCAGCTGTTGCAAGTATAGTTTCTTTGGAAAGGAAAGAACAACACCAGAGATTTATGCACTTTTTCTAAAAGCAGTGTACTATATTTATACATCCAGAAATTGAGTAGAAGGAAACAGACAAGCACACGGAACCACAGTGCTAATCCTTAAAGCTGCATTAGTTTCTCCAAAAACGTACAGCGGAAGCTCTCACACTAATAGTAAAAGGACAACCTTCCATCTATGGAAGAACCATAGCTAAGTGGTAACACATCTGCTTTGCATGCATGAGATTGCAGGTTCAATCCCCAGTGTCTCAAGGTAGACCTGGGAAGAAAGCCTGCCTGAACTCTTAGAGAACTGTCGATAATCAGTGTGAATAATACTAGGCTTGGTGGACCAATGATTTGATCCCAGTATTAAGCAACTTTGTATGTTCCAGCCGTTCCTTTGTCTCTCATCCAACTACTAAATTCCTTGGCACATCAAAACACATGGCTAGTATGGTACAGAGGCACAACATCAAAGGCATTATCTCTAGAGTGGCCATGTGTCCTGCTTTACATGGGACAGCCCTCTATTTCAAGTCCTACTAGGAGACCGTCTATGTTGCCTGTTTGAAGGGCTGTCCAGTTCAAAAGTGTTTTAAATATAAAGAATGATAAAAAGGAGATGCAGCAGGGGCCTTGAAGTTGCCCCTGCAGAGCTAGCAACTGTATAACAGATTCATCATCTTCCCCACTATAGAGATATATTGTATTTCTATTTAAGCTAGAGTAGTTTTTTAAAAAAAATATATGTAGACTTGTAAATTAGTATATGCAAATCAATTTCCTCTTTTGTCATCTCTTTGGGTGGTGCATGCTCTCTTTTTTTGATAATGTGAAAGTGGCCACTTTACCTCCCCACAACTCTATCTGGGTTTCAGTTTCAGCTAACAGGCCCTTGCATGCCTTCAGACAACCCTGAGAAGCCCTCTGAACTAGACATGATAAATCTTCTTTGAAAAGCCATAGTTAGTTTTCTGTGCGATGTTCACGGCCCCCATTTAAACCATCCTCCACTTGTCCAAAGCACTAAGCTGTCTACCTAGTGGCAGCCCCCTGTGTGATTTAAGGATTTGATTTTATTCTATAGAGAGGCCAAAGTTGATTAGATCTTCAGAAATAGGCAAATTCATGCGATTTAAAGGGCAAGAGCATGGGGGGGGGGGGGAAGCAAAATAGTATGGTGGAAAAGGAGGAACTTGGGAAGGAAAACAGAAAAATGGGAAAGGATAGCAGAATAAATATACTTAGACTTTTGTGCCCGAAGGAGTGAAAAGTTTCCATCCACATTTTCATGAAGTAATGTAGAAACTGGCTTTGTAGGCACACAGCTGGCCTGTATTTGAACGATTAAGGGAAAGCCTCTGATTAACCTCTCTTGGCTCAGAAGCTGACACACACACACGTATTTGTTACTTGTTTGAAAATGATCTAAAGTACTGGCTTCATGCAGGAGAAGTGCTACAGGGCGTATGGATAAGTCAGGGTCAACTGGAGTTACTGTTCTTCTTAGTTCAGTGAGCAAAGCCCTTGTCCTGGGAATACGTCGGCAGAGAAAATAGTTTCAAGTTGAACAGGACTGAGCCAGTTGATACCCACTGATCTCTACCCATTGATTTCTAAATGGTGTGGCAAGGCAAAGGAAAGAGATATACTCTGCTTTTGATATATATAGATATTAGGCATGCGGACTGTCTTTGCACAAATTTGCAAGAGGGATCAAATTAGAAGCAATTGTACCTTTTTTCCAGCCAATGACAGGTTGGAGCAAGACTACCTCCCCATTGCCCTGTAGGCGGGCGGACCACCCCAGCAAATCACACAAGTTTGCTCCAAAAGTATTAGTGTTAAAATAGTAGCAACAGAAGAAGTTGACAGCTGAATCACTGGTGGAGCTCTAGAGCTCTCCTGGGTCATCCAACAGGGAGGACTCAGTAAGGTTACCAGAGTCCCCTGCAGCCGCTCAGGCAGCCATTTCACATTTAGGCAGGATGGGAGGAGGATGCTGTGTCATTTTTAGGTTGGCCATTTGCACTTTAGAATGTTCCTTTTTTAAAAAAAGTCACTCAGCATCCACTTTTGCATTGCACTATGAAAACTGTGTGTGTTTTGGGGATGTGGATGGATGAGTACATAGTTTCTTGTGCAAGTTTTGATTGGAAAGGTCACAATAGTGTTATGGACTCCCCTCTCCTTTCTACTTTTAATTTTTGTTAGTGGACTGCAAAGAAAGGCCTGCTAATCTTGTAGTCTGTTGATAGATGCAAGAACAACCAAGTACTTCTCAGTTCAAATCAGCCTTTATATCTGTGTTAACCATTGCATTGGTTGTCACTAGGAGCAAAGTCCTTTTGATGTCTTACATGAACAGATTCTTGGAAGTTAAATTACTGTCTTGGAAAAGCACCTACACAGCATCTCAATCTCTAGATTCTATGCCAAGCATTGCTATAGTTTCAGCAAATTATTCCTTTTCTGCTACAGAATGTTTTACTTTGGAAGCTACTCTCCCCCAAACCTAAAGAAGTACATCACTGTGTGAAAAATAAACCCCTTGAACCCTTTGTTTAAGGTCCATCACATTCCCAAAATTAATGGCACTGCATAGCACATGCATGCAGGGTGATAGCCCTTGGTTGGTTTCACTTGCAATTCTTTGTCAAGCACTGATCCAGAAATGTACAAGTAACTGCACATACCTGAGAACAAATCTTCTTCTTCTTCAGTCTTCTTCCAAAACAGCTCAGACAGGGTTGGTCCAAATATGCACAACACATGTTGTTACGTGCTGACAAATTGCCTCCAACTTATGGCAACCCTATGAATGAGCAACCTCTAAAATGTCTTATCCTCAACAGCCCTGCTCAGTTCTTCTAAACTGAAGACTGTGGTTCCTTGAGGGAATCAGTCCATCTGATACTTGGTCTTCTTCTTTTCCTGCTGTCCTCAACTTTTTCGAGCATTTTCCACCAGTGGATCTTGCCTTCTCATGATGTGCCCAAAGTATGACAGTTTCAGTTTCATCATGGGTGCCTCCAGAGAAAGTTCAGGCTTGATTTGATCTAGGACCCACTTCTTCATCTTTCTGGCAGGCAAGGATACCTGCAAAGCCCTCCTCCAGCACCACGACTGTGCAGGGAGACTCCCCGTCCCACCTCCTCACCAGAGTGGTTGGCTGCCTGAGGAGGAAGGGACAGGCTGGAGAAGCCCAGTAAGTGGACCAGGCAGCCTGTGGGGAGGGAGATGGAACTCAACACCACCTCTGGTGCTGTGCTTCATATGAAGCACAAAGCTCCCATCTCTATTCTTAACACCAGTGCATTCACTCCTAGACTTTAGGGCCCTCTAGATGGCCTTGGGACACAAACATCTAAAAGGAAAAAAAGGGGGGGGGGAAAGAACATTGAGAAGATCGAGCAAAACAAAAGTAAATTATTATTTTCCTTTTGCCTTTGCTATCAGGCTACACTGGAGACTTCCAAGTGTAGCCTGCTAGCATGTGGGTATAATGCCTTGTTTGACTGCTATGAAACTTATTAAAATGATTTTAAAAGAACCTGATTGAGAATGTTTAGTTTGTGCAAAATGAAAGGGATTTATTTTGAAATAACAAGTAAATAAAGAGAAAGTAAAGGTAATTTTCCAGATACATAAACAGGACCAAAAATAACCTCCAACTTAATATTTCTTCACCACACATACACACCACACTAAACAAACCACTCTGTTAAAAAAAACACAATTGTCTCCCAAAAGACTCTCAAAAAGAACTCACAAAAACCAGCTGCCACTCATCTCATGTCTCTTCCTCTACCCACTCTCACCAACCAATCAAAACTTAATAAGTATTCCAACGCCATCTGTCAATCATTCCAACACTTCTTTTATCCATGTGCTCCGAACATGGATATATTTATGTATGCAACAATATACCAACATTATAAATCGCATATGTATACAGAGCTCACCCATACTGGAATCACCACAGGAGAAATTTCCACCACCAGGCCTTGCCAGCATAGTCATTAAAGCAGGATAGACACTATAATTCAGCAACATCTGGAGAGTTTTATGCACCTTAGAAATACAAAGTCAGTACATGTGGAGTACTATCAAGCTATACTGTGATCCCAAGGGCAAACAAGCATGCCCGAAAGTAAAGTAGAATCAATGTAATTTATATAAGAATCTCCAACTACAAATGTCCTGTTATAGAAACACTGGCTGCAAACTTATTGTGTGAGTTACCGCTGCAGAACCATGATGCCATCACTAGAAAGAGGATGTTTTTGGTGATTGAATACTTTACCTTTTGTCTCTTGCAGCTTATCCAACTCACAAGTAATCCATTTTATCACATGGAAACTATTGGAGCTACAAGATAGAAGGAGGAAGTCTTTAATTCCTGAAATCACCACCACTAAATGATGGGAGATTAAATAAAGACTTCCTCTTTATATCTCACAGCTTCCACACAATGAATTGGATTAATCATGTGCAGAGTCATAACTAGGGCAAGGCAACTGGGGCTTTGCAACAGGGTGCCAAAATAGACTATTTGTCTAGATGGGCGGGGTATAAATCTATTAAAATAAATAAATAAATAAATAAATAAATAAATAAATAATAAAATCTAGAGGGCACTGAATTTATTGGTGAGTATTAAAAAAAAGAAATGGCAACACTTCCCAGAACTATTCACTTTCCTTTTTTTTTTTTAAACACAACCTTTTTGTTTCTTTTCCAGGAGTGGGGAATCATGTTCTCTTTCTCCTTTTTCTTGGATTAGGCTTGCACCCATGCCTCAGGGGGAGTGAGTGGGATATGGTGTTGCTTGCTCCATGTGCAAAAATTGCTAATTTTTGCTAATCATTGCCTGAGTGAAATGTCCAGCACATTTACACAGGCATAACATTATACTGTGCCAAGACAAACAGGATTATGTCAAGGCATACCTGACACCTAAGAGCAACTGCTTAATCCAGGAGAAGATATCCTTTCCACTCCTTGTACCTGTCAGTGTTGTTGTAGCGATAAACTTTCAAGTGCAGGAACTCACCCTGACAGTCCCCTGTAGACATGACATGGAGTGAATAAAAAAATGCAAGCAACTAGGTTGATTCTTATCAACTATGTTGATTCTTATCAGTCTAGCAGTTTTGGCTTGCACTGAGAGCAGAACTTTTATAAAGCTATTGGATCTTGCTTGTGCATTGAAGGCCAGGCCACTTTGAATTATTTTGTGTTACAGCACAGATAACTCACAACACCTTACCACTGCTGGGAAAAAGCTATGACCTTCTTACCAACCAGTTACTGGTTATTGGGAAGAGTAGAGCCACATGCAGAGGTGACAAGAATGTCGGAGAAGGAAAGCAGATACATTTTCCCTGAAGAACAGTGGCAGACAACATTTTCTTTGCTTGTGCACCACAGTTATGATTCATCTGGAGCTGTCCTCCTCAGCATTCAGCTACCAAGCAAAGTCTGTTATGTTCTCCAAGCTTTCAGTTAGTTATTGAGGACAATTGAGAATTTCGTTTAATTTTCTTTTGGACAAGAACATACCAGAATTCATTCAGTTTGAATGTGGAAGAATGCTAAACAGACAGATCTGCCTGTGGTTAGGTGAGAATTTAGTTTCAGGTTGGTTTCTTTTTTAAAAATGAGAAATACCAACATTTGAATGCAAAATAAAGTGACTCTGACAATGTAGCCCATTGCTAAATAGCTGGTATATTTGGCTTTGATTTGTTGCTTGTGAATACTTTTTCTGCTACTGCCTACCAAGCAGATTATTTGTGCCTGATGGGGTGGGTGGGTCAAACTGGAAGGATCTTGAGAGTGGGTGGTAAACAGATGAGACCTGGATTTAGAAAGGAGATTCCATTCAAAAACAGAGAGTTTTTCTTCTTCTTCCTGGAAGCAAAAGGTCGTGTATTTAAGAGTGCAGTCCTCTATGTGGTTACCTGAGAATACATTCATTCAAGCCAGTTGGACAGATCTTTGGAGGTTTCCATTCAAAGCATATTGGAGGAAATGTTTTTCCTCTTGCTACAAAGTTTTACACAGGATTGTTCTGTGAATCATATGCAACAGAAAGAATGCTTCAGTCAGATCACTGTATGCCCCACAGGGAAAGAAGGAAAAGAAGAAACCAAAGAATGCCTTACTCCAGTATGTCTGAGCTTCTTTATCCAAGAATATCTTGCCACTTCCACCAGCTGTGACTGCACCTGCTGGAGATGACTAAGATGATGATCTTGCTAGGAACTCTTCAGCTGCTGTTCTGCAGCAGCCAACGACAAACAATTTTGCTCAGTGGACAAGGTTGCCATTTTAGGCTGCATAGACTGAAAGAGTACAATTTGGACAGCGGTGAAACTGGAGGCAGGTCTAAGCAGGAGTTACCAGAAAACACATAGTGAGTCTCCCCTCTTTTTGTTTTTCCTCTCCTACTGGACCTTGTACATCTTCACGGGTACGCTGACTTTCAATGCAGTAGCTCTGAACAATGATGTTGCAGTACATTCAAACCAGTCACTCAAGTATAATTATTTGTGTTATGGTCCACAATTCCATACCATACAGTGGAACTATAGCTTGGGAATAACATGTTAACATTAACATGTTATTTTTTTCCCTTTTTCAGATCCAATCACCTCAAGTTAACAAATCTCATAGACATTATCTGAAGCATACAGAGTTGCATACTGAGTTGTGTCAATCCGTGTGCAACTGAAGAAACAACTTGGGGCAATTTGCTTTCAAAGGTTATACCATTTGCACAGGTACAAACGAAAAATTTATCCCCAAAACAATATCTGAAAAGTAATCTCTAAGTTTTAAAAAACATCAATTCATAGATTTTTTAAAATAAAGAACCATAGAAACGAAAATGAAAATGTATGACATTACATCTCAAATGCCACCACAAATCCCAAAGCTTACTGCCAACATCCTAGTTTAAAACACAAAAACATGGTTATCTATTTTCATTGTAACACAACAATAAAGTTCTGGGCATAGCAGAGGTGTGATAATCATATTTCTTCCAGCCTTTCTTTGCCAACATTTAATGCTGTCATTGAGGTCATGGAGACCAATTCCTGTGGTAGCCAGATCAGTTCAACACACTTGTTCAAGAACTGAGGGGAAAACTACTTGTTTCGGTCTTCACGAATAATGTTTGCCACATAACGGTTTTCACAAAACCATAGCCCAGTAGCCTCTGAGTAAGATGAACCTAGATTGATTTACATGAACCCTTTCCTAAAGGTCTCTTTAGAGCCTAGCCTATTGCTAGTTGAGCTGGCCTAACTTGTTTTACAAGTGGCTAGAAAACTGCTTGAATTAAACAAAACACAAAATAAATGAAATAACAAATGAGCACAACCCCCTGAATATTTAACTTAATATTATATTTAACTCACAAACTCCTCTCTACCCCCTTCAATTATTATTATAATTATTTAGCTTATTTGCTGGAGTAATGGGTGGGGAACAGCTGGTTAGTTGTTTGTGCTGTTGCTGGGATAGGCTGTTAGCCTCGTGGACATGAACCAGAGAGAAATGGGAAGAAGGAAGAGATCAGAAAGGCTTCCTGAAGAATAATTGGAGATGGAGAAATGCATAGGGTGACCAGAAGGAAAAGAGGACAGGGATCCTGTATCTGTAATAGTTGTCTGGAGGACGAAATTTCAGCAGGTGTAGTTTTCATTAAAAACTGTGTCTGCTGAAATTTCCATTTCTAAGCAAGTATTAAAGGTACAGGAACCCTGTCCACTTTTTCACTTGTTAACATGGACAGCTTCTGCACAAGTCTGTCTCTTTTGGCAGGAAAAGATGAGTCAAGAGAGAGAAGGCAAAGTTCTGAGTAGAGATGGGCACAAACAGCCAGTTCGGTGGTTCATGCTGGTCTGCTTAGGGGCCAAACAGGTGTTCAGTAGACATGGACTATTCATATTCATATCCCTGAGGATATGAATAGCAGCACCACATGTGCCACAGAAGCCCATTCCCTCCCCACAGAACTGGCTCGTCCACTCACTGGCCACCACACAGCACTGGGGTCCTTCATCATCATTGTTGCACCAACCTGGGAAGGAGCCTGGCCGATGCTTCCCCATCTCCCTTTGCAGCCAGTCACTCATCAGCTGAGTGGGGAGACTACCTCTCCCGCCTCCTCACCGAAGTGGTCGGCTGTGTGGGGACGCTGGAAAACATTGGCTGGGCTCCTTCCTGGATTGGTATGACAATGACGATGAAGGACCCCAGCGCTGCACAGCAACCAGTGAGTGGACCAGCCGGTTCTGGGGGGAAGGAATGGGCCTCCGTAGCACCTATAGTGCTGCTATTCGTATTCGTATCCCCAGGGGTATAAATATGAATAGCCCATGTCTAGTGTTCAGTACTTCCCAGGCCTTCCTCCTCAGAGGCAATGCCCGGAGGAGGCAGGGCAAGGAAGCCAGGGTGCTGTCTCCGAGTGGGTGCTTGCCAGAGGAGGCATGGCTGGGAAGTGCCGAACACCTGTTCACCCACTAAATAAACTGGCACAAACCGTCAATCTGGTGGTTAAAACAATAATATTAGCTATTAAGATGGGGGTAGAGGATGCATCTTGAGTCATTCAGGTCTGCATAAAATATATGAATAAAAAGAATTACGTTCTTTTCATTGCATTCTGAGTTTGTATGTTGTTGTCTGGATAACAGGAGGGCTAAGAGTTAAATACAAATTAAATGGGCAGCTGGGAGAGGAGTGCTTTGAGGAGGGTCCATGTAAATCTCAACCTAGTTAGGCAATTATGCTGAACTGATTTATGTTCTACTTAGGACGGGTCACCCTGATCTCAGTTACTGCCTTACATACTGGCAAGCAATGTTGTAATTTCCCCCAAAAAATAAGCCTATACTTTTTTGCCACAGTTCCCCCCCCCCCTTTATAATGTTGAATTTTGGAAATATAAATGAAAGTATGTGGTTAAGTCTTTACATGTTTGTGCTTGTTATTGATAAACATTATTTGGGGCATTAGAGTGCAAGTATGGTTATGTGGCTGATAGTGAACTATTGAATATAAATGCACATCTCTGGCATATTTTCTGAACAGAGGGTATACTAACTAATCTTTTAGTTAATGCATTATTAGCAATTTAACAAATGAAATGTTTTCCATTTTCAACTTGAATAGTAATAATGTCTAACACTTAATTTTAGGTGATTAATTTCGAAGCTCCGTGCAGAACTAAGAATATATGGCACTATACCTAAGCTTCCCAAAGTATGCACCGTAGCGCCCCACACTCCGCCCCGCGGCTCCCCGGTGCACCGCCAAACCAAGCCAGGAGCAACCGGGAAGCTTTTCTTTGTTTTTTGGCCGAGCTGGGGGATGCGCGGCGGCTGCTGCTGCTCTTCTGGCCCCAGTACTGGCTCCTTTGTGCTTCTGAGTTCCCTGCTCTGCTCCACACCCCTCACCACTCTTCCTGCTCTTCTGCTTCTGCCACCACTCAGGGGAGCCGTGAGTGGAAAAAGTTTGGGAACCACTGCACTATACAAGTACATATTCTCAATATGAATTTTAAACTTCTGTTGTATATTACATTCTGAGTCTTCCTCTCAATTTAGTTGTTTCTATTATAAATACTACAACCTACCAAGGGCTGCAAATCCAGTTACTTTTTTGAACTGCAACTCTCAAAATCCACCAGTTGGCACAGGTGATGAGGGAACTGAAAGTCCAAAATAATGTTTATATACTTTGTGCAAATCCTTTTAAAACAGCATCAGATGCAGAGTGTGTGCTTTCTCTCATGGAGCTGTTTTTTCATTGGAAAAGGGAGGCCCTCCCAGCTGCTTTCGCTGCCCACAGAGTCAAGCATTTGGAGACCTGTCTCCCACTGGTGGGAAAACAGCTGTGGAGACCTCATTTTGGTTAGAGGTCCAGAACAAAAGAGTAGGGTTAAGCAACCGCACATACACCGACAGTGACCAGGTCTGCAGGCTCCCGTAGAAGCATTTTGAGAGAGGAAAATGTTGCCAGCAATAATTCTAAAGTTCTTATTTATTCTGTTTGTGAAAAAGAAATGTGGATTTGGATAATTTAGTACTTGTAAAAAATAAACAAAACAATTCCAAGCAATCCTTAGGATGGGGCCAGGAAGCACTCTACTGTGGGGTGAGCAAGCTCTAATGTTGTAGAGATCAATTTCCTGTACCTAGAACCTCCTGGGACACACAAAGCACCCACTGCCAGGGTGCAGGGAAAAACAAAACTGCAAGTGTCAGGAAGTCTAGGTAACAACAACAACAACAACAACAACAACAACAACAACAACAACAACAACAACAACAACAACAACAACAGGGTTATAAATAAAACCAAGACACTATAAAACATGAGGCGGTATATCAGTTATTGGGTGAGGTGAAACACAAAGCATAAAATCTGATTTAAAATCAGCCAGGGATGTCATAGTTTCTCTAAACAGCATGCACACCATAGGAGGAAAACGTCTTCCCAAATTTTAGCTCCTCAGCTTGTAAAAGAGGCATCACTTAAATAAGAGCAATCCTCAGGCAATCACCCTGCAAAGGCAGCCAGAAGAAGAGAGGTCCTCTCTGAGAGGAGGGCTTCTCAGGGACCCCAAGCTGAGAAATCAAAACTAGATCTCAAAGATTCAAAGAGGATGGACCTCTATGGAGTCCTTTTCCCACAAGAGGGAACTGAACACAGAGCAAAGCAGCACCAATTTCTTGAAACAACTCGAGGGGGAAATGTTTGAATTGGCCACGGTGAGTTTCATGAAAATTTCTGGCAGGCCCTTGAAAACAGAGGATCTCTCTTCCTTGAAATGGAAACCAAAAAACACAGAGGGACCAGGGTGGGAAGGTCCAACGAAGGGTGTGACTGCATTCACAAATAAGGTGGGAAAGGTTCTGGGACTGGGTTGGTCATATTCGCTTTCTTGCTCCTTGACCCCAAGAGGGAGAGGTCAATGTGAATCACCCTGGGCTTTTCCTCCTCAAATCCGAATTTATTTCCCCCGAAGATGGGGCTAATACTTTTTTTCTGAGCAAATTTATTTGCACCAGAGGGAAGCTCAGAGAGATACCACTTGCTAACCTTCCTGCACAAAAATAACCACCCTTATTTCTTCAAGAGGGAGCAACACCAACAGGTACGAACTCAAGTTCCTGGGAATTCCCATTCCTTTCCCCACTCTTAGCAGTGGGACGTTTCAGGAACACCTGCCTACAAGGCGGACCACAAGGATGTTAGAAACAGCCCAATGGTCAAGAACAACAAGAAAAGGACTCTAAGAATCCAAATCATGTGGCCAACCAAGAACACCTGAAAGGAGAATGTATGGATGATGTGGCCACATACTGGATAGCTCAGTGGTTTAAACATCTATCTGCAGACCCAGAGTTTGAGAGTTTGATTCCCCACTGTGTCTCCTTAACAGGGACTGGACTCAATTATCCATAGGGTCCCTTCCAACTCTGATGTTCTAAGAGGATGATCATGATGTCCCACCTGTCCTGCCACCTGGATGGCCTTGGGTAAGCTGCATGGAGGTTCATAGGGCACCACCAAAGGTGACGGGAGGGAGGATGTGGGGCCTACAAAGGTCCCGTGGTCTGACTCTGACCCTTCTCTCCCTTCTTCCTCTGCAGAGCTTCCCAGTGAGAAGCAGCAGCTGTGCTCCATCAGTGCCATCTTGGAAAAGCTTCCACCTCCAGAAGAAGGGTCAGGGTTTGCTGTCAGTGTGCCCACCTTGAGCAGCATATGAAAAGAGTCACCAAGAGGCAGAAATTGTTAAAGAAAGCCATGGAGGAAGCCACCATGATACTGGTGGCGGTGGTGTCCTCCCTGGACACGGTGGCCAGTATTTTGTTACATGCCCACTAAAAATATCCCAGTTCCCTCTCTAACACCATCCCACAGCCTCTTTAACCACCTTTTAAAATCCCAATTTCTATCTACTTTCATTTACGTGTAAATAGTGTATGTTCTGTTGTTGTGTTTTTGCTCTTGTGATTGTCATAGTAATAGAAGTTAGGTACTTATGAAACAAAAACTATCTCAGCTATGATTTTTGGGGGGAGAGGAACAAGAATTAAACAAACATTGGGTGCTTCCATCATGTGTATTTTACAAAATGGTTGAAAAAAAACACTTTGCTAAAGGCCAAGAAGACGATTCCAGCAGATCCCTGTCCTCAGAACAGTTCTCTGAATGAGAGGGGAAAGCTTCCGATCAAGACAAGAAGAGAGACATCTGCAGACTTCATTCTACCTGATATTCCAGGGACTATACCATTAGATCTCTAAAACCCATCAGAGGGTCTGCAACAGACACCGCTGGGACAGGAGGGGGAAAAGGAAGGGAAGAGGTAGCGGGTTGAGTATCCATGATCACTACCATTTACAGCATGAAAACTGCTATTCTCTGCTGAAAATAATCTTAATAATCTTAGAACTGCAGAGGTGGAAGGAACCCTATAGATCATCAAGTCCAGCACCTGTCAAGGACACACAGTGGGGAATTGAACTCACAACCAATGGCTCCAAAGCCAGATGCCTAATTGACTAACAAAGCCTTGAAGCCTTCTCAGTTGCATTGAGGTGTCTCGCTGTAGGGTTAAACTCCCAGAATGGAGAATTGTGGGATGTGTAGTCCACAAAAACCAAAATATCAGTATAGCACACAATTGTTTACATTTGTGAGAAGGATGGCAGGGTAGACAACGTCCCTGCCCAGAGTGCCATCCCTCATATGTGGAGCAAGTGTTGAGCCCAAGCCGAAGATCCTTGAGACTGAGAGGAAAACAACCCCTTCAACAGAGGAGCGAGTGCTGAGCAACAGAGGAAAACTGCTAGTGACGATGGTGGAGGAAGTAGTAGAACAGACAGAGAAGTGGAAGTGTCTAGGGGAACAGATGACAGGTCCAGAACAGGGAATGAGGGACAGAAAACCAGAGATGACAGGACAAAAAGGGGTTGAGCCAGAGAGTCAGTTGGAAAAGGTGGGAAAGAAAGAAGAACGGGGAAGGGAGGAGGAGAGGAGTGAAGGGAGAGGAAGGAAAAGTTTGGTGGAAGCAGGGGAGGACGAATCACATAAATGTGGTAAGATCCTTCCCCCAGGATGGGAATGGATCTGCTAAGAAGATCCCTGGACAAAGACATGAGAATGGCTCATGGCGCCTAGAGAAGAGGCTGAGAGGAGACGGAGATAGGTAGTGCCAGTGAAGCCTTCTTATTGGGTTGAGAAGGAGGCTCGAAAGTGGGCAAGGAAAATCACGGAGAGAGCCTGGTTTTGCAAGGAAAGGAGAGAGGGGGGTGTAGCGTTCTCCTTTAAATGTGGTCATGGCTCAGGTTTAGTTAGAGTGAGTCATGCATATTTATGTTGCTGAGAGGCGGAGCCAAGAGGCAGAGTATAAGAGGCAGAGCCTGAGGGGGAGGAGATCAGATCAGAGTTTTGGAAGGAGTTTTGATTAGAGAGTTCAGAGATTTATGTGATTGTGATTAGACTGATGAAAATATAGTAGGAGATCTGAGAAGTGATTGACCAGCGACTGGAAGGGAGAAGGAATAGAACTGAATATTATAATACTGAAACAAATAAGCAAATAAACTAAAGATCTTTCTATTTCATTAAAGAGTGGACCTGATTCTTTCTAAAGGAGTTATGGGGATCTAGGGATCTCCTGGTGGCAGCAGTGGAAGAAAGGAAAGAGTTCAGTTTTGCCCTGGTGTGCTCTGAGGTCTGAGTCTAGGTGGACAGACCAAGGCATGAGTGGGTCCAACGCCACATAGGTTCCAGAGGTGTGGGATCCAAAAAGGGTCAAAACGCCACAGGGGGTAGATGGCAGCATCCCTCAGAAACATCAACACCTGAGACCCCAACACTTGGGAATACTTGGAAGCAGGGTTCGACAGGTCTATGCCAAGGACATCTGGAGGGAATGGAGTGCCCTTGCTGTCGGTTCCACAAGATGCCACATTAATGGACGTCTCCTTGGAGAAAAGTTTTGAACTGTAGGACTTTAATGTTTCAAACCCAGAAACCAGAACTTAACCCCTTCCTCCTGTGTGAGGAAGAGAAGTTATGTATTCCTGTCACTGTTGAAAGTTTCCTAGATGCACCTATAATAAACCCTGTTGGTACAATCCATGGTCAAGTGTCATGTGTTGCTGGGCTAGACGTGGAAATAAAGGGGGGAAACCCCTCTCAAGGCAATGAACCCTCACAACATTATGAACCAAATGAATCATTTCACTTAAAACCACAGTTTTTGGAGATATGAATTTACCAACTTTTGTTGTAACTGTATGTGTATTTCATATTTTCATTGCCTATAATTCTTGAAATCCAGTTGGTACAATGTGATGGTATCATCCCCCTGCAATGGAATGACATAAATGGCAGGACCAGCAGCAGTGATTTTCTGATATTAAAAGCTTCCCACCTCATCCCAAGGCTCCCAAAGGTTTACTCAAGGGAAAAAAGGATCCTTAGGGAGCGTCAGAATCTGAAATAAGGGAAGTAGGTTTTCCCATTTTTTTAAAAAAATGTACATGTGTTTTATGCTTCCATTGCATACAGTAGCTCCGTTTCAGGATCAGCTTCAGACACCAGAAACCACAGATATGAGGGAACCCATTAAAGAGAATGGCTGAGAGTGAGAAGAGGGGGGGAAGAGCAAGAGGAGGAGGTAAGTGTATGTGTGCAGTTGCAAGCTGGGTTGCATCAGTGGCAACCACATATACTAGCATTGTGGATATGAGGGGGACTACTGTCTAGTGGTTGATTCAAAATTCCTTAAAAAAACCACCACCACCAATGTAGTGCTTCAAATGGTTGATCAGTACAGCACCAACTTGTTTCTTATTGTAGCCTGGACAAGCTGCACAGTCCCAGAGGCTGGTAAACCACTTTTGAACTTTTATACCTAGGAAACCCTGGCAAGAGTTGCCATATGCCAAAATCAGTTTCACAGCTCACAAATATTATTTTAAGTTGTTGAGTGATTTAGTGCTTGAATTTTAGATATTTTTTTTAAGTAAAAGGAAGTTATTGCTGTTTAGCAGTGCAAACCAGGAGGAGGGAAGAGGCAAAAGTGTCCACTCCTGCACCATGCATCACTGTCTACGCTTTGATCTTTGTTTTCAAGATACACCCAGCAGTGGTGGGACTGAAAAAATTATTCTTACAATACAATGGAGAGGGAAGAATGCAAGAGGAAACACAACAAAAAAGGAGTACAGAGAGCTGAACAAAATGTACTGGGTGTTTTTGCAAAAAGATTGGATTGACAATAATGTCTGATTACCAGAAAGAATATAAAAATGATCAGGGAGAAACATGGGGCAGGCAGCAGAACAAACGCCTGTATAGTCACGCTTGTGAATGGCTCACATTACAAATTCCAGTAGCACTTTTAGGGCAACGTATACAGTCACCCGTTTGTTAGAATTGTTTCTAACATTAGGCAAGTCAAAACAGAGCTTTATTTACATGAATCCATTGTCCTCATGAACATAAAAAAACTTTTCAAATTTGGACTGCAATCTTATACATACATACTCGGGAGCCAAGTACTCTTGAACAGAATCAGTTTTCCTTATGAGTAGACAAATGTAACACGGTATGCATTATTTTTAAAAATGTTATGGCACTATAAAAGCAAGATTTCATAATGGTGTACACATTAAATATCTGTATAACAAAACAAAGGAAGTTTTAAAAAAGCAGTGAACAGCAAAAAGCCACCAATGTCTTGAACTAGTAGAGTGCAGAGCACAGTAATGAAAAGGGTGCCATCAACGGGGCAGCAGTTTCTTTGTGCAGAGTCTTCATACATCAGAGATGGTCCACTTCCATGTGGAGGCTAGTTTCTCTAAAGCAGCACTGCCCAACTTTGGGTCCCCAGATGTTCTTGAACTATAAATCCCAGAAATCCTGCAAAATAAGGAAGCTGGCTTTTCTTTTTTTTAAGAGCAAGGAAAATTGCCTTACTTAGGTGAGGGGAATGATGGGATGTGCTGTTCCTGTCTCCCTAAAAAAAAACATTTGAACATGTCCCTAATTCATTTTATTCACTAAACCGGAGGTTTATCTGGGAGGTATTGCATTTGAGCCATAAATTAGATAAATCAGAACATGTCCTATTCAATTTTAAAACACAGTTTTAAACAGTGACTGAAATCCAAGAGTAAATTACAACTATGGTCCCATTGAATCAGTGGGGACAGGGTGAGTCAATCCCTGGGTAAGTTCCACTCATTCAGTAAACTTACTTTAGTTGTAACACACCGGATTCCAGCCAGTGTGTTTTGAAGCAATAAAGAAATTGATTTCTGCCACAGCTGGGAACACCTGGCTGAAAAAACAACACATAGCTTTAAGAGACCAGTGAGTCAGTCAGGAGAAGACATGAAATGGAGGGAGAATTCCAGCATTCTGAGGCAGTTGGAATTTCTGGCCATTCTAATTGTCACTCCAACTGAAAATGGGCTAATGATAATTGTGCTTTCAGCAAATACATGATGTGTCAGGCAGAAACCAAAGAAGTGAAATAGTCCCCATCAGGCAGTTCTTCATATCAAAAAATCCCCCTTCTACACTTCTGCTAGTCAGGAACATTTTAAAAACACAGGACTATATTCAATTGGTAGTGCCAACTAGAGCAGACCTATTGGATTAAGTGTAGAAAAGTGAGTCAACACTTTTAAAAATCCCATTAATTCTGTGTGTCTATTCTAGTTGGGATTGCCATTTGAATTCAATTGGCATCTCTCCTCCATCTCAGTCAGTCAGTAATCGTACTGATCAAACAGGGTTCTACTTGTTGCCATGTCCAGGCTGGGGCAAAGAAAAGCGCTAAAACATGCATTCTGTTTGAACTAAGGGCGTAACTAGACAGAGATTTGTCCTGCTCTTTGGTCTGCTGTGCGGATGGATGGGTTCACTCCTTTTCCCAATGACCAAGACTGTAGATAAGAACTCTGTTTAAAAAATAGGAGCTACCTCACATTTTATTAAAAGGTGCAATCAGATCAGCAAATTCACTCATCTGTCCTTTTATTCTGGTAGATGGGAGGATATAAGATCTAAAGGGGTATCTCAATTTATTAGAATCTATATTTATGTTTATGGGAAATTTACTTGTTTGGAAGAAGAAGGTACATTGTATTGTACCAGCCTATCTCTGGCAACAGGCAAGAAATTCTACTCTGCAAAACAACCATCAATGCATGGTGCTTCATCAGAAACATACTGTTTGCTGGAAGAATTTAAAACCAAACTCAATAGATCATTTCAAAAAGCCAAGAAAACGTTGTGTACATTAAAAGCTTTCCCTAGAATAGATGTGCTCCTCAGAAATATACTCCCACTACTCAACATATTTAATTAATAACAGAGAACTCTGTCCAAAGCAGAAGCAATTCACGTATGATTAATAGGGAGGAAGAAAGAGCCTTATGTTGAAGCAACACAGCTCAAATGATGGTGATGTGCTACTTTCATGTGAGGGAACCAGATACAGGCTTTAGCAGTATGGAGTTCTAGTGAAGAGATGGAAAATACCACTAACATTTTGATTGTTTAAGTGATGTTCACCTGAAGATGACTTAACATCTGTGAGATTCCCAGAGGAGGAGAATTTTTTACATGCTGGAAAAAAGCAGCAAGAGTCAAAATTTAAGTAAGGCAGGTGGCTTCTCATTCTCTTGTGTGACGTAGCAGAACAATAAGGGCGATCTGACTAGTCAGGGAATGGAGTCCCTTCATTCTGCAGTGATCAGATTTCCACCTTCCATTTGTTTTACATTTCCAGGTCAGAGGAAGGGATTGCTTATCTGTTTGGCTCCCAGTTACACAAACATGCAGCATTGAGTTCACAAAAGTTTAGGAAACAACCTACAATGGGCTACAGCACAGTAAGGAGAGCTATCTAGACTTCCCAGTTACAGTAACATTTTAATTGATTTGAATGAGACCAGAAAGAAGACAAGAAGGAAATTTCGTTATGCAGAACTGATTTTTGCATCAGCCAGTACATGGTGTAAAAAAGAAAATCCATGAGTGCCATTCTTCTTCACATGATAAACAATTACCATAGCATCACAGCTTGGAAATAATGAGTTACAAGCAACATCGCTCATTACAGCAATCCTACTTCACCCCCCTGAAAATACAGAAAAATGATAAAAATGTCAACAAACAACAGTGTCTGAAATCCTGTTTGTGTAAGTTACGCCATGTAAGACTGATGACATGATTATAGCTTCATGCAGTGTAACTTACACAAACAGGATTTCAGTAAATGAGTAATGCAACAAGGCATTTCTTAAACACTGCAGTGAGTAACAGGAATGATTTTCCTTTTTTACACTATAACAAATAACAGGGATGAATTGCTTTTAAAAAAAATAACTTCCCAGGCTCTAGATTTCAGAAAAGCACCTTGCCACACTCATCTCCCTTCAACATCACATGCTCAACACAAAATGGGAATATGTATACACCCATACATTCATCCAGTCCTCCTGAGAACTAACAAAATGCTGCACAAGTAACCTGTGCACTGGGAAGTACAGGATAAAATGGAAGAATGAGTAAGGAAGCAGAGGGAAGGGGATGGAGGAGCAAAGTGACCCCTGATTGAAATAGAAAGTAAAAAGACACCTCCCACTGCATTAAACATGCTTCCTTACAACATCTGGACTATGGATGGCTTCTTGTGGTGGTGGGAATCCTACTCCTCAGCAGGATTTAGTTCCTAATGTGTGGCATGATTAAATGTTTTCTCAGATGCAAAACTAGATTTCTGACAGAAGGAGTCTTGCCTAAATTTTTCCCTGATATGGTTTCTTCCCTCTCTACAGCTCTAAGATGATGAAGACTTTGGGTACTGTAATGGAGGCAATCCCAGTACATGTCTTTGGCTCCTGCTTTTCCAGTACCAATGAATACATTTTAGCTTGTGCAGCCCAAGGATGTGGACGGGATCCTTGGAAAGATGAAAGCCACCACTTGCATGCTGGGCCCTGGTCTGTCCTGGCTTATAAAAACAGCTACTGGAAGTCTGGCTGAGTGGTGAATGGCTCTTTTCAGGAAAGCAGGATTCTAATCTGCCTTCTTGAAGAGACAGTTAAGACCATTGTTGAAAAGTTCTCCTTAATCCCCACTTTGATGAATAGCTTAACATCCAATTGCATATATTCCCTTCTTGGGCAAAGTGTCTGAGCATGAGGTAGCCTACATTTCAGAGATTTCTGGATGCAGCCAATTATGTACATTTCAATCTGGCTTCAGGCTTGAGCATGGGACAGAAACAGTTTTGGTCATCTTCGGGTGTGACCTATGCCAGGAATTGGCCTAGGAGAAATGTGTCTCTGGTAGTTCTGCTGGACCTTTCCTTCTGGGTTGCCTCTCAAGGATGGGACCTGGTGGTACTGTCTTACAGTTGCTCTGGTTTAGGGCCAATCTCAGAAGGTGGTGTTAGGGAACTCCTGTTGGACACCTTGGCCAT
This sequence comes from Intellagama lesueurii, assembly GCA_037013535.1. Classification (NCBI taxonomy): domain Eukaryota; kingdom Metazoa; phylum Chordata; class Lepidosauria; order Squamata; family Agamidae; genus Intellagama; species Intellagama lesueurii. Next base: position 107,434,625 of record JBAJHW010000002.1, on the reverse strand, counting down.
TGGCCTGTGGTGACTCTGAGTGCTCTATCTCATCCTCTTTGGTTCAATAGCAACCTGGTTACAGTATGAAAGTAGTCCTGCCTGTGTTGGGATGCAGACATTTGCAAATTTTGTTTTGAGTTTGTTCATCAGCATCCCATTGGCATTCTTGTCCCATCCCAGTTCCATAGTGAATTCCAGGAGGATGCTCTTTTCCTCCTTCCTGTGTGGAAATTGTGTGCATTCTGGTGTGCATTTTCTGTAAAGTACACATTTTTATACACTTTCCCTATTAATTAAAGTGTATATGTATGCATTTTGCAACTGTATTAGTGCAGCTTGACCACATATCCTCATGATTTTATGCTCCCCCCCCCCCTCTCTATACCAAACTGCATTTGAAGCCTAAGCAGTGTCTGGATGGTGCTTGTCCTATTGCTAATCTCAGAATGTGAAACAGATATTTTCTGCAAACGAATGGGTTTTCTTTTCCATGCTAGTCGGTGCTCACAGATTCTTTCTAAAGAAACAACAGCGTGTAATGGAACGTTGCAATGTCTGGGCTGCGCTAGGCATATGATGAATTGACACCAGATGGAACCTTAACCCTGACCTTTACTTTTAAAAAAAATAGATTTTCTGCAGTGAAGGTCTGTGAGGGCCAAAGGAGAGTTAAAGGAGTGATGGGAGCAGAATGATAGATGCCATATGGTTTTCAAATGCAAAACAGAGTGGAAGGAGATCGTAGACTAACCATCATTGAAGAGACCCGCTAAGGTCTTATTTAGAGGATAATTTGTTGGCTGCAGCTACACCACTGATTAGTTCCTGTCTGAACCAGACATTATGGCATATGCCACAACTCTGGTGTATGGAAGTATATGATTTCAGAAGTAGTAAGAAAATGCCATAATGAAATGTATAAAATCAGATACTGCTGGTGATAGGTGATCTGTTGGAATTGCTGTATTTTACAAATTAGATCTACATGCAGTACTATGATTGAATGATCACTGTATATTAGGAGTGCTAGTGTATGTAAAATGAAGCTATGATATATCTTATTTGCCTGACCAATGAAGTGAAAATGCCACCAGTATTTCTGACTGTAGTACCGCTGGGATGCTAAGGGTAGAATGTAACTCTCAACCTTCTGGCACTAAAAGAGAAACAAACAAGCAAGCAGGCAAATATCTTTGCCATTAGACAGCAGTATGTTGGAGGACTGGCCTTAGAGAAAATGCACACATTTGAGAAACTGATTTTTGTACATTCATGTAAATGGATAAAATGTAAACGTTACAACAGCTGTGACCACAGGTTGTCCGGCCATATTGTAACAGTTTATCCCTACTCTAAATGAGATTTCCTCACATCTTTACTTATGGGTAAAAAATGGACTCCCACTGATGCAACACTGGGAACCAGTACAATTTGGAGGATAGCATCTCTTCTTCCTACCAGAGTCCCACTTGCACTGCCAAAATCGGCATATGAGGGTGGAGGAACCCTCTAGGCAGCTTTTCAGCACCTCCAAGAGCCACACAGGGAAGAACAGAAGGGAAGCAAAGGAAGTTCTGCTACATGGATGAAATGCTACTGTAGGGTTTAGGCCAACATATGGATCAGCAACAGGAGATTCAGGGGCCAAATAGACAACATTGAACGGTGCTGATTATGGTGCTGTTCTTTGATGCAAAATTAGAGTCAAAAGCAATGTCTATAATGGCAAAGCTTTCTTAAGGGAATGCTCTACCCTTTCATTTACTTTTTAAATAGGGATGTGCTTTTGGATTCAAAAACGTTCTAAATACATCCAAAGCTGAATGTGATAGTTCAGAATATCTACAATAATAATTCCTAATATTCCGAGTCCCATTTACTCTTATAGATTAGAAAGCAAAGGTCCAGAAAAAGTGAAACTTATTTCTCGGGTACCTTGGAGTTATTTCTTGAGAAGTGAAACTTAGAGATACTCTGACACCAACATCCCATCTAAGCTACGTGTGTGTGCGCTCACCCAAAGCTCATGGGCAACTGGCAGCCGGTTTGTTTCCTTCTCGTTTTGACTGAAGACCTGCCCACCCCTGTGCACATGGAGTGAGGTTTCCGTGCAGCAGGACAGAAACTTTGAGGGAATGTTGTCTGGCATCAAGGGTAGCAAGGGGCAGAGAACTCAGTGTATCCTCCCTGGGATTGTCATTGGTTTCCCAAGGGAAGGGGGCTGGGGTGTGAGCAAAACATGTAAATCTCTGTGTGCACAAATGAAATTTAGACACCAGCATGTACAGCATATCACAGAAGTGAGTACACCCCCTCACATTTCATAAATATTTTAGTATATCTTTTCATGTGACAACACTGAAGAAATGACACTTGGCTACAATGTAAAGCAGTGAGTATACAGCTTGTCTAACAGTGTAAATGTGCTGTCCCCTCAAAATAACGCAACACACAGCCATTAATGTATAAACCGCTGGCAACAAAAGTGAGTACACCCCTAAGTGACAATGTCCAAATTGGGCACAAAGTGTCAATATTTTGTGTGGCCACCATTATTTTCCAGCACTGCCTTAACCCTCTTGGGCATAGAGTTCACCAGAGCTTCACAGGTTGCCACTGGAGTCCTCTTCCAGTCCTCCATGACGACATCACAAAGCTGGTGGATGTTAGAGACCTTGAGCACCTCCACCTTCCGTTTCAGGATGCCCCACAGATGCTCAATAGGGTTTAGGTTTGGAGACATGCTTGGCCAGTCCATCACCTTTACCCTCAGCTTCTTTAGCAAGGCAGTGGTCGTTTTGGAGGTGTGTTTGGGGTCGTTATCATGTTGGAATACTGCCCTGCGGCCCAGTCTCTGAAGGGAGGGGATCATGCTCTGCTTCAGTATGTCACAGTACATGTTGGCATTCATGGTTCCCTCAATTAACTGTAGCTCCCCAGTGCCGGCAGCACTCATGCAGGCCCAGACCATGACACTCCCACCATCATGCTTGACTGTAGGCATGACACACTTGTCTTTGTACTCCTCACCTGGTTGCCGCCACACACGCTTGACACCATCTGAACCAAATAAGTTTATCTTAGTCTCACAGGACATGGTTCCAGAAATCCATGTCCTTAGTCTGCTTGTCTGCAGCAAACCATATGCAGACTTTCTTGTGCATCATCTTTAGAAGAGGCTTCCTTCTGGGACGACAGCCCTGGAGACCAATTTGATGCAGTGTACGGCATATCATCTGAGCACTGACAGGCTGACACACACCCCCTCCACCTCTGCAACAATGCTGGCAGCACTCATACATCTATTTCCCAAAGCCAACCTCTGGATATGACGCTGAGCACGGGCACTCAACTTCTTTCGTCGACCATGGTGAGGTCTGTTCTGAGTGGAATCTGTCCTGTTGAACCGCTGTATGGTCTTGGCCACCGTGCTGCAGCTCAGTTTCAGGGTTTTGGCAATCTTCTTATAGCCTAGGCCATCTTTATGTAGAGCAACAATTCATTTTTTCAGATCCTCAGATAATTCATTACCATGAGGTGCCATGAGGAACTTTCAGTGACCAGTCTGAGAGAGTGAGAGCGATAACACCTGCTCCCCCTTCACACCTGAGACTTGTGACACTAATGGGTCTCATGCCACCAGGAAGGGAAAACGGCTACTTGTGCCCAATTTGGACATTGTCACTTAAGGGTGTACTCACTTTTGTTGCCAGCGGTTTAGACATTAATGGCTGTGCGTTGCGTTATTTTGAGGGGACAGCACATTTACACTGTTAGACAAGCTGTATACTCACTGCTTTACATTGTAGCCAAGTGTCATTTCTTCAGTGTTGTCACATGAAAAGATATACTAAAATATTTATGAAATGTGAGGGGGTGTACTCACTTCTGTGATATACTGTATTTTTTCATATTTGTGGTTTTTTTTAAAATCGAAAGGTAGGCATAGGTGCATGTAAATCTCCTGAGTGTTTGCTGTTAAGGATATGCTCTGGTTCGAGCCTGCACTACAGCACTTTCCTCACTGTCATTTTCTGAACTCTCAATTCTACATCTCATGGTATATTATTTACTTAACACAGTTAGGAATATGATTCAGGATTACTTGATTCATGGATTAATATATGTTATATATCAACAGTGAAATGTTCTTTTAGACTTAGGCTCCTTTGGGTATAATCAGGCAAAGGAATAAGATTTTATATATAGACATACATGAGAGCAATTGCTTTTGTTCCACAGCAAGTGATACACAACGTACAGCCGCTGATACGGTAAGGGATATATAGTCATGTGAAAAATAAAGTACACCCTTTTTGAATTCTATGGTTTTACATATCAGGACATAATAAAAATCATCTAGTCCTTAGCAGGTCTGAAAATTAGGTAAATACAACCTCAGATCAACAACAACACATTACGTATTATACTGTGTTATTATTATTTTTTACCAAAAATGAAGCCAAAATGGAGAAGCCATATGTGGAAAACTAAGTATATCCTTACTGCTTCCATAGGAATTAAGAGGCTAAGTAGCAGCCAGGTGCTGCTAACCAAATGCCCTCAGCAAGTGTGACCACCTCTATAAAAGCCAACATTTTAGCAGTTTGCTGGTCTGGAGCATTGAGGTTTAACACAATGCCAAGGAGGAAACACTTCAGCAATGATCATAGAGAAGCAATTGTTGCTGCCCATCATTCTGGGAAGGGTTATAAGGCCATTTTAAAACAACTTAAAGTTCATCAGTGAGAAAGATTATTCACAAGTGGAAAACATTCAAGACAGTTGCCAATCTTCCCAGGAGTGCTCTATCTGATCCTCTTTGCTATTTAACATATAAAATTTACCCGAAGGTCAGACCGTGCAATGCTCAGAGAAATTGCAAAAAAAACCCAGGAGTTACAGCTTAGACTCTACATGCCTCAGTCAGCATGTTAAATGTTAAGGTTCATGACAATACAATTAGAGGAAGACTGAACAAGTGTGGTTGATTTGGAAGGGTTGCCAGGAGAAAATCTCTTCTCTCTAAAAAGAACATGGCAGCATGCCTTAAGGTTTGCAAAGCTGCATCTGAACAAACCACAAGACTTCTGGAACAATGCCCTTTAGACAGATGAGACCAAAGTGGAGATGTTTCGCCCTAATGCACAGTGCCACATTTGGCAAAAGTCAAACACAGCATATCAGCACAAACACCTCATACCAACTGTCAAGCACAGTGGTTGGGGGGTGATGATTTGGGCTTGTTTAGCAGGCCCAGGACCTGAGCACTTTGCAGTCATTGATTCGACCATGAACTCCTCTGTATACCAGAGTATTTTAGAATCCAGTGTGAGGCCAGATGTTTGACAGCTAAAGCTTGGCCAAAATTTGATCATGCAGCAGGTCAATGATCCCAAGCACACCAGCAAATCTACAACAGAATGGCTGGGGAAGAGAAAAAAAAAGAATCAAGGCGTTGCAATGGCTCAGTCAAAAGTTGATCCTGTTCCTTGATCATTTGGTCACCAAACAAAATTATAGTTGTATCTGAGACGCACCAATTAATTCTTTCTTCTAATTATTAAAATGATTTGCTTTGACAAGATTCCTTAACCAAAGTGTTAGTTGATTTGTCTACTGATTAAAACAGGCAACCTTGAATCAGGAGCTGAACATGCAATACTCATAAATCAATTCAGAGTGCAAAATGTGGACATCAAACTGCACCATTTTGTGGGTAGCTGACTGTAAACAGCAAGAAAAGAATATTCTGTAGGTATTGAAAGCAGTTTGGGGATCAGAAAACTCCTATGAGACCCAGCCAACATTTAATGACTGGAAACGCTTGCCTTGCCTTTTCTTTTTTCTTTTCTTTTCTTTCTTCTTTAAACAGACTCCATAGTAATGAACAAAGAATTGGCTTGTTCCCAATTGTGATAGAAGGCAGTCCTGGAAGCATGATTCTTTTCAGAACTACTGCAGAAATAAGAGCCTCAGTCTCTCATTTTGTAGTTCCCTGGACAAACATTACCTCCAGTTTTACCAATTATGTACCCCTGAAATGCCTCTTTCGAAAGAAATGCCCATTGTTTGGTAAGTTGCCAGATCCTTCCATTGCGCCTTATCCTTTCTTCCTTGTTATTTTTTCCCTGTTTTCTTCCCCCACCCCCCAACCAGAGGCTTTATAAAAGCTTTGAAACATGTTGTTTCCAGATGTAGGCCCCAAGTGCCCTGTCAAGAGCTTCCTGTCCTGTTGAGTTCAGAGCAGATGGAATTACACAAGACTTGGCTGAAAGAATCCAACCCTCCATCTCCTTAATTAAACCCTGAGATTGTACAGAGTCTGCCCTATTCTTGGCAAAGATCTTGTACACCCCCAATATTGTAAATGAACCGCTCATTAAAGCCTGACATCCTAGCTGATGAGGTGTTTGAAACTAGCATTCTTCCTTCAACAATTATGCTTCTGACTTCCCTAATTAACTCTGTAGCTTTTGGAAGCCACCACTGTAGAGACTGAAGTGTTTGCACCCTCTCTGAGTAAACAGTGGCCCGTTGTTGTAATTTAATATAAGCTGGAGACCCCTGAAGAAAAAAAAAAGTAGGTTTCATCTGTGCAGTGCTATTGCACCTTTCTGTGATTTTTGTAATGGATGACAGCAACATTCCATGAAATAACAAACATAACAGTTGGAAAGCCGTTCTTTATTTTGCTAGATCAGAGGCAGGCAAAAGGCACTCCAGATACTGGGTTGCAATTCTCATCAGAGACAATGAGGAGGAATGCTGGAAGGTGCAATCAAACAACCTCTGATAGGCCCCATTTTGCCCGTGCCTATACAAGACATACCTTGGAGTTCTGTGTGTCCAAAATGTGTTGAGGGAGAAGATGATAGGGAGGTATAGACACCAATCATTCAGCTTTAAAATACTGTTCTTTATATGCAGAATACTGACTATAAAGCTGCTAGGATGCTAGGTTTATCTCATTACATTCTACAATTACGTATTGTCAAAATGCTTACTACACAACTATGAAAACCGGGACCGTTTTGTGTATGTAAATCTTGTGTATTCTCATGTTTCTTCCAGCTTTCTACAGCTTTCCGAAGACTTTCATTGACTTGCTGCTCAATTAATAACCTGATCTGTGCTAGCTTCTGAAGCAGAAATAATTAGGAAATTGACAGAGTGCATTTATTCATTTATTTTGCAATGAACCAAGTGGAGTCCATTCAGTTCTTGTTGAAATCATAACCCTTTGATTAATCCTTGAGAACACATTTGGGATGGGGTGGATATTATCACTGCATGAGAGTGCAGTGACATTGTGCAGCAGAGCAAATCAGCATTCTATAAGGCAATTCTAAAAATGAGGGCAGTTCAAACAAAAGATTATAACTTTTAAACTACAGACTAGCACCAAATTTGGCACACATGTACCAGACAGTCTGCTCTTCTTCTGTGACAGATTTGCAGACATTTGGCCAAAGGATTTTTGTGTTGTGATGTTTTTAAAGTAAAACTATTTTACACCCACTGCCCCAGAAACTAATGACCATAAGCATCCCCAGATTTAAAACAGGTCAAATAAATGGAAAAGAAAAATCTTGCTTATATTAAAAGAGAATGATTAGCCCCCACCTACTTTTTTAATTTGGAAAGAATCTAAGCTGCAGGGGCTGAATTACTGGTTTTTTAAAAAGGCCTTTCAAAAGGAAAAAACTGTGACTTTGTTGCACAGACTTAACAGCAAGAGTGTTTGACAATAGATACATTGTTGCAGTTTTATGTAGGGCAATGAAAGGTCATGGAGACAGAGTCAAAAAACAAATTTTCTTTAATCACACTTGCTTTAAAGAAAGTAATGGAGTGGTATTCCTTCAGAAAGGGGCATTTTGCCATGTATCTCAGGGAATTAGCATACAATTTTTAAAGGCATATTCAAAGTATTTCTGCATTACAAAAGCACAGAATAATTGTATTTGTCTTAACCCTGAGCATTTTCAGTAAAGATTTTCTCAGGATGTCTGAAACCAGGCTCCTGGCACAAGTCTTCAAAGGGGAAATCAACTCCAGGTCTGGGGCAATCTGAACTTCTGATCCTATTAGTCAGGATGTACAGTATATCACCCCTTCATGGACCACTGCCTTGTCATGGCGAAGGGGCTTAATTCAGAGAAGCTATGGGCTGTGCCATGCAGGGCCACCCACGATGGACAGGTCATAGTGGAGAGTTCTGACTAAACACGATCCACCTGGAGCAGGAACTGGCAAGCCACTCCAGTATCCCTGCCAAGGAAAACTCCATGGACAGAAACAAAAGGCTAAAAGATCTGACGCTGGAAGATGAGCCCCTCAGGTCGGAAGGCGTCCAACATGCTACTGAGGAAGAACGGAGGACAAGTACAAGTAGCTCCAGAGCTAATGAAGCGGCCAAAGCCGAAAGGACACTCAGCTGCGGACGTGCGTGGAAGTGAAAGGAAAGTCCGATGCTGCAAAGAAAAATACTGCATAGGAACCTGGAATGTAAGATCTATGAACCTTGGTAAGCTGGATGTGGTCAAACATGAGATGGCAAGAATAAACATTGACATCCTGGGCATCAGTGAACTAAAATGGACGGGAATGGGTGAATTCAATTCAGACGATTAGCATTGGTCAATTTCAGCCTCTTCACCATCGGTGGTTGGTGCATAAACTTGTATTACTGTGATGTTGAAAGGTCTGCCTTGGATTTGTATTGAAATCATTCTGTTGTTTTTGAGATTGTATCCCAATACAGCTTTTCCCACTCTTTTGTTGACTATGAGGGCTACTCCATTTCTTCTACGGGATTCTTGCCCACAGTAGTAGATATGATAACATCCAAAAAACTAAGATCATGCCACTGGTCCCATCACCTCCTGGCAAATAGAAGGGGAAGATATGGAGGCAGCGACAGGTTTTACTTTCTTGGGCTCCATGATCACTGCAGATGGTGACAGCAGCCATGAAATTAAAAGACGCCTGCTTCTTGGGAGGAAAGCGATGACAAACCTAGACAGCATCTTAAAAAGCAGAGACATCACCTTGCCGACAAAGGTCCGCATAGTCAAAGCTATGGTTTTTTCAGTAGCGATGTATGGAAGTGAGAGCTGGACCATAAAGAAGGCTGACCGCCGAAGAATTGATGCTTTTGAGTTGTGGTGCTGGAGGAGACTCTTGAGAGTCCCCTGGACTGCAAAGAGAACAAACCTATCCATTTTGAAGGAAATCAACCCTGAGTGCTCACTGGAAGGACAGATCCTGAAGCTGAGGCTCCAATACTTTGGCCATCTCATGAGAAGAGAAGACTCCCTGGAAAAGACCCTGATGTTGGGAAAGTGTGAAGGCAAGAGGAGAAGGGGACGACAGAGGACGAGATGGTTGGACAGTGTCATCGAAGCTACCAACTTGAATTTGACCCAACTCCAGGAGGCAGTGGAAGACAGGAGGGCCTGACGTGCTCTGGTCCATGGAGTCACAAAGAGTCGGACATGACTTAATGACTAAACAACAACAGTATATCACAGAAGTGAATACACCCCCTCACATTTCGTAAATATTTTAGTATATATTTTCATGTGACAACACTGAAGAAATGACACTTGGTGTGACGTGCCCCTCTTGTGTCCCCAGGTTGTTTCACTAGCCTGAGGCCCACGACACATTCTCTCCTTTCTGCTGCCACCGGTTGACCTCTGTCAACACCCTTTAATTAGAAAGTTTGAGGTCCAATCTGAGTATAAAGTTGAACAACACAGGTTTATTGATTACAGTTCGCTTAAACAGGTTCTTCACGGACTTTAATGTATTCATTAGATTAGTAATATCTTGTTTCACTCTTAACTCTCTTAGCTCTCTATAAATTCCACAATCTTAATTCCTCCTTTAACTCCTAACTCTGCCACACTCTCTAACTACCGCAGACTAATTTCTACTTCAGTCTCTCTTCTCTGACTCTAACTGACTGAACTCTGACTCACCCCTCCCTTCTAGTTTCTCTGGCTCCGCCTCCCAACAGCTCCCATTGGTACATGCAAATAAGCTACTACATGAGCCAAAGCAGGGTGATCGCCACACTTGGCTACAAGGTAAAGCAGTGAGTATACAGCTTGTCTAACAGTGTAAATGTGCTGTCCCCTCAAAATAACTCAACACACAGCCATTAATGTCTAAACCGCTGGAAACAAAAGTGAGTACACCCCTAAGTGACAATGTCCAAATTGGGCACAAGTAGCCGTTTTCCCTTCCTGGTGGCATGAGACCCGTTAGTGTCACAAGTCTCAGGTGTGAATGGGGAGCAGGTGTTATCGCGGTCACTCTCTCAGACTGGTCACTGGAAGTTCCACATGGCACCTCATGGTAATGAATTATCTGAGGATCTAAAAAAATGAATTGTTGCTCTACATAAAGGTGGCCTAGGCTATAGGAAGACTGCCAAAACCCTGAAACTGAGCTGCAGCACGGTGGCCAAGACCATACAGCAGTTTAACAGGACAAGTTCCACTCAGAACAGGCCTCGCCATGGTTGACCAAAGAAGTTGAGTGCCCGTGCTCAGCGTCATATTCAGAGGTTAGCTTTGGGAAATAGATGTATGAGTGCTGCCAGCATTGCTGCAGAGGTGGAAGGGGGGGGGGGTCAGCCTGTCAGTGCTCAGACCATACGCCGCACACTGCATCAAATTGGTCTCCAGGGCTGTCGTCCCAGAAGGAAGCCTCTTCTAAAGATGATGCACAAGAAAGTCTGCATATGGTTTGCTGCAGACAAGCAGACTAAGGACATGGATTTCTGGAACCATGTCCTGTGGTCCGGTGTGACCAAGATAAACTTATTTGGTTCAGATAGTGTCAAGCGTGTGTGGCGGCAACCAGGTGAGGAGTACAAAGACAAGTGTGTCATGCCTACAGTCAAGCACGGTGGTGGGAGTGTCATGGTCCGGGGCTGCATGAGTGCTGCCAGCACTGGGGAGCTACAGTTAATTGAGGGAACCATGAATGCCAACATGTACTGTGACATACTGAAGCAGAGCATGATCCCCTCCCTTCAGAGACTGGGCTGCAGGGCAGTATTCCAACATGATAACGACCCCAAACACACCTTCAAAATGACCACTGCCTTGCTAAAGAAGCTGAGGGTAAAGGTGATGGACTGGCCAAGCATGTTTCCAGACCTAAACCCTATTGATCATCTGTGGGGCATCCTGAAATGGAAGGTGGAGGTGCGCAAGGTCTCTAACATCCACCAGCTCTGTGATGTCATCATGGAGGAGTGGAAGAGGACTCCAGTGGCAAGGCAGTGCTGGAAAATAATGGTGGCCACACAGAATATTGACATTTTGTGCCCAATTTCGACATTGTCAGCACATTTACAGTGCTATACAAGCTGTATACTCACTGCTTTACATTGTAGCCAAGTGTCATTTCTTCAGTGTTGTCACATGAAAAGATATACTAAAATATTTATGAAATGTGAGGGGGTGTACTCACTTCTGTGATGTACTGTAATTACTCTCCTCCTGACTCTCAGAAGGAGAATGTTTAGCTCCTTCCTGGCCAAAAAGGCATTTATGCTGGCAAAGGGATTCTGTATCTGGTTGTAAAAATATTTAAAAAGATGTTTAAAAAAAGAATATAGAACAAATATTCAGAAGCTTATTCAAATTAGTGCTTTGGGGTTTTTTTTTGTTTTTTTCTTTTGCTTTATGGCTGATGGATGGGACCTTTATCCAGTCATAGTTTCAATTATTCCACCCATCCTATCACTATACAATTGTTTGCTAATTAAGAAAAAAATCCAAAGATATTATGTGCCATCAAGTCACTTTTGATATGTAGTGACTATGTGAGTTAATGACCTCCAAAATGTCCTATCATTAACAGCTCTTCTTAGATCTTGCAAACCAACAGCATCTCATATTAGGTTGTTCTCTCTTCCTACTGCTGCCTCCAGCAAAACTGTCTTTTCCAGTAAGTTCTGCTCAGGTCTTAAACACTAACAGCTGCAGCTTCCTTTATTGCAACAATTTGCCTCATGTAAGATCTTCCTCTCTTCCTACTGTCCTCTCTTTTCCCAGCTATATTGTTTTTTTTCTGATCAAGTGTGTATTTGCATTATATATGAATGATAGGATACCCTCAGTTTACTCATTTTTGCTGTAGTTAGAGTTCAGACTTGACTTGATTGAGCACACACTTGTCTGCTTTTCTGGCCATCTTTCCTATCTCTAGGGAGTGGAAAAACAATAGTTTTGACTGGTGGGAAATTTTTGGTAGAGGAGTCTGGAGGCTTGAGGACTGAGAGGGGTTGGATAAACAGCCCAGGGGCATGAATGTGGGCCTAGGGTCACACTTTGCCAACCTTGCTATATAAGTCTGACACCAATCATATATTCTCTTTTATTACCAAAAATGCATGGAATAATAAAATAGATTTCTTACCCATCAAAACTAACAATAGCCTTTAAAAAAAAAAACACTTCAAGAATTTTATGAGATTGTTTAGTCTGTCAGTGAATCTGTGTGTATTACAGCTGTATGAGAGAGTAACTATGATACTGTGCAGCAGAGCAAATCAACATTCTACAAGGCAAGTCTAATCATGAGGGCAGCCCAAACAAAAATGTATAACTTTGAAACTGGGCTTCAGATCAGCACCAATCTTGTTTCCGTTGTAGCAAACAGACTTCTCTTGCTCTGTGCCCTATTTGGGGAAGTTTGGACAAAGGTTTTGAGTCATGATTTTTTTTTAAAGTAGTACTGTCTTCCCTCCATTCAGAAATAGGAGACCTCAGATTCAAAATAAACTGCATAAATTAAAAAGACCAGTCTTGCTTATCTTGAAAGAAAATTGTTGACTCACTTTTTAAAATGTGGAAATATCCAGGTGTCATGAGTTCAGCTGAAGATCCGGAACCTGAGGGGTTAACTACAGCTGAGGAGAATGCTGAGCGATTAGAAGCACAGACAGCTGAATCACCACCAGATTCTCCTCCCCCAGTAGCCAGGGTGAGGGCTAGACTTCGGCAAAGACTTATGACGCAAAGGTCAGAGGATCGCCTGAATGCTGCCCGCAGAAACATCAGGTCAGCTAGTCCTGAGTTTTAACAGGATGAAAGGCTTCCAGGAGTTCAATGACTGTTTTGCTATATAATCAGCTCCCAGATGGCTGGGAAGCTCGTGGAAGCAACAAGTCAATACTCTGGCTCGCATCCACGCTCCTGACTACCTTGAACCTTGTTCTCTGGACCCTTGGCTTTGAACTCTGACCCCGGACTACATTGTGTGATTTGGCTTTGGACCCTGACCTCGGATTACAGTTTGTGATTTGGCTTTGGCATTTTGGTATTGGCTCTGCATCCTCTGAACTTCTGATATTGGACTGGCTTATCGGACTTTGCTGTTGAAACCCCCGGGAATGTGACACCAGGTTGCCAAGGATCAATATTGATTCTCAAAAAAGACCTTTCAAATGGGAAAAAACAGCAACTTTGTTATAACACTGAGTGTGCATGCCACAGGCTTGCAAGAAAGAGCTTCACAAAATGATACAGTGTATTTCACAAAGACTGAAAAGACAGTTTTTCTTTAAGGGGTTTAAAAAATCAAGTTTGCTTTCAAGAAAGTAATTCAGTGACAGTCATCCAGAAAGGGGGACATTTTGTCATGTATCTTCAAGGAATTAGCATACAATTTCGTATTCAGAATATTTTTGCTTACCTTAGAAAAACAGCTAGCAATTGGGATTTTTCCTAGCATTTTCAGTAAACATTCTCTTAGGATTTCTGAGACAAAACAGTTTCCTGATGTAAGTTTTCAAAGGGGGAATCAGCTCCATGTCTGGGACAATCTGAACTTTTGACTCTGTCAATCAGGACCCAATGAGCTGACTCTTCACTTTTTAACTCCTTTGTGGCCAGACAGGCTTATGGAGTTCATGTTTGCAAGGGGATTCTGTGCCTTGTGAAAATACACACACACAAAAATAAAAATCTTGAAAAATCTAAAAAAATAATATTAAAAATTAGGTTTTTTAAAAATATATATTAAAACATATATACAGAACAAATATTCAGAAGTTCACTTGTTTAAGCTGTGAAATTACTATTTTTTCTTTGCAGCTGAAGATGGTCATACTTGATGTTAGCAGAGCTTTAGTGCCTACATCTTGTCATAGTCTCCAATTGGTAGTTGGCACCTCAACCATTCCACCCATCTTGTCACTAAAAAATTGCATGGTAATTTAAAAAAAACTTCAGAGATGTTATGTGCTATCAAGTCACCTCTGCTGTGAAGTCATTATATGAGTTAATGACCTCCAGAATGTATTAACATTAACAGCTCTGCTCAGATCTTGCAAACCAAGCATCTCTTGTTAGGTTATTCTCTATTTCTACTCCCCACTGCATCCCTTCCTAGCAATATTGTCTTTTCCAATAAATTCTGCTCAGGTCCTGCAAACTAACAGCTGTGGATGCCATTATTGAGTCAATCCCTCTCATATTAGGTAATCTTTTCCTACTGCCCCTCTCCAGTTTTCCCAGCAATATTGTCTTAGTCAGTTCTGTATTCTCATTATATGTGAAAGGTAGAATAGTCTCAATTGATTCATTTTTGATCTAGTGAGAGTTCAAGCTTGACTTGATTGAGCACCCACTTATTTGCCTTTCCAGTGGTCTGTTATATATGTAAGGCTCACCTCCAACACTACATTTTAAATGAGGTGATTTCTCCTGTCTTTATTTACTGCCCATCTTTTACATAGTTTGGATGTTGTTTTTTACCTTGACTTTACCTGGAACAAGTGTCTGTTCCTAGAAAATAGGGGGAGTGGGGTGTGTGAATGATACTGGGTTTTGTAAATTCTAATGACTGTTCCTTCAGGATGAACAGCAACTGTGCCATTATGAAATAAAGCTCATTTGGAAAATAGGAAGAAATACACAGCTAATGTAGACTCTTAATTTTTTTAAAATTTTCAAATTATTGTGCTTTTTTTTCCTAAACACATTTCCCACTTTTTATGTTTATTACTCAAAATATGTAAGGAGGTTAAAAAGGGGAGGTTATAAGATAAATATAAAGGAGGATGACAGCATTAGAAACATTTAAGTATTAATGTCACTGCTATATGTAATACTCCAAAATTCAGTAGAGAGATTAATACTGCACGAAATATTTCTTTTTTATACTATTCCCTGGGCAAGTGGGAGTAAAACTATTCCGAAACTCTTGAGAAGGGAAGTTTCAGAGATTTCAGGGTTCATGTATGGCTTACTTAATGTTACTTAATCATACAAGATGGTAAAAATTTATTTGATAAAGTTATTCCAACTTTGAGCCTTCTCTACATTAGAGTTCCCTGTTTTTCAAGGTAGTAAAGGAAAAAAAGTGGTTTCAATCCATACTTGACCTCTAAAACCAGGGATAGGGAAGAAGATTAGTTAAAAACAAGGAGTCTGTATGTTTTCTCAGTGGTTGGGAAATGAAAATCTGACTGTCCCAAGGGGAATATGATCTGAAAACCAAAGGGCTGAGAGTTACCTCCTTTTATATTGGTCTGAGCTTTCCCACAGGTAGTGATTACCAGTGATTCAGTAGATGGCAGCTTCTCATCTGACTTCTTTGTGTTATTCAAGCAATCCAGACAAAGTCATTGGTATTTGTCTTTCTGTTGCTGGTTTATTTTTCAAGTCTTCTGATGAGCCCAGGTTTTGGAATAATGTGAAAATATGAGAGTTACAATTGAGATTTTCAGCCACTTATTTGTAGGCAGGATTTTTTCATTCATAGCACCGCTGGTTTTCTTTAAGTGTGAGTTAACACTCTAGAACTCCTTCAGAGTCATGTTTTGGTGCAGAATCTACACAGAACTTCAGCTATAACATAAAGATTATGTGACATTGTTGCCCAATGAGTTATAAATAAATGCCCTAAATTTGAATGTATTTTTGTTTCAGACAAGAACTAGAAAAAAGTTTGTCTTAATAAATCTTATTTTTCTGCCATGATAGTGTACTTTTGTCCCTGCCAATATGAATGCTGCCTGGAATCCTGTTCATGAGAGTTATACTGAGTAAGATTAATGATGTCATTTGCTAGGATTTTTTTTTAATTAAACATTTCCTACTTCTGACTATGTAATCCCTTTCATTGTTAGGAACCCATGAGGGTGGCACAGCAGTAAGAGAAGTCCTTAATGATTGAAAACACCATGGCTTTACTCACAGTGGTGATTTTCAATCATTTAAAGACTTCCCCTCCATCCATCAGCTTCCACATCTTTTTTGTGGTTCCTAAAGATGAGAGGATTACAGGGAGCCATGGATGTCTTGAGACAGAAGCAGGAAATGTTTAACTTCCAAAATATTGCCCCGGCAGATGATGTCATCAACCTGATATTGTGTGAGGTAAAAGGGATTTCAGCCAATGTATTGGAATTATACATTGAACAGGATTTCAACCAATGTATTGGAATAAAATGTTTTGTTCATTTATTCATTCATTCATTTATTGGTGAATAAATGATGCTGAGAAGCAGAAGTGAAATACCCAGGTTTCCAATTGTCAGCTCCATGTGACTGGGGTAGGCTTTGGAACGCTCAATGTCTTCAAGAAGTAGATACATTTCAATCTAACCCTAACTTTAACCATCCATGATCACAAACCTTTTTTTCAAGTTGTCTTTATTTTTTACTCCAAGAACATCTAAAGGATTACGCATTTCTCTCCCCTACCCTAAACTATGGTTGCATGAACTGAAGCTTACAGGTCCACCATCAGTCCATCCTTTTCTGTGCAGATGGATTTTTGTGTGAAGAAGGCAGACTCATCTGCAAACACACATGTACAGGTTTACGTTCCATGGACCGTTCAGAATTGAAAGCTAAATACTGCTCCTGAATTGGATGGCAAGTAGAACTTACCAAACATTCCAGGAACATTCCTCCATTCCTGTCTTTCTTTCTGTCTGTCTAGTCTTCCTACTGGAGGTAGGGAAATTGTCATAATCAGCAGCATCACCATCATCACCACCACCATCATTGTTGTAGTTTTTACATTAATGAAGAATTCTGAACACCTTCTGTCAAACACACTGATAAGCTCCTCTTCAGATCTTTGAACTCAATGTGTAAAGGTCTAAAAAACTTCTGAGTGATGGAGATTTTAGGGGGTGGGGCTGACATGCATCCCAGCTTCTCACCAGTCTATTCACATATTCAGGCAAATGTATGAATGGGGCTTGTTCCTTCTTACCATATTACCATATTCACATAAATTATTACTGTACAAACTTGATGATAGTGAAGAATGCCATTTCCAGCTGTACTTCAGGCAGTAAAATATCTTGGGGTATCCCTGTGTAAGATGTGGTTGTTGTTGTTGTTGTTTTTAAAAAAGACTACCTGTGTTCTTCTGTCATATTCTGCCTTCTCTGATCACAGAAGAGTTTACATGAGCTTCTCAATGGTCTTCCGGCTGAACATTGTCCTACTTATATTTTCACCATTACTATTAATTCAAATATTTAAGACCAAGCATGTCACTTACACTTTACATGAAAAAAGTATTCATTAGCAAGCAATCTGCTTTCTTCCAAAATATCCACTCATCAGAGTGCTGCTCTTCAAAACCATGTGCATGTTTAACTTGCTGCACTTTATGTGAATATTTAGAGATGTATTCTATAGAAATCATACATTTTAATTTTTTTGTATGGAAAATGAAAGTATGTCTCCTAAAGAGCCCTATTATCCATTATGACTGCTAAAATAGGAGAGGTCCTTTGGCCACTGCATGTGCAATAAAGTCTCCTTAGAAAAAAGAAAAGGCAGACAAAAGTTGAATGCAGACTAAATGCTCTTATCGGGTGAATAGGCCTATAATGATTGTGTTTGAGAAAAGGATGTTGGAAAAGTCGTTTCTCTACCCTTTTCCTTTATCATCCCCACCCAGATTTTGGAGAAAAGACAGTCACCCAAGTGGCAGTGACTGACTTGAAACAAACACTACATCACTCTTTCCTTCAGCTACACAGAAGTTATTCCCTTTCTCTAGGACATTTTCCCTCCTCCCCCATGTCATCACAAGGGGATAACTAAACCACTTTTTCATTTTTGCTTAGTACAAAGGATCTGCTTGGCAACAGCTGGCACCCAAGCAAAATATGTGTTAGCATGAAAAGCTGACTGTTTGGTCATGCCATGCACATTTTAAAAATTAAAATGGACTGGAATTGGGCTGAGGAAAATACCTGTTCTGGGGAAATTATAGTACAAGAAAAACCGTTTGTGACCTGTTCTGCATTCAGAGAGTTGGATGGGCAGGCTTTGCTTTCAGCCTTTTCAGAAGGAGGTGAGGTTACATTGCACTGTGCTAATTAATGGGCGTCTGTAACTTATCTTGGTAAGAAATACAAATTGGGAGAAAGGACAAGAAAAGGATCAACACATTGGCAAAGCATTTTTCATTCCTACCATTTCTCCTCCCTCCACCTTCTTTCCCCTCATCCCTCCCCATAAATGATTATATTTTACAGCCACATGTCTAGAGGTACCTTTTCCCTTTCGTTTGTGCACCAGGCTTTATGGCATGACTCATATTCCAGAAAGGGGCTGGAGAGTTGGAACATCTGGATTCCAGGATGTCGTTCATGCAGCCCTGGTCTTTGAAGAAAGAAACAGTCTGTTTTCATTTCCCCCTGTGGATCATGTGACATGCTGCTTTTTGTTAAACTTCCTAGTTTCTTGATTGTCTGCATTTATTGGGACCCTTGTTTTGTTTGGAGGAGTGGGACAAACTCAAATGCCAGTTGTAGACCATTTGGTTAATCATTTAATAAAAACTATTTCATCCATGGTCGTCTTGGTTCAATGTGATGTGGCATTGCTGCACAAATATAGCAAATGTAAATATATATATATATATATATAAATTGAAAATTAAACCTCCCTCCCATGAAATGAATATGACTGCACTCACACACAGAACTACAAAGATATAAATTCCACCTAGTCAAACCTTTTGGGCAAGTGTGACTTACTGTACCTACATGTCAGCTCATCAGAAAATAAATCAAATGACTAACAGGAGTGAAAATGACGTATTTGAGGGTACTGAGGAAGAAGATATTTAAAAAGCATTATAAACCAGATACTCATCATTCAATGTCTTGTGTGTTATTTGATCCAAGTGCAAATATAGGACTCAATCCTACCAAAGTTAAGCACTTTCAAGACCCACTGATTTCAATACCAGACATTTAAGCACTTGTTTAAGTTCCTGTATTTAAATCAACTGAAATTAAGATTCTTAGCTTAGTTTAGTCTGCCTGCATTTGCTTTCATTTATTCATTCACATATTTATTGGATTTATATCCCACTTTCCCTGCAAAGACAGGCCTCAATGAGGGTTTTGTTTAAAAGAAGTATGCAATTAAATAAGACTAGCTATTAAAACAAAATCAAATTAAGAGTACATATGACACTATTAAACATTCATTTTTTAAAAAAATCACTGATAAATGTACAGCATTCAGCTAGCAACAGACTCTGTGGTCAGCAGCTGGTCAATTGCCAGATGCCCACCTGAATAAAAACATTTGTCTGCTAGCAAAAAGGCAACAGTGAGGGAGCTACCTTCATGGGGTAGGGGGTTCCAGAAATTTGTTGAATGTAGAAGTTGGCCTTTTGCATGAAATCAGTTTCAATAGAATGAGCATTTGGCCAGACTTAAGAGCGCACAGGTCTTGGTATTCTCTCTTCCACCTCTACAGCTGCCTACTTGTGAACAATTCTGTTGTCTAATACAAAGGAGTGCGGAGCTTGCTACTTGTTTTACTGGAGAAGAAATATTTCTGAAATTCAGGTCTTGTTTTTTTGCCTCAGTGCCTTTTTAGTCTGCTTTCCGTCAATACACATTAACTAGAAACAAGCAATCCTGATACAACACTTAGAGATCATTCCATAGGTTTTGGCCACAGTGACATTCAGGAGACAGTTGAAGGGAAAGTACATGATGACATAAGAGAGTAACCACAGGAGGCTCGGGACCAATTTGGGAGAGGTCCCCAAAATTGCTTGGTCCACAAATGATTTGGAAATGTAACTATTGTTAAGAAAATCAGAAAATATATTGCTGCCCATTCTTTCCCGTAAATAAATAAATAAATAAATAAATAAATAAATAAATAAATAAATAAATAAATAAATGTATTTTTCTTTATTATGCCTTATTAGCTTCATAGCATAAAAATCTAGATTCAACACTTTAGAAGGTTGCCTCCCAAAGCACAAAACACAGTCGCTTTGGAAAATGTTTCCTTTACCTACGTGACTAGATAAGGACTCTTAAGTTTACAACACGAGCAACCTTGCAAGGACATGAGAAATGTCCAGCCTAGAATCAGAGGCTGAATACTGGCGAAGGGAAGTAAGAATCTATTCCAGGTAACAGCTATGTCACCATATCATACATTACATCAATGTAACAGGTGAAAGATGTTTACACAATATGTATTTGTCTTTGTCCAAAGTCACCATTGTACATATTAGGGCTAAAGAGTATCAAGGCTATATCTTTGGCGCCTTAAAGTAACAACATTTGAACATATATGTTCAAATGTTGGTCAGGATGCTCATGGAAAATTAGAACTTACTGTTCTGCTGTCATCAGCACTATATGTCCAGCCTTACTATGGAAAGTATCCTATAAAGTATGTATGCTCTCTGTATCCTTTGAGATGCTTATAGTTTGGTCATGAGACCCAGGCTCTCTGTCTTGCAAGACTTTTTTATCTCTTTTTTCCAATAAACCTCTCTTTCATATTTGCCAATTTACCTTGTCGTGAAGGTTGGTTCTCTCCAATTTTCTCTTTTTTCAGATACTTGTTTGGAACTTGCCAGAGGAAAAAGATCCTTGAAATTGACCTTAACAATATTAGAAGGAAAGATCCATCTGCTTTGATAAATGAACATATGTCACTTGTTCCAGCTTTTAACTGAGGGAAAGAACCAAACTTCAAGGGGGAAACTTTTGGAATTGTCTTTATTACGAAAATATTCTGAAAGAATTTGTACCTCAACAATTCCTTCCTGTTGGATACTATTAGCAGGGGTAAGCAGCGTCAGCAATTCTCTGTGGTGCAGTGGTTAAAGTAAAAAATGAATTGACAAGTTGATTTGTTGATTCATCAGAAAAAAAATGTAAATTTGTAATTCATGATTCATTGACTTTGATGAAGCACAAATCAAAACAAATCACCATTCTTCTGATTCATGCCCATCTCTAGTTAGTATGGTAATATATCTCAGTACTGAATAAATGAATGCTTCTTAAGAGATGGTGCACTGGGGGGGGCAGGCAAAATAGATGGGGGTGGGCAGAGTTTGGGAGATACGTCATGAACTGATCATTCTTGCTATAATAAACTGTTTCTTTAGGAGAATGTAATATTGAAAGTTACTGCTGTTTGATTTCTACTCATGTTTTTCCTGAGTTTGCACAGATTTCAATTTCCTTTAAGGTGCTTCTCACACCTGATTAAACACTAGGAAGGTGGAACTGTGGCTGTTATAGTTTGGAAGCACAGCTCCCTGGGTGAAGAGATGATGTTAAATGAAACAATCAAGGTGCTGAGCAATTTCCATCACACTTCATTTTGGTGCTGACTTGCCTGGTAGTCTTTACTATGGTAACACGTGAGCTAAGTGAAAATGTTGTGTTTTTCTTTAACAAGTGAACTTAATTTCCTGTAACCTGCTGAAAGATGCCCACACCAGCCCAGCTGCAAATTTAAAGGAACCCAACAGACTTGAATGTCTTAGACCTCCTCATAAATAAACAAGCATTTAATGAATATGTAGCTGGAGTGCTAGAAATGCGCTCAGTGGTTTCCTTCCTTCTCCTCTGTGGGTCATGGCTGGGAAGCACCAGAAACACAAATCTCTAACAAGAAGAATGTGATAGCTCCCCCCACCCTTTTAAAGAAATAACAGCCAGCCTTCTCATTATTGAGATAGCAGTGACCATGTCTGCTTTCCATCTGAGCTTGTCAAGGGTGGTTCTCATTTCCTCCCTCTCCTTTCCTAATCCTTCCTAAAAAGATTTTTCCTGTTGAATAAATTGCACGCAGTGTTTATAATTGGTACCTTCCTGTATCCCCCAATCCCTTATATATGTAATTTTTAAAAAATCACACAAAGCCAACTGTGTAGTTCCATATACATTTTCCCTACTTCCAGGCATCAAATTCATATAGAATGAATTAAACACAACACACTACAGTAAATACACACACAAAAAGCATCTCAAAGCCAAACTCTGTGCTTGGTCTCCTGCTTATGTAAATAAAAGTGTTGTGCCATGATCAGGGTGAGAATAAAAAGAAACAGTCATCTTTCATCCTCCCGCCCCCCCCACCCCATTCTCTGTCAGTAGAAACAAATAACTGAATCTTCATGTTGTTGTTAGATGCTCTCAATTCACTTTTGATATACAGAAACTCTATGAATTAGTGGCTGCCAAAAGGATGCATCATTAACAGCCCTGCTCAGATCTTACAAACACAGTGCTGTGGTTTCCTTTACTGAGTCAATCCACATCATATTTGTTCTTCCTCTTTTCCTGCTGCCTTCTACTTTTCCCAGCAGTATTGCCTTTTCCTGTCAGTCTGATCTTCTCATGATCTGCCCAAAGTATGATAGTCTCTGTTCAGTCATTTTTGCATTTAGAGAGAGTTCAGTTCAAGCAGAAGTGTGCACCCCCCAGTTATAGTTAGTTGCCACTCAATTCTCATAAGAATGTAATTCAAATTTTATCATTCAGATTTGAGTTTGATTATTGAGGAAGAAAAGAATGCTTCAAATAACCAAGACTGTAGTCCTACGTAGCAGGGGAGGCAACCTGTGGCCCTTTAAATGTTGTTGGACTGTGACTCCAGTCAGCCGGTGGCCAGGAATGTGGTTATAACTTGAAAACAGCTGGAAGCCACCATTTGCCCATTACTACTGAACACTCATGTGTACAGGGAATCGTCTTGTGTTTCTGGTTATGAGATAGAAAAGTGATCACAAGATGTCTTCATACACACTGCTTTTTTGCTGGATTAATCCTGCATCTATCCACTTGCTGTGAATTCTTCCTTCTTTTCCCACCACAACCTAGTTGGACATCTTGAGATAAAATGATAGCAAACCAGTATCTGCTTATTTTCTTATATGACAGATTGGTGCTGTAGGCGTGAAACAGGGCATACAGCTATTTTCTGTGTGATTCTTGCAGGGGTGAAAAAGACTGCAATTGTAGACCAGTTTACTGGAAAGGGAAGACTCCATTGTTTTGCTTCTCATACCCAGAAGAAACAGGCCAGATCCAGAGAGCTCGGGATAATTATATTTTGTCATTTGCAAGTAAGTCAATGCGAGGATGAGAACCACCCTCTTCTCTACCATGAGTTGGCAGAGAATTATTTTCTCCTGAATTACATGAAAATGCAATGCATATTTAGAATCACAGTTGTGAGGAGGTTCATCTCCATAGGATCATTAAATTGGCCTCTTCCTGAGACCCTTTCTTCAAGAAAATGTCAGTCAGCAGCTCTTGTAGCTAAATGTCACGTTAGCATTCCCTGACCTTCTTATGTGGAAACGATGTTTCTGTGTCCCCGCTGTCCAAAGAGCAGCTGCCCCTGAAGGCCCTATATGGAGGGCTTTGTTTATTTCATGACAGGTGGTTATTTAGGCAGTGGTAAATATGAGCATATTTGCAAAATCCATGTGTTTTAAAAATGGGAATTTTATCATTTTCATGCAATGTATTATGGATGCAAGTCAGCTTATTACTCGCCACCCTCCTTTTAAATGGATTTTTCAGACCCTAATGGCTCAGTGAGGGTAAACTAGGAAGTCCCTGCATGGTTCAAATCTTACTCCAGTCATTAACTCTGTGGGAAACCTTTGGTGACCTACTGTACCTAAGCCCTTTGTCCTTTCTAATAGGATCCAATAATACTGTTAGAGCTTTACATTTCTGTTGAAACAAATGAGGCTCATTTATTGTTGGTAAAAACTCAAATGCCAGTATCAAGAATGAATTCCAAATGTCACATATTCCTTTGTTTCAGTCATTACTTGTTCATTTTCATTCATCCTAACACAGAGATAGATCAAATGAAGGCAACAGAAATTTGGGAGACAGAGTGAAATTTTGATACTGGCTGGATAGTTCAGTGGTTTAGGTATCTAGCTGTGGAGCCAGAGGTTGGAAGTTTGATTTTCCTCTGCGTCTCCTGTGAATAAAACCAGCCTGTATTGTCTTAGGCAAGCTGCACAGTCCCAGGATGCCCCCAGATGAAGGGAATGGTAAACCACATCTGATTTTTTTGTACCTGGAAAACTCTGAAAAGGGTCGCCATAGATCAGAATTGACTTGACAGCTGATTATATCTAAAGTGTTCAAACAAACTTCAGCTCAAATACATTTTAACCAAACTGGTCAGTTTTCTGATAGATCTTCCTTCCACACAGAATCCTCCAGTCACAATGCCATGTTTAAAGAAACCTTCTCTGGCAAATTGCAGCTAATTGCTGAGGTGCTGGGGCAGGTCTTCTTCATGCCATCAGGCATGCTACCAGGCATATGACAAAAAACCACTGTTGTGGTATAAGTTACCTGCAATTAGGTAGAAAACATAGACAAACCTCATGTGAACACAAACAGAATCCCAGCCATTGTGTATGTGAGAACAGAAACACTCACCACACTTCCACAGCACACACCAGAAATGTAATGGGAAAGCTGAGGGCAAAAAGCTTGGCTTGCAGTGTAGGAATGGGGGCAGGTCAGGGCAGATAATTGCAGTCTTAAGTGAACTTTGTCCCCTTGATACTGGCCCATAGATATAGGATTTTTCTTGCCCATTAAGAGGATATGGAAGTCCAGCTGCATTACATACAGGCTATTCACAGGGTTACCTGTCACCAGGATGCTCTGATGGTGGCGATTGCCTTTATGGGATTGAGAACAGAGAGACAATGTGCATGCCCAGTTCAGAGGCTGTTGAACCCTCTTCACCCCAACACACAAAACCACGTTGTGGTATAAGTCCACGTGATTCACCCTGGGTGCTGTCCATGGGTGCCATGAGTCAGCAGGCAGTTCAGCTGATGTGGGGGGATTAATCCTCCATGGTAGTGCTAGCGTTATGGCAGCTGTAACCAATAAAGTTGTGGTCATTTTGTTCCAATTAAATTTGGTGCCCTTTGTGGTTATTTTAGTACTCGCACCTCCAACTCCATTGTAGCTCAGCTGCCAACCACTGATCTCTCTGACTTGTCCCTCTATATTTCAGTTTGGATAGTTGTCATGAGGCTGTCCTAGGCTGAAACTATACTCTCCAGGAAAACTAGGAAAGATCTACAGCAACTCCTGTCATAGCACACACCACAAAGCAGTACTGCTGTTCAAATTGGCACCCAGTCTGGTTCATTTCTGCTCCCGTTTTTGCAGATACACCACAGTTTTGGTTGATACAGGATCACTCCCCCCACCACCACTTACCCACCTCCCTTCTTTGTCATCCTCCTTGCTTCTCTCTTGGCCACTGTCACATCTTCTAATCTTTCCACCTTTGTTCTTCTGTGTGCACAGGCAGAGGACTGGTTCTTTTTAAAACAACAACACCAGTATTTAAAATCATACTCACAGAGATGTGCATGCACAAAAAATAAAAATAAAAATAACAAATGGGGGGGGCAGGAGTGGGGCACAGCATTCTTGTTTTGTGACCTTGTGCCCAGTCCCCAACATGCCCACACCACAGAAAAACAGAGAAAAGTAAGCTGCAGCTTGGGCAGGTGTTACAAGTGGTGTCATGCTTTGCAGCTCACCCTCAGCACATACATTTCCCCAGGTTTGTTGGAACGGTGTCATTCCAGCCCTAATGAAAAAGGAGCTCTTTACTAGAAAGTGGAAAGGGAGCTTGTGTAGCAGAATGTCAGCTTCTAAACTGGTTTAGATCCCAACCTTAGGAACAGTTTTGAAAGGCATCTTCTTTCCAGACAATATTCTAGTGGGGCTTTTTAGCTGGAAAATGGTCTGTCTGTGCAATAGGGAATACCAGGGCTATCATAGTACTGTTCCATACACAGAAGAGAACGAGAACCTGCTCTGTGTGCCAAATGTTGGGTCATGTCCAATGCATTTAGAATGAAAGTCCAAGCCTTACTAGCTTGCAGGGATATTAAAATAAGTTTCCAGGGATGTATTTCACATCAAACGTTCTACTAAAATAAAACTTTCACATTCTAATGATATTTCAGAACATGTTACCCGATATATTTTAATCCTATTAGTTCATATAGCACATTTATTATGTCTAATTATTATACCATGAACTGAAATCTTTTGGGGCTGGGGGGAAAAGGGAAGGGAAGCCTCTTGTTGTTGGTAAGAGTTTTAAAAATTAGTTTACTGGAACAAATCCCATTCATTTTATGAGGCCTTTATGCCTGTTTTGTTTTCAGTTCAGGGACGCTGAGTGTCATACCTAGGAGATCTCAGCCCATGAGATGAAAGCTAATCCTTTTCAAATGTCAATGGATAGAATATTGATGATCACACTTTATGATTGGATTTGTTTTTACTGCCATCTTGATCCTTGACTTTCAGGGTCAGTGATAAAAGAGCAAGTCTTTAAATGGAAGTGGGGGTGGAGAAGAAGAGAAAGATCAGACCTCTGAGTTCTTGAAGAAATGTAAACTCCTTTAAGATCTTCATCCACCACTGGAACAGAGATCTTGCTACAAGATGACATATTCCAAAAACGAGATCATGAATCACCTCATCTGAAAGAGAGGGAAAAAGAGGGGAAGCTAACAGGCGAGGTGAGCCAGAGGGCGGACAGATGTGAATCAGTGAGAGGATAAACAGAATGATGGAAAGAAGCCTGGGATCAGCATTGATTGCTAAAGTGCTGGAAAATTTACTCTTCCAAATAAAGAGGTGATGATTACTTTATATTAACTTAATACTCCTGCTTCAGTATGAATATATGTGTGCAAAAGACAGAAAGCTCTCATCTATGGTAAAGGAAGGATGGGGAGCCATTTTGCCTCATGTCCTTTTGCGGTGTTTCAAAATCCTGAGTAGTAGAAGACGATAGTGTGACTACATGATGACATACTGCGGGATTTGGTCTGCTTATAAAATGGGTGAATTCAAAGTCCTTTTTACTGACCACATGACTCAAAGGCTGAATTGAATTGGTCCGGTCCTTTTTGCTCCAAAAGCAGCTCTGTGTGTGTGTGTGTGTGTGTGTGTGTGTGTGTGTGTGTGTGTGTGTGTGTGTGTGTGTGTGTGTGTGTTTCATTGATGTAGGCAGTTGGGGGCATGATGTTCAGGCCCGATGGCAGACATGCAAAAGCTGTGATTACAATTTGATGTCAGACTACTACATTTCTGAAAAAAACCTTTCTATAGAAATACCAAGGAAGCACGTGGACACAAAGCAGTGCTTTGACAAAGCACCTTTTCCCTCACCTCTGGAGGGGGACACACACACGCAAGCAGTGCTAGCACTCATTTCTGTTCACAAAGCCTGTCCTCCTCCCAGCCACTTCTGTTTGGTTGGTTGGTTGGTTGGTTGGTTTACAGCTTCAGGAACTCTCCTGCCTTACAAGATAAGATACAGAAATGAGTGATTGGGAGGAAGGAAAGGCTTCTTAAGTAAGTTCCTTTGAATTGCGCCACCTACAGGTGCTTCACGTGTAACTACAAGTAGAAGGCTTTTTTTGTCTCCTCTGCTACTGTGGCCACTTATATTGCAGAGAACCAAATGCCCCAGCACAGCGAAAGAATGCATGTTAATTCACATTTCCTTTGCAATCTAGTCATATGCTGAGTCAGGTTCTTTGAGTATGAAAATGAATAATATGTCTGGGTTGTATGCAATAGCCTCCTTCACATTTGAAATATTTGTGCATCAGGAACCATACTAAAGTACAGAAAGTACATAATGAAGATTAGAATTAGGGACATTTACAACAAAAGAATCCCTATTCATATTTCTCCCCAGATTTATGGGGATCCAAATGCTCCTATTTTGTTTTTAGATTGGCACTCGTGGGCTAGCAATCTGTTCTTCTGTTTTTCATTTCCACAGTTCATTCACACCCCTGTGCATGCACGGTTTGCCACAGACTTGTTTTTCTTTCCTTTTTGCATTTTCGTTTCCTTTTTGCGCACACAGATCAAAGAATCCTGACATGATCCTGTCAAGATTCCTTACTGCACTGAATTAGCCAACACATTCATACACATTGATAACCTGTGAGAAATGGGGAAAATGTAATTGAAAACTGGCAAAAATGTGAACATATGTTCTGAAATTAATCTGTGGTATTCTCCAAGTTAGCTGACTGGATAGCTCAGTGGTTTAGGTATCTGACTATGGAGCCAGAGATTGGACGTCTGAATCCCCACTGTGCCTCCCGGGAGAAGAGCCAGCCTGTGTGGCCTTGGGCAAACTGCCCAGTCCTAGGTTGTCCCCAGAAGAAGGGAATGGTAAACCCCTGTTGAGTATTCTGTACCTAGAAAATACTGAAAAGGGTCACCATAAGTCAAAACTGACTTGACGGCACATTATGATGATTATTATGCTCCAAATGGATCTGTAAGAGCAGAATGTGAAGTAAAATCGGTCCATTAAATCACAGTTTTAACTACTGTTATAGGAAAAAAACAGAATTGCTTTTGAGAGAGATTAGACTGAAGGCACATGACAGGGAGTGGACCAATGTCACCAAATGTGAGTTGCTGCCAATTGGCCAAAAAGTTAGGTTAGGTGTAATTTTGTAAAGAAAATTACTTGAGGGGAGGTGGCGATAATCTTTTCTGACAAGCCCATTTCCCCTGCACCCTCCTCCTTGTTTCCAATGGTTTTTCTCCTGCTTAAGTTTTGCTTCAGCAGTGGAAACAAATCTGGTTATGAGTAGGGATAAAAAAAATCTGCCAGTTTTTGTTTCTTTCTCATTCAACACTTAGGGCAGCTGATAAGGATTTAAAACCACTGACAAAAGTTTTAAAAGTAATAAATATCACAAGCATTAATGGTGCAACAACAATAACAGCAACACCCTTAGAAAACAGACAATGGGAGGAAGGGAGACTTAATCAAATAAAAGGAGAGGACCAGCACATTGAGGTTTTTGACCTTGATGTGGTGATACTGGACCTTTATCACTTCAGAAATCAACATATGAAATGTCTGTGAAAAGCTCAAAACCTAAGTCTGAAAGGCTACAGTTGATCTCTTCCAGACTAGTTCTTTTTTGATCAGCAGATACACAAAACAGCCCAAAGCAAGAGAAATAACCACATGGGAAAAAAATGTTGGCAAACAAATAAATGACACAGAATAGGAAAGTAATAGTGTGTCATTCCCAAGGGGAGAGAGGGAATTTGCCTATTTTAAGTGGTTTCTGAAGCTTCATAATAAGGTGTTTGTGAAAATAAATGCAGTCTAGAAGAGGATGCAAATGGTTGTATTTACAGTGTTTTTGGACGTGTCATCTTGACACTGGTGTGTAATCCTGACAGCAGTTTCTGACTTCCCTATTGGGAATAATTGCACAAACCCAAATTGCTCAGATCAGACTTCACTGTCTGGCAAATTTACAGATTTGGAACATATCCTACTTGGATTTTTCAATCAATGCTGCCTGATCAAATCCTTTAAAACGCAATCGTATACGTGTCTGTCATTCATGTGTTTGGATTTCAAACCAAAATTTAGCGTGCACGCGTACGCGCGCGCGCGCGCACACACACACACACACTTCTTTTTCTTAAATAAACTTTTTTAGCTATCTTGAAATGTTTTAATTGCTTCCATTCATTTAAAATATTACATGTATGTATTTTATTGGGTCGGAGACTCATTGATTGATTGATTGATTGATTGATTAAATAGTGAAATGGTTTTTTTAAAGGCTGCAATTTCTTCTCTTTCTGCCTGGTCCATTTCAGTTTATGCTTTCCAAAATGGATGATTTTCTTGATCTTGAAGGCATTTGAGGGAATACAGACCAGCATAGTTGGAACAAATGTTAAATCCAGAGTAAGCTCAACAGTGCTCAATTATTCTTACCCTGTCAACACCATGCTACATTGTCAAAACCACACAACAATTTCGTGTTCATAAAGCTTCCTCCTTGAAAGTAACTAACAGGTGTATATGAAAATGATGACACTTGAAACCTTGAGGTGTCATATCAATAAATCTTCTGCCTTGAAATTAGATGACTGATCATAGAGATTAAATATCAAGATGAAAGTTAAATGTCAAGATGAAAGCTATATCAAAAACAACAACTAGGACTTTATGGAGGTACACACTATCTATCAAGTCCACATACTTAGCTTTCCTCCTTTACCCACTTCTGCACATGATCCATTTCTACTTGCATCTTTTTTTTAAAAAGAGAGATGCTATCCAGCTCTCTTTTTTTGGTGTTTTTTTAAAAAAAAGATGTGCATTTTTCAAATTGTATGCATTGCTTGCCAATAATCCTTCCATCAATTCAAGCATGTCTGTCTGCTTGTGCACATTTCTGATGCACACGTTTCAAACGTGCATGTTTTATTGGATGCTTCTACAGCTGTCCAGTAATGTGCAGATCCTGGAATGCAAAGCATGTCGGGTTCATATACAGTCCAAGCAGTGCAGCTGGGGGAAGGCTGCATAAAAAGGTCCACCAGAGCAGATTCTTCACACATCTCTAATGCTTAGGGCAGGTAATAACAGGGGCAGTTGGAGTATATGACACATGTACCCCTCCTTCATCATTGACTGCATCACCATGCATTGGTGATACTACTAGTTAGCATAATTTATTGAGTGGAGAACCTAATGAGAAAGACCATGGAGGGAAATACCCAATGTGTTCCGCCTTACTTTTTGCAACTTGTCTGTTTTCCCAACTTTTTTTTCCCTTGGCAAAAGGAGTCCTGAAAGTTACAAAAATACAGAAAGAAGCACTTTTTATTTTTAAACAGAGTTGTTTTTCAAAGTCTGGCACTTAGTGAAGCATGGCTCAGTATCCTACCCAGTAAGGTTCACCCAGCACTGAAGGACAATAAGTCTCTTGTTCAAAAGCCCACTGCTCTGCTGCCATACAGGAAGGGTATCTGAAGGTCATGCAGAACACATAACTGCCTAGCTCTATTTCTGCTGGGGAGGAGGGAGGGATATAAATCTGATGGATGGCGGGACCTTTATGTTGGGCCTTGTGAGGAACTCAGGTCCTATGGAATAACAAAATGCTTCATTCTGTGCCAGGAGGGTTTTTACTACATGGTTTCGTACTTTTCTTGGTGCCCTGAAATAACTTTCAATATGTTAAGTACCAACTCAACTAAGTTTCTCAGCTAGTCTAGTGAATTGTTATTTGGATGTGGGTAGGCAATGAGGAAATTGAACTAGGTGCTCTTAATCAAGCTTTCTCTTATATTATTAAGCAGCATGCTTTCTCCTTTTTTTTTTTTTTTTTTTGCTTAACAATATAAGAGAAAGCTTGATACTGTGGCTTAGCATCTTAGTAAATGCATATGATGTCATTTGACTGGAGGTGAGAATTGTGGAATAAACATGCATCATGCCTTGACAAACTTGACTTCAGCAAACATCTGACCAGCTCAAAGTATTTGGCTGCCCAAAGAAAAGAAACGAATGGAACTTCTATCCATCCAAAGAGTGCATCTGCCATGCACAGTTAAAGCAACTTGATACCATTTTAACCGCTGTGACTCCATCCTAAGATATCCTGGGCTTTGCAGTTTTACACTTAAAATACTCTTTTAAACAACACTACTGCTCTCCTCTGAACAACAGCTGAAAATTAATTCTAAACACCTTGCTCCATATCAGAATGATTCCATGTAAAGATATCAAATCACTGTAACTATGTAGTGTAGATACACTCTAAATTAAGGTCCATAACAGTACTCAAAGCCAGAAAAATTATTTTGGCATAAGAGGAAGAAAACACCACAAGGAGCTCTCCTTGTCTGTTTGATAGCAGTAAAAAGACGAACAACCTATTTGCTGCTGCTTCATAATAGACCCCAATGGTTGGCTGTATCAGCTGCCTCCGCTTTGCCTAATGCTGGAGTTGACACTTCTGGAAAGAATGATCTTTCCCCTGAGTTTCAAGTTATCCTGCTGAACAGAGTGGCCAGATGAAAAAGAGGACAGGCTTCTTGTGCATTTAATAGTTGCCTAGAGGAGGAAATTTCAGCAGATATAGATTTTAATGCAAGTTGCATCTGCTGAAGGTTCCTCCTCTACATAACTATTAAAGGTACAGGAACAGTGGCCTCTTTTTCATCTGGTCACCCTGTTCCTAAATAAAGGAAGCAACTTTTGCACAGTACACTGAAATTTTCTAAATGCCCCTTCTCCTCAAGACTTTCTTAATCTTTAATTATGGGTGCGTTGTCCTTTTGTCCTCAACATGGTGGAACCTTCTTAAGAAGCTTACTTGTGCAGATAACAACTTAAATGTTTATCACTCAAGAATTCCTTCCAATTTATTGGCCATACGTAGCATTAGCAGAATTTGTTTAATCAATACCACAATCCTATGCAAATTGAATCAAAAGCCAATATTACTTAGCACAAGATGACATGTTCCCAGGTCAGTGAACAGCAATATGCACAGTAGCAGTGGGCAATGTGTGGCCTTCCAAACATTGTTAGAGTGGAGAGGCATGCTGTGGCTTGCAGTCCAAAAACATCTAGAGGACTACAAATTCCATATTGCTGGTGCATAAGATTCATTTATGTCTTTATTTGAAGAATTTTAACCTGCCCTTCAGTTGACAAATAATCTCAGATATAGGGTTTGGATTGTTGTTGATAGTTTGGTTCAAACTAAATTACAGCATCCACATGTGTTTCCACTTAGATTTACCCATCCTGCCCTTTAAAAAGCTGCCCCTCTCATTTCTGGTATAGGGCTAGGGGGCTTCTGTTTTTTCTGTGTAATACAGCATTATCCTAATTATCCTGTTGGATGGCCCGTGTGGATGGCTAGTTTCCACCCAAACGAGTAGGAATGGTGTTTTCTGAGGTGGCAACCCTGTAACCCAGGGGTCCCCAACCCCCAGTCTGCGGCCCAGTGCCGGTCCGTGGTCCTGGCAGGACCGGGTCGTGGAGAGAGATCTCCTGCCCCCCTGCACACACTCCCCCCCACGCATGCCCACACGCGTGCATGGCCCACCCACCCACACGCACGGGTGCCCTGCTGACCCGCGTGTGTGCGTGAGCACGCCCCACCCACCCGCAAGTGTGCCCCGCCCATCTGGCCATCCGCGCATGTGCACAAGCGTACCCTGCCCACCCATGAGTGCCCCCCGCCAATCTGCGCATGTTCGCGAGCACTCCCACACACACATGCGCAAGTGCGTGCCCTGCCACGCACGGACCCCACCCCCCCAACCAGTCCATGGTTCAGAAAAGGTTGGGGACCACTGCTGTAACCTATTAGGTGGTGTTTGACATTAAAAGGGAGGACAGAGAAATCCTCTCCTCTATTTTCATCCCCTTCTTAAAATATTTCTGTAATTGATGCACACTGGTATTCCCAATGTGGTGTAAAGGATAGAGGGATGGACTAGACTCTTAAAAACACAGTTCGAATCCCCACTTAGCCATGAAAACTGTCTGGGGGAGTGGAACTGGTAAAAACACTCCTTAAATATCTCACTTATCTTGAAAGCCCTATTAGGGTTGTTATCAGTCGGTTCCACCTTGATGGCACAAAATACATACACACAACTGACACAGAGTGATTCTAATGCCATGCTAGGTTGATACATTGCTCTTTCAATATGCCGCGTAGTTACGTAACAACAGTAAAAAAGGGAAGTCATTTTGGCCCATTGAATGATGGCTGTGAAGAAAGGCAGGGAAGGTGGCTATGTCAGCTCCATGGGTTGTGCTCCCTTAAGGCAGCACAGCCCCAGCAGAGCCCCAGCTCATGGGAAAGGGGGGGGGGTTTACCTGCCTTCTGTCTCCCAACCTTCATCCCAATATTTTCCCCTCCCACAACTGTCCTGGGCTGATATTGCTCCTTACTTGCCTCCTTACTTGTGAGTAAACTGTGTAAACCTGCACACATGTAAGCCAGATATTTAAAGACCTGTGTAGAGCCTTCTCATGGGAAAAGGAACATTTCCAGTGTGATCGGAAGGCTCACTTAAGTGTGAGATAAGACAGATCACACTGAAGATAAGAATCTTTTAAATGCGAACCAAACTGCTCCAAATTCCACTGTCCGGAGAGACCCATACTTACAAAGATCAGAAAAAACATTCTCCTTGCCCTCAAGCGTACAGTCTAAAGGAAAATGTTGTGGGTACCAGTGGGGGAAAGAGTAAACTCTGGCTTTGATTCTTAATTATGACGTGTGTGGTACTTTTAAGAATAGAAGGAGCCCATCACTGCTAATGTCTCAAGAAAGAGCATGGAGTGCCCTCCTTCCCTGCTTTGCTTCTGTTATCATGTCATGGGATGCTGGGTGACATTTGTCGGAGGAACGATAGGCCAGCCCTACCATTAGTTGTGAACAGAGATGGGCACTTATTGCAGTTTGGTGCTTTGGAATGGTTTGGTAGATCGGGCCTACAGGTGTTGCACGAGCATCCCAGATCCTGCAGGCACCCATTCAGAGGAGGAGGCAGGGCTGGGAAGCCTACAGCACTGGTTCTGACTGGGCACCCTCAGGAGGAGCCATGGTGTGGAATCTGGGGCGCTTGCACAACACCTGTGGGCCTGAATTGCACCAAAGCACCGAGCCACCTTAAGTGCCCATCTCTAGTTGTGAAGCAACTCGTCCAAGCAGCAGATGCTGGCCAGTGTGAAGGCAAATTCTTAGTTTGTTGTTATTATATTTTTAGTTCTAGAGATGGGAGAGGTGCTTGTGAAACTTGCCTGGTTTCAGCTGGGTTGGGACACTATCTGGTGCTCTGCTTTGGAGAGCAAAATGGCTTCCATCTGTCCTGAGGGAGAAGCCTGAGGGGGTCTGTCTTCTCAGATAACCTGATGGTGACTCTGTTTCCTTTCTACTTGTCTGTTGTCACCTGAGAGCCCTATTCATTAAACCTTGACTGATGAATCTGGCTGTTATCTATAAAAACATAGGCATGCCATATAGCCAATCTCTTAGAAGCCACATCTTGTTTTACTTAGAGCAAGACTATATATCACATTGATCACAGGTTGCAACCCTTCAGAATGCTCATATACTTCGAAATCCCCAAATGCCAAGTGAGACAAGGTAGCCACAGCAAAAGCAACAAAAAAACAGTCTTGTGGCATTTTAAATACTTTAAGTTTTATTTGGCTGAAACTTTCTTCAGATATATGCAGTACAGCCTCAGACACAGTCACTTATACAAACATGGGCAGGAGGAGAATGTGAAAGATAATGGAAATGCAAAAGATCCGGCAAGGTAAAACAGTGGTTTTTATGAGTCTTTAAGAATCCTTGGGAGGTGGCAGATACTGGTCTTTATGGTGGCTGTGAAGAGTAATTCATCATTCCTTAGTGAGTGACAAGTTTGTCCAGTCATGGATAAGCAGATTAACACACACAAGATAGAGGGTTTTGTTTGTTTGTTTGTTTGTTTGTTTGTTGCATAAGCCTAATGTAGTAGAAGCCTGTGGCTTCTGGTTTGTCCATGACTAGATTCAGAGTGGTTAGAGGAAAAAGGAATGCAAGCATTGATAAGCTGATACATAATTTTTTTTTAAAAAAAGCCTTTGTCCCTGTGTAACCAATAGAGATACATACAACTCAACCTTGTGATATATTTTTGTTTCACTATTTTCAGAGAGAGACGTGTTAATCTGTTTCAGCACATATAAATAAGACTTTTAAAATTAAAAGCAAAAGCCAAAGTATTGTGGCCACCTTAAGATTAACGAGGTTTGTTTCAGTGTGAACTTTCATATATTACAATCCAATTTGTCAGACAGAACAGGTCAAATACTTAGGCCACAAGTTTATATACACAGTGTTCATATTTGTTGAGGGTGGGGACCAGGTCAAATGGCATACAGACAGAGGTAATGAACTTTCGAAGTGCCAATAGGGTTAATGCAGATAATTAAATGTCAAAATATTGATCACATAAACATTCTGGCAATAGACAGAATAATCAATTAGTGTGAAGCTTCAAAGGGTAGACTGTTGTTATTAAGGTATAGAAGCAATGACTTTTGATTTCAGGAAAGAGTTGGTGTGCTAAGGTCAAGGTTTTCCTAAAGGAAAAAAATGGCTGTACAGAAGGCTGGAGAAAGCCACCTTGCTGACAGACACACAGGATAGCCCCAGTCTCTGTTTAAGCCTCTAAATGCCCACAGACATTTATGAATATCACCCACTTCAGCTCCCTTTCAGGTCTCTGTAATTCCTTTTTCCTCTGTAATTCCATGTCCCCAGTGTCCTAGGAGGTTACAATGTCATGGCACTGTGTGTGTGTGTGTGTGTGTGTGTGTATTGTTGTTGTTGTTGTTGTTGTTGTTTCTGATGTCAGATTTGTGTCCATGTATTCTCTCACATATATATTTTCTTGTCTACCCTATATAAAAATGTATAGGGGCACTGCTAGCAAAGATGGTATGTATTAAGTTTGAAGTAAATGATTCCCTGATGTTGTGGGTAACATTGTTGGGGCGTGTAAAGGCGTTGTCAAAAAAGGTAGGGGGACACAGTTGGCATCTGGATTTCTAGCAGGGTCTTGTTCCTTTTTGTGTCAGTCGTTAATTTGGCAGGGGGGAGGGCTGTCCATAAACACAGAAGCCTGTCATCTAAAGCATGGGAGAGGGCTGTATTATTGTCCAGCATGGGATTTAGCTTGCTGATAACTCATGTGACTGGTCTCAGCTGGGAGATGTAAGTAACAAGCAGTGGGGTTTGTTTTTTTCTCCTTGGGACCCATCTTGTACTAGCTTGTTCTTGAGGACCATTTTAGCTGCCAATTTGTTTTCTGTTTATTGAATGGGTGTTGTTATAGTTTAAATCCATGAATTTTGAGATTCTGTCTCCTGGTACAGGAGCCGAGGAAGTATTGTTCCAGACAGCCATACGTACATATGGTGACAGCAGCATTAACACAGATAATATGCTTTCAAAATATTGATTGTATAAACATCTTGGCAATAGATATAGTAATTAATGTAAATTGTCCCTCAGCTGTTTCTCTTTGAATTTTAAAGTATATTTGAAACTAGGTTTCATTTGTTCAGTGAGGTTTATTCCAAAGTAATTGAGTATGGACATGCAGCCTGAGTTAACAGTTTCAGGTGGAAAGCAACATTTCCTAGTTATTAAAACCTGTTACAGTGGTGCCTTGACTTACGACCATAATCCGTTCCAGAAGATGGGCGAAACTCGAAATGGTTGTAAGTCGAAACACCATTTCCCATAGGAATGCATTGGAACGCGATTAATCTGTTCCAGACAAAAAAATAATCACACAAAAAAACACCACTCCAAGCCCCATCGGAACGCCATGGGGCTGGGGGAAAAAAATCAAAAACACCCCCCCACACACACAGCCAGCTCCATTGGAACGCGATGGGGCTGGTGGAAAAATAACACACACACACACACACACACAGAGCTCCATCGGAACGTGATGGGGCTGGGGGAAAAAAATCAACCCCCCCCCACACACAGTCAGCCCCATTGGAACGCCATGGGGCTGGGGGGGAAATCAAAAAAACCCCACAGCCAGCTCCATCGGAACGCGATGGGGATGGGGGGGAAAATCAAACACACACACACACACACACACACACACAGAGCCAGCTCCATCGGAACGCAATGGGGCTGGGGGGAAAAATCAAAAACACCCCCCCACACACACACACACAGCCAGCTCCATCGGAACGTGATGGGGCTGGGGAAAAACACACACAAAAAAATAAAATAAAAATCACAGCACAGAAGCATAACCACCCCAAACCCAAACCCACCCTGCAAAACCCTGTAAATGTACTCACCCAGAAGCAGAAAGCAGCACCAGGCAATCCGAAGCCTCGCTGCAAACGCACGCACACTAACCGTTGGGGCGAAAGAGCTACAAAGAAGCTCTTCACCGACCAAAGGTTAGCCCTCTAATTTGAATTCCCCGCCTTTTTCCCCTGCCTCTTTTGTTTGCAACTCGAAGCTCCGGCTGCAAGTCGAAGCAAAATTTTGCGACCGGAGCTGGTCGTAACTGGAAATGGTCGTATGTCAGGACGTTCGTAAGTCAAGGCACCACTGTATTAGGAAGCTTGAGGCAGTACCATTCATCCACCAGAGCATTGACAGGAATGCCAACAAGATCAGTTGGTATCCCTCACACTGCATCTTGGAAACCTACAGGATCCAATAGCCTGTGGGGGCGGACCATCTTAATGGGTCCCTGCTCCCCATGGAGGGGGGAATGCCACTGGGAGGTTACATTTTATTAGGTGGTGGTCCGACCATAACAAATCATTAATAATGACCATAATGTGTGACCCGCCACGTGGGACCGTTGACAAACTGGGACATGTCCAAGGAAGCCATGGTTTCCAAGAACTCAGGAGCTGGGCCTGTGGCCCCAACCTCAGCATGGACATTGAAGTCACCCAGGACAATTAGTCTGGGGGACCTCAGTGCCACCACCGAGATGAAGTCCACCAGCTCTGGAAAAGAAAGAACTGGGTCACGGGGAGCACGGTAAACCAGCACAATCCCAAATCCATCCCTGGTCCCCACCAACACGTGAAGGGCCTCAAGGCCCGGGATGCTCAAGGCAGACAGCCTAACAACCTCTAAGGTGCTTTTATAAATAATGGCAACTCCCCCTCCCTGACCCTCCAGTCTACCTTGGTGCTGGATGGAATATCTGGGTGGGCAAATTAATGAGAGGGCTACACTGCCCTCTGCGCCCACCCAGGTCTCAGTAATACAGGCCAGATCTGCTATTTCATCCAAGATCAAGTCTTGAATTAACTGGGCCTTATTTAAAGCAGATCTGGCATTTAACAGCATCAAGGATAGAGTGGAGGGTTGGCTGAGCAAGTTACCTCAATTCCAGTCACTGGCAACACAGCTAGAACAAGGGACAGCCTTCAACCATCTGGCCCCTGTTCTTTTGGGTTTAATTGCTGCTGTGCCAGCGCCATACCTTCCTCTGCCTGTAATAACTGGTATATTATTCATTTCCCCTTCACTGGGTGACAGGCCTATTGACTCCGGTGTAAATGTTGTGTAATAAAGTGCAAAGAAGGGTAAAGAGTGGTGTAGATAAAGTGCAATAGTAGCTATGTACTAAAATAATCTGTTGATGAATTAATTTAGCTGTAGTTAATTATCATATAATAGAATAATTGACCAATAATAATTTCAAGAGATTAAAAAGGGCAATTTCATCATTAAAGATGATTGTGTTGTGCTGCCCAGGGTTTCTGGGAGTTGCAGTCCAAGAACACCTGGGTTACCCAAGATTGGGAACCACTGTCTTAATGGATCCCATTTATGATGTTTACAGAAGGTGCAAACTCTCGCACAATTTATGAAAGCAAAAATCAATGTTCATGAAATTATTTAAGATACTGCCCTTTTGCTGTGGCTGAGAAAGCACAGTTGCTCTCACACGAATTGTGGGGGTGTAATTACAGGATAGAATACTGCCCATGAAATCAAGGCAACTCTGCTGTTATTCCTTGCTAAACCAAGCTTCACTCCCTATCAGTGCTGCATACTAATAGATTTTCAGCTCTGATTGGCTATCCCTATGCCTTAATATGTTGTAGCACCATTAAGACATATATTCCATTGTGCCTCCAAATCCACATTCAGATGCAAATGTTAAGTGTCTGATACATGTTTGGGTAACAATGTGTTGCTTTCATGGTATCTGCAATGGGCCCATGCTTCATTTTCCTCTTGCAATTACACTTCAGGGGGACATACAGTATGTGAAAAGTTTGCCAAAAAAAGAAGAGGAAGAGGAAGAAGGAGGAGGAGTAAGATTGAACATATGTTCTGAGAAGCTGAAGCTGTGAAACACAGCCTCACTCATGCTCCCACCCACATGTTTTAGCTCAGCACTAGACACATGACAATGTTAGCAGAAACAATCCAAGGGAATTTTCTGTGAAGTGAAGATGTCTGCTAAGGCAGCTGGAAATCGCCAACATTAGGGACAGAATGTCCTGCTAGTTGGGGCCACTGGTTTAATCTGATTTGGCAATGCTAGTGAATTAGAAGCAGTAAGGTCAAGAGAGAGTCTAATTTGCTGCTATTGGAACTTACAGCTTCAAAGCAAAGCATGCACCATGATTACCAAGAAATAGGGCATAATGTTTAAACAGTCTGATTGCCACGTGGGGGCTTGCTTTGAAGTCTGCTCTCACATGAAAAGCACAACCTGTGTTGCATTCCTGGGTGATCATTATATGTTTTGCTTGTGTAGTGATTTGATGCACAGAGTCAGCAATAAGGGAGAATTGTGGGCTGTGTTGCAAGGCTGTGCTTCTCTCTTCTCTTTTTACAAAGCCAAAATAGGGGAAGACCAACAGGGACAGGTGACAGGCCAGGATGTGTGACAGAAGTTTCTTTCAGACTTTTAACATCCACATTTGATTGGATTTTTTTTTTAAATTCCACTGTTTCTATAGTTCCTTAACAGCAGTGATGGACAGTCTGCTGGGGTGTAGGAGGAGCCCCCTTCCCTTGCTGACACCATTGTACTTGGTGTCCAAAAACTGGCAAGATCCCGCCAGTGATTTTACAGCAACAGGAGTCCTACACTGGAGGGTTACAGGGTGTCCTCCTGAACTGCAGAATCTTATCAGTGTGCAAAGCAGAGCACCTCACAGATTTCCAGAATAGCTGTAATAGGACAGAGAAGGTAAAGTTTGAGTACAGTAAAAAAAAGCAGCATTTTAGGAGGAGAGACGGTGATGATGCATAGTGGTTCTCAGTGGACTTAAGAAAAGAGTGCTCTTGCAGAGATGGGTTGGAGAAAAGACCAAGTGTTAGAGAAAATATTCTGAGTTTTAATGTATTGTTTTTTAATCCTGCTATTTATATACAATTACATTTAGGTACAAATGAGCTATATAAATACAGTGGACCCTCGACTTACGGAATTAATCCGTATTGGAACGGTGGCTGCAGGTCGAAAAGTCTGTAGGTCGAGGCTCCATTGACCTACAATGCATTGAAAACCGATTAATCCGTAACCGGCCATTTTTGGTCCATTTTGTTTGATTTTCCGGTCTGTAGGTCGATTCTCCGGCTGCAAGTCGAACCTAAATTTTGCAGCCAGAGAAGTCTGTAACTCGAAAAGTCTGCAGGTCGAGCCGTCTGTAAGTCAAGGGTCCACTGTACAGAAGAACAGGGAAGCACCTAGGCAGATTGGAAAAAGGCAGCCTTTGGGGGCTTCATGTGACTGGAGGACCAAGCTTTAGCAAACTCTTACTGCTTTTCCTGGTTATTTTTGCCAAAGCTTCTTTACTGGCTATACACAATTTTGCACACTGTTTTCTTCAGAATGGGCTAAAGTAGCTAAGTGCCATAGTCAGCAGTCACCAGCCATTTAAATCACTCCAGGCTATTTTAAGAAAATATCCTATAGCCAGCAATACCCACTGAGGAAACATCATTATCTAGTAGATACACAAGCTCTTAGAGAAGATACTGTCTCTATACTTTGCCCAGCCACTGATAATTTAGAAACTAAAACATACACTATAAGAGCAGAAATTATATATCAAAGACAAAAGAGACAGGAATGATAGAAGAGCTTCATCAGGAGGGCTTTAAGCTGAATTGGAAGGGAGAGGAAGACAGGCTCATAAGGCTTATGCACAACAAGAGGAACAGACTGAATAGCTCTAATGGGACCCAAAATCTTCATTAAAATGTATGAAGAAAAACAGGCCGGAAATTATACAATCTCTAGTGTCTGTATGAATGCCAGGAGTATGGGAAACAAACAAGAAGTACTGGAAATCTTCGTCAGGAGGGTAATTATGACTTGATAGGAATAACTGAAACTTGATGAGGTGACACCCATGGCTGGAATATGGCAACTGAAGGATATAAATTGTTCAAAAAGAACAGAAATAATAGAAAGGGAGGTTGAGCCGTAGAATAGTTAAAAATACACATTCTTGCACAGAAATACAGGAGGATGAGCTTGATTATTTCAATGAGAGCATCTGGATTAATATAATTTGGGCAAAAACCAAGAGGAACACCATAGTTAGAGTCTACTACCAACCGCCCAATCAAAGAGAAAATGTGGACGAGACCTTTGAAAAACATATTGCAAGAATTTCAAAGAGACACAATGTAGTCATAATGGGAGATTTCAGTTATCATGATTAGACATGGGATATTCATATTTGCATCCCTGGGGATATGAATACAAATATCAGCACCACAGGTGCCTGGGAAAACCGGACCCTCCCTGCCCTCGAACCGGCAGATCCACTTACTGCTTGCTGCATGGCACATGTGGCTGGCGGCATTCTCGTC
Source organism: Intellagama lesueurii (assembly GCA_037013535.1). Taxonomy (NCBI): domain Eukaryota; kingdom Metazoa; phylum Chordata; class Lepidosauria; order Squamata; family Agamidae; genus Intellagama; species Intellagama lesueurii. Next base: position 107,392,055 of record JBAJHW010000002.1, on the reverse strand, counting down.
GCGCTAATCCAGGAAGCAGCCCAGCCAGTTCTTCCCAGCCTCTGTGCACAGCTGGCCACTCTGGCGAGGAGGCAGGATGATGAGTGTCCCCACTCAGCTGTTCAGCGGTCAGCTGTGTGGGGAGGCGGGGAAGTGCTGGCCGGACTGGTTCCCGGATTGGCACAACAAGAATGATGCTGGCTGTGCACATTGGCAGCAAGTGGTAAATGGACCTGCTGGTTTGGGGGGGGGGGGAGGGTTCAGTTTTCCCAGGCACCTGTGGTGCTGATATTCATATTCATATCCCCAGAGATACGAATATGAATATCTCATGTCTAATCATGATATCTGTTGGGAGGCAAATTCTGCCAAATATGGCCCTGCTAAGAAATTTCAGGTGTGTATTGTTTTCTCCTACAAAAAAGTGGAGAAAGAGACTAGAGGCAAAGCTATCCTTGACTTAATTCTAACCAATAGAGATGACTTGGTGGAAGAAGTGGCAGTAAAGGGAACTCCAGGGACAAGTGACCATGTTCTACTTGAGTTATCAATTCCAAAGGAAACAAAAGCAGAGAGTAGCAATACATGTACATTGGATTTTTAAAATCTCAATTTTAATAAATCCTGAAGAGTGATAAGTAAGGTCCTATGGCAGGAGATTCTAATGGGAAAAGGAGTCCAAGATGGGTGGGATGTTCTTTAAAAGGAAATTCTAAAGGCACAGCTACAAACAATTCCCCCCCCCCTCCAAAAAAGGGTGGAAGACAGCAAAACAGACCAACGTAGCTTCACAAAAAGCTCAGAGTGGACCTGAAAATAAAAATGGACATATATGGGAAGTGGAAGGAAGGACAGGCCACAAAGGAAGAGTACAAAGAAGTAGCAAAGAATTGCAGGGATGGCGCTAGGAAGGAAAGAGCCACAAATGATGATGAAAGGATATAAAAAGCATTCTTCAGGTACATACGTAGCAAAACAGAGAAAAGAAACAATGGTTCAGCTCCTCAATTGGGATAGCAGATGATAAAGAAAAAGGCAGAAGTCTTCAATTTTACTTTAGCTCAGTCTTTCCCACAATATATAACATCTAGGCAAATGTGAAGTAAAAAAGGAGGGAACAGGATTGCTGCTTGAGATTGAATATCTTATGACTCTGAATGAGTTCAGATCTCCAGGGCCCAATGAACTGCATCCAAGAATATTGAAGTATTGAAGGAACTGGCTGAAAAACTCTCAGAACGACAATCTATTATTTTCTTGAAATCATGGACGATGGGTGAAGTGCCAGATGATTGGAGGAGAGCTAATATTGTCCCCATCTTCAAAAAGGGGGAACCTGGGAACTAAGGACTAGTCAGCATGGCATCAATCCAGGGAAAATTCTGGAGAAGATTATGAAGATGTCACTCTGTAAGCACCTTGAAAACAATGCAGCAATAACTAGAAGCCGATAACGATTGGTACAGATAAATCCTGCCACACTAATTTTAGCTCATTTTTTGATTGCGTAACCTCCCTGATAGACATTGGGAATGCTGTGTAGACATAACATATCTTGACTTCAGCAAACCTTTTCAAGAAGTGCCCTATGTTATTCTGATTAGCAAGCTAAATAGGTGTGGAATGGATAGAACAACTGTCAGGTGGACACATAGTTGTTTAGAGAAACGTACTCGGAGGGTGCTTATTGATGGTTCCTTCTCAAACTGGGAGGAAGTAACAAGAGAGGTACCACAAGGCTCAGTCCTGGCCTTGGTGCTCTTCAATATTTTTATTAATGATTTGGATGAGAGGGTGCTAGGAATGCTTATCAAATTTGCAGGTGATACAGAATTGGTTGGAACAGCTAATATCCTGGAAAACAGAAACAAAATTCAAAAAGATTTTGATAGGTTTGAGCAGTGTGCTGGAAACAACAGAGTGGAATTGAACAGGGATAAGTGCAAAGTTCTACACCTAGAGGGGGAAAAACAAACGTACAGATACAAGACATGGGATATTTGGCTCAGTAATACTATATCTGATAAGGATCTTGGAATTATTGTAGCTCACAAGCTGAATATGAGTCAATAGTGTGATATGGCTGTAAAAAGGCTAAAGCTATTTTAGGCTGCACTAAGAAAAGTATAGCCTCCAAATCCCATGAAGTACTACTTCCCCACTATTCGGCACAGTTCAGAGGAGGGCAACAAGGATGATCAGAGGGCTGGAAAGACTGAAAGAACTAGACATGTTTAGCCTTGAAAAAAAAAGACTGAGGGGACATATGATTGCACTTTTCAAATACTTGAAAGATAGTCATACAGAGGAGGGGCGGGATATGTTCTCAATCATCCCGGAGCGCAGGACATGTAATAATGTGCTCAAGTTACAGGAAGCCAGATTTTGGTTGAATATCATGAAAAATTTCCTAACTGTTAGAGCAGAACAACAATGGAAGTAATTACCTTGGGTGTTGGTGAGCGCTCCAATGTTGGCAGAATTTAAGGGAAAATTAGACAGACAGACATCTTTCAGATATACTTTCATTTGGACTCGATGGCCTTGTAGGCCCCTTTCAACCCCTTTATTCCAGGATTCTATGATATGCCTTGCTATGGAAACAAACAACAGAGGCAGAACTGAAACATGCCTGTAATATATAATGCATGCAATGTGTAATTATGGCCAAGATTCTGTTCAGGAGTGGGCAACAATGGTACCTGGGCCTCTCTGCCCCTTCCAACTGCACTATTCTATGATTCTATTATATGAATAATTACTTATCATTTATGGCTTGTCACACTCTCTGTTGCTCAAAGCTCTTCGCAAATGTGCCATCCTGACTTGTGTAAAATAACTCTTCCCCTAATTGTGCTTTTTTTGTATTGGAAAGAGAGCAGCTCATTTCTACTATAACTAGCGGTGGTAGAATTTGTCTTTCAGAATAAAAAGCAGGGTGTGGGAAACTTATTTTTTAGCTTGTACCTCCCTGAATTACCAAACCAGCATGCTGGCTGAAGGTATTCTGGGAGTTGTAGGTCAAAAATTATCTTCTCCAAACTCTGAATTGAAAAAAAAAATAATTGGGCCAATTGCTGCTTTTTCTCTTGTTCCCAAGATGCCATGCATGGAAAGCACATCACATACCCCACCACGCCTGAGGTAACTGAGGACTATAAATGTCACTGAGAGAGATGGAGGGAACAGCAATGCATTCAGAACCTGTTTCTCGCTTTCCTGGAAGAGGAAACACTGGCAGCTTTGTCCCTTTCCAGCTGGATCTCTGCCATCTTTGCTGAGTGCACTTTGCTTTCCAAGAAGCTGCGTTTCAGTCTAAAGCTGCCTGCACGCCTTTTGGGCTTTTAACCTCCAGTACATTATTTGGGTGAAGCAAACTGAAGGAAGGAGGGGAGGGCAAAAGCCAGCAAGGGACAGATTCCTTCCACTTTTCTGTCCCCATGCCAGGCTTGCTAGAATTGGCAAGACCAGCCAGAGCCTCAGGTTACAAACATTTCTAATTTGTTTTATAAGTTGGTTTTCAATTATGTGCATGTTTATAGATCAAAGGGCAGGTTTTCCCCCCCTCCACATTCCAGGTACAAATAGAGATTGAGTCTGTCATTACCATGGGTAAAATGCTGGAAATCCTTGCTGTGTGCAGCCAGTGGAGACGGCTGCCAAGCTCATAAGAATGAATGTGGCATTGCTTTCAATAGATGCTAGAACCCATTAAAATGAACCATTATGTTCCGGCTATGTGAACTTGGAAGGAGTACAGTTAATGCCCCTTAAGTCCCATCAGAATTAGTCTATTAGCAGATACCCACGAGACAAGGTCAGCTTAATAGCTGTTTACATCATTGTGGTACATCATAAAACACACAAGATGATCTTTGCATCAAAAGTGTAAATGGCAAACAATCTGTTGTATTCAAAAGTGTTTTAATATTCAATAGGAGCATAGTTTGAAATAGGGGAGGAGCAATCTTTGTTTCTGTTTGTTTTTTTCTGGTCTGGAGATGCACACAGTGAAGCGATAAAATTTCCCATATTGGTCAGTGGCTTACAGTTTGGGTTTTTCTTTTCCCCTTTTTTAAAACCCAGTTTTTTCCATTCTGATTAAATTCAGACCAAGGCTGGGGTGGAATCTCAGACATCCCATTATTTGGGAAATAGTTCAATTTATTTTCTGAGCCAACTTGACCTGAACCTTGAGGGAGATGGTTCACATGTGACTACTTTACAGAATTCTCGACAGTGGCTTGGGGATGTGTAGAAACTTCCCAAGACAAATTTGACAAATATGGATCAACGAATATTTAACGAATCGCCTATTTTTGTCAAAAAAAGCCGATCCGTTTTTATATTCGTCCCCATCTCTAATCATAAGTTTCAAATTGCAAAGGGTCTCTAGGAATGAGGTGTGTCACAACTCCACTGCCTGTATCAAAACTCTTTTGACTTTCCTCAAAATGTATTCTTTGATGTTTCACACCACAATCACTTCAAGCCTTGCTTTAGGAATAATTTTGATGAAAACACCTTCCTTCCTTCCTTCCTTCCTTCCTTCCTTCCTTCCTTCCTTCCTTCCTTCCTTCTTCCTTCCTTCCTTCCTTCCTTCCTTCCTTCCTTCCTTCCTGTTTGACTTCATAACAATTCTAATGTTCTCTGGTCAACAGAAATGGGGCATGCACAGTTTATCTGCATCCAGGGGAGTGTCTTTTTAACCTCAAGGCAAATGATAGCTCAAGGAGGGAATATGTCTTAATTTAAGCCAATTTTTAATTAGCACAAATACTTTGAACTGTTGGAAAAAGAGGTGAGTAGACAGTGGTTTCCTCTATTTAATTAGGAATATTCAGAGGATTGTAGACCCCTAGCCCAGTCTAGCTCAGCTCAGCCCTTCTCTGATTTACAGCCACATGGCTTTAATTAAATGCTAAGCACAGAATCGGAACTTCTCATGTCATTTCCAAATGGAAACCAGGTGCTTTTCTGTGATTCCAAGATGCCATGCAAACAGCTCTCCTCATATTTTGTCTGCAGATGATGTTAAGAGGAAAAAAGGATTTGGGAATTGAGCAGGGGTGGAGATTTGGTTTCTTTGGGTGACTTTGAAAACAAAGAACCTCCTTGCTTGGCATTTTTTGAGTTTTATGCAAATTAAGATGAAAGAAAGCCCACAATTTTACTTCAGACCTGTGTTGTTTGTCTGTAATCAAAAGACAGGCATTTAAATGTGAAACAAGTTTTATCTCCAGCTTCTCAAAGAGAAATAGAATAGCGTGCATGTGAAGAGGTTCCAATGGGGCCCAATGTTGGGCCTATTCTTGTGCCTTCAGCACTGGTGAATCCCTGGATAAATATGGGCCTCTCTTCTTTCTGGAAGATGCCAGTGGGATTCTCAGCAGCAGGGGGGCAGACTCCAGGGTTGCTGGTGGAGTTTGCCAATCCAAAAGAAGAAAAGGGCGCTGGCTCAGGAAGCCCTGGAGCTGTAGAGCCTTCTAGAAGCCTTGGATCAGAGGAGGCTGGTGATGAGGCTGGACCTGAGGCATGGGGGAACTTGCAGGGGCTAAGAGGATAAGGGAGGCCATGAAACTATAAGGGCAGGAAGCAAGGAAATCAAGGGGGGGGTTGCACCAGAGTCTAGCAGTGGATGGGAAATGGAGGCTGGTAATGGCTGGTGGTAGAGAGTGGAGGAAATGGGAGAGGACAAAGAAGAGGAAAGCTATACACTGGCACCAGAGTGTCTCCAACCAGAACTTCCCATGGAAGCCCTTCAAGCTTCCTGCTTTACTTGTCCTCATGACACCATTGCACAACCAACCTCTCCCTGATCTTACCCAAATGAGGCTCAGGATCATATCAACTACGTGGGGTCTAGAAGCTTCAGTCTACATCTGTTTGCCATGGAAAGACAAGTTCTGTTCCTTCAGGGCCCATTGCCATCCCTATCCTTCTTAAGATCAGGAATGCGGTGTATGAGGGGAGAGGGCTAGTAAATGTTTTCTCCTCTGCTGAAGATACCTGTTTGTACTCCAAAGCTGTTATTTGATACAGAAGGTAGAAGCTCTTATTCACAGCATTATTAGCTTTGCTCCTGGGCTAAAGAGCCTCTACCAGAGGAACTGATGTGAGGAGAACATTCAGCTCTCCTCCTCCTGTCTTGTAATCACCTCATGCCTTGGTTATTCATTGCAACTGAGCCCCAACCCTCACAATCAAGTATATAACTTAACATATAAATAGGCCCCCAATGAATTGTTCAGACCTACTGAATATCAAAATACTTGCAAAAAACAGTGGCTAAGATTTCTTCAAAGAAAGCAGAGAGGAACAGATCCATCTGTTTCTGGTCTATGTCAGTTTCATAACACAGATGAGTGTTTATGATGATGAGAGCATTTGCCAGACCATTGTGCTTCATTTCCTCATCAACCTTGAGAAGCAGCTTGGGGAAGTTACTTTCTTGGGCTACTATGCTTGTGCTAGTATTCCAAACACAAAACACATATGTAGTTTTATTCCCAGTGAATAGAAAAAGGAAACAAGGAAAATCAATGTATGTGTGGGCATGTGTGTAGGTAGTCATTTGCACATCACTGCTCTGGATTTAATTTATTCTGCAGTGCACAAAGCAACGTGGAAGTCAGCCAAAAGCCCATAAGCAGTAGAGCTCAATGTCTGCAGTGGGGTTCGTTAGACAGGAGGAAGAAATGCTTTAGGACTTAGCATTGTCTTTTAGACACTGTGCCATGGAATAAGCACACACACCTATTTGTGATTTTTTAAAAAGTTATATGTTTTATATAATGGTTGTTGTAGGTTTTTCGGACTGTTTGGCCGTGTTCTAAAGGTTTTTCTTCCTAACGTTTCCCCAGTCTCTGTGGCTGGTATCTTCAGAGGACAGAAGTTAGAACTCTGTCTGTGTTCTGGTGTAGTGTGTGGGATAGTTGAGTATTTGTAGCTATGGGATCAGCTTTTTGTCCTTTTCAGGAGATTGGGTGATTATGGTGATCAGGGTGTTTTTTGTTATGGGTGTATTGTTGTGATAAGGGGGGAGATGACCTGTCACCGTGATTGATGGGTGTTGTTAGCTAGTCTTTTGTGTGCAGTGATCACCAGTCCTTGTGGCTGGGTAGAGTTCGTTCTGTATTTCAAAACACAGAAGTACTGGACAACACCAGCAATCATTATATTAGACTACACAGGGAAGCCATTGAAATTCACAAACACCAGCAGAGCTTCAACAAAAAAGAAGAAAGTCTAAAACTCAACAAAGCCTGGCACCCAGCACTGAAAAATACAGCCTGCAAAGGGTCAACACACTCTGAAAGTCTTCGAGAATACATTTTATACTGTGTTTAGAAAAGCTCACATTTTGCTTCTTAAAGTTGATTCCCCTGCAGTGAAATACCCCAAATTTACTAGAATGTAAATGTACCGAAAATTGGATTTTTACAGGGCCCATTTGTCCATACTCAAGAAGAAGAAGAAGAAGAAGAAAATATAATGCGAAACTCTTAAAGGTATGGAAACACAGAAAGCACCTAATGAAATCGATCCTGTCATGCAACTATTGAAAACACAGGTGTCCCATACCTCCTATTCCCTTACTCCCACTGTAGTGGTGGGAGATTTTAATTTCAGCAGGTGTAGAGGAAACCTAATGTCCTTTGATGGTGAAAGTCCCCATTGCCTGCTTGTCAAAATTTATTTTGGGGGCAACCAGATGAAACTGTGTTTAGTCAACCCAGGGTTGCCTCAACATATATTGAGGCAGAAATTTCAAATATCAGTCCACCAAACGCCAAGGTAGATAATATCAAATGTCACTGAGACTGATTCTACAGTAATAATATATTCCAATTCACCCTCATATCCACACACACCCTCCATATGACACATGGACAAAAAAACCTACCAAAGCATCTTTTGCATGGCTTTTCCTGCCATGGATAAACCTTGAGTTATCTGCGGATCTTATTGCTGTTTAGTATTTGTGTATACCTACACTGTGTTGATGGGATTTCCTATTTTTGGATACTTTCCTGCTCTAGATGGATATTCCTACTTTTCCTATGCTTGGGATCAAAACAACCCCTTTCTGGCATACCCTTCCTGGTCCTCATCCTCTTGTCGTGTGTGTCGTTTCTGGCTTGCTTTCTCCTCAACCCCTGCCTATCAATGTCTAGTGACGTAATTTGTCTTTCTTCTTCTTCTTCTTCTTTAGCGGATGCACATCAGCACAGCTCTGAATCTCCTGTAAACAGAAAATAAAACAAAAGAATTCAGGGTGTGGAATTGGGCCTATTCTCCATATGCCTTTTTTAAAAAAGTACCTGGTGACACTCCAGTGCCATTGCCCAATGATCCGAGACAATTGATATCTCTGTGAAAACTCACTTCCAATGCTTGTATGGATTAAAAACCTGCACAAATGAAAAGAGAACCTGTGTGATAACTGTGTGGTGTGTGCTAACAGGTACCACTGCAATTCAGGGAAAGTAGGGATCTGAAATGGATTTTGCAGAGATATAGATTCTCCTTGCGATATTAGGAAGATATTAGGACAATGCTCCTCAAATCTTTTTCAACGCAAAAACTCAAGCCTCAACATAGACTGAAAATTTCAGATGAGCCATGCTGAATGCAACCAAAGGCCTATCTAGTCCTATTTTCTGGTCTCATCCTGGCCAATCAGATGCTTCTGAGATGCCAACAAACAGGACATGCATGGAATGGCACCTTCCTGTACTTGTTCCTTAGCAAGTGATGTTCAGAGGTACTCCGGCTTATGCTGAATGAAGTACAGTCATGTGAAAAAGAAAGTATAGCCTCCTTGAATTCTATGGTTTTACCTATCAGGACATAATAAAAATCATCTGGTCCTTAGTAGGTCTGAAGATTAGGTAAATACAACCTCAGAGGAACAACAACACATGACATATTACACCATGTCGTGCTATTTTCTTTTACAAAAATAAAGTCAAAAGGGAGAAACTCAGCTCTCCCTTTGATCCCAGCTTACAGTGAGGGAGGAAAAAAAAAATCTCCTTATGCCCCTTTCGCATCATTGCAGAAATTTACATAGCTCAGTTCTCCCATTACTTTTTGTTTAAGCTAGATAATCCCAAATGTTGGATTTTTTCCTAGTAGCTCTACCTGCTTGACCATTTGGGTTTCTCAATTCTTCACCTTCACCTGCTCCACATTCTTTTTCTTTCTTTCTTTCTTTCTTTCTTTCTTTCTTTCTTTCTTTCTTTCTTTCTTTCTTTCTTTCTTTCTTTCTTTCTTTCCTTTTGAGGTTCTTCTTCAGCTGATTAGGACTCTTCACGTATTCCAAGTGTGTCTCTACTACAGATTTGTAGAAGTACAATGCTGTTAGTTTTATGTGCATTTCCCCCCTAATAATAAACAACATGGAATTAATTATTTTTATAGTCTCACTCATCACCACTGTAAACCCTGCCCCCTCTCCTCTTAATTGCATGAATTGTTTTGTTCTTCCCCGGCTCTTCATATGGTTCAGCGTCCACCCCCTCAGCAGCTGGTGAATGAAACAAAATGAGACGTAGTACTTGCATCTGTACTTGTACTGCAGTGTCAGAAAGCTGATCAGACAAGAGCAAAAAGCTGAGCTGACTGAAACATAATGATGCTAGACTCTCCTTATGTACCTTAAATAATTTCCTGGGGTTTCAGGCAAAGCTGCAGAAATTTGCTTTAGTATAACAAAAACAGGGGGTGGTGTGGAATAGAACTAATGCAAATAAAAAGGAACTCTGTACAATCACTGATACTGCCTATAGTAACATATATATCGCAAACTCTAATAACAAGTGCAAAAGCGAACAAAGCTATATATTCTAAACTCTCAATACGCAATATACATAAACCACATATATGCACACTATACAGTGTCAATCAATATCACCAGTCTGCTATATATATGTGTAACACACTGACATATCAATATAACAATATCACAATTGAAGTGTGTCTTCTGTCAATGACGAGGTCCAGGTGAAAAACTCCCTAATATATAAGGTCAATAATGTCCATGAGTAAGTCCTGACAGGATAAGGACTTAACAAGCTCCGAGCATATACTTCAATCCACTTTGCTTGTTCCATGGTTTGTCACTTTTTCAAGCATCTATCCTTCTAGTGTTTTGGTCTCTGAAACTAAAAATTACAGCAAAAATTTATTTACATGCCTTAATACATAACACTAGCACTCTGGTATTCTTAGAGCACATGTGGTAAACTATGGTTGAAGGCTTGGTACTGAGGGAAAGAGAGAAATATCAGAAGGGAAAGTTCTGAGGAGACGGTGAGAGGAAAGGAGACAAGGACAGAGAGGGGAGGTTCTCAGGAGGCTGTGAAAAGGGAGAGACGGGGAATAAAGAAGACTGTTGGACATTGTTTTTTGAAGTATGCTGCCAATTTACAGTTTCCAAGCTTCCTCAAAGTAGTTAGTTCCTGAATGTTACAAGCAACCAGCCTGTGATACAAAACACATTTTCCTCCCATCACCCTTGTCATCAGCTCAAAAGAGCACACGACAAACCACAAACCAGCAGTTGATATTCCTTAGCCTCCATTTAGAGAGACTACACTTCTGTAATGATCAAAGTAGTTAGTGAAAGTTATTCTGCAAAAGAAGTGAAGTTATAACTTGCTAAGTCTCTATCATAATGTGTCTTAGTTTTGCCTTGTTATTATGTGCCAACTTATAGTGATTCTAATAGGGCCTTCAAGGCAAGTGAGATATTTAAAGACTAGTTATACCCAGTGATTTTCCATGTCTGAGCAGAGATTCAAATCCCTTCAGTAGTAACTAATTTTTTATACCTATTTTCCTCCATGTTCTGGCCCCAAGGAGGCTGTGAAGAGACCAGGAAGGAGGGCAGCCACATCAGCCTGCCATCCCACAGTTACCAGTCACCCTGGGATGCACAGCTAGAAAAAGACTTTGAGAAATAACATTTATGGACCATGAAACTTGTGCTGTATCTCCTTCCATTTTTATTGTTTAAAGTCATAGTGTATATTCATTTGAATGTTTGTTGTGTTTCCTCCCCTTACCCCCACTATTAAATAAATCCTAGTTCTTGTTTTGTTTATATAGCACCCCAGATTGCTCACACAATTCTTTTCAGGAAACTGGGCCTAGTATGGTGGAAGACACCACACAACATTTTCAGCTTTAAATTTTACTTCCTCACCAATGTTACCATTGTATGAACTTAGGTCCCATGGTTCCTTCCATCCAGCACGATGGATATTATAGTAAGTAGTGTTATGCTTATATTTAGCATTGCTTGCACTCTAAGATATCTCAGTGCCAAAGACCAGATATCAAATTTGTTGTTGTTGTTTAGTCGTTAAGTCGTGTCCAACTCTTCGTGACCCCATGAACCAGAGCACGCCAGGCCCTCCTGTCTTCCACTGCCTCCCGGAGTTGGGTCAAATTCATGTTGGTAGTTTGACCCAACTCCGGGAGGCAGTGGAAGAGAGGAGGGCCTGGCGTGCTCTGGTCCATGGGGTCACGAAGAGTCGGACACGACTTAACGACTAAACAACAACAACAAATTTGATATCTGGTCTTCGGCACTGAGATATTTGAAGACCAGATATCAAATTTGTTGTTGTCGTCACCCTGATATCATATCAGAGATATCAAATTACAAACTGTTTAATTCTTAAATTACGTATGTGAAGACATAAATTCTTTAACAGCAATTGGAGTTTGTTCTTTATTACTACAGTGGTGGACACAGGAATGCTACATATATTTGCCATTCTCTCATTAACTTGTATGGAACATACTAATTATAGAAGATGCATTCTCACTTGAACTTATGACAACAGAAACAAACTTATTTCTTATTCAATCAGCATTACATATTACATATGCATATATCTGCCAGAAGAACAGCTGAGAGTTCTCCTTAGCATAAGAACTGAAAATATTGCTTATATAGATAAAGATTAAAAGAACAACATGCTGCAAATGGGAACACGAATGTTATGCAGGCTTGTTTGTTGGCTACACAGTATGACATGTAAACCCATGCTTCCATTCTCTTTAACAGTTTAGTACATGACAAACTATTCAGAAATGTAGCAATTACAATAGGTTTTGGCAAGTTACATATGACACTTCTTCCAAAACAGATGTTGGCTGGACTGAGCCACAGTTATCTATACTATGTATTCTCATTCCATTGTCATCTCTGGCTTGCAGGTTTATGTAATGCGTTAATTTCTTAAGGATTTATTCCCCTTTGGGAAATATAAGGAAGTACTGTATGGGGAGGGATTACTCACGGTGGCTTTGAATGATATGTAGAAATAGAAATATCTCCAGTGCTGTATAGTATGTTGCCACGCCATTAGTTGTGATAGGCCTACAGGTGCTATGGTGGTATGTGTTTGAGTACTGGGCTTGATTCAAGCCATCCACTGAAATCTGTGTATGAAGCATCAGCCATTTGATCACTAGTGTCTACGAGGTTCCTTGGTCCATATAACTCAAGTTCCAGCACAGAAACATGCTTCTCTATCAAGATTTTAAATGTGTAGCACCAACAACTAAAACTAGCAAACTCAAATCCTGGGAATGCTATTGGACAACAACGGTTGGGTCATATTAATAATAATTACATGCCATCAGGTCAATTCAAGCTTATGGCAACCCTTTCCAAGGTTTCCTACGGAGTATTCAGAGTGGTTTACTATTCCATTCTTCTGGGGGGTGGGGTGCCCTGGGACTTTGCAGTTTGCCCAAGGCCACACAAGCTGGCTCTTGTCCCAGGAGGCACAGTGGGGAATTGAACCCCTAACCTCTGGCTCTGCAGCCAGATACCCAACTCACTGACCAATCTAGCCAGCTTGAGTCATGTTACTTTGATTTTACCACGAGTTTAGACAGCATTTGCAAATATTTATCTATGCATCTGTGTCTCTTTCTTCCAGATCAGAATGAAAAGATTTGAGGTCAGATGGGAGTACTTGGTTGATGAGGAATCTATGAGTAAGGTTTCTCTTTTTGTCCTTCTACCTCTCAGCATCTTTGTGTCCCACAAGTGCTTATGATTAATGTCGGAGCCATTTAGCCTAAATAGTAAATTAGTGAGAATATGCTAAAAGTTTTTATCAACAACTTGATCCTGGAGCATCAGAGACCCACAGTTTGATTATGGCATCAGTTGTTTCTAGTGATCTAACAGGGTTGTGTGTGTATGGGTGCATGAGTGCATAGCTACAACAGATGAAAAACAGTCTGTCCAATAAAGTTGAGGGGAATGCCATGGTGTACAATGTCCGGTAAGATTAGGTTCAGAACTGACACCATACAGATGAATGTAAGCTAAATCCTTCAGATAAACATATCTATGGCTCTAATTGTGGGGCATCTGTATGCTCTGTTCATAAACCAACCGTGCTCTATTTATATAGGGAGTGAAGGCAGAAATACAGAGGATTGTCTACACCCGCCCATGGAATCTGTGCCCTGCCCATGTTTTTGCCAGACCTTTATATATATATGTATATGAACTCAGGTGTTCATAGGTTATGACTTTTCATTCCACAAGTTTGCTATTTATATCTCATAATAAAGAAAACAAGGACTGAAATTGGATTGAAACCCAAATTATAACTTGCCATAATAAATGAAACATGTTAACAAACTTTATTTCCACTCATCGCCCCCCTAAATTAATGCAACTCATGCATTAGAATAATAAAAATTAAATGACATTTACTATTGTAGCAGGATCTTGGCCTAGTATTCACATATTCATCAGGTTATCTGTGTCAATCTATATTTGAACTGGTATAAGAGCTACCTGACAAAGATTGATTTAGATCCTTACAGTTGGAGTCACCAAAATAGGTTCCATTGTGTTACCAGTTCCAGTATCAACAACAACTGTTTCCAAAATAACATCTGCTAATGGATCACTTTCAGGAGGCTATGGCTTTTAGTTTGCACAATCAAAAAGCAGCCTACTACCTAAGCAATGGAAATCATTAAACAAGTTAATCAAAGAGTAGAAATCATTGTCTGTCTAGATTTGTTCTCATCTATGACCTCCTTATAAATTTTAGCATTTTTGCCTTGACTGAGCATTGTTCTAGGACCAATTCTGAGTCAATGTAGCTATGACTGTAAACTTTCTCTGAATCCCACTGCTGTTTACTCCTGCATGAGTCTTCAAGGAAGAACCCATAGGCTCTTCATATATCAGTGAATACCTTGACTTGGCTTCTCAGTTAGACCAGAATGTGTTGTGAGGATTCCCTGCAATAGAATTATAAATGACACATATCAAGAACAAAATACTATCATTTCAAAGCCTTTGGCAATATGCTGCAGCCCTCCTTATCCTTGATCTCACTATCGCTTAGATTTGGTATCTTTTAGGACCAATGCTCAGCAGCTACCTGCATTATACTTTCATAAAACGGTACACCAGCTGACAACTTTCCCTTCTCTCAGAGAAGCTCGACAGTAAACTGTTTGGTTCCTTGAGCAACTTAATCAATGACCAAACCATCTCAGTCAAAAGTACAATGTGGTATAGATGAAAGAAATAAAATGAAACAAGTGGGCAAATGCCACCTATTCAAATATCAAGGGTAGGTACATTGATTACAAATTCTTTATGAACAGCTCTGGAAGGAGTTGTACTATACTGGAGTTGGCAACATTTATAAAATGACTTCATCTTTTTGTTGTTGTTGCTAAAAGACCCTGGCACATTCATAAGGTTCAGAGAACGAACAGACTTAACTCTTTTGGAAGCTAACTTGTAGTTTGTTTGTACTTTACATTTCTCTAGACTTACATATGTTTAAAGGCCTTTCTTGAACTCCCTGAAGCCAACACAAATAATACCCCAGATTTCAGTAGTGAATACTGGACTATTTTAATGCTGAGTTTTTTAAAAAGAGCTGAAAGGAGCAGGGCTTTCTTCTTTAATTGGATTCTACATTTAGCTTTCTCAAAAATATGTTGAATCTGTCTCACATGGCATGAATAATCCCATTTCTTCTAACTTTAGGATACAAGCGACACACACACCTACATGGTAGGTATTTTTAAATGTGTCTGAATGCGCATTATGGTGTAAGCCTCCTGTGTGTCTTGGCCATTCTCTTGAAGTTCTTGAAGTAAATGTTGCATATAAAAATGCATCATGGACACAAACGACGATCACTGCCATCTTCACCACAGGTCTCACCCACGCAGTGGATTGTGCCTCCATTTGAGAGGACCCATACTCAGATGTGGCATGCGTGTGCGCATTAGTGAAATGAAGCACAGCTGGAGTTTACTTTTTTTGGACTATAACTCCCAGAATCCCAACAAGCATTGTCTGTGGTCCAAAAAAGTAACTTTTCCAAGCTCGGAGCCTGACTGTGGTTGGAGAGAGTAGCTAGCATTTAGAATACAGTTTGCTGTCATTTCAGAGGTACAGAAACAGGAGGTTTGGCTAATTTTAAATGGAAGAATAAGGTTTGTTAATTGTCTAAGGAGCCTGCTTTACTCAAGAAAATTCCTGTTTTCATTATTTCTGTGAATTTTACACAGAAGAAGAACGCTCCTCCCACATAGATGAAGTACTGCTCTGCATGGTGAGAGAGCTAAATCCACACCCTGACTTAACCTTGACATCCATGGCAGCACCACTTGGTTTTTCGAAGTCTCTGGCAGCAGCCCCATCCACCTAATGGTAAGGAAACAGCTGCTTCTGTGGTTAAGTCTGAAGTGGAACACTAGTGACCTGGAGAGACCAGCTGATGAAGATATCTCAGCACATGACTGCTTCTCCTCTTCTTCTCCAGAAGCCAAACTACTTCAAATCAAGGATTTACTTTTCCTAATAATAGCACATTTTGGCAAGCCAAATATAGGGAGCATACAAGTATGTATTCTCTGAATCATTAAACATGAGGACAACTCCAGATGATCATTAGCTATGAGGGGAAGAAAGTCAAATACATTTATACACAGTGTGACACATGAGATATCTAGGCTGCAGAAATGGGCATTGAAATTATTGCATTCTCAAAAAATCTCCTTAAAATGAAAGTACCTAATGGAGTGTGGAATTCTTCTCTGAAGGACTTCTGATCATGGTGATCTCTGATCCTCTGCTGGATGCATTAGAGAATATGTGTTGGGCAGAAAAAGCATTGAAGTGTCTAAGGAAGGGGTACCCAGAGTGATGTAGAGGACAGAGTGACAGACCAGGACTTAGGAGACCTGGGTTTAAATCCCTGATCAGCCATGGAAGCTCACTGGGGAGCAGAACTATTAAAACCACTCCTTAAGTATTTTACTCATCTTGAAAGTCCTGTAAGGGTCACTACAAGTTGTTCTTGACTTGACAGTATATAATACATCTTAAGGAATATTATACACTATTTGGTGTTTATGGAAGTGGACTTTGATCTCACACTGAAATAAAACTGTTAGGCTTTAAATCACTACAATATTTTGCCTCTCCCCACATCCTTTTACCCCTTTTCTTTTACCAACATGCTGTGACAGACTAGCACAGCTACTTCGATTGAAATTACAATCAGAAGGTGTTTCCTTGATTAACAACATCTGCATTTGTCAAGGAGGGTCATACTCTGCTCAGATGCCTTAGGGCACCAGGATATTAATGTACCTGCCAGAGTTGCACTTCTTAACAGACTGTGTCAGAAAAAGAAAATATAATCACATTTCAGATGTGTGCATCACTTTCCCGAAAACTATATAGGAAAACCCCTGTTATTCTGACAATCAGTTATTCCATATGCTCAAATTCTGATATGAATGTTCAAGCTGGACATAGCTGAAAACTAACTAGGAGAGAAACATTGAGAAAAGAACTCATGTAAGTATTCCGTGACTGAACAGTTCCCCCTAGTGTATTTGTCCATGACAAGGTACATTTACTGTGCTTTGCAGCTTTACTAGATCTAAGTAGTCTATTCCTATCTTCAGTCTGCAGTAACCTAATACTACACTACTGTCTCACAAACATACCCCCAAATAGCATGATGAGTACAAGCTATTGGTTTGCTGCTACTACAGCTTTCTAGATAGATCTCAGGAAAGATGGTGGCCAAAGAAAACAAAATTTCTGAGAGCAGAAACTGTTCACACTCTTTCAGGCAAAGTGCCATCATCAGCTTTGAAAGGCTGTTCCTATTCAGGATCCATCCATCCAGGATCATATGCTGACAAAGACTGAGAAGCCGATCACAGGGAGGTCAATTTACATCTGGTGTTCCTTCAGAGGACCTATGGGGACAGAGGATTGCCAAGAGTGCTGCTTCCTGACATAATCCCAGAATCCTCTCCTCATTGGCCTGTTTTTTTTTTTTCCTGGATCCAGTTTTTCTTCCATACAATTGTAGATCTACTGTTGGGTCATGTACAGATGATCACACCCTTTTATTTTCAGTTCATTAATCTTGAAAGACTATTGCTTCTCAGTTCGGTTTTCATGGTAACAATGACGGAGCACATTCTTCACTCCACTGACACTGCCATTTTGAAAAATGGGCGAGTGTGTGAAGATAACTCCTTGTTGAAAACCAGGTGAAATCCTGTTGCTTAGCATAGTAAATTGCCCTAGAATAGACCCATTTAATCAGTGGGGATTTGGTGAGTCAATTTGTCTGTAAATCCTTTTTATTCAAATAGGTGTACTCTATTTATGACTTACTACACTATGGAACAGGATTCAGCCACTGTGTTGAAAGAATAATTCATAAGGGATTTAAGGAGAAACAAATTTTCATTAATTTACTAATAAGATTTCATTTATTTACTAATCTCGTCTATCTGTGCACAGGGATATCCTTCCTCTAGAAGTTCGTCCTGGATGCTGGTAGAGCTTAGGGGCAAAAGGTTGAGGCTCTGCAAGACCACAGGCTATCTTATTACCCCAATATGACGCCAAATAGAGGTATGAATTATGCCGGCTGATGTGGTGTAGGTAATTTCATCTCAATGGAGACAGTGAGAGAAGAACAAAATGCAGCTGGCTCCCCTCCCCCTCTCTTGCAGTTCTTCCCCATTCCACTCCTTGTATTGCTCTGCCTAGCTAATTAAGGATCTGTCCAGACGGTTACATAGATCACAGTCTGGATCACTGTTGGTATGATTTGGTGCAAACCAAATTACAGTGTTTGCATGTGTTTCTACTTATATCAGTCCATCCTACCCTTTTAAGAGCTGTCCTGCTCATTTCTGGTGCAACACTAAAGACTTCTTCCTCCTCCTCCTCCTCTTTCTTCTTCTTCTTCTTGTATGATTCAGAGCACTCCAAATTACCCCATTGTGTAGCCTGTGCAGAGGGGCTAGTTTACACCCAAATGGAACTGTCTGTGGGTTTAACTTAGGAGACAACCCTGTTATGTAGTTGTGACATTAAATATTTCAAATATTTCTCTAACTCACAAGCAAAATTCTAATACCATGCTAGGCTGATGCATTGCTATTTTTATATGCCACTTACTTTAATTAATACACAAACAGAAAAGAAAGCCACTATGGCCAGCTGAATGATGGCCTTGGGAAAAGGTGGGGAAGGGAACTATGTTGAACCCATCGGCTCTGCCCCCACAAGGTGCCACGGTCCCAGCAGAGCCGTAGCTGAGAAGGAAGGGGGGGGGGAGAGAGATTACATCCCTTCTGTCTCCCCAATTTTCAGCCCAACATTTTCCTCATGTTGCACTGTTCTCTGCTGCCTCCTTACTCACAAGTAAACCAGATATATCTGCTCCTGAGTAAACCAGCAATCAAAAGACCTGCATGGACCCTTGCTACGGGAGAAGAAACATCTCCAGCACTCAAATGAGAGATAAAATAGATCACTGAAGAGAAGAACCTTTTAAGTGCAAATCAGATCACTCCAAATTCCCCATCTGGACAGGCCCTAAATTTACTTGTGGGTAAACCAGAAGAATAGACAGTACTAGGTTGAAGTTTGCTATTGTTTATTTAATACTTTATGTTCTCAGACCAAAGTAAGTCTCTCCATACTCAAGGCTGTGAAACAGTCTTAGTTTGAGCAGAGAGATGAATCTGATGCTGAGACAAGCAGCTAGCTCTCCATTGTGTTTGTCTGCTTCTCATTAGATGAGACAACAAGTCTGTGTAATTTGTAAGTGTGGGAAGACAACTGCTGTTTATGGTGAAGCTTCCATAGACACAGAGACAGGAACTAATAGGAGACGTCTGATGGTCAAATGTGATCCAAAAATCAATTTGTCACGGGCAGAATGACTCATGGAGCAGTATTACATGCTTGCCCAGAGGGTATGACACATAACCCACACAAATGATATGGTGAAATATGTTCAGACTACAACATGAGTTCATTAAGTATTGGTTGTATTTCACTTTAAAATAGAATTTACTCAGGAATGAGAGCAGATTATCTCTCACGTCATTTTCTTTAGAATGGGTCTTTATTATGTGTTTTGCAGGTCAATCGCTTGTTATACCAAATGGTAGAAAATTTTGCAAAAATGTTTAAGTCATGTTTTTATAAAATTCTGTTGTCAGAAGTATCCTCCCCCCTGCCCGGAGTTGAAAAAAGAATTGCACTAGGGAAGGATTCAATGGCTGACATCCAGTAGCATAAACTTATGCTGCATAAGGCTGATGACCTCATTGCCCACAGCCATTTGTCAGGAATTAAAGGTTTCTAACCCCCCCCCCCTACATTTCCAAGGCTCCCTTGGGGAGGCCTTTGGGGGTGTGGAATGGGGTAGGATACTTTCATTTCCAAAGATTATTGCAAGTGGGATGGTTGTACTACTGGAAATGCTTTTCAGAAATTAACAACTCGCTTCATCCCACCCTCTCCTTGAATGTACCCTTTAACATGGTCAAGGGGGTTGAGAGAGTCAGCAAAGCCGAGAGCAATGCTATCAGGAGGCCAGACTTCACTATGAGCCTCGACTCCTAGCAGAGTCACCCAAGGTGGCATGGTCACGACTCCATCTTCCTAGGAATGTCTGCAGGGGAAAAGACATGATTGAATCCAGCCCCCTGGAGGCGAATTTTAAAAAGCCAGTTCGGCAGGAAATAGGCTGGAAGGAATCAAATCTGCCTTGAATGTCATGCAGACATTAGAAAATATATTGAATATATAAAAAATATATATCACCCACTTTATAGGCTGAGCAAATTCAGCCATATTTGACCATGTAGTTGCAGATCCAGTGAAAATTCACTGCTCTGAGCAGTGGTAGAAGCAGAAATCATCCCCTCACTCCCCACCCCCACCCAGCAGAAAAAATTTAAAAAAGAGAAACCGAACAAACAAACAAAAATCAAACTAATGACTAAATGATGGTGATTATCCTTTAAGATAAAAAGATTAAGCCTTGGGTCTAATCACAACCTAAGGGGAAGAATGTCTTAAAATGTTTCTCGAAACAATTCGGTTTCTACTTGCTTCTTGAAAATCTGGAAGGAATGATCCTGCCAAATTTCCAGTGGGAGACCATTCCAGAGTGACAGGTCCACCAATGAGAAGGCCCCATTCCTAGCGAAAACCCACCTCACCTGTCTTGGCATGGCCACCCGTAACCACAAGGCCTGGGAGGACCAGGTGAAATGAACAGTAGCTCTTTGGTAAAGATGCTCTGACAGGTATCACGATAGCAAACCATTAAAGGCCCCTCATATTGGAGCAATGTTCCTTTTCTCTTTTCATCCACTCCCATTTAGTTATTTTAGGGATGTGCCCATCCTTCTCTATTGCTGAAGTACACATTTCCCTAATTAGATGTATTGTTCTATGTGTCCTGGTTAAATGTACTATTAGTGTTTAATGGATGAGCACCCAGTCACTGAATACCATTGGGAGTGCTGCATAAGAAATGTACAGCCAAGTTTTCAAGGTTTTTTTCTAGGACTTGAAGTGTACTGGCGAAAGTATGTAGAATCTGGGGAATGGGAAGAAGGGGAGATGACCCAATTCCCTAATGTTTCTAAAGTTTTAGGTTCTGTTATTTAAATGTTATATGTGTTTGTGAACATTCTGTAGTTTTGGGAATTAGTTCTGATTCAGTCTAACGTAACATCATTCAACATAGTCCTACTGATGTTTTCTTCAAAAATGAATCTGATGACGTTCACATTAATAAGGATGCATAGAAGTGCTTGAATCTATAATGTTTATAACTCCCATTTACATCTAAACCTAGTAAAGGTTTGCTGCTGAGCAGCATAATTCTAAGCATATTTTGTCATAAGATAAAAGCCACCATGTTCACCTGCCCACAAAGAAGTGGACATGATTTCAGTCTTAGGAATAAACTCCATTGTAGTAAATGGGAACCAGCTTCTGAGTGAATAATGTTCTAGTGTTAATCACACAGACATAAGGAACCGCATAGATCTGATCCAGTTCTGTCAAGGCCAAGCTCCCTAATATAACAGTTCAGGGTTAGGCCATCAAACTGTTATGGGCAGAGTATACCTGATAAGAACCAAACCTCCCCACCACCTTCTGTTTCCACATAGCTCTGTGTTTCATTACTCTTGAAGTCAAGTATGGCTTCAATTTATGCTGTCTAGACCTGTATTTAAAACCAAAATCAAATTTTAAAAAAAGTATTAAAATTATCCTCTGTGATGTATCCTTTCCAACAGGCCTTTAGAGACATTCTGACAAGCTTATTTGGCTTCAAGGAAAAGTTGACTCAAAAGATTTTAGACTGATTTCCTTAAGAGTATACTTTTAGACTGTGTCAGCATTATGACCAGTTTGTCTGCATGTGATTTTGGGTTTTAATTTCCAAACTAATGATGTCTTGAATTGTTTCCAGAGGTATAGCTGATTCATCCACCAATAAAACTTTTTTTAAAATTATGTCACATTTAGCATTACTAAAAATGCATAGACAGTTACGTGAATGTGTGAACCTTCCCCCAGAAGCATCCACATTCTGTAAACTGAAGAATTATAAAACCTAATAAAATATGCTTTTATGTGCTTTTAAAGCTGCTTCTTTACTTTTACATGCACTAAGCAAACCCTGGCACAGCAAAATTGTGTGTAATATTTCTACCATCCTTTAGTAATTGAGAAACAACTAGGTAAAACAGAAGCTCTGTACTAACTTTTGGAAGTCCTGCTCCAGTTATTTCTACCCTTGCCATGCTTAGAGAACATTGGGCTCATTACCAAGTAGTAAGGTAGCCCCATGTTTTCTACATCAGTATTGGCAACCTAAACATCAGATGGTGGCACAGGAAGCTCTTGAGCCACTGGCTGTCAGTGTTATCCACTAATGGGAAGCCATGGGAATGCCCTGAGATTCAGCACTGCAGACCTGTTCTCTGCTTTTTGTCCTCAGACAAGAAGTTAACACTGAGTATTGTCTGTCATTCAGCTTCTTGCAGCAAACAGAGACCCAAAGTTAGGAACCTTATTGGGTCAGTGGCAATTTGGTTTGCTTCCTCCTGGCATGCAGAGAGGTTGTCTCCATCTGATCATTCCTTGTTCTTTAACTTTGTGCATGTTTCTGTCAGATTTTCGAAAGTTACATTTAAAAAGTGTGTAGAAATAGTTTGTTACTGTTAACATTACAATTTGAAAACAAGTAACCTTTGCTTTCCTATTTCTCAGCAGAATAGCTACTTTTTAGCTAAGGAAATCTGGATGTTTGTGGTTCAGTAGCACAATGCACAACATGAACTTGAGCTCTGTGACAATCCTTCCCTTCTGCTTGTGTATACAAGGTAGCTAAAATGTTATGCTGTTGTTATCCCTCATTAAATGACAGCCTAAGTGTAATATATATCTTCATTACTGTGAAAAAGAAGTTGATTACAAGCCCTGGTGATTCATGGAATGTGCGTGTGCACGTGCATGCATTTATACAAATGTGTGTGTGTGTGCGTGCACACCCGCGTGCACCTCATGCCAAAGTGGTGGGGAGGGGCTATCACTTCCTCTGTTCATAAACCCTGCATGATTACAAATCAATAATTATTGTAGCTAACTATTTCAACTATCTGGGCTTTACGTGTATGATATCGCTTGGGACCTGATAATCTGTTTTATTTCTCAGATTAACTCTAATTTATGCTCCTCTTAGTGATTCTGCTTAGTTCTAGCTTTTGCCTTATTCATTAGGTTTAAACCAATACTCCTGTTACCCTGTTTCCCCAAAAATAAGACCTAACCTGAAAATAAGCCCTAGTATGATTTTTCAGGATGCTCGTAATATAAGCCCTACTCCAAAAATAAGCCCTAGTTAAGTGAAATCCCGCCCTCCACCATTGTGCAGCAACCAGAAGACAATGACATGACTGTATTCGAATAAATATAGATTGTTGTACATGAAAAAAATAAAACCTCCACTGAAAATAAGCCCTAATGTGTTTTTGGAGCAAAAATTTATATAAGACCCTGTCTTATTTTCGGGGAAACACGGTAGGTGATACTTCTCGGTCACAGCTGATTCCCTGGCTAGACCTTGAAATATTTTGGAACACTCTAGCACTATTCAGGTGTTAATGAAGTGTATGTACTTCAGACACAGTGATGTAGATGGGCTTGCTCTCCCCTCTGAGTTGTAGCTTTCCTCATGCGCAAACAGCCAACTGAAGATGAGACCTTGCTGTGATCATAGAGGCTCTATATACAAGCTAGACCCTCAAGTCTTCCATTCCCTGGCTTGTAGAGCTTCCACGATTACACCAAGGTCTCCATTTAGGATAATTTGTTTCTTGTGAAAAAGGTGATGACAGGGCAAGTGCCTAGCACATTTCCCCCATTGTGTGTCAATGTAGAGTATATGGGCTTTATTAGTGTCTGAATAGAGCATTTGTGTTATGCTTCTACCTATTTCTGTTCCAGATGTTCTGCCTATGACTCTGTAGGAAATGCTGGTTAGTGCCATTTAATGGAAAAGATTGTTATTCTATGTTCTGTCATTTTAAGGAACAGATTGTTTTTTCTGAAGTTCCTTGATGGGTTTCAGGGTTCACAGTTCCAAGGGTGTTGTTATGTACTGGCAACTTGCAGTTTTTCTGAGATATATTAGTTTTCCTTTTCAGTCTGTGACTGATAAATGTTCAGTCTCTAAAGAATTAGTCTCTAATGTCACCAAAGTTGTGTTTGAAGTTATGCTCTGAGGATTAAGGGCTGGGTCCATGTGTGTGTACCATCAATCTTGTTTTCATTTTCCATGATTAATATTTCATGGATCCTTGGTGCCTATGCAAGCTCACAAATAACTTATCTTTTACAGAAACAGGAGTGTAGAGAGTATATTTGGATAACTGCAGTTAGGTATAAGGAAGCTATGTTCTCCTTCACACATGTATAAAGACACCACTCTTTATTATAAAATACATTTTAAGTCCAGAAGTGTTCTTAGGCTGTAATTTTAGAGATCTGACCTCCTGTCTCTTAAAGGATGGGAATATGTGCATGTTTATAGGTGGTGGTTTGGAGGGTATCAGCTATATATCTGGAAACCACTGCAGACAATATCATTATCAGTATAAGTTCACTCTTCACCCACCTGGTGACGATATAATAGAAATAATAAAATGAACAATATGCTTCCACTAAAGGAGGAAAAGTGCAGAACACGGCCAAAGTGAATGAAGGAACAGGTCATTATTTCACAGCAACAAAACAAATAATTGATTAGAGATGAGGTAGCAACAACCCTGGTGCTTATCCTATATTTGTTACAGTATTTTCACTGCAGTACTTTGGTACAAATTCAAGAAATGAGCAAGCAAGTCCCTCCTTTTTTGCATGCTAGGTGGTGGGTAGTATCCACTGAGAACAAAATTTGAATGATTCTGGCTGGAAAGAAACTGCCATTCCACAATTTAATAGGATGAGCATATGTTGATAGAAAGGCTCATAACATTGTTTTATTCTATAATAGCTAAGGTTTTTATGAGTCTTGTCTTCCTTAGAAGATATTCCCAGCTATTGTATTTTAGCTAATTAATGGTGCTTGAGGGAGGAGGGGTGGGGTGGGGGACAGAGACGATGTTTAAATGCCATTGTAGAGTTTGATAGAACCAGTAGACGTTTCATCATGGAAAATTTCCCATTCTTGTCCTCTGGGTTTGCTTATCTGGTGATTGTTAATAATGAAACCCTGCCTTATACCACAGTGTGTATTGTTTTCTGACTTGCATTGTTCTCCTGAAATGGCAGATTTTGATGAATCTCTGGGGATAGCTATGTAAATCATTAGAACATTGTAAAAAGAAAAGGATTTTATGACAAATTACAACATGTAACATTCTGCTTTTTCCTTGCTAATCTTGGTATGTAATACGAGCAGGAACAGCTTATTTTGGTTGACTGGACAGATTTCTCCCCCACTCCCTCTCAGTTTGACTTCCTTTTACATCCAGGCTTCTTGTTCAGATTTTTTTAAAGTGCTTGTGTAGGAGTTTTACATTTGGAAACAAACCGTAAGTCTATCAGCATTTACATTCTTTCAAATCATTAAAACATATATTTAAGGGTTCTGAGTTCATTCAATTTTCACTAGGAATATAAGTGTTCATTAGAGTTGCCTATATTTGTGACTATTACAAATAAGTTACATATTAGTTTTACAACTGCTATATTAAAATGGTGTTGCAATCTCTCTCTGGCGATAATGGGCCTGATCAACCCAAAGTAAGCATTTTTAAGTCAACTACAGATGTGTTTAACTATGAAAACTATTAGAATTTTAAAATGGCAACTTTAACTGGACTGTGCCTGCTGCTTTATATAGTCATTTATGATCTAATATTTGAAAACCTTTCCCTAACAAATATGTACACTGGTGGTGCATTTCTTACAATATTTTTCTTTGTTAATTTATATTCTGCCTTTCCATTTAGGAGTACCAAAAACAGTCAGGTTATAGGCAAATACAACTTTAAAACTTGTTGTTATAGATCATATATGATAATGGAAAAACAACAGAGCAGCAGATTCAGAAAAAAGCATAGACACCAACCAGACAAATGTAATGACACTTGGCAGAACAAGAAAATCTTCAGGAAGCACTGAAAATGTAGTCCGTGTATTCTGCCACCTGGAGCATGTGGTCAGAACGTCCTGCACACCAGGAGCCAACACAAAGAAGGCATTTCACTTGTAGCCATTTCTAACAGAATTTTAAAAATTATGTACATCTAGAAAAGCTCTAGGGATGTGGTGGCGCTGTGGGTTAAACCGCAGAAGCCTCTGTGCTGCAAGGTCGGAAGACCAGCAGTCGTAAGATCGAATCCACGCGATGGAGTGAGCTCCCGTCGCTTGTCCCAGCTCCTGCCAACTTAGCAGTTTGAAAGCATGTAAAAATGTGAGTAGATAAATAGGTACCACCACGGTGGGAAGGTAACGGCGTTCCGTGTCAAGTTGCGCTGGCCACGTAACCATGGAAACTGTCTACGGACAAACGCTGGCTCTATCTGGGTAGCACTGCTGGAAGCCTTTACTCAACCCTCCTTAATGACAGAAGAATGGAGATATACGTATAAAAATTATTAACCAAAGAACAACAAAAAATACACAAGAGTTGAAAGAATTGGGTTTACAAATAGACTGGTGGAAAATGTTAAAATTAGAATCAAGGTTTAAAAAAGATAAAGCAGTGGGCTTTTATGAGGGGAAGGTACAGGTGGATGAATTATGGATTTACACTAGTGAGAAAAACATACAGAAAATGTATACTTTTTTGTTAGAATATAATGTAGAAGACGAAAGGGTAAAAACTGTGAATGGGCGCAGAACTTGGTTATACTATAGAATATAGATGAGTGGACTTGAATGTGGAACGAGAATTATAGATGGCTCAAACCAGTAAACTTAAGAGAAAATGTTTTAAAGATGTTTCATAGATGGTATTATACACCTGTAAAATTAGCAAAAATGGCATCAGGGCCGAGTAATTTATGCTGGAAGTGTTCTCAGCAACCAGGAACTTTTTTCCATATGTGGTGGACTTGTGATACAGCAAAAAAGTTTCGGAGACAGATTTATTTTTTTATTTATTTATTTATTTAACTTATATGCCGCCCACACTACCCAGAGGTCTCTGGGCGGCTTACAACATTTAAAATACAATAAAAAGACAAAACAATTAAAATGCAATTAAAATATATACTCTAAAAATTGCCATCGGACCCACAGCTGATATCATTTCAATTAAAAGCCTTCTGGAACAGGAAGGTTTTGACCTGGCGCCGAAATGTCATCAGCGTCAGCGCCAGACGAATCTCCCTTGGGAGGGCGTTCCATAGTCTGGGGGCAGCTGCCGAAAAGGCCCTTTGTCTACAAGCCATCCCTCTTACCTCCTTGAGGGATGGCTCTTTCAAAAGGGCCCCCTGGCTAGATCTTAACTGCCGGGTAGGTTCATATGGAAGGAGGCGGTCCTTCAGGTATCCAGGGCCCAAGCCGTTTAGGGCTTTATGTGTCAAAACAGGCACTTTGAATTGGGCCCGGGCAGCAACTGGTAGCCAATGTAACTTAAATAGAATCAGCTTGATATGGTCCCTAGCGGCCCCACCACTCACCAGCCGCGCAGCTCGATTCTGGACCAGTTGCAGTCGCCGGACCGTCTTCAAAGGCAGCCCCACGTAGAGCGCATTGCAGTAATCTATGCGAGATGTTACCAGTGCGTGTGTAACTGTCATGAGACTCCGCTCGTCCAGGTAGGGCCGTAGCTGGTATAATTTCCGCAGCTGAAGGAAGGCGCCTATGGCCACCGAGTCCACCTGGGCTTCCAGTGTTAGACTGGGGTCCAGGAGCACCCCCAAGCTGCGGACCCTGTCCCTTAGGGGGAGTGTAACCCCATTCAGGGCAGGGAAATGGCCCTCCAGCCTGTCCAGTGAAGCACCCACTAACAGCACTTCCGTCTTGTCTGGATTGAGTTTCAATTTATTAACCCTCATCCAGTCCATTATCAGGTCCAGACACGAGTTCAGCACAGAAACCGCCTCACCTGGATTGGTGGAAAACGAGAGGTAGAGCTGAGTATCGTCAGCATATTGCTGACTCCTCAGCCCAAACCTCCTGATGACCTCTCCCAGCGGTTTCATGTAGATGTTAAACAGCATGGGGGACAGTATTGAGCCCTGAGGAACCCCATGACATAAACGCCATGGGACAGAGCAACTGTCCCCCAGCACCAACCTCTGGACACGGTCAGCCAGGAAGGAGCGGAACCACCGTAAAGCGGTGCCCCCAACTCCCAACCCAGCCAGCCTATCCAGAAGGACACCATGGTCGATGGTGTCGAAAGCCGCTGAGAGGTCCAGGAGTATCAACAGGGTCACACTCCCCCTGTCTCTCTCCCGGCAAAGGTCATCGTACAGGGCAACCAAGGCAGTCTCCGTACCAAAACCCGGCCTGAAACCCGATTGAAATGGATCCAGAAAATCCATTTCATCCAGCAGCGCCTGGAGTTGCCCGGCCACAACCCGCTCCAACACTTTGCCCAAATAAGGGAGGTTCGCCACTGGTCGGTAGTTAACCACCAGCCTTGGGTCCAGGTTAGGCTTTTTAAGGAGTGGACGAATTACCGCCTCTTTCAAGGTGGTAGGGACCACTCCCTCTCTCAAAGAGGCGTTCACGGCCTCCTGGACCCAGGTGCGAACCCCCCTGGCAGATCTTCCAATTAGCCAAGATGGGCAAGGGTCGAGCGGAGTGGTGGTAGAACGGACAGATCCAAGCACCCTGTCCACATCCTCAGGTCTCAACAATTGAAACTCATCCATTAATACTTGACCTAAAATTATACACCAAGAAATAATGTTTAAACCAGAAATGTTTTTATTGAATATAATTCCAGAAATTGTTGATAAAAAAATTAAATTTATGCTGTTGAACATATTCACAGCGGCAAGGCTGATCTGGGCCCAGAGGTGGAAAATGCAAGAAACTCCGAAGAAAGAGGATTTACTTAAAAAGTTATTAGATATTGTTGAAATGGATAGCTTATCAGAGACACTATGTGAGAACTTGAGAATATATATTAAAGAAAGTTGGAAAATGTTTTACAACTGGGCCCAGAAACAGATATGAGTAGAGAATGTATTAGAGATTATCACATCACATGAAGTTGATATATATATATATATATAGTTGTATAGTTGTTTGGTAATAGTTAATAAATATATATAAAGACAAACGCTGGCTCTATGGCTTGGAAACGGGGATGAGCACCGCCCCCTAGAGTCGGACACAACTGGACAAATTGTCAAGGGGAACCTTTACCTTTACCTTAGAAAAGCTCTAGAATAGGGGTTGCCTTAGAGTGTAGCTTTTACTGCCCCAAATGGCAAAAGACCTGCTGAATTGCCCCTAAGCCCACTGAGACTGTAGCAGATCAATCCCCTCATGTTGAAATCACTTAGGGGTACCTTTTGTCTAGCTTAACTTTGAACTGGCATTGTAGCTGTGCCCCTGAGCTGGAGGAGGTTGGGATCTTGAGTGATGTGGCTGCTTCCTCATCTTATCCCTTCACTACCCCTTTTTCAACTATCCGGTGAGCAGTTCTTTACCACAGAGTGGTTCTGGATTGGCAAATAGCAGACTTGTGAGATCAGCTGGTACAAAGGCATTTCTACTGCTGGTGAAGGCTTGTGCCTAATCCTGGTCACGATAATAGGCACAGCTTTTGTGGATTTCTTGCATATAGTGTAACACATTTTAAATGTGATATACTGTACAGTGATGATTTAAAAATATATCTGGATCCGACAATCTCAAACATCTAGTTTGGTACTATACACTATACTATACACTAGAGAGTTTTTCCCCCCATAATAATTCCTTGAAAGATTTTCTTTGGATCCTAAGTTCTTATTAAATATTGCTTTCTCAGCTCTCTGTTGCTGCTGCAGCTCCACTGCAATTGATGTGGAAGGGGACCTACAGCAAGAGAAGAACTGTTAAAAAAAATCATAGATGCCAAACACACAAATCACAGATTTCCCTTACACAAGCAATTTTTCCTATTTGCATGGGTGACCTTTGGAACCAAACCCCTAACTGCTAAATATGGTTACCAGTCCTCAGGGTCTGGCCCTGAGGCTGAGGGTTTGGAGTTCAGTCTCTACATCTCAGGCTTTGGCCTTCGGATCTCAGGGAATGGCATACTGCTGCCCTAATAAAGCTGAGGTTGTTTTTAAATTTATCCTAACATACCGCAGGTCACCCAGAAATCTACTAGTGGATCTAGATTTACTTTTGCCCCACTGTTGAGAAAGTAGTGTTCCTTTTCCCTTAAGTAACAGATGTGCTTCACACTGTTTGCTACAAATTCAGTCTTCAGATCTCATCCAACAGTTTCTGGGAAGCCAGTGCTTGGTATCACTATTTCATTAGCTTTTAACATCATCATTTCCCCACATCTGTTGATCTAAATGTCACCCATACATCATTTGGCAGTTATTGCTGAAGGGCCTATGACATCACAATGAACAGCCCGTTTGATTATCACAGGGGCATGCCCATCGGTCTCAGGTGTCGGAGCTGAAATCTTAGGGAATGAGATGCTGCTGACATATCAGTTCTTCTGATAACAGAAATACTAATCTATTTCTCAAACTAGGGCTTGCTAACATGTTTGTGTGTGTGAAGCCTGTGCATGTGTTTCACATGTGATTTATGTCTTATACTTCCCAGTGGAAATTTCTACTTGTAGTATTTCACTAACACAGTATATAAATCAATGATGGCTGCAAAGCAAGAGTAACTATTGAATGAAGATGGCTTCCTATCATTAAATTAAGCAGAGATTAAAAACAAGGCATCTTTTTCAGACTTTAGGAAATCATCTGTTACACTTTCAGGCATTATAATATATAATAATTGCATGCTACCTAATCAATTCCAACTTACAGTGACCCTTTCCAGGGTTTCCTAGGTATTACGTACTCATAAGTGGGCTACCATTCCCTTCTTCCGGGAGCACCGTGGGTCTGTGCAGGCTACGCAAGTGGATTTTTCTCCCAGAGGTAATCAAACTCCAACAAACTGAACTATCCAGTCAGCTTTTCAGACATTGGCTTTATACAAAATAAATAAATGATGATGTATACAGAAAATTCCTTTGTTCAGACATGTCATGATTTTATGTAGGTGGCCACGAGCACAGCATGTCCCATGGCTAGTACTTTCCTTGGTTCCCATTTGTCACTGACAAGAATCACTTCAGAACTGTCCCTCAACCTCCAGACATAATGTCAGGGGGACCAGCTGAGTCACAGTAGTCGTGTTTAGAGGTGGGAAATGTTGACTGGGGGACTGGTGAAGAAAATACTGATTTCTTTCTCCTATTAATGTCAGGGATTCTTCCTGTTGATCGTATAATTTATTCCATTTATATCAGCCAGAAAAGATTATGCAGGTCGGGGGAGAGGGGAAGTGAACCTGCCTGCATGCCATGATACTAGAGTTACTTGTTTGTGGAACAGATACAAGTTTTGTCCTACTTCCACTGTTCCCGATTGTTTCTTGTTTACAGCTTCCAAATCTTTTCTTTTGTAGGAAGGAAAATAGCTTGGCAGGGACAGGATTTGAGCCAATAAATGGGTAGGAGGGAAAATTTGAGCGCCTACTGCCTCCTCCTCCTCACACAAAACGTCGTTTTGGTTAAAGCCTCTGAAAAAAGGATCAAGCATCTGTGTAGCTCAACTGTTTCTCTTTAAAGTATCAATGGGGGTGAATACTTCATTAGGAAATAAAGAGAAACTGAGAAACAGAACATGCCAAAATAGATGTAGGACATTTTATTTCTTTGCCATGGGCTTCTTGGAGGAGATGCAGGGTGCAAATGCAAGAAACGCAACTGTTGCCAATCAAACAGAAATAAAGCACTTTATGTTGTATGCAATATTTTAAATAAAAGAATCCAAACCCAGGACACCAATATACTGTGCTCTTCTGCCATCTGCTGTTAAAAAACAGATATATATGTGTGACTGTGCAGATCAATGAATACAGCACGGCGCAAATGTCAAAAGATGTGTTCAGAACTGTGCTGGAGTAGGGTGAGAGAAACAGAGAAGAAGAGGAGAAAAGATCTTAGCTCATCGATTTGTGTAAAAAGTGTACCAGGCTCAGTCTCTGGCCTTGCTGGATAAGACCTGTATACAATCCTGGACACCCACTCTATAGGTAATAGTGAACGAGGGAATGATGTCCTAACTTGACCTAAAATAGTTTTTCCTTCTTCATTATTTTGTTTATATAAAATAGGTGTTCTTTGAAACTGTCACTTGTAGTCTGAAACCCACTGCTTTACCTTAAATGATACCTGTCCAGCTCAGGCAGCAAAGCTTGAAGATTTTCAGGGAAACATATTATGTCAGTATTTAGGCTGAGGGAGGACACCACTTTAGATGTGATCGAATGAATGAGGAACAATCAGACAAGTAGTATATGGAGGCCAGTCCAGATAATACAAGATGCGAAACGTAGGAAAACACAATGCCTCCGTTCCACTTTATATGGCAGCCTTGGGGCTTTAGGCCTTTCAAATGTTATTGTTCATCATGGAAACATTCAAAACAAGGAGTTTTCACAAAATATCTATTTCTTGAAATTAGATTGAAAACCAATGTTATTTTAAAAATGCATGAATATCCTGCATAGAAAAGACATTAAAATTACAGATGACTAGTCAGTAAATGAATAATTTACTCTACAAATAATGTAACCCCCCTCATCCCAGTTCTACTCGGTTTAATAGGAGGGGAGCAGTCATGCTGTTATAAACTTCGAGGTAAATGCAGCAAGAGGAATATGTGTTTACTGTATTTCATAATTTAGCACAAGAGTTTCAAGACTTCTTTTTAAAAATAACAGCAGTCTAGGATAAACTTTGGAAGTAATTTTAAAGTTTAGTACTGGAGATGGTACAGAACATACATTTTAACTAAACTAAAAAAGTATCCATCATTTCCTGGCAGAAGAAAGCCTTTCTTTAAAATAATATATTTTTTTACTTGTGTACTCAGAGATTTTACATAATTCTCACAAAAACAAGGCCTCTTTTGCAAAATTGCTTTGTACCGTGATGCAGGAAACTGGTAATGACCAGCTCAAGACTACTAAACAAACTTCATGTCTAAGATGGAACTTCAATAAGGTTTTGCTCAGTATTTCTTGTTAAACAATTGTGTTATTACACCCCAAAAGCAGTATACTTTAAGATTATTCAACCATTCTCAACCTTTTTATTGTCAAGGCAATAAACACAATATGAAAGAAATATAGGCCGAATCAGGACTGTATAAGTCGCATAACAAACCTTATGAGGTGGTGTGTGAAGAGTTGTTTCCAGTCTTTGGCATCCTTCAAATATGCCAAGGGCCCCCGGGGGGGTGTCATATGGCCCCCATTGAGAATGGTTGGTTTTAGATGATGTTGGAATGCTCCCTTCCAAATTAATGGTATGAGGAATGAACATCCGAATTTTCCTATTTTAAAAGACTCCCCAAACATCCCTACATCCCTGCGTGAAGAAAAACAATATGGTTGGAGAAGTTTAAAACTGGGCTAGGGAACTGTGGAAAGCCAGTTTTCCAGCCCATGTGATGGTAGCACTATGTCCTAGTGAAAGGAAGTGATGTGAAGCCTATTTCCTCTTTAAAACATATTTGCTATGCTTTTAAAAGCAAGACAAGGCACATGGAGTTCATGTGCACTGACTGGTTTAAAGGAGAGTCACATTTCCTGGACCAGGATCTTGTTACCTTGCACAGCTGCAGAAAGGCAATCACACAAACATTTTCCCCACCATCAGGCTCTCTTTTGCATTCCTGATCAGGCACTGGTTGTGAAGTGGGCGCATGACCAATCATATGAAGAACAGCCTGCAGGAGGAGAAAAACCATTACACAGGTTATTTTTGCATGTACAGTTTTTTTCCACTGGCAGATGATACTATTTTTTTTAGCTTGGGTAGGATCACTCATTTTTAGTTCATTTTCAGCATGTATGTTTGCTGGCATTAAACAAAAGCTTGCACTATTCCACTTGGGTGGCAAGCCAATGAAGAGATACGCCATTTGTCTTTTCTTTTCTTTTTTAAATCCAGCTTTCTCCTGCTGCTCCCAGAGAGGGAGACAGGAGCGGATGCAGTGGCATGGAGACTAGGAGGGAAGAACAAGCTAAACGGGGTTGTTTTGAGGCCTGGTGGGGTTTCCTGTCCTGAAATCACCTGATCCTCACATGTGGATACAAGGATCATTCTAAATGCCAGACTGCACTTTCATGTGTCCCTGTTTGGCGTGATCCACATTGGGATAATTTCACTCTCAGTGGCTACAAATCAATGTCTATGTGCCAGGGATCCTTCTTTGTTTTGTTCTTTAATAGAGTCACCCAATTCACATTACCTGAAAGCTAAACCACACACAATTTGCAGTCAGAAACTGTCTGCTTCAGTTCTACATAACTGATCTCTCTGGAAAGTAAAGAGTTTTAACAAGTTCACAAGACTGGCTGGTTACCTTTTTTCCTGCAAAAATTAGGGTGGGTAGTTGATATGATCTGTCTTCCTGCCATGCTGGAAACAGGTTGAAGATCTTACAGATACAACTCCCTCTTCATGAAAGCAGTCCATTATGTCCTCAGAGCCATCGGGTAGGTCTCAGGCATTTTGCCTTAGGGTAGCAATTAGGAACCAGAAGAACAGCAAGTAATGAGTTCAGAAGGAGATGCCAAACTGAAAAACTGAATTCTGCATTCTGCTCCATGGAGGAGCAGAGGAAGGAAGTTTTTAATTTCCCAATTAAGTGACTATGCTGTCTGTTTAAGTCACTAATGATACAGTACTGGAAAACTGAAACCAGCTGGGAAATTACTTCAGTAAGCCCTGCTTTGGTCACATGTCCTGGAAATGACCCAAAGTGGGTTGATCTTATCTGCACCTAAAGAAAGTAGCCTCTGACAGGGCTCCAGAAAGATGCAGGGAGGAGTGCTCTGAGGATGGGCTGGTTCTGTCTAGAAAATATGTAATCTGATTGACAGCAAAGAGAACAAACCTGCCCATCACCCCCACAGACTTAAGCAATATATTGAGCACCTGTCTCAAGAAGTGGACTTGTCCATGAAAGCTCACATTAAAATATAGCACTTAGTCTTTAAAGTGCTACAAGGTTCTTGTCTTCTTTAATTTCAATTTTGGTTTTGCCTCATTTAGGAGATAACCTCTTAGTGGGAGGAACATTGTTTTCAAGAGACATGGATATACATATTGAACTTTAGAACTTTTAACTGCAATTTTAGTAAAATACCAGTTACCACCATAACAATTCAGTAATATATTCTCATTGCTCTTGAGACATCAAGTCCGTAGGATCTGATTAATCGCATTACAGTTGTTCATTGCTCATCTGACTGCCAATGCAATCCATACTCAAAGATATGCCAGCCATAGTGGGTTTGGAAGGGGCAGAAACCTTTTTTTTTCTAGGATAACTACCTCTCAGGAAAAAAAAACAACCAATCTTCAAAATAATAAATCCTAATAAACCTCAGACATGGCTGTTCTCCAAAACAGGCATGTTTATTTAAGACCGTGATCATGAAATGGCACAGTGCCCATCAAGTCCACACTTTTGCAAGCTTACAGGTCACAATCAAGCAGATGTTTGTACCCTGGTCAGAACATGTGTCCTTCACAGACATCATTTCACTGAGACATAACCAG
Source organism: Intellagama lesueurii (assembly GCA_037013535.1). Lineage (NCBI taxonomy): Eukaryota > Metazoa > Chordata > Lepidosauria > Squamata > Agamidae > Intellagama > Intellagama lesueurii. The sequence continues at coordinate 107,356,356 of JBAJHW010000002.1, read as the reverse complement.
TTATAATTTGGGGCTTGCTAATCTAAGTTGCAATACATTTTAGACAATACAGTTTGTGGTTAAAGTTTGGTTAACTTCCTCTTTTTAACTTCTGTTGTAGTGATCCATTTCTGTGGTTAATTTCTAGACTGTTGCAACAGTTTCTTGCTCAGAGGCTTCAACTTTGTTAGAGAGTTCAAACTAGAAGACCTACATGCCTTTTATTAATACAATTCTTGATCAATGTGGTCAATAAACATTATTTTCTAACACCCTTGTGCCAGCACCTCAAATCTGCCCGCACAGCTGGATCCTGCTGGCATAACTGCTGGTAGTGGCTGAGATCAGCTGGCAGAAGAGCCAAGAAAGGAGCAGAGAAGGGAAGGAGCTGATCAGATCCAAACTTATCTCTGCCAGACATGCAGCTACTATGCTATCACAACATCAGGCCTGGGGTAGGGTAGTCCTAAGTAATTGCTAACATTCCTGGGCTTCCTCTGTTCCTACATTTGGCTTCAGCACAACCTCAGCTGACTTAGTGTCAGCTCAGCCAGCAATCCATAATCATGACTAGTTAGGGTTCCCCCCTAAGAGCACAAGCCAAACTGGCCAAGACGGTCAAGGGTCAGCTGAGTTAACCTTGGGCCAGCTGAAGCTGTGCTAAATCCAAAACTGCCAGAGATGTTGGGAATCCATGGCCTAATTTTGTGCCGGCATTGTGGCTGTATCCCTGAAATGGGCTTCAATCTGGTAAAAGATGGCTTCTTTTCTCTTCCGTTTTTTTTAATTATTTTTTATTTTGCTCTTCTACAGGCAGATCTAGGACAGGAGAACCCGTCTCTGGACAGATTGCTCAGTCAGCAGATCTTTGTGACGATTGGAGATCACAAAGATCACTTTCTCCTGGCAGAAAAGAAAATCCAATCCCCACATATCTCTGAGTTAAGATTGCACTGTGGGTATATTTTAGTGATTCTTCAGTCCAAAAATTCTGTTTATGTGTGATATCTGCATATTTTCAATATATCCATCCAATAAATGTCCGATTTTCTTTGTCTTTGAAAGTTAAGCTCCTCTTGGGTATAGACCATCAGCCTCCAATATTATTTTGCAAATTTTTGTTTTTTTGTTTTTTTGTTTGTGCATTTATTTATTTCTTTGTTTTGGAACGAAATAGGAGACGGCTAGAGTGCAGTTGGAGACAGAAACCGACGGATTATAATAAGAAAGCTGTCAGGATCGCGACTAACCATTACCTTGCCAAGGTGAAGACTGCTAGACTATCATACTTTGCTGACCGGATAAGCGAAACTTCAAATCAGCAGGCGGAACTTTTCCGTATTGTTTGCGATCTATCTGGAATTGGCCTAGGTGATGGGCCTCCTACTAGTATCTCACCTGACCAATTTGCAGCATTTTTTAAATCTAAAGTGGAGGCCCTCCGCCGGGATCTCTCTCCTTTTTTTAAATACAGTGGATCGAGCAGAGATGTCCAGCGCTCCGCCTTGCCCGGTGAGTCTTGACATTTTTCAGCCTGTGACGCCAGATATGGTGGACAAAGTGCTTGATCGCTGTTGGGCCACCACCTCCTCCCTTGACCCTTGCCCGGCCTGGCTAATCAAAGCAGCCAGGCCTGTAACAACTGAATGGGCTACAGCGATAATTAATGGGTCTCTCCAGGAGGGCAAGGTTCCTCTTGCCCTCAAGGAGACACTCATTAGGCCCATAAGAAAGAAACCAAATTTGGTGGCGGACGATATTGGCAATTATAGGCCCGTCGCCAATGTTTCTTTTCTTAGTAAAGTGGTCGAGAGCGTGGTGGCTGATCAGCTTCAGGCTCTCTTGGATGAAACCAATGCCCTGGATCCATTCCAGTCAGGCTTCAGGCCGCGCCACGGCACAGAAACGGCACTGGTCGCACTGTTGGATGACCTGTTGAGGGAGGCTGACAGGGGCAAAATGTCCTTGTTGGTCCTCCTCGATATCTCAGCCGCCTTCGATACCATCGACCACGGTATCCTCCTGGGGAGGGTCTCCGAGTTGGGAATCGGTGGCCTGGCGCTTGCCTGGCTCCGATCCTACTTGGAGGACCGTCCTCAGAGAGTTCAGCTTGGGGAGAGTGTCTCGGCCCCGTGGAGCCTCAATTGTGGGGTTCCGCAGGGCTCAATCATCTCCCCAATGCTGTTTAATATCTATATGAGGCCGCTGGGTGGGGTCATCAGGGGGTGTGGGGCTTCGTGCCATCAGTATGCTGATGACACGCAGCTCTACGTCTCCTTTTCACCTACTTCAGTGGATGCCGTTCTGTCCCTTCAGCGTTGCCTGGAGGCCGTACTGCAATGGATGCAGGGGAATGGGTTGAGGCTGAACCCGGACAAGACGGAGGTCCTGAGGGTGGGTGGCCCCTCCATTGGCGGCTTGGGAAACTCCCTCACTTTTTGGGGGGTGACTCTCGCTGCGAAGAGTGAGGTTCGCAGCTTGGGAGTACATCTGGACCCGGCGCTCACCATGGAAACCCAGGTGGCGTCAGTGGTCTGCTCCGCCAATTACCATCTGTGGCAGATTGCCCAGCTGCGTCCCTATCTTGATGGTGGGGCCCTCACCACTCTGGTCCATGCGCTTGTAATCTCGAGATTAGACCACTGTAATGCGCTCTAAGTGGGGCTACCTTTGAGATTGATGCGGAAGCTTCAAATGGTGCAGAATGCGGCAGACAGATTACTTAGTGGAGTGAGAAAATTCCAGCATATCTCTCCCATTCTGGCTGCTTTGCATTGGCTGCCCATTCGTTGCCGCATTGACTTCAAAGTGTTAATGATGACTTATAAAGCCCTAAATGGTTTAGGACCTCGATACCTGGCAGAACGCCTTCTCCCACCTAGATCTACTCGAGTCACTCGCCAGAGCCAGGAAAGACGGCTGAGGGGCCTGACGCCGAGAGAGGCCCAAAAAGAAAGAACAAGAAACCGGGCCTTCTCGGCGGTGGCCCCTTGACTTTGGAACAGCTTGCCGCCAGAGATCTGCCTGGCACCCTCGCTGGGTGTTTTTAAGAGTCAATTAAAAACTTGACTCTTTAGGCAGGCCTTCCCTCCTGCCAATTCTTGATTGTACTTTCTTGGCTTTTGTTGTTTTCTCCCATCTTGATCATATTATTATTGTAGATTTTAATTGTTGTTTTTATTTGTTTGCCGCCCTGAGTAGACTCCTGTCTAGAAGGGCGGGATATAAATCCAATAATAAACAAATAAATAAAAATAAACTTCCATTGTTAAGTGCTTGTCATTCCTCTTCCTTTGCAAAAAGCAAGTGCAGTGTGCAAGCTTGAGCAGATAATTCCATTCCTTCTGCTACAGTTGACTTCAGCCGTCATAAAACATTCATCAGCTAAGGTCTTGGCAAGTGCATTTGTGGCCTCTGATTTGCATGCTGGGACCAAAGCTGCTTATTCAAGATTTGTAGTCAGATCAGAACAGTGTGAAATGAAATGCTCCTGTACTGCAACTGGGTTCGAACTGTAGGTGAGATCTTCCTCTTCCAGAATATGAATCAAAGTGACTTACTTCGGTGCAAAGCTTGGCAGAATTACTTTCTTGGACTACCACTCCAACAACGGTACAAAAAGTAACATTTCTGAGCGTTTGGCTTAAATAAGTATACATCTCCATTTTGGAACAGCCTTGGTTGACAGACTCCTTTCCCAATGCGGATCTTCTTGGTTGATTGTTTACCTCAGGGGTCTCCAAACTTTTCACCGTGAGGACCACATAATATATCTTCCATATTTTTGAGGGCCAAACAAACGCACGCTCAAGCATGTGCACACACTCCCACTCGCCCGCCCGCCCGCCTGCCCGCACTACCGCCCACCCACCCACATGCACTTCTGCCCACCTGCCCGCATGCACACCCACACCCATGCCCACATGTACTCACGCACGCACACATGCAGCCTGCATACATGCATGCACACATGCACGGGCCAGATAAAAAGGCAAGGCAGGCCAGGTGCGGCCCGCGGGCCATACTTTGGAGACCCCTGGTTTACCTGGTTCCATAGATATGACTGTGGGAAGAGCTGCTACAGCCCCTCTGCTAGGGTGGCCATGCATTTTCCTTAACAGATTCTGAGTCATAAAAAGGCAATACCTTGCTAGTAATCTAGTTAATGTATTTATTTATTTATTTTTACTGCCAGAAAAGCGGAGAAATATTTGCAGTGTATTTGTAGCATAACATGCACCACTGAGTCCTGGTTGTTGTTTAGTATTATGTATGTACCTGATTTGGGGGAGTGGGGGGGGGGAGAGGGGGAGCTGGCAGGCACAGTATTTGGCTACAGCAGAACATCTTGGGTTGGCTATGCTTGTTGTTTTTCCCCCCAAGGTCTCCTGCATGCCATGTCAGTTCCTCCTGTCACTATGGAATGTGATGAGATCCTGTTTCCCTCTTCTGGCACCTAAAGTCTTTGCTCATGGGATTTACGCTTTACTAAGAGGAGAGGCAATGGTAACAAGGTGTGAATGACGAGACATAAAAATTCAACCCACAGAGCTGACAGGATTTTTTTTTTACTGGAACTGAAGAACCAAGTTGGACAGGTGGAGACAGAACAAGAATGTAAAAGAGGGAGTAGGAGCCTGGATGAGTGGAGCCTCTTTCCACTATATTATGGTCACAAGAACCATGACTTTCTCCCTCTCTCCCTGCTTGGAGGTGCATTAGAATGGTAGTCCTCAACTAACAGTACACTAACTACTTCTGTGACATAGAAGTCTAGTTAGGGTTTAATTTATTTTATTTGTTGGTGATATTTATCTCTCACTTTTCCTCCAATGAGATCAAGGCAGCTTTCTTCCCACGTTATGTTTACAAGAGCATTGTGAGGTAAGTCAGGCTAGGAGAGTGTGATTGGGCCAGGATCACCTAGTGAATTATGAGGATATGATCCTGCATTTTGCAAGTAACAATGACTAAGAATTTACTCTCCCTAAAATTCAGGTATCCTCCTGCAAATGTGACATGCTGTCTCCTAACTCTCTGACCAGCCACAGGCTATCCACCTTCAACCATTTGGCAGGGACTAGCTTTTATCATAGCAGTAACATTTATGAACAGCGTTGTCACTGTGTTCATCTTCTAATGGAATGGTTATTTTTGTTTCCTTCAACTCCCAACAATTTTGTTTATTCCTAGCTGCAACATTTGTGTCCTTAAAGCCTAGCAGAAATGATACCGTTAATAAAAGAATGTCTGTAAACACATAAACATTCTTTCTGAAAAACTGAACTTTTTGTTTGTGTCATGGTGAGACTTGGTTTTTTTGTTTTTTGGGCAGAGTGATTGATGGTGTGAAATAAGGTAGGAAAGACTGAGACTGCATCCAAAGAGCAGTGTGGGTAAGAAGAAGGCAAGAAGCAGGCAATTGAGATGTCTCAAGACATTCAGAAGGCCTTCTTTTTAGAACCAAAACCAAGTTTTCCTCTGCCTATGAGTCAGTTCTGAGACATACAGTAGAAAGAACTGTGGATAGGAAAAGTCCAGAAGACTCTGCGAAAGATTTTAGGTCCCTAAGAATGTTCAGATTCCTGTCTATGCCCTCTAAATGGATATCTCAAATGGATGGATTTGGAAGAGAAATAATCTATGTAGAAGATAAGAAATCTATTATAATATAGCATATCTGTAAAAATGTAGGGTGAGAACCTAATTCAGAAATCATAATTCTAAGTCTTTCCTCAGCCTGCCTTGAGACCACCAAAGGCTCCCCTGACATAAAAGGGATCCCAAGGGAGCCTCAGAACCATGGTGGAGGGAATCAGAAATGTTTGATTCTCTCTCTCTCTCTCTCTCTCTCTCTCTCTCTCTCTCTCTCTCTCTCTCTCTCACACACACACACACACACACACACACACACACACACACACACACACACACACACACACACACAAGGCCATGGCTGGTTACATAATCAGAGTTCCATGGCATAAAGTTGTTTGATGCAATTTCAACTAATAATTATTATTTTCTATGTGTTCCATCTGCTTTTTCACTGCTGTACATTACCAGAGCATATGGATTCCAGCGCAGCAAGGCATTTGATTCCATGACCAAACAAACTGATATTGTGTTATTTTAGTCTAAAACCACTAGATGGGAGCAAATGAACATTTTCCTTCTTTATGTTGCACATGATTCAGTTACACAATATTCCTATAATTGAATGTTCAGCATAGACAGGTGTTGTGTTTATAGTGCAGTTGCTAGAATAAATCTTTTCCAGAAAACATTGTGTGCAATGTAATTGCCAAGGATTCTTGACAACTCAATTTTGTTAAGTATCTCTTCCTTCCACCAACTTTCTGTGCCCTGACTACTTACAAGTCAGATTAGGCATCCTTCAGTCTCGAGAGACTATGGTAACGTGCTCTGTATGGAGGACTTGGAACAGCGTCTAGTGTGGCTGAGAAGGCCAATGCGAGAGTGACAATTCCTTCCACACTGAAGACAAATACAATCTGTCCCCTGTCCAGCTCCCTGATTTTGCTGGTTTCGGGACTGCCTCTTTGCCTCGGCCTGCTGGACAAGTGTCTCTTCAAAATGGGAGAGGCCATGATGCACCGCCTGCCTCCAGGCTGAACCTCAGGTTTCCCATCTGTTGAGGTCCATTCCTAAGGCCTTCAGATCCCGCTTGCAGATATCCTTGTATCACAGAGCCTCGTGGCGCAGTGGTTAAACTGCTGTAATGCAGCTAAAACTGTGCTCACGACCCGGGGTTCAATCCCAGGTAGCCGGCTCAAGGTTGACTCAGCCTTCTATCCTTCCGAGGTCGGTAAAGTGAGTACCCAGCTTGCTGGGGGGGGGGGGGCAATGTGTAGCCTGCATAATTAACTTGTAAACCACCCAGAGAGTGCTTGAAGCACTATGGGGCGGTATATAAACAGCACGCTTTGCTTTTTTTTTAGCTGTGGTCTCCCTCTGGGGCGATTCCCCTGCACTAATTCTCCATACAGGAGATCTTAGAAGTCAGGTTAGCTTGAGTTTTATAGTGGAGTAAAAAGTCTGAGATAGGGTTGAAAGAGGAATTCATAAGCTATATATGATAATTTATAATGTGAAGAGATAATAAACATTCTGCATTGTTTACTTGTTGCATTTCAAGTTCACGGACAAAATAAAGGAGACTTTATTTCCCAAGCCATAATGAAGTACCAGTCATCATGGAAGGTGGTAGGAATGTGAGTCTTACTGTCTGTATCTGTTGGGGAGAGATCAAGGGAGGAAACACCGTTTTCCTCCTCACAGTGATATTTTCCTGTGGGAGATTCCCACTCCCCGAAGCCTCGCAGGAAATCTTGTGAGATTCCTCAGATGTTTCACTATAATTTTTGCAGAATGGCATCTTCCCTATGTAGGATTAATTGAGCTGTGTAGAATATGGCAGTTTCGTGCACAGAACACGTGAAAAGTGGAAGGAGGAAGACGAGGAAGACGAGGAAGAGGGGTGGCAGTGGCTGGGGACTCATTTTTGCTGTAAGTAGGGGAATGTTGTTGGTGCTGCAGAAAGCCTCAATGCGGAGTCTCAGCATTGCTCGACTCACAGAACTAATGAGATTGAGAAAAATTCTAAGTATTCATTACATTTCTGGAATTGCTCCCTTGTGCTGCATTCCTGTAACTCCATCTGGATAGAATAACTTTTAAATCAGATCCTGGTTAAGAATCTAAGGTTAAAGTACAATTGTTGTGTTCAGATATAACAGGAAACTGTGATTTAATTAAGCTGCAATCCCAGTACTGGGGCTGACATATCAGGGAGGAGAGGAGAAAAAGGGGCAAATGGGAAGTGTTCAGGCATAGTGCTTGTGCTCAGCTTTATAAACTACAATCACTACCAATCTGCTCCTTTTCCAGAAATCTTTCATTGCATTCATAATTGCATTCTTTCTACAGCTCCTCCCAGGCAATAACCTCATGCATCTGCGTGTGTATGCTCTGTATCTAGGATGCCAACTAGATTACAGAGTAGGGGTGGGTAACCCATGGCCCTCAGATGATGCATCTCAACTCCCATAATCTCTCCCTATTGGTCAAGCCAGATGAGGCTGGTGGGAACTGATACTGAAGAACACAGGGGAGGGGGCACAGGCTCCACATGCCTGTTAAAGTCTATCCATTTGAGAGTGGGGCACATTGGACCAATTTCTGGGGTCATAGCAGAATCCACAGCACATTTTCAGACTTATAATTCTAATGATAATGTGTTATAACCTGTTGTAGAATACTTTCCTCTTTAAAATATTTAATGATTCCAGAATCAGTTTTTGTATGGGTGTTCTGAAGCTTCCCCAGGGTGAAAGGGAGCCTTTGGGAGCCTCAGAATCTAGAAGCAGCAGGATAGAAAGCTTTTAATTACTTTAAATTGAAAGCTTTCAAAGCCCCATCCAGGTTATGCTGGCACAGAGTTAAATAGCAGGTTTTTGCCCAATACTTGCAATCTGTTTCCTGTATCAAATGCTTTTGTGTATGTTCCTTCTACTAATATATGCATTTTGTGTTCACTTCCTCCTAACCATATGCAATGTTTTGCACATATTTTTGTACAATGTGCACATTTTTGTACACATTTCATTGTTGTTCAGAAAAGCGCATCTCAAAATCCAGAGAAGTAGAAATACTGATGGGTATAATGTTGTTCTGACTGAGAACGTGCAAATTTGCTGCATTGGTATTGACATGTGAACTGAATGGCATTCTCCCCCATCCCTAGCTGGAAGTCATTCTACATTGCCATGTGGAGCAGCAGTAATTTTTTTGCGAATGCAAAACAGTGCATAGGCTTGAGCTGCAGTATCTAGGATGTTGATGAACACCTGTCTTAGTTCACAGGACTTAAACTGATATAGCCATACCTACTTATTAATACCAGCCCTGGAACCTGGAAAGTCCAACATCCGCATGAAGAAAACATTAATGCGAAGCCCAATCAGAGTTTCATTTTTTAAATGCAGGCCTCGGTTTCCTTGCATGTGCCCAACCTTGATTTTTCAAGCAGGAACACTCAACATTTCAAACAAATTGAAAAGACTTGAGGCCAATGAGCCATAGGGATGGGGTGTGTGTGTGTGTGTGTGTCTGCTTATTGTCTTTTTATTATTCTTACCTCAGGTGGTGATGAGCACAAAAAAAGTCATGTGTACAGTCAGAGAGAGAGACCTGAAGGCAAAGCTGTGCTCCTCTTGCTGGAGTCATATGCTGGGGACACTCTCCATAATCTTCTTCATACCGTGGGGAAGGAAAATAACAAAGAGAGGGGGAGATACAGTTGCAGCAACTGTAGGACATCTAAAGAGGAAACGTGTCTGCTTGTCTTGATTCTGGTTCCAGGATTATGAGAGCTACCGCATCATTTGGCCGTGAGCTCCCTATCTTCCTCATTTTACTGGTAGGTAATCTTCATCTGGATCTTAATTATGCACCATTGTAATAGAAACTCTTGCTTATCAGTGATACTTCCAAAAGCAAACATTTTGTCTGCAAAATAAATAACTAAAAGCAAAAATAAACAGCAGTATCAGGTAATATTGATCTATAATGTGGATAAGGTAATAATGGCAAACGTTATTAAAAATTTAAACTGCTTGCACACCAAAAAAGAAATTTTAAAAAATTAGTGAATATGACTGTGAATCAGCCAATATCAAGTATTTTGAAGTCCCATTGATTGAGAGTTCTAAGCATTAGTTGAAATGTTTCGTTCTGAAAAAAACCCTCAGTAATAAATATAAATATTTAATATTGTTTGAGGATCATGTCCTACGTAATTAAATGGTGGTACTGGAAGCAATAAAGAACAGTTCTACTATACAAAATAATACTTAATAAGGATGTGACATATTAATCAAATAACACAATGCCCCATCAACATCATGTAGCCAATAAAAATATTATAGTGCCTCTAGGTCTGTGTATGTTTTGCTTGTGAGGGCAGAAATCATAATAACAGTAGATCCAACAACTGTCTGGGCTACCCATTTGTGTTCTGCTACTGCAGAGAAATTGTTATAACCTCTATCTTATTATTTAGCTGGTTTGTGTGTGGCATTTTAGCCGTCTTATTTCTTCCCAGTTATATTAAACTGAAGAATTATTTCTTCTGTCCTATTTTGGACATTTTCTTGTAGTTTGTGTCTTAAGACCAAACCATATAGAGGGCTTCTACAGTTCTTAACACACAGTACTTCTCTTGTTGGGTATCATACATATGATGTGATGTAAAATGAAGGTGATGAAATGTTCTGTTTAATTAAGAGCAAGGTCATAGTCAGAAATCTGTAGCCACTTCACAAGAATGGCAACTGAATGGCAACAATGAGAGAAACAATTAGTTTAGGAGAAGTTGTTTGAACCGTGAGTTAGTTTGTTTACATATGCTCATGGAATGACCTTGGCTGAAAAAATGTTATAGTATGTGTTTAAATCAATCATTAATCACAGTTTCAAATTCAATGTTTGCTCCATGACTGAATTTCTGAAGTAATGTCAGCATCATGAAAGCAGAATCAGCCTTGTTGTTAGGAAGAGTGAGTGGATGCCTCAGGGTGCAGATTCTATGTTTAGGGTAAGGTATTGGACAGTACAGCTATGTGTGCCCTTTACCACCTAGGCTAACTTTATGCCCTCTGGTATGGTGCAGGATGCTTGCGCTGAGGTAAAATTTGTCTGACCATACTTATTAGTGGGGAACAGGAGGTGGCGCCATCTTGTCTTCCACATCAGGTGAGAATTTTCATCTTACCCTGATCAAAGATGTCCAGAGTTACCTTTGTGCAAGATAGCAAAATGCTATCCTTTACAAACTGTAACAACTTTGTAAGACATCCCAGGTGTGGTTTTGGTGTTCTCTCTCCTTCTTTGGTATCTTCATTTGCCTACTTCCATCTCACGGAGGTCAGAAGAGGAGAGAGAAAAAGAGAGGAGCCTGCAGACAGAGGAGTCTCTGTGTATATGCCCCCTCTACAACACCTACATAATCAGATGGAACCAGTTAGGACAGACATGGGGAACAAATGCTCCATATTCATATGTCTTCATTAGGAGGTTTTGCATTCCTGACTTGCCATCACCCCAAGATTTGGTCCCTCCTCTCCTCTCCCTTCCCCTCCCCTCCCCTTCTACATTGCCAGTCTGCAGGGCTCTGTGCTACAGGAAGTCACTCTGCCACTTTTTTACACCACAGAGAGCTGCTGTAGTTGCAGGTGAATTTGACTGGCAACTGTGATAGCAGCCACTGAGTTTCAGGAGCATTGTGGCCTCTGGGGAGGTTGCGTAATCCAGAATGTTTCCTCAACACGAGGAAGCTCTTTACCCCTGAGTTAAATAAAGAGAGATAAAGAAATGGGATGCTACAGCCCTGAGAGCGCATCTTCACAGGAACTTCAAACATATCCAGTGTGCTGTTTTGATGAGTACAAGAAATACAGAAAACAGTATTTGTCAAAAATCTGTTGGAATTATTGCAACCTTTGATTTATGCCTTTAAGAGGTTTTGGCTGGAAGGGACCCTTCTGGACAGGGGGTGACTGTCAATCAATCCAGCAGCAACCAATTGTTCCTTCTGTCTCAGATTTTGAGGAGAGCCATGCCTCTCTACTCAAAAGCCCTTTCCAGCTCTTTTCCAGTCATATAGTCAGTTAGTTATGTGGTAGTCTGCTGTTCATTAGTCTACAGTTAGTATGTAGCCATGTAGCCAGTTGAAGTCTGTTCATGTAACCAGTATTTTTTTTGCAATGTGTTGTTTTTTATCTATTAAAAACTGTGAGTAAATGGGACTTTTTATTCTTTCTCTTACCCATGTCTCTGAGTGAGTTATTGAGACAGTAAATGCTGATGAGCACAAACAACATAAGAGTCTACTGTGGAGAGACCTGAAGCTAATTATGCTCTGTAGATCCCTGAACTATTTCTCACTGTGTAGCTAGAGGTTTTTAAGCCATAATTTCACATTCTGCCAAGAAATACAACAAAAGCAGAAGCAATCGTTAAAATCATGCATATACTCTGTTTCCCCGAAAATAAGACCTAACCTGAAAATAAGCCCTAGTATGATTTTTCAGGATGCTCGTAATATAAGCCCTACCCCAAAAATAAGCCCTAGTTAAGTGAAACCCCGCCCTCCACCATTGTGAAGCATTGTGCAGCAACCAGAATATGACATGACTGTAAAATAAAACATCCCCTGAAAATAAGCCCTAATGCGTTTTTTTGGAGCAAAAATTAATATAAGACCCTGTCTTATTTTCGGGGGAAACACGGTATGTATTATGTCATGTATCTTTCTCATGTTTGAAGTATTTCCCCTCTGTTCAGCTGCACAGTTCCTCACCATCTGCTATGTGGCTGTTAGGGAATCAGCATGGCTTGTGGCTGAAGGCCACGTGGCTTTTGACATATGTTTGTTTGCTTTTTACAGTTATATCCTTCCTTTCCTCTAACAAGGCAGTAAATTGTTCCCTTCCTCCTCACTTTATCCTAATAAGCCTGTGAAGGAGGTCAGGCTGAGCAAAGGCAAAAACCCATGGTCAAATGCCACGTGGCCGTTTTAAACCCAGGTTTCTTGCCTCCTAACACAGCACACTGCTACACCACATTGGTTGTCATCCTGATCAGGCTTCACATAGAATCAGCCCATCAAGCACCTCTTTAATGGTGCCTCATTTTGTGTGCCTTTATGGTATTCTTCTAAAATGGCAAATATGGAAATGGAAAATGTGCTGTGCATTTTTAAAAGAACTGCCCTTTCATAGAAGCATGTATATGAACACAATAGCCTTTCCATGTGTTTGTTTCTGTGGCAGATTGTTTTGGTGAAGGCATGGCATGATTTGGATAATACTGATTATGACTGCTGGCCCTTGGAGAAACCGGACGAGTACAATATGCTGGACTGCGGAGGTGAGTGAATCTCTTTTTTCTTTACAGCCATCTACAGGTGCAATAGACTGGAAAGAAGTTTAAGTAATCAAGATGATTCTTAATGCATCTCCAATCTTGTATCTTGCTGCAAATATGTGAGTCAGCAGTAGAATCTATTTCTAGGCAAATTAAATGGTGGAAAGTAACCAGCATGCATGAAAGTACTTTAGAATGATTGCTTGCCAGAAATTTGTACTGTCTAACATTCCAATGAATAGGCCCCATCCATTCCTGTGGAGCTCCATTATAGAGCAGCCCCACAATTCCCACTGCAGTCACATTTGCTGTGTGTCTACCTCTCTGATGCAGATAATTGGTTGTTGTTGTTGCTTTTGTTGTTGCAAGAAACAGGTTATGTATGAACAACAGAAAGACTTCTTAAACATGGATGGATGGATTGACACCACCCAATATTTTGTTTCTGTGTTGTGTGTAATATATGTGTATAATATACCCTGTTTCCCTGAAAATAAGACCTAACCTGAAAATAAGCCCTAGTATGATTTTTCAGGATGCTCGTAATATAAGTCCTACCTCCCCCAAAAAGCCCCAGTTAAGTGAAACCCCACCCTCCACCATTGTGCAGCAACCAGAAGAAGATGACATGACTGTATCTGAATAAATGTAGATTGTTGTACATGAAAAAAATAAAACATCCCCTGAAAATAAGCCCTAATGCGTTTTTTGGGAGCAAAAATTAATATAAGACCCTGTCTTATTTTCGGGGGAAACACGGTAACATTTCATTTCTACGTGGTTATCTAGTGCCAAGAGACAATAACACAGGCACCAGATGAAATTGGTGGGAAATGTCACAGATGGGGGTGACACAACGTAAAAGGCCCCGCTTCACCCCCATAACCACAGAGCTTGCCTCGTTTGACAGGGGCATGTGGAGGGGGCTTCAGAGCCTTGCTGTCTTCCATTATGTACTTCTTCATGTGTGCATCCAGGAGGCTGAGTTAGTTGGGAGGTCCCCACTCCACATACATGGGTATTTGATTGTATGTGTCTGTCATTTAGCAAGCCTAGTCATTGGACCATATAGAATAAATGTATATAAATAAATGAATGCAATGCATTCATACTTTCCAAGAAGGGATGGGCAAACTGTGGCCCTTCAGATGTTGTTGAACTGCACCTCCCATTAGTTTTAGCCAGCATAGCTAGTGGTGAGGATTAATAGGAGTTGCAATCCAAAACCCTTTTATTTAGAGGGCTCCAAGTTCCTCCTGTCTGCTTCATGAGAAAACCTCATACAGTTGGGGCTGCTCTCAGGTCATTAGAAAAAAAGAGGACAGGCTACCAATCTGCATTAGAAAATGAAAAGCAGTGCACCCAGTAGGAAAATCTCTCTCCCCCCCCCCCCCTAAATTCAAGAAATAATTTCTTATGCATCAGTTTCAATGGTTATTCCAAGCGAGTAGGATTGGACTGCAAAATTATCCATTGTTGTCAAGTTAATACTGCTGTCGTCAGATGTGGCAAGTTCAAGTTGCACTAGATCCAAGCTAATCCAGAGAGCTTCTCTACTGATCTTTTCATGCTTTGGTATTTGGAACCATTCAGTGTGATGGCAATTATTTCAAACACACACGCAGACACACAAACACACCAGCTTTGGCATGCCTCTGCCTGGTGCCTTCAAAACTGAATCACTGGCTGAAAAATGTATGTATAAAACATGTTTCTATTGAGTCTCAAAAGCTTGTTTCATTATTGAAAACTTGTCTATAAATATTTCCTTTAAATAATAATTCAAAGTGTGGGGGAAACATAACCAAGGCAAACTGACAAATTGTCTTGTTTTATTATGAAAGAATGAAACAAATGACTTTTAATCTACTTGTGAAAAGTTAAATTCATCTGAAAATGTCCAATATAGGACCAAGCTTTTCAAGGGTGACACTCAAATGGGAGCTACCGTGCAAGACTTCTTGGTCCCACTGGATTACTAGTACTGTGAGAGAACAGTTTTATGTCTGTACACATCTAAGCAGTCTACAGGCTGGCCAACATGTACTTATCTTATTTATCATCTGATATCGGCAGCCTGAACGATGTATTCTATGACCAACTGCAATAGCTAATATTTGCTTGCCTTTATAAGCAATGCAAACACAATAAACTTCTCTTGTAATCTCAGGAGGAAGACATTTTGTTATGGATAAACCTTTCTAGATGTTGTTTTCAGGGGAAAAAAGTTGTTTGTATTATTACTGCAATATATATGAAGCCAGTCAAATCACTATCTGCATTTCTCAAGATGACCATGATGACGCCTGGTGGCAGCTCCAGGAATGTTGGAACTCTTCCAATGATACCCTTTAGACTGAGTTCTGTATTAACCATGAAACCAGAATGGAATATTTTCTTTAATCAGTTTTTGCAGAGAAATCCTGGTGATGTCATTCTCAGCGAATGGGCACTTCTCTTGCAGTTTGGTACAAGTTGGGGGTAGGCTGGTTCACTTCTCTTTCCAATGACCATGAGACAATCGTAAACCAGCCTGCCCCTGATTGCTGGCCACCCACACCTTAGTGGCTCCCTGTCTAGTCTACTTTTTTTTTTTGGTCCAGGTAGGATCACTCAATTTTGGTTCGGTTTCAGTGTGTAAATTGCTGAGATTGAACCAAAGCAGCTGGTAGGCTGTCCCTTTGTTGACATAGTACATCAGCAATGTTTTGAATGGGTTTTTCAAAAAAGCCCTTTCAAAGCATTGCAAATGTGTTAACAACAATTAAAAAGAAATGGAAAACTTCCTCTCCATTTCCCTGTACAGGTAAGCATCAAGGAAGCTTCCCATTTCTCAAGATCATTAAGTGGCTTAAGCAAACCACAGAGGGGGTGACAGGAGGGGGATCTTTGTTGGTTTCTTTTCTTTCCCTTTAATGGAAAAGATCTGTCAAGATTGTACTAAACAGGGTTGATTGAGGTGTGGTATGATCAGTTCTTGCATGTGGATGCAATGATTGCCCCAAATGACATACCATGGCCCCAAGTTACCATGATCCAGAGCGGACCAGCATAATTGGGCCGTCTAGTGACACCCTTACTGCCTTCTAAGGTTTCTTGTGTTGTCTCCCTATCTTTTCCCTGACACAAGGTATGTAACAATTTCTGTGTGTACTCATTTATGTGCGTACTAGCAGAATGCTACTGAATCTTTTGGAGTTTATTGTCCCTTTAGTTAGTAACTTCCTCCTTACTCCCCCTTTTAATAGCAAGCTAGTCTCTGATTTCTCTTTGACTAGTCATTTCAAAGAGTGGTCTGAAGCTCAACATCAAAAAAACTAAGATCATGGCCACTGGTCCCATCACCTCCTGGCAAATAGAAGGGGAAAATATGGAGGCAGTGACAGATTTTACTTTCTTGGGCTCCATGATCACTGCAGATGGTGACAGCAGCCACAAAATTAAAAGAGGCCTGCTTCTTGGGAGGAAAGCGATGACAAACCTAGACAGCATCTTAAAAAGCAGAGACATCACCTTGCTGACAAAGGTCTGCATAGTCAAAGCTATGGTCTGTCCAGTAGCAATGTATGGAAGTGAGAGCTGGACCATAAAGAAGGCTGACCGCCGAAGAATTGATGCTTTTGAATTGTGGTGCTGGAGGAGACTCTTGAGAGTCCCCTGGACGGCAAAGAGAACAAACCTATCAATTTTGAAGGAAATCAACCCTGAGTGCTCACTGGAAGGACAGATCCTGAAGCTGAGGCTCCAATACTTTGGCCATCTCATGAGAAGAGAAGACTCCCTGGAAAAGACCCTGATGTTGGGAAAGTGTGAAGGCAAGAGGAGAAGGGGACGACAGAGGACGAGATGGTTGGACAGTGTCATCGAAGCTACCAACATGAATTTGACCCAACTCCGGGAGGCAGTGGAAGACAGGAGGGCCTGGCGTGCTCTGGTCCATGGGGTCACAAACTGTCGGACATGACTTAACGACTAAACAACAACAACAGTCATTTCCTATTTCTTGCATTGACTGAGAGTTAATTACTTTCTTTAATTACTAGCAATTATAACTGCTTACTTTTAAATTAATTTTTTATCAGCAGGAGCTTTAAATTTGCAAACATGAACAAATAAAACAAAACAATGACAAAATGCCCCCTCCTGAAATGAAAAGAAGTGATTAATTAAGGATAATTAAGGAGGACTGTGTAAAAATTGAACAGGAACCATTTAGTGAGTTATTTTAAATGCAAGGAAAGAAACTACTAATTAAGGGACAGTTGTAAGTAGAAAAGGTACTTTGGGGATTTATTTTTTTAGAAACTCATAGGGTATGATCATCACAATGGGAGATTAGAATTGTGAGATTTTAATCTATATTAAGTGCCATGGAGAGCCACCCTTTCAACTGTCTTTCCAGCTAACTATAAAAAGCAATTTTATCAGAGTGCAAAAGGAAAAAAACTAGTGGAGAATACTAGAAGTGAGGTATGGAAACCAAGGGCTTGATCAGACATGCATTTGTCCCACTGTTTGGTATGCTGTGGGGACAGATTGGTTTGCTCTTTTTTCTGATGACCAGATGCTGTAATCGCTAGAGCAAACTAATCTGTCCCCAGAACACCCCCTACCCACACCTTTTACAGCTCTTGTCATGGGTGTCTACACTTTTGTTGCAGGTAGATTTGCTCTAGTTTGGTCCATTGCTAGCACGTGCAATTGCTGGGATCAGGCCAAAACTGAGCCTTGCCACTGTCAAAGCTGCCAAGGCTCCTTCCACTGTCAATTTCCAGTATCATGAAGTCACTTAATGAGAGCCACTTCAGGATATTGGCAAATTGAACACTTTCCCAGCTCCTCTGAGGAGGGGCAGGAGAAGTGGAATTATTATTATTATTATTATTATTATTATTATTATTATTATTATTATTATTATTATTATTATTATTATTGCCTCTGATAGACCATTGCTGGTGTGCTGCAAAACCTAGATTAATTTTAAAAAATACTTGTCTTGTGTGATGTGCTGATTAAAACTGCGGCTGTGGACAGTTTCTTGATCAGCACAAGATGCAAGGCAAATATTTTTTTTAATTAATCTAAGTGGTGCAGGATGTTAGTGGATGATCTACCACAGGCAAGAAAAACAATTTCACTTTCCTGCCGCTCCACAGAGGAGCAGAGGAAGTATTCAATTTGCTGACATCTTGAAGTGGCTCATTTATTAAGTCACTTCATGTTACTGGAAATTGACAGTAGAAGGATCTGGATTAAGCTAGATAGCTTGAGGTCCATATAAAGATCACACCAAATGATGTATCACACCTCCACCTGACCTTAAACAACCCTATTTAGACCGCACACAGCCTGCTTCAAAAGGGCCAGTATAGACATGCCCTAATATATTAACACTTCTTATGATCATCTCATGATGCAAAAGGCCTTTGCTCATCTCAGTGCCCTGGCGACAGGGAGGTCATGTGTCCTGCCTTATACAACATAGTCTTCTGTTTGATGTAGCCTTTATTTTAAGGACTGTCCAGTCCAAGTCTGGCTGAAAGGTGGTGAGCCATAAGAAAGGAGAGCAGGGGTTTTAAATTTACCCATGATCGGTTAGTGAGAGCAGGTGAACAATCATTCAGGTCATCTGGCCCCAATCCTCCCCATAATGGGTGAGAGAACTGGAGCAGTGAGGAGCCATACTTAAGGCTGTAAGGGAAGATGAACTATACATTGCCAGAACTCTTGAGCAGCAGCTGCAATCAATGGAGACACTGGAAGTGAAAGAGCAACAAGGGAAGGCAGAGGAGGACAATGCTGAGGAGAGAGCAAACATAGTGGAGGAAGAACCATGGAAAAGAGTCACAGTTAGAAGCAAAAGGAGGAGGAGACTATCTTCTCTGGTGGAACTGTGAAACTGCTTTCAGGTTCTTGATGAGGAGTCTGGCAGACAGCAAGTAAAGTCAAAAAGGAGACCTCACAGGAGTACATGAGAGGGACTGAAACTCAACTAAGCACAGACACTGAACCCACACCCTACAAAAAGAGGAATAGAAGAGTAGTTGTAATAGGAGACTCCCTACTGCATGGGATGGAAACTGAAGTATGCTGGGAATATCCATGGACCCACCAGATATGCTGTCTCCCTGGAGCACAGATTAGGGATGTGACAGGATTGCCATCACTCACAGAACCCATGGATACATATCCTTTCTTTCTCATCCATGTGAGAAGAAACGACATAGCCAAGAGCAACTTCAAAGACTTTGAAGGTCTGGCAAGGAAACTTAAGGACTCTGGAGAGCCCAGATACTTTTCTCATCCATCCTACCAGAACTTGGAAAGGAAAATACTCCGGGTGAATGACTGGCCACGAAGGTGGTGTCAAAAGTGAGGGATTTGGTTTTTGGGACCATGGACTAAGCTTCCTGGAA
Source organism: Intellagama lesueurii (assembly GCA_037013535.1). NCBI lineage: Eukaryota > Metazoa > Chordata > Lepidosauria > Squamata > Agamidae > Intellagama > Intellagama lesueurii. The sequence goes on along the minus strand of JBAJHW010000002.1, from coordinate 107,337,013 downwards.
GATGGACTGCTAGCAAGAGATGGCTTTCACCTCATAAGGACTGGGAAGAATGCGTTTGGTCACAGCATGAAGAACTTCATCAGGAGGGCTTTAAACTGAATTGAAAAGGGGGAAGGAGACACAAGCAAAGAGGTAAAGATAGATGAACCCTTATGCACAATAAGAGGAACAGACCAAACTGTTCTGATGGGGGTGAATAATAAGATTAACGTTCATAATAATATTCATAAAAGTGTACAAAGAAAAACAGGCCACAAATCAAACAATTTCTGGTGTCTATTTACGAATGCCAGGAGTATGGGAAACAAACAAGAACTGGAAAACTTGGCTCAGGAGGGTAAATATGACTTGATAGGAATAACTGAGGGGGATGACTCCCATGACTGGAATACAGAGATTCAAGGATATAAACTGTTCAAAAAGAACAGAAAGAACAGAAAGGGAGGTGGAGTTGCAATATATGTCAAAAATACATATTCCTGCACAGAAATACAGGAAGAGGAGATTGGCTGTCCCACTGAGAGCATCTGGGTCAATGTAGTTGGGGAGAAAAACAAAAGGAACATAGTAGTTTGAGCTTATTACTGGCCATCCAATCAAGGAGAGTATGTGGATGAAACTTTTGAAAAACGAATTGCAAGAATTTCAAAGAGCCATGGTGTAGTAGAGATGAGAGATTTCAATCATCCTGATATCTGGAGGCAAATTCTGCCAAGTATGGCCCTTCCAAGAAATTCATGGCTTGTGGGCTGATAATTTTCTCCTACAAAAAGTAGAGAAAGAAACTAGAGAACAAGTTATCCTGACCTGATTCTAACCAATAGAGACAACTTGGTGGAGGAAGTGGCAGTAAGGGGAACTCTGGGTGAGAGTGACCATGTTCTACTAGAATTCTTGATTTCAAAGGAAACCAAGGCAAAGTGTAGTCACACACATATGCTGGATTTTTAAAAAGCCAATTTTAAAGAGCAAGGGATAAGTATGGTCCCATGGTAGAAGTTCTAACAAGAAAAGAAGTCCAAGAAGGGTGGGAGGTTTTATAAAAGGAAATTCTAGAGGCACAACCACACACTATTCCAACAAGAAAAAAAGGTTGGCAATGGCAAAAAAGGCCAGAGTGGCTTCACAAAAAGCTCAGAGAGGACCTGAAAACAAAAAAAGGATACATATAGAAAGTGGAAGGAAGGCCAGGCCACAAAAGAAGAGTACAAACAACTAGCAAGGAATTGCAGGGATGGCATTAGGAGGGCAAATGCTGAGAATGAGCTGAGGTTAGCTGGAGACACTAAAAGCAACAAAAAAAACATTATTCAGGTATATGCAGAGCAAAAGACAAAGGAAAGAAGCAGTGGTTCACCTACTCAGTGGAGATGGAAAAATGATAACAGACAACAAAGAAAAGGTAGAAGTGCTCCTTCTCAAACTGGGAGTAGGTAACAAGTGGAATACCCCAGGACTCAGTCCTGGGCCCAGTGCTATTCAATATTTTTATTAATGACCTGGATCAGGGGATACAGGGAATGCTAATCGAATCTACAGATAACACATCATTGGGTGGAATAGCTAACACCCTGGAAGACAGAAACAAAATTCAAAATGATCTAGATAGGCTTGAGCACTGGGCTGAAAACATGAGAAAGAAATTCAACATGGATAAGTGCAAAGTACTGGACCTAGGAAAAAGAAACCAGACAAACAGTTACAAGATGGGGGATACATGGCTCAACAATACTACAAGTGAAAAGGATCTTGGAGTCATTGTAGATCACAAGTTGAATATGAGCTAACGGTGTGATGTGGCTACAAAAATGCAAATGCTATTTTAGGCTCTATTAGCAGAAGTACAGTCTTCAAATCCCGCAAGGAACTAGTTCACCTCTATTTGGCACTGGTTAGGCTTCATCTTGAGTGCAGTGTCTAGACACCACACTTCACGAAGGATGCCGAGAAATTGGAACAAGTTCAGAGGGCAACACAGAATATCAGGGGGCTGGAAACCAAGTCTTATGATGAAAGACTGAAAGAACTGAGCATGTTTAGCCTTGAGAAAAGAAGACTGAGGGGAGATATGATAACACTTTTCAAATGCTTGAAAAGCTGTCATTCAGAGGAGGGGTAGAATCTGTTCTCTATCATCCCAGAGTGCAGGACAATGGGCTCAAGTTACAGGAAGCCAGATTTCAGTTGAATATCAGGAAAAACTTCCTAACTATTAGAGCAGTATGGCAATGGAACCAGTTACCTCGAGAAGTGATCCAACACTGGAGGCTTTCAAGAGAAACTTAGACAACCACCTGGCAGATATCCTTTGATTGTTTTCCTGCATTGAGCAGGGGGTTGGACTTGATGGCCTTATAGGCCCATTCCAACTTCATGATTCTATGATTCTTGGAATTCTCTCTTACGATAGTAAAAATAATACAGAAAAATTATTTCTAAATTTGCTTGTTGTACACAAATATCAGCACATGCAAATATGCATCCATTTTGTCCTCTTTTCTGGCCATCCTTCCTGGGAAATACCCAATTTCTCAATTCTTTGTTTCGCATTTCACTGTCATTGTTACATGCAATACAGTTGCATCTTGGTAATCAAGTGTTTTTGTCTGAGTTGTGACAGTTAGATATTATTGGACAGAATCTCATTTCCAGTTTCCCAGAATTTGTTGTTTTTTTTAAAGTGAAGGCTATAGAAGAGTCTCACCTATAAATCAAGAAAAAATGTTGTGTATAGCAGCTCTTCTGTTGCTGATTTGTTTATAATCAATCAGCCACTTTTATTGCTGAAATGGTAGCAGTATTAACCAAGCAATGCCAACAAAAGCACTCAAATATATAAAAGGGTTTTGATACAAAGGGGAACAAAATTACATGTGGTATCAAAAGGTCTGCACAAAATCTTTCCTAATGTGTACCTCAAATATGGAAATCCATAAGTAAAAGTGTTACTACCCTTTGGGGAAACTGAGGAGGCATTGCTCCTTTAATTGCGCTCATCTGCACCTCACCCAAAAAGAGCATTTTAGGCCCATATAACTTGCAGAATATATTGCTGATTCCATCACACACGCCCCAAGTCTTTGAGCTAAAGGCTATGAAAGGTTGACCCAGGGTTGATCTGTGCATACTTGACTCATGGCTCTGCTTTATTTTTAGGCCTAGAGATGGCTTGGGTTCAGAGGCCTCCAGAGAAGATAATAAGTGGAGAGTCCTTTGATGTTGTCTATGCAGTCTTTGCTTTGGATCCCTTTTACCACTATGCTGTGGAGAATGGAATCTTTTCCCACAGGTGAAAACATGCATACAAGATTGTATTAATTGTGTTCTTGCTTCAGGACAATTTGCAAGCTAACCTCAATGATCAGGCATGGTACCTAGTGACTCCGAAGAAAATCATAAACCATCATGAACAGTTTAACAAGTTTAGGTAAAGTTTCCCCTTGACAAATGTCCAGTCGCGTCCGACTCTAGGGCGCGGTGCTCATCCCCGTTTCCAAGCCGTAGAGCCAGCGTTTGTCCGAAGACAGTTTCCGTGGTCACGTGGCCAGCATGACTAGACATGGAATGCCGTTACCTTCCCACCGAGGTGTTACCTATTTATCTACTAGCATTTGCATGCTTTCGAACCGCTAGGTTGGCAGGAGTTGGGACAAGCGACGGGAGCTCACTCCGTCGCCTGGATTCGATCTTACGACTGCTGGTCTTCTGACCTTGCAGCACAGAGACTTCTGCGGTTTAACCCACAGCGCCACCATGTTAACAAGTTTACTGCTGGATGAATTTATTGCCAGAGAATAAAAGGCCACAACTTTGAGTAGTTTCAGTAGAATAGTATTGTTGCAACATAGGGAATGGATCCCTACAACAGTTGACCTTCCTCTCCCCTCCATTTCTGGGGTGCTTCAGCTGGGAAGTTAAGATGGACTCCTCTTCCTTTTCCCCTGTCTCCATGGTTGCAAACAGGGTACCGGAGCTCATATACATATTTCAACATGTTTTATGGACATTTTAAACAAGAAAACCTACATAAGTATGAGCAGATTATATTTGTGAACCAATATGTGAAAGTTGTATGGCATAGAAAGAGACTGATTTGCTTCTTTGGGGAAGACAGGCAAAATTCTTCAGGGGGATTTGTTTGTACAATATATGTTTTATACCCCTACTAATGCCCTACTAATGTACACCTTCCAGCTTTTAAAGGTTAATGTAGAAATGCACATGGATTTCAAGGAACCCTTCTGTCTACCTTTAAAAACTCTTTTTTAGAGATGCAGCTGCTGCTAAGAGGTTCTGTGAAGATCAGGAGTGCCCACCCAACTGGAAGGATGCTAACGGAGAGAACTGCTGTGTCCATCACGCAAACATTCATTCCTGTCCCTTGGCATTCATGGTTAGTACCAAAGGCAAGATTTTGAGATCTCTGAGCTATATAGCCTGGAAAACATGTGGGAGCTGCTTTCAGAAGGGGTCGTGGCAACAGCAGTTCGGCAATAATGGTGAGACAACAGATCAGGACTGGGCTGAGACCTTTGGCTGCCTGGGGCAAAAAATAAGACAGTGCCCTCCCCTCTCTTCTAAAATCCAGCTGCACTGACAGCTGGATTTTGCCTGAACACCTACAATGGAACAGTCTCCTCTGTATCTGAAGGCTTCAGGGTTGCTTGGGAAGCACCTGGCTGGTTTTATGGTGTGCAGAGGTTTCATTTTACCTCAGAAGAGCCATTTCTCTTGCTGTCTCTGGTGGTATGGCTGGCCCAGGCAAGGACAAGGACAGACCTTACTTTAGCTAAATGTAACAGATGTTAAAATCTCAAAAAGGACAAGCTCAAAGTGCTAAGTCCTAATGCTTCAGGAGGGACATCTCTTTTCTGTTTTCTTCTCCTTTCCTCTGCTTGAAGAGCTAGGAGGATGTGCGGTGACCCAAAAAGTCCCATAATGATATTTCAGAGCGGTAGGTCTGTGAGTTTGTTTTAGAATCAAGGGGGGGGGGGGAGGATTGTGACACTTTTGAGATTAACAAATTTATTTCAGTGTGAGTTTTTGTGAACAGAGTCTCCTTTTTTTGGATTATGGCATGTCTGAAGAGGTGGATTATACAATGAAAACTCACTCTAAAGTAAATTTATTCATCTCAAACTTTCCACAATATGCCTGTTTTTTTGTTTTGTTTTTAAAAATCTTCACTATTCCGTGTTCAGATGTCACCTCTGCCATGAGGGATTTAGCAGTGACACCACTATTTTATTTACTTCAGATTCCTACCTGCTATACAGGGAGAGCAATGCTAGTTATAAATGCTAAGGTGTCTTTTTATCTCCTTCAGAAATAAGTAGGGAGTAATTGATGGTGCCCAGATTTCTGATTCCTTGGCTTCATTGTCAAGATGAGAAGATTTGTGAGTTCACCAAGAGGACTCAATTATAGCCGATTGTTATTAAAGATTTATTTTTATTCAGATATGCTTCCCTGCTTAGATATGCTCTCTCTCTCTCTCTCTCTCTCTCTGAGATATATGAGAAATATGAGTTTGTGATATGAAATGCATATTGAAACAACCTTAGCTTGGCTAAGTAGGAGCTATTTATATGCTCCATCTATTTTCCATTTTTTTAAAACCTTAGTTTCAGAAGCTGTCCAGGAGCTGAGAAATTAGAGTTTTTAAAAAGGACTTAAAATAGACTTCTTTTGAGGTGTGTTTTTTAAAATAAAAAAATCTGGACTAGCCGTCAGAACAAGCTGAACATCAAAGGCAAAGCTGCAAGAAATTCTCTCTTTAAAAACTCTTTAGATAAAATTCCATTCTTAGGCTGCAATCTTATACCTAGGAATCAGCTCCATTGAAAGCAGTGGGATTTACTTTTGAGTAGATAAGAATAGGCTTGTGCAGTTAAGTGGGTCCTGGAATACCTACCACTATTCATTACAAGGAAAGAATGCCTTCCTTAATTCATGAGATAACAATTGGGGGGAAATGCATTGTTTCACAGAAAATGCACAGATCAAAAGTTTTTCTTGTCTCTCTTTGGAGAGCATGTTATTTTTGGCTTTCTAGTCTAGCTGCCTCTCTGCTTAGGCTGGAAGCAAGCTGCCAAATTCTTCTCAAAAGGATAACAAAGCCAGTGTAGTGGTAAAGAACTGCACTCATAGAGATAGGGATAAGCAGTGAGGTGGCCAAGTTCGCAGATGACATAAAAAATTTCCAGGTGGTGAAGACCAGAAGGGATTGTGAAGAGCTCGAGAAGGATCTCTCCAAAATGAGAGAATGGGAGGCAAAATGGCAAATGTGTTTCAATATAAGAAAATGTAAAGTAATGCACATTGGAGCAAAAAATCAAAACTTTAGTTATCAGCAGATGGGTTCTGAGCTGTCCATGACGGATCAGGAAAGAGATCTTGGTGTGCTGGTGGACAGCTCGATGAAAGTGTCAACCCAGTGTGTGGCGGCAGTGAAGAAGGCCAATTCCATGCTAGGTATCATTAAAAAGGGGATTGAAAATAAAACAGCCAACATTATAATGCTATTGTACAAAACAATGGTAAGGCTGAACCTGGAGTATTGCGTACAGTTCTGGTTGCCGCACCTCAAAAAAGACATAGTGGAACTGGAAAAGGTGCAGAAGAGAGTGACTAAAATGATGACTGGGCTGGAGCACCTCCCTTATGAGGAAAGGCTACAGTGTTTGGGGCTCTTTAGTCTATAGAAAAGGCACCTGAGGGGGGACATGATTGAGATGTATAAAATTATGCAGGGGATGGATAAAGTGGATAGAGGGAAGCTCTTTTCCCTCTCACACAATACCAGAACCAGGGGACATCCGCTCAAATTGAGGGTTGGAAGAGTGAGAACAGACAAAAGAAAATATTTCTTTACCCAGCGTGTTGTTAGTCTGTGAAACTCCTTGCCACAGGATGTGGTGATGGCATCTGGCCTAAATGCCTTTAAAAGGGGATTGGGCAGATTTCTGGAGAAAAAGTCCATCGCAGGTTACAAGCCATGATGGGGATGTATAATCTCCAGGCTTAAAAGGCAGGTACCTCCAAATGCCAGATGCAGGGGAGGGGTTATCAGGAGACAGGTCTCTAGTTGTCTCGTGTGCTCCCAGGGGCATCTGGTGGGGCCACTGTAAGATAGAGGAAGCTAGACTAGATGGGTCCTTGGCCTGATCCAGCAGGGCTCCTCTTATGTTCTTCAGTAGTGTAGTTGGCTGAATGATGAACCTGGAAGACATAAGTTCAAGCTTTTGCTCAGCTGTAAAGAATAATAGATGGTCTTGGACAAAGTATTACAGAGGGAGTTCAGCAATCCCAGGGATCGAAAGAATGTGTGTGGGGGGATGTCATGGGGCCATGCAAGCTCGTCCTTTGCTCAACAGAAATACATGTTATGGCCACATCCAACACCACTGACCTCTGCAATGGAAATGTTTCCCACTGTTGATACATTGGCTGGAATGAGAAAGGACTCTATGCACATACTCATGTGTATCTGCAGAGCCCCTTCCAATGTAGGGAGACATTGACTGGGCCAGATCCCCTATACCTTAAAAAGTTCTGTCCTTTCACTGGCGGGACATGGTGGGCATATGCATGCCCTTTAACTCTTAACATAACACTACTGTGGATAGCAGGCTCTCCCTTTAAGAGAATTGTATGTTAGCATAGTGAATTCACTCTGACTCAAGAGCTAGGAGAGAGGCTAAAGCAGTACAACCTGTGTAAAACCAGTTTAATTTCAAAACTGTGTTCAGTTTAACCAGTTACAAAATATACTACACCTTATAGGGCAGTGGTTCCTAACCTTGGGTTCCCAGATGTTCTTGGATTAAAATTCCCCAAAGCCTTCACCACTAGCTGTGCTGGCCAGGATTTCTGGGAGTTGTAGTACAAGAACATCTGGGGACTCAAGGTTGGGAAGCCCTGTCATAGGGCTTTCAAGATAATTTTATGTAGTCCATTCTGAGCCCCTACACTATCTTTCTTAACATTCTTTGATAAAAGGAAGGGAGCTGATATAGCTCACTGGGTTGGAGAACCTGCCTGTGGGCCGAGAGTTCTAATACCACTGTGCCTCCCAAAAGAGGGGCCAACTGAGATCACTCAGAATTTATGTTTCTGATGGGGTTACAGACTACATACTATTTGTATAGCCCTGGGTAAGCTGCATGGTCCCAGAACTCTACCAGAAGGAGGGACTGGCAAGCCATGTCTGAGTAACTTTATGTCTAGAAAATCCTGGGAGAGTTGCCACAGATCAGAATTGACATATTGACACACTGATTATTTTTTATAAAAGGAAATATTCTGTGTCTCTGCAGTGCTTTGGCATTTAGTTGTCAGATGACTGAACATTGAAAGGCTGAATCTAATTTGTAGGTCCAATTCAACCATTGAACCAATGGGATTTATGTAAGTCTTGACAGGCCGTTCAGTAGTTGATTCAGTTGATCTGCTCTAGTTGAGTTTGATTTGATTTTCCCATGAGACTCAATGTTAAAACAGGGCTTTGATTCCCAAAGAACGTCCATTCCTTAGAAATGAAACTTCTGTTGTCTTCTCATTTCTACCTCAAATTTCCTCTCTCTGGCTTGCTTGCTGGGCACTCCTCTCACACATCTGCTCTTTTTTCTCTTCTCAACTCCAGGTCTGATGTCTTGGTGTTGTGCTTGGTGATGTAAATGTGCTGACTTCCAAAATTTCTAGCCGCACAGCAGTGCTTGCTGCGATGCATATATGACTCTTGGGTTATATATCTGCATTGGTTGCTGGTTAAATACTGAGGCAGAGTCAAGGTGTTACCTTTGGCTTACAAGGCCCTATGTAGCTGATGATATGTGAGTGACTCCATATGCATGGACTACCTCAGTCTTTATTTTTGTAGGCTGGGGGCTCTGCTTACCATACAGCACCCAATATGTCTGAATTGGTCAAGGTAGAACTTGGATTTAAGTCAAAATGGATATATACATATTACAGCAGAATTTGGTTTTCAGGCATCTGAATGTGAACATAACAAAAAGGATATGTTTATTAGGGAAAGGCTTGCTTCTTAGACATTAAATTTTCACCTGGCTATTGGGCAACTTAGGCCCTGGTCACATGAAGGAAATGTTCTCTAGTTACCCACCAGTTAGTTTGTCGGGTTTTTTCCCCCCTTGTCACATGATGCACAGTCACGATCGAGACATTTTCCTGGGCAACAGTGTAGCCACAGAACATTTCCCCATCGCTAAGAGGGTTGTGTTATTTTGTACCTTTGTTGTAACAGTGCATTCCTTACTTGGATTGCTTGTGTGCACAACCTGCCCCACTTCTTTTCAGCACTGAAGCCAGGAAGGTGGCCGCTATTACTGTGATGCACATATTAATTTTTTTAATATTTTATTCCTGATACATCGATATGTTGGTAAAAGAATGTAACTGGGGGAGTGCCATTATATTACTGGTGAGTAATATTTTTTTAACTTTCTATGGGAAGATACATTGAACTGTTGGTATGCCAATGTTACCGGTGTGTGTGTGTGTGTGTGTGTGATTGCCAATACTGCTGTCTGGATATACCATGTCCATTGTGTGCAGTGCATTTCTGCAGGAGCGGCCAGTGCAACAGAGGACACTCTGCTGAACAGAAACCCCTTCCCGATCAACATTCCCTCTAATTTTCAGCCCCACTGGGCAGGGCTCCAGCCTCCCATGCATGAGTCTAACCCTGCCGCGCATGCAAGTCCTCCCCCCCATGCAGGGTTCCATTGCAACTGGAACAAAAGGGGCTGGAAACATTTGTGGGTGCACAGGGGAGGGGGAAAATCAATGTATTGAGATATATATATCAAGAGGCTAAATTGCCCCTTGAAGCAAGCAAGAAAATAAACTAGTACCATGGTGTAGCTGGTCATAATTATTCAAATAGGAGGAAATAAATTGGTACCATTAAAAGTTCTTGGGATGTTCATCCCAGGATATAAACCACATGACCACGATTCAGTATAACAGAGATGTGGAAAGTATTGGAAGAACTAGAAAACATTTCCCTTGTGAGACCAGGGCTTTAGACTCTCAATGAAAATCAAATCCAAGCCTTTGCATTCTAGAGTTAGAATTTTGAAATGTACATGTAAAATTTGAATGAGAATGTGTAAAGTTGTATTTAGAATGCTTGAAACAGAAATTGTAGTCTAGATTATATTGATTAACATTTAAAGCCCTCTGTGGCCTTAGTCCATAATATTTTATGTAATAATTCCTTTATAAACCAATTCTTTCACCACTCCATATGCTCAGGTCATCTTAGGACACTGCTTTCATGGTTTTGTGAATCTGGATAGATTCTCTGAGGGGCAGCCTTGTTTGTGTAGTGAGAGAGAGCCATTCTGTGAACCTTCTCGTAAGAGAGGGTAGCCATCTATTTTCTACCCATAAAAGGCAACAAGCATGTTAAAGCTGTTTGCTCCAGGACGATTCAGAATTAATTGATGGTTTGATATGATTTTACTGATTTTCTAGACTGTTGTTAAGTGCTGGCATTTTAAAGTGATTTTTAATTCTTTTATGTTCTCGTATTTTTGTAAGCAATTTTGTATATTGTATAATAAATAGGATGGGATATATTTATTTAATTAATTAAAAAAAAACAGAATACTGAAATTTAACTACCCAAGGATGATGTATCTCAGGATTACTTTTTTAAAAAGATGTTTAAGATGCTTAATCTGCATCTACTAAAATGTCATATCAGAAATAGAGGGAACTGTTGATTAAAAATACATGGATAGATTCTTTCATCCAGGTCCAGAGATTTGAGTGCATCACTCTTAGAAACCTGGGCTAGAGTTCCTGTGTATTCATCCATGTTTGTGGTGTGGTGCTGAATCTGAGTATCCATTTTTTCCCCCTGACATTTATTTTTAGCAGCTGTGAGGCAGCCAGCTATAACATGGTCCTTTCCATGCCAGAAGTAGCTGTGCCTGTTAAAGCTGGCCACTGCAGACGAGTGAGAAATTCATCTACATTTTGGTAGCAATTTACCAAATTTGTACATTTATTCAGACTCAGGTTGGAAAGAACTTGGAATTTAGAGGGGAAAAACCAAATGTTTGTATAATTCCATCTCTTTACCAAAAGGGGAAAGGTGGCATTTGTGGACCATGGATTCCAGATGACGGCCAAATATTCACACATACTGTGTCTACTGCTGGCAAAATGACACAGATAAACTGGACTGCCAAGGTAAAGGAGATCTAATCTAATCACATACTTGGTTTTACTGCCTTTCAAATTGCTGGACTAAAGCTTGAATGATCCACATGAGGGCCTTTTCCCCTTCAGAGGCCACGTCCTCCACGTTGAGGATTGTACCCAGTGCTGGGAAGTCAGCAATAGGTGGAGCTGAAGCCAAAAGTAGGACAGTCTGCCCCTCTTCAGGCATTAATATCTGCATTTACTTACCAAAGAAGCAGGAGGTGCATGCCACCCCAGCCTTGCCTGCTTCTGGTTTCACTGGCTTGAATATGAAGAGGGTGAGATGTCTGAATGGGAAAAACCTGACTATGCATGAGGACTGACCATATGATTTTGCCACCCATTTTTAGCTCAGTGGTCGAGGTATCTGGCTGTGGAGCCAGAGGCTGGGACGGCACATGATGATGATTCTGTCTCTCCCTTTCAGGCTGCTGGAGATAGATTGCTGTTGCCAATATCTGAATTGACTGATTGCAGAAGGCTTTTGAAAATTACCTGAGGGGTGCATGTGGACCTAGGTTGCCCCTTTGCAGTGCTCGAAAGGTTACTTTCTTGGACTACAACTCCCAGAACACCAACACCACCCCAGCATAACTGGGATTTTAGAGCTGTCATCCAAGAAAGGAACTTTCCCAGTCTCTTTTTTCCCTGTTCAGTATAATTGATAAGCATGAGCCATTCCCCTTGTTTCATTTCTGCTGGACACACTTGGTGCCGATAACATTGCCTTCAGCTTCCCATTCCTTCTTGGCTTTCTAAGGAATTCAGGATCTCCAGAAGTTGCATGGAGAATTACATTCTCTTCATCAACACAGCTTCTACAGAATAATTCTTCAGGTTTACATTTATGAAATTGCTAAAATGTTCAAACACTTTCTCTATTCGCTTTCCCGTAAATTTGCATGGAGTCTAAAAAGAAGAGATAGAGAGAACTCAGTTGGATTAAATAGATTTTTCTAACCCCATAGGATGGCTGATCTCATATGCTTGAGAGCCAAAGTGGTTAAGGTGGGTATAGCCTTACCCACCCGCCCCTGCATGACCTTATGAGGAGAAAGAGACAAGGAAAGAAGTCATGGATGGCATCTTGAGCTCAATGGAAAAAAAAAGAGAGGATATAAATATAGTTCGTACATGAAATAAATATCTCTTGAATATAGTGTTTGGGAATTGCCCTGACTACCCCCCCCTTTTTTTCTTTTTCTTTTTATTTTCTTTTATTTATTTTATTTTATTTTATTTGCTTTTTTTGGTAATAAGTAGGGAAGAGGATTCCCTTGACCTTACTGAAGGAAAGGTAGAATATAAGTGCAAATAAATAATTTTGTTTGCTGTTTTGTCTTGCCTTGTAGGTAGTTCTTGTGCATGTTGGGATGACTTCTCTTATTGCACACATCAGAGTTGGAAGAATGCAGGCAGCTTTGGAAGCTCAAAGCATGGTGCTACCTGCAGTAGGTATGCTACTCAGCTGAGCTACTTGTGAGTAGAGGCTTTCACAGCACATGTGTAAGATCTGTTGCTAAGGAGGTCCAGAGGGTGGTGAATATTCATTAGAATGGAATGTCTCCTTTTCCACACCGCTGGAGATCTTGTTTCTCTTTGCCTGTATGAGGAATGACAATCATAGAAGAAGATTCTTTGTGTCAGAAGGCTGGTCTCTAATGCTGAGCTGCTAGCTTCAGGCAATACAAGTCATGGTGGATGTTTCAAGGTACAAAACTAATGTACTACACAATCTCTCTTGCTGAAGGACATGGACATATCCTTCATATGAGAGGAAATGACCTTGTCTGAGGCACTGCAATTATGGTGGGCTGCTAATTAAACTTGATACCACCTTAAGTTCAGATTCACAAGGGACATGTGAAACATTGTCTTTGACAACATTTTTTAGAAATAGATTTATCCTGTTCTCCATTTTCTGGACATGAAACTGGATGCAATTTGTGGTGAGAAACTGGTGTATTTCTAGGATTGTGATATTATCAATGAACAATAAATTCCTTTGACAAGATATGTACCTTTGGATTTACACAAAAGACTGTGGATGTTTCTAAAACATGCACAGAAATATATTGGTCAATAGGGACGTATGCCTGTTTAATGCTATCCCTTAATTAATCAATTTGAACAATTCATGTGGATTTTTTTCCCCACTGAAACACCTACTTCAGTTGGTATGGAATGCATTTGGAAGGGAGAAAGAAAGAAGTCCACAGCAATGGACTTTCCTAACAACAAGACCAATAGCAACAACAGGAATAATGTAATAATGTGCCCTCTCAACGATTTTTTTATTCATGACAGCTCTTTCTATGGTTTCCTAGGTATATAACACACAGAACTGGTTTTCCAGTCCCTCCCCCTGATGGTGTTCTGGGATCATATAGTTTCCTCACCCAGGACACAAGGTGGGGAATTAACTTCTAATCCCTGCCCAGCTGACCATTCCTATCCTGCTTTAAAACAGAGAGCTTCTTTTTTGTTTCACCTGTTTATAAATGAGTGAAAGGTAATGGGGGGGGGGAAGAACACAAAGAAAGAGCAGAGATGTTCTTTCTTATACCAAGTAGCATTTTCAATGATGAAAATCAGTTTTCAGATTGCATACATGTTCTTTTTCCAGTTGTGTGTGGAGACGATTCTCCCTCCTCTCTCACTCTGAAGTATAATGGACAAGAATATTAATTTTGAGCTGGGGATTCCTGCTTGCATCCCCAGCTCATCCACAAACTACTCACTAGACAGATTTAGGAAAGCTCTCTCGCTCTCTCTCGCTCTCTCAGATTGATCTTTCCTTGGCCACTTGCCAGTGTGGCACCATTCTTGAATGCCCATTTGTCAAGATGTGGAGTCCTGTCTCTTGCTCAGTTTCAAAGGCATTTTATGGTTCCCTCTCTTTCATTATTCATGCTGATAGCACTTTCCCTTTATGCACAGTCTGTGGGGACGGCATTTGTGAAGATGATGAGGGTTGTTCCACATGTCCAGCTGATTGTGGTGAATGTCCCTTGGCCACTGGTGTGAAGATAGCAATTGCCTTACCTGTATGTTTAGTCTGCACTGGTTTCATTCTGATGGTCATGGTAAGTGTCACGTTGAATTTTGCCCCGACTCCACTCTACTGCCTAGCTGTCCTCTCTCTTTTCTCCTTCCTTTCTCTAGTTCCCGTTGTTTAATCTTAATCATGCCACAATGAATAAATGGAAGTTCTAGTTCTTTGCCGGTTCCCTGGGTATTCCTGGATAAGACGGAATGATCGCAAATACCCATCTGCCTTGTAGCCTTAGCTGCATTTTTAGAACAGCCGACTGCCTCTAGAGAGTGCCTCTCAAGAGACAGGCTGACAACTGAGGAACATTCCTTCTCCACTGTATTTGTAACTCACCTCTCAACTGTGAAGTGCTAGAAGCAAAAGGGACTGCATGATATTTGTGTATGGCAAAGACCTTTTTTTCACAGCTGGTAGAGGATGCCTGAGGAAATTTGACTCCCCACACAATAGGGGGTAGAAGAAAAGATGACCCTAGGAGCTGAGGCCAAGATCATAAGACAGATCTTGCGCTGTAGCAGAGAAATTGCAAAGCCCCTCAAGTTTGTTTTTATGATGTCGTGGCCTGTGAATGTAACCAGGCAGTGTCGGGTCTATACCAAAAAGCAGTTTTAAAAAATCTATGGGATTTTGTGGGCAAAGTACAGATGATGTGGGGAGGGAGCTCAGCATCTCGCCATCTCATTATTCTTTTCTTTCTCCTCTCCTTTTCTCCCCTTTTCTGTTTCTTCAGCCTCTTCTCTCTCCAACACTCAGCAGTTCCACTCTTTGATGCCTCCTGCCTTCTCTTTCCATGCCACCTAATCTCTGACACACAACACTTCTTGTGGCGAAAGCAGTGTATTTGTTTACCTTTGGAAAAGAATCTGTGCCTGTCTTTAGATCTGTACGTCCACACATAATAGCTATTTTAAAAAACTGAAAGGCTGCCTCTGTCCTGATTTTCCTTCCTCTTATGACATACTGTATATGTGAATTGTACGGTACTCAGATCCAGCTATTTGGTAGTTGTTCAGTCTGTATACCTGCAGTGCAGGTGCTCATTATTTGGAAGTGCAGGTGCTCATTATGACAGTCCCCATAGCCAGCTCCCACCCAGGAGATTCCAGAAATGCAAGGGGATGAATCAGTCCATAGAAACTGACAAAGCTTTAATCCTGCAACCCTGGCTGTGCTATAGCATTTTTTATATATTACAGCAAACATGTTGATTTTCAATGCTCAGGTTATCTCGTGCTGGAAACTGGGATTACTGCAGTGTCAGACTCTCTACTTCTAACAAAATCTTCAGGAATACGTTGCTAATTATGTTTGTACTAGACACTACTAAGAAATCTGGAACTTTTGTGCAATTTCAGACAACTTAGTTTTGGAACACTGTGTGCATTTACTAGTGTACTAGCAGTCTTTTCCCATGCTGTCCTATTGTCTATGTCAGCAAGGAATTAGGGATTAATTTGGCCTGTTATGTTTTCTTTAGTGGTTTCAGTATCAAAAGCAAAAAATGTTTTGGGATGAAAGTTGGATTATAGACTTCAACTGCATCAAACAAGGTGTGTAAGTATAGACTTTATTCTTGAGAGCAATGGACATAAGCAACCGGTGGTAGCCCATGGGCCAGAGCTGCTGTCAGGTTTCCCATTTAGTCTTCAGCTTTGTGTCATATTTCAAAGAGAATCACCCTCCAATTATCCTCCAACTTGAGAAATAATGAAAAACAAGAGAATCTCCTTCCTCGCCTTTCCATGGTGAACAGCGGCAGAGGTCTAGGTGGATGCTTCTTGCTTTATGATGCTCCCATTTGTGGACTAAACAAATGGGAGCAAGCAAGTAAAGCATAGAGTTGTGGAGCACTTCTTATAAGCCCACTGCTCTTATTCATATGTGGCAGCACAGGATAAAAGTGGTGGGCTAGTGGGCAGATCAATATTGCCAGGCCTTCAGTGTAGACTCGAAATAAACCACTTTTCCTTGTTTGTGTTCAAAATTCATGGGGATGAGGTAGGAGTATCTGAGTTATGCAAGTATCTCAGTTTGCTACAGCTTTAACTGGCATCGTTCCATCTTAAAGAATCCTAGGGATGTGCATTTTAGTGAGACCCAAGCAACGTGCCTATACATACTACAGAATTAAACTAATTTAATCTTCAACCCCCCTTTTCTCATCCTGAATTGTAGTTGGAAACTGTAGTTCAAGGGAGTGCACTAGAGCTCTCTGGCAGAGAACTTGTAAGTACTTAACAAACTTCAAATCCAAGGATTTCTTTGGATGCAACCATGGCAGTTAAAATGGTATCAAATTCTGTACAGTGGTGCCTCGACTTACGAACGCCCCTACTTACAACCATTTCGAGTTATGACCAGCTCCGGCCACAAAATTTTGCTTCTACTTGCGACCAGAGCTTCCACTTAAGAACAGAAAACGGCAGGGGAACAAGGCGGGAAATTCAAATTGCTAACTGTAGGTGGCGACGAGGCTGCTTCTTTGTAGCTCTTTCGCCCCAGCAGTTAGAGAGTGTGTGTCGGAGGAGGAGGCTTGGGACTGCCTCCTTCTGCTTCTGAGAGCGTGTGTGTGTGTTTGCAGGGAGGCTTCGGGCTGCCTTGTAAGGTAAGGTGCTGTTTTCTGTTTTTTAAAAACTGTTCTGGGTGTTTTTGCAGCGTGGTTTTGAGCTGGGGGGGTTATGTTTCTGTGCTGTCATGGGTCTTGGGGGGTTTGTTTGTTTTTTGGTTCCCCCCCATTTCCAATGGGTCTTGGGGGGTTTGGTTGCTTTTTGGATTTTTCCCCCCATTTCCGATGGGTCTTGGGGGGTTTCCTTGCTTTTTGGATTTTCCCCCCATTTCTGATGGGTCTTGGGGGGTTTCCTTGCTTTTTGGATTTTTCCCCCCATTTCCGATGGGTCTTGGGGAGTTTGTTTGCTTTTTAGTTTTTTTTTCCCCATTTCCGATCTTGCACGATCTGCTTGATTGCTTTTTGCTTTGTCTTGTTTGCATTTGCAATGGGTCTTGCACGGTTAATTGGTTTTTGGTTTGTTTTCTTTGCATTAGGTCTTGCACGCTTGATTGCTTTTTGCTTTGTCTTGTTTGCATTTGCAATGGGTCTTGCACGGTTGATTGGTTTTTTGTTTGTTTTCTTTGCATTTGGTCTTGCACGGTTGATTGCTTTTCTCTTCCCCCCCCCCCCCCTTGGCTGCAAGGGATTAATCGCGTTTCCGATCGGTCTTGCAGTGATTTTTTTTGGGTTATTTTTTTCTTCGGCCGGAACGGATTAATTGCATTTCAATGCATTCCAATGGGAAATGGTGCTTCAACGTACGACCATTTCGAGTTACGACCATCTTCCTGAACTAATTAAGTTCGTAAGTCGAGGCACCACTGTAGTGTAGATAGAAGTGTGTAATATAAGTATGTCCCATCTATGCTCATGTCCGTATATCAGCCTTCTCCAATAAAGATGGCTAAGCATCTGGAAGATACCTGCTTGAATGAAACTTACTTACATAATAAATATGATCTCTTATTGATCTCACTGTAAAATCTGCACGTAAATCTCAATCATATTATAAGACATATGTGTTTCTGATAGCTTTGGTATATCATGCATCCCATTCCTGGTTGCTGTAGAAGAAGCAATTTCAGCAGGTATTATGACATTAGACGAGACATTGGGTAAGGTACCATCTAGAAATCCTGCTGGATCCAGTTTGTATAGTCAACACTCCACTTCTGTAAAATGACAGGAAAAAACAGTTCAGGTTAAGACATGGTGGCTGAAATCCTGCTGTATGGTAAGTCACACAAGAGTAGACCCATTGAATCAGTGGAGATTGGTGAGTCAACTACTCTCTTAAGTTCCAGTGATTCAAACAAACCTATTCTAGTTGTGACTTACTTTAGGATAGTAAGTTGCAACTAGTGTAGGCCCGTTTGAATCAGTGAAACTTCCAGATGAATTAACTCACCAAATCACCACTGATTCAACAGGCCTACTCTAGTGTGACTTAGTATACTAAGCAACAGAATTTCAATCAGTGTATCTTCTTCAGTATGAGTATCTTGAGCAAGAATTTATTGTGTTATTATAATATACTGCTGCTGCTAGTAGACTTTGAGGTGCTTTCATTTATTTTTATTACTGAAGAGTATGGATTTGTGGTTTTCTTGGTGGAATATGATATGAAACATTGCTGCCCTGCACAAGAGACAAACAAGAGATAACTTGTACTCTCCCAAAAACAAATGATCCTCAGTCAGCCTGAATCTAATGAAAAAAAAAGTGTTCCTAATTGAGAGAAACAAACTAAGCATCGATAAGAGAAGGCAACAAAAGAGATAATTGCTTCATTAATTAAAACAGACAGAAGGATAAAAATAAAGATGTGTACCCAGTAGGAAAAATCCATGGACAGAGCTGTACAGTGAGAAAAAAGATGAAACAGAAAAAAATTAGGAAGAATTTTTTTGTTTGTTTAATGGTATGGCATCAGTTTAAGACAACATGTTATGTTAAATATAAGTGTTTCATCTTTGTGTATACAGGATATCACTTTATACTGGAACCAGGTAAGATGTACATGGGGGAGAATAATCCAGATGCATACCATCTTCGTGATATTAAAAGGATAAGACCCAATTATTTCAAAAAAGCAAGTTGTGCTGCTTGTGTGTATCAACAGATTGTTTGAAAGATCCATGAAAGTTCTGTAATTATAAAAATAATTTCCACACTTCTCTGTGGTGGGTCAATTCATCAACAGGCAGCCATCTGCTGCAAGTTGAGAATATGGGTGCATACTGCACAAAGGTAACAAGCAGAGCAAACAAATCACAGGAGCACGGAGGATGAGTCATCATCACTGTTGTTCTTGCCAATGTCTCTACAAGCAGTCTACAGTTAATTCCCTGTTTTATTCCTTTTTGAAAAAATAGAGGGCATGACAAGAAATGCGGCAGGGAGTGCCTTAAGTACACCACACATTCCCAGTGCCTCCAACACCAGCTGCCTCACAGCACTGAGTTCCTGTACACTGGCTGCCAATCCTTCTAAGGCAAACTATTTCACACAGATTGGGATCTAGTAGGTGTATCTTTCAGTTGGTTCATCTTATTCTTGTTCCCTGTCTCAAAGTGCTATATGACGTAGATGAGTGTATATGTTTACAGGTGTTTCTATGTATTTTCCCCCCTTGGGGTCATTCTAGTATGACCCATATGCACATACCTGGCTTGAAAACTGTTACAGGGCCTGGATTATGTGCTCACAAGTAGGATTTCTTAGAATGGTGGGCAGAAGATATAAGACATTTTCACTGGTGGCTTCAGAATAATGCATTATAAATAATGGCATTACCTGTTAACCCATTTCTTCTGTAGGAAAGGCAGAAGCCATAACAACAGTTTTCTTCCTAGTAGCTTCAATGGATAAAATCCTGTTACTTGTGCATTATGCAGTGTAACTTTTGGAGGTGAATTGTCACAAGTTATGAAGTCAGTATAGAAATCATCATCATCATCTTAGACCTGCAGAGCTGGGAGGGACCCTATGGATCATCGAGACCAGCCCCCATCAAGGAGACACAGTGGGGGATTGAATTGCTAAACCATTGAGCTATTCAGTAGTTCATTACCTGTTTTGTACTGAGTCAGCCCACTCAATGCACAACAAATAATATCTATGGTGACTTTGGAACTTGCAACAATTCACTGTCAAAAATTATGCCATTTGAGTCATGCTGGCAGAAAGATTTTGACCAACAATTAGCAATGTTGTCATGCTTCTGTTTAATAAATAACATTTCCTTGTCATTTTGTTGGTGGCTTAAATGCTTTCTTGGGATGCCTTACAAATTTGGGGCACTTACTTTTCAAAATCAAGGATCCAAAAAAAGACTATTGTAACAAGTGTGGGCGGCATATAAGTTAAATAAATAAATAAACAAAATAAATAAGTATTGTAACGAGTGAATAATATGTTTTCTTGAAATGTCAATGCCAATGCATTAGTTCTTAAGGCTTTGCAATGAGTTACGTGATGAATGGCTGTTAAAAGATAACTTTCCAAGATCTTCCCCTACTGTGGGATGTGTGCATACCTCCATCCTTACTGTTTCTAGATGAGTCTTAAAGAGCTGGTTATACTTTAAACTCAATGTTGGCCCATTTATTATGCTATAATTTTTACTTTTGTGGCTATTTTGAAGGTTATTGTTTTGTGTCACTTAATTATTTGCATTTGATAATTTAATTGCTTTCACTTATTACTCTATTAATCATCTTAGAGTGGGTAATCAGATAAGTATTTTTGTGTTCTTTCAGTGATGGCAGAACAGTTGCCATCAAAAAAATAATGAACAAGACATTTACACTCACCAAGACCATACGTAAAGAAGTCAAGCAAGTAAGGTAAGTTATAACTTAGAACAAATGCTCTCTGAACATGAGTTCACTGTCCTCTTGTTTAAAAATGAACACTGACCTATATGTTTCATTTACTGGCCAAAATTCTATTGCAAAACACCATATATAAAAGAGTAATCATGCATGCAGTTGTTAAATTTTGGTGGCTGTGTGTTGTACACCCAGTTATGTCACCAGTTCAGCAACCAGTTGTGCAGCCAGGGGATTATGAGACCTGCAATGGACAGCTAGGAAAATACATGTAACCTAACTCTTATGCAGTGGCATAATGCAACAGGATTTTGTCCACTGATCCAAACTTTTGTATATTTAACTTCTGAATAATATTTAAGGTTGCTTCTAGACTTTCTTTTAATGCTAAGGCAGCTCCCTCTTGTAAACATTTATAGAATCTGAACTAACCAACATGAACGTGTGCACACGGGACAGTTAGAAATTTAACATTTAAATGAACATTAAAATAAGGTATTGGGATTCTCAGGAATTCATATGAATGGAATCTGTGACATAAACTAAAATTCTATGGCCAGTATCTTACTCAAAGCGAACAGGAAATTTCATAAGCATTCTCCTGCTCTGACAGTCTCCGTCACGCACCTGATCCCACAACTGATTGTGCAACCAGTCTCAGAAGTAGTGTGATACTGGGTACACAAACAAGACCTTGTGAGAGAGATGGAATACTTCCTCTCTTGTCCTTTTGTGATTGCATAATATGACAGAATACTGGTCTATGCTTTGGGTAAGTCAACTCCTCTATAAGTTTCATTCATTCAAATGGACACACTCATCATTGGAGATGATGCAGTTAAATTGGACCTCCTTCTAATTAGTGAGGAAAAAGGGCAGTGGAACCTTCATTGTTGTGTTCCTTGTCTTGTCTCAATCTGCTTTGTCTCTAGGTCTTTTCCTCCTAATTTGAACCCATCACTATGTTGCTTGCAGCTGTTCTGCTGACTTCTTTAATGTTGGCATGTATTCATCAATGCCTGTTTACAAAACCTTTGGGGAATCTGAGCCAAAGGGTGTGTGTGTGTGAAAGTATGATTTATGCATTCCTCCCCACACAACCAACGCTGAGAGTTGTGGAATTGCTCTGGGACCTGATGTCAATGTCAACTCCAATGGAAGGTTTCTGAATGTTCAAAGTGCGATATTTTACTCATAAGAAAATCCCATCCAGTTTAAAGAGATTCTGACTGCCTACTTAGATAACGATGCCAGCATTTGATTCCTGTCTCCCCCTCCCCTTCTCACCTCAACAGAGAACTAGATCACCCCAACCTCTGCAAATTCATTGGAGGCTGCACTGAAGTGCCAAATATTGCCATTGTCACAGAGTACTGTCCTAAAGGAAGTCTGAATGATGTGCTGCTGAATGAAGACATCCCTTTAAACTGGGGTTTCAGGTGAGAGTATGGGGACAAAGCCTCATGATTAGCTCTAAACCAAGATGGCTGTGTGAAAAAGCCAGGTTTATGGTCAGATTAGATGGTGTTGCAGTGTGCATTTGTCACTAAAACTAGTCCTCTATAAATATATAGGCTACGTGTGGTTCCCAGGCCCCAAAGGCAGCCTCCTCAACACTCTTGGGCCCCCTAGCATCTTCAAAATATGTTTGGAAATCATTGAGGTTGTTGTTTCGTTTTGCTTTTTGTTTTTGGCTCAAACAGTCTCCTTGTGACCTCTGGGTGGTGTGGATAGAAATGTTGCCATATTTTGAAGTCCAGTCCCAGCAATCCTGGTGATTCCCCACATCCTTCCAATTTTAAAACCATTTCCGGGGGGGAAAAATCCCACGGGTGAACTCAAATTGGCTTACAGTTTAATCCTTCCCTCCATTTTTGTAAGAAGAAAATCAGAAAAAGGTATGGGAGCAGGAGAGGCCCGCCAAGGTCCAGGGATGGGGAAGCACAGCCTCTGAGGCTTGCCCACTGCACTATACAGTCTTCATAGGAATATAAAATAGTTTTCCGCCCTGCTTTATCTCATTTGCTGTTCCTAGATGTATGTGGGATGATTGTGGGAGAAATGCACATCATGTCATGTATTTCCATTAGAAAGTTTTACAGCAAGAGGTGGGGTAACGAAACATATGACTGCTGTTTTGCTAGAGATATATATATTTACCATACTCATAGGCCTAAATGCACTTGTTAGACACAACTAGGGCAGACCCATTGAACCGATAACAACCCAGTATTTGTCTAATTGCCATTTTTTTTTAATGGACTTCATTGAGGATGGGTCTACTCACATTGCAAGTAACAAGTAGATTTAGGCCAGAATGTATAGTTTAAAGCCTATGGGATCGAATTATTTGAAGGACTGCATGCATCTATATGAATTTGTTTGGACTTTGGGATATAACTGGTTTTCTGGACTCCTACGAATAGCAGTCAGACTGACTGACACTGAAGTCAGAGCCTTTTCAGTGTCAATCCATCATTTTGGCATTGTGTTTACCAAGAAGCAATATGTGGATGACACCCAGCTCTATCTCTCCTTCCACCTCTCCACAGAGGATGCCGTCCCGTCCCTTGAGCACTGCCTGGATGCTGTACTGGGGTGGATGAAGGATAATAGACTGAGGCTGAACCTGGGCAAGTCAGAAATCCTGCGGGTGGGTGCCCCTAGTGTTTGTGGTCTGGGTGCTTCCCTCTCCTTTGGGGCTGCTACTCTTCCCACGAAGGATGAGGTGCAGCAGCTTGGGCATACTCCTGGACACGGTGCTGTCAATGGAATCCCAGATAGTGTCTGTGGTCTGTTCCACCTATTTCCATCTAAGGTGGATTGCCCAGTTGCGTCCCTACCTTGACAGCGGGTCCCTCAACATGCTGGTTCATGCACTGGTAGTCTCGAGATTAGACTATTGCAATGCTCTCTATGTGGGGCTGCCCTTGGGGCTGTTACAGAGACAGGTCCAGAACTCGGTGGCCAGATTGTTGAGTGGGGTAAAGAGACACCAACATATTTCCCCCAATTTGGCTGCCCTGCACTGGTTACCTGCTCGCTTCCGTCTCAGCTTCAAGGTGATGGTGTTAACTTATAAGGCCCTAAACAGTTTAGGACCACGATATCTGGAAGAATGCCTCCTTCTGATTAGATCTGCCCGTCCTGTAAGATCTTCCCAGGCTGGGCGATTGAGAGTTCTGACTCCAAGAGAGGCCCG
Organism: Intellagama lesueurii; assembly: GCA_037013535.1. Taxonomy (NCBI): domain Eukaryota; kingdom Metazoa; phylum Chordata; class Lepidosauria; order Squamata; family Agamidae; genus Intellagama; species Intellagama lesueurii. The sequence continues at coordinate 107,313,137 of JBAJHW010000002.1, read as the reverse complement.
AAAAATGACAACCAGAAATCAAGCCTTCTTGGCGGTTGCACTGCAACTATGGAACAGTCTCCCATCTGAAATTCACCTGGCCCCTTCATTGGGAACCTTTAAAAAATTAAAAACGTGGTTATTGAGACAGGCCTTCTTGGATTTTAAAACATCCTGATCCAATAGTGCTTTTAATAACTAACTTTCAGCCCTCCGCCATGTTTTTATTATGCTTTATTATGCTTTTATTATGCTATTTCTTAGTGTAATTTGTCCTAGTACCTCTAATATTTTGTTTGGTCATAATTGATTAATTTTGTTTTTTATGTTATTGTTTTATTACTGTTTTGTAAATGGCCCAGAGTGGCCTTGGCAGCCAGATGAGTGATATAAAAATCAAATAAATAAATAAATAAATAAATAAAAAATAATAAAATAATAAAATAAGAAGCATGCATGGCCTGCTAATGACATACCGTAAAACCTTTTGCTGTTGTTAAGCCTTTTACAGAATCCTGCAGTTTTAGGCTACTTCCTTAGGAACTGAAGGAACAATTATTTTTAGTAGGAGAGAAAATTGATAATTCCTGAGAAAAGATCAGCAGGGTTTCTTCTGGGCTTCTACTTCACCTGCTCTTTTCAAAAATTTGGACTGAAACCAGTTGTTCGTATTGTCTTCAAAACAAGGGCCCAAATCTTTCTGAGGTCTTCTGTATGTATAAGGAAATTTGTCACATTTTCATATAGCTTGTCATGCAATAGATGGTACAACTAAACATAAAACAGACAGCTTGGAAAACAGGGTTGTTCACTAAATAGAATAAAATACTAAAAAAAAATATATTAAAAGCCATTTAAAAAATCCATTAAAAACCATGAGTACTGGTCAGGATTAGGAAATTACTCAGGAGAACAACTGAGCAAATGGAGTCCATCCAATCTGAACCATAAAAGAAAAATATATGACAAAAAACTAGTCATATCAGTTTGAAAACAAATGCAAATCCTCACTAACTTCAAAAAAAACATGAGAAGTTATATATCATCATTTCACCAGATGGAATTCTTGACAGAATGTGGGGTTCTAATTACAGAGAAATATCATTAAGTAAAGACGGCAGGAGGATGCAGCTTCTGAACTCGTTTCTTAGAAGTGAACTATAGTGATCAAATTGCTTTATGATCATAAACTGATGAGATTTTTTTTGATGATGAGACTATGGATAGGTATTTGAGATGGTACAGTCATGTGATAAAAAAACCCCTCTTTGAATTCAATGTTTTTACATATAAGGACATAATAAAAATCATCTGGTTCTTAGCAGGTCTGAAAATTAGGTAAATACAACCTCAGATGAACAACAACACATGACACATTACACCGTATCATGATTTATTTTACAAAGATAAAACCAACATGGAGAAGCCATGTGTGAAAAACCTAGTACACCTTATGATTCAATAGCTTGTAGAACCATCTTTAGCAGCAATAACGTGAAGTAATCATTTTCTGTATGACTTTATCAGTCTCTCACATCGTTGTGGAGGAATTTGGGCCCACTCTTCTTTCCATTGTTGCTTCAGTTCATTGAGGCTTGCAGGCATTTGTTTATGCACAGCTCTCTTAAGGTCCCGCCACAGCACTCCAATTGGGTTGAGGTCTAGACTTTGACTGGGACCTTCCAAACCAACCATACTTGTTCAGTCTTCCTCTTATTGTATTGTCATGAACCTTAACATTTAACATGCTAACCAAGGCCTTTAGAGTCTGAGATGCAACCCTTGGGGGTTTTTTTGCGTTTTCTCTGAGCATTGCACAGTCTGACCTTGGGGTGAATTTGCTTCTATGTTCATTCCTAGGAAGATTGGCAACTATCTTGAAAGTTTTCTACTTGTGAATAATCTTCCTCACTGTAGAATGTCGTTTAAGTCGTGTCTGACTCTTCGCAACCCCTGTAGAATGGTGGACTTTAAATTGTTTGGAAGCGGCCTTATAACCCTTCCCAGATTTATGGGCAGCAACAATAGCTTCTGCAATCATTGCTGAAGTGTTTCCTCCTTGGCATTGTGTTAACACACACCTGAATGCTCCAGACCAGCAAACTGCTGAAACTTAGGCTTTTATAGAGGTGGTCACACTTGCTGACTCAAGGGCATTTGGTTAGCAGCACCTGGCTGCTACTTAGCCTATGGAAGCAGTAAGTGTGTACTTAGTTTTTCACACATGGCTTCTCAATGTTGGCTTTATCTTTTTATTATGTCCTGATATGTAAAACCATAGAATTCAAAGATGGTATACTTCCTTTTTCATATGGCTGCATTTTCTTTTGATAATGACTTAAGCCTGCTTAACCACACATTAAAGTGGTTGTTTTTCTCCTCTTTCCCCTATATCTTGTGGTATTGGCTAGCACAAGGAAGGGGACCTTCCAGTTTGCTGAAATCTCTGGGCAAACCCAGGTGCTCCAGCCTTTCTCTGGGGATTCCATTCTGGCTTTGTTCCTCCAATCTCTTAAAGGAAAGAGTGTGGGATTCTGTATCTGATTAATGGGTAAAGAAGCAAGCTTAAAATGGACTGACATGGTTTTGAAGAATAACTGAATCTAACTCTATTGTACAGAATGAAAAAGGAAAGGGGCCTATGTGGTCCTGAAGATTAAACAAATGCAAGAATAGGTGATACCTTTTATTGGACCACTATTGTAGTTGCTCCCCACCCCACCCCAACATGGTCCTTCTGCACAATGTCTTGTTGAACCATTCATTACTTACAACAGCCCCTTGCTGAGTGGGGAAGGGGGACGGTGAAGGAAGCCCTCTCAGTGGTCCTTGCATCTGCCAGAGGAGAGTGGTGGCTTGATTCCTCTTTCCCCTTCTCAGCCTAAGAAGAAGGAATGCCAGTGGCTTTCACCAGTCATCATTTGCAATCACTACTGACAGGGCTTGGCTCCTTCTCTCCATTTTAGATGCAGCAAAGGAGAGGGGAAACAAAGCCAGCAGCTTTCGTCTGGCATTTGCAAGCATCACCTGAGAAGGCTTCCTTCACTGTCATCCTTCCCCACTCAGGAAACGGCTGTTGTAATAAATGAACAGTGCAACAAGACATTATGCAGAAGAACTGTGTGTGTGTAGGTGGGGAAAGGAGGTAGATTCAATCATTGTTCACAACCAGCTTTGTCCTTCCTTGTTCTTTTGCATGCAGCTCCACCCAGCCCTTTGCCTGGGACCTGATGCTGCCAGAGCCCCAGCCATGCCCCTGGCACCCTCAGGCTTGTGGTGGAGTGCAGGGAATGGGTTTGACCTGTGCTTCTGGTCTTAAGAAGATGCTGGACATAATGTTCTTTATTCAAAACAAGGGCCCAAAGTCTTCTGAGGTTTTCTGCATGCATAAGGACATTTGCGCAAACAGTCCCTCACCATACTTTTGGCCTTGGCTTGTAGGGGGCAAAGAAATAACCTTAATATCTAGAAGTCCATGCCATATTTTTCTAGACTTTCTAGGACACATTAATCAAGAACAGTTCCACCCAGTTTTACCCAGAACTCAAGTTCTCTCTCTGTAAAAAGGAAAGGCTAGAGAAACAATGGCCTTCTTAATGTTTCCGGAGTTCAGTTCCCATCAGCACCACCCAACCTGATCACTGGTGAAAGATCACAGGAATATTTCAACAATATCTGGAGGCAACAGGTTCTCCAGCCCTACACTATATAAGCGAGACCTGCTCAAGCATTTATGAAGCATGCTAATGTATTATGTTTTTCCCTCAATAATTTTTCTGGATTTTCCTGAGTCCCTTCCAAAACTTAACAATGTTGTATGAAATGGCATCATGTCATCCATCTTCTTTCATTAGGTATATCCTATGCTCAAGGAGGATGGCAAACATCACAAAAAAGGAAGGGCACATTTTTCTGGATGAAAAAAATATCTAGAGAATGAAAGCTCAACAGAAACAGTGAAGAGAAGGCTATTATAGGATATAAGTCAAATATAAATGAAACAATTGCCAGTAGGATCTGCTGAACTCTTCTAAGCTTTAGTAAGAAGTAAAATATGGTTCAGTAACATATATTAACATTCATTATTATCCTCTCTGACTCCACAGGCTTTCCTTTGCCACAGACGTTGCCCAAGGAATGGTATATCTTCACCAGCACAGGATTTATCATGGACGGCTGAAGTCCAACAACTGCGTCGTTGATGACCGCTGGGTATGTAAGATTTCAGGTAAGGAGGAAAGAAGAGGAAGTGGCTTGCTGTGATGTTATGCAAGAAACAAAAGAAGATATTGTCTTTGTTGATTATAATGGCATTGCCAACACGATCATTGTCATCATCATCCCTCTTCCACTTCCTGCAAACCATGAAGCTCTGCAGTGTTTTACTGTAGACATTGAATGGTTGAGTTATGATCCATTATCAACAAACCATAGCTAATGGATCTCGGGTGGTCATAGGTTGAAAGCTAGGTGAGAAATGCTACACAATCAACAACCTGTGCCCAGGAAACAAATCATTATTTTGTATTGGGGTCATGTATATCATTGTAGGCATCCTTCAGTCTCAAGAGACTATGGTAACGTGCTCTGGATAGAGGTCTTGGAACAGCGTCTAGTGTGGCTGAGAAGGCGAATTCGAGAGTGACAATCCCTTCCACACTGAAGACAAATACAATCTGTCCCCTGTCCAGCTCCCCAATTTTGCTGATTTCGGGACTGCCTCTTTGCCTCGGCCTGCTGAACAAGTGTCTCTTCAAATTGGGAGAGGCCATGCTGCACCGCCTGCCTCCCGGCTGAACGCTCAGATGTCAAGGTTTCCCATCTGTTGAGGTCCATTCCTAAGGCCTTCAGATCCTTGTATCGCAGCTGTGGTCTCCCTCTGGGGCGATTTCCCTGCACTAATTTTCAATACAGGAGATCTTTTGGAATCCGACAATCAGCCATTCTCATGACATGCCCAAGCCAACGTAGACGTCGCTGTTTCAGTAATGTATACATGCTAAAAATTCCAGCTCGTTGTAGGACTACTCTATTTGGAACTTTGTCCTGCCAGGTGATACCAAAAATGCATCGGAGACAACGCATATGGAACGTGTTCAACTTCCTCTCCTGCCATGCACAAAGGATCCAGGACTCACTGCAGTACAGGAGTGTACTCAGGACACAGGCTTTATAGACCTGGATCTTGGTATATGCCGTCAGCTTCTTATAAAGCCATACTCTCTTTGTGAGTCTAGACAACATGGTAGCTGCTTTGCCAATGCGTTTATCCAGCTTGACATCTAGAGAGAGGGTGCCAGAGATCATTGAACGAAATCATGAACAACCTCCAATTCTTGTGTGGATATGGTAATAGAGGGAGGTGAGTCCACGCCCTGGCCCATGACTTGTGTTTTCTTCAGGCTGATTGTTAATTCAAAGTCTTGGCAGGCCTTACTAAAACGATTCATAAGTTGTTGGAGCTCTTCAGCAGAATGAGCAACAACAGCTGCATCATCGGCGAAGAGGAAGTCCCGCATGCATTTCAGCTGGACTTTGGTCTTCGCTCTCAATCTAGAGAGATTAAAGAGCTTTCCATCTGATCTAGTCCAGAGATAGACACCTTCTGTTGCAGTTCCAAAGGCGTGCTTCAGCATGACAGCAAAAAAGATTCCAAACAGGGTCGGCGTGAGGACACAGCCCTGTTTCACTCTGCTTCGGATGTCAAAGGGATCTGATGTTGAGCCATCAAAAACTACAGTGCCCTTCATTTCCTCATGAAAGGACCTGATGATATTAAGGAGTCGAGGTGGACATCCAGTCTTGGGAAGTATTTTAAAAAGGCCGTCCCTGCTAACCAGATCAAAGGCCTTTGTAAGATCTATGAAGGCCACAAAGAGTGGCTGTCATTGTTCCCTACATTTCTCCTGCAACTGTCTGAGGGAAAATACCATGTCAATGGTGGATCTATTAGCTCGAAATCCACACTGTGATTCTGGATAGACTCTGTCTGCAAGCACCTGGAGTCTCTTCAGCACAACACGGGCAAGGAGCTTCTCTACAACGCTGAGAAGAGAGGTGCCACTGTAGTTATTGCAGTCGCCCCTGTTGCCTTTGTTCTTGTACAATGTGACGATGTTTGCATTCTTCATGTCCTGTGGTACTCCACCTTCCCTCCAGCAAAGACAAAAGATTTCATACAGCTCAGTGGTGATGGTCTCTTTACAGCACTTCAGCACTTCAACAGGGATGTTATCCTTCCCAGGTGCCTTGCCAGAGGCGAGGGAATCCAAGGCCGCTTTTATTTCTGCTAAAGTTGGTTCGCTGTCCAACTCTTCCAAGACAGGCAGGCACTCGATGTTATTTAATGCCTCTTCGGTTACTACATTCTCTCTGGAATATAGCTCAGAGTAGTGCTCTGGTCCATGGGGTCACGAAGAGTTGGACACGACTTAACGACTAAACAACAAAAGTGCTGCAACCAGCGTTCCATCTGCTGTGTTCGGTCCTGGATGATCACGCCTGTAGCAGACTTCAAAAGAGCAGATTTCTTCTGTATTGGACCTAAAGCCTGCTTGATACCGCCATACATTCCCTTGATATTACCTGTGTCCGCTGGTATCCATATCTGAGAGCAGAGCTGACGCCAATAGTCATTAGAACATCTCCTAGCAGTCTGTTGGACTTTGCTACGAGCAACTGGAAGAACCTGCAAGTTGTACTCACTAGGACAGGCTTTGTATGCTGCTAGAGCTCTCTTCTTTTCCTCGATGGCTGGCATCAACTCCTCCAAATGGGCTTCAAACCAGTCTGCCATCTTTTTGGTCTTCTTGCCAAATGTGGACAAGGCGGTGTTATAAACAGCATTCTTGAAATGTTCCCATCGTTCAGGTGCATTTGCATCAGCCGGGCCTGGAAGGGTTTCCTCAAGCGCTTGGGCAAGTTCCTCCACTTTTCTCTGATCGCGAGTCTTGCTGATGTCAATACGTGGTCTTCTTCCTTTTTCGTGTGATACAATCTCTTTATTCACAGTTTTACTCTGCTACACACCAGGGAGTGATCAGTATCGCAATCAGCACCCTGATAACTGTGTGTGATCGTAATACTACGAAGGCTAGAGCATCTAGTGAGGATCAAATCAAGCTGATGCCAATGCTTCGATCTTGGATGTCTTCAAGAGACTCTGTGTCAAAGCTTCGTATTAAAGAATGTGTTGCTGACATAAAGACTATAATAACAGCAAAACTCCAGCAAGCATTGGCCATTTTCGTTCATCTTCCCAATGCCAAAATGGCCTAGACAAGTGGGCCAAGAATTGTGATCAGCACCAACTCTAGCGTTAAAGTCTCCGAGAATGAACAGCGGCTCTCTCTCGGGGATTTTTTTGGTAGTAGCTGCCAGATCGTCACAGAATTTGTCTTTGTCTTCTGTTGTAGACGACAGTGTTGGTTCATATGCACTAACAAGCGTGACCGGTCCTGATGATGAGTGGAGCTGCAGAGACAGGATTCTTTCACTCACCGCAGTAGGTGGAACAATGGATCTCAGCAGAGTATTTCTGACCGCAAAGCCAACACCATACTCCCTGGTCTCATTCAATGGTTTTCCCTGCCAGAAGAATGAGATTTTTTTTTTCTTTGACAGAGCCCGAGTCTGGCAATCTCATCTCTTGCAGGGCAACAATGTCCATCTGCAGCCTACTCAGTTCCATGTTGATGACAGCTGTCTTGCGTGCACCGCCTATTTCCTGCAGGTCATCAGAAAAGCCAGGGGTCATTGTCTGAACATTCCAGGTGCCCAACTCTAGGGCAGAAGTTTTCTTATGACTGTTGCATGGTGCAGGGTTATCGATCTGCTTGTCGGCTTTCACCCTAAACCCCACACATCCCATGAGGTTAACAGATAGTGGCGAGGCAGCACCTTACTGGCTGGGGGCTGCCCAGCTTAAGGCGGCTGGTAGCTACCTAGTGAGGTTCAATGACCTCTCCCACCGTCGGAAGTAGCCCCTGGCGTCATGCTCCATGCCAATCGAGCAAAGACTTATAACCGGTAACTTCTACTTCCCATGTTATTTCGACGCTGTATGTGAAGCTGGAGTGCTCTGGAGAGGTCATGTATAAATGTATAAATATTTGCCATGTAGTCCCACTCTTAAGTCTGAAGAAGTGGACTTGTCCACAAAGGCTCACTCCCAAATATAGCACTTAGTCTTCAAGGTGCCACAATGTTTTTGTCTTTTTCTTTCTTTAATTTAGTTTTGTTTTTGCCTGATATAAAATATAAAAGTAGATTTCCCTAAAACTACCTAGTGAGCGGTGCATTGCCAAGAGAGATGTTTTTAAAGTCTCTCTGCAGTTCTGGTTGGCTGCAGTTTTTATGCTTATTTTTATTTGGAAAAGCAACCATTCATTTTCCTAGTCATTACAATATCACTATGGAGTTAATCAGATCTGGCTGTGGGGCATTGCCACCGAGGGCAAATAAAACTAGTTCCAAGTTGAACTAGTTTAGCTGTCAAATAATAGTGCTTAGAAATAATCAATCTAAATATCAGACACCGGCAGGCTTTGGATATTAAATGTGGGTGCTAAATATAAAAATTATCATGAATATTCATTCATGTGGGAATTAACTCACATTCTCATCTCCACTGTCTGCTGAAGAGAATTTTATGGAGAATCCATTTTAGTTCTAAGCAGAAATGACCCAATTTCCCATTGAGATAGGATTGATTTACATCTCCAGTGTCACTCAACTCATAAAAATGCAAAACTTTGAGGAAATAACACAAAACATCCAGGGGAAAATATCTAATTATTTGCTTCACTTTGTGACAGATTATGGTTTACAGTCCTACAGAAAAGAAGATTCTTTGTTAGATTCCAGCGATCCCCATAATCATTTAATGCAAATATATTTGGCTCCAGAAGCTTATTCTGTACCGAACTTTGAACCAACTCCAGCTGCAGATGTGTACAGGTGATGGCAATAACTTGATCTTTTCTTGTATGTATGTATTATTGGAATAAATTCTATTACTATATGATGGCATAAACATATATAGCTGATTATTGGAATTTTCTGCTTGCTTTGGGGAAAAAACAGTGGCTGTGCTGCACCCTGTTAGTAATATGCAATATCCTAAATGTATAAAATTCAGAATCTCCTAGGACAAATGTCATGTATGAAAACTGTTCCTGGACTATCTGATGATGGTGGTGGACAGAATCCTATAGGTGATTCACCAGTACATAAATTAAATTGCGTAACTCACTGAGGCGATTGCAGCTAAATACTGGCATGCCAGTTGGGTTGCATGGTGTACACCAATTGCACAACAGGTCTGCACCAAATAACACGACTAGCACCTTGTTAGTTAGCACCCAACTCATTGCACTGAGTTACACAATTTAACTTAGGCATATGCAAATCACCAACAGGAGTCTGGCCCATAATCAATATCCAGATTGGTAGTTGGTGAAGCCCCATATACTTTCATTGGCTAATCGAGGCTGAATGTAACTTTTCTGGACTAGCCATGTTATTACAAACAATGTGTCTGTCTTCATTTAATTTGTCCCTTGTGATACTGGCTCTAGATCCATCTTAAAGTTCATTATCACGATGTCCCATGGGAAGCCAGGGATCTTGGCCTGAAGTCCTATTGCACTCAGCAGGGCTTAGTGATTAAGTTTAGCTGGGTGAGAAACTTTACATGTGAAGATCCTTTTCAAAGTTGCTAAGTCTGCTTATCTTGTTTTACTGACAATGGTTTGTCTCCAATTTTACAGCTATGCCATCATTTTATTAGAAATAGCAACAAGAAGTGATGCAACACTGGTAAGGACTATACGTTTTGATCCTTAACTTAACTTTGAATTTACTCCTCTTGAACCCACATACAATTCTGACTGGATATTTGATTGAATTTACATAATCTATAGGCTGCTGTTTTCTATTTTCTGTTTTCCTTTTATCTGGTGGTAGTTCTCTGCTCAGGAAAAGCAAGCCATATGATATGGAGGATATGCAGTCTTTTCTTGAAAATCTGAGGTGTTTTCAGCAAAAAAAGGGGCTTTTAGAACCCCTGGTACACTTTTCTACATGTGTTCAGAGTGAAATGAATTATCTCCAACCCAGAGAAATTGCTGGAGCGGACAACAGTTTGCTGATGAAGCGGAATTGATTCTCTGTCAAACCTTTTCAGGATGGAGAACCACTGAAATGCTGCTCATTCCTGCAAAGGAAAAGTGCTCATAAAAGTTGATCTTTTGGGATTATGACTTCCAGTCTCTCCCAGCCAATATGACCATTGTGGGATTCTGGAAGTTATAATTTTAAGAAGTAACCTTTTCAAGCTTGCATAGAAAGTTACCAAAACTTCTGAAATTTGATCTGTGATCACCAAAGGGGAGGGGGGGGATAAAATAGAATCTGAATGTGGAACTGAAAGAAATATTAATAGAATGATGGGATTGTGCCATGCAAAGTTTACCTTATTAGAGAGACCGGGAGTCCAGAGGCTCAGGTGTCTGGTGTTCACACATGAATGGGCAACTTCATGGTACTGGGGACCTTGGGCAATGCTTCAGGGTCTCATGGAAAATTCTTCCCTCTTTCTTAGATTAATTTTTGATAAGTGGCATAGTGCTTAAGTGATGCAGCCCAACAGTGGAAAGTATTGTTTAAAATAAAAAAAAATGTAAGCAAGAATGCCATTTTCAGTGCAAAATAGGACAGAAGGTGCCATCCACAGTCACTCACCTCTACACATCACCACTGACACATAGGAAGAACATACCCTCAGCTCCCTACTGGAGTGGTCTAGTGGTTGTACAGCTAGAGAATTGTGTTTGTTTGAACCAATCCTAACTTTTCCAAATAAATAGTAGTCTCCAACCCTAAACCAATCAGGGACAGATTGCTCCCCATTAGGGATGGGTTGGAATGCTCTAACAAGAATGCTGTGTAGTCAACATTTTTTAAAGAGATCCCAAGCATTCCAGCAAGGTGCGATAGAGTAGGATAAACGTCAGTGTAGACGGACTCTCAGTCTAATAGAAAATAAATTCCTTTTGAGAAGAATTTCAAAGGAGGGCCTTACTTATGAGGTGACTGAAGGGGGCTTGTGCATGTCTTGTCTTTGTACAATCTCTGTGGCAGCCTAGAGCCTTTCCAGTCCCCCACATTGTGTTTAAGCCAAGACTCCAACAATTTCCTTCAGGTGTTTTGGTGGGGATGAGGGAATTGGAGGACATGTTATAGAACAGCATTAGTTTCACCTTTTTCCTAGTCCAGCTCTGCCATTCAACATTGCTCAGAATCCATTTTTTCTAAGAAACATTCTGACATATGTCCTTTTCTGACTCCCACAGAAATAATAGGTCTTGTCACATAATTGTTTCCAAATGTTCTCTATCATTTTTTTCCGGAGCTTGCCTCTGCTTTTGCACTGCCACTGCCATCACCACTATGCCCAATAATGCGCTAGGTAGAGGGCATTGTGGAGGAAGCAAAATGAAGGCCAGGCTGCTAACATAGTTGCTGTGGTTATTCCTTGCAGTGGCAGTGAATGAATGAATGAATGAATGAATAAAACAAAATCCCACTTCCATATTCAAGAATCAGGTCATCAGCTAGAGAAATCCAGAGTGTTTGGGTCACACACTATTGCTTGACTTATCTTGGTTTATGTGTAGACCACTGTGTTTTAAAACTGACTTGTGAATTCTATTCACCAGAAATGGTTGAATTCATGGATGATTATAAGATTAGCACATGCTTTATTGGATATCAGGGCACAGATCAAGACCAATTCTAACAAAAAGGGGTAATCCCACTGTGCGTTAAAACTATTGATGAAAAAGCTGATTAAACATAAATCCTCCTCAAAGCATGCAAGGTGTGTTTTGAAAGATGATGCTCCAAGAGCAGGTATCTGCTGATGATATCTACTTCATGATTTCAATCTCTCTCCCTTTCTCCCATATTATAATTTGCATTACCTATATTTTCCAGAGGGATGATACACATTTGGAAGAATATTCTTTGTGCCCCCCTTTGGCAGAATTAATATCAAACAAATCTGAGAATGCCTGTCCGTGCCCTATAGAATATGCAGAGGTAAATCCAGACCTTTAAAAACTACTTTTTAAAAGTAATTATTTCCCATTGACTGATGTATTGTTTTGAGCACAGTTCATTGTCATTATCTATTATGGTGTTAAAAAAAAATAACTGGTTGAATTGTTTGTTGTGTTGCTTGCTACCTTTCATTATTTGTTATTACTCATGATTCTTTAAAAAAATAGGATAAGAACAAATATCTGTTACTTGAAATCCTTTATTTCCAAACTCTAGGTGACTCTAATATTAATTCTGCTATTGTTCTGAATGAATCACTGTGCACAAGTAAAGGGTGAACGCTGGGGTTAGCAATGGGAATGGAATTGTCATGGCCTGTCCCTTGAGTTATATGCAGTGTTCCATTTTACCAGCATATACTCTGAAGGTACTACCCTTAGCATATTTATCCCATTTGACTTTGGAAACTATGCAGGGTCAGACCGGGTTAGCACTTGCATGGGACACCACCAAGGAATTGCAGTGATCTCCAGATAGGACTGAGAAAAGATCTTGTGTGAAAATCTAGACAGCAGATGCCACTTGTTTGTCTAATATATTTACCCTGCCTTTCTCCTAAGAAAGGACCCAATGTGGCCTACATCATTAAAAACACAATACTGTATTAAAAGCTAAAAACAGTCAATTATTTGAATATTTAAAAATAATTAAATAAACATTATATTAAAGCAACAAAAATACAAACCATCCCATTTTAAAACCTCTCTTAGACAGTCAGTCACTAAGGAAAAGCCAGCTTTCTGCCTGCTTGCAGAAGGACAGCAAAGATGAGGCCAGTCCAGCCTCCTGTGGGAGGGAGTTGTAAAGTCTTGGAGCAGCGACAGAGAAAGTCTTCTCTTGTGTCCCCATCAAACACATTTCTGAATGTGGTTGGACCACGAAAAAGGCCTCCCCTGGTGATCTTAATATCCGAGCAGGTTCATAAAGGGATATATGGTCTTTGAAATAGTTTGGACCCAAGCCATTTAGAGATTTATAGGTTAAAATAGGCACTTTGAATTGTGCCTGGAAATGGATCAACAGCCAGTGCAGCTGCTGGGGGGGGGGGGGATGTGATTCTTGTAACCAGCTCCAGTTAACAATCTGTCTGCAGATTGTTAGAGTTTGTCTTGAAGCTGACAGTATTGTACTAGAAGAACCACAATGCTACTGAGATAAGCACTCCCACTTACTAAAATCTGTAAGTGAAAATTATAATTATTCTGCCCTGTCCCTTCAATTCCAATTTATGACAGCACTTGCCAGGTTTTCCTAGGTATAAAGTACTCAGAAGTTGTTCACTATTCCCTTCTTCTGGGGCACCCTGAGCAGTCTGGACGATGCCACCCAGCCTCATTCTTTCATGGGAGGCACTGTGGGGAAGTGAGTTCCCCCAACCTCTGGCTGCATAGCCAGGTGCTCTAACCCAGTGATCTATCCAATCAAGTCATCTTAAAGCCAAGAAAAAGGGGGCAGGGGGATAGAAATGCTGGTAACTTTGCTAAATGTGGTGGCAAAGCATACTGCCTTCAAAGAAAGGAAAAGCTTTCTTTTTCAGTTAAAAGGACAACCCAAATTAAGATGTTTGCAATTTCTTATCCAAGACATTTCAGAACAGTGTGTGGCCTTAATATGCTTTAAAAATAGCATTATTCTAACAAACTGAAACTTCACCTTGTCTCACAAAAAGAGAGTGGAGTAAATGATGCTTTTAATATGAGGCCACTGGAGGTTTATGGCTTCCCTTGGTTATAAACTGTCAGCTCCATGATTGTATTTAATCATTGTGTGATGCTTTTGCTTTTGTTTTTTAAAAGGAGCTGTCAGGAAACCAAATATATGCGTCTGAGGGAGAGTCTGCCCTTTTAAAAAGAGGAATTCAAACATTTCCTTGTGTTTTAAGACTGATGTTTACTATTATGTAAAAGTTAGGAGAAACCCAAGACCATTCCCATTTCCTGCTCATCTTCGTTTTTAACGACTGCTCTAGGAGTAACTGTGTTGAAAATTTAGTTGAATTTATCTGCAGATTTCTCCTTGAAGTGTTAATCACAGTTTCCATTCAATCTTCACACTTTAGACCAAGATAAGGATGGTGGTGGTGGGGGGGGGGGGAGGATTCAACATTCTCTCTCTCAGGCACGGCTTGCTCAAAGCATCCAGACTGAGGCCCCAAAACAAAATAATTTGCACGAGATTGTGACCAGAGGTTGTTTGTCTTATGTTGAGTCTGACTGATAAGAGTCAAATGTGCCTATCAAAATGCTGTTTGGGCCCAAATTAAAAGAAAGAGTATTTTATGAAACCAAATGAATTGAAGAAATGAATGTTGGCATTGGGGTGGTCCGTGGTTTGAGGAGGGGCAGGAACATCTCTATGTGAAATGTAATGTCGAAATGTAATCCCACTATACTCTAACCAAAGTTACTAATGGTTTCCATGTGGATATTTTTTGCTCAGGAGTTATGGTACTAGGGATGTGATGATTTCTCAGGAAATGTCTTGTTCTTAAAGATGTTCAGTCTTTTGCTATGCCAAGATGTCCCAATGAGTCTTCCCCTACTCCTCCAGATTTCTGGATACCCCCCCCCCCATGATCCCTACTCTTGATTTTTCTGCATTCTCTGCAATTACTTCTGTGCAGAAAATAGCCAAATCCTGTGCAGTATACTTAACACAAAGGTTTTTTGTTTTTCCAAATTTTGTTTTGAATACTTTTATATGTAAACTTTTCTTGTAGGATGAGACATTACACGGCAGGAAATAGCACTACATGCTTAGCAGAGAAAATACTTTGCTTCTGTGTAAGTGTTGCCATGTTCTCTGTGATTGTTGTAACCCTCCATTCTGCACAGTATAGTGCAGGATGGGACATCACAGAAATTGTGGTTATATCTTATTTTGCAGGGGAACATTCTGCAGTGAGAAGAAAACAACAGATTTTTTTTCCTCTTCCAAAAGAATGGGGCATTACAAGATTCATGTACCTAAATTGTATGTTAATTTAACCTTAGATTAGTTCCTTCCCAGTTAAGACAAAAGGAAGTCAGGACTTCTTTTTTTAACCTAAAACAGGACTGGATAGATTAGAGCACTGAAGTAGTGGAACTTTCGCAGCCATTCTCTTTTATTTATTGTATAGTAGCTTGTCCTCACTGGAAGGACAGATCCTGAAGCTGAGGCTCCAATACTTTGGCCATCTCATGAGAAGAGAAGACTCCCTGGAAAAGACCCTGATGTTGGGAAAGTGTGAGGGCAAGAGGAGAAGGGGATGACAGAGGACGAGATGGTTGGACAGTGTCATCGAAGCTACCAACATGAATTTGACCCAACTCCGGGAGGCAGTGGAAGACAGGAGGGCCTGGCGTGCTCTGGTCCATGGGGTCACGAAGAGTCGGACACGACTTAACGACTAAACAACAACAACAACAAGCTTGTTTAGACACAGAATAACAGCAGCAGCAGCAGCAGGAAAACACGGCAGCATAGCAGCTATATTAGGTAATTTATCTCATTTCCACATTGTTTTGGAAGGAATTTAGGTGAACTTCCCAAGGGATTGAGAAGAAGAGGAAAAAATTAACCTATAGGGATAATGCCAGATAACTGTAGGCAGGTAGAAGAAAGAACAAAAGGCACGAGGAATTGGGTATCTATAGTTAGAAATACAACTGTTGAATTCACTTGAGATATACTTCCATGTGAATATGCAAAGGTCTTCAGCCTAGAGATCTATGTCAAATTTGGGGGCACCTCCCTTCACTTGGCAGTCCTCTGCACCCCATGCCACATTAGTCAGGAAGGCTCCAAGGACTTCTGGAGATGCATTATGGGGGTGGGAGATGGTTGAAGCATGGAAGAGGAAATGCAGAACTCTTTTTCCATGGGCCTTTAAAAGTTAGCTTACCTTTCAATCCAGTGATGTATATATTCCTGCATACATGCTGGTACATGCACAGGCATAGATACTCAACATTCACATATTTATCCTCTTTTCTTGTCTCAGAACCAGAAACACTATAGCTCAGCAACAGTTGTATTGGTTAATCATGGTTTCCAGATTGTAGGGCCAAACTAGACATGACATTAAACATAGGAATGCATTTAACATGCTTACCTTTTTCATTTAAATAATAGCTGAAAGGGACTTTGTTAGATTAGGAACAGAGTGCAGGGGGGGGGTGCTTAACCCTTCACTGCATCACTGGGATGCCAACAGCAATTACCAACAAGAGCTTCTGTTAGCAGCAGGAGGGCAATTTCCATTGGTGTTAACAGAAGCTGGCGGCGGGGGGGGGGGGGAAGCATATTTTCACTCTTATTGATATTGGCGAAGAATTTCTGATCTTGGTCTGGCTCTGATTTCTAAGAAGCAGGTGAACATACCAGGTAATGTTCACAATGAGCACAAACTGGCTTGGAATTTGATAAAGAGAATATGTTGTGGCCTGGTTAAATCTGGGTCAGTCATGTGGCTGCATGTTAAGGCTATAGACTTAATGAAGTGCCAGGATATACTCTGACAATAATAAGCAGGGGGAGAATTCCTATGACATGTCATTCCCCCCCCCCCCCCCGCAACCTGTGTTTGAGCTTATGGGTGGGTTTGAACATGTTTATGAATAATCTAGTGAGAAAGGCCAGATTACCCATAAACATGTTTGAATTTGCTTATGGGTTCAAATGTAGGTTGCAGAGAAAAGGTGAAATGTCATAGAAATCCTCCCCCTAATTATGAGGAAGAGGTGCCAAGATTACAAGGTAGTCCAATATTACTATGAATTAGAATATGTGACTTGTCCTGTATGTTGTTGTTGTTGTTTTAATTGTGCAGCTGATCCGGACCTGCCGAAAAAGCAATCCAACCCACAGGCTTACCTTTGAGCAAGTCAAGAAGTTGTTGTATAAAATGAATCCAAATAAAGTTAGCCCAGTTGACATGATGATGACTTTGGTAAGAACTGGAGCTGCTTAACTGTACTGGACAATGTCTTAGCAAACACACAGGATGCTCTTGGATGCATTTGAAAGATGTGAAAATTATACTATAGGAATATGTACTATGGAACTTGTTTGAAGAGAAGATGGTACCGAGGAAAAATAACATGGTTTGTCCATTGGGTTCAAAAGGAGACCCACTGAAATAATTGTAAGCCATCACTTATGTAAGTCCCATTAATTCAATTGCTGTGCTTTACTCTACTTGCAACTAGCCTCTGGATTTAGGTTATACACATTGGCCATATGTGCTTCCCCAAGAGTATTTTTGTGCTCCAAAGCACCTCTGGCACCTAGTACCCCATATCCCTTAATTATTATTTTTTTTTTTTTTTGCTAAGAACATTTTTTGAGGTGTGGTGGGCAATGTTGCCATGCTTTGAGGGCCCCTCAACACCCCCTGGAGTCCCCCATCTCTCCAAATTTCTTTTCTTTTCTGCCACTGGAGGACACAAAAGGGATCTTTTAGTTAGAAAACACTTTTTAAAAAATTAAAACCTATTTTTGGTCAATTAAAACCCATCATAGTGACTTTTATCAAAAAATATGCAAATTGGCCTCCTTGGATATGTTCCTTTTCTTCAGTCCCTTCTCTTTGGATGTGTGGCTCTCAGGCTACCAGTAAATCTGAAAAATGGCCCTCAGCCTTGCTGAGGTCAATCACCCCTGCTTTAGAGTTGAACACTGGAAAAAAAAGAGATGTGTATCTTTGAATGTAAAGTCAACATGCACCTGACCACTATGGCCAATAACATCAGCACAGTCAGCATCTACTACATGTTTCCCTAGGAACAACGATCTTCCTTTCAGATTAAGTCATTACTGGGGTAAACACTGGTGTGCTGCTTAATGCTGCAGAATGTGTGAAGTAATTTAGCAGCTTCCACTATGCAAATACTTTCAGATTTCTGAAGTATAATTTTGTGACACTGAACAGTACTTCTTTTAATTGCTGAAGCTATGCAAAATCATCTCGCAGGCCTTTATGAGGCTAATGCTGGTGAATGCATGGTTGATTATCCTCTCCCGCCCATCTTCAGAGGTTGCTGAGGTTGAATACATTTTTGTTTGCTTAGATGGAGAAATACAGTAAACACCTGGAAGTGTTAGTAGCAGAAAGGACGCAGGACTTAACACATGAAAAACAGAAGACAGACCGTTTGTTGTACAGTAAGTGAAGTGAATGCAGCATGTTTTGAGTAAATTCTGCATGAGAAACTAAAACTTTCATGAGAATAAAAAACTTCATTCACTTCCCTGCCCTGTTTGTGAGACAATGAGGTACAGTATTTTAAGGTTCTTGTGAAAAGACTTGTCACATTTGCAAGAATGATTTTCACAAAGACTGTGTAAATTGCATAAATGGAGGAAGTCATGAGAAGGGCGGGCTTATTATGCAGACTTTTGAAGTCAAGAAGCATCAAATGGGTTGCTCACATCTTTTTGTTCAGTCAGCCGATCCTTCTCTCTGTGCATGCTTTGTTTCACAATTGGAAAAGACAGTAGTTTTGCACAGTGATGCTTTTGGCCAAATTACAAGAACCGTGACAAAAAACTCCATACCTTGTTCTTTCTTTGGAAGCAAGAACTCCTAGAGAGGTGAACAATTTCTTGACAGCCTGTCTCAGATTATCAGGGCAACCTGTTTTGTTGAAAACAAGTAGTTTTGCAAATACCGTTCACATCCTGGATTCTGAACAACAGTTACTGCTGAAGGCAGAGGTCAGTATGCATTAGTGGCTCTTGAGTTTTTTTGTTTTGAGGACCTGCTTTTTGGTTGGTTTGTTCTTTAGGGCACTGCAACTGTGGGAAAATGCATTATATACCCCCAAATCCAAACGCAGCTTCTGCATTTGAGGCTAATGGTCAACCCCATGTGCGTGTATAAGGAGAATGGCACTGTGCTTTGAAATTTGCTCATCAGCTATTTATGTTGCTTACAAGGCAAACTGATTATGTTAAAAATGCTAAACTAAAAATGGGGTTGCTCTCAGCGAAAACACTAAAGAAAATTTTAGTTATTTCAACATTTTTTTCTCCAAGGTCTGTGTGACAAAAACCACACTATAAATATATTTATATATAGGTTTGTGTTGGCATGCAGGTGAGTGAGTGGGCTTTAACTAACAGTGACTGGTTGGACATGTGTCATCATGAGAGTCAGTTAAAATATTTGGGAGATGTGGAAAAATGTTTGTGAATGGACCTATTTTGATTGGTTGGTATGATTCTTGGCTGTATATATGATTTTTGCCTTATATATCGAACAGCTACAGATGCTGTTTGATATATAAAGTCTGTGTGTGTGAGAGAAAGGCAGATGAAAATTCAGATTTGGGGCAGTTAGAATGAAATCAAAGAGTCTAAGATAGATCAGGAAGAACAGCAACAGTGGTAAGGTAGTTAGTTAAGAACTGTGTTGTGAGTAATAGCTGAGTTGCTTTTTTTGAAAAAAACAGTGAAAAACAGTATATGTTCTTGTTGGAACTTGTGTAAAAACAAGCATTCATCTATACATATATGAAGAACTAAATGGGTTTGAACTACAAAGAATAAGGAAGTAAAGCAAAAGAGCTTTTGGTGGTTTGCTAAAGAATTTTATAGATTGTAAATTTGAACCTTTTATTCTTTTGTGTTTTATACTAAACATTTTTGTTTACAGATCCCTTTTATTGTTTTTGATTATAGTAATCATAAGACATTATACCTGTACATATAGCTGGGCAGTGCTGGGACGCAGTTTGTGTAATGCTGCTAGAGTAACAAAAGCTGACAGGCCTTATGGTAGCATTTAACAACAGTGAAAGGCAACACTGGCTGTTTGCCTGGCTGAGTAAAAGAGATCATCAAGAGGAAGGAGTTTTACTTATAAGTTAAATAGTAACCTCAAACCTAGTGCAAGTTTTGGGGTGTGGTTCTCATTTTGCAGTAGCACATACTAGGTAGAGAAGAGTGAGTAAGAACAAGGTCTTCATTTCCAAATGGTCTCAGTTTAAGAATCAATGGACATGTGAAGGATTTGCAGCAGAAGAAAAGGACAGGGTTTGGTAAAAGATATCCAAAAGGAAGGAAGGAAGTAAGTCACAATATATTATAAAAGATGGGAAAGGACAGTAGAAAGAAATGGCTATGAATATCAGAATAGGAGCCTCACATTTTGGAATCCTAAGATTTATGGCTTTTAGACAGAGCTATGAATTAGTTGGGAGCTGGGGCAGGGGGGATTTGCCTGCCATGGGAGATCTTTTATCAGGAAAACCAATGCTCATCACAGAGGAACCAGCTCTAGGACTGATGTAATGGTGCTTCCAGCTGAGGCTTTTATCAAGCAATCACCTACCTCCTTCAAGGGATTTTACAGAGGAATACAGATATCATCATCATCAATTTGTACTCTTGCTGAGTTTCCCTATCATTCCTGTCTTCTTTCTAAAAATCTGTTCAGGAGAAAAAGAGTTCCAGAATGTCTTTTGATGAGTACCAGTAAAGGCCTTCTGTCTTGAAGCAGACTGCAATTAACAAGGGGTGGAAAGCATGTAGCTCTTCAGATGCAGAGAGGTGATGGGAGTTGTAATCCAACAACATCTGGAAGGCAATACATTTGCTATCTCTGACCTTTGTTTGGCTGCTGTGATGGCTGTGGAAGAATGTGCAAGCTGACCAGTTATAGTTTTCTTACTGTGAAGATAATTTAGACTTATTAATGCAATGGCTTTTAATTTGTATTTTATCATAGTAGCAATAACTTTGTTTATTACCCAACATAGGCATGTTGCCAAAACAGGTAGCAGATGATTTAAGGCAAGGGAAACCATCACAGGCCCAAAGTTACATGAGCTCCACCATCTTTTTCAGGTAAGTAAGAATGAACTCAAGGATGTATGCTACTTTGGCTGTGAGAATGACTTTCCAAAGGTGGCGAGATGGTTCAGTAGAACAGTGGTTTCCTGATGTTTTTGACTCACTGCTCCCTTGACTTACTGGCCACTGGCTGCAGCTCCTCGGTACAGCAGGACTGCCATATCCACAGGATCAGTGAAATTTATCCACTGGAAAAAAAATTAAATTAAATTACAAAAACCACATGAATACACCTTCCCAAGGTGTATTACCAGGACTGGTCAACAGAGGGAACCAGTGACTATGCTATATAAAGATGGCTTAATGGAAACACACTGGTGGCTTGACTTCTCCAGGGAAGCAGCTTCCACAAAAATGGAGAAGCCTCATTTTATGGGGGGGGGGGGGGGGGGAGAAGACGCCCTTGTGAACAGGAGGGCAGGAAACCCAGTCCTTTGGCAAGAGTGGACCAGGGTTCCCTCTCAGTACCATGCACAGACACAAGAGAAACTGCAAATAAGTGCTGTAGGATAGTTTGGGTAGGGAGAAGAAGCGGGGGGGGGGGGGGAGGATGAGAGGATTCCATGGTGCCCCGAGTGGGTTTCCTGACACCCCACGGAGCACAGGTTGGGAAACACTGCTGTAGAGGAATATCTGTCTGCGAAGAGACTTGTGCTTATTTTTCATGTTGTTCCTCAAATGGCTTTGCAGACATATTGGAGCAATTCAAACTGGGCTATGGAAAACGTGCAACAAGCCTCCAGGAGCGTGACCTACTGCAGTTCTGTAAAAAAACAGGCCACTTGCCGTTCGTGGGTGCTCTAAATGAGTAACACACTCCTCCATCTTCAGTGTCTAGCACATTTATGGATCTATGTGAAAAAATAGATATGGTTTATCTACCTGAATGTGTTTATATCCTTATATGCATTTCAATTAAGACTTTAACAAAAAAGAGTGAGATTTCCTGGGAAATGGAATTAACTTGACCTAAAATTAACTAAAACTAGGCCCAAAAATGTCATAAGATCTGACCTAAGCTATTTCAAGGCTCCACTGAGTTGCTTTAGTAAAAAGGTCATTGTCTGACTAAATTTCTCAGGCAACAGTTTGTTTCAATGGATGATGATTTGGCAGTGTAAATTGCAGGCCAGACTAGTGGAGAGCAAACGGGTGGAAGTGGAGGTTAGGATGAAGTTCCCTTACACCGTGCCTTACTAGGTCTTCCAATCCAGAGAGTGTCCCCCTTCAATAAAATGGCAGCAGTAAAGAAGAGGCTTCACCACTAGCTTGGTCTTTAAAGTAGCAGGTAATTTGACCTACAGTGGATGAAATTGAAAATTGAGGAGGTGGAGAAAACAATTTTTGGTTCATTTACAGCAGTACTTCTCTTCCTGTTACACTTCTATGAGTACAAAGCTATTGATGCTGGATCAGAGTTAGTGCTATGTTGGCAGAAAAGGAGAAGTTGCTCTAATTACTCTAGCAAAATAATTGTTTACGTACTGCTTTATGTGAACACATTTTTGATCTTTTATTCTTTCTGTGAATGAGAGGCACCATTATTTAGAATTGGTTAGATCTGCATGTTTCTGCATTTGACAAGCAGGCCCATTAAAATTCTGCCAATTAATGTCTACTGATTTATGCTTACATTTGCTTGTCTGCAGATGAGTAAGATTTATACATGACAGGATTGCCAAGATTCAAGGATCTATATGTCCAACAATGTGAAGCTAACCTATAGAACCTATAGAAAATTTCTAACCTATAGAAAAGTATGTGTGTGTGTGTGTGTATTCCTTTTTCGAATTAAGTTTAATTGATTCAGTACATGGTGGGTTTTTTTCTCCCCCCTTTTCCTTTTTTAAATTCTTTTCTATTTTGGAATCAGAGACTTCTTTTGTCCAATTAACAATGAAAGGTTAAAGAACCAAACTTAAAAAGTCATCAAAGTTCTTATTTGGAATTCTGCTTCAGAGTACCATGAATGATCTAGTCTCTCACACTGAATGAATCCAGCAATTCTTCTTAATGTTATATAGTTGCTTATTTCATAGTCCATTTTCTTCCTTTCCAGACCCAGAATGTCTCAGAACATGCATTTTTGAAATACAGGCATAATTTAATACATTATATTATTAAAACACTGTTAAATGTCTTATGACATTAAAATAGTGCAGAACACAATTTGAAAACCCTTTTAGAAATGCAGCAACTAAAAGTATAATGCTTGCTTGCTATTAAAAAGCCTTTTGTCATCAATCAATCATGAGAAACCACAGGTTGTCTAAACAAAAATAGCTTGGTCTTCTGGTGGAAGGACAGCACGGAATCGGGCAGCATAGAATCCCTTGGAAGGGAGGTTCGAAATGGCCACTGAGAAGCTCTTCTCTCACGTCCACACCAGATGGCCTGGGAGGGTTTTCTGGGGTAAAAGAAAGTCTCTCCTGATGATCTTAAGACAAGGGCAGGATCTTATGGGGAAATACCACCTTGTACATCAGAAGGGGACACACGTGGCCTGGCAGATATTTGCAGACTGCAAATTCCTATCAATCGTAATTCACTTAGCGGAATGAGCAGTAATGATGAGAGTTTCAATCCAGCATCATCTGGAGTGTCACTAGATCTCTATCTGTGAAGTTGCAATAGATTCCTGGATTAGAGAGCATGGTTTAAATGTATATAAACAAGTGCAATGGAAAACATGGCTTTATAGAAGAATGCCGTTTTCAGCTCTCAAATGGCAGTCAAAGAGGTGCTGGATGGGCATAGCTAAGTTTAACTTGAGCAACTCTTATTCATGAGGTTGAAAACGTTGATATGTTATTAACAATACAGATCCTCTGGTAATGTATGAACACCTTACATAGAATTTGCACCACTGAAAAAGGAAGGCATGAATCCATGGTAGGTAGCTGTGATGAGGGAAGTAATGAAAATTTTCATCAAATATACTATTTTTTCCTGAGGTTGCCAACCAATTGAAGGATATCAGTAAATTAATTATCCACCTTTAATTAGCAGATTAAATGCTGATATGTAATTAATTTGCATATTATGAAGGTCTCAGTGTAAACATCTTTTTCATGGATTAGGGAAATGTAAAATGACTTATGAATTATTTAAAAAAAGCAGTCACCTGTTAAGGAAAAAAACAATGGTGCCTTTTTCATTCTCTGCTATACAGATATAAAGGAAGCATCCAAATAATCTTCAAAATACACAAGTGTAAAATCACATTTTTATAAACCGGGTTCCACACTCCCTTGCCCGTTCTTGGTCATGCAGATACCCTAGCTTTTAACTAAACATGCAAAGTCACACATTTCCATTTTGCTCTAATCTGCTACTTAAATGATCAAAACAGGTTGAACAATTGTCATAGAAAATTTTGGAGGAGGGGGGTAATGTCAGAGTAAACTCATTGAAGCAAATTTTTTAATGTTTCAATTTCAAAACTTCAATACTTGTTTAGTGACACATCAGGCTGTATCCAAACCTGGACTTCCACTCATACAAGAGTGGGGTTGAGGGAAAGAGGGTGGATTATGCCTCCCCTCTCTAGCCCCTTGCACTATAATAAAGATTCCTGCTCTGAAGGGGTGGACAGTCCTCCAGAGCATACTTTTGTTGCCCGAGAGAGCTCCAGGGAAGAGAAGGAGAACCCAAAAATCTTACTTCAAGCATCTTACATTTCAACTACTGTGTGACTACATTTCTTCTTTCTTCCTAGTGACATAGTTGGCTTTACCCATCTCTCCAGCACTAGTACACCTTACCAAGTAGTTGACTTCTTAAACAAACTCTACACAACCTTTGATGAAATCATAGATAATTACGATGTCTACAAAGTGGAAACAATAGGAGATGCCTGTGAGTTTTTGAAAACTACCTGAGCTTTGGTAGTTGCTCAGGTTTCTTCAATTGACTATGAAGATGAAAGAAATAAATGCGGTGGTGGTGGGAGAAATCCAAAGGAAATGGGGCACCCTACAATAAGGACCCAAAAACAACAAATAGTCCCATGGCACCTTAAGGTCTAACAAGATGTATTGGGTGCAAGATTTTATGAAACTGCAGCCCATTTCATCAGTTGAATCTTTGTTGATTTGATGCAATAAATGAACATGACTGCTACCCTGAACATTGGCTGCAACTCTTTGGATGTTTAAATATTAAAACAATGGCTGGGGAAAAAAAGCATCTTTGGCTAGCCAAAGTAATTGGCATCCAACAATTTTTCCTCCAGTGTAATGTAGAGATCCAGAAAGTCCTCAGTTCTTTCACCAGACCAAATTTACTTGGCAAAAGCAATATTTCTTTGCTTTTCCCAATATCTCCACAATGGGACTGATAGTAGAGATGTGCCCCTTCTTTGGAGAAAAGTTGCACAATGAACTGAATCTGGGGTATTTGGTTTTGAGGGCGGGTTGACCAATGACAGGGTGGAGAAAGACACCCCCCCCCCAAGTACCCTTGAGGCAGAGTGGCCACTCCAACAAATAGTGGAGGTTCAGTCCAGCAGCTCCTGTTTTAATAGTACAAGAAGAGAACACTGTACGAGAAAGAGGTTGGCAGCTGAACCACCAATGATGCCCTAGAGCTGTTCTGGGCAGTCCACCTCTGAGACCATGAGGAAGGCTCAGAGTGGAGTCACCAGAGTCTCTTACTCCTCCTGCTGCTAAGGCATCAATTTTGCATTTGGGCAGAGGGAGGATGCTGTATATTTGATCCTAAAGCACATCTTATCACTGATTGCCACTCCAGTGGAGCCATCTATACATTAACTATTGACATGAACTTTTCTGTTTTTCTGCTTGTATTTGGAGTTCTGATCTGTTAATAAGAATCTGCCACTGCAAATATACTATGCTTTTTATTTTCAGACATGGTTGTGTCAGGAGTGCCCCGAGAGAATGGTATTCGCCATGCCAGTGAAATTGCAAGTATGGCTCTGGACCTTATCTCAGTGTGCAAAACATTTAGGATTCCACACAAGCCCAATACCCAGCTAAACATCCGAGCAGGAATACACTCAGGTATGAGGATGGGCAGAGCCATGGCTAAGGCCTGAAATGATTTTTTTGACTTGGTGACTGTGTCTGCTAGAGATGTTAGCCTCTAGGCACTTGCCTAGATTCCTTAGTTTTAGAGGCACAAGGCAGATCAATGTCATTCAGAATTTGGAAAGAAATGAAGTCTGTCCTTATAGGGCAGAAGAAGGCAATCTGATGGCCCTACCAGGATTTAAATGGAAATGGAAGGGAAAAGAAGGAAGTGTAATGGCCCTTTCTATGTGGGGAATCTTGCTTTGGAGCTTTAGCGTAGTTCTGCCTCATGTTCTGATTAGTGCTGGTCCATTTACTTCAGCACCAATTGGAACAGAAACTACTGTTGTTCCCTCGGTGGTGGCCCATGAATGGTTCACATCTTTCTGGTGCTTTGAATTAGAACACCCTTCACCAAGAAGGTGTTTTGGTTTCCTTTAAGGGCCTGGAGATCACTGCACCAGTTGTGCGGCATCTCCTCATCTCCTCCCTAGTTGCAACTTTGGTTGCTAATCATCCACCTTCTTCTTGTAATCATGTCTAGATCTCTTGGGGCCAAACTATATCTTACAGATAGCATGTCATTAGAAACTGAAAACATACTGACGTTCTAGAGGTGCAGTTCCACAGGACTTTTGTCCTTGAGTAACTGTACTTGCAAGCAAAGCCTATGTGTACCCATTGATGACCAGTCACAGAACAAAGGGAGCTAACTTGTGAACTATTGATCTGATAAGCTTGTGCTTCTTCAATTAAAGAACTACGCCTTGTAACGATGTGCTCTCAGCAATGCATCGCTTGATTCTTATTCACAGGAACTCCCCAACATGTGCAGTTTTGTGTCATTTTCCCTTCCATTGTTTTTTATTCTATTTTCATTTGTATTGTGAATGCTTTCCACCAGTCTTTTAATGTACCCTATGTGTCCTTGCCCCTTCACGGATTGCTGCCTTGTTGTGGCGAAGGGGCTTGAGTAATTCAGAGAAGCTATGGGCTATGCCGTGCAGGGACACCCAAGACTGACAGGTCATAGTGGAAAGTTCTGACTAAACGCGATCCACCTGGAGCAGGAACTGGCAAGTCACTCCAGTATCTTTGCCAAGAAAGCTCCATGGACAAAAACAAAAGGCTAAAAGATATGATGCTGGAAGATGAGCCCCTCAGGTTGGAAGGCGTCCAACATGCTACTGAGGAAGAGCGAAGGACAAGTACAAGTAGCTCCAGAGTTAATGAAGTGGTTGGGCCAAAGCCGAAAGGATGCTCAGCTGCGGACGCGCCTGGAAGTGAAAGGAAAGTCTGATGCTGCAAAGAAAAATACTGCATAGGAACCTGGAATGTAAGATCTATTAACCTTGGTAAGCTGGATGTGGTCAAACAGGAGATGGCAAGAATAAACATTGATATCCTGAACGTCAGTGAACTAAAATGGACGGGAATGGGCGAATTCAATTGAGACGATTATCATATCTACTATTGTGGGCAAGAATCCCGTAGAAGAAATGGAGTAGTCCTCATAGTCAACAAAAGAGTGGGAAAAGCTGTACTGGGATACAATCTCAAAAATGATAGAATGATTTCAATACAAATCCAAGGCAGACCTTTCAACATCACAGTAATCCAAGTTTATGCACCAACCACCGATGCTGAAGAGGCTGAAATTGACCAATTCTATGAAGAATTACAACACCTTCTAGAACTGACACCAAAGAAAGATGTTCTTCTCACTATAGGGGACTGGAATGCTAAAGTAGGGAGTCAAGAGATAAAAGGAACAACGGGTAAGTTTGGCCTTGGAGTTCAAAACGAAGCAGGGCAAAGGCTAATAGAGTTGTGTCAAGAGAACAAGCTGGTCATCACAAACACTCTTTTCCAACAACACAAGAGACGACTATACACATGGACATCACCAGATGGGCAATACCGAAATCAGATTGATTATATTCTCTGCAGCCAAAGATGGAGAAGCTCTATACAGTCAGCAAAAACAAGACCTGGAGCTGATTGTGGCTCTGATCATCAGCTTCTTATAGCAAAACTCAAGCTTAAACTGAAGAAAGTAGGAAAAACCACTGGGCTAGTCAGGTATAATCTAAACCACATCCCTTATGAATACACAGTGGAAGTGAAGAACAGATTTAAGGAACTAGATTTGGTGGACAGAGTGCCTGAAGAACTCTGGATGGAGGCTTGTAACATTGTACAGGAGGCAGCAAGAAAAACCATCCCAAAGAAAAGGAAATGCAAGAAAGCAAAGTGGCTGTCCAAAGAGGCCTTACAAATAGCAGAGAAGAGAAGGGAAACAAAATGCAAGGGAGATAGGGAAAGTTACAGAAAATTGAATGCTGACTTCGAAAGAATAGCATGGAGAGACAAGAGGGCCTTCTTAAATGAACAGTGCAAAGATATAGAGGAAAATAATAGAAAGGGAAAACCCAGAGATCTGTTCAAGAAAATTGGAGATATTAAAGGAAACCTTTCTGCAAAGATGGACATGATAAAGGACAAAAATGGTAGGGACCTAACAGAAGCAGAAGACATCAAGAAGAGGTGGCAAGAATACACAAAGGAATTATACCAGAAATATCTGGATGTCCTGGACAACCCAGATAGTGTGGTTGCTGACCTTGAGCCAGACATCCTGGAGAGTGAAGTCAAGTGGGCCTTAGAAAGCATGGCTAACAACAAGGCCAGTGGAGGTGATGGCATTCCTGTTGAACTATTTAAAATCTTAAAAGATGACTCTGTTAAGGTGCTACACTCAATATGCCAGCAAGTTTGGAAAACTCAGCAGTGGCCAGAGGATTGGAAAAGATCAGTCTACATCCCAATCCCAAAGAAGGGCAGTGCCAAAGAATGCTCCAACTACCATACAATTGCACTCATTTCATACGCTAGCAAGGTTATGCTCAAAATCCTACAAGGTAGGCTTCAGCAGTATGTGGACCGAGAACTCCCAGAAGTACAAGCTGGATTTCGAAGGGGCAGAGGAACTAGAGACCAAATTGCTAACATGCGCTGGATTATGGAGAAAGCTAGAGAGTTCCAGAAAAACATCTACTTCTGCTTCATTGACTATGCAAAAGCCTTTGACTGTGTGGACCACAGCAAACTATGGCAAGTTCTTAAAGAAATGGGAGTGCCTGACCACCTTATCTATCTCCTGAGAAATCTATATGTAGGACAGGAAGCAACAGTTACAACTGGATATGGAACAACTGATTGTTTCAAAATTGGGAAAGGAGTACGACAAAGCTGTATATTGTCTCCCTATTTATTTAACTTATATGCAGAATACATCATGCGAAAGGCAGGACTGGATGAATCCCAAGCCGGAATTAAGATTGCCAGAAGAAATATCAACAACCTCAGATATGCAAATGATACCACTCTGATGGCAGAAAGTGAGGAGGAATTAAAGAACCTCTTAATGAGGGTGAAAGAGGGGGTGCAAAAAATGGTCTGAAGCTCAACATCAAAAAAACTAAGATCATGGCCACTGGTCCCATCACCTCCTGGCAAATAGAAGGGGAAGATATGGAGGCAGTGACAGATTTTACCTTCTTGTGCTCCATGATCACTGCAGATGGGGATAGCAGCCACGAAATTAAAAGACGCCTGCTTCTTGGGAGGAAAGTGATGACAAACCTAGACAGCATCTTAAAAAGCAGAGACATCACCTGCCGACAAAGGTCCGCATAGTCAAAGGTATGGTTTTTCCAGTAGCGATGTATGGAAGTGAGAGCTGGACCATAAAGAAGGCTGACCACCGAAGAATTGATGCTTTTGAATTGTGGTGCTGGAGGAGACTCTTGAGAGTCCCCTGGATGGCAAAGAGAACAAACCTATCCATTTTGAAGGAAATCAACCCTGAGTGCTCACTGGAAGGACAGATCCTGAAGCTGAGGCTCCAATACTTTGGCCATCTCATGAGAAGAGAAGACTCCCAGGAAAAGCCCCTGATGTTGGGAAAGTGTGAGGGCACGAGGAGAAGTGGACGACAGAGGACGAGATGGTTGGACAGTGTCATCAAAGCTACCAACATGAATTTGACCCAACTCCGGGAGGTAGTGGAAGACAGGAGGGCCTGGCGTGCTCTTGTTACCGGCCAAACCTGGGTTCTAAGATTCTCTGGCAAGGAATCAGGCATGGACGCAACAGCTGAACCAAAGGCCCGATTTTATTTGAATAGCAGCAAAGAAAAGGTCAGCTGGGACTTCTCTTAAAAGCAGAGAAGACCTCGAAAATACAGTGTACATATGTTTTATAATGATACAAACAAAGAGTCATAAAAGTACTACAATTCTATTCGTCATTTGTACCCCAAGTTTGGATCCAGTCCCTCATTGGGTAGTGATGCCAACTACGCTATTGGTTCCCTATAGATATGCAGATTGTGCGCCCATGTGTCCTTGGCCTATGCCCAAGATGTGCCTGAATGTCTGGGGAAAGAATCTTATCTTTTGGTATGTTTATGTGTAGGCTTCCTGGGCTCTGATATATGGCCTTCACTCTCCGGCTCCCTGGTGTGAATGTTTTGGCCTGTCATGGCTGGTTTCCTCCTGCCTGCATTCCAGGACCAGGCCATCTGCCAGATCAAAAGGAGGATGGGCAAAACGAAAGTGTTACAATGACATTCTGTACTATGTGTGAATGTTCCTCTATTTGCCTGAGCTATGTGTGAATGTTCCTGGGCCTAGTTTCTCTGAGGCCTGTGTTTTCTCTGCTAAGGGTTATACTAAAATCTAGTTTGATTCTGCTCCGGTATCACTCTGGTCCATGGGGTCACAAAGAGTCGGACACAACTTAACGACTAAACAACAATATGTGTCCTTGCTGTTACCTAACCTGTTGGTGAGCGGTACATTATATTAAAAACTTTAAAGTCTTTTTTGAACATTTTGTTTTCTCTAGGACCAGTTGTAGCAGGAGTGGTTGGAACAAAAATGCCCCGTTATTGCTTATTTGGGGATACTGTCAACACAGCTTCTAGAATGGAGTCCACCAGTGAAGGTAAGTAACTGAACCATGGAAAACCACAAATCTATCAGAGAGTCAATGAACTAAGAACTCATAGTATCATCAACATTATTTTTCTGATGATGTCATCATTTCCACAGTCTCAATGGTACAGTTCTCCAGTGGACTGTGTAGTGGCTGAGAGCTGCTGGCATTCTTGCAAAAAAGTCTGGGCTGGATCAGCCTTCCTTTACATACCTCCCAGCCACCTTGGACTATAACTACCATCTTCCACAATGCCCAAGGGTCATGTTGGTAGGGTTATGGGAACTGAAGTTTATGTCTGGAGTGGTGGGCTATGAAAACCTTTTTATGTCCTTAAGCAAGATCCAGGATCATTTAACAAAACCAGTTCTGCCTCTTCGGTTAAGAGAACGTTCTCGCTTTGTGCATTTGTAATACACTTGCTTATCACTGGTCAATGTCTGAATGAAAGGGGAGTGTACTTTGATAAACTAATTATCAGACTAAAATTAGGGAGTGCAGTCAGCTCATCAGCAGCTGGATTCCAATTAATCTGCACACTTCAAAGCCTTCGTCATTCCCACAGATTGCTCCATTTTAGGACCTGTTCCTGCACTCTTTCACCAAAACCTTGACATGCATAAGCTGAACAGGGTTTTTAATGCAATGTTTAACCCCATTTCAAAGCCAGCCTTCTGGTCAATAATGCCCTGAAATCCTACCCTGTAATTTTCAAATAACTTTTCTTTAGCAATTTAGGTTACTTTGCAGTGGTCACACCATAAGTTAATATACCTTACAGTGAATGTTCAGAATTTGGTGGCTGTTGCTACTGCCATATGAATGTTGACACTTGCAATTTTGTGTTTGTCTGAACATTAGCAAACGTTGAAAGCGTGAATGTGTGAAAGTCTGAGACGTCGGTACTGTGGGGGCATTTAAAAATTCTGTCTACATTCAGGAGATTCACCGTACACCCACATATGACAGCCGAATTCCGGCCTTATGACTGAAACAGTGGAAAGGTTGAATCGGTGGTAGGGACATGGGGCATAGCATGCACATAAGTCTTGTCCTTACATCCCTGCCTCGTTCACCCGGACCTTTGCAATATTAGCACCAAGATATGAAATGGAGCCTTCCAACAGTTTCCCATTATGGGGCTTACCACCAGCCTCTTTCTCTATTCTAAGCTTTTTGTGTTGTTGGGGTGGTGGTGCTCCTGCTAATAACAGCAACAGCCCACTCACCATTTTGTATCCTCTGCAATACTCTAGAACCAGTTTCATTTTTGAGCAGTGGGGGCCGGGAATGACAGCCACCACAAATTCTGGCCTTCGTTTTCTAAAGGCAGGGGAGGGGCGGGGAAGGTGTCCTCAGCAATTTTCTTAAGGCCAAAGCATATATTCAGAGAAATCTGTTTCTAGGCCTATTTCCTCAAGGGGTTAGAAAGCTGTTATTGTGAAAAGTTAAAGGAGAAGCTTATCTGTGGAATGTAAAACAATTGTTTCCTTTGCACGTCTTCAGAGAATTTTTGGCTCACCTATATAAGCAGCAAATGAAGCAATGCTCTGTATCCCGCAGGTGCTATTCCAAGAAGGAAATGGGTCGTGATTTCTCATTTTCTCCTCAGATACATGGTGACCAGACAAGAAGCACTGGGGAATGAAACATGACTGATGGGTGTGAAAGGGGCTGCAGAGTATGTAAGGTTCCTGGTCAGGGGAGAGTAAAAAGTTACTTGCATGGAAAAAGGCCAGACACTGGGTGTCACCTTTTAGGGCAGGGGTGGGCAGAAATAGTTGTTGTTGTTGTTTTTGCAGCATCCATGGGTCTCCAAGGGTTCCTTTTTGCTTCTGAGACAAGTGTGGTAATGAAATAAGTACTTTTTTGTTCTGAACACCATATTTTCATTTAAATAAGTGCATGCTCCTTGTGTACTTTTGTTTACAAATGGAGATGAATCTCCAGGGAGCTTCCAGGAAACAGAACTGACCTGTAAACAAAGTGTCTGGGAATGTTTACACCTTGTTTAAATTAAAAATGGTGCTCCTCAAAGTGTTTCATTTATCAGGAAAGTGTATCAGTGGCATACTGCAGCCCTTCTCACAGTTCCAGATCAGTAAAATGGTCTCCCATATCTGAAGAAGTTGCCTTCTGGTGTACTAAAGAGCCACCCTGTGCAAGCTCCTTTAAAATGAATGGGCTAACTTCCTCTTGCACAGCTACCATTCATTTCAATGGGAAGTTCACACATATGTATGATTGATCGCTTGGGTGAATCAGCCATTGTGACAGTGTGACTGCAAGCAGAATTTGATTACTGTTCCTGGTGGTAACTCAGATGTCTTTACTTGAACAAAGAATTTCTTCTAGGGACTTGGATTACTTTGTATCCCAAGCAATAAATACCTAAAGAACTTGTTAAAAAGCCACAAAATATTCAGAAGCTCTCTGTCTCTCTGTGGGGCTCCTCTTACATCCCATTCACTCTTTGTTGCTTCTCACTGACTCCATCTCCCCTCCATCTTTCTCCATAGCTTCATTTTCTATGTTTTCCTGACTTGCGCGCTCTCTCTCTCTCTCTCTCTCTCTCTCTCGTTTCTGTGCCTACCGCTCTTCTCTCTCCCTCTCCCTCCCTCCCTCCCTCTCTATCCCTTCCTTTCCACATAGCTTTGTTCACTTTCTTTCCTTTTTCTCTGTTACTCCCTCTCTCCATGGCTCCCTGCTATCTCTCTCTGTGCATCACTCTTCTCTTTCTTCCTCCCTCTCACCCCAACCCCTGTGGCTCCTCTGTGCATGTTTATTTGTTCAGACACTTACTCCTGGGATAAGACCGAAGTCTCAATTTACCATTTCACCCAGAAGGAAGTCCCATTCACCTTGATGAGACTCATTAGTTTCCTAGATCACTGGTAAGAAGTTTGGATAATCGCTACAGAATACTTCAATAAGCATGTGCAGCCACAGTTTATGAAAAATTTCCTATGTAAAACAAGCATCTTTAAAGTCCTATATCTTCTCTAAACAACAAAATGAAGTGACTTCAAGATATTAAAAAAGCTTGTAGCTGGAATGGTTTCCTTTTCAGGAAGGAATTTGAATATAACTTCAGAATACGCTATGAGCCATTATAAACGGTAGCAAGATTAGTTTAAAGGGGTGGGAGGGAAGGTTTTTTAAAAACTAAAATTAGAACTTCAGATGTACTTGTCCAATCTTCTCCAAAGCTGGCATACTTCTCCCACTCTGAGATATATGGTCCTGATTCAAGAACCTGTGCAAAAGTTATATTTTATTTTTCTAATAAAGGGTGCCAAACTTTACATACAAAAAGCCAGCCTGAATATTCATGACACCAATGTCCAACAGCCAAGATGGTCTACAGGACCCCCTCTCATGCTCAGCTGACCATCATTCACACTTATATAAAAATTCCAGAACCTGGCTCCTTTTTAAAAGTCAGTTAGCCACATCTCACACCCAAACATAAAGCAATTGTCATTACTGTTTTTCAAGAAGTTTTCTAGGTATTTATTGTTTGGGCAAAAAACAAGCCGAATGCCTGGAAGAAATAACAGTATCAGTAATGGCTTATGGAATGCAGCTTAGACAGCATTCCATAAGACATTAGAGATGCACAGGAGTACGTGTCTTTGAAAGAGGATGCAAATACAGTAACTATGGCACAGCTTCTTCTCTTTTTTCCTTTAGCTCTCAAAATACAGTGCAGTTCAAACACATACCAGCTGCTGGAACAGATTGGAGAATATATATTGGTGTGCCGAGGGAATTTGCAAGTCAAGGTAAATACAAAACATTTGTGTTCAAGGCTTCCCCAAAGACTAAATGAGTGGCAGGCCTCTGAAAAGCTTTTGTTTTAACCCTTACATTGTCTGTTCTTCCATTCCCTCAGAAGCATGAATAACATCTCATTGTGGACTTTTCCTTAGCGTACATCTACTCTGAATGCCTCTCTTCCTGGGAACACTGAGAACTGAAATTTAGGGCACGTCTGCACTGGCCCTTTTAGTGTGAACTGATGCAGTCTAAATAAGGTTGCTTAAGATCGGGGAAGGAGCGATATGCCATTTGGCATGATCCTCATATCCAAACAGCATATTGAGCTCAAACTACCCTCCAACTCCTTCTGCTGTCAGCCGAAAACGTCCCCTGCTCTTCTGTGAAATTATTATTTTTGTCTGTGCTAGACCATTGCTGATGCACTGAATCACTTAGATTAATTTTTTTTGGCCTTGTGAGTAGTGCTGATTGAGAAACTGCTGACAGCCACAGTTTCAATCAACACTTCATGTAAAGGTAAAAAATAAAAAGTGATTCAGTGCAAGTTATAGTTTACAAGAGTCAAAAAAGTAATAATTTAACTTCCCTTGTCTGTTTGCAGAAAAGTAGGGTAAGTGTTCCATTTGTTGATATCCTGAAGTGGCTTGCTTATTGAGCCACTTCAAATACCAGAAATTGGAAGTGGAAGGAGGCTTGGAAGCTTTGACAGTTGCAAGGCTCCATTTTAGTCCATTGCTGGCAACCACATGTGCTGGGAATGGACTAAACTAGAGCATACCAACCTGCACCAAAAAAAGGTAGAAGTCCCTGACAGGGACTCAAAAAAGTGAGGGTTGGGGTAATTTGCAGGCAGATTGGTTCTCTCTAGCAACTGCATCATGTGGTTGCTAGGAAAAAAAGAAAAAAAAACAATCCACCCCCACAACTCACCAAAGAGCGGGATAAATGCCCACTTGAACGAAGCCCTTAGTCAAGATTCTGAGTTATTCACACCCTAGGGTGTAATCTGTATGTACTTAGATTCTCCAGGATTTATTTTTTTAACATAGTCTTAGAAGTAGCTACAGTAGCTTTCTCTCAGCACTGTGATCTTCCAGTACAGATTAGGTGACTGATATGGAGGTAGGTGTCAACCTCGATCTCTATCATTTAAAAAATTTAGAACTGCCCCAAACGTTTCCAAAACTTTTCTTCAGGAAGACAGTCAGGGACCAAACAATTTTGTTTCCTGAGGTAGCAGAGTAGCAAACAGCATCCTCCCTGGTTTCCACCCATGTCAAATTTCATAATGTCCAAAGCAACCTGGGTCAGTTTGATAGAAAATTAAAAAAATAAAAATAAACAATGAAGCAGAAGAATCCCACAATGTCTCCCTGTCTCTAGAATAAACAAAAACACCCCATACATACCAATAGGTAGATGTAAGCACACGTGAGGCCACATAAATAGCAGACAGGTTAACAGTAGGTGTTCATAGCTTCTTGGAAACACAGTTTCTTTACCTGAATCCTCTCCCACCCCTTAACTTATTCTTCTCTGTCCCTGGCTCTCCTCCCCACAGCCACCAAGTTTCCTACTTGTCTGGTTTGAGTTTGCTGGACACAGTCCTCTTGAAAATTGCCTCTTTTTTCCTGCTCCAGTTCATTCACTGACAACATAATTGACTTAATGGTTGTAATGGAGGCCTTTGGTCTGGGACAGGGTAGCTTATTAAGAATGATAGCCTTTTTTCCACTTCAGAGGTCATCTCAGCCCTGTTGAGCTCATTAAATGGGTCCAACTGAACACTTAAGGATTCACTTAAATATCTGGAACCTGCAAGTGGATTTTGGTTTCCATGCACATTAATACATTTATGCAGAGTTAGGCAACGTACAGCCTTCTAGACACTGGATAGCAACTGCTACATCCCATTACTATTGGCTGTGGTGAGTAAGGCTAGTGTGAGCTTCAACTCAAGACCATACATTCCCCACCAATGTTGTAAAAATAGGAATAGTTTTGAGGGGCTGGGTGTCCAGTTCACTATCAATGAAGTGCCATTTAATGAAACTGAAGATACAAACGAAAGAGGAACTCATTGTATGGATAACAGTAATATTAATAATCATATACAGACAGGTAAAGTGTTTCACTATACTCTCAATTCCAGTGAGAGTTGGTAGAAATATGAACTATTCTACAAACAGTACGCAAAAGCGAAAATGTATTCCAGTCCACGTTATGTATAGAAAGATTTTAGGTAGTTAATTATATGCTTGGGTTAGCTGGTTGATTAGTTATATGCATTAATTATACATATTTCCACAGCTCAGTAGGGGTGTATTTGAGATATTGCAGCAAGTGTAAGCTAACTGGGTTTTAAATAAACAAAACCTTCCATCCACTGACAGGTGAAAAGATGATTTTATTGATGGTGTTGTCATCAAAAATCATAGCTTAGTTTGAGGACTGGGATATGAACCTGTTGTTGACTTTAATCCTAGGTTTATGCAAATAACAAATCAGGAAGACTTTAAAGAAATATATAGGCCTGAAATGCTGCTCTCTTTGTAATGAAGGGGAATATTGTCTTACATTGCCTATATACACATTGTCCATACCAGTGGTTCTCAAACTTGGATCCCCAGATGTTCTTAGACCGCAACTCCTAGAAATCCTGGCCAGCACAGCAAGTGGTGAAGGCTTCTGGGAATTGCAGTCCAAGAACATCTGAGGACCCAATTTTGAGAACCACTGGTCTATACTGTCATCTTCTTGGTAGGCTTTGCTAGGTGTCATGTGATACCTGCATGATTCTGATTCACCAACTTTCTGTTTTGGGATTGAGCAGATAGATCACCATGGCTTAAAAGTCACATTTTTAGAATTCCATGCCTTTTTCCTCCTCCTCAGTTTGTTTTCATACACCTTGCAGAAGAGCTCAGGTAAAGCTGAAAATGTGGATATTTGATGAAAAACTGCCCACCTGGGGATTTTATCATAAGAAAGTAAATATCTCACAATTTGTTAACCTTTTATGGAAATCTCAAGTCTTAGACCTCTGCCTAATGGAGGGTGCTCTCAGCTTCTGCCCTTAGATGACACCCATTCCTTTTAAAATTGCACATGGCTGATGGTCTTCTGGAGTAAAACTTGCAGCACCAAGTTCTGTATCCAGTGTAACTGAAGTAGTGGGCTAGTCTTGTCATGCTGAGAATACAGAACTAATGTCCTTATATATAAAGTATTGTCTTTGAGACTCCTATGTTATTTTGTTTCTTTCTATAGGGGAAAGGTGACATGATAACATACTGGTTAGAAGGAAAGAAGCCCAGTACAGTTCAAAAGAAGACTCCAAGCCCTTCCATAGCCTCTCAAACTCCTAAACAAAGTGTCTTCAGTATTATCCCTGGTGCCGTATAGAATGACCCACTTTCCACTGTGAAAAGAAGGTGGTGAGCTGGCTGATAAGGTTTCTCCATGGCTTCAGTCTTTGTACATCCAAAGGAAACTGGGGGCAGGAAGAATCCAAGTTGTTTCATAGCTTCCAATACGAGAGAGAGAGAGTGAAAGAGAGAATAGATACAATTCCAGGCTTGCAAACTAACTTTTCAGTGTTCATTAATAGTATTCAGACATAATATGAGACAGTTATTTGTTCAGTTGCATCATGACTTCTTGTACTGTCCTGCTAGGCATGTACCATTGAGCCATGGCTTAGCACATTCATAACCTGGCATGAACCCAAGCAACCCTTCAGTTGCATAGGGATACAAGAAATTTTTATTTGATTCTTTTGTGCAGATTTTTCCTTTTTAAAAAGTGGCAAGAACTTGAAACTTTAAAAAAGATGAATGAGGGGGAAAGCGAGTAGCAGGTTCATTTATACAAACAGAACCTTTTGAATGCTCAGTCTTTAAAAGCTTGCCTTTGAATCCATTGTATTCAGCCATGTTTGTGGTAGTGACGTACATCTTCATCCTCAATTTCTGATACTTCTGAATCAAGTTATCATCTCTCTTTGTTCTATCTAGCTTCCCCATCTGTAGCATTTACATGGCAGGCGGGTATAATACAGTCACCCAGGTCCATTGAAATTGGCTGGCACAAGTGGGCTATATTATCATTCCATTTTGTTTCTTTTCTTTTCTTTTTTTTAGAATGTAACCATCTACACAAATTTCTTTATAAATGGTGTGGAAAGAGCACAACTTTTTTAAAAAAAATGTGAAAATGGACAAAAAATGCACTTTCTTGACATCCTGCAGTCTATGAACAAAGCCGTTTCGCTAAGATTCCTTCTTGGTATTGCTTAGGAAATTGTTCTTTGTAGAAATAGATAGTCTTATACCTCATTTATATGTTAAGAACCTTTTGAGTGTTGCAAGGTCTCCGCGTTTAACATTAGCACCCAATGTAGATATCTGGAAGGGCAGATAATGTTAACCTCTTGCTGCAAAAATAACAGAATCTTGTGCACTTTAGAGTCTAAGGGTGTGACTAGACGGTCAAATTATTTCAACCTGGATCATGTTAGATCATGCTAAACAGAGTTGCTTTGAGGTGTGGCATGTCATTGGGGCAATTCTTGCATCGACATGCAAGGGCTGACCACACTGCACCTCAAGTGACCCTATGTGGTTCTTATTTCGCTTTAAAAGGAGGAAAAATTAAAACAACAACAAAAACAATAAAAATACCCTTCCTTGAGCCCTCTGTGCTTTGCTTAAGCTGCTTCATAATCTTGGGAAACTGAATGCTTTCTCCTGCTCACCCAAAGGGAGGAGATAGAGGAAATTTTAAACTTTTTTTCCTAAGTGGCATACTGCAGCCTTACAGCAGCTTAAAAAACAACCACATTGTTTCATTTCTCTCCCTCTGTAGGG
This sequence comes from Intellagama lesueurii, assembly GCA_037013535.1. Classification (NCBI taxonomy): domain Eukaryota; kingdom Metazoa; phylum Chordata; class Lepidosauria; order Squamata; family Agamidae; genus Intellagama; species Intellagama lesueurii. Next base: position 107,273,512 of record JBAJHW010000002.1, on the reverse strand, counting down.
GAGCACGAAGAAACTTTCAATTTCCCAAGATTGTGAAGTGGCTTAAGCAAAGGAGCAGCAAAGGAAAATCCACTTTGTTTCAATCCCAGTGATCACACATACTGGAAATGAACCAAAATAGAGGGATCCTACCTGCACCACAAAAACAATAGCATCTGACAGGAAGCCAAAACGGTACATGTGGGCATGGATCAAGGATGGGCTGCTTTTCAATGTTCCATACATCATGTGGTCACTGGGAAAAGGAGTGAACCATCCCATCCATGGAGCACTCCAAACTGAGGGACAAATTCCCCACTGAGTTACACCCTAACATATCCACAATTGTTTTGCTCTAATACATGTGTAAATCTTTAAGGTGCTGCAAGATGCTTTGTTGTTTTATCTAATATCTATTACAACAAGCCAGGGGAAAATGGAAGAAAGACATTGGAAGAAAGAATAGGAAAATAGAGCTTTTGGATTTGTCTGTATACCTGCAGGCATTTTACAGTGCCTCTTTGATGTATCTTGGGGAGCCTGTGCCTAACCACACAAGCACACAAAGCTGTTTTCCCTAAGCATCTCACAATCACTCTGCGTCATCATGGAATTTAGGACATCAGCTGTGCAGTCTCCTTTCTGAACTCAAACCTGTCTGTGTCTCACAAACAGTGTTACGTTCATAAATTCTTGCTGCCTTTTCACTTCCATTCTTAAGTCCTTGTTGTGATGGATAATCTCTCACATTGCGGAGTGACATAGTATCAGCTTATTTCTCCTACAAGTCTTCTTTCTCTTACAATGCTGGGCAAGATGCTCCTACAGGTAGGTCATGATCATAACAGCCTGCTTCTATTTGTTCTCAGCAGTAAATATTCAGAATACTCCACCTTTACTTTGACCTTTGTCAATAGTTTTTTAAAGAGTTTATGGTGTTGCCTGAAAAATGAAAACTTCTTTTTACATGTGCTTCAGATGTGCATTAAAAGTGAAAGTACAATTGAAAAACTACAGCTGGGGAGACAGTTTACAAAATAAGTCTCATTTGTTTTGGAACAAGGCTACCAATAAGATAATAAGGCAGAAATAACTCATTCAGTTTCATGCCAGTTTTCCCAAGAAACATAATAGTGATCCAATGTGAACAAGAAAACAAGAGAACAAAAATGAAGTGCATTTTAAAATGCTGCTTGTGTTGTGTTTTACCTAAAATGTTAATTAATGAAGAGATTCCACAAAATACACGAGTAACTGTGTTAGCCAAATGAGAAGAGTAATACATTGTACAAAAGCCGCTTTTACAGAATATTGTAAAAGGAGAAAAGGCTGAATATTCTTTTAAGCAATTTTTTTAATGACAAGAGAAAAGAAATAAATGTGTCATGTGTTTTATAAGGCTTTAGTCTCATAATAATGTTTTTTGAAAAGGTGTATAAAAGTATATGTTGTCCTATAACACCATCTATTGGCATTAATATGACCTACAACCCTGGACTACCCTAGCAGATCGGTCTTATAGCAGATTGCTATACTTGCCCTTGACAGGAGGACCAGAATACTCTATGATTAGGTCTAGTACTGATAAGCTCTTAACGCCAGATCAATGTCATAGTAATGTCATGTGTTAGCGATATCTTGGCCTTGCAATAAGGCAGGATGTATTGGTTAAAGTATAAATACAGGATGAATTCACATAGAGTGTTATGAGACACAATGGGAGACATGTGCCCTGCTTTTGTTGAATGGAGAGACATCATACAAGGAGGAAGAGGAAGTGTGAACTAGAGAAGGGAACTGTTGCCAGGATAACATCCTTAGAGCAGCAGAAAGATAACAGTGTGGCACTGACAGCCAGCAATGGAGTTTATGTAAGGTTGGGTGAAAAAACGTTTTTGTGTGTGTGCTAACAACATGCTTAGAGACTAAGAAATATTTTTCATTTTATATTTTCTAATTATAAGAACTCTGATGTTCTTTCATGTATTTTTAAGAAAGCTTTTAAAACTTTTTGAGTTATACTGCTTTTTACTTTTAAATGAAATGTTATAGAGAGATATTCTCTTTAATATGTTTTTAAATGTGTCCTTTAAATTAGTTCCTTTCTTTTTGATTCAAACATGATTAAAGTTCTTGCCTGCACTTTGTATAGCTACAAGCTTACAACTGAGATGTATTTTCTGACTTAAGTATTTGCCTAAAGCTTAAGTTCAGTTTTCATATGTTTAAGTATTTGCACCTACAGCTTTGTTCATAGCTGTAAGGAAGGTTTTTTAAAGCAACATGCCCATGACTTCTTAAATGTTAAATGCTTATAATACTTTTATGGTATATTGTGGTGTAGTATTTAATACTTTTATGGTATATTATGGAACCTAGAAGATGTAAATAAATTAAGCTTGTAAAAATTAGCAAGTTTTGGAATTGCCTGGAATTGTTGCAACAAAGGCTTATAATGTGATACCCAGAAGAGTTTGGAAATACTTATCACCAACAGCTTTTTTGGTAATGTTTTCCACATTTTGCACAAAATACAGTAGCACAAAACCAGTGTCTTTCACCTAAGTGATTGCATATGCATGTATGCACACATACAACAAGTACAAAAGGACAGGCCAACTGAACAAAAAGACACCCATCTATGGCTACTGTTGTTGCTAGTTCATGCAAGAATGTAGTAGTGCTGCATTTTGACAAACAATTAAAAAAAGATCTTGCAAATGTCTCAAAGACCAACCAAAATAAAATACATAGTAATATTTATTATTATTATTCTCATCATCTCACAGCCAACAGCAAAAAAAAAAAAAAAAAAAAGTCACACTGCCATCATATGGTAAGTCACAATCTGCATCCCTGTACTTGGCAAATTGGACATGAATGGCAGGATTTGTGTGCAAATCTGATACAACCAACAGGGAACCTAATTGTATAACTGGCCCCCAAGGTATTCCAATAAGGAGAAGTGGTATATTTAATTCTTTACTCATCTGATTTTTATTCTGCCTTTCTCCTGTGGAGATCCAAGGTAGCATACAAAGGCAATATATGCGGCAAGGATCTTATTGAAAACATGTGCTTGCTACCAGAGCAAACAAAAAAAATTCAGAAGAAAACCGGTGTACGCTTAATACATTACAGTAAAGCCTTTGACTGTGTGGATCATAATAAGGTATAGATTTTTCTGGGGGGGGGGGGGAAACGTTGTGCCACAACATTTGATAATACTGGTAAAAAGTGGCAATGACTTGAAATGGTTACTGAGGAAGTTGAAAGAAGTAACAACAGGATTGCAGCTGAACATTGAGAAGAAAAGAATGACTATGGAAGAATAGGTATCATTACATGCTGTCAAGTCAATTAAGCCTTATGGCAACCCCTTTCAAGTTTTTCTAGGTATACAGTACTTAGGAGCAGTTTACCATTGCCTTCTTCTGGGCATGCCCTAGGGCAGTGTACCTTGCCCAAGGATACACAGGTTGGCTTTTCCCCAGAGATGCACAGTGGGGAATCAAAAGCCCAATCTCTGAATCTGCAGCCAGATAACCTAAATCACTGAGCTATCCAGCCAGCTCACATAACTTTAATGTTGACAATAAAAAACAACATTATTTCATTCTGTTCATTGAAAATCTTTTTTAAAATATGTTTTTAAAATGCAAAACTAATGGAATATCCAAGCAATTTTTAGAATAGTGAATCATGCATTCATTTGTAGAAAACTTCTTACATTCTTGTTTGAAGTTTATTTCCTGAAATTGAAATATTAACATATTTCTTGAATTCAATCATTCTTTCTTAGATCCTCTCAACCCACTCTGTCTAATTTATTGCTTGTCTTGCAGCTGAAAAGATATGTTCCTTTTGCACAATGGATTCATCAACATATATTGCAATCCTTGAATTAGGTAGTCTAATTTGGTTCTGCCATCATGTAAGAACCATAATCAAACACTCAATATTCACATTTGAACAAAGTGGTTCCAGTGACCTTTGGAACTGGGCTCACGTACTCTATTTTAGTATCAACCTACTGATGTTGGAATTAGAGTTTTAAAGGCAGCATGACAAATATTTCTCAGAAAAATACAAGCTTACTGAAATTACAAGCCCGACTACTCCGCCACCCCATATGTAATACTTGCCATTTATAAACCTATTTTGAATGTTCAGAAGTATTGCACATAAATAACATTGCTGTAATCCTTAAAGCCACACAGTAAAATACATCAGTATTATTCTCCTTGTATTTCAAACGGATGGCTTATTCTAAAAGTCAAATGATCATATTTCTATATCTACCTTTTTTCAAATTAAAAAAAAAGAAAAAATCAGGTAAAGCCATGACCGGAATCACAACCATGGGTGTGGAAAAAGTTTTCCTCTGCATCCCATTGTGTTCTGATTTCTTGATAAAATCACGCTCCCCACAACTGTGCTATTTGTCTTGGGAGAGGTGTTCAGGGCACAAGAAACAGTGCTGGAAAGCTGTTTGAACTGGGGAAATGGAATGGAAAAAAAATCTGTCACCTCTTCTGCTACAGTAATGGTGCAGATCAGGAAGTCCTCCTCTTCCTGTTTTTTAAAATTAAAAGTACAGAGTTTTAATTACCCATTTAATGTCATCTCTAGTTTAGCCTACATGAAGAAAGTGGGTTGCCTTTAGCTGACAAGTTTATGGTTGGCTGGATTAGGAGTTTTCTGATTGGAAGTGCAGGGATCAACTATAGAAGAGGCAACCTTCACAATTCAACAGTGAAGAAGTGTTACTCCTCCATAAACAAGTCGCTTGAAAGGCCTTCAGAGCTGCCATGCCTGCACAATCTGACATGAAAATGAGCCCAGTGTTTGCATCCCAGTGACCAAAGGCAAAACAATTTGTGGAACTGTGGAAACCTTGGAAAGCTCACAGTCGGATAAACATCTTTTACCTCTAAAAACAAAGCTCAGAACGTTACATTTTAAAAGGAAAGTGGTGCACTGCTGGTTACTTTTTGGTATATTACTGATTGCTTCTCAGCAGTCAGGTTGGTGTTACCATTGTTCAATTGTGCAAGTAATGTGTTGCCTTATGTGGTATTAGCACATTGCACCGTCATCACCAAAAGGGGCAGAAATATACTGGGAAGTGTTCTCTATTGGCCAGTTCTGAAACTGTACCTCAAAGATACTTACAAAAGACAAAATCAAAGAATAGAGTGGTGCCTCGCTAGACGATTGCCTCGCAGGATGAGGAATTCGCTAGACGATGGCTTTTTGTGATCGCTAATGCGCTTCGCAAAACGATGTTTCCCTATGGGCGATTTTCGCTAGACGACGACTTTTCCCCATTGAAATGCATTGACTAGCGGTCAATAGCTGTCAGTGCATTCCAACGGGGACCCGCGCTCGCTAGACGATGTTTCCCTATGGACGATCTTCGCAAGACGATGAGTTTTCCGTTGGAACGCATTGAAGAGATTTCAATGCATTCCAATGGGGAAACGTGCTTCGCTAGACTATGTTTTCGCAAGACAGCGATTTTCGCGGAACGGATTAACATCGTCTAGCGAGGCACCACTGTACTTCCCTTGCTCCTTAGGACTGGTCAGAAACTGAGCACAAAACATTAAAAATTTCTGTCAACATGTCTCTAAAAGTGCTCAGTGTCTTACCGATCTATAATGGCTCTAAAAAGTAACTGCTGAAAATAACTAGGCATTACTTATTACACTTAGGAAGCTTAGTTGTTAACACCTTTAACTCAGAGATCGCTAGTTACATTATTCATGATATAATGTAATTAGTTACAATTGTTGCTTGTATCCCCAGCACTACAAAGTAACGGGGATAAAAACAGTCCCTCAACACATGTTCTAGAAAACACTTGGGTTTAGTTAATGAATGTACTGTTTTATACACAAATTTTAATTAATTTGAATAGCCAAATATAAGTTACACCAGCATAAGGGAAATGAAATAACCAGCAGCGACAGATCGCCACTGAGAAGTTCCCACTTCAGTTCCTCATTGCTGAAATGTAATTTCACTGTGAGCAAACTAGGTTGCTTTAGCACATCACATGGAATAGAAACAGGTACAGCAATCTAATTCATACAAAACTGTTGCAAATTAAAGAGTCCCCACTTCAGTTCTGGATTGTGCATGAAGCTATCCAACTGGCATGCAATTAGATTATGTTTAGGCAATGAGGAATTAAAGTAGAAACTCTTTAATTGGGTGCAATTTGCTGCTGCAGATTATGTCATTTCTCTTAAACCGGCATAATTTACTCACAGGGATTTTGGTCAGTGTGACACCGGAAGAACTTTATGCTATGGGATAGCACACAAATGTTATAAATAAAATAAGAATGAAATGCAATCTGTAAAAAAGTGGTGTTTACCAAGAGTTCAGCATTAAAATAAGGATTAATGATTTAACATCTCAAATTGAAATCAGGTGGAAAAAAGTAGATATTGCCAATGTTAAAATAAAATAACCAGATAAGTGGCTTACAGTAGTAAAAATGCCAACTCAAGCAAAAAATCAGTTTGCACATCTGTGAATATAGGAACCTGTGTGGGACAGAGAAAGAAACTTTTTCACATTAATTTCCATAGCAATAAGAGAAGATACTTGCTTTTAAGTTAACATTCTTCAAAGCCTCAACAGGGACATTTTCACTGTTAAACTGTGTTTGAGATGATACTTTGTTTTCAAATTAAAAGATCCAAAGTCATATTTTATCACGTTCTGAATGGAATTCTGCATATAGAGTAGTTCCAGGTTACTCCATTCCATCCCTCCTATTGCGTAAGAGGGGGGGGGAGTTGTATAGTGGCAAAGCTCAGCACACAACCGGGTGAGATAATGAGGTCCATGACCGGAATACTCACGTTGCAATCCATGTTTCCAAAACAGGGGTGTTTGGGATCATGGCCATGGTGCTGGATTGGAAAGGCCTTTTAATTTTTTCCCACGTGCCATTTCTCTATTTCTTTCCCATATATGCCATTTCTCCTGCCTAGAAACTGCTTTACAGATACCATACAGCAGGCAGGCATCTGAAAAAAATCTACATCTTAGTAAGAATCACTGGCCAAGCTCCCTCCTGTTTGCTCGTCTTGCAACTTCTTGACATCTGTTTAACTTTTACTAAAGGACACTGGGTTGATTGAGATTCCACTCCCCTTAGGGCAAATGTTATCCTACAGGATGGTAAAGTTCTTTCCAGTTCTATGCTTTGATAGTTATGCAAGACTCTGCTTACTGGATCTTCCTGGGTGTATGCATCTGTCCCCTGTACGTGAGCAACTGTCAAGACACGTTCGCTCTCGTCTGCAACTGGCAAACCTATTTATGGTTAGCTTGTAGAAAAGATCACATCCACAATTAAGAGCATCGTTTCTCCCTTTTATAATCTACTTTGAAATAACTGTCAGTAACAATGTTTGCCCAAATGGGAAAGCTCTGAAAAAGCTTGAGGATGCACACACTCTGTCTGCACTAAATTGTGTCACATGTGGAAGGCTTGCATGCCCAGTCTACCTCTTTCAAGTCAACTTCTGCAGGATTATCTCACGTATGCCTTCAGCTGGGCTGGCTAGTAAGCAATTTAATGAATTCATCTACAATAAATTGTGTGTGATTACTACGGGAAGTTAATAGTAAGATTTCTAAAAACTGAGACACTTTAAGGAGCTGTGCAATCAGTTATAGGAAGCAAGCTGGGACCGGCTTACAGAAGATCAGAGAAATACAAATAGCTCTGAATTTATTGAATATATTCTTCCTCACATTTAACCCTTCGAAAGCTTCGAGCTGCATAGATTAAATGTATAACGCATATAAATTATCAAATAGAATAATACATATATATTGCACGTACATGACAGAAACATCAGATACATGGGATTTATTGAGTCATTTCTTGTATTCTCTAAGGAATTCATGAAGTAACTCTGCGTCATTTCTTTCATTACAACTATGAACGATCATTGGACTGATAGATGGCCTACATTATGTCCAAAACCAAGGGGATGATTTCTTCATTATATATTGGGTGGTGGGGTGGGAATTGGATGCATGACCCAGCCAAAACTAAACCCAGTGATGGTGAAAGTAATGGTTCTGACTACAATTCCCATAATGCTTATAACGTGGAGTAACTATGAAGCCCTTTTGAATTTTATAGAGATTTAAATGTAGAGATTTAAAGAAAAGGTCAACACACCCAACAAAATTAATGAGGCCTCCAACGGTTTCCCTTTGGTGAGGTTTTATCTCTGCTTTTCTAGGGCTGTGCTTCCTCCTTATTTTTGACACAGATTATTTCAAGGGGCAGGGAAGTGGTGTTAAAGATTATTTTGCGAAAAGATCTACAATTTTGAGAAACACTGACATTTCTTAAATAGACTCAGTTCAATCCCAGTGAAAAGAAAGATTCATCCACTGATGATGACAAGTGGTTTTAGACCCCAGGTGCTGTATTTGCTTATATGCAGCCACATTTCCTTCAAAAGAACCTAAAAACTCATATACAGGAGCAGACACTAGTTACCCCAGGGTTGTGTTTACAGCACCAGCCAGGCTGGCTATTGTGGAATCTTCCAAGAGAATGATGGACGACATGGATGTCCCTTGTTTTCACAATATAACACAGAGATTCTACTATTAATACCATTAATATACCTTGATCTATCTACTCCATTTGGAAAGCAATCTATGTTCTTTACTGTCACAACATTTCGTTGCAAAGAATTCCACAAACTCTTGTCTGGATACCTTTGAGTAGCTAGCAGGCAAACTGCCATGTCCACATTGAGCACTCTTCCCAGTGCAGCAGAGAGCATGCAGCTCTTGTCTGTACTGCTGCTGAAATTTGACTGCTGTCACTAAATTTGTACCAATGCTAAATTAGTATTGCTGCTGAAATTTGGCTGTAACTCTGGTAGCTCCCTTTGATGCAGCATGGTGCTAGATGTGTGTTCAGTTTCTTCCCCTGAGCAGAGCTTGGATGTTGTAAACATACAACTTGCACACAGTACTGATTGGCTAAAAGCTAGTGATCCAATTAACTAGTTTCCTTCTCGTCCATGATGCAGTTTTCAATGTTAACAAATACCCTGTTTCCCCGAAAATAAGACCTAACCTGAAAATAAACCCTAGTATGATTTTTCAGGATGCTCGTAATATAAGCCCTACCCCAAAAATAAGCCTGTTAAGTGAAACCCCGCCCTCCACCATTGTGCAGCAACCAGAAGATGACATGACTGTATTTGAATAAATGTAAATTGTTGTACATGAAAAAAATAAAACATCCCCTGAAAATAAGCCCTAATGCATTTTTGCAGCAAAAATTAAGACCCTGTCTTATTTTTGGGGAAACACGGTAGTGCTTTTTAAAAAGGCGGGAGAGGGTGAATGTAAATTTGACTGAACAAACATATTTGTGGTAATTTAGTAATGAAAAGGAGAACAGCATGGCGAAAGCATGTAGGAAGAGGGCAAAACTAAATACTAATCAGATTTCTGGCTGCCAGACAGTTCGTCTATCAAATGTACTTTTCTACCTGGAGAAGTCAGTCTTCAATTGCAGGAAAGACAGAGATGGAGGGGGAAAAAAGGCAAGTCCTGACTGACTGGTTTATCTGTACATCCAAGTATTAAGCCTCTGTGCTGCAAGGTCAGAAGACCAGCAGTCGTAAGATCGAATCCATGCGACGGAGTGAGCTCCCGTCGCTTGTCCCAGCTCCTGCCAACCTAGCAGTTCGAAAGCATGTAAAAATGCAAGTAGATAAATAGGTACCACCTCGGTGGGAAGGTAACGGCCCTGTGTCTAGTCGCGCTGGCCCCATGACCACGGAAACTGTCTTCGGACAAATGCTGGCTCTATGGCTTGGAAACGGGGATGAGCACCGCGCCCTAGAGTCGGACACGACTGGACTAAATGTCAAGGGGAACCTTTACCTTACCAAGTATTAAATTATGCACTCAAGAAGTAATGTTCAGAACAGAGTGATGAGATGGGTGCTACTTGGATTATCTGGCTATGGAAGGTCTAGTTATGGAACACCTTGAAAGGTAAATCCTTGGTATACATTCAAAGTTGTCACAGTGAATGCTGAAATCAAAAAATTAATGACACAACACTTGGACTCTATTTTGTTGCTCTTTAAAAATGTTATTAAATATAGGTGGTATATGACTACAAGCTTTGAAATATTCTTTCAGTTGGTTTTGTCTGTAGGCTATTGCTGTCAAAAAGAGAGAAATAATCTGTCCAAATTTCTGGGGGGAAAATCCCCTTATTTCTTGAAAAATAACCAAAATGAGCCATGCTTTCAAAAACTGGAAATGATATCTGGCTGCGGATAAGTTACAGTGACCTTCAAATCTATTTCATCATGCTCTTCAGATCAATTTCACTGGAAAACTGCTACCATTTTTTTTTCTCCAATGGCATTTTCAGCATGCCAGAATGATGATGTAACATATGGTAAACTACACTGCACATGCTACAGGGCTGCAAATCCAATGCTAATGTTTTAATTTTTTTAAAAAATTAAAAAGCTAAAAGGGAATATTAAAAATGAAATGAAAGATTTAAAAAGGGAATATCTGCTCTCCTAATAACTCAGCTGCCAGTGTCAATTTCGCTGCTCCTTTAACTTTTTCTCTGCCACTCTCCTCCTTCCTTAGGAGAACTGTTTTTCAGTCTCCTGCACACATGACCTTATTAGAAGCAAGCCACCCTGGGCAGCCTGAACTTGCCTGCCTGATCCTTAAGATGATGAAACTGAAGCACCCCACCCCACACCCTTAAGCATCTTAAAAGAGAACTGCCTCCCAGCTCCTCTCTGAGCTTGCATAAGTTCAGAGAGGGGAAGAGCCTTTGCTTTCAAAACTTCACACATTCAATTCCTGCCTTACCTTTAGCAAGTGGATTGGAATTTTTTACCCTTCAAACAAAACCTGTACTATTTTATAACAAAACAAATAAGGATACAACCCCCCCCCTTACAATACAAATCCTCATTTTAAAAAAAGGCATGCTGATTATTTACCTTTTAACAGGAACCCCAAAAAGTCAAAGTAAAATCAAGTATTTCAGGCACGGAAGGTTTAAGTTATCAGTCACATACCATGTTCTTAAAGTTAACAGCTAAGAATATTGTCCCATGCAGTGCAAAATCAGCCAGTTATTATTATTATTAATATTATTATTTAAAAAGAGCCAGAAGTTGGAAGTGTTTATTACGAGGATTGCTCGAAATACATAGTCAACTTTGTGTTGTTCTTGTCGTGCTTTGTTTTTTTTTTAAAGAAAGGGGATCTGGAGGAACCGACCCAACTGGAATAAAGAAAGTGCTTCCATCCTGACTCCCATCCGAGGGTCATTCAAACGATCGCCTCGTGATCCGAGCAGATTTCTTCGCTGGGGTTTATATAACAGCAGTACCTGTCGTAAGGGCTGTTCTCCCGGTAGGAGCAGACGATGATGCTGTCGCTAGGGGCGACGAACATGTTGTCCTCCGTGTCCCCCCGCGCGGCGGCCGCCGCCGCCTCCGCCTCCGGCGGGCATGTGGCGGCCACCCCGTCCAAGCAGGGCGATTCCCGCCCTTTCTCTAAGGCACTGTTGTCGTATGGGGTGGCCTCGGCCACAAATACATTCCCAGGCATCTCCGGGTAGCAGTTCTCCAAGTACCTCAGCATCTCCTCCTGGTCCACTTTGGGCGCCAAGCTCTTGAACTCCCCGGTGGCGGAGGTGGTGACGGTGGTGCAAGTCGAGAGCGAGTCGTCCCCGCCGCCGCCGCCGCCGGCCTTCCGCGCCTTGGGGGCCGCGTAGGCTTTCTGGGCCAGCTCGTCGCAGCTGCCTCGGCCGGACTCCAGGTCCGACGGAGTCCTCAGCAGCTCCAGGACATCTTTGTCCTTGGGCTTCTTCCGGCAGCAGCAGGCGCAAGGCGGGCAACAGCGGTTGTCGGGCCACTTGGTGCAGCCGTCGGTTTTCCTCGTCAAGGCGATGGCGGCGATGCCGGGCAAGCAGATGGCCGGCCCGATGGCCAAGAGAGGGATGTCCCCCAGAGTCTCCCCTTTGATCCCCGACACCGTGAACATAAAGCCGAAGACCAGGAACACGCTGACCAAAGCCACCACCAGTCCAGTCCGAGGATTGATGTCGTCGGGTCGCATGGCGGACCGGAGCCGCTTAGGTCATTTGGCGCCTTTTGCTTCACTAAGCAATAACAAAGCGCGGGAAGCAGGAAAAGGGCTCCGTCCCCCCTCAGAGTCTCCTTCGGAGGAAGGAAAAGGGTGGGGTGGGGAAGCGAGAGCAGCGGCTGCAGACTCGCAAGCGGGCAAGGTGGGCGCCTCCGGGCTTCTCCGCTTCCCTCAGGCAGGCAGGGCTTCCCGGGCAGGGGTCTCACCGAAGCCGGAGCACGGCTTCGCTTTGCCCGACATAGCGGCGCGGCTCCTCTCCTCCCCTCTGCTGCACAGCGGGTCTCCCTTTCCCGCCACTGCCGCCGCTGCTCTGGCAATCAGCCTTGCCACAGTGCTCGCCTCCCCTTGCAATCTTACACGTGCAGTCCCGTGGGCTTTTCTGGCGGCTGCTGCTGCTCTCCTTTGGATCCCAGGCCAGAGAGCACCAAAGCGGGGAGAGGCACTACGAGCACTTGTAAATAAAAATAAGTGTGGGAGGACGGGGGCGGCAGCAACGGAGACCGCGGCTAAGGGAAGGAATTACAGTACTTACCCAGGGAAACGTGTGGCGCGAAGACAGGAAAGGGGGTGGACTTAAATCTGAAAAGTGTGTGCGGGGGAGGGTTGCCTCCAACAAGCCAAGTGCATAGAGAGGCAATTGCCAGCTTCGTCAAAAATACATGCGAACAAACCCCCAAGGTATCATGGCGCTTTCCAGACTAGCAGATTTATTTCAGCGTGTTTTCTTGGCTGATAAACCAGTTCTTTTGACACGGCGTGTCCATGTGTGCAACATCGGACTAAGCCTGCAATTCTTCCGTGCAAAGTAGATTCCACCGCAGGCAGTGGAATTCGGTTCTGAGCCTGGGCGCCCAGGTTGCGCCCCTGCGCCCCTCTGCATGCATCCCAGGATCGCAGAACTTTTGCGTCTGGGTAAGCGTGGATAGGGTCGGACTTTCCCCGCCCGGCCAAGGAGGTCTGATACGGAGAAACCCGTGGACTGCACGAGGCAAGTCTGAGGGTTTGCAAAACAGAACCGTCGGCTTGGTGCTTCAGGCCAGGTGTGAATCGCCCACAGATTTCGGAGGACTGCCGCCCTTGTGCCGGTCACGAGATGCCTTCGGTGCGTGCGTGCGTTTGTATTGAGAGAGAGGATGGAAAACACCGTTTGCCAGGAAACGGGAACAGATCGTGTTTAGCACTTCGACCCATAGACGGTAGCGTTATTAGGGGCTCGGCTGGTGCATGGGGCCCGCCTTTCAGCAACGGAGGGCGTGCTGCAACCTCGTCGCCCCTTTCGAGCGCCTCGCCTCCCCCACCCCACCCTTCTCGCCATGGAAAGGAAGAAAAAAGAGCTTTGCTAGTAAACCGCCCGCACCTTCTTGCCTCTTAGCCGTTGGTTCCAAATGCCCGGCCCGCGATTTAAAGCCGGAAGGTGGGGGGAAAACTATATTTTTTACGGGTGTCCTGGAGGCTATTTAGACGGTCCCCACCCTCTGGATGGGCTTAGCGAAGCTGGCAGGCCCTGGTCGCCAGTGGAGATGCAAGTTCATTCTGCAGTCTCCTGCATTGTCTATGAAGGAATAAGTCTCACTGAGTTCAATGGGTTCAACAGTTCATCTGTGTTTTTAGCCATGGTGTTAAACAAGACCAAGAGGCAGGCAGTCCAGCATCCCGACTGGCCCTACCATTAGGCAGAAGGAGGTAATTGCCGCAAGTGGCAGATCCTGATGGCGGAACAGTAGGCTGGGTTGTTACCATCTTTTGCCCCTTTGTGAGGTCCGGCAGAGAATGCTGGCCCATTGCTGACACTGAAATTAAAGTTCAGCTGCCTTTTCCAGCTAAACAGGGGGAGCTAGAGGCACAGTCTTGTCCTTAGCTTAGCTCAACCAGCAAGATGCCGTGGGCCAATCCTAGGGTGGGGGGAGGACAGCACCGTATTGTGGAGGGGGAGCAGGATGGCTGCCACTGGCCCTGCATTCATGCGCCTTCTGCCTGGAGAAAGTTAAAGAGAAACCCTATTCAGGGGTCATTTGCTTGCATGGAGTCAAGAACGCCACAAGGGGCATGCCTAGCTTTGCTCTCCCAAAGGTTGCTCCTTTGTCATGTGGCAAGTGATGCCTCTGAAGAGGAGAGGTCTCGTTTTTGTGGGGAAGACCCCAGGCATGTGAACAAAGATCCTGATTCTCCTCTGTTCTTGCTTGCCTATGGAGAGCCCCCTCCTGACCAAGAAAGAACCTTTCCTCCTCAGACAGGAAATGGGGACAGAGTTACGGGCTTCCCTTCTTGAGTGTGGATTCCCCTCAGATATCCATCACTTGGACAGGCATTGTGCCTAGCCATACTGTATATACCGCAATGTGTACTGCAGTCAGCAGTGGGAATGAACTGGTTTGGGCTTTGGTAGCTTCCTGTTTGTTCAAGAACTTGGGACGTTGCCTTTTGCTTGGTCGCACATGTTTGTCCATCTAGCTCAGTATTGTCCACTATGGCTGAGAATGGCGTTTTTCATCTCATGTCCCTTTCTTACAAGGACAGATGCCTTGGAGCTGAGCCTTGGGCCTTCTAAATAGGAAGTAAGTGTTCTAGCATCCAGGTCTTAAATTACTGTTCTTTAAATAGGTCACAACCGGAAAGGAAGATTGAAAAATTTGGATTAAAATTAGAAACTTACTGAAGACTTTTGTTTGGAGAGGGAAATGGTTTTCCTCCTCAGGACTGTTTGGCTTCAGCCCACCGAGTTTTGCCTGCTTTGGACCTTCTTTCACTCAGGTTCCTTGATTCCTTTCAGGGGAACAGTTATGGTAGGCTTCCCTCAGCACATATAGAGCTTGGGAAGTTACCTTTAAAACATAGTTATGTTACAATGAATGTGCTTGTGAGCCAGGAGGCAAGATGGAGGCACCTCTCACCCGAGCACTGTCCATTCCCATAAAGGAGGGGTCTCCAAAGTACAGCCCGTGGGCCACATCCAGCCCGCCTGGCCTTTTTATCCAGCTCGTCTGTGTGTGTGGGTGTGGGTGTGCGGGCACGCAGGCGAATGTGAGTGCGAGCGGGCAGGTGGACAGGAGTCCGTGTGTGTGTGTGCAGGCGGGCGGGCGGGCAGACAGGGGGGCGTGCAGGTGTGCTGGTGGGTGGGAGTGCATTTTAAAAGAAACTGTTTATCAGACAAGAAACAAAACAAAACATTTAAAGAAGATTAAAACATGGCATCTTAAAGACTAACTGCCACAACATTTTTGTCTTCATTGTTTTATTTTGTTTTTACTTTTGTTTCTTGTGTGGTCTGCTTGCACAGACTGGCATGGCTACCACTTTGAAAAGTACTATGAAAAGAAACAGTAGTTTCTCATTATTCAGAAGTAACTCAAAATATTATTTTGTACAGTAATTACTTTTTTTAAAAAAATCAGAACTCTACAGAATGTGGGCTGTGGTACAAATACATCTAAATAGTGAGGTTAAAAAGCCCCTGTATCTGTGAAAGTAGCTTAAAAACAGTAACTCCTAAAATGAATGAAGTCATTCATTCCTTATTAGATCACAATTGATAACGACTTTTGTAGATATGCCCTGCATCATTATTTGCTTCGCTTTTTAAAATTTATCCTGCATCACACTAATTGATGGATTTGTGGATCTTGAACATGAAATGGCCTTTACTCTAATCTGGTGGGCTTTTATTCCCTGAATATTATTATCTCCTTTCCACGTATAAATTGCTGTTAGTACTTCTCTTGGACTGTTTCACACAATAAACTAGTGCTGTGCTTTGTGGCTGAGACTAACCAATCCTATAGGGAAGTGACTTGTGCAGTAGCGTACTATGGCTTGCCAACACCCGGGGCAAGGCAAGTATTGCGGAGCATGGATCATGTGCTGGCTGTGTGATGCAGTGCATGCGTGGGGTGTGGGAATGGGGTGGGAGAAGCCCCTGGGGTGGTGCCATGAAGTGGCTGCAAAGCCACTCGAGGTCCGTGCTGGCAGCAGTGGCAGGCCTGGCAACCCTGGCAGTTTGGACTTGGGACTAGAGATGGCGGTATTTGTATTCGTATACGAATGTCCCCGCACAGGTGGCGTTACCGAGGGTCCAGCCCCATGGGGCCGGACGGTCCACTCACCGATCCACCACGGACGCAGACAGCGTGATTCTACCAATGGCTCCGCAGCGCACGATCCGCTTGCCACTCCTGGCAGGAGGCGGGAGGACAAGCCTCGCTGCAAGGTTGAAGAGTGGCGAGCGGATCGCGTGCTGTAGAGCCATTGGTAGAGTTGTGCTGTCCGTGGTGGATCGGTGAGTGGCCGGGCCGGACCCTCATTAACGCCACCTGTGTGGGGATAGTCACATTCATATACGAATACCCCCATCTCTGCTTGGGACTGCCAAGAGGGAGAAGAGGAGCAGCTGTGGGAGTGCGCTGGGCAGGGTGGCTCACACCCCCCTAAGAATTTTGCTCCCAGGGTGACCGCCTCTGCAGCCCCCACCCCCCGCTACACCCCTGGATTTAAGGCAAACATTTTATGCTCATTTTCCTCTATCATAGGCAGTTTGTGACTGGGATAGGGCAGCTCCACTCCCCACATTTAGTCCTGACTTTGGTCCATTTCCTCTTCTCATACGTCTGCTACTAGAAACTCGTTCACCCAGCTGGCTGCTGAGGCAGAAATGCAGGCATCCTTATGGTTTTCCTTTCTTTACTGAATCCATTTCATCAACATAACATAGGATGTGGACCTGAGTACCTCTAGTTTTGTGCCATTGCTTCCCTCGTGTCTGGCTTAATAATACTCATAAATCTTGGTCTGATGGAGGACTGTTATTTGGAAAAAGTTGTTGTTTAGTCGTTAAGTCATGTCCGACTCTTCATGACCCCATGGACCAGAGCACGCCAGGCCCTCCTGTCTTCCACTGCCTCCCGGAGTTGGGTCAAATTCACATTGGTAGCTTCGGTGACACTGTCCAACCATCTCGTCCTCTGTCGTCCCCTTCTCCTCTTGCCTTCACACTTTCCCAACATCAGGGTCTTTTCCAGGGAGTCTTCTCTTCTCATGAGATGGCCAAAGTATTGGAGCCTCAGCTTCAGGATCTGTCCTTCCAGTGAGCACTCAGGGTTGATTTCCTTCAAAATGGATAGGTTTGTTCTCTTTGCAGTCCAGGGGACTCTCAAGAGTCTCCTCCAGCACCACAATTCAAAAGCATCAATTCTTCGGCGGTCAGCCTTCTTTATGGTCCAGGTCTCACTTCCATACATCGCTACTAGAAAAACCATAGCTTTGACTATGCGGACCTTTGTCGGCAAGGTGATGTCTTTGCTTTTTAAGATGCTGTCTAGGTTTGTCATCGCTTTCCTCCCAAGAAGCAGGTGTCTCTTAATTTCATGGCTGCTGTCACCATCTGCAGTGATCATGGAGCCCAAGAAAGTAAATGCTGTCACTGCCTCCATATCTTCCCCTTCTATTTGCCAGGAGGTGATGGGACCAGTGGCCAAGATCTTAGTTTTTTTGATGTTGAGCTTCAGACCATTTTTTGCGCTCTCCTCTCTCACCATCATTAAGAGGTTCTTTAATTCCTCCTCACTTTCTGCCATCAGAGTGGTATCATCTGCATATCGGAGGTTGTTGATATTTCTCCCGGCAATCTTAATTCCAGTTTAGGATTCGTCCAGTCCAGCCTTTCGCATGATGTATTCTGCATATAAGTTAAATAAGCAGGGAGACAATATACAGCCTTGTCGTACTCCTTTCCCAATTTTGAGCCTATCAGTTGTTCCATATCCAGTTCTAACTGTTGCTTCCTGTCCCACATATAGATTTCTCAGGAGATAGATAAGGTGGTCAGGCACTCCCATTTCTTGTCCGGGACATCCAGATCTCTCTGGTATAATTCCTCTGTGTATTCTTGCCACCTCTTCTTGATGTCTTCTGCTTCTGTGAGGTCCCTACCATTTTTGTCCTTTATCACGTCCATCTTTGCACAAAAGGTTCCTTTAATAGCTCCAATTTTCTTGAACAGATCTCTGGTTTTTCCCTTTCTATTATTTTCCTCTATTTCTTTGCACTGTTCGTTTAAGAAGGCCCTCTTGTTTCTCCTTGCTATTCTTTGGAAGTCTGCATTCAATTTTCTGTAACTTTCCCTATCTCCCTTGCATTTTGTTTCCCTTCTCTTCTCTGCTATTTGTAAGGCCTCTTTGGACAGCCACTTTGCTTTCTTGAATTTCCTTTTCTTTGGGATGGTTTTTGTTGCTGCCTCCTGTACAATGTCACGAGCCTCCATCCAGAGTTCTTCAGGCACTCTGTCCACCAAATCTAGTTCCTTAAATCTCTTCTTCACTTCCACTGTGTATTCATAAGGGATTTGGTTTAGATTATACCTGACTAGCCCAGTGGTTTTTCCTACTTTCTTCAGTTTAAGCTTGAGTTTTGCTATAAGAAGCTGATGATCAGAGCCATCATCCATCTTTGGCTGCAGAGAATATAATCAATCTGATTTCAGTATTGCCCATCTGGTGATGTCCATGTGTATAGTCGTCTCTTGTGTTGTTGGAAAAGAGTGTTTGCGATGACCAGCTTGTTCTCTTGACAAAACTCTATTAGCCTTTGCCCTGCTTCGTTTTGAATTCCAAGGCCAAACTTACCTGTTGTTCCTTTTATCTCTTGACTCCCTACTTTAGCATTCCAATCCCCTATAATGAGAAGAACATCTTTCTTTGGTGTCAGTTCTAGAAGGTGTTGTAAGTCTTCATAGAATTGGTCAATTTCAGCCTCTTCAGCATCGGTGGTTGGTGCATAAACTTGGATTACTGTGATGTTGAAAGGTCTGCCTTGGGTTCGTATTGAAATCATTCTATCATTTTTGTGATTGTATCCCAGTATAGCTTTTCCCACTCTTTTGTTGACTATCAGGGCTACTCCATTTCTTCTACGGGATTCTTGCCCACAATAGTAGATATGATAATCGTCTGAATTGAATTTGCCCATTCCCGTCCATTTTAGTTCACTGACACCCAGGATGTCAATGTTTATTCTTGCCATCTCCTGTTTGACCACATCCAGTTTACCAAGGTTCATATATCTTACATTCCAGGTTCCTATGCAGTATTTTTCTTTGCGGCATCGGACTTTCCTTTCACTTCCAGGCATGTCCACAGCTGAGCGTCCTTTCGGCTTTGGCCCAACCACTTCATTAACTCTGGAGCTACTTGTACTTGTCCTCCGCTCTTCCTCAGTAGCATGTTGGACGCCTTCCGACCTGAGGGGCTCATCTTCCAGCATCATATCTTTTAGCCTTTTGTTTCTGTCCATGGAGTTTTCTTGGCAAAGATACTGGAGTGGCTTGCCAGTTCCTGCTCCAGGTGGATCGCGTTTAGTCAGAACTTTCCACTATGACCTGCCCGTCTTGGGTGTCCCTGCACGGCATAGCCCATAGCTTCCCTGAATTACTCAAGCCCCTTTGCCACAACAAGGCAGCAATCCATGAAGGGGTTGGAAAATGTGCCATCACCTTAATGTTAACTGGAGTTTGACATTGGGCCCTTAATGTGAGAAAAATAATGCAAAAGTTAAAAGGCTTGTTTAGCTACTGGGAGACTTATTTAGCATATGGGAGACATATGTTCCAGCTTTCTCTCCCCACCCCCATAATCTGCTGAAGGTTTGCTGGCATCCTGCTCCCCATTTCTCCCAAGACAAAATTGCTGATAAATCAAGAAGGAGAAAGTTGAAGGTGGAGTTAGAGGTTCTGCAATATGGTGGATATTGGGTATTCCAAAATGTTTTCTGAAATACAAGCCCTTCTACAAGACTTTCTGGAGCAAAACAATGAAAATTCTAGACTTCCTTCCCCAATCTCTTTTTTATTTGATCTGACAGCAGTGCATGTAATAAGTAAACAGTGGGTGGAAAAGAGAGACTGAATGTATGTGTGGTGTGCAGCTGATGCATGAGCTTTTTCTTTTCTTTTTAAAAGCAGAGTAGTTTGCCTGAGAAAACCAACAGGAATCTCCTCCCAGGCTTTTTAAAGCACAGGATTGGTCTTTTGACATCTCTGACGTATCTTTTGACAGATGTTGGGGTTGGAATTCACCAATCTGCTTCACAGAAGAACCCACATTAAAGCCTTTAGAGCGGCAGAAATCACTGTGCCATTTTTGAGCTACTGTGGCCACTCTGAGAGTACAGAGACAGAGGAATTGGCTGGATACTGAATCATATCCTTGGTCTGTAGCCCCATATTTTCACTTCTGGCTATGGGGAATCTCTCCATGGTTTCAAGTAGGATTCTTGTGCATGTTATCCTTGGAGATCCCTGGTATCCTGGTAGTGTCAGGATCTGGCCTACACTGCCCTGGCAGCTGCAGGATCGGGGCCAGCCGGACCTAGGAATGGCCTGGTGTTTGCAGACTCAGGCTCTGGCCTGTGTAGCAGCTGCTGGGCCACTCATGAGGCTCACCTGGAAACCTGGAGGGAAGACCTATTGAAGGAGTGGTTCTCCCTCCCAGAACTTGCCTCTGCAATAAAGGTCTTTGGCGGTGCTGACTATTCCTAGTGCCTTGCTGCTCCTGAGCTCTGGAGTCCCTGCATTCCAGTGTTCCTGCATCTGCTCCTGCCTTGGCCCCGGCTCTTGCCTCTGCTTGCTTCCTCCTGCATCTCTGTGTCTGGACTCCAGTGTTCCTGTTCTTGCCCCTGCCTTGCTCCCTGCTTACTTCTGCTGGCCTCCTGCATCTTGGCGCCTTGTTCCAGTTTTGTGCTCCCGCCTCTGCTTGGTCATGGCTAACTGCATAGTGAGTGCCTTTGGACTTGATACTCTGTGTGGTGGACTGGGTCCTGGTGCCCTTGCTCCTGGAGAGAGGCTGCCTGGGATCTCTTGGACTGTGACAGGTAATCTTCCATCTAAGTACTAACCTGGCACAATCTTGCTTGCCTTCTGAAATCAGACATATTCTTTGGCTACATTCAGGATGCTGTAAGGCAGCGGTCCCCAACCTTTTTAGCCCCGTGGACCGGCTGGGGAAGGCGAGGCACCCCCCTGCGTTTGTGTGCATGCGTGAAAGAGCATGCGTGCTCATGCGCGAAGGAGCGGGGGTGCTCGGGCGTGCGCGCAGGTGCAAATGGGCTGTGCGGGGGGGGAGTGCGTGCAGGGGTGGCGGGGAGGTCTGTCTCCGCGGCCCGGTCCGGCTCAGGCCATGGACCGGCACGGGCCGCAGACCGGGGGTTGGGGACCTCTGCTGTAAAGGTTGCTTTCTTTTCAGCAGTCTCTCTGTTAGGGCCTGTTAGGATAGCCTTGGTAAGTGATACGTTGATCACACCCAGGTAATCTGGGGTTCCTATGCCAACAGCCCAGCCCTATATTTATAATAGAATTCCTGCCGATTTGGCTGAATTCATCAACAGTGTATCAGAGCAAAAGGCCACGAATAACAGAACAGCAGGTAGACTAGGATTGCTTCTCATTGCTTTGTTATCACATTTTGCTTCTGTCTTTTGGAAATAGTCCTGTGAGCTTCTCTGCCCTCATCTTGAGCACTCACAGTCTCCCACATCCTCGCCTGTAACTGTGAAGGAAAATAATTACTTGAACTTCAAGATGAGTGTGTTTCACAGAACCTTTGACCACCTCTGCACTTGCTGGCAAATGATATATTACCAGCTATTATGGTGAGAGGGGGAAAAAAAATAATAATACTGAGGGCCTAAATAGCAACTCTCAGAATTTCATTCCCTGGCTGATAGTTCAGTGTGTAGTGATGCTGTCCTTACAGGACATGCAACTTGAGACAGTCTGAACCCAATGAACAATGTGATATCCTTCTCCAACAAAGAAATTGGGATAAAAGAAGCTCTGTTCAGATGTTCCAAAAAGAGTAATCTGAAAGCATGAGCAGGGAGAGAGAGAGATGTCCCTACCTGACATCTCCCCCCCCCCCCATTTTGACATCATCTTTATGGGAAGAAGAGGAATCTGGAGAGAGGACAGTCTGTTATGTGTGGAACCTGTCCATATGACTGGATCCCTTGATTTTTCAGGATCCCTATTGCATGGGAGACACCTCCTGCAGCAGAAGCTTTCCTCATCATACATGCTCTTATCTCATGTAAACAGTGACAGGAGGGGGCTGGTCAGAACTCTGTCCTTACTCACACTTGCTAAGTTTTTATATGTCTGAATAGGGATAGAGAAGACAGTTTATGACTGGTGGGAGCTGGTCTTTTTTTGAGCACATGTCTGCTCTAAAATGAGCACTGTAGTGGAGCCAGATTTCCTAGGGCTGAAATGACAGGACATTTTGATTAGCAGGAATACTGACATTGTCAGCAATCCCTTTCAAATGCCCCATCCCTTTTGAGCTTAGCTACAGTCCCCAAAATAGCTGTGGAAGTTTCCCCCTCCCTCCCTTTAAAGTAATATATTATTGTCAGTGCTCCTTGCTCTAATTCGAAGTATTTTAGGATGGGTTGGTCTTGAGTGAGCTATTAAGTTATTCTTGTTTTATAAAACACCTGCTCCTGGTAGAGACAATTGGTTTGTTGATATGGATCAACAGAGCTGCTTGCATTTTCAGATTCTCTTTGTGGACTCAGGTATGGAGACTGACACCATGAGTGCTGTACTTCTGAATTTGCTACAGGATTATCTATAGTGAATCACAAGAAGGACAGAAACAGGTTTTCCATGATATTTAGTTAGGCTACACAATGTACACATTGATCACCCTTGCTCCACAATGAATGGCAAGATTACATTTTCCCATCCTAACCAGTAGGCAGACCCATCCCACCTCTTACAGTATATTCCTAAAATGTGCAGAAAATCCGATATGTCGGGATTTGAATCTGTCAGTTCACACTCTTATTTTATCTAGGAAAGGGACTACATAGGGTGGGCCTCTGTGCATTAGGCTGTGACATTAAAATGTTAACATGACATTAAAATGTTCTTAATCTAGGACTTGATCTAGTGAGTTTAAGTTATGGGTGGAAAGAGTTTAGGTGAACATTGGATGAAACTTCTTGATGAAGTTTGACTGGAACATATGGAACCAGTTACTGAAAGGGCAGTGGCTCTTCCAGTTTGGAGGTATTAAACAGAGTTTGCATGGTTAGTTGTTGAAGATTCTCTGGCACTTGATTTCCTGCAACAAACGCAAGCCTGGATTATACAGTTCCCTCTGACTTGATCAATCTAATTTCTTATTTTGCAAGTCACCTTGTAAAGGCTTGGTTGGTGTTACAAAGTGGGATAAAAGTACTGTAGTGTTATATATAAATAATTGCTGCATGCTTGTGACCTAGTGAAAAATACATGCATTCAAAGACACATAGTGACATCCAAGACAAGCCTCCCATGTATTCCTCCAGGCACATGGTGTCCAATCTTGTCCACTGAAAACCAAAAATAGGGTTGTTATTGCCTAAAAAGAGGAAATAGAGCACTACGTAAGAGGACACAATATGTTATTTTATATGCATAAATGAAAATTGTAAAAGTATTAGTATAGTTTAAACAGCAACATTCATCTTGCAGGTCTGGAGAAGATTGTGGCTCAAACTGGACATTAAGGGGAATATGTATTCCCTAAATTAACTCTTGCCCCCTCCCACAACGGGATTTCCTGAAGAAATGTGTGCATCAGCATTCAGACTTGCAAACTAAGCCTATTTACCTTTCAGTGACCAGTCACAAAAGAAAGCATGAGAAATGCAAGATACTTAAATGAGGAAAACCATATGCTATTTTTTTTTTAAAAAAACAGACATTTTTCACCACTTGGGAGAGCACCTCTGCAAAATACTGATAAAGGTATCTTCTATTTTGACCCAGAACCAGGTGCCTTGGTGAGTTTCTTCAGTCTGCTCTTCAAGTGCAAACAGATGATTGGACAGCCTTCTGCTTTCCCTTCCTGAAGCTCTTTGTCTTTAACTAGCCTTGGACCAAATAGCCTTTCAAGTAAACTAGCAATTCACAACCTGTGCCCCTTCATGTGACTCCCAGATATCCGCTCCCAGAATCCTTGTTTCTTGGCCATTCTAGCTGGGGCTCCTAGGAGATGAAGTGTAAAACATAAAGATCCAATTACTCTCTGCAAGGTAGGATATAACAGGTCTTGAAAAGCATTTTCCTTGGATATATGTTACCATAAAACTAGTTCTGTGAGCCAAGGAGCGTTTGACTTATATATACAGTATATTTGGAGTTGACACTTTTTTTTTCTTGAGCAGAACAACCAACTGTTTCTGAAATGATGTGGTGGGTAGCAGCAATCACAAAGGCAAGGTATAATATGGCGTGAGAGTCAGCGGTTTCGAGCATAATATGTGAACCCATGCAGCTTTCTGGATCACAGCCTCCCTTTAGGCAACAATTCTAAAAGTACATTTCACTGAGCACAGACCAAAATCCTATCATAGTATGTGCTTTAAAACAACAAGGAATAGCCACAGAATAATCGAGGTAATTTATCTCAGAAAGATCAAGCTGTTCTGGCACCTTCAATTTTCCAATTTATTTTGCACCATGAAGCAGGCAGGCAGGTAAGGGAATTTATTTGCCAGCACAAATTGACCCAGTTTCACTTTATATCAATATTTTCTAACTCTTGTGTATTTTTTTAGATTTTAATAGACTTATTTCAGTGGCAGCCTGAGGAGTAAGTCACTGATTATGATTTGGCTGCTTTGCACTATGAAATAATGATATTTGTGACCTGGTCTGTAACACAGAATCAGAAGATTCACAGCTTGCATTTTTTATTTTCTAATGAGCAGCCATTAAAATGAGGGTTGCGTTCTCTGAATGTGGGGTGTTCCCGGTGGCAAGTTATGTTTTCTGTCTGTGGTTACTCCTGTGGTAATATTTCGGATGTCAAAAAGACTTGTAATAGTGCCCTGCAATTCCTGATCAGATATATCTGTGTTGTAGATTCAAAAGCAGTGCTCTTCTAAATGCAATCAAAAGCTGAGAAATGGCTTGAAGGAAGCCAGTGACCCTGTTTCTCTTGAATCTAGAGATCTGAATGTTGCTGGTAGTTTTGTCACATTTCCCTTTCTTTCGTTGCAAATCCCAGTTATTAACTTTCAGGGGAAAGTACTGTGTTACTCTGCGAAACCAACAAAAATTTTTGTGGTGTTTTAAAGACTAACGTTTCTTTGGCATAAGCTTTCTTGGACTGTAGCAGCCCACTTCTTCAGATGCAGGAACCCTTGTTACTGTTTCTGTAGTTAATGTTTACATGCCTTTACTGGAGGGACCATTGTTAATGTTTAAATACATGATGGCCCAAATCCTCTTTTATAGCTACACCACTGGAGGAACTTTGGGGGGCAAATTGCCCCAAGTAAAGAAGTCAACATGGACATTATCAGCTGCACTCTGAGTCCTAGAATTTGGTAAGAGGATTTCTGTCAATGTTATAAGTTTCTAAATTACATTATTAATGGGTTATTATAACATTTCACATATATAAAATTAGAAATTTTCTGTCAGGTTCATCTTCAAAACATGCCCATGGGTTAGGCAAAGCAGAAAGGCAACTGAAACAGGAGACTTTCAGCATGCGTTCAATTTCTATGATTCTGTGTTTGCCTCTGCCATGCAAACTGGACACAGAGCTGTGTATAGAAGGGAAGAAATAGTACATGAAAGGGGTGTATATTGTATGTCACTCACTGCTTTCCCGCTGTCCTTTCTCTAGTCCCGAGTAAAGTGATGTAGTGGTAGATTAATGTAGTTCTCAGGCACTCATGACAATGCCTATAGTCATAACACTAAAGGGAGTCCAAAAA
Organism: Intellagama lesueurii; assembly: GCA_037013535.1. Classification (NCBI taxonomy): domain Eukaryota; kingdom Metazoa; phylum Chordata; class Lepidosauria; order Squamata; family Agamidae; genus Intellagama; species Intellagama lesueurii. The sequence goes on along the minus strand of JBAJHW010000002.1, from coordinate 107,247,574 downwards.
TACAGGAAGCTATGTTGAGCCTTATCAACAGACTGTTTACAGAATTTCCGTTTTCACCAAGAAGCAGATCTTTTGTAAAGTTAATGAGTCTTAATTGTGTATTCATAACCAACCCATCCAATAACATATTGTTGTTTAGGAAAAATCAACTGCCTACCAGCTATTAAAAAAAAATTGATAAAACGTAAAGTAAATACATACAAACTGAAAAGACTAATAACACAAAACAACAAAAACAGTTATCAAAAACCTACTACAAACCACCAAGACCATTAGAGATATAATTAATTTTCCTCCTTTACTGAGTCGTCTTCCCCTCAAATTGCATTCATTCGAGTGGAGGTGTACCTCCCTTCCCCTTTCTTAATGCAAAATCAATAAATTCTCCCAAAATATCTATTAAAATATTCTTATTTATCAATCCCTTCTAAACTTTAATATTACATGTTAACATCATTAATAGATATATTCCAAACCTCTTTATACCATTCATTTAGTTGAAAATCATACTTTTATTGTCCAGTTCCTATCTACTATTAATCTTGCAACTGTTAATAAATTAGAAATTAATTCTTTAGTTCCCAAATTATATTGCTCCTTATCAAATATTGATAAAAGCACTATTTTAGGACATACCTCTAACATCATCTTAGTTATTTCATTTATTTCCTTGAAGTCCAGCTGCCAAACTTTCAGTATATTCTCTCATTCCCACCACATGTGAAAATAAGTACCTATTTTCTGACAACCCCTCCAACACAGGTTAGAATAATTAGCATCTATTTGATTTAATTTCACAGGGTTCAAATGCCATCTCCAAACCAGTATACAATTTTTCCTTTATCGTTACTGACATAGATTTCAGTGTTCTTATATCCCATGTATTATTCCAAACCTTGGCGCAGTGGTTAAACTGCTGTACTGCAGCCAAAACTGTGCTCATGACCCGGAGTTCTATCCCAGGTAGCCAACTCAAGGTTGACTCAGGCTTCTATCCTTCCGAGGTCGGTAAAATGAGTACCCAGATTGCTTGGGGGGGGGGGGGGAATGTGTAGCCTGTATAATTAACTTGTAAACCCAGAGAGTGCTTTAAGTGCTATGGGGCGGTATATAAGCAGCAAGCTTTGCTTTTTGCTTTTACTTAATTCTTCTCCCAAATAATTTTTCCATGATGTTTAAGAAAATCTTGTTGGTTGTCTGCTTCCGATTATATTTTATAAAATTTACTTATTATCTCTTTTATTGCATTGTTTTCATTTGTATTTTCCTTTTGTACTACGATTTCTTCAAATCTCATTAAATTCTCTACTAGAGATGGGCATGAACCACCGGTTTAGCGGATGGCCAAACAGGTGTTCTGGGGTTCAACACCCTGGTGGGTGCCCACTCAGAGGCAGTGCCCAGAGGAGGCGGGGCAGGGAAGCCAGGACACTGCTTCTGAATGGGTGCTCACCAGAGCAGGCGGGTGCCAAACCATGGATCACCTCTTTGTCCATCCGCTAAACCAGCAGTTTGTGCTCATCTCTGTTCCCTGCATCTACCATTTCTTTTTACCCAATATTTCATCTGTTGCCCACCAACTAATCTAAGCGTTGCAGCCAAGGTCAGAGGGAACAGGAAACTCTGGTTGTATGTGTTGCAGATACCACTGTCACTCCTATTAATCTAAAAATCCCTGTATTTGGCCCTTTGACCCCTGGTTCCATGACCACATTATCTGCTACTTTCCCCTGTTGACTGGGAAACCTGATCCTAAAATCAGGATGAGCAGGAGAAAATTGATTAGCGGGGAAGGAACAGTTGCAAATGTGAAGAAGACAGCAGAAGGATGGGCACAATTGTGAATTTTTTATTAAATTGTTGTTGATGCATCAAAGTACTAATTTTCAGTTTCAGGGGAGACTCACTTCTCTGTCTTCCGAAATCAAAATCTCTCAGTTTCCATCCAGAAACAAATCCCATATGATGACAGAATTCTTCTGTAGTTAGTTAATTAAAAGATTTGTAGGTTACCTTTAGGTACAAAATCTTCTCATAGGCATAGGAGGTGATTAAAAAGCAAGATACTGTATCTAATTATGTTGTTCTGCACTGTTTTGGGATGCCTCTATATAGGAAGCATACTCGGCTATATACAATCACAACAGTGTACATTGCACTAGTCCTTAGAGTTGTATTTTTTTTCCTACTGAAGAATATCATACATTTTGTTGGCCTCATTGCTCATAAAGGTCTTAAACTCTTTCGGCAAGTGAAAACAAATTAATCTGATCAATTCACCATAAGAAGCAATACAGCTTTATTAAAATCAGAGAGGGAATTTGCCATTGACTTCAAGGCAAAGTGGATTTAATCTATGACCTGAAAGGGGAAATGTTTAACTTTTCTCTTCTTAAGACCTGATTCTTTAAAGTGTGCCAGTGAGCTGCTAGAAGAGCAAAAAATATATAAAATTTCAACGGCTTGAAGTCATAGGAAGAGAATTTTTTGGCCTAATGCCCACTGAGTGCAGCCATGAAAAGACAATGGTGTCTACAGGTGGTAAGAATGGCAATTTGAAACACAGTATTTAGCACAAACTTCAAGAACTGCTTAATGATTGTAGAAAGTAAGGGGACGTGGTGGTGCTGTGGGTTAAACCGCAGAAGCCTCTGTGCTGCAAGGTCAGAAGACCAGCAGTCGTAAGATCGAATCCACGCGACGGAGTGAGCTCCCGTCGCTTGTCCCAGCTCCTGCCAACCTAGCAGTTCGAAAGCATGTAAATGTGAGTAGATAAATAGGTACCACCACGGTGGGAAGGTAACGGCGTTCCGTGTCTAGTTGCGCTGGCCACGTGACCACGGAAACTGTCTTCGGACAAACGCTGGCTCTACGGCTTGGAAACGGGGATGAGCACCGCGCCCTGGAGTCGGACACGACTGGACTAAATGTCAAGAGGAACCTTTACCTTTACCTTATTTAGCACAGTGGTTTACATTTCACACGTGGCTAAAAAGTTTAAAGGCAAACAAGGACTGAATCACTAGATAGCAAATGAGCCAAATCTATCCTTGCTACATGACTTCTTGATAATATGGGACATTACAAAAGTCTCTTAAAAATAGATCCCGTTTTGCCCTTGGTGCAGAGGCATCGCCTGAGGAATCAGAAGAACTCTTGCGTCCAGCCCCCCCTCCCATTGGGCAGAGAGAGGTGATCACCGTAAGACAAGCTTTTAGAAGCGAGAGGTTTTTCCCCCCCACATAAGCTGGCCTGTTCCCTGTTAGCTAGCTTGCTGCCTTCCTGTGCAGTGGAGGATGCTGCCTGTTGGTCAGAACTGGAGAAAGATCCATCTGCCAGGCCAGTTGGCTCTGATACATAGAAGATAAGATGACATTATCCTGTTCCTCTACTCAGGCAGCAAAATGTTTTAGTCCACTTTTCCCATATTTTCTCTTGTGGAACCAAGGTACTGCCAATATCAGATGTCTGATGCAAAGTCTGGTGTGGCTCATTGCATAAACTAGAGGACATATGAGAAACTGAATTATACCTTATGGCGCAGTTCAGTACATACAAACCTGGGAGTCCCAGTTGGGTCATACCCGTGGATATAACTGATAGATTTTGGGAATTATTTTTAAATTTGCATCTACCCATAGAAACTAGTATATGCAGATCAGTGCAAAACAGTGGTGAGGTGTGTCCTCATTTTTGACAATATATAATTGGCTACTTTATTTAGTAATATGGACAACATCATAGGATCTCATGTCCATCATGACAGACCTTCTGATGATAAATGATAAAATAGAGTTGTTTTAAGAGTATACATTGAAAACCATGACAATACTAGAACACTGGAAGAAGCGGACAACCTAATACCACTTTCTGCATAGCTCTTCAAAAGTCTTAGATGCACTCACCTGACATGACTTTAATGCATGCACATTAAACTGCAGTATATACATGGCCTATTTTCAAGCAGAAACTACCAAATCATCTCTTTAACAACTTCACTTCGACCAACTCTGGACTTGTATCATACACAATGCCAGAGATAAGGGAAAGCCTGCTTTTGTTTTTAGAGCAAGCTGAAATATTTATGTCTTTAATGGATTAGCTCTTTGGTTGGTGTAAAAGGCACTGTCAGGGTTGAAGTCCCTAGCACTGTCCCCATTTATAGCAACTGGCAAAGTGGCTTCCTGTTCTTAAAAACACACTGCGTTGTCATTAATATTAGACAGTAAAATAAGATGGGCATATCTGTTGAAATTGAAGAAATACAGAGCTGCCTGAAAATGTCAAGTTGACAGGCAAATAGATGATCGTTGGGAGAATGCACTGGCTTAAGGAACAAAAGATGAAAAACTGAATGGGAGGATTTGGAGGAATCCAGAAAAGGGTTTAAGATTCTCAGGTGAAAATAAGCCCCAAAATTGCTCTGAAATAATAATGACCTTAGGAGATGATAGTCAAGTAGTAAAATGAAGCATTTTTTAAAACGGCAGTGGTATGTCATGCTGTTAAAAAGCCAGAGATCCAATACTGGTGCACGACACCCAGGAAAACAGAATGCATGGCAGAGGCACGCAGACAAAAGGAAAGGACTACAGCAAAACTTTACACACACGTTCTCCCAATTTTACAAGGCTGTAGAACAGGCAGAGGAGGAAAGGAAGAGAAAGAAAGCAGAGCCCCAGTCAGTTGCCCAAAGAAGCCAGTTCTCTCTCCTCAGATGTCATCCAGCTGCCAGGCCACCAGGATGAGGACTCTCATAATGTGAAGAAACAGTGTTGGATTTACTTGTTTTCTTCTTCCCTCCTCATGCCCTTTTCTTTTTCTGTCATGCCTTTAAAAAAAATGTAAACAGGGACAGTCTTGTTTTTGCACAGACTCACACATGCATGCACATTTATGTGTGTAACATACTCAGACCCTTTCCAGCTATAGAGAAGGGAATTACTGCTAGAAGGAAGGAAGAGCAAGCAAGCATACTGGAGTGAAAGGCAGGTTATATTCCAGAAGCTTCCCTTTCCCTTAGTAATAGTTGCTGAGATAGGAGTGGGTGTGAAAGGCAGAAAGTGATGCGTGTAGAAAACAGCTGGTGACAAAATCTGTACAGCCTCACTGACTGAGGTTCAGTATGTCATGCCTAAACATCCTGTTGGGTTTTTGCACTATATGGAATCTCCTTTGCCTTCATACACAGTCATGATAGCCGGTGCTTTAGTAGATACATTCATAACCACAAGGATTGAAATGGTATGTGAAGACTATAGAAATCTACATGTGGCTGTTTCATTGAAGAAAAGCTCCATTGAAAACTGGGTTCCTCAGTTGTGATCAAACAGATTCATCTTGTAAGAGCCTGGAGCTCATTTGTCACAGACCGAAACAGATGGCTTAATCAATACATCCCATTAAATACTGTAGTATGTTAAAACATAATTGTTTGTATGGACAATTTAATGTACCTTAAGAGAAAATTTAAAATTGTGCAGAGAATGGTGAAATCAGATAGCACCATTTTAGAAAACTTCAAGAACTGCTTAATGATTGCAGAAAGTGCAGTGAGAAGTACTTTTAGCAATTTCCCACCCCCTAAAAATGTACAAGGATAAGACATTTCAGAAACTGCTGATTAAGTCGCCAGGTGGATTCAAGAAATCCTACTCTAGTGTCCACCTAGTCTGATGACCTTTTTCTAACATCCAGCTATCCAATGGAAGTTCGTAATCCATGTATTTCAGGAGAGTAATAGCCAGCTATTACTATCCTGACAAAAGTCAGTTTCCTTTGAAGTTCCAAGGAACTGGATCATGACTTCATTTGATCAGGGTCAAACTGGATGATGAGTTCATCTCTTTCTTTTGCAGAGGTGGTCTGCAAAGTGTTGAAAGACATGTCTCTGTTTTAGTGTGTGATTAGTGTATTGCATTTAGCATACTTTGCTTTGGAACTGGTCACTGGAAGATAAAACACAGGCTTAATTTGCCACTCTAATTACTGAGGCAGGTATCTTTGAGGAAACCATGTTCTGGGCAGGGGGAGGATAGTTGTAAGAATTGGGAATAGGTATTCCCCTTAATGTCTGTGTTGGTCATTTAGGATTAGGAGAGTTCGGTGGCTGAGGCACAAAAGAATTATACACGATAAGGTAAGGTTGCATTATTTTATGGATTATATTATAAAAGATAACCTTGTTCTGATTACAGTAGATATTTCCCTGTCGTATAAGGTAGACTGACACCACCAGACCAGGAACTGAACATACCCACCCCAGCTATTGTTGAATTCCAAGCTTCCTGTGAAACAGTTCCAGCAAGATAACAACAATGAGTCTTGTAGTTCCTTGTAGACTAACAGATGTATTGTGGTATAGACTTTCACAAAGCCAGTCCATTTGGTTAGCTGCATGAAGACAAACACTGCAAGAGAGTTTGCATTGTTATTTTAAAATTGCCATGATACGATTATTTCATGGAAGTTCTGAGAAGGATTTGGATTAAGATCTGGTCAGTCGATGTCTTTAATTATAAAAATTCCAGAGTGTTTACTCAGATAGTTGGTGTTATATATTTGAATAGCAGGAAACATGTATTTGAAAATAATTTGGAGTGTAACTTAGGAAAAACTAAGTGCACTCTAGAGAAGAGCTGCTGTATACGTTATTTCACTGGTAACTTAAAAACCCATATTTGATACAGTAGGTTTTTATTTATTTTCCCTTGCTGAGATATGTAATTCTTTTATTGTTTTTGCTAGTCAAATGGCTATTATTCAGCAGTTTCCTCTGTCACACACAGAGTTGAGGAGAGCAGGGCTAGGGAACAGGTGCCTGTCCAGTGAGGGTTGGTTTGTGGTCTTAAGAGATTCACCGCAAAATTTCAGGGGAGGCACCTCCCACCTTAGTCATGAGCCTCTCTCACCTCCAGCTGTGATTGGAGTGCAACTCATCAACTCCAGTCAGCATAACCAATGAGAAGGGAGCAATCCAACAATATCTGGAGTGCCAGGGATTCCGCTCCCTTGTAATGGAGGGACCAACTCATGAATGTACGCATGAGTATGCATTTCTTCTTCGTGACCTCTGTGAATGCACACAATTGGGTTGTTCTGCGCCTGCGCAGGATCTCTCGGGAGTTTCTAGAGCTTAAAGACATGTGATTAGTGGGACGTTCCCCCGTGGAGCGCATGCTCCGCCCGCCAGAAGTCCCCTCAGTTCCTTTTAGCCACCGCTTAGGTTAGACCTATTTCGGAGAGAGCTAGAGCGATTGAGCGTTTCTGCGATCTGTAGTTGCTTCTTCTGTTGTTTCAATCACCTTTTTGTTGGACGTTTCCCCTCTAAATTGATTTGTTCCCTTGTCCTTTATGCCCCCCCCCCCGGCCTTTCAAGTGGTGCGTACTTTGTAATAACAAGATCCCACTCACTGACGGCCACGACCATTGCCTTTTCTGTCTCGGGGAACAGCACCAAACACACTCTTGTCCCGAGTGTAAAAGGCTTACGAAGCCTGCTCTTAAGCTGCGACTTCAGAGGCTGCGGTCTTACCTGTGGGAGAAATCCCTCAATCCACCTTCAGTCGCCATGGACTCTGCACTGTCCCCAGATCGTCGACCTGCTCACCAAGAGCCTCCTAGACCGGTCTCTAGTCCAATGACTCCTTCTCCTCACCAAGCGGAGAAGTCGAAGTCTACCTCGAGACCGCAGTCGAAGCTACATGGTCCAATCCATCAACGTTTGTGACACATTACCGTTTGGATGTCCGGGCAAAGAATGATGCTGCTTTTGGCAGGGCAATTTTGACTTCCTTTCTACCGTGACGTCCCACCATCCGGTAAGTGAGCTTGCAGGTCACCCAATTGTGTGCATTCACAGAGGCCACGAAGAAGAAAGAGAGGTTACTTACCTGTAACCATGGTTCTTCTAGTGGTCCTCTGTGAATTCACACAATTGGGTTGTTCCCCTTCTTCCGTGCACTCACGGTGAGCATTTCCAGTCATGACAGAACCCTGCACTTGGTCACGTGGATATAGAGTTGTATAGGACTATGCAGGACAAGAACAAATTTGGGCATCTTTCTGGTGGTCCCAAAGACTGCATCCTCCTCATGAACTTGGGCCTGAAATTCAAAATATGGGTGCAAGGAGGGGATGTTGCAGTCAAGTTCAATTTTTGACACTGCACAGCATCATTGCTGACTTGGAGCATATGTGTGAAGAAATTAGTCTCAGTTTTTGGCTACCTGGATTTGTGGATCTTGAACATGAAATGGCCTTTACTCTAATCTGGTGGGCTTTTATTCCCTGAATATTATTATCTCCTTTCCACATATAAATTGCTGTTAGTACTTCTCTTGGACTGTTTCACACAATAAACAAGTGCTGTGCTTTGTGGCTGAGACTAACCAATCCTAATGGGAAGTGACTTGTGCAGTAGTGTACTATGGCTTGCCAACACTCGGGACAAGGCAAGTATTGCGGAGCATGGATCATGTGCTGGCTGTGTGATGCAGTGCATGAGTGGGGTGTGGGAATGGGGTGGGAGAAGCCACTGGGGGTGGTGCCATGAAGTGGCTGCAAAGCGACTCGAGGTCCGTGCTGGCAGCTGGCACTCGAGGTCCGTGCTTCGTTTTGAACTCCAAGGCCAAACTTACCTGTTGTTCCTTTTATCTATTGACTCCCTACTTTAGCATTCTAGTCCCCTATAATGACAAGAACATCTTTCTTTGGTGTCTGTTCTAGAAGGTGTTGTAAGTCTTCATAGAATTGGTCAATTTCAGCCTCTTCAGCATGGGTGGTTGGTGCATAAACGTGGATTACTGTGATGTTGAAAGGTCTGCCTTGGATTCGTATTGAAATCATTCTATCATTTTTGAGATTGTATCCCAGTACAGGTTTTCCCACTCTTTTGTTGACTATGAGGGCTACTCCATTTCTTCTACGGGATTCTTGCCCACAATAGTAGATATGATAATTGTGTGAATTGAATTCGCCCATTCCCGTCCATTTTAGTTTACTGACGCCCAGGATATCAATGCTTATTCTTGCCATCTCCTGTTTGACCACATCCAGCTTACCAAGGTTCATAGATCTTACGTTCCAGGTTCCTATGCAGTATTTTTCTTTGCAGCATCAGACTTTCCTTTCACTTCCAGGCGCGTCCGCAGCTGAGCATCCTTTCGGCTTTGGCCCAACCACTTCATGAGCTCTGGAGCTACTTGTACTTGTCCTCCGCTCTTCCTCAGTAGCATGTTGGACGCCTTCCGACCTGAGGGGCCCATCTTCCAGCGTCATATCTTTTAGCTTTTTGTTTCTGTCCATGGAGTTTTCTTGGCAAAGATACTGGAGTGGCTTGCCAGTTCCTGCTCCCGGTGGATCGCATTTAGTCAGAACTCTCCACTATGACCTGTCAGTCTTGGGTGTCCCTGCACGGCATAGCCCATAGCTTCTCTGAATTACTCAAGCCCCTTCGACACGACAAGGCAGCAATCCGTGAAGGGGAAAACCATGGTTACAGGTAAGTAACCTCTCTATATAGGGGTGCAAAGTTTTTCTTTTACTGAAATAATGTGCCCCTCTTTTGGAGTATGTGGCATATATCAGCTCACAGGATGAAGGGTCTTTCTGCTTCCCTAGCTGGTAAGAACATTTAGACCTTGTGTATTAATGTAAGGATGAGTTTGTAAAAAGGGTAGTTCAGAGCATGGTGCCATTAGAGGGTGTGTGATGAATAAGGTGCCCTTTAGATGTCACAATGGCAATTTGCTTTCCACTTCCGTGGTGCTCCTGTAATGATAAAAGGGCAGTTGTGGATACATAGTCTTACTTCCCCCATTCTCTAGCACTTTTCCTTTAATCTTCTTTTGAGAGGAAGTACCTACTTCAGCTCCACACTAACACAGGTGAGCAGCATCCTTGATGGTCCTTGGATTCAAGGAGATTGAAAAGATATGAACAAAGCAGTAGTTTCATACAAAGTCAATAATCCCCAGATCAATAATTCCAGACTCTCAAGAGGTGCCCGTTGTACTGCCTCTCTGTGCTATGGTATGGTGAATGTTTATATAATCTTCTCACTAGCACATAAAGATAGCCTGAAAGGAATTTCACAGTTCTTAATAGTCCTAAAATGTATGCATAGTTAATTAATTTCTAAATGACAATGAATAGATCTGTTTGACATGCTAGGTAAAACTTAAGGTTATAGAATAGGAGTCCTATCAAGGTTCAGAAACCTACCAGTTAATACCTATTCGTAATTTTGGCCTGCACCAATATTTCTGGGACATCCCTACACTGAGGTGCTTTTCTGCTCCTCCCGAGGTGTCAAAACTTCCCAATTTTCACCTGTTACTTGATGGTTATGTAACAAGAGGTCACAAAAGCCTAACTATTTTAATGCAATAAATCTTCCTTAGCCTACTTTAGTCTTGCTGGATGCTTGTTTGGGGCACCACAGTGTCACTGAATGTATTGGGCAGATATCTCAGTGTAGACATTACATATGTAAGACCAGTAACAATATTACTGATGCATTTTAAGTTACAGTACTTGTCATATAAAAAAAATCTTTATTGGTGTAAAAGAGATCAGCTGAAAATGTCATTAAGTTTCCCAACAACTGTAAATAAGGATTATCTCTGACAAGTCACTGGCATAATTTCCCATAAGTTCTCCAGTGTATAATTATTCAGGAGCATTGTGGGAAATTTAAAATGGCATCTGGGAGATCTAGCCTCTGAATATGAGGTCAGAGGAAACCATTCATCTTGATCCAGTCTTGTTACAGTGTTTGCCCCAAGAAGCTGCTTGAGGATGACAGAAGCTGACACTGAATCGCAATGGTAGCCTTGGTCCCTAATTCCATGAATAGAGGTCCAGGATTATACCACTGAAGGCTCTGAAGACAGCAGTTATCCTACTCTAGAGAGAATACTCTGTGCCCTTTTTATGCACCAGTGGGGTCCAAACATTTGGCTGTCCACTTGACCTTAGTCTTCAAAGACAGTTCTTTTAAAGCCTCTCATGTTTCACTACCATATAAAGACCATGAGGCTGCAAAAATGAGTGTGGGCAATTTAAAGTATGCAGTCTTCAGGAGTAAGGGTTCTGAGGGACCTGACCTGTTCCCTGATAAACCCTTGCTGGGCAAAACAGTAATATGTAATAGATTGGCTAAGGCAACTCTCTTAAAATTAATCTAACTTTTAAAACCAATTCCATGTCTCTTTGTATCTTTTCATATTAAGTCTCTGCTTCCCTAAAAAAAATGAAAACCATGAGATTGGTAACTAAATATCCATCAATGTGGGGCAGTTTATAAAGGGGATGAGCCTTGGGTCTACCAAGGAAAGCTTTGCTAAAATAAGACCAAAAGTAGCTGTACTCCTTTCAAGAACTAGCAGTGTAACACTACTTTTGTAATGAGGAATCAAAGTTGGAAAGATTTCTTTCAGATTTGCTTCAGTTATTTATTCTGTAGATATATTCTTTTTCAAAAGAATATCTCAAGGAAGGCTAGAGCAAAATAAAATGCTAGTGTGTTGATGGGGGCCAATGAAAAGGTTTTCATTTGCCTTTTCCTCACAGTAACTGGCTACTGATGGGCACCCAGGAATAGAGTGGGAGAGGTAGCAGTTGTGCACGCATGCCATCTCTCACTCTTCTGCAGAGGATTAGTTTACATTTCTCCATAGAAGGGAAGAGCTTTATCTGTGTGCCAACTCAGTCTCCTGTCCAGAGTCTAATGGTTGGTTGGCAATGCCAAGGCCACAGCTGCTTCTTCATATGGCTTTTAATCTTTAAAATGGACTGGCAATGGATCACCCTCTGACAGCCTTTCAAACAGAGGACTATCTTCTGTGAAGAAAGGCACATGAGTCTCTCTGGCTTAGGGAGTCAGGTCTCAAGGTGTAGACCAGAGGGCCAGGGAACTGCTATGCTTTTTAGGTCTCCAGGATGGGAGAGAAATCTCAAAGCAAGGAGGACTTATAATAATTACATGCACTTGGGTTGACTCTGAATTATGGAGAGTCAGAAGGGTTTTACCATTCGTTTCTTCTGGGGGTGCTCTGGATGAGGAAAAATATTGATTTTTTATATGTGAGGTGACTACAATCTAGGTATGAAAGGGATTAAAAATGTATGATTTTTATAAAGAACAGACAACGTTTGACCAAATAATGTTAACATCAGATGATAAATTAATTAGGAAAATATATAAATTTCTTTTAAATTGGAAAATGGAGGACGAGCAGGTCAAAGAAACGATGGTTCAATGGGCAAAAATTTTTTGGATATAATATTGACTTTGAAAAATGGCAAAAACTGTGGTCTAGAAACTATAAAATGACAATGGCAACATATAAAGAGAATTTATCTAAAATGTTTTATAGATGGCATTTACCATCCGATAGATTAGCTAAAATGTACTCTAATAGGTCAAGTAAATGCTGGAAATGTTATAAAAAACCTGAAACTTATTATCACCTTTGGTGGACCTGTGATAAAGCAAAAACTTTTTTTGGAAAAAAATACATATATGGCTTGTTAAAATAATCAAAAAACATGTAGATTTTAAGCCAGAACTCTTTCTATTAGGTATAATACCAGAAAGTGTTGATAAATAAAATGTATATTTAATACTGCATATTTTAACAGCCGCAAGGATTATATTCACACAATACTGGAAAAATGAAGAAACACCTACAGATCAAGAAATAATTAAGATATTGGACTGCGCTGAAATGGATAGACTGACACTGAAAATCAAAGGAAAGGAAGATGCAGAATATTATCAAACATGGAACTTGTTTTATCAATGGTTAGAAGCACGTTGTATAGATTAAGAGCTTAATATGTATTGTAGTTGTATTAACAAATGATTATAAGCTGAACCCAGGTGACACGGTGTTAAATAAGTATGGATGGATTTTATAAATAATAATAATAATAATAAAAAGAAAATTTTAAAAAAAGACATCAAATATCAGCAACATGTAGAAAGACAGCTCACAACAGCACCTCGGAATACAGTCATGGACAAAAATATTGGCACCCTTGCAATTCTGTCAGAAAAGGCAACCCTTCTCTCAGAAAATAGTTGCAGTTGCAAATGTTTTGATACTCACATGTTCATTTCTTTGCTTTGCTTTGGAACAAGACAAAAAAACAGAGAAGAAAAATCAAATCTGAAACAATTCCACACAGAAACCCAAAAATGCACTGGCCAAAATTATTGGCACCCTGTCTAAATTGTAAGAAATAATTGCTTGTCAAGCATGTGAGGCTCCTTTAATTTGTATTTAGACACACCTGTCACAAGTAAGAGGTGTGGGCAATATAGTAATCACACTTGCAACCAGTTAAGATGGAGAAAAGTTGACTCAACCTTTGTGTTGTGTGTGACACTGAGCATGGAGAAAAGAATGAAGTGTAAAGAGTTGTCTGTGGATTTGAGAGAAAAAATTGTGGAAAAATATTGACAATCTCAAGGCTACAAGTCCATCTCCGGAGATCTTAATGTTCCTGTGTCCACTGTGCGCAATATCATCAAGGGGTTTACAGCCCATGGCACTGTAGCTTACCTCCCTGGACGTGGACGGAAGAGCAAAGTTACTGAAAAATTACAATGAAGGGTTATTCGAATGGTGGATACAGAACCCAAATTAACTTCCCAACAAATTCAAGCTGATCTGCAGACACAGGGTACAACAGTGTCAGCTCACACTATCCGTCACCATCTGAATGAAAAGGGACGCTATGGTAGGAGACCCAGGAAGACACCACTGCTGACACAAAGGCATAAAAAAAGCAAGACTGAAGTATGACAAAACATATGTGACAAAACCACAATCCTTCTGGGAGAACGTACTGTGGACAGATGAGACAAAAGTAGAGCTTTTTGGTCAAGGACATCATGGCACTGTTTACAGAAAAAGAAATGAGGCGTTCAAAGAAAAGAACACAGTCCCTACAGTCAAACATGGTGGAGGTTCAAAGATGTTTTGGGGTTGCTTTGCTGCTTCTGGCACTGGATGCCTTGACTGTGTGAATGGTATCATGAAATCTGATGATTACCAAATAATTTTGGGGCGCAACGTAGTGGCCAGTGTCAGAAAGCTACGTCTCCACCAGAGGTCATGGGTCTTCCAGCAGGACAATGACCCGAAACACACTTCAAAAAGCACTCAGAAATTGTTACAAACAAAGCGCTGGAGAGTTCTGAAATGGCCAGCAATGAGTCCAGATCTGAATCCCATAGAACACCTGTGGAGAGATCTCCAAACAGCAGTTGGGAGAAGGCATCCTTCAAATCTGAAGGCCCTGGAGCAGTTTGCAAAAGAAGAATGGTCCAAAATTCTAGTAGAGAGGTGTAAGAAACTCATTCATGGTTACAGGAAGCGATTGATTTCAGTTATTTTTTCCAAAGGCGGTGCTACCAAATATTAAGGGTGCCAATATTTTTGGCCATGACTGTAGATGAGGATGATGTGGATATTTCTTTATATCTTTAAGCATTTGTGCTTACAGTTTTCCCATAGCCGTAAGACTTTTGCATATTTTCAACTGCTTTGAAGTATTTTTGTGCATAGAAGCAATGTCGATAAATAAAGCTTGAAGAATTAGACAAGCTGATGTTGCCTGGAATCATTGCAGCAATGAAAAGACTTATACTTTGATACCCAGATGAATTTTTATATGATTGGAAATGGTTGCCTGATTTCATTCTGGAATTAACCATAAATGGGATGAATGCCAGCTGATGGATACAGGCTTCTGATTTTTCCTTAGAGGTCTATTAATTTTATATGGCTCTTATGAGGATGTTCTGGCACCAGACAACTGGATTGGGGGAGACGTAAGTCTTTGAGCGGAGGCATCTGCATTATGCTAAACTGCAAAGGTAAAGACTCCTGAAAGAAAGTACTCTTCCCCCACCCCCAGTCTTTCCCCTAAACTCTCTCCTTTAGGTGGTTCTCTCCTAGGCAAGCTAATGCCAGGTTTTGAGGTCTGGAGAAAATCAGCCTTGCAGGTCAAGTTACCATAACTTGTGTACATGGAGGATTTCCCATGTCCTGCCCTGCTTCTTCTTCTTCTTTTAATTGGAACTTCATTTCACTTTCCTTATGGTCTGTCAAGCAAGCCATTTCAGTTGCTTCTTGAACTCATCTTGAGGAGAGTTTTCTGGTTTGACAGCTCTGGGGAGTCATTTCAGTTCCATTTGAATTGATGGCTATCAGTTTTCTGAGCTGCTTGCTATTAAACACTGCCCTTGGCCACATGAATTTTATTGGGACAGTGCTTTATTTTGATACCTCCATAATGGTAAGCTTCCTACTGAGCTAAGCAAAACCACAATTTATTGATCATGCTGTGCTCATCAATCATAAAACTAGTTGTCCAATGTATATGTCACCACCAACAGCACACTTTCTGTTTCTTAGTCCAAGTGGCCTGCCTCACAGGGCTGTTCTTGTCACCGACTTCAGGAGGGTAACCAGATGTGTTTAATACATAGGAAGCTGCTATGTAGTTATTTTGCCTATTAGTAATTTAGCCACTTAGCTCAGAGCTGTCAACTCCGACAAAGTGGTTTTCCAATGCTTCAGGCATGATTATTTCCTCACCTCATTTCCTCCCTCAAGATGTTCTGGTCATGCTGAGGATGACTACAGTTATGGGCAAATACATATGAGGACAGGAGGTCAGGGGAAGTCTACTTTAATCATGTCCAGGAGAAGGAATCTTTGGCCAGTAGAACTTCCCCAGTTGTGAAATTTGCAGGCACACAGGAATTTTTTAAAAGCAATTCCTCTCCCAAATTCCTCTCCTCAGCCTTATGGAATCTCACTGGTATTCTAAAAGCCAGTTGAGGAAGGGTTGGGGTGTGCAGGCAGGCAGTGGAGGGAGTGGAGAAAGAAAGGCAACAATGCCAACCCACTTCTTCCTCCGCCCTTAGGGTTGAGTCTTAGGGCTGAGTGGTGCTCCTTGGCCAGCATTGGCATGCAGGTGGCAGTATTAGTAAGCTAGAGGGCAGTGGTGGCAGGGCGGGCAGCTCATGCAGCAGAGTGGGGGTGGCAGTGGCAGCGCTGTTGCCACCTCAGACCTTCTATCGCCTGATGCAACTTGCCTCAGTTTGGCTAACCACCGGCCTAGCCCTGGAGCTGTACCAAGATCTCAGTAGTAAATAAACCCAACAGTTCCTGACTGGAGCCAAAAAGCACTTGCATGTGTAGAAAAAAAAGGATGAGAGAAGATAAATAAAAAATAAACAAGACAAATAATGTTTTTAATGAAAGGCCATAATATGATAGGCATCTGGCAGACAGCTCAGCAGCTGCTTAATTGCTGATGGGAAAACAAATTATGCAGTAGTTTGGTTCTACTGAGCTAAAGAGGGAGAGTCAATAAGACATCAGGGCTTCCAGTGCATTTTATTAAGGTGGTATATCCACATCTTTGTGGTCTCTGTGAATCACACAATTGGGTTTTGAGTTGTAAATGGGGCTAGACAAGCTTGCCAGTTTTGGGTTTTGGCCAGCATATCCAGTTCTGTATTTTTTTTTTTTTTGCTAAGGGATGTGTATTTCAAATGGGAATTTGGAGATGTGTGGATTTCAGTACATAAGTGTTGGTTCAAAATTGAAAAATTGGGAACGTTTGCATTAAAATGTGGACTGAGTGGATTTCTTCCTGCATCTCTAGTCAAAAACATCAAGGGAATGTCCATGGGCCACCAATTAAAAGGTGAGTGTGAACACTTGGGCAATAATTCCCAATTGATGGGTCTCATTATTCACTCAGAGCACACTGTTGAATGGGCGGTGATGTTACCCTTTTTTAAAAGAAGGGCAAGGCTGATGACGCTGGCCACTCATTACCTGCTGTACAAGATAAGGTACATTGCTTGCGCCTCTCCCCGGTTTCAGCTGTTGCCTACATTGTTGAGGAGACAGGCTGTGACAGGTGCTCAGGATGAGTGAGAATCTTGCTCAGTTCATTTTTTTTATTCCCAAACTCACAAATCTCTTCATTAATTCAGTGGAAAGAATTTAGGATGTTAAAAATTCTTATGTGGGGAAAAAAACCCATAGATTTCTTAACCCTGGCATAGAGATTTGACTGCTGAATGCTCAAGGTTTGACTATATTCACCAGCCAGCCTTCTAACTAATGGGTACAAGAGCCTTTGAGTGACTGATGAACACTACATGCTTTTTAAAAATGTTGGTGAGGTTAACGTTTATTTTGTTAATATTTAATGCTACTGGATAACTTTATACCTATTAAACTACCTTTATCTGCCTTATCCACCGTCTGCTTCTCTTCCCATGGCTTCTTGTTGTACTTTTGAGGCTCTTTGATCACAATATTTCTGGCTATAGGTCTCATGGTATTGTACAGTAGTAAACCAGCAGTCAGCTGCTAGTGCAAAAGCAGCCTGAGATTATCTCGTTCTAAGGTTGCATAGCTATAGAAGGGGGATGTTTTGACAGCTCATCTTGCAAGATGCTTACAGCCCTCTTACTAGGAAGCCAGGCAATGAAGTGCCTGCAACAAGACAAAATTTCAGCCATGTAGAAGCACACGTAATTAATTAGCCTTTTGCTGCCAGGGGCACTTAGAGTCCCAGCTGATGACAGTCTAATTAAGAACTTCCCTACTGTGTAAATTTTAGATAATCATTTGCTTTGGAACAAATTAACAATGCCTTTTCTAATAGTTTGTTTCACGGGGGACTAATTAAAGTAATTAGTGGTACAAACCTAAAAGAGTCTGAATAGGCATTTCAGATTTGTAGTTCATTAATGTGCAAAGACTATTGTTTGGGAACATACTGCAGGGCTTTTTTAAATCAAGGGAGAACACTTGCTCCCATCCAAATGCCATTCCACATTTTGGCTGCATATACAGCTGCTGAGTCTCAGTCGAAGGATTGGATCTTTGGTGAAGGTGACCTTGATTGTTGAAGGCTTATCTCCAGTTTCTTTGAACCAAGGAATTCCTTGAACAAATGGATGATAATTTTGATGTTGACCATACAGGACAAATTTTCTATTACTAAATATCCATTTTCTAGGCAGCAATGGCAGGAGATGGTGATTGCCTTCAGACTCTGCTTGTGGACATACTAAAGGCATTTGGGTGGCTTGTGGAAAGCTGTATGCAACTGAGTGGAAGAGATTTTAGGCCTGATTCAGCAAGAATCTTGTGCTTTTGCAACATTCCTGGTTAACAAATAGGATACCCAGCTGGAAAATGGAGGTTTGTCCAAGGTTTACTTTGCATGCTTCAGTGCATGATTGTGCATGGAATGGTAATGGTACACTTTGCGAGTACAAAAGGTGGTTCCTGGCAGGAGCAGGACAGGCATACCTGTCAAGATTGCCTATTGGATTACTGAGCAACAGAGGGAAAAACCCACAAGCAAGACTTCCCCATGCTGACCTGATGGGGAGGGGGAGCTATTCAAGTTTGAAATGTTGAATAAATAAAGTATGCTATGATTAAGGGGATATAAGAAATGTAACTCTGGAAATGTGAAATGTCATTATAACATAGAGGTTTGAACAGCAATGAACTGCCAGTTAGAGGTTGCTTCGGGGCAAGCAGATGTAACGTTGAAAGTATAGTCATATGAAAAAGAAAGTACACCCTCTTTGAATTCTATGATTTTCCCCAGCAGGACATAATAAAAATCATCTGGCCCTTAGCAGGTCTGAAAATTAGGGATATACTACCTCAGATGAACAACAATACATTACATATTACATTGTGTCATTATTTATTTCATAAAAATAAAGCCAAAATGGAGAAGCCATGTATGAAAAACTAAGTACACCCTTACTGCTGCTGTAGGAATTAAGAGGCTAAGTAGCAGCCAGGTGCTGCTGACCAAATGCCCTTGAGTAACTGATCATCAGCAACTGTGACCACCTCTATAAAAGCCGAAGTTTCAGCAGTTTGCTGGTCTGGAGCACTGAGGTATGTGTTAACACAGTGTCAAGAAGGAAACACATCAGCAATGATTGTAGAGAAGCAATTGTCACTGCCCATCAATCTGGAAAGGGTTATAAAGCCACTTCCAAACAATTTAAAGTCCATCATTCTACAGTAAGGAAGATTATTCACAAGTGGAAAACTTTCAAGAGAGTTGCCAATCTTCCCAGGACTGGACATCCAAGCAAATTCACCCCAAGTTCAGACCGTGCAATGCTCAGAGAAATTGCAAAAAACTCCAAGAGTTATATCTCAGACTCTACAGGCCTCAGTTAGCATGTGAAATGTTAAAGTTCATGACAGTACAATTAGAAAGACTGAACCAGTTTGGTTTGTTTGGAATGGTTGCAAGGAGAAAGTGTATTCTCTCTAAAAAGAATATGGCAGCATGGCTTAGGTTTGCAAAGTTGCATCTAGACAAACCACAAGAGTTCTGGAGCAATGTCCTTTGGACAGATGTGATCACAGCAGAGATGTTTGGCCAAAATGCACAGCTCCATATTTGGCAAAAGCCAAACAGCATCTGTACAAACACCTCACACCAACTGTCATGGTATGGAGGGGTGATGATTTGGGCTTGTTTTGCAGCCACAGGACCTGGGCACCTTGTAGTTATTGAGTCAACCATAAACTCCACTGTATGCCAAAGTATTCTAGAGTCCAGTGTGAGACCATCTGTCTGACAGCTGAAGTTTGGCCAAAGTTGGGTCATACAAGATAATGATCCCAAACACACCAACAATTCTACAGCAGAATGGCTGGA
The DNA here is from genome assembly GCA_037013535.1 of Intellagama lesueurii. Classification (NCBI taxonomy): domain Eukaryota; kingdom Metazoa; phylum Chordata; class Lepidosauria; order Squamata; family Agamidae; genus Intellagama; species Intellagama lesueurii. The sequence goes on along the minus strand of JBAJHW010000002.1, from coordinate 107,227,825 downwards.
AAAGAAAAGAATCAAAGTGTTGCAATGGCCCAGTCAAAGTGCAGACTTCAACCCGTTTGAATGCTGTGGTGGGACAGTAAGAGAGCTGTGCATAAACAAATTTCCACAAACCTCAATGAACTGAAGCAACATTGTAAAGAGTTGGCCCAAATTCCTCCACAACAATGTGAGAGATTGATAGTCATACAGAAAATGGTTACTTCACATTATTGCTGATAAAGGTGGTTCTACAAACTATTGAATCATAAGGTTACTTAGTTTTTCACACATGGTTTCTCCATTTTGGCTTTATTTCTGTAAAAGAAATCATGACATGGTGTCATGTGTCATGTGCTGTTGTTCATCTGAGGTTATAGTTACCTAATTTTCAGAGCTGCTAAGAACCAGATGATTTTTATTATGTCCTGATATGTAAAACCATAGAATTCAAAGAGGGTGTACTGTACTTTCTTTTGCACATGACTGTAAGTTCTGTTGAAATTGAAGAGAGCTGTGAGGTCCTTACACAATACAATCCAGGATTGGCTGCATGATATTGTACCCATGTTGCTAGCAGGAAAAAGGACACCAAATTTTACATAGCAAAGAGCAGCCTGAATGTTGATGGCACCCACGTCAGCAGTCAAGATGGTCTACAGCTACCTTCTTATGCTCACTACCATTTCTTCTAGGCATTTTGATACCTAGAGATCTTGTAAAACAGCCCTGACAATTACTTTGTGTTTGGGTGAGAAGTGGTTAACTGGAAACAAGGTCTGGGATTTCCCCCTACTTGGTGTCTCTTTGTGAATGGTAGTGAGCACAAGAAGGTATCCTGTAGACTATCTTGCCTGCTGACATAGTCTGTGGGACAAACACAACTGCCAATCATTATCTTTCAAGATAAGCACGATAGGTCTTTTCAATTTATTTGATCTAAATCTGGGGATATTTAAGGTTGTTTGTTCCTGCACAGGGAGGTAAAACAGTGTTACATTTAAAGAATCATAACTTGAAAACTCTTTGTCCAAATGTCCCCAAACTGGCAGAGCAAGAGCAGACCGTCTCCTACCAATGTGCCAGATTTGGTGCTGATATTAAGCCCCGTTTAAAGGTTATAGGTTTTTGTTTCAGTTGTCCCCATTTATGGAATTGCTTTATAGAATGTTGATTTGCTCTGCCAGCACAAAGTGCCATTCAATCCCATATAGTAGCAAAATACATGTAAAAGTCTATTGGGTAAAAGTCAATTGTAGCAACTCCCATAGAGAATGCATGGAGTTCACTACTGAAGCGCAGCCTATGTAAAAATATATTCATTCTGCTATGTTAGAAGAAAAAGGAGATAAGAGACAATCCTATAGAACTTTGCTTCTGTGGAAAATCTATGAGAGTCTGCGTTAGCCAGCTAGTAATAGAATCTGTGAGTTAGGCAATAATAGAAAGATAAAGGAAATATAAACAATTTGTGCCTATGAAAAGGCTGGTGTAACATAAGCACGAAGCCAGCCAGCACAGAGCCACAACAGAGCTGAGCCAAGCTAAGCTCAGCCAAGCCAAGAAGCTGGAGGGAGGAAAAAGGTAACGATAGCTGCAGAAACACAGAGGTAACACATAGAAATCATCAGTTTTCCTCCATAGGTTTAAACTGGCAGATGGATGGGTGAGCACTTAGAATATGCTTAAAGGCTAAGAAATGTATTCCTGCTTTTACTGATTTTTACTTTTTTGCAAGATGTGCTTTTTAAGGCTATAACCTCTTGCCTTTTTGGATTGAAATAAGAATTGAGTATTTGTAACTTTTTTTTAGTTAAGAGCTTATTATTGAAATATATTTGACCTTGACAGATATGCATGAGGTGGGGGCATTGTTTACAAGTTGTCTTGCTTGTAGTCTATATTTGTGTGTATCCTTTTACACTAAAATCACTTCCTTCTAACAGGGGTAAGGACTCTGCAACTTTCTAGATGTTGTAATATGACTCTAATAATTCTGGGCAATAAGCAGTGCTGGTTGGGGCTCATGGCAGCTGATATCTAACAACAATTGTAGGGGTACTAATGTCTCAACTGCCTTTTTTAAGTTCAAAGAAGGGTAGGATACAACTTCAAACAGCAGTTTTGGTTCATGAATTCCCCAAAATGTAATGAGCAGCCCTGATCAGCCCACTTTATTACTGTTTTCTTTTGTAGTGTTATTGATAACACTGAAAAGTGTTGGAAGCTAGAAAGGATTCATACTATCAGTTGTGAAAATATCTATTCCCTTCATGTGTCATTCAGAGGAAGGCCCATAATCTGGAGCATCCATGTAGTTTAGTGCATGCAGAAGACACCAGATGGAATTTCTTAAAGCATATCGGCGCTGGGAAGGACCTCTGTCTGAGACTTTGGAGAGCTGTTGACAGTCTGATTAAGGTAGGCAGCTCAATATTTTCAAATATGGCAATATGAGTTATCAACGGTGCAGTGATACATGCCATACTGATCCATACAGTCACACTTTCTGGAATTGCAAAGGTCATTATGGCTTCATTGTGCTTGTCCTGCGTTAGCCTGTAATGTTCTCTTTCCTGTGGCAACCATGGTTAACTGCAAAGAAGCTCCTCAAAGCAGAATCACTGTGATCTTCGCTGCCTGCTAGTTGTTGGCAATGCCAGTGCCTTTGCTTGCTTGGCTAACTTTCAGTCATAGTCAGTTCCCACCAACATCAAACATTCTTTCAATACATTAACACGCAGTCTTAGTTTTCTTTGTTCTTTGAAGGTAGGAGGTTCCATTATGGCTGGATGGTGGGATGCTGGGTGACTCAGACTCTCAGCATAAAGCTAACAGACTGGATTAAAGTTTTTTTGTTTTTTTAAGATGTCATCTTTCTTTTTTAAAGCTGAGCATGTGTAATGATCAGGAAAGAAACATTTAACACAATTGCTTCTGAAAAGCGTGTTGTGGTATCTTTTGTGACAGATGTTTCATTCCATTTTTGTGAAGCTGGATCGGTTCTCAGAATAAAATGACTTGGGAAATTGTGGATAAATCGGCATGATTCTTATTTGCTTCTATGAAACCACATCTACTGATAATTAGGGGATGGAGAAATCATATATTAATGCTGAGGTTATACACCATTTGTGGTGTATGCACCACCCTCCACTCTCCCTACTCACTCCTATGCCATTTCTCCTAATGTCAGCATTTTTTGCTTGTAGCTTTCTTAACATATGCATTTTAAAGCAACTTTTGACCCGAACAGCTACTGATCGCAAGTTACATTCAGAAAAGTGCACATAACTGGGTTCTGAGCTACATATTAGTTGAGGAAATGCAACTTAGGACAATTCTTCAGACTAGACAAAATCCTCACAACTCTGTTGATCACTTGGGCTTCCAAGGTACAAATGAAGTTGGGGTCTTAACCTTCTCATTCTGGGGGGGGCACGTTTTGGGGTGTTCTAGTCCAAAAAAGTGACTTTTCCGAGCTCTGCTCTAGCTCCCTGGAAAGTCTCACAGGAAAAGACAGGAAGTTATGTTATCCTGAAATTGCTCTCTGATAAAAATTTAGTTTGACATTACTCAGTAGAAAACTTTGCTAATGCCTGGGGTCTAACTCGTTACCTTCTTTGGGAAGAGGAAAGAATATTCACTTGGGTGGGGGATCATGCTGCCCTCCACATGTGGTTGGGCTGCAAGGGTTGGTCAGGTTTAGCCAGTAGGGTCAATGATGAGGAATTGTAGGAGGTTCAGCGATCTCCTCATTGATGGTCCTGGCCTGGCTATTTATTGCAGCTCCCCTTCACATGTTCCATTTTATTGGCTGGTCTTAAGTTTTGTTGCTTTTTTCTCTTCATACACTGAAGCTGCATGTGATTCTGATACAGCACATGGTTCCAGTGCAAGGAATGCCTGCCTCCCATTGAAGCAGTTCTCTATCAGGTGTGCTATATCTGAAGCTCTACTCCAAGTTGCAAACTTCGTCACAAGCCAGACTGATAATTATGACAAGGAGCAGGGCTTTTTTCTTGTTCTTTCTTTTTTTCTTTCTTTCTTTGTTGTGTGGCACTTGTCTCTGCATTAAGGATGTTCACTAGGCAGATTTGTCTTTTTCGGAAACGTTTGTTTTGTTTCACTGTTTTGGAAGGCCTTTTGGACTAGTGGATTCTGCTTTTTAATTATTGCAGCACCGCTGTGCTTTGAGTGGGTATGTTGGGACTGGCTGCAAATTTGCAAAGATGAACTGATTGCTAGTTTTTAAATTAATGAACCTTGCATTATATTAAATATATACTTTAACATACTAAGTCACAGTGAGAGTAGGCCCATTTGAATCAATATGGAAGTGAGAGCTGGACCATAAAGAAGGCTGACCGCCGAAGAATTGATGCTTTTGAACTGTGGTGCTGGAGGAGATTCTTGAGAGTCCCCTGGACTGCAAGGAGAACAAACCTATCCATTTTGAAGGAAATCAACCCTGAGTGCTCACTGGAAGGACAGATCCTGAAGCTGAGGCTCCAATCCTTTGGCCATCTCATGAGAAGAGAAGACTCCCTGGAAAAGACCCTGATGTTGGGAAAGAGTGAAGGCAAGAGGAGAAGGGGACGACAGAGGACGAGATGGCTGGACTGTCATCGAAGCTAAAAACATGAATTTGACCAAACTGCGGGAGGCAGTGGAAGACAGGAGGGCCTGGCGTGCTCTGGTCCATGGGGTCACGAAGAGTCGGACACGACTTAACGACTAAACAACAACATTTGAATCAATGGAACTTATGGAGGAGGTTGCTCACCAAATTCCCACTGATTCAATAAGCTTCCTCTAGTGCAATTTACTCTGCTAAGCAGCAGCATTTTGGCCACTGTGTAATTTCTCTCATTTTGATATGTAAATGTCATTGTTTTGCGTGCTGCATACCACCTTGAGGCCCTAGACAGGCCAAGCCAGTGAGTCGGTGAGTGAATGAGTGGATTTAATGCATGGCTGAATACATTTTGGTATGTAAGGTAGGAAGCCAGTAATGAACAAATATTTTGCTGGGAATAGGACAGCCTCAAGCTGTTTCCCAGCAGGCCTACTACAACAGGAATTGATACCATTGTGGACACCTAATATGAGACCACATTTAAGACTATATAGTACATGCTGTTTTCACATTATGAGTATATGCAACTGCCTTATCTTGAGTCAGACAATGTAACACTCATGATCAGTAGCTGCTCATCAGGGTCTTCCTATCAGGAGATGCTGGGGATTAAACCTAGGGCCTGCTGTGTGCAAAACATGTAACTCTACCACTGAGCTATGGCCTCAATAAGTACGGAAAGGTATCAGTTGAACAGGGTCTCTCGGACAACACATGTCCCAAGGGATCAGTTCTCGCCTGCTCTATTGTGTTGTGGTGGAAGCATCGCTAGCGGTCCTCATCTTGCCAAACAGAAGCTCACTGGAATGTTGAACCACATCCAGGGTGTAAGTACTTCAGGCTTCCAGAGCTGGTTTCATGCTTGCAGCCTCCGTGCCTCTCCCAAAATTCTTCCGAAACCACACTACACAACATGCTTGAGTGGTCTGACATTTATCATCACCTTTGTCTAAGAAGTGCAGGACGGGTGACCAAAGAACAAAGCCAAACACAGCTTTCTCTCGGGTTACCAAACTGCCTGTTTGAAAATAACAGTCTCCTTTCCATAGTTGTGCACTCTGGTCGTTTCTCATCTCCTCAGGTACCTGTCAGTGCTCTTGTCAGTCGCAGCTCACTTGGAGAAAACCCCTTTCCCCAGCCTTCCACTCTTCCTTTTCACTGTTGACTAAACATCTCGAGGTCGGCTGGGCTGGAATGAGAGGAAGTTAGTACTGCATGAGCAGTTTGACAGCAGTCAACTAAGCAAATGCACAATGCTGTGGATTAGAGCTCAGAATCGGACATTCAGAAGGGGATGCTGAGCATCTAGCCCAAATCCTTAGGCTGGCAGGGTTCCTTACATTGAATTGATAGTGCATCTGGTAGACTTCTTAGTCTCCTAAAAGCTACTGCAGAACCCCATCATTTCCAAACACAGTTTGTTCCATTGTCATATTTCAGTATTTTATTCCAAATATATAGAATATATATATTTAGCATTGACATTCCCTACCTCCGTGATTGAAGCACAAACTTTGGCTGACACATATTATGATTTAAACATTTTATTTTACTTCTTTAGATCAAGATTTATATTGTGCTTTCCTGCTGGTGCCTCAAGGTGACCAGCTTAACAGCAACAATTATAAAATGGGGCAGATGTTCACATTACCACTTCATTACTAGTTCTGGATGACTGTGAATGTTAGAAACAACTGCAAACAGCAAGTGAAATACAAAGACAAAGCAGTTGAGATAAGGGTAACAGCAAGTAGTTCCTTTTGGTAATTTTGGAAGAAGTCATTTTTTAAAAAACTAATAACATTATAGGCTGTCATTACTCCTTACTAAAAATATTTAGAACAATAGTCTGTCTTCTGGGGAACAAATTATGTCTCCAATCAGTGCCACATGAAATCTTTGAATTTTATCTTTTGTTTTCCCCTAATGCAGTATTTCTCAATATGTTCCCACCGACCCACCCATTCAGGTATAGAAGACCTGGAAGGTGGGGGACAAGATCCAGCAAGGAACAGGATGTTGAGATCAGCAGAACCTTCCTTTCATTATTAGTTATGGGTGACTGTGAATCGTTTACACCAACTCAATTTGTTATAAGGCTTGAGCAATTGAGTTATTGTCCCAAAATAAAAAAGGGGGGTGAAAACCCCTCAATTATTCCAAGCCCAATTAAAAACCAGAATGGCACTGTATTATGCTTTTAATGCCCTGATTGGCAGCACAATGAGCAAAACTGAAAAGAAGATCAATATCATCACCAAGAGTCTAGAAAAATGTGCAGGGTGAGGCTGCAATTCTGTACTGCACTTGGAAGAAAATCTTGTTGAATTCATCTGGAACTCAGTTTTGAGTAGACTTCTATAGGATCGTGCTGAAAATTAGGTGAATCTCCTGGTGCTGCATCCTGTAGAATCACCCCAACTGAATTTAATGAGGTGTTCTGTTTACATCATTTCAGGTTGACACTGTTATGTGCATAACTCTGCAGCTGCCTGGTCTCCCAAAACCACAGTACTGAAATCTTAGAACAAACAGCAGTGCTCAGTTTGGATCAGGAGTCAGGAAAACCCCTTTATGCCAAGTAGGAAAAAAAGCCAACCACAAAACCCTTTTTTAAAAAAGCATTTCCTGCTTAATTGAAAGATTTATCTTATTTATTGTTGGTATTGTTTGTGCACAATGGAAAGAGGATGTGGCCCGCAAAGTTGCTCTCCATCGCCCTGTAACCTAGAGTTATGTCCTACATTGTCAATGTCCCTAAAGAGGGTGGACTTGGTGTGGTGCCCTAGCTAACCACTAAAATATGTGAAGCTTTCTGTCCCAAATTGTCCTAGCAACGCAGATGTTTGCTTGGAGTGCTAGATCAGGATCACTTCCACAGGCTTTCAACTTGTATATTCCAGCATTGTTGGTGAGGTGGTGACTGATCCAGTCATGCGTGCATCTGTCCCTCAGAGTTCTGCTAATTTCTTTTTCTCATTCCTCTCCAGCTGGAGGCTGGATGTCGGTATAGCTATACCAACTGGGTACAGCAGCTCTGAACACTGATGTAGGGTTGTGTCCACAGCTAATCAGTTCTCTTCCTTCCTGCACCTCTTTTCCAATTTATTTTCTCTTGAATAATCAGATATAACAATCTATTCTTTTTGTTTCTCATTATTTGATTGAAGTGCTCTAGCTTTCTGCATTTGATGAGTTTTATCATGTCTTAATCTCTATTCATTTGTCTTAGTACATTCATTGGTCACCCTCTTGAGCCAAAAAGTTCTTCATATCCTTTGGTAAATCCATATTTGCAATAACTTTATCTTTTTTTAAAAAAATAGTCTTTGTTGAAATCCATAGTTCCATGCTATACAGCAGAACTGAGAAGATATAGCATTGTACAAGACATATTCTCAAAGCTAAAGGTAGGTCTTTGTTGCATTTTGTATTCTTTGCCCCAGGGAAGCTGCTCTGAGCCATCTCTGGCTGCAAGTACACAGTCAAATATTGTGGGATTTGCTGCAAGTATAAAAGAGATGAATTCTATTGTTGTTTACTGATCACAAGATGCAAAGGTCAATTTGAATTGATTTAGCCCTTTTTGGTCCTTATGTCAAGTTTTATTCTCTGCTGCTGAAAGTGTCTGCATTTTTTGAGCTGGAATGATTTGAAAGGACTTTTTCCTGAATGAGCAGTTGTTTGGGGAAACGGTGTCTGTGGGTGGTGTTGTGGTGACATAGGCAGTTGGGGAGTGATGTTTAGCGACTGCAGAAATATCTGCCCCCCAAGATTTCTCCTCAGAGTATCCCAGAATATATTTTGTAGTTTTTGAATAAATGAATCGTTGAGTTTAACGCTAGATCACCTTGGCATAGAAAAAAAATCAGCCCAGAGTCTCACACGCCCAAACCATAGCTCCACCACCACCAGGGACCCTTCTGCTTTATGTACACACACACACACACACACACACACACACACAAAGTGGTGCTTTAGCAAAACACCTTCCCTCTCACCTCCTTCATGAGGGAGGATGAGGAGAGCATGCGAGAACACCCACACCAGCATTCACCTCTCTCTGCAAAGCCTCTCTCTGAAGGGACTTTTGTTTTTTAAAAACAGCTTTCCTAGGCAGAGCTCCTGTTTGTTTGTTTATTTGCAGCTTAAATAGCTATCCTGTTGGCAAGACAAATTGAGGAAAAAGTCACTGAGGATGGAAAACCTTCTTAAGGCAGTTCCTTTGAACAGCACCACCTATAAATGCTTCAAATGGAACTACAATTAGATGGATTTTTTTCCTCCTCTACCTGTGTGGCCCCTTATATTGAAGCGAACCAAATGCCCTGGTGCAACTTCACAGCAAAAGAATAAGAGTTAATTCTCTTTCCCTCCCTGTGTAGTCACACCCTCTGTTTTGTCTTCTGTTGTTACAGGCTGTGCTCATTGTTGCTCACTGTCACCCCTAAAAATATCAGTGTTACATACAGACCACCTCAGCTGCTTGAGCACTTGAGTCAGCCTGGAGAGGGAGATTGTTGAATGGTGCAAATACTTGCAATGGCCAAGCTTTTAGAGCAGCTCTTTCATGCGCCCTAGGAATGTTCTTTGACCTCCCACACCCCACCCTCCCAATGATGACTAAAAGCATTCCTGCTGTCCTTGTACAGAGAGCCGTTAAGAAGCACACGTTTCAGCCTCCTTTTCAATACCATCATCTTAAAAACTAAATGGCTCTGCATCTCATTGCCAATTGCCACTCACTTTCCCTGGCCACTGTCCACAGCAATCTTCAGCGAAATGGGCAGAGGGTAAGGGACAGCCCAGTTGCTGTTCCTGATGAGAGTGGAATCTCCACAGCAGCTGCTCCACTCCTTCTTGCTCTGATCTCCCCTTCTTCCAAATTCCTGACAAAAGAGTGCCCTCTGCTTCATTAACACATCTATCCCAGGGAAATGTTTCTGGGATCAAAGCTTAAACTCATTTTTAACTGGATCAAAAGTCCTTTAGGTGCACATTTGGGAGCAGAACGAATGAATGGGGTGTCCATTTGCATTAAAAACAAAATCTGACATAACCCATTAATGTTCCTGGTAATTCCGTTAGCTGCACCTGATCTTTCTATTATGACTGAGTCTGCTGCATTTATTCTGTGCTGTGTAACTAACTGGCTTGTATTATTGCTTAGCAGCCATGGAAGGTTTTATTCAACATAAAGTTATCAGATTGTTCTCTATTTTATCTCTCTCTCTCCCTATCCCTTTTCTCTTTGCACCTCTGCATTGTCACCATGATTTTCTCTGCTAGAAAAGCAGGACTGTGCCAAGATGCAGGGCTGTTCCAAGATATTTTGCTGTCTGACAAAAGGGGCAACATGGTGCTCTTTCCTTTCCATAGACAGAAACTGACTGGCTTGGCAGCTATATCTTAGAGAGCAACTACATTGGAGAACTGAATTTGAACAATTTGGCTTTGTTGCAATTGTTTTGCAGCCTGTATTATGTCTGAAATCACAATCAGTGCTAACACAGGGGATGCTTGGTATTTCACCATTCATTCTTGTCTGTGATATGAGTCATATTCCAGCTCCCCCACACCTACCTTTCTTCTTTCCTTCCTGCCTGCTTACCTGCCTGCCTGCCTGTCTCTGCTGATCCTTCCTTTCTCTAGTCTTACCTTTGCTGATCCTTTAATGGTTTCTTTAGCTACTTTCTCAGACTACTACATTTTTCAAAAACTTCTCTGTAGAAAATTAACATGGAAAGGTACTTAATGTCAGAGGTACTTAATTTTGCAAAATACATCATAATTCACACATTGGAATGATTCCATAATGGGGATCATCACCATCTTCCCCTTCCCATCCATTTTTCTTTCCCCTTACTTTCAAGTAACTCACACAGGAATTGCCCTGTTTCTTGTCAACAGAAATGAAACAATTCTTGCACTTGCTACTTGAAAATAAAGGAAGGGAGTAACAGATGGGTGATAAGAAGTGATGATCTCATGTGGAATCATTCTGAGTTGTGAATCATGATGTATTTTACAAAATTACTGTTCAAATGTTTGATGTTTTGTATTCTGAGGCTGTGAAGTAACTTCCATGTTATTTTTCTATAAAAATCTTTTTTCAGAAATGTAGTAGTCTGATAGTGAACCATAACCACAGTGCTTTGCTTTTGCATGTCTCTCACCACCCCCCATCCTGAAAATCACACCCGGCTGGCTAAGTCACCAAAACACTACCTACAGACACACACCCTGTCTTTACAAGAACATATCACAACTACCCGCATGGGAAGAAGTCCATTGAAATCCCTCTGGCTTGAAAAAGTAGAAGCACCCCAGTGGCAGAGAAGGAAAGCTGCTTGGGGAGCAAAAAGGGCTGGACCAATTCTATTCAGCCTTTGCATCATGTGGTCACTAAAAAAGTACTTTGAATTCACTGATTTTGTATGTGGAGCAAATCCAGCAGTATTTCACCATGTAGTTGCACTCTTACTTCAGCACAAGACAACTGGATCATGTCTCACACCATAGTTGAGGGCTGCAGACTTCTTTAAACAGAGAATACACGCTGTAAGGTATACAGAACTGTATCTCCTATGGGAGGGAAATGACCAGTGGTGTGGCCTGGAAGTTGGAGACCAAAAGATCTGGAGACCAATAGACTGGAAAAGATTGAACAGAAGTTATTTTACTACATGCCTAATGGCCTTTCAGTGCATTCAGTAGGAATTATTTAAATTGTTGTAAGCCGCCCAGAGACCTTTGGGTAGTGTGGGCGGCATATAAGTTAAATAAATAAATAAATAAATAAATAAATAAATAAATAAATAAATAAATAAATAAATAATAATAATAATAATAATAATAATAATAATAATAATAATAATAATAATAATAATAATAATAATAATAATAATAATTAAAAGAGCTTACTTGGTAGTGAATGATGCCCAAGGACTGAATGACCTTCCCCCACGCATGCTGTGGTACACATTAGTGAGAGAACAATCCATCATTCTTTTGTCCATGGATGGTTCCATGACAGTTTATGAAAGAATAGGATTACACTGATATAAATGACAGCTCTTGTAATTACATTCTGCCTCCTGAAGTTCTCTGCTTTCCCCAGAAGGTTCAATTATGCCAAGGTGTTCAGTTCATGGCCTAGAATGGTTTTCTAATGCTGCTGCACATTGTTTAATAGCTGCTGCGTTGCTCTGGCAGTGCGGATGTTTTCAAAGAGTGTGAGTTGCTCCCAGGATGTTCTTTCACCTGGAAACCCAGCCAACACATTCTCAGACGGAAGGTTGGTAATTCTCAGAAGGTGTCATCTGCATTTTGCTCCGCCTATTGCTGCTTACCAGCATGTCTATAAACACCAATGAAGAAAGAAGGAAATGATGCACCCTGTTTTGTGCTAACAGGAAAAGTATGCGACCTCCATGGTGTATTGCTGCTCCACTCTTGAAACACTTCCATTTATGTGAAACATCAGCAGAACATAAGGAAAATGGAATCAAGCAACACCATCGTACCAAGAAAAATTGGGCACTGTAAGATTATTCTTGCAAAGTGTGTGTGTGTGAGAGAGAGAGAATGAGAGACACAGAGAGAGAAGCAGAGGTAGGGACAAAGTGTATAATGGAGTAAAACATCATTTGTATCTACCATATTTTTCCGTGTATAAGCCAATACTTTTGTCTAAAATATTTAGATTAAAAATTGAGGATCGTCTTATACACGGAAGTAAGGAGGGGGAGGGATCAAAACGCTTTGATCCCTGCTTTCCCCCTCCACTTTCTTGTGAGGAAAGTGCTTTTCCCCTCCACTTTCTTCGCAAAAAGTGGAGGGGGAAAACAGGAATCATCAAAGTGCTTTGATCACGGCCTTCCCCCTCCACTTTCTTGCAAAGAAAGAAATTTTGGGTTAGAAAAGTTGGGGGTGGGTGGGTTTCTTACATATGAGGGTGTCTTATACATGGAAAAATACGGTAGGTTGCCTAAATTATAGCCCCTTCCTCTATAAAAGTAATTGTAACCATAGCCATTATTAGTCATAGTAGAATAAGGGGACTAACCAGAAAAAAAATTCAGAGGGAAAATTGAATAAAACTTCCACTGATAATAAGGCATTTAATACCATGCAAGAGGAGCTTGCTATGATTGCCCTTCTCCTCTGTGTTCCTTCAGTAGGATTCTGGCCTGATTTTTTTTATAGTGTTCTCCCCCTGCCTCTGCACTGAGAACACCAGGTATATAAAAAAGAAAACAAGTGTTGTGCCTTCCCATTGCCATATTGTCAGCGTATTTCAGTTGTTGAACAGCAGAAACCAGACCAGTCTCTCTCTGTATCCCTTTCCCTCACTCCTTATCTTGCTTTCACTCCTCACTTCTTTTTCATCAAGTGGCCTACCTTTGATATGTTCCCAAAGAACATTTCTGATGATAGGCTGATGACACCAGAGACTCAATTTCTTCCACTATCAGTGAACACTGGCCAGTGATCAGTAGCTGACAGTCTGCATTTCCAAGGAGAGGGAGATGCAATAATATCCAGTATATACATAGAAGGCACAGTGGAGATGGTGATCAGATTGCCAGTGGAAATGCTCCTCAAAATAAATATATTGGGTATATGTTCATGGGCTTCCCTGCATACTAGCCTATGGGGCACAATGTTTAAAGTGCTGGTTCTGATCTATAAAGCCTGACATGACTTGAGCCCAGGCTGTTTGAATGACTGTATTTTTCCTGCTCCAGTTCTCAAATCTTTGGGGAAGCCTTTTTCTTGGTCCCACCACCTTCTGAGACACAGGTAGCAGGAAGAAAGAGCTTATTTGGTGCATGTTCTCAGACTCTGGAATTCCCTACTGAGAGAAGCAAGTCTGGCTCCCTTCGGGTTTGTATTTTTGAGGCAGGCAGAGGTCTTTTTATTTAGACTGACTGACCTTTTGCTGCTGAAGGGGCTTGTAACTGGGTGACTGCTGTGTTTTAAAAAAATTGTATTTAAAATGGGTTTTATTTTCCTGAAGTTTTAATTATTACATTTGCCTGATTTAATTGCACTTATTTAAATGTCCCACTCTTGGGGGGAAAGATGGGGTATAAATCAAGCAAGTAAATGATAAATAAATATGCATTTCCAAAGATAATAAGAAAATGGAGTGAATGGAGCCTAGGCTGTTATGTCAGATGTCACCAGCTCCTCACTCTGATCTTTTTTCAGAAGGCCCAAGACAAAGTAGACTCCTCATCCAGTAGCATAAGAGATAAAGTTTATAGACACCACCACAGTGGGGTAATTGTCTGTATACTGAGCTTCAGTCATTAAGGAGAGAATTCCCAAGTGTTTCAATATTGCTTTGCACAGATGGGGACTTGTTCCTAGCTACTACTTGTCCTATGAATTTTGTCATCTCTGTTATTAACTTGGCTGAGAATTCACGAAGTCTCTCTGCGTGAAACAATGTATGAAGTCAAGAAAGGAAAATAAATATGCAAATCTTTGCTTAGGAAATCACTTTTTTTCTGGTCAAAGCACAAATTGTTTAAAGGAGCTGAGCAATTTCCTTAGCAACAAACTCTGAAAAGAAAAAGAGAGAGGTGATTAATAATCTTCACTGTTCAAATGAAAGAGAGGGAGAGAGAGGGAGAAAATGACTGGATTGCTGAGAAGTCCAGCAAAATATTTTGCTTTCTCAGGTTCTCAGGTGAAATAACAAAGGGTCCACCTGCTCACTCAAATCAAGGTGCATTCGCAGCCAAGGCCATCCGAGTTATTCTCCATCTAATGCAGTAAATCTCAGAAGTTCCTCTTTTTCTTTTTTGGGGGGGGGGGAGGAAGGAAACAACAATTTGCTGTCTTTTCATAACACCCCAAACTGGGGTGACCAGCTGAAAAAGAGGATGAGGATCCTTTAATAGTTGTGTGGATAATGACGTTTCAGCAGGTGTAGCTTCATTAAAAGCTTTGCCAGATGAAATATCCTCCTTTAGGCAACTGTGAAAGAGACAGCACCCTTTCTTCTTTTTCCTCTGGTCAGCCACTCCACCAAAACCATGTCTACCTCATTCTGTGTAATGGAACAACCAGCCCTGCATAAGTGTGAGTAGAACCCACCTGAGACTTGTAAAGTCTCAGAAAGGTGGCATATAAAGAACATAAATAATTCCCATTCAGATAATAAACTACGAACTGTATGTATTGGTTCAGGACACCTGGAAATCCCTGCACACAGTTGGTTTCTGTATCCTCCTGACCAATCTGAGGGAGGTGTTCTGTTGTGAATGTTTTGCCTCCTTCTGACCTTATTCTTTCTCCAACAGGATGACCAAGGGTACCCATGGCATGGACAAAGCTGTGCTTCAGCCCTTGGCTACACAATGACAAATCATGCCAATTGGCCAATGGCAGACTGAGGCAATCATGGTAGAATAAACAGCGTTCATCATTGTGGCATCCATATACTTCAGAAAGTCCCAGAGCCTCAAATATGAAAGTGTCTCTCTGCCTATACCATGCATGTGTGACCCCACTTTCCTCAGTCCTTTTTTGTCTGCCACTGTGAGAGCACCCGAAGGACTGCTCCAGAGCCTCCACCTCACTTACCCTAATTTCAATAAGTTTTCTGCCTTTCCTTCTTTTGTCTTCTTCCTTCCTTTCTACTTTTACCTTTAAAAAAAAGAGGGGGGAGGGGAGAGAGATAGTTATTTAGTTAGAGGGAACCCCCCCCCCCCGCAACTCTGCCGCTCCCTTTCCCCCACCAATTCATGACCGCTGCTTTGATGAAAAAGTGTGCCACTTCTGTCAAGAAGATCCCACAATCGGAGGGACACGACATTTGTCTTCTTTGCCTGGGAGAAACCCACTTAGTTCAGTCTTGCAGAAGTTGCAAAAGTTTCACGGCTCTTACACTTAAGAATCGGCAGTCTCAACTCCGATCCTTCCGCTGGAAACAAACCTTCAAGCTGTGGATCCCCCTACTAAGGCGAATCCCAGTCTACAGATAGACCAGTCAGCTCTACTGGAAAAAACCCTGGAACCCAAGCCCACTCCCTCGTCTTCTTTGAAACCGACTTCAAAGTCAACAAAGAAACCAGAGCACAGTGCTTGAAAACGACAGGCAGCAGGTGGTAGATTTGAGGGCTGGGCACTATGGTGAAGGATATAGTGTAATTTACACAAAGTTCATTCAGAGATAGTAAGAGGAAAAACTGAGATATCGAGAGAGAAGGGGATTGAAAAGATTGAAATGGCCTCCAAAAAGCCGAAGCCCCAAACTCCAGGAACTTCTCCAGCCCAATCTCAAAAATGGGAAAACTATTGGCACAAGAACCAGACAAAGAATGGCAGACTACTATGCAAAACTTACCAACAACAGGACTTCAACAAGTAAATGAGCGTCTCAACAAAATAATAGATCAGATGAAAGAGATGTCATTGCAGATCTCAGATGCTAAACAACAGATATAAAGGTAAAGGTTCCCCTTGACATTTACTCCAGTCGAGTCCGACTCTAGGGCGCGGTGCTCATCCCCGTCTCCAAGCCGTAGAGCCAGCGTTTGTCTGTAGACAGTTTCTGTGGTCACGTGGCCAGCGCAACTAGACACGGAACACTGTTACCTTCCCACCGAGGTGGTACCTATTTATCTACTCACATTTACATGCTTTCGAACTGCTAGGTTGGCAGGAGCTGGGACAAGCGACGGGAGCTCACTCCGTCGCGTGGATTCGATCTTACGACTGCTGGTCTTCAGCACAGAGGCTTCTGCGGTTTCACCCACAGCGCCACCACGTCCCTTTAAACAACAGATAGCTGAGAATAAAATAAAGACACAAGAGCTGGAGGAAAAGGGGAAAGGAACAGATGCTAAAGTGAATTGAGAAGAAGAAACATTAGAGGCAGTGCAGAAGGATCAAATACAAAATGAAGACAGATTAATAATGCTAACCAAACCTTATGACAGAAGCAAAAATTTTAAGATATCAAGATTTATTTAAAAAGTGCACAACTGGGCTACTCTACATGCCAGCATTGCATTTACCCTTCACCTACTCTTGAGCCTTGGACTGCAAGTAAATGAGACCAAGTTTCATCTTGTCTCGTCCCAGACTATCCAATACATAGGAGCGCCCCAAGATGCCAGAAGTGCCTGAGCTTCCCTACCTCAACCACGCATGGACACCATCATCCACTGCACACAGAAACTAATTTGGACTTACTACACCTCAGTCCACTCCGTTCAATGAGCATTGAGGCTTATGGCCTTCACCACATCTGTCCTGCCCCATTCTTGACTGAGGATGTGGCCGCTACAATCCTTTAACTTCTCGTCTACAATGACAAATGAGACCCTCCAAACAAAAGACTATTTCTTTCACCACACCTCAAGAGACAGCTTCTATGGTGGATTAAAGACCATCATCTCCTCTACATGTTCTCTCCCACTGATTCAGCACATGACTGTGAAAATCATACACGATCATTCTGATGCCATTCCTCTCACCCCATGGTGGCCACAACAACAGTGATTCACCACCCTTCTTACAGTGATCAACAGATTTCAGCTGCCCCTACATCACAACCTTCTCTCCTGCCACAACAGCACAGTTCTTCACCTGGACATCCCTCACCTGAAACTCACTGCCTGGAGGATATCCCTCTCATTGCAAACATTTTGAAAGAGGCTAGATGCCCTTCCACTAACAGACTCTATGGTTATAAGTAAAAGTGTTTTCAGCACTATGTGGCATCATGTAACCTCTGAGATTCTCCTGCATCTCTGCCCACGGTTCTTACCTTCCTACTACAGCTCAAACAACAAGGACTTTCTATTTCCTCTATCAAGGTCTACCTTGCCACTATAGTCACTCACCAACCAACAGGCCATCCCTCTGCACGGTTCTTCAGACATCACACTGTCAAAAAAAAAGTCCTAAAGGAGCTTCACAATGCCTATCCAGATAACATGACTTCCACAGGACCTCTGGTCCATACCACTAGTTCTTTCCCAGCTTACCAAGCCTCCACCTCCAAAACTCTAACTTGCTAATCACCCCTATATGTGCATACACATGGACACCATGACAAAGAAGATTTGGTTACTTACATAACTATGGTTCTTTGAGTAGTGATCCATGTATCCACACATCCTGCCCACTTTCCCTCTTGTTTTACCCTTCCTTTTTTTTCCCTAGTGGCAGACAATTGGTACTGAGGAAAGCGGGGCCATGCATGCACGGTATAGGCAGAGAGTCACTTTCATTTTTGAGGCTCTGGAACTTTCCAAGGCGAGGTGTGCACAGGTGCAGAACCCCTCTGTGTGGATACATGGATCACCACTCCAAGAACCATAGTTACATAAGTAACCAAATATTTTCCTCGTAAGGGAGCTCTGCTTCTGTGAAATGATTTGTCAAATATATTGCCCAGTTTGGGCTCTGGATATGCCTCTTGATGAGGTAGAGCAGTATAGTGGATAGTGTTGAATTAGGACTCTGAAGAGCTGGGTTCAAATCCCTCTTGGCCATGGAACCCAGTGACCAGTATGTGTTATGTGCTATTCAGTCAATTCTAACTTATGGAGCCTCTAATAGTGTTTCTGAGGTATGTGAGATATATAAGGAGTGGTTTTACCGGTACCATTTCACATAACACATACAGTAGCTTCTTGGTGCTTTTCTCTTCTGACAGAATGTCAGGCCAAGGCAGAAATCTCTCATTGGAGTCACCAGGGTACAGTCCCTGTGTTTACTTTGACTCTCTGAACAGCTCCCTGGCTGAGAAGGAAAATGGATCTACAGCTTCTCCACCGTAGTTCTCCTTTCATCCCACTGCACTCCTTTGAGCCACAGCAAGGGCCTTAACTGCTCCTTGCAAGTGAAATGGGAGAGAAGGCAATGGCAGCTGCATCTTGTTTTATGCTGGAGAGCTCTAAACCGGGCATCAGGGCAGCCCAGTCCTACTGTTAGGTAGAGTGAGGCAGCCACCTCACACAGCAGTTGTTGTGGGTGGTGGCTGCATGGAATTTATTATTTGTTTAAAATAGTTCTGTCCCGCCTTTCTCCCCAAAAGGACCCAAGGCAGCTTACATCATTAAAACAGTATTTAAAAGCTAAAAACAGTAAGTTTACAAATATTTTTTTTAAAAATTAAACAAGTATATTAAAATGGTAATGGAAGAAACTAGATGTAACACATGACTGGCTCTGGGCCCTTTAAGCTGCCCTGTTTCCAGCTGGAGGATGCTGTTCTGTCTCCATAAGAGAAATGCATTACAGTTGTTAGTCTGGTCAGCTGTGTCTCAGGCAGCAGAACGTTTTGGGCCCTGTCCTGGACAATGAGATCTCTGGTTTGAGATCCAGCACCCTCCCTTTGATTACAGTAAATGATTCAGAGAGAAGCAGGATAAACCCCACTCCTCTTTTTTTTTTAACCTTCATTTCTACACATGAGATGGTCATTTGAAAAGATGACAACAAACCAACACTGCCCAGCCTGATCCTGGGGTTTTAGGATCTGCTCGAGCCACCAATTTCCGTGGTATGAATTTTGCCTCTGTTTTGCCAGTGCAGGTACCCTAAAGTCACAGGAGCGGGGCATACAAAAAGAAATATATTGGCAACTCTATCTACAAAATTCCCACAGAAGGCAGAGACCGTTAAACATCTGTGTGTGTAGAAGGAAGAATTGGAGCTGGGATTTCACAGCTTTGGGAGAATCGAAGTGAAAGGGGTGGAGGAGAGAGTGAGAGGAACAATACTTGTTTGGCAACGGCAGCTGAAGTGGGTTACACACCCTGGAGCACTTGCGTTTGGTTGCTTTTGGGAATGTGCAGCTGCACAACCTTAACATTCTTTTAACCTACTTTCTTTGTAGCAAAGAGCAGGGGAAGCAAAATCTCTTTTCGCAGGGGAAAACGGACGTCTCTGTCTAAAGCCACACTTTCCTCTTTCCAGCATAAATCATTTAACAACCAAGCAAAGGTGATGCTCCAGCCAAGATGATCTCTGTGCCTTGAACCCTGCCGTTCATTAGCACAGACCCGAAGCTCATGAGATGGAGTCTCTCTGTTCTAGTCCTCTGCCTCCTAAGCTGCCCCAGTCCCAGCCCCATTCTTTTTATAGACTCAGCAACAAGGGAATATGGTTACATAAGCACGGGCCATATAAGAGAAAGAAGAAAATATCCTATTCCTAAAGCACCCCTTTATATGGGGCCAAGAGCAACAAGACTGTCACCCAGTTTTTCTTTGCTGCCATATCACCTCAGACACATTTTTTAAAACAATTATACTGATGAGGTTTTTCTTTTTCACTCAAAAACAATACAAGTAATGTTTTCCTGCTTGGCACACAGTAAAGCAAGCCATGTGCTAGATATTTTTAAACATTCCTCAGTAAGGACGGAGCAATCAAAGAGGTGACTTGATCAGGACACTCTGATTCTGTATCTTGGGTCAATGTTCCACAATAATTTCTTGCACACAATGAGTCCTGGAATTATGTTCTTATGAGCCATTGTGGAGCTGTAAATTTTGAAAATGAGACACACATCAGGATAGTCAACTAGCCGTGTGTCCATAACGGGTGCAAAAATCCAAGCCAATAATCCAGTTCAAGTAGTTTTCATCTCCATGAGCAGCAGGTCTTTTGTAGAGCTAATGGATCTTGTTTGGCCATTTAAAACCAAACCACAGTCTTTTGCAAGGAACAACTTACAACAGTTGTCCCTGAGTACTCTACCTAAGCTTAGGCAGAACAAGCAAGGAGGACAGATTATATTGCCCCTGTTAACTAGAAACAAATTGCAGACTTTTGACCTTGTGAACCCTGGCTCCACCGTACCATTTTTCATGAAGGGAATGGAAATCTAGTGACACACAGAGAAGATTTTCAGAAACAAGTTTTCCTATTCAGAAGGCAGCAGATCTGAGAGATTTGAGATTAGTCTCTTGGAGTCACCTGATTCTTTCTCCAAAAGGATTCTGGGCTGCTCTTGTGCAGGTGTTGCAGCTAATATGGCCTGCAATGTTCTATGCTAACCCACAGCCCTTATGGTTTGGAAGCAAGGAAGAAGCTTCCATCTTATGCACCCTTTCCAGGGAGTGAGACCCATGTAAATGGGGTAGGAATTACTCCAGTGAAAATATACACAAGATTGTCCTCCGTGTTCCCCATCTGCAAACCTCCTATTTTGGAGCATTCCCAAAGGAGGAATATCTGGCCTTTATTTATTTATTTATTTGTGTCAGAGCACTGCACAGTTTAGAATTATGGATGTATATGACATACACAGCCATGGCCAAAAATATTGGCACCCTTGCAATTCTGTCAGAAAATGCAACCCTTCTCAGAAAATTGTTGCTGTTGCAAATGTTTTGGTACTCACATGTTCATTTCTTTGGTTTGCATTGGAACTGTTGCAACTGCAACAATTTTCTGAGAGAAGGGTTGCGTTTTCTGACAGAATTGCAAGGGTGCCAATATTTTTGGCCATGACTGTAAGAGCTGACTGGATAGCTCAGTGGTTTAGGGATCTGGTTGCGTAGCCAGAGGTTGGGATTCAATTCCCCCCCTGTGCCTCCTGTGAATAGAGACAGCCTATGTGGCCTTGGGCAAGCTGCACAGTCCCAGGTTGCCCCTAGAAAAAACACTTCTGAGTATTCTCTACCTGGGAAACCCTGAAAAGGGGCACCATAAGTCGAAATTGACTAGACAGCACATTAGAAAATATTTTGTCGTTTACCCGTGTCCGACTCTTCGTGACCCCATGGACCAGAGCACGCCAGGCCCTCCTGTCTTCCACTGCCTCCCGGAGTTGGGTCAAATTCACATTGGTAGCTTCGGTGACACTGTCCAACCATCTCGTCCTCTGTCGTCCCCTTCTCTTCTTGCCTTCACACTTTCCCAACATCAGGGTCTATTCCAGGGAGTCATCTCTTCTCATGAGATGGCCAAAGTATTGGAGCCTCAGCTTCAGAATCTGTCCTTTCAGTGAGCACTCAGGGTTGATTTCCTTCAAAATGGATAGGTTTGTTCTCTTTGCAGTCCAGGGGACTTTCAAGAGTCTCCTCCAGCACCGCAATTCAAAAGCATC
This sequence comes from Intellagama lesueurii, assembly GCA_037013535.1. Taxonomy (NCBI): domain Eukaryota; kingdom Metazoa; phylum Chordata; class Lepidosauria; order Squamata; family Agamidae; genus Intellagama; species Intellagama lesueurii. The sequence goes on along the minus strand of JBAJHW010000002.1, from coordinate 107,206,121 downwards.
AATTCTTTGGCGGTCAGCCTTCTTTATGGTCCAGCTCTCACTTCCATACATCACTACTGGAAAAACCATAGCTTTGACTATGCGGACCTTTGTCAGCAAGGTGATGTCTCTGCTTTTTAAGGTGCTGTCTAGGTTTGTCATCACTTTCCTCCCAAGAAGCAGGTGTCTTTTAATTTCGTGGCTGCTGTCCCCATCTGCAGTGATCATGCAGCCCAAGAAAGTAAAATCTGTCACCGCCTCTATATCTTCCCCTTCTATTTGCCAGGAGGTGATGGGACCAGTGGCCATGATCTTAGTTTTTTTGATGTTGAGCTTCAGACCATTTTTGGCGCTCTCCTCTTTCACCCTCATTAAGAGGTTCTTTAATTCCTCCTCACTTTCTGCCATCAAAGTGGTATCATCTGCATATCTGAGGTTGTTGATATTTCTTCTGGCACTCTTAATTCCGGCTTGGGATTCATCCAGTCCAGCCTTTCGCATGATGTATTCTGCATATAAGTTAAATAAGCAGGGAGACAATATACAGCCTTGTCGTACTCCTTTCCCAATTTTGAACCAATCAGTTGTTCCATATCCAGTTCTAACTGTTGCTTCCTGTCCCACATATAGATTTCTCAGGAGATCGATAAGGTGGTCAGGCACTCCCATTTCTTTAAGAACTTGCCATAGTTTGCTGTGGTCCACACAGTCAAAGGCTTTTGCGTAGTCAATGAAGCTTAAGTACATGTTTTTCTGGAACTCTCTGGCTTTCTCCATAATCCAGCACATGTTAGCAATTTGGTCTCTAGTTCCTCTGCCCCTTCGAAATCCAGCTTGTACTTCTGGGAGTTCTCGGTCCACATACTGCTGAAGCCTACCTTGTAGGATTTTGAGCATAACCTTGCTAGCGTGTGAAATGAGTGCAATTGTACGGTTGTTGGAGCATTCTTTGGCACTGCCCTTCTTTGGGATTGGGATGTAGACTGATCTTTTCCAATCCTCTGGCCACTGCTGAGTTTTCCAAACTTGCTGGCATATTGAGTGTAGCACCTTAACAGCATCATCTTTTAAGATTTTAAATAGTTCAACTGGAATGCCATCACCTCCACTGGCCTTGTTGTTAGCCATGCTTTCTAAGGCCCACTTGACTTCACTCTCCAGGATGTCTGGCTCAAGGTCAGCAACCACACTATCTGGGTTGTCCGGGACATCCAGATCTTTCTGGTATAATTCCTCTGTGTATTCTTCCCACCTTCCCACCTCTTCTTGATGTCTTCTGCTTCTGTTAGGTCCCTACCATTTTTGTCCCTTATCATGTCCATCTTTGCACAAAAGGTTCCTTTAATATCTCCAATTTTCTTGAACAGATCTCTGGTTTTTCTTTTCTATTATTTTCCTCTATATCTTTGCACTGTTCATTTAAGAAGGCCCTCTTGTCTCTCCTTGCTATTCCTTGGAAGTCTGCATTCAATTTTTTGTAACTTTCCCTATCTCCCTTGCATTTTGTTTCCCTTCTCTTCTCTGCTATTTGTAAGGCCTCGTTGGACAGCCACTTTGCTTTCTTGCATTTCCTTTTCTTTGGGATGGTTTTTGTTGCTGCCTCCTGTACAATGTCACAAGCCTCCATCCATAGTTCCTCAGGCACTCTGTCCACCAAATCTAGTTCGTTAAATCTGTTCTTCACTTCCACTGTGTATTCATAAGGGATTTGGTTTAGATTATACCTGACTAGCCCAGTGGTTTTTCCTACTTTCTTCAGTTTAAGCTTTGCTATAAGAAGCTGATGATCAGAGCCACAATCAGCTCCAGGTCTTGTTTTTACTGACTGTATAGAGCTTCTCCATCTTTGGCTGCAAAAAACATAATCAATTTGATTTCGGTGTTGCCCATCTGGTGATGTCCATGTGTAGAGTCGCCTCTTATGTTGTTGGAAAAGAGTGTTTGTGATGACCAGCTGGTTCTCTTGACAAAACTCTATTAGCCTTTGCCCTGCTTCATTTTGAACTCCAAGACCAAACTTACCTGTTATTCCTTTTATCTCTTGAGTGGGGAAATTAGTGTGACTTAATAAAAATATATAAAAAAACTTACTCTAATTATGTAGCAGATAAAATGGTTCAGTTAGGAATCTATAGAGCAGATTGACTTCAAGTCTCCCTCAGCAGACTATCCCTTTTTTGTTAGTTTACCTCAATTAGCACTTATTTCCTCAAACATTCACTTAGAAACTCTAGTAATGAGAAAGAACAAAATGTTCTGTTTAATTACAGTTCTTCATATATAAAAACAAATATTTTGTGTAGAAAATACTAATTTGTTACATAGCTGAGCATAACTGGTTAACTAGCTTCAGTACTGATTATCTTAACTCACTACATGCTGATACATATATAAGTTGGTGGGCAATGAGAACAATAGATGGGGAGAGACATGGCATATACTGTTAGCACTTCCAGAGGTCACAAATGGATAATCCATAGCAATTAGGTTGATAGCAAAGGTCTCAACACAATTGCATAGGGAGGACATGAGGACTGGAAGAGAGCATTTTTTAAAAAATAGTTACGAGTATTTCTGTAATGGTTACAAAACCCCCTGAGTGGGTCAGTGTCTCATCAGTGATAGGTGTGCTCTTGGTTGAGAATCACTGCTCTATTTGAACAGCTATCCAGTCCAAAACTGCTTTAAAGAAATACACTCTCGAGGAAGTGATAAGAACCTTGAAATTATGCAGGGGATGGATCGAGTGGATAGAGGGAAGCTCTTTTCCCTCTCATGCAATACCAGAACCAGGGGACATCCACTCCAATTGAGCGTTGGGAGAGTGAGAACAGACAAAAGAAAATATTTCTTTACCCAGCGTGTTGTTAGTCTGTGGAAATCCTTGCCACAGGATGTGGTGATGGCATCTGGCCAAGATATGTTTAAAAGGGGATTGAACCGATTCCTGGAGGAAAAGTCCATCGCAGGTTACAAGCCATGATGGGGATGTAAAGGCTTAAAAGGACGGTACCTCAAAATGCCAGGTGCAGGGGAGGGGTATCAGGAGACAGGTATCAAGTTGTCTCGTGTGCTCCCAGAAGCATCTGGTGGGGCCACTGTAAGATACAGGAAGCTGGACTAGATGGGCCCTTGGCCTGATCCAGCAGGGCTCTTCTTATGTTCTTAAGTGGCCCATCCACAGTTAGCAGTGGCCAGTCCTTTAAAAATACAGGCCTCTTTTAAAGAAAAAAGCGGGCCTGTAAGTGCTCTCTTCTCTGCCTTCTTCTGTTTCTCTCAATGCCAGAGACATCAGCTCTTCCCATCGTCTAGATTTCTGCCTAATGGCTGCCCCGTTTGCCAACGTATTTCTCATTATTTTTAACTGATGCCGTAAGCATGAGTGTTTTGCCTGGGGAAACATAATGCAAACCATTCACCCATGGTTCAACCCTTCTAAACCATTATGATGACTCTTTATATTATCTAGCAGAGCAAGCATGGGTGCAGAGTCTGCAGAGCTGAGTTTTCTTAGCTCAGGAGGACCCCTTCAGAATCCAGTTTAGTGCAAAAGAGTTATTTTAAGGAGTCAACAGCCTGCCCAAAGAAACAAAATATTTTAACCCAGGAGCAGCCTGAGACTTTTTGCTGCCTGAGGCAGAGTAGCAAATGATCCCCCTACCCATCCATGTCAAAATAAATGGCATCTAAAGACAGCTATATTATTTTGACCCATGAGCTAGAAAACTGGATAACTTCCCCTTTCCTTCTCTGCTAATAAAGCACAATACAAGAATTAGTAACTATCAATTTGCTGGCCACTCGTGATTCCTCTCCAAATTTGCCACACAACTTTGCCCAGTGGTAGGGCCAGCCCTGCATTAACTTCACTGTTACACAAACTCAGACCAGATTATAATTATGTGATGGATGGCTACCAGAAAAGGAGCCTTCTGTGTAGTGACTCCACATTTGTTTGCAGAATGTCCTCTTCCCAAGAGGCATCCTCATTAAAAGCTGAAGGCAGTCTATACTCGTAACCTTTCTTTTCCATAAAGCATTTGGCCCTTTGGTTTTAGTGGGACTGCTTAAGTTTTACTGCTGGCTCTTAACATTCCAATAGTTTAACATCTTCTAGAGTTTCCTAGGTGTAGAGTGTGATGGACTACTGGGTTGAGGGAGTCCCATTCTAGCCACTCAACCACACTACCCTGCTTATCCTGGAGTGGGTGAACCCAGGAGAGTCAAATGTAGGGATGACAAGGGAAACTGCCTGGCCCCAGTGCCTCCCAACACTCCAGTCTACTCCAACTGGGCAGTGCTTCCAGGGAGTTCAAAAAATCCACAAGGCTAGCACTCAGAACCACGAGGCCCACCTTGCAAGACAGAACTGCCACCACTCACACAAAAATACCAAAAATCATAGTAGCAGATCAAGACAAGACTTGGTTTTAGTACCACAAACCTTCTGCACCCAAAGCCCAGATAGTTGGTTGGAGAGATTTTTGTATTTTATTAAAGATAGCGAAAAGGCAAAAGTTCTAAAGGTTTCAAAAAGCAGTTGAAGCAAAAAAGACAATTGGAGACAAAAGTTGTAATCAAGAGAATGGAGCAGGGAAAAAAAAACAAAGCTAAGCAAATCTACCTAAACTCACACATCAGCATAGTTCAGAAGCATACATAGAGTGCATCTTTCCAGGCACAGCAGCTAAGCATAGTAGCTCCCAAGAGGTAAGCTAAGCCAACTGAAGTACCTTCTGAAACCATTTTTATACATTAAATGTCACATTCTGGACTCTTCCAGAGAGTCTGCCAATCAGGCTTCAAGTTCCCTCTAACGTTCATGAAGACAAGAGCACTTTCTGACACCTCCCTTCACACGGCTGATATCATTTTCCAGTTAGTACCGGGGAACAAGCTGACGGCCTTGAAGCCCTCACTGGCAAAAGATAAACTGTGTGTGTTTCTCCCTTGTCGTTACTAGGCAGACACTGCCCTCCCTGTTCCCAGTTGATTTGCCACACCAAGAGAATGACTGCTTAAGGCACATGCCTTAGCTTATAAAAACACATTTGTTGTAAAGATCAACCCTGTAGATCCTTTCATTCTTAAACTTCTGTTTGACATTTGCATACTGCCTACATTTTGTAGCTGTGGTTGCCTGGTAACTGGGCATCCAAAGCACAATCTCTGAGAAGGAGAAGAATTCATAGGAGGAAAGAATTTCCTGAATGTCAAATTCGTTGCTAAGCTAACCCCATGGACTGTGCAGCCCCATCAGTAATGTGAATTAAGTGGGTTCCTTCTAAGGATTCATTTTGCTTCTGCCTCTGAAAGACATAGTAAGCAAAGAAATATACAGAGCACCAACGTTCAGGGGAACCGTGTTCTTTCTCTCTTGAACTTCAGAGGGTTCCCTGGAAATTGAACACACATTTTAAAGCTTTTATTTGCATTCTTAAGGTCTAGCCACTTAACACTTACTGAAGCTGCAAAGATGTTCAGCTCAGCATACACTACTGATTTTTGTTGTTGTGCAGTTGAACATTTTAGTTAAGAGGGGAGTTCGTAGATTATATCATCAGGCAACATCTGGAGGGTGACTCAAGCGTACCCTGGTGGCTTCAGCATTGGATCTGTCCCCATTAAAACTGTGGCCTTCCCACAGTTCACTCTCCGCTTCCAGCTATAAAATGGGTGTAATACAGATTTATCCTATATATTTGTTGTAGGGATGAGTAACACAGGAAAAATTTTCACCAGTTCATTGCTGTATAGTATCAGTTGGGGTATAAACATGAGATAATGGAAAATTGCCCCTTGGTTAGCCTACCATTTTAAATGCCCTGCTGCCCTTTGATAAACCATTGTAGGATTATAGCTCCTGTCTAGAGCTAGTTCCATATTGCAAGAGAAATACAGTAAAGGCATGATGAATGCAGCTGATTTATGAGTGGTTTTATTATTCTTAGAGAAGGTCAGAAGGAAAATACAGCCACTTATTTTAGGAAATTCTGCCAGGCATGCATACATGATCTCCTGGTCCTGGAATGTATAATTCCCATTCTGCCATTTGGGTATCGACATTATTTTTTCAGTTGGATGCTTCTCATACCTCAATGTGGGTGGAGTTAATTACTGTTTGCTTTTCTGTTATCATTCATTTTGTGACAATCTTATCTCAGTCAATGGTGCTGTTCAATATTTGTTTCAATATAGTTATAGAGATTTCAGGCTGCTTTGGATGTATGTTTTCATTTTGTTTGGATTAGTGACATTATTTCTCTGAAGGAAGTAACGTGTGTGTGAGAGAGAGAGAGCGAGAGAGAGAGAAACAAAGAAGAACATTGAGTCAAATTTCATGTGCCACCAATTCACTTCTCATGTGACCCTATGAAGTAATAACCTTGAAAATGTTTTGTCCCCAATAGCTCTGCCCAGGTCTTGCAATCTAAAGGTGTTGTCTTCCTTTATTGAGTCAATCCACCTCATGTTAGGGTCAACCTCTTTTCCTGCTGCTTTCCACTCTCCTAGCGTGAGTGCTCACTGGAAGGACAGATCCTGAAGCTGAGGCTCCAATACTTTGGCCATCTCATGAGACGAGAAGACTCCCTGGAAAAGACCCTGATGTTGGGAAAGTGTGAAGGCAAGAGGAGAAGGGGACAACAGGGGATGAGATGGTTGGACAGTGTCATCGAAGCGACCAACATGAATTTGACCAAACTCTGGGAGGCAGTGGAAGACAGGAGGGCCTGGCGTGCTCTGGTCCATGGGGTCACGAAGAGTCGGACACGACTTAACGACTAAACAACAAACAACAAAAGCGTTATAACTAGAAAATACTGTAAATCAAATTAGAGCACATTATGAATTACATGTATATATTTGTATGTTAATAATTTTAACCCATTTAAAAAAATATTATTATACTATAAGGCTTGTGCTATGATGTGGATAAAAGAATGGATAACTCTTGAAAACCAAAGATTATTGAAACTGGAGGGACATGATCTAAAAATGGGTTGGCATGCATATGTGTGGTATGGGAAATACAAAGAACAATCACATTTTGCAGAACATATTCTGAGGAAGGCTTTATGTTTAGTATGGCAAAAATTCCAAACACAAACTTATAAGAAAATTCCAATATGGGTAGCTCCTATAGAGGCATTTACGTTGAAAGTGTTGAACCAGAAAGGAGCGTTACATATAAAGAATTACTTACTAAAGAACAGAATATAAAAGATAATCAAGAGCTAGAGGAATTAGGAGTGGCCGCTGATTGGTGGTCAATGTTGAAACTGGAATTGAGATATAAAAAAGATAAAATCGTGGGTTTCTTTGAGGGTGAAGTCCAGGTGGATAAACTGTGGATATATACTGATGAGAAAATAAAAAAAAATGCACATATACTTATTGGAGTATGACTTGGAGGATGAGAGGGTGAAGGAGATGATGGTAAAATGGGCAAGTAACTTTGGACATAATATTGATATTGATGACTGGACAAAGATGTGGAAAGAGTGTCATAAAATGATTAAGCCAGTAAACCTTAGGGAAAATATCCTCAAAATGTTTTATAGATGGCATTATACCCCTGTAATGTTGGCAAAAATATCAGAGGGTAACAGCAACGTTTGTTGGAAGTGTAAAAAAAAATACAGGGACTTATTATCATATGTGGTGGTCATGTGAAAAAGTCAAAAGATAATGGATACAGGTGTGGGAAATAGTAAAAGAAATTATTCAACAAAAATTAAATTTTAAACCTGAAATAGCATTACTGAATATCATGCCGGAGATCATTGATAAGAAAATAAAATATTGTCTAATGTATATACTCACAGCAGCTAGGCTACTCTGGGCTTAAAAATGGAAAAGTGAAGAAATACCAACGATGGAGGAGCTTCCAAAGAAGTTGTTGGATATTGCAGAACTAGATACACTTTCAGAAGCGCTACGGGAACAACCAAGAGACTATGTAAAACAAAGCTGGAAATTAATATATGTTTGGGCCCAGAAAAAGACAGGAGTTTAGGGCAAAACTTGGTATTTTATGTACTCAGTGCTCACCGGAAACCTATTGCAGAAACCCGAGATCCAAACGATGTTGGAATCTCGGTCCCAAAAGGGGGAAGGGTTTGTTTAGTTTAGTGGGTTTTCATTTTTGTTGTAGTTGCTGGTTGTTCAGTGTCTTTTGTTTGCTTTGTAGTCCTTTTTTTTTTTAAAAAAAATAAAGAAATATTAATATATATATATATATACTGTATATATATTAGTTTCCCTCTGGTTTTCAAAACAGTGGAATCCCCATATAAATAAAACAGGCAGCTTGTGTTCTCAGCTGCTATAGCTCTGAAAAAGAAACAAAGAGATTTCTATTAAAATTGCCTCTACGAAGGGCAATCTTTCCACTTTAATATAGAAACAATAATAACAGAAACCCACCTTACAGAGATTTTGCTTTGAATACCCTTATCTGTAATCTGGAGACAGATATATATTTATGCACACATTTGCTGAATTGTTTAGGGGAAAAATAGTGTCGGGTAGTCTGTTTGTTTGTTTACATGGTAAGAACCTCGTGGCGCAGTGATTAAACTGCTGTACTGCAGCCAAAACTGTGCTCACGACTTGGGGTTCAATCCCAGGTAGTCGACTTAAGGTTGACTCAGGCTTCTATCCTTCCGAGGTCAGTAAAAGGAGTACCCAGCTTGCGGCGGGGGGGGGGGGGCAATGTGTAGCCTGCATAAATTAACTTGTAAAGCGCCCAGAGAGTGCTTGAAGCACTATGGGGCGGTATATAAGCAGCTCGCTTTTATTTTACTTTGCTTTTACATAATTCTAGATCTGAAATTTAGGACCCATGATAAATAGAAATAACCAAAAGCAAAATAACAAAAGAAAAAAAGTAAACTAAGAAATCTTGATGGAATTTATCAGTCAGCAAAAACTTGCTCAGAAAGAATGTCAATGAAAAGAGAGAGAGAAAAAAAACAGCAGGGTGTGTGTGTATTCCTAGCCTCAGTTGCAAGAACAGTGTGTAGTTTGGGAACTGCATTCTTGGTGGACTCTTGAATGGATTTCAGATTCATCTGGAATGATGGGGGAGGATGGATAGACAAGCATCCGGGTGTTCAGGCATTTGTACACTAATTCCAGGACTTTGAACCTGGTGTAGCAACAAATAGACATCTAGTGCAGAACCTGCAGCAAATATGTTAGATGCTTGTAGTGAGTTTTCAGACCTATATTCTGTTCTAACTGTGACTTTGGGATCATCCTCAAGAATAGCCCTACTTAGAGCTCATCACAGTAATCCAGTCTTGAGATTGCCAGCACCTATATCACTGTGGCGAGCACTTCCTTGTCCAAGTGTGGGTGTAGCTTATCCACCAGATAAAGCTGGGCTAGCAGCTTCCAAACTTTGGTCTCCACTAGTCTTTCACCAGCAGTTTAGCACTTCCAGCCAACTTGCAGAGTGACTTTCTTTGAGTTCTACCAGCAGTGCCTTGACTGTCTTTCGGGAGAACGAAAAGGAAAGCTGATTGAGAGAATGGGGTGGTGGAAACAGAACAGGAGAAACTGAGATAGCACTATTATTACTGGAATATATTTGAAGTGTGGCCTATATTTTAGTCTGAGGTTTGATTTAAAAGAGGGCCTTGTTTCTGAAAAGCTTGAAGGCTATAGAGCTAGTTTGTGTATACCTTGCTCATGGCATCTGGGAGCATGGGAAGTGAAGGAGAAGATGCGGATGAGGAGGAACTCGGAAAGAAAATGAATCTTGAGCTGCCAAGTTCCAACTGAACTTCGTTTCAGGATCTTGTGTTACATAAAGGTCTGACTGGCATTAATTGGGTGAAGCCCTTTCATCCACCTAAGTGCATGAGAAATGCAGGGTGTGACAGTGAATAACTATGCATTGGAATGGTCCTCTCTGTATTGTATCTGGTCTATGAAAAACCAATTACATTTTGTATTGTAATATAGCTGGGTATGCAGATTACACACCGTTTTGCTGCAGGAGATAATCAATCCCCATGGAGTAACTTGGAAGTTAAATAGCAAGGTTATTATTCATTGCAGAGCCTTTAATTTTCCATTAATTCCTCCATAAACAGTGGGTGTGTAGGGGTGGCTTCTTTTCCATGGTTGAGGATTATCAAGCAGATATAGTGTTTGTGTTCCATGTAATTGAATACCTTCTTGCAGCCCCAAAAATCTTCTTTTCAGCATCTTTTCTGAGATAATGGAATTGATTTCCCCTCCATGTTCTTTGCTTTAATACAAAGTTAAAGTAGATTCGACTTTGTTTTCTTAAGGTAGACCTGGATGGTATGAAGGGACCGCAGAGTGCAATCGCCCTTGAGTGATTTGTGCAAAAGGTGCATGGTAGGTTGGCAGTCTCCAAAGGGACAGTGAACCCTTTTTGGCACTAATTCTTCACTGGAGATCTCATCCAGGCCAGTCCCCTCATAATCTGCCAGGTTCAGAAACAAGAAGAGAGTTTCCTGAAGGATAAGTCCAAGGAGGAGTGATGGGAAGGGTAAAGCATCTCTTTGCTATTTGCCAGCTTTTCCTTAAGATTGCCCCGTACTCTTTCATTCTTCCACCTTGCATTAACCGATCATCTTGAATCCATACTCCTATATGATTTGGGGTTGGTTTGGGGGCTTATTGTGTCATCATTACTTCCCAATGTGTAAAGCATACCAGCATACTTGTGTTTGCAAAAATTGGAGCACCTTCCTCCTTGTGCGCCGACTTCCCCTCTTTCAAGGTCACTAATGGAATGAGATGTCTTAGCACCACTATGCGCAGCTCCCGGTGTGACTCACTTGGAGAGAGTCAACAAAGAGAACAGGGCACCTAAATTATGGATGCCCCCTCATATACATTATACATGACATCAAATGTGCTCCCTTCACAAGTGGAAGACGAAGGAAGAAGCTGATATAGATGGTCATTTGGAAGCTAGCAGCATCAGTGTCTCTCCCCTGCCCCTTCCCCCCCCAGGGATGGCTTAGGGCCAAACTCTGGTTCTGTAGGATCTATATAAAGCAAGGGAGAACGACAGAAAGCACAACATAGGTAGGGCAGGGGTGGGACGCATTTATTTCTTTTTGAATGACAAAATCCCTCAAACAGGATAGCACTGGCCATGCTGGCTGTGGGATTCTGGGAGTTGTGATTCAAATGTCTCCCATCTCTTTAGGAGGTTTGAACCTCCTTCTCTGCACTTTGCACCCCAGAACTATTGTGCCCCAGAGATTTTTCACTTGTCAAGTAAGCTCTGATTGATTGATTGATTGATTGATTGATTGATTTCCAGGAAAACAACAGTTAAGGTGCAATTACTGCAGAATCAAAAGCAGGGATGGCCCTATCCCAAACACTCAGTCCTGCCGTGGTTTGCCTGCATGTTCTTCTCTTCCCTCAACCCATTAAATTAACTTGACAGAACACTTGATTCGTAACATACATATTCACCACCATTCCATTACCATGTAGGTGAGGGACACCACCAAATCCTTGAGAGCTGGGACATGCAATTGTGTGAGAAACACAGCTAGTGACATTTAAACATGAAAGAAAATCAATTCAGAGCATAAAAGAGTAGGACCAGCATCATCTGCAAAAGAGCTCATCCATCTGTATGGCCCAGTGTTCTAGAGGTGCCAGAATAAAGGAAGGCATGACTGCTGCAGAGACACAGGAGTGTGTTTACTGGATGAAGGATAAAAGTTTTAGAGTTTCAGTTTGATAAAACTTAAATTCAGGCATGTGCTGTAACTCTTTCAACAGGGCGAAAGGATGAGACTCATTGATTCTAGTTTCATAGTTTACTAACTGTTGTTTAAGATGGTGATTATGAACAGCTTTGTCATTAATATATCATGACAAGTTTCTTTTCAAAGGTTTAACAACCATATGGCATATCATCACCCCAACTCCCTCCTCTGCCAACAGCAATGCCTGAATGAGCAAAAGTGGTTTGGACAAGAATAAGATTTTAGTCCCTGAGTGCAGCTCATGTTATAGTGCAATAAATTTTCATAAGTGAAAATTACAGTTCTATACAGTTCTATTTTTTTTTCAGTCAAAACCTTTATTGGCATATACAAAACACCTAGATAAAAACTACATTCAGTAAAACTTGATTGCAACTTTCCAGTACAATATCAAAGTTTGTTTAGATTCAATGTAGTTTTGCTATTTATGCTGCAAGGCACACTCTCCACCCTATCCTATGTACTTAATAATAATAATAATTAAAACTTTTATTGTCATAATTAACCCAATGACTACATCAGAATATCCTTAAACCTGGCTCAAGGAGGGAGTGCTGGTTCAAACTGTGCTATTTTGGCATGTTCACTATGTGTGCTATGAAACATGCTACTTTCTCCACCCTGTCTTCCACCCTGTCATTTAACGAAAACGCATTCTGTCTATATCTGACCACCCTTTTACCTTAAGCAATATTGGGCCCAGATATTGAGTGCGGGGTTCAGAATAGCGAGGGCAATATAAACACATGTGTACAAGCAACTCAGTTCCTCCCAGTTCACAAGAGCAGTTCCTCTCATTGTAAGGAATACCCTGAAACCTGCCAGATAATACTGCTGAAGGCATTACATTAAATCTGGTCAGGGAATATGCTCTGCGTTTTTGAGGCGATTGTAATAGATGATAGTATAGGGCCCTCTGGCCCTGCCTAACAGGAATCAGGTGGCTTAGGGGAGAGCAGGTCTTATTTGCTACACTTAGGAGATCCTGGAATTCAATATCTAATGTCCTGCGTTTAATCAGCTGAAATGCTTCCTTGTGGGGCAGGGAGCCAAGTGATTCCACTGACAGGCCGATTCGCGAGATTTTCTTTTCAATATAGGCAAGCTCTCTAGCGATGGTTGGTTCTCTGAGAATTTGGTGTAAAAAACTGCCCTCTTTGAAGTTATAATGTATCTTCAACCAATATTTGATTGATCTCAGCCATGCCTGAGTTGCTACCATATTTTGGCCTGTCTCTAAACAGAGGGCTGCATATGGTACACAAGTTGGTACTTCCAGGATTTTCCGCAGGAACATAGATTGGATTTGCTCTAGGGCCTTTATCCATAAAGGTATGCCGTACAGCAACTGTGGAATAATCTTTGCATTAAACACTTTTAATGCAGATGGACCGGTACATATCTATTTCCTGTATTATAAAAGAATCTATGGATTGACTGGGTAGTACCCTTGGCCCGTTGTCTTGCTGCTTTATGGTGTAGGACCCATGTATGTTTGAAATGAAACATAATGCCCAGATACCTGAGGTGTTTAACCTGCTCAATCTTTCTTCCCTCAAAAATCCACTTGTACAATTTCCATGATTTTGCGAATCCCACGATTTTAGACTTATCATAATTGAGTTTTAAGTTATTATTGGCTAAAAACTCAAGGCATTTGTGCATCAGACGTTTTAAACCAGGTTTGGTACGAGACAAAATAACTGCATCGGCTGCGTAGAAAAGTAAAGGGACCTGCGTAGAGCCGATTTTAGGAGGATGGTCCTCAGTTTCCAATAGGATGGGGGCTGAATCATGCAAAAACAAGTTGAACAGGGAAGGGGCTAATAAACAGCCCTGTTTGACCCCTCTGTTGGTGGGTATCCGGTCAGTTAAGTTCCCTGAGTTTGTTTTGGCAGGAGGTTGTAGAATACAGTCTCTTAATAAGAAATATCAGCCTTCTGTCAATTGAGAGGTTGGCTAGTTTGTTCCACAATTTTTCTCAATCAACTGAATCAAAAGCTCCCCTTAGACCTCAAAAGGCTACATACAGTTTACATTTGGCCTGCTTTACATATTTATTTATCAGATGTGCTAAGGTAAAGCAGTGATCAAGGGTGGATTTCCCCTTCCTAAATCCCGCTTGGTCTGGTCCAATTACTGCCATCTGCTCTTCCCAGGCTGCAAGTTTGTTTAAAAGATGTTTGGCATAAAGTTTTCCTATGATAGTTAGAAGACTAATTGGTCTATAGTTATTAGGGTTTAGGGGGGTCACATGATTTGTAGATTGGAACTACTATTGCGTTGGTCCAGGCTTCTGGTAATAGGCCCGTTTTGTCTACCATGGTAAAAAGGGCAGCCAATGGTGCCGTCCACCAATCCATATCGAACTTTAATAGTTCTGGGGATATTATATCAGATCCTGGTGATTTGCCCAGTTTTAGTTCCTTCATTTCTGTAGGGGTGACCAGAAGCCACTCTGGGAATTCCTTAGGCAGGACTTCGCCCTTAACACTGGTGGTGTTGTCTTTATTGTGAAACAAGATTGAGAAGTGACTGGACCAAATATTTGGTTTGATGTTAGCTGGATCTGAGAAATTGCTTTTAGCTGTATTATTCACTATGCCCCCAAATAGTTTGGATTTTCTAAGGGATATTGCGGTGAGTAGTTGCTTCCATTGGTTATGAATAAAGGCTTGTCTTTTTTCCTTACACAATATCCATATCTGATTCTTTAGTTCGTAGAATTCGTGTGGTATGTATGCCAGCTCCTGTTCCTTATATTGTCTAAAAATCCTCCTTCGGAGAACTTTTCGGTCTCTACACTATCAAACCAATCCATTTGGGGCGGTTTGGCCTGTTGTGTTCTTGAGTTGGATTATGACTTAATGTTTCCAGTAGGAGTGCTATCAGTCCTTCATAGGAGCCAATTATATTACTGGGATCGTTTGATGTCGTAATGGAGAATTTGAAGTCTAATAGTGTTTTAGATGTTAACAGGTGGGCAAACTTTTGTTTTGTTGTTACATTCCAACTTATCTTTCGGAGTACCTCTAAACTGTTTTCGGTCTTACCAGTGATGTTCTACTATCCCTTTCTAGATTCAGCACAAGTATCAGTGGGAAATGATCACTAGAGATATAATCTCCCAGCATAAATTCGACCACATAGGGTTTTAGGAGTAGACACACCATAATGTAATCTATGACATTCGCTCCTCTGGCAGAGGCAAAGGTGAATTCTCCAGAGCTGGGATATTCTGTTAGACCATTTAGCCATATACAATTATGTTGAACACCAAATCTAGCCATATTAAGCCCTGCCGCATTTAGGATTTTATCCTTGGAGCACCGGTTGTAATTAAATGGTAGCAACTTTGGGTCATCTGCATCTATTTCTGGTGTCCTAGCAAATATTTCCACACCACTGGCTACTCTGGTATTGAAGTCTCCTCCAATGATAAAATCCGTATTGGGAAATTGGCCCTCTAACTCATCAAGAAAATTGGACAGGAGATCCCACTGCTGGTCTAAAATTGACTGAGTAGAATAGGGAGGCAAATATTAATTACTACAAGTTCTATACTATGTTGATACCTATGAACTTTGAAAGGGTGTGGGGTGTCTGCATCTAAACAAAATCGAGCTGTCAAAACAAGCAGATTTGGAGAGAATGGGGAGGAAGAATGTTCAAAAATGCATCACACATCTGAGAGCAGCTTGACTGTCTTCATAGAACTGTTATCGTGAAAATAAGGAGAGTGATGTAGCCATTTTGAAGTCACTGGAGAAAATGTGAGGTCTACATTTAACAAAACAAGCAAACAAACAAATTACAAAAGAAAGGTACTGCAGCAACAGGTGTCTGATTGCAGTCTATCTAGTTGAATAATGTAAGCCTTGCTAAAATGAAACACCAGGTAAAAATACTACAAAATACGACTCTAATGTCAGGACATATTCCTCTGTTCCAGTACAGCAAACTGCCGTTGGCAATCCAGAACTAAGAAATCAATACATGTGTCCGTGAGGCTTCCTCCTCTTTTTTCCTTTTCAACATTCATTTTTCCAGGAAAGCTCAATATCCTATTGGAATTGGGTCTTGGCACATAGAACTAAAATAAAGGCATGTTCTCCCCCATGATCCCTGCCCTTCTTTCTCCCCTTTCTCCTGTTGTTTCCCTGGGGTCTATTTCTGCATTGCAGTTCCACTGGGGTAAGGACTTGGCCCCTCATGCTTTGCAAAATGCCACGTAGGTGGATGAAGCTACGGACATACATAGAGTGACGGAGAGATGCTCACTCCCAAGTACAGAAGAGAAGCACATTGTCATATTTCACATGATGTTCCAGATGTGTGTGATTGGCATCTTGCACATTACAATAATGGGACTGGAATACTGCTATGGCAACTCCTCACTGATATCTTCCATGTACCCTAATGGCCTGTAATGGCAATGCTTGGAGATTATGTTAATTGATTTTCCTAATTCTGCTGATAACTATGATTGACAGGATAACAATGAATGCTTCTCTGGTTTCCTGGCTGTTTCACTTGATTGCTTGCATGATCCCTAGCATCATTAAGATTGCTAACCTTTCCTTTCCTGTTTTTTTAAAAAACATAAACTGAATAGTAAGCCATTCCTGCCTCAAGGAAAAGTTCTGCAATGGGTTCCTTGCTTCTCTGGCTGTTCTTGATCTTTTCCCCCCCTCACTATGTTCTTTCATGATTCTTCTCCTGTATTTTCTCTCTCATGCTGGATTGGGCAAAGCCTGACCTTCCAGTTGTTGATGGTCTGCAAATTCCATCAGCCCAGCCAGCAGGGCAAATGGTGGGGGATGCTGGGAGAAGCAATCCAATAACTTTTGAGGGGTCTTACTTTGTACATGCACACATGAGCACAGACAGACAAGCGCACAGAGAGAGAGAGAGAGAGAGAGAGAGCCCTCTAGTCAACCCTCTGGTTTTGCGTACTGGATGACTATTGTTCTACATCGTTAAATAGGTTTATTTGCAAGATAAGCATGTGAAACGCACGGATCCCTTCTTTCAAAAAAGAAAAAAGAAAAGAATGGCTGTTCTGTACTGATAACATGCTTCAGTTATAATGTTGAAAAAATATTAATTAATTTGAAAAATATGATTGCAATGCTCTTGAAATACATTGGGGTTTATCTGTTTGTTTTCCAGAATAATCCTTTGAAGATACTGTCCCGCCCTAACATAGTCCCTTACTGTGGTTTGAAATGGTGATCCTACACCACATTTAGATTGGATGCTTTTAGGAGGCAGGGAGCTGCCCTTTTTTTGGTTATGAAACTCTTACCCACTCTGCACACTGAATGCATGCTGAAACTAATGTAGTTGCAGAAAGAGGATTAAAAATGCACAAATAATATCCAAAGTCAGGCTGCAGATTTAAATTGGCCAGCATGTTTCAGCTGTACATTCCAAGTGATTTCCTTTCTAACAGATGGCCCCATTTTTGTCCATCCTAGTTTGAAGCCTGGCCCTTAGTGAATTATACCTCTCAAGTCAACCCACATGGCAATCTGGCAATGCACCCAAACTGAGTCATTTCTGTATTTTTGCAATTGTTCAGTCAATATGATAAAAATGTTCCAAACGAATGCCTTTTATTGCCAATCATATACTGTGACAGAACGTTCCAAGTCATGCATGCACATCCCCCCACCCGCCCCCACTGCCCTGTGTCTCTTGTTTCCTCAGGAATCTGTTCCCTTAGATAATTTAATTCTACTGTGAATTTACAGCAGGAGTCACAAGCAATATATGGTTAGAGTATCACACTCTGCTGTGCTTTGATTCAGATCTCTGGGGTAGAGTAGCCTGTTCTTGATAAGGTACAATTCTGATTGACCAATTTTCCTAGCTCTGTAAAACAGAAAGTTAGATGATACTATTCACTCCTAAATCATCATCATCATCTTAGAACTGCAGGGCTGGAAGGGACCCTGTGGATCATAGATTCCAGCCCCTATCAAGGAGGCACAGTGGGGAATCAAACTCCCAAGTTCTGGCTCTGCATCCAGATGCCTAAAGAACTGAGCTATCCAGCAGTGCCACTGAACAGGGAGTGGCCTTTTTATCCCCAGGAGGCAATCCTTCTTTCACTTCCAAATTTTTCACCTACAAATAGAATATATTCTATATTAACTTGAATGTAGAATATTTGATGACAACTGGTCAAATGTATGAATTGCATCCAGAGAAAATACTTGGGTTGGATCCAGGTTCAATTATACTTATAGTACTCCCACTGAAATCAGGGCCGGCCCAACCTTTAGCCAAAGTAGCATCCACCACACCCAAGGGCAGGGTCATCACTAGGCTTGCTGCAATCCCAAGGACTGCAGATTTTTACGAGAAATGAGTCCCTGGACAGTCCAATGTTGACTAAGCATGACCAATAGCTGCCGGAAACTGTCTGACTATTGTGAGAGTGAGGACAGAAATTTGGGTGAAAGGAGAGAGATGAAATGGAGATCCTGAACAGGGAGCACCCTACACTGCAATATTTTTTTTTGTTTGTGCTATGGGTATATTTTTTTTAACACCAGTATACCCCCACAACAATCCAAAGATCATTGTGTGAAACCACAGAATGCGTGTGTGTGTGAGGGAGCAGATGTATACATGCTTAGCTGTAAAACAAATAGATGGTGATGGATTGTGGAGGGTCTCAGAACAGGTTTTGAATGAGTTGGAAGTTTTAACAAAGTTTTGTCTCATGGAACAATGTTTAACTCAGTGGAGATGGGTCGCTGTAATACATCAGTAGGGCTACGAATTCATTCTGAGTTTTAATCTGAACTCCAGAGGAGCTATCCAAGGTACTGAACCTACAAGCAGGGGTAAAATACAATTTAGCACTTTGGATAACTCCTATAATGTTTAGACTAAGGCCCTGGTCACACAAGGGAAATGTTTTCTAGTTCTTGTGATACTTTCCATACCTCTGTTGTACTGGGTCATGGTCACATGGTTTGTATCCCAGGATGAACTTTTAGCAGTACTGATTTATTTCTTCTTATTTGAATCATTATGGCTGGCTACACTATGGTACCGGTTTATTTTCTCTCTCTTGCTTCAAGGGACAGTTTAGCCCCTAGATAGATAGATAGATAGATAGATAGATAGATAGATAGATAGATAGATAGATAGATAGATAGATAGATAGATAGATAGATAGATAGATAGATAGATAGATAGATAGATCGATCGATCGATCGATCGATCGATCGATCAGGAACAAGGCTCCCTTCTAAGGTGTGTGACTGCGCAAGTGTGCTTGACTCTGCCCCCCCTCCACACAGCTTTCCTCCTCCCCTGTGCATCCACATCTATGGGGGGCAGACTCACACACAGAGGGTGGAAATTAGAGGGAACATTGATCAGGGAGGGGGTTCTGTTTCGGAGAGTGTCCCTCTGTTGCACTGGCTGCTCCTGCAGAAAGGCATTGCACACAATGGACTTGGGATATCCACACAGCAGTACTGGTGATCACACACACCCCCGGTGACATTGGCATACCAACGTTTCACTGTATCGTCCCACATGAAAGAAAAAATTATTACTCAGCAGTAATGTAATGGCGGTGCCCCATCCCCCACCCCCGGTGACATACTTTTACCAATGTATTGATGTATTGGGCATAATTTTTTTTAAAAAAAAATAATGTGCATGCTGCAGTAATGGCGGTCAACTTCCTGGCTTTGATTCTGAAAAGAAGCAGGGCAGGGCATGCACCCAGGCAATCCCGGTAAGGAATGCACCAGTACAGCAAAGGTACAAAATAACACAACCCTCCTAGTGATGGGGAAATATTCTGCAGTTAGACCGCTAGCCAGGAAAATGTCTCGATCTTGACTCTGCATTGTGTGACCAGGAAAAAAAATACTGACATTACTGGTGGATAACTACATAACATTTCCCTCATGTAACCAGGGCCTAAAATCCAGAACAAATGTATTGCTTCACCACCACTGGAGTCAGCGGTCTCTATTGGAATGTCGTATTTAACACTGTTGACAAAACAGAAGTCTCTGTTAATCTCCCAGAGAACAACAGAATACGGGGCCTCATGACTTGGGGAAGTTGCTCAAAGTACCTAATAGCAACATATGTCAGGTACAATCAGCTGATACAAATGTTTTCTGTGATGGCTTGCTTGTATGTATAAAACAACAATTTATGTTCTAGCTATCATGTGTATAAATGGACGATTATGCACATGTGTGTGCATGTATGGCTATGGGTATAAGAGCATATATACATTTCTGTAGTTTGTGCAAGAGGGTGGGACATGGGTGATACTTCATCCCTTTGCCCCTTCTTCTTTACATGTTAGCTTATGTTGCTATGCATTTATAACAAAAAACAAAACAAAACAGTTGTAGCTTGTTAAAGACTAATAGGTTTATTTCACTGGGAACGTTCATGAATTAGCATCCTGTTCCTCAGACACAAGCAGATTTAAATCCATGAAAGTTCACAGTGAAATAAATCTGTTACTCTCTAAGGCGCCACGACTCTTTTCTTTTCTTCCCCCCCCCCCCACCTCTTGAAGAAAGACTAACATGGCTACCTTCTTTGAAAAGTTTCCACATATTGTTTCACTAGTTCAGAGGCCTCTCACTCTATGGTGACAGACTTTGGGGGTCTTAGAGCTGTAGGGCCAGAAGGGACCCCAGGAGTCATTGAGTCTATTCCCTTTGCCAAAGCAGAAGATCCGCAGCTGAAGCATTGCTGGCCGACCGCCTGAAGGAAAGTCCACCTTTTAAAATTTATGCATGCCATCAGACTTACATCCAACTTAGGATGAACAAGGTGGGGGAATAGAATCAGTCCTCAAATAGCTTTAAATACTTCTGGATTTGTGCAAGAGCCTGCTCAATGCCACCAACAAAACAAAGAGCAAGAGCTCTCCTGACATCTGTCACCACAGAGCAGTCGCAGAATATAATATCATCCCGCTTGGTTTCCTGGAACTTTGTATTTCTCGTGCTGTCTTTTGTTTTAAGTGTATTCTGTGTTATTGCTTTGGCTCTTTTTTCCAAGGTCTTCAATAGCAATGAACAAATTGCAGAAGCATTAAAAGAATGCCTGACTTTGATGGGTTGTGCATTCTAATGAGATCCTGCAGCTCAAATGTCTTATTACTGAGATTTCCTTACAGCCATCTTAAAAGGGTACTCCCGTCTGCATTAAGGGCATTTCCTTTCAAGTAAAACCCAAAATTAAAGAGGAGCAGGGAAGAACAGATGCCATCTTCTTTCTCCCAGTTTGCTTATTTTGAGACAAACTGGCTTCAACTCCCTCTTCGGACATGGCTGATTCCAGAAGGCAGCAAGGAGTTGAGCCAGGCTATTAGTCTCTGAAGAGGACAACAGGGATCCCCCTGAGGGAGGGAGTTTGTGGAAGCGGGACAGAAATATCAGACCAAGCCATCCTGTGATTTTTGCCCTAGCGTGGAAGTGACTAGTTAAAAATATCTAGTTGTTTGCCATTATTTCTTTTTCCCAGAAACAAAGGTATAACTAAATTACGTTGTAAGTGTGATTTAATGTAGGATTGCTTCCTTCTCTTTATTAAAAAAAAAGGAACCATAAAGTATCCTGGTTACTCACCAAAATCCCAATGATTCAAGAAGCCTACTCTACTTCTGACTTACTACTGGATTTTAACCAATGTGCTGTTCCATTATAGGTTGTGGAGCTGCCAAGACGTCTGAGGTTTGGAGTGAGGGGCAGCTGTCTTGTGCTGTTCAGATGCTGCCATAGTAAATTAAGTATCTCCTGTGTTGCCTTCTGCAACCATTGAGCTCATAGACTCATCTGGGGAACTGATGGATTTTTCTTCCAGTCCAGACAGCCACCTCATCTAACTAGCCAGGCCTTGATTCCAAAGTGAATGATCTCTGTGTTTGTGGGATCAGAGATCCAGGTTCGAGTCTCGACTGAGCCATGCAACCTATTATCTGACCTTAGGCCAATAATTCTCTGTCAGCCTGACCTATCTCACCTTTTGCAAGGATGAAGTGGAGAGCAGATCAACGAACAATGCTGGGTTTATTAGAAGAAAGGCAGCATGTAAACAGGACACCTGAATTCTGCATGTCTTGCACTGCCTTTATAGTCATCCAGCTTTGCAGGCAACAAACCAATCAAATAATATCCCCAGTACAAACTGAGACAGACCTGGAAAATGTCTCAGGGGGACATGGAATGCTTAACAAGCAATGGCAGTGAAACCCCATAATGCTGTTTTAAAACAACCACATTGAACATTAGACGTAAATGATTGGATGGGAGAGCAGGTGAAATGGTCAGGGAACTATTCATTATTTAGTACTCACTTTGCTAATGAATCTAGTTAAAAGATAAAGATACCTTGGCTAAACACGAATTGGCTGGAGGCCGCAAGTGGTTTTTGTGTTTTCTCCCTAGTGAATAGATCTGAATCTTGGCACAACAATGGGTTAGTTTGTATGCTCTTGTCTAGGTTTTGTGAGGCAGGGATCGGGATAATATCACTTCCTGTAGAGATCTCTTGCATTTGGGGTATGCTGGAAATATATTTTCAGAAATGTGAAACATCTAAAGTAAATGGTTTGACCATGTAACACACAGAACTGTATGATTCTATAATCTCTCCTGTATAATCTTGCTCATCATCAAGATCAGCATGATGCATCAGAAAAGCTTGTAAATGAGAGCAAGATGACTGTAGCTCAGAGACATCCACTTTTCACAAATGAAGAGGAAAAGATTTCTGAACTGTGTGCAATTGTTTTGCAGTAGGGAAGGGGAAAAAACATGAGGCAGGCTTTGATATTGCACTCTGCATGTGAGTTCTGCTGGAATGAAATCACAGGAATTTTGCTTGTTATTTTATTTATTTATTTATTTATTTATTTATTTATTTATTTATTTATTTATTTATTTATTTATTTAACTTATATGGTGTGCCGCGCACACTACCCAAAGGTCTCTGGGCAGCTTACAGCAATTTAACTACAGTAAAAAAGATAAAACAATTAAAATACAATTGAAATATATACTCTAAAAGTTGCCATCAGGACCCACAGTTGATATTATTTCAATTAAAAGCCTTCCGGAACAGGAAGGTTTTGACCTGGCGCCGAAATGTCATCAGCGTCGGCGCCAGACGAATCTCCCTTGGGAGGGCGTTCCATAGTCTGGGGGCAGCTGCCGAAAAGGCCCTTTGTCTACAAGCCATCCCTCTTACCTCCTTGAGGTATGGCTCTTTCAAAAGGGCCCCCTGGCTAGATCTTAACTGCACTGCATCAGTTCTCAGAAAAGGCTGATGAGCTTTGTTTATCTGATTTGGCCACACTTTGTGCATAAGTGACCTAAAAGGCACATCATTAGAGACTGGGGACCTTGAGATTAAACTATGTAATGTGCTCCATAGAGGGATACTGATTCAGAAGCTGCTGCTGCTAGTCCAGAATACAGCACACAGATTACTGATTGTGGTGCCTTTACCATGCACATTTTATATCTTCTCTAAATCATCTACCCTGGTTACCAGTTTGCTACCAAAGCTTGGATTAAGGTGCTGTTATTATATACAAAGCCTGAATGAAGATTATAACATTGTACAGTTCTGCACGGAATATCTCCCACATCACTTGTGGTCAAACTCATGAGGCCATGTTTATGCCCCCAACCCCTTTGTAGGCTATGTGGAGCTGGAGAACAGAGGATACTTTGAAAGCCCTGGGAGGTCCCCATAAGTTGGAACCGGCACTTTGTTATTGTTGTTGTTGCTACTGCTGTAGATGGGGAGCATGTATCCTTTTTCCTCAATGGATCAGTACAACATCAAGTGGTAATTTTGCATGTATGAATGACCTACTGGAGAATCTCAACACTTTTCTATCTTGTTATTTCAAACATGATGCTTTTCAGTGAGCTTGCTTATTCAGTCCCAAGTCATAAAACTGGCTCAGACCAGAAGCATCAATGAAGATGCTGTTACCCAGCACCTCAAGTTATTATCCCAGAATCCTTTGCAACATTGTAAGAAATCCTGGCTTGTATTAAACAGATTTGTGGGGGTTAGGCTGGTCCAGCAAAATGGTTTGATGTTTATAGCTATCCCTCGGTGTAATAATGGACCCAGATAGTGAGTGCAGACAGAAATAGAATCAAAATGAAGGCACTGAGAAACCACAGAGAGGTAGCTGCATGTTCCTCTCTGGTGGCAGCAAAAATGCTAGTAGCCTTGTGAGCATGCCCAGTAATTCCCACTAGCTAAACATAGATGGTAATACTAGAATTTATAGCTTAGTATCCCAAGGTCCATTGATGGTCTTTGCTAGTCCGTGTGGTGTCTGAGGAAGATTTGCTATCTAACCCAAACCAGTCCAGTGAATTCCATGCATAACTGGCACTCTTAGCCATTATGGTATCTTTACCTCATTTGTTACCTTGGTTTAGACAGGAGTATATTACTGATAATACTTTCCTGCTCTATTACTTATACTTTATGGGTGTTATTTTACTGTTAGCAACACCCACCCCTGCCCAAAGTTGCCCTGAACTTTAGAAGCCAAGCACAATTAAGATAAAATGGAAAAATAAGAATGGTCAAGGACAAATTGTTTGGGGCTGTGGACCTGAGGAAGGTTGTATGAATCTTTTAACAGTTTTTCACAGACAGTTAAAAATAGAAATGGGTGTTGGTTTGGGTTGTTTGGGTTTTGTTTTGTTTTCATCTTGGTTTGGAGTCCCTATCATAATTTTGTTTTGTACATATGATGAGGTTATTCTTTTTTTTTCCTCCAGGTGCCTTTGTGGGCTGGAAATGGGCAAGGGCTGGAAGGCCAGTTTTTTGTCCCTCCAGCAGTTCAAGTCAAAATGGGTTCTTTTTAACAGAAATAATGACTGTAATAAGTTTACCTTGAGATATAAATAGTACAGATATTCTGATCCAGAAGTTCATAAGTCCCTGACCGACATGAGATTAATTTTTTAAAAAGCAGTTCAGGTTTCTTTTGCTAGCCCTGCCTGAGAATCATCCCCAGATGCCAGAGAATAACTAGGTCAGCAAAGGCTAAAACCATTCACGGAAGATCCCTGTTAAGGGGCTTTCCTTGGCTTTTCTTTGAGGGACTCGCGTTTGCATTCCGGAGCTTGCATTTACAATCAGGACTGCCTGGTGCCAACACTAGGAAGGGATATTCACTAAAGGAGCTGGACCATAATTGCTAAAATTCCTGGGTGGGGGGGGAGGGAGGGGAGCAGGGAGGTATTTAGCAGACATTCCCCAAATATGTTCCACTATCCTGGGGACAACCTGCTGTTTTGGATGCAATTAACATGACAATGGCACAGATTGTAAAGGTGTCTGCTAGCCAGAAAGTAGCAAATTTTCAAAATAGGTTAAAGGGCTAAAGAGTTTTGCATGGTTGAATAAATTCCGGACATTTTTAAATAGTGAAGGATGTGAAACTTATAAAGGAGGGATCGAGCAATAGTCCATCTCCCTTTGTCACTATGATTGGTTGCAGCGTCTCCCATAAAATATGCCTAGGGACTGGGAAATGTATCACTTGGTCCCACTCTTCTCCATTGACTTCGTATTTTCCATAAGTAGGACATTTTTCTGCCAGACTTTCCAAAGTGAAGGCTAGAAGTGAAAAACAAACTTTTCTGTACTATAATGCCCCAAATCCCACAGTCATCAGCAGCTATGCTGGCTGTGTCAGTGACCAGGTTGACTGGGAGATTTTGAGAGATGGCTTCCTGTCTCTGGCCAAAGTGCTAACAAGGCTTTGACTGAGTTTATGTTGGGCTCTGTTCGTTTTGGAGAGAGGCCTCATCTGCCCCTGGAAGCACCCAAATCAGTCTGAAAATCCCTCCTCTGCCAGGAGTTTGGCTGAAACCAACTTACTTCAATGGTAGCCTAATATCTCATTTGCCCATTGAGGCTGTGGTACTAAGGGACAGTGCTGACACTATGACTCTGAACAAAGACAGCGCTGTTTCCCATTCATGTGTGCTTTTGTTGTTGTTGTTGTTTAATCCCAATTTGTGTTGAGCACCAGAGTTGTGTACATTATTTGGAGTTTTTTGACATTGATGTAATCTAAGAGCTGAAATATTTCTTGCATCAATTATTACCTCTTGTCTCCTCAGGCTCTTAACAGAAGCTAAAAAAGTTGCATTTCCCTGCCACAGGATGGCATGAAAGAATATGCTGGGAAAGTTTTCTGTGTTAAGAAAAGACTGATACTGCAGGAGCACTCCTTAACCCCCCTCCCTTTTGCTGCTATGGAGTCTTCAGTGAAAAGCTGGAAGAACGAGCAGGGAGAAGGCTGCTTTTCTGGTCAGTAATCATTTCATCCCATTACTCTTCTAATTAGACACATAAATGATAATCAAGAATTTCCATTGCTACTCAGCAACATAAAATATGGATAGGGTGATTTATGTCTGGCTCAGGGCAGGAAAGTGAGAGTACTGCAATGACTGCAAAAAAAAAAAAAAAAAAAAAGAATATAATGTTGTGCCCAGCCTGGATTACACTGATCCTGCTAACTGGCTTAACTATTGCAGTGATAATTTGCGACAGCTTATAGTACAATATGGACCACAGCAGGCTACATCACATGACTTTCCAAACAACTCAAAAACAAGAAGATTTTCTCCTATACACTACATGAGGAGACTAGCAAATGGTGAAGAGGTGTGCCGTCAATGGCTGGTATATTCCACCTCAAAATATGTGGTTTTTTGGTTTTGTTGTAAGCTGTTCAATAAAGTAAATAGTGCATCAGTGCTACAAGGACAAGGTTCAAAAGACTGGAAGAACATTAGAGCAATTCTGTCTTCACATGAGAGAAATCCTCTCTATTTAGAAAACTATCAGACCTGGAGAGAACTTGAATTGCGCTTATATAAAGGAAAAACAGTTGATGATATTAAGCAGCAGAAAATCAGGAAAGAAGAACAATATTGGCAACAAATCTTGGAACGCTTGATTGCTTTCGTCAGACTTCTTGGCATGCAAAATTTGGCATTCCGTGGTACTACTGAAAAGTTGTATAGTGCTAACAATGGAAATGTTTTGAAGTTTGTAGAATATTTAGCCCTTTTTGATCCTATCATGAATGAACATTTGCGCAGAGTTAAAAATGAAGAAACAATGGTTCACTACTTAGGAAAATATATCCAAAATGAACTTATACAACTTCTAGCAGGTGCTATAAAGCAGAAAATTTTAGCAGATATAAAGTTAGCCAAATACTATTCTGGATTGCACACCTGATGTTAGTCATACTGAACAAATGACAATGATTGTACAAAATGTGTCAATGTGATCAAACTATCAGATACTGAGATGTCCAAACCTGAGGTTATGATAAAAGAACATTTCTTGGGATTTGTTCCACTAAAGGACAACACAGGTGCCTTTATGATAGAAACTCTTCAGACAGCTTGAGCAAATGGGATTACCAATTGTGGATCTGCGTGGTCAAGGTTAAGATAATGGGAGTAACATGAAAGGCAAAGAAAATGGCGTACAAAAGAGAGTCCTAGACATAAATCCACGTGCCTTTTTTGTGCTCTGCAATGCACACTCTTTAAACTTGGTAGTCAATTATGCCACTAAATGTTGTCTGGAAGCAACAAGTTTCTTCAGTTTGATTCAACAGATCTATAATTATTTCTCTGCATTGACTCGGCGTTGGCAAATTCTAACTAGCCATGTATCAGGCATAACTGTTAAGCCATTGAGTCAAACAAGATGGGAGAGTCGGATCGATGCTTTAAAACCCCTGACATATCATCTTGGTAGTATATATGATGCTTTAATAGAGATCTTTGATGACACAAGCCTAAAGAATTTATCTGGAAATACTTCCCGAATTGAAGCTAAGGCCCTTGCTAATGCAATTTGTAAGTTCAAATTTGTGGTATCCCTCATTACATGGTACAACATTCTTTTTGAAATTAATCTTACAAGCAAGCTGTTACAAAATAAGGAAAATGATTTAAATTCAGCTACAAGCCAATTGCATGTGACTAAGAATTACCTTGTGGGCTGTAGGTGTGATGCGGGTTTTCAACAAGTTTTGATGGATGCTACTGAGATTACAAAGGAGCTAGAAATACTACCAAACTTTGAGACAGAACAAGTTAGAAAAAGGAGAACAAAAAAGCAGTTTGAGTATGAAGCACAAGAGGAGGCACCACAAGATCGAAAGCAGAAATTCAAAATATGTTTCTATTATGCTGTCTTAGACATGGCCATACAATCTGTTGAAGAGAGATTCCAACAGTTACAACAGTATAATTCCTTGTTTGGCTTCTTGTGTGATATATACAAAATCAAAAAAAATGTACTGAAGACTTACTTAAGGCCTGCAAGAATTTGGAAAAATCATTGATGCACAATGGAAACAAAGATATTGATGCTGAAGATCTACAGTCATGGCCAAAAATATTGGTACCCTTGCAATTCTGTCAGAAAAGGCAACCTTTCTCTCAGAAAATTGTTACAGTTGCAAATGTTTTGGTACTCACATGTTCATTTCTTTGCTTTGCGTTGGAACAAGACAAAAAAAACAGAGAAGAAAAGTCAAATCTGATACAATCCCACACAGAAACCCAAAAATGCACTGGCCAAAATTATTGGCACCCTGTCTAAATTGTAAGAAATAATTGCTTGTCAAGCATGTGAGGCTCCTTTAATTTGTATTTAGACACACCTGTCACAAGTAAGAGCTGTGGGCAATATAGTAATCACACTTGCAACCAGTTAAGATGGAGAAAAGTTGACTCAACCTTTGTGTTGTGTGTGACACTGAGCATGGAGAAAAGAATGAAGTGTAAAGAGTTGTCTGTGGATTTGAGAGAAACAATTGTGGAAAAATATTGACAATCTCAAGGCTACAAGTCCATCTCCGGAGATCTTAATGTTCCTGTGTCCACTGTGCACAATATCATCAAGGGGTTTACAGCCCATGGCACTGTAGCTTACCTCCCTGGACGTGGACGGAAGAGCAAAATTACTGAAAAATTACAATGAAGGGTTATTCGAATGGTGGATACAGAACCCAAATTAACTTCCCAACAAATTCAAGCTGATCTGCAGACACAGGGTACAACAGTGTCAGCTCACACTATCCGTCACCATCTGAATGAAAAGGGACGCTATGGTAAGAGACCCAGGAAGACACCACTGCTGACACAAAGGCATAAAAAAGCAAGACTGGAGTATGACAAAACATATGTGACAAAACCACAATCCTTCTGGGAGAACGTACTGTGGACAGATGAGATAAAAGTAGATCTTTTTGGTCAAGGACATCATGGCACTGTTTACAGAAAAAGAAATGAGGCATTCAAAGAAAAGAACACAGTCCCGACAGTCAAACATGGTGGAGGTTCAAAGATGTTTTGGGGTTGCTTTGCTGCTTCTGGCACTGGATGCCTTGACTGTGTGAACGGTATCATGAAATCTGATGATTACCAAATAATTTTGGGGCGCAACGTAGTGGCCAGTGTCAGAAAGCTGCGTCTCCACCAGAGGTCATGGGTCTTCCAGCAGGACAATGACCCGAAACACACTTCAAAAAGCACTCAGAAATTGTTACAAACAAAGCACTGGAGAGTTCTGAAATGGCCAGCAATGAGTCCAGATCTGAATCCCATAGAACACCTGTGGAGAGATCTCAGAACAGCAGTTGGGAGAAGGCATCCTTCAAATCTGAAGGCCCTGGAGCAGTTTGCAAAAGAAGAGTGGTCCAAAATTCCAGTAGAGAGGTGTAAGAAACTCATTAATGGTTACAGGAAGCGATTGGTTTCAGTTATTTTTTCCAAAGGGGGTGCGACCAAATATAAAAGTGATCACTGCACACAAAAGACCAGCTAATGACACCCATCAATCACAGTGACAAATCATCTCTCCCCGTTATCACAACAATACACCCACAACAAAAACACGCTGATCACCATAATCTCCTGAAAAGGACAAAGGTTCCCACAGCTATAAATACTCAACTATCCAACAAACTGCAACAGAGCACAGACAGAGTTCTGACTCCTGTCCTCTGAAGATGCGGCCACAGAGACTGGCGAAACGTTAGGAAGAACAACCTTCAGAACACGGCCAAAGAGCCTGAAAAACCCACAACAACCAAAATGCTAATCTGCTTCACAGGTCAGTTCTCTTTCAAAACAACTCTTTCAAAGCTGTTGAGGAGGCCCTTTAAAAACTATTTTCTCTGCTGAATTTTTTAACCTGATTAGCTCTATAACTGGAAGCTTGAAATCAGCCTTTTTCACCAGAGCCTCACTCCAGTACAAAATGAAGCAATGTAGCCTATGGACAACATTTGCCAAACATCCCCTTGGGGTTTGTTGTTGTTGTTGTTTAGTCGTTTAGTCGTGTCCGACTCTTCGTGACCCCATGGACCAGAGCACGCCAGGCCCTCCTGTCTTCCACTGCCTCCCGGAGTTGGGTCAAATTCATGTTGGTAGCATTGGGGTTAGGAAAGCCTAATTTTGATCACAATGCAGTCTGCAGCTATTTAGACTAAACCTTGGCACAGATATGTTGAAAACCACATAACTGGTGCCTTTAAACATGACACTCAGTGGACTGAGGTTTTATTGTTCCCTGCTGGTGCCCTGTCTGTGAACCAATCTCTCAGTGGAATTGGGCTCTACCGTATTCTTCATTTTCCAAGGACTTGGCTTTGCATTGCCTCTCTCTGTTTCTAAAGATTTGTGGGTTCATGGTTGTCCAAACGGTGTATCTGTGTGTGTGTGTGTGGGAGGGATCATCAGTCCATTAGATTTCAACCATCTTTATTTGTAGGCCAGCTTTCCCAAAGCTATAATGCAAATTGCTCAAACATATAATTGCTTTGATAAGTGTATCGATTGCTGTTTTATTGAAGTCTAAAAATATAATTCACGTAAATAACAGAGCTGCTTTCTGTTCACCTCTGTCAAGGGAATAATCTTGCTAAAATCAAAATCCTGTAGCAACTCTCTCTGACAGAGCCAGAAATAGTCCACCCACCAAATACGTTAGTCCAAAATTGTTGTATTTAAATTCTAATGTAATTTGATTTAGTGTCATTTATAGGCAGCCTTTCTCCTGATGAGGAAGTTCTTCCAATAAAGGATCCCCCCCCCCACTTCCCATTTGCTCCTGCAAGCATCTTGTTCTTTCCAACAAACTTGTCAGTTCTTTCATTAACTAGCATGAGCTAGCAAATCCAAATGGAATGTCTTCATGTTTTAATCCAACATCTGCCAGAACTTTACATGATCAGATAAGGCAGCCTAACATGTGGTTGCAAAAGCTGCCACTATGGAAAAAGGCCCTTTATTATTTATTGAAGGGAAAGAAGGAACCCAAAATGGGGCAAACGAAAGAGAAAATTTCTGTTTGTGCCTGTTCAGTGCAAAGCAATCTGATGGCTTCTAACTGCTTAGAAAATGAGCAAACAAAAACCAGCCTATGAAAAAAAAGAGAGAAAATATTCATGCTCAGAATTATACATTGTACAAAGTTACTTTATGAGTAGGGAACAGTTTTGTGCAAAAACAGCAGTAAAAATAGACAAGATGGTTTGGGTGTGGTTTAAGATCGGAATAGACAACCCTGTTCTGGGATTTTTTGAAATTACCTTCCTCATCCCCCCCCCCCCCCTTGCTTACATGATGTCTCAACTACAGTAGTAGCTATGGTTCATTCCTTACCAGCTATAGTTTGTGAGTATATACTTGTTTCACTGGCTGGAAGTATATTAAACTGAATCAATAAAGATGTTTGGGAATGGGCTCAAATCTGCTTCTGAAAAAAACATGTAATGAACATCTCCCTCTACTAACTTTGGACTTGAGTAAATAGGGTTTTATCATATCAAGTACAGTTGCCAACCTTTTGCAATCACCTGTTACTATGCCCTTTGAAGGCTGATTCAACTTTTTCTCAGAAATGCCTCTTAACTCTAGACGTGGTGAGTTAACAACATTCTCCCATGATTTAACCTCACAAAAATAACCTGGATGACCAGGGCATTCAAGGCTATTGATAAGGTCACTTTAAATTTCTCTCCTTGAGAACTGCTCAGTCCCACTAGAAAGTGCCTGTCTGTGAAAAAGATGTTCTTTGTGTTTGGAGAGCCAGGAGGCAGCACCCAGGGGTGTTCTCAACCCTGAAAGTTGGGAAATCTCTAGCGGCTCATCTTTGCAGAGCAAGCTGCTATTAGAGTACATGAGCAATTCAGTCTGGATTCTGTGTTTTTCTCTAGTGGTGTAGGTAAATTGAAACATTTTTTTAAATGTAACCATTGTATTTTTCAGTCTGTTTATGCCAAAGGTGTTGGAGGTAATGGAAGAAGATGTATGTTTTTGCGATGGGGAAGAGAATTCACTCACTCACTCATTTATTTATTTATTATATTTTTACCCCACCTTTCTCCTTAAAAGGACCCAAAGTGGCTTACATCATTTAAAGGCAGCATTTAACGCTAACAATGGTGAGTATGCAATATAAAAGGATCAGACAAATGCCATATGAAAAAACATTAGCAGCACCAAAACACATTCAAAGCAGTAAAGTATAACAATCTATTGAAAAACCCCACTCAGGCAACTAGTCACTCAGGGAAAGTTTGCTTTAAGAGAAAGGTTTTTGCCTGCTTGAGGAAGGGCAGCAAAGATGGGGCCAGCCTGGCCTCCTGTGGGAAGGAGTTCCAAAGTCTGGGAGCAGCAACAGGGAAATGGTCTCAGATTTCCTAGGTTGACTTCCTTCAATCTTGCAGGTTCCTTCCTTCTTTCTCACAGCTCCTTTTTGAGGATTTCTGGGAGAAGATGGAGGAGGCATGCCCCTGTTCTTCAAAAAGGTGAGGGGGCAGATTTGGCTCCCTGTATCTACACATTAGGGCCCAGTTACATTAATGAAACAACACAGAATATGTAGCAGTGCTATTGAAATTGATTTAAAGTCACATGGCAGTGACATGATATTTGAACTGCTGTATGTATTCCCTTGGGGTAGCTTTTAATCTCGTGTTTTTTAAAGTGCTGTGTCATTGTCAGAGATTATGCTTGCAATCTAAAATCGTGTTTATTTAAACTGTTGCATTTCCAAGACATTTCCTGCAGATTGCTATGTTTACATAATTAAATAGGAGCTCTGTGACATGCCCAAGAATTTGATATTTTGGGCTACTAATTTTTGTTATGCATCCACCTATGCAGAGATCTTCCCTTTTGTTGTTGTTATTGTTAATATTTCTAGGTTGCATAGCACTATCATGAGACAAATAAAAATGCATGTGGATCGGTGGCTAAGTGATACAGCGCTATAGTAGAAAGCCTTGTGGCACAGTGGTTAAACTGCAGTAACTGCATCCAGAACTCTTTTCATGACCCAGATTCAATCCCAGGCAGCCAGTTTGAGGTTCACTCAGCCTTCCATCCTTCTGAAGTCAGTAAACTTGAGTACCCAGCTTACTGTGCGGGGCAGGATGTATAGCCTGTATAATTAAATTGTAAAGCACCCAGAGAGTGCTTTAAGCACTATGGGTTGGTATATAAGCAGCACACTTTGCTTTGTTTATAGTAGACTGGAAAAAATAATTTTAAAACTGTTCAGCAATCTGATATGATCCAGTTGTAAACTGGCATTCAAACAACAATTTGGTAAAAATTTACACTTGACAAAGGTGTTCACATATGGCGAATCACTTGAAATGAACTGATGTGACATCCGAGTTAAAATAAATGATCTTCTGCCAAAGAGTAAAATAAATCAGTTCAACTAAAAAATAAAATAAAAATGCTTCCAATCAAGACAATCCACTCTTCCATGTGCATCATTTATTTATCATGTTTTTAATGGAAGAATGTATAATTATGCTTAGTTTTTATGAAATTGCAATTGTATGTATTTATTTTATATTGTTCTGGTATTGCTGGTCCTTGACCGTAATAAAGTTATCCTGTCCTATCCTACCTTTAAAAAACAGATTTAAAACACTCAAACCCATTTAATTACAGAGGTTTTTTTTTTTACCAATGTATCCATGCTGTTAGCTAGAATGAAGATTACACTGGTAAGGCTGCACCTGGAGTATTGCGTACAGTTCTGTCACCGCACCTCAAAAAAGACATAGTGGAACTGGAAAAGGTGCAGAAGAGAGCAACCAAAATGATGACTGGGCTGGGGCACCTCCATTATGAGGAAAGGCTACAGCATGTGGGGCTCTTTAGTCTAGAGAAAAGGCACCTAAGTGGGGGGACATGATTGAGACATATAAAATTATGCAGGGGTTGGATAAAGTGGATAGAGGGAAGCTCTTTTCCCTCTCACACAATACTAGAACCAGGGGACATCCACTCCAATGGGAGTGTAGGGAGAGTGAGAACAGACAAAAGAAAACATTCCTTTACCAGTGTGGTGTTAGTCTGTGGAACTCCTTGCCACAGGATGTGGTGATGGCATCTGGCCTAGATGCCTTTAAAGGGGATTGGACAGATTTCTGAGGAAAAGTCCATCGCAGGTCACAAGCCATGATGGGAATGTATAATCTCTAGGCTTAAAAGGCAGGTACCTCCAAATGCCAGATGCAGGGGAGGGGTATCAGGAGACAGGTATCTAGTTGTCTTGTGTGCTCCCAGAGGCATCTGGTGGGGCCACTGTGAGATACAGCAAACTGGACTAGATGGGCCCTTGACCTGATCCAGCAGGGGTCTTCTTCTGTTTTTATGATTACTATTGTCTTTTCTGTATTTCTCTAATAAATGGTAGCTTTCTAAGTTTTTTAGAATAAAAATTACAGCTGTATTTTTTTTTCCAAAAGAGGAACGTGTTTCCAATTTCATGAGGTTGAATCCACAGTTAGCTTTGCTGCAACTTGATGTTTCTTTTCTTTTCCTAACAGAAAGCATGACTTTGTGCCACCAAATTAATTTTGGTTTGAAGAAAGAGCATGCTGACATTGTGTTTGAGGTGAAGTACACCTGAACACTTGGGGAAATTTATAGTCATTATGGAAGGAGCAGCTGGTTCCCTTCTAGTACCCTCAGAATAAAGCTCATTGTATTCTGAATGACCAACCTTAACTTGGGCCTGTTCACAAGTTCAGGACATGTGTCATTCAATTATGCTTTGGGGAACAGCGAGGTGGTCACCGAGGCTCCCCACTATGTGTAATCACTGAGTTCATGAACACTGGTGTGCTGAGCTGTTGGCAAGAATATAATTAGCTTTGAAGCAGAACCTGCTGCTCCTTTCCATCATGCCTGTTAATTGAATGCACATATTTGAGTGACAGAAAGCTGAATTATATGTTACATGTAACCAGACATTGTTTGAGCCATCAAGTACTTCTGACCTCCAGTGGCCCTACGAATTAAGACTTTCAAAAGGTCCTTTCATTAACAACCGCTGCTGAGGTCTTGCAAACTAAAAGCTGTGGTTTCCTTCATTGTACCATAGAATAATGGATTTGGAAGGGGCTTGTAAGGCCATCGAGTACAACCCCTTGCTCAATGTAGGAATCCAAGTCAAAGTATATTTGAAAGGTGGCTGTATAGCTTTCTTTTTAATGCTTCTAGTGTTGGATAGCTTACCACTAGAGATGGACATGAAGTCCAAAATGAATCAGGAAATTTGTGAAAAATCGCCAGTTCATTGCTTCAGATCAGTTTGTGTTCATCCAAACCAGAGAACCCGAGCTTTCCTAAAGCAACACATTTTGGGGTCATTTATGAACCTCCTGGTTTGTTGCACCCCCCACAGCTTCCCCCCCACCCCTTTCCCACTGCCCCCATCATCTCCCTACCTTGGCCTCGTCCACCACCCCTGCGTGGGCCACCATCGCCTCCTCCACTGCCTCAGCCATGTGCACTGCTGCCTCCTCAAACAGTGGCTGGCTTCCCTTCGGGCCGCCTAGCCTGCCCTGTCTGCCTATGGCCCGCCAATCACCTGATCAGTGGGCCATAGGCAGACAGGGCAGACTAGGTGGCCCGAAGGGAAGCCAGCCACTGTTGGCGGAGGAGGAGGCGGAAGAAGCAGTCGTGGTGAAGTGGTCGACGGCAGCATGGGTGATGGTGACAGTGCAGGTGGAAGAGGTAGAGGTGGTGGAGACAGTGATGGCAGTGGCGGAGGCCTGGGCAGTGGTGGTGGCGGACGAGGACAAGGTAGGGAGGCAGTGGGAAGTGGGGCAGGCTGTGTGGGTGGAGGGCACTCAGTTTTGGGTTTTTAGACAGCCATAGGCTGTCTTTACTGACGAACCAATTTGTGGTTCATTGGTAAAGCATTTGGAAATTTGTAGTTTGTGGTTCATCAAGGTTGACGAACTATGAACCAAGACAAACCGCCATTTTGGTGGTGCGTGCCCATCTCTACTTACCACATCCTGAGGTAATTAGTTCCATTGTGGTACTGCTAACAGTTATGATGTTTTTCCTTATAATTCATCCAAAATCTGGCTTCCTGTAATTTGAGCCTATTATTATATACCCTGATCTCTAGTGACCAAGAAGAGATCCTGCCTCTGCTCTGAGTGAGAACCATTCAAATATTTGAAGAGTGCTATCATCTCCCCCCTCACTCTTCTTTTCTCAAGACTAAACATACCCCGGTCTTTCAGTCCTTGCTCATAGGGCTCGCTTTCCAGTCCCTTTGATGATCCTTGTTGCCTTCCTTTGAACTTGCTCTGGTTTGTTAGCATCCTACTTAAAGTGTGGTGTCCAGAACTGGACATGGTTCTGAATATAAGGCCTAACTAGTGCCAAGTAGAGAAGAACTAGTACTTCAGATGATTTGGAGACTGTATTTCTTTTAATGCAGTCTAAAATAACATTTGCCTCTTTTTTTTACAGCGGTATCACACTGTTGGCTCCTGTTCAGCTTGTGATCGACAATTCCAAGATCCTTCTTGCCCGTAGTATTACTGAGCCAAGTATCCCCCATTTTGTAACTAAAAAAAGAGAGAGAAAAGCATGCTGCTTCTATATCACCCCACAGCGCTTAAAGCGCTCTCTGAGTTGTTTACAATTTAATTATGCAGGCTACACATCCCCCCCCCCCCCGCAAGCTGGGTACTCAAATTACCCTTGCGGGATTTAGAGACTATACTTCTGTTAATGCA
Source organism: Intellagama lesueurii (assembly GCA_037013535.1). NCBI lineage: Eukaryota > Metazoa > Chordata > Lepidosauria > Squamata > Agamidae > Intellagama > Intellagama lesueurii. Next base: position 107,169,209 of record JBAJHW010000002.1, on the reverse strand, counting down.
GCCTAAAATAGCATTTGCCTTTTTTGTAGCCACATCAGAGGACGAGATGGTTGGACAGTGTCATCGAAGCTACCAACATGAATTTGACCCAACTCCGGGAGGCAGTGGAAGACAGGAGGGCCTGGCGTGCTCTGGTCCATGGGGTCACGAAGAGTCGGACACGACTTAACGACTGAACAACAACAACAAAATAGCATTTGCCTTTTTTGTAGCCACATCATATTGTTGGCTCATATTCAGCTTGTGATCTACAACAATTCCAAGATCTTTCTTGCCCATAGTATTGTCAAACCAGGTATCCCTCATCTTGTAACTGTGTATTTGGTTTCTTTTTCCTAGGTGCAGTACTTTGCACCCTGTTATATTTCATTCTATTGTTTTCAGCCCGGTGCTTGAGCCTATCAAAATCTCTTTTATTTTATGTTATTTTATTTTATTTAATCTTTCAGAGTATTAGCTGTTCTACCCGATTTTGTGTAACCTGCACATTTGATAAGCATTCCCTGCACCTCCTCATTCAAGTCATTAATAAAAATGTGAAGAAACACCAGGCTCAGAACTGAGCCTTATGGAATCCCACTTGTTATCTCCTCCAAGTTTGAAAAGGAACCATTGAAAAATATGGTAATTCACTTCCAGAGCTGGGGGTGGCTTTCTCTGTGGTGACAACCCTGTGATATATGCAGTGGGTTGTGATATTAACAGGTATGACAGAGAAACCCTCTACTTTAATTTTGTTTTTTAAAACTTTTTTTAAAAAAAATTCCCCTAACTGACACAGCACAATTCTAGATACATTGGAGGTGCCCTTGAGTACTTGCATTATATGTGAAGCAGCGCTGACTCATTGGGAGGAAAATTAACAAAAAGGATGAGGGAAGATATTGCAGTTCACAGATGAGAATAGGCAGGGAAAGGGGTGGAGAGGTAGGCACCAATAATTGAAAGAGGGAGAAATTGGAGCGATCCAAAGTGCTATCTGGATCCTTCTCACGGTAGAAGAAATGTCTCCCACGTGAATGGAAGGATCACTTAAGTGCAGGATAAAATAGATTGCACTGAAGATAAGACCCTTTTAAGCATGAACTGGATTGCGCCAACTTCCCCCATTTAGTTCTGCTTTTAGTTAGTTTGCTAATCAGAATACCATTCAGCACTTCATGAAAAGTGCTGAACTGAAGATATATTATGTCCACAGTGTTCCCACAGTCTGCCAAACAGGTTACCTGATCAAAAAGTAAGGTTAGTCTAACAGAATTATTTCTGGACCAATCTATGTTGGCTTCTAGTTATTACCAAATTTTTTTTGAGGTGCTTATAAACTGAGCGCTTTATAATGTGCTCCAGAATTTTCCGTGGGATTGATGTCAGGCTGACTGGTCTGTAGTTCTCAGGTTCCTCCTTTTTGCCCTTTTTGAAGATAGGAACAACATTTGTTTTCATCCAATCATCTAGCACGTCACATGATTTAAAGATAATAATGCAGAGTGGTTCTAAGAGTTCGTCAGCGAGTTCTTTCAATATTCTTGGACATAGTTCATCAGGCACTGGAGACGTGAACCCATTCAAAGTAGTAGTCGTAGTAGCAGTAGCAGCAGCAGTACTAGTGAGCATCATCATCATCCCCTCCATGGGCACAGGCCTTGTTGAGGCAGAGGGGCTTGTGTGCTTCAGTGAGGTTGAGAGCTATGCTGAAGGGTCTCCCAAGCCAGACCAACTGTGTCCACCAACCATCAATTATGGTGAGAGGAAATAAACAGAAATCCATACCCGACTGGTAGTTGCCTGCGTCAACAAGGCCTGCATCAGATGCTACAGCCCTTGGGCATCTGGTGACAAATGGACTACAGGGCCCAGCAGACCCTGTTGAGGGACCAGGACAGGCTGCTGCAAAGCTAATGGAACAACGTAAACACAAAATGTGGACTCCCACTGACAATCAAGAAATTATGAAATGTTATTACGAGGCAAACCCAACAGCCCATGGTTTTAAAAAAAAGAATGATGAAAATTTGGAAAAGGAAACACCCAAATAGTGACATAACTGAACAACGATTAATAGACCAGAGAAGGTTTATCATCTGGAGTAACGTGTTTTCAGAACTGCAATTGCAAGAACTAGAAAAGGTGGCAAAAAAAACCCAAACACACACACAACAACACAGAACAATGACCATAGCATAGAAAACAAATGGAGGGTAGAGGTAAACGCAATAGTGGAAGAAAACTTATCAATAGAGAAACAACTTATGGAACAACCCAGAAATTATGAATTGACAGAACGGCAGACTTCACTGAAGGAAAAAAATATTAACCCATATTAGCCAGAGCACAGAAAGACAAAGGCTCCCCAATTTATGCCAATTACAAAGTAAACCAGCAAAAGAGCTACTGGAGGATGCAAATGTATTCATCAGAACTATCCCAGCCAACATGCTAAAGGAAATAAATCAGCTCATGCATAGCACAGCTACCATAATAACCATGGAACTTGGTTACAAGCTGAAAAAACAAACAAACAAAAACCCCAGAAAACTCATGGCACTCCGAAATGGAAAATTCGGCTGAAAAAAACACCACCACCAAATTACATGCAAACATTAGCAACTTAAAACACTTGAAAGATTCAAAACTTGAAAATGAAAAAGTAAAAGCCAGACCATGCAAAATATATGATCTAAAAAGGAAAACAATCATTGAAATTATGGGAGAATTAAAACAGTGGATAACAGCTACAACAGAAGTTCCTCAAGAAAAACATGGAAAACTGGAAAACTGTCTTAATGGCCTATGGTGAAGAAATTGGCGACTTTGACACCAAAAGAGGAATATTTCAGGGGGATTCTTTGTTACCACCATTGTTTAACATCTCACCAATCCCCATGTCAACAATTTTAAATAAAACTGGATTGGGCTACCATATTTCAGAACAAGCAGGAAAAATTAATCATCTGTTATGCATGGATAACCTAAAACTATATGCATAAAGTTCCACTGAGATAGAATCATTGCTAAATACAGTGTGAATATTTAGTGAAGATATTCAAATTAAATTTGGAATTGACAAATATGCAGCTCTGTCTATATACCGTGGCAAGATCCAAAAACTAGATGGAATATAATTTTTAGAAAAGCTATAATATAAAATCACTATTAAGTGATGAAAATTATAAATACCTTGGAATACTAAAAGCAGATAACATCCTGCACACAAAAGTTAAAGAATGGACAGAAAGGAAATATATTAAAAGACTGTGGAAAATCTTAAAATCAAAATTAAATGGTGGAAATACAATCAAAGCCATAAACACATGGGCCGTTCCAGTATTTAGATACCCAGCTGGAATATTAGATTGAACCCAAAATGAATTAGAAAAATTGTACTGAAAAACATGGAAACTAATAAACATGCATCACACACTACATCCAAAAAGTGATGTGGATAGATTATATTTACCATGAAAAATTGGAGGCAGTGGATTACTGCAAATACAGCAGGTAGTAGAGGAGGAAAAAAGAGGCCTAAATGATTATATCAGTACAAGCAGAGGAAAATTACTTAAGGGAGTGAAAATGGAGAATATTTTGAAAACAACAGAAACAAAGGCTCAATATAAAAAACAACAATTTAAAAATAAATTAAACAGTTGGAAAACTAAACGACTACATGGACAACACCTGAGAAATATTGATGGAAAGCATGATAATAATTAAACATGGACATGGCTAAAACTTGGGACCATTAAGAAAGAAACCAAAGGCTTGATTTTTGCTGCATTAGAATAAGCACTCCAAACCAGTGTGATGAAAGCTAAGATCTAAGCAATTAGTGCTAACAGCAAATGTAGACTCTGCCAAGAAAAAGATGAAACTGTGTCACATCTCATCTGTGAATGCCCAAAGATTGCACAAACAGATTACAAAAGCAGACATGATAGAGTGGCAAAATTAGTGCACTGGTTATTATGCAAAAAGTATAACTTGTCAGCCTCCAAAAACCCATGGGAAAATCGGGTAGAGAATGTGTCAGAAAATGATGAAGTCAAGATCCTGTGGGATTTCCAGGTCCAAACTCATAGATACCTCGAACATAACACTCCAGACATAGTAGTAATAGAACAAAGAAATGTCTCTGGATCATTGACATTGCAATTCCAGGGGATGCCAGTGTTGAAAATAAAGAATTGGAAAAATTAACAAAATACAGAGATCTGGCAATCAAAACATCTCATTTGTGGATGAAACAGACTTCAGTGATCCCTGTAGTCATTGTAGCTTTGGGAACAATTTCAAGAAATTTCACACAGTATTATAAACAGTTGCAGATCTCAGAAATAACACAATTAGAGCTACAAAAAAACCAGCAATATTAGGAACAGCATGCATACTACGCCAATATTTAACAGATACTTAGGATTTTGGTTAAAACTTGTATACAATGCTAGTCAATATTTTTATAATTTTGATTGACTGTGCCTGGTATTTTTGAACCATCATCATCTTGGAATTGCAGAACTGCAAAAACAGGGGAAGCACAAACAAAAAAATTGTAACTTTGGTACTGGGTTTTATATCAGCACACAGTCTGCTCTTGCTCTGTGCCAAGTTTGGGGACATTTGGACAAAGTTTTTGAGTTACCAAAATGGTCTACACAGGATACACTGTTGTGCTCACTGCCATTCATACTTGTTGAAAAACAGCCCCGACAATGACTTTGAGTTTGGGTGAGAAGTGGTGAACTGACGAAAAAAGGAACCAGCTTCTGGGATTTTCTTTTGCTTAGTGTTACTTTGTGAATGGAAGTGAGCAGAAGAGGGTATCCAGCAGACCATCTTGACTGCTGCCATTGATGTTGTCAACTTTCAGGCAGCCCTTTGCTATTCAAACCTTGGCATCCTTTTTCCTGCTGGCAACATGGGCACGATATCGTGCAGCAATATGGGGCCATTTCCTGGCATTTTGAATCATGGACAAAGAAGCACAATATCTTACATTCATAAACCAGAGGGGTTTTTTTCTTTCAAGAATTGAATTATTCTGAAGGATCTCCCCATCTTTCCTGGCATTCATTCTCCACATGGGCAACAAGCTATCAAACTAAAGCACTTCCCAGTAGCCAATCTGTCCATTTGCAAACTGCCAACAATTTTGTGCCAGACAGCCTCTCTACATTTTCCTCTTCATTTGTGATAAACGCGGTGTCCAGGGAATTCATGTTCATGGAAGGGAGAAGAGAGAAGCAGCAGTGACAACATTATTCATTTGTGTTTCCATTTCTCAGCGTCTGCTTGGCAAACAAACATTGTCTTCAATGCCACAGAACAAAATATTTCATTCTTTGTTCCTGTGTCCTTCAGCATTCACTTTGTTTTTTCTGTCCTTATCTTTTTTGTTTTGTTTTGAATAATATGTACAAAGTGTTATAGAAAAGTTCATTTCAACCATGCAGCATTTAAGTACTATAGTGGGTATTAAAAAGAAAAACTCGCTTATTTATCTAACACTGGCATTCCTAACAAAATCATAAGAATAAAAATGCTTTCATGTTCTCATGGGACTGTAAACCTGAGAAAAATTTGATTGTGAACAGATGTGTCTTTTGTTTGCAAATATAAATATGAAATATAGGCATATGCTGACATTAGGGATGTCTCTTGGAAATCTGTGTCTCCTCTGTTGTTTGCCTGACCTGGGGTGATGAATTTGAGGCCTTCCAAATGTAATTTAACACTACCTCCCTTTAGTCTCAACTGGCATGGCTACAGGTCAGTACTGCTGAGAGTTTAGTCTAAGATTTCAAGGACCATTGAGTTATTAGGAAGGACATCTACCTGGTCTTTTTTCTAGCCCCAACAGAATATCTCCTTTTTATTTATTTTATATTTAATTTGTGAACACAGACATACATATATACATACCCACACATTACTCTCGGGGAATCTTGGATAGGCAGAACTGAAGTCAAGTGTGAAGTTTGGTATGTTACCCTAGTACTTCAAAGGGATCTTGTTGCATTTGTTTTGAAAGCCAGAGGCCAGATGATACAGTGTCCATCATCAGAAGCTAACATCTGTCAGTGTGCCAAAGATGTGATTCAGCCAGACATTTGTGGCTGAGCAATCAGGTTTGCAAATGAAGCCCATGTTTACCTCCGAAGACCATTCACAAAGCAAAACTAGCAATGTGAGAAGTACAAGAGGTGTGAAATGAGCATGCTGTCATAATGAGACAATCTTACTACTTAAGGAATTCCCTTTTTTAATGGAGGGTTTTCTAAATATTTAGCCTGACCCCCTAAATATTTCCTGTTTATAAAAGCTTTGGTTCCTTAATCTAAAATGTCCCTAGTTAAATAAATATGAAAATGACACTTAAGTGGGTACTGTATATTTGTGCCCTTGGTGGACTGTTTCACCCACTGATCTCAATCCTGGGTATTGCTGTGCTGTGAAATATAACCTCTTTCCCTCCTAGGATGGAGAGCTGAGCCACACAAGCAGCAGGACAAGAGCAATCTGGGTGAAGCGGGTGGAAAATAAGTAAGTAAGTAAGTAAGTAAGTAAGTAAGTAAGTAAATAAATAAATAAATAAATAAATAAATAAAATTGCTCTGAGGATTTCTTTAAAAAGCAGTTTCCAATGGAGAGACAAATATTCCTCCTCCTGTTTAAGTAAATCCCTGCTTATCCTGGGCAGGGCAAGCTTCTTTTCTCCAAAGCAGCAGAAAGCAGAGGAAATGAGCTGGGAATGACCCACTAGTTTCGTTTTGCACAACAGCCAGGAGTGGCTGATGCTGAGAGACTGCCTGTGAGAGCCACACATGTAAAAACTGCAGAATACATATTTGGAGTGAACCTAAACAACCATATTTTCCATGTTTGAGACAAACTGACCTCAGAACTAACTGATGAAATTCAAGATGAATCAGATTTAACACTGGAAAAATGAGAAACGGAGAGAAATGAGAATTGACAGAAAAAAAATCAAGTTTGTGTAATTGGATCACTACAAAATCACCAGTATGGTGAGCTTCTTTGTTCAGACTGCTTCGTCACTGTAAACCATACAAAATCAAAGAGATTGGGAAATTGGCAATTGGATAATTGATAGAATCATTCATTTCTACCTAGTTGTATAAAGTAGTGGTTGTTATGTGCCATTATGTTGCATTCAACTCACAGTAACTTTAACAGGGTTTTCAAGGTATGTGAGATATTTAAGGAATACCATTTCCTCCCCACCCTCAGTGAGTTTCCATGGCCTGGCGAGGATTTTCAACCCAGGTCTTCAGAAGCCAAGCCCAAAACTCTATCCAGTACACCACAGTTTTGACTTGGAACTCAATAATACTGCTTAATTAAGAAATGTGTAACTAAACTATGCTGTTTTGTTAAGAAACTGAGGCCTGAACCCAACTGTAGTGCCACCTGTGGTAGACCCATTGAATGAACAGGATTTATATAAGTGTTGAGTTATCATTCAGCATTTGATTCATGGGGGCAGGAAATACTAGGACAAATAATTGGATTTAGGCCTGAGCATCCTCATTTTATTCCTTTGGGGTATAAAACAAGATAGCAGAACCCATGATGCTGTGTTTGGGGACAAATTCCACAGGGGTTTATTCTTTCTTCCATCAAGCCATGTGTACCTGGCTGTCACATGGATTCCCCAAAGGTATGTGATTTTATCTACCATCTGCGTTCCAGCCCTTGGGAGGTAGAAAGGTTAGGCCTGATTAAGCAAAGGTGACTTTTCCATACAGTGTAATAGGATTCACTTATGTAAGCCTCATTGATGCTCCTGGGAGTTCTGCCTCGGTGTTCCCTTTTGCTGCAGCAACTCCCTTGACAGATCTTTTGAAATGTGGCTGCTGGGGCACAATAGCCAAATTGCAAAGCTCATTGGAGTCAGCAGAAGGAACCAGTCAGCAGAAATAATGCAGGGATTAAGATAAATGAGCTGGATTAAGTAAATTTGGAGAAACACAGCCCAGCTAACCAAGAAGGGTCAACTCTGACAATTTTAAAATGCACACAAATTTATTGTTAGCATTTGTTATGCTGAGAAGATTGCTATTGCTAAACCTTCTTGCCTGATGTTTTCCATTTTCTCAACATAACATACCTGCTGATGAAATGTTTTTAAAAGCCTTTGGCATTTGGTCATCTGATCTGCAGAAATGCCTTCTGCACAGGAAAAGCCATTCACAAAGTTGCAGGCTATTATACCAGACTTATTGGCCTGGAAGTCTGTCCAGCTATCTAACTATTTTGGAGCATATCCTGACTTGTCCCAAAGACTTAGGATGCTTACAGATAAGTTACTCTTCTAATGCTCACAAGTCCTTGCTTGGCTGCTTTTGTTGCATATGAAATCACAAAACAGCTTTTGTGGAGCAAGTTCTTGTAAATCTTTGAAGCTCACCTTCCACCATGTCTGATCCCACACCAGTAAGAAAAGGATGTAGCCAGAATTCACCTTGATTGTGTCTTCTGATCCACTCCAAAGGTCTTCCTTCCTGAATATATGAAGCTATAGGTATACCTTGGTGGGTCTGCATACACTTTTTCTTCTTTTGCTTACCAGAACAACTAGTGAAATGCTCAAGAAGTGCTCTGCAATTTCCCAGACACTGTTCCTTGCAAAACACAGAGGTTGCTCCTGCTGTGGAAATTCTACAAGAGTGGCTTACATACGGTACTCCACTCAACTGAGATTTGTAATGTGTACCTTGTTCAGAGTGGGGAAATTACACTCTTTTTAAAAAAAAACTATAGCTTACAGATTCCCCAGTGGGCATGCTGGTAGGTGGACTCTGGGAAATGCAGTCCAAAAAGTAACTCCTCTCAGTGATGATCTTGTTGAGTATCGAAAGGCTATCACATGGAAAGTGGAACAAGATGGTAGGATCTGAACCAATGGATTCAAGTCACAAAAAAAGGAGGTTCTGATTTAACATTAGAATTTCCTGATAGCAAGAGTTGTTCATCAGTGGAATGGCCTGTATTGGAAGGTGGTGGATTCTTGACTGTTGGAGGTTTTAGAATAGAGGTTTGATGGATGGCCATCTGATACAAGTGCTTTAGCTGTGAATTTCCTTCATTGTTCTGGGATTGCACTAGATCAGTAGTTCCCAACCTTGGGTTACCCAAGTGTTTTGAACTGCAATTCCCAGAAACCCCGGCCAGCACAGCTAGTGGTGAAGGCTTCTGGGAGTTGCAGTCCAAGAACACCTGACTTGAGTTACCCAAGGTTGTGAACCACTGCACTAGATGATCTTCTGGGTCCTTCCAGCTTGGCAGTTCTATGATTCTAAAGCAATAGAAGGAAAGTGAGACTGGGCCTGGCCGATTTGTCAGCATTGTATTTGAAAGCCAGCCCTGGGGTGTATGAATGGATGGAACTGAGAAGCACCAATTGTATGGTTCTCACTTTGCTAGAAAGTAAGTTGATACAGTAGCAGGTGCTTGTGAGTCTATCCTGGGAATCACCATTAATGGGAGTAGTTTGTGCTCAAAATAGTTTGTGCTCAGAGTTTCATGAAGATGGAAGCTCAACTTTTTACAAAAATAAAAATGAAAAGGCAATCTACTTAAACAGGTCTAGACAGTAGAATACTGTAGCTGGTGATATTTCATACTAACCTGAAAAATATTAGCATTGAATAATGCAATGCATATATTATTTACATTTATGACCCACCCTTTGCTTCAGCAAGCTCAAGGGCCCCTCCCTCCACATAGCTCTCCTCTTTCCCACTTTATTCTTATAGTGACCTTGTGAAGTAGGTCAGACTGGGGGAGAGTGACAGGCTGAATGAGTTTAATGGTTCAGAGGTCTTGAATCTGGATCTCCAATGTTTTAACTTTGTGAACCACTGCAGTACACTGACAACTGTGGCAGTTTTGAAAAAGGAGAACATGATGGGTCGGCCTGCACATGTCATCATAGAAACTTACCAGTGCCTTCAGTTCAAAGCAATATTGTGTGAAGATCATGCAAGCAAAATTCTTCTAATTTCAGGTAATACGTCGCACATCTCTGGTGTGACCCATGAGGAGAATGCTGGTTTGGTGACACACCCATCAGTTCCACAACTGCATCCCTATAAAGGATGTGATGCTTGTGCTCAGCAAGAAAAGGGCATCTCACCCTTGGGACCCAAGACTCTGGCTACCCCCATATTAGATTGAATGCTTTTGACCTTGGAGCAGCACATCATGGTGTGGCCCTGTATGACCATCTCCCAGGCAATGTATTCAGGCGAGTCTAGTGCTCTGATCCTACAGCAAAACGTATGCTGGATTTTCCCCCCTCTCCCTGAATCTCCAGCAGATCTGGGTTCTTGTAGAAGTTCCATGACCACTGATGTTGCCATTGCTTGCTTTACTATTGTTACTTCTTTAATAAAAGAAATATTTAAATGGAAATGCAAAAAAGAAAGCATTCCAACCACAGTAGTGTGCAGAATTAAAAAGGGCAGGGAGATGCTTAGCTGTGGAACCAGGATTTTCTGTGGTTCTAAAGAAGATGAAAGAATCATTGGGGGTGATGGATTGAGAAACATCACAAATGGGTGATGACATTTCATGGATTCCCTGCAAAATATAACTGAATGAGGCATGATGATTTCTCACTAAATGCCTAGTGTGTGGAAGCAGCCTTGATACCAATAATGTGCTTTGACAGAGAGAAGGTTAAACATCAAAAGAAATAAGAAGATTAGCTGGTTGATTTAATGTGACATATTTATAAGGAGTTCTAGGTTGAATCTTCTAGTTTAATAATTACTATGAATGAAACAGTGGAACATCCTAATTCTATACTGTTAGCTACCATCCAAGATGTACTAATAAGGCAGAATGAGGCAACTGCCTCTGGCAATAGAGGCTAGTGCTTAGGGTGCAGAATGGTCTATGCCACTGTGTGATTTGCACGCAACCCCTAGTTTAGGCTTCTGCCCTTCGATATGGTAGAAAATGCCATCTCTTCCTTGGTTTCATCATAAGATTCAACTACCAGTCTGGCCAGCTTTTATACACCCAGTGGTGTTGTTGGAGGGACTCTTTTGTCCTTCACTGAAGGCAACAAAATATCTTGCAGCAACTTTGCTGTTGTCATAGAGGAGAATCATCTTTTCCGTCAAGGCTACCTGCAGCTCAGTCTTTGCACCAACTAAGAAAAAGAAGATCACCCTCTACATGTAACAGGGTAATTAGTCATGATCCTGCCATAGTGACACCATGCCACACAAATGTTATCTCTGAGGGGTTAGATCTGTGATAACTCATTCATATATGTGAGCTAACTGTGTCTTGGAGGATAGGGACACAATATCCAGATGACCATACCTCAGGAAGCATGGGGCGGTAGTAAAGCTGTAGTGCATAATGGGCATCCAGGCAAGAGATAGAAGAAAACACATACCAAAAAACCCGCTGTTGCGCCACATTTGCTATTATTATTATTATTATTATTATTATTATTATTATTATTATTATTATTATTATTATTATTATTATTATTATTATTATTATTATTATTATTATTATTATTAATCTCCAGTTCTTGTCACAGATTATTTGAGGACATTGGTGAATTTGGGCAAATTCTTATTTTAAAAAAAACCTCCAAATAAGATTCTCAGCTACTTGTATTGGCCAAATTTAGTAGATACACTGTTCTTACACCGTTGTTAAAGAGAAGGAGTCTGTTGTGGGGAGGGACCACAGACATAGCTGAATACACAGGGAGCCAAAGCCAATCGTTTAAGAGATAATCTCTCAGAGCATTTTTGGATGGGCAAATCTATCAAATTTTGGTTTCTTCCACACATTTGATTTGTTTCAATTTCCATTTCTTTCCATTGAATTTATGGAGAAATTTGCAAATATTGGAAAGTTCTACATAATAATAATTATTGCGTGTCATCAAGTTGATTCCAACTTTCCATAGTTGTCTAAGTATAGATTAATCAGAAGTGGTTTATCCACTCCCTTCTTCTGGGGGTGCCCTCGGTCTGTGCAAGTTGCTCAAGTCTACAGAGGCTGGCTCTTCTCCTGAGAGACACGATGCAGAGTCGAATTCTTGACCTCTAACTCCACAGCTGGATGCCTAACTCACTGAGCTATCTAGCCAACTGGAAAGTTCTCAACCCTGAAACACATGAAATTTTCACCCATCCCTCATCCAGATCTACCTATTTTGTCTTTGGAATGTCTTGCTGCTCACATGTAAAATAAGTTTGGCTGGTCAGCCCCCATGTTAATAATTGCAATAATTAGTTTTGTTCAAGCACTGCTAGTTTTGCAAAGCTAGTGAAATTTCTTTGATTGGAACAGAAGGGATTTCCTCCACATGAAAGAACAAATATTGCTTTATTTGCATAGACTCTAAGGGGTGGGTAGGAGAAGTGGATGAAGCTCACTTCTGCATTATTTGTCTATCTAATGTACATAGTTAACATTTCTAGTTACTGTAAGCGCTGTACGTGGAAGCACTATGCAGATGAGCAATTTGATGAGGGAATTTCTTCCATATACCACCTCATGAACTTGGAAATGCAGAAGCTTTTCAGAGTCCAAAGGAACTCTGAATACCAATAATAACATTAATTAATTAAATAAATTGAAATGCAAACTGTTAACCTCCCCTGCCATCTTGTGGTAATAATGGAGATTCATCTTTCATTTTGAGCACCACTGGGACTGCCCCAGATGGACAGAATGATCTCTGACCAAACAGTTGTTTTCAAAAACAAAATTCACTACCTACTGCTGCTCCCTGTTAGTCTCAGATGTCCCCTGCAAGTTTAACTTCAATAATTAACTTCTCTTTTTTGTTTGTTTGATCAGTTACATTACCTTACTCAATAATCACAAGGAGAGACTGCAGCAGCATCTTCTATCCAGCTGAATTTACAAACACCATCCTTTCTGCGCCCACAGTTTGTACTTGAGAACAGTAAACACAAAATCTAGCCCAACTTAGAGGACTTTCCCCCCCCCCCCCATTCCCCACATTTTATACCACATTTCCTAGTGAAGAGTTCTGGAAGTACTCAAAACCCTGCCACATTTGTAACCCTTTACTGATCCAATAAGATACTGCTTAACCCACTTGTTTCTAGAGATGGATCACATGTCTACTCCCCCTCCCATTAATAAAATAATGCAAATTCAGTACATTTTACATCACAAACCCAAATACTAGTAATCCTCAATCCTATAAGCATCTCTGTATGAATATATTGGAACAGAACACAAAGAATAAGAAAAAAAAACTACTTATCTGAATTGGATCATAGAAATCTTTTCAATGTACATCTAAAGAAAAGGTTTGTAATTTACATTATGATTCTTTTTACAAGTAAAGGTTGCATGTAGTTCCAATTATCTTTTTCATCCACAGGCATTACTTTCTGCAATTACATTTTGAGAATTCTGTTTTTAAAATTGTCCATTTGTTCTCTTAGATCTTTCTTTCTTTCTTTCTTTCTTTCTTTCTTTCTTTCTTTCTTTCTTTCTTTCTTTCTTTCTTTCTTTCTTTCAAATATTTCTACCCCGCCTTAAAAGCACCCAAAGTTGTTGTTTAGTCGTTTAGTCGTGTCCGACTCTTCGTGACCCAATGGACCAGAGCACGCCAGGCCCTCCTGTCTTCCACTGCCTCCTGAAGTTGGGTCAAATTCATGTTGGTTGCTTCGATGACACTGTCCAACCATCTCATCCTCTGTCGTCCCCTTCTCCTCTTGCCTTCACACTTTCCCAACATCAGGGTCTTTTCCAGGGAGTCTTCTCTTCTCATGAGATGGCCAAAGTATTGGAGCCTCAGCTTCAGGATCTGTCCTTCCAGTGAACACTCAGGGTTGATTTCCTTCAAAATGGATAGGTTTGTTCTCTTTGCAGTCCAGGGGACTCTCAAGAGTCTCCTCCAGCACCACAATTCAAAAGCATCAATTCTTCGGCAGTCAGCCTTCTTTATGGTCCAGCTCTCACTTCCATACATCACTACTGGAAAAACCATAGCTTTGACTATGCGGACCTTTGTCGGCAAGGTGATGTCTCTGCTTTTTAAGATGCTGTCTAGGTTTCTCATCGCTTTCCTCCCAAGAAGCAGGCGTCTTTTAATATCGTGGCTGCTGTCACCATCTGCAGTGATCGTGGAGCCCAGGAAGGTAAACTCTGTCACTGCCTCCATATCTTCCCCTTCTCTTTCCCAGGAGGTGATGGGGCCAGTGGCCATGATCTTAGTTTTTTTGATGTTGAGCTTCAGACCATTTTTTGCGCTCTCCTCTTTCACTCTCATTAAGAGGTTCTTTAATTCCTCCTCACTTTCTGCCATCAGAGTGGTATCATCTGCATATCTGAGGTTGTTGATATTTCTTCCGGCAATCTTAATTCCGTCTTGGGATTCCTCCAGTCCAGCCTTCCGCATGATGTATTCTGCATATAAGTTAAATAAGCAGGGAGACAATATACAGCCTTGTACTCCTTTCCCAATTTTGAACCAATCAGTTGTTCCATATCCAGTTCTACTGTTGCTTCCTGTCCCACATATAGATTTCTCAGGAGATGGATAAGGTGGTCAGGCACTCCCATTTCTTTAAGAACTTGCCATAGTTTGCTGTGGTCCACACAGTCAAAGGCTTTTGCATAGTCAATGAAGCAGAAGTACATGTTTTTCTGGAACTCTCTGGCTTTCTCCATAATCCAGCGCATGTTAGCAATTTGGTCTCTAGTTCCTCTGCCCCTTCGAAATCCAGCTTGTACTTCTGGGAGTTCTCGGTCCACATACTGCTGAAGCCTGCCTTGGAGGATTTTGAGCATAACCTTGCTAGCGTGTGAAATGAGTGCAATTGTACGGTAGTTGGAGCATTCTTTAGCACTTCCCTTCTTTGGGATTGGGATGTAGACTGATCTTTTCCAATCCTCTGGCCACTGCTGAGTTTTCCAAACTTGCTGGCATATTGAGTGTAGCACCTTAACAGCATCATCTTTTAAGATTTTAAATAGTTCCACTGGAATGCCATCTCCTCCACTGGCCTTGTTGTTAGCCATGCTTTCTAAGGCCCACTTGACTTCGCTCTCCAGGATGTCTGGCTCAAGGTCAGCAACCACACTATCTGGGTTGTCCGGGACATCCAGATCTTTCTGGTATAATTCCTCTGTGTATTCTTGCCACCTCTTCTTGATGTCTTCTGCTTCTGTAAGGTCCCTACCATTTTTGTCCTTTATCATGTCCATCTTTGCACAAAATGTTCCTTTAATGGCTCCAATTTTCTTGAACAGATCTCTGGTTTTTCCCTTTCTATTGTTTTCCTCTATATCTTTGCATTGTTCATTTAAGAAGGCCCTCTCGTCTCTCCTTGCTATTCTTTGGAAGTCCGCATTCAATTTTCTGTAACTTTCCCTATCTCCCTTGCATTTTGTTTCTCTTCTCTTCTCTGCTATTTGTAAGGCCTCGTTGGACAGCCACTTTGCTTTCTTGCATTTCCTTTTCTTTGGGATGGTTTTTGTTGCTGCCTCCTGTACAATGTTACGAGCCTCCATCCATAGTTCTTCAGGCACTCTGTCCACTCAATCTAGTTCCTTAAATCTGTTCTTCACTTCCACTGTGTACTCATAAGGGATTTGGTTTAGATTATACCTGGCTAGCCCAGTGGTTTTTCCTACTTTCTTCAGTTTAAGCTTGAATTTTGCTATAAGAAGCTGATGGTCAGAGCCACAATCAGCTCCAGGTCTTGTTTTTGCTGACTGTATAGAGCTTCTCCATCTTTGGCTGCAGAGAATATAATCAATCTGATTTCAGTATTGCCCATTTGGTGATGTCCATGTGTAGAGTCGCCTCTTGTGTTGTTGGAAAAGAGTGTTTGTGATGACCAGCTTGTTCTCTTGACAGAACTCTATTAGCCTTTCGCCTGCTTCGTTCTGAACTCCAAGGCCAAACTTACCTGTTGTTCCTTTTATCTTTTGACTCCCTACTTTAGCATTCCAGTCCCCTAGAATGAGAAGAACATATTTCTTTGGTGTCAGTTCTAGAAGGTGTTGTAAGTCTTCATAGAATTGGTCAATTTCAGCCTCTTCAGCATCGGTGGTTGGTGCATAAACTTGGATTACTGTGATGTTGAGAGGTCTGCCTTGGATTCGTATTGAAATCATTCTATCATTTTTGAGATTGTATCCCAGTACAGCTTTCCCCACTCTTTTGTTGACTATGAGGGCTACTCCATTTCTTCTACGGGATTCTTGCCCACAATAGTAGATATGGTAATCATCTGAATTGAATTCGCCCATTCCCGTCCATTTTAGTTCACTGACGCCCAGGATGTCAATGTTTATTCTTGCCATCTCCTGTTTGACCACATCCAACTTACCAAGGTTCATAGATCTTACATTCCAGGTTCCTATGCAGTATTGTTCTTTGCAGCATCGGACTTTCCTTTCACTTCCAGGCGCGTCCACAGCTGAGCATCCTTTCGGCTTTGGCCCAACTGCTTCATTAGCTCTGGAGTTACTTGTACTTGTCCTCCACTCTTCCTCAGTAGCATGTTGGATGCCTTCCGACCTGAGGGGCCCATCTTCCAGCGTCATATCTTTTAGCCTTTTGTTTCTGTTCCTGGGGTTTTCTTGGCAAAGATACTGGAGTGGCTTGCCAGTTCCTGCTCCAGGTGGATCGCGTTTAGTCAGAACTCTCCACTATGACCTGTCCGTCTTGGGTGTCCCTGCACGGCATAGCCCATAGCTTCTCTGAATTACTCAAGCCCCTTCGCCACGACAAGGCAGCAATCCGTGAAGGGGCACCCAAAGTAGCTTGCAACAATAAAAAGACAACATTGAAAAACTAAAAACAGTGGGTATACAAATATTTAAAAAGAATTAAACAAGTATTATATTAAAAATGGTTAATGAAATCAATACTAAAAACACATTTCACATATGTCGCCCAGAGTGGTAGAATATACCAGATGGGCGGGATATAAATCAAATAAATAAATAAATAAATAAATAAATAAATAAATAAATAAATATTTGCTCCTTCACTGCATCCACCCATCCACATCTACTGCTCCACACATGGAGTTCCCTACCCACCGAAACTACCCTTTCTTCCATTGGCCAGAAGCCCTTTTGTGTTCATATAAAGTTCGCATAACTTGCCGTGGCTAATTGTCAAGATGCCGGGGCATGTCTCAGTCATGAGTCTGGTCAGATGCCTGACTGTGGAGATATATCCTGGAACTTCAACAATAAATCACAATTAGCCACTGCAAGTTATGCAGTTTTTACAGGAACACCAATGAGATTCTGGCCATTGACTTCCTCCCCAGTACATAGAGAGCTGCACAGGAGAGGACTGGTACAAAGGAAGTTGATTGCATCTTTCCAATAGTCTTTGCATTCAGCGCAAAGCAACTTTGGCCCAATATACAGTTTGCCTAGTTACAAAGGAATAAACAACCAGTCCAGATTTCAGTATATACAAGTAGAGTGCTGGAAAAATGTTGCTGCGCAGCTGGTTGTTTTCAGGGTTCCAGCCACCTGCTCTTTCAAAATACTTCATTCTACCCCTTCCCAAATATTCTGTTTTCACATAACAGTCAGTAAAGTATTCTGTACTGACAAAACATGTTCTGTCTGTATCAGCTTATTTTTATACTGTATATATATGGTGCTGTTTTGATTGCATAAGGACTGGCAGAAAATTAAATCTGCTATTAGTAATGGCATAAGGCCCATCCATACTGAAAGTTTCTCTGTGTTTTGGGATGCCCATTCTAGAAATTTTTAGCTAGATTCCATTTCACAAAATAAATTAGTTCAATGTATCCCCATTTAGTATATGCCATTTTGATCACCTGCAGTGTAAACTTGATCCTCCTCATCTGATCCAATCTGATTCTTTTGTTACAGTTGAAGAAAGTTGGTAAGAACCAGAGGTGGGCTATGTTCCAAGCAAAAGGAGGGCTTCACCCTAGAATGCCAGATGGAAAATGTTAGCTACATTTATCTTACTATGAGAAATGATGTCTGTGTTTTCTCATTTAGACCAAGGATGGGTGGTATGTGGCATTAGAATTCTCTCATCTGTAGGGATGGAACATTCATTAACCAAGATTTCATGAGGTTTTGTCCAATGGTTCTGTGCATTGGTGCTTATGGCTGAGTGGTCATTCATAGAATTTTGCTGTGATTTGCGTGCTTCCCTAGGAAATAGACAAATAAGTAACAATTTCATCTTGCATTGGCTGCTGTGCTTCGACCTTGCTTACTCTGCATGTGGATCCTCCTGCTGCATACTTTCCCTACTTATTCCTAGAATGTACCTCCCAAGACCCTTCCCAAACTGGAACATAGTACAGGGGTAGACAGAAAGTAGTTTAGGATCCAATGTAACAAGACCATGAGCAAGAATAATCCCAGGAGGGAGCAAAGCTGCACAGTAGTGTGTGAGCAAGACTCATATGCAGGGCACACACAACTGCCACATGGTGCATCTGACCAGGTACATTAAAATAAGAAATAAATGTGAGATTTGGCAGGTGAGTGTGGCCCCAGGCACCTATAACTGTTAGATTTTTAAGTGATTTGCTGTAAACCAGAAATAATTCCATGTTTTAACATTTGCAAAGCAAATAAACTAGTACTCTCTTTGGACCACATGAGAAATCCCCCTCTCCTGCAGATTGCCTGTTGTGCCATCAGTCATGGAACACAGTGGTTCCCAACCTTAAGTAATTCCAGAAACCCCTGCTAGAAAAAGTGGTGGTGAAGGCTTCTGGGAACTGCAGTCCAAGAACACCTGGGTTACCAAGTTCGGGAACCACTGATATAATGCATTGTATGATCAGACTCACAAACCTTGTGGAACCTGGCATGCAAAGAGGAGGCTTGCTAGAGCACGGATAATGCTTACACCATTGCCCTTCTGTGATGGCATAATGCAGAAGAATACAGGGCAATTTTGCACCTATATTAGGCTGCTGACATGATAGTTCTAGTGGATAACAAAACAGATCTGATGAGCTTGAAATCTGTCCATTCCTCCTCTGGTGGACACAGCATTGGTCTCAGCTTTTGCCCAAATCAACTCACTAAATGACCCAAAGGAACCAGTTGTCTGTCCATTTTCTAGTTGCCTGAGGATTTGTAGCAATCATTTCATATAACACAGCTTGAGGCTGAAATTGCTTTCATATATAAATCATGGAATTCACTATCTCAGGGAACAGAGCAATCTTCAAGTGCTTTCTTGGTGTAGCGAAGTTCTGCAATTTTTATGAGAGGTCCCATCAGGAAAAGACCTGTTTACTTGACCTTGTTTGAAAGAAAGGTTAACACAGTCGTTAACCTTTCTTTCAAACAAGGTCAAGCAAATGTAGTGCTGTGCCACTTCACACTCAGCCTACCCCAAGCCTGCCTGCTTCCTGACTGGAGGCAGAGGGACTCTGTGGGTGTATGTATCTGAATGGATGCCTCCTCTCTCTCTCTCTCTCTCTCTCTCTCTCTCTCTCTCTGTGTGTGTGTGTGTGTGTGTGTGTGTGGGATGGGATGGGATTTCCAATGACCTCCTAATTAATAATGCTGGGAATCAGTTCGTTCCAGCTGCCATTTATATTTTCCAGGCCAAACTGATTAATCGCTTACTCTGTGGTGTCCCAATCTGGATCAATGCCATGAACAACAAAGTTGACCTATTGGCTGCTTCCTTCTATAGACGGATTCTAGGGATCCCCAACTTAATTAAACTACCTACTATAGCCCTAGAGCTCAGCCTGCACCTCCCCTCAACGATGGCGTGGGCACTCACTTTTAAATTCTGGTTGCGTCTCTTTTTTAAAATAAACCCAGATTCTCTCCTAGTTCACCTTCTTAAAGATCCTTACCAATCCATATGGTTTACACAATGTGAAACCAAACTCGTGTCCATTGGCATATCTTTAAACTCCCTTCTTAACAGTAACTTTAACCAGGCACTTTCCCTTATTAAGGAGAGAATATGGGAGTCTGAGTATCTCCAGTTAGTGTCCAATGTGAATCAGACATGTTCTCCAATCCATTTTGGTATCTTTCCCTCCTTTGGTTCTGGACATTCTTATTTCCAGTCCTTGGTGAACCCTCTTATCAGGAGGGCCTTTATGTTAGCCCGGCTGAACATCTTCCCTTCTGAGGTTCTTAAGGGACGATATGCTCGGGTTCCCTTTGAGCAAAGAATTTGCAACTTCTGTGGTTTAGAACCGGACTCAGTCACGCACATTCTCTGTAACTGTCCTGAGTTCAAAGATATTCGTGCCTGTATCTTAGGCCCAATTATTTCAGGCTTTTCCGGCCCTCCCCACCTTCTCACAGGTTTCCTCCTTCATGACTACTCACAAGAAACAACGGCCTTAGTAGCCGAGTTTCTTGCAAAGGTCCTTTCCTCCCAGGTTTCTAAAAATTAATCAGACTGTCCTAAGTATCTTCAGTCGTGTTTCTTGTTACATTTCTAGCTGTGTAACTATTATGTTTATGTCTTTTTTTTCTTTTTTTCTTTTTCTTTTTTAACTTTTTTTATCTGTATGCTTTTAACTTTCCTATGCCAATAAAGGTTATCGAATCGAAACTCTCTCTCTCTCTCTGTGTGTGTGTGTGTGTGTGTGTGTGTGTGTGTTGCAAGAGAAAAAGAAAATGATTGTGGGTGTCTCAGAGAGAGAGAGAGAAGAATACCCACTTTTGCCCATTCTGCTCACCATTGATTGTTGTGTCTTCTGGCCCATCAATCAAAATGGGCACCAGTTGTTCACTCCTCCCATACTCATGTATAAAAAGGCCAACACTAAGGGACTAATGGTGACTTATAGAGAGGATGCTCACTAATAACATTTGTTTAAAGGAGACGTGTGAGAGATGTCCTACAAAAATAACATTTAAACACACACACACACACACACACAGAGTGAAGTAGAGTCAATGCTGGGGAAACCTAAGCACCATGATATGCTGTGCACTTTGTTCAACTAACTGTTACTGAAAGACCTAGGAAAAATTGATAGTTGGCTAAAGTCGTGAGCTCTCTGGGATGCTTATTTATTTAATAGTTATGTAACATCCAATATATTTTTTAGACTTTTCTGCCTCTATGTGGTAAACACACAACATAAATATTTCACAATAAAACCTCGCTCATTATATAGTAGCAGATGTGTATTTGCCACTGTATGACAGTGAGAAGCCAGTGCCAGAGTTTGTACCTTAGCAAAATAATTATAATAATCATAACAATCATGTGCCATCAAATCAATTCTGACTTATGGTGACCCTTTCCAGGGTTTTCTAGGTAGAGAATATTCAGGAGTGGTTTGCCATTCCCTTCTTCTGGAGGCATCCTGGGACTGTGCAGCTTGCCCATGGCTACACAAGCTGGCTCTACTCATAAGAGGCATGGGGGGGAACTGGAGCTATCTAGCCCCTTAGTGAAATACGCAACCAAAAGCACATTTCCTGATGTACAGAACTATTTATTCTAAAAACGCTGTATATGTAAAGTC
The DNA here is from genome assembly GCA_037013535.1 of Intellagama lesueurii. Taxonomy (NCBI): domain Eukaryota; kingdom Metazoa; phylum Chordata; class Lepidosauria; order Squamata; family Agamidae; genus Intellagama; species Intellagama lesueurii. The sequence continues at coordinate 107,147,682 of JBAJHW010000002.1, read as the reverse complement.
CACATTTTGGAGACAATATTAAGATAAATTATATTTCTGTTTTTGTCTACAACTCTGTCCACTGGATTGAATTCAGACTGAGGGCAGACACAGATGTTCCAGATAGCTGGTGATTAAAGCTGAAAGCACGGACTGTTGCAGAGATGTGACTGAGGCAGCCTTTCATGTTTGAGAAACCAGACTTAAGGGTCCCTGCACTTCAGTCCTGATAATCAATCATGAAACAAAGCAACCTCATCTGTAAATTATGGGAGGTGCGCAAAGCTCTTGCTGTGCAAATGGGCACTATTAGCAGTTAAGGACCTTCTTCTTTTAATGATGAATTGTGTGCAACATCTGTTTCTGCTGTGGCCACAATGAAATGAGAGAGAGAGAGAGAGAGAGAGAGAGAGAGAGAGAGGAGTTTGTATGTGTGTATGTCATGACTTAATCAAAGCATGATTGACCAGAGTGTGAAAGTAATTTCAGCTGGTTTTAAAACAATAATCTTTTAAAATGCCCTGATTAATCCCCTGGCCTTATCTCCCCTGCTCTTGGTTTCTGATTGTATCAATCTTCTTTTATGCCAATCTGCTTCTTCCTTGGCCTTTTGCTTTTTCCATTTTAGCATAACCCTCAATGCCTTACTGTTCACTGGTCTTTGGCTGGCCTTCAGCTCAGCTAGGGCGTCTGTCCTTCTTTTTCAATAGCTCGAGACACTGAAGATGTTCAGGAGAGCAGCCATGCAAGATACTCCAGCATCATCTTGCACAGAAGCTGTTGGGTTGCACTTTTGCTCCAGATAACATTGCTTTTGAAACATTATCCAAGGAAGACTAAAGCCAGTATTTTCCTCCCCTTGCTAGGCCTATCATGTTGTCTTGAGGAATTGATTGCCATGGCAGCTTACTGCCAGGCTTCTGTTTTCAACTGAAATGTCTTACAATATTATACTAAACAGGTATAGCTGGAAGTGGTCAGTGGGCTGTTTATAGTTCAATGCTTTGATTGCAGATGACGACGACCTTGGATTCTCATTCCCAAAAGCCCTGAAAAATGTTATGGACTCTTGACACTCCAGAAAACTGGGTGTTGTAGTCTATAAACATTTACATGGCCAAGGCTGGGCTGTCTAGTATCATTTTAGCTTAAAGGCACATAAATGTGTCGTTTTCTGTTGTGGGGAAAACTATAGATTAATATTTGTCTTTGGTAGAGAGCAACTGTTAATATGGCATGCCAAATTAATGTTTTAATTACTACATTAATAACATAACTTAATGTGTTAAACAGTTTCAATAGCAATGAGATAATGTCTCAATTTTAAGTCAATATTAAATAATTAATTTGAAACCTAATGCTCCAAGTTCTGTATACATACATACATACATACATACGTGTGTGTGTGTGTGTGTTTGTGTGTATACACACACACTGTCTACATCATTTGCACCTGGTCTCAGAAACTATACATTGTGAGCACACACTATGCTGTCCACTCTAGGTTGCAGCTTATTTACACACACAAAATTGCAAAACCCAAACAAGTTTCTTTTTTTTTCTTTTTCTTTTTTCTTTTGTACAGTATTCCCATTTTGAATGCATACAGATCTTCAAACCTGTTTCCTAAGATATATGCTTATGTCACTTTGTTTATTTGGATAACCCAGATTTTTAAAAAAATCTATCCTGAAACGGGACATCACTGCTAGTTTGTTATGACATGCATTTTAGGGGTACAGATATTGAGATGTGTTTTATACATGAAACAAAAAACCATGATGGAAGCATTCCTAAGAGTGAAAGTCAATCTGTTTTTCCTCTAATAATGTGTTTCCTCTTTCATTTCTGTTATTCCTTCCCCCCCCCCCCCCCATCAGTGGTAGGGTTTGCTATTGTTTTTCTGCTTTAACATGGACTGTATCTAAGACAGGTTTTTTAAAAAATGGATTGTTGTGCTCTGTTGCTTTTAAATGCGTCTTTAATATTGATTTTATTTACTGTTTTTAATATACTTGTTTAATTATTTTTAAATATTTGTATACTTACTGTTATTAGCTTTGAAATATTTTCTTTTTAATGATGTAAGCCACCTTGGGTCTTTTTAAGGAGAAAAAGAGGATAAAAATATTTTAAATAAATAAACAAGAAACAATCTCTGAAATTTGTTAGATGAACACTGGAACTCTCAAACTCCTTTCCCACTCTTTCCCTTTTTAAAAATCTGAACTCAAACCCCCCCAAAATTTGGTTGTGTAGCAAGGACAGAAACACAAGTGTAAGAGTGAGTGATACCCAGGATAGAAATAGGAGACTGGAAGGGTAGAAAAATTAAATGTCAATTACGTGGCTCCTACCATGGAGACCTCCTCATTTATGCAAATGACTTTCATAATCAAGGAAAGAACACAAAGGTTTTTTGAAACACTTCCATCCATTACCCATCTCATTAGTTTTATTTATTTTAAAATTAAATAGAAGCAGTAGCCTTCAAAGCATTTTTATCGAGAACAAAGAATAAAAGGGAAACGGATAAAGAAAACAAAATTGGATTCCAACAATGAATAAACATGAGTTTGCTGCATCAATAACTTTGTTTTGCTAAAGACAGGATAGATGGTAAATTCAGCCTCTCCGTTATCTTCATCATTTCCTCAACAGGGTTCTGCTGATTAGCCTGTCACAGGACAGAAATATGTAACTAGACTTAAAAGGAAAAACAAATTGCCTCTTCTTCAATAAATACTATAATACATTTTTAAAATGTTTACAGGCAGTTGTTTTAAGGAGTTTTTCAGACATATACATCTTTCAGAGTACAATGGCATTTAGTACTTATGGATAATTTTTTAAAAATTCCCCACCTCCTACCAGCCAAAAATTAAAGGATAACAATAGATTTTTGAGGATGAATTCCATGGTATTCATTCAATTTTTAAAAATTTAATAAACGTAATTATTGTTCAGACAGGAAGTACTGCTAATATATCAATTTTCTTCATGTATTAGCAAATGTTAATCATTTCTGCTATTGTGATCTTAAACCCAATTTTAATCATTTCAAGTGGAGAGTCATATTTCAGAAAACGTCTCCTAAAGAGAATTATTAAAAATTAACCCTGCTTTCATCAGACTTCCTAACGGCACATTATGGCACAGAGGCAACAAACTACTCAGGGGACCAAGGACACTTTCATGCCTGAGGTAGACCAGCAGATGGTACCCCACATCTATCTAAGTCAAAGTGCACAGTACCAAACAGGGATGGGGACTTGGTAGTCTTGGGACTTGCTGTCAAGTCAGACTTAAATCGCACCCGGTGACTTGACTTGGACTTGACTTGGGCTTTTTTTTTTTAAGTGACTCGGACTCAACTTGCAACTTGGAACCCACCCTCCCTGCCTTTTTTCTAGGAGCGGGGGGGGGGGGAGAAGCTTGTTTTTAATAGGGACTCAGACTTGGGGTTGGGGACTTGGGACTTGGTACCAAAGACTCAGACTTGGACTTAGGATTTGGACCCAAAGACTTGCCAACATCCCTGGTACCAAAGCTAGGCAGATGTTTTCTGCAAATACACAGCAAATTGCTTTACCCTGTGTCCTGCACTGAAAATACAACAACAATGCATTAAATAACTAACAACAAGTTTTTAGTGACACCCAAAATCTGTTGTCTAAGTCATCCACCTTGATCTGCCTGATGGTCTTGCTGGCCCTAGGAGGCTGCAATCACTGCAGTGTACTAAAGTAACTTCCAGCTAGTGGGGTCTGCTTTGTTATTTTACTGTGATTCAAGACAGGGGTGGCCACAGGGAAGGTGAAATGGCTGCACTACACAGAAGGCCCAGAATTTAGAAGGGCCCAGCAACTGATGCCATGCCCTGTTGTCCCACCCATTGCCCTTCAGCCCTGAGAGCAAACATTGCAGCACACATTATTTACAAACTGGGGCTGGCAGGGGACAGGCTTCCAGCACCAGTTTAGTGGCACACAGATGGGATGAAGTCTCAAAGGCAACTGCTTATGCACGGTGATAGACTCCTGTCTGACTTTCCTAGGCGTCATGTGTAAAATAACTTGGGTGTACATATACAAACATAATGCATGATTATGCTGATTTTTCCAGTTTGCTATCACAAGAAATTTTACTGGTTATGACCACGATGGCTGGTTCATACACAAGGTAAGTCTGTGTGCCTAGGGCACTGAGGTCACATAAAATCTGTCACGTTAACCAACCTGCCTTCTGGATGGAATATACTGACCAAATCCAGGAAGAACTGTATTCTGTGGAGCCCATCCTGATTGTAGGAGCATCCAAGGACAAGAGCCAATGAATACCACATGACTTCATCTGAACATAGAAGATCCAACAGCCAATTATCTAGGGCCAATTTATAGACGAGGAAAAAGTCGGCACCTCAGCTCAAAATTTGAGGGGAGCAGCCTTTGTTCTGGTCATTAGCCATTTATGCATTTTATTTTGTTAACATTTTTTAAGGAACAGGACAATTACCTTGAGGGTGGCCACTTCTGTTCTTTAAACTGTGATAGTGGGAAAGTTACAACACAGTGTAGTTGACTTCTACAGTACAAATGCACAGAAGAACACCATCTGGACTCGCACATGCTGATGTTCGTAACACTGCCAAGGAGGTATGAGACCAAAGAGATAATCAGTGCCTTACCAAGTAAAAAGATTCTGCAGTGGATCTACCCACCATTGCTGTGGGTAGCATTACCTTATGACATGGTCAATTTCTTAATTTGCGGGATGCTCTAAGAATCTCTAGAATCTGAGAAAACAAAGAATAATGTCCAGTGATATGATATTTGAGTTTCTTTGGACAAATGTCTGATGGTTACTGCATGAGGCTAGGTGTCAGGGCTAGTCAGCACAGTAGCAGAATGGGAGACTACTTTTTCTAGAAGCAGGAATATGTGGAGTCCTCAATGGGGATGTCGTCAAAACATTAACTATCACTGACCTCTAGTGGGAACATGTAGCATTTCCACTAGCTGTTGTGTTCATTGTCAGCATGTATATTGCTTCTCTATTTTTCTGTCCCCAATTTATTGACACTAGTGTTAAAAATTATGTGCTGTAAATCCTTGCCAGTCTACTGCAGATCATCCACAAATATACCAGGAGACTTAGGCCTGCCTGCTAGACATCCTTGTTTTGCAATATTAACCTCAACATTCCTTGGTGGAGTTGCCACCACCTAAAAGCAGATTAGTCTATGTGATCCATAAAAGTTCACATTATAATTTGCAGTTTGTCTTTAAGGCAAGATGACACTCCCCTCTCTTTCTCTCTAATATATAAGCACTAGAGATGGGCATGAACCACTCATTGGTTTGGCGGTTTGTGCCTGTGACGTTCACCCTTGTGGCACCTGCGTGTTTTGCCCTCACAAAGGCTCAAGTCGTAAGTCGTGTTTTCCTCTCGCTGCCACCAGTGGATTACCTCAATCCACAATATAAATGACGTTTGTCAGGACACTTGTCTTGTGAATACAAACAGAACTTGTTTATTGAAGTGAAGCAGATTTAATAATCACAGAAGTTCTTCAGATAAACATTGTACACAAGCCAATCCTTAACAGTTCTCTCAGTACATACTTTTCTCTCGCAATATAATTACCACCTTCTCTACCTATTTCCTTAACCAGCTTTTTCTCTCAGTATTTGTTCCCTCTCTCTCTGACTAACCAGTCCTTATCTTTCTCTGGATCTCATCCCTATCTCTATCTCTATCTGACTCCTCCTTCTCCTGCCAAACCTTATGTAGCTGCTGACTCCACCTCTCCAATTCTCTCATAGGCTCATGCAAATTAGCTCATGACTATGAATGGCATGAGTGACGTGGGTCGATCGTCACAGTGCCGTTTTGTTTAGTGGCCAGACAGGTGTTTGGCACTTCAAAGCCCTGCCTTCTCCAGCTGGCACCCACTCAGAGGCAGCACCTGGAAGGAGCCAGGGCAGGGAAGCCAGGCCACGGCCTCCAAGTGGGCACCTGTCAGAGGAGGCAAGGCTATGAAGCACCAAACACCAGTTTGGCTGCAAAATGAACCAGCACGAACCACTGAACCAGTGGTTTGTGCCCATCTCTATTAAGAACTATACAATTCCTTGGTCAGAATCTTGTTGGCGTTTGCACAAGGTTTGCATAATTTGCTGTGATTAAGTGTGGCTAATGGAGAAAGTGTCAGGCTACATTGTAAAAAGCCACATTAGCCATGGCAAGTTACAGAAACCTTATGTGAGCACCAAAAAGATTCTGTGCATTACATTAAAAGAACTGGGGTATTTTTTTTTCTCCTCTTCCTTTTCATATCCCTTATTCTTCATGTTTCAAATCTTACAATTTAGATTGTAAGCATAAGGGCAGGGACCATTCAAAATATCTTGCAAAGTGATCTTAGTATCTCTGTAGTTAAAGGATGGGGTATAAATGTGTTACATATATAAATAACGTGGACAGAAATTGGCTGGGAACATAGCATGATTTCTTAGACTGGAACAGATTCAACCTAGGCATTCCTGGGTGGGTGTGCACACGGCTGCCTTGGGCATGGGGGGTTGGGGGCTGTGCACAGCATCACATGATGGGATCTCATGCCTTACTCCCACTCCTTTGATTTTTTAAAATGGCGTTTATGTGCATATGCGATTTAATTACAGGTTTGAAAAAAAGGAATCGCACATCCACATAGGCAAACAAAGGCACAAAGGAGGGGGGGGAAGTAAAAATATGTTGATGGGTGAAGGAGAGTGAGGGGCGATGAGTGCGGGACGTGGGAAAGGGGTGGGCAAAGGTGAATCCAGAGCCTTGGATCCTGAGCTCTCTGGAGGGACCACCTGAACAATGGGCTCCTTCTCTTTCATCTGAAATAAGTTAAAAGTTAAAAACAGCCCTGAATTCAGGGGGTGGCAAACAAGAGAGTCAGGGAAAGAGGAGGCTGTTGGCCGGGGGGGGGGGGGGGGAGAACAGTCCTGTACCACCTGAAACTGCAGTTAGTTTAAAATCCAGAACAGAAAAAAATGAATTGGATGCGATTTTAAAGCACAGTACGGCTTGATGAAGGAGTTGCTGCAGATTGTAGTTGTGGCCTAGGTCTGAGAAAGAGTCGGGGATCCTGGAAAGCCACTGCTACTCACAATGCAGAAAGTGGTGATCAGTGATGTGTTGAGTATGGCAGGAATTTAATCTGGGACCAGGTTATTATTCTTCACCCTACATACCGTGTTTCCCTGCAAATAAGACAGGGTCTTATATTAATTTTTGCTCCAAAAACCCATTAGGGCTTATTTTCAGGGGATTTTTTTTTTTTTCATGTACAGCAATCTACATTTATTCAAATACAGTCATGTCATCTTCTTCTGGTTGCTGCACAATGGTGGAGGGGGGGGTTTCACTTAACTGGGGCTTTTGGGGGGGGTAGGGCTTATATTACAAGTATTCTGAAAAATCATACTAGGGCTTATTTTCATGTTAGGTCTTATTTTTGGGGAAACAGAGTAGCTTGTTCAAGGATTCCATGATGAGCAAAAACCTGAAGTTCAGCTGCACTCTAGTCAACAAAATGATGCTTTCATGAGTATGCAGTACAACATGTCTATACTGTAACAGGGAGTGATTCTCTGCGAGAAGTGTTACGTATTTCCACTTTCTGATTCCTAAGGAGCATGGCTGGCTAGCTCAGTGAGTTAGAGTTCTCGCTGCAGAGTCAGGGATTGGGAGTTCAATTCTCCACTGTGCCTCTACCGAGAAGAGTCAGCCTGTGTGGTCTTGGGCAAACTGCACAATCCCAGGGTGCTCCAAGAAGAAGGAAGGGATAAACCATTTCTGTGTGTTCTCTACCTTAAAAACTGTGAAAAGAATTGCCATAAGTCAGAATTGATTTGATGGCGCAAAATTATTATTATTAAGGAGCATGGATCAGTCATTTCTGGATAGCACTGAACACTAACTCCTACCTAGTATGGTATTATGATGTCATGAAGGCATCATATTTATCTCACTGTAGAGTTCCCATTATGACATCACTTACTGGAAGTCAGGCAGGATAATCTTCTGTATTTCCAGTGCAGAAGGGCACTAGAAATACAGAATGAATATCATTTTGATGCTAGCCTATTGAAAGCAGGGCTTTTGCTGTGAGCGTGAATCTTCTTCATGTTGTTGTTTTTGTGTGTGTCCATGTCCATGACCCAAATAGAAGAAGAAACCAATATATTTCTCTAGAACACCTCCAATTGTCACTTTACCTTCTAAAAAATGAATGGGAAACGTTCTACACGAAGAAGCCCTGACCAACGAGCACAAGTTTCTCAAGACAATTCCAATGTTTGTGATAGTAGTTCCAGTGGTTCCATGGGGTCAAGTGGAATTCAGACAAGGAGGTAGACAGTCTCTCTGTCTGATGGTCTCCCCCCCCTCCCCACCCCTCTCTACATGCTGATAAAACAATAGAATTAAAATGTGTATGAAAAAAAGAAGGATAATACACGTTCGTAATGATGGTCTAATCTAGTCAACTACTTATAAAAGGATAATAGAAAATTTACCTGTAACATTCTGCTAAGAGATTAGGATGCTTGCTTCCCTGTCCTCTTCCTCACATTTTCCCTACTCAAGTCATAACTAAACTGTGGAATTCATATCTATAAGATGTAGCGATGGCTGCCAACTTGGGTAGCTCTAAAGTTACTACATAAATTCATGGAGAATGGGGACATCCGTAGCTAGCTAAGTGCCCACCGTGTTTCCCCGAAAATAAGACAGGGTCTTATATTAATTTTTGTTCCAAAAAACGCAGTAGGGCTTATTTTCAGGGGATGTTTTTTTTTTTTTTTTCATGTACAGCAATCTACATTTATTCAAATACAGTCATGTCATCTTCTGGTTGCTGCACAATGGTGGAGGGTGGGGTTTCACTTAACGGGCTTATTTTTGGGGTAGGGCTTATATTACGAGCATCCTGAAAAATCATACTAGGGCTTATTTTCAGGTTAGGTCTTATTTTCGGGGAAACAGGTTATATCATCTCCAATATTAAGAAGCAGTCCGTGTATATTACTTGCTGGGAAACACTGGAGGAAATACAGTTGCACTCATGTGCTGGTGGGCTTCCCATAGGCAACTGCAAAATATGACTGCAAAATATACAGATTTTTTTTTACTAGAAAGGGTTTTGGTCTATCCAACATCTTTCTTCTTATGATGTGATCCTCTGCTTCTTTTTTGTATCCCACCATGCCACATTTGCCACTGAAACTAACATTACACTGGCAAGTTTTGGCACAATGACATGGTGGAGCAAATAAGACCACCTCTTCTTCCCCTTTTTAAAATAAGACACATAGTGGTAGAGAGTTGAATTTCTTAAATGTCTCTGTGTTTTTGGTGGAATGTTTCATTAGACAAATTGAACACTGAAAAGTGTTGAGCTAATTTACCCCTTCTTATCTTTCAGCTGGTATTTGCGCAACTCTGTGGGAAATTGCCCCAGAAACTCCACTGCTTCATCAAGCCAAACAACTTCCAATGATGAAGAGGGACAAGAAAATGGGGGTAAATTCAAGAAACATGGGCCAATAGGTTTACTGTATTGTGGATGGAGGCTTGAGATAAAAATGTAGCTTGAGCTCTCTTCATGGTGTTGTTAAGCCTTGTTTTCAAAGATATATAGGGCATCTTGAATTGAAATGGTAGGATTGTAAATTGAACTAATCACAAGGCTGGTTCAATCAGTGAGGGCCAGTTATTTACGGCAACTGAAGCACTCCCCACCTTAAGACAACCTTTCATCTGTCTACTTCTCAGGCACAAATATTTGGAGCCATCTTAAGAGAGCTGCCTTAAAGACAAACTGTAATTTCTCTCCATTGCATTTGAAAGTATTTGCTGTTCTGCAGAAAGCTCCTGGTCCTACCATGGTGGGTTACCATCCTAAATTGTTTTCTTTAGGAAAAACTGGAAAATCTCCCTCAGCATTGTCACTGAGGGACAACTTGTTACCTCCAGATCAATGATAATGCAAAGCAGTGGGCATTATCACTCTTAAGACTGTTTGAGACATTCACGGGGACAGGAATTGGCCAGTTCCTGTATGCCTCTCCTGTTTGCAGCTCTAAACACAGAGAAGCAAAACACAGGATGATGCAAAACAGGGTAGGTTTGTTCATTTGTTTTTCTGTTGCTTTAACCTGCAAATAATGTATGTGTGTTGCCTTTGCCAATGGGCTTCAATAGATCTATACAGGCAGGTGCAGGGGAAAAAATACCATGAAAAATGAAATCTCTTATTTGTGCCACCTTATGCCTATCAGAAACAAGTCTCTCTGCTTAGTGTTCACTCCTGGAGAACTGCATATAGGATTGCAGGTGCTGAAATAAATGATCTAAAGGTAGAAGACAGTAATGAGGAATGAAAGCTGGTCTGTTAGAGAAGCCTCTCACTTTCATGAGTGAATGCAAGAATTTAAGGGTGGGGAATGAAAGAATGAATGTGAGTTAATAAGCCACCTGGTCCTCTTTGGAATCAGACATAGAGGAACGCACCAGCAGGTAGAAACATTTATAATTTTATGACAGGGTTGGAGAGTAAATGAATGAATGAATGGGAAGGGGCATATCTGAGTGAATTCCTGTTTGCCTGTGTGTTTGAATGTGTCTCTATTGTTTGAATGTGTGTATGTATAAATACACACTTTCCCCCTAACTCTTCCTTCCACTACTAGCTTGGCTGCTTTGCCCATCAGCCATGATGAGCCCAATTTCCATTGAGTTCAACGGATCCCTTGCAAGCACTAACTTGTGTTTACTTCACAACTGCAGAAGGCCCAACTATATGAACTATATATTGCAGCAGACCCCTCATTAGAAGGAGGAATTCTTTAAGTGTTACTTCTGTATGAATGCCACAGCAGGAACGTCTCCCACCTCCTGCAGTTTGCAAACTACCTCATTTTGTTTTATGTTTGGCCTTTAGGAGATAAATCTATTCTTTGTTTCCAAGTTTGATTGCTTAGACACAAAATTCTGCCTGAATGACATCCCTGGAACACTACTGTGGTTTCAGCTCCATTCATAGTGCACAGTTTGGCCCCTATGCTGTACTGTATCTCATCCTAGAAACAGGCAGCAGAACTGTGCTATCTGCTCTGTCTTCTACTCAACAGTTGATCTAAACAAGAAGCCTTGGGTGACATTTGTCCAGCAGTAACCACAATGAAGGAAAAGAGCGAGAAACAGATGGAAGCAACAGAAAAAGGCACCCTGTCTTTCAGATTGGATGTATTTAAATTTTGGGCAGGGTTGGATAACATTAAGAAGACTGAGGGCAACTCTCTCCCTCCTCCCCTCACTTGGATGTGGGAGGGGTTCACATGCTCACACAGCCTGTCCACCCCTGAAATATTTTTCTTTTAAAAGGAGGCACTCAAAAAGCTCCCTCGTGCCCTAGGGTGGCTAATTTTTAAAACTTGTAAATGTATCAGGTGCCCTGAGATGCCCAAACATAGCACATGAGAACTTTGGGGGTCATTAAAAATTACATGTTGGGGATGCATATGGGGAGGTATTAGCATGCAGTGAAGTGTGTTTGGCCCACTGCTGCCACTTTGTTCACGCCCTGCTCTATGCAGAAGCAAATGATACTATGATTGTGATGTCGTGCTAATGAGATACTATTTCTTTGGCAGAGGATCCATCAGGTAGAGGGACAGTGGTATTTAGAAGAGAAGTCATTTCGAGGGAGAACAGCTCTAGCACCTTGTCTTCTAGTGGCTCTACTGCATCTCAGCGGAGTGTTCTAAGTATGTGGGTTGTACTTTTCCATAAGCAGTCTGAAACTATGGGTGCTTTCAGTTTGCCAGTGCCAATGCTCTGCCTTAGCCAGCAAATCTGGGTAGGGTAGAGTTTCCAGATGATATTGTCATCCACCTGTGTTATCCCATCACTTCTGCGGAGAATGTTTACACTGTACAGTTACACTAATTTGACACCACTTTAAGTGCCACGAGCCCATCTGTAGGTGTGATGTCTGGTTATATTTAAATACATTGGTTATATGGTTTGCTAAGTATGTGATGGGAGGGGGTGAGTGAAGAGCATGGTATGTTGCTAAGAATGGTTCTGATTGGCTGCTCTGCATGTGCAACAGGAATGATGGAAGCAGCACTGGCAAATTGCCACTGATTAAAGACTTCCATTGCCGATTTCAGAGTACACATGACTTTGCTATATTGTGCAAAAGTTGGGTGCACACCGAAATCACCAAAGGAAACCTTTAACGGATGTCCATTGTCGCTGCTGCTGTCATTCACATTGTGCATACACAGAGGCGGCAGGGAACATGCACGAAGGCAGTGGAATCCTGGAAGGGAAGCTGGCCCGCTGCCTCCCACGATGGCAGTGAGAGCAGCAGAAGAAGAGGCGGCAGGATCAGGTAGGGAGGCAACAGGGACATTGGGAAGGGGGAGGGCGAACATCTGTTTTGCCAAAGCAAAACTAAGTGCCAAGGAGAAAAAAGTTTGGGGCTTCGTTTTGCTTCAACAAAACAGGATCCCCAAATTGGGTTGTGAACCGAACCACAAACCAACCCTATTCATCTGGTTCATGGTTCAGTTTGTGCTCATTCTAGTCCCTTGCCATTCTAAACACCTATCATTTCATAATAGCTAACTGCTGTTCTTTGAGACGAGAAGATAATCTTTTGTCTATGTCCCTGTTTATCAAAGTAAAATAAATGGGGATATGTGTGCCTCCTACCTTGTTCATTGCCCTACGTCCGTAGTTCCCAACCTTGGGTAACCTAGATGTTCTTGGACTGCAACCCCCAGAAATCCCAGCCAGCACGGCATCTGGGAATTGGAGTCCATGAAGCCTGGGTTCTAAAAGATTTCCCTAAAATCCACCACCCCTATTTTTATTTTTTATTTTTGGTTAAATGAAAATCTATCTGTGCTGAAAGCATTCTTAACTGTTTGTGGATGTGTTTGCTACACACACAGTGTGCTACATACAGGGATACATGATCAGAGCTGAAAAGGTCAATTTTTCAGACTTTGAAAAGCTCTGGAAAATTATTGTTTGGAGATTCTGGGAATTGTAGTCCAAAAGTAACTATTCCAGTCACTGTTGATCATATTGTTTTAAATTAGGTTGTTTAATTTTAAAAAAAAACATTTTGGTCTGCTGAATGTTGTTTTTGCTGACTTCGGGCTGGGAGCCTTCTTACTAAAGTTTTTGTCTTTTTTTTAAAACACGGATAAAACATATTCACTTTTGACCTTAGCTTATGTATTCTGACCCAGTGTCCTCCTTCCCTCTATATCTAGAACTACTTCTACATCATACAGGTCAGTTAGTACTGACAACCATACAAGAACAGACAGGACAAAATGCATAACAGACAAGAACAGGAAAGATGGAGGCAAATAAACTGAGCACCCAAGTTCATGCCTCAGACCTGGTCTGAATCCTTTGTGGCACTGGAGAGGCACCACAGACCTTCTGGGTGCAAATCGTGGGATCTCAGCTGAACTCTGGCTCTTCCTACTAGGCTATAATCCAAGGAACTGTAATTCTGGCAGCCCCCATTTTGACCCTCACCTCCATCATGAATTATCTGAGATTCTCTCTCTCTTAGCCTCAGTCACACCATCTGTAATGGTGTGGAGGAGGTCATAATACTGACATGCCTTGTAGGGTTGTTGTTAAGTGTAACTACTCACTAATGCTTGTTACAGGCTTTGGACATTTACATGTGATTTGTTTTTCCTCCCAGAAACTATATGCAGCTTACCTGGCCTTGTGATAATGTCTGTTTTCTGCCTTCCCGTATATCTCTTACAAACTTGCATCTGCATAAAGTAAGTCTGAGTGTGAAGTTTTTCAGAGCCGCTTTTACCAAAACAAAAACAAATGAACAAACAAAAAAACTCAATTAGCAAACTTAGTAAGAGAAGCCAGCACAGATATTCCATCTCAGTCATATGTACTTGTGGGGTGGGGGAAGAACATTGACATAGGTCTTGACTTTTGACACACAAAAATTTAAGTAGGTTAAACAGCTTTTATCCTGGCACACAATTCATGCTAGTTCTCTGCATTTTATTGTCTTAGGTGACCAAAACAAACAAAACAACAACATCCCCAACCATGCTTTATGGACCTTAGTAGTCCTATCTTATTTAACCTGGGGGCTTTTCATCTTCAATGCATGTCCTCAGAGAGTTCCCAGACCTGGACTACAACTGAACAAACGTTCCCAGAATTCCTACTCATTGGTGATGTTGGTGTGAGTTTCTGGAGGTTGAGGTCCAATGATATCTGGGGCCTCAAGTTTGGGAGGCATTACATATAGCATAAAGCTGTGGGCCTGAGCTGATGAGGGGCCTTCTGAATAACCCTAGAGAAATCTCCAGGAATTTTCTTGGTTTTGTCTCATTTTTGTCCTTGTCACACTTAATATACCACAGTGCATCATGAGATGTGTCTTCACCTTACATAATCAGCAGTGGGAGAGGGAGGCATAATGCAGTGATGTCACATCATGTATTGTCTTATACCTGGCATGGCAAGGGAGAGAGGAGAGAGAGAAATATGAAATAGCTGCAGTTCTTGTAATATCTAATGAATCATCAGAGATGCTGTACATGTTTTCCCCTTTTCTGATCAGTAGACATTCCTTTAGGGAAGGAACCAACAATGTCACAGGGTGCTCTATAGTACTGTGGGGATTTCTTCTGTAATCAGAGCTGACTCCGAAGGATTCTTCCATCAGTCTTCATTTTATGACCACTTTGCCTTTTTCCTCTTCAGAGACCAGTTCACTATGGCCAACTGTGTGAAGGCTTTAAGGTTCTTGATAGTAGCAGTCCCTATCATATGTGGTAAGTATCCATTTCCACAGAGCTTGAAGAGGTTTCTCCTTTTGGGAGGAGAAAAGAAACTACAGTTCCCAGAAATTATCAACCAGTAAGGCAGTGGTCATGCTGGCTTCCGGGACTTGTAGTCCAAAAAAGAACATATTCCAGCTCTAGCTTTCTCCGAATTTTAGGACTGACTAAGGTGTGGTGCTGATTATTCATGGACTGATATAAGGACTCACCTAACAAAATGGCTGCATAATTCAATGTTGGGAATCTGGCTGCAGAGCCAGATTTTGGAAGTTCAATCCCCCACTGTTTTTCCCAGGGAAAAAGCCAGCCTGTGTAGTCTTGAACAATCTGCACCCAAATAAGAAGAGGATGTAAACCACCTATGAGTACTCTATACCTAGAAATCCTTGGAAAGTATTGACTTAATAGTACCTAATTATTATTGTTATTAACAAAATGAAGCCAAATGTGCTCAGTTTCATACAGAGATTCCAACTTGCTGGTGTGAAACTGGACAGCTTAGTAATGGCAGGCCTACAAGTTAGGCTGAGTGCAGAGTCTTACTCACACAGCAAATTTTCAGTGTCATGAAAAGATGGAAAATATTGATTACTACTTCATATAGTTGCATATTTCCAGACAGAGGGAGGGATGTTTATTTGTGATTTTTTAAAACTCTGGTGCCAACCTGACCTTGAGTACTCTGCACCCTGACTGTGGGGAAATGGGGTGCCTCTCCACCTCAGGCAGCAAGACGTTAACCCCTTTCTGTCCAAACACAGACACCTTCACATCAATTAGAATGTAATCCTATAATAGCAAAGTTTGGTGATAGACTGAGGTGGTGCCACCATCTCTGAACACCTGTTGTTGCAGTAAATGAACCGGGATGAACTGCCCATCTCTAATCAAGATACCTACACCCTTGATTACATACGGTAGGAAAAGGTTCCAGAAAACTTGGAAAAGTTTATTTTCAAGACCATGACTCCCAGAACCAACCAGCTTGCCATGCCATATAAATTAGTCCAAAACATTTATATGGCCTGGGAGATTCATAACTTAGAACATGCCCCAAGGAAAAATCTCTCTGTGTATAGTCAGTTAGTTTTACAGGAAGACATGACAACATAATTTTTTCTCTGATGCTTTTGTTCACTGTCTGTCTGAGATATCTCTAAGGTGGTTCTACTGATTCAAAGAGGGTGGGGAGGAGAAAGACCATTGAGTGTTTGTGTATGGTGGCTGTTCTTTTAAGAGTTTTGGGATGAGAGATCATGCAGGACAACAGTTCTGGCCTAGCACATCCACTTTCAGTTGCTTGATCTGAAACAGCATAGGAGTTGTGTTAGCAAAGCAGACAGGACAAAAGAGCAGAAGAATGCACTGTTATGAATGTGTCACATCTCTGCAATTGGTGGAAACAATAGGCATTGTCTTGGGGTCAAGAGCTAGCAACCTTTAGGAAACAGGAATGGAATGACTTAGGTTGACACATTGTGTAACTGAGATTGAAAGTTTGCCTTAGGGTAATAAACTATTAATCTAAGCCAATTAATCTTGAGTTAATGGGGCATAAGGAAATGGTTGGTCTTTCCAACTTTCTGTTCAGTGGGGAACTAATTCAGAGAACAGTGTGTAGAGGACAGTATTTTGATAATTATCTATATCAGTGGTCCCCAACCTTTTTGACACTAGGGACTGGTTTAGTTGAAGACCATTCTCCCAAGGACTGGGGGGGGGGGGTTACTTGTTATGCTGTAGGTTGTTGGAGGATAGCTTTGGATCGAGCTCATTACATGTACTGTGCTCTTTATTTCTATTATCATTACATTGTAATATATAATGAAATAATAATACAACTCACCATAATGCAGAATCAATGGGAGCCCTGTGCTTGTTTTCCTGCAACTAGATGGTCCCATCTGGTGGAGATGGGAGACAATGACACCCGAAGTGTGTTTTTTTTGTCCAATCTACTGCATAATCTTGTTTTGGTTGCTGTCATAGTAGAAAACCCTGCTTCGCAAAGATAGGATGCTGGAAATGGAAGCAGGCTTTTCAGTGCTTTTGTGGCAATCTCAGGATATTCCACTCTTACTTTAATCCAGAATATATGGAGATTTGAAGTTGTCTAAAACATGCTTTTAAGGCCACCGTCATTTGCGATCTCAAGTAGTTGATCCTCTTCTAGCACAGATAAAGTTGATTCACCTGGCTTATTCACAAATGGGTCACAGATCGATTCCTTCCCAGTTCTGGGGTCTTTTGCTGTTGGGAAGTAATTCTCAAACTCTTTTGAAAGCTGAGATAGGTGATCATGCACCAGTTGGGAGAAAGAAGGCCCTGGCTCAGTCCCTTTCAAAATATCTGCTAATGTTCAAAACATGTCAAAAATCCCAATGTTTACTCGTCACCCCCATAATTCTAGTTTGGTTTTGAATGCAGACACTTTATCTGCTGACTTAAACACACTTGTCACTCTCCCCTGAAGTGACAGATTGAGTTCGTTGAGCAGGTTGAATATGTCACACAAGTAAGCAAGTTTTGCAACCCATTCTGTGTCACTGAAATGTGCTGCCATTGGTGATTGTTTTTCTACAAGAAATCTCTGGAGCACTTCTTGTAACTCAAAAACTCTGGCCAGAGATCTACCTTTAGAAAGCCATCTCACTTCTGTGTATAGAAGAAGATGTGTGTGCTCTGCATCCATCTCCTCACAGAGCTGTGCAAACAGACGTGAGTTAAGGGCATGCACTTTAATGTGGTTGATCATTTTAATCACATCCTGCAAAACCCTGTTAAGTTCAGGTGGCATTTTTCGGCTAGCCAGCATTTCTCGATGGATGACACCGTGTGTAGACTCACATTCAGAAGCAGCCTCCTTGACCCAAGTAGTGAAACCAGAAATCCGTCCAGTCATGGCAGCCACTCCATCTGTGCATATACCAACACAAAATGACCAGTTCAGTTTTCCTGATATGTAATCATTCAAAGACTTGAAGAGTTCTGCAGCTGTGGTGTTGGTTGGTAACAAAAGCGCACATAAAATATCCTCATGCACATCCTCCTGAAAAATATATCACACAAAAACAAGCATTGTTGCCTTGTTGTCAACATCAGTGGACTCGTCCACCTAGAGTGCGTACCATGGTGACTCTTTAATTTTCTCTAACAACTGTGCCTCAATATCCTCTACTATTTCATCAATTCATCTAGTTATGGTGCTAGCTGAAAGAGGACCATGTGCCACCTTTTGAACTGCAGCCTCTCCTACAAGTTCACGGCAAATGACCTTAGCAGCAGGCAGGATCAACTCTTCACCAATAGTAAAGGGCTTCTTAGCTTTAGCAATGCAGTTAGCGACTAAGAATGGTGCTCTCAGTGCAGACAGATTTGATGAAGTGGTGGCCATCAATAATTGCTTCTGTTCTTTGTGTTCATGTTTTTTTTTTCTTTTGAAAAACTCCAAAGGCTTTCCCCCTTTGGGTCTTTCCCCCTTTGCAAAGAAGCTCTCCAGTGAAGTTTATTTTTTTACTCATTTTGGCTAGGGTTGGCTTGTGGGCTTACTAAAACTGATGCGGACAGATGGGGTAAATAAAATAATGGGTGAGCCATGCCAGACTAAAATAAGCATTGGGTTTTGAAAGCCTGCCACCAGATGCTGCTGCGTGTGAGGTACCAGCAGATGCCACTGACTGAGGCTTCCCAGATAAAATATATGTTAGAAACTGTAGATGCAACAGCTTATTCTTAATGGCAGTAAAACAGAACTATATAAATTATAAAGATAATATGGGCTGGCCAAGACTCACTGTAACTCAGGACCGGGCCGGGACAGATGAGCAGCGAACAGGAGGTTAATGGAATACTGGTTGATGTCTGATGGCACAGGATTTAGATGGGAGCTGTTTATCTCTAGTATGTAGAGTTCCTCCAAAGCTTGCCAGGGGTTCCTTGAGCACACCAGTAACAAAGGAAATGCCAAGCAGCAGCAGGAGGGGAGAGGGGAGCGAAGCTCCGCCTCCCGTCAGATCAGCAGTGGCATTAGAACCTAATAGGAGCGTGCTGACAGGAGGCAGAGCTTCGCTCGCCGCTCACCTCCTGCTCGCCACTCATCTGTCCCGGCGGCCCGGTCCTTCCAAGGCCATGGACTGGGACTGGTCCACGGTCTGGGGGTTGGGGACCCCTGATCTATATAGTTTTAAAATCTATGCTGTTGTGTCATGTACATGATGCGGAATCATAAGGTGATGCTAACCATTATAGTTTGATTTCTTGTATTTGCAAAGTGAGTGAAAGAATCATGTCAGAGTTCAGTCTGCAAATAATTTTTAAAGGGCTCTCTTCTGCTTCCTGAAACAAATTAAGTAATATACTAGACCTGAATAATTGGACGTTAAAGGGAATTTTAGAATTAATTGTAAAAATACTTGGGTTTTAATCAGATGTGGATATATATCCTTGAACACCCCAGATATTTTTTTCTGCACAACAAATGCCATTGCCTATATAGAGATAGTGTTTATTCATTATCAATAAATTTTATTTCCTTATTTCTTGCAGGTGCCATTTATTGCTTTTGTCAATATGTGAAATTATCAGATGGTCTGACATCAAAGGTGAGGACATTTCTAGGCTGGAAGATACTTTGAAGTCAGTCCAAAGGAGAAGTAGCTAATGCCAATTTTGTTCTATGCTGGGTGTAGGTCACCAGTTCACTTTCATGTTTTGGACTATAACTTTCATCAGCCCCCACCAGCATGGCCACTTGTCTGGCATTATGGGAGCTATAGTCCAAAACTGGCTTCTGGGCTGACTGCCTCTGTTTGTAGTAGGCATCCTTCAGTCTCGAGAGACTATGGTAACGTGCTCTTGGAACAGCGTCTAGTGTGGCTGAGAAGGCCAATTCGAGAGTGACAATCCCTTCCACACTGAAGACAAATACAATCTGTCCCCTGTCCAGCTCCCTGATTTTGCTGCTTTTGGGACTGCCTCTTCGCCTCGGCCTGCTGGACAAGTGTCTCTTCAAAATGGGAGAGGCCATGATGCACCGCCTGCCTCCAGGCTGAACGCTCAGATGTCAAGGTTTCCCATCTGTTGAGGTCCATTCCTAAGGCCTTCAGATCCCGCTTGCAGATATCCTTGTATCGCAGCTGTGGTCTCCCTCTGGGGCGCTTTCCCTGCACTAATTCTCCATACAGGAGATCTTTTGGAGTCCGACCATCAGCCATTCTCACGACATGCCCAAGCCAACGTAGACATCGCTGTTTCAGTAATGTATACATGCTAAAAATTCCAGCTCGTTCTAGGACTACTCTGTTTGGAACTTTGTCCTGCCAGGTGATACCAAAAATGCGTCGGAGACAACGCATATGGAACGTGTTCAGCTTCCTCTCCTGCCGTGCACAAAGGGTCCAGGACTCACTGCAGTACAGGAGTGTGCTCAGGACAGAGGCTCTATAGACCTGGATCTTGGTGTATGTCGTCAGCTTCTTATTAAGCCATACTCTCTTTGTGAGTCTAGAGAACATGGCAGCTGCTTTGCCAATGCGCCTCTGTTTGTAAGCAAAGATATAAGCAGACTACTATTTGGTTCAATAATGTTTTTTAAAAGAATATATTTTGGACTTCAAGTTCCAGAATCCCCCACTGAGCATCATCAATGGCCATGATGGCTCTGAGATTCTGAGAGTTCTAGTTCTTAAAAGCAACAAAATAAAATAAAATAAAATTTCCTGAGCTCTGGTTTCAAGTTAGCAATGCCATGCAATCGCCTGTCAAGGTGGACAGATAACTTTGCCCCACTTCCCAAGAAGGCAGAAAACTACCCTTTCTAGTGAGTCTAGCAACAGTGGCCAAAAGAAGAAGAAGAAGAAGAAGAAGAAGAAAATGAAGCTGTAAAGGTGTATAGAATATTAAACCAGTTTGTGTGCATACTCTAGTTATACCCTAGATGTGCTGAAAGCTGCTGCTTTAGGTTCATAAACATTTTGGCATCTAGGGCTGAGGGCCTTTGACCATGTGCAGCATTTCCTTTCCCCAGCAGGAAAAGACAGAATTGGGAACAAAGATTGAATAAGCATGTGCAACATGCCGGTTTTGTTTTGGGTTCAATTAATGGAGAGAGCCCTTGTCCACCAGTCTGAGTGGGCTATGAATTCAGAACTAGGATGGGGCAACCAAGACTTTGACCCAAAATGCCAAAATTTAAAGGCAAAAAATCTGCTGCCTGATGGGCACAAACCCACCACTTGACATTGGCCACTTGCATTTGTTCACCTTAAGTTCATATTCTGTCTCTAGCGGCTTCTCTCTAGACAGAAGGAAACACATAAGAAGTGGGCTCAGTACAGAATCGAAATGGCTGTTGTATACTCCGTGTTCCTCCCTATTCCTCCATCCTTTTATCCATATATGGCAGTCTCATGTGACCCAGGATAAACCAATAGGGCAGCGAAAGCCAAGGGGCCCAAACATATAATTACAGCTGTGTGGAACTCTGTTTCCTGTTCCGAGTCTTGCAGGGGCAGGGATGTTGGTGAGTCTTTGGACCCAAGTCTCAAGTCCAAGTTTTTGCTACCAAGACTTGAGTCAAATCCTGAGTCTTTGGTACCAATTCCCAAGTCCCAGGCCTTGAGTCTGAGCCCCAAGTCTTGGTCAGCGGCTGGGAGGGCACATGTGCATGCACCTGCACAGAAGCAGTAGTTCTGGCTTCTCTTCCCGGAACAGGCCCTTGCCTCTGTGCATGCTCAGAAGCAGTGGGCCTGGCTCCTGCTACCTACCTGCTCCTGCCACCACTGCACAGGAGTCTGAGCATTAACCAGAAGCGTGTGTGTGTGTCTGGCTCCTGGAAGGGAAACCAAGCCCGCTGCTCACAGCTTGCCTCTGAGGACAATGGTGTGCAGCAGTGGCAGCAGGAGCAGGTAGATGCTGGCGGGCAATGAGGGGACTTGAAAAACGACTCAGAAAAATGGTTCCAACTCCCAAGTCAAGTGTGAATCACTGGGGGAAAAAACCCAAGTTGAGTCCAAGTCAAGTCACTGGTGTGACTTAAGCGTGACTCAACAGTGAGTCTCAAGTCGCAAGTCTTCAACCCTGTGCAGCGGTCCCACCAATTCTGTGCTGAAATTAGAAGGGGCAGGGAGTGAGGCAACAGGCAGCAAGAATGGCTGTGCTGAATTCTCTTCCAGCTTTACTTCCCTTGTAGGAAGTTGTAAGTTATAGAACCACTTCCTGGTCAACCAGGACAGTTCAGGCTCTGGCTGGCAAGCCTGCCTAAGAAAATGAAAATAGATCGCTTTGAAAGGCTTATTAGTGTGATTAATATTGAGAAATGTCTATTGGTTTTTCCACTTTTAGGAGCTCACACAGCTGTATGAAACTGAGTTGAAATCATTACGGTAAGAAGATTTTGGAGAAAGGGACTCTACTTAAACATTGCTGTCACTGGGCAGAATCCTTTTCTTTATCGGAGGCTTCTAGGCTGATCTTTAGGTTGTCAGTAAATGGGCATCAGAGCCAGCCCTTCCAGTAGGCAGTCAAAGGCAGGTACCTCACAATGAAACTAGAGGCACTGTTAAATATATAGTCTGGAAGGGGGTGGGGAAGTTTGTTCTTTTTTACATCTTAGTGGCTGAAATCCTGTTCAAATTACACCTATGAAAGGGTGATGACAGTACTGGCAGCAGGAAATTTTGGGTAATTTAAAATGTCATACTTCTGTTCTGTGGCTTTTCTGACTCCTGTGTAATCCCTTTCATTATTTAGAAACCATAGGAACTATGGGACAGAAGGAGGAAATCTTTAATTTCTGAAAATTTCTTCCTGCTGTTATGCCTTTTGGCAGTATTGGTAATGTCCTTCCTCAGACACAGTTCGGCCAAAAGATTTCAACCAGTGAGTTTTCAGAGACTCAGTCCAGATAATGATTACCATGGTTTAAAGCTTCCATAGCTGGGTTTTTCCCCCTTATTTCACCCAATGCTTGAAGAGAGAAAAACACAGCTCATGTTAATAGAGGGATTCTTTCCCTGCTTTATCTCTTGTTTAGGTCAAGGTGGGGGGGAGGGATTGGGGGAGATTCTCCTTCCATACCTCTATGTAGTAGTCATGATCCATATTGAACTTCCATGTGCTTACTGAGAAGTAAGAAATATGTACCGTGTTTCCCCGAAAATAAGACAGGGTCTTATATTAATTTTTGCTCCAAAAAACGCATTAGGGCTTATTTTCAGGGGATGTTTTATTTTTTGTCATGTACAACAATCTACATTTATTCAGATACAGTCATGTCATCTTCTTCACAATGGTGGAGGGCGGGGTTTAACTTAACTAGGGCTTATTTTTGGGGTAGGGCTTATATTACGAGCATCCTGAAAAATCATACTAGGGCTTATTTTCAGGTTAGGTCTTATTTTTGGGGAAATAGGGTACCTTCTCATCTAGGTCTTTGGATTGCTGTGTCATGAAAGGGCAGATAAATGTTAATTATTTAGGCTTCTATAGTTGTATTTTTTTACTTCTAGAAAGAGAAGTGTTTGTGATATTAGATGCCAAAATAACTAGGGCAGCCTTGGGTTTATGCATCTTAAGTTGGGGTGGTGTGTATGTGTGTGTGTGAGAGAGAAAGTGATGCAGTCTCTTGATGAGTAACGGAGCCAACCCTGCAAAAAACATAATAAAGAATTGTTTCTAATAAGAGATGGTGGCACAACATGCTGTCTAAGGGCATTTCTGATAAAACATTTAAGACTTCAGTTCTACACATAGAACACGCCTCAGTAGACACAGCAGTACAGGTGTAGGAATAAGTTTTGATCCAAAAACTTTTGTGGAATTTCTTTTCTATGACGGTTGCATTGTAGGTTGGGGAACTGGATCCCGGCAAACCAAAAATTTGATTTTTCTCTTTGTCTACTTCCAAGGAAGTCACAAAATTTGCTTCAAGAACAGATCCAAGAAATCCAAAGCCTTAAAAAAGAGACAGATCGCCTGCGTGCTGAGATCAGTGACATCAACAAAGGCATCCTGCATTCAGTAAAGCAAATTCTTGAGGAGAACGATATTCCTGGAGAAAACAAAGATGTAGGAAGCTGGAAACTCATCATTACATCTTTTTGTACCTCATTATTTCCTCTTTTATATAACATCACACCCCCTTACAAGTTTAGGTTGCCATAATAAACCCCAAAGAGGAAGATTTAGGCTTGTCTGCTTGACCTCAACTACCTTGGCATCAGTAACAAAAGGGTTTAAAAACCCACTTAAATTTACTATGCAAGAGCAGTACTTTTCATACTTTCTGACCTCAGGGAACTCTTTCTACACTGAAGAACCTCTACCTGCTTCAGAGGATTCTGGGAAGTATCCTCGGCAGTAGGTTATTTTCATGCAGGGCACTGGGCATCCCTGATAACTACCGTTCCATGGGAACTGAGAGTGTACCCTAGGACTTTGGGCTTGTAGGATCTTAGATTTTGTTATTTTGATAGGTGTATGCATGAATCCTGAGTATTATTTATTTATTTATTTATTTATTAGATTTCTATCCCGCCCTTTTAGACAGAGTCTACTCCGTTTTTTTATTACGGAGGGTCTCTGAATAGTTGTGGTGTAACTTTGACATTGTGTGTGTTTATCTTGAGTCATGCATTCTTGCTTAAGACCATATTTTCACGAGTGAATGAAATCCTGGAAAATCTTGCACGAACAGCCACGAGTAGGCACTAGGCCAAGGATAAGGAATATGAGACCATCCAGATGCTATTGGGCTACAGCTGTCATTATTTATATCAGCTTGTACTGAGGGGAGTCAAAGTTCAACATTATCTGGAGCACAAGTTGCCCGCCACTGTAGTAGGGCATAGGCAAGTTTTAATGTTATTTCATCCCTGCGGTGATCAGAAACCAGTCAACACCCTCCTCTATCAGTTCCCACCAGCAAACACCATAAGCTCTCATATTCTTGCTGATTCATCAAACATGAGATTGGGGGAGATGTGATTACTGAGTTACCACCCTGTTTGTCTCTAAATGCATGATGCCAAGTTGTTTAGATTCACAAAAATGGTTATAGGTAGAGTCTTGAGTGCCAGTTCTTAAAACTCCTTGGACTCATTCATAATTCATGTTGTGGAATGTTCTGGTATTGATTTTTGCAATAACCATTTCCTCCATTCCCTGAGATTCACCTGATAGGTTTTCCCCCCTTTTTCACAGCAAGTGCTCGCAATGATCAACCTGGCTTTTAAGAAGATTTATGAAGACCATGTACAGATGGCTGACTGGGCCAAAAAAACAATAGGTAAGGATAGACATTTTCTGTTTGCAAACTTTTCATTGAATAAATGAGGCAACATCTTAGCATGGGAAACCCAGTGAAGTAGCTATCCTAAGAACACATTTAGAAGATGGCAAATCTGTGGACCTTAACCTATTGCTGAACTACAACTCCCATCATGCATCTCCTTTGGTTACATGAGCTAGGGCTGAGGGGAGCTGCAGTCCAACCACAGCTGAAGGGCCACACATTCTGACTTAGAGATAAGTTTCATTGAAATCAGTGGAACTTTATAGTAAATATAAAGAGTAAATATGGAGATCTGGTGGCAGATCATGGTGCTGAAACCAACATTTTGCTTGCATTAAATGGCTTGTAGAACAGTGGTTTCCAACCTTGGGTAACCCAGATATTCTTGGTCTGTAATTCCCAGAAAGCCTTCACCACCAGCTGTGCTTTCTGAGTTTTCTGGGAATTGTAGTCCAAGAACACCTGGGTTACCCAGGGTTAGGAACCACTGTTGTAGAGGTATGCCACCTAAATTCTGCAACAACCTGTTACGTGTCAAATGTAAGCATTTCGGTTGCTATAAATGGGGCTTTCCTGCTTTGACATCAGCTTTTGGTAGAAACTACTAAAATGTGTCCACAGGAAATATGCTTCTGGGTTGCCACTGAACCTTTATTGATCAACTTGTCATTGTACTTAGGTGGCATGGCTGGGGGGAGGGAGCTCAGAGATCACTTGGGGCTCATGAGCCTAGTGCTGCCTATTGCTGGGCTAGAGGCTTCTGAGGCCTTTGAGCAGCTGGAGCCATATTGATGCAGCATTGGTGGATCCCTAGGAACAAGGATGTCAAGGCATGAAGTGAGTCCTGAAGCGCTCTTTAGCAGCATCTCCTTGTCTCAGCCTCAGAGAAAAGCAATGGCTTTCTCTCTAGACTTCATCTTCAGCAACTAACTTTCCAAGACACTGAGAAACTTTTAATGGCAGAGTTGTGCTGTGCTTTTCTCATACACTTTTTCTTATGTGCTTTTTAAAGTTTTAAAATAATTTTAATATTATTGCTGTTTTAATATAGGATTAGGCTTTAAAATTATGCTCAGAATCCTATTGGTGTTCACCTAAGGCCCCTTTCCTGAAGAGGAAGCTGAGGCAGGAGGTGAGCTGTGCTTGGGGGACATTTTATTTGGTGAGGTCTTTTCTGCTAGGCTGACCTTTGTTCTCCCTGACCGCATGGTCTGAGGGGGCGGGGTCTTGGCTTTAAATTAGTGCGAGCAGAAGTGCGTGCCTAATGGCGCGTGAAATTCTCTGGTTCTATTTTTTACTCTAATCTGCTAAATAGGAAAGCCAAATAGCATTGCATACACCTGGGGGGCAGGAATGTTTTAGGAGTAGGATCATACTTCCGCACTATTAGGGAGCAGGCCGGGTAGGTGGGGCTCGTCAGGCTTGGAAGGCAGCCCATCTAGGAGAAGGAAAACTCCGATTTCAAACCTCCACTGCCTTGTGGCTATATCCACTGATGGAAAAGGCTTCAGGAGTTAACCTCAAGGCAAACTCCGGAGCCGGAGTCCCGGAGGCAGTTCGTGTCGTTCTGGCAACTCCTGCGACATCGCTGGAACCAGTTGTATTGACTCTTGCCTTTCCATTGGACTATTTCAGTGACATGGAGAGGGGGGATTTGCTGCTTGGGTAACAGCCTATCCTCCATATTACTTTACCCAGGCTTCGTGCTCTGGAGAGGACACTCCAGCTTCGCATACAGTGTCGAAATAACATGGGAAGTAGCAGTTACTGGTTATAAGTCTTTGTTCGATTGGTGTAGAGCATGACGCCAGGGGCTACTTCTGACGGTGGGAGAGGTCACTGCACCTCACTAGGTAGGGTGAAAGCCGACAAGCAGATCGATAACCCTGCACCATGCAACAATCATAAGAAAACTTCTGCCCTAAAGTTGGGCACCTGGAATGTTCGGACAATGACCCCTGGCTTTTCTGACGACCTGCAGGAAATAGACGATGTGCGCAAGACAGCTGTCATCGACATGGAACTGAGTAGAAAAAACTTCTCATTCTTCTGGCAGGGAAAACCATTGAATGAGACCAGGGAATATGGTGTTGGCTTTGCGGTTAGAAATACTCTGCTGAAATCCATTGTTCCACCTACTGAGGGGAGTGAAAGGATCCTGTCTCTGCAGCTCCACTCATCAGCAGGACCGGTCACCCTCATTAGTGCATATGCACCAACACTGTCGTGTACAACAGAAGTTAAAGACAAATTCTATGACGATCTGGCAGCTACTGTCAAAAAAGTCCCTGAGAGAGAGCCGCTGTTCATTCTCGGAGACTTTAACGCTAGAGTTGGTGCTGATCACAACTCTTGGCCCACTTGTCTAGGCCGTTTTGGCATTGGGAAGATGAATGAAAATGGCCAACGCTTGCTGGAGTTTTGCTGTTATTATGGTCTTTGTGTCAGCAACACGTTCTTTAATACGAAGCTTCAACACAGAGTTTCCTGGAGACATCCAAGATCAAAGCATTGGCATCAGCTTGATTTGATCCTCACTAGACGTTCTAGCCTTCCTAGTATTACGATCACACGCAGTTACCAGAGTGCTGATTGCGATACTGATCACTCCCTGGTGTGTAGTAGAGTAAAACTGCGAACAAAGAGATTGTATCACACGAAAAAGGAAGGAAGACCACGTATTGACATCAGCAAGACTCGCGATCAAAGAAAAGTGGAGGAATTTGCCCAAGCGCTTGAGGAAACCCTTCCAGGCCCGGCTGATGCAAATGCACCTGAACGATGGGAACATTTCAAGAACGCTGTTTATGACACCGCCTTGTCCACATTTGGCAAGAAGACCAAAAAGATGGCAGACTGGTTCGAAGCACATTCGGAGGAGTTGATGCCAGCCATCGAGGATAAGAGAGCTCTAGCAGCATACAAAGCCTGTCCTAGTGAGTACAACTTGCAGGCTCTTCGCACTGCTCGTAGCAAAGTCCAACAGGCTGCCAGCAGATGTTCCAACGATTATTGGCTTCAGCTCTGCTCTCAGATACAGATAGCAGCGGACACATGTAACATCAAGGGAATGTATGACGGTATCAAGCAGGCTTTAGGTCCAATACAGAAGAAATCTGCTCCCTTGAAGTCTGCTACAGGCGTGATCATCCAGGACCGAGCACAGCAGATGGAACGCTGGGTGCAGCACTACTCTGAGCTATATTCCAGAGAGAATGTAGTAACCAAAGAGGCATTAAATAACATCGAGTGCCTGCCTGTCTTGGAAGAGTTGGACAGCGAACCAACTTTAGCAGAAATAAAAGCGGCCTTGGATTCCCTCGCCTCTGGCAAGGCACCTGGGAAGGATAACATCCCTGTTGAAGTGCTGAAGTGCTGTAAAGAGATCATCACCACCGAGCTGTATGAAGTCTTTTGTCTTTGCTGGAGGGAAGGTGGAGTACCACAGGACATGAAGGATGCAAACATCGTCACATTGTATAAGAACAAAGGAGACAGGGGCGACTGCAATAACTACCGTGGTATCTCTCTTCTCAGCGTTGTAGGGAAGCTGCTGGCCCATGTTGTGCTGAAGAGACTCCAGGTGCTTGCAGACAGAGTCTATCCAGAATCACAGTGTGGATTTCAAGCTAATAGATCCACCATTGACATGGTATTTTCCCTCAGACAGTTGCAGGAGAAATGTAGGGAACAACAACAGCCCCTTTTGTGGCCTTCATAGATCTCACAAAGGCCTTTGATTTGGTTAGCAGGGATGGCCTTTTTAAAATACTTCCCAAGATTGGATGTCTACCTCGACTCCTTAACATCATCAGGTCCTTTCATGAGGAAATGAAGGGCACTGTAGTTTTTGATGGCTCAACATCAGATCCCTTTGACATCCGAAGCGGAGTAAAACAAGGCTGTGTCCTTGCGCCGACCCTGTTTGGGATCTTTTTTGCTGTCATGCTGAAGCACGCCTTTGGAACTGCAACAGAAGGTGTCTATCTCCGGACTAGATCAGATGGAAAGCTCTTTAATCTCTCTAGATTGAGAGCAAAGACCAAAGTCCAACTGAAATGCATGCGGGACTTCCTCTTCGCTGATGATGCAGCCATTGTTGCCCACTCTGCTGAAGACCTCCAACAACACATGAATTGTTTTAGCAAGGCCTGCCAAGACTTTGGACTAACAATCAGCCTGAAGAAAACACAAGTCATGGGCCAGGGCGTGGACTCACCTCCCTCTATTACCATCTCCACGCAAGAATTGGAGGTTGTTCATGACTTTGTGTACCTTGGCTCAACGATCTCTGACACTCTCTCCCTAGATATCGAGCTGGATAAATGCATTGGCAAAGCAGCTGCCATGTTCTCTAGACTCACAAAGAGAGTATGGCTTAATAAGAAGCTGACGGCATATACCAAGATCCAGGTCTATAGAGCCTGTGTCCTGAGCACACTCCTGTACTGCAGTGAGTCCTGGACCCTTTGTGCATGGCAGGAGAGGAAGCTGAACACGTTCCATATGCGTTGTCTCCGACACATTTTTGGTATCACCTGGCAGGACAAAGTTCCAAATAGAGTAGTCCTAGAATGAACTGGAATTTTTAGCATGTATACATTACTGAAACAGCGACGTCTACGTTGGCTTAGGCATGTGGTGAGAATTGCTGATGGTCGGATTCCAAAAGATCTCCTGTATGGAGAATTAGTGCAGGGAAATCGCCCCAGAGGGAGACCACAGCTGCGATACAAGGAGATCTGCAAGCGGGATCTGAAGGCCTTAGGAATGGACCTCAACAGATGGGAAACCTTGACATCTGAGCGTTCAGCCTGGAGGCAGGCGGTGCATCATGGCCTCTCCCAATTTGAAGAGACCCTTGTCCAGCAGGCCGAGGCAAAGAGGCAGTCCCGAAACCAGCAAAATCAGGGAGCTGGAAAGGGGACAGATTGTATTTGTCTTCAGTGTGGAAGGGATTGTCACTCTTGAATTGGCCTTCTCAGCCACACTAGACGCTGTTCCAAGACCTCCATACAGAGCACGTTACCATAGTCTCTCAAGACTGAAAGATGCCTACTAAAAGGTTTGTGTAATGTGCCACAGCTAATAGAGACTAATTGATGGCATGCCAGGATACAGTGTGGTTGTGTCTGGTCACACACCTGATGGCTCAACCAAGATACACTCTGGCACCTTGTGAATTAGCTGCAATTAGCCATGGCAAGTTATGCAGTCCTTACATGAACACCAATAGGATTCTAGTCTATAATTTACTGTATTTTTAACTCTCTTTTTTAAAATAATGCGGTAAGCTGCCTTCCGTCCCAACAGGAGGAAAAATGCAGGCAATAAATAAAAATAAAAAGTGACATGGGTGGTGATAGACAGACTTGCTGCGAAATTACATTATGACTTTATGACTGGTCAGTAGAGCTTACCTCTTCTGTTAATTGTACTTATTGCTTTTTTAAATCTCTAGGAGCCACCATTGATAAAGACAGGACATCGAAGAGTTATGAACCAGAGGCAGTACAGAACTGCTGGTTTAAATCATTATTCATGATTGCAGCAAAGCCCCCTAGTACTGTTCTTGAGGTACTGTATTGTATAACTGATACTAAAGAATTGGGTTTGGAACAGTATTTGTGAGAGACAGATAAAGCATCATTCAAGTTTTTATAAATGAGATTGGAAGGGGGGGGGGACTGGGAAGGAGTCCCCACTCAATAATATGCTGTTTTCCCCTGCCCTTCCCTTCTACAGATCTTGAAAGTTTTGTCTGGCAATACAATATGCAGAGGGAGCTTTGTACATGAGAGCATGTCTGACCTGAGACATTTTGCTGCTTGAGGCAAAGAGCAAGGTGGTACCTCATGTTTCTGACCCTCTGATGTCTAGGTACGGGAGTGACTCACTGTGGGGCAACCGAAGTGGAAGACCTTGCCCACTACTTACTGTGTTGCCAGCTATATTCTGTAGCAGAGTTTTGAATTTCTGGTTAAATTCTTCTAGCTGCACAGCAGAAGTGCAGGGACTCACAGAGCAAAATAGCTTTCAATTTCCCAGATTTAGTTCACCCCTTTTCCTCATGAAGTTGGAACTTACAGTCTCAATAACTCACTCTGAGACATTAGTAGGAGAAAGAATAACAAGTTTCATTACTTATAATAGACCAGATCATACAGTAAACTGACAAAACACGACTGCTTTCAACACCAGACCTCAACAGACTAACTGCTTCCAACAGACTAAAAGAGAGGGCAGGGAGCTCAGAGCAGAGAGGCAAGTCTCTCTTTGAATTCAGAGCCAGGGAAGGAACACTGCTGGATAGATTACTGCTGGATAGATTAACAGTCACCTCAGCCTGGAAAGGTTTCTCCCAGCCAAACCTTTAAAGGCAACATGCGAGGTTGCAAAAAACTCCCAACATATTCCAGCTTCATTGTTTATCCCCTTTCTTTCACAGCATGAGAGACTGGAAGGATGAGAACAAACTGAACTTCTTTTTACAAGGGTCTAATCAGTTTGTAACACAGAGGGTTGCCCTCTTTGCAGTTAAAGGAGCTACTCTCAGGAAAAAAGAAGAAAAAATGGCTGTTTAAATGAGTCATGTTTTTTTTTTTACCTAGCAGGGTTTTATTGGAATAATAGGTTTCTTTAATATAATTGACTAAATTGTGCACATCATTTTTGTATTTCATAATTTTAACCCTTTGTGAGTTGAATGTTTATTATTTTTGTCATTAGTTTGTGTTTATTATATTTGAATTTGAAATGATCTGAAGACTTTTTCAATAAAGTATCGCCCTACCTGTATACTGAATATGGACTGCAAGCAATGGTGTGTCAAAGGGCCACACTGAATTCACTTGAGCTGCTTCCTGTTTCTAGCCAGATGTTAACCCAGGAAACTGCTGGGCTTTCCAAGGAACAGAAGGCCAGATAGTAATTAAACTGCCTGAAAAAATCCAGCCAACAGCGGTGACAGTTCAGCACATCGCCAAAGCAATTTCCCCTTCAAACAGAGTCACTACTGCCTTGAAGGACTTCCTGGTTTATGTGAGTATTGCTCTCTAACTTAGCACTGCAGTTGTGTACCTCCTCCATTAAGAGAGAGATGGGAAATGTTTGCTTTTTGAAACAGAACTTCCAAAATTTTGTAGTCAGCATTAATTCAGGCCATGCTGGCTGTAGGATTCTGGAAGTTATGATCCAAAAGACAAAGGCTCCCATCTCAGTTTTGAGGTAGACCCAGAGAACTCCAATTTAAGCAAATGGGAGAGTTCCTCAGCAGCTTTCATTATGGCAGCCCTGATATGTAGGATTTCCCACTACTCCTGACAGTCCACTTTTTGAAGCAGAGGCCACACTATCAGGCCACACTTAGCAGAGGCCACACTATCAGGCAGGACCAGGATGTGGGAGTGGGTGCCCCTTCCTTCTCTATGATCATTTCCCTTCTGGGTAGCAAGGAATGCCCTTCAAAGCCCAGCAGCCTCTTTATCCCAGGTAGCCCACTGATTCCTTTCAGTTGATTATAAGTGCTTCCAATGTGGCAAGAGGGCAACCTCCCAAACTCTAGCCTTGAGGTTTTTCTCTCTCTTTAGGGTCTGGCCAGTATCTCTATCTGCTGCCTTCTAGCCTTCCTCTTTGCCCACTTTGCAGGCCACCAGCCTCCTTATCTTGCTGCTTTTTGATCCCCCTGTATCCACATTCCAGCCCTTTTTCATTAGACTGCTTGGATTAACATGGGCGGGCGGGCAACATGCAGTATGTGGACCATATGGTTCTTCCCTCCCCGAGAACCCAATGTATTCCCAAATGCAGCACTAGCATTCCTACACTACCAGTGGTGGCTCAAGAATTTCCCTTATTGACCTTTGTGTGGATGAGGTAATTTTGCCATGTTCTGAGGGACCCCCAGCACCCCTCAACCCCCTCCTCATTGAGTTGGGAGCTCATAGGTGTGTTTGTCACTCTCTAAGGTCTAGGGATAGGAGTGACCTCTAGAGGCCATCCATTCCTGGACTAGACCCACGATTTCCATGAGCTGTGCATCTGCATTGACCTCCTATGTTGGCTTGAAAAAGAATTGCTTCAGAGGTTATCTATCGGCTCTTTGATGCAATCTCTATCAACTGCTACTGACTTCGGCTGTCTTTAATTCTAGGGGATAGATGATGAAACAGATGAAGAAACACTACTGGGAACATTCATGTATGACATAGAGAAGGAAACTATTCAGACATTCCAGCTTAAGGTACTCTGAATATGACATCAGCAGAGAGGAACAGTTGAAAAGATTCCTCTGAAACGATTTTAGACCTGGCTTTTTCAGTGCATGTCCCTCCACTTTGGGGTCAAGACCACTTCAGTTCAGAATCATGGCACTAGCAGAGCACAGGTGTAGGGACTGTATGGACCTTCAGATGTTCTCTGATTACAGTACCCATCATCTTGACTATTTACTATGCTGAGTTCCCACCCACAGAGTATGGTTATAGCCAGTTGCTCTGAAGATAAGGACCTGAATAGATGCAATGAGAAAATAAGACAGTTTGCTCCTAGCATGTAGATGAAGCTTCTTGCTTATCTCCTCATAACTAATTACAGAATAAAAGCAAGCTAATTTGTAACTTTTGGAGCTGAGAAACCTTGCACTAGGATAAACAAAAAACCACACATAGCTCTTAAGGCAGTGGTTCCCAGCCTTGGGTAACTCAGGTGTTCTTGGACTGCAATTCCCAAAAGCCTTCACCACCAGGTGTGCTGGTCAGAGTTTCTGGGAGTTGCAGTTCAAGAACACCTGAGTTACCCAAGGTTGGGAGTGACTCCCTTAAGGTGTTAACAGAGCTAGTAGCAGCAAGCAGGAGCTAAATTACCTTTTCTGTATATGAAAAACTGAAAATAAAGGACTAGGGTGTACACATTTCTGCATGATAGTGGTATTAAATCTCCTTCAAAATGTTGTCCACGATGTTAGGGAAGCTCAGATAAGTCATACAGATTTGGTTTTCATTTGTGCTTTCCCCCATCTCCCCTTTACATTTCAGAATGAACAAGCCAAACAGTTTCTGTGCATAAAATTCAAGGTACAGAACAACTGGGGCAATGTGGAGTTCACTTGCATTTATCGACTCAGAGTGCATGGGAAGATGGCCACTCACTTGGACACATTCGATGAAGGCAAGGGGTGAAAAATTTGCAAGATAAATAAAGGAAAGCACGAATATGAACACTCATCCTGATGAGCAAACTGTAAAGAGTGAACAAAGCTTGCTCTGGTTTTTTTGTAAGGGAGGGTGGGGAGGGACATGTGGAGGGGGTGGATTTGAAATTATGGCAGTATCATTAGATCTTGACAGAATATGACCACATGGAGACCTCCCTTGTGGTCTGTCTGAGAAACAGATGAAGAAAACAATAGTAGTCAGATCAATGCAAAGTCATGATACTGGCGAACTGTACTTAAGTTACATGAAAAATGAAAGAGATATGGACATAGGTGATCTCCCAATAAAAAGTTTTGTCCAAACTGACATGTTGATAATAAAAAGAGCCATGTTGGATAAGACTGAAGCTCTATCCAGTGCAGTATTCTGTTTAATCAGTGGCTAAACTGTTGTCTAGGAGAAACCCGTCATCAGGACAGAAATACATCAAGACATGAACTTTGAGTGAAATAATCATGGTAACAACTATCTTTCACCATAATGATCATGGGCTGTGCTATGGTTGTGTTCTAGAATGTTTCTCCACTTACAGGGACTCTTGGTGAACCTTAGGTCAATTCTACACCAAAGAGCTATATTGCTATAGCTTTGCATTTGTTTTGGTCACTTCAGAGGCCACATGGGCAGAACCCAGAGTGAACCTCCATTTGCACTGAGTTTTCTGATTACAAATTAACCCAGGTTTTTTTGTGTGTTTTGTTTTTAGTGCAGCTTGGTACTGATTTATGAGTATGATATGCAAAGATGCAGCATGACTGCTGTGCAGCATTTAGACTGGGCTTCTGAGCAGTCTTTTATCTTCTTTTTCTAAGATAGTCATTTCTCATTCCATGTCTTTTACAACCACTGTAGCTGCTGCCACCATTTGTCCTTTAAAAAAATATTCCTTGGCTTGACCACACAGGTGGACAATTGCAGTGCTCCACATCTTCACATCTCTGGTGTATTTTTTAATATGTATTTTTTTTACTTTTTGGAAAATTTTGTAAGTTATGGCCAGGAGTGTGAGCTCAAGAACCAGTGGCAGTTCAGGGCATCGGGAGGAGATCCTTGACTTAATAAAGATCTAGGGCGAGCAAAAAGTTCAGGGCCTGCTAACTCCTAACAGAGCACATCAGAGGCATAAAACTGAGACAGACCCCAGGGAGCGAGTGAACATGGACAGCAAAACAGGAGTTTGATGGGGAAGAACCTTTAAGACAGACAAGATAAAGGAAAGGGCACTCATAGACAAACAGAAGTAAGCCAAAAGGTAAGAGGGATTATGGAGGGAAGAGACACTTCAGTGGTGGTGACCTGCAAGGTGTGTGCAATGTTTGTCTTCATGCCAGAAAACAACACGCAGAAAGTGCAAAGTGGCAGCACTTTTGGAAGAAAATGTGAAAGAACTGGAGGAGCAAGTGGCCAGGCTTAAGGCTATAAGAGAAGATGAAGAGTACCGTATTTTTCCATGTATAAGACGCGACCTTTTCTTAAAATCATTACACTAAAAATTATGGGGCGTCTTTTACACAGAAGTAAGCTGAGATCGCTGAGGAGAGAACAAAATGGCACATACCTTGCCTCTGTAAACAGGCTTCCTTCAGTCACCAGGCTTAGCTTCCTCCAATCACAAGCCTTATGGAACTGACGGCAGCTGATGCTGTACAAACCACCTGGAATACACCTCATTGGAGGTGGACCCTGTAGGCTCAGATTCAACAGGGACTCGTAATGCCCGACGTTCTGAGCCCAGAGGCTGAATACTGAAAGCTAAGTTTTCTTAATTTTTGGGTTAGAAAAGTGTGTGTGTGTGTGTGTGTCTCATAAACGGGGGCGTGTTATAAACAGAAAAATACGGTACATAGAATTCTTCTTCTTCAGCAGCAGTCTTCTGGATGGGCAGACTTGTCCACATTGTGATAACACAGGCTGTATGAGCCCACAAAACTATTAAGATCCTCAGAAGAGTGCCTTCTCTCACCCTCACCATTTTCACAAGTGTGTCTGTTGGGGACTCAAGAGAAGGCTTTTCCAGTGGCTGCTCCCAAATGACAGAATCCCCTTCCTCAGAAGATACAGTTGGCTCCTTCCCTCCTTTCTTTTCATCTGCAGCTGAAAACTTACCTCTTTTGAGAGGTTTTTGGGGACTCATCAGGAAACTGAGATGGGGACATGTTTTAAAATCTAATTCCTCTTTTTTAAAATAATGTTTTAACTAGTTTTATATTATAGTTTTACATTTTAATAATTTTATTTTTAATTGTGTATTTTTAATATTTTTGTACATCACCTTGGGTCCCCACTGGGGATGAAAAGGCAGGATAAGAAAGAAAGGCCATTTGTTGTTTGGGATCTCCTACTGTCACACTCAACTGAAATGTCTGAGTTTGCAGGACAATGATTATGAACTGACAGCCTCGGTGAAGCTCACCCTCTGCAGTGATATTGTATTCTTATTGTACCCATTTCTAACCACATTTGTTTGCCATGGTATATCACCACACCACCACCACTTAGTTAACAATGGCTGTCATTTCTGTTGGTGACATGTAGGGGATTTGGGATCAAGGTCCCAATAATTCTCCAGACACAATACACAGGCAGTAACAGACAATGCATGATTAACTGCTGTAACTTGAATACATGTATTTGCATACATGCTCAGGTGTTAAGATCATCAGGAGAGGCATTTATCTCAGTCCCGCCACCTTCACAGGTGCATGTGGCAGGGACACATGAGACGGCCTTCTTTGTTGCTGTTCCGAGACCTTGGAACTCCCTCCCACAGGAGGTCAGACTGGCCCCATCCTTGCAGTCCTTCCACAAGCAGGTGTAGACCTTTCTCTTCAGGCAAGCTTTCTGTTAATGACTGGCTGCTTGAGTGGGGCTTTTTAATGGATGGTTGCACTTTACTGTTTTGAATGCAGTGTAGGTGTTGTTCTGTTCACTGTCTTTTAGTGTGGTATTTGATTCTTTTTAGTATTTGTATACTTAATGTTTTTAGCTTTAAATTTTTTTTTAATGATATAAGCAGGCTCAGGTCCTTTCTAAGGAGAAAGGCGGGGTAAAATATATTTTAAATAAATAAAATACTGTGTTCCTGTAGCGCTTTGATCCCTTTCCCCCCTCCTTTTGCTAAACCTCGTGGGGCTTAGCAAGAAGGGGGAAAGCAAGGATCAAAGGGCAGGGATCAAATCGATCTTTCAGAAGCTAGGGGATCCCTTTGATCCCTCTTTTATCCCTTCCCTCCTCCTCTTATCCCACGCAGGCATAGGAAGATGAGAAAAGGGGAACCAAGCCATCCCCCAGCCCCGGGGGTGGGATTCCCTTCGGGCAGGCTTTAGCAAGCTGCTGGAAGGGAAAACCCCTCTCTGCTTATGCCCCCGAGGAACAGCTGAGCCGCAGGGGCATAAGCAGATAGGGAACGAAAGGACGAATATAAAAGGGTTACATTCGTTGCTTCATATTCGTTGGGGTCTCTGGACCCCAAGAATATGAAGCAACAAATACCTGACGAATCAGGGATATTTAACAAATATCCTGATTCGTTTTTATATTCGTCCCCATGTCTACGCAATTCAATTCAATTCCTGAGGAGACTCTGCCCTGTGAAATTCTGTAAATCCAGTCCTGGCACTGATGTAAATGAGGGCACAATCTAGTCGTGGACACCTGCCGATGGAACAATGGCATCTAGTAAAGCAGGAGTCTCATGACCTTCCTCTCCTGTTACCCCAATTACTCCTCCTCCTCCCCCCCCCAAAAAATACTGATCTAGAGGGGTGGGAAACCCTTGATAGCCATTCCTACAGCTTCAGGGGTTGCAGATGGGAAGGAAAGGAAGAACGTCTCTGGTGATACAACACCAGCACAATTTACTGAAATAACAACCCCTGGCTAGATTTCAATATTAATTTGGTCTTGTTTCTACCTATCGTCTTATCTCCCCGGACACTCCCCCCATGATTTTCCTTATCTCTGATTCTGCCAGAACAGATTCAACTCTGTGTGTGAGAGAGAGTGAGTGTGTGTGTGTGAGAGAGAGTTGGGGAGCACAACTTTTTTCTGGAGAGAAAAAAAAAGCACATCACAGTTCTAGGATACCAGGGATGTTGGCAAGTCTTTGGGTGTGAGCCCCAAGTCCGAGTCTTTGGCACCAAGTCCCGAATCCCAAGCCCTTCTAAAAACAAGCTATTTTCCCCAGAAGAAAGGGGAAGGGATTGGTGCGTTCTTAGTCGCAAGTCGAGTCCGAGTCATTGAAAAAATGAGTACGTATCATGACTTGAGTCCCCATCCCATTATGAAACACACACAACAGATTTTAGCCATGGAAGAGTATCAGGTGAAACAGAAGTCTAGGCTAAAACATTTCAGCTTGACTAGCTTTCTAGAGTCACTTTATTTTGTATATCTTCATTATTGCAGGCATCCAGTGACAGATAAGCATGTGTCACCTAGCCTAACATAACAAATACATTTGGGAAAAACTTACCATGTGACCCTGGAATTGAGGATAAATTGTTTGGAAGTGCATGCTTTTGGTTATTTCAACAAGAAACACAAAAAAAGAAAAAAAGGAAAAAAAAAGAAAGACATGGCACTTTGGTTGCATTTCACACCAATGTTCTACAAAAGCTTACATTAAAACATAGCAGTTGGTCTTTAAAGTGCCACAACGTCTATTTTTGTTTTGTGTTTCCTGCTGAAATGCTTGCACAGACTAACACGGCTACAACTCGGAAAACTATGCTTTCATGCCATACTTCTTAATGAGTTGTATGTTACATCCTGCCTTTCTGCTGAGGAAAGACTGAAAGAACTGGGCACGTTTAGCCGAGAAAAGAAGACGGAGGGGTGATTCAGAGGAGGGGCAGGATCTGCTCTCGATCATCCCAGAGTGCAGGACACTAATAATGGGCTCAAGCGGCAGGAAGTTCAATTTAGGCTGAGGATTAGGGAAAACATCAGGCAAAATCCAAAGAAACAAAACAAAACTCAAAATACAGAGGTAGCCCAAGTCTTCTATAGTTTCGATTGCGGGGCTGACGCAACAAAAGGCACCCAGGTGGGCCCAATGGCAGCTTTTAATTCTTCCCGACGTTGAGCTCTCAATTCTCAGAGTTCTACTTTTTTCATATCTCTATGGGCCTTGGTGAAGACGCCATTTCCTGTGCGGGGCAGGAGCCGTGGTTCGGCCCAAGGTCGCGCCTCTATCGCTGGAGCGGAGCGGAGCCGCGCAGTGTCCGGTCGGCCCGAGGAGGCCTCCCCCATATGTCGTCCCAAGAGCCGGGGCTCAGCCCCGCACGGCAGCCTGGATGGCTGGACGAAAGTAAAACCGACGAAGAGCTCCGGACTCACCAGCTCCGTTTGCTCCGGCGCCGCTGGCTCAAGGACCAGGAGCTGAGCCCCCGCGAACCCGTCTTGCCCCCGCGGAAGCTCGGGCCGGTGGAAAGGTTCTGGGTCGGCTTCCTGGAGCCCGGCTCGCGGTGGAGGCGGCAGGTAAGCGGGGGAGGGCGCGGAAGGAAAACCGGGAGCCGGCGGGAGAGTCTCGGGATGCTCTCGACTAAGAGACGCGGGAAGAAAGACCCGAAAGTGGCTCCTCCTGTTTACGATGCCCGCTTGTCTGCCTGTGCAAATACTACACGGTTGTTAGGGGACACACGCACATACATCTGTGCATGTAAAGCGGGTAAAAATAAATGCATTTTCAATAAATATATATTCATTTTTCAGGGCTGCGTTACTGATTCTTGGCCGAAAAGAATCTCCGTGGTGTGGCTTCCATATGCGCAGTCAAGTCCGTGGTGAGCCCTCCAAGGTTTTCTAGGTGGAGAGTACTCAAAAATGGTTTACTTGTCCCTTCTTCTAGGGCAGACCTGGGCAAAGTGCGGCCCGAGGGCCACATACGGCCCGCGAGCCGCTCCTGGCCAGCCCACCGGACATCAAAACAATTTATAGCTTTTTGTCTAAAGTTGATCAGTTGCTTATCTTTAACATACCGCGAAAAACCTCTTTAGTCTTTGTGAAGATTAACAAGTTTAAAATAAAAACAATCAACATCACTGTTTCATTTTATTTTTAAGTAAAGTTGGTTCGGCCCCCGAACACAGTTCAGATTTTTCATGTGGCCCCCCTATAGAAATTAATTGCCCACCCCTGTTCTAGGGGGAGTCTGGGACCGTGCAGCTCGCCCCAAGCACGTACAAGCTGGCTCTATTCCTTGGAGGCGCAGTGGAGAATTGAACTCCCCTAACCTCCTCAGCCAGGTGCCCCAATTTACTGAGCTGCCAATTCAGTATGGTCTATTTAGAAACAGAGCAAAGCGTGCAGCTCCTTGCTCCTACAGTTGAGAAAGGCAACACAAGGAAAAAGTGATGGAGTGGAATGTAGCGGGGGGGGTAGCAAACATCCTATCAACAGAGCTGGTAGAGTGGTCATCTCATTTTCTTCTTTTTAAGCTTACTGGAATTGTGTGCTTTATTTGCTGGTAGGGTAGTGATTCCATCTGTACCTACGTACTTTGCTGGAAGAGTTGCCTGTTGAACCTGGGAGAACATCCTGTTGAACTTACTAGGTTTCCTTCTTTGCAGAGGATTGTGATGCATGCTTAACATAGGTGCACGGTCAGGTTGTAAAAGTGCTGCCATTTTTGCCTCGGGTAGTGCTCAGTCCACAGAACATGCAATAATGGACTCAAGTTTGTAAGAAGCCGGATTTTGGCTGAATATCAGGGAAAACTTTGTAACTGTTAGAGCAATACGACAATGGAACCAATTATTCCCAGAGATGTTGAGCTTCCCAATACAGGAGACATTCAAGAGAAAGTTAAACAGCCATCTGTCAGATCTGTTTTGATTTTGATTCCTGTTTTGAGCAGGGTGTTGAACTCGAGGGCCTTACAGTCCCCTTCCACCTCCATTATTCCTTTGTTATTCTATGATTCTGTGAAGATGAGTTTTGTGCTGAATCTCAGATTTCCTATATTTAGGATTTGCTTCCTTAAAAACCTTCGATGTAGCTAGTACATATTATGGCTGCAGTGAGCTTCTTTAAAACAACAAAAAAGTCCCTTATAATTTTTTATTGGTAAGCTAGCTGGATAGCTCAGTAAGTTGGGGATGTTGCAGAAGAGCCAGACATTGGGAGTTTGACTCTCTGTTGTACATCCCAGAAGAGCCAACCTGTGTGGCCTTGAGCAACCTGTACAGTCACAAGATGCCCCCAGAAGAAGGGACTGGTAAACCACTTCTGAGTACTCTTTACCTAGAAACCCTGAGCAGGATCTCCAAAAGAATTGATTTGACAGAATACAGTTATTAATTTGTATTGGTATATATTTAAAATAATGTATTATAATATAAAGTACTTCTGTAAGATTAATATACACAAATACTGTTGGGGCTGCTTAAGTTATATACTTCAACCTGCAAAAAAAATACATTCATATATCTAAAAGCTTCAGTACTAAGAGTTTGAAAACATATTGAACCAGATTGTTTTTGTTAAGTGGACCAGAAGAAGTAACTGAGAATTTTGAAATGCATCTCTGTGCTTTATCTTGTACTATTGACAAGTTTAACCTTGGCTGGATTTTGAGTAAATTTTTCAGCTGAAACAGAATCCCTAGTGAGTCACACCTTCCAGCACATCAACCTCTATGGAATCCCTGATTCTTGCTGAGGACCATGGGCTGTATTCCACGGAACACATGAGGAGCCACAAAGCCACAATGGATTATTAGTTTGGACACAACCTGAGTTTCCTGCATTGGAAGAAACTTTTATTAGTGTGTGAAGAGTTCATATTTTTGTCAGTATTCAAGCCACTTTACAATTACTTTTGTACTGAAGTGGTTCATGCTTCTCCTGTATTTCAGTGTGATAGACCAAAAAAGTAAGTTCTTTTACTTACTCATTACTTTCGGAAAAAGTAGTCCTAATCCTGCGCTCACATAAAGGCCATTAGTTGGTTTGGATCATATGATAAATGTGGCTTATTGTGGGAGGAAAAGCTTCAGTGATGCTGAGGTCACACACTTTCATTTCTATTTGAAATCATTTTTGTTTCTTCCAAACCCAGTATACTGCAATTTGAATTATAGTTTAAAACAAACCAACTTCAAAGACAGTCTGTTTTGAAGACAGCCTATTTCAACAGATCGAATCGAATTATCCATTCAGTTGTATCTGACCCTTAGCAATTCCATGAGCCAACTCTCTCCATGATTTCTGATCTTGTACAGA
Organism: Intellagama lesueurii; assembly: GCA_037013535.1. Classification (NCBI taxonomy): domain Eukaryota; kingdom Metazoa; phylum Chordata; class Lepidosauria; order Squamata; family Agamidae; genus Intellagama; species Intellagama lesueurii. Next base: position 107,105,057 of record JBAJHW010000002.1, on the reverse strand, counting down.
TTTTTCAGTTGCTTTATATTTTGGCCAGTGTCTGCTTTGATTACATCCAACCAACACGTTCGTTGGCGTCCTCGTTGTCTTTTAGAACTGACCATTTTGAGCATAATGTCTTTCTCCAATGATGTTGATTGCATGACATGGCCGAAATAACTAAGTCCAAGTTTTGTTATTTTGCCTTCTAGTGACGTGTCCGGTTTTATGCACTTCATCACTTCTCTATTTGTTATCTTTGCAGTCCATGGAATGCACAAGAGCCTCCTCCAACGCCATAGCTCAAAAGAATCAATTTTCCTTCTGTCCATCTTCTTCATCGTCCAGCTTTCACAGCCATACGTAGTTATGGGGAACACGATGGTGTGAACTAATCTGCACTTGGTCGTCAAGCTGACATCCTTATTTTTCCATATTTGATTCACACTCATCGTTGCTGTGTGACCTAACATGATGCAACATTTTATTTCTTTGCTGCAATGGCCATTTTGATTGACAAGTGAACCTAAAAAGATGAATTCTTCCACACATTCATCCTCCTCTCCACCAATTGCTATTTTGATATTTCCATTCTTTGCAGTTGTCATGAGTTTGGTCTTTCTAATATTCAAAAGGAGGCCAAACTTCTCATTTTCTTCTTTGAGTTTCAATTGAATTTCAACAAAACTAGAGTTTAAGGCTATGACATAAATGTCAAATGACAGTGAACTAAAACCGGAAGTGAAAAGTTCTAATGCCTTTGTGATTTGTGCCAGGAGTTGAGAGGGAAGATATACAGTGGATATAAAAAGTTTACACACCCCTGTTAAAATGTCAAGTGTCTCGCTAATAGGCCTGTCAGTGGAATCACTTGGCTCCCTGCCCCACAAGGAAGCATTTCAGCTGATTAAACGCAGGACATTAGATATTGAATTCCAGGATCTCCTAAGTGTAGCAAATAAGACCTGCTCTCCCCTAAGCCACCTGATTCCTGTTAGGCAAGGCCAGAAGGCCCTATACTATCATCTATTACAGTCACCTCAAAAACGCAGAGCCTATTCCCTGACCAGATTTAATGTAATGCCTTCAAGCAGTATTATCTGGCAGGTTTCAGGGTATTCCTTACAATGAGAGGAACTGCTCTTGTGAACTGGAAGGAATTGAGTCGCTTGTACACATGTGTTTATATTGCCCTCACTATTCTGAACCCCGCGCTCAATATCTGGGCCCAATATTGCTTAAGGTAAAAGGGTGGTCAGATATAGACAGAATGCGTTTTCTGTTAAATGACAGGGTGGAGAAAGTAGCATGTTTCATAGCACACATAGTGAACATGCCAAAATAGCACAGTTTGAACCAGCACTCCCTTCTTGAGCCAAGTTTAAGGATCTTCTGATGTAATTATTGGGTTAATTATGACAATAAAAGTTTTAATTATTATTATTATTAAGTACATACAGTGGATATAAAAACGATTTATCTTTGTCTCCTTTTTTTACATCACAGACACTTGACATTTTAACAGGGGTGTGTAAACTTTTTATATCCACTGTATGTTGAAGCCTGAAGCTGACTGCAGCTTTTTCCCATCAGACTAAAGCATGGGTTGACATGAAGTCTAGTAACCTTTAGTATGTACAGTAAAACAAACTATTTTTTAAAAAATGTAATGAAGTATTGGTGTTGAGATCTAATAAGAAAAATAACTTATTTCTAGGTATTCAAAACCTACAATACTGGGGTACGGATTTTCGTTTATGTGCTTGTTCCTACTTGGGTTATTCACTACTACTTGAAATATCAACAAATGGTATGTATATGTTGTGCAGCATTTTTTGTAATGCAGCTGTAGAAGCTAGCCATCTGTTATACACAAAAACATATGACAGTAACCTTTTCTGTTACTATTCTGCACATCTCCAGTCGTCCTCTTGCAGGAGATTTTAAGAGGCCTTGCTTTGAAAATTGACTGTTCTTGTCTGTAGGTCTTCTAGTGAATGCTTAAAATATGTGCTTCCTAGAGTTAAGTTGTTCTAAAGTATTTCTAAGTGTTCAAATTGTTTTAGGTTTTTTTTAAGGTGATTCTATTTATTGTACCTTGCACTGAGACCTGTTGATATAGGTTGGACTAGAAAGGCTTCGTTTAAATAAACCGATGGTCAAAACTGAATGCATCAGTAATACATAAATATTTGTGTGCTGCATTGCACTGCTGGCTACAGATAAATTGTACTGTGGACAAACTGTGGTAAAACCAGGTATGATTCTTTTGCCATTAAGCAGTTGCTTTGTTTTCTCAAACAAGCTCTTATTCTACATTCAGGAATAGTAATTACAATGCCAAATATCAAGTTAGTCAGCAAATACCTTTCCCTGTTTGTGCAAGTGAAGCCTTTCTCATTGGAATACTTTTTCAGCTGTGAGGAGTTTTGGTCCTTTTTAAATTCAGAATCTGGTGCCGTAAAATAGTTCTGCACTATGAGTAAATGATAAGATATTGATATGGGAAGATACAGGGCATAATAAATACCAAATAAGCTTCTGAAATGCCAATTACATTAAGTATTCACATGCTTTATTACTTTTTCTCCACAGAAAAAGCCGCATGGAATTCATTCTCCATTACTCAAAGTATATCCTGTGAGTCAATTTAATTTTTATGCCTTGTGTCAGTTCATTATATACAGATGTAAAACAATGTTGAGACCAGGGCTTGAAAAATGCACTCGTCCACTCGTCTGTGACGAGTGAAAAAACTCTGCTTGACGAGCCACAGCTCCTTCCCTGCCTGCCTGCTTACCCTCTGTCCGTGTTTGTGTTTGTGTGTGTGTATGTGTGGCTCTCTCTTTCTAATCCTGCAGTCCTCCCCTCCCCCCTCCCATTGCAAAAGGAAAACTGCCCTCTTCTCAAGAGAAGAGAGTTCGAGCGGCACATAGAGATACAGCTCTGCAGGAGAATGTAGAGTAGTCCCATGCTGGAGAATATGGAGATTCCCTGCTCCCAATTTCAACCCAACGAGGACACATCCTGGGGTGGGAGGGAACCGTGGCTCCTTAAGAGGCCGGGCGCTTTTGCTTTCAGTTTTATTTTTGCTGGAGACATTTAAAAGAAAGGCATTCAAAATACAAGCTTCATGACCCCACAGGCACGCAGGTAATAAAGCAACCCAAGTTTGAGGGTATATTTATTTTGGGTTTGTACGCATTGTTATGTAGAAATAAAAGTGAACAAGTGCCTAGTTTAAATTTGTTAACATAAATTGCAAGGCTATAGTCTGGTCATGCTGACTGGTGAAATTTTTGGCTGACTTGTTAGACATTCTAAAATTTTTCAAGCCCTGGTTGAGACTGTAAGATGTTGTAGAAGTCTGGTAGGTTGCTTACCCACACAGACTGTTGGTTTCTTAAGGTCAGTGGTTATATCATTTTATTGTTGCTGTGGGACTTTGCATATGCTACATGGCACCCATTTCCAGTTTTGCTGAGAGGGTTTTACAGGGACCAAGTTTGATATTTATTCCTCTGACCTGAGAGGTAATGGCCAGGCTTCTGCTATGGATTTACACCATTTGAAGTGTAACTTGTGCAACTAGGGATGTAAGTGGCAATTCAATCATTATTGGCAATTTAACATTGCAGTGTATGCAATAACATTTATACTGGTGCCAGTAGGATTCTGGCCATCAAATGTCTGATACCCCAAAATGAATGTGGTATAGAGAGGGCGGAGTTAGTAAGTCTGTTGCGTGCATGGATTTCAAATGGATACCTCCACAATATATTGTATGGAAATAGTAGCATAGTTGTTGAATTTTGCCTTGTATGTACTTGTGTGTGTGATTAATTTGGTATTGCAAAAATAGTTGTATTATGACAGCATTTACAATTTCCTTCTATTTCTTAGGGTGATGTAATTCAGGAGACAGGTGAAGTTATTCCCCCACTGGAAATACCAAGCAGTCATCGTTAAGACACTCAAGAATGCTGCAGGCGTTTGTCTTGCTTTTATAAAATTTATTACATAGTTCCAAATCCAATATAACAATAAAGTGGCTTCAGTATCACTATTCTGACTTCTCTGTTTTTAATGAAATTTATGTTGTACGCTTCCTCTGTCTCCTGCATGATAGTAGATCGTTGCCAAAAACTACTGTTTATTGCTTCTGCACTGAAATGAAAGTCAGGCTTAATGGCTTAACCACCTGGTCCAGTCAAAGAAAGGGGATACAGTATGTTTTTTTGGCATATCAGAAATCAAAACACTTGTTTTGTATACTGCTAAACATTTCACGTATGAACACAGCTGTCTCACAACAGATTCAGCTGAAGTTATTGTTGTGTGGTTCATTTAGCAATTGGTTGCTTCAAGAGTAAAATTACAAAATGTTTAAATCTGGAACTAATAGGTGACCTCTCCATCTCCAAACCTATGGGTTTACCACTTAAACTCATCCTAGAAATCACAAGTTCAGTGGAGATTTCTTAGCGGCTCTTTGAGAATACCAACCTCCCCTTTATAAATTGGAACTTTGCCATCATAAGCAGCGAAACATACAAAGTGTTCAAACACTTTTAGTTGTCTTCACAGCCGATGTTAATTAGAAAAAGTAGTGTTGAAGGAACGCTTAACTTTAGGCTGGCAATGTTGCAAGTGCTGTTTTCTTGTCCTCCTTGTCCTCTCCATACTTTTGAGAGCTCAGAATTCCTAAACAGCATTGCAAATTCTTGCAAAACTTTGAGTTCAAATTATTTTTTGTAGATTATTTGGCTAAATATAGCCTGAACACCGTCATGCTTCTGGTAGGGCTGTAGTAGATCTCTCTACTGTAGTAAGTGTCAAAGATCCTGTGTTGACATGGGATAGTCCTCCCTTAGCTGCCATTTGGCTGCTATTCGTGTTGCATAAATCACATATCCCCACGAAAGCAATACAATGGTGAGAAGAATCTGTGAAAGGAAGACAGTAACATGACGTGTCATACAAATTTGCATTTGACATAATGTGGTCTACAAGTGGTATAAAATAGCTTCTCCCAATGAATTCTGGGCACTGCACGGTTGTTAAGGTGCTGGAAATGAGTACAGAACAGGTTCTACTCTGGAAAGCCGGCAGCACATGCCAAACTGCTCTTTCCACTTGGGATGGAGAGGAAAGACAGGAATGAACAATGCTACCCTGTAGGCCTGCATTGCGTTGGCTTGTAGGGGAAACAGAGAGAGCGCCTCCAAGCAAGGTCTGACATTGCCAGAAGAAAAATTCTTTTAACGGTCGGACTATGACTACCCTAGTTTTCTCTGTGGAAAGCCAGCAGCAGCAGGCATGAGGACCCAAAATGGGCAGTTCCACGGATTGGTTGCAGATTACCCCAAGCTAGTTTCCCTTGGTTGTTTTCAAATTGGCAGGAACTAAATTTGCCAGTACTTCAATGTAAAGCAGGCATTTTGCCCCTGAAGACGTCTGTTAACCTGAGAAAGTGTGCAAGTGGACAAAAGCAAAACATGCTATTTTCAGAAGGTGATGGCAGAGTGAGGCAGCAAATGTGGGGTGTTATGGAAAGTTAGCCGAAGTCATTAATTCACTTTGTTAAATTTTTGCTATCAGAGATGGAGTGAGTTTCTGCCAAACATCTCAAATAAACCTAGGTAGCTTTGTGCACTGTGTACCTTGACGTGGGTGATCGGGAATACCATCTGCTGCTCTCTTTCAGGTAACAAAGTGTGTTTGGATGGCCCTGGGTGGCTGTACTGAGAACTAAACAAGTGAGCATAGTATGTCTCTCCGCTAACAAGGGGAAGGGATTTTAAAAGAGGTAGCTCTGCTAGTTCGTTTCTACATCTATAACAAAAACAAAAGTATTACATCACCTTACGAACTAATAGACTTATTCTGGTGTGAGCTTTCATGGATCACAGTGAAGGGTACTGTATTCTCCTTCAGAGTAAGATGGTCCCCTGCCAGGGATCCTTAAGCTATGGATTTCCTGGTTTGGCAGGAAGTTAGATTTGATGACCCTTGGGGTCCTTTCCAGCTTTACAGATGTATGTTTCTATGTATGTAATGTATCTGAGGAATGGGCTGTAGTCTACAAATACTCCTGCTGAAATGTATCTATTAGTCTTTAAGGTGCCCCAATACTTTTGGGGGTTTTGCTGTTTCATTTTTGTTATGAGTTGGAAAGAGTGGGTTCAAATGTGATGTCATGATACTGTTTGCATTTCCAGGGGTATCCTTCAGCACAGCACTGCTCAGTGTGAACAAATACATCTTGCTTTCCTTCAATGCCAAAACCCATTTTCATATAGTTTTTGTCTCTTTTACCTGATCTATTCTCTTGGTGGCCCCCATATTTTTTCCTATGATCCCAATGCAGCCATCAAATTGAGGTATCTATTACTCAGGTGTGAAAGAAGTCTAACTTGTGGTTGTTAGCTTGGTGAAGGAGAAATCTAAATGTGCAAAACAATATGTGACATATTTTGTATGCTGTTTCTCAACACTCAGCTTCACATTTTTGATAAGGTTGAAAATTGTGATGTCTTTGATCCTGCAACCAGTTTTGCTACAGTGGTATCAACATGCAACTGATGGAGCAGGAGCTGGGTAAGAAATGGGATAAGGCAGGAACCAGCAGTGTTGTTACTGTGTTTAGTAAAGGGGAAGTGAAATGAGATTGGAGAAAAATAAATGTAATACATGGGTCCCATTTACTAAACATCAGATAGTGGAAACTGGTACCAGGAATGGTAAAGGTGAAAGACAGTTGGAAAACATGTCAATCAGATTCCCCACTACAGTTCTTAGTCATAAAAAAATGCCTAAAGTACAGAACCTCCCTTTTCAGAGGCTGTGTATGTCAGATGATAGGTATCAGCTTTCTGCCACCCTCCTGGATTTTAAAGAGTATTTTCATTCATCGCTGTCCTGAACAAAGTGTTTTTAGTCCAAAACTGTCACCTTTGCTTGCCTTGTCTACTCTCCAGTTAACATGCACAGGACTGCCTTGTAAAATCTGTTGCAGAGTTTTGGATTTTTGATTAAATTTCCCTAGCTGTGCAGCAGAAGTGGCGGGACTCACAGAGCATATTAGCTTCAAGTTCTACAGATTTGTCTCCCCCCTTCATTAACTGGCATATAGTCTCAATAACTCACTCTGAGATATTAGTAGCAGAAAGAATAAAAAGGTTCATTACTGTTTATTGTTTTTAGTGTGTGTTGTAAGCCGCCTAGAGTGGTCACAATTGACCAGATAGGTGGGGTATAAATGAAATAAATAAATAAATAAATATAAATATTTACAATTGAACAGATCAAACGGCAAACTGAAAAACATGACTGCTTTAAGCAACAGACCTCAACAGACTCAAGAGAGGGAAACATGCAGAGCAGAGAGGAGGTGGCTGTCTTTGAATTCAGAGACAGGAGGGAACAATTGGTTAGTGCTGGATAGATTGACAGTCACTCCAGCCAAGAAAGGTTCCTCCCAGCCACACCTATAGGTAGCATGTAAGGTTGTAAAAACTCCAACAAAATCTAGGCAGGATTACAGACTGCGATCCTCTCCCAGTGCAATGAATTTAATGCCGGTTTGGGGAGAGGTAATACATGGAAGCCTGCGATATACATCGGCCGTTGCCAAAAGGGATGTTGCCATGTTGTCTCTTGCTTATAATGGGAAAGTTCCAAGGGAGTAGGAGAACATCGGGCACCTTACCAGCGAATACAGCCACTCCAGAGTCGCCCGGTCCACCAGCACCATTTTTATTCCCCGTTCGACGCTCCCTAGTTACAAGCAGCGCCGCATCCCTTCAACAAGAGTATCCGGAAGTTAGAAACGAAGGTTGGACAGGAAAGGGACAGTGCAAGAGGCGGCCATCTTTGTTAAGGGAAGAAGAAAAAAAGCCTCAAACCCACTTCTTCGGGCTGTGCTGGGGAATCTACATAAGTTGGTCTTCCATTGCCCGAGGACCTAAACAGTGTGCCCTATACAATGGATGCCGGGATCTGCCCATAATCTGTGCTGGAGGCAGAGTTTTATCAATTTTACCAGTTTGCAGCTTTTTTTAGACTACAGCTCCCAGAATACTCTAGGTAGCGGTGTTGCCTTGGGAGTTGTAGTCCAAAACCAAATCTGCTTACCTTTATTTGCTATTAATTTCCCAAGAGGATTGTGCTTTATTGTGTGTAGATGCGAAGTATCCTATGGGCCTGGCAACTAAAACAGCGTGCGGTGTGGGTGTGGGGCAGTGAATAGAGAGACGGGCTCGCAATTCAGGAGAACCGAATTCAAATCCCCGCTCTTCCGTGGGAACTCACTGCTGGGGGGGGGGGGGGGAGGCGGCACGGTTAAACCGCTCCTGTAGTAGCTCACAAACATTTAAAGTCCTATTAGAGTCTCCGACGTGAATGCACATGAAAACAGTAGGTATAGCTGAGATTAAATAAAGCGGCGATCCACCACGCAGGGAGGTTCGAGGCTGCTCCGCTGCACTCAGGGAGAGTTATCTCAGAAACCCGGACAGGGATATACGCTCAAGCCTGGGCTTTTCACCTCTAATGCTTGCACTATAATGGCTAGAAGTCAGAAGGCGCGAGTGATGATCTACATTTGACTGACAGGCCACTCCTGGGGAAAGATTTGGTAGCTCTATATAAAAAAAAGCGAGAGCGAAAGCGACCGGGGGTAACACAAGCGGTTCTTTATTTGTGCCATTCTTTCCGACCGGTTTCCTCTTGACCCGGAAGGCGGCAGCGGTGCGCCTTCCCTTCCCGGGAGCTGCGTATCCGGTTCAAGCGAGGCAGGGCAACAGCCCCGGGGAAACGGCGGCGGTCTCCCCCCTCCCCCCCGGCGCGCACTCCCGCCGCCGCCTCGCCTTTTTGGCCCCGACGGCGCTGTCACCAATGTGTGACCCGCGGGAGTTCCGCAGCCGAGCCGTCGGCGCCAACGGTCGCCGCCGCCAGCGCTCGAAGCCGGTGAGTCGGGAGGGGGGTCGGAACCCACCAACGCTCGCGAGTTCGAGTGCGGGGGCGGGAGGGGAGACGGAGCCATCCCGGCGCGTCCACTTCGCTGGCCTCGCTCGGACCCGAGGGATGCGCGGGGGACGCTCCGCTGGCACGCGGGGTCAGGGTGCGCCTCTCGCAAGGCTTCGCCCTTTCTGGCTCCTGGCTTTGCTTCTTGCCTCCCTACACGAGCTCTCCGCTGTTGGGCGCTGGGTCGTTTCGCCTCTTCTCTCAAAAGGAGAACGTGGGCGGCTCTTTCCGTTTGAGCCGTTACTTTCCACCGGTCGGGTAAGAGTTCCGAGCCTTCCGTTATAAACGGGCTCTCTTGGGCGGTGGGGAGGGCGCTTGGTTCAAGCTCAGAGGCACGCTTGCAAGGGATATTATGTTTCTCCAAGGCCTGTCAGGGGTCTGAGCGAGGCAGTTTTCCTAACTTCCTAACTTAAGTAGGTAAAGGTTGCATTGTGGATTGCTAGTTTTGGTGATTAGGGTTTGGTTTTGGCTCTTGAGCAAAACTGACAACTGACTTTGGAAAAGCAAATTGTAATATGGCAAATCCAGCTGCCATTGGGTGAACTGGTTGTCTAATGAAATTAAAAAAAAAAAGCCAGGGTGATGCCTGTAGGACAGACTTGAGATGTGGTCTACATCGTTTGTTGGATAGCATAGCGGTGAGGGATTGTGGAAATTAATAACTACAAAAGTGGTGAAGGGCCTCAGTTCTCCAACCCTACTGTAAAAGTATATGAAATTGGCTGATCATTTGTATAATTTTAGTTGATTAGCAAGAATTAAGTTAAACACATGGTAATGATTTTGTCTCTCTCTTTATTTTCAGAATTTCTCATCACTAGCAGGTGACTTTGTGGCAAATAGCTTTTCACCCAGATCTGGTGTGAAGAAGCTGCATCAGACAATGTCATCAGATACATCTCCAGACTCTAAGTGTCCAATCTGCCTGGACCGGTTTGAAAACGTGGCTTATTTGGACCATTGTTGGCATCGATTCTGTTTCCAATGTGTGCAGGAGTGGTCCAAAAACAAAGCAGAATGCCCTCTCTGCAAACAGCCTTTTCATTCCATTGTACATAGTATGAGATCCGAAGATGATTTTAAGGTGTACACAGTAAGGCCTTCAGAAATAGACGCCTTTGCTAATCCTGATGGAAGGCGATTCCGTTACCGGACAACTTTGACAAGGGAACGCCGTGCATCTGGTTATCCCAGAAGTAGCTCCACTTCTCAAAGGACAGCACCTCCGCCTGATAATGGGATTTTGTTTGAAGGTTTATCAGGACAGACCACCAGACAGCGAGATGCAGAAATAAGTCAGATGATCAGAAGACTTCAGTCAAGGCGACAGGCTAGCTTAGAGGGCAGATCAATGCGACAAATTCAGGAACAGGAAATCATTAACTTCCGAAGAGCTCTGTATCGTTCTGGAACACGTGTCCGAAGCATTGAAGATGGAGGGCGCTACAGAGATATATCAGCTGAATTTTTTCGTAGAAATCCTGCCTGTCTTCACAGGCTGGTCCCGTGGCTAAAACGGGAACTCACAGTCCTGTTTGGTGGTCATGGGTCTCTAGTCAATATTGTACAACATATCATTATGAGTAACGTGACGAGGTACGACCTAGAGAGCCCAGCATTTGCTGATGACTTGAAACCTTTTTTACTCCATCGCACAGAACACTTTTTACATGAGTTTATCAATTTTGCCAGATGCCCTTTTAACATAGAGGCATATGATCAGCATGCAAATTATGACTGTCCAGCTCCATCATATGAAGAAGGCAGCCATTCTGAGTCCTCCATTATTACAATCTCTCCAGATGATGTGGGTTCCCAGGAAGCAGAACATAATGCCTTCACAACTGGTATTGGTCAGGCCCCTTGGGATGATGAAACACCCGGTCCATCTTACTTGAGCTCAGACCAGGTCCGTGCCGCTCTGTCTACTTCTTTGGACACTTCAGAAAGCTCTGATGAAGAGCCCTCCACAAATACAATAGATTTTCAGGCACAGCTGCCAGCTCCTGTGGAGATGAATGGGGACAGTTGTGATTCGTCCGACAACTGTGTAATTGTTGGGTATGTGAAGCCACTGGCAGAGAGGACACCTGAAGTTGTTGAGTTGTCTTCGGACTCTGAGGAATCAATTGATGATGGGAAAAGTGAAGGTGTGAAGAAAACGAAGCCCATCCAATACCTCAGTTTTAATGATACAGATGCAAGTGGCCATGCATCACCATTCTCTGTGGGGTCACGGGATGGTAGTCCTAGTTATACCAGCAACATGGCTGCCTCAAATGAAAAAAAATCCAGAAGGACTGACAAAGACGCAACTAAAACGAGAGAGACTAGTTGGGTACAGAGTTCACCTACAGAGAGAGAAGGCTATGACTTATCCAAGACTCGGAAATCTGAGTCCCATGCACAGCATTCTCACAGAGAGCGCCATGGCCTGAAAAGTAAGCGGAAGCATCATAGCACGGAAAAACGCAAGAAGAAAAAAGATGGTAGCAAACATAAGCACAAGAAGGGTAAAAAGAGGTCCAGAAGTCATGACAAGGGTCTGTCTGGTAAAAGCCAAACCCTTTCCCTGAGCAGTGAAAGCACTGAATCCCGAGAGCAAAGCAGGTCACGGTCTCAAAGCAAGGACTACAGCAGAAGTCCAAAGAGCAAGGAGAGTGACAGTTACTTTGGAGAGGGCGACTTCCAGAGCAAGTACAACTGGGAGTACACCACGCACAGCAGGAATACACTGCGGGATGACTATGAGTCATCGTACAGGAGGCGGGCTCAGTATTCAAGACAATCTCCTAGCCCAGACTATGCATTAGAGTCCTTTTCTGAACGGAGAAAGAGTCGAAGTCCAAGAAGCCGTAGCAGAAGTCAGTATTACTACTACGAAAGACACAGATCAAGAAGCAGATCAAGAAGCAGATCAAGAAGCAGATCAAGAAGCAGATCAAGCAGCAGATCTTACACTCCTCCTCGAGGATGTGACAGGACAAGATCCGAGAAGCCCAGTGGGAAAAGGAAATACAAGACCCGTCACCTGGAGAGGGTAGACAGGGGAAACGAAGAGGCCTCTTCCTCAAAAGAAGGCAGTACCTTTGGGAAACCTTCGCCAAAGTGCCCGGACTCTTACAAAAGAGCATCTAGCTGCTTGGACAGCCCATTTGAGGCAGATACCTCAGAGAAAAAGAGGAAAAGAATGTCCAGAAGCCCAAGCGTGGAGATAATTTATGAAACAAAAGCCAAAAGGAAAAGAAGGGAGAAGAAGCCACAGAAAAGCCACCTTGGCTCCTCTCCAGTGGCTTCTCCTGTTGTGATTACAATTGACAGTGACAGTGATAAAATCACTGAAATCTATGACTATTTAGGATGGGACAATATCGTTTCCTGGAGTCCTGAAGTTCCACAAGATGAGAGAGAGGGAGAATCTCCATCACCATACTTGGAGGCTAGAGACTCCAGTTATGACAGAGTTGGTGAGACAGAAAATGTGGACAAGGACAGCATAGGAGATGAGACTCCAAACAGAGTTGGACAGATAGAAGGAAGGGACAATGGACACATGCCTGTGATGGGGAGCAGCACGTCAGTTGGTGCTGGACATGAGCTGAGCAATCGAGAAATGGAATCTTTTGGGCAGTTACCAACTAACAAAACGTCCCTGCTGTTAAGGCTGAGAGGGAAGCTAACTGAGCATTCCCATCCACTGGACTCTTCAGAGCAGAATGCATAGCATTGCCAAGAAAATGCTTTTTAAATAGATTCTCCCCCCACCCCCGACTTTTCCTGAAAGCACCAAACCCCCTTGTGGTTGCTGTGCTAAGAGTTATGAAATTACTTCTGTATGAAGTATTTGTCACCCTCAAATTTTGATACTGAAATCTAAAGAGTATTGCTAATTGCTGCCACCTCCTTTTACTTCAAAGTGTGTTTTCTGTGCCACAAAATCGTATTGTATTTTCCCTCTGTAATATAAATCCCTTGTATCTTTGTTGTTGTTTTTTAAATGTAAAGCTAGAAAATAATTTTGATGGTTACTTTTTAAAAAAATGAAAAGGAAAGAAACAGGTTTTTTTATATAGATATCCTTAATTTACAGAACCCATCTTGTTCTTTGTCAGACTGAGGCCTTTTTCCCCCCATCTGGAGCCTCTAGTATTTTTTAGACTATGGATTAATCAGGGGTCAAGCTGTTTGTCTGTGCTGCCTTTGTTTCTCAAGCAGACATGCTTGCTTCCTCTTTGCTGCTCTCTGTCTATGAGTATATCTGTGTTACACAGTTATGTATGTTAGATGCTTTATCTGCCATGGCACCATGCTATCGAATTCCGGGATTTGTACTTGGGTGAAGTATTTAGCATTTTCTGCTACATAGTTCAGGGGAGTACCTCAGAAATCTTCAACAGAGACTTCTACACCCCTCACTAAACTTCTAATCCCAGGATTTCATAGGATGGAGCCATGGCAGATAAAATGGCGTCAAATTACTCTAACTGTAGTATATTAGATATTCTCTCCCTCTTCCTTGCTTATATGTGATGCTGAGGCTGTTATTTAAGCAAGTCCGTTACTATAGTTTCAAAATAAAAAGTTCTCTGCAACCTGTTTCAAAGTTATTGTTCAATAAAGATTAATTTATTTTTCTGGAAACAACCTTTTTTGTTCTCTAGTTTGTGAATGCAGCCTGTGCCCATGAATGCCGCCCGGTCCAGACGGGCAACACACAAGCTTGGTTATTGCAAAAAAAAAAAAAAAAAAAAAAAAAAAAAATTTAGTTTCCCCAAAAATAAGACCTAACCTGAAAAAAAAGCCCTAGTATGATTTTTCAGGATGCTCGTAATATAAGCCCTACCCCAAAAATAAGCCCCAGACAAGTGAAACCCCGCCCTCCACCATTGTCCGGCAACCGGAAGAAGATGACATGACTGTATTTGAATAAATGTAGATTGTTGTACATGGAAAAAAAAACATCCCCTGAAAATGAGCCCTAATGCGTTTTTTGGAGCAAAAACTAATATAAGACCCTGTCTTATTTTCAGGGAAACACGGTAGCAACAACCAAAAAACAAAACCCCACAAATTTTGGAGTGCAGGAATCTGCAAGTAATCTACTGTTTCCATCTGCTTTCCATTGCTTTTGTTACGGCAATCTGTTTTTCTACGGTTTTATTATAGTTGCACGCTGTCCTGGTAGCCGTAAAGGTAAAGGGCAGTTGAGAAACATTTTGATGAATAAATATTTCCTCAGTAGCAGGAAGAGAAGAAATTATAGTTTGCTGTTCTGTGTAGGTGTTAGGGGAGAAGGTTGGAATCCGTAAGTCGTTTCACTGGTGACCTGTAACACCCTTTGGAAGCTCTTGTTAATGTTGCTTCAAAGTTTCAGGCAGCCAGTGGTCGCTGTTGTAGCACTAATAGTGCATGCATTATTACAATATATGCGAGTTAAATAAAGTGGGCTCCTATTTAGAATGTCTGGTCAAAAAAAGTAAGTCAGCTTATATATTTAACAAGTTCCTTAGTGTATAAATTTGTGAATATGTGTTTAACATCTGGAGATCAATGATCCCATAATGCATTTTGCAGCTCAGCCCCTCATATACAGTATGTTGACTGTTAATTAGTCTAGCAGGAGTTGGTTCTAATAGGTAGCAAGTATGCTTTGGGTTATAGCAGGTGTGGGCAACTTCTGCAAGTCTCAAGATCCACTTGAATACCACTCCATTTTATTTATTTTTCCCTGGGGAAAATAAAGCCTCCTGGCATCTGCTAGTGGTTGCAGGAAGGAATGTCAACTTTTTCTGCTACTTCTGATCAACGTCTGGTCTTGAAACAAGCTGTCTCCAGCTTGAGATAATAGCCCAAATCCTGTTGCTTAGTGTAGTAGATTGCACAAGAGTAGGCAATTGAATCAGTGGGGATTTGGTGAGTCAGTTACTCTTTCAGTTCCATTGATTCAAATGAGCCTACTCTAACTGACTTTCTTAAATCACAGTTAGATTAGGCCCATTTGACTCAATAGGAGCTGACTCCCTAAATTTTAATTGATCCAATGGGCATATTCTAGTGCAATTTACTACATAAAGCAACAGGATGTCAATTTGATTGTCAGGGTGGGGGCTAGGCATGGCAAAACTATATCTGCATCTTCTAGAAGTCCCTTTAATAAGATCTGAGCAGGTCCAAAGGAAATAGAGTTGGTGGGTGGGGAAGTGAAGATGGACTCTGGAAGGGGAGCTATATGCTGTCTTAATGTTTTTCTTTGAATGCTGAGAGTTTTGAAACTCCATGATCCTCCAACCTTTCTCAAGCTCTAGTTTTACAGTAAAGCACTGAAAGGCTTTAAATTAAAAGTTTATATGAGTCTTTTGGTATTGTATGTTGTTGTTATGTGCCATTAAGTCATCCCCAATCCATAGTAACCCAGAATGTCCTGTCCTTAGCAGTCCTGCTCAGTTCTTATAAATGCAAGCCTGTGGCTCCCTTTAGGGATTCAAACAATCTCGTATTCAGTCTTCCTCTTTTTCTGCCACCTTCAACCCTTCCCAGCATTATTGTCTTTTCCAGAGAATCTTGCCTTCTCATGATGTGCCCGAAGTAGGACAGCCCAGCTTCAGCATTTTTGCCTCCATATATAGATCAGGCTTGATTTGATCTAGGAGTCACTTGTCTTTCTGACCGTCCAGAGTATCCACAAAGCTCTCACCGAGCACCACATTTCAAATGAATGTTTTCTTTTCCCTGTCTGCTCTTTTTTGTCCAGAATTGTCACATACAGTGCACAGATGTGCTTTACATGGTTCCTAAGTGTTTGGCTACCTATGGGACTTGTTGCTGCTTCTGGTTTTTAGATTGTGAGACTTGGCAAAACAGTCAACCTTGTAAGATCTGGACAGGATTTAGGCAATGTCAGCATTAACAATAGATGATGTTTGTCAAGTGGTGGCCAGTTGTTTCCACATTTTCTTTAGCTTAGCTGTCAGTGCTGATATATTATTTTTGTTCTGGCTTCCAACATTCCTATCTATTAGACCTAAGATAAGCAGATTTTAGTGTTGCATCTGAGTGTGTGTTTGTATACAGAATATAATTTCCAGAGGGAGTAGCCATGTTAGTCTTTTGCTGCACAAACACTGAAGAAAAATATGTTAATCAAGGTGCCACAGGGTCCATTGTTGTCACTTACGAAGGAGTTCTTGTGATGTGCACACGTGAGTACGCTTCCGTAACAACACCAGTATTTCCCCTGTAACTCTTTGACCATTTCCTGGATAGTTCTTAGATATCTGGCTGTGGAGCCAGAGTTTGGGAGTTCGATTCCCTGCTGTTCCTCATGGGAGTAGAGTCAGCCTATGTGGCCTTGGCCAAGCTGCACAGTCCCAGAGCGCCCCCAGAAGAATGGAATGATAAACTACTCCTGACTACTCTCTGCCTAGGAACCCCTTAAACCACTGGGTTAGATGGTTAAAAAAAATACCAGCTGTAATTGGTAGAGTGATTCCAAGATTATGTTTGGAAGTGTTCACGTGAGAATGCAGTAGAGGAATATCTTTAGTAGCCTTAGCTGGGGGAAGGGGCAGAAGGCATGCCCACTTGACTTACTACTCGGGTGCAATGTACCTATGCAAATTGTTCTCTCTCACCTGCTGGGCTGGGAGATAGGCTGTGAGGATGCTAAACACAGGCAGATTGCTTTGTGCTGAATATTTCAAAGGCTTCCTGTTCAGGGGAGGATTTTGTGGTGGTGCGGATGTGCTGGCATTTGGAGAACTCTGTTGATTTGAGAAATGTGTTGAAAGGTACAGAGAAACGGATACTGAAAGGCAATCCAATGAATAGTGTGCTGTCATTCTATTTCCAGTGTCATTACTGGCTAACCAGGAGTGCCTTATGGCTTATGTAAGCAAAATGGCACTACCTATGCATGAGCAGGAGATAAGCAGCAGGTGTGGGGAAACCCAAAGTTTACAGAAGTACCAAAAGTCTTCTGTGGAAAAAACCCCATTGCCCTCCCAACCCCGGAATAAAGACACGAGACAACAATATGGATCAAAAATGGGCCACTTTATTAAATTCTCAAATATAGATTGGAGAAAAAGAGAGGGGGCCTGCAGTAGTGCGGAAACAGGTAGAAAATGCGGGGGTATGCTGATACCCCCCTATGCATAAATGGGCGAGTCCCCCGGCCCCAAGTTCCGGCGGTGCCAAGACCGCAGGAACCTGATCAGCCGCTAATCAAACACCCCCAGACCTCAAGCCATCTTCAGCTGATGACCCTTGGTCCGGAAGTGGCCCAGCGCATCCGCCCACCACAGGCACTGTAATCGCACGATCCGCAGTGCCGGGAGGTTGGATGCGCTGTTGGCTTACCAGATGTTACAGATGGGAACACACCGAGAAAAAACCTGTTATTTCCGCACTACCCGCCACAGCATAGGGACTAGCCAAGCTAAGTCCCATGCCCGCCACAGAGCCGCTCGAGCTCGACCAGCAGGCCCCCTTTGATATCCTCCAAAAACGCGTCCAGGCCCATGTCAGACAGGTGAACCCCGTCACTCCTGAAAAACTCAGGTTTTCCAACTTGGATCCTAGGGTGGCCAATGGCCGATCCAAGGCCGTTACAAA
The DNA here is from genome assembly GCA_037013535.1 of Intellagama lesueurii. Classification (NCBI taxonomy): domain Eukaryota; kingdom Metazoa; phylum Chordata; class Lepidosauria; order Squamata; family Agamidae; genus Intellagama; species Intellagama lesueurii. The sequence goes on along the minus strand of JBAJHW010000002.1, from coordinate 107,087,447 downwards.
CAAATCTACAAACTTCCTTGTTAATGCCCCGCCGGGCCTTATTAACCGCAGCAATCCTCACAGAGCCTCGCCAGGCTAACCGAGGAACGATATTGGACCAAACGATCCTCATCAAAGGATACCTGGCATGCAACCACTTAAGGTCACGACAAATGTCCAGGATCAGGGCCTTACCTGAGCTCTTAGGCAAATCATTGCCTCCAAGGTGCACGGCCATCACATCGGGAGGGGACTGCCCGAAATCCGCCATCCTGCAGAATTGGGACCACTGCATACCTCTCCGTCCCTTCCAACTAATGACCGCCTGGGCTCCAAGCCCTAGATCAGTCCCCCACCAAGTTGCAGAGGCATGCCGTTCGGCCCAATAGACATAGCTATGGCCGATGATCACTATCTGCCACCGTCTTCCCGGCTCAGGGGGACCTGTGGAGACAAGACCAGGCCCCTACCTACGCGTCAGGAAGTGTCCTAATGTACCTTTTGTAACTGGCGGAAGACCAACGCCCCAAATGTTTAATATCATCAGGGCTATAACCCAGGGCTGCTGCAGTGGACGCTGCCCCTATCCTAAATGAATGGGTGCCAAATTTCAAACCAGCTACACCCACCTCATGTAGGGCTAAATCCGTCAACCTCCAGAATTGATACCTGGTCAAAGGTGACCCGTCCTTGTGTCGAAAGAAGTATCCTACTTCATGTCCTCATTCGGCAATATACGCCCTAACCGCCCGCACAGGGCAGATGTTCGTCAAGCTACACAGCCCTAATACTAATTTTCTCCCTTTACCACTCTGGTCGGCCTTGGATCGCCTAATAAAGATCATCACCTCATCATTTGTAGCTCTAACATCCTGCCACTGTAAGGCAGACCTAGATGTATCCGCCTTACCCCCGGCCACAAGCTCGCTAATTCTAAGTGCCGCGAAAAAGGCAATCAGCGAAGCCGCTCTAAACAATGTCTCCTCATATTCATCCCTGCAAAGGGCAGCCCACAGGCTACACAATTGTTCCAAAATCGCCGGGGAAATAGGGACCCGGGAGTCCACTACTCTGCCCCTTTCCTTAGACCAACCCTCCAACATTTTCCTAATCCTAAAATCCTTTGAAAAATCCTTAAGGCCGTTTACTTTCGAGTAAAAGGCCAAGGCTGATAACCTACCTTGTATGGTGCCAGGCGCCAACCCTTTCCTATAAAGGCTTACCATAAATTGCTGAATGTGTTCCGCTGGTGCTGGCCAAACTCGTTCTAACCCGATTGAATTTCTAAAATCTTCAAATTCTATACTTACGGCCTGGTAACCCTTCCTCGTCCTTGGGGCCAAGGCCAAGCTTATAGCTCGGGATGCATCCTCCCGCCAATCTGCCAGACCTCCGGAGGAACAACTTCTGGCATCTCCCTGGCTTCTGGCGCTAGTTCCCTGAACAGCTCCATCTGTTGACGCGATAGAGCATCTGCTATTCTGTTGTCAATGCCCGGAACGTGGCGGGCATGCAATAATATGTTAAATTGCAATGCCCGTAACGTGAATGCCCGGACCAATTTCATTACTCGTTCCGAGCGCGAAGTAAGGTTGTTCACGATGTGTACAACCGCTTGGTTATCGCACCAGAAACGAACAACTGAGTTTGCCCATTCCTTGGCCCAAATCCAGAGAGCCCCCACGATTGGAAAAAATTCCAAAAACGTAAGGTCTCTGGTGGTACCATTTTGGTGCCAAGCTTCAGGCCAGGAACCAGCACACCATCTGTTTCTGAAGTATATACCAAAACCAAGGGACCCAGCCGCATCCGACTGTACCTGAAACTCAGCTTGTAGCCCCTTATCGGCCCTCCAAAAGGAGATTCCATTGAAACTCTGTAGGAATTGACCCCACACCTTGAGGTCTTCTTTCATACCTCTGGTTATTCTGGTCCTATGGGTGGGTCTCTGCAGCCCCTTCATGGCTGCACATAGGCGTCGGAGAAACGCTCGTCCTGGCGCCACTACCCTACAAGCAAAATTTAGATGACCCACCATTTCTTGCAACTCCTTGAGGGTTCCTTTTCTCTTATCTTGTAAGCCCTCAATCTTGGACCGGAGAGCCCTTAATTTATCCTGAGGCAGCCGTGACGTCTGTTGGACTGTGTCCAACTCTATTCCTAGGAATGTCAGTACCGTAGCTGGTCCTTCTGTCTTTTCTTCCACTAAAGGCAGCCCAAGCTCTGCTGCAATCAACTGAAACTCCTTCAAAATGTACCTACAATCCCCCGAATTCCTTTTCCCACAGAAAAGGAAATCATCGAGGTAATGGGCTGTAGCTGTGCTACGCACCCTCTGCCTAATTTCCCACTCTATAAACGTGCTGAAAGTCTCAAAAGCAGCGCATGAGACTGAGCAGCCCATGGGCAAAGCCCTGTCGACATAATATAAACCTCGAAACCGGAAGCCTAACAAGTTGAAGTCAAGGGGGTGAACTGGCAAAATCCTAAATGCTGATTTGATATCACATTTTGCCAGCTCCACCCCTACCCCACATTGTTTAACCATAGTTACAGCCTCATCAAATGACGTGTATCTCACGCAACATAACTCCGCCGGGATGGCATCGTTCACTGACGCCCCTTGCGGAAAGGACAGGTGATGTATCAATCGATATTCACCTTGTGCCTTTTTGGGAACTATGCCCAAGGGGGAAACCCTCAAATTTTTTAAAGGTGGGGATGAGAAAGGGCCTAAGACCCTACCTTCGTTTACTTCTTTATCAATTTTCCTTTGCACAATGTCCTCCATTCCAATTACAGAACAGAGGTTGCGTGCCATGAAAGCCTTACGCTCCCCCATGGCTGGGATTCTAAAACCATATTTAAAGCCATTAACTAAGTAATTGGCGTCCTCCCTGCGCGGGTAAGACTTCAACCATTCTTCCAAAACTTGAATCTTAATTGGGCTGGGTCCCTTTTCCAGGGTTACCCCCGCCACTATTGGGTTTCTTGGGGCCTCCCATGCCCTTGTCAGGTCTCTGTCCGCCTGTCTTAAAGCAGTGTATGTTGGGATGTTGCCCTCCACAACTGAGGCATTCGTGGCGAAACTTGCAGGGCTTTCTATTGCAACTCCCCCTTGTATTGTATTGGAAACAGAACAGGCGGGGTTGAACCGCCTGCCCCGCACCAGTGTGGGGAGTTTGCATGTTAACCGCCTTTCTATTAAGATGGCCACTATCAAACCTGTCTCCCGCGTGCGGTCTAGCAGGCGTCATATGTTGGAGCCACAGCCCTGGCTGAGGCTCATCCCATCTTAAATTAGGCTGAATGGCGCTCCTCATCCGAAACGCCTGGTCGTACATCAACCACGCCTGACCGGCGAAGTCGGTGTAGGCCCTATATATTATGTCAATGTACTGGAAGAGGGCTGAGGCCCTCCAAGGTTGGACCTTCACAATTACCCCCGCATATATGAGGAATCCCGGAAGCCAATTGGCCCAGGTCCGTTCCGGTTTCTTCTTCCTACGTTTGTCCTTTTCCACGTCATCCTCCCTGTCTATGTCTTTTTTATCAATTTCTCTGTTAAGAAGGTCAAAGACGTCCAGGTATTCACCTCTCCATATTTTTTCCTTTGTAGCAGGGGTCAAATGATCCCCCAAAGGCATCGAATAATCTCCATAAGGAAGCGCCATTAAGGGCACCGAATTATACCCTGTGTTAGGCACAGCTGGATATGGCCAAACCCCTACCAGAGGTGGCTTCTCGTATTGGGCCTGCGCCATCTGATTAACCTGGGGTAAGCCCCAGCCTGCCCATTGTGGATTGGCGTACGCACAAGCCAGATTGGGTGACCCTATGTTGCCTGCTGTGTAGGGTGTGCATGCAGGATAATTACCAGACCAGCCAGCGGCCCAAGGCCATGCAGCTGCGTAAGCCTGGGTGTCAGGTGCAGATACAGACTCACCAGCCGATGTTGAAGCCCTAGCTGAGTCATCCATCTGTTGTGAGGTTGAGGGACCGACCTCCTCTGCTCCCTGGACCCCTTCCGGGAAAAGGAAGGAAGGTTCAGATGATCCCGGGGTGGATGACCTCCTTTTCTCAGAACCACGCCTCCTTGGAGCGACGGCCAAGTCTTCTTCCGCCGTATCCACACCCTGTGCATTCTCAAGAGCAAGACACCTTTCCATCAGATCCTGTGCTACAGACCGCAGCCTGGCTTTCTTTAAGCTCTAGATGACCTACGAGGCTGCACTGCCTGTTCTCTTGCCACCCGCGCACCCATCCTGCGTGCCTCCAGCTCTGACAATTTTTTCTGGAGCTCCTCCCATACTGGCCATGACTCTTCATCCGAGGACGATGAAGGAGGCGACAGCTGGGGCGCCTGTCTCTTAGGTGCTGGCTTCTTTCCTTTGTTCCCACGCCCCTTCTTTGAGGCCATTATTCTAATTTACCCTCTCCAGGAAATAGGTTCCCCTATTCCCTTGTATGCAGGCAGCCCGCACTTTAATTGTAAAACCTTTTTTTTTTAATAACAGTAATTATATTTGTATTTATTAATTACTCATTCTTTGAACAATATTGTCGTATCTTATAAGTCAATGTTTTTTGTATTTTTTTTAATTATTATTATTATTTTTTTTTAAACCAAACAATGCCTTACCTCTAGTACCTATTTATTTGTTACCAAAACTATTAACTTCTATTTCTAATTTAAATTATTATTATTTTATTATTATTATTATTTATTTATTTTTATTTTTATTTATTTATTTATTTATTTATTTATTTATTTATTATTTATTTATTTTTTACTAGCTAAGTATAAACCTAATGAATTAAGGCAAGTCAATAAGTACACTATTCCACTCCCAATTTAAACTTGTTCAACCCCTAATGAAATGTATTATGAACAATATGATTAAAACAGTACAATAAAACCAGATAAATTTAACTCCCCTTAACTCTCAAATCTACTCCTATACACTTTAACTAACCAATAGTTAATGTTCTTTTTAACAATCAATTACTAAAATCACAACTTATAACTTCTACAACTTTCAAAAGTAACACCCAAAATGGCGGACGCCAGCCACGAGGCTGAAACAAAATGGCCGCCCGTACTATAAGGTCTCCAACGACCCAAGAAAAAAACCCCAGCACTTAAAATAAAACCCTCAAAACTAAACAATAGACTAAAAGTTATTTAACCACAATTAACCCCCTGCCTTTATTAATCAAACTAAAAGCAACCTAAGCAAGTAAGCGCCCGCGGCGCCGCGCGGCAACCCGCTAAGGCACCGCCGCCTTCCCCTTGTTCTGTTTTAAAACAATAAAATTAATAATAATCTAACAATATAAACTATTTAAACAACAATGCCAATGAAGCGCTAGAAACACTCAATCCTTGGTGGAGCTAAAGCTACCACCCCGTCCTCCGATGTGAACACAGCCTCTGATCGGGCTGATAACAGCTCAAGGACCGAACAGGAACTCCTCCCAGCTCGGCTGCCAGCGAAAGGAAGAGAGTGATGCGAGGGTGAAGAGCCTTTAAATGACCTATGCTCTCCACCCTCGCAGCACCTCAAGAAGGTCTCGTTGCCTTCCGGGGTGCAGGGCAAAGAGCGCTTGCGCCTTCAAAAGTCCCTAGGGACTATCCGGCGATCGCTGCATTGGAATGGGAAATAGCCCCTTGCTGACTGAGTTAAGTCAACTACACCCAGCTTGGATAACTGAAACTATATTCAGTTTCTATTTCTCAAGCGGATATACTTAGCACAAGGAAGGGGGAATTTCCAGGACCATAGCCAATATTGTGGGAAGAACAAACTGGCTTTTCTTTAAAAGCAGAGACATTTTGTTCAATGTGTGCAAAACTCACCTTAGCCATTAACTCAGATTAGGCATCCTTCAGTCTCCAGAGACTATTGACCATTAACTCAAAACAACTGTAATCCTCAGTGTGCTTACATTGGTGTTAACATTCATCAACCACTTACTTCTGAGTAAACATAAAACACTTATCCTTAAGCAGCTATACAAGTAACCACATCACAGCACACCCTTTCTCTTTGCCATGGAGCCAGCTTAAAGCACGGTTTTTCAGGTTAACTTTTGAGATACATTGTAAATTGTTGAAACACAAATCCAAAGCATCCTTGGGATTTGTACACAAGGCAACTTTAAGGTAATGTAGAATACATGACCACTTGTGGGCTCTTGGCATGGGTAGCAAGAAGGATTCTGCTCTCTTCCGAGTCCTTCAGTGAAGGGTTGAGGGTTCGTTGGAACATCACTATGTGTTGCAGATAAAAATCACTCTAAGATGCCCTCATTAGATCAATGCCTGGCCTAGTTCAGATCATAAAACAATAGTCAGGGTTACAGGTTCTTTAGAACTTCATCAGGCAAGAAAGGATTATAAGAAAGCAAAACCGTGGCAGGGAAGAATGACCATCTCTGGACCCTGTTTGTTTCTTCATCTCTGAAGTCCTTAATGCAACCTGAAACCATTGCTTACATCTGGAAGAGCCTAACCACTTATGTTCTGCCCTGAGCCTGCATAAATGCAGACTCTGATCACTAAAGCATTAGTCTGCTGTCTGCCTGTTCCCTTGTTTCATGCCTAGTCTGATGAACAGTTGTGGGGAATTCGAAAGCTCGCAAGCGATTTTGTGCACTTGCAGTTGACCTAACAAAGGTAGAGCAAACCAATAATAAGCAAGAAGAGATCAACCTCCTCCTGCTCATTATTATTGAAAACATGTCTGCATTTAAATGTTATATCCTTAGAACAGGACCAGCAAACTGTAACCCTCCAGACTTTGTTGGACTGCAACTCCCATCAGCCCTAGCTGGCATAACCAGTGGTGAGAGATCATGAGAGCTGCAGTTTGACATCTGGAGTGCTGACCTTTATGCATCCCTGTTTCAAAGTAAGTGGAGAATATACAAAATAGGAGGTCCAGCCTTCCCTGGCACTCCTGTGTTGTGCTGTGCATGATGAGGCCCAGGCTGAAGGGGGCCCTGGAGCCAGATATCAAGGCAGCTTGGTGGCTTCCTCAGCTGCATCTCAGAAGTGGTGGGTCTAATGGAAGGAAGATGGACTGGCGGGGCACAGTTTCCCATCTGGTCTGCCTATCCCTTATTCCAAACAGAATCTGCTGAACAGTTTTGCCACCCTTCTCACCCCACATAATTTGTGATTATGTTGCTGCCTTAGGCCTTGGCTATGTTCCAACTGTGCACAGAATGCTGTTTTTCTTAATTTCTTATCACACATGTATGGGTGGTTGTGGGCATTGGACTGGATCTGGTTTTGGACAGGATAAAGTGTGCAAATGAAGTCCTTGGTTAGTTAAAATCCCTTTAAAGGAGCTGAGGGTGAAGGTATGATCAGGCCAAGCTCAAGTGCCAGAGGCCCAAAGTGATCCCCAGCTGTCAGGGAGCCAGGGAGTGTATGCACGCCTCCAAGGGCTCTCCTGGGCTATCATTCCAATGACCTGATTCAGAACATGGCAGGCTGGCACTCACCTCTTCTTGTGCTCTGAATCTATGTCCCAATGCCTGGGCCAGGGATACTGCTGTTAGAGCCAGCAGACCTAGGTCTTTTATCCTCGTCCAGCCCCAAGCAGCTCCAGGAGCACAGGGAGCGTGCAGAGACAGCATACAAGCTTTCAAGAATCTCTCTTCTTCAGGCGAGATGTTAAAAGTGGGGGATGGAGGGGAGGAAGGCTGATCTTAATACCTTGCTGTTTTCATGGAGTTTCAAAACAGATGCGGCAGAGAAAGAAATGTGTTTCAGCTGATATAGTGATATATTAGATTTCACCCAAGGTGGCCCAACTCCCAGAATCCCCAGCCAGTATTGTCATTTATAAAGGACTTGAGTGCCCAAGGGTCACCACTCCTATCAGTTTGACTGAAAGATCAGAACATAAGTTTGTCCACATAAGGTGGACGTGGCCCAGGGGCAGCACAGTTACACTGTCCAAGACAGAGATCCTGCATTTCTAACTTTACACTTCTAGATGAATCTGTAGGCTCTCCTAGCTAAAATCTAATAGCGAGCCCTCTGGTTCTCTGTGACATCTTACCTGATGATGAGATAATATTCTCCAAAGCTTGTGCAATTTTGCATGTATTTGCACACTTTGGGGGGGGGGGGAACCTTAAAGTGGGCGGTATATAAATCAAATAAATAAATAAATAAACAAACGTAAAAGGTACCGTGCCATTCAGGAGTCTTGAATTTATCTTGTGTCAACAGAGCTATTGCTGGTTTCGCCTTTGGGGATTAATGTGGGTCCCTCTTAACGTTGCTGGACTGCAGCTCCCATATGACTTCTCGCCCTCGGCTCTGCCGGCCAGGGCTGATGGGAGCTGGAGTCTAACGGCCCCCTCCCCCCCCCGGCGGCTCGCCCCGGTCTCAGCGGGCCAACTCTAGGACCCGGTCCAACAGTGGCCAAACCCGGCCGGTGGGGGAAGGGCTTTGTGAGGACCGTGAAGCAGCAACCAAACATCTTTGGAACAAGCGGAGGTGATCGGGGGGGGGGGGGGGGCGCCATTTCTCTCGCGCGTGCGCACCCCCCACCTCCCCCGCCCCTTCGTTATTTCCCCCTCGGCGAACTTTCGGTTTCTAGTCCTTCGGTTTCGTTTCCTGCTGCGGGCTCGGCGCTCCTCGGAGCCTCGTCAGCTGACTCGTGTGCTCTGGTGAAGCTGTCGAAAAGGTGGGGAAGAGCCCCCGGGGTTGGTCCGCCAGCCGGCTGCGGAGCTGCTGCGTGCCCGGCTCCTTTTGCAAGGAGCGCGTCTGCCGAGGGAGGCGGCGGCTGCAAAGGCGGCTGCAAAGGCGGCCGCTATCCCCTCGAGATGACCGCGGAGGAGAAGGAAAGCCTGCGCCGTTTCGGGCGTTACATCCAAAAGACACTGAATCCGGTCTATATCTTGAGCTACATGAAGGACTGGCTCAGCGATGGTGAGTCGGAGGGGAGAGTGTTTGCCCAGGCGCCGCAGTTTCCTCTCTTGAGTCCGCCTGGCAGAAATGTCCATGGTGCAAATTCAGAGCATCCCCCACGGAGATCGCCGTGGCGGGAGTGGCCACGATCGTCTGTGGGGAAGGAGCCCCGAGGGCAACTTAAGAAGAGTTTGACTTGGCTCCATGGTTAAATCACCCCCAAAGAAGTCCAGGTTTACTTAATTAGAGACAAACACCCAAACCCTTCTGGTAATGTTATTTCCGGAAAGCTTCTGTAATGAAATGGAGCGTTTGTCCATATAGGCAGAACCATGTTAGGAGATTCGTGGCCGGGCAACCCACAAACTTGTGGCAGCGCCAGGGGAAAAAAAAGAATGTTTGGGGAGGGTGCTTGAAGGGAGAAAGTAAATTTCTAGGTTCCACATTCCAAAATAAAGGTTTTCTGAAAGGAAAATCAAGTTCTATATTAAACCTAAACATGTTTTCTGAAATCACTCATAGGGAGTATTGTGGGGCATGTTGGTCTTGATGTGAGCAAAGAGACTTTGGTTCAAGTAATAAAAGGAATCCAGTGATGGGAGGAAAGGAGGTCTTGAGGAAGGGCTTGCCCCACTCTCATCACTGCCCACTGCTCCCTCCCCACTCTAGGTTGTATAGCATTTTTTTTTAAAGGTTGTGAAATTCAGGCCACATTTTTTAAACATTCCTGTTTGGAAATAAGTTTATCATGATTGATTGATTTATTTAAAATATTTATGTGCCACCTTTCTGCTAAAGGATCCAAGGCAACTTGCAGTAAGTATTAAAAGAAACAAAGTTAAAAGCTCAAAATAAAGTATTGCAGTATTTAAAAAGCCTTAAACAGATACCATATTAAAATTTATAAATAAGAGCAATATTAAAAACACGACAACAGAATAAAATAACCCCGTTTTTCAAAACCCTGGTCAACCAGTCGTTTAAAACGAAAGCCGCCTTGAAGAGAAAGGTCTTTGCCTGCCTGTGGAAGGACAGCAAAAGTGGGGCCAGCCTGGCCTCTTGTGGGAGGGAGTTCCAAAGTCTGGAAGCTGTGACAGAAAAGTCCCAATCAGACATGCCTGTGAGGGTGGTGGGGCGGAGAGAAAGGCCTCTCCTGCTCTTAATATCCAGGTAGGATCATAAAGCTTCCAGAGCTCGTAGGTTCCATTAAGTTTATGTTGGTTTCTGTTTGTATTTGCTTTATATGGAACCCGCTTTATCTGTTTTGCACAGGAGCTTGATATATTTTATACAGTGACTCTAGTTGCTATATAGCTACAGTTGATGGCAGGTCTGTGTCATCTCTCACACAGAAACTAATAATGACTGCAACTTTTTTTAAATTACAGCTGTTGTTTGTTTTTCCTGCAGTTGTTTCTCTGAATTCTGCTGTCTTCTGAAGGCTTGCCATATCTAATTAAGCTGTTTCCTCAAGTGGATCAAATAGTGACAACTGCAGAGTGAAAAACTGTAGTATCTTACTCCCTGCCCATTGGGTAGGCCTATCTCCTGTTAAAACATGACTGATGTGGGAGCATGATTTCATAACTTTTATAACTTTGAGCAACATACTGACACCCTCTGCAGGGCATATTGATGAATAGCACTTTGTAATGTGCAGGATTTGTTTCTTTTAAGAGACAGACTTAAATAGCAAGTCCCTTTCCTTTGTGAATAGTATAGTTTTCTTAGAGGTCCACCTGGAACTGGTTGGCATAAGTTGGTTTGCAGTGTGTCCATTGTTATAGTTACGGCCACTGCATAGTTGCAGTTGAGCATAGGTTCCCATGTTATCAACACATAGAAAAGAATGGTGGGTGATGTGCTTCTCACCATGCTGTTATTTATTACCATGCTCCCATTCATTGATGCTGCATTTCTACCTGTGCGGGGGTATTCGTATATGAATACCCCCATCTCTAGTTAAAAACTCCAGATCATCTATCTTGATGAGCTGTTAATGAGAGGAGAGGATTGTTGTCTTTTGAAAGAAACTTTTTAAAATTAGGAAAAAATATTTTTTGTATTATCTTGTTTTATGTTTCTCGGATGTTGCTGAAAAAGTTTATTTCCTCTAATTGCATTGGGAAAGCTTTTTGTTTTGAAAGATGGTGTGAGCAGGACATAGATGCCACCTGTGGACTTGGGGGCAGAAACCGTAGCCGAGCGAGTGTGATACCTGGAGGAGGAAAAGGAAAAAAAAATGGGTCCAGGAGTATGTCCAGACTGCGAACCTCATCCTTCATGGAAAGAGTAGCTCCACCAAACAAAAGGGAGGCCCCCAACCTGCATACACTAGGGGCACCCACTCACAGGATCTCCATCTTATCTGGGTTCAGTCTCAGTCAGTCATTTCTCATCCATCCCAGCACAGCATATAGGCAGCGCTCAAGGGACGGGACAGCATTCACTTCAGAAGGGTGGAAGGACAGATAGAGCTGGGTGTCATCTGCATATTGGTGACATGAAGCTCCAAAACTCCTGATGATCTCCCCCAGCAGCCTCATGTAGATATTTAAAAGCAATGGGGAGATGATCAACCCCTGAGGGACTCCACAGTTAAAAGAGTCCAAGGGATGGACACCATCTTCCTGAACTGTACTCTCTGGGGCTGGTCCTCGAGGAAGGAATGCAGCCAGGACAAAGCCAGGCCACCGATCCCCGACCCAGAGAACCTCCCCAGGAGGCCGCTGTTAGATCAAAGAGGACCAAAAGGGACATTTTGCCCATCAGTCTCCCTTAAAAGGTCATCTTGCAGGGCGACCAGTGCCGTCTCCGTGCCATGATGTGGCCTGAACCCAGACTGGAATGGGTCAAGGGCATTGGTCTTCTCCAGGAGTGTCTAGCTGATCGGCCACTACCCTCTCCACTAGCTTACTTAGGAATGGAATATTAGTGATGGGTCTGTAGTTAATATCATCTGCAGCAAGACTTGTGTGTGTGTGTGTCTCTGTGTGTGTTTTTAAGCTGGGGATAAGGTAAGGAATACAGAAGGTAAAGGGGGATGTGGGGGGGGGGGGAAAGGTGGGAGGAGAACACAAAATGTACTGTCATCAAATCCTGTTTGTTCGCGTTGCAATATCAAGTCCATTTTTTGCCTTTCTACATTTGATTGCCCTTCCAGATTCCTACTTACAGTTACATCTTAGTTTAATTCTGTGTTACTCAAGCTCTATCTACTGACTCAAGCCATATATAATAAATCCCATCGTTCAGTTGCCTTTTGTATTGGACAGTCTTTCAACACTTCTGATAGTATATCCATTTCTGCCGCTTCCCATATCTTCTCGAGGAGCTCCTCTTGTTTCGTTATCTCCGATTTCTTCCAGTTCTTAGCATAAAGAATTCTGGCTGCAGTGACTATATATATGACTAGATAATTCTTTGTCTTATCCATATTATCTGGTATAATGTTCAGTAAAAACAATTATGGGGTTAGTGGAACATTACAGAGCAATATTTTTTGTAACAAAGTTATGTACTGCTATCCAGTACTGTTTCACTTCTCTACAAGTCCACCACATATGATAAAAGCTTCCCTCTTGTGCTTTACACTTCCAACACACATTTGACACCTCTGTATAAATCTTTGAGAGGTTTTTCGGAGTCATATACCACCTATAAAACATCTTATATATTTTCTCCTTAAAATTTACCAATTTTGTGAGCTTTATATTATTTTTTCATATTTGCAACCATTGATCAATATCAATATTATGCCCTATATTTTGTGCCTACCTAATCATACATTCTTTTACAATCTCATCTTGCCTTTTAGTTTCGAGCAGAAAATCATACATTTTCTTAATTGCTTTCTCGTTTTAACCCAACAAAAGTTTATCAAACACAGTTTGTTCTATGTAAAAGCCCTCTATTTTATCTTTTGTGTACCTAGATTCCATTTGTGCTCTGGACCACCAGTCTAGATATATGTTTTGTGTTTCTAATTCTTCTTTGGACCTTAAATCACAATCCTTTTTTAAATAAATCTTGATATCTTAAAAGTTTCGCTTCTGTCATGAGGTTAGGTTGTGTAAAGGCCTCTATAGGTGATACCCAGACTGGTGTTTTTTGGTAGATCTGCTGTATAATCTTTTTCCAACTCCCTAGTAAGGCTCTTCTTATCATATGTGAGTTGAAACTTTTCTGCTCTTTATCTTTTTTGTACCATAGAAAAGCATGCCAACCTAACTGTAGATCATGTCCTTCCAACCTGAGTAGTCTATCATTATCTAAAGTTATCCATTCCTTTATCCAGACTAATACACAGGCTCTATAATACAATACCCAATCTGGGAGACCAAAACGTGCTCTTTGTTTGGCATCTTGCATTGCTTTGATTTTAATTCTTGGTGTTTTACCTTGCCAAACAAATCTCATGATTATCTTTTTAAGTTCTTGGAAAAATGACTGTTTTTAATATTACGGGAATTGTCTGAAATAGAAATAAAATGAGTGAGTGAGCCGTCCCCTCATACTGTTGAGACAGAAGAAAAAGAGGAGATAGCTAGTTCACACCGAAATGGAGCTAAGGGCGGCTTTAACAGAAGGGACAACCCTGTAATGTAATAGTGGGGTTGTGACGTTAAAAGGGATTATGGAGAAAGCCCATCCTCTATTTTTGTCTTTTTTAAAAAAAAAAAATCCCAAATGACACAGCGCAGTTCCAATGCCACACTAGGTTCATGCATTGCTCTTTCAATATGCCACTTGCTTTGTTTAACAAAAACAAAAAACAAGAGAGAGAGAGAGAGAACCAAAAGCCACTGTAACCTGCTGAATGATGGCTGCAAGAAAAGGTGAGGAAGGAGACTGTCGACTCCATGAGTTCTGCCCCCGCAAGGCAGGGCAGCCCCAGCAGAGCCCCGACGGAGGAGAAAGGTGGGAAAAGGGTTCCCTCCCTTCTACCTCCCCAACCTTTACCGCAGCAGTTTCCCCTCACACTAGTATGGCTGCTGCCCTCCACTGTTTTCCTCCTTACTTGTGAGTAAACCAGGTAAACCTTACTCATGAGCAAACTGGGTACACTTGATACACTTAGACTTGTGTGGACCCTTCTCACAGGAGAATGAACCTCTCCGGTGTGAACAGAAGGATCACTCAAGTGAGATTTAAAATAGATCACACTGAAGACAAGAACCTTTTAAGTGAGAACCAGATTGCTCCAAATTCCCCATCTGGAGAGGCCCTAATTCTGCTTCACAATCTTTCTTTTTCAGATAAAAATATATGTTGTAATAGTAAGAGTTCTTGTCTGGCTTCTTTTTAGAAACCGTAGAGAACATTCAAAAGCTTAAGGAGACGCCTTCGGCTGCTGCAGAGCTATTTCTCCAGTCCATTGTGGAGCTCACATCAGTGGGATGGTTCCGTGGATTTTTAAATGCACTGCATGCAGCAGGTAGGAGTGTGGCACAAAATGTAATTGCTTTCTCATGCAAGGTATATTTGGTTCTTCTGATCAGAATCTTCCTGGCAATTTATGTGTGTGTAATTGAAATTACATAAACTGCAGCAGCTACTTGCTGTTAATTACCGAGATGCTGGTTGTGTTCTTGCTTCATCGCAATAGTTAGCAGCAATTTTCTGCTTTGAGTTATACGTTTTGCTTGCTCATGTGGGAAACGGTAGGATTCTGGTCTCTGTCTGAGTTTTTGGTTTTTGTGTTGTTGTTTTTTGGTTTTTTGAGGAGAAATCCTGAACAAAGGCTGCTTTGCTAAACCAGGGTTGGGTGCAGCATGAGAGTCACTTGAGATTAAGAGACAGTGGAAGATGGTTGCAAATGGGTATTCAGCATCAAATCAGAAAACATTTTTTTTAGCATAATAACCTGTGCAGCAGAGATAATTCAACTATCCTGTTCAAAAAGCTGCTTCTATTAGATTTGGGAAATGAATTTTAAGTATCAGTCAGAAAGGGGAAAAAATAAAAATGGAACTTTGTCCCCCTTGTGTGAAGTTGGGTGGATCTGGTAAGTGAAACATTTGGCATGTCCTGGCAGAAACAGTGACAGGCCGCATGGATACAGAATGATTTCTGTTACTGTCATTAACCAAGAGCCTTACACAAGTGGCAGTGCCAGAGGTGGGAAGGCAATACCCCTGATTAGTCTCAAATGTATGGTTAAAAGCATTAATGTATTCCTGTGCCTCTACATGTGTCCGTGAAACCTAGGTAAATGCTTTTCTTCTAAGCTGTGATGCTAAAGAATGATGTGACTGTTACTTTTGTAAATGTTCAGTTGTTGTTAGGTGCTGTGAAGTCCGAACTGATTTATATCGACCCTAACAGGGTCTTCAAGGTAAGAGAGATATTTAAGGAGTGGTTTTCCATGGCTAAGCAGGGATTTGAACCCTGTTCTCCAGAGTCCTAGTCTGTCACTCTGTCCACTGCACCACATTGGGAATCCAGTTCAGTTGGTTCTAGTTAATAAGGAAATGTCAATTGACTGTTGCCAGTAAACTGTATGCTGCCCACCTTCTTGATAAATTAATCACATTGTTAGTACAAGAAAGCATCATAGCTGATGAACGGGCCAGTTTTAGGGCTGGGAGATCTATTGGTGCTTCATCATCTTGCTTGAAAAAAAAGAGTATGACAACACCAGAAGGGGCTGATGCAGGCTTTATTGACTTTATATTGATATTTGATACAATTATGAGAATTAGATTAAAAGAAAAGTTTAAAATCAATTTATGATTTTATGGTGTGTGGTTTTAAGGGAATTATGCCTTAATGATGTCTGTGTTTCTGTTCTTCAGTGGCGGGATACACTTTTTTTCTGGATTGCCTCTTTTAGAATTTACATCATAAAAATGTATTGCAACAAGAAAACGTTTTCTCTTCCTTCATTTCTTCGTTTCCCCGTGTACAGTAAACAATAGATAATGGGAACTCACAAAATTCAGCTGTTGGCCAGTTGATGAAGCGTCTTGATTTGCAATGTTGTTAAATGTGGAATGGGCGGGTGGGGGTTGTGGTAGGTTAATGCAGGTGTTCAATTTATTTATTTATTTATTTATTTATTTATTTCATTTATACCCCGCCTATCTGGTCAATTATGACCACTCTAGGCGGCTTACAACACACACTAAAATTGTGTGGAATTAATTGGAAGTTTTACTTGTTTTTTCATGCTTATCTGCCACCTTGTGTCTACAGGTTACACTGGCCTTTTTCATGCGATTGAAAATTGGAATTTCCAGCTGATTGATGATCTGGAACCTCATAGAGAGTTGCTGAAACGGATTGAGCCCAGTTTGCTCGCTATTGATCCTGGTCAAATGCTTCCCCACATGAAGGACTGTCTCTTAGATGAGGAGTGGGAAGAAATTCAACAGGTATTATTTGTGAATGCCCAAATCCTAATGCTAGTTCCAGCTTAAGTAGACCCACTGAGTCAGCTGTTGAATGGTGTGACAGCATTTGTGTAAATGTGATTGATTCACTGGGTTAACTTGTGTTGGTTTCCTCACTGGGCCTGTCCAGACAGGGCATTTGTTCCACAAAATGTACCTAACTGGTCCCTTAAGTTCCATCCTCTTCCCCTATTATCCAGATGATATCACCCCTCATTATGATATGTACTGAATTAAAAGGGGTTTTTGGTTGCTTACTTGGCTTTTTGTCCCTCCCCAATCCCTTAGTTTATTTTATTCCACTTCATCATGTGTCCCTTCCCAGTCTAGCTCTATCTCCTCCACCATCATTTTTTCACGTGACAGGAATGAGTCTGAAGAGGAGAGGTACCAGCTCAAATGTAGGCTTTCCATATGAGCAGAGACCTAAATTTTAGACTTGTTGCATGCACAGAGAGCCTCACATGAATAGGAGCCTCTTCTCTTTAGACTCATAGCTGTTCACATGACCAATGCAGTGAGGGAGTGGGCAGAGCCAGCACCTATTCTCTAACCATGTTGGTGATTCTGGATTGTAAAACAAGTAAATAGGAATATTTCAGAGAAATATAAAAAGAAGCAAGGCTGATAAAAAAAGGAAAACAGCAATTTACTATGCAGAGTTTACACATCTGAAATATTATTCAAACTTTTAATACCTTTCTGTTTCTATAGAGAATGTTTATTTCTCTCCTCATCTCTGTCTCTCATATGCTAAGAGTTTCGCCTTTTTTTATTTTGCTTGCAGGCTAAGGTAAAAGATGGTAAAGGAGCAAGTGCAAGGAAATTTCTTGACTGTTTGTACAGGTCAGATAAAGAAAACTGGCCTAAAACGTTCCAGATGGCACTGGAAGAGGCTGAATATTACAATGAAAGCAAATTGTGGGATTTGAAACAAGGTGTGGAAACCTCTTTGCATCATTTCTTGGGTGTTTGAAGGAAATATAAACTATAGTAGGACCCTCATGTCTGCAGGATCAGTATCTGCTGATTCACTTGTCTATGGTATGAAAATATTAAAAGAAAAATCCTAGAAATACATATTTCTAAAATGAAGTTACCAAAATTGGACACTAGAGGGAGCCAAATCATTGCTATCTATAGCATTTGCTAGAGAACTATATTTCTTTGTCATCACCAGAAAGGACCACTAGAGGGAGCCAGAGACTATTTAAAATAATGTTCGCTGTAATCTACCTTTTTAGCATCTGCAGGGGGACTTGGAACCAATCCCCTGCGGATATAAGGGTCTTACTGTAGAGTACTTACAGGGAAAGGACAAGGGACTTGGTCACAATAAGATGCAGTTCAATGGCGGGAAAAGTAAGGTCCTGCACTTAGGCAGGAGAAACCAGATGCACAGGTACAGGATAGGTGGTACCTGGCTCGACAGTAGTACCTGTGAGAGTGATTTAGGTGTCCTGGTGGACCACCGCCTAAAGATGAGTCAGCAGTGTGCTGCAGCTGCAAAGAAAGCCAACGCAGTCCTAGACTGCATCAACAGGGGGATAGCATCAAGATCACAGGAAGTGATAGTATCACTCTATACCGTGCTGGTGAGGCTGCACTTGGAGAGCTGTGTCCAGTTCTGGTCACCACAATACAAAAAAGACCCTGAGGCCCTGGAAGGGGCGCAGAGAAGAGCAACAAAGAAAGCAATGATGGAGAGTGAAGGAGTTGAATGTTCCTCTCTTAAGTGTTTTTGGCACAACTAGTTAAGTGACAGCTTAAGAGGTCTTAGGATTTCTCCTAAACATGTAGGCATTTGGAATGAAATCTAAATAGTGCTTTCAACAGTTATTGTGTTACAAGGGCCGTGTTAGATCAGACTGCAAAGTATAGAATCCAGCATTCTGGTTCCATAGGGCTCACCAGATACCCATGGGAGGCCCGCAAGCAGAACCTGATTACAACAACACCCTTCTCCATCTGTTTCCCACTAGCTAACATGGAGAGGCATCCTGCTACACCTTTGAAGTAATGAATTATAAGTAATATTATTACCTGTGACATTACTTTTAAAGTCACGTTTAAAAAGCAATGTAATGAATGGGAATGATGTCCTCTCCCCCCACCCCCTTTTTGTGATGTGTAACGAGGAAAATTTTCTAGTTTTACAACTTACCTTGTAAGGGTAGCGAAATACATTATTAGAATCTTTTTAAGTGGAATTTTCAGATTGTATTCCACTTTTTCCCAATCGTAAGGGTGTTTAAAACTAAAAAAATGTAACATAACTAGTAATGACATGCATTTTAAGTAAATGAATAATAAGAACTCATCCCCTGGGGTGTTGGAGTAATATGTTTTATTTAATTTATTTTTCAAAAGTAATTTTTCAGGCTGTATATGCAGCCTCTGATACTGAATGTGGCATGTAGCCATAATGACTATTCTCTGCCATGAACCTGTCTAAGCTTCTTTAAAAACTGTCCCGGATGATCGCCATTGGGGATTGAGGATGCTACTGACGATTTGGAGGTGATTTTTGATTAGTAAATGGACTATTAATGGTTTTGGGGACCATGTGGCCTTGTCCTGATTTTTTTATACTGTTAAATGCTCCCTCACCCCAGGCCATGAGGCTTCCAAAGACTTCGCTAGAGCAAAAGGGAGGTCTGGGGAGCCTCGGAACCTGAAAGGGGACTGAATAAGAAACTTTCCATTAGTTTAAATTATTTCCAGCGCCAGATCTGGTTTACACTAGTGTAACTTGATGCAACAGGATTTTGCCCGTTGTGTGTTTTAATGATGTTTGATAGAGTTGCAGTCAGAAGTGGCTTGTGGAGCAGGGCAAAATAGGCAGGCAACTCCAAAGATTTGGGGGTATCCTCTGCTCAGTCACAAGCTGCCTAAATTCTGGCCTTCATGAGATGCATGTATGCAGTCTATTCTTATCTTTACAAATGTTTTTTATGAGACACTACACTCGGGCACAATTGTGTTAATTCTGCAGATACATATTATATACAAAACCAGGCATATGAAGCTATTCTAAGTGTTCCACAGGTGTTGCATTATTCAGTCATAAATATGAGGCATAGAAGCTTATTGAGGTAAATAGAAAGTCAGGTTCTCCATCAGGTTGCCAGTTTTGTGCTACTTCTCCTTCTCACAGTTATTCTTAATTGGTGGTGGAGACAAAGAATTCTACTTTGGGAATGCTCACATAGTAGACTTCTGAAGGCTCTGGTCTGCTGTGACAAAAATAATAAAAACGATAGACTCATTATTAAATATCTGTCTTTATATTGTGTTTAGCTGATGATAATAGCACAGATGTTCCAATAACAAATGGAGATGAGGACCACAGTGTCTTTGACATAAAGTTACAATATTATGAAGAACCAGAAACTGTTGATCTTAGTGGAAGTCCATCTTCACCTTCAGGTAAGACTTCCAAATCCATCTTTATACCCGAGGCATAAATGAGATCATGATACACCAACTTCAGAAGGCTATCTTCCTTGGAACAGTATACTTTAAAGAAATACCTATGTATACCCTAGGACCTTGGGAATGACCTGAAATCCAGCCGACATTTGGTGGGAAGTGCAAAATAGAAATAGTAATGATAATGAAAATGGTGGTGATACTTGAACTCTGGATGAGTTCTTGGCAGTAGGTTCATGTAGTGAATTGTAAGACTCACAGTCTAGTCCTGGCCTATATCCTTTTGAATGATGCTAGAATGTAAAGTCCTGGCAATGTTGTCATGGACAATGTTGTCATGCAGAAACATACTGTCACACCACTGCACATGTGAGAATGTATGTTTGTGCAGCAGTGTGTCATGCCATACTGGTGAAATCATTTTCACACAAGGATGCTGTTGGCTCATGCTTGCACAAATGTGAAGCCTGAAAACGGTTTGGGCAAGTTGGTGGCAGTGGCCTCCTTGTCTGAACTCAGAGAAGCACTACCAGCTATGCAGAGTGCAGATCTGCAAGAGCACAGTGGCAAAATGCCATCCTGACCTCTGTATTTATTTGAAAGCAAGCGTTCCACTGGATTCTGCAAAGTATGCAAAGGTTTGTGTGTGGATGTTATGTGGCTCCCAGCCCGAGTGAAATTCTCTGTAGTTTCTCATGGGTGGTACCTATTGGCAAGCCAAATTGGAGTAATTCAGTATTGCCGTGGTTTGACATGGATCTTATTTTATGCTCCTGTTCAGATTAGATGATCACATGGAGACTACGGGTTATTTCGGTACCAGTTTCTACAGCCCCCCTCCCACTCTCTGGCTCTTCATTGTAAAGCCATTGGGCTATTTAAAGTGTTGCCCAGCACTAGGGAAAAAGGACAGTTTCCCAAAGTTCTCTGTCATGTACAAACATATGCACATATACCGTGGAAACATAGTAGTCTGCTGTAGTTCACTGCAATTATTTCAGTTTCCTATTGATTTTTATCTCTCTCTCTTTCTCTTTTTTGTCCATGAAGAGGTAATCTAGTGCGAAACTAGTACAGTGGACCCTCGACTTACGGAATTAATCCGTATTGGAATGGTGGGCGCAGGTTGAAAAGTCTGTAGGTCGAGGGTCCATTTCCCATAGGAATGCATTGAAAACCCATTAATCCGTAACTGGCCGAAGAAAAAATACCCCCCACACACACACAAAAAAAGAAAATACAGTCACTTACCAAGTACAGTAGACCCAGCCCCGCTCCTCACAGTCCCTTGGTAGCCCCGGAACAGCTGGACTCTGTGTGAGCAGAGTGCCAAACAGCTGAGAGGCGGCAGCCATTTTGGAGAGGCGGCAGCCATTTTGAGAGGCAACCACGTGGCTGCTGCCTCTCAAAATGGCTGCCGCCTCTCCAAAATGGCTGCCGCCTCTCTGCTGGTTCCCGACTCTCAGCTGTTTGGCGCTCTGCTCACACAGAGTCTGGCTGTTCCCGGGCCACCAAAGGACTGTGAGGAGCGGGGCTGGGTCTGACCTGGTAAGTGACTATATTTTCTTTTTTTGGTGGGGGGTATTTTTTCTTCGGCCGGTTCCCCGCCTCCCCTTTCCAGTCTGTAGGTCGATTCTCCGGCCGCAAGTCGAAGTGAAATTTTGTGGCCGGAGAAGTCTGTAACTCGAAAAGTACGCAAGTGGAGCCATCTGTAAGTCGAGGGTCCACATGCCAATGTAGCGATAAGGTGATCAAGCACTAAACTTGGTAGTTTGTTTTTAAAAAATTTAAAAAATACTTTGGGGTAACTAGAGAGAAAGATTGTAGGGATGGGTGTTGCCCACTGTCCAAAACAGCATGCCCAGCTTCGTGTGTCACCAGAATACCACCTACAGTCACGTACACCATCCTTTGGGAGAACAAAACAACTGATCGCTGGGTGGCAGGGGGTCCATTTGAATTGTTCTGGCTTGAAAAAAGTAGAAGACTCCAGTGGAAGAGGAAAAAAAATACTCCGCATCAAGATTGATGAGGTCCAGACTGATTCAAACTTCTTTTGTGTTGTGTGATCACTTAAGAAAAAAATTAAAGAAATGTGAATTCATCTGTTTTACACTCACAACAAATCTGGCGCTTTTTGACCATATAATCACAGCCTTGTTCTAGAGATTCCTTGTTCTAGTAAAGGCTTGTGGCGTATGGTCTGCATGTGTGTTTGCCTGGGAACTCTACATCCTCCTGAAGATTTTAGATTTTGGAGGTGGAAATGTTTTTGGCTTCAAGTCCTGTTGTTTTGTCTAGGGAGCATGGGTGTGTGTGCATGTAAGCCACGTTTATAGGGGGCCGCATGACCTCGGTCCCTGAAAATACTTTTTGGCCTCTAAAAGGCACAAAGGGTCACTTTCAATAACCTGTTTGTTTGTTTTTAGTAAGAAAAAACCAAGGCAGCACCGCTAGCTTTGGCACAGTTCCTACTCGTTGCAGAAGAACGGTGAACAGATGTTTGAAGGCTGTTCACTGTTCTGGCACTGTGACCAACCGTCAGACTCGAGGTAGTCAGACCAGCCGTCCCTCCACTCTAAATCTGGTGTTGCTGAACACCAGGTCTGTATCCAGCAAATCCCAGATTATCCAAGACCTTATCCTGGAGGAGGATGCAGACCTGGCATGCATAACTGAGACTTGGATGCGTGGGGGTGTTCTCTTCACACTTGCCTGAACTCCAGGTTATGCAGTCTCCAGAGAGTACAGCTTGGGGAGAGTGTATCGGCTCCGTGGAATCTTAATTGTGGGGTCCTGCAGGGCTGGATTATCTCCCCAATGCTGTTTAATATCTACATGAGGCCGCTGGGTCAGGTCATCAGGGGGTGTGGGGCTTCGTGTCATCAGTATGCTGATGACACCCAGCTCTACATCTCCTTTTCTCCATCAACAGTGGATGCCGTTTCGTCCCTTCAGCGCTGTCTGGAGGCCGTACTGGGGTGGATGTAGGTGAATGGTCTGAGGCTGAACGGAGGTCCTGAGGGGTGTGTGTGTGTGGCCCTGATGTCAGTGGTTTGGGGAATTCCCTCTCTTTTTGGGGGGGTGATTCTCACCACAAAGTATTTGGTTCTCAGTCTGGGGGTCCATCTTGACCTGGCGCTCACCATGGAGACCCAGGTAGCATCAGTGGTCCGTACTGCCTATTTTCATCTTCGATGGATTGCCCAACTGCATCCCTATCTTGATGTGGGGGTCCTCACCACTGTGGTCCATGCACTTGTAGTCTCGAGATTAGACTACTGTAATGCACTCTACGTGGGGCTACCTTTGAGATTGATGCGGAAGTTTCAAATGGTGCAGAACGCGACAGCCAGACTTCTTACTGGGGTGAGAAAACACCAACATATCTCCCCTACTCTGGCTGCCCTGCATTGGCTGCCTGTTTGTTTCCGCATTGATTTCAAAGTACTAATGATGACATATAAAGCTCTAAACGGTTTAGGACCTCAATATCTGGCAGAACACCTCCTCCCACCTAGATCCACGCGAATCACTTGCTTTAGTCAAGATGGGCGGCTGAGGGGCCTAACACCGAGGGAGGCCCGAAGAGAAAGAACAAGAAAGCGGGCCTTCTCAGCAGTGGCCCCTCGCCTGTGGAACAATCTCCCCCCCCTCCCCCCCAAATTTGTCTGGCTCCCTCGCTGGGTGTTTTTAAGAGCCAACTCAAGACCTGGCTCTTTAGGCAGGCCTTTCCTCCTGTCAATACTTAATTTATTGTTATCCTTATGGTTTAAATGTTGTTGTTTATTTTATTTTATTATTCTTGTATGTTGTTAGCCACCCAGAGTAGACTTCGGTCTAGATGGGCGGGATATAAATTAATTAAATAAATAAATAAAAATAAATAGCCCATTGTGTGGCATTATGTGCTATTGAGGACCTTCTAGTTTGTGCCAGTCTGA
This sequence comes from Intellagama lesueurii, assembly GCA_037013535.1. Classification (NCBI taxonomy): domain Eukaryota; kingdom Metazoa; phylum Chordata; class Lepidosauria; order Squamata; family Agamidae; genus Intellagama; species Intellagama lesueurii. The sequence goes on along the minus strand of JBAJHW010000002.1, from coordinate 107,063,766 downwards.
GATGGTGAACCTTTCAACCAGGAATTAGGAAGCAGGATTTCTGAGCCTGGGAAGAGGAGGGGAACTGCCAGGTTAACACTGAGCACAAAGTTCTCTCTTACTTAATCCTTGTTAGCAAACCAATCCTGCTTGTTTCAGATGTCGTACCTCATTTCCCGTATCCTGCTTTTCACATAAAAGGGCCATTAAACTTTTCATTGGTCTTTGTGATAAGTAACAAGTTACAATTAAAACAGAGAACATTTGGAACTGAGCTCCTGCCTTCTCTCTTCAGTGGAGCTTTAGCAATGTGTACCCTGATTTTTCAAACGGTACAATGCAACATACAGTTAAAATGATCCTCTGGCAACAGATAAATGACACGGTGGCATCTTCTTTTTAGTACACACCCCATGGGCCTTAGATTATGTCTCAGTGGCCATAGAATCAAGGGCCAGCATGGACAGTAGCAAAGTTATGGTGGGGCTGATAAAGGGGAATATCAAATGTGGCTGAAGATCTTCAAGATCCAGGCCAGTTCCTTCCCTTTACATGTCCCAAATAATGCAGAAGCTATGCTACTCTTGAGTGCTGCTGTGGTCAGATTTCTCTCATAGGAGGCTATGTGAGGGAGTTGCTTTTTTTGAAAAAAAAAAAAGGTGCCAGATTCTATCTTTGGTGAACCAGTGCCAGCCAGTGCTGAAAACCAGCACTAACCAGTACTCACCTGTGTCCCCATGTCATTATTTATGGTAGCTGGTAAAATCCCTTTAAAATAAAACATCTAGGTAGTGCTGTGTTTAAGTTGTCTTTTATTTGTTTATACTTCCAGAAGCCTCTCGACCATCGGTTTCTGTTCCAAAGGAAGCTAGGGAGTATCAGAAGGAACTTGCCCAGCCTGCTCTTAATGGCAAACATACCGTCATTTGTGCCCCAACAGGTAAGACGACTTTGTTTCTCATTATTACTGTCCCTTGAAGTGGTCTTTTAAAAGTGTAAAGTGTAGCATTAGAAATTAATTAAGCCTGTGTGTGTGGAGTATTTCTGGGGACAGCCACAGGGAATGCCTTTCAGGTCTGAGGTTTGAGAAGTTTATTTAACTCATGCTTTGGGCGCTCTTCAATTCCTTTATGAGGAGGTGCGCTGTCTTAGAGAGCAGAGTGTACTTTTCACATGCAAAAGGTCTCAAGTTTCGTTTCTGGCACCTCCCATTAACAAATGGCCTTAGGTAGCCAACTCAGAAACCTCTGCCTTCCATTTTGGGGTAGCTGCTGCCATCAGTAACAGACAGTACTGGACCTGAGAGGCATCAGTGATGTGATACCACATAAGGCAGCTTCATAGCCCTCATGGTCTGTTTTTTGTAAAGTCTCACCTGTGTTTCATATGGTGCTGGACTTTACAGGGAAAAATTATTTTTGCAGTGCTGTTGTAAGCAGTCTTAAGGAATGGCCTGTTTTATTCAAGCATCTGCTTAAAATAAATGAGGTTTTTTTCCTCTTTTGTTTGTCTTACTGTGTACAGTGCTTATTCCCAGACCATCACTTTCAGGTTTTATCTTTTTAAAATTATTATTATCAAGCTTTACAAGCATCCATGCAAGTCAATTGCACTATCTGATCAGGTAGGTGACAGGTGGCACAGCTTTCTTTGGAAATTTAGAAGGATTTGCAGATTTCAGTGATCAAAAATGTCTATGATACAAGAACTGATGAAGAAAATTGGATCACTGAGAATTCTTGGGTGCTCCTTTCTTTGCGATGTCATATGCAGCTGCATTAGCAGAAGTGATGCAGTGAGACCAGTTCTTCTGTGTGTTAGGAACAGGAGGTAGACCGTGCCATTGTACTTGATGTGTAACGTGTTGTGCTACCTAAGGCCACCCTGTTTCTCACTTGAGGCTCAGAAAATCCCCACTTGTAGTTTGAACTCTTAGTCATGATGCTACAACAGGATCAGGTGCTCATTAAGTGCTCTACAATAATTCTTTCATAAGTAATATTACTATGGGAAAATATGCAGAACCATTTCAGTTTTGTCAAAAGCATGATGCTGTTGCTTTATAAATACATCCCAACTGCTCTCTTTTCTGTACTCATTTTCACAGGATCTGGAAAGACATTTGTGTCAATCATGATATGTGACCATCACCTCCAGAACATGCCTGCTGGGAAGAAAGGGAAAGTGGTCTTCCTTGCTACTAAAGTCCCAGTATATGAACAACAGAAGAACGTCTTCCAGGAGTATTTCAAAAGAAAGAAGTACGGTTTAAATCTTTCCATGTACATGTTAAGTTGTTCTCTTGACTCCTAAAATAAATAGCAAGAATGTGCTTTTTTTGTATGGATTTTGGGCAGATCTTATATAGTTGTGGCCCTGCAAATGTTGTAGGACTGCAGTTCCCATGTGCCGTTGTTGACAAAGCCAGTGGGTAGGGATAATGGGATCTGCAGCCCAACAACAGCTTGGAAGTCCACAGTTGACTGCCCCTTCCTTTTCCAGAGGCCCTGACATAGAGAGCTCCCACTGACAGTGAAGGTCTCCATCTTCATATTTCTTGCCCTCTAGTCATAGGAGGGTGATGGAATTGTAGCCAGATAAGGCAGGGCTAGGGATCTGTCCGCTCTGACAGCTGACACCTGAATAGGACTACTGGTATGAGGGTGTCATCTTTTGAAAGTCAGGGACTCCTTCAAGAAAAGGGCATTGTACTGTTACTAAATGTTTAGTTTCTCACACAAATTATTTAACGTTTTCACACTAGTTGATGGCCCACATTAAAAAGTTGAGAGAGAGAAAAGAAAGGCTACAGGTCAAAACTAGCTGTGTATGTTTTTCATATGGTCACCTTACTATCTTAATTTTTGCAGAATATTCAATTGGTTCTCCCACAGCTATCAACCCATGGAATGCACATAGTAAATTGTTTTTGTTGCAAACAATGTTTGCCTTTTCCCTTCTAGGTACACCGTTGCAGGTATCTGTGGGGAAGTAGCAGCTAATAGCCCGGCAGCTATGATTATTGAAGGGAATGATATCACCATCATGACGCCACAGATTCTTTTGAATTGTCTTAATGACAAAACACTCTCTTCCCTGTCGTTGTTTACCCTGATGATTTTTGATGAGTGCCACAACACTACTGGGAATCATCCATACAATGTGTTAATGTCCAAATACTTGGACATTAAGTTTGAACAACCAGAAACACCATTACCTCAGGTAAGATCTAATGATGTGATGGACAGGCTCAGAATATATGTGCCATGCTGGGAGGTTTTTTGTGTGTCTTGTAAAAAGCCCCCAAACAGATGTGAGTTGAGCATTTCTCTTCAATGTGTGATGGGAGTGATGGGGACTTTCCTGAGGTCGAAGTGCATGTGTACACAATGGCTGTAGTCCAGTTTCATGGAATGTGATGTGCATCCAGAAATTTGGAACAAGGGGGAGGATCTTGTGCTGCTCCAGAAGTTGTTAGCCATAGCCAGCTGAGCCAGTCAGGGGATGATAGGAGTTGTAGATTCAACAACATCTGAAGAGCTGCAGATTGTTCTGATGTGTTCACTGAGTGCAAGATGGCAAAAATTAAGGAAAGGTATCATGTTTAAAATGTGTCATTTATAAAGTACCATCAGTATATATACCCTGTTTCCCCAAAAATAAGACCTAACCTGAAAATAAGGCCTAGTATGATTTTTCAGGATGCTTGTAATATAAGCCCTACCCCCAAAATAAGACCTAGTTAAGTGAAACCCCACCCTCCACCATTGTGCAGCAACCAGAAGATGACATGACTGTATTTGAATAAATGTAGATTGTTGCCCATGAAAAAAATAAAACATCTCCTGAAAATAAGCCCTACTGCATTTTTGGAGCAAAAATTAATATAAGACCCTGTCTTATTTTCGGGGAAACACGGTAATAATATAATAACATTCAGCATGGTGCCAAATACCCTTGTTTTTGTTCATTGTTTTTGAACCTTTTAACTCATGTAACTCTGGAAACTAGGAGTGAGTTTATATTATCCTGAACAATGGCCTAAATCCAAGTACGTGTTTGCAGATTATGAGTATCTGATGTTTCTAAGGTTTGTAAGAAAGGAAATGTACTCTGCACCCACAGTCCATATTTTGCCTCAGTAAAAGCACAAATCTGACATCAGTTTTGCAGATTATACAGGCTTGTAGACTTGTTCCTAAAAAATAAAAAAAAAGTAATGCATTTTTGGAAGAAATGGAAATGTGATGAGAAAACAGACATCAACTGTAAACAACACATGCAGTCCTTTTTACCTCATTTAATTGCAGTGCCTGTGTATCTTGTAGAATTGTTTCCCCAGATGTAAACTTACTTTACTTTTTAGTTCTGTCTGCTACTGCAACTGATAAGGTTTCAGCTGTTGGTAGACTTGGGTACACTTGGTGGGTGCTGGTGGGTGGATTCTGTATTAATGTGTGTAATGAAGCAAGTTTCTGAGTTGTATTTGATTGTTCTTGCAGGTGTTCAGCTTGGTTGTATCAGTTTGTCAACAAAGTACTTTCCCCAGGTTTTCAGAGTATTATCCTCTTCTGACTTGCTCTTGCACTGTATACTTTTTAGATATGGGGAGAGGCTGGCAGGGAGCTGTACAAGGCATTCATGCTGTGTCCTCAACAACTGAAAAGCCTTAAACCTTCTTCAGACTTCTGGGATTTTAGCAAGTTTTGGGTGCTCATATTTTTTAAAAAAACAACAGCACATGTCAGATCTACTTTGGCTTGGATCCCTGCATTGAGCTGGAGGTTGGACTCAGTGGCCTTACAAGGTCCCCTTCCAACTCTATGATTCTAGGCTTGTTTGAGTGGGAGATGGGAAGTAAAACAAACATGACTCATAACAAGGACATTAAACCGTAAGGGCTTGTTCTTAAAGAAATATAAGAGAAATGTAAGATTCTCAAAGAAGTGGAGCCCAAAAATGGTTCATTTGTTTTTTTCTGTACTCCTGTAGAATCATGAGATACTCATAGCTGTTGTTGTTATTACTGCTGTTGCTATTGTTAGTACTACTACTACTTTTGTAATTAAGAGGTGTAAAAAGGACCTTTTAAAAGGGACTGATGAAATATCAGAAAGTACCTTGTGTGTGTGTGTGTGTGTGTGCGCGCGCGGTTACGTGTGCACAGACGTCTTCCAGGAAACATAATTGATGAAGGTGCAGTTGCTTTATAGGTGATGTGTTGTGTTTCTCCCTTAACCTTCATGCATTGTATGTCAGTATGTTTTTGTATGTCGGTGTTTTGTATGTCGGTGTGACGAAATGCCTAAAGGTGATGTCATTCCTGCCTGTCAGTCACAGGAGCTCTAGAGGGAGGAGCGAAGGATAGAGCAGGGGGGGCGGAACCAAGGGGGACAGTTAGACAGTTGGAGGGTTGGAGCTTAGTGAGGAGAAGAGTTAGAGTAATCTGAATGGAGAGTTAGGAAAGTGAATTAAGAGCAAGGTTATTAGATTGAACAAGCAGGAATGAGAACACCTAGAATAAGATAGATATTGAGTGATTGAAATTATATAATAAGCCTGAATATATGTCCCATCCTATCCAAACCTAATCAAACCCCTGATACAGTGATTACGTGATTTACTTTGTGATTTGATGAATAATAAAAGATTATCTGTTATTCCAACCAACTGATTCTGAAGTTCAGTAAGCCTTGCATATGGCAGCACATGTGTCTAACACACATAGGTGGTATTAAGTAAATAATACCTGGTGGCAGCGAGAGAAATCAAGAGGGAGAGAACCTTTGTGAGGGCCACAACAAACAGAGCCACAAGGGCGATCTCCGCAGTCGGAGACTTCTTTTAATTTACATGCAGTGATGGTTTGAGTTTATGCAGCAGACAGATGCCTAATTTCAGAGTGTGCTCAGATTGTAGGGCTGACGGCTTCTCTTGGAGTTGGCAATGCAAAAAACCTGGAAGAGACCATAGAGCACATCTGTACAATTTCTGCTTCACTCAATGCTCAAGTCATATCAACCATCAGAGAGAACCTAGAGGAGCTGCAGGGGATTGTTAATATGCCCCAAAAATGTATGTATGCGTTAGGGTTGCTGTGCTTCCATGGGAGGGAGTTTTTGGTCCTGTCTATACTACAGCACAAGCTGTCCTTCATTGCATGCAGAATCCATACCTGGGCCCACTGCAGAGAGGCACAGAGATCTGTGAGATCAACCTATGGCAGACACTTATGTATCTTTCTGGTTGCTCTCTGGTGTTCTGATTCACAGACCCTGGTGGGACGCCTTGAACTCCCCTCTTTACTGTTTCTGGAGATAAACCTACAGTCTAATGTGTGGTAGACTACCTGTCATGACAAAGTTCCTTTATAGATGGCACCACTCTCTTCACAACTTCGGTTAACTCTGTTACACTGTTTTGTCTACCATTTGCTGCTGCAAGCCCACTTGTGGAGAATATGAGAGGCTTGAGGATGACTAGGCTAAAGGACTAACTGGTTCACCATCCTGTTCTCAAGTATGGCCAGCCAGATTCAGGAAGTCCACAAACAGAAAATGAGCAAAACCTTCTCCGCTGTTTTTTTCCTTGGCAACTGAAGGTTGTAATTCTTATCTTTGGCCCAGGGTGTTAGTGAGACAAGTGGCACCCAATGGCAGCTTTGTAAATTGAGCCATTGTGGCTGTTGTTTAAGAAATAGGGGAAACTCTCAGAATGTCCTGTATACATGGAATCTTTGTCTGAGCAAGGGCAACAAAGGTGTCATGTTAGTACACGGAAGGCCCCTCTAACTCTTTGAAAGAAACAAGGATGGTCTCTCTTCTCAGGCTGAGAATTTAACTGAGACCAAAAAGGTCTCAGTTAAATTCAACTCTCAGGGCTGAGATGTCCGATTCCAGTTTTAAGATCTACCACTTATGCTGGGGGTGGGGGACTGTGGCAATTGCTGATTATCAAGTTCTAAGTGACAACATACTGCTAATGAGAGCCCCACCCTTTCTTTTTTTCATAACACAGCGACTAGACTTGTAAAGAAACGGCCCCCAAATCAATTTGTGAGTGCTCTTTTGCACTTGATGTCTGAAACGGAAGCGCTGGCAAGAAAACTTTATCCAATAGGTAAGATTTTGGAGCCGGGTTGGTGCCCTTATTTTACCTCTCTGGAGCTGGATTGTCTTTTTGCAGGTAACTTTTATTCTTTTAGGCCCCTGACTAAGCAAAACTGGTCTCCAAATTTTAGCCCCATGCCCAGCCTAGGTATCTCTTTCTGCTGCTTGCTTTTCTGTTTAATCTTACTTGGTGTGAGGTGTATGTCTGCCAGGATGAGGTCGAATGGAGTAGAATGTGTACAAGTGTTACCAGCTCTCCTGCTGTGGGTTGAAAAAGCAACAAAAGCAGCAAAAACTGTGGAAACCTGGACACTTGAAACCAAAAGCATGCTAAACTTGCTCAGTAATAATTTCTCCAGGCAAGGCCAGCCAGACACCTAGAAAAATGTGCATATCTGAATTCATCCGAGACTGTGGGTAGTTTTCTAGAAGTGGTGTGGATGAATTGAGAGCAAGAGATTCCTGGATAGCAGCCAGTTATTGCCCTTCCTGGCCATGACATATTCTTGTGCTATACTGCAGTTGTGCATGTCTACACAACATGCCGCCCCGAGTAGACTTTGTCTAGGGGGGCGGGGTAAAAATCTAATAATAAATAAATAAATAAATAAAATAAATACACAAGTAATACATGCACCTGGAAGCACAGAGAAGATGGTCAGTCTACGGATGAAATTCATTTTCTAGACTTAACTGTACAGAGCTATATGTACAGTTTCTTGCTAGACAATGAATTGAGTAGGTAAATTGGACTGCTGTGTAGCCCATTGCGGCTCTTGTAGAGTTTAGTAGTTAATTAACTGATAAGCCTTTCTCCCCACCAGATACTTTGTCCCTAATCGGCACCCGGGATTTTGGAACCCAGAAATATGAGCAGTGGATCGTTGATGTACAGAAGAAATGCCGAGTGTTAGAACTGCCAAATAAGGAGGAAGAAGGGAGGATTTGCAGGGCACTCTTTGTTTACACAGAGCACCTCCGGGTGAGTTGCTTATTTGTCAGCAGGTAACAGCACTTCAGCTTCTAGGAGAAAAAGCCTTGCATTTTACTTGGCCTTGTCACTTTTGGGTGGACTTTGCCCTTCAGTTATTGAATTCTTCACTTCATTGTCTAGTCATAAGATCAGACTCCATCTGTGTGGGATGGCAGGGGTGGGGTGGGGTTAGTGCCTTCCATGGAGCTGTTTTTTGGCACGCTGTTTCTGTGAACTATTTTAACTTGTGCAGCCTAACTTGTGTAGTAAGCTGGTATTTGTAAACTATTTTCCATGAGAATGATTTTATATAAGTCTTTGTTGGTGTCAGCCATTTTGTATGGCTTACTGGGCAGCCTTGTTTTCACCTTGTAAAATGAGTGTGTCCTATGAATAGCTTTTGAATTTTTCTTTATGTCCAGAAATATAACGATGCCCTCATTATTAATGAAGATGCACGTACCCGCGATGCGCTGGATTATCTGAAAGAATTCTTTGACAATAACAGAAGTGGAGGGTTTGATGAAATAGAACAGCAGTTGGCCTCAAAATTTGAAGGTACTTAATGGAAAAAATGAAGTGTACCCTGTTCGGTGTGTCATTATTTTAGGCCAGGAAATTGAGATTTTTTTGTGTTGGATAGTATTGTGAGAGCGAGAAAATAAACTGCACTGTTCTTTCAGCACAAGGGTAAAAGCAGCCCCATCAGCCATTAAGGCCCCTTCAAATCCAGATGCTGGGCAAACCTAGCTTAGCAAAGAAACATTTCATTATTTTCATAAAAGCAGCTTGGATACAATATCCAGTTTTTGTGTTTCCCTGAGAAATAACACAATTTTCTTTGTATTCTCACAATATACAAACAACATAATTGTGGTAATTAGCAAAATCAAAGTGCACATAAATAGTGAATAAACCGGTGATTTGCATCCCGTAGGTGTTGGATTCCATCACCCATCAGTCCCATCAAGTGTTAGTGGTGATGGGAATTGTAGTCCAGCAACATTTGGAGGATCATGCTTCATGGAGTAAGCAGTGCATTTGTAGTGGGCTGGGAAGCAGCCGACCCTTCATTTACTTAAAATAGTTACACCTTGCATGTCTCAGAATCAAGGTGGTTTAGAGAAAAATGTGGTGCAATACCATAAAACCAAAGAAGGGAATTAAAACATAGTAACAAAACAAGTGCTGAATACTTAGGATTCATCTAAATGAGTAAGTTGTAAAATAAACATTTCTTTTAAAGGGTCGTATAAGTTTATCAGACAATATGATATGACACTTCCTGGTAATTCCAAATGATGAGCTTTTATGTTCTGTAGAGCAGTTATTGTCAACCTTGTTTTGGCCACAGTTAGAAACACTATATGAAAGAAATACAGGGTGAATCAGGACTGTATAAGGCATATAATGAACCTTATAAGGTGGTGTTTGAAGAATTGTTTCCAGTCTCTGGCCCCCTTCAAATGTGCCAGGGAGTTGTGCCATTTGTGGGAAGGGTATGTGTTTCTGTCTCACATATAAAAGCCTTTTCTCTCCCCAGCTAAATACCTGGAGTTGTATGCAGCTTCTCAAGATGAATCCAATGAAAATCCAAAATTAGAAGACATGACTTTTATCCTGGAAGAAGAATATCGGCTCAAACCCCAGACACGCACTATACTCTTTGTTAAGACAAGAGCACTAGTTGCAGTAAGAGAACATCTCCTAAAAGCTTGTTTGGGACAATTTTTCCCCCTTATTGAAGTCATCTTAGGACTTCTGCTGTCTGATCTGGGTCAAAATGTAAATAATTAATACTGGTCTTCTAGGCAATCACATTTACACAGGGGGTATGGAAATAACTTGGAATACCACTACTGTGAATATTTCAGAATAAAGTCTGCAGCCCTAAAACAAGGTTGTTCTGCTCTTTAGTTTTAACTAAGCTTTCAAACTGTGAAAGCAACAGCCGGGGTGGGGGGGGGAGTCTCTTCTATCCATGTAGGTACTCCACAAAAGGGGTAAACCTCAAAATTAGAGGGGGCAGGGCTAGAACTGTCCTATTACATATGGAGGACAAGACTAGAGCGCCATATGCATCAGCATGACTGACTAGAGAATCAGGTGCCTCTGTGTGTGTCAGAGAAGCTGGATTGATGTATCTTCCCCTCTCATTTTGCTCCAGGCATTGGCACCAACCATTAATCTGCTCTCTGTGTGTGTTTGTACACGTGCAGATCTCAAACTTATGGAGCAGATATTCCGGGTGCACAGGGGTGGCAGAGGGATAGGGTATCACTCCTGTCTCAATTCTGCTGACAGAATCAGAATGACTTTGCTGGCTTCTGCCAGTCACTGACAATGGGACCTACAAGAGAGGAGGAATAATTCTCTCGATCTGGTCAGATGGTTTTGGCTTCAAAGCACACTGTCCTAGAAGTGCCCTGATACTGTGTGGCCTCTTCTTTGTTAAGATGAACTGTATTCACGTTACTCAACCCAGCACTGTGGATTCTTTTGGAGGGGAATGCCCAGCCCTGCCCTCCTGCCTTTCTTGGCTTCAGTACTGGGTATGAAGAGTTGACCTCCTGCAAATAGAGGTTGCTCTAGGGAGCAGTTGGCTGAAGATATTCCATGTCTTACAGAATGGAGGTATGGGGGACTGTAATTGGTGATATGGTGAAAAGGAGCACAGTGAGATTCAGAGCTCTGTGATCACAAAATTCTGAGCCCAGAATTCATTTTGTAGGCGTTGAAGAATTGGATAGACGAAAGCCCCCAGCTTCGACATCTAAAGCCTGATGCACTGACGGGGCGAGGGAAAAGAAATCAGAATACTGGTAAGGGAGCTTTGCATTGTGAAGACAGCCTGTTGATTCTGAACATCTCAGTGCTAGAATGTCACAGGGCAACAAAACTCTGTAGAACTTCTATAGACTGTGCAACCTAAACCAGTTTATACAGTTTCTTACAAGTAAAGAATCTGTGGCATATCCAGAATCCTAGACAGTAACCTTAGTTCATAGAATTTTAGAATCTTTATGGTATGACTGACAGTTCCACTTGAAGCTTCCGGGGTAGGGAGGCAATACAGTATGCTTCTTTTTTTGTTATCTCATTTCAGATATCATTGTTCTACAGTTACACAGAAGAGCCTGCATATGGTCAGGGTCACATGCTGCTCATTCCCCTCTTCTCTTTTATGCTTCAGTGGAAACTAGAGCTCCTGCTTTTGCACTAACCATAGTTAACTATAACATCTGGCTTCTAGGAACTATGGCTTAGCTAAATCTATGGTTAGTCAGGTTTGCTAAATATGTCTGAATATATTTGAAGCTTTAAGGGTTAGAAAGTTGTTCTCTGAGGGGAAAAAAGTAGCTTACATTCTCAGGAACCTGGATGCTTCCACTTTTCTGTACGATTTTTTTTGTATTTCTCAAGCATATTCATAACAGTGACTGAAAGCCTTATTTAATTGACAGCTTGTATTCTTTTCTTCTCTGTCAACCTAATTTAGGCATGACCCTCCCAAATCAAAAAAGTGTCTTGGACACTTTCAAATCTAATGGGGAGAGCAAGATGCTCATAGCTACTTCTGTGGCTGATGAAGGGGTTGATATTGCACAGTGCAATCTTGTCCTTCTGTATGAATATACAGGCAACGTCATTAAAATGATACAAGTCAGAGGTAAGTTGGCATTGGCAGTGCTCTTCCATGAGAACATGAAGTAGTTCATTGTAATGGCCAAAACTGTAGTCATATAAAGCTGCCCAGAGGTTAGACTACCAAATGTGTGATTATCTAGTTTGCAATAGGGTAATGCTAGGCAGAAATAAACTTTTTGGGATTCTGTGAGCCTGTATCTCTCACCAGATAGAAATGGGTTTATGGGACACAGCCACAGAAGCGTTTGTTACTGAGTGGATAAAGAATGGCGTACAGTTCTGTAGACGACACAAAAGAAAGGAGAGACCTAACAAACCTGTTATGTTCACTTGACAAATAACCATGTTGTATAATCTTTGACATGGAATATTTTGGACTAGAACTCTACTGGGCTCATGGAATGTTTGCTGGAGAGAGCTCAGGAAAAGGGCATCCTAGTTATAGCCTGCCATTTCTGTCTTTGCAAAATAGCTTCTCAACAAAAGAATGTTTTTTTGGGATTCTTCAGCTTTGTGGGGTCAAAGAAGGGAAGGCCTCTGGTGGAGGAGCCATCATGTCCTTTGTCCTGCCAGGCATATGCCAGCCAAAGTGGAAAAAATGTGTGAATGTGCATGTAGAGGGGAACATTTACTAATTGGTGTGCTTCATTACAGTATATCTCCATCGTATAATATATACAGTGTATAATACATCTACTATGTAATAGTGTATCTAACAAATCTGCAGTTTACGTTATATGATCTTAACCTGAGTACATGTGTCTAAAAGGTAGGAAAGGAAGGTGGAAGCAGAAATGCACATTATGAAAGGAGCCTGTAGGACCTAATACAGTCGTTGCCAGCCTTTAGAAACTCAGGTGCTCTTGGACTGCATTTCCCAGAAGCCTTCAGTATCAGCTGTGCTGGCCGGGGTTTCTGGGAATTGCAGTCCAAGAACACCTGGTTTACCCAAGGTTGGAAACCGCTGCTCTAATGGACTCGATTTGTCCAAACACCATGCTCAATTTTTTTGTATTTGCTTCACACCAGAGTTGGGGAAACTGTTCTGCCAGATGTTGCAGGCTAGAACTGCTGGCAAATCTGGATGGTGTTGAAGAAAGTTGGGGGTTCAAGAACAGCCAGTGTAGTGTTGTGATTAAATTGTTGGGTTAGAACCTGAAGGATAAAGCATCTCTCACCCTCAAGAAAGCATAAGACTCACTGAGTGGCCTTAGGCCAGTCTCTCAGTCTGACCTGGCTCACAAGGTGGTTGTAAGGGTGAAGCAGAGAAGAGGTGAATCGTGTGTATCATCTTGAGCGCCACTGGAAAAAAAATTAAATGTTTTCAATTAAAAAATCAACATCTGAAGGGCTACCGGTTAACCCACTTTGCTCTGTGTTATCTCTACATAGGTTGGTTCCACCTCCTTCGAATAAGAGCCAGTGGCCAAGGAGGTGGGGGAAGCAACTGTTATTTCTATCTTTCGTCTTTCATGGAATAAATTTGTGTATGTGCCACCTCCAGGTCGTGGAAGAGCAAAAGATAGCAAGTGCATCCTTGTGACCAGCAAGAAGGAGCAGGAGGAGAACGAGAGATATAACATAATGAAAGAAGCAATGATGAACAAAGCCATTAAGGAAGTGCAGGACTGGAAGGAGGAGGTGTTTGCAGAGAAGGTGATTCCTCTTCTCATTTGATCTCTGAAGGGAATCCTGTTGCTTAGAAGTTGGGAGTGAGACAAGCAGAAGCCCATACAAGAGAGTGGGTGCTTTGTTTTTGCTCTGTCTGCTCATTTCTGCCCAAGCTGGCATGTCATTGGATCATTTCTTGTGCTGAGCTTAAAGAAGCAGCATCCAGAACTGTTCTGTGAGAAATCAGTTTAGATTTGTTTATATTTTCTGCCTGGGGTTCTGAAGGCATCTGGAAAAGTGGATTAGCTCCTGAGTGTCGCCTAGTCATGTGACAAAAATTAAGAAACGAGGCCTTCTCCAGCTCCACCTCCAGTTCCTCCCCATACCTCTTTACCCAGGAAGCTCCCTTTCCTTTGAGCTGTTTCAGTTTGTGGTCAGTTCTTATGAAGTACCTCAGCCACCAACTCTCCTTTCTGCATAAACAGTTTGGCCACGTCTTTCGTTTTTGCCGATCTCTCTGCAATACCACCCTGAGAATAGTACTTTGGCATTTGATTGTAGAGGCTGATTCTGGGGTGTTGTGGAGGCAGGGTCTGCCCTACCCTAGTTAGAGGCTGGTGGGGAGCCCTTGGGTCCTTATCATTCTCCATTCTGACACGACCCACTCAGTTTTCAGAGACCTACGGTCCTGTTACTTTCTTTTCCCCTGCTGTCTCAGGTGCGTGCTGCCTCCCTAACCATATTGCTTGTTTTAACGTGGTCTGTGCTTACTTTGGATGGAACTGGGGATGAAGTCAAGGAGAAGCTACTTTAATGGAGGTCCCGTCACATGATTTTGCCTCTTTTGGGTGGTACTTAGAAGGCAACCTGCTCTTTTTGAGGGCCTCCTCCACGTCAGCCCAGAACAGCCCTTCATAGTTAAGTGCCAGAGTATAAAAAAAGGAAAGTGCTGCTTTTGTACTTTTCCCAGTTTCACCAGTGTTCCCTGCCAAAGCCTTTCAAATAAAGTGTCAACAAATCAAAGCAAGCATTTAAAAATTAAAAGTAGCCAAGTTAAAATCTTCAGTCATGTGTTGAAAACTTTCAAAAATACAATGGGGACGTGAATGTTCCCACAGCCTGTCTGGGTGCCATCAGTACTTGGACTACTTTTGCCTTCTTAGGAAATGTCATAGATTGGGGATGACCAGACAAGGCCCTGTCATGTTACCCCGCCCCCCACCCCACCAAAACCTTGGTGGTGAGGCATAGAACGGATCCTCCACTTTGGATCTCAACCAACAGCAGGTTCATAGAAGAGCAAGTTTTCCTCCAAATATCCTTTTACTCTTTGCCTTTCAGACGTCTTTTCAATCTGCCTTTTACTTTCGTAACTTTCCCCCATTTAGATAAGCAGCTTGCAAAAGAAGCAAAAAAAGCTGCAAAATTCCAAGAAAAAGGAGCTCCAACCAAAGCCACTGGTGGGCAATAGACGGCTGTTGTGTGGGAAGTGTAAATTACCTGCCTGCGACACAGACGACATCAGAGTGATTGAGGTAGTGTTAAAATGGAGCATTGTGACTATGTACACTGTTTCGGTCGTGGGACGAGGGGTGGGGATTCGTAGTCTTGCATATTCTTTGCTATACATTCTGGAGCAGTTGTCTGTAAAAGGCAACAGTTTATAGAGGGCGGTCTTTAATGAAAACTGTTAACCTGTGAGCAAAACCTCAGGCAGTGGTGAAGGAAGCTTCCAGGCGTTTGGGGGCTGTAGAGTCTCTGGACGCACTCACACTGGACTCATCAACAGTTTACACTCTTAAGGCTCTCTAAGGGGTAAGCATGTTGAGGCCTGCAGGCTGTGTGGCCACCCTGCAGACCCCAGCAATGTTTTAGGGCTCCACAATCACAAATTATGCCCCCATCCTGTTTCTTAGGCCCAGACCTCATTCACCATACAGGCAGCAAAGGGAAATGGAATGCCCAATGACTATATCAAAAGTAGAGAGGGAAACTTTGTCAGTGCCAAAGCTGCTCTTGCCCATAAGCCAGTAAAGATATTATCTGGGCCTAATTACCTTTTTAAAAGGTAGCATGTCACTGCTTTTTGTTCCAGGTATCCCACCATACTGTCCTCGCTGGCTACTTTAGGAACCGGTGTGTGATAGAATCTCACAAGAGACCTATACGCTATGGCAATTTTGAGAAGAAATCAAAGATCTACTGTAAGGAATGCCATCATGACTGGGGAATCTTAGTAAAATACAGGGTGTTTGATGATCTACCCATCATTAAAATTGAAAGCTTTTCAGTGAAGGATGTTGCCACAGGGAGACAGTCTTATTTCCGGAAATGGAAAGATGTTGATTTTGCAATGAGAGACTTTGATATTGAAGAAATGCCAGAACAAGATGAATAAAATATTTATACGCCATCAATAATAATAACGTGCCATCAGTTCTGACTTATAGCGACTCCCTGCAGATTTTTTTTAGGTAGAGCATACTCGGAAGTGGTTTACCATTCCCTTCTTCTGAGGGCATCCTGGGACTGTGAAGCTTGCCCAAGGCCACAGAAGCTGGCTCTTCTGGAGTGCACTGTGGGGATTCAAACTGCCAACCACTGGCTCCGCAGCCAGAAACACCCTGCTTTTTAAAAAGATAACTGCTGGCTTATGGAGGGGAAGGCCTTTTTTCACTTAACAGTATGTTGGAAATTTGCATTTTTGTGAGTGTAAATCCAATGTAAGGTAGGTTGTCATTACCTGTCTGTTTGTCAATACCAACTGATCAAATATCCCTCCTGCAAAGCCATTAAGGAAAAAAAATTGACAATGTGACATCAGGAAATTCAGAGTTAAATAGCTTATAGCTTTGGTCCTTACATGTCTGAGGTCATTGTTGTGTAAAAGATCTGTTTATTGCTTGATCTGACAACATTAAATACTCACTTGCAACCTGAAACTTTGTATCTGTTGGAAGAATTTTGTTGCTGTATCTAATAAGATATTGCTTATATCAAAGTGAGTCCAGAGAAACATTTCTGGGGTTTTTAGATAAGCCTGTAAGATGGGTTATTCTAAAATAATGTATTTTGCTGAGGTTACCTGCCAATGCATAGTTGAACAAGGACTGAATTGGCAACAAGGACACATGGGTTCAAATACACAAGTCCTTGTGTTGCCTGATTATGTTGTCAAGTTTTCCAAATAAAAAAACATGACCAAAACAACAGCAACAAAAATGCCACAACTTTAAAACTTTCCAGGGAGCCAAACATTCCCAGAACAAACTGTCTATGTCTGTTTTACTACTGGTAATCATTCTGGTTAAAACTATTCCAATACGTTATGTAACAAATACTAGAATGTATTGCGTGCCTTTGGGGTTTTCTCTTTGCAGAATTTGCTACACATTCATTTGTATTTAGGTGTGACTACACAGTGGGAAAAATGCAAATGGATCCACCATGAAGCAGCACCCACAAAAAGATGGATTTCCCCAGGTTAATCTGCTTCAGCCAACCACAGAGGGGTCAGCAGAGAGAGAGAGGAGGAAGCCAGCACTCAAAAAGGTCACTCTGCTGTGGCCATCCAGATTTGCAGGAGGTACAGTTAGAGCAGAGCTGCCCTAAGAAGCTGGAAAGGAAATTGATCATTTCTTCCTCCCTTTGTTGATTTCCCCCCCTTCTGTCCCCCCCCCCCCTTTTTGATCACCTAGCTACCCTAGTGCTAGGGCAGCAAGGCTTTAAAAGAAACTGAAAGGGAGAAGGGGGAAAGAAAAGGAAAGGGAAACAGATGCAGGCACCAGGTTTGGGGAGGAGTGGTTCCCCACTGCCCTGCTTTTCTCACCACTGCTGTAGCCACTGATGTAAATGCATTCAGTTCCAAAAAAGTAGAAACCTAAGTGACAGATGAAAGGAGGAGGACCTCAGGCTGGTTCACCTTGACTTACACATCATGTAGTCAATGGAAAATAAGGCGTACCTGACTGTCCCAGTCCTGGAGTATTTCCTGCATTGTTTGTCAGTGTGGCCACATCCTTTATATTGACATTAACAGGATGAATTATTTTGGAATCATGATTTTAATACAAATTGTGCTGTATTTTGTGACAGAATTCCACTTTTTTTTTTTTTGTCTAATGGCTTTCAGTTGCTTAGCCTTCATCAAACTGACAATTAGCTGTGTGTCTATTTTGGCAGAAAACCTGGAAATTAAGGGGGCTTGAGTGTGTGTGGGTCCCTCTGATGCACCCCACTGTTCACAGTGGTGGTCCAGCTTTTTAGTATCCTATACCCCACACACATACCAGGGAGCATGGGGTTGCTCCAAACTTCCTTTCAACATGCAGAAATAAAAAACCAGAAAGAGAAAGGCCAATAAATGGGAGTTTTTTTTGGAAAACAGATTTAAATTTTATTATAAATTGTTTTTAAACCTTCTCCACCCCAAAATTTTTGAGTTAAAGCAAACATTGACTGAAATCCTGTTTCTTAGTGTAGTAAGTTGCAACTAGAGTAGGCCTGCTGGATCAGAGGGGATTTGGTAAGTCAACTCCTCTGTGTTACACTGATAGAAATGGGCATACTGCAGTTGCAACTTACTACTACAATTTCACCTAATATACTTTAAAGATTTTAAACAGCAGCTATGCCTTTCTCCATTTTTACTCTAGAGTAAGTGCAGCCAGCTCTGAACTGAACTGGGACCTAATATGCAGAAGGGGTAGGGTCTAAATGTAAGAATGTGAAGAAATCTGTGTCAGCGAATACAGATACCACCTTTAGAGGTTTTTATTTCATTCAAAATTTGTCATTTCCAACATGATAAAGAGATGAGCCCTTTTTTGGTCAAGACATCCGAAATTTGTCCATAATGTCTGCACATAATTAGGGCCTTTAGCCTCTGTGAAGCACAGAAAGACTTACAGGTTGGTTAAAAAAAGAAGTAAACCTAATATGATGTTTCTGAACTCCACATGACCGGGCAGTGGATTGTACAGCTAAATATATCCAAAAATCGTTCTTGCAGATATGAAAACTCTTTTGAGACTAGCAGAAAGTATATCACTGCTTAGGAGAAAACAAGGTGTGGTTTCTGTTCCTCACATGTGTGCAGTGAGGCTTTATATCTGTATTTTAATCCTTCTTTCATGTTGTGGCCCCAGCCCCACATCTTCCCATCACCGAAGCTCCTGCAGTTTCTAACACAAAGGGCTGTTATATGCTGACAAGTAACTCATGGTGATCCTAATGGTGTTTGTGAGGTATATGACATGCGCAAGGAATGGTTTACCATTGCCAGCCTCCACTAAGTTTCCAGGACCTAGCAGGGATTTGAATCTAAGTCTCCTGACACTCCATTGGTTGCACACCACACTGACTCTCACACTGCAAACCAGAGCCATTATGAACGATAACTGCTTTGCCATATAAATTGCAGACATGACACTTGGGACTTGCAGCCACTGGGGAAAGGTGCAAATCTTACATATTCCACTGAAGCAGGCTGCTGCCCCTATACTTAGTCTTCAGTAAAAATGAAAAAAGACCCAGTTGCTAGCAACATCTTTCAAGTAATGTCTGCTCTGGCCCTTTTTCTCCATGATAAAGAAGAAGGGAACGCAAGACTGAGAATGTCCAACTTCTTAGGTCAGAAGTGCCAAGTCATTTAATCATTTTAGCAGTATTAGATTTTTAAGGAAGGAGTCTTAACTGATTTACTACAAAGAACGGTTATTGACTATTAATCTCTCAGATCAGAAAAACTTGTCAGTTGTTGGATATAAAACACTGGGGTAAAATCAAGACGGCTGGATTTCACTTACTGCAGCATTCTGTCAATCAACATTTCTCATTCCATCTACTCATACACAACAGACGGATAAAATAAGGTAACACAGGCAGGATGTGTTAAGACACATACACAGAGACGGCAAGGCACCTAGGCTCACCTTCTAACTGTGTAAACAGACACTTCAGTAATGCAACCCTGACATACTTTGTTCACTTTAAATTTCATACGCAACATACAGTTTTCCATAATTACTGTGCATTCTCATAACAAAAAGGCAGGTTTCACAATAAACTAGACACTGGCACATTTTAGGACTAGGATGCCATTTTGCGAATCATATAGTTCAAGATGCCACCGTTACGGAAGTATGTGAGTTCCACGTCTGTATCAAACATCATGATCGCTTGGAAGGTTTTCCCGGTATCCACCTGTGGAGAGGATTACAAAAACAGAACATGCCATTAGCAAGTATTCTCACTCTCTACTGCTTTCCTAAACACTGCATAATAGAGATCGCAAATACTCCAGTATGTCATCACTGAAAGACTGCAATCCTCTGTGTGTTTTTAAAAGACGGCTCCCTAAACAGCCTTTCACTCTGCCATAGTGCATTGATGTAATGCCACCACGTGGAATTGCTTACCTTGATCTGGACGGTCATTCTGGGCACCAATTCCTGAGGAAAGAGGATTGTGTAACGTTCCTGCCCTGTCAGCCCAAGACTTTCAGCATTTTCACCAGGCAAATACTGCAGAGGAATCACACCCATTCCCACCAGGTTGCTGCGATGAATCCGCTCATAGCTCTCAGCAAGGACTGCCCTGATGCCCTGGGAAAGAACATCAAGGATTAGGTAAAAATCCTGTTCAAAGTCGCATCACGTGCATTAAAAATGCTCATAACATTGCAAAGAAACAGCTACACTTAACTTTCCACCCCAAAAAGGCAGCCTTCAAACAACACACACACAGAGAAATAAGACATTTGTATTGATCAAAAAAGAGATAAATAAGGTACAGGATTTAAAAAAAATGAGGCACTGGAAAATCCAATGTGCATCCTGTGGTCAGATTATATACAACTGAATAACAATGAAACTGCAAGGTAGAGAACTAGATTGGTACCTAACTGTATAATTAGGTTGGAGCAAGGCTAGTAACAAAACAATAAGCTAGCGTGTTGAGTTAGAACTGATTTTGTAAAATTTCAAATATGTACACCGTAACTTCAGAAAATAATAACCAATATATTAAACTAAGAACTGATTATCTGCTGCCAAACCAAGTTACATGAACATCTCCCTTCTGATGTTAGAAAAACATTCCCTCACCCACTCTTTATTCTTTGCCAGTAAGAGAATTTTCCATTTATTAGAAAGCTGACATCAACAGAAGAACTTGCATTAATTATAGTGCTGAAATGTTCTGTGTGTGTGTGTGTGGGGGGGGGGTGCTGCTGAAGGCAATCCCTATCTGATGTAAAAGAAGGGGGGGATCCGCAGGTTTCAATATGGGAGTTGCAAGCACAGCTCCCAACAGGAATGGAGACGTTGGGAGCTGCACTTGCAACTCCCAACGTCTTGTGTTCCTGTTTATGCAAGACAAAATACTTTTTTTTTTCTAAGCCATTACTTTAACCATTTGCAAATAAATGTGTTTTGTGTTTTCTTTTCAGTAGCAGTATTCTTGATTGGCATTTCAAATTAGTTTTTTCTGGTACTAAAATAGGATAGTTACTGCTACGACGGGCTGACAAATAGGCATGTTATTTTCAGTTTTACTGGACAATGGTCCTCCCCAGAAGTCTTGCAGAAAAATGTAACTCTGCTTGGGCTTTGCAGCTCAGTCTTGTCCAAAGGCAGATGCTCCTTCTTGCCATTAAAGTAACAAACATTTCAGAAAGATAATAATGCTGAAGTACAATATTAGCTATTTGGAGGTTTCAAAGTTCAAGTGTGTTGTCATCAGCCATGGAAGCTTTTAAGATCTATGCACAATAAACTTCAATAGTAAAGTAGGGCAGATATATGAAAAACCACCAGCTGTAAAACTGCCCACTCACCAGCAGAAAAGGGCCCTTGGCAGCCCAGTCCCGGGAGCTTCCAGAGCCATACTCCTTCCCAGCCAGCACAATGAGTGGGTGGCCTTCTTGCTGGTACCTCTCAGAAGCATCAAACACATCGAGCTATAAACACACAAGACAACTGATGTCAATGAAGTCAGGTCTACGATATAATGTCTTCAACAGATAAAACTACTTCTGCCTCCACATAGGGCTTGGAACCCTTATTTCCATAGGACTGTTATTCCGAAAATCCACCAAAGAAAGTCACATTTCAAGCTCTGGTTCCTTGCTTAGTGTGAAGAAAAGCTCTACACAAGGATATGGGGTCAAAAACTAACAAATGGCAGCAATGCATATCTTTCCCAGCACATAAACTGGTCTGATGGGTTAAAAGAAATTCTTAGCGAGACTATTTTCACAGAAAGGGGATCTTTCACAAAGGGTAACTCTCTACATGAAGGGAGAGAAGCTCTGAGCTTCGTGGCTCCACTCTCAATGTCTACATGTTGATCATGAGCTTGAAACCATGCAGGGGTGGTATGGTTCTGCTTCTAAACTACCAATAGAGATTGGTACCAAAGAGCTGGATGCACTTACTCTAACTACCAAAATATTGCTCAACATTCAGTGGGACAAAACCACAACATAATAGATTCATGCTTCTGGGAGGCTTCTAGGAGAGCAGATCTGCTTTAAAGTAGCATAGATGTTCCCCATGCACTATGTTTTAGAGCAAAAATACTTTAAAGTGTGTATGTGTGTGTGTACGAGTATGGCGGGTGTCACTGCTGCTGCTTTGCCAATTTCAGCAGTGGCAGAAAAAGCAGACAGAGAGCAACATGTGCTCTGCACACTGCCTTTTTCTGGGTTAAAGGAATGGACCTGCCCTATTTATTTCTTGTCTAGACAGAAGACAGCTATGAAAAGACATTCATCATATATTCAGATTGCCACATATCAACGACTTTGGTATAGCAAAGCAGTGAATGCAACATTTGAAGAAAATGTCTTCACTGAGACGTAGCCTAAGTGAAAAATACCACTAAATTCTGGCTGAATTTCACTGGTAGATACACAATGGCACCTAACTGAAATGAACTTTACATCTACTAGATGGGTTCTGCTGGAGATCTGCAAGTTCTCAACCTTTCTACAGGTAACTGCTGGTTTTTTTTTTTTTGTTTGTTTTTTAGTTTACGCACAGTAGGATGAAGCGTGAGTATAGAAAACCCACACAGATTATGAATAATATTTTCTCTTGATACATATATGTGTGTGCCAGCAGATAAAAGAATAAGCATTCAGTCACAATAAACTTTAAGAACTTTTACTGAAAAATATGTTGAAGAAGAAACAAACAGTACTTGAACATTTGATTTGGTATAGTTTTGGTCTGTGGTCTGACAGACGTCTTATAACCGTTTCATAACAGACACTAATCAGACACTCATACCTTCTTTTATAACATACTAACAGCAGACACTTAGCAGAAAACAGCCCTAACTGAACAGCAACATTTCAATAATATACAAGCCTCACACTGACTGACACTTCTTCTTATATCTGACATTTAACCCTCTTCGCTGACACTAGACACACACTGATTGGTTTCACATATTCTCATGCAAATAATAATCTCATATATACACAAATACACATACACATGTTGGTTGCACAATATATTCATATTCTAACAGTAGCAAAACTGAGTGGCCTTGAAATAAAAATCTTCTCTTTCTGTCATTCCCCCAAGAGAACCCCAGTGGAGCCACATTCTCAGAGGAAATGTTTTTGCCCAGGCTTTTTATTTCTTTCACTTTTATGTTTCACTGGACTAATTATCCCAAACACTACAGATATGTAAGAGGCAAGAAGATTAGCTGGGAGAGCAACTGCTTCAATCCCTCTAGCTTTTCTTGACTCTAGGCTCAGAGAATCTGGGTTCCAATAGGAGTGAACCAGTCTAAGAACCAGTTCCAACCAGTGAGTGACTTGGGGCAACAGCCTACAAATGCATCTCTGCCGGAGTTTTTTCCTACTTCTGCGCGGGAATGATAACGTTTGCACTTCCAGTTATTCCTGGAGGCAAAGAGGTCTATTGTGGGTGTGCCCCAACGCTTGCACAGCGAGAGAAAGACTGATTGGTCGAGTTCCCACTCGTGGGCTTGGGACTCCTTGCGACTGAGCAAGTCCGCGAGGTTGTTGTCTTGACCTGCTGTATGTATTGCCGTGAGGCATATGTGGTGGGCTAAGCACCACTCCCAGAGGTCCACAGCTAGATAGAGGAGGCTTGGAGATTGGTTACTTCCTTGTTTTAGAATATAGTACGTTGTAGTCATATTGTCCATGGCTATCTGAACCATTTTTGCCAGTAAAGTGGTTTTTGAAGGCTTTGCAAGCTTTTATTACTGCTAACAAATCCAGCTCGTTGATGCGGAGCAACTTTTCACTTTGTGACCAGTGTGCATGAAACCGTAAGGATTGGCAGTGAGCACCCCAGCCAGTGAGGCTGGCATCTGTGGTAACTTGGATTTGTGGCCGTGGCTGTTGAAAAGGCCATCCCATCATTAGATTTTGGGCAGAGTGCCACCAAGTCAGCTGGGAAGCGAGTTCTGGAGTGACTTGCAACAACATATGTGGTGGGTCTGTCATGGAGTTGAATGAAGCCAGGAACCATGCTTGAAGTGACCTCATTTTGAGGCAAACTTGTTGGACTACTGAGGTCATGGATGCCATAGTGCCCAGGACACGTTGGATTGTCAGTGCAGATACAAGCACGTGGGGAGTAAAGGCACTGAGTAAGTTCAGTAAGTTGGTATGCTTGTCAGTTGGAAGGAAAGCCCGAGTGTGTCTTGAATCCAGAACTGCTCCTATGTAGTGAGCTAGCCTTGTGGGCTGTAATTTGGATTTTTGCAGGTTTACTGCCAGGCTGAGATCCCCGAGGAAGGACAGGGTGAAGGAGATGTCGCATTGCACTTTGCGACATGAGCGAGCCACAAGGAGCCAGTCGTCAATGTACGGAAAGATGTGGATCTTGTAAAGTCTGAGATATGCTGCCACAGGTGCCATGTATTTGGTAAAGGCACGGGGGGCTGTTGCAAGCCTGAATGGAAGTCTTTTGAATTGGAAAGCATGAGCTCCTAGTTGGAAGCGGAGGTAAGGCCTGTGAGAAGGGTGGATGGAGACACGGAAATATGCATCTCTGAGATCTATTACTGAGAACCAGTCCTTTCTGCGTAGCAGAGGGAGGACGGACTCGAGGGTAACCATACGGAACTTGGTGGTAGTGATGTATTGACTGAGCCCCCTGAGGTCAAGAATGGGTCAGAGACCTCCGTCCTTTTTGGGGATGACGAAATAGCAAGAGAAAAAACCCTTGCTTGCTTGGTGTGACGGTATTGGTTCTATTGCGTCCTTGAGTAATAATGCCTGAATTTCTTCTTGCAGAGTTTGGGATGGAGGTGTGGTGATATAGGACGGAGGAGGAAGCTGATGAAACTCTATGCGGTACTCGCTCTTTACGATGGAGAGGACCCAAGAGTCTGTGGTGATGTCTTCCCACACAGGTAAGTGCTTCCAGAGGGCGGGAGGGAGGTTGTTTTGAGGTGGTACCGGAGTCTTGGCTGGCGGGATGTCAAACGTGCTGTTTGTGTTTGTGGTCACTGCGCCTGGTTGCCATCTGTTGACATGGTTTGGCTCGACAGGGTTGCTGTTTGTAATAAGGCATGAAGGATGTCTGCCTTTGGGGTTCTTGTTGGAATTTCTGGTATGAATTGTAAGGGCGGTGCCATTGGGTACGCTGAGGGCGCTGTTGGTAAGTAGGATAAACGCCCCAGCGTCTGGCTGCTGTCCTTTTCTTTTGGACGTTTTCAAGAATATAGTCCGTCTCTGCATTAAAGAGGCCTACACCATCGAATGGGAGGTCTTCGATGCGTGTGTGTGCATCTTCCGCTAGGCCAGTGGTTCTAAGCCAAGAAAAACAGCGAAGTGCTACAGAGGTGGCCATCGATTTAGATGTGGCGTCGACCGTGTGTCTGGCCGATAACATCTGCTGTTTTGCCACAGAAAGGCCTTCTTGTTGAAAGGTTTGAGCAAGTACTTTCTTGTCCTCTGGGAGGGCATCAATGAAGGTAGACATACTGTCCCATAGAAAACGCTGATAGGCATCCATAGCTCCTTGATAACCCTCATGGTAAAGGTGGCAGAGGAGTACAGCCATCTGCCCATAGAGTCAATACGCCTGCTATCTTTATTGGGCACAGGATTTGCCTGTGTTGAGAGCGAGATTGTGATGCTTCGACAAATATAGTTAGGCGCCAGCTGTTTTTGTAAGAAAATAGCGCCTGGGTTGTGTACCCGATAGAGGTTGTCAATGTGTTTCGACACAGAGTGGGAGGATGCTGGCTTGGTCCAGGAGCAGAGTGCTGTGCTGAGAAGGGATGGTAGCATGGAAATATGGACCGGTGTTGTAGTGTCCTTAGAGATGGGGTCATAGAGGTGATCCACTGGTTCGGTCATGGGTCTATGAATCTGGAGGTCGAGGGAGTTAGCCATATGGACCATTAGCTGGGCGTACATTTGAAAATCCTCAGCTGGAGATGAAGGATCTGTGTCTGCCAGATCTGAGTCTGGGGATGTTAGTAATACTGATGGCGTTTGAGGTCTAGAGCCATGGTCAGACTGTTTGGGATCGTGCCGTGAGTCTACTGACTGTCGATCAACGTCGACATCGACAGGCTGATCTTCGAAGTATCGGTATCGACTTCGAGATGCCGATGTCAAAGGTGCATCCGTGGACAGCTGTCAATATCGAGGGTCTTCGACTGGTATCGACATCGAAGGTACGCCCGTGGAGAAGGGCTGATATTGAGGGTCTTCGGCTGCCACGGAGACTGTGGGTGCGTCCATGGACACTGTTAGATGTCGAGGGTCGTTGATATCAAAGTAATCAGTGTCGAGTTTGTGTCAGAATGGAGGTTGTTGTCGGTAGTGAGACTGCTGTCGAGATGGAAAAGGCGTTGATGGACCACACTGTATCATAGTGGAATAGACAGACGCCGGAGACGCGGAGCGGGATGACCGCTCGCGGTCTTCTTGATGAGCCGGAAAGTAGTAACTTGCAGGAGCTGAAAACATGCTAGGAGCCCAGGAATATTGGTCGGCTTGCTTGGACCTTTTCGGTGCCGGTGGATACACGGTGCCAAGCATCTCACAGCGATCATGACAATAGGATCGCTTCGACACCAAAGCCTCCGTAGGAGGGGCAGCATGTTGTGGCCATGCTCCAAGACCAGGAAGAACAGCTGGTCGATGATGTTTAGCGGGCTTTTCCGTTGGGCACCGATTGGGGCAAAGAGAATCTTCATGATGGTGCTGAGTGCACTCCATTTCCGCGCGCGAGGGCAAGCGGATGCTCTTAGAGGCTTGATGCCTTTGCTGATGTGCCGGAGGCTGAGGTGCTAGGCCTACAGGGACAGAGTAGGGCACAGTGTCTGGTTGAGCTTCAGCGCCTAGTAGGGCAACTGGTGAGGATGCGCTCAAAGAGCCCAAAGATTGATGCAGGCTGTCACGAGAGGCTGTCAGCTGGTCGACCCACTGTTCCTATTCAGGAGACTGTGAGGGAGACTGTTGATGAGGTGGAAGTGCTTCCTCGTCTGAAAGGGAACCGACACAGATGAGATCACCGGGCTCCGGAGGGTGTGGAGTCAGGGAGATGGCTGGAAGAGGCTTCGATTTCAAGGACTTAGCCTTCTTTGGAGGCGAGGATTCAGGCGCCGAGGAAGCATCCGTGGACGGTTTCCTCTTGGGTGCAGCCTTCAGTGTCGAGGACTTCGGCTTCGACTTTTTAGTTTTGTGAACCCGCAGGACTGTAGAGGTGGAAGGTACGGAATTGGAGCGAGAAGAAGTAGGCACCTGGCGATGTTTTGCCACCTCGGAGACTGCCTTGTCCATGGCCTTAGTGTGGGATATGGACTTACAGGGAGGTTGTGCCATGGGATTAGTCGGCTGGAGAGATTGCTCCCAGAGCTGCAATTTAAGCTGAGAAAGGCAGCTGTGGAGGACTCTGCATTTAAAGTTCTTACAATGGAGACACGGTGAGGTTTGATGAGTCTCACCGAGGCAAAAAAGGCATTTCGCATGGCCGTCAGAGAGTGGAATCTTATTGTTGCAGCGTTTAAAAAGACCAGAAGAGGCCATGAACCGAAGATCGGTCTAAGGAGTTGTGGGGGGGTGGGGAAGGAATTGCTTCGGCCTTATGGCCGGAGCGTATTTCTTCTAGTTCTGCAAATATATAATTAAATAATAATTGTTTAAATTAAGGAATGAATGTAAAGAATTGAATAACTTTCCTTTTCTTTCCTTTTCAGTTTCTCGCAGAAGGAATGATAGAGGCTCTCAATGTGGCGGTTGAAAGAAACTGAAGGGAGAGCCTTGGCGCCAAGGTACATATACCAAGGGGGAGGGGTCTGCACTAATGTATCTTTTTGCTATCACAGAAGCTCTAGAATTTCCGATGAGGCGCCGCGCATGCACAGATTACCCAGAGTGTGATTCACAGAGGCCACAAAGAACTTTACTGTAGCTCTTAGTCATTTTTCCTATTTGTACTGTATTTTCTTGTTGCATTTCTTCAATGAGCTGCCCATAATGTTAGCTGTAATGAGGCAGTTACAGAAACACAGTAAATGCATGCTTTAAAAGATAAAAATAAAATAAAGCAGTGGCTTGTACTTTCAAGAACAATTAAAGCCCCAAATTACACAGCTAGAATGTGTCAGAATAAATCTTGTTTAGCCCAGCTGAAGACTCATGCCTGGAAGTCAGGGGGATGTCAACACAGAAAGGGAGAATACTCACGGTTTCACCAGATGGGAAGTGGATGGTTTGGGGGGCCTGCTTGTTCAGAAACTTGTTGAATAAGCGTATATTCGCAAAGGTGCCTCTTGCCATGACGGCGTCATTGCCCCGACGTGAGCCGTAAGAGTTGAACTCTCGCGGAGTGAGGCTATCAAGATAAAAAGGAAGCAGTTCTCGGTTTCAAAAACTATAAGCCTTTCATTTGTAAGACTTACTTTATCCCAGAGTCAAAGCACGATCCAGGTTTCCCTTCTGGCTGTAAAAAAAACTAGGCTCTCTCCTCAGCTTCTGCAGAGAATGTAACCAACTGCTGAGGCAGTCACTGATTTGCTTAATCACGAAATGAAAGCAGGGATAACGCTCTCTTGAGAAAGAAAACTGCAGAATTAGCAAGGGCAGGGCAGGTAGGTCTAAAAGTAATAGTCATGAAATATCTTTTACTAGGGTTTGTTAAAAAGGTCACAAAAGGTGAGCAAGCTTTGGACTTCCTCAGAATTACCCATCAGGCTGGTGCTCCACACTGGGGATGGGGGCAATAAAGGCAAAAAATGGAGGGTTTTTTTGAAACCCTCTTAGCTTGCATTTTGTAGGGTCATAACACGGAATACAGAATGTCTTGTGAAGAGGCTGCCCTGAAAAGCAGGGCAGAATCACCAAAAAGGACATTCTTTAAAAAAAGGAAGACATGTCTGAATTAAATTTGCATAGGCTAATTTAAGTAATATATGCATATATCACCATTAAACATCACTATAATTAAAGTGAAAATACTGTACACTATTGCTGACTGTGGCTAGGCAACTACCTTGGCACAGAGCATTCCAGAGAAAGATGGGATATACATCAAGTAAATGAATAATGCACAGTGTTTATATCTCTCTGAAATGCTCTATGCCTTTTATTGTCTGTGGCTTACTTGAAAATGAATATATAAAGAAAGAAAATAAACAGAGGTCACTGTAGTTATCTACAAATATCTAGTTAGGCAACAATCAGTTATTTCATAGAAATGGTCTGAAGAGTGCTTTCGGAATGTCCACTTCTGGGACTAACCTCACATCTGAGGCTCATACAGAATTGACATGCCAGTCGATATCCTTCCAGCCAGGCATCAGTTGTTATATCAATATGTGTGTGGTTTGCTTCTTTTCTTACAAAATGACTCCTCCCTCCTCAATGGGATGCATTTATAAATCCAAGCCTCTACTTTCCCTGCTTGGCCAGGGAAGCTTGTTGGAAGAGGGGGTGGCAACTTACACATCACCAAAATCAAGGACAGCTCTTCTAATGGAGGACTGATCTTTCTAAAGGAGGCCTTATGGTCACCTAGTTTGTCTCCCTCGAGCTGCCAACTAACTCTCCAATGCAAATATGAGGGTAAGGGAAATAACATCCTCTCCTATAGCCTAAAATATTCGTATGTATTTATTCATGTAATTTACATGCCACTTTTCTCCCCACAGGAGAGGAGAGAAGTTCCTTCTTCATGCTGTAACTGACCTTCAGAAACAACTTGCCCAAACAAGGCTACAAGTCATTTGTTTTCAGCATATGGTGCATGGCATTATCCCTATACTTTAGGAAAATTGCAAAAGGCAGATATCTGCAAAGGTGTTGCTTCAAACCAAACAAGAGTTCTAGAGCAACACTATCAAAGCATGCACTGAACATGGAGGACTCAGTTCAATATAAGGCCAGTCCTTACTCATTGAAGAGCACAGTGTTCCCAGGACCTCCACATATCATCGAATCATAGGATAATGGAGTTGGAAGGGGCCTATTAGGTCATCAAGCCCAACCCCCTGTTCTGACAGATGGTTACCCAATTTTCTTTTGAATGCCTCCAGTGCTGGAGCGCTCACTACCCCCCGAGGTAAATGTTTCCATTGCCATACTGCTCTAACTATAAGGAAGGTTTTCCTGACATTCAACTGAATCTGGCTTCCTATAGCTTGAGCCCATTACTATGTCTCCTGCACTCTGGGATGATTAAGAACAGATCCTCCTCCTCCTCTGTATAGCAATCTTTTAAGTATTTGAAAAGTGCTATCATATCTCTCCTCAGTCTTCTTTTCTCGTGGCTAAATAATGCCCCATTCTTTCAGTCTTTCTTCATATGCAAATAATGTCCTAGTGAAATTGGCGAGGTTATGTCTGAGCAGATATGTACACGAGTAATCTTGAAGGGAAAAACATTATATGCACACAGAGTCATACAAGTCACTAGGTGACTGATAATATCTATGGTGATTTCTAAACATAAGGCCAAAGTTACACCATTTGTGCTATGCGATCGCAACCAGTTAAGAGGATTTGAGCCTGTAACTCCCAGCATTCTTACCAATTGGCCATACTGGCAGGGGCTGATGGGCATTAAAGTCCCACTCATCTGGATGAGATTTTAACCACATACACATTTCCCCCCCCAGCTACAGCCTCCACTAGCTGGTTTTTGTTTAAAAATAAAGAGGTGGCATGGGCGGGAGCAGAATCATATGGATCTTGTTTGTAACCTGAAAATCATACTGTGATGTGTTGTGTACTTTGGGAGGAAGTAATAGCAATGATACAAGCAATCTGGTTCAGATATTCTAAGGCACTTTATATGAGAACTAAAGGTCATTGACACAAGAAACAATAAGCTGAATAATAAATTGAACAAAGGAACATCATCCCCTAGGTTTCCACCCCCCGCCCCGTCCCTCCAACAACCTACTTGACTCACCCTCTACTGGTTAAGTAACGAGCAGCTGGGCTATTCCTGGCTATATTCCCAGCAGGAGATATATGATCAGTGGTTACAGAATCACCAAGATTGAGCAGCACGTAGGCATCAACTATGGATTTAGGGGGTTGAAGTTCCAAAGTCTGAAAGAGCACCACAGAAATAAATATCATTACCAAACCGCCCGCCCCCCATCAGTTTCAAAGCTGTTGGCATCAGTTCAAAACAGGAAAGGCTGGAGGTCAGTAGTGAAGCACATGATTTGTCAATTGGAAGTTCCAGGTTTGATTTCGGACTATCTAGGAAGGGCAAGGAAAGAATTCCTGGAGAAAGAAAAATTCATGAAGAGCAGCTGCCAGTTGGTGTGGAGGGCATTGGGCCAGAGAGGTCAGTGATCTAACTCAGCAAAAGGAGCTTCCTCTGTTCTTCCCAGCTGTGCACCTGCACAAAGAACAGCAGGCACAGACCAATGTGGGCTTTTGCAGCCATTCAAACAACAAAGAAACTAGGCATTCTTGATCTAATTTCAAAACACTACCTAGATATGCCTGCCTGGTTTTCCTGCCAGCATTGACTGTTCTCTCCTGGAGTTAGGTTTCTGCAGAAATGGGGGTTAGAATATTTATGGACTAGCCCAATGGGTCTCGCTTGATTTGAGTTAAAATCCCATGAGTCCCCCAGCGCCTGCTCTTTTCTCTATGGACCCCTCCTCTCTTCTGCCTGATCTCTCTCTCTCTCCTTCTTCCTCTTGGTACTCATCCATCGTACCTGAGAAATACAACTCCCAGAATCCCTCAGCCAGTATGGTTCCCAATTAATGAATATTTGAAGCCCCTGTCCATAAAATTACAGCATAACTCAAAACATATAAATTTCTGAACTCAACTAACCATTTTTCTTTTCAAAATGATGGGCCATATCATTTTGTGGGCAAGAAAAGATAACTGGGGCGCCACAAGATGATTTTAATATACACCACATTGCTCATATTCCAAGTAAGACAAATGCATACATCTCACCCATACCTTCAAAATCTGATGAAAATCTCTCTACCCATGTATGGGAAGCTAACTAGCATGCCTTACAAAATGATTTTCATGTGTGTCACATATATTTTCAGTCAGTCAATTTCAAACCTACACTTCAAATTTGGTGAAAACTTTCCAGCCATTTCTGAGTAATGCAGTAAAAAACTTGACAGACAGAAACTTGCTTTCTGTGGTAAACATTAACTATGGTAAAGCTAATTGTGGCTATACTTCTGATTCCATTTTTAACTGTGATAGAAGTACTTAAGATTACAATGTGAAGACTATAAGCTGAATGCATTAACTTGGACATGGACTTTAGTGAATGCATCATGTCAGCTGAAAACAGAGTAGATTTATGTTACTTGTATTTTTTCTGCTAATGCAGCTTATATAATGGCACTCCAGTCTTCCCCTCTCTCCACCAGCACAGCATGTCCCTCTTTAACAGATGCCAGGGGCAGGGAACCAAGGGGTGGGGGAAGCCAATTATCAGCCATGCTGTCCAGGACAATCACCCCAAAGAGTCCACAGTAATGCCTAACAGCAGTGTTGGGGACTGAGCACCCCAAGGGACAGGGCTGGCCCAAGATATTTTGCTCTCTGAAGCAAAGGGAAAGAGGGCAGCCCCTCTTCAGTTTACAATACAGAACAGGACCAGACTGACAACTGCCGCTCACTTCAGCACTTATAATGTGGCAGCCATCCTCTACCACATCAGAGACAGCAGAGTAGTTCAGGAGGCCTCAGGTAGATTGGGCAGCGCCTATAGCTTTATCTTCCAAGAGAGGATCTCCCGCACAGGGAGCTCTGGTGCGGAAAATGCCATGGCTGCTCTCCGGCAGGTGCTACCTGAAACAGTTGCCTCACTGTGCTTAATGGTAGAGCTAAGAGGAAACATCTGTTCTGAAACGTATTTCATAGGAGAAAAGAGGTGGGGCAAAACCCAATGGATAAGTCCTGTTCTGGGGTCACATTTGGAGAAAGAATTCTTCAAAGGAACAAACCAGCACACACACAAGCATGCATGCAGCATGCAACAGGAGAGTGTAGGATGGGAACAATAAAAGAAACATTTCAGAAGGGACAGGGAGAAGAGAGAAGCAAAACCTGTTTACCAGATTCTCAAAAAATGGGGGAGATTTAATATAGGTTGATTTTGGATTCCAAGCGTATAACTTTTCTGATGGAACATCCAACTCATTCCAAAATTTGTTCACCGTCTGGAAAAATAACAGAATAGAAAATATATAAATAGAACACATTAAAAATACAACTTTTTCAGAACTACTAACCAAAGGGTAGATAGCATAGGCTCTATTTTACACACCAGGCTACTTTCAACAGAGTATACAGGACAACATGCCCTCCACTGCTTAGCAAACCGCTAAATCTCCAACCCTGTGCCTACGTGCCTCGGAAAACTCCATTTTCACACTTCTTTTTTTCAAGTGAACTACTCAAAGAGCAAACTCCTCACCTACTATGATCCTCATTTTTACAAGCCAAGCCTTTTTTCTTAGGCAGAAGAACACAAACCATCCCAAGGGATATGCCTGCATGGCAAATTTAGTTGCACTATATTTCCAGCAGATGATGACTGGTTCATATGAAATAGATGTAGCAAAAACATTCAGCTAGTCTCATGACTTCATTCCCTTGCTGTCATAAAGTAAATCAGGATTCCATATTGTCCATACTAAAAATAGCATAAAATCCAGGAACAACTTAAGTTTGTCACCAAGAAAAGCTGATTTCTGTGACCTGTGGTCTTTTTTTTTTCCTTTCTTTGACGGAAAATAGGACAGGATGAGGAATAACCTTAGGCTGCCCAACTAGCTCAGGC
Source organism: Intellagama lesueurii (assembly GCA_037013535.1). Classification (NCBI taxonomy): domain Eukaryota; kingdom Metazoa; phylum Chordata; class Lepidosauria; order Squamata; family Agamidae; genus Intellagama; species Intellagama lesueurii. The sequence goes on along the minus strand of JBAJHW010000002.1, from coordinate 107,030,149 downwards.
ACCCCTTGATTTTCTCACAATTCATCAGACACTCTCCATACACTTCCAAGCACAAGGCCTAGAAACATCCTTTAAAAACCACCACCAAAGTATGTGCAGATCCAAAGGGCACAGAATTCTGCAAGTCAATAGTACGTTGCAACTAGAGTTAGCCCATGGAATCACTGTGGATTTGCTAAGTTCCACTGATTCAACAGGCCTACTCAAGTTGTGATTTACTACTGGATTTCAGCCAGTGCTTTTTCTGTTTTCCAGCTGTTCACACAGGAGACAAACACAAAGCCATGGACAAATCCCACTGAGCTGGAAATTAGTATCAATAGCAAGAAGCACCAGCAGCACCCAGTATTCCATTTGTTAATGGTAACCCTCCTCGATAGTCTCGGCTAGGCTAGGAGCCAGGCGTCAATGCAGTCAAATGTAATTTGATGGCAGGACCCAAGCTCATGGGCTTCAATTACAAGGAAGGCCATTTCAAGTAACTATTGGGAGGAAAGTCCAGCAGTTTGACAGTGGAACAGATGGGCTTGGAAGTTGCCAAACTTGTTTTCAGCTAAACTTTTTAAAGTGGATGGCCACTTATCAGATACACTTTGGCAACTGGATCCCTGCACTGGCAGAGGGGTTGGGCTAAAATGAATATTAAGGTATTTTCCAACTCTTATGATTCCGTATATGCGTTCTGCCAAGTAAATTTAGCAGAATGTTTCATTAAGAACTAGAATGTTCTGCAAGGATGGTGAAAGCACTCAGGAAGAACATGTAACCACATTACATTAAAACATGAGGTTTTAATGCAAAGCATTACCTCTATTTTCTGGTACACTTCTTTAAACATCCCTGGGATGACATACTGGCGTTCCACAGCCTGGATCTCGTCTCTTGTGGGCCAAACATCTTTTAGAAATATCTTCTTTCCTTGTGCGTTTATACCTGAAGTAAATTCAGTGCATAGGCTTTAAACGACGACAAGGACATTAAACAAACCAACAAACCCTTTTCAATGTGCCTTATGAACACCTAGAAACTATGGCTCGGGTAAAGCAAGTTCATCAGATTAGTGGCCGATCTGGCCACAGAACTAAGCAAAGCAATTATTTCTGACTCTGCACAGACCCTTTGCCTTCTGATTCATTCCAAATTTACCATTTTCAAAAGGAAATCTTTGTTTCCAAGTGATACCTTACCTAGTGGTTCCTTCTCAAAGTCGATCCTTATGGTCCCAGCAATAGCATAGGCTATAACCAGCGGGGGGGAAGCCAGGTAATTCGCACGAGTGTTTGGATGGACGCGGCCCTCAAAATTTCTGTTTCCAGAGAGTATGCCCACAGCGATGAGATCACCCTGTGTAAAGGGGATACAGGGCAGTGCGTATGTATTGGAAAATGAAACTAGCTGCACGCACCCCACTAACCTCAGTGGTAAGAGAAAGAGCATCCCTCAGATTCAGACATTGTCTATTTTCCTTCAGAAAAAGAACTGACGTTATCTGAAATCACCGACTTCATGCTTCTTTCATTCTTCATAAAAGTACAAAGGACAACTCCAGGACCAAAAGATCCAGGCAGGGTGGATTTGATTTAAATCAAATTGATTTAAATCATAATTTAAATCACAATTTAAATTTTTAAAAAATCAGGTTTTTGACCATTTAAATTTTAAAAAATGACTTTTTAAAATTTAGATCGTGATTTAAATCAATTCTTTTTTTTAAAAAAAAATCTTCCATTTTTATACACCCTGGTTCAGGTACTCATTTGACAGCAGGAATCACACAGCGTCTTGTGGCAACTTAAAGGCCAACACATTTTATTTGGTAGAAGCTTTTGTGTACTACAACCTATTTCCTCAGAGGCAACTATGAAAACCTGTGACAAACAGAAGTTGTTAGTTTTTTAAGGTGCCACTCCTTGTTTTTGCTTCAATAGGCTAAAATGACTGCCCACCGTCAGACATTTCTCAAAACATTATGCAGGTGCCCAAGTTTTTCTTCATAGAACATTCCCACTAATGAAAATTTGACATTAGACAGTGTTCATTGGCCTTGATTATAGATGGGATGCCCTTTTTCACAGTATTAGCTAATGTAACTTGAACTATGAACAGTGCGGGCATGATAAGTCTTTAATCTCAAATCCTATTAGATTTAGGCATCCTTCAGTCTCGAGAGACTATGGTAACGTGCTCTCTATGGAGGATTTGGAACAGCCTCTCCAGAGCACAAAGCCTGGGTAAAATAATATGGAGGATAGGCTTTTACCCAAGCAGCAAATCCCCCCTCTCCACATCGCTGAAATAGTCCAAGGGAAAGGCAAGAGCCAATACAACTGGTTCCAGCAACGTTGCAGGAGTTGCCAGAACGACACGAACTGCCTCCGGGACTCCGGCTCTGGATTTTGCCTCGAGGTTAACTCCTGAAGCCTTTTCCATCAGTGGATATAGCCACAAGGCAGTGGAGGTTTGAAATCAGAGTTTTCCTTCTCCTAGATGGGCAGCCTTCCAAGGCTGACAAGCCCCACCTACCTGGCCTGCTCCCTAATAGTGCGGAAGTATAATCCAACCCCTAAAACTTTCCTGCCCCCCAGTTGTATGCAATGCTATTTGGCTTTCCTATTTACCAAATTAGAGTCAAAAATAGAACCGGAGAATTTCTGCTCACACTGATTTAAAGCTAAACCCCGCCCCCTCAGACCATGCGGTCAGGGAGAGCAAAGGTCAGCCTAGAAAAAAAAAACCCTCACCAAATGAAATGTCCTCCCAAGCACAGCTCGCCTCCTGCCTCAGCTTCCCCATCAGGAAAAGGGCTTAGAGCTCCTGCTCGCACTCATTTAAAGCTAAACCCTCGCCCCCTCAGACCATGCGGTCAGGGAGAGCAAATCCTATAAAACTATTCTATACACCGATTCACTTACACATTAATACTATGCTGGATGCTGATGTTTGTAATTAAAATATGCCAATGAATCCACATTACATTCTACTGCATATATTATATTGCAGTTTAAATGAAAAATAATTTCACAATGACTCCCTTGGTACCCATCATTAGTTTGGTGTCACATTTTCCCCCAGACATAGTAGCAATTATAACTAACATGCCTCCTCATTGATCTTCCCAGGCCCTAAAGGTCTAATGGGAGACCTCTAGTGGGCATGGGGTGTGTGGGCAGAATACCATACATTTGTGGCAAATGAAACAGTGGTAAGCTATCTTGGCTAATTTAAAAAATCTGAATTTAAAGCTTATCGACCAGGGTAAAAAAATACACTCCCTAAATATTCAGCTTTCATCAGTGCAAAACTGAAAGCCCTCAGTTAATGGGGATCATGTGACCCATCAGATGTTGCTTGATGGGAAGTCCCTTCAGCTGAAACCACGATAGCTGATGGTGATGGATGACAGAAGCTACAATCTAGAGGGCAGCTGGCAGGCCACACATTCTGCCACTCCATTCCGTTTTCTGAACACTACAACTAATGCTTTTATACACGTAGGGCCGCTTCCCTGCTTTTCAATTAATTGTCCTGGACAACCTGTCACCTTTCTGGGTGTTGTTGGAGTACAGATTCCATCATTCACAAGCACTAGCGATACTGGCTGAGGCTGACAGGAGTTGGAGTCCAATAGCATCTAGAGGGCCATAGCTTCCCTAACCCCAAATAAATCCTATAGTCATAAATCCTGAGCAGGTCTTTGGTTTCAGCTGTCCTAAACCATGTTTTATATTTGGTTCTAACCGGTCGTAGAACACAGCCCAGATGATGTGAAATCCATACCTGCGTAATGGCTTCCACAACAGACTCTGGTAGAGGTCCACTGTTACCAATGCATGTCATACATCCGTAACCAACCACATCAAACCTGTGGGGTACAAGAACCAGATTATGTTACCCAGGAATTTCTGTGAGGAAAAAAAAAAAGAATTACACAACTGTAAAATATACTGCTTGCTAAAAGGAGGACAGTATTATTTATACTGATATACGAAGCTTTTTTTATCCCTTACCAAAATGCTATTTTGAGTAGAGGTGTCTTTGCATTGTACCAGTAGCCATGGAATAAGCAGAGAAATACATAAGGGGACACTGCATTTAAGCGCCCTGTGCTGAATATTTCTTCTGTCAAAAACCTAACTGCTAGACACACCCATCTCAGGCTTATTTCATGTAAGAGGAGAATCAAATGGTAACTCTAAAACTGACTTGGGACTGGACCATTTGAAACTGCAGCTCGAGAAAAGTCTGAGTTGACTGAATGAACAGCTTTCTAGCCAAGCTAAGGTTTCTTTCTGCTAGGCTAGCTTTGCAAGGGTTGAGAGGAGAGGGTTTTTTTTTTTTAATGTACTACAGATAAATATTAATCATGCAGTCTCCTTACTGTGGAACAGTATGGGACAGACAAGGAACAGTTATATCAACAGATACGCCATTTTTGTAATGAAAGACTTGTCTGCAATTGTAGTCACACAGTGGCTGAAATTGTTGCTTTGTTACACAAAAGGCAGGATATTCAGCCATTTATAGCTAAAATTTACAAGCTCCTACTGGGATTGGGGGGGGGGGGCATACTCACTAGCTTGGTGTGTTGCTAAGAATCCGAGCAGAGATTCATTAATTGCCAGCTGGGGACAAATGAATGTTCCATCTTTTGCCTCACAAAGCAACAGGATTTCAGCCGGCATGTCTTTATCCAAATATACAGATGAAGAGACACACATCCTCCCTACCATACAGTTGAACACATGAACTGGGCTTATACAGAACTGGGGGAAGGATGTTGCTGGAGTGCAACTTCCATAAACTCTGGTCAATACAGCCAATGGCAAGAGATGATGGGACCTGTTGTCCAGCAATACCTGAAGGGCCACATATTCCCCCCGTTATAACTGCTTTGTGTTTCTATTGTTTCTAGCTACATACAATACATCAAAGAAACAACTGCTATTAAGGGAAATATGTAGACAACTACAGTGTGTGTCTGTATGTGTGTAAGAGAGGGTGCAGAATTCAGCACTGAAATACAATCAGAGGAATCTCCACCAAACTTGCAGAAAAACAAAAAGTGACATCTCTTACCCTAGTTGAGCTAGATAAGGCATAACTCCACTCTCCCGCAGATAGTATGTGACTACTCCACTTCCTGGTGACAGGCTAGTTTTAATGTACGGCTTCACCGTCAGGCCAGCTTCGACAGCTTTCTTTGCAAGCAATCCTGAAAAAATCACAACACAGCTACAAGCACCAACGGATGCAGGAAGACACCTTGTTCTGAAACACATCCTTTGTACTTCTGACCTAGTACTATTAATCCTGTTAGGGCCTCTCTAAAGTCTCAGGCAGAATAATTTCTCTGCCTACAAATGCAATGTTAGGATTGGAACCCAAGGGGTCCTGCATACAAAGCACGCAGTTAGGATCTGCTGCCCTCTCCTGCTTTCCTCCAGCAAAAGGGAGAGGACCAGCAACCTCCCTGACCTGCAAGTGACACCCCTGATCAACCAAGTACCAACTAACCAGCCTAAATGTGCACAGTGGGATTCCATCTGAATAGTGGAAGAGTTGTTATGAGCCACTCTGTAATAAAAAGCCCATGTTGTTGTAAGCCGCCCAGAGACCTTTGGGTAGTGTGGGCGGCATATAAGTTAAATAAATAAATAAATAAATGTTTCATCACCGGTCTGTTTTCGAAGCTACAGCAGGGCTGGCCCAAGACATTTTGCTGCCTGAAGCAAACAGTGACCCACAGTTTGTCCAAGTCAAGGTGTGTATTACTCAAAACCAGCCTAGTTACTTTGGTACCTCACGACCATGAAATTATGTCCAAATGCATCTGTTACATGATGTTCAAATCTGTCCTTTTTGCTTTGAGTGGACCTACTGCCCAAACAGCTTTATACTGGGAACAGCTTCTGACTTTGAAATGAACATTAAATCTGAGCAAGTGTAAACTTTTAGGCACATAGACTACTGGATCTGCAGAAAAAGCACAAAATATGTACGTGGAAACAACCACTGGACTTGAACCATGTTCCTTTAGATCAGTGATTCCCAACCTTAGGTCCCCAGAGGTTCTTGGACCACAATTCCTGGAAATCCTGGCCAGCACAGCATGCGGTGAAGGCTTCTGGGAGTCTTAGTCCAGGAACTTCTGGGGACCCCAGTTTGAGAACCACTGCTCTAGAGTCATCACTCCAAAATTCTACATAATCAAATTTTAGATGCTTCCCCCCCGCACCCCAAAATCTATCTTGCTAAACCTAGCGTTCAGTATGCTGTGAGGATGTAGCCTTCTTCTCTGAACAAGAAACAAAGGATCTGTACAGATGTTAACTGTGTATATTCATCATACACAAGGGGGATCACTCTAAGTTGGGCCCTGGTCCAAACCTGGTTTCATCTTCCTCCTACACATGAAGAGGGAGAGCTCCACTATCCATGGGGACTCTTCCCTTGAGTTCAGACCCTGATTTTCCAGGACCCTCACAAACATGAAGAGATCTCATCAATAGTGGAGCTCTTCTTCTTCCAACTTTTCCCACACAGGAGAGCAATGGAAGTGACAAGGAAGGAGGTGGGACTAGAACATTTCCTTCTATTTGTGCTGATTATGCACAGATAGATAATATCTGAATAAATCTACTGAAAGAGAAGTCACAGATCCAGTAGAAGGGGGTCTGTGCTTATATGCCTGGAGGCAAGCCCTGTTCACCAAAGGTGACCAACTGACCATTTCTACCCTGCATGCCAGGATCCCTTTGCTACACAGATGTAAAGGAAGAACGGGTGAGACAGCAGTGGTAAGGCAGCTGTGCCATAAAAGTCCCCTCAGTTCTCCCTTCTCAACCTCAGAATACAGAAATTCAGTAGAACGATGCATATTCAGTAGTGAAATTGAATGGAAGATTAGAAACTTACCAGCTCCTAACATAACAGAAGGATTACTTGTGTTGGTACAGCTGGTGATGGCAGCAATTACAACTGACCCATGTGTGAGCTCAAACTCTTGGTCATTATAAACAAATTTTGCCTGGTCATTATGACGTTCAGGTGCAATCTGGAAACCTTTAAACCCTTGCTATATCAGAAAGAGCAAACAAGGAAACAAAAAGTTCAAATGATAGGAACGAGCACTCAGAACAGAGAAACAAAGAGAGTGAACACTTTTTTCTGTGTTGGCTATTCCGGTCGCCCAAAAATACCAAAGGCGGATTTATTTCATCATAGAATGGAATGAGAGTAAGTGGGACATGCAGTCAAGTATGACCGGTGGGCTCAACTCGCCCATGCCTTCATCCAAGACACCTTGTACCAATCCCTTCCACTTCCTTTCATCTTTCAGTTTTCAGTGACCCTTCCATGATACCTACAGGAACTCTGTCCTCATTGTTATGCTTGGACTCCCGGATGAAGTCCGAGACTGATCCATCTTCCAACAAGGAGAGCATCACTAAACAAACGTATGCACTGCTAGCATGATGGAACCCAAACCATTATATTTAAAAATTAATGCGAGTGTAAAAAATAGACCAGATATCCTGTTGAATCAAACATTAAATGGACAGAGAGTTCAGCAGGCAGGTTTCTCAAATGGAAGGAGCTGCAAATGATGAGCCTAGAAATTCAGACATGTTGAACTCTGGAAATGCAATTGTAAAGCAATATTAATTCTTCAAAGAAGGGTGGAAATGGAACTTAGTTGCAAAACAAACAAACAAACAAACCTTAGCTCCCAAGCAGGTTTCAAAATCCTTTTTCATGTCAGAAACAGCAACCTTGTCCTGCGGTCTTTTAGGGCCACTGCAGCATGGCACAACCGTTTGCAGATCCAACTCCACAATCTACTTCAAAGAGAGAGGGGAAAAATGAAAGAGAGGATACTTTAAACACTTTGCCCCTACGGATGCATTCAGCCACTTACAGCGTTCCAATCAAGGTATGATATTCTGCTCTCTCCCCACCCTGCAAATTCACCATTGATGCAGGCAGTTCCTACTATTTCAAGACCCCTACTTTTCTCAGGCATCACTAGCGGCAGGGATTCTCAAAGCTTTGAGAAGTGAAAGTTGATCTGAGGAAGGTTCAAAAGTAGGAAAACCCACCTGGGTAAAACTGGGATCCTGAGCTGAGTTACTGAAATCTCTGAACATTGCTGAAGCTTCAAGGTATTTTCTTATATGTTTAATTTTTTCTGGATCACGGCCTGAAGCAGACAGAAATGACTACTCAACCCAGCTACAATATCATGGACAGTTTCTTACAGAATGAAATTATTTAGCACAATATGTACTATTTTGAAAGAAGATCTCCACAACTAAGCCACATGCAGACAACTACATAGAATACAAAAGACTGGAAACAATTATACATGCTAGGGCCTTCCCTGTACAAAATGCTTACCATATCTAAAAATTTAGGAGGAGGATGGTGTGAAAAAACATATTTCTGATTGAATCTATTCTATCAAGAATGACATGCAGCTAGTTAACATTTTGATATAATGGACACGTATTTTCTAGAGAATGTTCCTGAAGCATAGCTTTGGGCCTAAATTCAATTTCTAGTCCCAGTCAGAACAAACTCATTCAATGGTGAGTCAACATTTATGCAAAGCCAATTGATTCAATGGGTCTACTCTTTTTAGGATGATGAACTGGATTCAGACCATAAATTAAATGGGTGCCTTTTGGATGCTTTTGTATGTCAAATGTTGCATGTATTTATCTTGATGTTTGCAGAGAGGCAGTTAAAATTCTTGAAATCATTTACTTAACTGACTTACCCTTGGGTCAATTCCTCAGATTAGCATATTTTTTTGACTGCCTTTAAATTTTAGGACTATATACAGTACATGGAACTATAAATTACAAGGGTTGGCACATTATTAGCCACATCAGCTGGTGAAATATGTTAAAATGTTTTATCAGCAGGAACTGTATGACTGGCCTATACACATCTGCTTGAACAATCAGCACTGGGAACCAAATCTGTATTTTACATTGATCTAAATTGTGTGCAACATTGCCATGGCCAATTAAGTGAAGTAAACCTACCTGCTGCCACTGTATCAGATTAAAGACTGAAGTATATTGAAGCCCACATAACTGTAATATATCATTTTCTCCTAAGACAGTAGAGATAGGTTGAATCCAGACATAACAATGAACTAAGCTTTGTTATTATGAAATCTAACATGTGGAGCCTTGGCATTCACCCCATCACTCCTTCTGTATATAAAGGGAGAGAAGTAGTTTTCTGTTCTAGTAGAGATGAGCAACATGTGGCCCTTTAAATGTTGTCAAACTTGTAGCTCCCCTCAGTCCTAGTCAACAGAGCCAATGCATAAGAGATGATAAAAGTTACTGTTCAGCAATATCCGAAGGGCACAAGTTGCTGACCCTGCATCATAGCTTACAACAAACCACCGTTTCCGATTTCACTGAAATACAATGAACTGTGGCTTTTGCAAACCAGGGAAACAAACAAACCATAGCTTGTAGAAGAAACAATCTGCTATATTTCAATGCAAACTGCATTTGTTGCAAACAATGAACAGAAGCTTCTTATCTAAGCCCTTCCCTTGACACTCAAAAGGTGTGTGTGTGTGTGTGTGGGGGGGGGGGAAATGAGACAGATGACCTCTGTTTATTTTTATAATGGCAAACCGTGTTTTGTCAGTATGCCTGAATCAGATCTTAGAAAAGTCACTGCTTTGAACCATAATTCTGGAACTCTCTTGCCAGCACGGCTACTCTGGTTTGAACTGGTCCATACTTCTTCCAGATGTTAGTTCAATTGTGCTAGAGTGAAATGAGTCAGTCCAACTCTACACAAAACCAACAAATCCTTTGTCCGGAATTTCAAGAATTCAGATGTCTTCCTGCCACTCACCTGTTTGCACCAGATACGTGATGCTAACCTTCATCAACTGGGAAGAAGGCTGCAGTTGCTCCATACTCTGGGCACATGTTGGAAATGGTGGCACGATCTGCAATGGACAGCTGAGCAACCCCCAGGCCCAAAGAACTCTACAAATCTGCCCACAACCCCAACCTGGCGGAGATGCTGTAATGAATTAAAAGTTGTATTCAGTGAACCTTATTTTATGCAGCATTTTAAAAGGCTATATTCTGACACACCTGTGCTGTGATCTCAAATACAAATGTGAAATGTGAACCTCTCATCTCAACAGAATCATTCTTAGAGTCTGACCTGAAGCTTGTTTGATTGGAACAAAGTCCCAATGACCCAAGTTGTTTCCTAGTAAGCACGCTCAGGACCGTGAACTTAGTTTTTCTGTGGCATTTGCCTTTTATGTCACCCACTTATAGTATCACATATTGATTTGAATGTGAAACTACAAAAATCAAAGCAAAAAAGGAAACACAGCAGTGTGGTCCATGAGCAAAATCCAAATTGAAGTATAATACCGTATTTGCCGGCGTATAAGACGACTTTTTGCCCTGAAAAACATGCCTCCAAGTGGGGGGGGTCGTCTTATATGCCGGGTGCACTTCAGTTGGGATAGCCTCTGCAAGCACCCCTTGCCGGCTTTGGAGGTCCCCCGCCAGTCCTCTGATGGTGCAGGAAAAGCCTCCGAAGTGCTCTGAAGCCGGCGCGCACGGTTGCAGGGCACCCCCGCCAGTGTTCCGATGGCTTTCTCTCCCGCCCTTCTCCCCCTGCCTTCGGCAAGCCTCGGAAGGTAAAAAGGCTTTCTTTTTTTTCTTTTTAACCTTCCGAGGCTTGCCGAAGGCAGGGAGAAAGGGCGGGAACTTCAAAAATGGTGCCGGGAAAAACCTCTGCAAACGGCCATCGCCGTGCGGAGGGACCCCCGCGAGTCCTGGGATGGTGCAAGGTAAGCCCCGGGGGACCCCCAAAGCCGGCGAGGGGCGCTTGCAGAGGCTAGCCCAGCACCATTTTTGAAGATCGGGCCCTTTCCCCTTGCCTTCGGTAAGGCTCAGAACAGAAAAAGGCTTTCTTTTTTTTCTTTCCCCTTTTTCCGTTCGGAGCCTTACCGAAGGCAAGGGGAAAGGGTATATAACAAACTCTATATTTTGAGTGGAAATGTTTGGGGGGGGGTCGTCTTATACGCCCAGTCCGTCTTATACGCCGGCAAATACGGTACTTTTATTGGACCACTGAAATATCACAAAGTGGAAACTTTCAAGTCCTCCAAAACACTTGGAAGTCAGCTTCAAATCCAAGAAAATCCAAGAGATGAAACCACAAAACAAAATGAAAAGGACAGAAACTGAACAACCAAATGGTTCAACTGTATAGTCATGAAGGGATCAGCAGGGTCACATAGTCAAACAGCTCTGAACTGAGAAAGGTATGACCAACCACAACCATAAAGGCAGAAAAACTAATGAAAAAGAGAAGATGAGTGACAGAAGAAATATTAGGGATGAAAAGGAGACGAAAACTGAAAAATAACAAGAACATCTTATGCAAAGAATTACACAAGATTATTCAAAACAAAAATTAGAGAAACGAAAGAAAAACCATGGTCCAAATCCTCTGCAGAAATGGATAACTAGAAAGATCAACAATCTTTTAATGTGCAGAAAAAGATCCAGGATGCAGTAAGCCTGTCCAAAAAACAACAAATGCCCACCACTGATAGTCAGAAACAGTTTCTTGGATATTTGATCTCAACAGTAAGATCATAGTGTGCAGTGATTATGAGCTAATAATGTTGAGAACTGTGACCTCCATTCCTTGCCCTAGAAACTGGGCAACAGTGATCCTTGGTGTCATGAACCATAGTTTCATTACCTTGGTAACTGTGAGTACAATGTCGGTGGAGGTGACAAGCTGCTGAGGACTTCCAATGAGCTTGTAACCAATCACTTCAGGAAGCATCATGCTGATGGGCTGCCCTAGCATCACAGCTTCAGCTTCAATGCCACCCACACCTGGGCAAAGACAAGAAGATCATCAAACACAACTGTCCTGTTCTTGGGCAGCCAAACAAAATGCAACTAGCCAACAGAGAGGAAGAAAAGAAAACGGAGTAGCCTCAAGTGTGGGTAATGCAAATAATTCTGGATGTTTTACATTTTTAATTAACATGGTCTTCAGCAAAATAATTTACGGATCACAGGAATACCAGAGATGCCATGCCAGATCAGATCAAAAGACCATTCAGTTCAACATTCTGTTCCAACCAGACACTTACCAAAGTCCACAAGCAGGACATGAGAGAAAAGCAATTATCCCCACTCATACCAAACAGCAGATGTCAACTTAATAACAATGGTTAGCACTGAACAACCTTTTTAAGTCTAGCACAATTCTCTTCCAACATCACACTTCAGAAAAGGATCTGCTATTCTGCAGCTAATGTTATACCAAGCATAACAGTCCTTAGTTAAGGTGACCTGCTGAACAGAGAGCATGTGGGGCAACTGTGCCCTAACATCTTTTGTATAAGAAAAGGATTAGGTGTCCAAGTTCCTTTGGGGCAGGGATCTGTCACCCTATGGCTGCTAAAGAAATATGTCCTCCTGTCCTCTTTTGGACTTGTATGTATGATTTCTTAAAAACGTTTTTAATCTGTTCTTAAATAATGGTGGATTTTAAAAATGTTTAAAAGTTGTTTTTAGTTTGTTTTTAGAGAATGTTTTTTTATCTGCTATTCACTGCTGTAGGAGCTCCATATGGTACTGGAAGACAGTCAAATATGTGATTTGCTAGGAGATGCTGAATTAAAGTTCCTCTACAAACATAAAATATTATTATTGTTGGGTTTTCTTTAAATGTAAGCAGTTAGACTGGAATTAAGCAAGGTTTTCACTGGATTGTAATATTCTGACCATTTAGCCTTGTCTGGGTGGAGGAAGAGCAGTTGGTTGTTGTTTATGTTGAGCACAGTTTCATTTTTGAAACCTGGTTCTTAACTATTTGTTGAAAGTTCAGTGTGTCCAGAATCTAAACAAATGAATATTGTGGGCTAAACTTCATCTATCAGTCCCAAACAGAGTACACCCAGTGAACCAATGGGACCTTTGAACCTAGCACATGCACAAATCACATTGATGAATGGGTCTATCTTCTAGCTGGATTAATAATTAGATTCATGCCTGTGAATCTTGACAGTCTCTCTGTCTCTCTCTGATCTTCTCTCTTTCCCTGAAAATTAACACAGTCACCTTCATATTAACTCCACTGCCTTTTATCAACCCTCAATGTCTCACTGCAGGCTAAGTTACAAGTAATGTTTCAGCTCTCTTAATCACTCCTAATTTCACTTCTCTTTAAACCATGGCTAGGAGATAATATGGGTGTCATTAACCAACAAAGCATGGAACTGAGGAAGCCAGACTGACTTCCTATGAGCCAGTGTCTCGTTCACTACTTATAGTCATGCAGAGCTCCAACTGCAGATGCTTTTGTCGCTAATCTGGCGAGGTGCCTGGCATTCACAACTAGATATGCAACCGGCACCTTATCAGATAATTGTGGTGACTTCCATAGCTGGTGCTCCATATGCATAAATACTGAATAGGATACTGACAATTATATTCATACCTTGTTATTAGCCAACACGGGATCCAAAAAATGACTTAAATTAACATACCATATCCTTCTGTGTATAAGATGCCCCCATGTATAAGACGGCCCCTACTTTTCTAACCCAACATTAAGAAAAGAAAGGTTACTTACCTGTAACCATAGTTCTTCGAGTGGTCCTCTGTGAATTCACACATATGGGTATTGTCCCGCGCTTGCGCTGACGATCTCGGAAGATTCTAGAGCTAAAAGTAACAATTTTTATGGCATGATCTCCCATGAGGCTATGCTCCTCCCACTCACCCTTCCCCTCAGTTCCTAAAATATGTCCGCCGGGCAAAAGTTATAGAAGTAATGAAGTACCGTGACGGACAGAGGGGAGGATGGGCGGGGTAGTGTGAATTCACAGAGGACCACTCGAAGAACTATGGTTACAGGTAAGTAACCTTTCTTTCTTCATCGTGGCCTCTGTGAATGCACACATATGGGTGACTCGCAAGCTTCACTTACCGGCAGGTGGGACGTCACGGTAGGAATGAAGCTAAAACCCGCTCTGCCAAAACCAGCATCAGTGCGTGCTCTGACATCTAGCCGGTAGTGCTTGACAAAGGTCGACGGAGTGGACCAAGTTGCAGCACGGCAGATATCTGGGATGTCTGTGCCACGTTGGTAGGCTAGTGACGTGGAAAGTGCTCTGGTGGAGTGTCCCTTTAGCTGATCAGGCAGTGACTTCCCTGAAAGTTGGTAAGCAAGGGATATAGCTTGCACAATCCATCTGGAAATAGACTGGGAAGATGCTGGGCTTCCCTTATTGTGTCCATAGAAACAAACAAATAACCGGTTAGTGGTTCTAAAGCTCTTAGTTCTGTCCAGGTAGAACGCCAAAGAGCGCCGAACGTCCACTGTGTGGAGCATGTGTTCCAAAGGAGATGATGGTGACTTGAAAAAGGAAGGCAGAATGATAGGCTGATTCCTATGGAACTCTGTGACCACCTTCGGAAGGAAGGACACATCAAAATAAAGAGTCACCTTTTCAGGATGAAACTGAATGAACGGAGGGTCAGACCGGAGGGCAGCGAGTTCACTGGCTCTCTTGGCCGAAGTGATAGCAACCAGGAAGGCTGTTTTCAAGGTAAGTAACTTGAGGTCAGACGTGGCCATAGGTTCAAAGGGAGGACGCATGAGAGCATTCAGAACGATTTGTAATGACCATTGAGGGGTAATACGTTGGGGTGGGGGGCGGGTGTTATTGAGTCCCTTGAGAAACTTCTTTATCGCAGGATGAGAAAAGAGTCTTGCAGAAGAAGAGTCATCAGGTTGGTGTGCAACAATCGCTGCAATATAAACTTTGAGAGTGGAGATCGATAATCCAAAATTGAAAAGATGGAGCAGGTAAGTAAGAAGAGTTTTGACTGAAACAGGCACGGCAGGTAAGTTATTGTCCTTCGTGTATTTAAGGAAAGATTTCCATTTATTTTCATAGAGGAGTCTAGTAGAGGGTTTTCGAGCCTTATCTATAATCTCTTGTAGGTCGGGGTTATCCTCCAGGCCGTTAAGTGAAGGGACGAAAGGTCCGGGTGGTAGACCATCCCGTCGTTTAGAGTGAGAAGGTCCGGAATCAGCGGTAGCCGGAACGTGTCTGTCGAGATCGATCGGAGGTAAGGGAACCACGGCTGTCTCGGCCACCAGGGAGCTATCAATATAGCGTCCGCATGAAACTGGTGGATCCTGATTACGGTTCGTTGTATGAGTGGAATCGGGGGAAAGAGGTAAAGTAGTGTGCTCGACCAGTTGACCATAAAAGCATCCCCGATGGAATTGGCATCGGCCCCAGCTCGAGCGCAATAAGTCGCACATTTTGTGTTCGATTTCGAAGCAAAGACATCTAGGTCCGGTGTTCCCCATCTGTGGCAGAGGAGATGGAAGACCGAGATTTGAAGAGACCACTCGTGGGACCTCGATGTGAGGCGACTCAGATGGTCGGCTAGGTAGTTGTCCTCCGTGGAAATATGTACTGCTATCGGAAAGACATGGTGCTGGTAACACCATTCCCAGAGGTTGAGTGAAAGGGAGAGGAGGGAGGGGGAGTGGGTGCCCCCTTGCTTGTTGACATAGAATAGGGCAGTAGTGTTGTCTGTTGCCAGTTGGACTACACGGTCTCGAATGATTGGAAGGAAGGCGTGGAAGGCTTTTATGATCGCCATGAGTTCTAAGTGATTTATGTGCAGTGTCGATTCCGATCTCGTCCAGAGTCCGTGAATTTTGTATTGCAGGCAATGAGCACCCCATCCCCACGGGCTGGCATCTGTTGTGATCTGCACCGTGGGTTGAAGAGGCCGGAATGGACGACCGACAAGGAGGTTGCTCGGTGAGAGCCACCAGGTGAGTTGATGAGAGAGTTCTGGTGTGACTCTCAATTGTTTTGACTGGCTGTCTGTTTGATGATCGAATTGTGCCAGAAACCACGCTTGAAGGGGTCTGAGTTTGAGTCTTGCATGTTGGATGACTGAGGTTGTCGAAGCCATGAGCCCCAGGAGATGCTGGGCGTGTCGAGCCGTGACCGAAGCTTGAGGTCGAAACAGATGTATGGCATTGTTTAGTTTCGTGATTCTTTCTTGCGGGATGAATGCCCTGGCGCGTCTGGAATCGAGTAGGGCTCCGATGAAGGTAGCAGTTTGGGACGGTTCCAGATGCGATTTGGAATGGTTGACTTGGAGACCTAGGTTTTGGAGAGTATGCAGAGTGATGTGAGCGGCTTTTATGGCGTCTACGCGGGAGTGTGCTACGATGAGCCAGTCGTCGATGTAAGGGTAAATATGAATACCCTGAAGACGAAGGAAAGCCGCAACTGGAGCCATGCACTTTGTAAATGTCCTTGGGGCTGTAGATAGCCCAAACGGGAGGGAGCAGAATTGGTAAACCGAACCGTTGAAGTGAAAGCGGAGGTACTTGTGGTGAGACGGGTGGATGGATATATGAAAGTATGCGTCCTTGAGATCGATGAGGACGAACCAGTCTCCCTGTGAAAGAAGGGGAATAACGGTGTCAAGAGTGATCATTCGAAATTTTCGAGGTCGAATATAGGTATTTAGGTCTCTGAGATCGAGAATGGGACGGAGGCCGCCGTCCTTTTTTGGCACCGTGAAGTATTTGGAATAGAATCCATAAGGGGAGTCACTAATTGGAACCGATGTAATTGCTCTCTTGTTTAACAGAGAGTAAATTTCTTCCTGAAGGGTGTCCGAATAAGGAGTAAATTTGAGATTGCCCAAGGGAGGGAGAGATTGAAACTCGATACGGTAACCTGAAGAAACAATATTAAGGACCCACTTGTCACTTGTAATATGCTCCCAGAATGGGAGAAATGGTCGTAAGCGCGGGAAATTAAAGGTATCCGCGGTCCTTGGGAAATGGGTAGGGGCATCAATATCGTCTGTAGCCCTTACCCTTCCCTTGTGGCTTTGTTGGAGGTTGACGTTGCTGCTGCTGGTTGTGACCACGGGGGTTCGGGGTCGACAGTCCCGGTGTCGAGAATGGTCTGTCAGATTGTTGTTGACCAAAGGGCCGATAGGACTGGTACTTCCGAAATGGCTGGAAGGTTTGTGGATAATATGAGGAGGATCTGTAATTTGGTTTGTAAGGACGAAAGGAGGATTGGTTCATGTAAGTTTTGGCAGTCTTGCGCATCTTGTGGAGACTTTCCATGGTATCGTCCGTCTTTTGATGAAAAAGTCCAATGCCATCGAAAGGGAGTTCTTCTATCCGATGTTTGGCATCATCGTTAAGGGATGTAGACCTAAGCCAAGCGTGTCTACGGATGGCTATAGACGATGCCAGGGATTTAGAAGCAGCCTCGGCAGCATGTCGAGCCACTATTTTTTGTTGTTTCGCTAGGGATGTAGCTTCAGTATAGGCATGCATGAGGCTCGTTTTGATAGATTCAGGCGCAGATTCCAGAGTGGGTAGAATTTTAGCCCACAGGTGCCGCTGGTAGGCACCCATTGCTGCCTGATAGTTAGCCGTTCTAAGCAGGAAAGACTGCAAGGAGTAGATTCTCCTGGCTATGACATCAAGTTTCCTTCCTTCCTTATTAGTTGGGGAAGTCGAAGGTTTACCCTTGGATTTATGTAAGTTGGACTCGACGATTATGGAGTTAGGAAGTGGATGTTTCATCAGGAAGTCCATGTCCGGGTCATGGGTCCTGTACATGTTGTCAGTGCGTCTAGACATTTTCAGATTGGTGGGAGGTGTGTCCCAGGCGTCCTTGATGATCTGTTTGAGGGCAGAGATATAGGCTAGGCTAAGCGGTTGCGACTTCTCTGTATGGATGTCATCAAATATGGTATCTGGTTCAGGGGAAGGAGGTTCCTCTACCTTTAGCTTGAGTGCAGAGGCCATACGAGAAATTAAATTGGAGTATGAAGTGAAGTCTTTTGACGGAGAGGATGGTCGCAGATCAGTAGGCTCGGAATCGGGAGTAGGGATATTCGCTGGCGATTCTGGAGATGATTCCGCATCAGTGTCGAGATCTGAGGTTGGTGAATCAGAAGACGATTCCTCATCTGAAGGAACATCAACCTGGGAAGGTCTGGGTAGCGCAGGTCTCGATGTCGAAGCCGTTGTGACATGGTGAGCCTTAGAGGAATGTTTAGATTGCTTCGATGGAGGTGCAGCCGAAGACTGGGAGTGTCGTTTCCTCGACGTCGAGATGGATATCGATGTCGAGAGTGGTTCCGTAGGTTGAGATGTTATTGTCGATGGGATCTGAGAACGATGTTGTGGGGATTCGCCGCGAGATCTTTTCGCCGGATTCGGTTGCAAGAATCCCTGATAGGCTTCCATTTGGAATTGATTGGTAAAGGGAAAAAGGTTCTCCATGCCAAGTTGTTGGAAGGCAAGTTGTTGGTAGGCTGGGAAAAACGGGAATTGATAATAGGGAGCAAACTGAGGCAGTGGGGCTGGCGGTTCGATATGTTTCCTCTTCCCAGTACGTTTCTTTGGAGATGGAGGAGGAGTTTCAGGTTCCGACGGCTCGGTGTCATAAGCCCGCCCTGAAATCGGGCTGGAATGGGCAGTGGCCGGACTGGATGGTGGCTCAGTCCCAACATGGCCGGTGGAGGGTGAAAAGCTACCAGGCAAAGCTGGAGCTTGTGCTGAGGGAATAAGCACCTCATCCCTTTCCACCACAGACACAGGCGCTTCCATGGAAGATTCCTCAAATATAGGAGAGGGTGGGCGCTCTCCGGGTGTCTCCAAGCGAACAGATTTGGTTTTCTTAGGCTTGGTAACAGGTTTCTCCTTTTTCTTTTTAGGCTGTTCCTTGGGGGCTTTAGATTTAGAAGCCCGGGAGGTGTCGGAGCCCGCTTTGGAGCGGGGTGAAGGAGTAGAGTGTGCCGTCGTCGAAGAAGATCTAGGCGGGACTGAGTCCACTCTTGGAGCTTCACTAGGAGCCACGGTAGCAGGGTTCATGGCTGCCTCCCAAAGGTGAGATCTTAATCGTTGGAGTCTGTGTTTTAACGCAGGCTTAGTAAAGTTTCTACAGGCCGCGCAAGATTGGGTTTGGTGTTTCTCGCCCAAACAAAATAGGCACTTGTCGTGGCCGTCGGAAGATGGAATTTTACTATTACAGCCGACACAGCGCTTAAAAAGGGCCGAAGAGGCCATAAAGGGCGGGAAAAAATGAAAGGGTCCAGGGGTAGGGAAAAAACAACGGAGAAAAGAAGAAAAAACTCACGGGAGATCAAACGAAAGGTTGTAGATTGCTAAGTGAAAAAATAATAGGATTTAGCAGTCGTATTTAACAGCACAAAAGGCCAGATAATTGCTCTCTTTCTTCCGTAGAACTGAACCGCACGGCGGAAAAAAGGAACTGAGGGGAAGGGTGAGTGGGAGGAGCATAGCCTCATGGGAGATCATGCCATAAAATTGTTACTTTTAGCTCTAGAATCTTCCGAGATCGTCAGCGCAAGCGCGGACAATACCCATATGTGTGCATTCACAGAGGCCACGATGAAGAATCAATATTTTAAACATAAAACAGAACATGTTTTATTTTTTTTTTAAGTATTCAAATACTAAAGGCATATTTAGTACTGGTGATTAGGTAATATTTTTAAGATGAAATTATGCATCACTCTCCATTCTGGGCATATCACTTTCTTCAACCTTGGCAGATGCAAGGTTCCCTCTAAGCTGGGCACACCCACGCACACCCACCCACCCACATGTCTCTGCCTCCCTCCACACATTTTTGTTTCTCCCTCCGCGATTGTGTTCAACCCCTTAGGTTCCATTCGTGACGGAATCCTTCACACGGGGGGTGGGGGCAGAATCGCGCATGCACACAGAGGCAAAGTCGCACAAGAGAAAGGCAGAGCTCCACCCAGTGGGGCTGAAAATTAGAGGGTACGTTGGGCGGAAACCTGTTTGCAGAGACAAGGTATTGGAAGTTTTGCCATGCAACCGTGGGGTTCTCTCAGCTGGTTACCCCCATGTATAAGACGACCCCCAATTTTTGGTCAAAATTTTTTAGAAACAAGTATTGTCTTATATACAGAAAAATACGGTATTTGCATTCTGCTAAATATCCAATAAACAGGAAGCTCAGATTTAAAGGTACATACCCCAGCCAAGCACTCCTAAGCCATTAATCATGGTGGTATGGGAATCAGTGCCCACTACACTGTCTGGATAGTAGTACCCATTTTGATCATCCACGACTCTCGCCAAGTACTCCAAATTCACTTGATGAACAATCCCAGAGCCAGGGGGAATAATCCTCATGTTCTGGAAGGCTCGGGAACCCCACTGAAACACAAAATGGAAAAGGTGCAATTGCTTTGATCCAGGAAAAGGAAGATCTAGCTAGTGATTTATTCATCTCAAACTATAAAACCATGCTGTGTCAGCTGGTACAAGGATTTGAAGAGTCAATAAGTCAATTGCATCTGAAGAGTCAGTAACTATGGCATTCAACCGTTGACCCCACCCCTCAGACTTCTGGGTTCCATCCAGGTCTTATTGCCCAGCTTAGGATCACACCTCCATTTTTTTCCTTACATAAATCTTTTTTTATATATAACTAAGAAAGCTTTCTTGTGCTTTCTAGTACCTAGATGTTAAAAAAACAACAGTGCGGAGGGTTTCACGGGTGCTGAAGGGCTCCCAAAACATGGCATGATTTCTCCCACCCACTGCAACTCACAAATTGGTCTTTTCTTGTCATTTTTTTTAAGTTGTAAAAATTTGAGCAGTAAGGTTGCTAGGAGGCCATGCTGCCCAATCCAGCCTGCAGTTGTCAGCTGCAAATTACAGCATCAACAACATTGGTTTATGACAAAAGAAGCATAACTACAGGAGATAAGCCAACACCAAAACTCTGAATTTGGGCTAGAGAAGGTCTGAGGTCTCCTTGAGTCCAGCAGGGAGTATATCCCACATACTTCGGTCTAAATCCAGTTATCAGACCAGACCAGAACCTCTACATCAGGGGTCTCAAACATGCGGCCCGGGGGCCATTTGCGGCCCGCCAGATGATAGTTTGTGGCCCCCGCCTTGCCTCCCCCCCGAAGCACCCACGCGGCCTCTGCTGTCAAGAGTCAAAAAAAGCCTCGCCTCGCTCGCCGGCTCTCTCCCAAGACAGCGCCTCTTGCACCCTCCATCTGGAACTGCAGCCTGCCAGCCAGCCCACCTGTCTGCCGGCTGGCAGGCTGCAGTTCCGGATGGAGGGTGCAAGAGGCGCTGTCTTGGGGGAGAGCCCGCGAGCGAGGCGTGCTGCCGGCCCTTTTCCCCGAGCGCGGAGAGCGGAGCTCGCTCCCGGCGCGTCCTCAAAGAGCGCCTCCAAGCCGCCAACAGCAGCTGCTGCTGCCGCCGCGTCTTCCAGGGAAGCGGATCTCTGGCTCTCTTTCTCGGCAGCACCAGCCTGGCCAGCGGCCACCTCAGTGCCCGGCAGTACTTCCTCCTCCTCCTCCTCCTCTTCGTCCTGCTTCAGCCGCCTCAGCTCTGGAGGCTGCCTGGGCTCGCCTCGCAAAGTTTGCTCCTCTGTTGTGGTGGGGGTAGCTGCTGCTGCTGCTGAGTGTGCCTTTTTTTGAGGGGGGGGGCCTTCAGAGGAAGGTTGCCGAACCTCCGTGTGTGTGTGTGTTTGTGTGCGTGCACACACGCGCACCTGTGGGGAGGCCCTCCCCGTTCTGTTTAATTTCGCAGGTACCGATGGGGGCTTTTCTCCTTTGGCAAGGTGATTCTGTGAGGTTTTTTTAAAAAAATTTATGTCGTGCCCCCCCCCCCCCCGCTAGGCGGTCGCTGGCGCTCCCTCCCTTCTCCGCTTCTTCGTCCTGCTGGTGGTGGTGGTGGTGGAAGTGAAGAAGGAGCCGGAGGGGGTCGTGGCCGGCAACGAGGGCTCGTGCGCCCCTCCTCCTCCTCCTTGGAGCCCCAGCTGGGCTAAGGAAACTCCTGGGTGGCTTCCTCGGGCTCTTGCTCCGCTTGGCGGAAAATCTGATGCGGCCCAGCCTCACCCAGACTCTGCCTCCAGCGGCCCCCAGGTAAATTGAGTTTGAGACCCCTGCTCTACATTAATGGATCTTTGGGAGGGCAACACATATAAGTCCCATGGATTCAAGAGATCTACTCCAGCTGAGACCAACAGTGAATGTACTAAAGCGAAAGTACAACTTTTTACTACTGTCATATGCAGCAGCAAGTGGTCATAAGAGCTTACAAAATCAGCCTGGGAGCCATATGCAGGCCATTGGCTATGTATATGTTGCCAACCTCTGGTCTATAGTCTTAGGTTCTTCCCTTTGCAGCTGCCTCCTCTGATGCAGACTTAAGGCCACGCCCAATTTTTTCACTTGTACAGAACTGTGATCCCACCGTCTGCCCATCTTTTTAGACCTCCCAGATACTAGGTTCTCTTATGCCACAGGGGTATATATAAAGAGGATGGATACTTCCTCTACCTTTAAGAACTCAAATCTTTCTCTATTTCTTTCAAACTCCAGATCTTGATTCTTCTGTAAACTGTCTGGCCTGCAAGTAAAATATAAGGATTATCGAGGTGGTAAACCTTCAGTAGGGTCTGATGCGTGGGTGGGCAAAAAAAGAGAAACAAACAAAGTGAGGTTTGTATTCCTTTAGCTCAACAATTTTATATACTTTAATTACCTTATACCAGGGAGCCAGAAAGAGGAGCTGCAAAGAGAGCTTAAGAAGCTTTTGCAGTAATTCCTACTGTCTGTCTCAACTTCTAAATGTAGGCATGTTGGATGAGTCTCACCTGAATGTGAAAGCAATGGAAAATGTTCTAAAACATTAATTATACAAGTAGAAAAGATCCTAGTAGGGGGGAAATATTATATTGCTGATCTTGACTAACTGGTGCAGTACTTCGAAAATGTACTGTGCACTTTAGAAGCACTGGGATGTAAGCCAAGATAAGAACATAAGAAGCGCCATCCTGGATCAGACCAACACCCTATCTAGCTCAGCATCCTGTTTCCCACAGTGGCCAGCCAGAGGCCCACAAGCAGGACAGGAGCGCAACAGTCTCTTCTCCTGAAGGACGTATACAGTATATCCACCACGTCTAGCACTCATGGAGAGCCTTCTCCTCCATAAAGTCATCTAAAGCTGCTTTTAAAGTTGTCACAACTGATGGCCGGCACAGCATCTTGTGCTGAGGAATTTCACAGTTTAACTATACATTGGAAGAGATACTTTTAATCTTTGCCTGTCACCGCCCCCCCCCCCCCCCATTAACTTCAGTGGATGACCCTGGATTCTAGGAATGTGAGATAAAGAATAATATCCCATGAAGGAAAAAACAACAACGTGTTCACATTCACTTGCTCCACAATATGCATAACTCCACCACGTGTCTGTAAGGAAAGGGAACATGTGGATCCCCATATGTTGCAGGACGACACCTCCCGTCACTCCTGATCATTTGGCATACCGCTGCATGGGATGGATTACAGTCCAGTAATATGAAGGATGGCCATAGGGTCTCTACTAGTGGAATTATCCACCTTACGTGCCAAAATAATTTGGTTGGCTTTGGGTCTTGTTGGGACCCACTGATGATAGGAGGGCATTTGCTGTTCTGTCTTGGATAGCAAAATATCTTTGCCAAAAATGGAATAACAACTATTTAGATAATTAACAAATTGCTGCCCTTACATGACATGCCGTATCTACTGCCTGAAGCAACTGCTGCACTCTATCTAACAGTAGTAGACATGGGGACGAATAAAAAAACGGATTGCAATATTCGTCTAAAATTGCTGATTCGTTAAATATTAGTCCCTTCATATTCGTGGGTTCCACAGACCCCCACAAATATGAAGGGACAAATATTTCCCCATTTTTATTCATCCCCCATACGAAGAAAAAAAAAAGCCATCCTATGGCTTTTCCATTCTGCCTACTGGCCCGCTGATCAGTTGATTGGAGGGCCGATAGGAAGCCACCCCCGCAGCCACCCATCCCCACGGCCTACCCCCCACCCCCTTCCTCTTCCTACCTTAGCTCCCCCACCCCCACCAACACCCCCTTACCGTAATCGTCGCCACCGCTGCCGAGGTCTCCATCAGGCCTCTGCAGCCATGGCCTGTAGAAAGGGAAACTGGCTGCCCTTTGCAAAGATGGTGGCTATGGCTTCATTTAGGGTAGCCGCAGCCGCCATCTTTGCAACGGGGGGGGGCGGCAGCGCAGCGGTGGGGGAGGTGGCAGCAGGGGGTGGCGGGTGGCAGCGGGGGTGGAGTGTTTTTTTTAGTATCCCCCCATGAATCAACGAATAAATTCGTTATTCGTCAGTTCATGGGGGCAACTTCGTGCTTCATGAGTCGTCAACTTTTGACGACTCACGAAGCAGGACGACTTGCCAAAATGGTGAGTCGTTCCCATCTCTAAACAGTTGGGCTGGCTCTACTGTAAAGTGAGCCTTGTAAAGGGTACAATGTTTCTACATCAACAATGCTCTCTGCAATTTTAACATACAGTACCTGGGTGGGAGGGGGGAGCTGGGCGTCAATGCCTCATTATTTTGCACGTTTGTTTATAGAACTTCATATTACTCTCTGAGGACTTTTTAAAAGTCCCAATGGAAGAGGCAAGATCCTATGCCCTGCCTTACCTTTTATTAAAGTCAACTTGGATGGAATGATCAATCACTAAATCAGCAGGACAGACTGGGTTGATTTTTTCTGGGTCTCCTTCTAGGGCCTTCACAGCATCACGCATAGCAGCAAAATCAACCACTGCAGGGACACCACTATAATGGAACCAAGAAGAAAATGAGGCAAGTTTATAAAATAAACTGTGTATTTTAATATAATTGTTTTCTTTGAAGTTGTCTCATGTTTTAATTGTATTTTTTAAAATTCAGTTTTACTGTGAGCCTTCTTGAATCCCATTTTTTGGGAGATAGCCAGGATGCACAGTAAATAAATAAAAATAGGTAGGCAGGCAGATAGGCAAGCAGGTAGAGGTAGACAGAATCACACTGAGTTGCAAATGGGCTCCTAAAGCCAGAGGCACAAAGAGAAACAACCACTAGATGAAAATATACAGAATTCCAGCATTCATGCTAAATTGCAAATTGCAACATGAGAGAGATTGTGTGTGTGCTTGTTTGTGTGTGTGTGTAAGATGGAATACACAGATCTATAGCTTTTTTCTAAATACTAGTGGACTACAAACCATGATCTGTAGGAACCTGTAAGTAAAAGTTCTGTTTCATAAAGCCAACTAAAATATACAATTCATGAAAGAATATAGATCAAAATGCAGATGCTTAACTACATGAAATTGGTGGACAGCCTGAACAGGAATCAGTTTCCATATGCTTTCCCTGAAACTTTCAATATTTTTTGTGACTCTTTTCCCCAAGGATAAACTGCCTGCAATGCATCTGGGAGTTCCAGTAGGGTGTTGTGGATACAGTGATGTTCTGGGACCCAGGAGATCTGGGTTCAAATCTCTACTCGCCCATAGAAACTGACTGGGAGGTGGCAGCAGTAAACCATTCCTTGAACATCTCACATACCTCAAAAATCACGTGGAGCAAAAACTGCACCTGATTATAGAAATAATGAAATGTCTGTAGGCTGCAATAACAGGAAGTGTTTATAGTTTTTGTGCTGATGCCTACAGTCCAAGCTTACCAAAACAATAACAACAGCAACAAAAAACAGACAAAGCCACATTTGGGGGGAGAATTAGGTGACTATTTCAGACTCGGCGTATTGGACCTGCTGTGGTTAAATTCTTGAAAAAATAATACAAGGACCAAAAGTTCAGCTAGGGCAAAGAACCGTTTCAGTCCAAATATAAGCTGTAGTGGTAGGTAAATAGTTTAGATCTTTCACAGTATGACCTTAGATATTTTCTGCATTTCATAGCCTACTAGAGGATCACTCCAACGAGATAACAAACCCCAGATTTTAGCTTTGGAATTACACCATGGCTACTTGTGTAATCATTCAGGATTGGAGTAAAAAGGAAACACTGCAAAAGATTGCTTGAACACCATCCTGCTCCTTTGTCATGGAAAAGAAAGGAATTTTTAAAAAATATTATCACACCATTACTTGACCTCCTTAAAAATACTTTTGACAATGAATTATTCCTACAACCAGGACCGTAACTGGGCATGGCAGCAACAGCTGAACAGCATCTCTGCTAGGAATGCTGTGTATGTCTACCAAACTTCTGTGTATGAATGAGCAAAGCAACCCACACTCACCTGGAATAGATTCAAATAAATAATTACCAGTTTCTTTAAAACCAAACATTAATTTCAGCCAGGCTGGGAGTATAAACTAATAATTCTTGCACTTTTTCCTCTACAATGAAACACCACCACAGGTTTTCATAGTCTTTTTTAGCTGGATTTGGACAAAGCCCAAAGTCCAACCAGATTAAATCCATGGTGGGAATGCTTCAAGCAGTGAAGCATATATTCCTTCTACACAACAGAACCAAAGGTGCACTAAAGGTTACAAAAAGGCAAGTAGTGTCAAAACTCCTTGGGTGGGAAGGAGTGGGATTAAGCCTGGTTTAAGATTCAATTTGTTCATTCTCATGCAGTCTATTGCTGACTCCAGGCATTGATTCTGGACAGAGACATTCCTTGGAATTAACAGTTTCATGTAGATGTTAAATAGCACAGTGGATAAAACCGAACTCTGAATGTCAACAGCCAAGGTGTCGAACAGAAATCCCCTAGCACCACCTTCAGGATTCACTCCTTCAAGAAGGACTGGAGCCACTGCCAACACAGTGCACCCCAATCCCATCCTATCCTATACAGGCAGCACAGAAGGATATAATGGTCGATAGTATTGAAAGCCACAGAGAGGTCCAGCAGAACCAACAGGGACATACTCCCCCTATCCAGTTCCCAGTGTAGGTCATACACCAAAGCGACAAAAGCAGTCTTATACTGTAACAAGGCCTGAAGCCAGTTTGAAATGATTCTAGATAATCCACATCATCTAAGTATCACTACAGCTGAGAAGCCACCACCCACTCCAGAGCCTTAACCAAAACTGGAATATTAGAGAATGGCCTGTTCAATACTATGAGGTTGAGGGAGGGCTTTTTCAGTAAGGGCCTTACAACTTGATAGCTAAATATAAAAAAATTGATAAAGTCCTCTCTTTGGAACTACGGGGAAGTAGTGGCTGGTATGTAATGCTGATTATATGTTTGAAAGTGGAACAGGAAGGAAGCATCACTACAGTTAATAAATTCAAAGAATAATGGATCCCTTTTCTGACAAAAATGAGGAATTCTTGTTTTAAAACAAGAGCCACATAGCCGCTACAGCTCTTCTCCTGCTGTACACATAACCTCCCATGAGTTGGCGTGTTACTGTCTGAAGTGTAGAGCTTGCTCTATGTTACATAGGCTCCCTAAACAATTTAGAACTGTAGAAAAGCTAGGCTTCTAAACCTTATGGGGAACCTGCATGAGCAAAAGAGACTCTCTACTGCAGCTGTTCTCCAGTTCGTGGAGGACGATGAGTGGGAAGGAGCTGGTGTTGCCCATTTCTTCTTTCTTCTGTTGCATGGGCAATTTAGAGGTGTATTGGGTAGGTGACAAGTTTTCAGACACAGAAACCTTGTTCCTCATGCTTTTCCATGCTCAAACACAGACATTTGCATGTTTATCCACACTGGAAATCTGTCCATCTTTCTACAGGGAGAGATAGAAAACCTATTCTTTGGAGAACAGAATAGCACTGGTCAGCTGCATGTCCTGTTTCGCCCTTCCCAAGCTGCCACTTATTAACCCAATGGCAGGATTTGGTAAGACACAATTTTGATTAAGCTAAGCAGGACAACCAATTCTTAAAAGGGTCAGAGTCAAATATTTACATTCACCAACAGACGTTGGTTTGCAGCTTTGCACTTGTGAAACCTAATATGCCACTTTGCTGAGAAATGAATGTTATCCTGGAAAAACTGGAATAATATAAGACATAATATGAGGAAAGCAATTTGTAATTTCCTATATGTGACAGAAACACCCAAGATAAAACTGAGTGATTCATCAAATCTAGGGTTAAGACACCACTAAAGAGGTTTCTGCATGGGCCTTCAAAAATTTCAAAGTCCTCCTTTTATACAGCAGGGATTCCCTTCCCATTACAGGTAAAGCAAGAGAACCTAACAAAGCACAAAGTAACATGCAGAACTATGGTCAAAACACAGAAAGGAAAGAGGCCAACACATACAATACTATTTATTATTTTTAGTAATGTAAGGTCTTACAATACTATTTATTATTTTTAGTAATGTAAACCACCGGGCTCAAATCTGAGGGAAGTGGCTCAGACTTGTATTCTAATATCTGGACTCTGCTGCAGCTTTTAGGTTGTACTCAGTTTAGATGACTACACAAAGACCTTGGACTGTTTTGGTGCCAATGTCATGCTGGCCCTCAATCCAATGTAATGTGATACACACCCACAGATCCCCTTTCCTGGATCCCATCCACCTGGTGATCTTTTTTCTTATCTTTTTTTTAAAAAATTGGTCTGTGCAGAGGTGATCAAGCGCTAAACTAAGGTTCTCAATGCAATTCCCAAAGAAGTGCTACAAAGAACAACTCCATAGTCCTTCTCGAAAGTCCTGGGTAAATTCAGTTAGACCCATTCTACAGAACTATGGGATTGACACAGAGTCTTTGCCCACTTTTGCCTCTATTAGAGTCCAGCATCTGGTGAAAGAAAAAATCAGTCTTCACTTTAGGTGGCTGGATTTGTGTGCCATCTCACAAATGTCCTATTCTCGTTAGTTCTCCATGTACAAAACATCATTTGGTCTGGAAAATTATTTTGTTTATCTAACCTCAGCCCCTTTAAGAAAAGCATTCACAGCTTTGCATTTTCAGGGTACGCCATCAGACTCTGTATCTGTGGATCAGGAGAAGTCGAAGATGCTTTCCATTATTTATTTAGTTGCCCTTTATATGAGCACCCCAAAAGTGAACTTCTTGCTGCCATTCTCAGACTCCTGTGTGATAGACACCCCTTGGCTCAACTCTGTATGCTGCTTGTGGGTAGAGATGTAACTACTACCTATCAAGCAGCAAAATTTGCTTTGGCAGCAAAGAAAATACTTGCCAAG
Source organism: Intellagama lesueurii (assembly GCA_037013535.1). Lineage (NCBI taxonomy): Eukaryota > Metazoa > Chordata > Lepidosauria > Squamata > Agamidae > Intellagama > Intellagama lesueurii. Next base: position 107,001,008 of record JBAJHW010000002.1, on the reverse strand, counting down.
CATCAAAAGTCTTAAGAAAGAAGGGAAGTTATGTCATCTTGTATTTATGTACAGATATATGGTATCAGTGCAGTTTTGTGTTGCTGTTGATATTGTGGTGACCTATGGTTTTAAACAAAAACGCTTGTTCTGTTTTGTTCAATGCAATGATAAGATGATCTCATGTTAAACTTGATAGTTTGTTTAAAAAATAATAAAAAATATTTTGGGGCAACTGTGGAGAAAGATTGCAGGGGTGGGTATTCCTGCTGTCCCAAATCATTAAACCCCAGCTTAATACATCATCATAACACTACCCAGAGTCATGCCCCACACCACCCTTTTGCAGAACAGAACAAACGAGCACACTGGGAAAATATTGTTCAAATTGTTCTGCCCAAAAAAAGTAGAAGCCCCCAGTGGCAGAGGGAGAAACTCTGAATCAGAAGCAGAAAGGGCTGCGTTGATTTGTATTGGTCCTTGTCTCACGTGATCATTTAAAAATGCTTTGACTTCATCCATGCTAATTGCAGAACAATTAAGAAATGCTGTTAGGAAAAAAAATGCTCATCTTTTTGCTCTTGTATAGGGACAGACAATCTCACAGTCAGTTACTCATTTTTTTGACTAGACATTTCAATGTGTTGAGCCACCCTTGTTCATTCAGGATGAAAAGATCTCCAAGTATTCATTACATCCTTATATGTACCATACAACAATCTAGAGATGTTCCTGCTGACTTCACTAAGGAGAACCATGAGACAGGAGAAATATTTTTTTATATAATACACTACAATATATGATCTAACTACTGTTGCTTAATATGAGGACTGTAGGTATAAAGAATTGAAAAACAAACAAAACAACCCAGTTGACCTCCAAACTTGATTTAATCTTTACTTGGGAAGTATGACTGTTATGGGAAATCAGCATTACAAATATGTTGGCACTGGGAATATTGGCTACCATTCTACATGAATGAAGTTCAAAGGACAGCAAACTTCTGATTCAAATGCTATATAGTGAAGTGCAACTGGTTACTTTTTAACCCAAAGGTCTGTTTATCCAACTCAGTCTCGCATGTTGCAAATCTTCTTTCAAGGATAGATTGCTATTCAACGGAGTTGACTTCTAACTTCAGATTTGCATTTTATTAATTCAAAATTACCCCCTAGTCACTTACTGCTGAATTTGGCATCATTTGGCATACCGCTGCATGGGATGGATTACAGTCCAGTAATATGAAGGATGGCCATAGGGTCTCTACTAGTGGAATTATCCACCTTACGTGCCAAAATAAACATGTTAAAGTAAACAAGCTAAAAAAGACAGTATTATCCATTTCCCTAATGGGTTAACATACTAAACCTGCTAAATGAAAACAATGTATAAACCTAAATATAAGGTTAAGTAATATCAGAAACTGGAACATTCTGCTAGACCAGGGGTTTCCAAATTACAGCCCGTGGGCCACATCCAGCCCGACTTGCCTTTTTATCCGGCCCAGCGAACGCTGCAGGCTCAGGTCCATTCCCTTTAGCCCATGTGTTCCTTCGGCCCTCAAAAATGTGTAAAATATACGATGTGGCCCTCATGCTGAAAAGTTTGAAGACCCTTGTGCTAGACAGACAGACAGATATAGATAATCCCCAGAAAAACATTTTCTCCAGCGAAAAAGGTTATAATTTTCCCTCTTTTCTGCCTTATTTAGGAGTTCAGAATTTTAATGCTTTTCACAAGATCTGACATAGAGGATAGGTCTGCGTGTAGAATAGTCTCTTGAAGCAATTATTCTAATCTCTTGAAGGATCATCTGTAAATGGCGCAATCACACAATAAATTAAGCACAGGGCTATTCTGAAAGATGGCACTGTTATGTTATGTTCCATTCCCACCACTGCAATCTGTAGTAAAATTTAAGCTATGCCCTGACACCATCACACTTTGCATTCCCTAAGCACCACCAGACAATAATGTGCAAGAGTAGAAGGGAAAACCATGATTGTTATATGATGTCATGAAAACTAGAGCATTAACTTTATTGCATTACAGATGTGCAATGGAACTAGACACAGAGATCCCATTTTGGGAAACAGCCCATTCGTTTATCATAACTTTTATTTCTATCCTTAAAGAATTACATATCAGTTGCTCCATTTTTAAAGTCAGTTTTATCTTGTGTTACGTGCTTTTATTAGGACTGCAGTATTTGAACTGGTTAGTTCTTGAGTGATAGGCTAGAGTCGGCTAAATTAAAATGGTTCATGAAACATCATTTGTTTAATAAACACTGTTTTACAGGTATGTAGAGAGAGGTGTGTGAATAAAACTACAGAACCATGTGGGCTTGCTGGAGAGCTCAGTGGTTTAGGTCTCCGGCTGCAGAGCCAGAGGCTGGGAGTTCGCTTCCCCACTGGGCCTCCCTGACCGGGTCTGGACTTGAGAGGGTCCCTTCCAGCTCTGCACTTCCAAGGTTTACTGGGAAAGAGGCAAAGCTGAGCCTTTCTAAGATTTCGTGGTGTGCAGTGTCATTAACTGCAAAACACATAAAAGGCCAGGCTGGCCCCATCTTTGCTCTCCTTCCACAAGCAGGCAAAGACCTTTCTCTTCAGGCAAGCCTTCCCTCAGTAATCCAGCTGCCTGTGTGTGGTTTTTAGATGGATTGTTATGCATTATTGCTTTGACTAGATTTTCAGTACTACTTGTGTTTTCCATTTTTGTGTTTTCCATTTCTAAGAGTAACATTTCTTTGTATACTTAATGATCATTGCCTTAATATTGCCTGTTAATCTTGTAGGATGCCTCCTTATTCATTGTTTGTAGTTCTTAATAGTCTTTTAACGATGTTAACCACAGTCGTATACCCCCTGTTTTCAACTTTAAATATTGTCTTTCATTGTTTGTAAGCCGCCTTGGGTCCTTTCCAAGGAGAAAGGCGGGGTAAAAATATTTTAAATACATAAATAAATAAATATTAGTACGTTAAGAATATAATAAATCTAAAGTTATCTACATAAACCCTCATCTCTGGGCTTCCTCCTACTCAAATTTAGAGAGTGGCCAGGAAGACCCTCTAGAAGGTACTCCCCCCCCCCCCCGGCTGCATAACAGTATTCCCAGTGAAGCTTACATAAGACCAACCTTGTATTCCTTTCAGTACCAGGTTTTTGTTCTCAAAGCCTTTTTTTTTTTAAGGGATTACTTTAATCTCCATGATATTCTGCCAGTTTTAACTCCTGTATTTTTAAAAACTGCTTTTAGCTCTTCGTTTGTACTGTATTTGCAACATAAGAAACTCTGGTGGTACTGCTGTTCTCTGCTGATGTTTGGTGTCTTTAATTTTTCTTTTTAGATTAGCTGTAATAGTCTGAGGGGTTTGGTTTTTAAAGACTGCATGTTATCTAGGGAATTTATTTCATTCATGGGTGTCTCATAAAGCAATAGAAAAAATGTTAGATGCACACATATCAAGGTCACTGAGATATCAGAAATACAATGAATGTTAATAGCTCATTAGGGGCAGTAAGAACTATACCTGGAAAACAGATACAAGTAAAATAAAGATTTTCTGAAATCCTGAGGTCTACAAGTTTTTGCTGGCTTTCCTAGTTCAAAATGCTAGTAGTGCTGACACCGTGATCCTGAACTGACTGAGATCTGGACTCATTTTAAAACAAAATCCACAAGCTGAATACAACTACTCCAAGGGCACAAAGCACACACCTAAATAGCAATCACAGGACACTCTCAGGCTGCACCACTGGAGCTGTAACACAGCCCAGGCTGAGTGTTCTTTGAGGAGTAAGTAGACTGGTGCTGAAGGGGACATGCAGCACAGCCTCATTTGTGACACTCAAACTAAAACAAAGCCATACGTAGACCCAGGTATTCTCCACAAACCTCAGTCCTTGCAGAAAATTACTTTGACACTAATTGCTTCTAGGCACAGTTTTTACGTTACAGTCACTTTGCACTGTTCATAAATTTCGCACAAGGTCCAGATGACCCTATGTTCCACTTGCAAGCTCCCCATATTTTCCAAATACTTTTTCCAGCATTTTTCTTACAATAGCAAAATGATTAATGAGGAAAAGAGGGAACTGATACACAGTGCCTTTTGATTAGTAATGCTAGGAGTGTCTCTTCACCTAGAAGGAAAAATATAATACCTGAGATCAGTGGTTCCCAACCTTGGGTCCCCAGATGTTCATGGCCTACAACTCCCAGAAATCCTGGACAGCGCAGCTGGTGGTGAAGGCTTCTGGGAGTTTTAGTCCAAGAACACTGGGGAACCCAAGGTTGGGAACCACTGTCATGGACTAAAAGAAAATAAAGCAAAGTACAGTAAACGTATAAAGCTCACGTCAGGTCTTGCAGAATAACTCGGGCAGGTCTGAACGGCACTTCAATGTTCTTGTGCTGCGTTACATCCCAGCTGAGGATATTTTCAACATCATTCTTCTTCACCAGGAACCCATCGCAATTGCGAACAGCAGCCTCCAGCAACACTCTGATGGAAAATGGTAACCGTCCTAGAAGGGGGGCAACAACAATGGAGGAGATTGGTGAAGGAAGCATTTTCCCCCTACACTGCCAGAATTCAGCCAAGGTTGTTGGACAGTTGGGCTGCATGAAATAGGGAATTTCCGTACTGGCAGCTCATGGAAGCCAAACCTATACACAGTTAAAAAAAACAAACTATACAGTACATATAATGTGAGAATAACTGCAATTTGCAAATCAGCTTGTTTTGTTTTGTGATTAGTCATCTGCACCCCAGCATGGATTTTGTTTGCAAATATGATTGACAAAATATGACTGACAAAAGCATGCCAGCATCAGTTTTCTGGAACATTAATGGATTTCAACCTCTAACGATGGGCTTTCTGTAATGTACAGTTTGGCCCTAATTCTTGGCACAGGGAGCCATGTTCTCACAGTAACTCAAAGCTTTCCTTGTAAAAAGGTAAGGTGAGGAAGCAGGAAGGGACACATGATGCTGAGGAGCCATGAGTTCACAATCCATCACAGACTAATTATTGAATATCAGGGGACTCTCTGCCACATTATACGTATAGCATGGTATCAAAAATATCAAGGCAGCTTCATCAACACAGAAGAAGTTGTGTTATATTAAAAGAGACAATTGCTCCATCTCATTTAGTTCCATACTGGCAACTCTGACTGGCAACAGCTCTCCAGACATTCAAGCAGGTGGGACTCTTTCCCAGCCCTACTTGGAGACTGTATCGTATCCATACAAGTACTAACCAGGTTCAAACAGCTCAGCTTCCAAAATCAGAGATCAGGTTTCTTCAGAGCTGTATTAATTGCAACATACACGTGCAAGTGGAAACAGCTGCCTTATACAAGGCAGACTGTAGCAGTCCTCTGAACAATGGGGACTCCCTAAGCCCAGCGATACTACCAGGTCTCTTGCTAGTTTGAGATACCAGTGACTTGAATTGGACATGTATGGCTACAATGAAGCATGAAGCCACTTTGAGGGTCATACAGCAGAATCCTATTTGTTCTTTCCACCACTGTCGCACAAACAGCTGCACAGCTTTCAAGCTTACACAAGGAGATATATCTCCTTGTAATCTCTCCTGTTACAAGCTCAGAGATGGTTCAACTACTCATGCAATGGACTGTTGCATGAAAGGAAGGACCAAAGAGGATTCCGCCCACAAAATGTTTCATAATCTGATGATACACAGGTAGATGAGAATAAATCCTAAACCCACAGCTGTCAAGTAGGTCTCTATGCAGAACAATTCTCTTTCAACACAGTCAACCTACCGTATCGTGGGTCTTCCAAATGTTTCAAATTGAAGAATTTTTTAGTTGGCTGGCTGGGGTCCAGCGGCTCCTCAAGATGTGAAAAAGGATTACTCATGGTTGGAAAGTTCTCGATGCCACTGCAAGCACAAGACAGGGTCACTTATTTCACTGATTAAGATTCATGTCAGCTCTATATACTACCAGATCTAGGTGCTGAAATTGTACAGCACCTTCCAAGAAAAGTTCTCAGCCATTAAAGCAGATGTGGCCAACATCAGATCAACGGGCCGCAGTTGCCAATACCACTTTTATGATCACTTCAAGTCTCCTGGCTCTGCCAAGCTTCTCAACCCCCCACATTTTTAAAATAATGTTTTGGAATCATCTTAATCATCTGCTATAGAGGGCCCTTTGTACTCTCTGGAGACAAGTGAGTATATTCCAAATAAAAAAGTAGTATTTGAATGTTGTTTGGTCAAACTGAAACTTCTGAAAATGATGAGTCCATCAACTAAGAGGTGAAAAAAAGATTAAGAAAAATGAAAACTGTCTAGAACCAAAGGCCTATTTTGGTATCTTTCCTCTAAGCAACTGCTGCAGGCTATTAGTCCCAACTAGGGTAACCCAGTGAATCACTGGAACTCACAGAAGTGTTGAATTAGCAAAGTCCCACTGATTCAAGAGATATTTTTTAGCTAGGACTAACAAGTGGATTTAAGCCTTTATTTCTTTCAAAGGGGTGTGGTATCTTCCAGACTACCAATAACAAAACATAAAAAAAGAGAATGTGCTTGCAATTTTCACATGTTTTGCTTTTAAACTGGTGAGGTCCTGAGAGATCTTTCTAATTGTAGCCTGGAATTCTATGAGGATTAAATACAGCAGACATGTCAATTTACAATTATAAAGATTATTTACTCCAACAAAAAGCCTGACAAGGGGCTATACTTTCAAGCAGGTTACAACTTGCTAAATAGCTCAGTGGTTTAGGCATCTGGCTGCGAAGTAAGAGGTTGAAAGTTCAATTCATCATGATCATCATCTTAGAACTGCAGAGCTGGAAGGGACCCTATGGATCATCAAGTCCAGCCCTTGTCAAGGAGGCACAGTGGGGAATCAAACACCCAACCTCTGGTACCCCAGCCAGATGCCTAAACCACTAAGCTATTCAGCAGTTCTTCTAAGTTCTCCAGCAGTTCTTATTAGAGATGGGGGTATTCGTATACGAATATGAATATCCCCGCACATCTGGCAATAACGAGGGTCCAGCCCCATGGGGCCGGACGGTTCACTCACCGATCTGCTGCTGCTGCGGATGCTGTGATTCTTCCAATGGCTCCGCAGATCGCGATCGGCTAGCCACTCCTGGCAGGAGGACAAGCCTCGCTGCAAAGTCGAAAAGTGGATCGCAGATCACGATCTGCAGAGCCATTGGAAGAATCACAGCATCCGCAGCAGCAGCGGATCAGTGAGTGGACCGTCTGGCTCCATGGGGCTGGACCCTCGTTATCGCCACCTGTGCGGGGATATTCGTATACGAATACCCCCATCTCTAGTTCTTATCACTGCACCTCCTGGAAGTAGAGCCAGCTTGTGTGGCCTTGGGCAAGCTGCACAGTCCCAGAATCTCTTCCAAAAGAAGGGGATGGTAAACCACTTCTGAGTACTCTCTACCTTGAAAATCCTGAAAAGGGTCACCACTAGTCAGAATTGACTTGATGGCACATGATTACTATTAATGGAACTCCTGATGTTCACCAGCTGATTCCCTAACCCAAAACCTTTTTATGAAATACACTGCTAAACACCAAATAGTGGATTGCTGTTGTCTTAAAACAATTCATTAAAATTGATAATCCTATCATTTTAGAAGCAGCTTCCCAAAACAATCTCCTATCATATGAAGTCAACAAGCAAGAAAATAAATGTAATGATGCCTACATTTCAATGTGTTTGCATAAAAGAAGACTGTTACATTCCACAGTGGGTAAACATCAGGGCACCAAAGATAAAGCTATCTGGAGCAAAGTTCGCTGCTTGCAATACTGTTTCACAATACGCTGCCTTGTATATAGTGCTTACAAATGCTGCAATCAAGCTCTGATTAGAATTTGGTCATAAGCTTCAAAGAGGTGGGAATGCTACCAAGTATTTCTTAAAACATCTGGATCTTAAAACCCACTATAGAAAAATAAATGCCATGCATCCCCCAGTTTTCAAATACAGAGGGGTGACAGTCCTGCTACAGCCTATACAGAAGGAAGTCTTTGAACATTCATTCTACTGATCATACTGACCCTGTTCTAATAAACAGACAGGCCATTTACACTGCAGATACCATGCTCTGTAAACTGCTGCTTTGCGGTAAATGGATGTCATTCAGTGCCGAATCTTTTACTAAAGCCAAGTCAACAGCGAAGAAAATGAAAGCTACGTGAGGCATGTACATGATCTAATGAAGAAAAGAGAAGGAAGTGCTCTGAATATCTGTTGCCAAAAATTATTAAAGTTTTTGCTGAGTGAGAAAAAAAAGGAGGGGATCTATTTATACCATTCTCTACTACATTCTGGACCTTTGTTAATGCATTGTTAACTCACAATTCCATTCCACTTCCCCTCCCATGAGCATAAAATGACACACAAACTTTCTTCCTCTCCACTTTTATCCTCACCCTGGAAGATATAGATCAGGCTGAGATCCAGGGAGAATAGGACAGGCCCAAAGATACCAAGTGAGTTTTGTGGCTCAGCAGGGAACACAAATCAGATCTCCCAACTCCCAGTACAGTACAGTTCCTTAATCACTGCAACACAATGGCAGTTTGAATACCAAACTCCAGCTTTGGAAAAGATGGATGATTTAGTTCAGGTTCATCTAGGTCTGATACAGTGATTCCCAACCTTGAGTCCTCAGATGTTCTTGGACTAAAACTCCCAGAAACCTTCACCGCTAGCTGTGCTGGTTAGCTGTAGTCCAAGAACATTTGGGGGCCCAAGGTTGGGCACCACTGCTCTAGTGGATTTAGCCTCAACATGTAAGTTTATGCTGGTCTCACTCCTCACACTGGGTTCTCTTGTAGCAAAGGAATTCCCACAGTATTTGCACCAGCCATCTCTAGAGATTATTAATAGTTTCACTCCTTGTCCTTTTTGGCCTCATTTCATAACTCTCAGGTAATTGCACATTAGATCCTTTTGCCCTTTCTCTATGGCATACCGTGCATGGGATTTCCACAGGCTCTCTCCTTCTCTTGGGTGAACATTTGATGTTGGAAATCTCCTGCTTTGATGCCAAGTGGTTTTGACTAATTTTTGCAAGATTGCAATTTAAACAAGCCAGTGCAGCTGAAGCTACCTAGAGGAGGTTCAGGTCACAGTTGGAGACATCACCTCCTTGCTGGCATAATTACTCGGCACTTTTTAAGCTGAAGTTTTTGTTTGCTTCATGACAATAGGAATATGTTTGTTAAAAATGGGATCTTAAGAAGATTAACATATTAATCCCATGGACCATGTGTCTATTCTGGTACTTGGAAAAGTTGTTGGCCATGCTGGCTGGACAATGCTGGGAACTGTGGGCAACCAACCAACAAGAAGCTTTTCAACCTCTCATCTGAATCATCATCTTAATCCTCACCCCACTGCCTGGCTTCTACGTACTGGCAGTAAAATAAGACCAGCCATTATTTCTTCTAACCTTTCCTATGCGTGAGAGTGAACAACTGAGTCAGGAAGAGCCTTGGGCTATTGACCAAAAGATCTAGAAAACAAAAATGCTACAAATGGTTTCTACAAAATCTGGCTTAGAATACGTCAATAAAAATACTTACATATGCCTCCCACTATGTCCTGTGCAGTCTTCTGGAAGGCGTTGTTTAATAGAAACAAGTATGTTTAATTATATTGCTACAACAGGCTCAGCTCTAGAGGTTTCAGTTTTGAAAATGATCGATTTTTGTCAAATGTATCTTATTACATTTTAAAATTACATTTCCATTAACTGAATAATGAAAAAAGCCTACCCCTCCGCTTCAGGTCTAGAATCTTATTTATACCCACAGCAATAGGAACCATAGAATTAAAGGTCTTTCTTGACCTTACTAAGAGATGGGTGAAATCCTGCAAAACCATGGCGAATAGTCTTTTAATCCTTTTCTTTCTGATGTTAAAGCACGGATGACATTGCTCAAGGACCACCCACACACGTTGGGAGTTTCCGTCAGGGATGTTGGCAAGTCTTTGGGTCCGAGACTGAGTCTTTGATACCAAGTCCCAAGTCTGAGTCCCTGTTAAAAACAAGCTTTGCCCCCCAGAAAAAAGTGGGGTGGGAGGGTGGGTTCTGAGTCACAAGTCAAGTCCGAGTCATTGAAAAAAAAAACTGAGTCAAGTCACTGGTATGACTTAAGTCCAACTTGACAGAGTCCTGAGACTCAAATCCCCATCCTTGGTATCAGCAGACTTGGGTTTGGAAAGACACACATAAATCCTTTGCAAAACAATTGCAAAGGGCAGGGGGAACCCCAAAATCAACCCAATGAGGACTGAATGACCTCAGTGTCCATTAGTTGCTGTCTGACTGTTTGGGGGTGGACAGTGTGGCAGAAAAGCAGACAGGGGAGATGAAATAAGTTAAAATTGAAGCGGGCACAAATTACTGGAATTGTAAGCAGGAAGACTTCATTGTACAATGATAAACTGCAGATGCCCTTGGCCAGAAATAACTTCTGTTGAAGTGAAAATATATTGTTTCTAATTAAATAGGGATGTGACAGTGCACTAATCTATCAAACAACTGAGCTTTCAGATAGTATTTCATTTAATGTTTCATCCAAAGGCTCACCAAATAGGCAGGCACATGAAAGCTTCTTGTTATGTACTTCCGCATCTCAAGTAAGCAACATTTACTCCCTTGATTTCCAGAGAAAACAGTAAGAGAGTAGACATTTAGCAGCAGCCAATTAATTCATTTAATCCAAATCACAGAAGTTCTGAACACTGCCCTAAATTCAGCCTTTTTTCAGAATGCAGACGTAAAAACATCTGCATGCTTATGTAAAAATGAAAAACTTTATAGCCTGAATCCAGCCGCCAGTTCCAACTACAGCACTCCCTGAATTAACAGGATTTGCATACGTGTCGACTCATCACAGAACAACTCATCCATGGGATCCACTCCTGTTGAGAGTATCAGTTGGATTTAGACCTGTGTATTTGTATTCTTTTATTCTGTCCAGGTGTATTATCACAATAAAAAGACTTGTAAACTTTGGGGTAAAGAACATAAAAACCTAATTTGCTATGCAATTTGAGGCATGTCTACTCAAGATTAAATGCACCTGTATTCAGTGAGACATATTCACAGGTAAGAGATGATAGGACTGAAGCCTTAATTCTATTTTTCTCTTTCAAAGCCTCTGAAGAGTCTCTCACCTTTAAAAGCAAAGTGTGCTGTTTACATACTATCTCATAGTGTTTAAAGCACTCTCTGGGCAGTTTACAGTTTAATTATGTAGACCACACATTGCCCCCACCCCCAGCAAGCTGGGCACTCAATTTACCAACTCTGGAAGACTGGACAGCTGAGTGAACCTCAAGCCGGCTACCTGGGATTGAACCTGGGTCGTAAGCAGAGTTTTGGCTGCATTACTGCAGTTTAACTACTGCACCACAAAGCTCCTTTAACTCATTACCTGGCAACAAGAGCACAAATTTCAAACTTTCCAGCAGACTGAAGCTTTTGTAATCCTGTAGAGTGTCTGGCTGTGTGATTGGAGAAGCTCTCTGTTAGGAGCTGGGATTCCTTGCAGGTACGAACATGGTTTCAAGTGGATCCCAAGTATGGTACTAGATATTTGCAAGTGATTTGTTGATACAACACAAGCAGCAGATGTACACCCACCCCAACTTCAATGCAGTAAGATCCTTATGAGGGATTCTGCAAGCAATCATTCAAAGAAAGTCCTGTCCCCTTGGCAAATGCTCTAGAGTGGCCAGGCAGATATTTTTACAAGCCAAGGAAGTGTGAGCAATAGATGGGAGGGGAAACCTTTTAAATTCATTTCCCTTCTGTCTAATTCAGATATATTCACATACATTGGTGAGGGATGTATTCCTGATGGTGTGGAAGGCAGGTTCTGTGTAAGATAATGTTAGGTACCTCCACTGTAGTATAAATATGTAAACAAAGATTTTGAAAATTGTGCTGAGTAGGACAGAATGGGGATAAATACCAAGAACAGTGAACAACCAGAAGCAAACTTCACACAACACAAAGAATCTCAAAATTAGTAATTACAGGAATGCCTTTTTAAAAAGAAAATTTTTAGAAGTTGAAGAACAAATTGGGGGGATGGAGGGTAATCTGGATCAGGACTATGATGTGGGACTAGAACCCTCTTTTGCAAACTGCTGTCTTGGTTTGGGTCTCCCCTTGCTAATGCATGTTGGCTGGAATCCTGCTGCTCAACATAACACTGCTTAACTATGACGATGTCATAAGCTGCAGCCATTTGGGGGGATTTAAAAGTTTCCCTCCCCTCTTTCTCAAATTGTCCTTTTGTCAATATGTCATGTGAAAACGTGTGAAAAAGATCTACCATGTAGGTCATTAAAGGAGAATCCTCTTTTTTTAGCAAAGTTAATCAAGAGAACATCTAGAAGCTCCTGAAAGATCACACACCCTGTTTAACACAAGAGAAGCAGCTTTCCTAGAATGACTCAGCCTGTGCCCTACACAAAAATGAACAAAGAAGCACAAAGTCACTTTCTTAACACCTGCTTTTTACCTCTAACCTCAACTTGAGACAAGACCCAATCAGAGGGTACAAGGTTCAGTGGTGGCAGGACTCAAATTAGATCTAATAAGCCAAATAGGGGCATTTAAAGCATATATGATAGGCAGGTGAACAAGGGAGAAATCATACTTTAAACTTACTCTCCTCTTTCAATAGCATTCAAAGATAATTAAGGAAGATTTGCAGAAGATCGAGTTAATGTTTACAAAGGTTTCAAAGCTAAGCTGTTCCAGCTTTAGTTTCATTCTGCATTCAGAGAAACCTACCACATCTTCGTTCTAGGAATAATCAAGGAGTGAACATTCACAGCAGCAACATTTTAAAACACATGCCTCTTCTAATAAACATGAAAACTTCATGCCCTCCTTCAAAACCCTACTTTCCCCAATAATTTTATCTGAAATATTTTGACAAAAAACAAATGAAAGCATTTGTAAAATTAGAAATATTTTGATCATCAAAATGTTTATATTAAATAAAGTTATAATACTATATCTCTTTTCCCCCAATTGCACACACCTGATATGCCTCGGGTGGGGGACATATCTCCCTGGTTAAGTCTCTGTTCTACAGATTGCTACTCAACTATTTTTAGGTTTAGAGGCAGATTCATCAAGAGTATAGTGATGGTGCGCAGAGAAGAGCAATTTATTTAAGGCAGAACCATGTTCTGACATTCTCCACTCCCCAACGCCTTCAAGAGTATGAGGATCACATTCTTTTTGCCTGCTTCAAGCAGTACACGAGTCAGAAGGAAGGCAATCAGAACAGACACTGGAACAGAGGCGGAGGGACATTTCTGAAATACTCAAAGCCGGTTGTGATAAAAGTAGATGGGAGCAGAACACTTGAGAGCTTAGAGAAGAAACATATTTGGGGTACTGTGATTTAGAAAGATGGAGAAAATGCCACCCACAACACTTTAGAAACACAATAGCCATTCAATACAGTCCTCCAGTGTGTCGGAAAGAAAACTTTTGTTTCTGTTCCACTCTCTGCCTGTTTGCATTTCTACCTAGGACAGAGGATAGATGGTTTTAAGGGCTCCTTTAAAAGATTAAAGGTTATCAGCACCAACTAGTTTATTATGTTACCATCAGAATAATATTATTATTCACTATGTAACAAACAAGCAGTGGGTAAACAATGGATCACACCTGGTCTTGGTCACACTCTTGCCATATTTTATATAAATTCTTATTTATAAACCAATATCTTTATCTGTCGGCTTTTCTGTTCTGTCTCCCCAAAACACTTGTTCTGTCTCCCCAAAACACTTGGTTCCTTCTTTTAGACAGTTTCTGATTTTTTGTCTTTTCCTGAATAATTTCCAAGACTATACACCTCCTCTCTAGTTCCTTGTTCCCATCTATTGTTGTTATCTGACATCAAGTTGCAACTTATGGTGATCCTAGTAGGGTTTTCAAGGTATGAAAGATTACTCATGCCATTCTCCAGTGGGGTTCCATGACCAAGTGGGAAACTGAACCCAGGTCTCCTGATTCCATTATCTACTACACCACTCTGGCTCTCACTTAAACTCCATTAATTTAGATACCTAAATGCTATAGCAATATGTGACAGACACCTTAGGTACTTCCAGACAAGGTTTTCATTGTGTACCGACCCTGCCTCATTCCAGATAATTTTATACAATGGAAGGGCCCAGCTACCACTATCTTCTATTTGTATCCCCTTCTGTGTTTTTCTGTATTATTTTCCGTGCCTTTTTTCCCATCACAGAACATCAGTTAAGAAGGAGAATATGGAACAGTTTTACAATGTCTTGTGACAGCTAGCACTGAAATCATCTACAGCTCCAAAATCTGTGACAGTCAAAGAAGAGAGGCTATACTGATCTTTCATATTTTTCCACATGTTCCTCTGTTTGCTAGCTACTGCTTCTCCTCCTCCTTGAAACTATGAACTCTCAGTTAACACAGCAAGATAGAAAATGAGGAAATCACACAATCATTCACTTGGGTATTATGAAAGAGATACACAAGGATGATGGGAGCAAGCAAGGTGGGCAAAGTGTACTGCTTATATACCACCCCATAGGGCTTAAAGCTCTCTCTGGGAGGTTTACAATTTAATTATACAGGATACACAATGCCTCCCCCTAGCAAGTTGGATAATCAATTTACCAACCTTGAAAGGGCAGGAGGTTGAGTCAACCTCACATGGCTATCTGAGCCCACTGGGATCAGACTCAGGATGTGAGCAGAGTTATGACTGCAGCATTACAATTTAACACCTGTGTCATGAGGCTCATGTTTTGGAAAGAGGGCAAATCACTGTCCTTTTTGGTCACAATTTGACAAAACCTCATACAGCAAATATACAGATCTCAGATTGGGATTGCGACAACAAAAAGTTTCTAGGCATCTGGGAAACAGATTAATATTCCCTTCACAATATAGGTGAATTTATATCCCACACACTTACAGGTATACACATACACACAGTTGTATATATGGTTGCAGAGTAAGGTCAAGATAGTTGGTTATTTATTTCTAACATCTTCCTTCCTTTGCATTCAAAGCAATGAATGGGGGTTTCCATTTCCATATTTTATTCTCACAATATTTGTGTGTGGTTGATTAAATTCATAAAGAAAACATGGCCCAAGATTGATTACTGGCTTTCACTAGCTGATCCCAGTGCTTACATCCCTTCTACAGACATGTATATTTGCCTGCTAAGGTAGGGTAAGAGTGGACCCTACCAGCCATTCTCAATGGGAGCCACATGCCCCTCTAGGGGCCCCTAACACATTTGAAGGAGGAAACAATTCTTCACACACCACCTTATAAGGTTCATTATGCTACTTAAACAATCCTGATTCAGCCTATATTTTTTTCATATTGTGTTTATGGCCATGGTCAAAAAAAAAAAAAAATTAAATTAAAAACCCCCCAAAAGGTTGAGAATGTCTAGGCTATCAAAAAATAGGTCACAAATGTGTTCACCTTTTTTTTTTTTCTGCGACAGACTACCATGACAAACCTCTACAGAAATTATGATCGGACACATTGAACTTTGAAGTCTACAGTTCGCTTCTCAGATGATTAAGCTGCTCTTGTCTGAAAACCAAATTAAACTAATTTGAAAATCAATCCTACACCTGTAGACCAGCTCATTCAAAATCCATTTGAAAATCGAGAGTTTCCCCTTTTTCTCCAAATAATACCAGGGAATCAGCCAAATCTTGCCCTAGATTTCTTCCGAGATCGGTGCCACAGGTTGTACAAACCAGAAATGTGGAAGAACTATTCTTGGAAATGGTGACAGACCCCAGAATATGTCTTCCCTTGAAATATGGAAATGGCAATGATAAGCCCAAACAAAGATATGACTGTGACGACCAGTGTGATGGACTGGTTAAAATGTTGGACTAGGATTGGGAGATTTAGATTCAAGTTTCCAATGAACCAAACACATCACTGAATGGCCTGAGGTCAGTCACTCATTCACTCTCATTCTCTCTCTCACTCATAATCTAACTTATAGCACAGGGTTGCTGTGAGTACAAGGTGCAGAAAATGAGAGCTATGTACACAGTCTTGAGCTATCCAGAGGAGAGGCAGGATGCAAAGTAATGACAATAAATAAACATACTGCTGTCTTCCTGATCACCACCACACAGGGTTGTTGTAAAGATAACATAATTGTTTGTAGGGTAGGGAGAGAACTGTATATTAGCTTAAGCCCCTTCGAGAAACACTAGTATAAAAATGTAATCAATGAATCAATGCATAAAATGGAACATCCTACAGTTATCCAGGAAAAAATTAGCATGAATAGCTGTCCAAGTACCATTCCACATGACTTCAGACACTGAGAGCACTCAAGCAGAAGAGTGGGAACAATACCACAGCAACTGAACTTTTTGGCCTGGAGGCTTAAAGGTGAGGGAAATTGGAAGAGAGAAACTCAAGTGACTCATGGTGAAGAAAGTTCTAAGTTGGAGCAACTAGATGAAAGGTGGGCAACCTGTGTTCCTTGCGTTGTTCTTGGATGGCAATTCCCAGCATTCCTCACTATACTGGCTATGCTAACTGAGAATGATGGGAGCTGTGGTCCAGAACACCTTTCCCTGATTTTTCTAATACTCTCCTGACTGAGAGTGGGAGCAGAATTCATGTGACAGCCCCCTCCCCAAGAGATTTTCCTTCAGATCCCCTCGCACACCCCAAGAGAACCCCACACAGATTTCCTAGCACACCCTCTGGAGTCAAGAGAAAATTTGTATGTTCAGAGAAACTTAATGCTGAACAAGACAAAACCTGTATCATGTACACTTTGTTTTGATTCGAGCAGAAAGTCAGAGAGAGAGAGACCCCCACAAAAAGACCCCCAAAAAGCGGGGGGGGGGGAGAGAGAGAAGAGTAACAGTTTTAGTGGGAGGAGGGAAGAAAAGGGAAACAGCCCTAGGAAAGCAGCACTGAACTTTGCTCCTGCTGAAAAACAGTATAAATAGGGGAAGGGAGGGGGAAGGGAGGAAATCTGTAATCTGAAGTTTTTTGTGTTTTTTAAAACACTGATAAGGAGAGCAGACTGGTATAGAGTGCTGAGCAAAAGGCAGCCTTGGGAGGAGAGAAAACACTCTTGATCAAACACTATGTTGTGTCTTCTCAACACCCATTAAAACAGTGTGCATGTGAATGTGTTTGTGGGGAGTCTTGAGAAAGCTTTCCATGCCAAACCAGAGGTAAGTAGATCTTAATTAACAACAAATATGGCTGCAATCTGAAGAAACCTATATCGGAAGGAAAAAATCACATTTAAGTAAATGGGATTGCAAGCAGCTATTACGGCAGGCGAATCTTAACGGTGATCCCTTAAAAGAGACTCACTAAAGTTTAACGGAAAGCCTCACACACTCAAAAAAGTTATTCTCCATCATATAATATGATGTGAGCAGCAGAAGGGTTCGGGATTTAAAGGCAACGTTAGTGTGCGATCATATAAAGGCAGTATTGTTTAATCGTGGCAGTGGGACTCCTTTAGAGCAAATACCGAGGTCGGGGCAAGAAACGGATAAACGGCGTGTGGAAAAGATCCGGAGCTTCGTAAACCTTGTTCTCCTTGGCCAGTCCTCCTGCGCCTCGAGCAGGCTGATTTCTGAGTAAACATGCACCGGGATCGGCCCCCGATGGAAACCTCCTTCTCCAAGGAGTGACAGCTGCGTCGCGGTCCGAGGTCCGGTTCCAACACTCGCTTTACCCTCCCTCCCCGACCGTCCCTGAACTTTAGCAGAGTTTACTTGAGAGTAAAGGGTTGGCGGGCTCTGCGCCCGCCAAGGGTTGTGCGCCGTCACGAAGCGCCGCTGGGAAGCAAAGCGCCCCGAGTCAAGGCAGGAGGGTGGCGGCGGCGGCGGCGGCGGCGGCGGGGAAGGCAGCTTCCTCAGTGGCCCCGGGGGGGGGGGAGAGGGAGGCGGAGAAAGGAGAAGAAAAGGCCGTTCCCGAAGCTTCAGGAACCGGGAGTGTCGGCACGGCCTCCTCCGAGACGGGGGAACCAAGCGCCCTCAAGGGAGTCTTACCTGGCGGGAAGCTGGCGCTGTGGAAGGAGCACCAGCACCACAGCTAGTGCGAGGCGCGCCCGCGAAGCGACTCCCCCAGGCGCCCCGGTGAAGAAGCGCTGGCGCTGGCGGCTGCCGTCAGCTTTTAGCCCGCCTTCCCCCTTCGCCGACGCGGCTCCCAGGCTCCACCCCTGCCGGGTCAAGGAAGAGGAGGGCGAAGCTAGGCCTCGGCGCCGGGCCGCCTCTCCCGCGCCTACCCCCCGGCCGCCAAAAACCCTGCCCTGGGACACCGCTTGAGCCGCTCCGGTTGCGCCCTCGCCAGGAGCCGCGGGAGAGCGTGGGATCCAGAGAGCCTTCACTCTCCGTCCTCCGTTCCCACAGCAGTAGCCCCGTTACGTGTGAAGCGGTGGACTTTGAACCACGAGTCCCTCCGACTGAAATAGACCCGTTTGTCTTTACACCGCTTGGCCCCGCGCTCTTATCTTTCTTTTCTTCCCCTCCTTCGCTTTTGCCAACAGCCTCAGTCCCCCGAGAGAGGCCCGCCCCGTCGGCGCTTCGGCATCCTCCTCCGTTCACTCAGAGAGCGGCTGGAGAGGTTAGGCATCTGCCGCCGGAGGTTGGGAGTTCGATTCCCCGCTGTGCCTTCTTGACAGCGCCTGAACTCGATCATCCATAGGGTCCCTTCCTGCTCTGCAGTTCCTAGATGATGATGATGAGGATTCTAGAAACCAATGTCATGGTTCGCAAAAGTTGCGAAAAGATATAAACCACTACAACTCAAAATAAGAATGTGCTGTCAAGTCGACTTCGACTTACGGTAGCCCTTTCCAGGTATAGAGTAGTAAGAAGTGGGTCGCCATTCCCTTCTTCTGGAATGCTCGGGGACTGTCAGCTTGCATATCAAACCGCGCAGCGCTCTTCACATCCCTAAGGTGGGCAGCAGTCGCCCACATTGGTTCACCTACTTTCCCTAATTCAATTTTGATGTGCACTACCACCTTTCACAGGTTGTACTTTCATCCAGGCAAAGGTCCTAGCCACATTTACCGGCAAAACGGGGAATTAGCTCCATTAAACACTTTGGGATTTATAGCTCTGGTTTAGGTATCTGGCTGTGGAGGGAGAGGTTGGGAGTTCGATTCCTCACTGTGCCTGAGCTAGTCTGTGTGGCTTTTGGCAACCTGCACAGCCACTGGATACCTCCAGAAGAAGGGAATGGTAAACTACTTTACTGAGTACTCTGTATCTGGACCATCCTGAAAAGGGTTGCCATAAGTCAGAAATGACCAGACAGCAAGGGGCTAAACATGAACAGGATTGTGATGTTCCACACGCCATCTTTGGCTGGCATGGGGTAACATGCTCTCCCTAGAGTTTGCCTTGTAACTAGACTTGGACACAGTCCCAACATGATACAGTTGAAGGCGCACTGACAGAGTTTTTAGAGCAGGTGCAATAGCTGCTTAGTGATGCAGCAAAGTTTTGCTTGCCAATCAAAGCAGAGAACACTGCACTAAAGGGGCAAACAGTCCAATCTGATATAAAGCAACTTCCAGTGTTTCTTTAGGACTTACCTTCCTGCTCCCCTGGCATTTCCTTATGTGGTTTGTTCCCTGCTGAATTTGACCAGGCTAGGGAAAACTAGATGCTGAAGATAGTTCCCAGTTCCTTTTTTGCCCAAAATATCAAAACAGTAAATCAAATAAGGGTTTGTTAAGTCTGTATAAACATGTTATGTGTCCCATACCTCAGCCTAAGGTTGGGACTACCGCTACTAACATGAATTTGACCAAACTCGGGGAGGCAGTGGAAGACAGGAGGGCCTGGCGTGCTCTGGTCCATGGGGTCACGAAGAGTCAGACACGACTTAACGACTAAACAACAACAACAATATATGTGTCAGTGATGGGAGACTAAACCCTTCAAGATTAATGTAAGTGGTTTCCTATCCAAATGGTCTTTTTTACACAATGTACATGGAAGCATGATGACTCCAGGATATATTTATGAATTGGGATCTGGAACAATGATTTCTGCAAGAACCTTTAGGTAACCATGAACAATGCATTTGCACTTGAGAAGAAAGACTTGAGGAGAAAGAGGCTTTGAGTCTTGTTCATCCCAAAGCTTTCTGTTCATGTAGCACACAATCAAGCATGACATACCATACTATTAGCTGTCAATGCAGATACAGAAAGACTAAGAATGAGGGCTGTAAGCTGGGGATAAGCCCAAGTGAGACACCTACGTATCTGGGAGACTATACTATTTGTGATGGTACTGAGCACCAACCAGCCTAAAGCTTTCTGAATGTGTAGGACAACACCAGGACTACCACCCTGAGCTAAAATCAGAAATGAATGAAGAACCATTGCATTATATATAAAATATCCGAATATAAAATTCATAAACCAATTAAATGTGTTGTGTTCCCTACATTTATATCCTGGACTTTTCTTCCAGCGAGCTCAAGGCAACATACATGGATCTTCTACTCTAAGAAGAGTTTTGCTATTTCAATAGTCCTGTGAAGTAGATCATATTGAGAGTGTGTGATGGGCCCCAGGTCATCTGTTGAACTCCTTGCTAAGAGCCAAACTAGGTTTCCTGAATCCTGCCATTTTAATAACTACACCATATGGGATCTTATTTCTTCTGCTTCTGTTGGCAGTGTCCTGTGCTTATGAACAGGAGTGAGCAACTCACGGCCTTTGGCTAGCCCCAATGAGACACATATTACTTACTTTCCACAGCTTATCAGGTAGGTGACAATGAAGGGGGAAAAGCACTGGCCATATTAGGACCTATTACTGAATTTCCCAAGTTGGTGCATGTGAGGGTTCAAACTTCACCTCCTCTGGTTTCAATAGAGACTCTGGGGAGACTCGTGTTGGAAAATCAAAACTATTCTTTATCGGAAAATGCAACAATAAATCCTTTTGTCCACACTCAGCTTCTGTGATTTCTCTCGCCACGAACTGGTCTGGCAAGGGCATCCAAACGTCTTTGTCAAAAGGGTTACAACTTAACTCGTCCCAAGGTCCTCTTAAGAATGGATTAGTATTCTCCCACTCATCAGGGTCAAGCTCAGGGTTCAGTAACGGGGTGGTCTCCTCATCTCGTACCCCCGTCTCATAATGGTCTCCCTCTCCTTGCAGAGGGGTCCATGGTCCATTAAGTAGCCCCTCTTCTGGGCTTCTTCTAGACGCCATAGTCGCCGCTCTCTCTCCTCTCTATCTACTACCTCCTTTTGTTCTCTGAGTCGTCTGCGCCACTCTCGGGCCTCCGACTCTCCCCAATAGGAAGGGCGCTGCGGTAGACCCCTTCTCCGCCGGTAATCCACTTCTTCGCGGGGAACTCGTACCTTCTCCCATTTACCGGTCCAAGGGTCCTCTACCCATATCATTTCCCAACCCCCTGGTATTACGTCTACCTCCCCTTTTATATCTCCCATTCCCGCCTCTACGACGGACCTCCCTCTTCCCTCTCTTCCCGCCAAATCATTCCCCGTCTGAGTGGCCACCGTCATCCTTGACAGTTCCCGCTCTAAATCCAGGGTATCCACTCCCTTCTGTCTAGTCTCAACGGGTGATGCAGGCGGGTCTGTTTGTGCCTCTTGTTCCTTTTTGAGGGAGGACGACACTCCGGGGAGAGCTTCCACCCTCTCGCCTCGGTTCTCACAGTGCACTGAGCACTTAGAGAAACCTTCTATATTTCCCTACTCTTTTGTGCAGCAAGAGGCTGGCTAGATAGCTCAGTGAGTTAGTCACATAGCTCTACAGCCAAAGGCTGGGAGTTCAATTCCCCACTGTGCACCCTAGGAGAAGAACCAGCATGTAGCCTCGGGCAAGATGTGCAGTCTCAAACCATCCCCAGAAGAAGAGAATGGTAAAGCACTTCTCAATACTCTATACTTAAGAAAACCCTAGAAAGGGTTTCTGTCTGTAAGTCAGAATTGACTTTATGGTACATTTATTATTATTATCATCATCATTATCATTCCTTAACTCCAAAGCATACACAAGACTCGTTCTGGGCTGATAGTGAAGAATTATATTGTCTTTTGACAAAAGTAGACTGTGCAGCTTGAAAAGAGAATGGAGAAATGATCTGAGCTGGTCCACCATTAGGGCAAGTAAGGCAGCATTTAAGGTAGGAGTTATTCACTGTCATGAAAAGATCTCAGATTAACTAGCCCAGGGCAGTGGATGTGGATGTGGTGTGAAAAATCTTCATTGTGAATACAAACAGAGGAGTGGGTCCCAAATTTTGCTCCTCCAGCTACTTAGGATTCGAATCACCAGGCTATGCTGGCTGGGAAGTCTGAATCACTGGGATGATCAAAGGTTGAGAATCAAAGGTTGAGAGAACTCCTAGCTTTTAAACCAGAACAGAGGTACTATCACCTGATGAGTCAGGACATGTGTACATGAGATAGTCTCCCAGCTGTTGTGTAGGTGAGCCAGTCAGACCAGAATACTGCCTGTACGGTTTCTCCACTTATCAAGTACCTGCCTGATAGATCATCTCTCAGGTGGGAGAGTATCTGGTGATGCTGTCACCCTATTCTGGGAGGCTGTAAATGTGGTGACTTAGAACATTCAAGATCCAGCAGTGAATAGGCAGTGGATTAGATACCAACAAAAGCAGGCATATGTATGTATGTATGTATGTATGTATGTATGTATGTATGTATGTATGTACGTACGTACGTACGTACAGTATGTATGTACGTACGTATGTACGTACGTACGTACGTATGTATGTACGTATGTATGTATGTATGTATGTATGTATGTATGTATGTATGTATGGTTGAGAATTTGGTTTAATATGTGTTCTCAGGACATAAGCAGAGTTAGGAGATATCAGGTTGCAAAGACACTATAACACTGAGAGAGTAAAATACCAACGTAGTCTATTAACATATATACAGAGAGAATAGACATTCATCTGGCAGCATAACATACATGATGATACAATACATAGCATAGAAAAAAGTGATCTGACTTACAGCAGATAAAATGTCCCCTTTACACATGACTTATATACATTCTTGGGACCAATCAGAAAATACATTACTTCATTTTCTACTTACATAAGATTACATCATTTTCTATAGCTGTATAACATCAAGTCTTAAACCTTGGTACCCACACCTGAATACACTCAGTACATGACTAAGGTAAAATCAGCCATTTTACTTTCACTATACAACATTTATATTTAATACATTTTGAGATCAAAATCTCAACATGTATGTATGTACCCTGTTTCCCTGAAAATAAGACCTAACCTGAAAATAAGCCCTAGTATGATTTTTCAGGATGCTCGTAATATAAGCCCTACTCCAAAAATAAGCCCCAGTTAAGTGAAACCCCGCTCTCCACTATTGTGCAGCATTGTGCAGCAACCAGAAGATCATAACATGACTGTAAAATAAAACATCCTCTGAAAATAAGCCCTAATGAGGTTTTTGGAGCAAAAATTAATATAAGACCCTGTCTTATTTTCGGGGAAACATGGTATGTATGTATACATATTTTAATATGCTGCCTTTCTCTCCATTGGAGATTCAAGGCAACTCACAATCAATTAAGACAACACAATAACCACAATGAACAAAACCATAGGATATAACAATTTTTAAATATTAAATGCATAATATTTTTAAAACCATAATTAAAAGCACTTTAACAATGGTTTTAAATCCCTGAATTCAGTAAATGCAGCATTCATAAAACTCCATTTATCACTTAAAATCCATTGCATGACAGTAGGACAAGAGGGAGGGGACTAACCTGTCTTATCCAGGAAATGCATTCTAGAATCTGGGAGCAGCCACTGAGAAGGCCCTGTCCTGCATCCTCACCCTGTGCTTGTGTTGGTCCCATGGCCATATAGCAATATTAGGTATCTACAGGGTGAATCAGGGAGTGCCTAGAAGGGTATCTGCCCCACTCTTTGTTCTGCGTTTCTCACTGTTCATTTCAATATTGATTCCACTAACTACACATGAGTGCTAATTGTGACTAGATCAAATATTTTGCATAAATATACAGTATATTAAGTCTGGACAGTAGGGCTCATTTTTTTGGGAGTTCATATCAGCCCGAAATACCTGTCTGTGTGGTTGCACCCTCACTCACTCCAGCCTGAAGTAGGGTTTGGGTCGATACCTAATCCATCTGTTTAGCAGTGGGACTGACACATAAGAATTTTACACCAGCAAAGACTAAGACTAAGACATCATGAAGTTAACCAGGGAATGGTAGACATTTTGGTTGCCATGAATTCCTTTTTTAAAATCCCTGTTTTAAATTCAACTCCAGCATGGGTAACGTAAAAGACTGCTTTGTGGCTGTCTTGTTTTCAAAAGACCAAGGAATCTCTACATCCAGAGAAGATGGAAGCAGCTTTGAATTCTCAGCGGGAGCTTGCATTGTCTAAGGTGGAAAGCCAAAAGTCCCTAGCTTTCTAGCTCTGACTGAATCCATGGGCTATAATGGATGATATCCACCACCTGTCTCACCAGATGAGACCCAGCTTTTTGTTTTGGAACAACTTTCCAGGATAGCTCAGTGGTTTAAGTAATGGCTGCGGAGCTGGCGGTTGAGAGTTCAATTCCCCACCATGCATTCCAGGAGTAGAGCCAGCCTGTATGGCCATGGGCAAGCTGTACAGTCCCATGATTCTGAGTATTCTCTACCTAGGAAATGCTGAAAAGGATTGCTATAATCAGAAGTGATGTGACCTCACATGACCTCACATACTGGCTGGAGAGCTCAATGGTTTAGGTCTCTGGCTGCAGAGCCAGAGGTTGGGAGTTCAATTCCCCACTATGCCTTCTTAACAGGAGCTGAACTCAATGATCCATAGGGTCCCTTCCAGCTCTGCAATTCTAAAATGATGATGATTTCTTCCTGGAGCTGTGTGTGGGCAACAAGGACTTAAGACCAAATCTTCCTACCCTTTCCCCTTCCCTTTCTCCCATTCTGCTAACTTATTGCATCTTCTTCAGTGAAGACTGTTGTCTGCAAAACCTCACACAGCTATCTGTGCTTTTGCACACTTTTTGAGTTCCTTTTCGGTTGGCCCGATAAAAGCGTCACCTTAATATGTATGCTAGAGTCTGATCAGATGCCATCAGTGGTCACCCATGTGGTGCTCTACCAAGCTTTCCTTACATGGAAATGAAAGGAAATGAAATAAAATGGGCCTAAGGACAAACAGCCTCTGAACATGTGCAAAGTGTGTTTCTTCTCTGAGAGTACAAAAGAAAAGAAATCGGAACTGCTCTTCCAGGATTAAAAACCTGGAGTAAAACTTTAACTAATTGTAGCCATGGCAAACGGCTAAGATTCCACGTGGCTGGATACAGCACAGCTATATTCACTTCCCTAAAACCTTACTCCCGTTTTCCTAGAAAGGAGCTCCATTAAAATCAGTGGGGCTTCTTTCTGTTTAGACATGTGTGAGAGGTATGTGGAAACTACTCTGGAGTCCAGATGAAAAGTAACACTTCTATCTGCAAAGGAAGGGAAATAGTTTTGTCCTTGTCCGTCCTCCAGCTTGATCCAGAGCTCTGCTTCACACACAACCCACGCCTTAAGGTCATATTCTGGATACTCTGCATACAGTATGCTTTCATCCCTTCACCCACATGCCAATTTTAAAAACTCCATCAATAGGAATTCTCTTACTGGGGAAGAGAGGTTTTCTTCTAAATTGCTGCCATTTTGTGCTTCTCTTTTATCTCTGTATCTCTTTGACATAACTGCAAGAAATACTAAAAAGCAAACTACTGTATATGCAAGTGTGCAGCTCTGAATGCTCTGGCGAACTCGATATATGTATGAAAAGTATGCCCTCTTGTGGATAAATATGTATAGTGAGTGATGTTAGAGACTGAGGACTTAGCTGACCAGATGTGCTGCTGAGCTCAGATTTCAAAAAAGTAGTTATATTAGCTATGCTAGCCTGTTTCAGTGTGAAACCAAAACTAAAAGCTAAAGTGTTACGGCACCTTTAAGAATAACAAATGTATTTCATTGTGAGCTTTCATGAATTACAATCCACTTCTGCAGATTCCTACAGTACAATACTAGTATTAGGCATCCTTCAGTCTCGAAAGACTATGGTAACGTGCTCTGTATGGAGGACTTGGAACAGCGTCTAGTGTGGCTGAGAAGGCCACAGTACAATACTATAGCCACAGATTTATACACAGTCTACAGTGTACAGAGTAGTGGGAGAAGGTATGTACTTAAAATATTTTCCATTTTCCCCTTAAGTTGAATTCTGGTATTTATTCTCTAGTAAATATGTGTCAGATGGCTGCCTTAGATAGGTAATCACTTTTAGGGATGGCTTTCCTTTTGCTGGCTGGGTAGCCCAGTGAATTGGCTGTCTGGCAGTGAGTTGGCTATGTGACTGTTTGGAGTTTGATTCCCCTCTGTGCCTCTCAATTGAACAGGCTGTCTGTGTATCCTTGGACAAGCTTCATGGTCCCAGGACATCCCCAGAAGAAGGGAATAATGAATTACTTCTGAGGACTTCATGTGTAGGAATCTCTGGAAAGGGTTGCCTTCTGGCAGAATCAACTTGATGACAGGTAAGTATTATTATTCCTTTTGGTACTGCTACCACACTATATTTTCTGGAGTTATAGACAGCAATGCTGGGGTAAATTTTGAAGCAGACGTGCTCATCATGAGAGTCTGCATAAACACACTCTGTAGGAGACTTGAAAGAAATATAGGCTCCTGTGTTAATCTATATCAACAAACTAGCTCTAGCAGTTCTCCTCTCTAACAGGAGCAGGTCTTTTGTAAAGCTAATGGATCTCCCTTACCTCTTCAAATCATCCTAACATTCTTTGCATTAGAGCAGAAATAGTTCATAAAAATATACTGTCACTAGAAAGATCTCAACATCCTTCCTGAAAAGAAAAGAAAAAAATAAATCCTGGCACTTTGATCTCTAGATCCAAGTCTTGCTGGTAGGAACGCTAACTTTACCGCTGTGGAAACTCTGCTTGCCCCTCTAAACAGACAACCAGAAAAGAACAGCATACGTCTGCATTAGAGCTTTAAAAGCGGGTGTGGAGAAAGAACACAAATCTGGAGACAAAAAAAGAGAGGCAACATCAAGAATTAAAAGCAGGATTCATTCAAGTTACCTGCTTGGTCCAGAGAAGTTCTCCCCCAGAAGAGCCTGAAACCCAAGACTGGCAGCCAGCATCTCTGAAGCAACTATCTCAGAGATCACTGAGGCTCTCCTTCTGGCCAGTGCGGTGTGCACCTGTCTTTGTACATTAAAATGAATGAATGAATGAATGAATTATAGGCAAATTTGAAATACCTCCTCGAACACCCTTCCTCTGCAGGGATACCAAGGCCTATAGTAGTGGTGGTGGTGATGATGGTGATACCAGCACAAAGAATTCCATTTAAAGTCGCACTCTTCTCAAAGTAAATCCAGTCTTCTTCCACACTATACAATGCCACATGCCTTTCATCTAGATGCATTTTTATACATTTGTTGAGCTTGAGATGGCACTGCAATTTTTGCAGAAGTGCGAATTCTTCTCCTTAGAGGAAGCATTCCCTCCCTATATCAAAGAGCAAGGGTAAATTCTTGCTATGAAATAGATGTGCATTGCCTGAAAACAAGGGATGCTTTATTTTATGTAGTGTTATCAATTTGGGTTGCATTTACTTGGTGTTCCTCCACTGGGGATATATTTTTCTTGTGGCCTCCTGCTCTTTGCAAGGACAAGGGCGGGTGGGGGGGACATTCTTACCCTGCAGTAAGATTGTGGCAAGCCTCTCACAAGGAATCTTGTGGGAAATCTCACTGGATTTCTTGGATGTTTTGTAGTCATTTTTCCCCTAGAAGGAACACTAATTTGGGCAGAATTATCACAATTCCTGTGCAAAGTAATATCTTTCCTGGACAAAAGTCCCTCAAAATGACATTGAGCTGTGCAGAATCTGGCCCTTTTCTGTGCAAAACAATTAGGAAAAAAAAGGGGGGGAGTGGGTAGAACCAGGAACAATCTCATTTTTGTAGTTAGCTGGGAAACCTTGATGGTGCAGGGGTCTTGGTGAGGCTTTAAAAATCGGCAAGAATGGAAAATGGTCCAATCACTGTCTACATCCTTGTCTTCCACTGGGAGAAGGCTCTTCAACCCAGCTTCTGTTAAAAGAATGGGATGAGGCTATGGCTGAAATCTTATGGCTAAGTGTGGTTATGCCCAATGGGGATTTGGTGAATCAAGTCATCCATAAGGTCATCCATGCCAAGGGATTCATTAACTAGATTTCTTTTCCATCAAGTTATCTAACTTAGGCTCTGTGAGATGATTAACAAATATGTGTGGGTATCTTTCAGTTCTTGTTATGGGGAGGAAACCGTGCAGATCATACAATATTTCTTCCTGTTTCTAAAAAAAAATTTGTACACAAGTAAATGTGTACAACTAAAAAAAACACACCTCTGTTTACAAATAAGTTTAAATTCCTGGGGAAAATATATGAGAATATGTATATTAGGAAAAGTGTGTATCAAACTATGCACAAATTTCTATGTGGAAATGTTTAAGAATCTCTTGTAAACTAACGAACTGCTGGATAGTTCAGTGGTTTAGGTATATGGCTGCGAAGCCAGAGGTTGGGAGTTCAATTCCTCACTGGGCCTCCTTGACAAGGACTGGACTCAATGATCCATAAGGTTCCTTTCCACTCTGCAGTTCTAAGATGATGATGATTGTAAAGAAAGACAAGTTGAATTCAACGTGAGGATTCATGATTTGAAAGGTCCTTATTACTCACTTTCCTCAGCCTGTAAGATGGGTGACAGTGGGGGGGGGGAAAGCACTGGCTATGTCAGGACCTATTACTGAATTTCCCAAGTTAGTGGTGCACTGAACACTTAGAGAAACCTTCTATATTTCCCTACTCTTTTGTGCAGAAAGAGGCTGGCTAGATAGCTCAGTGAGTTAGTCACATAGCTCTACAGCCAAAGGCTGGGAGTTCAATTCCCCACTGTGCGTTCTAGGAGAAGAACCAGCATGTAGCCTCGGGCAAGATGTGCAGTCTCAAACCATCCCCAGAAGAAGAGAATGGTAAAGCACTTCTCAATACTCTATACTTAAGAAAACCCTAGAAAGGGTTTCAAGGGTTTCTGTAAGTCAGAATTGACTTGATGGTACATGATGATGATGATGATGATTAAAGAGAGCTTTGAGAGGATGGCAATGTTACTGAGATCCTGAGAGGTGGAATGAAAACAAAACCGACATAGTTTCACATCCTAACTGCTGCCCCATTGCCCAGATTTGCTCCAGAGATTGGGGGACCATTCGGAACAGCATAAAAGGTAGTGTGAAGAGGGGGAGGGATGGTTGTGGAGCAACAGGGAACTGCCCCCAAATGCCTCTTTCCTCATTGTGCGAACATAAGAATTCCAGAATTAACAACCTTTTGGACTGTTAAAGATATCAATTTACCTCAAACCTTGGTATCATGTGTATTGTGTGTGTGTGTGTATTTTTTTTATTATATAATTTAACTAGAGTTTGGAAAAGGTTGTTTGTTTTTTTTGAACTGCAGCTCCTAAAATTTCCCAATCAACATGGCCATTAGCTATGCCTTCCAGAAGATTTGGGGAACTGTCATCTCCAAAAGTAATTCTGGATTTAATTTATTTATTGAATTATTGAAATAATGGATTCTACTAAATAATAGAAGGCTTAAGATATGGATGGCATGGTTATTTGTGGTGTAATAAATCAAAGGTTAATGCAGAATTTAATAACCACTATACTGTACTGAAGCTGTACTGAAGATCTGGGATCACTATAAGTTAAGACTTTTACCTAAAATGCCATTATGGGTGGCGTGGTTCAAAAGGGGGAATTATATATAAAGGTAAATGGTTAATGTATAGAAATATTCTAAAAATGGAAGGGGGAGAATTTAAGATGAAGGCAAAAGAAGGATTAATAGAGGACAGTTATGACTGTCAGTGGTTTGCATACGTACAGTTAACAGAAAGATTTAAGGAAGATAAGAAAAAATTTTGAATTTGAAGAAGAAAGGTCTGTCTTTGTAAAAGAATTATGTGATAAAGAGGATCATCTGGTTTCCAGAATGTATAAATTATTATTGAAATATGATACAGAAGATGAACAAGTTAAAGACTGTATGGTTAAGTGGGCACAAAATTTTGGCTATAGTATTCAAATAGAACAGTGGAAGGGAATGTGGAAATATGGATTGAAATTCATGATGAGTTACAATTTAAAAGAAAACTTTTATAAAACAATGTACAGATGGTACTTGACACCAAAAAAAATTGGCTAAAATGTACAAAGGGGTTTCTAAGAGATGATGGAAATGTCAAGAAAAAGCGGACTTAAAAAAAACATGGAAACATGGATAATTATTAGCAATCAAGGAAGAAGTGATTCCAAGAAGAACTGAGAAATGTGTGAAAAGATCCAAAGTGTCATAGAGTGAAGAAACCATAAAATTGGTCAACCCTTGTGAAGCCCCTTTCCTGTTGCCTTCCCCCTTTCCCCCCTTTTTGTATTATTGTTTCTTCCTTTTTTTGCTCAGTATGTCTTTCTAGTATTTGAAACTTAGTAAAATAAAATTTTTAAAAAAGAGAAATGACTCAAAATAATTTAATGGACGAACGTACTGAACCACTGAAGTGAGTGAGAGTGTGTCCAACAGGCATGCCCTCCAGCCACACTTTCATCTATCCCAACAATGAGCAAAAAGGTTGAAGATCGAATTAGATGTTAAGGTAAATCCTTGTGCATATTCCTTCTCCCATAACATGATTTTCTCAGAGATGAGTACTTCACCAATCCGGCTTGCAAGTTAATCCAGTGTTTGCCTTTCAATGATTAATCACAAAACACATGCAACAGAATGTCAAGTACAGAGGTGGAAGAGAGCAATGATGCTGTAACAGACAGACATATTGCAGAATTTAAGGAAGCACCACTTCTAATGATGTGCTAACCATATAGTTTTGTTTGATGGTTAATGTGGAAATTTGGATAAATCCCAAATTCCAAATCAGCTTGACTTGGACCAGTTTGTATGCAATCCAGATTTTAAAGCAGAATAGCCAGATTTGATTCTGGTGAGTTGCTGGATTGCTCAGTGGTTTAGGCAGAGCCAGAGGTTCAATTCCTCACTGTGCCTACTTGACAGGCTGGACCTGACGATCCATATATTATTATTATTATTATTATAACATGCTGTTCCTAATATTGTCATTTTTTCTAGCTCTGATGGTGTGATTTCTGAGATCTGCAACTGCTTATAATACTGTGTGAAATTTCTTGATATTGTTCCCAAAGCACCAGTGATTATGGGGACCATTGAAGTCTCTTTCATCCACAAGTGAGATGTTTTGATTGCCAGATCTCTGTATTTTCTTAATTTTTTCAATTTTTTATTTTCAACTCTGGCATCCCCTGGAATTGCAATGTCAATGACCCAGACATTTCTTCATTCTATTACTACTATGTCTGGTGTGTTATGTTCAAGGTGTCTATCAGTTTGGATCCAGAAATCCCACAAGATCTTGACTTTGTCATTTTCTGACATCTTCTCTATCTGATATTCCTATGGGTTTTTGGAGGCCGGCAAGCTAATTTTTTGCATAATAACCAGTGCACTTATTTTGCCACTCTATCACGTCTAATTTTGTAAACTGTTTGTGCAATTGTTGGGCATTCACAGATGAGGTGTGACACAGTTTCATCTTTTTCTTGGCAGAGTTGACATTTGCTGTTAGCACTAATTCCTTAGATCTTAGCTTTCATCACATTGGTTTGGAGTGTTTGTTCTTGTGCAGCCAAAATCAAGCCTTTGGTTTCTTTCTTAATGATCCCAGGTTTTAGCCATGCTCATGTTGAATTACGGTCATTCTTTCCATCAATATTTCTCAGGTGTTGTCCATGTAGTGGTTTATGTTTCCAACTGTTTAATTTATTTTCAAATGGTTGTTTCTTATATTGAGCCTTTGTTTCTATTGTTGCTGCTGCTGCCACTGCTGGTGGTTTTGGTAGAAAGTGAATGGAATTTATTAAGCCATTTGTGTCTAGAGTACAAACCAAATTGGAAAGAGCATAAACCAGCCTCCCCCCCTTTTAAATTAAGAGACAACTTAGTTAACTGTTTGAAATGTGGCATGTTTACTCCCCGTTTCAAATTTAACATTAATCTGAGCAATACCAAAAAGGTTATAGCCATTTTAGTTTTCCAATGCAGGCCAATGAGAGACTCACAAAGTGACTTGGATCTGGCATATACATTGAATTGTATGGGGCACAGGTGGCTGCATACCAGATCAGAGCACATTTCACAGCTTCCAGTATGGCTCCAAACAGTAGTGGAGAACCCCTGCCCAGTCCTAGTGTGGAATATAAACTGCAGTGGCTAATCTGTGACAGAATTCACATCATGTGTCTTACATGGTTCATGGCTCCTCCTAAAGCATTGCAGCAGTCAGACTTTCATTTTCCTACACGTGTTTCTGTTTTATTTTTAGGACAGTGTTAAAGTCAGGCAATCTGCAACATTAACGCATACACCATTTCGTTAAACCAACATATGCGAAGGAGCAGCAGGAAGATTATTCTCAAGCAAATGGTGACAGCGCAGCACGTCAGCTGCTGGTTCCTGCAGGCAACAGTTGAAACACCTTTGCCGCACTGTTGACTTGCTTAATTATGCAAAACAAAATCTTGTCAAAAAACCTGCTCAAAAAATGGTCAGTAAAAATTAAAGAGCACTTCAGTGTTCAGGGATGCTAAGGTTGGAACCTCCTGTTTAACCCATAGGTGGGGCTGTTGTTGCATCAAATACAGCCATGGCTAACTCCAAAAAGACAAGGAGATGCAAGTTTATAGGAAAGCTAGAAATAGCTTTGCCTAACAAAAATAATATGGGGAAAGTAACCAAGGCATTCAAAAGCCTTCAACAGTAAAATATATGAATCAGAGAGCAAAGAATGGAGGTCATATGCTTGTCTCATGATACTGAACCTTTGTGGTGTGTGTTTGTTTTTTGTGCGTGCTTATATACCCATACATACTTGTAGATAAGTAGAAATGATAAATAATGATGATGATTGTGTGTTGTCAAGTCAATTCTGACTTATGGCAACCCTTTTCAGAGTTGTCTAGGTAGAAAGTACTCAGAAGTGGTTTCCCATTCCCTTCTTCTGAGGGTGTCCTGGGACTGTGCAGTTTGCCCAAGGCCACACAGGCTGGCTCTTCTCGCTGGAGGCACAGTGGGGAATCAAACTCTCAATCTCTGTGAGTTAGGTTTCTGGTTGTGGAAACTGAACTATCCAACTACCTACAAAGATGTTGCTTCATCTGTCTGTATGCACCACATGATGGCTTCAGAAACAGATCTATAGACTGATGGGTGCCTCACTCCAAAATGTCAAGCCCCTCCCCCATCATGAACTTTCTATGGACATGCACATAGGGACATACAAACAGGCTTACACAGCCACCAGCTTCTGGTTCAAAAGAAGTAGCTTTCCCAGGTTCTGAAACATGCATTTTATTAATCAAGTAAGCAGATGAATTGCTGTTTCTTTAAAATACTTCAGGATATTTTCCATTCCATTTCCTAGTCAAAATGAAAGACTTCAGGATACAGTTAAAAGAAACCAGCACTCATCCACCCAATTTGGCAAACTTTCCATCTGAAACCATCTTGCAATGAACAATTATTTGTGAAAAATATGGTGTGTGTGTGTGTGTGGGGGGGAATGAAGGTGGTGGCCATTCTGATTACAATGTTCCTTTGACATCTACTTACAATTCTCATTTCAATGACTATTTAGTTTCTGTCTGATTTCAGCAACATCAGACCCTTTGGGTTCATGATGGCTAAATGTATAGCTAAGAAACACACTGTGCCATTAGGAGAATTCTAGAAAATGTGTGTCACGTGTGAGCAGGAATACTAATCTTTTTCTCACACATAGGCTACCTGTTGAACATCTTAGAATTATAGAATAATGAAGTTGGAAGGGGCCTATAAGGCCATTGAGTCCCACCTCTTGCTCAATGCAGGAATACAAATCAAAGGATATCCGCCCGGTGGTTGTCTACATTTCTCTTGAAAGCCTCCAGTGTTGGAGCACTCACCACCTCTCGAGATAATTGGTTCCACTGCAGTACTGCTCTAACAGTTAGGGTTTTCCCTGATATTCAACCAAAATCTGGCTTCCTGAAACTTTTATTAATGTAGACTGACCTGTGATGAAGCTACAATATACTGAGTCAAATTCAGAATTGTTGATCTCAGAGTGTGGAAATAACTTATTTCAAATTATGAGTTATTTGTAATCAGAGTTTGGAGGTCTTACTATTTAGGGCTGGTACCAGAATTCATTAGGCCCTCAGCATGGTACTGTTAAAGGGCTGACACCTGCCTACTAGCCCTGCTGCTGTCTGTCCACTCATCATCCACATTAGAAGATCCTATGGATCATTGAGTTCAGCCCCTGTCAATGAGGCCCAGTGGGGAATCAAACTCCTAACTCTGGCTCCACAGCCAGATACCTAAAACCACTTCAGTCCCACACAAATCCTTCTACTCTGACATAGCGGCCTACAGTTTCCATGTCTTCATCCCATGCAAATAAGCTTCAGATGGTAAATGGAAGTCTGGCATACACCAGTCACACCGCTGTTGTTTATCTTTACACAAGAGACTGATAACAAGAATAAGCAGCAAATCTACAAATCTATTTTCTATTTGTCCAAATGTTGCTCTCTTTGTGAGACCTGTAGCAATATCTGGCATGCGTAAGAAGGCCCTGCTGCTGTTCTGTCAGAGGATGAATCAATGTCTAATGGGATACATGTGATCTCGGTGGGCTTGAGGTGGCATGGCTATCCATCTGGGTTTTGGCTGGACTACTCTCTTTTAAATCTTGTCCTAGTGCAAAACCCTTGTGAGGTGTTTTAGGCTGAGAGAGAGTAATTGACCTAAGGTCATCCACTGAGGTTCATGGGTCACTGAGGAATTGAACCTGGTTCTACCCCACAACACCAAAGTGACTCTCTCAGTTACTAAATGCTGAGAAGTATAATGGGTATCCATATTAAACAAGGGTATCCATTTGATATCACCTTAATTGTTATGATTCTGTTCTACAGAACCCTGGGATTTGAAGGCAAGTGAGCTACTTAGAATTCTCCGGGAGAGACTTGTAATGCCTTCCCCCAAAACAAGAGCACTGGAGCAGTTCACTGGACCTCCTAGAGTCAAAGCAGATGCTATAGTTACCACATCATTAGAAGCAAGAAATAAGTTGTATTTTTATTCTCCTTCAAGGATCAGAATATTCATTCATTCATTCATTCATTCATTCAATTTATATACCATCCATTGGGCCAAAGGCCACTCTGGGCGGTTTACAACATAAAACATCAATAGACAATAAACAATCATAAAACAACAAAACTATAACAAATTCACTATAGAAATAATCAAATAATTAAAATACATTCTACAATACTCTAAATAACAACTAATACCACCAAAGCCCTTATTTACTTCCTGACAACCAGTTGCAAAATGAAGGAAGCTAATGTATGAGTTGCAGGAGATCAGAGGAGCTTGGTGGGTGACCATCAGACTTTTTTTTTTTAACATATAAGGATTTGCCATTTCTAATATCTACTACCTCACCAAACTAAAAATCCCAGGATTCTATAGGATGGATCTATGGTAGTTAAAAATGGTATGAAACAGCAATAACTGTGCCATATGATACAAATACTCCATGTCTGCAGAGGCAGACATGATCTGGGTTGGGCAG
The DNA here is from genome assembly GCA_037013535.1 of Intellagama lesueurii. Lineage (NCBI taxonomy): Eukaryota > Metazoa > Chordata > Lepidosauria > Squamata > Agamidae > Intellagama > Intellagama lesueurii. The sequence goes on along the minus strand of JBAJHW010000002.1, from coordinate 106,965,050 downwards.
GGGGCTATTGTAGCTGCCTGTAGCACTAAGTTGTTCAGACTGCTATGCCAGCTCAGAGAGTATGTAAGGCTAGGGGAGCTGAGATAGGCCTTCATGGTGTCCTACAGCTGCAGCACTTTGTCAGGAAAAGCAGAGCGCTGGTGGTACAGAAGGTGTAAAATGCTGGCCACTTAATAAACAGCTCAGAACTGTTTATAACAACAGTACCACGCCCAGCTCAATCTGGAGGGCCTACAGGTCAAAGTATTTGGTTTCTGGTGCCATCAAGACTGTTGTTCAAACACTGCAGGCAGGCCAAGCTGCAGATGATGATGATGATTAATTGTACCAGTCCAGAATCTTCTTACGTCTGGGAAACAGCTGATATCAGAAAGCTGCTTCCTGTCTTAGAGACTGCCCGATCCACTTCTTTCTTACATCTTGGATAAGTCATTGAATACAGTGGTCATGAGGGCATTCTCTGGGTCATCTACCCATGGCTCTGAATACTAGATAATGTGATAGCAACAAAGACTTCACTTGTAAGCAAAGGTATTAATGAGTCTGGAATTTCTACTTAATCTGTTGGCAGATTTAATTGTTTCTGACAGTGATCACCACATCATGCAGAACCAGAGATGTGGCCAGAAACATGGGTGCTTTTGAGGAGTAATAGGCACCTGTGATGTGAAATGTTTGGAGGGGTTGTGGAGAGGAAGGATCAAATCTCTTTGCTTCTCCTAAATGGCATCCTCAAAATTTTAAAATAACGCCCTTACTGCTCTGTCCTCTGCAGAAACAGGGTTTTATGTCCACATCCTAGAAGTCACACCCTGTACATCTTACTCCTTGATCCTAAGCTAGGCTTGTAAATAACTACTTGTTAGGTCACATCTAGCAAAATTAAATTCCCCTCCAGGACATCAGATAGGAAAGCTTTTATAAACTGTTTTATTCCACTTTCTCTCTTTTCTCTTTCTTTCTCCGTTCCAGACATTAATGTGCCACAGATGATGTACGTTAAATATGGGTGGGTTAATAAAAATCTTTATAGGCTAGTAACTTCTGCGCGCCTATCTGGAAGACTGTTCTAAATGCTGTCATTTCTAGGGATAAAAGCAAATAACGCTGGTGTTTTTAAAGCACTCTAACACCTTGTTCAAAATTATTTTCTTAAAAAGTATGTTATTTAGAGCATCCCCCTTTTTTGTGCATTTTCCTCTTTTAAAAATAGGTTCAGTGCATATAGAAAACTGGCATGTTGAGGAAATATTGGTGTATAACCCATCTCCCTTGTATGATAGTTTTATGTATGTGGGATGATGATAATGTTGCTGTTTTGAATTTCTGGTAAAATTCTCTTTTTGCTGCACAGCAGAAGGAGAGATCCACAGAGGAGTATAGCTACAAGTTCCCCAGAGTACACGCCTTTCTCATTAACCGACACTTAAAGTCTCAATAACTCCTTCTGAGATTTGTAGTAGAAAGAGTAAAAAAAAATCTTTATTTAGAGTTGATTGAAATTACAGTCTTGCGTATATTGCTTTCTTTATTGCACACATACTTAGTGGCCAACTGAAGAGAAAACAAACAACTGCTTCCAACCTAGGAAAGAGAGGGAAACAGAATTCATCAGAGAGGCAGGATTCTCTTTGAAATCAAAGACAGGAAAGAATGGTTAATTAGTGCTGGATAGACAATCACCCCAGCCCTGAAAAGTCCCTCCTAGCCACACAAACTACAGAAAGCATATGGAGTTGCAAATAGCCCAGTGGTTTAGGAAGAGCCAGAGGTTGGGAGTTCAATTCCCCACTGGGCCTCCTAACGTTTCAGGATTAGGGCCACATAATATATTTTACACATTTTTGAGGGCTGAAGGAACATGCGTGTGCATGCCTGCATGCACGCCCACCCGCATGTGCACACAGGTTGAAGGGAACGGATTTGAGCCTGTGGACCTGATCCTACAACGTTCGCCGGGCTGGATAAAAAGGCAAGGTGGGCCGGATGTGGCCCATGGGCTGTAGTTTGAGGATCCCTGATCTATAGGGCCCCTTACAGCTCTGCAGTTCTAAGATTATATTACATATTGCATTACATATTACAAATAAAACTCCAACAGATAATGCAGTTTGCTGATATCACTGCCTCATTTCATCATGCCAAATGTTGGACTGATTTGTACAAGGCAGCTGTATTACAACTACTCTTGATGCAGAGTAGGAGAATGTCTACAGGACCAGCCCTGCCATTAAACAGTGTGAGGTGACTGCCTCAGGTAGAAGATCTTGTGAGGGCACAGTGGCAGCCCCCTGACCAGTCCTTCTGAATTCCCTGGGTGATGCAAGTTTCTACTGTCCTTTCAGTCAGCTCCATATGGTGTGGGGAGAGGGCCCCATCTTTTCTGTTGCCTCAGACAGCAAAATGTCTTGGGCATGCCCTGAAAGTGTACCTTTATTCTTCCTGAATATCTGCCTTTATTCATGACAATGGTGGGAGTCCACTCAGGGCACGTCCAGATGGGCATACTGTATAGCTCTCTATTTGGATCGTTTTTGGTGCTGTTTGGATCAAATCAAATTACGGCATCCACACGTTTTGACTTTGAACGATCCATCCCTCCCCTTTGTAAAGCTGCCCTTCTGCTTTTTGGCACAGTGTTAGGGCTACAGTTCTTTTGGCAAAATTCGGAGTGCTCCTAATTTTCCCATTCTGTAGCCTGTGTGGATGGTTAGTTCACACTCAAATAGAGCTGTGGATGTATATGAAGTACAGGTAAATTAAAAGCAAAATGTTAAGATAATTAGACATTTTTGACCAGAAAGGGTCAGAGCTTGAAATTTATGCAGAAGCTTTTCCTTTTAGCCCTGACAAGGGTTCAGTGTCCATAAAGTGGGAGGGTTCAGTGCTGTTCCAGTGCATCACTTCTGAAAGTGAAGGATTGGCCAACTGCATGCCATTGACCAGGGGGTGCCTGAATGTACTCACAATGCTTTTCTAGACTTCAGGGAGGCTCCTTCTATGCTCCCTGCTGTTGCGCTATGTCACTTACTTTACAGTGGTGCCTCGACTTACGGAATTAATCCGTATTGGAACGGTGGCCGTAGGTCGAAATTTTCGTAAGTTGAAGCACCATTTCCCATAGGAATGCATTGAAAACCGATTAATCCGTTCCGGCCGAAGCAAAAAATACCCCCCCCCCCAAAAAAAAAATTAAAAAAAAATACTGTACTGTAAAAACAGAACAGTTTTTAAAAAAGCAAAAAGCAGCACCTTACCCTGCTGCCTCTGCCGCCGCCACTGCCGGGAGGCGAGCCGCCGAACCATGCCGGCCGGGCTCTGCCTCCCGTCCCCGCTGCCCTCTGCCTCCCATCCCCACTGCCCTCTGCCTCCTGTCCCCGCTGCAGCGGCGGAGGCAGCGGGGACGGGAGGCAGAGCCCGGCCGGCATGGTCTGATGGCTCGCCTCCCGCAGCGGCGGAGGCAGCGGGGACGGGAGACAGAGGGCAGCGGGGGCGGCTTTGGAAGCCCGGGAAGACGAAAGCCGCCCTGACCTCCACGCCGGGTGCCGGCTTCCCGGGATTCCAAAGCACTGGCACCCGGCGCGGCGGTCGGGGCGGTGTTGGAAGCCCGGGAGGCTGAGCCTCCCTTTTCCTAACCGTTGGGGTGAAGAAGCAGCCTCTTCACCACCAATGGTTTGAATTTCCCACCCTTTTCCCCTGCCTGTTTCTTTTCATAAGTGGAAGCTCCAGCCGCAAGTTGAACCAAAATTTTGTGGCCGGAGCTTTCCGTAACTCGAAATTTTCGTAAGTAGGGACGTCTGTAAGTCGAGGCACCACTGTATTTAGTAGCAACATAGCACAACAGCCCCTGAATGATGGCTGTGGAAAGAGGCCAGGAAGGGGGTGGAAAGGAGAGCGTAATCCAGAAACCTGTCTGGACTGTTCTCACAGGAGAAAAAAATTGATAAGTGTGAATGGAAGGATTGCTCAAGTGAGAGATAAAATAGATCACACGAAAGATAAGGACCTTTTAAGCATGAACCTAACCGCTCCAACTTCCCCCATCTGGATGTATCCTCACTCCATTTCTCATTCCTGCACTCACTCTGGCAATTATTATTGTTGCCATTACTGCTGGGGTGGTGGGGAGTAGCTGTCACTGTTACTCATTTTAAAGTAATTATGTTTTCATGATCTCTTACGTTATTCCAGACTGTGACAGGGGTAGCCTGTTCTAAATTTAACCATTTTTAAAATTATTAAGCAAGTCTTCTGGTCATACAAACATGATATTTTAAAAAATGCAGGAAAAGCTATTAAAAACTTTTCAGCTGGTGTACCTCCTGATAAAACTGAGTAATAAACGAACCAAATTATTTTTTTTAAAAAAGGGAGGAAGGAAGGAAGACGAACTAATGGAATGGTGGAGTTATTTTGCTTCTTAGATTGTCAATAAACTCATCTATCTATGTTCTGATTTTAGATTTATTGCTGTTGGCAATGATTTTTAGAATAGACAGCACACAGTTTAATATATATTTTTTTAAAGAAAAGTGGTGGTGCATTGGTAGCATTGAAAACTCTCTATCCATTGCCAGTAATCTAACAAGATATGACTCCTGATGATACCTTAAGATATAGTGTAATCTTCTCTATGCATTACTTTTGCTTGTATTTACAAACCATAATTAACAAAGATGTACGGTGGTGCTCGCTTCGGCAGGACATATACTAAATGATGTGTGGTGTTTTGTGAGATGTCCCTGTGAAAGATTTTTGCAAAACAGCCCTAGTGGCACATTAGGAAGGAAGCAAATGCCAGGGAGGAGAAATAAGTATACAGGCCAAATTTATCATTTTTGTTCCTTTTCTCCACTCCTGCCAACGCCTGACAAAACCATAGGCTTCACAAATAAAATTATGAAAGAAGAATGTATAGCCCGGTCGTAAACTTGGAAATAAATAAGCTAACCCTCACTATTAGAAAGTAAACAGCACTCTCATGAGATTATGATTATGCAATATCTTAGCTGTGATTATTCTCTGCAGTTCATAATGTGTGGAAAAAGAATAGGATTGCATGAGCACATGCTCACATACGCCTCACTCATGGTCACATATACTGCCACACATGCTGACACATGTTCCCTGTCCAGGGAAAAGGTCTGAACAGCAGCAGCCCTAGGTTTTCCTCCATCTGAGGAAAGAGAAACACCACAGCTGCCCTTCATCACCACTGCCTCAGCCCCATCTTCCCATCACTGCTTACCATGTCTCAATCCAAGAGCAAGGCAGAAGGTGGGTGGGCTCAGTGGAAGGTAGTTCTCACAACACAAAGCAGGTGGCGCTGTTCTCTCCCAAGCTGGAAGGCCCCAATGTCTGGCTTTTAGGTCCTCAGTAGAGATGGGCACAAATCAGAAAAATGGTGATTCATCAAGGTCAATTAATCACAAATTACGAATTTACAATTTTTTTCTGACAAATTGATTAATCAATTTGACAATTCTTTTTTTTACTTTAAAATCCAATAAAGCATCCCTACCAGCTAGAGACACCAAATTCACAGGGAAATTTCCTCTGACTCTCTTCTACAAGCCCTGCAAGTTTGGTGACATTTGGATTTCAGATGTCCATGCTATATACCCACAAGGAGCCCCCCCCCCTGGAAAGTTTTACCCTGGCACCTAGAGACACCAAAATAACAGAGAAGCGTCTACTGACTCTCCTCTACTGACTCTCCCTCCAAGTTTGATGAAGATTGGGCTTCAGACATCGAAGTTATACACACACAAACTGGGTCCCCCAGGAAAGTGCCCTTTAACAGCTGGCTTGGGAATACCTAATCTTCACCAAACCTGGATGGATTGTAGAGGAGAGTCATGGGAAGCTTCTTTGTGATTTTGGTGTCTCTAGGTGCCTGGGGAAAACTTTCCTGGGGAGGCTGTTTGTGGGTGTATAACTCAGACATCTGAAACCCAATCTTCACCAAATCTAGCAGGATTATTGACGAGAATCAGTGGAAGCCTCTCTGCAATTTTGGTGTCTCTATATGCCTTGGGGGCCATTTTATAGTCAAACAAATTGATAAATCAAAACTAGTTAAAAATAGATTTGTTATTCATTGGGAAGCATTTATTTGTACAAGTATGACTTGACAAATTAGCGATTTTTGAACAACCTTTTTGGTGATTTGCTTTTTTATTTGTGCCTATCTCTAGTCCTCAGAATGTCACCTTGAAATGTCACCTGTAGCAATGGTGGTACAGCAGACCTCCCAGAGCATTCCACCTACAAAGAACGCCTGTCAGGACCACTCCGCAGAAAGCATTCAGGCCCTGGCCAGCTTTGGAAGGAGTGAGCCTTCTGAACCCTCTGGCAAAGATATGAAACAGTTCTCTGTGTGTGCCAATAGACGGTACAAGAACTCCTACACAGAACGAGGGGCCCTGGGCGATGCAAAAGTCTGGGAAAGAGATGCTTATTGGGAAATGTGTTACTACTCTGCAGCCATGGGGTAGCTCACTCAGCTCCTCTGGCCCCCCTACACACATTCATTTATAGCATCAAGGGCCATGTGTATACCCCTAAAGAGATAACCACTGCTGGATTAAATTTGCTTAAGTCTAAAATTCCTTCAGTAAAATAGAAGGAAATGACAACCATTGATTTACTTTAAAAAGTCCACTTCCAAAGCTATCTGAAAAAAGAAGCTTTTTGCTATATACAACAGTATGTTTGGGGACATTCAGGCAGGATGTTAATAGGTGCCTCAGCACTATCCCAACTTTCATCTAGAAAATATTGCAGAGGATGCTACCAAAGAGATGGAAAGGAAACGGAGGGAAATAATAAGTTTTCTTATTTGCCATCAGCTTTCAAACAGTTATTAATTTGTATTGCTCCGCTAAGTCCAACAGAGCTTGACCGGTCTATATTAGCTGAGGAGTGACCCTCCTATCTTTTCTACCAGTTACTCAGGGCAGTGTAGAAATTAATGAACTAATTCATCTATGTCTCAGTAGCTATCAGCGGTGGTGTCAGTTTAACAGGGCAGGAGAATAGCCAGGGCTGGTTGTTGTTTCTTTCTCTTTTTTCAACCTTTAATATCACTTTTCTTTGACCTCTCAAGCTTCCATGGAAAGCATGCATTTATTCTGGGTTTTAGGATACACAACACTTTTCATCATGAGCACAATGAGATGTTAAACTTGATTTGCTATTTCAGGTATGAACTTGCTGGCTTTCCCCCTACCTGAATATCTTATTTGAAAAGTGTTTTCTGTATTGCACACTTTCAAACCTCATCTGCCATGGTAATCTGTGAAATCCGTAAGGATTTGCTATAAGGAGATCTCTGTGTTAAAAATTCAAAACCTTTCTCATGTGTGTTTTAACCTATTTTCAGTTTTTGGAGAGAGGAAGGAGGGAATGTTGGTATGACAGAATGATCTCCTGCATTTTACAAATATGCAGGTCTTTTACAACCTGCATGGTGCCATTGTTTCTCATAGTTTTTGCTTTCCACATGTCAACCTGCTATTGGTGCTGCTTCTTCAGAATAATCATGATTCTACTCAGTCAAGTTTCAGTTATGACATCACAAAAGTGATGTAGCTAATCAGTGTGTAGCTAATCAGAATGGTAGTAATAAAAATGATGTCAGAAAAGATAGCTGAGAGTGATGGCAGCATATATGATTCCAAAACATTTTTTCAGGGTCTGCTGGGAATGGGTGGGGGCGTGAAGGACTTTTTGAGATTGTTGATGACATTCTGCCACCAATGTGCAGTTTCAACTCAACTATGGCATTCATTTCTCAGTTAACTGGATTCTTTTGCATGTGCTTCTGTGGACCATTTCTTCTTTTTTTAAAAAAGGACCACTGAGTTTTATCTTTTAGTTTTACAACATCACTTTGGTACATTTGGACATGTGTCAATTTTACATCTCATATCAGTTTAAACAAGCTTTCTCACATCTCAAGAGTGCTATTGATATTAAAGCTGACAAGCATCTGGCCAATCTAAAGTGACTGTGTCAGAGATTTTAAGAGAAGAGGCTTAAGATATGTGTCGATGCAGATGGCTGAAGATTAAAATCAGAAGCACATGAGGAGAAAATGGACAGGCATTATTTCAGGCACAGGTTGTGGTGGAACTCCATGTCACCTTAGGGTCCTTTGTATTTTAATTTCTTGCTACTTGATTAAAAACAACAAGGAGTCCTGTGGTATTTTAAAGGTGTATTTGATGAAGTGGGTTACAACCTGTTAAAGATCATACCAAATAAAACTACTAGTCTTGAAGATTTTTCCAAGACTCTTTGGTGCAAAAAAACCTGTCATGGTCGCCCAGCCTCCAAATTGTTATTTGATCAATGCTGAGTTCCCTTACCCCATTGAAAAAAGCACATTTGTTTGCTTGTTTATCAGTCTGTCAGTTACCAATCACTATGGTGAGATGTGAGAGCTGGACCATAAAGAAGGCTGACCGCCGAAGAATTGATGCTTTTGAACTGTGGTGCTGGAGGAGACTCTTGAGAGTCCCCTGGACTGCAAGGAGAACAAACCTATCCATTTTGAAGGAAATCAACCCTGAGTACTCACTGGAAGGACAGATCCTGAAGCTGAGGCTCCAATACTTTGGCCATCTCATGAGAAGAGAAGACTCCCTGGAAAAGACCCTGATGTTGGGAAAGTGTGAAGGCAAGAGGAGAAGGGGACGACAGAGGACGAGATGGTTGGACAGTGTCATCGAAGCGACCAACATGAATTTGACCCAACTCCGGGAGGCAGTGGAAGACAGGAGGGCCTGGCGTGCTCTGGTCCATGGGGTCACGAAGAGTCGGACACGACTTAATGACTAAACAACAAAAATGGTGAGATGACACAAGTGTTCTGTCTATGATATTTGATCCCACAGTGGCTTCTTCCTGTATAGAAGTCATCACTTGATGCTGTAGTCACCAACTGAAGATGCATTTGCAAACTGCTTGTAAGGCTGAAGGTAAGGCTTTAGATGAGAAGATGGGTGACAAGGTTGTATCCCAAGGTGTACAAAATTATACATGATGTAGAGAAAGTGAACATGGAGTTTTCACTTAGAAGATGGAGTGATGGCCACCAACATAGCTTGCTTTAAAGGAGATGAGACAAATTTATGGAGATTAAAGCTGTCAGTGGCCACTAATTATGATGGCTCTCCATTACTTCCAGTTTCAGACGCAGTTGTTGGGCAGATAAGTGAGAGGCTGCTGTCGCACTCCTCCTGTCCTGCTTCTGTATTTCCCATGGGGATCTGATTGACCGCTATGGGAATAAGACTTCTAAATGAGGCAGGCTTTGGTATGAAGAAGCAGAGCTCATCTTATACTTTTATGAAAACTCTTTTAAATGAACATGTGCTTTAAATATATTTTCAAAAGCTTGCCATAAACAGAGGTTAAGACATGTAAATATTACTAGTTTTCTTACATGTGGGGTAATAATAAGTTTATAAGCATATACACAAGAAATCCCACAAGCACTCACATGTACATACAATAGGAGGGAAACAGAGATGAGGTTCCTGACTCCACACCACATAAGAAAGCAGGCAGAACTAGGCTAGCTGGGGCAGCACCTCCTTGCTCTAATGCAGTGATTCCCAACCTTGGGTAACTCATGTATTCTTGGATTGCAATTCCCAGAAGCCTTCACTACCAGCTGTGTTGGCCAGGCTTTCTGGAAGTTGCAGTCCAAGAACACCTGAGTTACCCAAGGTTGGGAACAACTGCTCTAATGGATCCACTGCCACTGCACATGGGGGAAAGCACATCTGAATTCTCTGTTTTCAAATCATTCTGCTTATGGGATGCTAGCTTGTTTGGGAAACTATTACCCCCTCCCCCATTTTGTATCCTGTTTTTCCTCTAATGAACTCAAAAGTGATATACATATATATGTTCACATCAACCCTATGAGGGAGGTCACGTTGAGAGGCACAGAGATTACCTCAAAGTCACCCAATAAGTTTTAGAGCTCAGCGGAGACTAGAACATGGATTGCCCAGCCCCAAGCAGAGACTGCTGTAATCACGGCTGCAGACAGGCTTCTCCCTTCAAGGCTAGCCCCCCCTCAAACACGCTTGTTTTCTAAACTCAAAAGCTGTTTCATATATGGAATTAAAATACAGTCCCCCCCACCTTGCATTTTTAAGCAGCACAATCCCCTGAAGGGCTGTACGGCTTCCTTCTTGGAGTGTGCAGATCAGCTGTTGAATATGCTTCTGAAATCCATGAGGCAACTCCTGACATTTTCATTGGGCGAAGGGCACCAAGAAATTCCCAGCGGCGAGTGAAAGTCAAAGTAAAGAGGCTGCTGCGGAGCCAGAGGAAAGCCTCAGGAGAGTTGCGCTACACGCTTCGACACGAGATGAGCTGAACATTGCTTGAGAACAGTTGTTGCGAATGGCCTCATTTATCATACTGACAAGGATACTGACAGCTATCTGCAGTGATTCATCAGACTAATGGCTGACTAGCAATGAGGGCCTGCTAGCCAGGAGCTGAGCAGGGCTGGCAGAAGGGGGGAGGGGCCCCGGGGAGGGAGTTGCTAGAAACAAAACTCCCAGGGTTTCGGCACTTTGCCTCGTGTCTGTCATGTTTTATTCATGGCACTGAATGGGACAGGAACTGGGTCTTGTATTTACCGTGTAGGTTATTCCACTAATCTTTGCAGGTCTTCTCCTGAGACGGAACTCATCTTGATTTCTGGAGGGAGATACCATCCCACCACCTCCTCACCACTTTTTCAAGTGCTGTATTTGAGCTTTTCAGCTGATGATCACCTTTGCTCTCACTGATGAAATTGAAAAAAGGTATTTGTTGCATTTTAAAGACTGCTTTAGTTGCATATGCATGGATGGAGAGACAGTCCCTGGAGTGCAAAGGGGAATTGACTTTTTGTGCAATCTGCCTTGGCTGTTCAATTGCTGAGGCAAATCAGTTGGTCAGGATTATATATATATTTAAAGAAAAAAAAAGTCATGCTGCTTATAAGGAGGCCATGAAGGAAGGGTGGTGTCTGTTGAATGATAAAGCTTCCAAGAACAGAAGTGGGAAATCCATGATTTTGACAGACATGAATTAAGTTAATAAGAAACAGACCTTTACATTGGGTTACGATAAGCTGAGACAAATGAATGGGAACACGCAGGAATGAGCAACATGCACGGCGGCTGCAATACTCTGGCTTTCTGCTTCTCTTCTTTTTATTGGTGTGTTTTAGATGGGAACAGATATCCAACAGACACAATAAAATGAAGGCTCTGTTGATTCCATTACAAGCATTGTTGTTTCAGGCTTTATAGAGATGTATTGCTGGAAAGGAAATCACTCTAGTCAAGACGGTTACTGTACAAGGAGTTTCTTGAAGGTTGTTTCTCTGCGAGAGAGTGTGAACCTTTGAAACAACAAAGGAGAGTCAGAGTTTGACCCATAAGAATATTCCTTCTGCATGACCCCATAAAATCCAGCATCCAATTTCCAGCACATACTGGGCAGCAATCTCTTAAAAGCCCATCAGGAAGGTGTGAAAGAATAATCTTGCCTTGGATTGTCCTTAGTGTCTGGTATTTGAAGGCATACTACCTCTGAACAGGGAGGTTTTGTTTTGCACAGGTATTGGGAAAGTTTCTTTTTGGTTCCAGCTTCCAGAATCTTTTGACCACCATGAGACAGTGCTCCAAATCCTCTGGAGGACACCAGTTTGAGAGGGACAGAACTTGGAATAATTTTTACAATATCCTTTGCATGTGGAAGTACAAGTAACCATATAATTTTATATATGTCCACCTAAGCATGCAGCATTATATTTGTTTGCTTCATTTTCTTATCACATTCTTTCCCTCCTTGTTGAACCTTTCTTTCTCCTTTTCTTTTTTGCCTTACTGTTCAGGGATGTAAGAATCTCACAGGCCGTCCCTCTTGGTGAGAAACCCAAGGAAACCATCCATTTTTTCTCCTTGCAGCAAGATTTCTCCATTCAAGATTTTCTTTGCAACCTAGTTACAAGGAAAGCCACTGAAAGAGAGGAAAAAGGCTTGTACTTTTGGCTTTTGTGAGGGAAAAGAACCAGTCCAAGTTAATAAGAAATTGTATTGTTTATGCCGCCCAAAAGAAGTAAAAAGTCAGTTATGGGGGCACAAGTTGAGCCCCAGAGTGCTGAGGAAAATGGGAACCTTCAATTTCAATGGGATGAAGAAACAGAGGGACCTGTATTGATTGCCTCAGAGGGAGAAAATATTCAAAGCTCCCAAGATTTTGAAAAATGGAAACTAGAACAAGAATTTAAACTGAAGGAGAAGGAGCTAGCTATGAAAACCCTATTAGAGGCGCTAGCTATGAAAAACCAATTAGAATTGGAAACGAACAGAGAACTTGAAAGAAAAAGGGAACTAGAACTTAAAGAAAAGGAAAGGGAACTGGAGCTAGAACTAGAAAGAGAAAAATTAAAGAAAGAGAAAGGGAAAGAGAAATGCAATTCCAAATTGAGATGAAGAAATTAGAATCAGCTGCTCATCATCATCATCATCATAATTCCAGTGTGGGAAATCTCTCAAAAATTGACTTAAAGAAATTTCCCCAATATCGGAAGGGGGACTGCCCTGAATCTTTCCTGATTTCCTTTGAGATAGCTTGTTGGGACTTTGAGGTTAAAGATGATGAGAGGATGATAATTTTAAGATCAGAAATAAGTGGAGTTTTATCTGAGCTTTATTCACAGATGCCTCTGGAGCAAGCTAGAGATTTTGAGGCTTATAGAAAGATGGTATATTCCTGATTTGGGATTAATTCAGAGCACTTCAGAAGGAAATTTAGATCAATTTCCAAGAAACCTGAGGAGTCTTTTGCCCAACTTGGGGCACGTTTGACGCAGTATCTCAATAAATGGTTGGAACAGGAACATGTCTCTACCATAGACCAAATGAAAAATGTGTTTGGACTAGAACAATTTTATTCAATTTTATCAGGGCAGTTATGTTATCTTGTCAAGGATAAGGATCCTAAAAATGTGCTGCAGGCATCTGAATATGCTGATTCTATTAGTGGGATCAGAGATCCTCAAGTTTCTGAGGTAAAATTTGGTAGGAAAGTGTGGGACGACAGTAAATCCAGTAAAAACAAAAGTTACCTCAGTCAGGCACAAGCAAAGGGAGGCCATTTTAAAGTCAAACCCTTATCCCCAGAGCACAGTCCCCTGAAATCAAATAATCTTGAGGGAAAAGTTAATAAAACCCTTTATTTTGAACCTAGAGCCAATAAGAAATTTTTTTCCTGTGGGGAAGTGGGACATTTTTAGTCCCAGTGTGAAAATCAAAAGGATAAGAATTGCAGTCAGACTGAAAAAGTATTTTGCCTTCAGACTTTGGCAGCTGAAGCTAGCAGCAGCACTGTTGCGAAGGAAACGGACTTGGCAGAGAGCCCAGAAATTCCTGAAGCCAGAGTGGTACAATGTTTCCTAATCAAGTATGATCCTATTTTGCTAGAGGGCTCAAGAGATCAGATTTTTATCAATGGCGTAAAATACTTTAGCCTTAAAGATTCATGCTCACAGATAACTATTTGCTATCCTGACATAATCCCTGAGGAAGACATGATAGAACATGAGAAGGTCTCCGTTAAAGGGATCGGTTCTGATTTGGTGGTCCTACATACAGCCAAAATATCTGTGAACTATAATGGGTGGTTTGGTATATGGAAAGTAGCAGTGTCAGACCAAATCCCAGCTCCTTGTCTGATTGGTTTAGATCTAGCCAAGCATGTGCAGAGTGTTTTAATAGTAACCCACTCTCAGGGGAGACAAATTGAAGCCTCTGAGGGAAGTGCTGAAACTCTTGTTGAAAGACCCACTTTAGGTGAACATCCTGAAATGAGAGAGACAGCTGATTTAGTGCTAATGAAAAATCCTAATAGTTCCTCCTTTATTAAGGAGCAGAAGGAAGATATTACCTTAAATGATTGCTTTGGAAAAGTTAATGAGAATCCCATTCCACTGACCCCTGAACACCCAGAGAGGTATTGTGTGGAAAAAGATTTATTATATAGGGAGGTTTTAATGGTTCCTCATGGGGGTGGGGAGGACCCCACAAACAGCTAATTGTCCCTGTTAAATACAGAGAAAAGAGTATAGAAAAGGCACACAGAGATGTATTTGGGGCACACATGGGCATCTCTTGCACCAAGCAAAGAGTGGCACAGAACTTTTGTTGGCCAGGGATGGGAAAGCAAGTTAAACAATGTTGTCAAAGATGTGAGACTTGCCAAAAATGAGGTAATGGAAATGACAAGACGAGGGCTAAGTTATGCCCATTGCCAGTGATCTCGACCCCTTTCCAACGCGTGGATCTGCAAAAGTCCTTAGAAATAGCAGAGCAAAACTTGAAGGGTGCTCAAGAAAGGAAGAAAAGCTGGTATAATAAAAAGGCCCAGGAAAGAATGTTCTGTCCCGAGGATGAAGTACTGATGCTGAGACCCATAAAGGGGAATAAATTGCAGTTAGCATGGTCAGGACCTGTAGATTTGTTACAACAGCCCTGGAAAGCTGAAGGGACTAGTATTAAGAAGGCTCCACATGCAGCTGCAAAAGCACTGAGAATCCTGCAAAACAAGCCCCTACCTGAGAAATCAGAGATTAAAGGGATAGAACCAGATGATGAAAATCTCAATAAATCTGAAATAAGCCACGTGTTTGAGATTGCACTTAAAAGGAATTTGCCTGTGAATTTTGAGGTGACCTGGAAGACCATATGAAGAGCTTTGTGACAAAAGTACCTGTGGTTGAGTTTATGGGTGAGGGTGAAGGCAAGAGCAATAAGATTTTAAAGAAGAACACAGCCATAGCTGTTCTGGAGGAGTTGAAGAAACTGCCTTCCCTTCCCACAGTTGAGAAAATGAAGCCACTAATAAAAAAGAAAACATGCTTAACCCGAAAGAGGCGAGCTGAGGACATCCAGTGGATGTCAGAGTGCCAGGTAGCCTTCAATCGTCTGAAGAGAGTGCGGTCTTCAGGACCTGTCCTTGTTGCACCAGACTTCGACCATGAGTTCATCATCTGCACAGATGCGTAGAACGTGGGAATGGGAGCCATGCTGTGCCAAGCGGACGACAGCGGGAGTCTACACCCAATGACTTTTATCAGCAAGAGACTCCAACCTGATGAGAGACATTTGTCCACCATTGAGAGGGTGTGCCTAGTTATCGTATAGATGCTGCAAAAGCTGAAGCCCTACATTTGTGGAAGGAAATTCGTCCTCTGCACCTACCATTCCCCTTTGGTGTGGCTACTCACTATGAAATCCAATAGGAGCAAACTTGCAAGATGGACGCTGATTCTGCAAGACGTTGACATCCGCAGCGTAAAAGGGACCCAGAATGTGGTTGCTGATGCCTTGTCTCGAAGGTCAAATGACTAACGGGTGATGAAAAGTTTGTAATATTGTATTAACTGTTCTGTTTGTGTAATGGTTGTGGAATATGCTTAAAGTGCAGAGTTTGCTTGGATATTGGTGAACTAAGAGGTTTGTATAATGAGGGTAAAAATAATAGTAAGTATCCTTATTAATGTAAAAGTAATGTAATGTAATTCGTATTAATGTAAGTAATGTAAGAGGTTAATATATCTTTACTGATGTAAGAGTAATGTAATGTATCCTTAGTGATGTAAATAATGTAAGAGGTTGGTATTTGTATTCTTCCATAAACCTTCGTTTGTTTATGAGGGCAAACCATTAAGTTTCTCCTCCTAAAACAAACTTATTAAGGGGGGAGGAATGTGGCGTCCAGCCAGGTCATGAATATTCATGTGCTATCTGCACATCAATGGGAGTGCTGGAGTGGTGGAGTCACGGGATATAAGAGACTCAGCAGGAGGAGGGGGAATTTAGATAAGGAGCTAGTCAGAGGAAGTTGAAGATTTTGGTGGGGTTTTGGGAGTTTGGGCGGGAGAGTGGTGGTTGAGAGTGGATAAAGGAGGATGTTTGTTTAAGAGTTAACAACATTGCTTGTCCTGTCAACATCTGTAACAATAAACAATTTCTATTTGGTTCTTTTAAAATGACATATGGCCTGGATCTCGATTATTAATAATAGGTAATGTTGATGTATTCAACTGGTGGCAGTTGACGGGCATGTAGTGTGAGCTCTTAGTTTGGTGAAACAAACAGGGGCCACGTGGAATCGTGACAGAAGTCTTGCTGGATTTCTCACATACTTTATTGTTGTTTTTTTTCCAGAAGAAATGCCAACCTGAACATAAAATTCCTGGGGAAAACAGGATCTCTCATAATTTTCCTGGAAGGAGTGTTGAAATGTGCAGAATTTGGCACATGTGAAAGGACAGGGTGAAAAACAAGGGGAAAGGAATTGGAAAAAATGACAGGAAATCTCAGTGGTTACAGGGGGAAGTCTCAGCATAGTGAGACTGGCAAAAGGGCTGAGAACGAGAAATATTTCTACAGAGTTCTACTTCCATTGCTGAAATTTAGTTAGTAAGGTGGCATGAGGCAGAGACCAGACTTTTTCCCCCTTACCCTATTCTGTTCTCATGATGACGACTCTGTACATAGGTGGCTCTCAGAATTAGAGATGGGCACGAACCAGAAAACTGGTGATTCGTGATTGTTCATGGTTTGTGACTACCCACAAAACACAAATTATTCCAAACTCCCCCCAAAACAAGCTGGTTCGTAGTTCTGCAGGGGGGAAACCTCAGCTGACAGGTGGGTGCCTGCACACAGGCAGTAGGCCTGGCTTGCGTGTAAGGAGTTGGGCCTCCTGCCTCTCAGGATGGTAGTGGTTGCAGTGGTGGTTTCAAGACAAGACAAGGTAGGGAGGCGACGGGGTAGGGCTAGGGGGCGGGCATCCCATTTTGCCAAAGCAAAACGAAGTGTTGAGGGTGAAAAAGTTTGGTCCTTTATTTTGTTTCAGCAAAATGGGATCCCCAAACTGAACCACGAACCAGGCCAGTTCGTGGTTTTTTCTAGTTCATGGTTCAGGTTGTGGCCATCTCTACTTACAATATAAGTTGAATAAGTTGTGTTGAGTTTTGATGGCTGTGATGATGAAAATGGTATCAGTGATACTAAAAGGGCTTCCTGGCAGGCCTGAGTTAAGTCTCCCTTCTCCTTGGTATTATTAGCCTTTCCTGTCTCATGTTCTTACTTATGTTTCTGGAAAAAAACAGTTTTATTTTGGTAAGAAGTACCTCCCAAATGAAAAAAATATACTGAATAAGACTATCTATTTCTAGAAAGGGAACATTCTAAACTCAGTTTCCATGGCTTCACATCAATCAATCAATGCTCTTTCATTTTAAGTTCTATTTCTTTTCACTCACTGTATCTTTTAAAAAAAAAAAATCCTCTCAGGCAAATGAAGTTGTCTCATGGCTGCCAAAGACAAGCATTAGGCCTATTTTCTGCATGACTGTGTTAACAGATGTAGGTGAAAGGAAAACAATAAAATAAGATCCAGATTTTGCACTCCTTTGTCAAAACCAGCAAACATGAGACAAGCTGAGCTTGAACCCTCAGGCAGTTTTTAAAATGAGATTCACACGTCTCACCGAACTGCTGCTTTCTGGAGTCCCAGTCTTGTGGTGCATATTAAAGACATTCACTGTATATGTTACAAGCAATGGAAAACTCACATTATTCTTGCTACCTGGTGGTGCTCGTTAAGGAAATGCTTGATTTTGGCACCATTTATTATTTAGCTGTGGTGCAGCAGCTCCAAGACCCCTATCGGGATCAAAGAACTAGTTTATCTGCAAGCTGTACCGATTCATAGCAAGGGATAGCGCAGCCACCCGCTATTGGGAATGGATCCTTGTAAATAAGAGGTTCTGAAAAAAAAATCCATCCTAAGTCCAAACGCTCACAAATAGTAACCCATCTTTAGATTTAGGGTATCCCTGGATGTTAACATGAAGCTGCCAGAAATGAAACTCAAATTACAAGTAAACAGAGCATTTTTGTTGGGTCCTCCATCTTGTTCCCGACATCTGTAGCATTTCCTTTATCCTGCAGTGATTACATAGATGCTTCCCCACCCTGGCTGCACATAATTGGCTGCTGCCGGAAGAAGTGAGTGGGTGGGAACACAACAGACTGTCCTGACAGTATGAGAACAAATAGCACCACAGTTAGGAAAAGTTACTTTTTAGGGCCACAACTCCAAGAATCCCTAGCAAATAGGTCCAGTTCTTGGAAAAGTCTTTTTCTGGACAAGTTCTCCCAGAATTTCCAAGTCAACATGGCTAGTGGCCCTGCCAGTTTGCAGCATCCTGTGTTTAATGTTGTGTTCATTTCCTTTGCAATGTTACTTTTCTAAATGCCAAGGCAGTGTCTGTTCTTTAGCTTAATGTTTCTTGTCTCTAATATACATTCATGCAAAGGTCTTATAATATGGGATGCTAATCACGGAATCCCACCAGACATGATGAGGCCCTTACCTGGATGTACACCAGAGGCAAGCCACTTTTACCACCACTATCCCATTCAGGGTTTTATCTTCTACAGACCCAGGGGATTGAGCTGTGAAGAAGAATAGCCTTTCCCACTAACAACATTTTGACAAGGCATTCCCAAGAGGCAAAAACATGGGGGATAAAATGAAGGTAGTGATTTGCCTGAGCCAGGTTCCAGAAAGTAGAGATTGTAAATAGGAACAATTGGTGCATATATCTTCACTCATGGTGAGAGACCAACTTGAAGCTTGTTCTGTATTATTTTGTTTAGGTTGTAGCACTTAGTAATTGTGGTTTATAATTTATCATTATTAGGTTCCTCTTCTTATTCTGGGCTGGAACAAGACATCTAATGGACTCCCCCCCACCAAGTTTCTGACATCTGTTATTTTTGGAACTAGGAAAAGTTAAGGGTTTTCACTGGACTACAACAGCCAGAAGGTCCCAATGGTCATGATGACTGATTTCTGGTAGACAAAGAAAAAAGTAAGTTTTCCAGGCTCTGATCATTCAAACTATAGATAGCTCATCTGAAACTCAAAGTCTACATTAACTATAAACCATTAAAAGTGAAATCCAGCAGACCCTAATGACTGAACTATCATAATTGACAGACAGTCTGTGTTTACCTCCTGACCAGTCACAGAACAAAGCATGCTGATTTGCAGTCTGTGAGATGTACTAAAAGCTCCTGCTGTGGCAATCAGACATTATTAATGCTTAAGGAATTTATTTTTCTAATAACACACTCTCTGAGAATGGAAGTGTGCAGGTCTGGTCAAATGACAGAGGAAGTATGATACTGTCATGTTGAAACCATCCACAGCTTAGCAGTTCTTGGATAGTTCCAACAATATTCTAGGACCCTCAGCATCCTTCTGCACTGCTCAGTCATGACTGGCTTCAACATGTCATTATAGTCATTCTCCTAAAACTAACTTCTCAAGGTCTGGGGCTATGTGACCTCACAGGAATTACAAACAGGGAGTTTCCACAGTCCGATCTTCTAACATTCAAGGTCCACCATGTTGAAAACAGCTGGTCTGTTTTTAAAGGAGCTTAGCTCCAATGGATATGTTTAGAAAACATTGGAACAGCCCCTGCCACTCTCATAATGTTACATTTGTATGTACTCTTTGGCTCTTTTAAGTCCTGTTGATTTTGATTCAAGAGACTGAAAATGTACATTGAACTTTCACAGAATAGTAGATATCATAATAAGCAACAGACAATTGCCATCCTCCAATGGTTCCCCATCGCACACTGCTATGTGCAGTTACTGCCTCCCAATAGGGCAGGCCCTGAGGGATGAGATCAGCAGACGTTGCTACAAACATAAGGCTTCAGAAGTCTAGAGAGTGACTTACAGATATAAAGGAATAGTTGTGAAATGGTAGTCCATTTTGCAGTAATGATTCAGTGCTGAGTGGATAGCAAACACAAACCTGTGAATGGACTGCTAAAACACAGATGAATGTACTACGCTCCTAATCTTTTCTTCCTGGTTACTGTACAGGAAGAGTGAGCAAGTCACAGATAAAAGAGGAAACTGATTTATTCCGTTTGTGAATAGAGAGAAATATTTCCCCCACCCCAGAGAGGAACCTTAAAAAAAAAAGCAAAAGCACTTCCTCTCTTCTTTTATTCAGGCTACAGCCTCTTGTAAGATGTTCAAGGTTATTTCCAAATTCTCATGTCGTGGGACTAGTAATGAGATTCCTCTTGACAAACCTTTTGGGAATCCTCACTGGCCATTTTTAAAAGAAGGTGTCTTTTGAAAATATGTGCTTGCAGGCTTGAAAGATGTTTCTCAGAAAAAGTACACTGGGAACACATTTTCTGTAAATACTTGGGAAGCAAGTTTGCCTGTATTACAAACTTTCCCTTTGTAATGCGACATTTTCATAAATGGTCCAGTCCTCATAGGTTTTGGGTAGATGTTTTCTGTAAAGCAAGGCTTTTCTGCAATTTATATGTACAAAACATATCGAAGTGCAGAAAAAAGTCCTTGCTTCCATTAGCCCTGACACAGAGGCTACTAAGTGGCAGATGACAATACTGCCATTGTCTTGATGGCCATCTCAATTTGATGAGACAGTTTGCTGAGGAGTCTGTAGCCCCACAAAAGTTCTTGCTTCCAATGCGAGAGTAAGAGAAGAGTTTTTTTTATCATCTTTTCCATATTGATGCAAATTGTCTGCATGCAAAAATGGTACCTTTCGCCTTTGTGAAGCAAAACATATATACACAGCAAGCACAAAGGGATAAGCTGAATGATCACAAAGACACAAAAAACCCATCCAGTGCCATTACATTTGCTAGCATATTCAGGAAGACAACAATTATTACATTTTCTGCTAACACAGACTTAACAAAAATTTGCAAAAAGCAATCTTGAAAATATACACAAATCTCTGAGACTGATAAAAAAAAATTCATGGGAAAATTATAGATATTTGGGTGTTCTCAGTTACTGGATGACGCTAAACCAAGTTGAGATTTGCATTCTTGATTTTAATCTAAGTCAAGAAATAAACTATTTGGCATATTTGTTGCTCCATTTCAGTCAGTCAGACTAGTTTCCACTACCTCTGCCAGAATATAGGAGAACAGGGTTTGTCCAACATGACACATCTGGCCATTTCACTGTACTGTACTAAACAGTTGGATTTTACTTCAATATTGGTAGGATTATCCTGTCAGCAGCATTCATTTCAGGGCCAAAACTGAAGACTGGTGAGGGGCTTGCGATGTCACATGTGAAAACCCTTATGATGTCAAAGATGCAGAACAGGAAAGCATTGGGAGGGTGAGCTCCCCCCCCAGGCTTAGTAGGCTATAGCCAAGGCTCATGTAGCAAAAGAACCTTATCAGTAATCATCCTCATGCACCCCTCATTGCTTTGCTCCATATGGCATAATAGGTTCAAGACCTGTGTTCCAAAACTCCAGACACAAGAGGGGAGGGGGCTAGAGGAAGAACCGGTGGATGCATGCTTGGGGCCACTGTGCCTCTGGGAGCAACAACATTTCATGCTGAGCCAAGGAGCCCTGGCACCAGCTGGGAATGGGTAGAGACAGGTGCCAGGCTTTACAACTACTTCAATTATGAAGACTAATCTTCCTCCTTTTCATTCTGAAATTTCCTTTCTGGAGACCCAGAAAAAACATAGGACTTCCCTGAGTTTTCACCTGGCACCCTGAAAACCTGAGTGATGAAACTACCATTCTCTCCACCTCAGAGGTAGACTAGCTTATGGGGTTCAGGACAGGCCGTGCAGCACACAGTGACCCACCAGCAAAGACAAATGGTCAAGAGTACCAGAAAAATGACCAGGACTACCAGAGGCTTCTGTTGCCGGAAGTGGTTGCCCCTCTCCTAATAGTAGGCAGAGGCAGAGACTACTAAGAGACTGCTGAGAAAAGAAGCCAGACTACTTCCCCAGAAAGCAGTACCATCTGCCATCTTCTCTTCCAGGGCAAGTCACTATCCTTTTGTTTGTTTCCCTCTGAATCTCCCCACATACTGATGGCATCTGTCAGGATAACAATACACGGGGTGTGGTAAAGGATTAGTAAGAAGCAGCAAGTATTCAGCTGTAATTCTTATACAGGCCCCAAGATGGAGCGAATGCTCTAGCATAAATTTTGTATACACTGAACTGCCGTCCTTTGATTTCTTGAGCATTTATTTGTCTTGGGTATTGAATCTAGTTTCTTAGATTTGTCCTACATTTTAGGAAGTGTCACTTCAGGCAGAACACCACACCATGTTTTTAATTGCACTCAGAGTCATCATGAGGGAAAGATGATGGGTGAAACATTGAGAGACTTACATCTGATGAACTTTAATGGAATGCAGAGAACACTCTGACCGGATGGTAAATGGGCTCGCTTCTCAAATGTGTGCAGAAGTACAGCACTGCAGAGCATGGTGATTGGCTTTTGAGGTTTTCTGGGATTCCTATGGCAGAAATTTCTCCCGTCTATTTCTTGTTGAAAAACCACCTGCCAGGAATTAAGGAATTCAGCTGGGGCGTTGAAGCTAAGGACTGCACAGGAATATACTTGAGCTTGGAATACTCAGAGCTTGGAAGGAGTGAGATAACTATAATTAGCTACCTTTCTCAATAACGTAGGATGGACTAGTAAGTTACCTATGAATAATAAGTTGCATGTAACTCATTTCTTTCCCCAATGACTAAAGGATCATATGGTGTGGTGGACAGAGTGAATCCCCACTTAGCCATGGAAACTCACTGAGGGTGTGGAACTGGTAAAGCCACTCCTTAAACAACTCACTTTGAAATCCCTATTAGGGTCACTATAAATCATTTGTGATTTGACAGCACATAACAACAATTGGCTACTTATATTTTACTTCTAGAACTTGGAAGTAATGAGTTCCTTTAATTAAATAATGTTTTTCTTTCAGTAACTATGGGATAGCTATGTTACACTAGAATTGTTGCACAGTAAGGAATTTTACTTCTTTTGCAGTGCAACTGCAACTTTTGAATTAGTTTGATAATGTGGCCTCACTATGAGGTATGAAACAAAAATTATATCAGTTACTTTTGAAAAAGTAAATGGGAAAAGTAAAAAGGAAAAGTAAACTTTTTTTTTTAAAAAAAAATTTAAGATGGAATCAAACTACTTTTAAAAGCAACTTCCAAGCTCTAGAGAGATCTTATTGCCAAGCAAGATCTTGGCCTTTAAAAACCCTGCCTATCCAACAGAAGCCAAGAGCTGGCTGGACTGAGTGGGACTAAACCAGAGTCTGAGGGTCAAATTAGACATTAAGGGGAAAGTGATTTAAGCCCTGATCACCTTCCAATGATCAATTGCAAAGCAACGTACACTAAATAAAAATATGTGAGGCAAAGAATGAGTAATAACCAATGACTGGAACCAAATGGACAGGTGCACTGCTGACTATGGGTGCGTTGCACCAATCAGCGCTGTGTGGTCAAGCACCCATGCAGCTTAGAGGGAAAGTTGGTTATAACAAACAGAGATCCTTCACCACTTGAAGCAACACAAATGCATTAACTGTTAGAAGAAAAGGAAGAAGAAGTCACATGAACACCAGCCCTGGGCCTGGCTTTGGTATGCGTGGGAATTTGCGTAAGACTGCAACCACATGGTCAAATACTGCAGGATTTGATCCGCTTATAAAATGAGTGAATTTCAAGTATTTTTTATTGAGCACATGACACAAAGGCTGAGCTGAATTGGTCCAGCCCATTTTTGCTCGTGAAGCAGCTTTTTCTCTCTGCCACTGTAGGGCTTCAACGTTTTCAAGCTGGAATGATTTGAACAGACTTTTTCCTATGTGATTAGTTGTGATACATTCTTGTAAACACTGGGGCCATGTCTGTTGTGGTGTTTTGGTGATATAGGCAGTTGGGTGTGATGTTGAGGACTGGGGGAAACAAGCCCCTGCATGGTTTCTTCTGTCCCGATTGTCCTCTTTTTCTTTCTTTTTTAAAATTCTTACATATATGAGCATAGCATTAAATCATCCTATCACCTTATCGGTGAGTCCTTGTTGTTATTATTTCCCATATTTACATCCCATAAAAGGATCAGCAGAGGTGGGCCCAGGAAGGGAGGAAAGGAGGTGTGTAGGCTGGAATGTGAATCACGTTTAGAGATGCGGATGAATCAAAAAAAGGCAATTCGTTTTGATCCGTTATTCATCAAGGTTAACGAATCAACAAATACGAATATACGAATATTCAATGAATCGACAAATTGATCCGTTGATTCATCTGCACTTTAAACAGTTATAACACTGGCCCCCGATGGCCTAGAGTCACCAAATGTACAGGGAAACTTCCTCTGACACTTTTCTACAACTCCTTAAAGTTTGGTGAACATTGGATCACGGACCCCCGAGTTATATAGTCACAAAGAGGACCCCCCCAGGTACTTAGAGACTCCAGAATCACAACGGAGCTTCCTATGTATTTCCCCAACACGCCTGCCAATTTGGTGAAGATTGGATATCGGAACTCTGAGTTATTCACCCACAAATTGGGTCCCTCCGAGAGAGTTTACCACACGGCACAGAAGCCCACGGCATTGAGGGAGTTATATTTAGCCCCAGCAAAATGAGAGGTCCCTTTGGCAGAGGCATGCATGAGGCATCGAGTTTGTCTTCAGCTCAGCACAACATTACATTTGCCAGTGAAGTAGAGTTTGCCCTCAGGAGAACTGGAGGCAAGGAGGTATTTGGCAGCACAGCAGACTTTTTGACTCCGTCGGGCACTGAGGAAGTTGGCAGCAGGAAAACAGGCTCTTTTGGCCCCATCGGGCACTGAGGGAAAAGGCACCAGGAAAGCAGGCTTTTTTGGCCCCATCGGGGCACTGAGGTAAGTTGGCAGCAGCAAAGTAGAGTGTGTTGCCCCATTGGGCACTGAGGAAGTTGGCAGCAGGAAAACAGGCTGTCGGAAACAGATCAGCTCTGCAATCTGAAGCTGGGCGATGGGGCGACAAAGATGCTCGTTTAGAACTAGAAAGCTGGGGATTGCAACTTGGCTGCTGAGACCGCCCGGATATGATAAAGATAGCCCTCGGAGGTTTTGGGGGGCTGAGACAGGCCGGCCCCCTTGACACGGGTTGAAAACCAGACGAGCTCTGCCGTCTGAAGCCGGGCGATGGGGCGATGGGATAACACCTGGACAGGCTTTGGGTGAGGCTGAGACAGGCTCTCTTTGGCACGGGAGACGCCCGGACATGGACAGGCTTTGGGTGGGGCAGAGCCTGGCCTAGGAGACTCACCTGTCCACCAACATCTAACTAGACTTGCTGACAACCTTCAAAGAAAGAAAGAAGCTCAGGTTGAAAACCAGACAAGCTCTGCCTTCTGAAGCCGGGTGATGGAGCGATGGGGTGATGCCTGGACAGGCTTGGATGGGGCAGAGCCCGGTTTTGGGTGTGCCAACATGGCCAGACAGCCCTCTGTCTTGGCACATTATGGGTGTCACCCAACACTTTGCTCTTGTACACTTTAGTTGTACAAGAGCAACTATTTATTCATTTTTCTTACTGCTCAGTCTGGGTCTGCCAAGAGAGCTGGACGACCCTCTTCGCTCATTCAGGGGTGCCGGGACCAGCTTTGGGTGTGCCAGCCAAAAGGGTTAGATGGCCCTCTTGGCATGTTCGGGTGACGCGCAGACAGGCTTTGGGTGGGTGGGGCAGAGCCCGGCCATGCTGCTACTACAGTGGTTAATCCGCGGGGCCGCTGGTGAGCTGAGCTAATTCGTTTGGGTAGTTTGTTCCAACTTCTGCCTACCTACTGAGTTGGCATGGGACTGAAAGCAGAGTGTGTTGCCCCATCGGGCACTGCGGTAGTGGGCAGCAGCAAAGTACCGTGTCTTGCCCCATCGGGCACTGAGGAAGTTGGCAGCAGCAACGTAGAGTGTGTTGCCAGATCAGGTACTGAGGTAGTTGGCTCCAAAGTAGGCAGGAAAGCATGTCTTAATACGCATCGGGCACCGAGGCAATTGGCAGCAAAGTAGGCTTTGCCCATTGGGTGTGTAGTGGCAGAAATCTTCAACATTGATGAGCAAGAGGATGGCGTTTGCCATCAAGGTGGCATATGAAACACAAGCCTCCAGAAAGAATTAATTATTTAGTCAAGTGTGCTGTTTTTGACTACCAGGAAGGCCTTGGGTCGGCCCAGCCCTCTTGGCACGGGGAAGCCAGGAGGAGAGCTTTGGAAAACCAGATAATCAGCTCTGCAGTCTGAAGCCGTGCAATGGTGTTGTTTGTTTTGTTATTGATGAAGAAAAGGGATGGTGGTGGTTGTTGGCACAAGATAAACTCTGCAGTCTCAAGCCGTGTGATGGGGCAATGCCTGGACAGGCTTTTGGGCCCCATCGGGGCACTGAGGTAAGTTGGCAGCAGCAAAGCAGAGTGTGTTGCCCCATCGGGCACTCAGGCACACGGCAGCCGGAAAGCAGACTTTTGGGCCCCATCGGGGCACTGAGGGAAGTTGGCAGCAGCAAAGCAGAGTATGTTGCCCCATCGGGCACTCAGGCACACGGCAGCAGGAAAGCAGACTTTTGGGCCCCATTGGGGCACTGAGGGAAAAGGCAGCCACAGGAGACTCTGGTCTTCTTCTTCTTCAACATCACATTTGCCTGCAAAGTTACTTAAGTTTGTCCCCAGGAGGCAACTGAGGTTGTCAAAGCAGCAGCAACGGCAGGAGAATAGGTTCTGACTGCAAGGTGCTACTAACGGCAAATCCATGCAATGGGGTGACCTGAGCTCTTGTCCCTTGTTCCTGCTTCTGCCTACCTACTGAGTTAAACTGCTGCTGAGCCACTAGGCTTGTTGATCAGAAGGTCTGCCAACCTACTCAGGCAGTAGCCTGAGTGGACTTTGGAGCACCGTGTTGGCATGGGACAGCTGGACAGGCATAGGGTGGGGCAGAGCCTGGCCCTCTTGGCACAGGGATGCCCAGACAGACTTGGGGGGGGGCGGCAGAGGAAAAGGAAGAGGCAGAGGCAAAAGGAAGGAAGCAAAAGGAAAGAAGACTCTTGTCTTCTTCAGCGCAAAGGTAGTTCACTTTGCCCCCAGGAGGCAACTGAGTTTGCACAACAACAGCAACAACAGATGCATAGGGTGGTGCTAGTAACGTAACGGTGGTTAATCCACGGGGCCGCTGGGCTTCTCGAGCGGAAGATCAAATCCATGCAACAGGGTAAGCTGAGCTCCCGTAGTTTGTTCCAGGTTCTGCCTACCTGAGGCAGTAGGAAGCTGGAATGAACAGCCAGGAATTAGGAATGAAGCCTGAGTGGACTTTGGAGCACTAATGTAGCCCTTTGAATAAGCAGGCAGGCAGGCCGGCTGGAAAGAACTTGGCCCGATGAGACATCTTTACCCAGCAGTCAAGATTTGGAAGGCCCTTGGCCCGATTCTTGGCACAGAATCAGCAGCAGGCAAGCCCAAGGCAGCTGGAGATGGATGCAGGGTTTGGGGCCAACATGGCCCAAGGCCCTTCCGAAGAAGTAGCCTAAGCTACCTGAAATCCCTCCCCAAATTCCCAGTAAAGTTGATGATGATTGATGAATGATGATGATGATGAAAAAGAAAAATATAAGTCTTTGCTTTGCTGCCGCAAAAGCGAAACCCCAAGAGTACCAGCAAGCCAGCAAGCAGCAACTGTTCTCACTCCGGAGAGCACGAACAGAAGTGGGGAACGGCCGGATGGGAAAAGCTTATATGAAGCGTCTGTAAAAGTAGATACACCTTTCAGCAGCGCTATTGGCTGCCGGACATGCCAATCCAGGATCTCTGTCCTGATTCACCAGAGCTTCGAATTGGCACCAGCAAGCTCAGAGAGGCCCCCCAAAGGGGTAACGAATATAGACGAATATGAACGGACCGACGAATAAAACCGAGGAAATATTCGTCAAGCCATATTCGTCCTGATTTAAAATTTTACAAATACGGATTGACGAATATATGACGAATCGGCTATATTTGTCAGAAAAACGGATCAGTTTTTATATTCGTGCCCATCTCTAATCTCGTTGCATCAAGTGTGAACGGTGAATTCCTGAATGAATCTGCAGCTCCTGTGTGAGCACTCACTCCAATTTCAAGTGTAATACAGGCTGCAAATCAAATTGCAGCAAAGTGTAGTTGCCCCCTAAGGTAAGTAACTCACAGTTTGTTACTGGGTCAGAGCTGAGCGGATAGAATTCTTTATTCATGGGTTCAGCCCAAGGTGGAGAGATAAGCTTCTCAAGTGGTGTGTCCCTGTGAACTAACATCAAGAACAAGCTGTTTCTTCCCTTACAGTGTCTTCTGACATCTCCCTGTGCAGCAAACCTCTTTCTACAATCAGTCTGTCTGATTTGCAAGCTTGATCCCATGGTCTTTGGGGGTTGGTGGTGTATGCGAGATGTTGGTCCCTTCTCCCTGCAAAGGCCTTCTCTCTCCTGATATCCACAGATATACTTTTGCTATTGTTGTGCATCTAAACTGGATGATTAAAAGAGGGGTTGTTCCCTCACTTCTTCAGTTGCATCCTTATGGATGAAGTATGGGTTGAAGTTTTTTAGAGTAAGATCTTTTATTTGTCTACTTAGAAACAGGTGCCACAGAGCTCAGTACGACTTACTTCCAGGTAGGTGGAGAAAGCAGTGAAGCATCCCTTAATTATGCATACTTAATAAGGGTGGGGGTGAGTCATAGTGCCCAAGTCATACAGAATTCAAGGGCACAAACAGATATTCTTATTACTGAGATTTAGCCCTGCTATGCCATATGAATTATTAGTAAACAAATGTCACAAGTATTCTTGAGCATCTGCAAAACAAAATTCCATCACACATTAGGGAAGAGGTCTTTTAAGGCAGAGAGAGTGATGGCACTTCTGTTCTTAAAAATGAAATCTCATGCTTGGAAACTATTATGAGGCAGCAAATCAGTGTTAATAGATCAGGAGCAGAGATGGGGACGAAGCACCAAAATGGGGCTTCATCTTGGTTTGTGGGTTGTCAAACCTGACACCCCATGAACCATGAATTGCCCCACAGTGGCCCAACGAACCATGAATCAATTCATTGCTTCGTTGGGTCATTTTTTAAAAAAGACAGCCCCTGGGGCTATCCCCTCCCAAAAGCCCCGACCCCCATAGCCAGCTTTGCCACGGGGGCCTAGGAAGAGGAGAGAAGGGGGACCAAGCGATCCTCCAGCCCTGTGGCCTTTGCAAAGGCATGGAGGATTGCTTGGATCCCGCTTTGATCCCTTTCCTCCTCTTCCTATGCCGTGCAGGCATAGGAAGAGGAGGAAAGGGGAACCAAGCCATCCCCCAGCCCTCAGGGTGGGATTCCCTTCATGAAGGCTTTAGCAAGCCGCCTGAAGGGAAAATCCCTCTCTGCTTATGCCCCTGAGGAACAGCTGATCCACGGGGGCAGATAGGGATAGACGAAGGGATGAATATAAAAGGGTTATATTTGTTGCTTCGTATTCGTCATGGTCTCTGGACCCCAAGAATATGAAGCAATGAATATCTGACGAATCAGGGATATTCATTTTTATATTCATCCCCATGTGTAATCAGGAGTAGTGCATCCAGAGGGACTTGTGTGTAGCACTGATAACTGCATTGACACAAGGGTGGCTCATTTCCAAACTAGAAAATGGCAAGGCCAGCATATGGCTGTCCTGGAAACTCTAACCCCAAATATTTTGAGTTGCAAAAGTCAGTCCTGTCCCTAGGTAGGTATCTCAGGTAAAGGACTGGTGACTTTTTAAAAAATTTGCTATTATTTTTAAAATTCCATTTGTGAGAGAGGAGTTCTGTACATGTTCAGGAGTTTTTCTTCAATATCCCTTTGTGTGACACTGACCAAGGCTCTGTTACAAGATGTGAAACCAATTCCATAATTCAAAGTAAGCTCCTTGAGGGAGACCAAAACCGTTCCTGTGAAGGAAGAAGCAGGACAAGAGCAGCTGGAGGTAAGACTTCTTCAATCACACATTCTGATTTAGAATTTTCCAGCAAAAGAGAAATGCTGAAGGTCTAAATGCAGAACATTGTGAAGACTGACTTGAATTTTTCTCTTTGAACAAAATGCAAATAGCACAGAGGAAAGAAATAAAATGACAAAAGTGTTGTGCAACATAATGCAACAGTTGATAGATTGGACTTGGCTTCTAAGGTTTAAAAAAGTCTATGCATGTCCACTTAGAAGTACTGTAGGTCCCACCAAATCCAATATAATTCACCTTTTTTTAAAGAAATAAAAACTTTTGATCCCAACCCCTGAAGTTGCCAAGGCTGCCTTGAAATCCCTTGGATTGGAAATTTCCTAATTCTGAATAATCACTTCAGTTGATGATATCATCAGTCTTATGTGGTGTAATTTATGGAACAGGATTTCAGTCACTATATGAAATGCTGGATTAGCTTCAGATGAAGAAGCAGTGAAAACTGGTGGAGGAACATCAATAATTGTACATGTGCAGATAATACCATATTACTGGCAGAAGATATCAATGATTTGAAGTTACTGCTGATGAAAAGAAAGTGCAAAAGCAGGATTACAGTTAAACATTACAAAGACAAAAATAATGACCACAGAAGAGATACGTAACTGTGATGTTGAGAACAAACAAATTAGAACTCTTAGAGATTGTCTATATCTTAGTTCAGTCATCAATCAAAACGAAAACAGCAGCCTAGAAATCAGAAGGTTGACACCTGGAAGGCCAGCTAAAGAAACAGGAAAAGATCCTTCAGTGTAAGTATGGAGACCAGGACAAAGATAATCCATACTATGATAGTCCTGATTACAGTGTATAGATGTGAAAGCAGGGCAATGAAGAAAGCTGACAGGAAAAAAACACACCAAGAAACAAAACAAAGCAAAAACAAATAAACAAAAAACCAACTCATTTAAAATAGGTTGTAGGGGAGAGTGATATGGATATTAGGGACTGCCAGAAGGATAAATAAGTGGGTGCTGAACTCTCTCTTGAAGATAAAATTGACCATTGTACTTTAAGGGTGTTTGACTTTGGATATATTGTACCATGAGAAGACAAGACTCACTGGAAAAGACAAAAAGACTGGGAAAAGTGGAATGTGGTCGGAAAATAGAAGATCTAACATGAGATGAACTAACTCTATTAAGGAAGGCACAGCCATTCTTTTGCAAGACCTGAGAAGAACTATTAATAATAGGACTTTTGCATTCTTTGTGTTAGAACATTTTCTGCATTATTTGTATAGTTTTGCATAACTTGCAGCAAAAAATAATTCTTGTTTTTTTTCTCCTGTTGAGAATGCCGTACAATAACTCACCCTCTGAGAAGAATAATTTACAACTCTTTGCCCTTGTAAATGAGGAGAGACAAGCAAGACTTTACATCTCTAACACTCACAAAAGCCCTATCCAGGCATTATTCCCTTTGCTTTATCCAACACATTGAGAGGAAGTGTACAGACATACAATACGGTATTGTATTATAGTCCTCTTAATTATAACCATGAGCCTGTTGACAGGACAACTTTACACTAGACCCAGACCACTGTAAGGAATTTCACTTCTACTGCCTTCAGTAGGTGGGTTATGTATGAGAAAATAACCTGTCCCTCAATGATGAACACCCTTTCCCCCTCACTGTGACATGACATACAACAGCTGAAATCCTAGTGCTTAATGTAATTAAGCCATAACTAAAGTAGACACATTAAAGCAGTAGGGATTCGGTGAGTCAAGTCTTCTGTAGTAGGCATCCTTCAGTCTCGAGAGACTATGGTAACGTGCTCTGAATAGAGGTCTTGGAACAATGTCTAGTGTAGCTGAGAAGGCCAATTCAAGAGTGACAATCCCTTCCACACTGAAGACAAATACAATCTGTCCCCTGTCCAGCTCCCTGATTATGCTGGTTTCGGGACTGCCTCTTTGCCTCAGCCTGCTGAACAAGTGTCTCTTCAAATTGGGAGAGGCCATGCTGCACTGCCTAATTCCAGGCTGAACGCTCAGATGTCAAAGTTTCCCATCTGTTGAGGTCCATTCCTAAGGCCTTCAGATCCCGCTTGCAGATATCCTTGTATCGCAGCTGTGGTCTCCCTCTGGGGCGCTTTCCCTGCACTAATTCTCCATACAGGAGATCTTTTGGAATCCGACAATCAGCCATTCTCACCACATGCCCGAGCCAATGTAGACGTCACTGTTTCAGTAATGTATACATGCTAAAAAATCCAGCTTGTTCTAGGACTACTCTATCTGGAACTTTGTCCTGCCAGGTGATACCAAAAATGCATCAGAGACAACGCATATGGAACGTATTCAACTTCCTCTCCTGCTGTGCACAAAGGGTCCAGAACTCACTGCAGTACAGGAGTGTACTCAGGACACAGGCTCTATAGACCTGGATTTTGGTATATGCCGTCAGCTTCTTATTAAGCCATACTCTCTTTGTGAGTCTAAAGAACATGGTAGCTGCTTTGCCAATGCATTTATCCAGCTCGACATCTAGGGAGAGAGTGTCAGAGATCGTTGAGCCAAGGTACACGAAGTCAGGAACAACCTCCAATTCTTGTGTAGAGATGGTAATAGAGGGAGGTGCGTCCACAGCCTGGCATGGATGTATACATTACTGAAACAGCGACGCCTACGTTGGCGCGAGGACACAGCCCTGTTTCACTCCACTTTGGATGTCAAAGGGATCTGATGTGGAGCCATCAAAAACTACAGTGCCCTTCATTTCCTCATGAAAGGACCTGATGATGTTAAGGAGTCGAGGTGGACAGCCAATCTTGGGAAGTATTTTAAAAAGGCCGTCCCTGCTAACCAAATCTTTGTAAGATCTATGAAGGCCACAAAGAGTGGCTGTTGTTGTTCCCTACATTTCTCCTGCAACTGTCTGAGGGAAAAATACCATGTCAGTGGTGGATCTATTAGCTCGAAATCCACACCGTGATTCTGGATAGACTCTGTCTGCAAGGACCTGGAGTCTCTTCAGCACAACACAGGCAAGCAGCTTCCCTACAACACTGAGGAGAGAGATGCCACGGTAGTTATTGCAGTCACCCCTGTCTCCTTTGTTCTTATACAATGTGATGATGTTTGCATCCTTCATGTCCTGTGGTACTCCACCTTCTCTCCAGCAAAGACAAAAGATTTCATACAGCTTAGTGGTGATGATCTCTTTACAGCACTTCAGCACTTCAACAGGGATGTTATCCTTCCCAGGTGCCTTGCCGGAGGTGAGGGAATCCAAGGCCACTTTTATTTCTGCTGAAGTTGGTTCACTGTCCAACTCTTCCAAGACAGGCACGCACTCAATGTTGTTTAATGCCTCTTCAGTTACTGCATTCTCTCTGGAATATAGCTCGGAGTAGTGCTGCACCCAGCGTTCCATCTGCTGTGCTCGGTGCTGGATGATCACGCCTGTAGAAGACTTCAAAGGAGCAGATTTCTTCTGTATTGGGCCTAAAGCCTGCTTGATACCATCATACATTCCCTTGATGTTACCTGTGTCTGCTGCTATCTGTATCTGAGAGCAGAGCTGAAGCCAATAATCGTTGGAGCATCTCCTGGCAGCCTGTTGGACTTTGCTACAAGCAACTCGAAGAGCCTGCAAGTTGTACTCACTAGGACAGGCTTTGTATGCTGCTAGATCTCTCCTCTTTTCCTCAATGGCTGGCATCAGCTCCTCCAAATGGGCTTCGAACCAGTCTGCTGTCTTTCTGGTCTTCTTGCCAAATGTGGACAAGGCGGTGTTATAAACAGTGTTCCTGAAATGTTCCCATCGTGCATTTGTATCAGCTGGGCCTGGAAGGGTTTCCTCAAGTGCTTGGGCAAATTCCTCCACTTTTCTTTGATCGTGAGTCTTGCTGATGTCAATACGTGGTCTTCCTTCCTTTTTCGTGTGATACAATCTCTTTGTTCTCAGTTTTACTCTACTACACACCAGGGAGTGATCAGTATCACAGTCAGCAACCTGATAACTGTGTGTGATCGTAATACTAGGAAGGCTAGAGCTTCTAGTGAGGATCAAATCGAGCTGATGCCAATGCTTCGATCTTGGATGTCTCCAAGAAACTCTGTGTTGAAGCTTCGTATTAAAGAACATGTTGCTGACACAAAGACCATAATAACAGCTAAACTCCAGCAAGTATTGGCCGTTTTTGTTCATCTTCCCAATGCCAAAACGGCCTAGACAAGTGGGCCAAGAATTGTGATCAGCACCAACTCTAGTGTTAAAGTCTCCGAGAATAAACAGCGGTTCTCGGGGATTTTTTTGACAGCAGCTGCCAGATTGTCATAGAATTTGTCTTTAACTTCTGTTGTAGACGACAGTGTTGGTGCATATGCACTAATGAGGGTGACCGGTCCTGCTGATGAGTGGAGCTGCAGAGACAGGATCCTTTCACTCCCCACAGTAGGTGGAACAATGGATCTCAGCAGAGTATTTCTAACTGCAAAGCCAACACCATATTCCCTGGTCTCATTCAATGGTTTTCCCTGCTAGAAGAATGAGAATTTTTTTTCTTTGACTGATCCCGAGTCTGGCAATCTCGTCTCTTGCAGAGCAACAATGTCCATCTGCAGCCTACTCAGTTCCATGTTGATGACAGCTGTCTTGCACGCGTCGTCTATTTCCTGCAGGTCGTCAGAAAAGCCAGGGGTCATTCTCCGAACATTCCAGGTGCCCAACTTTAGGGCAGAAGTTTTCTTATGATTGTTGCATGGTGCAGGGTTATCAATCTGCTTGTTGGCTTTCATCCTAAACCCCACGCACCCCGTGGGGTTAACAGACCGTGGCGAGGCAGCACCTTACTGGCTGGGGGCTGCCCAGCTTAAGGCGGGCAGTAGCTACCTAGTGAGGTGCATTGACCTCTCCCACTGTCGGAAGTAGCCCCTGGTGTCACGCTCTACGCCAATCGAGCAGAGACTTATAACTGGTAACTGCTACTTCCCGTGTTATTTCGATGCTGTATGCGAAGCTGGAGTGTCCTCTCCAGAGCATGAAGCCTGGGTAAAATAATATGGAGGATAGGCTGTTACCCAAGCAGCAAATCTCCCCTCTCCACGTCACTGAAATAGTCCAATGGAAAGGCAAGAGCCAATACAACTGGTTCCAGCAACGTCGCAGGAGTTGCCAGAACATCACGAACTGCCTCCAGGACTCCGGCTCTGGATTTTGCCTCGAGGTTTACTCCTGAAGCCTTTTCCATCAATGGATATAGCCGCAAGGCAGTGGAGGTTTGAAATTGGAGTTTTCCTTCTCCTAGATGGGCTGCCTTCCAAGGCTAATGAGCCCCACCTACCCAGGTGCATAGATTAAAGTGCTTTTGGGGCATGGAAAGGATTTTAGAAGGGGTGGAAAAGGAAATGGGGTTGGAGAGGACCCCGGAAGGGGTGGAAAGGAAAGGGGGTGGAGAGGACCCTGGAAGGGGTGGAAAGGTAAGGGGGTGGAGGGGACCCTGGAAGGGGCAGAAAGGTAAGGGGGTGGAGAGGGCCCTGGAAGGGGTGGAAAGGAAAGGGGGTGGAGAGGACCCTGGAAGGGGTGGAAAGGTAAGGGGGTGGAGAGGACCCTGGAAGGGGTGGAAAGGAAAGGGGGTGGAGGGAGGGGCGGAAAGGTAAGGGGGTGGAGAGGACCCTGGAAGGGGCGGAAAGGTAAGGGGGTGGAGAGGACCCTGGGAGGGGCGGAAAGGAAATGGAGTGGAGAGGACCCTGGGAGGGGCGGAAAAGGAAAAGTCTTCTGTAAGTTCTGTTGATTCAAAGGGGCCTACTCTAGTTGTTACTTAGCTACATTAAGCAACAGGATTTCAGCCAATATGATGGAACTCAGTATGAAATCTTAGTACAGTGGTGCCTTGAGTTGCGAACTTAATTCGTTCCGGATGATGGTTGTAACTCAAGTTGGTCGTAACTCAAAGCACCATTTCCCATAGGAATACATTGAAAAACGATTAATCCGTTCTAGCTGGTTTTTGGTTGTATCTCAAGGCGCTGGTTGTATCTCAAAGAATTAGTTCCCATAGGAACTAATGCAAAGGTGGTTAATCCGTCCACTAGGGGGAGACTTTTTAAAAAAAACCTAAGATAACCTCTAAGGTTAAAAAAAGGGCAGGAAAGGAGGGAGGGAACAATGGGGAAAAGAGGCATTTTTTCCGGTTGTATCTCAAAACGCCGGTTGCAAGTCAAAGCAAAATGTTGCGACGGAGCTGGTTGTAACTCAAATTGGTTGCAAGTCCAGACGGTTGTAAGTCGAGGCACCACTGTATACCACCATTATGATCACCACTGCACATGAACCCCACACTGGGAGGCCATAACTTAGATGAAAGACAATGTGTTTAGGGGCTTATTGGTATAAAAGACTCCATGAAATGGTGTCTAGCTAATATTTTTAGTCCATATTCTTTTGAGGCCACCTCCCTGGTTACTGTCTTATCCCCCCACCTTGACATATTCTAATTTTTTCTCTTTTTAAAAACTTTCCACTTCTTTGGTGTCATCCCCCCAAAAGCAACTAAGGGTGCTGAAAGATTTGATCTGGTCTGCACGTTGAAGCAATTCAGTATGTGCTGCTGTATCCCAGGATAAATATGTAGATCAAACTGTAGGTGTCCTTTTGGCCTCCATAAGTTTCCCAATTTTTCAGGGTAATATTTTATATAATAATAACAATATTTTTCAAATAAAAATGATAGTAGTTATATGCCTGAAGACCAGTCTCCAAACAAAGCAAGCTAATTTGCATAATTCTGAAGGTGACAGGAACTTTTGCTATGACACTCAGATTCTCACACTAGGGTGCAACTATACTGCAGGATACTCCTCCAATTACTCCAGTGTTTGGCCACAATGCAAATGACATTCTTGTAAGTGTGGGGGAAACTTGCGACTTTCTTTGAGGAATGATTTCTTTTTGAACACTTGTCAGGAGGCTGTTTGTTTTAAATCTCTACATGGTACTGTTTGTTGACCCGTTTTTGGTTATTTATTCTAAATGGCAGCGTTCTGCCATTTAGAATAATTATGAGAAAAAATAAACTCCAGAGAAAATGGTTATGGACAAGGACAGAATGCAGGCAGGGCCAGGATAGACTCATGGGTAGATCAAAGTGCCAAACCCAGGTCTATTAAAGGCCATTTAAAGAGCGGTCTAGTCCCCTGCACCTGGTTCAATTGAGGCTGCCCCATGAGGACAGGGTCAGCGACACAAAAAGCATGTGACATGAATTGATCCAATTTTACTCTGGACACGACTCTCAGATTCTTAGGATACTGTAGCCATACCTTCAGTTAAGAATTTCCCTTGTCCTGTCATGGGCTTTGTGTCATGTCTTGTTTCTGGTCTTTGCCTGCAGTTCTATACTGGATTGCAGTGTAAGTAAAGTAAGGTGTGAGAGGGAGTTCTGACAATTTCAGCACCTGATTTGTAGGAATCAAATTTCTGAAGCATACCTGCTTACCCATTCTGTGAAAGGTGTAAACTACTGCTGGTAAAAAAGTGACCTTCAAAGTGACTTTATTCCCTTCTTCTTGCACGCTGCCAAACCGCAGACATATTGGCCCAGGATAACTGATGGCAAAAAGAGCGGCTGTGGTTTATTGAACCTTTCAAAGAGTTGTTCTACTCCTTCCTTTCCCCCTCCCTCCCTCCCCCCCCCCCCCCATCACTGTCGACTCTTCTGAAACTCCACATTTCAGAGATTCATGAAGCTGGTGGTGTTCTCAATATTTCTTTTGATGTTAAGCAACTCGGGAGAATCTCAGATTGTGAGCGTTCCAGAGGTTATAACCTGAATTTACAATCTTGACAGCTCGGCTCTGGCGCCATGCCGGGAGGTGGCGCGTGCATTTAAATAACGATTGGAAGAGCTGATATTGGTTCCTCGGGGACAATAGGAAAGCAGCTTGGCCTCTCAAGAATGTTAGGTTGATGTTCTTTTCCTAGCAACATCAAGCTTAAGTGTGGCAATCTTCTAGTAAAATATCTCAGGGGATCTGGAGTGAATGAAAGAAGGGGGTGTGATAAAGCTACAGTATGCACTGCAGTCAAAATAAGGAAGAAAGATTGATGTGGAGGAGAAGATTTTGATTAGATAAGCTGTAAGTCTTGAGAAATAATGTCTCTATAGAAAGAGAGGGGTGTTTTTCCCCCCAAAAAGTATACATTTTTTAGCCTTCACACTAAAATGTGAAGGGACACTTTGATGGTAATTGCTATATGATTCAAGGGTGTGATGAATATTTACTATAATCTAAGGTTTTGAATTGCAGGAAATGTTGCTGGAGTTTATGCCTCTCTTACTCCTCACCACTCAGCAATCACAGAAGGCTACAATAATACTGCAGATTTTGTCCTTCAAGATCTTGGGAGGGAGGGAGGCAGGGCTCAGAAAGAGTGAAATGTTGTTTGTCTTTTGAACGTGAACGGGAGCAAGGGGAAGATATAACAGACTGCAGGTTTTCAGGCTGGTTCCTGATGATGACCCCCTCATGCTTTTCAATTAACTTGCTGACCTTTTGCATGGGACATTTATAAAATATTGGTAGAACTGGGTGGGCATACAGTATAGGTATAATTTTTCCGTCAACTGAGCTGCGGAGAGTGCATATTGCCCATGTTATTGAAAATACTTCAAGAACTATTATTGCTGTCTTGAGATTCTTCTCAAAAAGGGGTTCCTACATACCATACATACTAAAAGTCTTTCAAGGCATGGTACCGGTCCAGCTTATGTATGGTTTAGGCTATGTATCCATGCAGACTTCCACCCCCTTGAGACAGTGTAGTATAGATTCCTCTGAACTGTTTTTGGTGTACAATGCTATACCCTAATGCCCTACTTAGAATAGAAGCTGGAATGATCCTGCATGAAGCAAGGGCTTGGCTTCAAACAATCAGTCTCTGGCTCAGGTCAACCTTTAATTTCTTGGACTAGCACCTTTGATTTTAATTGACAACCATTCCTCAGCTTAGGAGAGAGCAGTGGAAGGAAAACTGTTGACCTATGGGCTATCCCTTCCATCCTGGCTTCATCTGGGACTTCTGAAGGCTAGGAAATAGATCTGGGATACAGCCATCCAACTCAATAGAGTGTGGGCCCCACATTATAGAGTCACTGGGAACCACAGTAAGACCTTTACCCAAGCAATCTATTTTTATAGTTTAAGAAATCGTTAGATATCAGAGAGGTTTCACCTTAGTCCTTGTTCAATGCTCTGCCTTCAGCCTTTTTAGAGGGAAGATATTTACACATTCCTTATGACCAACACTCATACCCTTGCCAGTCAGCTATGGTGGAAACTGGAACATATTCTGTTTTGCTGCATATTTTATAAGGATTCCCAATTTTAAAATATCCAGGGAGGCCTGGCAAATTTTATATTGTTCTCTTCCTCTCTGACTCCTCAAGGGAAAATGCAGCCAAAGCTGCAAAATTCTGTGCAGCAGCATGTACAATAAGGAAACAGATTACTAAATCACTGTACTAACTAGACCAAGAATTTACACTTAATTGCAATTTGAATTTTAGTCTGTTTTGTTTTGACTGTAAACAGCATACGTTTTGTTGTATTTTAATCTTGTGTTTCTAATATGGCTGACCTATGGCCGTAATAATAAAGTTAAAGTTAAATTCCATTGCATACAAACAACAGCCTGGCTGGAGGGACTGGCTTTTGGGGATGTACACAAGAAAAATTCTTATATTTGTTTTGTTCTGGGTTCTTTCAGGGGGTGCCTTTTGTTTTTTGCATTTTTCGTGTATCAGTCCTTTCATTTCAGAAGAAAGGAATAGTCTGTTTTGGATTTCCCATTCATGCTTCCCTATTTGTGTTTTCTGGCCCTCCAAAAGCCCTAAAGAATCCTTAAAAACTACTCTAAAAAGTAGAGGAAAGGCAACAGAGAACCAGTCTATTCCAAAAGCAAGGAACAATACATGAAAAATAAAAATAATCTTCAGACCTATGCAGGCATGAAGTTATATTATCACATTCATCATCATGCAACAGATGACAAACCGAAATCATCCTCAGACTATGCAGGCACTAGTCTAAATATGTCACATATCATATCATATCATCATTATCAGGCAACAATACAGTTGAGCAAAAATAATTATAATCAGATCTATGTAGGCAGTGGTTCATATTATCCCATCCATCATCATCATCATCATCAATTATCATAGCAGACCTGTTGCTTTGCTTGCTTGGCAGTGGCAGGTCAACTCCCTCCGTCTCCAACTTTTAGCATACAGCACATATTTAATAGAATAGATATACAGTAATTTAATCAAATGACAGTAAAAAAACAAAAACAAATACCAAACAGGGAAAGCACTCCCTGGGGAAAAATAGCAATATACAAGACATACACCCAACTGCTGTCCCAAAAACAAAACAACACAAAAACAAGCAAACAAAAAAAAAGTAAAGGCAAACAAATATAATCAATCAAAGCCCCCCCCCCCCCCCAGTAGAATATGGGGGAAATTTTCTCCCTTGTGCCATTTGATGTCTTCTCTTCTCTTCCTTGAGTCCAGCAGGCAACAGCAGGCCAGCCAGCCAGCAGTAAAAATAGTCCAATAAATGAAAGGAAACCATCCACCACATACCACCCTAAGAAATCGGTGTGTGTGCACATGTGCGCAAAAAATAATCTCAAGGAGGCATACTGGCAGAGGCAAAAATAATCCAAAGAAATGGGGGAAATCCTTCCAAAATCAAGTAGAAAAAGGGCAAAAAGATAATAAAAAACCCAAGATGGAGGTATAGGCAGACATACAAGCATCAAAAGCAATTTGAGGTGGAAGACCAGGAGCTCAGCATGCAGTAATTCCACAAGAAACGGCTGAAGCGAAGAACTCATGGAGTTCCAGGCCCTTTTACAAACTCAAAATTCCTGCTCCCCCTGGATGTTCTGATTGGCTGCTGACAGACTATATGACACTATTGGATGAAAAAACTCTGAGGCAATTTGTCAGACAAAGGGTGAAATGGCACCAAGAGGTTACACAAAAGAGGGAATATGAAAGAAATATTGAACATTTGTGTACCCCTCTTTCATAAAACATGAATCATTCATATTTAGAGACTCTCTTTTGCCAATTGCCGAAAGAACACAAATTCACAAAAGAGAGCCTCTTTTGTGTATTGGGTCTTTTGTTTAGACATGAAAGGCCCATTCCTATTGGCTTTCTATAGCTCTTGATTTGGTATGCTCAGCCCAATTAGCCGGAGGCTATTCTGTTGGAGTTTTTACAACCTCACATGCTGCCTGTGGCTTGAGTGAGTGGAAGAGACTTTTCTGGGCTGGGGTAACTGTCAATCTCTCCAGCACTAACTAATCTTTCCCTCTCATCTCTAAATTCAAAGAGAGGCCCATCTCTCTGCTGAGTTTTTTCCTTTTTGTCCTTCTTTTTAGTGTGTTAGAAACAGCCTCCTTTGTTTGTTGTTGATCTGTCCACAACTGTAAGTAATGAAACATTTTATTCTTTCTCTTACAAATGTCTCAGAGTGAGTTACTGATACTGTAAGTGCAAAATAATGAGAAAGGGATGGACTATCTGGGGAACTTGTAGCTATTCTCCTCTGTGAGACTCTGTAGTTCTATTGCATTGCAAAAGGCATTTTACCAGAAATTCAAAACTCTGCAACAAGTTCATGGGATGTGGGAGGGGTGGGGGAAGGTGACTTCCAGGTTCTGGAATAATAAACATTTACATAGGACAGACTTGGGCAGCTTGCGGTTCTCCCAGTGGTGCAGGACCGCAATTCACATCAGCTCTTAGGTTATGGCTGATACAGCTGGTGGGAAATACAGTCCAACAACATGTGGCCACAAGCTGCTGATTCCTGCCATATAAGAACCTTTAGGCTTTAGGCTTTAGGCTTTGTATTGTGTCCAGTATCTGTGGCTGTAAAAAAGCAGGATATAATATGGACAATAATTTCATCATTAAATGAAATAACAATACTTTATTTTGTGCCAGCATTTTAAGAACTCCTGGGAGTGGCCACTGGCATGCACACACATCCATGCATGCACATGCATGTGTGTGCATACATGCATATGCATGCGCACACACATTTTCTCTGCAAGGGAATGGGCTCTCTAGTCATCAGCAGCTATGCAGGCTTACCTGAGTCAATAATTGCCCACTTTCTCCACTGACAGCAGTAGATCTCTTAATGAGAGTGCCATGCCTGTGGAGGAATGAACTGAGGCAGGGAATGCAATTTGATGAAACGCAAAGAAGGGAAGCTAGAGCCAATTTAAGACTGGAGATATGCGACTTCAGGCCGCTGCATCATCCAGACGTTTCCCAGAGGCCGTAACTCCTTTATTGGTTTGTAGAATAATTTGATCAGTGTCCTCCTTGTATTCCCTCTTTGCCGTGCCTATTTGCAGCTCTTGGGTCTTCATGAATATTTCATTGCTTCTTTGACAAGCCATAACCCAGCAGGTTACATGCAGCAGGTTAGCATGTTTGGAATCACACTCTTGTCAGGAGCAAGGGCTCCGGGAGGTTTTCCTAACTTATTTGCAACACACATACTTTCCTGAGACACCAAGCAGAGCATCATAACAGGAAGACGAGGGGAAGGCAGGGAAGTCCGGTTTCAGGGAAGCCCCTTCCAACATCCCAGTGCTGCAATCCATCTTGATTTAATGTCTCTCAGGAGCCCTGTGGCTCAAAGAAAAGACCCAGCATTAGCTGGTGTGCACAGCAGACCGCACTAATCAGACTGGGGAACTGGAGTCCCTTCAAGCTAATGGGCAGAATGTTGCCTTTAGTTTGTGGCCTTTATAAGACCTGCCGCTGTCTGAGGCAGAGGTGCCAGTGATGCCCTCCCTTTAAGTCACGGTGCAGAGTTAGAAGCCACAGGCTTGTTCGGTTATTTTGGCATCTGAGACAGAAAACCCCACAAATGCCTATGCAACTCCTGTTATTTGTCTTCAGATCATAATATATTTATAGCGACCCTAACTGGACTTTCAAGGTAAGTGTTTTACCACTTCCACCTCTCCCCTCTAGTGAGCATCCATGGCTGAGTGGGGATTCATATCCAGGACTTCTGAGTCCTAATTTGTCACTCTGTCCCTACATCAGGTTGTTTCCCTAAACACTGCAAATGCAATAAACATTCATAATTATTTCATAATTCTGTCTGAAGCAGCTGCAGCTCTTCATCCATTGTGCAATGCCATCCAACACCAGGGCAGACGGGGCGGGCGGGAGGGGAGTGGCCATTGTTTATAAGGACATCTTTGAGGCTGCTAGGTTCTCTGCGGTGGCAAGCCCGGGTCTAGAGGCCATCCGCGTGTCGTTTGGGGCCATGGGTGGCTTTGGGACTGTGCTGGCATACCGTGCTCCCCGCGATCCAGCACAGTCCCTGCCGGCGCTGGCGGATTTAGTCTCCGCGGTGCTGTTGAGGTTCTGGGGGACTTCAACATTCACGCGGAGGCTAAGGTTTCCAGTCCAGTTCAAGAGTTCCTGGAAACCATGACTTCCTTGGACTTGACCCAACAAGTTAGTAGTCTTACCCACGTGGGTGGCCATATGCTGGATCTGGTCTTTGCTGCCGAGCAGAGAGAGTGTACTCCGATGGTGGCCGACTTGATATTGGCCCCCTTGTCATGGTCAGATCACCACCTAATTAAATGCACACTCACAGTGGCACTTCCCTCCCGCGGGGAGCTTGGACCCATTAAGATGGTCTGCCCCCGCAAGTTACTGGATCCTGTTGGATTCCAAGATATAATGCGGGGGATTCCGGCTGACTTGGTTGGTGCTCCTGTCAATGCTCTGGTGGATGGCTGGTATACTGCCGCCACCAGGGCGGTTGACATGATGGCACCTAAACGCCCTCTCTGCTGTTGAGCCCGGCCAGCCCCCTGGTTTCACCAGCAGCTGAGGGCCATGAAGTGTAATTGGAGAAGGCTAGAGAGCATTTGGAGAAGGGCCCTGACGGAAATTAATTTAAAAGCCGTCAGGATTGTGTCTAACCTTTACCTAGCTGGGGTAAAGGTTGATAGAAGATCATTCTTCACTGACTGGATAAGTGAAGCTCACAACCAGCAGGCGGAACTTTTCTGTATAGTGCGCGATCTATCCAGAGTTGGCCACAGTGATAGGCCTCCCACTAGTATTTCCTGTGACCAATTTGTGGCATTTTAAAAATCTAAAGTGGAGGCCATCCGCCAGGACCTCGATCCCTTTCTACATGTCCAGTGCATTGTCTTGTCCGGAGAGGTTAACCTGCTTTCAACCTGTGATGTCCAATGAGGTGGACAGGGTGCTTGCACGCTGTCATGCCACCACCTCCTCCTTAGACCCTTGCCCAGCTTGGCTCATCAAAGCAGCCAAGCTGGTGGTAACAGAATGGGCCACTGCAATAATTAATGGGTCTCTCCAGGAGAGCATGGTTCCCCCTGCCCTCAAGGAGACACTCATTAAGCTCATTCGAAAGAAACTTAATTTGGTGGCGGACGAAATTGGTAATTATAGGCCCGTCGCCAATGTTTCTTTCTTAAGTAAAGTGGTGGAAAGGGTGGTGGCTGATCAGC
Source organism: Intellagama lesueurii (assembly GCA_037013535.1). Lineage (NCBI taxonomy): Eukaryota > Metazoa > Chordata > Lepidosauria > Squamata > Agamidae > Intellagama > Intellagama lesueurii. The sequence goes on along the minus strand of JBAJHW010000002.1, from coordinate 106,920,497 downwards.
TCCAGGCAGTACTGGAGGAAACTGATGTCGTTGATCCGTTCCAGTCGGGCTTCAGGCCGCGGCATGGTATGGAAACAGCATTGGTCACCCTGCAGGATGACCTCCTGAGGGAGGCCGACAGGGGCAATATGTACTTGTTGGTCCTCCTCGATATCTCAGCGGCCTTTGATACCATTGACCATGGTATCCTCCTGGGGCAGCTCTCCGAGCTGGGGATTGGTGGCCTCGCTTTGGCATGGCTCCGTTGCTTCTTGGGGGACCGTCCCCAGAGAGTACAGCTTGGTGAGATGGCTTTCACCCCGTGGATCCTCAATTGTGGGTTTCTGCAGGGGTCGATCATCTCACCTATTTAATATCTATATGAGGCCACTGGGTGAGGTCATCTGGAGTTGTGGGGCTCGGTGTAATCAGTACGCTGATGACACTGAGCTCTACCTCTCCTTTTCTCTAACTGCAGTGGATGCTGTTCCGTCCCTTGAATGCTGCTTGGGGACCGTTCTTGGGTGGATGAGGGCAAATGGACTGAGGTTGAATCCGGACAAGATGGAAATCTTGCGCGTGGGTGGCCCTGGTGTCAGTGGGTTGGGAAACTCCCTTTCCTTTGGGGGAGTGACTCTTCCCATGAAGAATGAGGTTCGCAGCTTGGGCATCTGTCTGGACCTGGATCTCACCATGGAAACTCAGGTGACATCTGTGGTCCAGGCAGCCCACTTCCATCTTCGGAGGATTGCCCAGCTGCGTCCCTAGCTAGATGCAGGGGCACTCAAGACTTTGATTCATGCACTCGTAATCTCAAGAATAGACTACTGCAGTGCTCTCTATGTGGGGCTACCCTTGAGGTTGATGCGGAGACTACAACTGGTTCAGAATTCGGCGGCCAGATTAATAACTGGGGTGAAGAAATTTCAGCACATCTCCCCCATTCTGGCCGCCCTTCATTGGCTACCGGTTCATTTCCGCATCGGCTTCAAGGTTATGATGATAACATTCAAAGCCCTAAACAGTTTAGGACCTCGATACCTAGCAGAATGCCTGCTCCCAGCCAGATCTGTCTGTAATACCTATTCTTCACAGGCAGGGCGGTTGAGGGCCTTGACCCTGAAGGAGGCCCGGAGGGAAAGAACAAGAAGCCGGGCCTTCTCGGCGGTCACCCCCCGCCTGTGGAACAATCTGCCCATGGAGATATGCCTGGCACCCTCGTTGGACGGGTTTAAACGAGCATTGAAAACTTGGCTCTTCCGTCAGGCTTTCCCTGAGCATTAAGTTGCTGATATCTCTGCTTCCCTTTTTGCCATCCTTTCATCATCCTTTCTTCCATCTTTATAGCCATCTGTTTTAATTTATCCTACTAGTTATTGTATCTGTTGAATATTTGTATTATTTTATTCTTATTGTGTTTTAATATTGTGTTGTTTGTCTTGTTGTTGTTAGCTGCCCAGAGTGGCCTGGCTGCCAGATGGTGCAGGGTATAAATCTAATAAATAAATAAATAAGTAAAGGTCAAAAAGGTATAAAACAGGAAGAAGTTTGTGATCTGTGGTGGCATGGAAAACATTTTTCATTCCATTGCTGACACACACAGTCACATAGTTTTCATATGGAACAATTCAAAATGGGTTGCACTTGACAGCTCAGACCAGGGATGGAAGCATCTGTGAAATTACCTCTTCCCCCCATTTAATTTTTTTGAAGTCCTTCTGAACAGATTTTAGAAGAAACCTAGAATTTTGCTTCTGGTTCTTGAAAAACAATTCTGGAACATTTGCACAGGCCAACTGAAGTTGGTACAGCTATTTCCAGCATGAAGTGGATGACTGTACTTGCCAATCAGAAAGCTGCTCAATAGGGATGGGCACAAATTAAAAAATTAACCACAAATTCATTCAAAAATCCCCAATTTGTTGATTCATATTTGTACAAATCAATGCCCCCAACGAATCACAAATCAATGAAATTTTAGTGTTTTTTTGATTTGTTGATTCATTTGACTATAAAATGAAGTGCCTAAGGCACCTAGAGACAGCAAAAGTGCAGGGAAGCTTCCTCTGACTCTCCTCTACAATTCCTCCAAGTTTAGTGAAGATCAGGTTTTCCCAAGCCAGATGCTAAAGGACACTTTCCTGTGGGGGGACCCACTTTGTGGATGTATAACTTGGATGTCTGAAACCCAATATTCACCAAACTTGGAGGGACTGTAGAGCAGAGTCAGGGTAAGCTTCCCTGCAAGTTTGGTATCTCTAGGTGCTTGGAGGGCATTTCATAGAGTTTTAAAGTAAAAAATTAATTGACAAAATCGATTCATAGATTCATCAGAAAAAAATAATAAATTCATAATTCGTGATTCATTGACCTCAATGAATCACAAATCGAAATAAATCACAAATTTTCTGATCCATGCCCATCTCTAGTGCTAAACATGAAGAGCCAGGTAAAGAGCTACTTCAGCACCACAAACATGGTGGAATACTCATTGATTCAAAGCTAGAGTTTTAAAAGCTAAGCATTCAAAATCCTTTGCCTGAAGGGATGAATCTGTCAAATTTGCTTAAGTCATACTTTTTTCTTTCTTTTAAAACCTCCATTCTTTCCCTTGAGTTCATGGAAAATATGCAACTTTGTACAGTTCTAATTTTAAAAAATGGTCTCCCCCCGACCGCTTAACTTGCCTGCACCAGCTTGTACTTGAAAGAGAAAACAACTTGTAAAAAACGGAACTAGGAGAAATCCCTAGATAGTAGTACAACTGGTGTCTCTTTTCTGTGATGCATTAAAATGGGTAGCAGGATGCTTGAAAAGTTTCCAAAATGAAACAGAAAAGCTCAATTTTCTCTCAGTGGCAGTGAATCAAATAAGATGGACATGTGTAAGGGACGAATGCTATATGCATAGCTGGATATCCTGTAGAAATTCTCCCTCCTGTCACTTGCAGTGCTGAAGACAGAAGCTACTTTTTCTTTTTTTTCTTCATTGCTAAATATTTAAACTGAATATGATTTTATGGTTTCAGCTGATGCTTTAATGATGCCATCAGCCTGCTTCATTCCCTGAATTTTACACAGCTTCACTTGAGGTTATCCTTCACTGATCCTTCTCCCTTGCTTTTTTGCTGCTGCTTCCATCTTTTTCCTTGCCACAGAAGGCCATGGTGTCTGATGAATTCTGGGAATTTTAGTCCAAAATTACAAATAATGCACATCCTAATTTGAACCCAAAACTAGACAACTGTGGACCTCTTTGTTCACAGTTCAGGGCTTCATTGTTCAATGAACTGAAGAGGGGGGATGCCTTACTGTGAAATGGTGGGTGGCGGCACCCCCTTTCTTGATCTACAAACTGCCTAGGAGCTGAAGAAATATTTTTCTACAGAAATGTAGTTCTACCACAACATTCCTGTATTCACACTCTCCAAAACCCTTCCTCTTTCACTTATGCTCTGACACTTCTCATTACCATATGGTAGAACCTGATTAATGAAAAAACTTGAGATTTGTGAAATCTTCATTCTGACACAGACAATACCATGAAGGCTTTTGTTCTGGTCCAGCAGTCTGCAGAATACACTTCCATCATGTAGAAAAGCTTAAAGAACAAGAGACCTGGGTTTTTGCTCTTCTTCTGTTAATGTAATCTGCAAAGAACAACACTTCCCAAAACCATTATTTATATATATTTTATGCCAGGATGTCCTAACACTCCTCTCTTCACAACAGCAATGTTGCCTCATTACACTGTCACACCCAGTCCCCAATTGCATCCTCCTCCTTATTTCTCCATCCTATTCTCCACTTTTTTACCCATCCTTCCTTCGAGTCTCCTGTGTTTTCTGCCTCTTCTTCCCTCAAACAAGTCTCAAACACATGACTTGAGACACTTTTGCATAGAAATATCACATCCTTTATGAAAACACCTATGAAAGACCTTTCTGATAAAGCTGTTTTGAAGTGTGATTGCTGTTTTTGTTTAATTGATTTCCATGACACAATGCAGCAATTTGTACAGCACATTCTTTGAGAATCATTTTGTGTAGCGTTTTTGAAAGAATTGGTATGAAAGACAGCTGATTTCTAAAGGAGATTAGGAGTGGAGTAAACTACTGATATCAAGGGCTGAGATTACTTGTCAGTGATGGCACTAATCCACTAACAAACAAATGAATCCCCATCCCCCAAAAGATCCAACACATGGAACCTTTTTTTAAAAACAGGTTGTCCCCATCATTCTTGAAAGAGTTGGTATGAAAGACACATGATTTTCAAACAAAGTTAAGATTTTAGTGAACCTCCAGAGTCAGGGAGGCGGGCATTTCAGCATCTATCAATGATAGTGGTATGATGCCAGAGAGGTAAGAATCATGACCTGTACTCCAAAAATCTGTCCATCAAAGATATGAAAGGCACTAGTACATTTGACCACACCATAAAATATAGACACAAAGTAGCATGAAACACACTGAAACAACAACAACAAAAAACTCACATGCAAAGCTGAGCTAAAAGAACTGGAATGGCAAGTGACTAAATCACCTGTGAACTGTACAAGGACAAACCATGTGTGGACAGTGGAGAAAACAACAATATCATCTCTGCAGGGCCCAGTCCTTACATCAGGATAGATGCCAGTGTGGATGAGACCTCAGTGGGTTTTGCTTTGCTTTGTTTTGCTTGTTTACTAATTCCCTGGAATACTTAATAACGTTAATGTTTTCATGAACACGAACTTGAAACATGAATTATCAGGTTTTCATATGAAAGTCTGTGAATCCAGAAAAAAGTGAGGCTTTCATCCACCCTCACTTCTGGATTATGCACATCTCAATTCAGCCATGAAAAACTACAATCCAAGGCAGGGTTATTATTATTTATTTATTTACATTCAAAGACCAAACAAAATGAACAATATGCAAGAATACAACAATAAAACTTGCAACATACATTATACCAAGCAATAGCTCCCAAAGGATATAAAATTTATGCCAGAGTTCATATTGAAATTATCGAGATCTCTTCTGGGGGGGAAATCACTAAATAATCAAGGAGCTGTGGCAGGCTATGGCAGCTGCACAAAACATGGCCACTTTATTAGTGATATGGAAGGCTTTGTCAAAAAGTAATAGAGAGATGTAAAATTCTGCTCTTCCTGGGCCTTTTTGGAGAATAGATAAAAGAAGTTCTTTGTGAAGGTCCTGGTAGAAGGAACAGTGTAAAAGACTTCCCCACTATTGCAGGGACATAAAGGCAGGGTTAAATATTCAACAGTCTGCTGATTTCTTGTGCCTGATCATGACACTGTTCATAGAAGGACCCATCATCAGGCAGGCGGCAGATTTTGTCGTTCTATTACACAGCAGCAAATGAGGAGTTCTTTACTTACAAGTGTCTTTTACAATCTGGGTCTGACTGTGTTTTACAATCTTGGGGAAAACTCTCAGTTCCATCGGAGTGATGAGTGACAGGGACGCAAGAGCTAGCCTTTATGGTGGCTGCTTTCAGACTCAGAACAGCTTGCTGAGGGAGGCTGGATTGGCCCCATCTCTGCTGCCCTTTTGCTGGCGTACAAAGATCCTTTTATTCAAGGGGGTCTTTGGAAGGAGGAAGTTGACATTAACTCCTTGTTGCTTTGGCATCTCTTTCACTTTCCTTACCCCCTCCTTACTTTATAAATCTTTTCTGAGTAAGAGACAATATTCTCAAAAGTTTGTGCACTTTCGTGTGCCTGTGGTCACTTTTTTACACTTTTTTTTGGTTACTCTATACATATACAGTGGTGCCTCGCTAGACGATTGCCTCGCAGGACGAGGAAATCGCTAGATGATGGCTTTTTGCGATCGCTAATGCGATCGCAAAACGATGTTTCCGTATGGGTGATTTTTGCTAGACGACGAGGTTTCCCCATTGGAATGCATTGACTAGCGGTCAATAGCTGTCAGTGCATTCCAGCGGGGACCCGCACTCGCTAGACGAGGTTTCCCTATGGACGATCTTCGCAAGACGACGACTTTTCCCTTGGAACGCATTGAAGAGATTTCAATGCATTCCAATGGGGAAACGTGCTTCGCTAGACGATGTTTTCGCAAGACAGCGATTTCCGCGGAACGGATTAACATCGTCTAGCGAGGCACCACTGTATTACCTTGGGATGGCATTTGGAATTTGTTATGCGTTAATGCTTCTCTTACTCCTTTTTCAAAAGTCTCTATTACTGTTATCCACCTTGAGGTCCCTCTTTGCAGAAAGATGGAGTATTTATTAATAAAACAATAATATAATTTTATAGTATTCCTGGGTTTCCCCCTTCTCTGTGTTTTTGGTGTTAGTTAACTCAGTTGTGTATTGATTTGTCCTAAGTATGTACAGGAGCCCCTTGATCTGCTCTGTATTCCAAATACAAGACATTCAGATTGGGGCCGACCTATCCTGTCCTCCTTAGGAGGTCTTCCAACCCACTCTGTCCCTGGGTCTATGACATTGCTGCATGTTTCTGGTTCTGTGTTTATAAAAAGGGGTGAGAAAAACATATTCCTGCAAATGGAGGAAATGCAGCTAGCCATGAGAGAAGGGAGGGAGAAGCGGCACAGTGCTGAAAGTGAAGTGCTTAAGGAGTTACTAGGAAAGACATCTGCTTTCCCAGTGAGATATCCATGGAATGAGTGAGCCTCCTCAGCTGTCAGTAGCTGAGAGGAGTACCTTTCCATGACTCTCTAATCCTTCCCTCAAAGCAAAATAAAATAAAATCCAGCAAAGCATTTATTTATTTATTTATTTTGGACAGGGTGTCAGCAAAGCTGCTGAACAAGGTTTTGTGGAAGACACGTTTCCATGTAGCAGCTACATGATAGGCATAAGGAAGCCAAAAACAGGAACAACCCTTAAATTGGGTGTACATAAATTAGAATGGAATTTGCAGAGACAATAGAATTTATATGTAAGAATCATTAGAATGAGGTCACCAAGTTTTCTAATTGATTCTGGACAGGTATCAGAAAAATGACATTTTGGACTACATTTCCTAAAATCCATCAGTCAGGTTGGCCAGTGGTCTTGCTCCCTGAGGTGATCTGGCAGCTGTAGTTCAATGATTTTTTTCCCCAATTTCAGTTCTGGATCACATGTCCAAAGCTCTGTAGAGTCCAGAAAGAAAACACTTTTGAGTTGATCTTGGTGATTCTGGCCAGCTCCAGAATGCCCAAGGCTGAAGAAAAACAGTTGTGTGGACAATATTCTTTCAAGTTCTCCTTCTCTCCTAAAATAGAGAGCCACTTGGGTCATGGAGCAGCAACAGAGTGTTGTGATCATCATGTGAAACACACCAGTCAGATTTCTGCCCTTACTGCCTTATTTTTAGAGAGTTATAAGTTCACACCATCATTGCTGGAAAATGCAGTGCACAGCGGAATAGTAAAAGACCATTAAGAAAAAATGATTTTCGATTTTTTTTTTAACAATGGTTACAGCTGCCTGTATTGGCACAGGATTGCAACTGATAGCAATGATCTTATGACTACCACCAATGAGAAGAGCCACAATCCATGAGAAGGATTAGTGATAGGAATTCTTCAGTGAACCCTACCAGACAGTGAATGAACATACAAAAATGACGATCTGCTTTTGAAAGAGAAGCTACGTTTCTTGAATAAACAAGTCCTTTCTGAATTATTTGCTCAGCTCTGCTAATGGATAATTGCGCCATAAAGCTTTCAAATTGTATCAGTCGTGTACATTATACCTACATCTGCAACAACATTGCTGTCCAAATTGATGGCTTATAAATAAGCCTTATTTAGAAAAACACTCCTAATGGCAGGGCTAACAAGTGCAGGTAATGTTGTGTGTAATGTACACCTATATCCATAAATCGAAGTGAAAAAAATAAGACTCCCACCACCTTGTCCTTCCACCCATGCAAATGATTCTATTACTTTTTATACCAAAACATTCACAGGAGGAAGCAAATATAAACCTGGGCTCTGCAAGTTGCTGTGTAGATGATATCCGGTGCATAAAGTAGTAAGGGAGGCTGACGTGGAGACTTTGAGAGAAACAGATCAAACAGGCCAATAAGACCATTGAGGTGGGGCACTTCCTTTTGTTTTCAGAAAGGAAAGTGGGAAATGAATTCAGTAGGAGCTAAAAATAAGATCAGTCACAGCTCAAACAGACACAACATCTGCTGACAAATACACTGCAGTGATACTATTAAGGTGTTTTGCAAATCCTCTTCTTCCAGAATAACCCAGTAAAACGTAGGCTGAGACTACATGGTCAAACACTGGGGGATTTTTTTTCTGGTTATAAAATGGATTAATTCAATGTTTTTTTCTGATGACATGACACAAAGGCCAATTCGAATCAGTCCCACCCTTTCTGCTTCCAGCGCATAGTTTTTCCTCTGCCACTGGGGGCTTCTACTTTTTTCAAGCCAGAATGGTCTAAAAGTGTGATCAGTTGCTTCCTTCTGCAAAAGGACTGAGTGCGTATCTGTGGGTGATGTTGTGATGATGTAGGCAGTTGGGCGTGATGTTTAGGGACTGCAGGAATGTCCTCCTCCACAATCTGTTCCCTGAGTGTCCCCAGTTTTTTCAATGAATGGGTCTAGCGCTGAGCCATTGTATTGATACACTGATATACAGTACGAGCCCTTTATCCGTGGAGGATTGGTTCCAAGCAACCCCACGGATGCTGAAAAACGTGGATTATAGCAAACATCCTCTCCAAATCAGATGCCCTCTCCACCCTCACCAAGTATCTATAAGGTATAGGGACAAAGGCCCCCCCCCCACCATCTATGCAAACCCAATGGTTACCCGAAGGGAGGGCAGAGCGCAGAGGCTGCTGCCGCCGCTTTGGGAAAGCCACTTCCCTGCATGCTGAACTGTTTGCCAGCATGCTCTAAGGCCTCAATGCGAAGCAAGCCAGCTGGAGACACCCCTGTCCTGCTTCCCACCTAGATCACCCAGCACTGATGTTTGTTTGTTTTTAAACCTCCGGGTAAACCAGCAGGCAGGAGGAGCCTCCGCCACCGCCTCTGAGGGGAAAGCTTGCAAGAGGAGAGGCCTTAAGCAGCCAGTTACCATGCCATGTATTCTTCATAGCATGGTCTCTCTGGCTCCTTCTAGTGGCCAGTTTTGGTAATGCATGTGATCCCCCCCCCCTGAATTTTAAAAAATACTTTAAATACAATACTTAATTTAATATTTGCAATTTTATGCTGCCCAGATAAGAGAAGTGCAAAACCATCAAGCAGAATTATTCTGCATTTGGGATTTATCTGGGGCTGGTCAGGGTGATGAGCCTCCCAGTTGTCTCACCTGTGACCAGTTTACGGCATTTTTAATAAACAAAGTGGAGGCCATCCGCCAGGACCTAGACCACCATAATTTGGCAGTAGATCAGGTTGAGATGTCCACTGCACCAGCTTGTCCGGTTATATTACATCAGTTTCAGCCTGTTTCATCATCTGACAAGGTCCTAGATCGCTGCAGGGCTATCGTAACCTCCCTAGATCCTTGCCCAGCCTCGCTTTTAAAAGCTGCCCGGCCAATAACAATGGAATGGGCCACTTCTATCATTAACCTATCATTAATGTGTTTCTCCTTGAGGGTCGGGTTCCCCAAACTCTCAAGGAGAAATTTATCAGTCCCATTAGGAAAAAAACCTACCTACCTACCTACCTACCTACCTACCTGCCTGCCTGCCTGCCTGCCTGCCTGCCTGCCTGCCTGCCTGCCTGCCTGCCCACCCAAGGATGTGAACTGCTGCCTTAGTAAATTGCAGTGCTGTTACAGTTATCAACCCCCCTACATAACTCTACAAAATGAACCAACCAACCAACAAACCTCTAGAAAACAATGACAATACCGAGAGTACATTGTACAGCTGTTACAGACATACAATATCCAACTTCCCATAGCATACATCTAACTTCACACAAGAAAATTGACCTAACAACAGTGATCTACTTTACAGGTCTACATAACCCACAGTGTCTCAGACATCCTCACTGTGTTGTAAATAATAATTATCATGTGCCTTCAAATCAACTCTGACTTATGGCAACCCTTTTTCAGAGTTTTTCAGGCAGAGAATACTCAAAAGTGGTTTACCGTTCTCTTCTTCTGGGTGTGCCCTGGGATGGTGCAGCTTGCTCAAGGCTCTACAGGCTGGCTCTGTTTGCAAGAGGTACAGTGGGGAATTGAACTCCCAACCTCTGGTTCCACAACCAGATACCTAAACCACTGAGCTATCCAGCCAGAAGGAGTATCATTGGATAAGAATCATCAGTATTTTTTTTCTGAGCTGTTTCCTGGCCCAGGGATGTTCTTACTCTGAACAGTGCAGAGTCTGAGCCTGGCAGTCAGTCTCTCAAGAGAAGGAGTCTTATGAGAGGGAAGTGACTCCCACATAAGTCCAATTTTAGCCTATAAATTTGCAAATACTGACCACTTTACTAAGCCCTCTTCTTTGACCAATACTTAAACATCTGCAAGGAAGGGTCTAAAGATTTCACAGTGAATGAGGGTTTTAAGTTACCATACTACTACTATACTGGGGAAAAACTCAGCAGGCTGAATGAGACCAGATCAGACTGGAAAAAAAATGAGCTGCAGGCATTAAGTGTGCCCAATTATTTACCCCTTAATCTATCTAACCTGCATTTCAAGGGGATGAGTCAAAGCACTGGGGGGTTTCAATACTGTTGTGAATTTACAGAAATATTGAAGGGATGAGAAATCCAGGAAGGTTCATCTCATTGCTCCCTCCCTAAGGCTCCTCATGCTCTGTTGCTCAGATTAAAGCGTAGGGAAACATCAATAGAGCAATGAGCTGTGGCCTCTGAGGTGAATAGTAAGCATTCATCAGAGGGCCCATAATGGGATAAATGAACTACAAATGGAACAATTCCATTAAAAGAATAGTCTTTAAATGGGCTGGCTAATTTCCCAACATGCCTTTTTGATGTCGGCAATTGGTGCAGCTGCCAAAGTACATTATGGGATTGTCAACAGGAGGGACGTTGGTTAAAAGTATTGTAACTTGAGGCCAAGCGGTTTAAGCAAGAGGTTCAACTAGGCTGGCACGCCAACTGTGATCAGAAGTTCACCTTGCCCTCTCAACGTCCCAAAGCTGCCTTTTGCAGTTTGACCCCCATCTCGAAATTTCTCCTTAATCAGTAGCACTATATTTCTAATTGCCAGATACTGGAGAAAAACAGCAAGGAGTTGCAATTCTTTTTTGTCAGACTGGTGGGCTTCATAAGGCAGTGAGCTGGATATGGTTGGCAGTGTAATGCAATGCTTGTCTACTCAGAAGTAAGGCCCATGAAGTTCAGCAAAGCTGACTTCCAGGAAAACTCATACAGGATCACAGACTGAACAGATGTCTGCTTTAATCTAGTGAGGCAATCCTAACCTTCATATTTCACAGTTCATAATCTTCAAAATCTAACATGGATGTTGTATCCCAGCCTAGCCTATTAGGGTGATATAGTGGACACAGTGATGGACTAAGAACCAGGAGTAGACATGGGGACGAATATAAAAATGAATCAGGATATTCATTAAATATCTCTGATTCATAGGATATTCGTTGCTTCGTATTCGTTGGGGTCCAGAGACCCTAACAAATATGAAGCAATGACTATAACCCTTTTATACTTGTCCCTTTGTTTCCTATCTGCTTATGCCCCTGCGGATCAGCTGTTCCTCGGAGGCAGAAGCAGAGAGAGGGTTTCCCTTCAGGCGGTTTGCTAAAGCCTTCCCGAAGGGAATCCCAGCCCTGGGGGTGGGGGATGGCTTGGTTCCCCTTTCCTCCTCTTCCTATGCCTGTGTGGCATAAGAAGAGGAGGGAAGGGATCAAAGAGGGATCAAAGGGATCCCGCAGCTCGCTGCTGCGGGATGGCTTTGGTAAGGCAGTGTGGCTGCGGGATCACTTTGATCCCTCCCTCCAAGAGGAGGGAAAGCAAAAAAAATATGACCCGATGAATGATGAATTGATTCGTTGTTTGTTGGGTCACTGGGGGGCAATTTGTGGGTCATGGGTCGTCAAGTTTGACGACCCACGAACCAAGATGAAGTGGCGCTTCGTCCCCATCTCTACCCAGGAGACTTGGGTTTGAATCCTCATTTGGCCATGGAAATTCATGGGGTGAGGGCTGGAAGTGGTAAAACCACTCCTTGAATATCCCTCTATTGTTGCTGTTGTTATGTGCCACCAAGTCACCTATGAAGACTTGATGGTGATCCTATGAATAAGCAACCTTCAAAATGTTGTCTCATTCATAGCCATGCTCAACTCTTGGAAACTCATGCTTGTTGTTTCCTTTATGGGGTCAATCCACCTCATATTTGGTCTTTCTCCCCCCCCCCCCCCACTGCCTCCGTCTTTTAATCTCAAAGTATGACAGGTTCAGTTTCATTATTTCTGCCTCCAGAGATAAGTCAGGGTTGATGTGATCTAGGATCTACTTGTTTATCTTTCTGGCAGTCCAGGGTATCCACAAAGCTCTTCTCCAGCACCATATGTCAAACAAATCAATTTTTTTCTGTCAGATTTCTTTCACATTCGAACATAGTGATTGGAAATACAAGAGTGTGGACGATCTTGATATTTGTCTTCAGTGACACATCATTACACTTGACGATTTTTTCTAATTCCTTAATTGCCACCCTTCTGAGTCTCAGAGTCTGATCCCATTGACAATAAAAACTGCTCTTGTATCCTGGTTCTGCTAAAATAATCCCAGTTCAAATTTAGATGTACACACGAGGTATGTGCCCACATGGAGTAGTGTGCCAGGGGAGCGAGGTTTTTTGCTTCTCCACCAGGGTACATTTGTTTTGAGGTGGAATCAAGTCATTGGATGTGGAATCAATTCAACACCTCCCTGCCAGCCTGCCACTTCGCCTGCCCATCCTATCGACCCCTCGTAAGCCGGTACCCCCACCCCGCCAGCCTGCCACCTCGCTATTTGTTGAACTGCATAACAGAATGTCAGTCAAAGCAGCCTAATTTGCAAACCACAGGAGCTCACAAAAACTTGTAGGATTAGGTGGCTTTTAGCCACTTCTGACAAAGGAGCTCCTAGCTGGGTTTGTTTGGCCCGTAGAATACTTTTTCTGAAAGGTTTTGGCACTTCTGCGAACTTCGGAATTGCCCCACGTCTGTTTAAACTTTCCTTTGTAAGGGGAAGGATACCGCTTTGCTTACTTCAGGATAGAGACTGGGGGAAGGAGTTTGCTATAGTAAACACGATAAAGAATTATCATGGGTTTGGCAGGCATGCCAACAAAATAGCATAATCTTGTTGTACAGTGGCAAAAAGGAGATTAACTGGTGTGTGTTCATAATGTTGATGTGGCCAATAAAGGTGTGAGATATTAAATGCTCTTAAAATGCTTTGCCCTTTTTGTATGCCTGCAAGATATCCAAGATCACACCTGAATGGAACTCCTGCTTTTCAGCCATATTCTTTTATAGCCATGTTAGCAGCGGTCTTCCATTAGCAGAGGCCTTTTCTGTTTTATGAGCTGCTCAATAGCGAGGCTTTACAAGCACTGAATAACACTGGGACCCCAGAGAAAGATGAGAAACACACCCAAAGCAAATGGATATAATCGTCTGTTCAAAATGCTGCTGCCCTTCGCAAGGAAATGCAAATGCAGACCAGCAGTTTGATTCACAAGTTTGCTACCACTTTAACCCACCTTTCTCTTTAAGAAGGACCCAAGGTGGCTTACATCATTAAAAGGCAATATTTGAAGTTAAAGACAGTAAATATACAAATACTGAGAAGGATCAAACAAATACCACATAAAAATACAGTAAACAAAAGCAACACCAAAACCACATTCACAGCAGTAAGGCACAGCCATCCATTAAAAAACTTAACTCAGGCAGCCGGTTGTTAAGAGAAAGTTTGTTAGGCTTGAGCTTCCAACCTTCGCTCGCTATTGGTTATGCTGGCTACCAGATGTCCAATGGGAGCTGAGGCCTAACATATGAAGGACCCCATGTTCCCCATCCTCACACCTGTGTTTGGGCCTTGCTTTGTTTTAGGGCAAGCATGACCGACCATATTAATGGGCCGTGAGACAGCCAAAGTAAATAACATTGAAGACTAACAAAGAAACGGGAGATGGAATATCTTTTCCTTTCTACAGGCAATAGGATGGTGAAGAAACAGCCAATGAGAAGGACAGAAACAAGCTGCAATACTCCCAAATGCCCCTGTTGAAGGTTTGTGAGAGATGGATGCAAAGAGACAGTGACATACAATTCAACTGCCAGTCCAGTCTGTTTGTGTAGATCAGTGGTCCCCAACCTTTTTGGGACCGCGGACTGGCTAGGGTATGTGGGCTCTGTGAGCGGGGGGCAGAGGCACCCCCGCGCTCGCAGGTGGGCATGTCACGCTCATGGGTGGGCGTGTCATGCTCGCGGAGGGGCGTGTTGCGCTTGCAGAGGGGGCATGTCACGCTTGCAGAGGGGCGTGTTGCGCTTGCGAGCACAACACGCCCCTCCGCGAGCACAACACGCCCACTGTGCGTGCGGGCAGGGGGCCCGGAGATCCGTCATATCCCTGTCTTACTTATCAGAATTAAAGGCCTGTACTAAACATAGCTGTTGGAAAATCCATAGCAGCCAAAATCAGGCTGCAAACCACAGAATCATTTTTAGCTATAGTGGGTTTCGCATGATACAAGAAACTGATGGAGGGCCTCACTGGTTTTGTCTGTGGATGTTCCAGCTTGACAATCTTGTGTGTGAAGACCAATAAATATTACTTAGGAATATCCACCTTTTCACAAATCTGAATGGCAAGGCCAACTCAAGAGACTTGTTTTCCCTCAGAAGCTGCTGACATTGAACAAAATTCTTCCCTCAGGTTAGAAAGAGCTTCTCAGGAAAAGTGAGATTATCACCACTGGGACAGAACTCACTGTGAAACACAAGATGCATATTTTTATTCATGTCTAGTGTCCTGTCAGTGTAGTATTTCATAGAGAACTGAATCCAAGAGGAACAGGCGAAAGTTGTTCATAGGGCTAAACAAAACACAACACTGTTCCTGCAATTAGCAAATATGTGAATGATTCAATAGCAGGTGCAGAACCTCCAGCCTGGCTCCAGACTCTGTCAGGAGGTTGTAAGAAGGCTTTAACCTGAAGCCTCCCATTGTGATCCCAATCCCGACTGAATAATTTATTAAATTCATAAATCACACCTCCGTGTCTTAGCATCTGAGGTGATGTGTCACAAAAAAAACCATAAAAATTTCACAGCCCTTCACAAAGAAGGACAAGGACAACCTTCCCCTCCTGTACAGTGAAATTAAAAAGTGACATTAAAAATAAAACTGAACAACAATTGAACATTAAATAGCCTGAAAATCCTGATGGAACAATGCAGTCTTTCCTGTCCCTGTACAAAGCAAAAGTAGGAAGGTTCCAATCGTACTGCTCTTAGGAATGAGCTCCACAAAAAGGGTTCCCATAAAGGTTAACCCAAGACACTGATTGCCCAGAGTGGCAAGAGCAAACAATGTTTCTTACCCACCCTAGTCAAGAGTCACAGTGTCCAAAGCTCACAATCACCTCTCAGCAATCAAAACACAGTCATAAATATGGTAGGTAAATAGAGCTGGCTGGATAGCTCAGTGAGATAAGCATCTGGCTGCAGAGTCAGGGGCTGGGAGTTCAGTTCCTGGGTTTGCATCCCAGAAGAGCCAGCCTGTATAGCCTTGGGCAAACTGCACAGTCCTAGGATACTCCCAGAAGAAGGGAATGGTAAACCACTTCTGAATACTTTCTACCTAGAAAACCCTGAAAAGGATTGTCATTAGTCAGATTAGTACTAGTAAACAAATAGCTAACAATTTGCTACTTTTTCATGACATCTTGAATCTTCTGCTTAAACAGCCACTTCACCCTGTTTAAAAAGTAGGACAGGCCCTGCTCCTCATGCCTGCTATTTGCTCCCAGATTTTTTAACAGCCAGTTGCTAATTGATTAGATGGTGTGATCCCTAGACAGGCTTTTCAAATTGATGAACCAGCTAATTTAGTCAAGCTTGTAGCAAGTATCCTATTAGCATTAGCATAAGATTTGTATAACTTCCAGTGGCTAATGGCAACCAGTTGAATAGGTACCAGGATGTGTCTTGGTCATGTGTAGGGTCATACTCTAGATTATGCAACTAAAATGTGCCTCAGCACCTCACCAGTTAGCTGCAATCATCTGCAGCAAGTTAGACAAACCTCATACAAACACCATTGTTTAACTGTCTCAGCACCTTTTTCACAAGGGAAAGCAGTGCATGCTTGTATATACAGAACACTGCAGTTTTTTCACTGCAAGGCTCCTCGTTTTAGAGTGTGACTACACGGGAGAGCTGAATCGGAATGATTTCGACTTGCTGTGATTTGGTTTGTAGACTGTATTACGTCTGAAATTGCACTCAGTGCTCACAAAGGGGCTGCAGATTGATTTGGGAGTTCACTGTTCATTCTGGTTGTGATGTGAGTCACATTCCAGCCTACAACCCCCTTTCCTTCTTGGGCCCACCTCTGATGATGGCTTATGGCCCAGAGGAATCCCTTACCCCAGAGAAAGAGAGAAAGGAGGGGAAGGAGGTGCACTTGAGAGCCAAGGAAAATGTTGCCTCCATGGGGACATCTGTGCAGCACAGTGAGACTTTGACTGGGGGTCAGGGTGAAGCAGCTGAAAACCCAACCGACCTGTCTCAGAAATCTGCCAGATGTGGTAGGATTCTTATACAGTATGTGCAGTTGGGAAAATCCACAGGAGAGATTGATGGATGTGTTGACTAGATGCCAGGATGTGGGGAGAAGAGTTGCAAGTGTCCCCTGATATGGTTCAGGAGGACTCAGATAGGGGGTCTGTGCCGGCACTCATGTACCAGGCATTGTTTGCAGATTGGTCGGGTAAAACTTCCCTGGCTCAGCCAAGTAACCTTCTCCAGGGAATCCTCCCCACTCAAGCTACTACATTTCCAATTTTTTTTCTATAGAAAAATAGTGTATCGTTTTAAACTAGTTTAAACTCTTTTATGTCACCAGAGACCAGTAATTCCTGCATGTATTACTTGGAAGTAAGAGAAAAGAGTAATGGATGGGTGATGGGAAGTGATGATCTTGTATGGAATCATTCTGAATTGTGAATCATGATGTATTTTCCAAAATTACTGTTGAAACTTTTGATGTTCTGTATTCTGAGCCTATGAAGTACGTTTCTATGTTATTTTTCTATAGAGAAAATTTTTGGAAATATAGTAGTCTGAGAAGCTTTAAATGAGAAAGCAGCTTCACAGCAAATCACACTCATAGTGCTTTCACTTTTGCATGCCCCCTCCTGGTCCCAAACATCATGTCCAAACTGCCTACATACCAAAGAACCACCTAAAAACATGCCCCCCTGTCTTTACAAGAATGCATCACAATTAGCCACATGGAGGAAGTCCATTTGAATCCTTCTGGTTTGAAAAAGTGGAAGCCTCTCAGTGGCAGAGAAAAAAAATAGCAAAAAGGGAGAGCAAAGAGGGCTGGACCAATTTGATTCAACCTTGGTGTTATGTGATCAGTTAAAAACACTTTGAATTCACTCATTTTATAAGTGGAGCAAATCTTGCAGTGTTTGACTGTGTAGTCGTACTCCAAGTCTCTGCAATTATGCATTTCTCAAAGCTTCATATTGTTGTTGTTGTTTAGTCGTTTAGTCGTGTCCGACTCTTCGTGACCCCATGGACCAGAGCACGCCAGGCCCTCCTGTCTTCCACTGCCTCCCGGAGTTGGGTCAAATTCATGTTGGTAGCTTCAATGACACTGTCCAACCATCTCGTCCTCTGTCGTCCCCTTCTCCTCTTGCCTTCACACTTTCCCAACATCAGGGTCTTTTCCAGGGAGTCTTATCTTCTCATGAGATGGCCAAAGTATTGGAGCCTCAGCTTCAGGCTTCATATAGAACAACAGAAAATGCTTACTATGTATTTTCAGCTACATGCACAGGACAACTGGATTCTTGCAATTAATAATGATGCAGGAAGGGCAATATTTGTATGTATAAGAAAATACTATATAGTGGCCAAAGTCCCTCTTATGTACAAGGTAGAGCTAATGATTTTTAAAGCCATCTTCCTTAGTTGCGCCTTTACAGCAGCTTGATTGGCACAGACACTGGCAGGGAATCATGTCGAATGGCATGAGAAACTTTGCTTGCTCATTTTTCAAGTCAGAATGTTGAAGAAAACACATGAATTAGCCTTGCCTCGTTTGAGGGGGACAGTTGGCCATCTTTCTATTTTTAAAAACAATCATTTTAATTGGAAATACAAAAGCGGGAGAGAAGAGAAAAGTGATGGGGACAGAAAACCAAAAAAGGAGGAGAGGGAATAAAGGGGATATAAGCATGGGCGAGGCAGATACATTAATGTAAGCAGGAGGCCATATATGTCTGGCACAAATGTGTTGGAAGTTGGCACCTTTAAAATACACAATCAAAAGTAGACCAGCACCTTCAAGTATCAGTGTGTTTTCCAATACAAAAATCAATATGATTATCAGTTGGTCTGAGTTTAAGGTAGAAGATAGGAGTTTTGTCTTTGTTTGCAGGTGGTCACACCCCTTTCTCTTTGGCCACATTTTGTCCCAAAGATGCAACATGGAACTATCACTATCTCTATTGTCATCAACCACAGCAACAACAACCATCGTCGTTATCATCGTATCATACTGCTTCAAATACTTGTGTTTTTTCCTGATTCCTCCCCTCCCCTCATCCCTCTCTTGAGAAATCAGAGGAGCTATCAATCTTCTGTGGAGCTGCCACACACTTCTTATGTGGATTGTGGCTGGGATGGTGGGTTTCATATTAAAGTCAGTTATCTAGGTTACTCTCCTTTCAGGGTAGGAAACAGACATGAATAAACAACAAGAGTTCCTCTCACATGTATAATTCTGAGATTCTGCAATCTTATGGGGTCTACATCAGTGGCTTCTCCTATCTTAATAACCAAGCACAATTTGCTGTCAATCTCTTTAGGAGACATTTCAATTTGTCTCCAATATCAGAACACTCACCTCCCAAGAATCATTTGGGTGTGGCTGTACAGCTTCACTGCTGTCTATTCAGTGTCACGGATGGAAGAAAAGCTTTTTGATTGGCAGGACACTCTCTTTTGCTTAGAGTATCAAGGACGCAGAATCCTTCTTCCCAAGCCCAGATTGAAACAAATACTTTTTCTCCTAGAGACAGTGTTAACAGGTGTGATCAATGGCCTGTTCTGAGCAAAATAAATCTGCCCTTCCCTGCAGAATTTACTCTGTGGTTGGTCTGAGATTCTATTAACACCTAAGTACCTTTCACACCCAGTGTTAGAAGAGTGGATGGAAGATCTAGAGCTAGAGGGTGCAAAAGTTACTGTCTGGACTGCAAGAGTCCCTTTTTTGAACTACAACTGACAGAATTCCATAGTTTGCTGGGGGATTCTAGGAGTTTTAGTCCAAAAGAAAATTTTCTAAGCTCCTTGTAAGTCATAACTCATCATAGCTCATAACTGTGATTTGCCATTTGCTTTAGGGTAGAGATGGGGGTGGTTGGTTCATAGCCACTGGGCAAAAAGGAAATGGATACAAATGTTACTGTGCATGTGACTAGGTTTGGAATGGCAGTGAAAAGGCATATATTACCTGCTGCTGAACTGTTAAACAAAAAGCAACACTGCATAATGAATTCAACTGATAGGTTTGACAAACATGAGGTAGTCAACTTTAAGGGATACTGAGAGCTGTGGGGCCATACATTCCACATCTGTTGTGTTGATAATGTTATGTTCTACTTTTCTTAATTAAGCACATATTCAAAGCGGCTTAAAATGTTATTATTTAATCAACATTCTCACAACAATTTGGGCCCCTTTCCTGGCTGCAGGTGATGGAGTTCATTGTCTATCACATCTGGATGACACAAGTTGGAGAAAACTGCTTTAGGAAGTGACCTTAGGACAGCAGTCCTATAGAACCAAAGTAAGAAGACAGAACTATAAGAAAAAACTCAAAATTTCATTCATAGTATCTTCACTTAAAAAGACGTGATGGAGCAGCATTGGACAAGATCCTCATTAGAAAGGAAAAACAGGTGTTAGAAAGAAAGCTTGTGATTACAAATGGAAAATGCTTAGTTCTTGTATGTGTCACATCAGAAGCTTCTCTCACCTCTGGGAGGAGACACATTTGTTCGGTTTCAGGACTAAAAGTATGGGATTCCTCTGAAGTCTGGTTTCTCAAAGTCGAAAGGCTACCTCAGTTATCTTTCTCCAACATTCATGTGCTTTCAGTTCTAATTATGGGCGGGGCCGTCTATGATTTCTGTTCTGGCTTGTGACTCTGGAAAGCAACTGCCAGCTTGAATAAAAAAAGATGGAGATCAATTATCAGATGCAGTGTAAGACAGCTTTGAATGTTTTAGTGACTAGGGTAACTGAATTCAGAAATTGGAATAGTTACTTTTCTGCACTATAGCACACCAAATGCCACAACCAGCAGACCCTGTTGGCCAAGGGAGTCTGGAAGCTTTAGTAAAAAAAAAAGTAACTTTTCCAAGTTCTAGTCCAGATGTATATCTATAATGAGATCCATAGATGGAAAGAAAAGCCTCTTTTGTATTTCCAAAATGTAGGTTAATGGAAGTCTGATCAAATTTCTTATAATGCTGTGCATGGAAAGTGTTTGAGTTCCCCCATGTAAGACCATTAATTCCATTCCAGTTATTTTTAGCCAATAATTGTTTGAACAGGATGAAATGGAAAAATGACCAGCGAATGCATTCTCTGGGATGTTGGTAGGAAAATACTCCATATAGCCCCTTAAGCACCTTTTAAGACAGATCTTTAAAAGATGACTTAAATGAATAGACTTCTCAGGAGCATAAATCAGTCCAATATTCATTGATGACACAATTATATTCTGCTCAGCCTGTCTATGTCTGGGGCAGACAGTCTCTCAAAGATCGATACTTACTTGTTAGGTTTCTCCTCCATGTGGCTAAAAACCCATCAAAACTTCAGCTTAATCAGCTCTTTACTCATAGATGGAGGTCAGGAAGCTAGCAAGTGGGCAGATGAGAAGGGCAAGTAGAAGCAGGAAGAGCAAATGCGTATGTGTGTGTGTTTAACAACCTGCTTCGTCTCTTCTATAACTGTTCAATATTGTCACAGCATGTTTCCCTTCTAAAACATGCAGTGAATTGTGTAGGTCAAAGTGTCATTGTAGGTTTTGCAAACCTGGCATCCTCCAAATAGGTTTCCACCACCACTAACATCTCATGCTTCCTGTGTGTTTGTGATGGGTGTTGTAGTTCAACACATCTGGAGGGCACTAAGTAAGGGAAGTTTCACTTAAGGCAATGGCTTTCAATTTTTTTATGTCAACCATGCAGAGGAGAGTGTATCATTTTTTTAAAAAAAGAGAGAGAAAGTGTTGCATGTGTGTGTCTGTCTGCTTCCAAGAACACAAAACCTAGCCATGTGAAACATGCCATAGAGTTCCTGGTGGCATGCACCCCAGGGACAATTTAAAATAAATTAAAAATTGGCCAATTGGCAAAGTGCCAGGGCACATTATGGCTGCATCATCAGGCATGTGACCAAGAGACCCTTGCACCTTGTCAATTAACCACAATTAGCCACAGCAAGTTACACAAATGTCAATAGGATTCCAAGCATTAAGTGGGGAAAAATGGAATATCTGTGCTATGAGTCTTCATCAAGAAACATCCACGAGCACTGGGCTAGCCCTACCATTTGGCAGAGTGATATAACAGACCGCTCAACCTATTTTGTGTCCACTAAACTAGCCTGCTGTTCAAAGGTGCAGGGAGGAACCTATTTTGTTACCAGTACTAACAGAAGATTCAACTGGCATTCCAGTTAGCTTCTGTATGTGGAACTAAGAGGCTGAATGCCACTTTTTCCTTTGCCCAGGCAGCAAATTATCTTGGGTCATCCTTTCTTAAGCACATGGTTGTCTCATCTGTTGAAATAAAATCCCAATGATATCTGACATTTAAGTATCCTGTTAGGTGTACTAGTGGGACTGGAGGCAAAAAGAGAAAGAAAAGAGAATCACAACAGCTTGGAAATTCCCACCATTCCTTGCATAGAAAACTGACAGCATTGGAATAATATGGGATGAATTCAAGAACAAAACAACGCCATCAAAATGTCAAATAACTTAAGGAATATTGATTGTTTTGGAATAACATTTAGGCTTGTTCCAAAAAAGTAGTCATGCTTGTCTGTTGCAATAAAAATAGCAGAATCCCATGGCCTATTGAAGTCGAAAACATGCATGATTACAAAGTATGATATAGTCTAGAATCCTCTACCTAGTATAGGAGCAATTCTCACCAAATCCAAATCCGCTTGCAAAAATCTGTCTGCACAAGGGCAACCACATAAGTGATTTTCATGTTTTGCCAACTGTCTGCGAACATGTGCCTAGGTGACAGGCCAGCCTGGGCATGTTGGAGTGCATGACAGACAGCTGACAAAATGCTTGCATTATTGCTGACTTACAGCACATGGCATCAACTGGATTTTGGCCATAGAGACTTACTTTCGAACAGACATGGACAGGATTGTATTATTAGAATACAACTCTATATACATTAACTTGAGAATAAGAGCCAATGGAGACGAGACTTACATGTGAGTAAATCTGCATGGGACTGCATTGTTACATTTTCAAGTTCTCGGTTGTGTTTTTCCAGAATGTAAAATTCTATTGTTATTCTCATCTTTCATGAGGTTTATTACTTCTAGCAATGTGAATGGTGGAAATGTTCATTTTGTTTTCCATTTGATTCGTTCATGGGGGTGGGGGGTGCCTCTTCTATATTTGGTTATTCTGTGCACTGCTCCTTTAGTTTGCCACAAAATGGGGTTTCTCCTTTGGGTCCTTTTGGTTCAGTTTCCCTCATTTGGTGGGACTAGCTGGGCAAGGATATGTATGCATGGTGAGAGTGGGAGGAAGTGGGGGAAAGAGCAATGGGGCTGGCTGGGCATGTAGGCAAGGCCCACAACAGTAGCAGCAGCAGTGGCTAGTAAAGGAGAGGAAATAGGGCAGGCAGGCTATTGGAATATCAGTGGTGAGGCAATTTTAGGTATATGGGATGAATGAAGGGGATGAACAACAAAGAGGCAGATGACAAAGGATGATCCATATACCTCACTTTCATCAAAACAGATCATTAGTAATTTTGAGGCTCTCTCCAGGAAAGTGACGGGAGATGATGAAAAAGAATGTGATCACCTCTTCTGTGCTTTTCTTCATTTGTCATAACCTAAATGTCCCATGTCCAATTGCTTCTGTTTTGTATGGGCTCTGATATTCTTAGATGCCAAAGACACACCCAATTTTAATTTGTTCCACAAGAATATAACAGCCGTACTGGGTCTGACCTAGCCTTCATCTAAACTGATCCAGTGCTGTCAGCCAAATGCCTCTGGGCTGTGCACAAATCTGCTATTATGGCAATTGATTGCTCTCATTGCCAGTGTTCAGAGATATTCTGCCTTTAAAGACAGGTGTTTTTCTTTCTCCATACTAGACTTTCCCTCCATTCCTACAACTTGGCAAGGTTACTTTTTGGGGGCTACTTTTTAGATACCCTATGACATGCAGCCCCCGCCCCAAAAAATTAACTTCCCCATGCTCTGCCTTTCATATTTGAAATGGTATGAAATCCCAAGATGCTCATGTGCCCCGTAAGTTGGAACTTGAATTAGACTTCAGACAAAAGTTTCTTGGTTTTGTTTCTGAGAAGGGCTAATGACCTTGGTGAATGCCAAAGGGATTAACTCTGGCAAGTTTCCAAAGTTATCAAGATTTTGATTCTCCTAGTCCAGGCCAGAGGGAATTATAATGATATTGACAAAGGACTCCATTAAAAGAATGAGGTTCACCGCAATGTGAACAAATCATCTCTCCAGAACTAGATAGGCAAATGAGAGCTATTACCAGAACACTGTTATTTCAGCAGGGATGTGGGGGGCGGGGGAGGATGTCAGCATAAGTAGCTTAGCAATGTGAATTGGATGTTCT
Organism: Intellagama lesueurii; assembly: GCA_037013535.1. Classification (NCBI taxonomy): domain Eukaryota; kingdom Metazoa; phylum Chordata; class Lepidosauria; order Squamata; family Agamidae; genus Intellagama; species Intellagama lesueurii. Next base: position 106,896,389 of record JBAJHW010000002.1, on the reverse strand, counting down.
GGGCAGCATCCAATTTGTGTTTACATAGACACGATGCCATTAAAGCCCAGCATGGTCAGACAGATATGCTAAGGTTAGTAGATGTTTGGTGACATTAAATTGCAATAACTGAATGCAGTGTATCTGTTTCGAAAGTTAAAACATTGGGACTTTTTACAAGGGAAAGAGGATGGCAAACACATTGCAGGTGTTCCTTTGCAGTCATTCTTTTTACTTGAAATTTCCTGAAAATAAAGTGAAAGTTCAGACTGTGAACAAAATGGAAGTTGTTTAGTAATACCCACATCTCTCTTTCTCTTATAGGCAGTCCATTCTACCCCCATCCCTGTTCTCTCATAGGTTTCCTTCATCCCTTCTGCACTAACCTAACTCTGCTGTTCTCTTTTAAAAAATAAACAAACAAGTAGATAAATAAAAAATACAGGGGTAATGAAGTTCAGGATAAAAATCGTTGCTTATGTCATTCTTCTGTGTGAGAAAAAAGGAACTGCATTTCCCCCTCTCTCCTTACTTCAAAGAGGCCAAGGTATTTTCTGTCAGTCTCCACTAGAAATTTCACATTTGCAAGAATGGCTTTTGGGAAAATAATGGAACATTGCATAAAATGTCAACACAGGCTGCTTTGTTCCACAGAATTTTTAATAGTAAGAGTGTTGGAAGGGTAGTCTTTCCTTCTTTCTGATCAATTGGCCAGGCCTTCAGTGTTTGCTGTGAATAGAAAGTAAGCACTTGCTTTTTGTTCTGATAGTGGAGGTGAGAGATCTTGCAGGGCTTGAAAATTACTCATTAGCATACAATTTTGTAAGGCATATTCAAAGAATTTATGCATTGCAAAAGCACAGCCCAGTTGTGTTTGTCCCAGTTCTGAGTGTTCTCAGTAAACATTCTCTCAGGAATTCTGAAACCAGGCTCCTGAAACAAGTTTTCAAAAGGGAGATCAGTTTCAGGCCTGGGGCAATCTGAATTTTTGAACCTGTCAAAAAGGACCCAATTGAACTTTTCCTGGCCAAACAAAGATTTGTGCTTGCAAAGGTATTCTGTGTCAGGTTGTAAAAATGTTTTTAAAAACATTTTAAAAAGAATAGAGCACAAATATTCAGAAGCTCACTTGTTTAAAAATTACTGGTTTTTACTTTCTGGCTGGGGATAGTTTTATTCAGTGTTAGTGGAGCTTTGGTGCCTATATCCTGTCATAGTCTCAGCCGTTCCACTCATCTCATCACTATAAAATTGTATGGTAATTAAGAAAAAAAGTTGGGACCAAATTACCTTTGCAAAACAATTTTTCAAGCTGTGTTTCTCACTACCCAAGACTAGTAACAACAACAACAACAACAACAACAACGAAATTTCAGCTCAGAAACCCATTCATTTTAAGTCTGTCAATGCATTTTTGGAGAAAAATATGTGTATAAAGAGAGATATACTTTTTTTAAAAAACGTATGATTTTTTAAATGTGCATGTTAATTGATGGAGAAGAATGACAGGCCAGCCCAAAATGAGTGTGAGATGCTGGGTAGGGCCAGGAGGTTTGAGTCTTGCCCTCCCCCCCCCCTTCACATGTAGATCAAAAACTTTGTGTCAACCATCTATCAGAATATAGCTGTTGATTGTTTTTGAGCAAACCTGGTCACTTGTTTTGAAAATACTTCCTGTTGCCTTTATGTTGCTTCATTCCATATGATATCTTCCTTCTAATATATATAGCAGTATGATCCACATACTGCTTTATACTGTATGTATAGATTTGAGAGAATTTAAGGACAGCTTGAGTTGTGACAGATTTATATCAGATTTTTTTTTTGCTAATAGCCATAAAAAACAATGCAATAGATTATTTCTTAATTTTAAAAAGACACACATTGAAGTCTATGTGAGGATTCTAATGCTAGTCAAGTTTGAGAATGTATTTTTCAAGACAATGGTCCCTGAATCCCCTCCCCCTGAAACAGAATGTGACGATTGCCCCACGTCACTCATGCCATTCATAGTCATGAGCTGATTTGCATGAGCCTATGAGATGACTGGAGAGGCGGAGTCAGCAGCTACATGAGGTTTGGCGGGAGAAGGAGGAGTCAGATAGGGACTGGTTAGTCAGAGAGAGAGGGAACAGATACTGAGTGATAAGGCTGGTTAAGAAAATAGGTAGAGAAGGTGGTAATGATATTGAAAGAGAAAAGTATGTACTGAGAGAACTGTTAATGATTTGCTTGTGTACAATGTTTATCTGAAGAACTTCTGTTATTATTAAATCTGCTTCACTTCAATAAATAAGTTCTGTTTCTGTTCACAAGACAAGTGTTCTGACAAACGTCATTTATATTGTGGATTGAGGTAATCCACTGGTGGCAGCGAGAGGAAAACGCGACGTGAGCCTTTGTGAGGGCAAAACACGCAGGTGCCACAAGGGCAAACGCCACACGGGACCAGTGGCTTTGCTTGTCCAGTGGATTCTGGGAATTGTAATCCAACCCCCCCCAACATTTCCAAATTCTGAGAATATGTAATTTGTAGATTGATTTTAAAAATATCTCCACCAAGCTAAGACTGAATGGTACTTTGCTGTTTTCTATGTGCCACTTTCCAACCTTTTATTTCATGCATCCTCCAAAACAATCCTGAGAAGCAGGGTATTAACATTCCTATCATACAGAATTGGGAATTAAAGTGGAAACAGTGATTTAAACAAGGCCACCCAGCCAGTCCACACAAAAGCAAGAAGTTGAACCCTGGTCTCTGAGGTGTAAGCATGATACTCGGTCCATTCATTTTCTTCTAATGACCTTTGGAATGTTGGCTTTGAGAAGGACGTTTTGCCAGTTATGGAAAGGCCCTTCTTCTGTTCCTTCAGGAAGCAAAGCCCAACAAACAATATCAGTGTATCTCTTCTATAATTAACAGAGCTTTGGACAGGCTAAGGTTTATCTGAAGCAGGAGGGAGGGCTCTGTATTTTCTCCCATCATATTTTTCCCAGCTTTCTTTTGCAAACTCTATTACCAGTGCCTCTAAAACTGTCCTTTATGAATTTATTGCAATGCTATTCACACTTCTGATGCAAAGACGAATACAAATGAGGTATTTTATTTGGGAAGTGACATCATAAGACTTTTTTTATAGCTTCCTTGTGCTTACCTAACCTAGTGCTAGGTGATAGAAATAATCTCTTTGTTTCTTTGCTTGCTGTGGAGCTTGACTTTTTTTTAAAACCTCATATTCTTAAATGATCCAAAGTGCCAGGCTGTAAATAACTGAATAACCAACCAAACCCAAACAGTCCTTGAACAAATGAATCCGTGAGCCTGCAAAGTCAAAAGTCAAGAAACAGGGACATTTTAAAATAAAGCATGCATGGCTTTATTTCTATCCTTGTGAATAATTTAGTGGAAAATTCTTTTAAAAAGACACTCATATGACAAATCAGATTGTTGTATTTCATTAAGGGTATACGTCCAAGGTTGCCAGAGACATTTTACTGCCCTAGGGCCTCTGAGGAAGAAGAGGAAATGATGTTTTCTCCCATCCAATAAATGCACGCAAAGTGTCCACATCCAGGTAGGTTACCTTGGCATTTGAGGTAGAAATTTATACCTATCCACTTCTCTGGCATTAAAAATAAATCATTAATCTATTAGATAACTAAAAAATTACTGCCCTCCTATTGAGAAAGGCACAGTTAGTGTTAACTGTAGTTTCTTGCAGAAGCCTTATAGTGGGGACAGCAGCCTTTGGACCAAGGGTCGACATATGTCTTAGGGCAGGGAAGCAGGCAAATGTCACACATCAAGCAAACAAGAAAACCTGGTGGCAGTCAGATGGCTGTAGTCAGAATATCCATGTAACCTTAGATATAATATTGTAGGAACAAAGGTGTTCCACCAGAGTGAGGTCAAAGCGAGGATTGGAAATGTACAATAGCAACTCCTTGGAAGAGTGGCACAGTTTCATTTAAATTTCTCTCCCTATTATGGCTTAAATCCTGCCTCCTTCCCAGAATCCCACCACCACCATCACTTTGTTATCACTGTGTATGGAATTTAGTGCAGTTAGGCACATGACAATCGACTCTGGGACTCCTCTGTGCTGAGCTGCATTTCTGAAATGTAAAACTCTAATAACCCACATAAGCCATTTATGCCTCACTTCAAATGCCGTAGCTGCCAATACGCCTAGATTCAGTCTGAGAAGAAATGAAATGTCTAGTTAGATTTAGGACTTTGGCTGGTGTTCATCCTATAGTCGGGAAGACCGATTTCATGCTGAATACAACCGGATTGTGCCATACGTGTGAGAGGATGCCTCCTAAACACCCACACAGCACAGTAAGAACATTAACATCTTTGCGGAGATAATGTTACAGCTGTAGATTTTAACACAAAACTCCCAGGAAGTGCAGAAACTGAAATACTTCTGGGAGTCCTAATTCGGCTTACATTGCATGCATGCATACATGGCTTCCAAATACAGTCATGGGAAAAAGAAAGTACATGCTCTTTGAATTCTATGGTTTTATGTATCAGGACTTAAAAAAACCATCTGGTCCTTAGTAGGTCTGAAAATTAGGTAAATATAACCTCAGATGAACAACAACCCATGACATATTACACTGTGTCATGATTTATTTTACAGAAATAAAGCCAAAATGGAGAAACCCTGTGTGAAAAACTAAGTACACCTTATGATTCAATAGCTTGTATCACCACATTTTGCAGCAATAACTTGAAGTAATTGTTTTCTGTATGACTTTATCAGTCTCTCACATCGTTGTGGAGGAATTTGGGCCCACTCTCTTTTTCAATGTTGCTTCCATTTATTGACCTTTGTGGGCATTTTTTAATGCACAGCTTTCTAAAGGTCCCACCACAGCATTTCAATCGGATTGAGATCTGGACTTTGACTGGGCTGTTGCAACACCTTAATGCTTTTCTTTTTCAGCCATTCTGTTGTAGATTTGCTGGTGTGCTTGGGATCATTTTCCTGTTGCATGACCCAGTTTCAGTCAAGCTTTAGCTGTTGGAGAGATGGCCTCACATTGGACTCTGAAACACTTTGGTATACAGAGGTGTTCATGGTCAGCTCAATGACTGCAAGGTGCTCAGGTCCTGGGGTTGCAAAACAAGCCCAAATCATCACCCCTCCACCACTGTGCTTGACCGTTGGCATGAGGTGTTTGTGCTGATATGCTGTGTTTGTTTTTCGCCAAATGTGACACTATGCATTATGGTCAGATAGCTCCACTTTGGTATTGTCTGTCCAAATAACATTGTTCTAGAAGTCTTGTGGTTTGTCCAGATGCAACTTTGCAAAACTAAGTCATGCTGCATGTTCTTTTTAGAGAGAAGAGGCTTTCTCCTGGCAACCCTTCCAAACAAAGCAAACTGGTTCAGTCTTTTTCTAATTGTACTGTCATGAACTTTAACATTTAACATGCTAATTGAGGCATGTAGAGTCTGAGATACAACTCTTGCGTTTTGTGCAATTTCTCTGAGCATTGCTTGGTCTGACCTTGGGGTGAATTTGCTTGGACATCCACTCCTGGGAAGATTGGCAGCTGTCTTGAATGTTTTCCACTTGTGAATTATCTTCCTCACTGTAGAATGATAGACTTATATTGTTTGGAAATTGCCTTATATAACCCTTCGCAGATTGATGGGCAGCAACAATTCCTTCTCTATGATTATTGCTGATGTGTTTCCTCCTTGCCATTGTCTTAACACACACCTGAGTGCTCCAGACCAGCAAACTGCTGAAACTTCAGGTTTTATAGAGGTGGTCACACTTGCTGATGACCAGTTACTCAAGGGCATTTGGTTAGCAGCACCTGGCTGCTACTTAGCCTCTTAATTCCTATGGAAGCAGTAAGGGTGTACTTAGTTTTTCACAGATGGCTTCTCCATTTTGGTTTTATTTTTGTAAAATAAATCATGGCATGGTGTAATATGTCATGTATTGTTGTTCATCTGAGGTAGTATTTACCTAATTTTCAGACCTGCTAAGAACCAGATGATTTTTATTACATTCTGATACATAAAACCATAGAATTCAAAGAAGGTGTACTTTCTTTTTCTCATGAGTGTACTTCACATATCTCCATCCTTTGTAAGAGCTTAACAGAATAATCTGTGCACACTGTTTTTCTGTCTCTGATGACTATTTAGGGCTCAATAAGCAAATGTAGAATGATAATGAGTCTAGGGAGAATGCTGGAGGCACTTTAAGTAGGGGGCAAAATAGTTTATGTTGTAACGAGTTGGTATACTTAAGAGAGAAAGAGAGGAGGATGGGAGTTCTGCTTAAAAGTCACCCATATAGTCGATAGGTGATCCCTGTCCTGCAGGAACAGTGACTAGTCACTTGTTTTTTCATTAATATTTATTATTTACCGCTGTTACCATAACTACTAGTATTACTCCTATTTCCATACCACCATCAGTATACATAGAATCATATAATAATGCAGCTGGAAGGAGTCTATAAGGTCCAACCCCACTGCTCAATGCAGGAATCCAATTATTTGGGGGTTGAGGATCTTGGCCATGACACTTTATATGCATATTTACGCTCCCCAAATTTTTCTTTTCAAAGTGCTGTATAACAAACCATTTACATAATGCCACTTTGCTAAGGGTGATGGGACAGGAGAACGGTCTCTTCTGATAAGAATAACATTTAACAAGATTTGAAAATTTATAATTAATCTATGTAGATCCTCTCTTCCTGAGCTAATGCCAACTCTGTGTCTTTAACAGTTTCACGACAAGCACAAATGGAGGAGGTGTTCCTATTCCTATCACTGTCTATTGGACAGAAGGGTCTTGCAGCTTTCCCAGTGTGGGAAGTCCCATCACCTCTCATCATTAGCCGTGTTGGTTATGGCTGATGTGAGTTGCAGTCCAACAGCAGCAGTAAAAGTTTCTGGGCCACACTGATTTCTTTCTACACACACACACACACACACACACACACACACACACACACACGCGTGTGTGTGTATGTGTGTGTGTGTGTGTGTGTGCGTGCGCTCATGTGTATGTATTAAGACTGTGTGTTGGCTCTCTAACCTGGACTGTGCCTGACCCCACAGATTAACGGCTGCCCTGCCCTCTGCCCTTTTCTGACATCTTCTCAGTGACTTTGCAGCAGAGAACAGCAAGGAAGTTTCAAATGGAAAGAGGATAATTTCCTTTGTCTTCCTGAACTTTTTGTTACCTTTTCACTGTTTCTGATTATGACTCATGAATGCCAGATATAACATGAGGGATCTGCAGGTGGCCTTCTCTACTTTATTACTTTATTAATGCCTGTAACCTCTTTGCTCTGCCCGATGGCGTCTCCAGGAATGCGCAAGTAACCCTGATTCTGTTTGTTGTCACACATTTGTCTGAAGACTGTCAAATTATTTATTTATTGGCTTGTTACATTTGGATCTGGCCTTTCCACTAATGAGCTCAAAGCAATTTTTATGGTTCTTTTTCCCCTCCTCATCCTATCCTCACAACAGTCCTGTGGGGTAGGCCAAATGGAGAAGTGTATGGCTAATCCCAGACCACGCACTGAGGTTTAAGTGCTAAGGGGATTTCAAACTTTGTTCCTGAGTCTAGCTGTCTATTATACTGAACTGACTCTCTTTCCCCATATCAGCTCTCCTTTTCCCAGAGATTTTGACAATATCTTAGCTAATGAAATGTTCAGAATGGAATTTGTGCCTGAAAAGCCATAGTGCATTTTAGAGGTATATCATTTATTCAGCCTTCAAAACATTTTGGGAATATAATAATATCACATTTGGATATCATCCTACAAAACGGGGAAATTCAGCTGCTTTATAGACGTAGCGCTGTAAAGATACGCCAGCTACTCCCTGCCATTTCCCTCTCTTAATTCTGTTATCTCTGCAGCCAAACAGCATTGAGAAGGCCCTCCAGGAACAGTAATCCTATAAGCCCGTGGTACTAAAGCACTGCTTTCCATATCAGAGCCCCAATATCCTTTGTCCTCACTCCCCCCCCCCCCCACTCCCTGAAGGATTCCATAACTCTACCACACACATTTCATATTCAAAGCAGCAATTCCTTAGTCCTACAAAGCAGGTAGTGGCAGTAAGAAATGCCTGGGCATTCTGAGGATCAAATATCTAAGAACACCAAAGCACCTGCATCTGGGATTCAGTTTCCAAGTAATCAGTGCTGAACCACCAGCAAGATATGTGTTTGACTCCCAAGAAGCATCCTGCTGGCTTCCAATCTTGCACACTTCAAACATTTACCAATGACTTTGCAATTAAGTTTTGCTTAGTTTCTAAAGAATGTAGACCCACCCACCCACACCTACCACAATTCCAGATAGATGTTAGTAATACAACAGAACATCAAGAATGAGTTTCATTAAAACTATTCCCCCCCTCCTGTTCCTGCCTGTCCAGGTCCACCCTTCTCCACAGCTAGCTACTTTTCCATTAGTGAGCAGGCTCCAGGCACAGGATGGATGGGGGAAGGAGGTACTCTAGTCAAGTCCTGACATGCATGGCTGCTAAATAAAAGTCACACGGCAGGGTTAAGAAACAGACCTTGTTTTGTATCTTCTCTTGATTTGCTTCTCTGTAATTCAGAGCTGCAAGCAGAAGAGGCATACAGGAAATTGCCAATTCCTGTCTCCGAGCATGTTTAAGGCTATGATTACACAGCCAATTAGAACCGCTGTTGATGCGGGTTAAGGAAAAATAAAATCTATTCAAAATAAGTGTGCCCATGATTTAAACGCAAGCACAGATTTATTTGCCTGGAAAGGGTTTTTTGTTTTGGGCTGGAAGGGGAGGCAAAATATTCCTTTGCCAGAGGGTCGTTTATTTTACAGTGCATGCCAAACTGAATTTTTTTCAATCACTTTGGCATGTGTAAATCTCTCTCTCAGAGTAAATAGCCTCTTACCAGCAAGGCAGAGGCAGGAGGAGGAGTGCGAGGCTTCCCTGCCTGGATCAACTGTGCTTTCTTTCTACCCCCCATCAGCCTGACACCCACCCAGCCACTCCCACTGCTACCCACTCATTTGCTCACCCCCTCACTCACTCACCCGCCCTTTCCCTGCCTGATCACCTCCCCGCTTGTTCGCTCATCGTTCCTCCTTGCCTGCCTGTTTGCCTCCCCATCACTCACCCGATCACCCCCCCCCCACACACACACATCCTGACTGCAGATTTGGATGAGTAGAGTGGCTGGTGTGTGTCCATCTCTCCCTGCCTCCTTGCCAGCATAGGGATCAGGTTTCTTTGGATTTGGACTAAGGCTGCGGTCACACTAGCAAAATGTTTCTGACTTACTCCTTGTGAATTTCGACCCTTTTTCTTGTTCAGACGATGCACACCCATGAATAATTCTTCCCCTCCCTGTACTATCTCCGCAGCAAATCCAGCCCGCTAGGAGGCTACTACTATATTTGTTCCACTTGCCATAGCGCAGTAAAACCTACTTACCATTGAGTGTGTACTCCAATATCGATATATTTCCCATGCATCTGGTGTGCGGTCTCACTGCCCTTACCCACTCTCGTCTGACTCCCCCCCCCTTTTAAAAATATTTCTGTAAGGGAAGAATGTTGGGGCGTTGGTATGCTTCTGTCACTACGTCTTGTCCCTCTCTCTCTGGAAGTGTTTACGGTTTGGCTCCTGGGTAACCTACTGACCTCACCACTAGGCAGCCATGCTGGGAAGTGGCGATTCCCGTAGGGAATGAGCCTAATAAGCCTCCCTTGGAAGAAATTCCTTGCCCTCACCCAGAGGAGGGGAGGGGGCAGGTGCTGAGCCAACCCCTCTGCCCCGCAAGCCTGGCCATCCTGCTGCTGCAGCCGTTGCAGCTGAGTTTGCCAGCTACTGGAGGAAAAGAAAAAAGAGGAACTTTTCCTTCTTTATTTTTGCTTCCGTCAACCATGCAGCAGAGGGTCTTCTGGAAGGAGAAGCAGCAGCAAGCAGTGTGTTGGGCTGTCACGTGAATTTCTCTAGAGAAATGTGAACGTGAATTGACCGCAGAGTGCGGTCAATATTCCAGCTGGTTTTTGCCCGGCTGTTTCAGGGTCTCTTCCCACTCTGTCCAGAGAGGTACTTTGTGTTGTCTCTGTTGCAGCTGCCACTGAAAATATGCATGAATCGTAATCACGGGATATATGCCATGTGCTGGCGAAGCGCAACTACACAGGAAGCAGAAGAGGCAAGAAAAAAAAGGGGGAGTTTCTGTTGTGTAACCGTGACCTACAGTCACGTGGACTCTAGTTTGAATCCAAAACTTTTGAGTCATGTTTGTTTTTACCACTTGTACAATGGCACATTGTTAATGTTATACACTTGTTAAACAGGAGCTGCTGCAGAGATGGCTGCACAGCAAAGCAAAACAAAACAAAATGAAAAGAGGACTCAATTTTACATATACTAGCTTATATGTATAGATGCAAATTTTAAAATTATTACTGTTATTTACATAGAAGTGCAGTATGTCTCACTGTTGGGTAGGAGGCTGTAAGTCTCTGAGCTCAGTCTGCTGTCCATGTGCGAACTACTCATGGGCAATTTCAAGGCCATTCCCCCCCCCCCCTTTCTTAGGGTCCTTAATCTTTAAACTTTAAAGTTATTTCCTCAAATAGAGGACACCTTTAACCATCCTCTGTAGCGGGACATACTGTATGACCACCCTCCTGAAGAGGACTGAAACTGCAGCAGGAAAGGTAGGGGAAGTGAAATCTTTTTTGTCTGCCACTCTTTTAAGAGAAATGAATTTCCTGATGCTGCCATTGATGCATTTCCTACTGAACTTAGTGCTCCTTATTCCTGGGTAAGTGTGCCCAGAACCAGGCTGTCAGTTTTGCTGGACCCAGTGTGCTATGATGTCATTGGTGCACTTTCCTCAGGATGGGTAAGTATAATTTTGGAAGAGTTGCCATCTCTCTTACATTATGCTCGAATTGTACAAATAATAGTTTTCTCCCAGCTTGCCTCCTTGCAAATAGCTTTCACCTCAGTGATTCCTAAAGCCAGTGCCATGTACAATAGCATGGTGTGAAAGACTGAAGTAGGCCTTCTTAAGCCACCATATTGGATGCATCCGCCACTCAATGCCCAATGAAGCTCCAAGTAGCATCATACACCCCACTCCTCACTACCAATGTGTGGGCAGAAATATATGGATTCATGGGGCCATAGCTAGTCTTTTGTCCATAGGGCAGAAAGAGATTGTAAACTGATGCCTTGACACCTTTGTTTTTTTATTGGTTTTTTCCCCCTTTTTGCTCCCCTCATCTCTCAAATAGATCAAGGGGGAGAACCCCTCAATTCTCAATATTCACGGATGTTTGTTTTGGGGTTTTTCCCCAGCATATCTTCTGACCATCTCCTTCCCTCCTTTATTTGTGAATGAATTCTCTTTATTTTGTTCTAGAGAAAGAATTGCCTCATTAAAAAATGTTCCTGTATACCAAGAGATAGCAGATTTTGTGATTCTGTGCATGCACACAGGCTGGCTATGGGGAATCAGAGTGTTCATTTTCCCCTCTTCAATCTAGGTTAATAGTATGAGTCACAGACTCAGGAGGAGGGATTAGCTTGAGAGGCCATTACACAGCCTTTTTTCTTCTGCAGCTTTAAAAATATTTCATTACCTGTTCAGTTTTATTGGAAGGACTAGATTAGTTACCTTCAAGTCCTAGATGTAGTTTTAGAAGAGGTAGCCATGTTAGTCTGTGCAAGCATATCAGGCAACATCCAAAGAAACCAAACCAAACCAGACCAAACCAAACTAAAAACAAAACCTAAATTCCTTTTCTTTGGAACTAGGTGCCATAAACCATCCACTGTGCATTGTCTAGTGTTATGCTTAATTTCGTTCATACACTTGGCAGCCAAATTTGATTTTAATGTGGCAAAGGTAGAGGGAAAAAAATTGTGGAAAGGGTTCTCAGAAGGGAGTTCCCAGCCAGTATGTTCACAACCAAGAAACACCCCCAGTAACAAAGGCGCTGAGCATTCCCATTCCTTATGTTCAGACTCCCCCCCCCCAGAACAAACAAGCAAGCAAACAAAAACCAAACAGCAAACAGCAGTGCATTTCCCTTTCTAGAAACAAGCTGTCATTCTTTACATGGAGGCTGAGAGATCAAAAGTTTTAAAAACTTATTTAAAAGAAAAACTTTAGGATAAACCTGCATTCCAAGTGGGACTGTGAACCTGCCACCCTAATCTAATCTAGAGCCCTCTGTAGAAGTTACCTGTCAACTAAAGGGAAAAATGTATGCTATATTCAAGAGTCCTGCCCCCTGAGCCTTTATTATAGAGTAGTTTTCCCCCAACATCAATGGGAATTCTCTGAAGTAAACATCTGAAGAACACAATTGTCGTGTGTTTCATCAATAAAGTTGTTGCTTGGAACACCTCATTTCTCAGGTAGGCCTAAAATTCAATCCCCTCTTATGTTCTCTGGTGCCTTGTAATTATCCTACCAGACACAGCAAAATTTCTAAAGAGCAGCAATCACATTCTGAAAAAGAGATGATTAAAATGATAGTGGAGGCTAAATGCATATGAGATCAGGAGTCTTCAGAAATCCCAACAATGAAGGAAAACTGCTCTAAACAAAAATGACACCATTACTTAGCAATCATTATGTTTATTTCACTTTCTCTGGATAATCATCTGAGTCTGTGTAAGTTCACTTCAGTTTAAATATTTTAGAGACTAGAACAACTTGACACCTCTGTTCTCCAGTGTGGTTATTATGACATTGTTTCGGAAGGGTTTTGGTTTTTTTGCCTCCCTCCATTCAGATTTGCATAATGTCACAAATACAGGTTGCCTTTGTAAGTTGATTCCATTCCTCACTATATTCCTCCCTCCTCACATTTATTTGCTCCTTTTCCCAGAGGAGTAAGAAGGATGCCTCTTTATTTCTATAAGACATCTCAAAGTGTGGTTGAGTGGATGTGTGGAAATTTGCAATAGATAAAAGGGAAGGATAATAGGGAATATCACATTCACTTGGCACTGTATTCAAACCATGATGAGGTGGGGAGAAGAGGCTTAGGGCTTATCTACATTACTGATTAACCCCATGATATGCATAGGTTTTGTTTGTTTGTTTGTTTGTTTTGGCAGCGAATTAAAGTCATGTGCTATATGATTTGCTGTCCCTGTCTCCTTGAGATGCTGGTTAAAAGGCGTTTTAACCTTCCATTTTGTAGACAGCCCTTCTTCTTTTAGAAAATCACAAGGCCATACACTGGCTAAAATTTTGGGAGGATTGGCTAGGTTGAACTGTTGATTTCACTATGCATCCCTACCATTTCATCTTAGTTTACAGTCTGCAGTCCACCAGCATTTCCATCCTGTCCTTTGTTCTAGGGATATGCAAGGATGAGGAATGGCCAAATTCCTCTCATTGGTCTGTGAGAGAGTCAGGTATCTTGTGGCCTCAACAAGATAGAAGAAGAATGGGAAGAACATTTCTTTTTTGCCTTGAATCAGTAAAATTACACAAATACTGCTTTTATGGAAATAACAAAATTTGTGCAAAATGCTGACGGCTGCTACTCTGTTACATAGTCTTTTAAGGATGTGATTAGAAGCCTCAGAGGAGAGAATTCATGGCTCTTTTCATAATCAGGTGAGTTTTTTGTGCTTGCTGTGTAGGTGTGATTTGCATCTCAAAAGGAAAGGATGCTAGTTTTGTGCAGAAAAACTTTGTACAAACTATGGACCTTGATAAAACCTTGCTAAGAAAAAGCCGTCCTCCTCATCTCACTGTTGCCACTGTGGCAATTTCACCCATCTGGAGATGATAGGTTTACAGTCCTGTAGGTCAGCCATTCTCAAAGTGGGACATATCGCCCCCTGAGAAGGGACCTGGTCAACGTCCCCTCTAAGCTGCGCAGGTGCGTGGCCGCGCAGTGCTGCATTGGTGCTGCACATCCGCAGACAGTATTGTCACCCATTTTGTTCCATTCCCAGTCAGAAACCCAGCTCAGGTGGAAAATTAGAGGGAACGTTGGTCCTGGCACATTTGAAGGGGGTCACAGACCGGAAACAATTCTGGAAACACACTGACTTATAAGGTTTATTATGTGACTTATACAATTCTGATTTGGCTTATATTTCTTTCATACTGTGTTTACGGTCATGGCCCCCCAAAACAGTTGAAAATGGCTGATGTATGTTATATCAGGTTTGTGTATAATCAGTTTTAAATGCCTGTTTGAACCAACCTCTCCTCATTATTTGTTTTATGTGGAACTATGAATAAGGAACCCCGGCTAGTAGCGAACAAAAATACCATCATGTCATGTAAAGCTACACTTTACCACTAGGATTTTAGGCATTCAAAAGGTGTGGAAAGGTGGCTGAGTGGTGGCTGTGACAGCCTCAGGAGTGTGTGACCCAGCTAATGTAAAAATTAATGGAAAGGTCAGCCTGGAGGAATCTTAACAAGGTTTGACAATTCCTTGGTGAAGTATCCTGTCAAACTGAGACTGCTTCAATCCATGACAATGGAGAATGTAATGAGTATTCTGTACATCTGTTTTGTTCATACCACATTGCAGGCTTTCCACCCTTCTTTCATGGAAATTCACACATGTTTTCTGTACTGTACGAATGTGTTCATACAGTTTTCTCAATGTAAACATATTTGTACACATTTCCCCACTGACTAAAGCATGTTTGTATACATTTTTCAGTTGTATGAATTTTTAGATATATGCATTTTTTAAAAATGTATAGATGACTTTGTGCATACAAAGCATACCTCTGAAATGTGTGAATTTGTGGAGCAGGATATTTTGCAATGAGCCTTAGGAGATGTAACGTGTGAGTTTAGTAAGAATTCAGAGCATTATAGGCAACATCCAACAGTAACAGAATAAGAAGGCAATGTTTCCCCCCGTCTCAAAATCATTACCTTAATTTCAAGTGCCTTTCTCCTCTTACTGGGTCTGACCTTCCGGTTCCACACTGTCCCAGAGCCAGTGTTAGCTGGTTCCAGGGTCCTGGCCTGAACATCTGAGGAGGGGGCCCAATGGCCTGCCAGAGGTGACTCCTTCACAAACATGCATAAGATTGCATCAGTTTAAAGCCACAGAATAAGTCTTATATGTGATTTTATAGCTGGCTGGATCGCTCAGTCAGTTAGGTATCTGTTTGGAGAGCCAGATGTTTGAAGTTCGATTCCCCACTGTGCCTCCCAGAAGAAGCAGTCTGTGTGGCCTTGGGCAGTAATATTTTAGCTTAAATCTAGGCAGCTTTCAATATAAAAGTTTTCAGTGAATGACTCCACGGATATTAGGGTTAGAGCTGGAGATGACTTACACCTAGCAAGTCTTATATTCCTGGGTTCTGCTGAAAAATCCAAAGTAGCCCCTGAATGGGACCAGCCTATTGCTTCTCAGCATCATGACTCACCAAAAACTGGCATGGGACATTTTTCTGTCCCAAATCAATACATTACACCGGTCAGGACAAAAGAGTATTCAAATAACAAAACACGAAAGATTTGTTTAGTGAATTTTTGTCTTAACTATTTTTTTCTTTAATTGTAAGATGTAGCCGGAATCCTATTGGTGTTAATGTAAGGTTTGAGTTAGTTAACAAGGCTAATAGTGACAAATTGGTGAAGTAACAAAAGGAATCTTGGTTGCACGATTGCTGCATTACTAGGCATTTCACTTCAGCACCTCGGTTATTTGAGACAATTATTTATTTATTTATTTATTTATTTATTTATTATACTTATACCCCGCCCAAACCCAGGTAGCGTCAGTGGTCTGTACCGCCTATTTCCTTCTTCAGCAGATTGCCCAGCTGTGTTCCTATCTTGATGTGGGGGCCCTCACCACTCTGGTCCATGCACTTGTGGTCTCGAGATTAGACTACTGTAATGCGCTCTACGTGGGGCTACCTTTGAGATTGATGCAAACGTTTCAAATGGTGCAGAACGCGGCGGCCAGACTTCTCAGTGGGGTGAGAAAACATCGACATATCTCCCCTACTCTGGCTGCCCTGCATTGGCTGCCCGTTCATTTCCGAATTGATTTCAAAGTACTGATGATGACATATAAAGCCCTAAACAGTTTAAGATCTCAATATCTGGCGGAACGCCTCCTCCCACCTAGATCTACCCGAATCACTCGCTCTAGTCAAGATGGGTGGCTGAGGGGCCTAACACCGAGGGAGGCCCGAAGAGAAAGAACAAGAAAGCGGGCCTTCTTGGCAGTGGTCCCTCGCCTCTGGAACAATCTCTCTCTCCCCCCCCCCCCGAAATTTGTCTGGCTCCCTCATTGGGTGTTTTTAAGAGCCAACTCAAGACCTGGCTCTTTAGGCAGGTCTTCCCTCCTGTCAATGCCTAATTTATTTGCCATCTTCAATTGTATTAATGTTGTTGTTTTGTTTTATTTTATTATTCTTGAGTGTTGTTAGCCGCCCAGGGTAGACTTCGGTCTAGATGGGCAGCATATAAATTAAACCAGTTCTTCAAAAAAAAAAAAAAAAAAAAAAATGATCAAGGTGATTAAAATAGTTAGAACAAAATTAAAACAGGAGATTTCAAAGCACAATTACAAACACAAACACAAGGTCTACAGTAAGTGGCACCCAGGTAGTCAGAACCCCCTCAGTCACAAACCAGCTCATATGCTGAAGACTGGCTGATGGATGGAGCAAAGGTGGTATCTATTTGCAGGGAATTTCAGAGTCTGAAAGCAGCCCCCAAGAAGGCCCTGGTAAATTCGTTGACTGTGAAAGATTATAAGCCAGGGACATCCTGATATGCTCTTCAGCAGCTGTGCAATGTTATACAGCCTTAGTGTTTCATATGCACAACTGGCTTACAGTTGTAAGAACTCCCCTGGCTTTGAGTTATGGTGGAATAAAAATGACATTTCTTATCAATATGTTTATTATTTCTTCCACCTGTGCGTGTATGTATTATGTGTTTTAAAATCTAATGCCACAGAACAACGAGAAAGCTAATTCATAGATAAAATGGTCAAAAAGTCCCTCTTTCTCCTGCATTTGGTCACCAGAGATGGTTTTATTTCATTTAAAAACATTTAATCTGGTTAACATTCCCCTGCCCCTCCCAAGCTAACAATAGCCTTCAAAAAAACAGAAGATATGAGTGAATGGCAGTGTGTCTTTGCCCACCCAGCCCGGAATAAAGAGACGAGACACGTAACATGGGGTAACTGGGCCACAATTTTATTAATTTTTATTAAACTTTAGTTCCCCTTTCACAAGGGGTCCTACCTTAGTGCAGTTCTGGTCTGTGGCCGGAGTCACATTTGACGTTCCGGTCCAGACCCTTGCTTAAGTGAATTCCTATTCTGGAAGCTTGCTGTCCTACCTTACAGCATGCCTCCGGGGATAATGTAACCGGAATACCCTGCTTCCCCTCCCCTCAGCTAACTTCCGCTAATTCCAACCTGAGAGGAGGAGTGCTTGGCACCCCCTGCTTGCCCACTTTAGAATTCACCTGAACCTATTCCTTATGCACTACCTGCCATGGCAACGGGGCTACAACATATGCCCCATGCCCCCCACCATGCCGAAAATTTTGGCCTAAAGGCCCCCTTGCAGCTCCCTCAAGAAAATGTCTAACCCCATGTCGGACAAATGAACACCGTCAGGCCAATACAACTCGGGCCTGGAGACTCCAATAGACTGGTGTGTGATAACCGATCCTAAACCCTGTTTAATGGCTCTACCAACTTCCCTGTTCACCCCTTTTCTTGCCTTATCTATACGCTTAGGGTCACAACTAACTCGGCACATGCGCCTAGGAATAATAGCTGACCAAATGATACGGGTCGCCGGACAGCTGGCTGCAAAGACCTTAAGGTCTGCCAAAATCTGCAGTATCAAAGACTTGCCCGGCTTCCGAGCCAAGTCGTTGCCACCAAGGTGGATCACCAAAATGTCTGGGACCACCTGTGGGGTATCCATGGGCACCACGTCGAGGAACCTGTCCCATGGCAGGACTCGTCATCCCCTCCAATCAAGTGCAGCTACAGTGCCAAGACCCAGGTTCCGACACCAACTGGTCTGCCTGGCGTACTTCGCAGCCCAAAACAGGTAACTGTGCCCAACCAACAGAACATGAACACGGGCCAAAATTCTCTGAGGGCCTGTAACGAGAAATATTCCGAACAAAACACAGCAGCACCTAGAACTGTGGCAAGGGGCGCACATAATCATGATACCTGCATGAAGCCCACCTTCCCACCTTCTTAATATCCTCCTGTCCATAGCCCAAAGCTGCCGCTGTAGATGCTGCCCCTATACGAAAGGAGTACGTCCCAAAGTGCCACCCTTTTATCCCAGCCTTGCATAAGGCCTGAGAGGTGACTTTCCAAAACTGATACTTTGTGAGGAGCGATTTATCCTTGTGCTGCAGAAAACCACCATCGTTGTCCCCTCTAAGCTGCAAATAATCTCGTGCGGCATTTACAGGGCAGATTTCTGTTATAGAACACTGCCCAAGCACAATGAATTTTCTCTTTCCCTGTTGATCAGTTTTTGATCTGCGTAAAAAAAATCACTAACTGACTTTCTGATAACAGCACGTCCTTCCTCTGCAAAGAGGATAGGGATTTGTCAGTTTTTGCGGCGGCAACCAACTCGCTTACTCTAAGGGCTCCAAAGAACGCGATGAGCATTGCCGTTTTGAACAGGCCAGCCTCAAAATCCCTACACACTAAAGGCCAGGTGCTTGCCAAACTTGCTAAGACGGCTGGGGAAAATGGCGTACGAGCATCCTTCACACTCCCACACTCCCTACCCCAACCCTTTATCTTTTTCTTTATGCGAAAATCTATCATTTTCTTTATGCGAAAATGCGTGCAAAGTGGTGGCTCCTGGCAGGGCCTTTCTCAGGCGATTATGTGAGGCGATGAAAGGCCTTAAATGGCCACATCACAAGAAGAGAATAACCCAGGGCATAAAAGAGGATTTGAGATTGTGGCTACGATTCCTCCAGGGTTTTAATGGAACTTCCTTTTGGAGGGACGAAGTCAGGTTAGGTTCAGATTTTCAAGTACAAACAGAACCTGTAGGATCACTGGGTTATGGTATCTTTTTCAGAGGGCACTGGTGTGCCGGGACATGGCCTGAGGAGTGACACACGCTAGGAATTACCAGGGATCTCACTTTCTTGGAACTGTTTCCAATTGTAGGGGCCTTGTGGCTATGGGGCGAGCAGTGGGCCTACTTGGTGGTCACCTTCTGGTGCGACAACCAGGCGGTGGTCCACATAGTTAATTCACTGACATCTAGGTCAGGGAGGGTAATGAAGCTGGTTAGGGCTATGGTGCTGCATTGTTTACAGTTGAATATAGTTTTTCAGGCCCGTCATGTTCCGGGTATTGACAATGCCATAGCTGACACCCTGTCCCGTCAACAGATGGACAGGTTCAGGGTGTTGGCACCACGGTCACAGGGTCGACTGGACGTGCTGCCGATCGAGGTATGGAATCTTGGCGGGCTGAGGCACATAGAGCAATAAGTCTAGCGGTAGCTCCTAGCACAAAGCATAGTTATGCAGCAGCTTGCGCCAAGTTCTTCTCTTTTCGAGAGAAAGAGGGACTTTGGCAGGATTGGCTGCCAATGGATGACCATATGATACAATTTGCAGTGCACTTGCACCGCAAAGGGTTAGCACCTCGGTCAATCCAGGTGCGTATGTCTGCTCTGGCATTTTACGCTAAAGTTCAGGGGTGCAGAGGCTACTCTGTGGATTTTCGCATAAAGAAAATGATAGAGGGTTGGGGTAGGGAGTGTGGGAGTGTGAAGGATGCTGGCCTCACGATGTCTCCTCTCTTCTGGCCGGGTGGGCAAAACAGCCCCGCGTCAGGAGCTGCACGCCTCATGGAGAGGCCGTTGCTGAAGGCAATTTAAAACCTCTTACGTGAGATGATCAAATAAAATAAAGCTTCAGTGTTGTCAAGGTTCAAATCTACTGACATGCCCATGTTTATTCCACAGCTATGTATTTAGTTGTTAAGGTAGCCAAGGTCAGCTGTGCCTCATTGATTCAGCATCTATCTTGGAGGAAGACATCCTGGCTTCTTCCTAAGGAGAAAAAAAAAGAATCAAAAACAGTGAATGCATAAATTACAGCACAATCTTCTCCCACCCTGAGCTTAGATTAGGCATCCTTCAGTCTCGAGAGACTATGGTAACGTGTTAAGAATAGAGGACTTGGAACAGCGTCTACTGTGGCTGAGAAGGCCAATTCGAGAGTGACAATCCCTTCCACACTGCAGACAAATACAGTCTGTCCCCTGTCCAGCTCCCTGATTTTGCTGGTTTCAGGACTGCCTCTTTGCCTCGGCCTGCTGAACAAGTGTCTCTTCAAAATGGGAGATGCCGTGATGCACCACCTGCCTCCAGGCTGAACGCTCAGATGTCAAGGTTTCCCATCTGTTGAGGTCCATTCCTAAGGCCTTCAGATCCCACTTGCAGATCTCCTTGTATTGCAGCTGTGGTCTCCCTCTGGGGCGCTTTCCCTGCACTAATTCTCCATACAGGAGATACTTTGGAATCCGACCATCAGCCATTCTCACAACATGCCCGAGCCAACGTAGATGTCGCTGTTTCAGTAATGTATACATGCTAAAAATTCCAGCTCATTCTAGGACTACTCTATTTGCAAATTTGTCCTGCCAGGTGATACCAAAAATGTGTCGGAGACAACGCATATGGAACGTGTTCAACTTCCTCTCCTGCTGTGCACAAAGGGTCCAGGACTCATTGCAGTACAGGAGTGTGCTCAGGACACAGGCTCTATAGACCTGGATCTTGGTATATGCCGTCAGCTTCTTGTTAAGCCATACTCTCTTTGTGAGTCTAGAGAACATGGTAGCTGCTTTGCCCTGAGCTTAAGAGAGACCTATATGGCCTTACTCCAGCAGATGGCAATCTTTCTCCAGTGAAAACAGAAACAGATTTTTCTCCTTTATCTTTATGGTCACCTCAGGGGCTCCGGGCTTTACTGGGGAAAAAAAAATCCAGAGCTTGAAGCTAAAACAAACCTGCTTCTCTTATTTGGCAGATAAAGTCAAGGTAAAACAGACACACACACACATACACACACAGAGGTAAGTATGGGATAGCCTCTTTCAAGCATTTGACAGGTGTCAGGTAATAAACTGAAAGAATAAACATTAAAAAGTCCGCACATGTAAGAGTGTTCCTCGGCTGCAAACTGTGAATTGCATATCTATTATATATATGGAGAGAGAGAGAGAGAAATATACAACACATTCTTTTATGACAAAATATTTTATAAAATACATGTGTTCTACATATCATTACTTCATTAAATATAGTTCACATATTTTATATATCACAAAATATATTGCTGTGTAGCTTATATTTTAGTACGTGTGTGTGTGTGAGGTAATGACATTTTAGTCTTTCCATTTTTTCAGCTTCTGTGTAGAAAGAGGGGAGTATAATTTACGAGGTTGGAGAGAAAGGTGTGCATCTCCTTCATTTGTGCACCTTCAGCTCAGTGGGGACTGGACTCTCACATGGGTATTGAGAAGCAAAAAAGGAAGTGAGCCTCGATTCTATACTACATACCTAAAACAAAATGAAAACATTTGAACAAGAATGCTACTTTACTGCTACTCCCATGTACAAGTAAACAGGTTAAGCATGGATCAAACAGAAATGATGTGTTTACTACTCCTTCTAGAAGAGGTGCTCCATCAAGTGGTGAAAGATGTTTGACATAGCATATGATTTTCATTAGCTTCAAGCCTACATGTCTTGTTTTTATCATGTTTTGTGATTTGTTTTTTGAATGTTAATTAGTTAATTATATGCTGTCAAGTCAATTCCAACTGATGGCAATTCTTGCCAGGGTTTCCCAGGTATAAATTACTCAGAGGTGGTTTACAGTTCTCTTCTTGTGGTGGGTACCCTGGAATGTGCAGCTCACCCAAGGATATACAGGCTGGCTGTTCTGCCAGGAGGCACAATGAAGAATCAAACTCCCAATCCTTGGATCTGCAACTAAGTACTTCAATTCACTGAGCTATCCAGCCAGCTATTGGAAGGTAAAAAAAAGACTTAATTTGCATGTTTGAAGCACATATATCAGAGAAAGTCCCATTGTCAAACTAATAGGAGAACATACTGTATATATTCATGTCTAGCTTGGCCATCAGGCAGAAAATCCCACATGTTCTTTGCTTCCTAATGATAACATTCCGTTTACTATTCTCTCATGACACCCCAGATCCATGTCACAAGGAGCTTTTTCACTCTACCTATTGGTGGGGATGATCCTGGACATCTTCACCTGGACCTTTAATATTTTTATTGAGTGAGAAAGTTTAGCAAGCACACCAGTTCTGAGAGAGATTAGAACAAAGGGGCAAGGGACTGAGCCTTGTGGCACAGTGGTTAAATTGCAGTACCACAGTCGAGCCTCTGCTCACAACTTGAGTTTGGTCCCTGCAGATTCAGGTAGCTGATTCAAGGTGGACTTAATTTGCCATCCTCCTAAGGTCAGTAAAATGAGTACACAGCTCACTGGGGGGCAAAGTGTTGTTTGCATAATTAAGTTGTAAATCACCCAGAGAGTGCTTTAGCACTGTTTTTGTTGTTATGTGTCACCAAGTTGGCTCCAACTTATGGCGACCCTTTGAGGTGAGTGATCTCCAAAATGTCCGGTCCTCAACAGCCCTGCTCAACTCTTGTAAACTCAAGCCTATGAGTTCCTTTAAGGAATCAATCCATTTTGTATTTGGTCTTCCTCTTTTCTTGCTGCCTTCAACCTTTCCCAGCATTATTGTTTTTTCAGAGAATCCTGCCTTCTCATGATGTGCCCAAAGAAGGACCGCCTCAGTTTCAACATTTTACCTCCAGAGATGTTCCAGGCTTGATGTGAGTTAGGACCCACTTGTTTGTCTTTCTGGCAGGCCAGGGTAGCTGCAAAGCTCTCCTCCAGCACCACATTTCAAATGAATCATTTTTTCCCCCCTTTAACTTTCTTAACTCATAGATGGTGATGGGAAGTACAAGAGTGTGGATGATCTTGGTCTTGGTCTCTAGTGACACATTTTTACATTTCATGATCTTTTCTAATTTCTTCGTTGCTGCTCTTCTTAGTCCCGGTCTTCTGATTTTAATTTCTTCATTGTTAACACTAAAGTTATGTAGTTCTTCTGTACTCGTCATGATTTTTGTCTTCTTAATGTTCAACTGCAGTACTACTTTGGCACTTTCTTCTTTCACTTTCAATTAAAAGTTGTTTCACATCATTGCTGCTTTCTGCCCATAAGATGATGTCATCTGCATATCTTAAATTAATGATGTTTCTTCCAACAATTTTCACTCCTCCTTCACCTGAATCCATTCTGGCTTTCTGTACGATATGTTCTGCGTATAGATTGAACAGGTACAGAGATAAAATGCACCCTTGTCTGACACCTTTTCCTATAGGAAACCATTCTCTCTCTTCATATTCTGTCCTAATTGTCCACTTGTTATACATCAGGACAATCAAGGCTGAGGCACATCCATTTCTTCAAATGACTAACTTTTTGGAACTTGGAGCTATAACAGTAAATGATTACTGTTATAATTAAATAATTACTGTTATAGTATCTGTTTTAATTAATCAATTAGTTACTTTTATAGCAAGTTCCAAAAAATTAACCATTTATGGATATAACTATAATTTCTAAAGTATAATTTTATATTTTATAATGAAGTTAAAGGAGCAATGCTCTCTCTTGTCAAGGTAATATGGTCAATCACCCTCTTAGAACTGAAGAGCTGGATGGGACCCTAAGGATCATCAAGTCCAGCCCCTGTCAAGGAGGCCCAGTGGGGAATCGAACTCCCAATCTCAGGCTCCGCAGCCAGAGAATTAAACCACTGAGCTATCCATCAGCTATAATTACATTATAATTTTTAAACTACAATTTTTAAAAGTAGCATTTATTGTCCTTTTCCTTATGAGTTATTAAACTAATGTTTAATTGCTTTTTAAAAAGCAAAAACATCTGAATGGTGCAAGCAGCTGGCCATGCTACAAAAGACACTCTCCTTCCCCCTTTCCTTTTGTGCTAGAATCATGTGTTTTTCCTCCTGCTCCTTGTAGTGAGATCCCAGCTATAGAACTGTAAAAGTAATTAAAAGTTGAAGTTACATTCCAAAAAGAGTGACACTGTCTCTAGTCAAGTTAATATGGTAATTTAACTTAGTTAAACCTTTTTTTTTTTGAGAAGAGGAATTAATTAAATGAATCATGAGTTGTAACTAGTTACTTCCATGGTCCAGTCCTGATGAGGATAACTTTCCCATATTTTTCTCCACTGATTGTTTCATCCTTTTCTTGACTATACCCTGTTTCCCCGAAAATAAGACCTAACCTGAAAATAAGCCCTAGTATGATTTTTCAGGATGCTTGTAATATGAGCCCTACCCCAAAAATAAGCCCCAGTTAAATGAAACCTCACTCTCCACCATTGTGCAGCAACCAGAAGAAGATGACATGACTGTATCTGAATAAATGTAGATTGTTGTACATGAAAAAAAATAAAGCATCCCCTGAAAATAAGCCCTAATGCGTTTTTTGGAGCAAAAATTAATATAAGACCCTGTCTTATTTTCGGGGAAACGGTAGAAAATCCTTTAAGGATTTTTGTTACACATTGTCTATCTGAATGCTCCCTTTAGCCCAGGTGTAGAGGTACAGGAGGCTTTCTTGATCAAAACTCAGCCCATTTCTCCACCTCTGTAATAATGTACTATTCATATTGATCTCCACCCTGCAGATTACTGCAATAATTTTGTGGAGTCCTGTGAACTCCCTAAAGCCTACATAAATGCTCAGTCACTCTTTTTATAACATATTGTATTAATTTCCATTCTTAATTTGTTATCATAAAACAGTGTAAAGTAAAAGCTTAAGGGAAACAAAAAATAAAGTAACCCCTGAGAGTACATTCAAATGAATCTTAAACACATGCAGCCTTAATTCTTCTGGCACTGTATCTCCACGTAACTAATTTTCAATCAGTTGTGAGGTGATCAGAGCCTTTATAGTAAATTAAAAAGGAAGGCTCAGTAAGTAAATATGGTGTTAACATTTTGGGCTTGCTACCAATTGTGTTGATAGCTTCTGTATAAATTAGAAATAGCATCCGTGGTAGAAGAAAATCAGGATTAGCAAGGGATTATTCTCAAGGAGCATTTTGTGCTCGACTGTATAATAACTGAGTATGAAATACAGGTGTCTCTTATCATTTCTAAAAGGGTGAAGCATTAAATTGTGCATTTTCTTTCTGAGATAATTTTTTTATTCAGGGGCCAAATTCTTTTCTGACTTTTCCGTGTGTATATTTGGGTGCTGAGGATGGGCGGTTTCATTTGTGCACCAATGCTCCTTTCACAACTGATGTGAGACATTTTATTTATACATTACTGAGAGAGAGAGAGAGAGAGAGAGAGAGAGAGAGAGAGAGAGAGAGAGAGAGAGAGAGAGAGAGAGAGATTCAGTTTACGGCAAAAACTTATGTTAAGGCTGTATCCCCCAAAGCACAGAAATTCAAACCAGAGATCAATCCCTTATTTTTTCTCAAGTTAGGGTGCAACTTCACTGGAAAGCTGAATTGAAGCAATTTGGCTCTGCTGCAATTTGGTGGTGATTAACTTTGAAATCACAGTCAGTGCTTACATAGGGGCTGTGGATTGATTCAGGAGCTCACCTTTCATACTGGATGAGATGTGATTTGCATTCCAGGCCCCCCTTCTTTCCGTCCTTCCTCTGGTCCTGCCTTTGGCAATCTTCTTATGAGATGTAAATACAAGAAATAACGATAAGGGTGATAAAGTGATAGGGTTGATCTCATATATGTAAGAATTTTTTTTTAAAAAATTAAAAATTGGAGGGTGATGGAAAGAGAGGAAAGAATGTCAGGTGCATGTCCCCCTGGTCCTGAACATCACACCTCAACTGCTTACATCACTGATATACAACCTATGGATATGGCCTCTGTCTTTACAAGAACACATCACAACTAACCACATGGGGAAAAAACTCATTTGAATTGTTCTGGTTTGAAAAAGTAGAAGCCCCCCAGCAGCAGAGAGAAAAAGCCATTTTGGGAGCAATAAGGGCTGGACCAATTTGAATCGGCCTTTGTGTCATGTAAAAGGGACGTGGTGGCGCTGCGGGTTAAACCGCAGAAGCCTCTGTGCTGCAAGGTCAGAAGACCAGCAGTTGTAAGATCGAATCCGCGCAACCGAGTGAGCTCCTGTCGCTTGTCCCAGTTCCTGCCAACCTAGCAGTTCGAAAGCATGTAAAAATGCAAGTAGATAAATAGGTACCACCACGGTGGGAAGGTAACGGCATTCTGTGTCTAGTCGCGCTGGCCACGTGACCACGGAAACTGTCTTCAGACAAACGCTGGCTCTGTGGCTTGGAGACGGGGATGAGCACCACCCCCTAGAGTCAGACATGACTGGACTAAATGT
Source organism: Intellagama lesueurii (assembly GCA_037013535.1). NCBI lineage: Eukaryota > Metazoa > Chordata > Lepidosauria > Squamata > Agamidae > Intellagama > Intellagama lesueurii. The sequence continues at coordinate 106,869,875 of JBAJHW010000002.1, read as the reverse complement.
CAAGGGGAACCTTTACCTTTACCTTTGTGTCATGTGGTCAGTAAAAAAATACTTCAAATTCACCCACTTTATAAGTGGAGCAAATCTCACAATATTTGAACATGTAGTCTCACCTTAAAGTAGGAGATTTTCTAAAAAGCAGCCAACAGCAAATAACACCTTAAATTCAACTGACTATACCAGCCATTCCCAAGGAACTCATGGCACATTTGAAGGTGGCCACAGACTGAAATCTGTAAGAAGGGGAGCCCCAAGGGTTTGTGGTGGGGGGGCTGGTAACAGAATTGATGAAATACCCAAGCAGCATGAGCCTGGCCCTTTGCGCAGGCTCCCTGCTGTTTTCATGGCTTTCTTAGAACAGAACAGAGATCATTCTGCCTGCTTCCTCCACAATGATTGCTGATGCAGGCACCCTGTCTTTTTTTCAGTCAAAGCCAATCACCCTTCCTGTTGGAAGCCATTCATGATTGCAACCTAACTGAGGCAGCTGTGCCTACTGCCTCCCCAGCAGTTGCTGACACAGGCATCCTGAATTTGAGTGCCAAAGAAACAATTCAGGCATTTCCTTGAGTAACTCCGCTGTCGCCAGAAGAATATGGCACATGACATTGAAGAGGGATTGGTCAGTTCAGTCCAATAGCAGCACTCTTCTCATGGCTTGTGTGAGATTCTGGAACGGTAATGAACTGATGGAGGAGATGTTGTTTGCCAGGAGGATTAAAACAGATAGTAAGAAACTGTCTATTTTTGAAGAAGTCAAAAGTTACTTAAGTGAGAACAATATTCCAATTGAAGATACAATTGCTTGTGCAACTGATGGTGCTGCTTCTATGGATGGTCAAAACAGAGGATTCATCGCCCATCTAAAAAGAGTTATACCTTCTGTCTTTACTATTCATTGCATCATTCACAGGGAGCACTTGGTATCTAAGAACTTGGGAGGACGCCTCAATATTTTGCCTTTAGGTCTCATAAAGACCGTAAACTTCATCAAATCCCATGCTCTTCGGGATCGTCTTTTCTGGCAGCTATGTGAAGAAAACAACAAAGACTTCCAGATGCTGGTGCTGCACACTCAGGTTAGGTGGCTTTCCAAGGGAAACTGCCTTCAATGTTTTGTTACACTCTGGGACACTATCAGACATGAAGGAAACTATAGTGTCCTAGAGTGTAACAAAACAATGAAGGCAGTTTCCATTGAAGAACATGGAGAAAAACTTGTTGATGCTAAGGCAGACATATTTTATCTGCCAGATATTTTTCAGAAACTTAATTTGTTAAACAAGACCTGACTGGGTAAAAACAGTAATCTTGTAGATAGTAAAACCGGTTAAACCTGACTCTCAGATTGGGTTTTGAATCCATTTGAAGTACAACTCACCCAAGCTGAGGCAGAAATTCAAGAGTGTTTGACTGATCTTCAGAGTGATTTAACTGCATATAGCCAGTTCAGTCAGTTTCAAAAAGATTTCTGGATCAAGAGTGATCTGCTGAATAAATTTCGAACACTGTGGGAGAAGGCCCCAATTTATTTTTTATTGTCTTTCCCTCAACATATTTGGTTGAGTGTGGATTCAGCAAGGTAGTTTCCTTGACAAAAACGTGCAGAAAAGCACCAAGTTCAAGGATCTCATGAGCCCCAAAATATGTTTAATTTCATACAGTCTTTTTGAAAGTTTTGTCAACTATGTCAGAATGTTCATGTTTTCTATATGTTCTATAATAAATGATTTTATGTTTATCTGTTCATGTTGTGTCCTTGTTTGACATGGGAGGCCCTGGAAACTGAGAAGAGCTGCCACGGGGGGAAGGGGCTGTAGCCAAAAGAAGGTTGAGAATGGCTGCACCATACAAAGCAGATTCTCCTACCCAATTCTGTTTGGCTCTCTAAGGAAACCATTCCCAAAGAAGAGAGAGCTGCCATTTAAGTCTATTTCCTAAAGACAGGCCATGTGTTACTACAATGTGTTACTCATAAATCTGTCTTCCTCAAGTGCTGATGTGCTGCTCAAAGTTTTTCCCTTATAGGAACATATTCCAAAATCAGTCTTCCACCAATGGATAGTTCTAACCATGGGAACCCAGTTAGGAAACCACAATTTTCACCTCATAATTACCACTCTGCATTGTCTACTTAGGTAAAAGGTGCAAGTAGAAGCTTCAGACTTTCAGACGGTGGCAAGACTGAGAGGTAGAAGTGCACCATCGGTGAATAATGGTTATAATAAAAAGGTTGCCACAAAGCAAAAAAGAACACAGTCTCCACTACTTGTTTCTGTGGGGGAGAGAAAAGGGAAACCTCTCATCAACCTTAACTCAAGTGGCTCTAGTCGCAGTATAATGCACAAAGCAAAAATATCATTGACAGAATACAATGATCAACTGAAGAGCACCCACAGAAAAACTTAGCAAGCAGCTGAAACCGAACAGAAAACAAATAAGCAAACAATACTGAATTCCACAAAAATAAAAGGGACAAGCTTTCCTATGTGTATGGCTACACTACAAGTGGGGAGTGAGCTAGTGTGGGCCACTTGGTGAGGCACCCTCTCAATCTTGATCCATGAGCAGCCCTTGGTTGTCTGGATTCCATTTTTAATCTACTCTACATTGTCCAACTGATCACAATGGTACAGCTACTGTAGTGCCACTAAATCTCATGAATGGGGAGTCATAAATAAACATAACCTATTAATTATATACTATAACAAGGAGCTCTGAGTCATAGGAAGAGGGACTCTGTCTGTCTTCAGTCCTTGAATCTAGATGTCACACTCCATCTTGTTCAGACCATGCACATTCAGTACCTAATGGACTGTCCTCCTGTTTCTCTGAAAGAAGGTTTTCATTTTCCTCCCAAGAACAGAGTTTACAACAGTTGCCAAAGGTATTGACACTTATGAAAGTGTATCAACACCATGGATTTCATAGTGCAACTATCCTGTTTGAAAAAACAGCAAGAATCCACCAAGTCACTACCAAGCATTCCTGGGTCCTGATCATTTTGGGACTTTGCTGTTCTACCCAAGGCTTCTTCCAGTCTGACAGATTTCCTATATTGAGACAACAAGGATGCATCAAGAATTCTCAGCAAATTTCCAAGATGACATTTGACCAACGATTAATGTGCAGCTTCTCTATCCATTGGATATTCTCCTCCCGGAATGCTTTTATGTAGTTCTCAGCTCAAAGAACTGTGTAAAAATATTAAAAAGAATGTTCAGTAATGCCTTCACTGGACCATGAAAATTGCACAAACGGGCAGTCTTTTGAATCCTGCAGGAATCTTCATTCAGAATTATTATAAAATCCAAAAATCTTACATCCATGCAGTTTAGGAAAAGTTACAGGTGTGATTGTCATCCCAATGTCTATGAGAAATTGCAGACATTCAAATACAAAAGTTGTAAGTAGAGAGTAAGTCAGGTAAAAATAAAGTTTATAGCCTAAAAGAGGCCAATATAAAACACAAGACAGAGAATACATCTCTTAAAATATTAAAGTTTTTAAAAGTAAAAAATTGTAAAGTAAAAGCATTATTTAGCCTCTAATCATGTTAAGAACACAACCAGAAAAATAATATATTTTCTGCATTGCTCACTCATCCATATCAATTAAAGTATACAGAAGAAAATCCATGATGATTGTTGTTCTCTGATGCCTGCTGTCCAGAGCAGCATGACATTGTGATGATATGATGTCTATATCATATATCTTATGAATTTACATTTTTCAAAAGATGGTGCAAAAGATTTTATGTATTTTTTTATTTATTTATTTATTTATTTATTTATTTAAACCCATCTTTCTCCATAAAAAAGATCCCTTTTTCATGCATTTACCTATTATGTCTATTAATTTTATCTTTAATGTTACATATTATAACCAAAACATTCATTCAGTTACCAAGATAGTTTATAATCTCTTGACCTTGCTCTGCTGGAACTGGCTAATTGCTCTGAAAATCAACGAAGTTCAAGCTGCATTTTAAAAGGTAGTTTCATTTTCAAAGCTCTTTTCCCCCTGCACCTCCCATAATCATTTCAACAGACTTTAATACACAAGGTTTCAAACCTTGACAGTCTGTTTCGTACTGTACTGGTGCTCAAAACAAATTCCTGTGCTCATAATTCTTTAATTCTGAAGGTCAAACTAGCTGGTACATTAAATGCACAATAGCTATGTTGTTGTTTAGTAAGATTAGATTGGGCTCCATGCATTGGGTAGGGAAAGGGCAAACCTTCCCCAGAGAGTTTTTAAAACCAAATCACAGTACAGAGGCTAAAGATTTTTTTTTTTTAAAAAAAAATCCTTTCATGCCAGTGAAACCCCCAATTTAATCAACTCAGTGCATGGGGGGGGGCGGGAGGGGATTTCATTTAAAAAACCCGAACAAACCTGGCTGGAGAATTTAATCTTTCCTTGCTTGTTGGGAGACAATGTCGAAAAAATGTTTCTGGACTGCACCATTTCTGAAGTTGAAGGGGTTGCCCTTGGTTGAACATTTTTCCATGGAACCCCCCCCCCCCCCCAGTTAGATAAAAGAAGACCCTGTTGTCTAATTTTTGTCTGTATGAGGAGCTTTTCATATGCAGAAGCAATCAGTTGTGATTAGAGATGGGCACGAATTAGAAAAATGGTGATTCATTTTGATTCGTGATTCAAGGTCAACAAATCATGAGTTACAAATTTATGATTTTTTTCCTGATGAATTGACGAATAGATTTTTCAATTCGTTTTTACATTAAAACCCTATAAAACAACCCCCCCCAGCACCTAGAGACAATGAATTCACAGGGAAGCATCTCCTGACTCTCTTCTACAAGCTCTGAAAGTTTGGTGGAGATTGGGTTTTGGATGTGCAAGTTATATATCCACAAGGAGGGCCCCCTAGGAAAGCCCCCCCCCCCAGACACCTAGAGACACCAAAATCACAGAGATACTGACTCTTCTCTACAGTCCCTCCAAGTTTGGTGAAGACTGGGTTCATACATCCAAGTTATACACCCACAAAGTGTGTCCCCCCCCAGAAAAGTGCCCTTTAGCAACTGGCTTGGGGAAATCCAATCTTCATCAAACTTGGAGGGATTGTAGAGGAGAGTCAGCAGAAGCTTCCCTGTAACTTTGATGTCTCTAGGTGCCTGAGGTGCTGTCGTATAGCGAAACAAATTGATGAATTAAAAAAATCTCTAAAAAATTGGTTGATTCGTATTAATCGGGGCATTGATTCATACAAGTATGAATTGATGAATTAGCAATTTTTGAATGAATTTGGTGATTCATTTTTAATTCATGCCCATCTATAGTTGTGATCACTCACTCTCGGACTATAGTCTATGTTACAAACTCTTTTGTGTGTGATCTAAGATTACATTGATACCCAGTGTGTAGTGGATAAAGTGATGGACTAGGACTCTGGAGGGATCGGTTCGAATCCCCACTTAGCCATGGAACTGGTAACACCACTCCTTAAATATCTGACTTATCCTGAAATCCTTATTAGAGGTAATATATGTTGGTTCCAACTTGGCAGCACAGAACAACAACTAACAATATTAAGATTGAAATCCTAAGTACACCTTCGTGGGAGTAAGATACATCGAATAGCATGGGATTTACTTCCAAGTAGACACAGCATATGATTGCTGTTGTAAGCTTTTGAAAAATCATGGGACATTATATACTTCGCTTTGGACTTTTTTGGGGTCTTCTTAAAATAATAATAAAAAATATTGTCAGTTTCTAGTTAATCTTTGCCAAATAAATGCTTTGTTTTTGCTTCTACTGCTGTTTTCAGCTGATGCAGAAATAAATCAGAGCCTCCACCTCATGCTGAAAGAGACAGGAACATTTAATTTACAGCAATTTCCCTTTCATTCATTTCCATGACTTTGCTAAAATAAAACATGTTGGGTTGCAGCCTGTGTCTGCATTTGTGTTAAGGTGTTAGCACAGCAATCAAAGGCAGATGTATGTGGCACTGATTCCAGGCTGAGTCCTCTGTCATTTCTTGGATTCTACTTCTCCATCACAACGTTCTTGAAGAGGGGAAAACATTGGTTCATTTTCCAGCACTGCACCTGTTCTCCAAGCATTCCCACAAATTACAGGCAGTGACTCTGAAATAATGTCTCTGCAAGCTCTTTCAGCACCTGTGGATGCAATTGATCTTGGAACTTAAGAATGCCTCATTTGAAGCATCTATTGTAGCTGCTTCTCCTCATCTGTCTTGGCTTGCAAGTCCAAACAGGACATAGAGAATATGGGAAAGATATATTTACCCTACTTTGGATCTAGAGCTCAGAACATTATTTTTTAAAAGGAAAACAGGGGCCCTGGCTTACCTGGGTACCCCTAGTTGCTGCTGAGCAGGGCTTACCTGGGCTCAGGGCACCAGGGCAGGCATGGCAGCAGCCACACGGTCCAGAAGAAAGAGGAGAGGTGGCTGCCTGAGAGTCCCCTACCACTCCTGATTCGTCAACAGGGAGTGGGGCTCCCCTGCCAGCCTGGTATTGGCTGGTAGGGGAAAATCCAAGTGAAAGAAGGTGGTGCAGGAGGACCAGAAAAAAGGGGCTCCACTGGCCCGCCTGCCCAGCTTAAAAGTCATAGGGTGCAGCCACCCTCCTTCCAGTCTGCTGCTTGCCAGAACCTCACCAATTTTTTCCTTCCCCCCCTCTCCCTCCCTCCCTCCCTCTTTTATAGGGTGAAATGGTGTATTGTGGAAGGTTGGGTCTCATTGCTACAGTGTGTGAGTGCAGTGAATTATTTTGTCACAACTTTGTTGGGGGCATTGGGGTTGGATCTGGACGGCTTAAGAGAGAAAACAGGAACCTACTTGCCCGTAACAGTGAAGGAACCTCCCCATACGGGAGATTGGGGCAAGGTCATGGACTAGCCCAGCTTGGGGGCCCACAGGCCCAACCCCTGCCCTATATGTGTGAGAATCACAGAATGGCATACATCTGTGTGGTTTCCAGAACATGGCTACTTCTGGAGGAAGTTTCAGTGGCTATTCAAGTGAACAGTGGTGGGCATCGGGTGGCAATCAGGCCTGTCGATGCACCTGCATCCAATTCCCCTATGCTGGCCAGTGACTGCTGCTGTCACCAGTAAAGTTGTGGTCTTTCCTCCAAAGAATTGTATGTATTGTATTCTTTTTGTAGTTTATAGAGCCGGGGGGGGGGGGATGTTCAGTGATAGGCCAGCAAATGGTGCATTGTTTTGTTGTGATTACATCATCAAGGTTGCTCTGTTTGTAAAAGTAATTCCTTGTGTGGCACATCATTGGTACACTGTGTTGTTGTTGTTGGAGGAACAATATAGATAAATACTCAGCAATTCCCTGTAGAGTCGAGTTTTGATCTTGCATCTTGAAAATACAAAAAAACCCACTACTCATGTGCTGTCAAGTCAGTTCTGACTTATGGCAATTCTTTCCAGAGTTTTCCAGGTAGAGAATACTCAGAAGTGGTTTATCATTCCCTTCTTCTGGGGGGTACCCTGGGATTGCTCAGCTTGCCCAAGGCTGGTTCTACTTGCAAGGTGAAGAATCAAACTCCCAACCTCTGGCTCTGCAGCCAAATACCCTAAACTACTGAGCTATCCAGAAAATACAGAATATAAAAACACAAGACAAAATAATACTTCCATTGCTACATATAATTGATAAGACAGTGGCATAAAACCTGAAAAATTTCTCTCAAAAATATCTCCAAAAATGCATCACGGTGCCCTTTAGAAGCAACCTCTGACAGAAACTAGAACACATCTGTTAATCAATTAAAGTACCTATGTACCTACTGATTACTTTGCTTTTGAAATATAAATTAGTTGTACCTTCATTAACCCCAAAGTAACTAGTTCCATGTAAATCCATTATTTGGAACCAGTAACTTCCAAGCCCTATATGGACTAGATCTGCACCATCCCATACTCATAATAATTACTGTTCAAAAATAAGTACTTAGTGATTGATCACTTGACTAATGTTGCTTCTGGTTTTAATGTAAAAAAAAAAAAGGATGAGAGATGATGTTGGTTATAGGGGGGGTGGGGGGTGGGATTCCTGACCACACACATTTCCATGGGTTGGATGATATTAAGGGCATGACCATTGCACCTGATGCTGTTGGGTCTGCAGCTGAAGTAACAGGAAAGCCCTAGAATCTCCAGTGGCTAAATTCTAGTTGTCATCACCTGTGGGCACATGGGTTGGAGGTTCCTCATTCTCCTATTCGCCCTGATGGTAAGGCTGTGTCCCAGTCCAATGTAGGTGCTAATTCACCACTTCAGCTCAGGAGTAAGTTTGATCTGGGGATGGAGGCAGGAAGGGGAGTGTCATTAATTGAAAGGTGGACAAATCCAAAGACCTGTCTGAACCATTTTCATGGGGCAGGGGGCATTGGTTATTATAAACAGAAGGATCGCTGAAGTGAGAGATAAAATAGATCACACTAAATATAAGAACCATTTCAATGTGAACCAGACCATTCCAACTTCCCCCATCTGGATGTGCCCTGACTAGAGAGAGCTAGAGAGGTCCTTGTTTTCATTGGAGGGTTACAGTGTCAATCAGCAGAATCCCTCTCCTTGTTCTTTTTCATTCTCTCACACCACCGCAACATCTGCTTTATGTGGTATTCTAATGTCTGTTCACCAAATCTAGGAACTAGATTTGGTGAACAGAGTGCCTGAAGAACTATGGATGGAGGCCTGTAACATTGTACAGGAGGCAGCAACAAAAACCATCCCAAAGAAAAGGAAATGCAAGAAAGCAAAGTGGCTGTCCAACGAGGCCTTACAAATAGCAGAGAAGAGAAGGGAAACAAAATGCAAGGGAGATAGGGAAAGTTACAGAAAATTGAACGCAGACTTCCAAAGAATAGCAAGGAGAGACAAGAGGGCCTTCTTAAATGAACAGTGCAAAGAAATAGAGGAAAAGAATAGAAAGGGAAAAACCAGAGATCTGTTCAAGAAAATTGGAGATATTAAAGGAACCTTTTGTGCAAAGATGGATATGATAAAGCACAAAAATGGCAGGGACCTCACAGAAGCAGAAGACATCAAGAAGAGGTGGCAAGAATACACAGAGGAATTATACCAGAAAGATCTGGATGTTCCGGACAACCCAGATAGTGTGGTTGCTGACCTTGAGCCAGACATCTTGGAGAGTGAAGTCAAGTGGGCCTTAGAAAGCATGGCTAACAACAAGGCCAGTGGAGGTGATGGCATTCCAGTGGAACTATTTAAAATCTTAAAAGATGACGCTGTTAAGGTGCTACACTCAATATGCCAGCAAGTTTGGAAAACTCAGCAGTGGCCAGAGGATTGGAAAAGATCAGTCTACATCCCAATCCCAAAGAAGGGCAGTGCCAAAGAATGCTCCAACTACCGTACAATTGCACTCATTTCACATGCTAGCAAGGTTATGCTCAAAATCCTACAAGGTAGGCTTCAGCAGTATGTGGACCGAGAACTCCCAGAAGTACAAGCTGGATTTCGAAGGGGCAGAGGAACTAGAGACCAAATTGCTAACATGCGCTGGATTATGGAGAAAGCCAGAGAGTTCCAGAAAAACATCTACTTCTGCTTCATTGACTACGCAAAAGCCTTTGACTGTGTCGACCACAACAAACTATGGCAAGTCCTTAAAGAAATGGGAGTGCCTGACCACCTTATCTATCTCCCGAGAAATCTATATGTGGGACAGGAAGCAACAGTTAGAACTGGATATGGAACAAATTGGTTCAAAATTGGGAAAGGAGTACAACTAGGCTGTATATTGTCTCCCTACTTATTTAACTTATATGCAGAATACATCATGCGAAAGGCAGGACTGGATGAATCCCAAGCCGGAATTTAGATTGCTGGAAGAAATATCAACAACCTCAGATATGCAGATGATACCACTCTGATGGCAGAAAGTGAGGAGGAATTAAAGAACCTCTTAATGAGGGTGAAAGAGGAGAGTGCCAAAAATGGTCTGAAGCTCAACATCAAAAAAACTAAGATCATGGCCACTGGTCCCATCACCTCCTGGCAAATAGAAGGGGAAGATATGGAGGCAGTGACAGATTTTACTTTCTTGGGCTCCATGATGGTGACAGCAGCTACAAAATTAAAAGACGCCTGCTTCTTGGGAGGAAAGCGATGACAAACCAAGACAGCATCTTAAAAAGCAGAGACATCACCTTGCCGACAAAGGTCCGCATAGTCAAAGCTATGGTTTTTCCAGTAGCGATGTATGGAAGTGAGAGCTGGATCATAAAGAAGGCTGACCGCCAAAGAATTGATGCTTTTGAATTGTGGTGCTGGAGGAGACTCTTGAGAGTCCCCTGGACTGCAAAGAGAACAAGCTTATCCATTTTGAAGGAAATCAACCCTGAGTGCTCACTGGAAGGACAGATCCTGAAGCTGAGGCTCCAATACTTTGGCCATCTGATGAGAAGAGAAGACTCCCTGGAAAAGATCCTGATGTTGGGAAAGTGTGAAGGCAAGAGGAGAAGGGGACGACAGAGGACGAGATGGTTGGACAGTGTCACTGAAGCTACCAACATGAATTTGACCCAACTCCGGGAGGCAGTGGAAGATAGGAGGGCCTGGCGTGCTCTGGTCCATGGGGTCACGAAGAGTTGGACACGACTTAATGACTAAACAACAACAATGTCCTGTTTCCCTTTACCTATTTTTCAATGTGTCCTTTGAAAGTTTTAACCTTCTAAAATGCCAGTTTTTCTTGATGTGCTCTGGGATGTCCCTGATTACCTCTGGGGCCAGGCTGGGGCTGGTTCCCGTAGATGTGAGGAATCTGTCAGCTTACACAAATAGCACCAATTCAACCCAGAAACCAACATGCAGCTGACACTGTTGCAGATCTCTTATAGAAGAACTGAATGAGAACTTTCTCGCCCATTCCTATAGTTTTAGAAATGGGCTGTAGCTAACAGCAGGGAGAGGAAACAGGGCAATTTGCTTCAGATTTGAATCACCCTGGCATATATTTTGCAAAGAAAGATGAATATTGTATATGGTGATGTTCACAGAAGCGAACAACTATCTGACCATTATTTGTATCAGCATATTCAGATAAAGCAGCAGGTTCCCTATTAAGAGTGTATTTCTTTTCCACTCTCTGTGGTTTAAACCACTTATTTATTCAAACGTTAATGCAAAGGAGAAACTTTGCAAAGAGCTCAACAGGTGATTTCTGATGCATTATATGCATGCAAAAGTCACTGTATTGTGGGAGACAACAGCACACTTAATTTCTAGGCCCTTTGCTTGGTGAGTGTCGTTCTACAGTGCAATGCAAATCTCCTGAGACTGTATTCTAAAAGTCCATTATGCACTTGTCAAACAGAATTTAAATTAGGAAAATTGCAGCAACACTGCACAACAGCAACACATGTACAAGTGGTGGAAATGGAAAGGATTCTACCGATATATGTAAATTAGGGAGTATGTGCAGAGCAAGAGACAAGGGCAATTCCTCTTCTCTTACACTCTGAGTTGAAACAGGCTCTTTGAAACAAAGAGACTAGTGACTTGGTCCAGATGAGCTGCACGGATTTTGGTTACAGCATCTAACAAGTCTCTATCAATGTATAGCAGTGCAGTTTAACAACTTACTTCAAAATTCTACAACTGAAGACTGGATGAAAACAGGCCACACATTTCTGATAATAAAATATCATCAAAAGGGCATTGAACCCAGTAATTATTGACCAATTACATGCCTTCCAACAATGTACAAACTCCTCACAGGAGTACTTGCAAGATCAATATATAATTATTTAACTGAAAACTCCCTATACCCAACTGAACAGAAAGGGAACTTTAAAAAGTCAAGAGACACAAAAGATCAGCTGCTTATTGATAAAATGATACTGAAGAATACAAAAAGACAAAAAACAAACATTAACATAGGCTGGATAGACTATCAAAAGGCATTTGACTCATTGCCACACAGATGTATTAACAGCTGCCTAAAATGTTTGGGATTAGTAAAAACATTCAGAAGTTCTTCAAGAAAAACATGAAAAAATGGAAAACCATCTTAATAGCCCACGGTGAAGAAATTGGGGAAGTTAGCATCAAAAGAGGAATATTTCAAGAGGATTCTTTGTCACCACTGCTGTTTAACATCTCACTAATCCCCATGTCAATAATTAAAAAAAAACTGGATTGGATATTTCAGAACAAGCAAGAAAAATCAATTATCTTTTATACATGGATGACCTAAGACTATATGCAAAAAGTTCCACATTGAATCATTGCTAAACACAGTGCAACTATTTAGCGATGATATTGAAATGAAATTTGGAATTCACAAATGTACAGTTCTGTCTATACACCGTGGCAAGATCCAAAAACTAGACAGAATAGAGTAAAAAAATTGCAATATTATAAAATCACTGTCAAGTGATGAAAATTATAAATACCTTGGAATACTAGAAGCAGAGATCGTGCACACAAAAATTAAAGAACTGACAGAAAAGGAATATATCAAAAGACTGCGGAAAATCTTAAAATCAAAATTAAATGGGGGAAATACAATCAAAGCCATAAACACATGGGGCGTTCCAGTAATTAGATACCCAGCTGGAATAATAGACTGGACTCAAAACGAATTAGAAGAATTGGATCGAAAAACATGGAAACTAATGAACATGCATCACGCATTACATCCAAAATGTGATGTGGAGAGATTATATTTATCACAAAAAATTGGAGGCTGTGGATTACTGCAAATACAGCAGGTAGTAGAGGAGGAAAAAAGAAGCCTAAATGATTATATCAGTACAAGCAGAGAAAAATTACTTAAGGTGGTGAAAACTGAGAATATTTTGAAAACAACAGAAACAAAGGCTCAATATAATAAACAACAATTTGAAAAGAAATTAAACAGCTGGAAAAATAAACCACTACATGGACAACACCTGAGAAATATTGATGGAAGGCATGACAATAATTCAACATGGGCATGGCTAAAATTGAGGACCATTAAGAAAGAAACTGAAGGCTTGATTTTGGTTGCACAAGAACAAGCACTCCAAACCAATGTTATGAAAGCTAAGATTCAAGGAATTAGTACTAACAGCAAATGTCGACTCTGCCAAGAAAAAGATGAAACTGTGTCACACCTCATCTGTGAATGTCCAAAGATTGCACAAACAGATTACAAAGTTAGACATGATCAAGTGGCAAAGTTAGTGCACTGGTAATTATGCAAATAGTCAAAGCTATGGTTTTTCCAGTAGCAATGTATGGAAGTGAGAGCTGCACCATAAAGAAGGCTGACCGCCAAAGAATTGATGCTTTTGAATTGTGGTGCTGGAGGAGACTCTTGAGAGTCCCCTGGACTGCAAGGAGAACAAACCTATCCATTCTGAAGGAAATCAACCCTGAGTGCTCACTGGAAGGACAGATCCTGAAGCTGAGGCTCCAATACTTTGGCCATCTCGTGAGAAGAGAAAACTCCCTGGAAAAGACCCTGATGTTGGGAAAGTGTGAAGGCAAGAGGAGAAGGGGACGACAGAGGACGAGATGGTTGGACAGTGTCATCGAAGCGGCCAACATGAATTTGACCCAACTCCGGGAGGCAGTGGAAGACAGGAGGGCCTGGTGTGCTCTGGTCCATGGGGTCACGAAGAGTAGGAAATGATTTAACGACTAAACAACAACAACAAATTATGCAAAAAATATAACTTGCCAGCCTCCAAAAACCCATGGGAACATCAGGTAGAGAAGGTGTCAGAAAATGAGGAAGTCAAGATCTTGTGGGATTTCTCGATGCAAACGGATAGACAACTTGAACATAACACACCAGATATAGTAGTAATAGAATGAAGAAATGTCTGGATAATTGACATTGCAATTCCGGGGGATGCCAGAGTTGAAAATAAAGAATTGGAAAAACTAACAAAGTACAGAGACCTGGCAATCAAAACATCTCACCTCTGGAAGAAACACACTTTAGTGGTCCCTGTAGTCATTGGGGCTTTGGGAACAATATCAAGAAATTTCACACAGGACTATAAGCAGTTGCAGATATCAGAAACCACACCATCAGAGATACAAAACCCGGCAATATTAGGAACAGCATACATACTGTGCCGATATTTAACAGCTACTTAGGTTTTTGGTTAAAACTTGTATCTGTTATATAATACCAGTCAATGTTTTTATAATTTTGACTGTGCCTGGAGTTTTTGAACAACAACAACAACAACAACAACACAGCTACAAAAATCGGCAGTACTAGGAACAGCATACATACTGCGTTGATATTTAACAGATACTTAGGTTTTTGGTTAACACTTGCATCTGTTATATAATACCAGTAAATATTTTTATTTCAGTTGACTGTACCTGGGTTTTTTTAACCACCATCTCCACTACCACAACCCTCAGAAAAATAGGGCATTATGGTGGTCACTCACTCATAGGGTCAACATGAGTCAGAGGTGAATTGAAGATGCACAACAAACAACAAGAAGAACAAAAAATACCCTTGAGGGTAAAAGCCTTGAGCCTTGTGATAATAAAGAAAAATGGGAGAGACAGAAAGAAAAGTCTATTTATTAGTAAGAAGTATAACTGCATCACACTGAACTGTACCTGACATATTTTCTTCAAGTGATCTCTGCAAGAAACATGGTTTGTTAGGAAGGCCAGATTGACTACTATCTTAGATGACATGAAAATAAGCATGAGAGTTTGTGGGGTGGGGGTTGGATTCAGTAGCCTCAGCAGAAGTAAGCTTTCTGCTCTTTATAAGACCCGTTGCAAAATTTATGAAAAATGCTTCACTTTGCAGGATTTGCGGGACATTTTGGAGAAAATATGTACATTTTAAAATATGAATGGATGAAGATGCATACCAAGGGGGGTTGGGAATGGTCATGCCTTAGTCAATGGGGAAAAATGTGGGTGCTAGGTAAAATGCTTCCAGTGTTGAAGCCCCAGAACTTTCTGGGTCACAAGAAAATGACATCATCCACCACCCATTTGGCTTCTATGTTTCCCCTGAGTTTAGCTACAGTCTTCACAATAGCTAGGGGAGAAATGTATTGGTTTCCCCAGGAACAGGGATAGTGTGGCAGGTTATCCCTGTCATAATCCAAAGTATATGAAGTTAGTTTGATCTCAAATGGGCAATTAAGAGCCATTAATTTTTAAAAAGAGCAAACCCTCATTTATTGTTACAGACTGACACAGATGTTTGGGTCCTTTTGAGAAGAAAAGTGGGGAAAAATAGATAAATAGATAGAGTAGACGTTGTCTAAATGGGTTGGGTATAAATAAATAAATAAATAGACAGACAGACAGACAGACAGATAGATGCTTGCATTTTGGACTCTTACTGCCAGGGGTGGGGAGGACTGGCTACAGGCATATTTGTGATGAGCATCTGAACATGCTAATTCACCACTACACCAGTGTCTGCTGGTTGATTTCAATCAAGTGCTCTACTGGTTAAGAAACACTAGCAGAAGAAGGCAGGAAAAAAAAACCCCTATGGTGGACAAGAGGGAGATAAACAAGAGGCCAAGTTTCATCATATCCAAAAGCCCTCCAGCCACGGGCACAGCCACAGTCCCAGAACAATGTCAGGGCAATCTGAGGGTGGAAGGTTGGGCCGAGAGGGGTTTAGGTTCAGCACAGTTTCGGTTGGCTAGTGGTGGCTCAGCTGACCATGTCTCGTGCTCAGGATTGTGCTCTAAGATAGCTGAGTGGACTGTCCATGTTCAGAGGCAAGCTATCTAGAAACAACAGATGAGGCACTTTACAGAACAGTTTAAAACAACAGAAGATTAAAGTGTAATAAAATCACAAACATTAGCATTTAATTTAATTATATAATTAAAATATAATTAATTTTTTTTAAAAAAATCACTCAGTTGAAAAATAGTAATAGTAAGTCAGCTTAAACAGTAAAAACCTGCACATCATCTGCAATTTTAGGATTTTTGGCTCTTGGTTGCTAAGGGACTGCTTCAAGAAAACAGTCTGGAGCAAGCAGACTGAGTTTGCTTGCTCCAGCACACCAGCCATACTACTCATCTTCATGTATGTGCTCAGAGTTGATAGGTTTTCGAGTGAGATTGAACATTTTTTGGGGGAAAGACTACAACTATTAAGCCCAGGAGACTTTCAATAAATTGGAGTGAATGATCACAGAAACTTCCCTGGGAAGGAGAGTTCATCAGTTGGTTTTCTCTTTTTCTGAGCCAAGATCTCCTGGGAATCTCCTTGTTTATCTCCTGTGCTGTAATTCCTCTTTCCCCCCTGCATTTTCAGGCTTAAACTGCATTTTGTTCTTTCCTTGAAGTAACAGCTGAGGCTCTGTGGAATATGTTCCTGTGTTTGAGGACACTGAAGCAGAAGCAGTAGGAATGGAGGAAAGGAGGTTAGGTGGGGCAGCAGTTGAATTTTAGTTGTGTTGAAAAAAATACTTTAAAATAATATTTAATTTCTTAAAAACAAAAGAAAACTGAGCTTCTTTGACCTGAGAACTCTACCATTAATCTCAGATGGAGGTGACTCAAGTCCTGGTATCAATTAGCCACAACTGCTGGGTTCCACTGAAGTTTACAACAGTAAAACGATAGTAGGGTGAGATTTTCTAGAATCCCCAAGGCAGACTTCTGCAGCAGGGACAGGATAAGCCAGAAGGCAAAAGAAATGTCTTTCTACCACTGTTGACCACTTCATTACATGTGTGTCAACTGGAAGCATGACAGAAATGTTCCCTCAGTCTCACTGCTTCCTAGAATTGCCCTAGTGCACCACGGGGAGAGTAATTCAGTGAGATACTCTCCCTATTGAATTTAATAGATAGCAACACTATCCTTCCTATCATGCATTGGGGTGAATACCAGGAAGCAGTGTGACTGAGGGGGCATTCCCTTTTTTCCAGCCAAACCATGTGGAGCAAAGCAGACAATGGTGGCAGAAAGGAATCTCTGTTGCTTTGCAGTTTCTCCTCTGCCAGTCCCAGAAGTCTGGCTGGGGAATTCTGGGTGAATCCTGAAAAATCCCATCCCTAGTCAATAGTAATGAGCCCTGCAGAATCAGACCATGGCTTTATTTAATGCAGCGTTCTTTAATCCAGTGCCTTCCAAATGTGTTGGGTGACAACTTCCATCATTGATAGCCACCGTGACCAATTGACATGCAAGCCAGAAATGATGTAGTTTAGCAGATGTAGAAGGCTCCTGTTGGACAAAGCTTAAAAAAAAATTATTTTGGGCTACAACTCCCAGAATATCCACTTTGAATATAGTATGCTACCCTACCAACCTTTAATATCCTGATCTCTTCTAATTTCAGAAGTAGACATGGGGACGAATATAAAAACAAATTGCGATATTCAATAAATATTGCTGATTTGCCAGATATTTGTCACTTCATATTCGTGAGGTCCAGAGACCCCAGCCAATACGAACCAATGAATATAACCCTTTTATATTCATCCCTTTGTCTTTCCCTTTCTGCTTATGCCCCCGCAGATCATCTGTTCCTCAGGGGCATAGGCAAAAAGGGTTTTCCCCTGTGGGCGGCTTGCTCAAGCATGCCCGAAGGGAATCCTACCCCCTTGTTTGCAAAGACAGTGGGGGGGGGGGTGTCGCTTCGGTCAGGCTTCCCCAGTCTATTACGTGGAGGCATAGAAAGACAGAGGAAGCCTGAACCAATTAATTCCCCCTCCCCCCGGTCTTTGCAAACAGCAGGGGTGGGGATCACTTCAGTCAGACTTCTCCAGTCTTTCTATGCCCACACGGCATAGAAAGATAGAGGAAGTCTGACCCAAGGGATTCCCCCCCCCCCCGCTGTCTTTGCAAACAGTGGGGGAGAGCAGAGATTGCTTTGGCCAGGCTTCCCCAGTCTTTCTATGCCCATGCAACATAGAAAGATAGCAGAAGTCTGACCTAAGGGATCCCCCCTGCTTTCTTTGTAAACAGTGGAGGGAGGGGATCGCTTTGGTCCGGCTTCCCCAGTCTATGCTGTGGGGACATAGAAAGATAGAGGAAGCCTGAACCAAGGAATCCCCCCCCCACTGTCTTTGCAAACAGTGTGTGTGTGGGGGGGAATCACATCAGTCCGGCTTGCCCAAAGGGAAGCTCTCCCCACTGCTGTTTGCAATGGAATGGAAGCTAGGCTGCCGGAACAGAAACAGCCTTTCTGGGATGGCTGTTGTGTTTCTTCTCCAGGAGACTAGATTCATAGTACAGAACCCCTGTGTCCTTCTCCTCCAACCATTATCTGGATTCCTTCCTGGTTCTGGCACTGTGTGTGAAAGCTTTATCTGACATTCACAATAGGTGAGAATCTCATTACTGCTATTGTTGGAACAGCTCTGCAGCAATTTTCAAAACAATACAAAGTTGATTCAAATATGGAAGAAATGGTTTATTTCTCTCACACAAAGCAGGACTGGGTCATCCTGATATCTATCTATCCTGAGACTTGCCCTGAGTAGTTGGATTAATCCATCATGGCCACTAATGAGTCAATCTGAAGACTCAAAGGGGATGCCCAAAGGCCAAGGATACTGATGGCCTTATTTTCATGGAAGAGCCACATCAATCTGTGATTGAAGTTAAGTCCTTGGGAATTCTCTTGAAGGCTATCAAGAGACCTCTGGGGTTGCAAAAGTGTAGAGCATGTTTCAGCTCTTTAGCATCTTGCTTTCATCTTTCTGTCTGTCACATGTAATGTTCCTTTCTGATTTATGTCCTCCATTTTCAATTATTTACTGCCTTCAGACTCATGGGAACAGTGCTCTGTTCACACACTTGATGGCTTTCATGCTAGCTTGGAGCATTCAAAATGCAGAACAGCAATAGAAGGCCATAGCTAAACAGGTTCCTGTCCCTCCTCTGAAACAATTTGTTGGTTTCTTGTTTTCTTTCTTTCTTTCTTTTAATCAGGGAAAATTTGTTTACATTAACTTTAATCATAGCATCTTTGGGATGTTAAATGGTTTTTCAAAAACTCACACAAGCATTCATTACATGTTTGCAGAGGTGACGTGGGAAGAGTGAAGCAGAGAGAGTGCACTTAATTATGTCTATGGAGAAATGCAATGATTAATTATCAGGAGTGTAACATCTATCTGAGAACTCAGCAAAGACAAAGCTAAAGTGTTTATCCTGAGTGGAGAAATCTGGTTGGGATAAAACATTCTGAGGCTTTACTCTGTCATATCTCTGAATCTCTGCAGAATTACCCTCAAAAGGGTATTATTCATGTAATTTGCTGAACTTGAAATTTACTTGCAGGGGGATATTTTGAGGGTTCCCATAATCTGAGGCCTCAAACCTCCGCTTACTAAGCTTATGCACAAGTCCAGCACTGATCCAGCTGAGAACTCCAGCAAACATGGTTACATTCCAGTGAACTCTCAACTCTTGAGTAGAGATGGACATGAACCGCAGTTCGGCCCAGTTTGGTGTGGTGCCTGCACAGGTGTTCTGCGGATGCTGCACCCTTCCCTTCCCTGTCTCCTCCGTGCAATTGCCCACTCACTGGCAGCAGTGCGCACTTCCCTCCTCCGTCTTGTTTGGTGGCCACCCACTCAGATGAGGAGGTGAGGGAGGGGAGCGTGCTCCTGCCAGTGAATGGGTGATCACCTGGAGGAGGTGGGAGAGGAAAGTGCATGGCACCTGCAGAACACCTGTGCAGGCACCGCACCGAACCGGGTCAAACCACCGAACATCCATCTCTACTTCATGAGTACTTCTGTGGCACATGCTGTGTCAGAATGAACAGAGGAGTTACAGGAGATAAATAATTGTTGCAACACGCAGTGTATTGTTGGTTATGGGGCTGCAAAGATACTCCCCCATGCTCACTGTCTCTCCAAGAACGACATATAAAAGGTGCACAGCAAAAACAACCTGTGAATGTTCAGCCTTGTTTAAGAACCTTCTTGAAGTCCCTGAAAACTGAAGTGCAAAGATATAAGCTGCTGGATAGCTCAGTGGTTTATGCATCTGGCTGCAGAGCCAGAGGTTGTGAGTTCAATTCCCTGCTCTGCTTCCTTGACAGGGGATGATCCATAGGATCCCTTCCAGCTTTGCAGTTCTATGATGTTGATAATGGGCTTTCTATAGTCAATACTGTCAAGGAATCTAACCTTAGTGTGGTTTAAAGAAATGCCAGGCACTAATGAAGCAGATTCCGATTAGGCTCATAAATATGCACATTGTTAAGCCCAAGTTCCTTTCTTCTAAGGAACACAGCCGAAAATATCACTTAGATTCAACATTTCCAGTGGCATCTAAATGTTTCAAAAAAGTGAAATCCAACTGAGAGAGGCAGAGCGTAAAGGTCACCGTTCTGATGAATGGCAGAGAAAAGGTATATGTGTCTGGAGGCAGAGGGAGATGCTGCCACTGCTAATTTTCCTACTTTACGTTTGAAATATTATGTCTCTGGTTTATTATTTTATAATTGTTTTCATGGGCATTGAAACATTTGAGAAAATTTTAGCCAAGCACAGTGATAAATAGCTAGCAGCAAACGCAGGATCATGTGGGGAAAAATCTTGTGCCTGTAAAAGTGTAATTCTCCAATCCCCCAGTGTTCAGTTTAATAAATAAATAGACAAAATAATTGAAGACTGTTTGAATCCAAAGTGGCACTGACAGCCGAGGTAGCCCACTGCATCATCATACAATTAACTGCTTCGGTCTTGCTGCCTTCTGATCAGCTTTTACTTGTTAGGGAAAAGAATTTTCTTGATTCAGCAGTCTCAAAAATGGTGTCTTGTGTGTTTTAGAAAAATACTATGAATATAGAAGCATGTGCATGTTTAAAAATGTGAATGGTTACAATCTGTAAAATGGAAAAAATGCACAAACATGTGGTTGTTTGCATGTTAGGCAAAATGCATAAATAAAAGTGAACAATAAGAAAAAATGTGCAGGAATAGGCATGCAGTTTGATGTGTATAAACAAAACAAAGAATCAACACCTTGATGCAGGTGTGATTCAGAGAAGTGCAACAAAGTTGAAAGATCTTCACAATTGTTGCCTCTGTGGATCTTTGTATCTCCAGATTGGATGCTATCAGATTAACTGCCCTTGGAGGAAGGTTTGTGTTGTGCCTGCCCAAGTTACTGCTAGAGGCATAGCTCTTCTCAATATGAGGTGCATGCTTGGAAAACAGACAAAAGGGATGAAGTTACCTTCAGGAGGGTGGCACTCCTTTCTTACTAGGGAAGTGAATTGTTTGTCTCATCCTCCCACACAAGAATAAGGAATTGCTTTTGACTCCTTTCCAGTGAGAATGGTGACTGATTTCCTGGAATGCTTGACTGCATTTTCACATTGGTGGGAAGAACATTTTGTACCAAAAAATGCTATTCTTTGTACAAATTTTCTATACAAAACAGAAATTTTGTACAGAATTGCATAAATTGTCCAAACTAGAATGAATTCTGCTTTATTTAAGAATTTGAAGCACCAGATGTGTTCTTTGTATTTTTCTTAAAACCAACCGTCCTCCTGTGCTTGCTATGCAGGTGAGTTTGTTTCGCTTTTGCATTTAACGCTCTTAGGTCCTGCAGTTTTAAAATTAATCATTGAGGTTTCTTATTGTGCAGTGACATCCTAAATCAACTAAAACAAGGAATGTACTGATATTCTTTTCATTCCTCCTCCTGACACTTGATTAAATGAAGCCACTTCTTGCAATTATAGTCACAGGCTGAAATCCTGTTGCTTAGTATAACAAGTCACATCAGAGCAAGCCCATTGAATCAGTGGGGGTTTGGGGAGTCATCTTCTTCATAGATTGCATTGATTCAAATAGCCTGACTCTAGTTGCAACTTATTTTAGCACAGTAAATTGCAGCTATAGTAGGCCTGTTTGAATAATGAAATTTATGGAGCTGTTTACTCACCGAATTCCCATTGATTCAACAAGCCTACCCTAGTGTGACTTATTAAGCTAATCAACTATTTCAGCTATTGTGCAACTTAGCTATATTTTGGTAGTGGCTCCAGTTCTGACTAAGGGTGGGAAGGCAATTCATCCCAAAGTTTTAAATTGTGGTGCCTTCCTGCTCCGAACATAGCCAACCTATGGTTATTGAGAAAAAGGAAAGAAATACAGATAGTTCATTGTAACTAGTTACTGCCAAGCTGTAGAGCAGTCGTCAGGTGGCCGTCATTCTGCTACCCAATGACAAAGGGCTATGAGTATCATCATTCTCTTTTCTAGGCCAAGGACAACTGATGATTTTAGCAACACAGAAAATTTGGCAACTAATCTTGTTTTACTTCCCCAATGCTTACTGGGAAATGCTTACTATCTTTTTCTGTTGCACATGGTTGGGTGGGGGGAGGAATGAAAAGGGCCACAAAAGAAGTAATTATTGTGTGGCTATATATATTTTGCTCTTAGGAGCAAAAAGCATTCTACAAGGAAAATCAAAAGATGCACCAAACAAAAATTTATAACTAGGAAACTAGACCTTGGATCATCACCACATTTGGCATGGATATAGCAGAAAGTCTGCTCTTGAACTGTGCCAGATTTGGGGACATTTGAGCAAAGGGTTTTCAAGTTGCAATTTAAAAAGATAACACTGTTTTTACCCTGTACAGATGCAAGAAACCAAATGTATAGGTACAGCTATTGAAGCCATGGCCTTCAATGTGAAAGAAAGCTTTTAACTCCTTCCTGGCCACACACTTTTAGCTCCTGTCTGTGAAAATGTTTTAAAAACTAGATAATAATATTCAGCAGCTTACTCATTTAAGCTGTGAAATTACTGCATTTTTTTCTTCCTTTGTAGCTTTGAATGACCACAAAACAAGTTTTAACCGGTTTACTCATAAGAAAGTTTACCTGGTTTACTTATGAGTAAATTTACCCAGTTTACTCATGAATTTACCCATCTACATGATTTCATATGATTTTTAGATTTGTCCTCCCTAATCCTGTGTCAGATCATAAATCCCATTTGCACCCATAGACTACACCACAGAATTCATGGATCCTTCAGTGCATGGCTTTGCAGTGGTGCAGAAACATGGGACTATGCAGAGATCCTCATGGATCCACATGATTTTTCAGTACGATCATCCCAAAACCACTGTCCACTCATAGGTCCCATTTGTGTCCATAGGTTACAACACAGAAATCACGGGTCCCAAGCGCATGGCTTTGCAGTGGCACAAAGACACCAATCCAAGGCACAGATCCTCATGAATCCACATGATTTTTATATAGGATCATCCTTGAACCACTATCAAATAATAGGGCCCATCTCTGCCTATAGACCACACCATAGAAACCATGGGTCCTCCAGTGCATGGCTTTGCAGTCGTGCAAAAACACCAATATACAATAACAACAACAACAATAACAATAACAGTGAAATTGGTGGGGATGGGTGGGTGACCACACTGGGGACTGAGAGACTGAGAGAAGGGCCTCCTGGAAGATCTTAAAAAGCAGATGGCGTTGGGTGTCATCAGCACACTGGTGGTGTGCTGATGACACAAAATTCTGGAGAGTCTCTTTCAGGTTTTTCATATATATGTAAATTGGTATTGGCAATTCTGGAACCCTGAGACACTCCACAGGCTAATGTTCAAGGTGTTGAACAAGAGTCATAGAATCATAGAATAATGAAATTGGAACGGGCCCACAAGGCCATCAAGTCCAACCCCCTGCTCGATGCAGGAATACAAATCAAAAGATATCTGCTAGGTGGTTGTCTAAGTTTCTCTTGAATGCCTCCAGTGTTGGAGCACTCACCATCTCTCGAGGTAATCGGTTCCACTGTCTTACTGATCTAACAGTTAGGAAGTTTTTCCTGATACTCAATTAGAATCAGGGAGGTTAGCCCTCCTCAAATCATCTGGCACCTCACCCGTTTCCCATTATTTCAAGAAAATAAAGGACAGTGGTTCTGAGAATTCTTCAGCCAATTCCTTCAGTACTCTCGGATGCAGTTCATCCAGCCCTGGAGATTTGAACTTTTTCAAGGTGGTAAGGTATTCCTTGACTATTTGTTTATCAAGCTCCAGCTGCAATCTTGTCCTCTCCACTTGCACTTCCGTCCTATGGGAAAAGACTGAGCTCAAAATAGGAATTGAGCACCTCTGCCTTTTCTTTGTCATCTGTCATCATTTTTCCAAATTTCCCCCAGCACTACTACCATTCATAAAGTGACACCATGCAAGGGAAAATCCCAGAAGCTGGCTCTTTTTTTCTATCAGTTAACCACTTCACACCCAAACACAAAACAATTGTCAGGGCTGGTTTTCAACAAGTGTGAATGGTAATGAGTACAAGAGGGTATCTTGTAGACCATCTTGACTGCTGCCATTGGTGTTGTCAACAAAGGCTGCCCTTTGCTATATAAAACTTGGTTATCCTTTTTCCTGCTGGCAATGTGGGCATAATATATTGTGTAGCAAAATTGGGCCATTTCCTGGCTTTTTGAATCATAGGTACAGAAGCACAATATTCCACATTCATAAACCATTCTTTATTTTTTTAAATAAAGAATTGAATATAAAAATGCATGGAGAGGAGCAGTCCTGGAGGACATTTTATGCTTCTCCTCACCTCCACCCCCAATCTAGGTGACTTTTTCTGTTCCATTCTTTCCACAGGCTGCTGAATTGTGTTTCTCTGTAGTAAGGTAATTTTTGCATAACTTGTGCACCACACAGTGATTAAAGGACTAATTTAGGAGAATGAAACTGTTTTTTTCCAGGGATGGCTTACATTACAAAATAATTGAAGTAAATGCAGAGGTAGGAGGTAATACAATAGTTCCCCCCCCAAATATATATATATATAGTATGTATATGTTATAATCATCCACATAAGTTTTTGAAGTCAGTATTCCCAGAAACCTCCATTTGTGCTGAAAATAATCCCATGATAGTGTTTGCAGGCTTTATAATCCATATTAATCTGAGGGGCTTTGACCATATTAACAGAAGCCAAGTAGGTTTGCTGACAAGATATTATAGAGATAAAAGTGTATTTATGTGTGTGTGTGTGTGTGTGTGTGTTTTAAATGGCAGGATTCATTCATATAGATATGTTGATGAGGTTTCACTATTTAATTTAATAATCCTACACCCCGTTAAGCTTGATAATCAAAGTTGTGCCTGGTAATAAATTAGGTGGGAATAATTTCACATTGTAGAAAGAAACTTGACAGGACTCAGTTGGTAGTATTTAAAAGTTGCTAATTATTTCTCTTTGCCTCACGTATGGATCATACTCATACATTATAACATCCAGGCACCACAGGATTGACAATAACTAAGGCTGAGTCAGTAGTAACTGCTTTTTGAGAACATTTTTGAAAGTAGCAGGAGGGAAAAAACTGAGCAAGTGAACTTGTCCATGAAAGCTCATATTAAAATAGTTAGTGTTTAAGGTGCCACAATGTTTTTGTCTTCTTTATTTTTCCTTTGGTTTTGCCTGATATATTTGTATATTTGTTTTTCATTTCCAACTACTTGTGTTGTCCTCATCTTTCTCACCTGGCTTCATGCGACCTCAGGAAAGCTCTCAAACCGCCCAGATTGTTCAGCTGTTCAGCACAAAGATAGACAGGAGGTGGATTGGGAGCCATTGATAAGATCTCTGAGTGAACCATAACAGATTTGGTGAGGGCTTCTGGTTTATAATTGTTGAATGCAAGAAACAACAAAACAACTTTTCCCTCCAAAATTATGCTGCTGAAATAGAACACAAGAATAATTGGGACACC
Source organism: Intellagama lesueurii (assembly GCA_037013535.1). Classification (NCBI taxonomy): domain Eukaryota; kingdom Metazoa; phylum Chordata; class Lepidosauria; order Squamata; family Agamidae; genus Intellagama; species Intellagama lesueurii. The sequence goes on along the minus strand of JBAJHW010000002.1, from coordinate 106,844,118 downwards.
TGAAAATGAATCAGGACTGTGAAAGGGCTGTGAGCCCAGTTCAGTTCTGAGCTGAACTGAAAACAAATCCTGAAGCTCAGAAGGTGCTTAAGAGTTACTCCATTTTTTCATTCTGTTTGTCCACTCTGCCAGGTGTGGAGCTGGCGCGGCAGGGATGCTTTGCCCGCCCACCCGGAGATCGGCGTCACAGCGTGATAACGCCGCTCTTGGGGGGGGGGAGGGACGGAGCCTTCAAGAACCAGGGCCATCAGTTTAGGAATTGCTCCCAGTACCGGGCGCAGCTACGCAGGTGGATGTGAAGAATTTTTTGCATTTTGTAATAAGGAAGGTCTGAGTAGACTGTGGCCTATGACAGTGGAACATCTACAGCAGTTCGGAGTCTATCTTCATCACAAAGTTTTGGCTCCTTGCACGATTCAAGGGAGGATGTCAGCTCTGGCCTTTTATGCCAAGGTGCAAGGGTGTCCAGGTCTGGCAAGTGATTTCCGAATTTTTTTAAAAAAATTGAGGGATGGAACAAAGAAAGAGGTCAACAGGAAGATAGGCGTACTCCTATGTCCCCATAAATCCTAGTTCAATTGGGACATGTTTGGGCTGTTGAGTGCAGCGACCAGTACAAGGTCAAATTATTTAAGGCAGCGACAATGTGTGCATTTCTTGGGGTGTTTATAGTGAGTGGGTTAGTACGGGCGTCAAAAGTAGGCAATTCAAAGACAGCGTTACAGATGGATGACTTATTGGTCTCCAAAGACAGGGTTTTGTTCCATCTTCGCCGGTCCAAGACGGATCAATTAAGAAAAGGACAAGTTATAAGTTTAGGGCATTGTTCAGTTGGGGAGTTATGCCTGGTTAGGGCCATTTCTGAATATGTTGAGCTACAGGGGACCTCAGCAGGGGATCTATTTGTCACAGAGACTACTCACCCCTCACAAGATACAATTTTGGACAGTTACCTCCCGGGGACTTCTGGAAGCGGAAATAGTGGGGTGGAAATTTGGCACCCACTCTTTTCACATAGGAGCAGCATCCACAGCAGCAGGTTTAGGATATGGGGAGGAGCAGATAAAAAAGATGGAATGGTGGTCTTCGTTCAGGTTCAGGACCTACGTACGTTCTCTCCCACAATAGATGATGGTATTTGTTTTTCTTTTTCAGGTTTCAAGTTGGTTACAGCCCGGTTGAGAGTTGTTTTGTATGGTCACAGTTACGTACATTGGGCGGCGAAGTACACTTTGTGGACCAGTTGGTAATTTAGGCCTTGTCGTGCAGGCCACGTTGGAATGGAGCCAATCAATCAATGATTTTATTTATTTGATTTATATATCACCCTAATTAGTGCGAGCACTACTCTGAATGGCTTACAGATTAAAATTTAACACCTCACAAGACCCCACATAACAAAATGTATTCAACAACATGGTGATTTACAAGTATAAGTCTAAAATTCATACAAAAAGAGGAAAGAAAGAACAATAAAATAAAATAATAAAATTAATAGCATCCAGGAGAATCAGTTGTTGAAGACAGCTTTGAAGATTCTGTTTTCACCAATTTCCTGAGCATAAGGAGAGAAGGAGCCTGGTATCTCTCAGTTGATACCTTATTCCAGAGAATGGGGACCACCACCAAAAAGGCCCAATTCCTTGTCATCACCTTTTCGGCCTCCCTTCATGCAGCCATTTTTAGCAACATGGATTGAGAGTAGCAGGTGAAATGGTTAGATGATTTCTGAATGAGATGTTCCAACAAGTATTTAGGTCCTAAACCATTAAGGGCTTTATAGGTCATAACCAGCAGCTTGAATTGAGTACAAAAACTGACAGGGAACCAATGAAGGCACACCAAGACTGTGGATATATGGTCAAATTTATTCGCTCCAGAAATCAGTTTGACCACCCAATGAAAAACCCCTCTCTTGCTTTCCCTTTCTTCCTCCCTAATTTCACCTTCTTGCCTTTGCCCTTTTTCAGCTTACTGTAAGACTCTTCATCAAGCTGGAGAATGCAGATCTTGGAGTGGGAGGAGAAACAGGGTTTTTAACTTTTCGTTCATTGATGATTCTGTCATCTGGCAATGGCTTTCTTTCCCTGCACTCTCCCATACCTGAGTAACTTATCACTGGAGAAATGTTGATGCAAAACTCCCAAGTTAAGTTAAACAGTAATTAAATTGCCCATTCATGTTAGAAAAAGTACAACTTTATTGAGTGTAACATGTTACTGCCAATCTCTGGTCACAACCAAATGAAAGTGAAGGGACTTACCCATGCGATGGCTCAAGGAAACAGAAAGTTATAGTTACCAGGGATGTGTGTGTGTGTGGTAGTACTGAACTGCATGAGGAAAAAAGCTAACACTAAGGATGAAACAAAGTTATATATTTGTACAACAAAATTATTTAGGAAGGAGTATCCCCCCAGTCCAGAACTGTGGTTTTCAAATAAAAATCAAAATTGTCATATAAGCTTGTTTACAGTGGCCTGAATTTCACAAAACCAGGACTTCATCTGGAATGGATCACAGGCAGATACTCTTTGAAGAAGGCCTGAGATGGAAAAAGCCTCCATGCATATACTGAAGTCAGAAGCACCTGCCCCTGTGAGCCTGTGCATTGTAGTAGATTGGCAAGGGGAAGTGGGATAAAGAGGAGTGGGAGAGAAGAGGGGAAAGGAAATGGAGTCATTGGGTATACGCATGAATGGAATGTGCATGTGAGTGTGCGCACACATGAATTAGGCTGATTTTCTTCATCTTCCCCAGACTTATTTGCATGATTAGAAACTGAGAAGCAGGTGCTTAGTACTCTGTGGCTGATTTAGAAGGTTGCTAAGCAACCCACTGGCCATCACCTTAGCCTACAGTAAGTTTCTCACACAGTTGCTGCGGCCTAAGGCAGTGTCATTCAGAGAATCCCTTGCTTACAACACATACATTTAGGATCAGTGCATGCCCAGAAAGGGCAAAAGGAATTCATTTGGCATCAGTAGCACAACACAGACAGAAGTACTGTACTGTACTAATGACAGAGATCAATAGTAACAGAAGTGGATGGAGATGGCCAACTGAATTAGTGTTTTAATAACAGAAGGGTGACTCAGTTTGAATTTTATGGAGACTTAAACTAGGTGTGCAGAAAATCCCTTAAACCTACTCTGTACTTAAAGAAAGAGCATATAGATTGAGACTGATCCACTCCATATTCTTTAGAAGACATTTTCCATATGTCTCTCGATCTCTTCTGAAAGAAAAAACAATCTTGTGATTAAGGAGAAATGCAAATACCTATGATTAGGCTAGGACTATGCAGCATCATGGATTTAGGAGATACAGCAGACCTTAAAAATATCAGGAAGCAGGGAAGCAGAATAGTTTGACAAGGTTAGTGGAGGAAGGCTGGCCTCCATAGGCACTGTATGGCACCAAGGCTGGCAGGTGTGGTTGGTGTTTGCAAAACTACACCAAAATGTGTAAACAGAAAAGGGTGAAAAACAGGAGAGAGAAGGAATGACAGATTTTAATTCCCCAACTGTGTGATCTATCCACTCAAGGCCCATACAGCAACCTTCCTTAACCACACACACTTTTGATTCAAATAGTCCATAATATTTGAATAAAATTGAAGAAATTACATTGAGTAATAGAATGAAGAAAAGGAAGAATATTCTAGAACTCAAAAAGGCTGTCTAAACAGTAGCACACATCTTTCTCTTCACCCTACCTTTCCATGCAATGACTAGCAGAACAGTGGCAAGGGGATGTGTATGTGAAATAACAACAGTCTGAGCTCTCCCGAGTGCCTCGGTAGTTGGAATGTCCAGTGGAGATCTTGGGCTTCATCCTACTATGTAAGAACACAGTAAGATTTACTACTGATTAAATCTGCATTAGCTTACATTAAATCGGCAGCTGCAATGTTTTGAACATTTCTCCAGGGAGTAAGTGTGATTAAACACAGAAGGTGGTTTGGTGTGTGTACAGAGTGCAGAACTTAAATAAACAGGTGTTGTCAACATTTAGGCTTTCCTTTCCTATGTAAAACGTGTCTTCCATTTTCCTGCTGGCAATGTGGGCACGATATTGTGCAGCAATATCAGAACATTTCCTGGTGTTTTGAATTGTGAATACAGATATACAGAATGTACAATATCCCACATTCATAAACTGGAGGTTTTTCTTTTTTTGAAGAATTGAATCTTGTGTAGTTCAATCATTACAAGAGAGATTGGAGAGATGGAATCTTCTCTCTCTCTCTCTTCAGAGTTTAAAAGAGCTAAGAATCAAAATGATCTTTTGTGATGTAAAAATGGAAAAATTACTTGGGAGAATTCATAAAAAGACTAAAAGGGCATATTTTAGCAACCGCAGCTGAATAATTAAAGGCAGACATTTCATTTTCCATCTCATGCTACAGAGCAAAAGTGTTGGTCTGATTCTTCTAAAGACCACCACTACCAATAGAGGGAGGGAGGGAGGGAGGGAGGGAGGTATATGGCTTAATTCAACATGAATAACCCATTAACCTTCATTGTAGTATTTCTGCATTCCTCACAAATTTCAGTTAATTGAAGCTTTGCTGAAAAGACTGAAACCTCATTTTTGCCTTCTTGAGAGATGAAACAATAGTGTCAGAACTCCTGAGCAGACTGGTAGCGAAGTCTGAATCTTCAGTGTGCTGCTGTTCCTTCACCTGTAGCAAGTAGTTCTTCCATTTTCTTTGTCAGTTGCAGGACAGCTGTTACTAATATTATTGTGTCTGCCAGAGTACTAGTTCAGCATGATCAGTTTTTCAAGAGGATGATACTTCCCACTCAGCTATGCGTCTGTATCTGTCTGCTTGTGTACATATAATACAAAAGTGTCAGGAAACAGGGCTGGAGAGGAAGAATGTGAGCAGATATTTTCTAACTGAAAATGACTACAAGTGGGTCACACACATAAGGAATGAATGCCTTTCTCTCGGAGTGTGTGTGTGTCTTTGTCTCTCTTGTAGCATACTTTTTGTCTCCATGTATGTTCCATCGCTTGGATGTTTGCAGCTAAAGCAGTTGTGATAATATTTCAAGTTTCTAGTGCTTTCTAATCTAAGGAAAGCAAAACCCAACTTCTTGCCTCCTTGGATGTGAGAGTACTAGGTACCTCACAATAGGGACCATAGCAACTATAACCAATCAACCAACCAACCAACCAACCAGCCAACCAACCAACCAACCAGCCAGCCAGCCAGCCAGCCAGCCAGCCAGCCTGCCTGCCTGCCTGCCTGCCTGCCTGCCTGTGCTGCCTGGTGAATTTTTGGAGTTGTCATCCAAAATTACAAATTTACACTTCTCTGGTAGAAACCAAATTTGTCTAAATGTCTTAATTTTAGCAGCCTGTGACTGTTGACTTGAGAGGAAGACTTTAATGTGATCTCTGCTGCTCTCATAAACCACCAATACTGCCCCCAATCAAACCAGGTCCTTCTGTCCCCAACTCCTAGGTGTTCCACCATATAAGCCTGGTTTCTTCCTTTCTCCTGTTGTCTTCTTACTGGCATTCTTCATCCTCACTCCTCCAGAATAAATGCAGGAAAACTTCCTTCAGGAAATGGAAATTATGCCTGAATGAGATGCATGAAGAGGAGCACAAATTCTGAAGAAACAGATACATGTCGAGAGAAGACATAAACAATGAGACCAGTGTGGGAAGAATGCAGTCCTACTGGTTTAGGCACTAGTACATCACATATTCTCAGGAGGAAGCTCAGTAGCACAATTTCATCCCTTCATGGTTCAGCTTTGGAGTATAGCTAGGTTCAGGATACTTTTTGGTATTAATTCTGTCACAGTCACCCTGCCAGGGATGGGGCATCGAGTCATGGGACTTGCAGTCAAGTTGGACTTAAGACATACCAGTGACTTGGTTTTTTTTTCAATGTCTCAGACTCGACTTGCAACTTAGAACCCACCCACTCCTCCCTTTTTTTCTGGGGAAAAAACACTTGTTTTTAATAGGGACTTGGACTTGGGGCTTGGACCCAAAGACTTGCCAACATGCCAGCAGCACCCTGCATAATTGTATTTCTACCTTATGGAAGTGTAGGCACTGCAGAATGCCTGGGATACAACATTTTGTGGAGCTGAGGATCTGCCGCAGGAAATTCTGAGGAGGCAGTTTTGGAAGAGAGGAACCTACCTCAGCCTAGGGTGAAAGGTTGGAGAGAGGAAAGAGACTAGGCAGATGTTCATTGAAATGAACAAAAGCAGTTGACTACGGATGATAGTGGAGGAAAAGATTACAATTATACCATCCATCCAAAACTGAAAGGAGGGGTTCTAGTTCACCAGGGGTGGAACCTTTGGCATTCCAGATGTGGTTAGACACACACACCCATCAGCCCAGCATGGCCCATTGTGAGGGACGATGCGAACCCCCATTAAACAGCATATGTAGAAAAACAACATTTGGAGGGCTCAAAGGTAAGTTCTAGTTTATAATTATTCAGCCCAAGGAAGCCATGAAAAGTTGTTTGCCTAGTTTGTGACGTTTGGTTATTCTCGACAAGCACACCTTACTATTACATTTTTTATTTGTTCTAACTAGCAGACATGGCTCCCTGCATTTATCAACTATCTGAGGAACACACACATAAGACACAAAATGAACTTGCGATGGTCCTTTGCTCATAATTTATGTTATACGGGTTGATTTACAGGAAAACAGATGTGAATACTGTTGGGCGAGATTGCCAACAGTGCAATGATAAATTTCATTTTCAAGTCTCCAAAGCCTTATTGCTTAGCCAAAGGCCATCACCAGTCCAGTCCATAACACAATAAACACAGGAATACAGCTGCTCCAAACATAATTTGAATACAGCCCAGCACAATCCATTACTCTGACCTATTTATACAGTGATTAAAACGATGATACATTATGAGCATACCTAATGGGAAAGACAATGTGTTGAATATATAGAGAAATAAAAGAACCCAGCTATTCCCAGCAAGCCACATTAATAAAAAATAACTTCACTGTGCTATCAGATATGTAAGTAAACATAGTTCTGCCCCTTTGTGATTGACATTTCTATACAGTCTTCCACAGTCATTGTTCTGATTCACACTGGCAGTCAAGCACATTAGAGTTCAATCCTGTTCCTTCTAATAAATAGTGTTGCAACTAAAAGAAACCCAAACAGTTAATCTAATGTCATCCTGGCTGGCTGGATAGCTCAGTGGTTTAGTTAGAGCCAGAGTCTGAGAGTTCAGTTGAGTTCAACTCCCCACTGTGGCTCCTGTGAGTCAAACCAGACTGTTCTGCACAGTTCCCCAGGCGCCACAGAAGAAGGGAAACCATTATCAAACAGAAATAAGTTGTCCTATTCTCTTACCACTCCTCTAATGCTACATTCAGGGTTCTGGATGGTCCATATCACATCCACTGCAATTAAATGCTACCAAAGGAAAGGCATGCTCATGTTTTCCCCTTTGCTCTCTTTTCTTATTAACATGGAACAACTGGAATGATTTTTGTCACAGAGTACCTACCCCTCTCCTGTAGGCAGTAGGTCCTTTTAATATTTGCTAGGACATATAGCACTTGGCAGGTGAAGCTATTACTGGTTTAGAGACCACGATAGGAAAAGCTATATTACTAATGTTTTGCATGTCAGGTAGAAATTAAGAAACAGAAACCCCTGCTGGAACAAAAGAAATGAAAAACTGGCTTGTTTACAGGAGAATAAGGTGGACTTTTTCCTGAGTGCCAGAGATGCAATAAATGATGAGAACTAGGGAGAGAGACAGAAATTGCTATGGCATTGCATGTGATTCATAGGTAACTGAAAAGCAGATACTAGGCTCTTATAGAGAGAATAGGGATGTAATTGAAGTCTGGAAATATCTAGATTTTGTGTCAGCTTGGTTGGTCCTGCTAGAATCAGTCGCTTTCTGGACATCTCCAGCAAGCTTGCTCAACACCCCCAGCATAATCTGGGGAGTCTCAGACTACCTAGCTAGGCTTTCTCAACCTGTTGCCTATGAAGCATGTTGAACTACAAAGCTCATAATCCCCAGACTTTATGGCATTACAGTCCAACACACCATGACACCAAGTTTAAGAAGGCTGGTTTGGATATTTCTGGAGTCAGTGAAGCCATCCTTTGCAATCAATATGGCATGGGCTACCATTCGTACTGCAGAAACATCATCCTCACAAATTAGGTGCCTCTGTAGAGGATATCTGGGATTGGACTTTTGTAATTTTTGGACTACAGACCCCAGAAGCCTGCAGTAAGTCCTCCAGCCAGTGTTCTGATGGCTTTAGTCAAAACCATGAGTAATCTCAGGTTTTTTAATAGTTTACCATGGAGGAATAAGGATTCCATCTCTGCCGTGAGGAATTTCTACGAAGAGGGAGGCAGACAGAAAAAAATGGAAGGATGGGGCTAAGCTCTGTAGGCACTGCAAAGCTGTAGGGGTTTGGTAGTCTCCCTGGTCATTATACTCTGTACAGGATGCGTCTCAGTAAAATATCAGACTCTTATTGCTCTGCAGTGCCCACAAAGCATCATTTTGCAGGATCAGGACCAGTAGCAGTGATCTAGTGGAGATTTTCTGCCGGTTAAAGGCTTTTCTCCCTGTCTTGAGGCTCCCAAAGGCTTCTGCAGGTCAAAAGGGAGCTCTAGGGAGCCTTGGAACCTAAAACAGGAAGAAAGGATGCTTCTAATTAGCTTAAATTAAATGTTACCCTTGCCAGATGATGACATCACATTTCTACCATGTAACTTTACATAAACAGGATTTTGCTCAATATGCTGAAGTATTTTTCCATAGAATTAGGGGAGAGGTGATTCCATTGGTTCCTAAAAATCAAGCAAGTATGCTCACTTGTGTACCATTATTTGCATTGATGAAAACTAAAAGACCATGGATAGGGTTATAAATCTGTTATCCTTAAAGAAGGACTTCAGATAGTCACAGATGACTAAAACCCCATTGATTTTAATGGGTTGTGCATGGCATATTGTTAAGCATGACCATGGTGGGATTCTATCATGCATGCATGTCTCTCTCTGTGTGTCTTGCTAACCTTGTAGCGCCACACAGTGGTATACATGTTGTATGTATCGAAGTGTTGGTGATGCTGTTCAGATTTTCCATTTCTACCCTCTGGTCAGATATACTTGATTTTAACCCTTTTTAAATAAAAAAACCCCGAATACATTCAGAGGGGTCCCTGTTCAGCTCAGATCGTAAATGGCATCAACAAGAGTACCAGACCTAATCCAAGCCTGTAACTTACCAGTGGGATGTAGTTGGTAAAGTTACCACCTCTTCTTTGTTTTGTCTTCAGTCCTTCACAGCAAACATACTTTTCTTTAGAGGGCAAAGTGAATCCCTTTAAATTCTGCTTTGAGCAGGGCTTGCTCAGTATGAAGGATGCAATGGCAAATTAAAGTTGTATGGTATTGATTTGATGGGAGGCAACGGCACATTGATTTCGGAGACATTCTCCCCTGCTGTAGCCCAGCCAGCTGAAGGTAGAGACAGCAGGAGGGAGTTGCAGCAATCAGTCCGAGAGGACTCTGCATTTAGGTCAGTGACTTCGATCCTGATGAATTTTTGCTTGCTCCGGAGACGTTCAACCCAAACAAATACAGGAATCATTTGTACGCAGCTGAACTGTAGGGTCAGCACAACGAATGTATTGGAATCATTTTGTGTACTTAAGGTTCTGCCCGTAAAGCAGAATTTGAGAAGCAAAAGCTCTTCCTTTATGACAGTGAGTTTGCAATAACACTGGAGAAAGAACAAAGACCACTTTCCCCAGTTATTTATTGGAAGAAGCCACACATCTGGGTGACAGAGAAAAATGATTCTGCACCATTTTGGAAGTCTAAGCTACAGCAAGGATGAGGAAAGAAGAAGAAGCTTCCTGACATGACTAACTCCTTCATTGAAAAGTGGGCAAGGAGGGGCTGATCCATGCTTATATAGCTCCCAAGATTGATTGCTATAATACACTCCCCATGGGGCAGCCCTTTCTGTTAGTAGAAAGCACAGGAGCCCATTTCCTATTACTTTTTAAAGGAAATCAGAGCATGTTTAACTCTTACTGCAGTGATTGCTTCCTGTTCTCATTTGACTTGATAAAGATGCTTATTTGATTTATAAAGTTCCTCACAACCTAGAACCTACATAAGATCTGTCCTTTTTGTTTTCATTGCATTTATTGGTGTCCACTAGCACTTTTATCTTAGGTTCCATATCAGTTTGCACATGGTTTTTCACAATTTTGGCACTTTCTTTTTGTAATGCATAGCTTTTAAAATACATTTCCCCCACTGACAATAAAGAAATGTTTGTGTTTGCACGTTTGCACCAGATATAGGCCTTATTAGTCACACACAATAATGTGCATATAATTTCAGGAAACCCAACGATATACACATCCTATCTTTAATGTAGATGCAAATTGGATTAATTTGCATTAAAACCCAGTAAATGCAAATGTCTTTTTATCTCAGTTTCTTCTTATTTCCACTGTGTGTGCCATCATCATGATCCAAACCAGGCCCTATTTCAGCTACCCTAATTGTCTGTTATTCAATATTTCACTGCCAGACACAGGCTGTCCACAGACAAAGCTCTGAGGATATGAAACCCTCTTTCTCTATATTTGAGGAATCCTCCTTCTTTGTTTTCATTTAGTAAGAGCTATAAAATTCACTTTTGTTTGACTGTTCAGATTGTTTTTTTAGAGGTATTTTTATTGGACTGGCCGCTTGGCATTTTATGTGGTTCAGGATTTTTAAAATCCTTGTTTTATTAATGGCTTTGCCTGGTCCCTGTTTTATTTCCATCTCTCGTTGTGCAAGCTGTTTTCAGAAACATGTTAGGAGTGCAGCAAATACATGCTTAAAAATCAACCAATGAGTGCATCATAGCATTGAGATACATTGTGATGGATCTGAAAGTTCTGGACTGTCTCATCAACTTTATCCACTGTTATTTCCCAGCAATGCTAGTCTGTGCAAATACGGCCAGAGTGCCTATTATGCTAGTGTCTGTCAGCTTGCCACAGTAGTGAAAGTGGCATGATAGGATATCTGGTGTGCCTCACAACCCTTGTCTGTAGTAGGAAGTGATTATGTGTTTTGGTCTTCCCTTATGAGTTATTAACATTTGCTGCTGTACAATCTATGTGCCTTGATTACTTGCTCTTGACCTTTTACTGGCTATTAGTGCTGCTGATCGCACATTCTCAGCCTGGTTCATTTACCCGATGGTGATAGATGGCCTGCATGAGATACCCTGCACAGGCACAGCCAGGACTTGGAAGTGTTATATTTGGAAATGTTATATTTGGCTGGGGTGTTCTGAAAACTGTAGTCCAAAAAGCTAACTTTATCAAGCTCTGGACACACCTGTGTAGAGTATGTGACAGGATCCCATACTCCTGGAGACCTATCTACAACATAGATTTATTTAATTTTTCTTACCTCTGACTGCATTAAGGGACCATTGTGTGGGAAGTCCCATTGGTGCTGTCCATGCAGTTGCTTCTTGCCCATACTCCTCAGCCACGTGGGATTCCTCCATGGGAAGTGTTTCTGGTAAACAAAGATGTGTGTATGGGGATGAGGGTGTTCCATAACTCTCCATATTTTGTGCCCAAGGACACATGGCTCTTTGGCCATTTTCCAGAGTGCTAATCTGAATTCAGCAGACATTTACTAGGAATCCAATTCATAGGAACATAGGAAGCTGCCTTAAAATGAGCGATGCCATCGGTCTATCTACCCTACTATTCTCTGTTCTAACTGGTACTAGCTGTCCATGGTTTCAGGCAGGATTCTTTCCAAAGTAAACTCAGAGACCGCTGGCATTTCCAAATAGTCTTCCATCCAAGTACTAACCTGGACCAAGTCTACTTCGCTTCTGAAGTCTGATGAGGTTGGGTGTGTTCAGGGAGGTCTGATCAAACAAATGACTCCTCATGCATCGTATTTTTGACAGTGAATTTGGGAGCTGAGAAGAAGAACAAATTGTAAGAAGCGTGAACTGTAATTGAAAAATATGGATGGATTGTCCTGCAGTTAATGCAAATTACTCAAAGTGTGAACACTTGAAATAAAGTTGTGTGATGTTACAGAAAGGCAATGATGCACTGTTAGGGCTAATAAAGATGTTTAAAACTTGTGCACAGGCAATATTGAGCTTCCTTCTCTCCCCAATCCAGTACAGTTGCCTATTTCCATAAGTTGCTTCATGTGCTTTGCTTTAATGATTAGACTGCATATCTAAGCAGCTTTGCAAGGAAAGTAAGATTTTAAGTGAAATAACAAGGCTCAAGCCTGGGGAATATGCTGACTGCAGAATATATATAAAGAAAACCCTTTAGGAATAATTCAAATCACTTTCCTTTAGGAAATGTCTCAGAGTCTCCAAGCTTGATTTATGTCTCTTTTATGTCTCATTTAATAAAAAGCAAATGTAGTGAAAAGACTCTGGAATGAAATAAGTGTGTGACAGTCATGAGTGTCATGTTATACATAAGTACTTTCTTTTTGTGATATGTAAAAAACTGAGGAGGACTTCTGTTTCTTTCTCCGTTTCCCTGCCCCCAAGCTGTCTTTACATTTTATTTCTGCTTTTAGAACAACAACAAACATTTGCAGTAGCTTGCAGAGACATCTGATCTCGATGGAGAAGGAGGGCAGCAGTAAGTTTCTCGTAGTCTACCGACCATGCCATTAGTTTTGTCCTTCTTTTCTCTTTTCTCTCTGATTCCTTTGGAAGCTCTGAACTTTACCTTCTTTGTCCTGGAATGGCCAGCTAGGATGTAGCCAGATGTAGTGTTAATGGCATGGATACAGATGTCGGTGTATGCAACTGAGCTGCTGGAAGTAAACTTCCCCATCTCCTCTTCCACAGAATAGACACCCTTAGCCCCCCATTTTATGCAGAGTGCTATGAGACCCAGCTGAATCGTGGTAGGGAGGGAAGCCAGCTGGGGTCTTATGGAAAGCCTCCCTGAAAAGCAATGTTTTTAACTGCTTCCTAAATGTCTACAGGGAGGGGGCTAGGCAGAGCTCCTCTCGAAGCTGGTTCTATAAAGTTGGAGCCACCGCGAAGAAGAGCCTACCTCTTGTAGAGGATTTATGGGCTTCCCTTGGGTTGGCCACCTGGAGGAGCCTTGACTGGGATGATCTTGTGGGTCAGGCAGATGACCTTAAGGAAAGAAGCTCCGACAAGGAACACAGATCGAGACCATGGAGGGCTTTGTATGTGAGTGTCAAAACCTTGAACCTGATCTGGGATGCCACAATATTCTTCTGGAATTTTGTCCATTACTGCTAAATAAAGGGTAAACCAAACTACAAATTAAATCATGTATCCTGTTCACAATATTTAAGTAAGTCTTCAATGTTGGGGGACAAGAATCACACTGTGTTAGGCTATGTTGACAAATCTGTTATTTAGAGTTCTAAGACCCAGTTATAGAGTGGGGAAGAACTTTGAATGAATTCTTATCTTAATCTCTTTGTCTATTTAAAGAATATAAAGAGAAATAACTATATCATGTGGTATCCCCTCTACTCTATAATTCGTTTGGATGCCATTTGGAATTTGAAGAAAGAATCCAAAATCCCTGAGTTACATATGGCATGAGCTGATTATTTTGCCTTCTTTTCCTCCACAAAGCTGAAATGTATCATTTACTACTACTGCAGCTATAATTTTTTTCAGGTCATGGAGCTCTGTGATCCAACAGTTTTACCAATCAAGTTCTTGGTTCTCTTTTACAGGCTTGAAGGGTCAATGCAGCTTGTGCCTTCCCTGACTGAACTGTCATGACCACAGTCTGGCTTTGGACTGGGTCAGGTGGGACAGCCCCTCCAAATTTTGGGGTGGAGGCACCCTTCCTTCCAATCTATGAGCTGTCCCTACTCATGTCCTTCTAGAAAACAAAAGCTTCTAGGTTAGAGCCAGGATTTTATGTGAGCATCAGTATATCAGGTACTGGGATAACCTATCAGACACTTCAGATGATCCAGAGAGGCTCTTTCTGGGTATGCTGAAGTGCAAATATATTCCTCTCTCTTCCCCCCCCCCCCCCCCCGGTCTGTATTCTGGTGTTGGGTTTTTCCTTGCTCTATCATTCCTGCTCTTTACTTCCTCAGATTGTCTATTGAAGTGTAGTGCTGGCCTCTTCTGGTCTTGATGCCTCTTTTCCCTTATGTTTTTACCTGGGGTATTCTTCTTTGTTCCACTCCTTGGCTTTCCATGGACCAAAATCCCACCTGTTCTAGCTTGCTGTCCATCCCCAAATCACCAGAGCACTTTCCAGTTCTGGCCCTTGCTTGCAGGGTGGCATTTTGATCCAGAAAGGGCATCGAGGCACTTCTGACAAAAGATTTCTAAAGAGAAATGGGGGGGGGGGGGGAACAAGCATGTGACTGAGAGAGATTTTTTTCCAGCTGTTCACTAGATACTATTATTAGCTCCCTTTTTTGAAGAAGTGTATATGACTTTAAGTAACAGATCAGCAAAAGTATTTTTGATTCGCATAAAAACATGTGTTTTACAGTCCACATATAGTTTTTTTAAAATAAAAATAGTGGTACTATCAGAAAAATATCATTTCATAATATTATATGTGGGAAGAGAAGGCAACATATATAAAGGAACAGTGGGTGATGGTGTGGGGTTCAGTCTGATTCATGGTATACTGCACCTCAGAAAATATTGCTATGTCATATCAGGCCATATGATATGAATTTCTAATACAATGATGTTAGAAGTTCCAAAAATTGGCTAAAACTAAAAAACAAAAGAGTTGACAGAAGACTATCTTATTCTGGAAACAGTCCATTGAAACAAAAAGACAAAAGCACTGAAGTACTGGTTTGTCTTAGAAGAAATAAAAGTGGAGATGGTTCACCTGCCTTCAGTGGAAATGTTATCTGTGTAACATCACATTTACCTTTTGAAATGTGTTAAACCAGATATTTCAACATGTCTATGTTCCCAACATACCTTCTTTTATGAGTGACTTTACTGCTTTCAATCAAGCTTCTAAATATAAACTCTAAAACACGAAGTACTTCTAAAAACCTTTTCTCATTCTGGCCAACCTTTGCTTCATGGCTCTTCTCACATAAAACATGTTTTCAGTCCCTTGATATTTTAGCTCCAGTTTCCTTCAATGTAGTGGAATGAACTATAAACTGGATGAGTGGGTGAAATGAATGGACAGCCTGAAAGCCACATTATTTTTCTGAACACATTTTGCCTGTCTGGGGCAGGACAGTTTGCAACAAACACTGTGTATGAGCTGAGGAATCCCAATGAAGGCTTCTGCTTTTTTGGTTGGAAAAAAGTCTGGAATACAGAGTGACCACAGGACAGATGGGCAGTATATAAGCTAAACAAACAAACAAACAAATGGACCATTCTGTCATTTTTGCTTTTCCCCACATTTTCTCTCTTCCAAATATTTTTATCTCAATTTTAAATAATGTGCGAATAAGAATTTAACAAGTCCTTATTTTAAAAAACAAACTAAACAAATTCTTACCCATTTGCACCAGCTACATTTTTCTAGGTGTTCCTGGCATTGAGATGCCTGTTATGTAGCTGTTAAAGATGAGGACCTGCAGGAAAAAAAGAGGAGGGAACCCCATCGAGCAGCACAAACATGGCTGAATAAACACAGATTGAAAACCAAACTTTTAAGAGATAAACACTCAAAAGCGTCCGCTTCTTCAAGATGAGTATATCAATATTGCTTTCTTCCCCATTCAAAACTTCAGCATCTCAGTTTTTCTATCCCTTTAGTGAATCCCATTATCTTTTTCCAAGGCAAAGATGCCTAATCTCTCCCAGAATAATACCAATACAGATGTGCTCTGGAGTCAAAGCCCACAAACACAAATCTTCAGGCTTCTAGATTTCATACCCCTTAGGCAAGGGCTTTGCGTTATTTCCCTCCAGTGTTGACTTCATTTCCTCTCCCCCTTTCCAGCCACAGTGCTTTCTGGAACTCACAGTTTTTTGGAACATATCTTCTAATGGGTACTTAGAGCTCTAAGCCTAATAGGTGGTAAGACTATGACTCCCAGCATCCTTGACACCTGGTTGGTCAACCACTCCTGCTTTGACATTTATTATTATTTTTATTTATTTTTTAAAATGTTTATCCCACCCATCTGGCTGGGCCACTATTCTGGGCAGTTTACAACAGCTTAGGCATAAAATAAAATGTAATAATAAAATCAGCTGAAAACATCAAACAAAATAATCCAATCATGGACTAACAATATATAAAAAGCAGCTGATATGAAAGATCCCAATCTTGACCTTCTTTGGGTGTGAAAGAAGGTCATTTGAGCAACTAATCTTTTGAAACCGAGGGGGGGAAAGGATAAGAATCAAAGGCTGGAGCAATTTGGAAACAATAGCTCTGAAGTCACATGAAGCATCGGTTTACCATAGCCTTTCTATACTCATAGTCAATGCGTAGTCGAGCCAACTCGTAGTCAATGCAACTGTCACCAGTAGCTGTAACCATTTTCTCTTGAAGAATATTTACATATGAATGTATTTTGTGATGTTCAGTTCTACATTCAGTAAACCATTGCTCTTTGCCTTCTCTCTCATATTACAGATGCACAATATGGAGCTGCTAGTACACAGTGTTTCTTTCTCCTTCTTCATTACATTGAAGGCATTATCCACATGGGATAAACATTCTACCTTCCTTGGTTCCAGTGTCTCCTGGTTGGTTGTGAGGCATACCAGGATTCATGTCCACTCATAAATGTAAAAAGCCATGTCTCTGGAAACCATGTTTCTTCATGATATCTTTGAAGTCCTGACTATATATCCTTTTACCTGCTGGAGTGTCACAATTTCCTCAATAAAATGCTAAAATAGAGTGCTAATTAAAAACTTTTGATCTGGAGGTTTTGATGTGGAAATGAACTCGCCATAGGAAGTGCTGTGTTGCTGAACTCTGCTCCTCAGAACAAATTCTGGAACAAAATAAACCACTCTTTTCAGGAGTCACAGAAAAGTATGGAAAGACAGAGGAAAAGAGCACATTGAATCAAGCCATGCATCATCTGGATGGCAGGAAAAATAGCGATCAACAATAAATGGGGTAGTTTTGCAGGAACAAGTACTCAATCTGGACAAGCCCTAAGTAAACATAATGTGTGGTATGATGGCAGAGCTCTAGGTATTATCCTGCCCCCACCTCCAACATTTAACTCTTGTGATGGTGGAGCAAAGCACAGTACATTGCCCCCTTACCCCGGAATAAATACGCGAGACCAGAAATATGGATTAAACATGGGCCACACTTTATTGAATATAATCATTGTTGCCAATCCTTTGGCAAACGGGGGTCCTGCCGTAGTGCGGATTCAGGTTTCAAACGTAGGTCTAAACGGACGCTTCTAACCAACCAATGTGCGAGTCCCTGGCCCAAGTTCTCCCAGTCCTGAAGACAGTGAGAAACTCTGCCGGCCCAAATTTGACCACTCCGGACCTCGAGCCACTCTCTCCATGTTGACTGTTGGTCCGGGTGTGTCCCCAGCGCATCTTTCCCCCCAAGCACTGTAATCGCACGATCCGCAGTGCTGGGAATTCAGATGAGCTATAATTACCTGCTATTGCTATGGGACTCCCCAAAATACCTGTTTAATCCGCACTAACTGCCAGTGTGACCAAATTTCTACCTCGAAATTGCCAACGCTCCTCTTCCAGTGTGGGATAGGCAAAAAATCCCCGGCTCCAAGAACCAATCAGGAGACGGGTCAAAAATTCCTATCTGGCCCCAAAAGGTGACTAGCTAAACTCACACTAGAATATAGGGTGGGTGGGTGGGATGCCAGCAAGAAAGAGGAAGCGAAGAGGGGGGAACGGTCCTTATATAGCCTATCGTTCCCCCCTCTTCTACAGCTACTCACGTGAGAGTAAACAGAGATCTCGCATCCTCCGGTGAAGATGGCAAAGGTAAACCATGCTGCCGAAGCCCCGGCTCAGCAGCGGCTTATTCAATGGCATCATCACAAATTCTGCTCCCTGAGACCAGATATAAGGATCCTTTGTTCCTCAAGATGTCTGGGCCTTCCACTTTCCTGCAAGTCCCAGGCAACATGGGCAATGGTAAGGAAGTGTGGAGCTGTAAACATGAGAATGGCCAAAGTTCCTCTATCCTAACTTCACTGTTATGGGGAAGGAGAGAACTCAGTGTCTCCTATATGGCTTAGTTGCCTTGACAGAGTCCTGCCAGATAGCTGAGTAGTGATGTCTGGTATGCATTTTGATAAGAATATCAGGGAGCTAGTTCTATATATTATTTCCTAGTTTAAAGAGACTCCGTATCAACAGCCACGTTCATCTATACAAGCATTTCCCAAACTTTTTCAAGTTGTAATTCTCTTTTATAATAGCCAAGTGACCTATGACCCACCACCATATTTGCATAAAGAGACATTTTTATGGGGTAAAGAAAACACATTAAAATAGATATTTTCAGAATATAATTCTGAAAATCAATCCCAAATTAACATCTCAATCCCAAATTAACACCTCCCCACTGGCCCCACCCTGTGCCCCACTTCCTTCCCAGTTCTCCTCCCTCACCTTTTTGCCCCTCTTGCCTTCCTCCACTATAACTCAGGCAGGGCCCAGAGACATCTCCCTACCCAAGTCCTTTCACTGTGCCACCATTGCCGCACCCAGAAGAGCAGGAGCCTCAGGTGGAGCAAAAGGCGCCACTGCCACAGTGGCAACAGCTTTTCACTCCTGCCACCATCTTGGGTGCCAATGTTCCCAGCATGCACCATGTGCTTGCCTTGTTCAGGCCTCTTTGAGCCAGGCTAATACTCCGGTTAGAGGGTCTGATGTCAATCCTCCAAAGATGGATGTGGAGGAGCAGAGAGAAACAAGCAAGAATGGCTCTTTTGTTGGGGGTAGGAGTGATGGGCATGCATGAAAGGAAAATCTGCCCAAAGGGGTACAGGGATAACTAAGAACTCTAGGTTGCTTGTAATTCCAGTTCAGATTAAAATTATCTATCTGTGGGCCCAGAGAATAATAAAACAGCACTGTGTATACCGTATTTAATAAATATATAAATAATTGCAAGTAAAAATAACCATGGTGACATCCCACCCCCACCCCCGAAAACATTTAGCAACCAAGGGGTCCTGCCCTCCAGGTTATATATGTATGATAGCTATAAACATTCAACTAAGTAAGCAAGGTTGTCAGATCAGCAGCATCTCAGTCTCTGAGATTTCACTAGCAACTGAGACCAGGGGGCCAGTTCTTGTGATGCCGTGGAGAGAGCTTTTGTGATGCCAGTGGGCAGCTCCTTGTGATATCACAGAGGTGAGGCGAGCAAGGATTGGGATATACACTTTGTTCTGAGCCAGTGAGAACTCATGCCAGTTGGAAATGGGTGGGAAAGAGCACTGAGGCTTTAAAGACACTAGAGATGGGGTATTCATATTTGTTTCCCAGGGGAGACAAATATGAATATCGCCACCTTTGGAGCCTCCCCCCAGAACCAGCCAGTCCACTCACCGGGCTCTGCATAGTGCACGTGTCCGTCGTCAATGACATCTCACCAATTGCGGAAGTAGCCTGGCCGGTGCTTCCCCGTGTTGCTGACCACTCCGATGAGGAGGTGGGATGGCAAGTCTCCCCGTTCAGCTGCTGAGTGGTCAGCAGCGCAGGGAGATGGGGAAGCACTGGCTGGGCTATATCCACGATTGGTGCAATGTCGCTGATGATGGACGCGTGTGCTGCATGGAGCCTGGAGAGTGGACCGGGGTGGTTCTGGGGAGAGGGAACGGACCTCCATGGCACCTGCAGTGCTGCTCCTTGTATTTGTATCCCCAGTTAGCTAGTCTATCATCCATCAATCACAGTGACAGATCATCTCCCCCCCCCTTACCCATAACAAAAAACACCCTGATCACCATAATCACCAATCTCCTGAAAAGGACAAAAAGCTGATCCCACAGCTACAAATACTCAACTATCCCACACATTACACCAGAACACAGACAGAGTTCTAACTCCTGTCCTCTGAAGATGCCAGCCACAGAGACTGGCAAAACATTAGGAAGAAAAACCTTCAGAACATGGCCAAACAGCCTGAAAAACCTACAACAACCATCGGATCCCAGCCGTGAAAGCCTTCGAGAATATATTTCTTCTAAGTGTTGTTCACCCTGAGATTCCCCCACCCTGCCCCATGCCCATTCGAAGGCCTCAAGAAGCAAAGGAACTTCCAGAGACTTCAGCTGGTGCTCTGAGAATTGGCAACCTGTAAAGTGTATTTTCCCTGTTCCAACATGTATTAGGAAAGATCCTGGAAGCCCTTCTTTGTAGTTCCATCCTGGCCTCTAATGCCGCAAACAGACATTAGAGATAGCCCTTTACTGGAACTCTATAAGTATTGTAGAGGAGTGAAGTAGGCAGTTCGTTGGGCTTGCAAAATAAGACTTCAAAGCAATTCTGTACTTAGGTTCTGAAGATTAGTTAACAAACAGAGGAGGCTACTGGGCATAGTCCTGGAGGTCAGAGAAGCTTCGACTGTAACACTCAGATGCTTTCATTAGTTGAGAGATTTCCTCTTCTAGTCATGCTGTATAGGTAACATATGTTTCTGGCCTGAGCTTTTGTGTTTTATTGTATTAAACTACATTCTGTCAGAATCTTCAGAACTAGCTTTGTTATAAGTGTGTTAAGCAGAGACGGATGGGTAGGGCAGGGGTGGAGAAAGAATACAAGTTATTTTACACTACCTACTTCTATTTCTATTTCCTCCTCCCACCCCACACCAGTATAAAAGCAGTTCAAACAGGACACTATTCCCATTCAAGTCACCTACGTGACTGGAAACATAGGAGTTTCTGGGCTGAATTCAGAGTTCTCTCCATTGCTTGGGTGGGGGTGGGGGGTCCTTTGTCCTGACAGCAAGCCAACTGCACGCCTGCATGCCCACCCACACTCACAAACAGACAGCTTTGGAGAAACATTGCCAAAAGAAATAAAAAAGGAAAATGACCAAATGGAGCCGTTTTGTTGCGTAATCCCATTACCTGCCTCACAAAAGAGAGTTGTCGGCCTTCTCACTGCTGAGCTGCAGGGCCTGTCGTAATGGTGTTGGTTTGTTTCCAACTCTGCTTGTTTGCTGGTCTTTCCATAACCTAAGACATTTAGTGTTGCTGCCGCTGAGTGTCCTTGCACTCTTGTTCTCCTTATCCTGTGGTGGCCAAACAAATATTGCAGTAGAATTACAAAGTTTCCCCTTGGGGGACAGGGGACTCTTCTGTTTGTCCTTTTGAGGAGGGAAGAATGGAAACGAAGGGAGTTTGCTGGCTTTGGTTGGGGTGGATGGGGGGGGAATCTATTATTTCAAATCAGCCCTCTAGAACGGCCACTTTAATAAAGTTCTGCAAAATGGCTGCAGCTAGAGGGGAAACTTGAAACAAAGTAGCCTTCCTTTATTATTACCATTATTTTTTCTTCCCCTCCCTTCCTGATTTCATTTTGTTTTGTGCACTGGCTCCAATCTTGGTTGGTTTGTTTCTTAATTTATCATTCTCCCCTATGGAAAAGATATAATGCAGTGTCCAATTTATCTGGAAGCCCAGGGTCTTGAAAGGGGAATCTGGCTCTCCGGATGGTTTATCATGGAGTCTATTCTGTGCAGTGAGGCAGAGGTGCTTTGTGTGTGCTGTGCTCCTGTAGTTTTATTGTATGTACTGTCTATAGCAAACTGGGATTAATCACCAAACTACAGAGCAGTTTCTATTTGCTTCTTGCAGCTAATGCCATGTTGTTTTTCTCTCAGTGTAACATCTCATTTGAGCTCAAGTACTATGTTATTTTTTGGGAAGGCAGCTTGCTGGAATGCTTTCATTAAACTGAGGATGCGTTGACATGGCAGCTGATCTGAGGGGCTTAATTTGTTTTCTAGAGGACCAAGGATCTGGTATATATTGGTCTCTTGGCTATAGCTTATGAAACCTTATATGGTACACTGCAATGCTATTCTGCTGAGGTGCCTGGCTTTCAGTTCAAGCACTATGTCTCTGAGTAAGTTCACTTTGAAACATGAAATGAAGGCACTATGAGATGAGATCAGGCACAATTTGGATCTGGTCCAGTTTTGGAAAGCACATTACCCCCTTAGCGACGCTAAGTCCCATGCCCGCCATTGAGCTTATCGAGCTCCAAAAGCAGGCCCCCCTTGATGTCCTCCAAGAATATCTCCAAGCCCATGTCACAGAGGTGCACACCATCATGCCGAAAAAACTCAGGCCTGTTAATACAGATCTACCGGTGACCAATCACCAATTCAAGGCCATTACATACCGCTCTGCACACCTCCATGTTAACATGCCTCCTCGCCATGTTAACACGCTGCGCTTGGCGTTCATCCCGCCATACCAGCCGAGGGATGACCGTAGACCAAATAATACTCAGCACAGGATACGTAGCCCTCAGCCATCTGAGGTCATGAATGACATCCAATATCAGGGCCTTGCCGCCATGTCTGGCCAGGTCATTGCCACCCAGGTGTATAAGCAACACATCAGGGGGTTGCGCACCAAATGCAGCCATCCTGCAAAATTGGCTCCACAGCATTCCGCAGATCCCTTTCCATACGATTTGGGCTCTAGCACCGAGTCCCAAATTGCTCCCCCACGCAGTCTGAGCCGCAAATTAAGCTGCCCAGAAAACGTAGCTGTGGCCAAGTATCATGACCTGCCGCCTTCTCCCCATCAATACTGGACCTGCAAAGACAAAAAGACCAGGCACCTGCCTAGACGTGAGGGAGGGCACGGACATATCTGCGATAAGCTGCAGATGACCAACGTCCTAAACATTTCATGTCATCAGGATGATAACCCAGAGCGGCTGCAGTTGAAGCTGCACCAATTCTAAAAGAATGAGTACCAAACTTCATTCCTTTGTAGGGCCACTTTCGTCAAATCGCCTTTGCCTGAAGCTACAACTTCACTTATCCTCAATGCGCCGAAAAATGTCAGTAATGATGCGGCCCTAAATAGCGCTGGCCACATATTCATCCCCACAAATAATAAGCCATTGCTGGCAATTTTTTCCCAACAATGCTGGGGATATTGGTGCCCTAGCATCCTTAACCTGGCCTCTTTCCTTACTCCAACCTTCAATCATTTTCTTGATCCGAAAGTTGGAGGTATAATCCCGATACCTGTGAATCTTAGCATGAAAAGCTAGAGCTGACATCCTACCCTGTATGGAACCTGATGCTAAACCCTTCCTATTTAAATACACTATAAATTGTTGTAGATGTTCTAATGGAGCAGGCCAAATTAGTTCCAAGCCCACTAATTTTCTGAAATCTTGGAACTCCGTACTCACTGCTAGGTACCCTTTGCGTGTCCTCAGGGACAGTGCCAAGATTGCTCTTTCCGCGTCATTGCGCCAATTTGCCAGACCTCTGTGGGTAGTGTCTCCGGAAATTCGTTGGCTCCCGGATCTAACTCCCTGAACCGATTGATCTGTTGGTGTGATAGGGCATCAGCCAAACTGTTATCTAAGCCAGGAATGTGTCTTGCTTGGATCAAAACATTATACTTCAGAGTCCTCAACGTAAAAGCACGCACCAGTGCCATAATGTGTTCCGAGCACGATGTGAGGTTGTTTATTATATGAACATCCGCCTGATTGTCGCACCAGAATCGTACAGCTGAATTGGCCCATTCATGAACCCACAGCCAAAGAGCACCTACTATCGGAAAGAATTCCAAAAACGTGAGTTCCCTAGTAATTCCTTGCTGGTGCCATTCTTCGGGCCACCGCTCAGTGCACTATCTGCCTTTGAAATAAATCCCAAAACTTATAGAGCCTGCTGCGTCAGTCTGAACCTGAAGTTCAGCCCTCAGGTTCATCTCAGCCCTCCAAAAGGACACCCCATTGAAGTCAGCAAGGAACTGACTCCAAACTTGCAGGTCCTGTCTCATACCCCTTGTCACCCTGGTTCTATGAAAAGTGACCTTTCATCGCGTCACATAATCTACACAGGAATGCACGTCCTGGGGCAATTACCCTGCATGCAAAATTTAAATGGCCTACTATCTCTTGTAGCTCCTTCAATGATACTTTCCTGCTTTCCATAAGTAGGCCGATTCAATTCTTTAGGGCCTCCAGTTTGTCATCTGGCAATCGAGAAGCTTGTTCTCTAGTATCTAATTCTATCCCAAGAAACGTAAGTGAAGTAGCTGGTCCTTCGGTTTTTTCCTCAGCTAAGGGCAACCCCAATTCCTTCACCATTGTCTGGAAGGCTTCCAATATAAATTTGCATTGGCCAGTATTGCCTTCACCACAAAAGAGGTAGTCATCCAAATAATGGGCATATAATGACCTACCCTACACCTGAGCTGCCATTCTAAAAATGAACTGAACCACTCAAATGCAGCGCATGACACAGAACAGCCCATTGGCAATGTCCTATCAATATAGTAAGAGCCCTGGAAATAGAAACCCAAGAGGTCAAAGTCCTGGGAAGAATACGAAACGCTGACTTAATGTCGCATTTTGCAAGCTCTGTCCCTATTCCACAACTATGGACCATGCACACCGCTTCATCAAAAGAGATGTAGCACACCGTACAAAGTTCCTGCAGTATGGCATCATTCACTGACTCCCCTTCCGGGTAAGACAAATGATGAATGAGCCTGTACTCTCCCTTATTCTTCTTGGGCACAACTCCCAGTGGCGATACCCGCAGATTCACCAAGGGGGGATACTGATAAGATCCCAAGACCCTACCTTCTGTAACTTCTTTCTGTATTTTTGCCTTAACAATGCCTTCCATCCCCTGCACCAACTTCAATTTTTTTTTCAAAAAAGGCCTTACGTTCACCCATGGCTGGTATTCTAAAACCCTCCTTAAAGCCATCTAACAAGTATCGTGCATCTGCCTTCCTTGGATAATCCCATAACCAAGCCGCCAATACAGACACCTTAATTGGATTGGGGCCCTTTGTTAGAGGAACTCCCTCCACCATTGGGCTTCTTACCGGTGTCCTTATTGTTGCTGCATTGGGCTCTAGCCCTAAAACAAGATGTGCTGGGGTGCTGGCCCCTGCAGACCGAACACTCATGCCTGAAACAGCATGCTTTGTGCGTACATGTGCCTTTGGCATTATAATCCCAACAGAGCAAGCAGAGTTGAACCACTTGCCCCATGCCGGCATGGGAGCCTGGAGGTGGACTGGGTTTACGAATAAGATGGCCACTATCAAACCTACCACCCAAATTTGGCCTGGCAGGCATAATAAACTGCAGTCAAAGGCCTGGCAGCAGTTCAGCCCAATGCAAATTTGGATGAATAGCACTCCGCATATGGAATGATTCATCATAAAGCAACCATGCCTACCCTGCGAAATCTACATCTGCCCTATAGATTAAGCCCAAGTACTGAAATAGAGACTGGGCCGTCCACGGCTGTGCCTTCATGATTACGCCAGCAAAAAAAAAAACAACAACCAGGCAACCAGTTCACCCATGTCCTCTCAGGCCTCCGCCTCCTACATTTTTCCTTCTCTCGCTCGTCCTCCTTATCTATGTCCTTTTTGTCTACCTTTCTGTTAAGGAGATCAAATAAATCAACATAGTCACCTTTTCAGATCTTTTCCTTAGTTGCTGGAGTGAGGTGATCGCCCAATGGTAGGGCGTGGTCTCCAAAAGGCAGAGCCTTTAAGGGAACTGAATTATAACCTGTGTCAGGCACCGATGTGTAGGGCCAGATCCCTACACCTGACGTTGATCCCATAGCTGCTGGGAAGGCAACCTGATGATATGGGGCAACCCAGTTTCCTACCGGTGTGCTCGTACCTGGCCATGGGCCAACAGAGGCTGCATAACCCTGCATATCGTGTGTCATGTGAAATGGCCAACTAGTCTGTCCCCTGCCTGGCCATGGCCAAGCTGTTACTGTAGTGAGAGTGTTGGGTGTGTTTGCCAACTCACGTGCTACTGGAGATGGTGGTGTTACGTACTCCTCTCTGCCAAACCGATCAGTCGACACTGCCCCTTCCCCTTCATCTTGTTGACCTTGCAATCCTGAAGTGGATCACTCCGCCTCAAGCGTTCGCAGTCCACACTCTTCATCTTCGCTCTGACACCGAGGTGTTGATATCGAAGCATCTGACCCCCTCCTGGAGGCCTGTCGGTCATCCTCTAGGGCAGCAAACCATGACATTAGATTCTCAGCCATAGCTTTGAGTTTGGCCTTCCTATGACTCTTAGCATCCCTGGCCAATCGGCGTGGTTGCGGCTCACTATGTTGCACCCCACTCTGTGCTGCTTTTTAGGCCTCTAAGGCCGCAATCTTCTCCTGTATCTGCTGCCATATTGGCCATGCCTCTTCATCCGAAGATGACTGAGGAGGCGAGACTTGGGGGACAGCGCTCTTTGGCCAGCTGCTTACCTTTTTTGTTGCCTTGGCCCTTCCTAGAAGCCATCCCAGCCACTCAAATTAGTTATACAATTCTAATTTCAAGAGGCACTTAATTCCCTGAGCTCGCTACAATTCAAAATTAATCTAGATGTTACTTAATATACCTGCCCAATTACTGATATACTCAAAGCCCAACAGTTGTAAGCAGTAAGCTGATTGGTGGAAGTAATATAACTGTCCCAATCCCTTTTCCTGCTCCTCTCCCAGGTATTGCCGGAAGCCAATAAATTCTATGCTTCCCTTATTAATCTATATACCTCTATATTATATAGAGGAGTTTAAGGGGGGGAATCCCTCCTTGCCCCCTTCTATCTCCTTCTGCTTATATATATTATATATAATTATATATATAATTTAAGTTTAAGGGATTCCCCCCCTTAAACTCCAATAAACACAATAGCCTACAGAGATAACACATATAGGAAATTGAAAACTTCTTTCCTCTGCTCCTCCTCCATGGAGCAGGGGGAGGAAGCAAAAACAATTATTTTAACCAATTATGGCAGTGCTCATGCACTGCATCACTTACAGAAAATCACTTACAGAAAATGAAGTCCTTTTTAAGTAAAAGAGAAAGGCACACTCTGCTCACAGTACTATGTAGGTATGCCATGCTTCAGTTTGCTGCTCCCTCCTTCTGCTTTTGTCATTCTTCCAACTGCTACTCCAAGATTGTTCTCACTCACTCAAATGTGCTGTATTGTTGGCACAGTCTATGCCCACCAGAGAGTATCTGCAGCTCCAGTCTGGTTGCCAGTGCTGACCAGGGCATTTGCCCACTCCCCAGGATGGCCTGTCTGCTACTTCCCCAATGCTGCTGGCCTTTCCTGCTAGCATCCCCAATGTTCAGAGTTCAGACAGTATGCCCATTACAGTCATTTTTTAATCCCTAGCCATTGCCAGCTGTTGGTGCACAGTCTTTTTGTTTTGTACAAACACTGGGAAGGTGTCTGAGGACATGGGGAAATTCTTTTAAACTGTTTTGCCTGAATGTGTTTTTTAATGGAGTTAAAATTGTAATGGAGTAATGGAGTTCCAGATATTAGCACATTTTTAAAATTCCAGATTCTGAATCTGGAGGACTCTAACTCCAAATTCCTAATCCAAATATTGGTGCTACTGCACATCCCTAATAAATAATGTTTTATACAGATCAATTTCATGTCATATTTTATTTTGTTTGGTCATGGTTATTGTTGCAACAGTGCCTACTACCCAGTGGAAACATGAGATAACTTAATTTGAGGTGTCACAGTTTGGGAGTCCAAAGCTAAAAAACCTGCCCACCATCACAGATTCCTGGTGGGGGAAGTGACTGTTTACCATTAACAGTACATTGCTTGCCTTTAAAGGAAAGAACGCGCTCCCCACACCAATTGTTTCTGAGTAAATTAGCACACCTTGGAGGCTTCAGGAGATGCAGTTTCTCTGTAGATCAGACATGCAGGAAGTATACACCTCTTCTTAAATAAAAATGTTGCAGATAAAAGCCACAGTTTGTGGAGTGGGGGGGGGGGTGGTGGACCTCTGGCGGGTTTTGGGAACATGCACCTGGCCTAAGGCTGCATGTTGTCCATCCCTGGTTTAATTAATGAATATAATAAAAACTGGCCAAAATCCCATAGTGGAATATTGTGCACATAAAATTGCAGTTTTCTCAGTCACGTGCCCAATCTCACAACTAGCTACACACTCCCTTGCACATCTAGAGGACTATTGGTCATGGGACAGCCAGCAAATTGTCTCCTATTGTTTGCACAATGGCCTTTATGTGATTGTGTAACACAATAGGATTCTGGGTGCTGTGGGGATGGTCACTGGTTTGGTGGGGAAGTTTTTTTTTTTTTTTTGTAAAAAGGAACAGAGATATTGAGGAGAAATGCTGGATCTTAGCCACGATACTTATGGCCAAAGTTCCAGTTTGAAGATCTACATCCTGCAGAGTTCCATCTGGTGACAAAACATTTATGTCCATTCTTTCTGAGCATACTCACACTTTGGAATGACTTTCGCTCCATGTTAGGTCAGGCATCGACAATCATGCTTTCAACATTTATTGAGAACTTATTGTTTACCCTGCCTTTCCTCAGTTATTGATTGATTATGTAGTTTCATGTCTTGTCTTATAGAATCTTGTAATAAGTAACATTGCCCTGATTGACAGTGTGCTGTTTTATAATTATATTTGCAAACTATCAGGGTCTTAAAATGGGAAGCAAGAATTTTAAATAAACAAACAGTGCATTGCAAAATATGTCTAGGATGATTTTCACTAGCACTGAGTGCAAGCAGAGTCTCAGAATTCTCCACCTCTTTTGTGGGCAGAGAAATGGGTGGGGAGATTTCACCAAATGATTTTAGGCAGGAAGAGAAATTCTGGACCAGGTTATCAGATGTGGATCTCACCATTAACAATAGCTGGCTATAGAACAGTGTTCTTTTCCCCTAAGTGTTGTGGGGAAGAAGGCTGCTGCTGTGCCTGGCAAGTAGCCACAGTAGCAATTGGGCTCACAGTCTGGACACCATTTTGCGCAGTGTCCTAGTGTCAGCATTATTCTAGAGTGCTCTGTGTGAGTGTAGGGAAAAGTTGGTAACCACCAAAATGGAGAGTATGCTGCAAAATGGACCCTTCTCTCTCTCTCTGTATTTTGTGTCTTCAAGTTGGAACTGACTTATAGCGACCTTATAGGTAAGTGAGATATTTAAGAGTGGTTTTACCAGTCCTGCTCCCCCAGTGAGTTTCCACGGCCAAGCGAGGATTCAAACCCTGTTCTCCAGAGTCCTAGTCTGTTACTTTGTCCACTACACCACACTGGGAATCCTTTCTCTAAAGCAGAGTAAAACAGAAAAACCTAGAAGCTTCCAATTTTAGTTTTTCCGATGGATACAGCCAAGCTATTACTGTGTGTCTGATAAATCCTATAAATACATGTAGACACTACTTTTTAAGGAACGTTTGTGACTTTAGCTGACTAGAAACTGTGACGGGCCATCAGATTGTTTAAATCAAGCAGTAGGACTGTGGCCCTTTTGGCATTTAAAGATGCCCTAAAATGCATTGACAGGCATCCCTCAGAGAACTCTCAGTCATGAAAAACCCTCTTTTGCCAAATAACAGTAGTCCTTTTTTTAAATATAAAGAAAGAGAGAGAGAGAGAAGTACTAAGAGACCTGCATTCATACAGTCCTGCTTGCAGAAATCACAGCCCATATCACTGAGATATTTTCTCTCGAATTTAATTAGTGCCCTTGGCACCTGATAGCATTGCCACTGGCTGTGGCTGTTGGTTATATTTGCATGGTGAATATTAAATTGGAAGTATGTCTCTATCAACCTCTTTCCACTTCCTCCCTGTCTTTCTTACAAAGCGAGCCTCACTCTTTTATTCCCTTTTTATTATGTTAATAGTATCACCGGCTGCAAATTAATCTCAAGGTTCTAATTATAGCTCGTTCTGTTCCAGGAAACAGGTCACAGTGTACAAGTCCAAGAAGAGACCCATGTATGACATCTTTGGAAAGAGATGGTTTATTTGTGCAAATCTTTTTCTCCCTCATGATTAAACCTATACAAAGTGCCATGAATAGAAATTTCCCTTGATGCTTTGGAAGCCTGTAGGCATGTATTTTTTTATAGGCTTTCAGGTAAGTTCCACTTTCTCGAAATATTAAAACACAAAACAACCCCCCACAACACCTATAAAAATACAATGGTGATTTTACAAGAATGGCTGTAAGGAATAAGTGCATAAGGAATGTTGCCGTGTCTGGTTCCAGCAGCCTAAAGAATCCAGAAAACATTTGTTACAGCTGGCATGTGTAGGACAAGGGTAAAAAACTCATGGCAAAAGCTGCTCATGTTTTCCTGATGATCATTCTAGAGAATACTGAGCAGAGTTTTTATCCAAATCAAGATTTTTATTGCCTCCCCCCTCCTTTTTTTCTTTTCTTTTCTTTTGCATACAAGGAAGGCAGGGAAGCAAGAAATTATCTAAAGGATTAGCACTTCATGAGCATATACACTCTGGATACTTATATAGGTCTAATCTTTCATCACTTACATTCTGCCATTATTTCACTTACATTTTTAGGAGTGCAATTGTTTTCTAATGCCTTAAAGAGAAAATTAGAATGATTCCCCCACCCAGTCCTATCAAGGTCTTGTACTGAGCAGAAACAAGCTGTAGAAATGAAGAACTTCTATGCTGTCGTCCTAGGGTTAAGAAAGTTGTTCGTCCCCTGATCCTAACTGCGTCTTTTTATGCATCACACTTTTTCACTTCAGTGAGTGCTGCTCCCCTTCTCTTTCCTCAGAAGCCTCCCTTGGAAAAGATTCTATCTTCCCTAATGAAGATGTGAGAGCTCTGGTCATTATGATAACAATGTTTAAAACACAAAAACAAAACATCCACACCCAATCTTTTCTAAAAGGAGCTCAGAGTGGTGTACTGGGTCCTGAAGGGTAGGTTGAGAGATAAAGACTGGCCCAAGATCACCAGGCAAGATTTGTGGCTGAGTGGGGATTTGAACCTAATTCTCTCGAGTCTAACCTCTACATCTCATTACATATGGTGCACGTATGAAAATGTTTATCTGTAGCAGTAGAAGTGGACAGGAGATCTGCTGTAGAGATCTCCTGTATGGAGAATTAGTGCAGGGAACTCGCCCCAGAGGGAAACCACAGCTGCGATACAAGGATATCTGCAAGCGGGATCTGAAGGCCTTAGGAATGGACCTCAACAGATGGGAAACTTTGACATCTGAGCATTCAGCCTGGAGGCAGGTGGTGCATCATGGCCTCTCCCATTTTGAAGATACACTTGTTTAGCAGGCCGAGGCAAAGAGGCAGTCCCAAAATCAGCAAAATCAGGGAGCTGGACAGGGGACAGGTTGTATTTGTCTTCAGTGTGGAAGGGATTGTCACTCTCGAATTGGCCTTCTCAGCCACACTAGACGCTGTTCGAAGTCCTCTATTCAGAGCACATTACCATAGTCTCTCGAGACTGAAGGATGCCTAATCTAAGAAGTGGACATAGGCCACCATGATCTTAAGGGAAACCAGGCAGTGATCTCCAGTTTAAAAGTCATTCCTTTCATCAGGTCCTCTTTGCAACAGTCTCAGGCTGCAACTACATTGGCAAGCTGAATCCCTTCAATTCAACTCTGATTAGATTTGATTTGCAGCCTGTATTATGGCTGAATTCACAGTCAATGAACACAAAAGGCATGTGGATTGATTCAAGAGTTCAGTGTTCACACTTAATGTGATGGGATTCACATTTCAGCTCACAATCCCTCCTTCTTTCCTTCTTCCTTTCTGGTCCTATCTCTGCTGATCCTTTTATGGTTCGCTGCCATGCAGCTTGGTTTTCTGAAAGGGTTGTACAGTGTTCTGGAAAAAGGTTACAGTGTCTCAAAGT
Source organism: Intellagama lesueurii (assembly GCA_037013535.1). Classification (NCBI taxonomy): domain Eukaryota; kingdom Metazoa; phylum Chordata; class Lepidosauria; order Squamata; family Agamidae; genus Intellagama; species Intellagama lesueurii. The sequence goes on along the minus strand of JBAJHW010000002.1, from coordinate 106,812,176 downwards.
TCTTAATGTCTACAGAAATATCACATACCACAGGAACTTCTTTTATTTCATCTAAGTTGTTTCTGTTTTGTTTGTAACTTTATTTTTTCCCCTCATTGGGAGGTGATCTAGAGTTAAGCTAGTATATTGACACTAGTTATAAGGTGATAGGGTGGTCTTGTGCTAATCTCATATAAGTAAAAAAAACAAAACAAAAAACTGTGGAGGATGATTGGGAAGGGGGAAAAGAATGTGGGGGCAGGTGTTCTCACAGTCCTGAACATCATGTCCCAAGTGCCTACATCACTGAAACACCACCCTCAGACACACATGCTGTCTGTCTTTATAAGAATAAGTCAACTGGTCACACACAATACAAATTCTTCCAATTTGAAAAAAGTAGAAGCCGCCAGCAGCAGAGGGGGGAAAAAGTGAACTGGGAGCAAAAAGGGCCAGAGTGATTCAGATCAGCTTTTGTGTTGTATGATCAGAAAAAAAAAATACTTTGAATTGACCCATACTATAACCATAGCAAATCCCACAGTATTGTAGTCACAGCCTGAGAAGAAGGAAGAACGAGAATTCTATGATTCTTCTACAGTTCCATTAGTGCTTAAGACAAATTTTCAGTAGTATTCTTCCCATCCCACACATCCTTCACGACTTTCTATGTGCTCTACAACTGCCTGGATCACTTATTGGCTGAAATCCTGTTACTTGGCAAAGTAAACCACACTAGAGTAGGCCTATTTGAATCAATGGAACATATGAAGGAGTTTACTCACCAAATCCCCACTTATCCAGTGGGCCTACTCTACTGTGATTCACTGTGCTAAACAATGGGATTTCAGCTGTTGTTTTGCATGTGATAGTGTAGCTAAAGCTGCCTTGGTCCCTGATCACCACTGCTTTCTCCTCCCCAGCAGTCGTTCTTGGCACCTGGTCCCATGCATGTTTACTTGGTAGTAAGTCCACTTCTATTTAGTGGACCTTACTTTCTCATAAGTATGCCCAGGTGGACTGTACCTTTTGTGAATTTCTGTTAATAATTAGGGTAAATTCCACAGCCAGGAGAAAGTTTCCCTTTTTTGGGACTGGGGAGAAGACAATCTAGTGGAGGAGTCTGAATGTGCTTTAGTGGTTACTATTTTTTGCTCCACTGGAAAAACGTGACCTTGATAACTCTTGTTATGAAGAGTTATCTCATAAGTTTGCCTCTATTCAGTGGGCCTTTCTTTCCCATAAAGCCAAAATGGAGAAACAATGTGTGAAAAACTAGGTGCTGCTAACCAGATGCCCTTGAATAATTGATCATCACTAAGTCTGACCACCTCTACAAAAGCTAGAGTTTTAGCAGTTTCCTGGTCTGGAATATTCAGGTGTGTGTTAACACAATGCCAAGGAGGAAACATATCAGCAATGATTGTAGAGAAGCAATTGTTGCTGCCCATCAGTCTGAGAAGGGTTAGAAGGCCATTTCCAAACAATATAAGTCCATCATTCTACAGTGACTTTCCTCTGCAATATCTCCCAGTTTGGTGAAGATTGGGCTTCCCCAAGCCAGCTGCTAAAGGGCATTTTCCTGGGGGGACCCAATTTGTGGGTTTATAACTTGGATTTCTGAAACCCAATCTTCACCAAACCTGGAGGGATTGTAGAGAAGAGTCGGGAGAAGCATCTCTGTGATTCTTGTGTCTCTAGGTGTCTGAGGGGAGTTTTCCTGGATCCCCCTCTTTTTTGGTGTATAACTCAGACATACGAAACCTAAATTTCACCAAACTTGCAGGGATTGTAGAGGAGAGTTGGGGAAAGCTTCCGTGTGATTTTGGTATCTCTAGATCCTTTGGGGGCTTTTTATTGGGTTTTAAAGCAAAAAGGAATTGAATTGATTCATCAGGAAAAATTGTAAATTCGTTATTCATGATTAGTTGACCTTGATGAATCACTAATCAAAACGAATCACCATTTTCTGATTCATGCTCATCTCTCTAGTCCTGAGATGTAAAACCACAGAATTCAAAGAGGGTGTAATTTCTTTTCAACATGGCTATAGCTCTTATACTGGTGGCACTGTATCCATTAGTGCAACAGTTGGGATGGTCTCCAAAATGTCTTACTGATGTCTTGTAGTTTGGGCACATTGTTTTATTCACATCTATTGGATCCTAATTCCAGCTGTGCTATGCAGAGAAGGATGTGTGGCAGAATTTCCTCAGAGGCAAATATTTGCTCAGTGGGACCCTAACGTTCATTTGTCAGAGAAAGAGGAATGTATTTGACAATCCTAAATTAAGATTTGTCCTCTCAAGCTGCAAAGTGAATCAATCTCGTGCTGCGTCACCAAGGTGAGATGCTTTGGTGTGAAACATGAGTGCTGCTTTATGTATGGAAATGGGAAGCCTTGAGAAATCAATTTCATGCCACAGCTTGATGGTGTCCATTTTTACTTATCATGTTTGCATTTCAGATACTAAAAACAATCCTGCATTGTAATAAATTTGTGATGCACAAATCTGACAGCATTTGCTGCCTTTATTACCCAGCCTGGGATGTTGGTGGGAAAAGATGCGATTTTGATCAACGGTTAGCCTTCTTTCGCAGAACACTGGCAATGGTAACGTATGAAATGTGATGTAGGCTTTCCACTGCCCATCCTTGCAGAAGAGTAAACCATGCTGCAAGTGTTCATACAGAGTATCCATTGCACGAGAGAGAATAACTGAAGTTTACATGTCCTTCCTTGGAATTTAATAGAAAGCAAGCTCCTAAATAAAACTGCTGGATAGCTCAGTGGTTTAGGTATCTTGCTGCCAAGTCAGAGGTTGGGATTTTGATTCCCCACTGTGCTTCCTTGACAGGGGTTCGACTCGATGATCCATTGGGTCCCAGCTCTGCAGTTTTAATATAGATGAAAACCATAGCAAAGTGGTACAATTCTTGCAAAGGATGGCAATTTGACTCCTGGGATCCCCAAGTCAAACTGGGACCAACCCCTATAAGGAACTTCGGAGAACACCAGGTTATGTTTGGCTTCTGGACACAGTAACAAGCTTGATGGCTCAGTGTACTGATTGGTATAAGGCAGATTCTTAGCTTTATAACAGGGCTTTGACATAATGTGTTAGTTTTATAGCATTAATGTTAAAATCACAGCTTTTGCATCCACAGGGCAAGAAATAGATGCACCCAAAGAATAATATTTTGAAAGTGATGTTTTAACATCCTCATGTAAATATCAAAATGTTATTTTTGAAGGATTAGAATAACAGAATAATAGAATCATAGAAAAGAGAAGTTGGAAGGGGCCTACAAGGCCATCAAGTCCAACCCCCTGATTAACGCAGGAATACAATCAAATAATATCTGCCAGGTGATTATCTAATTTTTTCTTGAATGCCTCCAGTGTTGGAGCACTCACCAACTCCCTAGGTAACTGGTTCCACGTCGTACTGCTCTAACAGTTAGAACATTTTTCCTGATATTCAACCAAAATCTGGCTTCCTTTAACTTGAGCCCATTGTTGCATGTCCTGCACTCTGGGATGATCGAGAACAGATCTTGCCCCTCCTCTGTATGACAGCCTTTCAAATATTTGAAAAGTGCTATCATATCACCCCTCAGCTTTCTTTTCTCAAGGCTAAACATGCCCAATTCTTTCAGCCTTTCCTCATAAGGCTTGGTTTCCAGCCTCCTAATCATCCTTGTCGCACTCCTCTGAACTTGTTCCAATTTGTTAGCATCCTTCTCGAAGTGTGGTGTCCAGAACTGGACACAATACTCAAGGTGAGGCCTAACCAGTGCTGAATAGAGGGGAACTAGCACCTCGTGGGATTTGGAAACTATACTTCTATTAATGCAGCCTAAAATAGCATTTGCCTTTTTTGTACCCACATCACACTGTTGGCTCATATTTTGCTTGTGATCTACAACAATTCCAAGTTCCTTCTCGCTCGTAGTTTTGCTGAGCCAGGTATCCCCCATCTTGTAACTGTGCAGTTGGTTTCTTTTTCCGAGGTGCAGTACTTTGCACTTATCCCTGTTGAATTTCATTCTGTTGCTTTCGGCCCAGTGCTCCATCCTATCAAGGTCATTTTGAATTTTGTTTCTGTCTTCTAGAGTATTAGCTATTCTGCCCAATTTTGTATCATCTGCAAATTTGACAAGCATTCCCTGCACTCCCTCATCCAAGTCATTAATAAAAATATTGAAGAGCACCGGACCCAAATTTCTCCTATTCAATGCAAATGTAATTGATATTAATATTAATGTGGTAAATATAACACATTATTTCCAAGCCACAATTCCTCCCTTACTTTTGCTTTCTTGAGATTTCCTTTTAAACCAGATGACCTAGGATGCTTAATGTCACTAACATTAACCTTAAAATTTAATGTTAGAAGAGAGGGATTAAATGCCTAATATTAAGAAACACATTAAACCTCAGTAGAATAGTGATGGACAGTTTCTGGTTGTGTCTTGAAGCTCACTGGCTCCTTCTGAAATTTCTGGATGTTGATGGGGGTGGTGAAAAATGTTGAATAACCTCTGAAAACAAGGGCACAAAAGGCTGCCAGGAGTGTGATTCTGCTTTGAAGCAAAGGTTCTCCACAAGACTTTTTAAGAACAGAAGAGGTGGTACCACTATGCCATCAAAATTCAGCAACATGGTCGCAAGTTCAGAGCAGTGATGAGGATCATACATAGTCTGTGTGTTGCTAATCCATACTGCAGAGGAATAAGCATAACAAACAGCGGGAAAGAATAGAGAATAACATGACAGGAAAGAAGTTTGACAATACAAAGATTGATTTATTTTTTTTTTAGAAAAAGGGAATAAACGAGGAACTAGGAAGGAGAACAGCTTAGTTGTTTTTTTTAAAGATTAAAGCAGTTAAAGGGAACCAACAGAGCATGATCTCCTAAATCCCCAAAGTTTTGTCTCAAAACTTCTGTCTTGCTATTGCCTGCCTCTACCTAAGAAAGAGGGAGGAAGATGGAGCCATAATGTTATCAAAATCTCAGTCTCATAAAATGCATTGGTTAGAGATGTCCTTGAAAAATGTGCCCTAAGATTAGAAGGTAGAGATGTTGGTTAATCAGTCTTATACCTCCCCGCCCCCACAATTTTTATAAATTTTTAAACAAATAGAACAGAAACAATACATCAAATTAAATTACAGGCCATGTTCAGGGAGACCCTTTGGTGAAATAGAGTGAAATAAGGGGGGGGGGAATGAAAGTGAGCCAATACATCTTTCCAGAGGTCTACACAGGATGTTGGAAGACTAGAACATTAGCTCTCCCTCAGTCTGAGCATTTTCATAGAAGTAAAACCCCAATGATTGTTTGTATATGTTATTTCTTTCCAAAGCCCAAGTTGTTGATGAGTAGGGGGAGGATTTCTATGACATTTCACCTTTTCTCTGCAACCTACATTTGAACGTCTAAGCAAGTTCAAACATGTTTATGAGTAACCTGGCTTTTCTCACCAGATTACTAATAAACATGTTCAAATCTACCTAGAAGCTCAAACATTGGTTGCAGGGAAAAAATGACATGTCATTTTTATCCTCCCCTTACATGAGGTTTCATCCGAGCTCCAGCTTCCATTCTGGTTATTTCAGAGGGAATCCCACTTCACCTTGAGAAGCACCAGAATCAGTCTGAGAGATTTAGGTTACATATACATCTATATATTTTGTTTAGGTCACATATACATCTATATATTTTGTTTAGGTCACATATACATCCAGAAAGATGGAAGTATTATGAAGACAGACATCAGAACAGACTATATTAAAGAGCTTGTGCAGAGCAGAAGAAAGTAAAGGATCAAACAATTATGTGGTTTTCTGACTCCCTAGATCTGAATTTGACAGATATGACATGTTTCATGTCACAGCTGAATTTCAACCATTTTAAATCACTTTTTTCCCCAGACAGCTTTAGTACTTCTGTGATTTCCATGCCCTTGCCACACTTACACACTTTCTTCTATTCACTCCCTTTATTTGCCAAACATGTATTATAAAATATACATCTCAGGAATATGGGTCAATGTAACACCCAGTCACCACATCCCATCCCTTTTAATAGCATGAAGTGAGAATATAGGTGGAAATTAGCTTGAACATCTGTTCAGCAAAGAAATCAGTAAATCAACAGTTAAGCTTGGAAATAAAAGGTAAGGTCAACATCCTACAGCTTGACTTCCAAGTACTTTGGGAGAAGTGTTAAATATTATTTAATTTGATTAATTTGTTTTATTTATTGTTTTAACCTAGTTCCAGTATTATTCATTAAATTTATATTTCATGGTCAGAATGAAAGCATTCCTGTCAGCAATACCGAGTGGAGGAGAAGAGAGGTCTTGTGTGTCATCTGCCAGGGCAGGGGTGTATGTTGGCCAGGAGAAAATCTGCTGTTGTACTCCTCTACTTCTCCTGCTGAACTTCAACCTGTTGGACCTCAGCTTCTCCTCAGAACCAAGCCCTGCCTTCTGCTGGATTATGAAACAGCTGATTGGCTCTCTTCTCTTTTTATTCCCATAACTTTTTCCCCTTGATGTTTAGCACTTGTTTGGGGTGGAGTGTACAGGAAGTGGGTTTTTGTTGGGGGTGGGTTTAGAGGGAGAATGAGGTAAGGAAGAAGGGATTTATTTTATGTGTTCTGTGGCTGCCTGACTTTGTCTGCTGTTGTGAGGTCTTTGTCTGTCAAGAATAGATGTGTTTTCAAAGCATGTTAAGGGGAGCAGAAAGCAGCCATGACAATTACAGAGGACAGAGAGAGTCAGGAGTAATCAATGACATCATGAAAGGAAAGCAGATAATAGAGTGTTGGTTGCTCCCCTTAGCTGTCTCCCAAATCAAATTACCTGGATAACTTTGATGGCAACCCCCTTGGGTTGAAGGTGCTGTTGCTAAACATCAAGTCCACTGAAAGTTAAGACAGCTAACATCCAGGATTTGATTCTGGATGAACATGCTGACCTGGCTTGCATTACAGAGACCGGGTTGGATGAAGCTGGGGGAGTTTGTCTTTCTCAGCTTTACCCAACTGGATTCTCTGTGCAGCAGCAGGACAGACCTGGGGTGCATGGGGAGGAGGGGTTGCAATAGTTGATTGAGATTCAACCACTTTACCAGGTGCCTTGTCCCACGGACTACTGGGTTTTAGTCCATGTATCTGAGAGTGGGTGCCTGGGACAGAACAGCCACCCATTCTAACTGCATAACAGTCTCGCTGCCTGATGTGGTTTTGGGCGTGGTGTTGCAGAACATCAGCTTTTTTTGCTGGGGGACTTCAGCATCCATGAGTAGACCAGTTTATCATCAGTAGCTCAGGATTTCATGTCTACCATGAGGCTGTCCCACATGGTATCTGGCCTCACTCATGTTGCAGGGTACACCCTTGACCTGGTTTTCTGTACTAGGCAGGATGGTGATGGTCTGGGTGTGGAATGACTCTCAGCAGTTCCTTTGTCATAGACAAGGGCAGCCAGAAGAGGTCTGGCTGAGTGGGTAAGGGGAGAGGTGAATGTATCCCATGGTATTCAACATCTACATACAACTACTGGGAGAGATTGTCCAGACACACAACTCTCTCTCTCTTTCCTATCTGATTCCAAGGAAAATGTTCTGTGCCTAGGCCAATGCCAGTTGTCAGTAATAGACCGGATAAAGACTAACAAACTTAATCTAGAGAAAGCAGAGGTGCTCCTAGTCAGTCACAAGGCAAATCAGGTGATATGGATCCAGCCTATACTAGATGGGGTCCCCTCCCAAAGTTAGGTTCTCAGCTTGGGTGTGCTCTTAGACTCAGCTCTGAGCTTGGATGCACAGCTTTCAGCAGTGGCCAGGAATACCTTTGCCCAGTTAAAGCTGGTGCAGCAGCATCACCGATTCCTTGAGATGTCCAGTCTGGCCATAGTGACACATGCCTTAGTTACAACTTGTCCGGAGTACTGCAATGTGCTCTAAGTGGGTCTGCCTTTGAAGAGTGTTCAGAAACATCAGCTGGTCCAAAATGCTGCAGTCAGACTGCTGACGGGCTGATTACAGGAAGCATGTAGCTCCCTTAGTATAACACCTTCACTGGGTGCCAGTCCTCCGGTCTGTTTCTGAGCTCGATTGAAAGTATTGCTTATTGCCTGTAAAACCCTATATGGCCCGGGTCCAGGATGTCTGAAGGATCATCTCATCTCATATGAGTCTATTTGTCTTTTAAGATCTTCTGGGAAGGCCCTTTTCTTGGTTCCACCACTTCATTTGGTGAAGACATTAGAGAGGGCCTTCTCAGTGGCTGCTCCCAGTCTCTGGAATGTACTGCTCCTAGAAGCCAGGTTGGTCCCCTCCCCCTTGTCCTTCTGTCGTCAGGCAAAGACCTTCCTTTCCAGTCATGCTTTTAAGCAATCAGTGGGGGTCTAGGGAACTCTCTATTTAGGAAATTTAGGTATTTTAAAATGTTTTAAAAAACATTTTAAATCAATGTTTAACTGTTTTTAAAATATAATTTTGTATAGTATTTTAAACTTGTTATTATTGTACAGTTTTTAATTGTTGTCAACCGCCCTAGGTCCCCTGTGGGGAGAAAGGCAGCATATAAATAAAATAAAATAAAATAGTTGAGGATCAAAGTAGCTTAGGGAGTGCAGAATGATTTATGAAGCTTTTTGTAGGAAACTCACAGGACTTGACAGAATGATATGAGTAGGTAATATTAAGGTAAATTGCTTTCACTGGAGATAGCTGCAAGATAATGCAAATGGGATGGAACAAATTTATGTTGCTATACTGTATATATATATATATATATATCAATAAATTCTGAATTACTTGTATTGAGGGTTGGGGTAGTGATAATAGGTGAAAGCATCTTTGTTGACAGCTCAGTGCACTTGTCATTGTAAGGTAGGATGTTGGCCAATGACGAATTACAGCCATACATTATGGTGGCTACTTTACTTAGATTTACTGCCTTCTTTTGCAGCCAGGAGGGTGGGGAAAAAAAAAAGAAGGTTTTTAATTCTCAGAAGATTTTCATAATCAATATTTCTATCTGTCTATCTATCCTTCGTATGAACTCAAACATTAGGAATGTGCATTGGCCTCAGATGAATTTTGAATCGTGAAAGTAATGGGGCACTTTAAGGGAGATTCATGAAAGATGTGAATCAATGCAGAACTCTGTTTTAAAAAGTCCAAATCCTTATGTAATACTCACAGAAGTATGTTCGCAAATTGGTTTGGGAGAGAGACATACAGAGAGACATACAGTGTATCTTCAAAAAACTGATGCCTTTCTCACCATGTTCTCCAGGCAGGGAAAATAACAGGGTGGGAAGAGTGAGGTATAATTTTACGGCTGGAATCTCACTTCAAATTCTCTCTTTCTGTTAGGAATGCTGATCTTGCAGTTTTATTATCAGGGAATCAAGACTTTCTGTTAACCTGAACAGCTGGTCCCAGAATTCTGTGATCTGTGGGGTATAAAAAAAAATCTGTGATAAAATGGCTAAGTTCTTTGTCTCCCTTCTCTGATATGGGTCCTCAGAGTAAATTCTCCAAATTTATCTACTATAATCTGAATCCCTGACACATCCCAGAGTGCAGGACATGTGATAAAGGGCTCAAGTTACAGGAAGCCAGATTTCGGTTGAATATCAGGAAAAATTTCCTAACTGTTAGGGCAGTACAACAATGGCACATCGAGAGGTGGTGTGCATGTTCCAGTTCTGGAGGCATTCAAGACAAAATTAGACAATCATCTGTCAGAAGTGCTTTGATTTGGATTCCTGCATTGAGCAAGGAGTTGGACTCGATGGCCTAATAGATTCCTTCCAACTTCATTATTCTATGATTTTATGGATTCTAGTTACACATAGCCAATATGTTAATGCTTCGGTTGTGCAAGAACATGGTGAGAATGAACTCTCACACATGAGGACAAAACATAGTCATCCCTCAGAGTCACACTGTGTTTCACAGTCCTCACAGAACTTGACATACAACATAGGCATGCTATCACATAATTGCCTAAAAAGCAGTATATCATGTCCATGGGTTTCAAACATTGGCCATGTACAGTTTTTGTTTTACTGATTTAAAAATAACTGGAGCATATTTAATCTGTTTTTGTTGCCTTTTTTCTTGTAACATTTTGGGTCAAAATAGTCTAATGCTGTTTCTTTAGCAAATTATGAAGCTGAGAAGCAGAAATGATGCACCAGGGTCTACTGACTCACCATGGAGTCTCATTTGTGACCAAGCTAGGGACCAGAAGAAGTTGTAGGTTGCAGTGGCTATGAGGCAATAATAACCATTCCCCAGGCCTTTACATCTCACAGAAACCTCCACATTTGCTGATGTGTCCAGCTGGACAATCAAGGAAGAGCCCGGCCTGGCTGGGGGTAGGTATCCAGTGTGCGGAGCAGGAAGTAGGAGACTTCACTTCCTTTCTCTTTGGGGCAGAGTGTGTGAGGAATTGATTGTGGTTTAATTAAAATTAAAAATAAAACTTCATCAAATTTTGCAGCAGATAAAATGGTTCAGTCAGGAACCTACAGAGCAGATTGTCTTTAAGTCTCCCTCAGTAGATCACCCCTTATTTGTTAGTTTACCTCAACTAGCACTTACTGTCTCAATAAATTCATTCAGAGACTTTGGTAATGAGAAAGAATACAATGTATCTGTTTACTTACAGTTCTTCATAGATAAAAACAAACATCATATTGTGCAAAAATGTTAACTTGTTACATCACTGAGTTCAACTGGCTAACTAGCTTCATTACTGACAACCTGACTGATTATATAGCTGATAGAACACATCACTCTTTCTTTAGACCCCATTGCTAATGTACTAACAGAATCCGGACTGGAAAAAGATGGGAAAAGAGGGAACTATTGGCTGTTACTGAGTTTACTGACATCCACCCCAGTCCAGAAAGGTCTCCCCCAACCAAAACCTCTTAAAAAGCATCATATGCATCATATATCCAACAGTGTTTTTTTTTGGGGGGGGGGCATAAAAATTCCCTAGTTGACTCCTCTTCAATTGGTCTGTATTGTTGGAAGTGACACATAGGGTGTTCTAAAGGGGGAGGGACATTGGACTTCTCAGGGAGATTGAAAGGTATAAGAAAAAAGCCTGCTACAGATAGATGAGTAAATAAATAAATAGATTGGGTAGTGTACAATAGATAGCTGAGTAAATAAATAAAGCAAATGGATCATTACATTTCTCAAAGTAATTTTAATCATAATTATAAAAAGAAAAAATTGCAACATTTTCAATTACCAAAGACATAAAATGCATTCCTGTTTTCTAGGGACATTGATTGGACAGGAAAGATTGTTCAAATGTAACACAAAAGTCCTCCACACAGATTCAGAAGCCTTGGGGTCTGTGTCCCCTCTTAAAAGATGCAGTTGATGTGTAAACTTCTCAAGAGTACCAACATGTAGAGCCTTTCATAACCAAGGTTATAATGAATGTATCCTTCCCACACTGAACAATGAGAAGACATGGTGCTACCAACAAGTAAATGATCAATGGTTTTGAAAATTCATTTAAATTGTCCCATCTAAAAATAGATAGCAGCCATAAAGCTGGGTCCATATGAAGTCTCACTCCAGTAATAATGTCAGTCTATGAAATAATAGAGTTCTAATATGCCTGTTGTCTAATCTGATAAATTCTAATATGCACACTATGGAAGAAGGTATCAATTAAGTCCACTCATATTTGCAGTTTGCCTTCCTCAAAGATCTATTCAAAACAAGTCACAACTAGAGTAGTCTCATTTGAATCAATAGAACTTATGGGGGAGTGGATTCACCAAATCCCCGTTGATTAAATGGGCCTACTCTAGTGCAACTTACTATGATAAGCAACAGGATTTCAATCAACATTTCTGTGTTTTACTGTATAAGTACATTGTACAAATTGTAATGAGAATTAGATGCACTTAATGTCCTCTGGACTCCGTCCAATAGCCATAATATAGATGAAGGTAAGAGACAGTGACTGAAATGAAGTATTAAATTATAGGCTTAGTGTAAGGTTCTCCAGTGGTAAAAGTGACCACTGACACCATGCATTTGAGAGAGGTGATCCATAAAACCTAGCAGTCCATGAAATTAAATTATCCATTTAAAAGGTACCCATGGTGGCCTTGACAGATTTTAATGCAGAAATAACCATTCATTTTAACACAGTTACTTTTCTGCCGGACAGACAGCCCCCATCCATTTCCTTAAGAAGATGTGGAACATCTTCAATGCAAATCTTGGAAAGTTACTTTTAAAAAGTAATTTATTGCTATTATAGTTCCAAGATCCCCTCCCCCACCATACATTGTGCCTTTCTTGAGGTGGAGCTTGCCTGCCTTGAGACAGATGATGCCGGACTCAGCAGCTTTTATTCAGCAAAGTCAGCATCAGCAGCCTACAACACAGCCTACAACTACTCTAATAGCCATTCCCTCTGTCCTTTAGGAATCATCATGTCTGGTCTAAATCATGTTTTATATGTTTCCAACTGGCATAGTGCTACAACGATGCATACTAAAATAGAAACAGATGGGGCAGGGAGGAAGAGTTCAGACTACACAGTGTCCTGCTGTCCAAAACCTGTTGTACTGTGCACTCAAACTCAGCAGAGCCAGCAGACCCTACGGGCACTATTTACTCTGGCACAGGCAAAAGGAGTTCTAAAAAGAATGACCAGAATCAATTCAAACAACCCATATGTGGGTGTCTAAAAAAAATCCCACTTCTCAGTCAAAAAAGTGCACTCTTAACTGTATGTCATGTAGTTGGAGATTTCAAGCATGTGAAATCGGATGCAAAAATAGGAATATTGCAACATGTAGTTGAGCCCTCAGCTGTGGGGAAAAAAACCTAGTTAGAATTGGAAGTCAGTGTAGTATAATGTAAACTTGTTCTTTTTACATGCTGTCAAGTTGTTTCCAGTGTGTGGAGACTCTACTAGGGTTTTGAAGCTATGTGAAATATTTAAGGAATAGTTTTACTATTGCTATCCCCTACTGAGGGGACAACAGAGGACGAGATGTATGGACAGTGTCATCGAAGCTACCAACATGAATTTGATCAAACTCCGGGAGGCAGTGGAAGACAGGAGGGCCTGGCGTGCTCTTGTCCATGGGGTCATGAAGAGTCGGACACGACTTAACGACTAAACAACAACAACTGAGTTTCCACGGCTGAGCTGGGATTTGAACCAAGGTCTCTTGAGTCCTAGTCTCCTACTGTATTCTGAAGAAAGGATACATCCAGGGCAGGCATGTATCACCTCATAGGTGTATGAGCACATCTTCCTGTGCTATTCAGTAGTTTTGCAGGAATCTGAGGCAATTGCTTTGTCAAAGTGCAGCAGGCTAGTAAGATGAGCCTGTGGCTATGCATGAGAAGTATTCGCTCAAGATACTCACAGTAAGGTAGAAGGAATAACCTGAGTTTGTTGTTTCAAAAAATCCATGTAGGATAAAACAGGATTAAACTTGGATTTCATTACAGAGGCCTGCCAAGCAACCTTTCATGTGTGCAAATGTGCTGATGGCCACCATGGGGAGTGACCTTCAGAGTTAGCCTTCCTGCACAGAGAAAGGAGAACACAGAATGAATACTTCTGTGAAGAAGGAGGAATTGTCCTAAGGGCAACAGATGGTCAAGTGAAGTCAGGTTGCCCAAACCCACCTAAATACGTATTTATCTCCCTCACACATGTTTGACTTCCTTTGTGGGAGAGCTGGCCTGCCCACAAAGGAAGAAACTTGCCTGCAAAAACATATACGCTTTCAGCTTTGTTTTTAAAAAAAAGAAAGAAAAGAAAAAAGAAAAAGAATTCAGGTTTGAGTAATACCTCTAAGAGTTTCACTAAAATTTTACAGATGTGTGAGCTTTCTACTTCTCCAGATCTCTTCATCAGGCTAAAAAATGCCACATTTAGGAGTTCTGGGGAAGACACAGAGGTCTAAAAATCCAACCTGGTTTTAGTGACCATTGTCTCTGCTGAGACCTTCACATTTGTGTGAACAGCAAAAAGGCAAGACTGGTCCAAACTGTGGGAGGCGGTCTGCCCGGCCACCTCCTTCCCAGCACTTGAAAGCTGCTTTGGTGAGTTATTCTTGCTACCTTGATAAGCGTTAGCTAAATGTTTTGTGCTCATTTCATTTTGAAGCCTGTTCTGACTGTGTTGTTCTTTGATAAATATATTGAACTGGAAACAAGATTAAATTTGTTCATTGTACCTAGCCTGGAATAACTTGCCGACTAGAAGCTCAGTTGAGAGATGGGGAGAAGCCTTCTATCCTTCACATATAAAATCTCTGAGACAGAGTCCCACATGTTCCATTTACGTGCTACCAAAGAGGAAAGAATGTGAGACAGAAATAAAAAGAGAAAAAGAGTGAGAGAGATGAAGGGAGTAGTTGCAATGCTGCCTCTTAGGAATATTCCCAAAGGTGTCTTGCATTTATGCTGCTTTGAAGGGTTGTGAGTGTGGACATGTCATCCCTAGGAAATATTGGTTTTGCCAAAGAGGTTGGACTAAGAAAGAGCAAGGCTGTGAGAAAGAGATTTGAATCAGAAAGAGTCGGAGAGCTGAAGAGCTGAAGCTGCTGTTGCCATTTCGACTGCTAAGATCCTTGACACCTTGGTCTAGGTATAATTTCTATGTTTGTGTTGAAGGGGTAAATCCACATAGTGAACTCATGTACATCCAATTGAATCGATACTTTATTCTCGGGGTTTTGAAGATTTTGCATGTAGAAATGATTCTTCTACAATCATGTGAAAAAAAAGTATACCTGCTTTGAATTCTATGGTTTTACGTATCAGGATGTCATAAAAATCATCTGGTCCTTAGCAGGTCTGAATATTAAGTAAATACAACCTCAGATGAACAACAACACATGACATATTACACTGTGTCTAGATTTTTTTTTTACAAAAATAAAGCCAAAATGGAGAAGCCATGTGTGAAAAACTAAGTAAACCCTTACTGCTTTCATAGGAATTAAGAGGCTAAGTAGCAGCCAGGTGCTGCTAACCAAATACCCTTAAGTAATTGATCATCAGCAAGTGTGATCACCTCTATACAGTAAAAGCCGAAGTTTCAGCAGTTTGCTGGCCTGGAGCATTCAGATGTGTGTAAACACAATGCCAAGGAGGAAACACATCAGCAATAAGAACATAAGAAGAGCCCTGCTGGATCAGGCCAAGGGCCCATCTAGTCCAGCTTCCTGTATCTCACAGTGGCCCCACTAGATGCCTCTGGGAGCACATGAGACAGCTAGGCACCTGTCTTCTGATACCCCTCTCCTGCATCTGGCATTTTGAAGTACCTTTCTTTTTAAGTCTGAAGATTATATATCCCCATCATGGCTTGTTACCTGTGATCGACTTTTCCTCCAGAAATCTATGCAATCCCCTTTTAAAGGCATCTAGGCCAGATGCCATCACCACATCCTGTGGCAAGGAGTTCCACAGACTAACAACATGCTGGGTAAAGAAATCTTTTCTTTTGTCTGTTCTCACTCTCCCAACACTCAATCTGAATGGATGTCCCCTGGTTCTGGTATTGCGTGTGTGAGAGAAGAGCTTCTCTCTATCCACTTTATCCAACCCCTGCATAATTTTATACATCTCAATCATGTTCCCCCTCAGGTGCCTTTTCTCTAGACTAAAGAGCCCCAAATGCTGTAGCCTTTCCTCATAAGGAGGTGCCCCAACCCAGTCATCATTTTAGTCACTCTCTTCTGCACCTTTTCCAGTTCCACTATGTCTTTTTTGAGGTGCGGCAACCAGAACTGTATGCAATACTCCAGGTGTGGCCTTACCATCAGTTTTTACAATGGCATTATAACGTTGGCTGTTTTATTTTCAGTCCCCTTTTTAATGATACCTAGCATGGAATTGGCCTTCTTCACTGCCGCTGCACACTGGGTTGACACTTTCATCGAGCTGTCCACCAGCACACCAAGATCTCTTTCCTGATCCGTCATGGACAGCTCAGAACCCATCAGCTGATAAAGTTTTGATTTTTTGCCCCAATGTGCATTACTTTACATTTTCTTATATTGAAACACATTTGCCATTTTGCCGCCCATTCTCCCAGTTTGGAGAGATTCTTTTGGAGCTCTTCACAATCCCTTCTGGTCTTCACCACCCAGAAAAATTTTGTGTCATCTGCAAACTTGGCCACCTCACTGATTATTCCTATCTCCAGATCATTTATGAACAGGTTGAAAAGCACCAGTCCCAGGACAGATCCCTGGGACACACCGCTTTTCACCTCTCTCCATTGTGAAAACTGCCCATTGACACATATTCTCTGTTTCCTGGTTCTCAACCAATTCTCAGTCCATAAGAAGACCTGCCCTCTTATCCCCTGACTGTGGAGTTTTCTCAGCAGCCTTTGGTGAGGGACCGCGTTAAATGCCTTCTGAAAATCCAGATAGACAATATCCACTGGTTTGCCTGCATCCACATGCCTGTTGACCTTTTCAAAGAATTCTAGAAGTTTTGTGAGGCAAGAAGCCATGCTGATTTTCCCTCAGCAAGGCTTATTCTTCTATGTGTTTTAAGATTTTAACTTGGATGAGGCTTTTCACCATCTTCCCTGGAACAGTCATTAGGCTAACTGGCCTTTAGTTTCCCAGGTCCCCACTCCTTCCCTTTTTTAAGATTGGCATGACATGTGCTATCCTCCAGTTGTCTGGCACTGTGGCCATTTTAAAGGACAAGTTGTATATTTTAGTTAAGAGATCAGCAACTTCATTCCTCAGTTCCTTAATAACCCTTGGGTGGATGCCACCTGGGCCCGGCGACTTGTTGATCTTCAATTTATCAATTAGGTCTAAAACATCCTCTCTTTTAACCTGTATCTGATTTAATTCATTAGTCAGGAGGAGCCGTTCGGGCAGTGGAATCTGCCCAAGGTCTTCTGTTGTGAAGACAGATGTGAAGAGCTCATTTAATTTCTAATCAAGTCTCCCTTTCCCTCCCCTTTCCCTCCCTCACCATCCAGAGGGCCAGCTGCTTCTCTGGCAGGTTTTCTACTTCTAACATATTTAAAGAAGCTTTTATTATTCCCCTTTTTATTGCTGGCCATACATTCCTCAAAGTCTTTCTTTGCCTTCCATAGCATCTTATTACATTTCTTTTGCTGATTGTAGAGAAGCAATTGTTGCTGCCCATCAATCTGGGAAGGGCTATAAAGTCATTTCCAAATAATTTAAAGTCCATCATTCTGCAACGAGGAAGATTATTCACAAGTGGAAAACATTCAAGACAGTTGCCAAACTTCCCGGGAGTGGACATGCAAGCAAATTTACCCTGAAGTCAGACTGAGCAATGCTCAGAGAAATTGCAAAAACCCCAAGAGTTACATCTCAGACTCTACAGGCCTCAGTTAGCATGTTAAATGTTAAAATTCATGACAGTACAATTAGAAAAAAGACTGAACCAGTTTGGTTTGTTTGGAAGGGTTGCCAGGAGAAAGTCTCTTCTCTAAAAATAACATGACAGCACAGCTCAGGTTTGCAAAGTTGTATCTGGACAAACCACAAGACTTTCTGAACAATGTCCTTTGGATAAGAAAAGAATCAAGGTGTTGCAATGGCCCAGTCAAAATCCACACCTCAACCCATTTGAAATGCTGTGGCGGGACCTTCAGAGACTTGTGCATAAACAAATGCCCACAAACCTCAATGAACTGAAGCAACATTGTAAAGAAGAGTTGGCCCAAATTCTTCCACAACAATGTGAAAGACTGATACAGTCATACAGAAAACAACTACTTCAAGTTATTGCTGCTAAAGGTCGTTCTATAAGCTATTGAAACATAAGGTGTACTTAATTTTTCACACATGGTTTCTCCATTTTGGCTTTATTTCTGTAAAATGAATCAGGACATGGTGTAATATGTCATGTGTTGTTGTTCTTCTGAGGTTGTATTTACCTAATTTTCAGACCTGCGAAAGACCAGATTATTTTTATTATGTCCTGATATGTAAAACTATAGAATTCAAAGAGGGTGTATTTATTTTTCAAATGACTATATGTTATGGATACTTAACCCATATTGAGGAAGATATCTTAGATTTTTTTTTCTAAACTTGAATTCAAAAGGACACTTGAACTTTGCAATTCTAGAAGCAACTTCTGTGTTTGTGTTATTGCCGAGCACTTAGGAGCACAAATTGTAGCATGTTGTTGTTGTTATAACTGCTCACGTTGTCTGTTATATAACTGTGAATAAGAAGAAGGCCATTTTGTGAAATTGTGTTTGCAAGGTTCATCAATAGATCTCTAAGTAAACAAAGAGCCATGCAGAACTTAAAAGTGTTACAGACGCACAAGGGTTGCCACAGTAATCTTGGGATAGTGAATATCTCTCTACCCAACTTGTTTACAAGGCTTTTGCAAAGGTAAAATATGTGAAGAACGAACCACATAAAGAAAAGGCAGTATTAAAATAGAAGATTAAACATGTTGCTTATTTCCATTTCCCACATAAACCTTGATTGTATTAAATTGGCTGGACAAATGTCATCTAATGTCTGCTGTGCATCACACTCCACCTTGAAAGCTCCTCCAGTCTGAGGTTCTTCCAGATCACTCAGGGACTTTCCTTGTGTCAGCTGTCAGCAGGTAATGTACAAGCTTTCTCTCACTGCTGGTGAAGGCTTGGAAGTTTTTACCTGTCTTTTATAATGGATCACTGACTTTAATGTACTTCCTTGTTAATCATATGCCTGAAGCTGAACTAAGACTCACCAGGCTTGAAGCTAAACTGTCAAAAAATGCAGGGTCAGAGAATGGGTTTATGTGTGTGGCTGAGCCCATGTACTCCCATTTTCCAGATGAAAGCACCCCATCATAAGAATTCACAGCTACTTATTTATGCAGTACATTCTCTCTTTTTTATTGTTTCTGACAGCCACTATTATATAACTTAATGCCAGCACAACTCTTCAAGACGTACCCCATATATTTTTTAATTTCCTATATAAATCTTCCCTTTTTTCTTGAGGACCTGCATTTTAGGCTGAGCTCTTACCTCGGTGGTATCCTTGAACCAGGCCAAGGATTTCTTCTCCTGGTTAGACACAAAGGGAGAAAAGGGACAGAAACCATCTAATATTGTTGTATCATGTTTATGCCTCTCAAATCCTTTTTCCACCTCTGACAGTGGCTTGTGTGGCTCCCATGGACTTCTCTGTAAAACTGAGCCTGAAAAGGTTACTTTTTTGTGCTTAACTCCAGAATCCTTCTGGAGGTTTCTTGGAGCTGTCATTTATAAAAACCTCACTTTTCAAAGTACTGCTGAAGATGCAGGAATCTCAAATAAAGATATAGCATTAGAGATGGTGGAAGAATTTGTATTGGGATGCATATTAGTATTTTTAGACTGCAATTCCCAAAACGCTTTAGGGATTTTTTTTTAAAAAGTCCAAAAAACCACAACTATATACATCTCCAGTTTTATGTGATATGAACTTACCTAATTCACACTTCCTGAGTCAGTATGTGAACTGAAACATGCTTATAAACTAGGACCCCCTTAACTGTGAGGTCAGTATCCTCTGATTCACTTATCCACGGTCTCAAAATACTAAAAATATTAAAAGAAAAATCATAGAAATATACATTTATAAAGATGAAGTTACCAGAACTGGCCCCTAGAGGGAGACAGAGGCCATGCTATGTATAACGTTCCATAGAGAACTATATTGCCATGATATAATCACCAGAACTGGCGGCTAGAGGGAGCCAGAGACTATGCTATGTATAGTTTTATAGGAGTAACCCAGATTATTGATCTATTTCAATGGAATAACCACGCCACAGTTTGGGAAAGTTTCTTTTTTGGGGCTGTAATTCACAGAATCTCCTCAGCTGGTGGATTTTGTAGATGGTAATCTAAAAGAAAAACATTCCCAAGATGTGAAGCACATTGTATTCAAACCTTCTCTGTTTCTTCATTTCATCCTAGAGGGCAATACATCACTTTGTCTAGCGGTAAAGCTGGTCCTAGTCTTTTAAAAAGATATGACAAAATATATTAGATCAACCAAAAAGGACTTTTCCTGATTCAGTTGCTTGAGAACTTCTGAGAAAACTTTAACATCCAACATTTATTTTTCAGAAATTGGAAACACTGCATTTTTTTGGGACTACAACTCCCAGAGTCTCCCAGCCAGCATTGACTGGGGGATTCTGAGAGCTATAGTCCAAAAAGTAATGTTTCCAATGTCTGATATTTCCAAAGATAGAAGAGACCATCCCACATACATTTCTGAAAATGTAATGTAAGAAAATTTTTCCCCAATGTACTTTTCCCAGAAGCTTTTTAAGAAAAAGGAATTGGACTGTCCTTTTGAACAGCATTTACTACCTGGTGCATATAATGATACACACCATAGTCATAAAAATAATGTGATGCTATAAAAGTCATCAGAAAACTGGCTAAGTTGAAAAGATGAAACATTACACAGATAGCTTTTCATTCTTTTGTGTACGTGAATGATTGTTCTTAGGAAATTGCCAGTGTTCCTGCTGGAAAAAACACACCACATCATCTGCCTAAGAAGAAAAAAAAAATCTGAATAATGGCAATCCACCTCTGAAATGCTGCATGATCAAAAGATAGTACTGTTGCTGCTCATTCAAAGTCAGAGGACTGCCACCAGCAGATATTATCCACAGCCAGTTGCTTTTCTCTGCTCTTCTCTGAACTTTTTTTCCTTACAATTTCACCCTTCCATGAAAGTCATGTTTTTCTTCAGCTTTACATCTCCCCATCAGTTTCACAAGACTGTGATGAAAATCAGTTGCTGTGCCTTTTGCATAGCTATTTGCAGCCTTGCAAAGTGTGCGGGTGAAAGTCCTTCATCAGAGACTGGTTTCAGCTAAGCAGGGAGAAAACACTCTACTAACACTTCCCTTTTTATATTTGGGGAGCATGGGGGTGGGTGGGTGGGGAGAGAAATTTGGGAAATAATGATCTTGTTATTCCGTTCAAGGGTCCAAAGTTATTCTTAGGGATGGGATCATAATTAGCAGGGCAATTGTTACACATAAATTGTGTCAGACAGTTATTTCAAGGTTAGTGTGATATTTAAGGAGTGTTTTCACCAGTTCCATACACCCAGTGAGTTTCCATGGCTGAGTGGGGATCGAATCCAGGTCTCCTGAAAGACATACTCCTATGCCTGTTTCTGCTCTCAGAAACAATAGTAGACAGGGTTAAATGGATGTCTGTGAAAAACCTAAAGTAAATAAATAAATATGTGCAGTGAAATGGCAAAAAAGGTGATGTTCCCAAACTCTGATCTTAATAGGCAAGCAGTAGGTTCTCTCTCTCCCTCTCTGTATTCTACGTATATGTCCTCTGAGTGTGTGTGTTGATATTGAGCAGCATCTATCTATCTATCTATCTATCTATCTATCTATCTATCTATCTATCTATCTATCTATCTATCTATCTATCTATCTATCTATCTATCTATCTATCTATCTATCTATCTATCTATCTATCTATCTATCTATCTATCTATCTATGTGCCATTGAGTCACAGCTAACATATAGCAATCCTTATAATGCTTTCAAAGTTAATGAGAGATTTAAGGTGTGGTTTTACCAGTTCCACATCCCAAGGGTGTTTCCATGGCTGAGTGGAGACTGTATCTACTACACTACACTGGACCTTATGGACGACTGAGTCCAGTACCTGTCAAGGAAGCACAGTGGGTAACTGAATTTCCAACCTCTGACTCTGCAGCCAGTGATCTATCTATTCCCCTCAATATCACAACTGATACTGACAGAACCATGTATCTCTATCTCCATCTCATTTAGACAGTATCAACTGTGATATTATGAGGCATCTAGTTTGGCCCTACATATCACAGTGCTTTGGAGGAAAGCAAGGTGAATAATGATTGCACAACCCAACAGTTGCTCAGTTTATGCCAAAGTAATGAGAAGTTAAGACTACAGAGGTGGGTCGGCAATATAAACTTCATGAAAACAGGCAGAATCCTATCGGCACCCTGTGTCTCCCTATTCCTCTATTGCTGTTTACCTTCATACTAGTCCCTGACTGTATGCAGTGGAAAGCAGACTCCAAATGCAGGTCCTTCTAACTAAGCCCCTGTGGTTTGAAGAACATGGAAACATTACTTGTTCGAATGACAGATCCCATAGTCCTCAAACAGCATAGCCAGTGGGCATACTGGCTGGGCAATTCTGGAAAGTATAATCCAGAAATTCCCCAAAGCCTTCACCACTAGCTGTGCTGGCCAGGATTTGTGGGAGTTGTAGTCCAAGATCATCTGGGGACCCAAGGTTGGGAACCACTAATCCAGAATGCTGACTTTTCCACATGTTTTCTAAGGTCTTTGATGCTTGACGCTGAAGCTAAGATCTTCTCTTAAGAGACCATCCACTAAATTTAATAGGAAGAATAGGCATTTGTCGGGGGCAATTTGTCCACAAACTGTCAAGTATAAGTAAGTCTATTTTTAATATTATACATTTGGCAGTGGGGATGTGCCTTTCAGAACCAGTGTTTAGGGGCTTAATAAAAAATTAAAATCTATTATTTCTTGGATTTATACAAGCTCATTGGAACCCTGTGTTGAAAATATCTAATTAATTTAATATGACAGGAAATCTCTTAATGACATCTTGGCTGGTTGCTGCTGCTGCAGCAGTAGCTTTGTCAAATTCCCAAGCAATCAAGAAATAATGTGCTTTTATGAAAAGGACCCACATGTCCCCGTGATGCCAAATTCTTATAAAAAGCTGTATGTATTGCTTTGAGCTGTGGGATTCAGCTGACATTTAAGAGATTTCACATGGAAGGAAACAGCTTTTCTGAAATGTTAATATTCTAAAAGTGCAGTACAATCCCATCTAATTACATATTTAGGTTTCATATTAGTTGAGTATTGTTTGGGATTATTCTCCCTTTTCTTGTTGAACTAGACACCTTTGACAATTCACAGAGCAAACCTACCTGAAGCTGTTCCTGCTTTGTTCTTTTAGAAATCCTTCATTTTTGGTTACTCAGATATTGCCTTTGATCAAGAATATTCAGGGACAAATATCAAAATCTATCATCTTATTAGGGTGTTATCCGTCCTCACATTATTACAACTGTGTGGAGGGAGAGAGCAGAATTGCATCCTCAGGTTCCACTCCATTTGGCTCCACCCTGTCCCAAAGCTTCTGCTACAAATGAAGTCTTCCCACATTGTGGATCCTGTAATATCAGTGTTCCCAATCCCATGGGAAGTCTCCACATGTAGCAAACTGTCTCCTCTTCACAATGGCCTTCTTAAGTCAGAGACAGTAATAGTCAAGGATAGGGCTAGCACTCCTCCCCTGCTCTCATTTAAAAATTAACCCTTTCTGGAACACCTGAAAAGGGCTATTTTTCCTGTCTAAAGTGGAAGAGTTAATGTTGCCTTCCAGCCACCCAAGTCACGTGCAGTTCAACCAAACCAAACCAAACCAAACCAGAGTTAGGTAGTATCTCCGTTAGACCAGCAAAATATCTTTAAAAAGGCAAGCTGCAGAGTCCTACAGAGCTCTTCATCATACTGGGAATTATAAAACATAGGGAGTTCAAAAAGGTTCTCTGCTGATTGTACTTAAGTCACAAGACAAGCAAACTATTCAAAAAGCAGCTCTTTTTAGGAATGTCAATGTCACTGTGTTTTGCCCTCAGTGACAGTACTAGTAGCATTTATAATCTAAGTACCATAATCATCATTATTATTATCATCATCATCTTAGAACTGTGAGATTCGGATCCTGAATCTGTGCACCCTGTGCCGATCGATTCAGGGGGACAGTGTACAGCCTTAATATCCTCCCCCCACAACTGAGTTTGCATGTTCAGGTTTCCTTTGTGTCGTAAATTCTTATTTTCAAACAAATTACAACAAGAATTGAAACAAAATGAAAACTTTTTCTTGCAGAGAAAGGAGAATAAATGGTGGATACAAGCGAATGCTTTCCACTAAATGCAGTAAGGCTATGTGCTTTTCTTTTAGTATTGTAAATAATCCTGCTTAGATTATACCAATTAAATGGTCTAGTGTGGTTACTTAGTACTCTCTGAATTCTAATTTTAAGGCTTTAATAAAGCCACAGGCCATAATTATATTACAGAAGCTTTTCAGAACACAGCAATAAATGTTGTTTGCACTGGCTATGCAGAATCTTAAAAATTAACACAGTCCATTTCTAGGTTTTAAATTTGTTCTACTGTTAGATAGGGTTGCTTGAGGAATTCAACCCGACAAGCTACTGTGCAAATATGAACTAGGTTATCCCCTAGCTTTCATGCTTTCCAAATGGCCCCAGTTGCCTTAAACTGTTTCACTGACTGATAGAGGGGAAATGGTGGATGCCCGTTGGAGGGGAAATAGTGGAAGGAAGGAAAACCAGATGTTCAGACCTCTCCTCCATCTATCTACGTATTATTTACTCTGAAGATGTAAATCTTTGTGTGCTTGATCCTCGCATACAAGGACAATATCTCTTCTACTTGTGAAAGTGGAGATATTTTATGATGCTACTGACACAACAATTTTACATACGTTGTGGAAAATTGCAATAGCTACTCCTTTGTTTCTTGCCTTTCCAAAAATCTGAAGTATCAGATGGAATATTTACATCATTTTAAGCAATTGGATAGTACTTTTGTGCATGGCGTTTGTATGTGTATGCTTTGCTTCCAAAAGGGGAGGACATTAGTTCTGCATAGACTGCCACAGAGTAAATTACAGAAGCCTGATAAGGAATAAAAGCACTCGTTACACTCGTTGTCTTACTCTCATGATGAAGGTGAGGAATCTCATAGAGTCTGAATCTTCTCCATTTAACATCATGTTGAGACAGCCTAAATAGATGGGATCAGTGATCATCTTCTTAGTTTCCCCTGCTTGCTTGTAAGGATGCAAATACTGATCTCCTTAAGTCTTGTCTGCTAACAAAAATGTGAGTGGGTGGGTGAATGGGTGGGTGGGAATTCTTTTTTGCCATGAGACAGCACAATTAACATGCAAAATTGAAAGTTGCTACCTTGTTGTACAGACTATTAGAAGCAGAAGTATTGGGCAGATTGTTCACTCTCTCTGAGAGGTCAGCCTGTCCTTCTGTGCTTGGTGTTTGTCCCTGTGTGCTTGGCTTCAGAGAGGGAAAAGGTACTCCAGACATTTTGTAAATAGTGCAGCAAACCCATGGTCAGAAAAAAAGGATTTCATATCTTGGACTCACACTGGATGTGAGATCTCTAGTTGGGTTACGGTTTGAACATCTTTGGCCAGCGTTCCACAATGTGAAGACACCCTGTCTCAATGGTAAATGAGAGACCGGAGAAATGTCTTCACATACCTACTGGCAGCAGGTCTCCAGGGGTTCCAACAGAGATGGTTCTCAACTCTACCTAGAGAAGCCAAGGACTAAACCTGGGGCCTTCTGCATGCACTGCATGCATTCTACTGTGGTAGATAAAGTGGGAGAGCAAGCATGCATTCTTTTAAAGAGAGAAGGAGGATAAGGATGAGAAGCAGAAGGAGACAAAGAGGAGATAAGTGGCAGGGTCCTGGTCCCAAATGATTTCCAGATTCCTCCCCACTCCTCAAAACATGGTGAAAGAGCTCTGCTTGTTTTGCTTCCCTGAATAACACACTGAAACAGAGTGAGGGTTTGTTTGTTTGTTTGTTTTTACCCCACCTTTCTCCTTAAAAGGACTCCGAGTGGCTTACATAATTGAAAAGATAATGTTTAAAAGCTAGAAACAATAAGTATACAAATATTTAAAAAGAATTAAACAAATATTATATTTAAAATGGTAATTAAAATCAATAAGAACACATTTAAAAGCAATAGAACACAGCAATCCATTCAACACCCCCTCTCAGTCAGTCAATCACTGAGGAAAAGCCTGTCTGAAGAGAAAAGAGCATGGGTTTATTCCATAGCACAGTCTAACACAATCTCTGTTCAAACAAGTATCAAAATATGATAGAAATACATCATTCAAGAGAAAAAATGCTGAGAGGAAACATATATACATACAAACTTTCATATGGAAGAAAATGACATTCAGAGATGAATATGGAAATGGCATCCCACGGTCTTATGAGTGATGGCATAGGAGAGCAACACAGACAGGAATGAGACCAATTCTTCAATCCATGGTGCTAAGAACAGCTTAATTTTTCAAGACTCTTCCCCAAAGGCCTTTGGTAACTGTAGACTGTTGAAACTTCACCACTTGATATCCCTACTCAGCTCTCCTTACAAAAGAGTTCCAGGGTTCCTTGGGATGAAGAAATAACTCCTGAAGTAGTTTTCGGTCTATATTTCAGATACATTCCAAGGATTTCTCAGAAATGATGTTGATATGTTGCTTTGTTCAGATGACATGCATTTCTTGCCTTTTGAAATGTTTAAGGTGGATTTTTTTAAAGGCTCAAGCATAAAATATTGATCTTTTGAAACCTTGCACACATTGTATGAAGACTGTATTCTTAATTTTTTAAAAAAGTATAAAAATGGACTTCCATCTAGAATAATGAACTGAGGTTGTCACAACAAGGAACAATTATTTTCTTTCTGGGGAGCTAGTATTATTTTTATAAGCTTCCAGAAAAGATGGGAATACGGAAAGTTGAGATTCTTAGGCAAATAGTGATATTTCAATGTTGCTTCTTTATGGACATGTATTCTACACAACGACATCATTTTTCTTTCCTAGGAACAGTCAGAATTTGCAGAGCTAGCTATTTGCAGGAAGAGTTCTGTTCTGAGAAAGAAAACCATACTATGTGATAACTTTTATATCTCTGTGTTTTCAAACATAGTAAACAGAAATGGGAGTGCATATAGTCTGGTATTGACATTTACAGTATTGTGCTTAAAACCTACAGTTGTCCCCTAAAGCAGCAGTGCATTATGGGAAACTGTCACCATTCCATCTCCACTTCTGAGATAACAAGGGAGCTGATTTGTCTCCACTCAGTGGGAGGGGATGCTCAGGAATGCTTATGTCAGCTGCCTATGCCATTTACCATTCCAGCAGAACAGCAGGGCTTCAATAGAACTGCTGACTGAGATGCCAAGAAAATCCCCAAGAACCATCCAAAAAGCCTGGAGAAATGAGTCTACTGGGGAAGATTGTCTTAACTGATCCTCTGCCCCTGCAGAGATGCCAAGTCCCAAGAAATTTAAATCCTCTCAGATTCTCTCTCCATGACAATGGGACTAGAGAAACTTCCTCTATAGGCAAGTCATCATCATCCCATCCAACACAGAAAACCAAGTTGCAGAACGAAGCCACCAGGACAGACCCATGGCTGCCATATAGGTCAATAAGTCCCAAGCTATTCCTGACAGAACAATCTTGGGATGATGATGTTCAACAAGGTAAAGGAGCTCCAGCCCTACCCACAAGACCTTCAGCCTGTGTGGGAAGGGAGATTGTTAGTCTGGAGGACCGACAATACTTCAAGAAATTCACATTTCTCCATACTGTTCTGAGCAATGGTGCCTGGAATCACTTGTTGTTTTACAGTTAGAAGGCAGGGCTTAGCTTTAGAAGGGGCAGTGTGCTAGACTAATGCACATGACACAAATTCAAGACATGATAGAGATCAGGGTAGCCCCAGATTCATCAAAAACCAAAACAGATTAGTCAGCGCCATGGAGAGCTCCACATGTAGGAGGAAGCGAGACAGAAATTTCTGCATGCTTCTCCATGAAATAACAGATTCACATGGAGCCTTAAATAAGAAGTTGCCCTCCTTTGGGCTGATTGGTTGACTCCACTTCCTTTTTCCCTAGAGGATTTGTCTGTTGAAGGAGGGCAGCGTATTTTACCATCCTCAGACTAAGGCAGAATTGGGGTGACTGGAACAGATCTGGGTGCTGTTGATCAGGGTCCCATGAGTCACAGGAAGGTACTGAGATTTCTGGGCATGACTCATGTGGGATTTCCTAGAAGACTAGATCATAAGGAGTTATGGTCCTCACAAGTCAACCTAATACAATGTCTTCTCCTTGAATGGATACTTCTCTTGCCTTCTCCCTTCAGGATGAGGATTTGGGTATGCTGAATCCTGATGTTCTCCTGTGTACCCACCTTGACTCAAACCTAGAAGATGGTTGAATACACAGAAGGATGGGACTACTGCAGCTCCATTTTTGCACTCCCTCAGCTTTTGCCTATTGTTGCTGGGAAGCAATGCTGGGAAAAATTACCAACTTGTACATCTTTCCAATCAGATATCTGTGCATCATAACTGGATTGCATAAGTGACAACAGTCTGTGAACGTTTGCTTCCCCTCAGTGTTTTTGCATTGATTTTACCCAGTGTGGTACTAGTTGGATAACCTGTCCCTAGAGCTTGGAAATAATTAGTTACAAATAATGGGTCAATAGCAATTAGTTTCTGTTTGCAATAACTAAGGCATAGCTAAATTCCATTATGACTGCAATTTTATGAGGATTATCTTCTGCTTTTTTTTCTCATTACCCAGATGAGTTTCATACCGAAAGCATATGGCATGTACTTTTTAACTTTCTTTCAAAAGTAGCTATTTTATCATTCCTTTTGAATAATAAAATAGAGAAGGTTTTTTTTTAAAAAAATGCACATTAAATAGCAAATAACTGTATTTTGGGGAGCTCAGGAACTGTAATGCATTATTTTTAAAAAGTAATGTTTCCAAGCTGTGTTTCTTCCCAGGGTGGAAAGATAAGATGAAAAGGCATGACTTGTATCCCTTCATGATTAGCTTTTCCATATGAAATACTTAGTGGTGGCCAAAGAAAGAGCCAAAAACCCAGCAGTAAGTGGCCAATGAACCAGTCCCCCAACGGTAGTTCTTACCCTGCTCTTTTTCTTATTATGACAGCATCCATCAGATGCAACACTTCGCTCATTATTTGATAAAAAACCATATCTGTGTTTCTGCTTAGTTCTGACGTAGTCATATCAACTTCCTAATCCACCTAGTGATGAACACCTTGTTCGTTGACATTATCTTTCTATTTTGACATGTATTACAACAGTATGATTATTTAGATCTCTGTCGAAGTTGCCAGTGCAGTTCTGAAAGCTAGATAGGCATTATCTTTATTGCCAGAGAAAGATCCCTCCATCTAAAAGGCAAAATGCAGTCAGTTTTCATCAGTATTCCTGAACTAACGTAACAGTCTAGAAGGCATTTTAAAACAGGTGATTTCAACAGGTCAAGCATGTCATTCATTTATTCCAGCCTTCCTCTGAGGCATTCAGAGCTGTATACTTTCAACTTGCCCAATTATATCCTCACAACAATCCTTTAGGGTAGGTCAGGAGGAACATATGACTCACTTCATAGTCAAATGGGAATATAAAGCCCAAAACCAACCATCTATCCACTGCACCACAATAGTGGTCTGATTGGTCAGACTAAAATTCCACCGAAATTGAAGATCCTGTTTCCCATGCAGGAATGAGATGTTCTGATTTTTTTTGAAATCCAAATTCTATAATTCTCCATTCTGAGGGCTCTGAGAGCTGTGCCCAGCTCTACTGGAAGGGTTTGAGGCCTTTCTCTACAGCTCAGCCATATTTAGGTGTCTGTAAGGTATGTTTTTGTCAGGTAGAACTCCCAGAAAGGCGAATTATGGAACCTGTAGTTGGAAAAAACAAGAGAATTACATCTCTATAGGGGCCAATCAATCTATGGATGAAACCACACTTGTAATATTGTCTACTGAATGGCTGTTTCATAAAGGCAGAAAGAACACATCAGTGACAGCACAAGGGAAAACCTCTTCACAAAAAATGGGTTTCTTTTCAATTACGTCTAGACAAGAGCCAGATATTTTACCCAAGTGACTATCCCTAAATAAAAGGAGGCTTTTCCCAGGAACGGGTTTGATGTACTTCCTTCTGCAATAATAGCTGGTAGATTTATGAGTATTCCCTACCACCAAAGACACTGCCCCTGTAGTTTGGGAGAAATTGAAATTCTTACATATGTATTTCTAGCATGCATTTATTACAATGAGCCTAGAATAAAATTAATTTCCTCCCTGTTTGAAGCAGATTGCAGTCCTTGGCAGAACATATACTTTATATACATTCTACAAAGGACAGCAATCTGCTTTGAATAAAGAGGAATTAATTTTATTTGTATATATCCTTTTAGAAAGTAGTATTCCTTTCATTAATGGGGCTGTGGCAAAAAAAAATATTAAGTTTTAAATTGGAGTATCTGTTGCTACCAAGAGGACTACATCTTAGTCTAGTTCATTTTTGTAGAAATATCTTATGTTGTCTATATCGTTAGAGTTCACTTTGTTCTTCCTGTATTGTTTTTTTAAATGCCATGCTACGAATTCAGATATACCTGCCTGATAGTAGGGATAATTTCTCTAGGTTTCCTGGAGCTGAGCATATAAAACAGTCCATCTTGTGTTAAGGTGACAGTTGAGCCATTCAGAACCAGTACTGGGAAATCTGTCTGTGACCCTTTGTATTTGAATTTCACACACACACACACACACACACACACACACACACACACACACACACACACTCCTTCTTTTCCAAAAATGCAATTTGAAAATTTAATTAAATCCTTTGCAATGAGCTGATAGGAACTTCAAGCCCATCATCACTGGCCAGAGTTCATAGAAGCAGCTTCTCTACCATCATGGAGAAGAGCATGTTGACCATATAGGTGTGAAAAAAGAGGAGTCTTTCAGAAAAAAAAGATGTGACAATCTAAATCAGCACTGAAATTGCTGATTTAGTCACAGAATAGACTTTGAAGAGACAAACAGATGGTTACATTTCTCAGTTTCTGCTACGCCCACATTAGAGTAAAATAAAATAAAAATCAAAGTCTTTCCACCCTAAATATGGAGATTTACAGATGTTGGTAAATTCATTGAAAGAAAGAAAGAAAGAAAGAAAGAAAGAAAGAAAGAAAGAAAGAAAGAAAGAAAGAAAGAAAGAAAGAAAGAAAGGTCACCCAGAGTTCAGAATGTGCTTGAAAAGCATCTTAGCTTCATGGATGCTTCTTGTTTGCACTGGATATTGAACTCTAAACAGTATCAAACCATTTCATCAGAGCAAGGTCAGAACAACGTTTCAAAACGTTTGGTAAAAAAATGGTCCTTTTAAAATACATTATGACAGGCAAATCTGAAGAAACCAAACATGCATCTGAAGGGCATACTTTTGAAATTCACATGGACCTGTCCTTGTTGTGGCATTGTGGCAGAGAGAAGAAATAACTGTGTTGCTCCTTGGAGAAGGGTAGAGCGGCACGCTGATGATCCTTTGACAGTGCAGATGGCAGATGTGCTAAAGGTCCTACACAGCTGGCATCTGGTCCTCCTGCTGTGCCTTAGACGGGCAATGCAATGTGGCTTCCCTGGAGAGGAATTTGCACTCCTAACAGGAAAACAGCATGCCACAGCAGCCATCCAAGGTCACTTAAAATGCATATTATTTCCTCCTTTTACCCTCTGTAACCATGTTGCTGCATTAAGGAACAAAACTGTACAGTATGCCAAATGTACAACCTTAATTATTGCATCAGGTTTTGCTTTGTTTTATTTACCAAACAGAAACATTTCAGGGGCTGTTAAAAAGGATGTGTTGCATCAACCCTGGGGAGGACAGCTGTAGCTCTGAGGAACATTCCCACTGAAAATACCATTAACACCAACAGGAGCTTTAATCTTACATCAAATAGGCTGTGGAGGTAATGTTTGTTAGGAGTGGACTGCAGCATGTGAATGGTTTTACCTTTCCTCACATATTCTAGTTCTGTTCAGCCCCTCTCAACACAGCTGTTTTAGAGGTAATTTGGGGGGCTATCAGACAAACATATAGCTCACTATTTGATTCACTTTTGGTTTACCCTATGTTTCGGCAACCTCGTGTGTTTTAAGTAAGAGCGATGCATCCCACCCCATTTGTGAGCTGTTCTGCTCT
Organism: Intellagama lesueurii; assembly: GCA_037013535.1. Lineage (NCBI taxonomy): Eukaryota > Metazoa > Chordata > Lepidosauria > Squamata > Agamidae > Intellagama > Intellagama lesueurii. The sequence goes on along the minus strand of JBAJHW010000002.1, from coordinate 106,780,152 downwards.
TTTCTGGCAGAGCACTAGGGCTGCAATTTATTTGTTGAGATTGGGAATACTCTGGATTATCCTGCTCTGCACTCTGTGTGGTTGCTTAATTCACTCCCAAATAGAGCTATGGATAGCATTCTCTTTGGTGACACCGCTGTGATGTATGCAGTGGATTATCACAGTAAAAAGGAGAGTAGGGAAATCCTCTCCTTTGTTTTCTTCTTCTCACAATGTTTAAAATATTGTCCTAAGTGATACAACGCCATTTCAGGTATAACAGAGTATTCACACTAAATTGATGTATTGCTGTAGTGCTATGCCATTTACTAAAGTAAACAAAAAAGGGGAGAAGTTGCCATGGCCTGTGGAATTGGAGCAATCTGAACTGCTGTCTGGATCTTTCTCAGGGGAGAAGAAATGTCTCCTGTGTAAATGGAAGCATCAGCCAAGTATGAGATAAAACAGATTGCACTGATGACAAGAGTCTTTTAAATGCAGTCTGGATTCTTTCAAATTCCCTTGTCTAATCAGGTCATTCACCATCAGAGTTGGCCCTCCCAGACTTGGCAGCTCTCTCAGCCTCAGACAGCAGATCTTGGATGCTATGGAGGAGCACCAAATTGAGTTATGTAATGTATCATGCTTCCATTGTAAATGAGATTAGTTAAATAGGAGAGGTGACTTCTGCTACATGTGTCAAAACAACTTGACTGGCTTTGAGTACTGTGCACCTTGTTTTGGATGAGTGAGGGGCACCACTTACTTACTGTTCTGCCTAAGGCAGCAAAATGCTTTAGACCAGCTTTGAATGCATTCAATATCAACTGTCACCTAGCCCTCAGGGAGCCCATACAGACAACCAAAAATCTGTGATGTGAGTTGTCACACCTGAGGTAGCCTGGTTTTCTGTATCATCCTGTCAGACAGAAAGGCACTTCTCCCCAAATCAAAGGGATTTTGACTTCAGGTCAGAGCCAAGCATTGCCATACAAGCTAGCAGTAAATGTAACTTGCCACTAATACAGCTCCTCTGTAAAACCCGGAAACCATGGGAACAAGACCCCTTGACTGACAACTCCATTTAAGCAGAGGAACAAGTGCATGAAGAAATAGCTGAGGAAAGATTTAAAATGTCTGGCGATTTATATTGCATGGCCCTAGTGGTGTTGAAGCCTCTGACGCTGATTGACTGTGCTGGTAACTGTGGCACAGAATGTTAAGCAGCTCACTTTGCTGTCAGTTTGCTTCTGTGAAGGAAGGGCAAAGTGTCAGTGTAGCTGGGATTAAAATGTTACACACAGACAGACTAAGGACTGGGAAGAGGTTCCTGAAGACAGAGAAGATGAGGGAGAGAGAGCCCCAAGGCAAGAAGATGGCTGAGCAGGAAATGGAAGGATCTCAGGGAAAAGTAGACAGGGAATGATACTTGAAGGAAACAATAGAAGAGATGGAGGATGAGAGAGGTAAAGGCAAAGGTAAAGGTTCCCCTTGACAATTTGTCCAGTCATGTCCGACTCTAGGGGGCGGTGCTCATCCCCGTTTCCAAGCCGTAGAGCCAGCGTTTGTCTGAAGACAATCTTCCGTGGTCACGTGGCCAGTGCGACTAGACACGGAATGCCGTTACCTTCCCACCGAGGTGGTATCTATTTATCTACTTGCATTTGCATGCTTTCGAACTGCTAGTTTGAAGAGCTAAACAAAGCTGTGGGTCTGAAAAGATGAGGAGGGGCTGCCTGCTGTGGAGAAAGGGAGCTATGAGTCCTAAGGAGGCTGGTCAGCAGGCAGCATGAGTAATAGGACAATACAGCAAGCAGGAAAATTCAGGAAGCATATAAGGCATATAAGGCAACGGAGGCTGGAGAAATAAGAAAATTAGGTAATATGGGCAAAATAGGACTGAAGCCCTGTATTGCTGGCAAAGGAAATTCGTAGGGCTGTGGTGCAAAAGAAAAGGAGTCATAGGGTTGTTAGGAGGGAGGATATTTTTTTTTTTGGTTGGGATTTCAGTGGCCAATACTACACAGAGCACTGTAAAGTTTTTGTTTTAGTCTCCAGGCCCAAGAATCCCTAGCCAAAATGGCAATTGACCATGCTGGCTGGGTTATTCTGGGAGTTGTAGTCCATATCTATATCTATATCTATAAATAGTTTGGAGTTTTATTGCTACTGTGAGAACTAGGCACACTACGGGAGAAATACAAAGCAAGAGAAATGTGGGTTGGAGAGATGAATTTCACACTGAAGTGTACTAGCCAATTCTTAACCATAAGAGCTGACCAGTCAGGGAGGTAAAATTCTGGGCACATCTCTCCTTTTGACCTGAAAATATCTTAGTAGGAAAATCTGCAGTCCTTTCTTAACAGCTATTGGAGCCCTCTTAAGAAATCTTTATTGTTGAAACACATTTTCTGGTTGGCTTCCTGTATTATATATATTTTTGTGACCCCGGGTTTGAGCACTGCACTTACTTCTAAGTAGATTCTCCCACTGATAAGTTGCTAAGCAACTAGCCCCATATGATCTATCGTCATTTCAATAAATGACCCAGGCAGAGAAAAGGAAGTTTTGAAATCTAATGGTCCAGAAAGAGAAAAGGGGGAAGCGGGGGGAAGCCAAACAAACTGCCCCACTAAAAAAGCTGCTCAGTAATGCATTTTATCTGCAAATAATTTATGGAAATGAACAGGACTACTTTTGAAGGAGTACTTTGCAGAACTTAATGGAACAGGAAGGAATCAAACCTTAACTAAATGAGCCTGCCCCTGACTCACTTCACAATCAACTTAATGTGCAATTGGTTCCAGGTGGCAGGCAACAGAGTTCCTTATGGGGCATTTCTTATATGGTGCTCAGTCGTGCAGTTTTAACTGCCCCAAAGCAATCCTAGCCTGGACGTACACAAGTACTTAGTTTATGTGCTCTTTTCTCTCTTTGCAAGCTCAGCAGAGAGCTAAGGTATCCTTTGCTGAACTTCATTTCTGCTGCACTGGAGCTTCAGGTGCGTTATGGTAACAATCTATCTTGCCATTCTGAATAATTCAGCAAAAAACCAACATACTATTAAATCTCTTTTCATTTTGCCAACTAATTTGAGCTTTGGTCACTAACTGCATTTTAGAAAAATCTATACTACTGATTTATTGATCTGGATGGAGACTATAAAATGTGTCTTTGCAAGGAATCAATTTACCTTTGGTTTTCTGTGGTTGCTTTTAGTTGACTCTAAACCTCCAGATACTTTCCTTGCTTTACAACTGCCGCATTCACTTTAAAACTTTGATTACAGGTTGTATCAGTGTCCTGTTTCTAATGCTGGCTTTTCCTTTTTTAAAAAAACTGGAGGATCATTACTTTCTCAACACGGTAAGTTAGCATCTTTCCAAGGTAAATTAGTGGGGGAAGAAATTTTTATTTTAAGGAGAACAGAATCTAATCAGTACACAAACGATACAATAATTGTAACACATACTCTTGTCTCAAACAGTCGAGAGGAAAATAGACATACTGGCCAAAATCTTGTTGAGTTTTTAAGCTGGCATAATGCAACTGGAGGAAATCTGATTGGTGAACTACCGCAAGTTAAGAATTTAGTGTACGCATTTGCTGTTACGCATTGACTTGTCTTGCAACAGTAAATGCGTGTACTAATTTCTCAACTTGTGGCAGTCCACCCATGAGACTTATGCCAATGGCATCAGGTTGGTAGGTAAAACAGATAAGATTTTGGTCCCTATTTTTATGGTTTTGTAAAATGCAAACTCCTCTCTATCTTCCTGCTATTATTGCCTATTACAAGGCTAGCCCTATCATTAAGCAGAGTGAGGAAACAGCCCTAGTATATTTCAGATTATATGAAAAGGATCACTATATGTTTATGCTGTCAAAGACAGGGAGAGGTCCTTGTGGGATTTTCTGTCTCACGTGTCAAAATAACTTGGTTGCCCTTAGCTACTATGTACCTTGACTTAGGTAGCTGAAAGATGCTATTTGCTGCCCTGCTTCCCGCAGCATGGGCCAGCCTTTGTCCAGAAGCTCTTGACACACAGTGTACACAATAAAGGCCATAAAGATTGGGAGTGGCCTGCCCTGTACCCCTGGGGACATTTTGTTCCTTTGCATCCCTGGGCTTGTGGCATTAATTTCCATTTCTGGACCTCCAGTTTATTTTAAAACACACAGACCTGTAAGGTGAGAAATGCAAATGGTTAAGAGTTGGGGTTGGGGTTGGGGTTGGGAGGGAAGATATTCAGTGCCCTAATTGTGGGACCTATCTTCTCAAAGGCCATACAACAAGAATCTTTCCACAACTGCAAACTCATTCAATCTTAAAAAGCATAGTTATATTTCAGAAAAGTTTAGTAAACTAAACTGAGAGAGAGGAGAGATCATGGGCTTCGTTGGTACATTCAATTGTCACTAGCCTTCCAATTTCCCCTTTCCTCAGTTCAAATCATTGACCATTTTTTAAACCCTACAAATGAAGAATAGGATGCAGAGGATCTACTGGGCATTGTTTTGCCCTGAAGTGAAAAGTGGCTCCTTGCTCTGCGCTGTAGTTGCTCCAGGATCACACAAATACTCCTAGTTTGATCCATTTTTTAATCATTATATGGAGATACGGTACATCCCTAATATTTACCTTGCATGATCACACTGGCTGGTGGGGCTCTGGGAGTTGTCATCTGAAATAATAGCTTTTCCAACCTCTGGATTTAATCCCCTTTAAACGAAGGTCTACCTCTAGCAAGCTGAACTTTGAATTCAACAGTTGGCATTGTAAAGGTGCCATACAAATGACATTGTATAGATGGCAATGGAAAGCAAAGTCCTCATTGTCACTCATAGTTCTTATAGTTTGAACAGATGGAATAATTCTCATTCTAAATACAGTATGTTAGCCTAATAAAGTATCAAAAGGAAATGAATTCTCTTATCACTTCTCCCATGTTCCCCACCTTTGCTGAGTTTTGGTACTCAATGGATTTTTGAAAGTATATCCATTATAAATTACAAAGAGCTCTGATGTCCTCCCTCAGTATAATTAAATTATTTCCCCAGAATTAACTTTAGCGGCGGTGAAGATGGGATTCATATTCCAATTTAATGATTGATGAGAGAAGTTTCTCCTTGTGGGACAATTGCTGCAGAGCTGAAGAGCTCATTTTGTTATAATGAATCACAGTCTCCAGAAAGCTATGTCAAACCAGCAGATTGAATCTATGAACAAGAGCACTGTGAGGAACTGGGAGGCTCATGGGGATGCAATAGTGATAGGCTCCACTCTTAAGAAAGTTGGTCTCTCTTTCCAGCCTTCTGAAGAAAATTTAATGTATAGCATAGTTTCGGGATATAAATCTTCACTTCTTTCTTTCTTGAGGTGAGAACAAAAAATTGCAAAAGATTTTTCCTCTACTGGGCAAAATTATAAAAATGTTTTAGCGTGTTGGGATGTTTTTGTGAAAAATTAGCAGAAGCATTCTTTGTGCAAAATGCATGTATTTGTATTTTGCACAAAACCTATATATTTTGTACTTTAAACTGCATACTTTAAAATCAAGCCATTCTCAACCTTTTTTGGCCACCTGCACCACCTCAGGCAGCATAATGGACTGAGCCCACGCTGCCTTCATTATCTCCCTCTCTTCCAACATGGCGATTTTCTCCCTTTCCATAGTCTGTCTTTCCTCTTCTTGCCTATTTCTTCAGAATCGACAGCCTTTCAAAAACTTCAAAGTCTTTTGGATGTAGAGATGGAAATGCTTGCTTGTTTTGATTTTGCATGTGAGGATGAGAAACTGTTAAAAAAAAAATCCTCACCTGTGCGAGGATGAGATCTGTTTCCCTGTCAGTCTTAACTAGAGTTTTCATATTTGCAAGAATGATTTTTGTACAGATTTTGTAACACTAAGATATCTCCTGTCTTATGGCACAGACTCTTAGAAGCATCATATGGTTATTTGTGCCTTTTTATCAATCAGCCTCTCCTGTACGTGGTGTACATATTGCTCAGCTTCTCAAAGGCAAAAAAATAAATTAAAATAAATAAAATTAAAAATTGCACAAAGACGTGTTTTGGGCGAGAAGTAAATTGCAGAAATCTCAAGGGACACCCTGCACAAATTGTGTCGTTCTCATGCTTCCTCCTTCTCTTCCTCCTCCTCCTCCAGGAGGTGGATGGGGCACCTTTACACAACAGAGCAGTGTTCTGTCCAAAACATTCTCCAAAGGGACCTTCTCGTTCCTCCACTCTTCTTCCTCTTTATTTTACCTTGCTCAATCTGCAAGGTTCATTTCTCTCTTTTTTTTGACCAAAGCACTCTAGCTTTCTGCATTCTGTTTTTTTTTTATAATTTCTTGATTTTTTGTTAAGTTGGTGGTCACCTCCTTGAATCAAGACATTCTGCATTCTATGATAACTACATTTCATGTGCATTATTTCTATTCATCAGTGGAAATAACATGCCAGGAATGCCTTAGATTTACCGGGCAGCAGCATTTTACAAGTAATCATTCATTTGTTTTTAATAGGAATGCTTACAAAAGCCGCAGGTGGCAGGTATCTCTTTCTTCACACAAGGCAGAGTGCCTCTTCTAAAATAGCATCTTATACAGCATTTGCAGGTATTGTTGAAAACAAAGGAAGAATCTCCCAGGGGACAATTACTTTATTCACTCAGCTTTCAACAGCTGATTGTCTTGGGACTGGAGAAGAGAAAGGAAGTGCCATTGGCTGGGGGACAGGGAGCTACCCTGGAGGCTGTATCCTCTCCCTCCCAGGAAGAACATCAAGAGAAGAGGAAGACCAGCCTAAACACACTGATTGAACAGGAACACAGCAGGAGTCCATGAAATAAACAGAGGTTGGAGCACCTCACCCCCAAACTTCAGAGGGGCAACCCCACTTGGGTCATGAGGCACCTATAGAGAACAGGACCTGTTTTAGGGGGTCCAGTTCATGCCAGAAAGAACACTTAGCTTCCATTGACAGATACTGCAGAAAGAATATTCTGCCCCTCAATGGCCAAAAAACCCAGCCAACCAACAAACTTGAGCTACTCATTACTGTTTAGTCAAAACCAGCAAGAGAAGATCAGAATGGCCTGAACTAAACATAAATACCCACTTGCATCTCATCACTTTGTTCTGATCATGAAGAACTGATCTCCTTCCTCTGCTTTTCCTCTGTGCATGCAGGTGGTTTTGTCTTACTAATTTTACGCCTGATGGCAGTCATCCTCCTTTTTTTTCACTTGATACAAATCACTTTGCAAGATAGTAATGATCTGAAAAAAGGGATAGAAAAAGTTAAGGAAGGAAGGAAGGAAAGAAGGAAGGAATTCAAATGCTGCACTTTCCTGATCCCAGGACTATAGGGGCAAACAAAATCCCCCTAGAAGATGCTCAACAAGTCTTCAGTCTTGGAGCAGGAGACCAGATCTTGGACCCCTTCCAAACTTCACCCAGCTTAGGCATCACAGAGGTTTCCAAAGTAGGTTTCTTCCACAGCTAGAATCCTTGTATTCATGAAGGGGCCAAAGAGATGAATGTGATGGAGGAGGAAGGAAGAGAAGTATATGAAAGAAAGGGAGATGGATAGGTGACATAACAGCCATCTTCAGATATCTAGGAGGATCATGTGGAAGATGGAGCAAGCTTGTCTTCTTCTGTTTCAGAGAGCAAGCCCCAAACCAACTGATTCAAATCAGAAGAAAGGAGAGCTTGATCAAACATTAAGCAGAACTTTCTGGCAGTAAGATCTGTTTGAAAGTAGCTGCCAGCATTCTACATGTCATCTGCCAGGGCAGGGGTATGTGAGGGCCAGGGGAGCATCTGCTGTTGTGTCCTTCCACTTCCCCTGCTGAACTTTGGCCTACTGGACCTCTGCTTCTTTACAAGATCAAGCCCTCCCTGCTTCTGCACTGTGAGGCAGCTGCTTGCTGCCATCTCTGTTCTCTCTTCCTGACTTTTCCTTCCCCTGAATATTATCACTTGTTTGGGGGTGGAGAGTATGGGAAGCTTAGATTTCAAATATTTGAGAAGGGCAAGAAACGTTTCAAGTAAACTGAGCTGGATGCCAACCCCCTTCACAACCCTACACAGAAATGTTTGCTAGAGAACAGCTTAGACACTCAGCAAAGATGAATCAATAGTAACATGCGTGAGTTACAGTCTCTTCTCCAAAACACAGTGATTAGAGAGGCTCTCTGGTAACATGTGGCCTAGAATTAGAAAGTACACATTTCCCTTGAATTGCATGTTTTTGAAATAAATAAATAACTATTTCAATAAAATAAATATTCAATAAATACTGTGCTGCTTTCATCTCCAGAAAGCGGCTTGCCTTAGGGCCCTGTTGCTGGCAGTGTGGTGGCCTCCAATCTGACAGTGGCAGGCTGGCTGGCCCCCTCTCCTGTCATGGTGGCTGAAGAGGGCACTGGGGCTTGCCAAGAGACTTATGTGGGTCTGCGGGGAGGGGGGAGATGTGTCTTTCTCTGTGTGTGTTTATGCTTTGTAGTTACATTTAGGGGGGGGCATAAGAGTTATACATGGATTTTGAACTACATGGGGGTCTGGTGCCCCTAACCCCAGTGTTATTGAAGGGAGAAGTGCATACTTGTCAATTGCTCAATCTCTCCCTTCCCAGCATTTTCAGAGGAAAACCAAAAATCTCAAACTCCACATCTGAAGGCAAAAGTGCCTCTGTTTTCTGAAGCAAAAAAAGGAACATGGCCGCATGTGATCAAACGTTTTGTTGCATTTTCGCTAAGAGACACATATTTTCCCACCACATAAACATTTCCCCTCATATGTGCATTTTGGAACAATATTAAGCAGAGAAGTGGGTGGCAAAATTTGGAGAAATGCACAGCCTGAAAGATCACTGGACTTTGCCTGTAAAAATCCAGAGCAAACAAAATTCTTTACCCTCCCTAGTCTTTTTCTGTTTTAGAAGCCATACAGTACAATTAATAAATATATTTTTAAAAATTGCCCAATGAGGGGCAGTTCAGGAGCATTTGGAATAGCTAGGATTAAATCTTTGACAGTGCATGTTGAAGGGCACAGAGTACAGAAACATAGGTGTGATGTTGCCTGTTCTTCTCCACACTCGCAAAGGACAGTGTCAGTGCTAAAACTCCATTTTCATAAGTACACATTTGTTGTGCCAACTCCAGTCTGGAGGACTTCCCAGTTACCCTGTTCTCTGTATGACCAGGGGCTAGACTTTTTTCGGGTTCATTCATTTCAAGAGGTAAGTCGTTCCATGGTTGCTACGAGCTACTAGTTCCACCAGAAAATGTCTGCCATCTAGGGCTCCTGTGGGATTAGAGAGACTTTGAAGTGATCTCTTACTCTGGGATATCTGGAAGATAAGGCTGAGCCTAATTTTCTTGTGCCTCATTTCATCCCTCCTCAAGAGGCATTGGTCACATCAAGAAAAAGAAAATTGCCTCATTATCTCTTGTTGGCAGTGGGCTTTCTGGTGGGCCCTGACATTGGCTGGTGCCCAGTCATGTTGACTTCTGACATTGTCTTATATTACAGCACAGGGGTCCTCCACAACTAACAAGAATTGTATCTAGTGGATGGGGATTGTAAGAGGGATGAAAGAAGATGATCAGGGTACAGATGTTACTTGGATACGTTACTTTTTTGGCACTACAATTCCTAGAATTCCCCATCCAGCATAACCACCGGCCATGCTGGTTTGTGGGATTTTGGCTTGTGTAACTCAAAATGTAACTATTTTCTGGAGCGACAACCCTAAATGGGGTTCATAGAGTGGCTGTGCAAGGTTGCTTTCCTTTTAACTGTTGTGCTTTCCCCAATGTTTTAAATCTGTTTTTACTTTTTAATTGCACTTGTTATTTGACTCCATTGCTGTTAGCAGCCTGGAGTGCCATTTACCGGCAGAAAGATGGCATGTACACTTGTGCACACCCGTGCCATGTGTGTGCATGCAACTGTCCACACAGCCTTAAAGAGGAAAATTAGGCTATTATATTTGAATCCTTATAATGACTCTTGAAAAGGAGATGGCATCATTTGGGGGCTGGTTTTGTGCTTTTACTGAGTTCAGTAAAAGGCTAGGGCATCCAGGCTGCATATAATTTATACAGCCAATGCTCCTTTATTCATCATCCTCTGGAAGCTGGGTTATTTTTCTTTTCTTTTTTATTACTGAAGATCTTAAAAAAATGTTTCCAAAATCACAGAAAATGGCTCCTCAGAGACAGCCCTCAGACTTATTGTCCAAATTCCTCCAATCCAATTAGACAATTTGAATTGATGGCACATAAATTGTTAATATATTGCCGCGTTAAGTGAGAAGGGGGAGAAAAAAAAATACTTATCTCATTTTTCCAGCCCACTGGCTCAGTTTCTGCACTTTGCAATCATTTGTTGCAAAATTTTCATTTTTTTCATTACTTTTTATTGTTAGTAGAGAAATAAAATTCCATTAAGAGGAGATTTATGATGACAAGATAACTACAGCGTAGGAACGGAGAGGGTGTGAGTTTAATGACACACAAATAAAGTTTAATGAAATATTATGAATGGAAATAATATTGAGATTGAATAAATCTTTGCAATAACTATGAATTATAATTGTTAGAAGAGATTTATAAAAAGGCACTGAGCTGTAAATAGGAAGTGGGGGATGAGAAGTAGTTATATCAACAGGAGTTGGGCAGACCAGTGCCTTGGTTCTTCTCATCAATTTGTAAATAATGAGTTTATCCAGAAGTTACCAGCAACCTAGAAATTTAGTGCCTATGTTTCTAATCAAAACAATAATAAAAAATCAATGCAGAAGATATATTTATAAAAATAGAAATGTCTGGGATATAAATAAGTTTCAAGGATGAATATTCATTCATGTCACCGTTAATGCTATCAGGTAAGAAGAGATCGATCTGTTTCAGTTTCCATGTCATTCGCATTTTTCCAAGTTGAAGAAGTTTGCATTTTCATGTTCATGTTTCACTGACCTACACACACACACACACACACACACACACACACACACACACACACACACACGTGTATGGATTAGTTTAACACATTTGAAACTCGAATTAATCCTTTCTGCTTCAAGGTTATTTTCCCTTACTTGAGAGCTAGGGTATTATTTCGCAGCCCAGTTGGTTGTGGGCCTACAGCTGAGCAGGCCTGGTCCTCAGGAACAAAATACACCACAAGCCACTCATTGGAAGAAAAAGGCCACAGCTTTATTGGTTACAGCATCAGCTTCTCTGGCACAGCATTGAGAATGGATCCAGAATCATCAAGAGATTTGAATGCTCCCTGATGTAACCACTGTCTGTCCCCAGTCACCAGCTGGGGGAGTTAACCTAGGAATGGTTGTTCCTTCGAGACCACAAGGGCTTATGCCACTGTGGCTCCCTGCCACCAAGGGACATGTTTTGGCTCCTGGACTCTGAAATAGGCCAGGCCATGGTTTTGCCTCCAGCTCCCTTAAGGGTATTCCTCTTTCACCCAGTGTGTGCAGGCACCCACCTGGATACCCTCCACTGCTTCAAACCACCAACAAAGTTGTGCAACAAAAACTGTTAGAGCAGTACGACAGTGGAGCCAGTTACCTTGGGAGTTGGTGAGTGCTCCATCACTGGAGGCATTCAAGAAAAACCTAGATAATCACCTGGCAGATATGCTTTGATTGTATTCCTGCATTGAGCAGGGGGTTGGACTTGATGGCCTTGTAGGCCCCTTCCAACTTCTCTTTTCTATGATTCTATGAACACAAGATACAACACCACCCAGCCAGCATGGACCTGGAACCTCCTATCTCTGCAACCTGACACCAAACAACAGCATACAGAACCAACGAAGGAGAGGGAGGGAGGGAAAAGACAGTGAGGATATGTGTATCCACCATATTTCAGGTTCTACATAGATTCCAGCTGCTAATTGTGTTGCATATACCATCCAATAAACTTTAACTAACATTACACAGAATGTCATCAGCAACACGGTCAGGATGGTCAGGGCCTGTGACTGGGTTGGCATCATTTCCCCCCTGCCCATGTCTTCAGTGCTGAGTGCCAGTGCTCCCTGTACTTGCTTCTCTACTTGTTCCTTGCATGATGCACTGTGTTGTAGTGGTGTGTACTAAGTGTGTTAACATACCACTACATGTTTCCCACCTCCAGAAAAATTCCTGCAGATGGTCTTGAAGAGGAAGGAGGAGTAGCCGTCACTTGCCTTGACCTCATCTTCTGGGCAGTGATGCCAGGAGGGAAGGGAAGCGAGGAGATTCATGAAAATGACAGAGGAGGTGCAGGAGTTTTCCAGAACGGAAGGTTGATGGGGAGAAAAGGGAGGGGGATAAACAGGGAGCAAAGAGAGAGGGATATTAAGACAGGGAGGAAAGAAAACATGATTAGTGCGAGAAAAGCCGGAGGGTGGTGGCAACAGCTCAGCATATGAGAGGAATGACAGCAAAGGTCAATAAAGAAGTTAATAGACATGCCATTGAGGGAGAGTATTTATTGGAAGGTGTAATTATAGATTGTGAGTATCAAAGTTGACACAGAAGCTGTGAGTGGAAATAACTCTTGAAAAGACTGCACAGGAGGAATAGCAACAGCACAGAAACCAAATTAAACAATGAGAAGGAGTGTTTGTGTGCTTGATGACAGGATATAGTTCATGAAAAGCCAAGTGGGCAAAACAATTTGATAACAGTGAGTAGCTGATGGGCAACAATCATGGAAACTGAAATACTGAACTCCGTATACAGGTTATATACCAGAGATGGGGAATGAGTGGGCCACCAGATGTTCCTGGACTGCAACTTCTATCATCCCTAGCTAGTATAGCCAATGGTGAGAGATGTGCCCAGCCCTGCTTTATAGAACCCTCCTTCCAATGGAGAGGAAAGAGCAGAATGTGAAAGACTGATGGGTCAAATCAGAGGAAGAAACACTGTCAGTCTCCTGCATGGGGAATAGGAAACCCTCCTTTTTTTCTAAGAACAAGTGCATCCTACTGGAGAGGAGTTCTCTTTTTACTAGTCTCAAAATCTCTAAGCAGTAAAGAGGGAGGTGTCCTGAATAAATGTGTATTATGAAGAACACAGAGAGAGTGCTAGAAACTTCCCCGAACAATGGGCTCTTGCCATGACCATCACATGTAGGGTTGAGAACACAGAGACCCTTGCATCAGAACTGTTTGTGACAGGTTGTAGAAGACAGACCACTAACTGTTGAGGATCTGGGAGCCATACATACCCTCAACTGAGCCTGGATCTCCACAGGTTGCACTGGTCCCTTTTCCCCCACAATGGAAGTAATTGGAAGGTCACTTTTAGGTTTGAAAAAAGTCTGTTTCAAACCTCAAAAGGTTTACCCCTCCTAATAGCCTTTAAAATGGAGAATTCATTGTCCCAAGAGCCAGGCTCAGGGTGTCAAACCAGTCCTCCATTCCTAAGTGTAAAGGAGATCATACAAACGAAGGGCATTCACAGAAGTAATTGCGGGTGGGGAGCAAAGTCTAGTAATTATACCTCTAGATCAGTGGTTTCCAGTCTTGGGTTCCCAGATGTTCATGGACTAAAACTCCCAGAAGCCTTCACCACTAGCTGTGCTGGCCAGGCTTTCTGGGAGCTGTAGTCCAAGAATATCTGGGGAACCAAGTTTGGGAACTGCTGCTATAGATTGTTGATCTGATTGTAGTTTTCACCTGCATATGTTTGTTTTTTTTTAACACCACATTTGGGATGCTAGGGGGAGAGCATTCATAGGAAAAGCCATTGTCCGCTCTGCCCTCCTTATTTTTTGTGTATATTTAAGCAGCACACTTTTCTCTTTGCTTTTTGAACACTAAATTCAGGGCACCTTCCCAGAAATCCTGGCCAACACAGCTAGTGATGAAGGCTTGGTTTGAGAAGCAAACATAAGAGAAATTCACTGCAGAACAAATGCGAGCACCAGGCTCCTATGTGTTTCTACTCAGAAGTAAGAAAATGGGAATTACTTCTGACTAAGTGCATATATTTTTGCTGCAGAAAATGATTTGAGAAGCAGGCCTTTAGTCTTTTTTAAAAAAAATAGAAGGGCTTTCTTTCTCAGCATCTCCTTTCCTGTTACATTTGCACCCCACTAACAGATTCATGGGTCTCAGCAGCCCCAGAAATCTCTTCCTTAATTCAGAGATAGACCTTGTATGGCACATTTCCAGTTTTGGCTCCTGGTAATGTGTATCCTCCGCAACCATCTTTAAAGCTTGAAAGGTCCCATGTATTATGTCACCAAAACAGGAAGGGAGGCAGGGTGGCTCCTGTTTCAAAAGTGCTTTCATTGAGAGAAATATCTTTAAACCTAATTTTTCAGCTTGTAAAGTTGGTTATGGAAATACACTGCTTTTCCTCTCTCCTTTTATATTCCCTGCGGAAGAATAAATGAATCCGATTCACTGGCTTGAATCTGGCTGAATGGCCCCTTAAATGGTGGAACGGATTATTGTACGAACAGGCCTCAGCTGTAACAGGCTGTTGTTTATTGTTGAGGACTCAGGGGAGGCCCCTTCAAAACAACTAGAAGGAGGGGGGCTTCTCCCATTGGATGCTTCTGTTCATGTTAGAAAGACAGGTTGCAAATGTTGTACAGAATCTATGTGTCCTAAGCAGCTGCTACAACACGGGTGCATTTTGTCCTTAAGAACCCAGCTGAAGGGGGGGGGGGAAGTGGCCCCACTCCCACTCCAAAACTGTGGTTTAATGAAAACTTTCCTTTAACCATAGATTCTCTTTCATGATCAACATTTGATAGATATTCCCTGAATATTTCAGATTGCTAATTGATATCCAAGGATATTGATTCTGATATTTGTTGATATTTGATCATGTCAACCACTCACAAAAGTTAGTATCATGCTCCTCATAGGCTTACCTGGTTTTAGGATGCTGGCTGAAGTCTCAGGGAATGTCTCTGTTTCTCCAGGTGTCCAGGCTAGGAGGCAAATCTCAATGGCTCCAGACTCCAGAGGAAAAGAAACATTTGCTTTTTGTGAGTGACAATATTAAGCCCTCTCATTTGACCATGCCAACAGGAGTCCCAAAGAACCCGGGGGGGACATACCCTCCTTGTGGACCAGTGCAGAATCTTACACAAGTTGAGCAACATCATCAGTGTTGGGTGCCTTCTGCCCTGCCCTGCTGCCAAATAAGGGATTCCCCCTCCCAGATCTGAGTTGCCATAAGACCACCTGAGTAGTCAGATTTTACCTACACTGTGAGCACGCTTACTCAGATTCTCTTCTGTTGTGTCTGTTTCCTTCATTGCTTGGCCAAGAAGCAGTCCCAGACCTCTTCCAGCCCTTGTCTGGCCTGTCCTATGACAGTACAAGATGCCTCACAAGATCTGCCCTCTGGTCTCAGGTTTTGGCCCTGGGATCTCAGGAATGGAATGCCTCTGGCTGGGCAAACCTAAAGTTATGCTCGATATGCAACCGTGTCCCACAGAGGTTCTACAAAGCCAGGAAATTGGAAGCTAAGGCTGATTTAATCAGATACACTCCAAGATCAGGGATGGTCGTGCATTGTCACAGGTTGTGCGTACTTGAAGCTTACGCACACTTTATGTCCATCCTTTTGGCCTACATCCAAACGGTTCATTGGTGGAGGGCCAGGGTCAGCACAGATGCTTTATCTTGTCCTGGTCCTGTCCTGTGCTTGTGATCCACACCATTCTTCAATTCTTGAAATTGCTGGGCTTCCTGCAGATCACTTCTGCAGGCTGCCACCATTTTCATTTTTCCTCATGTTTATAGGTAGCCAATGTGCACTGACTGAAATGTGAAGGAAAACAAATACCTGGAAGAAATCATATGAACACTTAAAAATTCCTCTCTTCTGTTGTGACCAGTGAAAAGCTTTCTTTGTTTACCAGCACATTTAAATTAGCTCTGAGATGTTTTCACAATTCTGTTTTTTTAATTTGCTTTGTTTATTTTTTGAACCATGACAAAAGAGAGTGCAAACATCTAAATATAAGGTTCCCCAATACAGTCAAGAAAAAATCACTATTTGGTCAAGTTACCAGTACCCAACTCTGGAAATTCAGCAAATGTTGACGTTGGTTCAGTAGGGTTGCATCTTGGCATCTCACCTGGGCAACAAGTGATGGAAAATAGCTTTAGTGGAGAGCATGGAAGGCTGCTGTCAGTCAAAACATAGAACATTGGACTTGGTGGGCCTCGTACAAGTCACTTTCCTGTGTTCTGACCCATCAGACACTCTGTCTTGTTTTGCTTTGACTGGCCCAGTCTAGGGGGTCATGTTTTTCGAAATACATGTGTATTATAGATGGGCAGTATAACAAACAAACAGACAGACAGACAGACATTTTTTGAAAAATAAATAATTACATGTATAGTTTCAGGCCCTGTCCCAATAGTTAGCATTATTGTTCCAGTTTTTGATAAGGAATGGTTTTGTTTCCTAGTATTAGCTAGATGGTTATATTTTAATTTCTTAAAAAATCTGAACATTACAAGCTGCTGGTCCAAAACACTCTCCTCCCATCCACTTCATTGTCATCTCAGCACTCACAGCAGCAGCATGAGCAAGCACTTGAACGATGTGATATTCCTTCTCTACTGTTTAAAGCAGTGTTCCCAACCTCAGGTCCCCAGATGTTCTTGGACTACAGCTTCCAGAAATCCTGGCAAGCACAGCTAGTGGTGAAGACTTCTGGGGGTCTTAGTCCAAGAACATCTGGGGACTCAAGGACGGGAGACATAGGTTTAGAGAGGCTCCACCAAGGACAGCAACATTAAGTAGATGAAATAGTTACACCACAAGATACCTTCACAAGGCACTTTCAAGCCTTGCAAGATCCTTGAAAGGGAGACAAGCTGTTTTTTCTCTGTAATTTGCATAAATTGACTCAGTCCTGTCCTCTCTCTTTGAAAAGCAATGCACGTACACAGCCAGCACAGAATGACTGTAGCATCGTATTAAAAAGAGAGAAACAGCCTCTCAGATGCCTCCAATTCTTCAAAATTCAGGAGTGAAAGCAGCAACTGTCATCATTCTGCAAAATTAACAATATGGCTTTATTTGCATGATTTGTACAATTCTGCTGAATTTGCTCATTCTCTTCTCTGGTCAAGAGGGCCACAAAATGCTTTGCCCTTGTGCAGAGCAAAAAATATAATTTTGTGGCTCTTCCCCCTTCATGTACCAGGATGAGACAAATGAGAATTCACAACATTCGGCTTTGTTTTGCTAGCTAAGTGCCCTCAAGTGGGAAGGGATCCCTCCTGAAAAGTATGTTGCACCAAAACTCTCCTCAGGGATTCACGATCAGACTTGCATAGATGACATTTAGACTGGAGAGCTAAACTGTCTGATCCTGTAGCTTCCTCAGAAGTTTTCCGGTGCAACTTTTATTCCTAACTGACATGTGAAGTCCTAAATGCCTTAAAAAACACAAAAAAACACCCACACCCACTGCATCTATCAGCATCACTAAATGTAGGTTTTGGGCTAATGCTAGCTGGCAGGCAACTCAGGTACAAAAGAGCCTTTTTTTGCCACAGCTGGCTGCTCACTTCCTAATACAATGAAATGTTTCCTCTTGAGCCTGTGGGCCTGTCATCAGGCAAAGGTTCCTCAACTGTTATAAATGCAGATTGATTTTTTTGCCTCTGTGTTGTTGCTTTGGCTCCAAAATTGATGACAAAGCCTTTTTGTCATCTAGGTGCTCAACTGAATGCCAACACTACCTTGGCTGCAGCTTGCTGTGACTTCTAGCTGAAAACAATAGTAGTTGTACCATAATTCTTTATTTCATTTGATTTGATTTGATCGGTACCCTACCTTCCCTAAAAAGTAGGAAGCTATATATGGCTTACAATTTAATATCATACAGTTTAAAAGGTAACACATTATGAGTAGAGATGGGCACATTATGAACAGAGATCAAGCCCACAGGTGTTGCGTGGGGCACCCTGGATTCCTCACCCTCAGTCCTCCCGTGGGCACCCACTCAGAGGCAATGGCCCAGACCTTCCTGCCCCACCACCTGCGGGAGGAGGTAGGACAGGGAATCTGGGGTGCCCGCGCAACACTTGTGGGCCCAATCTGCCAAGCCATGCCAAAGCACCAAAGCACAGTTCATACCCGTCTTTAATTATGAATTTTAAGTGAATGTTAAAAACATGGCTTTTCTGGCAGGCCTTCCCTAACCTTACAACATCTTTATTACAACACTTAATGGTGTTGAGTGGTCTCAACATATATACTATCAGTCCTGCTGCCTTGCTCTATAATACATTATTTTAACTATTTTATTTAAATTGTTGGTTGTTTTATCTTTATTTTGATTTTGTATTATGTTCATTGTTGTTATAGTGTATGTTTTATTTGTCTAAGATGTAAACTGCCCAGAGTAGCCTAGTAGCCAGATGGGCAGTATAGAAGCCGAACAAACAAACAAACAAACAAACAAACAAATAAATAAATAATTTTTAAAATATAATTAAATCAGTTGTTCTTAAAATAGAATGCAGTGCAAAGCCATCTAAAAACATCTTAGTTAAACACAATAATTATAGTTAATAAAAAAGTATAACATGTCCTTTAAAGCCCTGATTCATAAGCAGTCAGTCACTAAAGGCTTGCCTACCCTAGGAGGTTTTTGTGTGACATGGGAGGCCATTAGAGAGGTCCAGTATTGTTAGCCTGGAATATCCATTAAGCTATGATCTGTTGGTAGGGAGGGAAGAGAAATGTACTCAGTTTTTATTTCAACTCAACCTCTCAGTCCAAGCCTTGCACATTTTCACTGCCTTAACCCAAACATGAGCCAGACTGCCCTTAGACTTCAAAATCCATATGTAATTTGCAAAAAAGGGAAGAAGAAAGTTGAGCGCACACTTTTCAAAAAGTGCACACAAGAAAGAATGGATAAAAAACTGAGCTTATTTAGGAGGGGAAAGGCACAAAAACTATTTGATAGAAAATTGCTTGATGATGCGTACTTTTGAAAAGTATGTTGCACCAAAACAATATACCTTTTAAAAGCAAAATGGACGAAAATGTTTGTGTTTGGGAAAATGTTTGCAAAATTACATACTTTTTTGGGTGCCGCTTCCAAAACAATAATCCAGAATCAAGTACAAAATGGGATTTAATGAGCTGTAGGGAATGAAAATTAGAACCTGAATAACACTTAGGGGATTCACTCACCCCTTTCCATCTAGCAGAAAAACATTGTGATTGTCATAGCATTGTTTTGTGAACAGGTGGCAACACAAAGCCTCCATTTTGTTTCATCCATAATAAAAATCCTGGGAAGTACAAAAAGACAGGATGACTTTCCTTCTTTGAGTCCCCACTACCCCAATAGTTGGGTTCCAAGGAACAAAAGCACCTTAGCAGAAGGAGGCAGAAGCAGCTCTGCCATTAGGAAAGGTGAAAAGACTTCCTCAGCAGCAACTTGCAGATGACAGGAAAGCTGCTGCAAATTCTCGAGATATTTAATTTGTTATTTTACTGCCGGTGCTGGAGAGAGGTGTTTGTTAGATTTTTCTGGCTCGTGTGTCAAAAAACCTGATTAGTTTTGAGTATTACGCACCATAATTTAGGAGTGCCATTTGCTGTGCTGGCTGAAGAATGTCTTAAGCTAGCCATGGGGCAAATTAATGATGGCTGTTCCCTATTTGTTTCCCCGCTTGCATTTGGTATTTGTCCCCAGTATGGAGCTGAGCTACAATGCCTGCCCATTTCAAAATACAATCGTAGAAGGGTGGCGGGGAGAGCTTGCCAAGTCCTCCCCAGCAGACAAAGCAGAAGGCTGAATGATGGCAGACACTCTTGCCTTTGCTCCGCCTGACTTTAGATCACACAATGGGATATGTAGACCATTTCAGATGCACCGGTCAGGTTTCCAGACACAACTGAGCACAATGTGCAGCTGCCCAGAGTACTATTTAGCAACTAACCATACAGATCAACAGCAAACAAACTGCCACCAACCAACTAAAGAGAGATAGAACACACAGCAGAAAGGCAGGATTCTTTAAAATTGATTCGTGTGGAATAGACAATAATCTCAACACAGAAAAGTCCCTCCCACTCACACAAACTACAAACAGCATGCAAGGTTGTAAACAAAACTCCAACAAAAGGTTCTTCTTCTGCAGGCCTGACCCACATTTTTAACTGGACTCATAAGGCATCAAGCCATCTCTAGCTTTTTTTTGTGGTCCAACATTCTAAAACAATGTTACTTTCATATTGCTTCATTTTTCCCAATTAAAAATTATTCTTAAATCTTATATTTCATGCAACATACATCAAACCTTTCCAGGGCAGTACAACTAAATGTGTCTGTATGTAAGCAAGTGGCAGAGTCGGCCATCTTTCAACTAGTGAAGTTGTACTGTGGTTCCTTATCAACAGGGAGGAATATCATAATCATGGCCTGAGGGTACATGATGCGATGACATGGTTACAACTAAGCAGGTCGCAGCCTGGACAGTGCCTGGGATGAGAGAGTGTCTGAACTCTCCATGTAAGCAGCTTTCAGCTCCTGAAAGGAGGAGTGGATTATATGTGTCATCATCTCCTCCCCCTCTCTCCCCCTGTCTCTGTCTCTGCTCTTCCAAGCCCTCTCTTGCCTGGCTTTCCCTGAAGAAATTTCAAAGGGTACAGCAGGGAAAGGCTTGATGAAATCAATATTCAGCTACAGCACTGGGCAGTCCTTTCTAAAACATAGCTGGGCAATCCTTTATAATAAATAACACATTCTTCCTCAAACTGGTGCCTACTTGATGTTTTAGATTACAACTCCCATCAGAACCAGCTAGTATGACCAATGGTCAATGAGGACTACACCATTCAGGGGGGTCCTGCACTAGGGAAGGCTGATTTAGCATCTCCATGGTTCCTGACATACAAACAAGTGAGGAACTTTGGGCTGGCGTGGCTGTTCTTGATTGTCTGCAGTGACATACTGGCACACCTCCAAGTACACTGTTGTGTCAAGGCTACCTGCCTTGCCTGATACTCTGATCTCTGAGTTCACTGAATCAGCACGAAAAACTCCAGAAGCAGCAGTAACAGTTATGCATGTAATCGTATGTCACGTTTGTGTTCGAATGGCTGTATCAACTTGGAAACACTGACACTGTAACCAGTACCATTGCAACGGCACTGTTTATAAATGAACCACTTTCAATTGTTGGATTCCAAATTCCTTTTAATAGAGCCACTAAACATGATAGCACGTCATAAAAATCCATTTGCTGAGAATAAAGAAATGTATAAAAGCCATTTTCTAAAAATTTTTTTTTTATTAATTCCATTATTCTTACTGGTGTTGTTAAACATTATTTTTCTGCATGCCATAAGGGAATAATTTGGAATATTCTCCCACAGTCCTTTTTTGTTGTTGTTGTTTTGTATTTTTAACCTCTGTTTCTTTTGGGTTGCTTCAAGATGAAACAAAACAAAACAAAATACACATCATCAGGGTCAGAATGGGTCACTCAGTGACTTCCATATGTTGTTAGACTACAACTCCCAACTCCCATTGCTATTGAGCAGGCTGCCTAAGATAATGGGAGCTGCAGCCCAACAATAACTGGAGAACCACATATTTGTTTACTCTTCTCCTAGCCTATCAAGGACTTGTTTCCTTTCCAGGTCAAAACCCCTAGAGAAATGTACCCAGTGAATGGTGATAAGCTTGACAAATTCATGTTTAGGAGCCAGTGCCTTTTAACATTTGCTCTGTGACTACAGAGGGATCCTGATTCAAATCCCACTTGGTTATGAAGCTGGCCTTTGGGTCAGCTGTTTTAGCTAACATACCATGCAAGCTTGTTCTTAAGATAATGAGAAAAGGACCACATGCACTGCCTTGAGCTCTTTGAAGGAAAAGCAGACTCTAAGTAATGGTTGTGCATGTGTTATTGCTTTTGTGCAGGGATAATAGAAAGGTTAATAGGTTAAAAAACTCAAATAAATAATTACATTTGGAAGTTGTTTGGGAGTTGTTTGGAAGCTAACTGATTTGAAAAAAAACATGTTGGGATTATCACATCATTGTTAATCGTTAGACTTAGACTTGGAATTAACACATTACTGGTTGGAATCCAGTTGGCGCAGTTATGCTGCACAACCCTGATGATGTCATCAGCCAGAGCTATTATACTTTTACTTGTTACAGTGTTTTTAA
Organism: Intellagama lesueurii; assembly: GCA_037013535.1. Classification (NCBI taxonomy): domain Eukaryota; kingdom Metazoa; phylum Chordata; class Lepidosauria; order Squamata; family Agamidae; genus Intellagama; species Intellagama lesueurii. Next base: position 106,757,956 of record JBAJHW010000002.1, on the reverse strand, counting down.
AAGTAACCCCTTGTGTCACATGGTGCATTGCTCATTACTTTTTATTAATTTCCTCCTCAAAAAGAGAATTCAATAGAAAATTGCATACATATCGAGAAATTGTTGGAAAAATGATTCAGAAAAGCTTAAACATGTCCTTAAAAATGTATTTGAAAAGAAGCTAAGTGTTAATTAACTATTAAATTATCATTGTTCCCATTATCTTTCCAATGTAATATTGTTACAGCCTCATCATGTCCCAAATAACTCATTGCAGGTAAATATGGGTGTAACTAGATAGACAGGGAATTTGAAGTGATCCAAATCACATTTAAAAGGCTCTTATCTTTGGTGTGATCTATTTTATCTTGCATTCCAGCAATGCTTCCATTTGCATGGACGATGTTTCTTCTCCCGTGAGAAGGATCCAAACAGCACTTCAGATTGCTCCAATTTCTCGCCCTTTCAATTATTGACACCCCTTCCCTGCCTCTTTCCCCTTGTATTGCAGTTGCTATTCTGCCAGCCATGGTGACTTCCCTTTTACTTTTTTGTTTAATTTAGTAAGTGGCATGGTGCTACAGCAATATATCAACCTAGCATATATCTTGATATATATCTTATAGCTGAAATAGCTCTTATAGCTGAAATAGCTGGGTCACTTACGATAATACTAAAAAAATAGTGAGAAGACAAAAATAAAGGAGAGGATTTATCTGCTGTCCTTTCTACTGTCACAATCCAAGTGCATACATCACAGGGTTGTCACCAAAGAGAACCCTACCCACAGCTCTTTTTGGGAACGAATTAAGCAACTAGGCAGAGTAAAGAACGGGATAATCAGGTGTGCTTCCAATCACACCAAATAAACTGAAGTCCTAGTGCTGTGCCAGAAAGGAGCAGGATGGATCACTCTTATTTAAAATATATGTGGTTGCTGGAAAATAGGAGGAACCAAATGGCACCAAATATGAACTAAATAGTAAGGTATATGCTCCTCTGATTCCCCCTGTATTAGCTGTAGTTGGCTGGATAGCTTAGCAATTTAAGGATCTAGCTCAGGAGCTAGAGACTGGGAGTCTGATTCCCTGCTGAAACTCTTGGGAGAAGAGCCACCCTGTGTAAGCTGTGCAGTCCCAGGGTGCTCCCAGAAGATGGTAAACCTGTATATTTTCTCTACCTAGGAAAGGGTTCCATAAATTGGCATACAATGGTGATGATGATGTTACTAATACTCATAATCTTCAATCTCTGTGATCAACATAATGAAATAAACCTCCTGACAATCATCAGTGATAATGAATATGGAGTTGTTTTGCTCTCACTGTGACTGAGAGAACAAATTCTTTTCTTCTTTTTCTCTTCCTCCGTTCTCTTTCTCTCTTTCTGTATCTCTCTTTGCTTGAGTTCCAAATTCTGCACCAGGTTTGGTGAAAAGTAAAGGTCAATCAGAACGCGTGGGTAAAATGGGAGGGGGGAAATGGAATTCACAGACTCCCCCACCAGTCGGCACAATCATTGGCCATGTTGGCTGATTATGGGAGCTATTGTTAAAAAACCAAACAAAAACCCCACCTTTTCCACACTATGAGGTCAACACAACTGTTACCTGAAAGTTTTGTGCTGTACAATACAGTTCACTCAACCGTTTAAAATAAAGCAGAGATTTTCACATGTTCCATATTGTTCTATGATTGTTTGTTCTTCATTCCCTCAAGAGTTTCTGATTATTGTAAAATAGTAAAGTGCACAAATGCTGAAATGAAGGCAACAGAAAAGGAGACATGTTTCCAGTTAGTGACAAGCACTCAGCACTTCTAGCTCTGAACGACTGCTATGACAATAAGCTGCTGTATGCAAGGTAAGAAAAAAACAACAACACAATGTTGAGAAGTACCCTTTGTTTGTTTGAAACTACAGCTGTGGACACATTGTGGGCAAAAGGAAATGTGACATTAAGTGTGGTATTGCATTTAATGTGTAAATAATGTATACTTTCTTTAATATAAATAATCACATTGATGGTTGAAGCTAGAGGGACTGGCGCCTAGGCAGTTGGGAAGTTTAATCCTTTCACTCTTGATATTTTCACCCAGTGACCCTCATCCGACCCTACTATGGCCTGAGAACATGGGAGGAGATTACAGTAGCCCCCCTTGAGCACTTCTTGTCCTCCTCTGCTTCCATGACCTGCACAACACTTTTAAAAATATGACTTTAAATATAGTTATTTAACTGCAACAGACATTTTGGCCCCTCTTTGTAGGTAACACTTCAAAAAACTTTGCTACAGTCTTTGGCTAAAAATGCAAAATGAACTCAATCAGGAGTATTTTTGCAATTCCTGGGTGACTATGGGTCAGAGTGAAGAGCCACTGAATACCACAGGGCAGAGCAACACCCCCAAGGATCTTTAATGTCTCATCCAGCATTTTCGAGGTTAAAAAAATTTCTACCAAAGATGCCAGGATTGAATAGATGACATGGAGAATGAAAATACTGTGCTATTGGGACCAAGGGAGAATGCAGGTGACACTTAATGTACCAATAAAGCCCATGATCTGCCCTTGAGACAACCACTGAGACACTAGGGAAGGCTCAGCTGAAAAAGGTTTTGAAAAAAGGAAAGAAATAGATCAATGATATGCTGGGGACAAAAGGATAATATCTTCCAAAATCCCCCACCCCTATTTCTAAGTTTTGCTTCATAACTAGAGATGGGGGTATTCGTATTCGTGTATGAATAATCCCATGCAGCTGGACTTAACGAGGGTCCGGCCCCTGGGGCTGGACTGTCCACTCCTACATCTGGCAGCGGCAGCAACCCTGCTCATCCTTCCAATTGAGCCCAAAGCGCCACTCTCTTCCCACTCGGCTGGCCACTCGGAGACCAGTGCGGGAGTCTGATCCTCCCTCCCCTTGCCTGGAGTGGCTAACCAAGTGGGAAGAAAGCGGTGCTCCAGGCGCGATTGGAAGGATGAGTGGGGCCGTCGCTGCCAGACACATGAGTGGACGGTCTGGCCCCAGGGGCTGGATCCTCGTTAAGTCCAGCTGCGTGAGGTTATTCGTATTCGTATATGAATACCTCCATCTCTATTCATAATAGAGGACTGCACCTGAAATGTCTCCTACCCATATAAGTAGTCTAGCCGAACTGGGATGTGTGGACAAGCATGCCATCATTTTAAAAAGCCTTTTATTTAGTTTCATATTTTTTTTAAATTCTGTCAAACACTTGATCTTGACAGTGCCTCAAAAAACCATCTCAACAGCAATATATATCTTTATAGATCGAGACTTAATTTAAATTTGATAAGAGATGGCATCTAAACCTTAGCTGAAGTAGCGAGCCATGCAGGCTTTCCTTCTTTCATGATTAAAAATATTGAACTGCTGGATGAAAGACAAAAAAAAAAAAAAAAAAAAAAAAGACAAGGGAAGCAAGTTTAGCAGGAGACCCTAAGATTTCACAACTAGGACTTAAATCCATTCCACCACGGAGTGGAATGTGGCAAAGAAAAGTCATCTACCAATCAATGTGAGGAAAAGAAGAATGAATGATTGATTGATGAGAGGAAGATAAAACTTGAGAAGAGGCACTTGAGTTTTGCAATCCGATCTTGAAACATCACCAAGCAGGAAGCCACCCCACCTCATTTATAGGACAAACAGCAGAAGAAGGGATCTTCAGAAAGAACTATCTCTGTAAAATCAAGGCTACAATCCTGTGTGTAGCTACTGGGTTGTGGTAAAATGACCATAGCTAGAGGCAACCTTCATCACAAAATGTCTGTATTCTGGTCTGTGCTCAGCTACATCAGAAGTAGGGATGGGAGAAAAATCCATGTGTTTTGCATTCTAATACTGGTTAATGTAAATCATACCAGCTTGAAGCTTGTGGAGTATATTTTTTATGAAATCTGTGTACAAAAATGAATGGTGGTTGTTTTGTGCAGAAGGTCATGCCTTCTGATGGTGGCTCTGTGAATCAATGACCTTGAAAATGTCCTTTCACTAAAAGCCCTTCTGAGGTCTTGCAAACTAAAAGCTGTGGCTTCCTTCCTTCAGTCAATCCACCTCAGGCCAGGCCCTCCTCTTTTACTCCTGCCTTGCCTTTTTCCTAGCATCATATCTTTTCCAGTGAGTTCTCTCATCATTTTTGCTTCCAGAGGAATTTCACATTTTATCCATTCATTTGTCTTGCTGGTGGGCATAAAGTTGTCCTCCAGCACCATGATCTGAATGAAACAATCCATCACCACCCTCAATTTCCTTCATGGTCTGTCATTCACACCCACACCTAGGAATCCATAATAACAGCATAAATGATTTTGTCCTTTATCTACAGCAACACATGTTTACACTTAAGATTCCCCACCCCACCCCCCTAGTTCCTTCATAACTGACTTTCAGAATCTCAGCTGTCTTCTGACTTTAAATATTTCTTTTTCTTCATTGTCATCTTAACATTATGCAGTTCTTCTGTAATCCTGATTTCTGTTGTCTTAATGTTCCACTGTAATCCTGGTTTTGTACTTTCTTCTTTAACTCCTATCAATAGTCTCAAGCCATTGTTATAATCTTTCATTAATTGATGCTTTTTGCATATTTTATATTATTGATGTTTCTTCCACCAATTTTCACTCTTCCTTCCTCTGAATCTAATTCAGCTGTTTGCACGGTATGTTCTGAATACTGATTGAACAGATAGGGAGATGAAATAAACTCAAGTCTGACACCTTTGCTGATTGAAAATTGTTCTGTTTTCTCCATATTCTAATATGAACTTCCTGCCCAGAGTATAGAGTTACACATCAGAACAATCAAATGTTGTGGTACACCCATTTCTTTTAGAAGCATCCGCTGTTTTTCATGATTCACATGGTCTATGGCTTTGCTGTCATCTATGAACATTCTTTGGCAGACTTCAGTAGCCAACGTATATGTGGGAAATTATCTATACTACACCCTCTTTTTCTGAATCCACCTTAAATATCAGATGTATTTTGTTCTTTATATATTAAAAGTCTTTGTCACAAAATCTTGAACATTACTTTGCCTGCATGGGAAAATAATTTGACAGTTATAGTTGCTGAATTCTTTGGCATCTTTTCTTCAGGATTGGAAGGCATGTCTTGTCTGTCTGTGGGCTATTGTTGTTTTCTAAATTTTCTGGCATATTCTTCAGATTTTGATAGTTTCTCTATCATGAAGTAGCTTTACTGGCATCCTTCATCTCCTAGTGATTATACCTTCCAAGTGTTTCAAGAGTAGCCTTCACTTCAATCTAAAATTAGAAGTTCTACATCAGAGGATTCTTCCTTGACGGAATCTGTTATTCATTTATTTCTTCTGGATAGTTCTTCAATGTGTCGTTTCCATTGTCTAGTTATCTTATTCTGATTAGATAATATATTCCCCTGTTGATCTTGCAGCATCTCTAATCTTGGTTTAAATTTCTCTTTGATTTCTGGAAATGTAATGAAAAGTACTCTTGTTTCTCCTTCTTTTATTGTTGTCTTCTATTTCTTTGCATTGAGTATTATAGTGATTCTCCATGACTACGCTAGGGAAAATTACATAGAGAAAGACATCTATTAGGAGAATGGTTGGAAAAAAAGGCACTTATAAGAGAAAACCATGCAGAAAAATGAGCATATTAAAAGGAACGCTTAGGGAACTGAATATGTATTTTTGTACAGACTTGTATAAAAAATGTGCAAATTGAAAAGGAAACAGAACAGAATGAACTATGCTTGAGGGGAAGAAAAGGTGTATGGTACAACGTGGTACAAACAGATTCCTTAATCAGAGTAGAAAATATCATGATCTCTCATGGTTCCTGGCTGAAGTGTTAGGGAACTCTACTGCTTCTCCATGTCTCTTGGAGGCTCAGACAAATCTCAAGGTGAGCATTAATGGAGGAGAAAGTTGGATTTTTGTGTTTGAGGTAGTTTTAAAGTGGGGTGGGCCAAATATGTCCCACAGGCTGCATGCAGCTTTCCTAGGGGTCCAAATTCTGCCCCATCCACTCTCAAATTTTAAAAGGCCACTAGAGAGGGCAAGAGGCTTTTAAAAAAAGTAAATACCACAATTCTTAAAAGAAAATACTTGGTAAAGTGGGAGACATGGGCGCAGGTCAGACATTTCAAGGTCCAGAGATGGACATGTCTGGGCCCTGAACTTCTGAAGATTGCCTGTGCTTGCTTTACATCAAAGACATCACTTTCTGTCTATTACCAGATGACACCAGAACTCACTGATTCAGTGTGAAGATAGCAGTACAATAATTGTGTGTATGCAGTGTTGACATAAAAATCTAGGAACAAGGGACGCTGACTAGGGAGTAAAAGATAGTGGTGAATCTACTTGGACACACTGTGCCCTTTGAAGTGAAGCAAGGAGCAGTGAACAGTTATAACTAGAGATGAACATGAACCAGCAAAATGGTGGTTTGTCCTGGTTTGTGGTTCATCAAAGTCCATGAACCATGAACCACGAATTTCTGAATTTCCCCCAACAAACCATGAATCAGGCACCTAGAGACACCCAGTGCCCTACACTGCTTTCCCACTGCCCCCATCACCTCCCTACTTTTTTTGCTGCCACTCAAAAAAAGAATTTTAAAAAAATTTATTTATTTTTTAACTGAGGCAGGCATATGCGTAGAGGCAGCTGGCTGGGAGTTGGCCTGGATGCCTCTAAAAATATTATTATTATTAGTTAGACAGCCTGTTGTGTCTGCCTCTTTAAAAAAAACCAGCTGCCTTAGCTGAGACAGCCTGAGGAGCTGGTTGTTTTTTTTAAGACAGCCATCGGGTTTTCTAAAACATACATTTTTAACATTTTCTTTTGAGTCAAATTGACAATTTAAAAATCACTAAAAATTCATTGGGCTCCATGATCACTGCAGATGGTGACAGCAGCCATGAAATTAAAAGACACCTGCTTCTGGGGAGGAAAGCGATGACAAACCTAGACAGCATCTTAAAAAGCAGAGACATCACCTTGCCGACAAAGGTCCGCATAGTCAAAGCTATGGTTTTTCCAGTAGTGATGTATGGAAGTGAGAGCTGGACCATAAAGAAAGCTGACCGCCAAAGAATTGATGCTTTTGAATTGTGGTGCTGGAGGAGACTCTTGAGAGTCCCCTGGACTGCAAAGAGAACAAACCTATCCATTTTGAAGGAAATCAACCCAGAGTGCTCACTGGAAGGACAGATCCTGAAGCTGAGGCTCCAATACTTTGGCCATCTCATGAGAAGAGAAGACTCCCTGGAAAAGACCCTGATGTTGGGAAAGTGTGAAGGCAAGAGGAGAAGGGGACGACAGAAGATGAGATGGTTGGACAGTGTCACCGAAGCAACCAACATGAATTTGACCCAACTCCGGGAGGCAGTGGAAGACAGGAGGGCCTGGCGTGCTCTGGTCCATGGGGTCACGAAGAGTCGGACATGACTTAACGACTAAACAACAACAAAAAAATTCATTGAATCACATCCCTCAGGGTTGTCATGTTCAACAAACACAAATCAATGAATTAACGACAATTTAGCAATGTTCATAAATTTTCCCAATTTGTTTTTTACTTTGTAGCCATCTCTAGTTATAACCTATGAGGAGAGACTGGAAGAACTGCGCATTTTTAGCCTTAAGAAAAGAAGACTGAGGGGATATATGATAGTAGTTTTCAGATACTTGAAAGGTAGTCACACAGAGGAGGGGCAAGATTTGTCCTTGGTCATCTCAGAGTGCAGACTATAGAATAATGGGCTCAAGTTACAGAAAGCCAGATTTAGGCTAAACATCAGGAAAAAAATGTTTTAACTGTTAGAACAGTATGTCAATTGAACTAATTACCTCACGAGATGATGAGTGCTCCAATGCTGGAGGCATTCAAGAGAAAATAGAACAACCATCTGGATTCCTGCATTTTACAGGGGGTTGGACTCGATGGCTTTGTAGGCCCCTTCCAACTCCATTATTCTATGATTCTAAAAATCACGTACCTTCTTTTTTCCATAAGCCCTCACAGCAGAAATACAGTGTCTGGGCAAATGTCCACATGAGCTGGTGGTGCTTTTTGTGTTACTTTTGTGAAAGTGTTATTTGCATTAAAATGTTAGGTGTTCGAGTTTTGCTTGTTTGTGAAAAAATGGTTCTGGTTCTTTCTTGTATTTTCTCCTTCTGGAGGATGCCGCAAAATATCTTGCTGTCTTGCAGGACAATAACAGGACAGTTCTGCAGTTCTTCATCAAGATGTTATGTTGCACAGATGAAGATGAGACCAAAGAGGACTCACTTTCTTTCTAAGTATGTTCTTCACTCTGTGGGTACTCCTGCTTAGAATCTGGTTCCTTAAATGAGCAACTGTGGATTTTGATGTCTAGTAGCCACTAGTGACCAGCATGTCCACTTGTTTGATCAACACTTGAACGAAATGCTGCTGTTTGCCATGAAATCCGTTTGGGTTCCAGAAGAGGGGAGTTTAAAGGAAACACACTCGCATTTGAAAGGCAGCCACTGAAAGTGGCAGAAGTCTTAATATTGTACCACTGTTGTGAAACTCCAAAACTTTATAGTTTGCAGTAGAAACTGCTGTTGATGAAACAAACAAACAAACAGACAGACAGTATGCTTGTCAGGTTGCTCTGACTGTTCTCAGATACATGTCCCTCCTTCTCCCCACTTTTTCCCTCACAAAAACCTTGTCGGGTAGGTCAGGTGAAAAAGAGTATCTGACTCAAGGTCATCTGGGAAGTGGGAGTCCATGGCTTAGTAAGGACTAGAACCACAATCTCCCAAATCCCAACTGATTGCTCTAACTATTACACTATACTGCCTCTCCTGTTTATTTTTAAGTTTGCTTATTTGCTTATGTTAAAATATTTATATCCTGCCCTGTATCAAAAAATCTTAGTTTTACAAACAGCAAGACAACAGAAAATTATTTGAAACCAAGTATACTTACAACTTGGAACCAACCCATGATCCCAAGCCCTCAGAAGCTTTGCTAAAGAGCCACATTTTAACTAGGCGTCAACCTGGAGGCCATTTTCTGGCTCTTTTCTCCTGCATTCAAAATCCCAATGTTTAAGAAGTTTAGGTAGAGTAACTTTGCAGATCCTAGCATGCCAGCCTGCTTTACCCTGGAGGCTGAAATCTAAGGAAATGAAAAGATACATTCTGTCTGGTAGAAAAGAGAACCAATCAGATTGGGTTCATAAGTGACCTCTTCTCGCAGTTTAGCTCTGTGGCATTCCAATAAAATGAGCAGCCATGGCAATCCTCCCTGTAGAAGCTTCAACCGGTGTACCAAGAAATAAAATAAGAGCTGTTATTGTTGGCCCTGCTGTCCTCAGCATGGCCAAAAGAACCGATGGAAACAAAACAGCATTGCAGTTAAATGTACAATAAGCCTTCTACCCCAGCATCCTGATTGGCTGCGCACAAACATAACAGAAAATGTCCCAGAATCCATTCATTTGATTGCTTCAGCTCTGCCAGAGGCAGCGCACAATGAGACACAATATAACACCACAAGTCAGCAAAGGCTGCTTTCCATTCTATGTGCTGTCTATTGAATAAGGTTTCACATTAAGTGAAAGAAAATGTATCAAATGAAGCTGTTGTCTTCTCAAAAAAGGGGAAAAAGCAGATAACAAGTAACCACTTCCTAAGGGGCATCTTAGCACTACTTGCTTTCAGTGCACAAATCTTTTAAAAAGTTCTGCATTGTTCACAGAGGAACTTCTTGTTAATTGTTCAAGTTCCTCCTAAGACAAAGGTTCCCAAGTTTGTGGCCCCAGATATTCTTGGACTTCAACTCCCAGAAGCCCTGATACTTGGCTGTGCTACCTTGGTCTTATAGGAGTTGTAGTCTGAGAACATTTGAGTCTTTAAGTTTGGGAGCCACTGCCCTAAAAGTGGAGCTGTAGCTGCCCCTGAGAGCTTTGAGATGGAAGTAGCCTGGTAGGGATATAACATCCACGTCCATATCTTCATTTCTCAGTGGATAGCCACTTGGTGACTAAACATGTGAACTGGTGGCACATAATCCTGAGTTCTCATCCACAGCTGTTCAGACCAAGACATTTAGAGTGGTCGTATCTAGAGATGGGGGTATTCGTATTTGTATATTTATATCCTGCCCTGTATCAAAAAGTATGCCCGCACAGGTGGACATAACAAGGGTCCAGCCCCATGGGGCCGGACGGTCCACTCGCCGATCCACTGCGAGTGCCGCGGAGCCTTCTAATGGCTCCGAAGATGACGTTTGGTGAGCTACTCTTTGACCTATGTAGCAGAGGCTTGTCATCCCACCTCCTGCCAGGAGTGGCAAGCGGTATACGAATACCCCCATCTCTAGTGGTATCCATCATGTGGAATAACCTTTCCCTCATGCACAAACTATTCTTGTTTTTAGGAAGCTGTTGACATGCAAACATTTCTGGTGTTGGTAGTTTCGGCTACCTAGCATTCTATGCATATGGACAAGGTAGATATTGTACCCTGATATATTGATCTTACATTGTATATTTGCAATAGTGCACGCTGCTTTGAACTGCCTCAATATAAGTACAGTGGTGCCTCAACTTACGACCATAATCCGTTCCAGAAGATGGACGTAACTCGAAATGGTCGTAAGTTGAAGCACCATTTCCCATAGGAATACATTGAAACCCCATTAATTCGTTCCGGCTGGAAAAAAAAATACCAAAAATAAAAATAAAAATAAAACACTGCAAGCCCCATAGGAATGCCCTGGGGGCAAAAAACAAACACACCAAAAAACAAAAAACACAGCCAGCCCCAGTGGAACGCTATGGGGCTGGGAAAAACACTCAAAAAAACCCCCCCACACACAGCCAGCCCCAGCGGAACGCCATGGGGCTGGGAAAAAAAACACAAACCCCCACACACACAGCCAGCCCGAACGCGATGGGGCCGGGGAAAAAACCACACCAAAACACAAAAAACATCACAGCACAGAAACATAACCCCCCCCCTCAAACCTAAACCCTCCCTGCAAAACAAAGTAAATGTACTGACTCAGGAGCAGAAAGCAGCTCCAGGCAGTCCGAAGCCTCCTCCGACGCACTCACTCTAACCGTTGGGGCGAAAGAGCTACAAAGAAGCAGCCTCTTCACCTACCAATGGTTAGCAAATTTGAATTCCCCACCTTTTTTCCCTGCCTTTTTCCTGTTGCAACTCGAAGCTCTGGCTGCAAGTCGAAGCAAAATTTTGCGGCCGGAGCTGGTCACAACTCGAAATGGTCGTAAGTCGGGACGCTCGTAAGTCGAGGCACCACTGTAATTGATAAATACTTATAAATCAATCTCTTTTTTAAAAAAAGAATTGTATGCATCATGATGTTGCTGTTAGTTTTCTGGAACATGTTCTTCTTGCCCACTGGATTTATGCACAACATGAAAAGACTTTGACATAGCTGCACATGCAGTCGTATCTAGAATGGGAAGTGTAAGTAAAGTACGCTTTCTACAAAACAAAACAGAACAGAAAAAAGGAAAGTCCCAGGAGTGTGGGTTCTACTGTAGAAATATGACCACATAATTTGGAGTAACAAAAATCTAGTGAGAAATGTGAATGAGAAGGATTTTGAAAGTATCCTTATGACTGCAATTACTTTTTAAAAAATTATGGCCAGAATTCTATTGGTATTTGCATTAAGATTTGCATAACTTGCCATGTACATCACAGTTGCATGCCTGGTCACACAGCTGATTGTGCCCCCTGAGATGTGCCCCAGCACTTTGTCAATTAGTTGCAATTAGCTGTGTCAAGTTATGCCAACATTCCATGAACACTGATCGGATTTCGGACAATTAGTAACATTTCCGGTTCTATGACCCACAAAAGTAGTTGGTACTCAAATAGTTACAGTTTTTGAAAAATAAATCCACATATTTCTCATTCAAAAATTATTAAAAAATTACATATAGTATATTTTAAAAAAATCTCATCAGAGTGTTACAGATCTGCTGGTGTGTAGCACAAAAACCACCTTTCGTGAGGCCACACGCTATATAACAGTAAAGGCACATAAGTGGACTGGATGGGGAAATACAGAGTGTAAAATCTAGTCTTTTAAAAACCTCTTTATTTCTTCTCTTTCCAATTCTCTCTATATTCTTCACCAAAAGTCTTTTATAACACTTTACCTGGTGTTGTGACCCTAAAAGCTTGTATGCAATTTAATACTTTTAAAAGTTTTTTTTCCTTTCTTTTTTTGGTGACCAATAAATTTTTTATTTAATATGGAGTTTCATTTGTTGGTCCACAAAGCTTCCTTTGTGTTGTATGAAAGGTTACAGTTACCTAGCAAAAAGGGTGGCACTAGTCTTTGTTATGTTACAATGGCAAGGTAACCTAATGATAATTTAGTCACTACAAAAAGGAAATAATTAGAAGTAACTCATTATTTTTAATAATCTATAATAATCTTAGAATTGCAGAGCTGGAAGGGACCCTCTGGGTCACTGAGTCCAGCCCCTGTCAAGGAGGAACAGTGGGGAATTGAACTCCCAGCCTCTCCTAAACCACTGAGCTATCAAGTACTTCTGTCTACAATCAGGCCATGATGAACTATGAGAACATCTAAATGGACTCCATTATAACTGCTGTGTTTGGGGTGATATGAAGGTTCTGTGCATCATGTAATATTCTAGGTGATAGCCATCATTTTTTAAATAACTTATTTATTTTTGGTCTGCAGGAAGACTGCAAAATGAGAGTAAGAAAACATTCTTTGTCCTCATATTGGCTTCATGTCGTCCTTCATTATTGCCATAGTTCACTTTGATCAGTTTCCTCCTGCTCTTTCTCCACCCTGTATTCTGCCCCATCTTGCTGCAATGTTATATCTAACTTTATAGTGTGTGCAAATGGTAGCAATGTTGTAGGAGGCATTTTGAGTCTAACCTTAGTCTGATCAATGACTTTCCTTCTAGTTCTCTAAGTTTTATCTGCTGGGCTTTATGTGTGTCCCAGCTATATGGGAAAAAAAAGAGTAAATATGAAATAGCAGCTATGCAGAATCCAGCTTCCTTACAATCCCACCTTTTGTTCCTTTTATTCTAATTTATGGCACATTTCTAGTCCTTATGGCTTAAAAGGAAAAAAACATATAAAAATGCAAAGGTTTTTCCTTTGATATCTTATCTGCTGTGGGGGGGTAACTAAACAAGATTCTCAATGGTTGGTGCTGGTTGGAACTTCATCATCCAACACTGCCAGGGCTTGACAAAATTACTTGCCCACCCAGTTCCGGAATAAAGACGCGAGACCAAGTTATGGATTAAAATACGGGCCACACTTTATTAAATGAGATCAAATTGTAGTTAACGAGATTATCAAATGAGGGGCCTGCTGTAGTGCGAAAACAGGTACAAAACAGGGTATACAACTACCCATATATCAGTCATAGGGCGAGTCCCCAGCCCCAGGTTCCCTCGGTCTTAAAGACCGCAGGAACCTGGCTGGCCGCTAATAAACACCCCCAGACCTCAATACATCTTTAATTGATGAATGTTGGTCCGGAAGTGGCCCAGCGCATCTTCCCCGCACCGGCCCTGTAATCGCACGATCCGCAGAGCCGGGAGGTCGGATGCACTGTTGGCTTACCTGAATTAAAATTGGGACACACCGAGACTACCTGTTTCGCGCTACCCACCACAGCATAGGAACTAGCCTACCTAAGTTCCATGCCCGCCACCGAGCCTTTCAAGCTCCAAAAGCAGGCCCCTCTTTATATCTTCCAAAAATATTTCAATACCTGCATCAGACAGGTGAAACCCATCGGTTCGAAAATATTCAGGCGTGCTCATTTTGATCCTTTGGTGATTAATAACAGATCCGAGGCCGCCTATGCAGACGCCTCTACATACTTCACGATTAACACGCCGTCTGGCCTTATTGACATCATCAATATTCCGGGCGCCCCGCCAGGCTAGCCGCAGAATGACTGTAGACCATATGATCCTCATTCCAGGATACTTGGCCTTTAACCAATTGAGGTCCCTCATAATATCAATGATCAAGGCCTTACCAGGCACCGTAGGTAAGTCATTGCCTCCCAGGTGGAGTACCAAAATATCAGGGGTAGATTGCTCAAATGCCGTCAATCTACCCAGCTGCATCCATTGCATGCCACGCATGCCATTCCATGAAATATACACATGGGCGCCAAGCCCCAAGTCATTCCCCCACGGGGAAGACGCAGCATATCGTGCTGCCCAGTACACAAAACTGTGGCCGAGGATCATCACGTGCCATCGACCTTCATGGATCCTGGGACCTGCAACGACAAAGAACGGCCCCTGCCTACACGTTAGGTAAAGGTCTAATATACCTTTGATAGCTAGCAGAAGACCAGTGGCCCAATTGCTTAATTTGATCTATGCTATAACCTAAAGCTGCAGCCGTCGATGCCGCTCCTATTCTAAAGGAATGCGTACCAAACCTCAAATCTTTCACACCTATTCTCTCCAGAGCTATGCCTGTAATTTTCCAAAACTGATACTTGGTCAAAGGTGACCCATCAGCATGCTGGAAAAAATATCCCTCGCCTTGTCCCCTAAACTGTAAAAATGATTGGATGGCTCTCACCGGACAAATGCGCCTAATACTGCATTGTCCCAATAAAAGCTGTTGCCCCTGACCTACCTGGTCTGCCTTGGACAGCCTGATTTTAATTTTCAATGAGTTGCCCTGTACATCTACATCTCCCTGCTGTAACGCCACTTGGGAGGTGTCAGACTTCCCCATAGCTACCAACTCACTAATTCTCAGTGCCCCGAAAAAGGCCACCAGGGCTGCCGCTTTAAACAATGCCGCTTCATACCTATCCTTACATAGCGACGCCCATTGCTTACATAGTCTCTCTAAAAGGGGGGGGGCGATATGGGTGTCCGAACGTCGTTCACCCTGCCCCTTTCTCTAGACCACCCTTCTATCATTTTCTTTATTCTGAAATCACTAGAGAAGTCCTTGTGCCCATTAAGCTTAGCGTAGAAAGCCAAGGCAGACAATCTTCCCTGAATGGTACCTGGTGCTAATCTTTTCCTGTGCAAAAACACTAATAATTGTTGAAGGTGCTCTACTGGGGCTGGCCAAACCTGCCCCAGCTCCTCTAACCTTCTAAATTCCTGAAACTCCTTACAAGCGGCTAAATAACCCTTTCTCGTCCTAGGAGCCAAAGCCATACCTATCGCTCTTGCAGCTTCATCCTGCCAATCTGCCAGACCTCCGCTGGAAGCACTTCTGGCAGCTCCCTGGCATCTGTGGCTAGCTCCCTGAACCGCTTGATCTGTTGGCGGGAGAGGGCATCAGCTATCCTATTGTCAATTCCGGGGACATGTCGGGCATGCACCATGACATTAAATTGCAGTGCCCTTAATGTAAAAGCCCTAACTAACTCCATCACCCTATCTGAATGAGATGTCAAGTTATTAATTATGTGAACAACCGCTTGGTTGTCACACCAAAAATGGACCACTGAATAGGCCCATTCCTCGGCCCACAACCACAGCGCTCCTACAATTGGAAAAAACTCCAAATAAGTCAAATCCCTAGTTATACCATCTCGATGCCATGCATCTGGCCATCTTCCGGCACACCACCGGCCACGGAAATAAATTCCGAAACCTAGGGCTCCAGCCGCATCGGAATGCACCTGGAATTCTGCCTTCAGGGTAACTTCGGATCTCCAAAAGGAAATCCCGTTAAAATTCTCTAGGAACTGACTCCAAACCTGCAGATCATCCTTCATCCCTTTAGTTACTCTAGTCTTATGTGTAGGTCGTTTCAGACCTGACATAGCATTACAAAATCGCCTAATAAAAGCCCTGCCTGGAGCTACCACCCTACATGCAAAGTTCAGGTGTCCTACGATCACCTGTAGCTCTTTAAGTGTCACTTTTCTCCTATCTAGTAACTGTCTAACTCTGGTCCTAAGGTCTTTCAATTTATCGTGAGGCAGCTTCGATGTCTGCTGTATCGTATCTAGTTCAATCCCTAAAAAAGTGAGGGCAGTGGCTGGTCCCTCTGTTTTCTCCTCAGCTAATGGCAATCCCAATTCCTCAGCTAAATCTTGAAAACTATCTAACATCATTCTACATCTACCTGAGTTTGCCTTCCCACAGAAAAGAAAATCATCGAGGTAATGGGCAGTGGAATTACGGCGCACCCTCTGCCTGACCTTCCATTCAATGAAGGTGCTAAATTTCTCAAATGCAGAGCATGATATCGAGCATCCCATAGGCAGAGCCCTATCTATGTAATAAGACCCCTGAAATTGAAACCCTAGCAAATTAAAGTCCAGGGGGTGAACAGGCAAAATCCGAAATGCTGATTTAATATCACATTTTGCCAGTTCCGCCCCCACGCCACAAGCCCTTACCATATTCACAGCCTCATCAAATGAGGTGTATCGAACTGAACAAAGTTCAGGAGGGATGGCGGCGTTAACCGATGATCCCTCAGGAAAGGACAAATGATGGATCAAACGAAATTCCCCAGGGGCCTTTTTGGGCACTATTCCCAATGGTGAAACCCTTAAATTCGCAATAGGTGGCTCTGCAAAAGGTCCTAGAACCCAACCTTCTCTGACTTCCTTATCTATTTTACTCTGGACAATAGCCTCCGAACCCAATGTGGATCGAAGGTTTTTTTTGCCATGAATGCCTTCCTTTCACCTACAGCTGGGATCCTAAAGCCATGTCTAAAACCATGGCATAAATATTCTGCGTCGCCTTTCCGAGGGTAATTTCCCATCCAGGCCTCTAATATATCAATTTTAATCGGGGTGGGTCCCCTTTCCAGGGGGACCGTTACTCCCTGGGGGCTTTTTGCCACCCCCAACTCCTTTATTTTGATGCTGTGACCTGGCCTTAAAACAGGTGGAGTTCGGGTGTTTCCCTCCGCAGGTAAGACATTCGTGCTGAAACCTGCATGGGGTTCTTGTACAGAAACCCCTGTTATTAAACTCGTAGCAAAGCAAGCGGGGTTAAACCACCTGCCCCGCGCCATTGCAGGTACTAGCAGTACCAGGGCCTTTCCTATTCAAGTGGCCACTGTCAAATCTGTCACCTAGGTTGGGTCTAGCTGGGGTCATGTATTGCAGCCATAGACCCAGGTGCGGCTCATCCCAACGCAGGTTGGGTTCAATGGCGCATGTCATACGAAACGATTTGTCATACAAGAGCCATGCCATCCCCGTGAAATCAGTATAGGCCCTGTAAATGATGTCAAAATATTTTAAAATTGACAACGCCCTCCAAGGTTGCATCATCACCAGGACTCCTGTATAAATAATAAAACCGGGGACCCAGTTGGCCCATGTCCTGTCCGGTTTTTTACGCCTTCGTTTCTCCTTTTCTCTTTCATCGTCCTTATCAATCTCTTTAATATCTATTTCCCGGTTCAAAAGATCAAAGAAATCAATAAATTCTCCTCTCCAAATCTTTTCTTTAATGGCGGCCGTTAGATGTGCCCCTAACTGCGTGGAGTAATTTCCACTTGGTAGGGCTGATAAGGGCACCGCATTGTACCCCATGTTAGGTACCGATGGGTGCTGCTGAGCACCTACACTAACCACAGCACTGGGAGCCCCTGCCGGGGGAGGGGCCGCACAATGTGCACCCCATCCACAGTTGTGTGTGTTCGCGGGGGGCCAGCCCGAATTGTGCCACCCCATGGTCGGTGTGTTGTAGGGTGTGGATGGAGTGTGCGAACACGGTAAACCGCCTTGCCAAGGCCAAGCAGAACAATGTGGCTGAGTGTTATGATGGGGAGCAGACTCACCAGTAGAACCTACGGAAGTACTGTGCTCCTCCAACGCAGTTGGGTAACCACTACTGGTATCCTCCAAGACATCCCGTCCCTCCGGACTCTCAGCCATTGTTTCGCTATCATCCACCGTCTCCTTCTGTCCCTGCTTCTGACGACTGGATGTACGGATGGAGCCCTCCACTGCAGCCTCCGTCACGTGATCGCTGCTCCCAGGCACCTGTGAGGATTCTAGAGCAACACATCTGCCCATCAAATCTTGAACCAAGGACTTTAAATTAGCCTTACGACGACTCTTAGTCTCTCTAACCGCTCTGCGCATAGGAGCCTCTGTCTGTGGGGGCGTATGCTGCGCTGACCTTTGCGCTTCCAAGGCAGCAATTTTGGCCTGTAGTTCCTTTACCATTGACCAAGACTCCTCGTCAGAAGAAGACTGGACCGGTGAGACCTGCACTGCAGGTCTCTTCTGAGCAGGAGCCTTGCCCTTGCTTGGGCCACACCCCTTTCTTGACGTCATTGTGCTCAAATAAACTCCCAGCAAAACTCAACTATGACTGGAGTCTCTTACGTGATTTATTTATTGTTTATTTATTTACTGTTTATTTATTTATTTATTTTCAATGAATTAACCAACTGAAACCTTGACCAGCGGATGGCGCCCTAATCTCTATTCGTATCCCCCAGCTAACAAGTGAAGAATTCCTATAAACTCATTAGTCAATACCTAATTTACAAATATAACTTATATAAATATCTAATTACCAAATATAGCTGCTATAAATATTAAATATACCAATCACCAATACCTTATCTAAATTACTGTATGAATTAATTTATTCACAGATACTTTATCTAAATCACTATTAGGAATTTAATTGCTTTATGAATTAATTTATCCACTAATACTTTCTAATCTACTTTATGAATTAATGTATTCTATATATATACCACCTCAAAATGAATTGATAATTATTCCCCAAAGTTACAAAACCACTCCTATAATAATTCTATAAGCTACTTATACAAAATATTATTCCTATTTTTAATCAATATAATCAGATGGTCTTACAATCTTGCAACAATCAACTATACAACTAACCAATCAATATAGCAATTATTATAATGATAACTAATACGTAATCAACCAATCAATTCACAAACTTGTTTAAACATATAGAAAATAATTATTCTTCAGTAACAGACTGGAAAACAAAATGGTGGACGCACTGAAAAAGGGGGCAAAAACTACAAAACAAAATGGCGGACGCACTGAAAAGGGGGCGAAAACTACAAAACAAAATGGCGGACGCACTGAAAAAGGGGGCAAAAACTACAAAACAAAATGGCGGACGCACTGAAAAGGGCGCGAAAACTACAAAACAAAATGGCAGGCGCACTGAAAAAGGGGGCAAAAACTACAAAACAAAATGGCGGACGCACTGAAAAGGGGCGCGAAAACTACAAAACAAAATGGCGGACGCACTGAAAAAGGGGGCAAAAACTACAAAACAAAATTTTAAAATTAGGCTTAAAACAGCACTACAATCCTCTCAAAGCTCAGCTATCCTAGTATGGAGGTAGTCCGCGCCCCGCAGCAACGGGGCGCAAACGCCCCGCTGCTTCCCGCTCTGCCTCCCGCTCTTTCTACCAAGGCCAAAAAACAACAACCCGTCAAATTAATAAATCTTAAATAAAGCAGTCAATAGAATTCAAAACAACAACCAAGGGAGGGAGCGGAAGGCTTCCCTCCCAAAGACACTGAAACCGCTGCTCCAAAGAACTGCGTCAGCCCGCACTCTCCACGAAAGCTCAAGCCGACACAGCCACTCCTTCCAACTCAGTTGCCCGAACGGAAAGAAGGCGAAGAGGAGGCGAGCGCTCAGCTAAGTAGCCGCACTCACCCCCCAGTTACCATGTGACCCGTGACGGTCTCCGTCCTCCGGAACGTGGGGCAAACACCAGAACGCTGTTCCAGAACGGTAAGTCTGTTCGTCCAGCGTCTGGGACCTTTGTTGACTACAATTCTGAGAATTCCCCCAGAATCTCCAGTGGGCATGCTGGCTGAGGGATCTGGGGAGTTATGTTAGACAAGAATAATAGAATCATAGAATAATGAAGTTGGGCCTATAAGGCCATTGAGTCCAACCCTCTGCTCAATGCAGGAATACAAATCAAAGGATATCCACCAGCTGGTTGTCTAAATTTCTCTTGAATGCCTCCAGGGTTGGAGCACTCACCACCTCTCGAGATAATTGGTTCCACTGTTGTACTGCTCTAACAGTTAGGAATTTTTTCCTGATATTCAACTGAAATCTGGCTTCCTATAACTTGAGCCCATTGTTGCGTGTCCTGCACTCTGGGATGATTGTGTCAGGATTTGTTCCTAACATGTGAACAAGGGGTTAAATTTAATATTGTAGAGGGAGTGTAAAATGGATGACAAATGCAAAGTCATGCCTGTAAAAGTCAATGTAAAATGGCTGACTGATGACATGCAGCTGGAACAAGCTTAGGTAGTGCTTGTTAACCACATTCAGCTGCATTGTCTGTAGTGATAGGCTGCTCTTACTATTTAAGCAGAAGAGTAGGAACAGCACTCCGCCACACAGTTGTGAGTCTGGTGGTCTTTACTTCTTTAAATGGCTATGTTGCTCTAAGAGATTTATGCACAAGCTATGTATATAATGCCATGTATATATGTCTCATCTATGCTGATATATGAAGTCAGAATATATTATGTTATAAGTTCTTATCAAACTCTCTCGGTGTTTTTCCTAAACCCTCTGTGTCTTTATTCTGCTTATTTAAAGGGAGGATTTGAAGCTGCCTGATAAGAGACTCTGTTTAACCTATTATCTTGGGCTCCAAGGTTTCTTTTCACCAACAGAGTGCTCTTGTAGCTTCAATATCCAAACGCTGACTCCAAGCTTCTGGAGAGGCAAACGCCACATCCTTGTTTGGAGTTGGCACCCAGCCAACAGATTGAGAACAGACCTTGCTCCTCTTCTGTATGACAGCCTTTCAAGTATTTGAAAAGTGTTATCATATCACCCCTCTGTCTTTTTTTCTCAAGGCTAAACATGCCCAATTCTTTCAGTCTTTCCTCATAGGGCTTGGTTTCCAGCCCTATGATCATCCTTGGTGCCCTCCTCTGAACTTGTTCCAATTTGTCAGCAATCCTTCTTGAAATGCGGTGTCCAGAACTGGACACAAGGTGAGTCCTAACCAGGGCAGAATAGAGAGGAGCTAGTACCTCATGAGATTTGGAGACTATACTTCTGTTAATGCAGCCTAAAATAGCATTTGCCTTTTTTGTAGCCACATCACTTTGGTGGCTCATATTCAGCTTGTGATCTACAATGATTCCAAGATCCTTCTCACTTGTAGTGTTGCTGAGCCAAGTATCCCCCATCTTGTAATGATGTGTTTGGTTTCTTTTTTCTAGGCACAGTACTTTGTACTTATCCCTGTTGAATTTCATTCTGTTGTTTGCAGCCCAGTGCTCAAGCCTATCCAGATAGTTTTGAATTTTGTTTCTGTGTTCCAGGGTATTAGTTATTCTACCCAATTTTGTGTCATCCACAAATTTAGCATTCCCTGTACCCTCTGATCCAGGTCATTAATAAAAAATATTGAAGAGCACCGGGCCCAGGACTGAGCCCTGGGGTATCCCACTTGTTAGCTCTTCCCAGTTTGAGAAGGAGCCATTAAACATCACTCTCTGAGTATGATTCTGTAGCCAACTGTGTATCTACCTGGCAGTTGTTCTGTCCAGCCCACACCTAGTTATCTTGCTAATTAGAATATACTGGGGCAATCTGTCAAATGCTTTGCTGAAGTCCAGATATACTATGTCTACAGCATTCCCTCTGTCTATCAGGGAGGTTTCCTGATCAAAAAATAAGATCAGGTTGGTTTGGCAGGATTTGTTCTTGATGAATCCGTGTTGGCTTTTAGTTGTTCTGCATTGTTTTCTAGGTGCTTGCATAGGAACCATTTTATAATCTGTTCCAGAATTTTCCCTGGGATTGACGTCAGGCTGACTGGACCGTAGTTCCCAGGTTCCTCCCTTTGCCCTTTTTCAAGCTAGGGAGAACATTAGCCCTCCCCCAGTCATCTGGCACCTCAACCATTAACCTTCCCAAGCTCTAAAAATGACTCATCACCCCCCATAACTTGCAAACTGTGATTCAAATAGAATAGGTTATGCAGGGAAAAGGAAATGTGATAAATAAATTTGAGGAAGGAATTTTGAATGGGTGAGTGTCGTCCTTGCTTTATTGATATGCTGTTAAATATTTTTTTATTTAATTATGCTGTAATGTGATTTGTTCGGCTTTGTTCTAATATTACAATGTTCAGTATTTCTTTCTTTTTATACTGTTTTCAGTCAATTTTGTGGTAAGAAATGTCGAGTCACAGCATGGGAGAAATAAATAGGCCAGGGCTTTTATAAATTCAACTTGCAGAATTGAGCTTTGCTGGGCCCAGCCTTTGGATTGTCCAGGCGAAGGACTTGACACTTTTCCTGGTGCAGAATATGTGCAGTCTTGCTTATCTGCCAGCTTGGCCAGGGCTCTGATGTCATGATTATGAATTAAGGGTATTAGGAACCTTTGTTAAGTCAAGGGGCCCCTTTTCAGGGACAGAAAGGTGTACAATTAGAGAAAGTGCCAAAGTATGGAGCTCCCACTGTATAAACAGACCTTTGTTTCCAATTACAGGAGCTGGGAGATAACCTTTCGCCTCTCTGCACTCATAAAGCTATTGGAGTTAGAATTGTATTTGATTGCTGGCACATCGTGGGAAGAAGGGCTGTCAGACAAAAAGGAAATTGGAAAAGGTCAGTGTTTATTAAGCGAGAGGAGGAATTGATTTCAGAGGATGAAAATATGAAATGACTGAGCTTAGCGTACTTTGGCCTAGCAGTAGCCGAGAGGATCTGTTGCCATCCGAACAGCCTTCTGAAGTGCACAGGAAACCAAAGAATTGTCATGGGCCACACACGGTCACAAAAATATGTTCCATATCCATACTACACTTTTCCTTTAAAATATAGGGACCACAGCCAAGATCTTTTGTAAGAGTCTTCTCAGCTTTCTGTGCAGCTAAAGGTAATGATAGTGATCTAAGAAGGAAAGAGATACAGTGTAGGCTAAAAAGAGGACAATGTCTGCATAAAGTTTTATCATGCTAAATTGTATTGAGAGACATAAACATATCGGTAATTATAATTCCAGCAGGAATAGAATATAGCTTCCCATAGGGCTGAAAAGTTTACCAGGCATACTGGATCTGTCTGCTATCCAAGCAGTGTTGATGGGAATTTTCTTTTTCTTCTGTAGCCGCTTGTGCAGCTCCCACTATCTGTGACAGGCCATTCTACTTGTGCCTTGAAAACTCTTCCTCCACCCCATCAAATGCTGGGGTGGACAACTTCTGGAGGTATGGGGACCACACCTATCCATCATGCTCTCTGGAGGGCTGCACCTGATCCTGTTACCTTGAAAAGCAGTGGTGAATTCCCACTAGTTATTGGGCAAAATCCTGTTGGTGTAACTTTGCAGTGGGATAATGTGGATTAGGTGCAGGAAGCATTTAATTAAAAGCTTCCTCTCAGTTTAGGTTCTGAGGCTCCCTAAGATTCCCTTTTGTCCCTAGGAAGCCTTTGAGAGCCTCTGGATTGGGGGGGAGGGCTTTAATAGTGAGGAAAAAATGCAGCCAGCTTTCTGGCAGTGCTCCCACTCCCAGATGCAGCAATCCAGCTGTGATTCTTTATTACTAAAGGCTTCCCTCCATCCCGAGGCTCCCAAAGGCTTTCCCACGGCAAAAGGGAGCCCTAGGGAGCTTTGGACCCTAAAAGGAGGAGGATAGGAAGCTATTAATTACCTTAAATTAAGTGCTTCTGACATCTGATCTGGCCCATTCTGGCACAAAGTTATGCAAAAGGGTTTTGCCCAATGAGTTACTGCTTGCATCTCATGATGCACCAACTTATGTGACTGGTGCCCAGTGAAGGAAACAAGTGATGAGTAGAGATGGGGATATTCATATTCATATACGAATGTCCCTGCACAGGTGGCGTTAATGAGGGTCC
The DNA here is from genome assembly GCA_037013535.1 of Intellagama lesueurii. Taxonomy (NCBI): domain Eukaryota; kingdom Metazoa; phylum Chordata; class Lepidosauria; order Squamata; family Agamidae; genus Intellagama; species Intellagama lesueurii. The sequence continues at coordinate 106,734,072 of JBAJHW010000002.1, read as the reverse complement.
AGCCCCATGAGGCCGGACAGTCCACTCACCGATCCACTGCAGATGCAGACCGCGTGATTCTACCAATGGATTCGCAGCGCGCGATCCGCTCGCCACTCTTCAACCTTGCAGCGAGGCTTGTCCTTCCGCCTCCCACCAGGAGTGGCGAGCAGATCGCGCGCTGCGGATAAATTGGTAGAATTGTGCGGTCCGTGTCCACAGCGGATCAGTGAGTGGACCGTCCGGCCCCATGGGGCTGGACCCTCGTTAACGCCACCTGTGCGGGGATATTCATATTTGTATACGAATACGAATACCCCCATCTCTAGTGATGAGTGATGTGTGATGCGCTGCCAAGTCAGCACCAACTTACAGCAACCCTAAGAGGGTTTTCAACAGAAAAATATATTTAAAGAGTGGTTTGCCAGTGGGATGTGGTGGCGCTGCGAGTTAAACTGCAGAAGCCTCTGTGCTGCAAGGTCAGAAGACCAGCAGTCGTAAGATCGAATCCACGCGACGGAGTGAGCTCCCGTCGCTTGTCCCAGCTCCTGCCAACCTAGCAGTTCGAAAGCATGTAAAAATGTGAGTAGATAAATAGTTACCACCACGGTGGGAAGGTAACAGCGTTCCGTGTCTAGTCGCGCTGGCCACGTGACCACGGAAACTGTCTATGGACAAACGCTGGCTCTATGGCTTGGAGATGGGGATGAGCACCACGCTCTAGAGTCGGACACGACTGGACTAAATGTCAAGGGGAACCTTTACCTTGCCAGTTCCACCCCACCCACCCCCAATAAGTTTCCATGGCTGAGCAGGCATTTGAACCCAGGTCTTCTGAGTTCTAGCTTGTCCCTCTATCTACTAGACCTCATTGGCAACTTGTTAACTAGCATCAATTCCCTGCTGCAATTTCCACCACTGCAATTATGCTGGAATATCTAACTAGTAGAGGACTGGCCTACATGTAGTTTCCTGGCCCCATTCCCCAATCTTAGAGAGCTGTTACCTTATCTACAAGATTCCTTCTGTCTACTGGTAAACTGCTGGAATACAATGCAACCTTGCACCAATGCAACACTGATACAATGCAGAAATCAAGGACTTTCAACTTCAAAACACTAGATTCATCAGAATGGAGAAAGAATCAACTAGTCTTGTCCATGTGTCTGAAGAAGTGGATTGTAATCCACAAAGGTTCACCCTGTTAGTCTTATGGGGCCATATAATGAGTGTATGTGTGTCTTTTGTTTTGTTCTGGTCTTCTTGTAATCATCTTTGTAGGTTACCAAGGAGTGCAACATAGCAAAGGGTCAGTGAAAGTGAGCCTCTTGGGGACAAACCCCCAGTTAATTAGCAGAGTTTGGAACATTTGTTGCTTTTGTCACTTCTGCTTCTCACTGTGTTATGTGTTGTTAACACCTTGTGCTGTCATTTCCAGCAGGTCTATAAGATACACTATAAAATAAGGCCACTTCTGATTTGTACCTTGAAAATACAGAAGATAAGACAAAAGAATATTCCCCTTGCCTTGGGAAGTACTTTCCCTAGAAAATATTTCTTTTGCCACATAACAACTCTTCCTTCATTTTCAAAGAAGTCGCTAGTTGAGTCTGAGTCATTGGCAAAAAAACCCACAACTGAGTTGAGTCACTAGTCCACGACTCGAGTCCCCATCCCTGTCACTAACTAGCCCAATATAAGCCCAGAAGATACAGAAACAGTCGGGGCAGGTTAGCTTATCCTGGGCTTGTTGCTGTCCAGATGTTACATCCTTGCTTTCTCACTTCTCTTTTGCTACTTCGAATGATAAGGTCAGCATAAATCCTGAAAATGCCCTGTCAAAATGGCTCAAAAATGCTTTAACCAGTCACTTTTGGAAATAGCTAGAAAGCATTATTTATTACACCTAAAAAGTAACATTTGATTTCTTATTACCTTACTTTTTGCAACTACTCGTTGCATTGCTTATCTCTCAAACAGGAAATAGTTACTGCTAACCAAATATTTGTAATTAGTTTCTTCCAGGCTCTGAACTTGGCAGTTTTGAAGGAGTAAACATGACTGGATTATGGTTCCAACCATAAAGTTGAAGTTAAAGGAGTAAGTACCATAACGATCAATAAGAAGGGCCAAGTAGATGTGCTGCTAATTGGACCAATGCAATTAACATGCATCTTTTTCTTCTTTGGTTTTGTTATGCAAAAAGAGGCCATAAAATCAGGCATTGAGAAAGGGGAGTTTAATTCGTTTTTGTTCTTCCTGGGTCCTGAGAATATTCACCACTTATATTTCAAGAGCATCGTCTATGGTTAGGGACAGAAAGTTAAGCATCCCCTCTTCACCTCAGATAGACCTCAGCCCCCCCCCCCCCCCGGTCAGGTATATATATGAACACAAAGGTATGTACCTTCCTTTGCATTCACACAATTCACATCACCTCTAATTTGGCCCTCAGAGATAAAATGAAGATTCCCACCTAATACCTCTGTGACAGGATGACAGGGCGTGCTAGCTAGACTGCAGTCAGTGGATGAAATGCCACCCCCACCCTCTGCAAAATAGCAGGAACAGCCCTCCATGCTCATACAAGAGGGACATGCCATGTGAACAAGAAATCTGAGTAATGCTTGCAGAGAAATACCTTTCACATCTGAATTTGGGTGGTCTCTTCTGTGTTCCTTCAGCACTCTTCAGACCTGAGTCAGGAATGTTGTCTATGATCTTACGGACAGGTTTCCACACATTTTCAAAATCAATACAAGTGAGGAGATCATACAAACTTCTCACCCCTGAGATTACTTTCATGGGTTCTTTAGTGGGGGATTTTTAGTGGGAGGGGAGTGTTTGGGTTTTTTTTATGTGTGTGCATGTGGGTCTGGTCTCTGGGTGTCTGTGTGAATTTCGTTGTATGTGTATACTATGTATATACTTACAATGACAATAAATTTATTTGAATTTTTGAATTTGAATTTAAAAATGATGGGGTGCTTTCAAAACACTCCCTATCCATTTTTTGCACCTGACTAGGGGGGGGGGGAAGAATAAAGAAAAATACCTGGATAGGGGAACTTTTGTAGGGAAATACCAGTGCTTCTTTGGGTCAGAGATGAGAAGTGTGCACAAATCACCAGATTTCCTGGTACAGCATCCTGAACCTTGTCACCCCCATTGATGAAAAATAAATCAGCCTAAAATAGGCAATTGTGCCCACAGAAACATCTGGGAGATCCGTCCATTTTAAGGCTATTTATCCCTTGCCTTTTAAGGGCACAGCAGTCCGGATAGCTCAGGGAGTTAGGCATCTGGTTGCAGAGCCAGATGTTAGGTGTTTGATTCCACCCTGAACCTCCTGAGAGTAGAGTCAGCCTGTGTGGCCACGGTCAAGCAGCACAGTCCCAGAGCGCCCCCAGAAGGAGGGAATGGTAAACTACTTCTGAGTGTTCTCCACCTGGAAAAGGGTCAGCATAAGTCAGAATTGACTTGACGGCACATGATTATTACTCTTTTTAAAAGGCACACAACTGTCTTTCCCTCAGCGGAAGGGAAATGAGGTGTCTACATGCCCTGAAATCTTCCCTACTCCCCACCTCTGAGCTGTGTGTAGAAATTCATTTGAACTCCATTTTAATGTTCACGCCTCCCCTTCCCAAACCAACACATGAGCTAAAATGTCATTATAGTTTATTGATGTAGAGGTGAAATCCTTACTAGTTGTTCAGTTCAGCTGCCCATGATCAGAACTAGATGAGGACTAATCCTTTTGGGTGACGCTGAACAATGTTTTCTCATCAGATGATAACAGGGTGGGATTCAAGAAGTTCAGCCCATTCTTTTCCCCATGATACTTCCCCTGCCCTCTTTTAAATGAATTCACTTTGGCCACCTAGCTAAACCTTTCCCCAGCTCGCTTCATATCTCTACACATTTTACAGCCAGGCTCTCTTGCAAATCCCACAATTATTGTTTTTTTGATAAATCAAGCCACTGTGTTCTTAGCTGAAAGTAATAAATGTCTAACCAGCACATAATTCTTTGTCCTGAAATTATATAGCTTAAAGAAAAAGACTGCTCTCTTTGCCAGACTTTGACATTTAAAGCAGTTTAATGGCTGCTTTAAGAACAATAAGAGCTAATAAAAAAACTTTCAGCCATCAGCAACACAAAAAAGCACTGCGCTTCTTTTTATACTGCTGTCTTCAGAAAATGAACACAGTGCAAGATATACATAACTTCGAATGCTGTGTCACCCTCTTCCCATAATCCTCAGTTTCATTAGTTACCTATTAATCTCATTGCAACTTTGAAGGACGATAATTTTCTAGAAAATGGAGATTGTGGTTACAGATGCAAAAAATCTTGTATTTGAATGGGCTTAGTGTGTTTTAAATCAATGTAAACAAAGGTGACTACACGACACACATGGAAGTGCAGATTTTTTTTGTCCGGGGATAATGTTTTTTTTAATTGGAAACAAGATATTTTACTGGAGCAGCAAAGGGTCATTCATTTGAACACAGATGTAAAATCGATTTATTTTTTAATTGTTTTGGCATTTGTGAATGCCACTGTCAGTGTAAATTATATCTGTTGTCTTGCACTGGCTGCTTGCCACAGCCACTTGCTGCTGCTGCTGTGGGGTTATTTTTAATTTTTTAAAATTTCTTTACAAATGAGATAGTGATAGTCTGACATGACAGATAGAAAAAAAACTAGGTAGGAATGCAAGCTTTCACTGCAGCCCAACACACTCACATGGAAACAAACAGATCACAGAGAGAGAGAGAGAGAGAGAGAGAGAGAAAGAGAAAAAAAGAAAGAGAGAGAGGGCGGCGGTGGTGGTGATGAAGGGGAGGAAGCAAGGGATCCAGAAGCCAGGCTGGCAAGAGGGGAGACATACCAGTGAATGGAAATTTAGAGCCAGCAAGGAGAGAAAGGTTGGGTGGGGAAAGTGCTCCCTCCTCCTTTGCAGACCTAGAAGCTCCCAATATAGTAAATATCTCTGTGCCATTTCGCTTTGTGAATGAGCTAATGCTTTTCCTTACCAAATCTTTCTCTCTGTGCTGGCTTATAAATTTCCACTTACTGGTGTCTGTGTGTGTATCTTGTCTGTCTGTCTCCATGCAGATGTGTTGGGCTCCAGTGAAAGATTGCATTCCTTCCTTTGTTTTTTCCTATCTGTCATGTCAGAATAGGAGATACCTAGGAGATAGTAGCAAATGGTATGGGGTCCAAAAAAGGTGAAGGGGGGGGGGGAGAAAGACAAGCAGCCTGCAAAATGCAGGGGGCCTCCTCGTTCCTCCCCCGATTATATCTTCATCAGATGAGGAGGAATGGTCTGATTATAGGACCATGTGAGAGAAGCTTAGCATGTTAGAAAGGGAGAGGGCACAGGCCAGGGAAGGGGATGGCTCTCCTGTGGTGCAGAGCTTGCGCAGGGAGTCAAAGGCTCAGAAGATGGCACAAAAGAATGGGTGACATTATGCTCTCCCATATTGCTCTTTTAGAAGGGGAATGATCCAACCCTTCAGGGGCATCCTCCACAGTGGTCACCCCCTTGATGCAGCAGCTAGACATATCAGAGACAGCGCAGCAGCCAGGTGAGCCCTGGAGGGCATTGGCCAGCACTCAGATGCAAGTGGACAGCAATGCAGGGCAGATGGTGTCAGTCACAGAAGCAGAGACGGTGTAGTGAGGCGCTGTGGAAGGGCCCAGCTCCAGCTGGCCAGGGCAGAGGGAGCTCAACTCAACCGGTGTGACTTTGGTGACCTCAGGATGGACTCAGTCAGTTGAGGGTACCATTACACTGGGCACAACACAGTCTGCGGGTGCTTTACCATGGGGTACTGGAAGCCAGACGGCCACAGCCCCTACGACCTTGCCTGCAGGCAACACAGATTGGGGGTACATGCACTTGCAGGGCCACTACTAGTTTAGCCCAGGTCTCCATGGCCATCCCTCAGGTTAATGTAGAGCCAGGTGCTAAAGGAGCTCAGCTACCTATCCCTGATACAGGTTATAACTCAGTTTCCTGCTCCACCCTTCCGGATGGGGACCAGTCCGTGCCACTGGGGGATCACCTCCTGCCAACCACTGTGAAGAAGATTTGGAAAGGTGAATACATAGATGTGTTTGAGTTGCTAACATAGAGGCTGAAGAGAAGAAGAAGGATAAAGAAGAGGAAAGGGATAGGAAAAAGTGCGACGGCGCAAACCTGACCACTGCTGAGCAAACTGGTTCCCGGGCTGCTTCATCTATGCAAGAAAAGTGGTTCATGCTCACCCAGAGAGAGCTTTCTGTTTGATTCAGTATATGGACCTCTTCTATGGGGCATATGTGGATTTCCAGGGGCATGCCTGACTTCTTTGTGATGAAGGGTTCCGTATGCATGCAGTGCTGCACCCCAATGTGCACAGGTATGTCCCCCATGACGCACTGTGGCTTCGGCTAATGACCCCATCCCAGCCCATATTAGGTGATAGGTTTGATAGCGGGCATTTAGTTCAAAGGGCATCACAGCCTAATGTTTCTCACCTGCATGCTGGCCAGGTGGTTCAACCCTGCTTGGTCTGTTGGGAGTTTAATGCATTCCTGTAGTAGAAAACCTTGTAAATTTAAGCACCAGTGCTCTGTCTGCAGTGCACCTCACACATCAATGGCATGCCCAAGAGGCTGGTTGGGAGGAGCAGGGGGAAGGGAACTGGGAGGTGGTCACAAGTTGCCCCCTGGCTCATCCGATAACCAGAAAGGGACCCAGTCCAATTAAAGTGCCAATATTAGAGTGGTGGTTGAAGGATTACCCCGATAGGACAGCTGCCAAGTTCTTGAGTGAAGGGTTTAGGTTAGGGTGTATCCCTGCTATAGGGGATAGGGTAGGTACTTGGTCGGGCAATTTGAAATCAGTTAGGGGGTGGGAAGACATAGTGCAGGCAAAAATTCGTAAGGAAGTGTTAGAAGGCAGAGTATTGGGCCCTTTTTTGGCTCCTCTAGTGATGCATCTCTGGGTGTCGCCACTGGGAGTGGTGCAAAAAAGACAAAGGTGAATTTAGACTGATTCACCATCTGTCTTTCCCAGCAGGGGATTCAGTTAATGACAGGATCCCCCAAGAGCTGTGTAGCATGTGATACACATTGTTCGATGCAGCAGTATGTATGACGCATAGCTGTGGGGCGGGAACGGAGCTAGCGAAATGCAACACTAAGTCTGCTTTCCATCTTCTTCTGGTCCATCCTGATGATTGTGATCTTTTTTGCTTTGCCTTTAAAGGCAGCTACTATGTGGACATGGGTTGCTCACTATACTGCTCGGCCTTCGAGCAATTTAGCTCCTTTTTAGAATGGGCACTTAAGTGCTGGGTAGGGTGCACGCAGGTAGTCCATTATTTGTTTTGTGGAGTATGCGGTACTTCACAATGCAAACACCTCATGATGGCATTCCAAGAACTAGCAGGGGAGCTGGGGGTACCATTGGCAGAGGAAAAAACAGAGGGACCTAGCCAAGTTTTAACCTTTTTGGGGATTGAGCTGGATACCGTTCAGCAATCCTGTCGATTGCCAGAAGAAAAGTTGGGGGACCTAAAACTGAGGCTTCAAAGGATGCTTAAAGCTAAGATTACTTTAAGGGAGTTGCAGAAGGTTGTTGGTCATCCTAATTTTGCCTGTAAGGTCATCGCCCTGGGCAGAGCCTTCCTACGATGGCTGTGTGACGCCATGAAGGGCTTTACTAAGCCACATCACCATAGGAAGCTATCCTTTGCGATGAAGAGTGAGAGTCTGGTTACGATTCCTCAAGGGTTTCAATGGGATTTCCTTTCGGAGGGAAGAATGATTAGGGTCAGAGTTTCAGGTCCAGACTGACACAGTGGGATTGCTTGGTTATGGTATCAATTTCTGGGGAAGGTGGTGTGCAGGTGAATGGCCACCTGAATGGCAAGAGAAAGGAGTCTTACCTTCTTGGAGTTATTTCCCAGCGTTGAGGCTTTATGGTTATGGGCAGAAGAGTGGGCCAACTTGGTTGTCACCTTTTGGTGTGACAACCAGGCGGTTGTGCACATAGTTAGCTCCTTGACGTCTAGGTCTCAGAGTGCTATGGGTTTGATTAGGGCATTCACACTGTGCTGCCTGCAGTTCAACATAGTTTTCCAAGCTCTGCATGTCCCGGGGGGCTGACAATGTTTTGGCTGACACCCGTTCCCGTCAACAGATGGACCGGTTCAGGGTGCTGGCACCGGGGGCACAGGCTCAGCCAGACATCCTACCAGATGAGGTATGGAGGATGGGAGGGTTGAGGCTAATAGGGCCATGAGTTTGGCAGTTGCTCCCAGTACTCACCGCAGCTATACTGCAGCATGTAAGGAATACTTTGCCTTTTGTGAGAAAGAAGGTCTCTGGCATGTATGGCTTGCCCCGGCTGAACATCTGATGCAGTTTGCAATTTCTTTGCACAGGAAAGGATTTGGCCACCTAGGTAAATCCGGGGAAGAATGTCTACATTGGCCTTTTACTCAAGAGTGTAGTGATCACACAGTCAACGTCCACATTTGGAAGATGATTGAAGGATGGGGCAAAGAGTGGGGCAGTGTGAAGGACACCCAGATGCCCATATCACCAGCCATATTGGGTAAACAAGGGACGGTATGGGACATGGTCTATTCCGATCACTTTGAGGCCTGCCTCTTCAGAGCAGCAACGCTGATAGCATTTTTTTTTTTGAGGCTTTTAGGGTGAGTTAGTGGCAGCAGCAAAGATGGATACATCCCTATCCTCTTTGCAGAAGAAAGATGGAGTGGTGTCAGATGAGTGGATTGCCATTCACTTACGAAAGTCCAAAATGGATCAGTTGGGGAAGGGTCAGGTCATAGCATTAGGTAGCTGTTCCAAGAGAGCTGCCCAGTGAAAGCCACCCAGGAATATCTGCAACTCAGGGGAGATGAGGACGGAGGACTTTTGCAGCATAAGGATGGGTCGCCACTGATGAGATACCAACTTTGGAAACGAACTTATCAAGCCTTTCGCAAGGCTGAGATACGGGGGTGGCGATTTGGTACTTATTCCTTTCGTATTGGTGCTGCATCCATGGCAGCTGCCCTGGAATACAGAGTTGAGGACATCAAGAGAATGGGGAGGTGGTCATCCCATAGATATCACTCCTATGTATGCCCTTTGCCACAGCTTTAGATGCTGCTGTGCTTCCATTGTGTTCTACTATTGCAGGTCCTGAGATGCCGTTGCCACAGGTTCAAGTTCTGTTGTGTGGCCACTGTTATATGTTTTGGGCAGCCAACCATGCCAGCCAGACCAGCTGGGGTCAGAGTTTGGGCCTCGGAGCTTGGGCTGTATTGGAGGGGAGGGGATGGAGAGGCATGCTCTGGGATGGATTTGTTGAACTGGCATCCCAGATGTGACCTCCGACATTGTGGTGGTGCATTTAGAAGGCAATGGCTTGGCCCGCAGGTCGGGCAAGTCTTTGATACTTCAGGTCATTGCTGACCTAAGGGTCTTTGTGGCATGCTGCCCTACAACACACTAGTCTAGTCAGCCATCATTCCACGATTGGTCTGGAGCTCTGGGCGTGACCCTAGGTGTATCGATTAAGCCCGGAAAGGAGTCAACAGAGAGGCTGGCAGAGCTGTTCTGGACAGCCTAGGGCCAATCATAACACATCCTGACATCAAAGTTAGCCAGCCTTGGTTATACAGGGCTGATGGTGTGCACCTATCGGATATGGGGTTAGACGTTTTCTTAAGGGATTTGCAAGTGAGCCTTATGGCCAAAATGTTCAGCTTGGTTGGGGGGGAGGAAAGGGGCATACTTTGTAGCCCCTATGCTGTGGTGGGTAGTGCAAAGGAACAAGTGCAGTAGAGTTCAAAGGGGGCACCCAGGGTGTGCAAGGCACCCCTCCTCTCAAAATGGCATTAGCAGAGGTTTAGCTGAGGGGAGGGTAAGCAGGGGACCCCAGGGGATGATGGGCACTTAAGGTCAAGAGACTCGGGTGGAGGACCACCTTGGGGTACTCTGGCTACTGGAGTACTGAAGGTGTGCTGGATGAGAGAACAGCGTGCTTTCGGAATAGGAACTCCATAGGGTGAGATCTGGACCTGAAGGTCAAGGTTGACTACAGTTACAGACCTGTTTGCGCTACCATAGGCCCTCTTGTGGAAGGGGAAGTTTGAGTTAAATAGTTTAATAAAGTTGTGGCCCTAGTTACCCCATATACTGTGTCTGTTTCATTATTTCGGGCTTAGCAGGCAAAGATATGGACAGCTCTCATGTGGAAGATGGAACAAAGTTGTTTTTGGTAGATCCAGAGAGTAAAGCCCAAAGTAATGGATTCAAATTACAAGAAATGAGATTTTGTCTAAGCATTCGTGACAGCAAGAAATGGGTGGCAGTGAAATGGAATGCTCTGGAGAGTGGTAGCACTTTAAGCAAATGTTAGATGGCTGTTTGTCAGTGATGGTTTAGCTGGGGATTTCTAGCTTTGGCAGGGACCTGAGGATCTTTGCATCTCTTCCAGCAATACTGTTCTGTGATATATGGCTTCTATTTTTGCAATACATGCTGAAACAGCCCAACATGGCTAATGTGTTGGAACAGGTACACAGTAATTAATTTCTTAATCACCAGTCCGTTTGGGTGCAATGCTCTGGTTATTATTCCACTTGTTTTCACTGGCTGGGAACGGTTTCCCCGTCACAGACCCCTCCTGCGAAAGGCAGCAGTTTGGTGAGTTATAATAAGTAGATTATTAAAGGAGAAATCAAAATCAAAGCACGAGCAAGTAAATTACAGAATTCAGAAACACTGCCAGCTTTATTTCAAGCAAAGGGTGGAGAAATTCATGTTTAATTTTTCCAATATAGATCAAAACTTTAATAATTACTGATTGATTCCCCATTCCTAATGCCAAGATCCTTCATACTTATACAGGGCTTCTCAAATGTCTGACCCACAGGGCATGCTCTCTCTCTCTCCCCCCCCCCCAATTTAAAAAAAGTTTGAAATCTGAAAAACGTTATTTTTCGGAGTCTGAAACAGGCCACTGTATCACAACATAGGACTGTACTTGACAAATGTGTGGCAACTTCAGTTTGTACAAAATACACCTCACTTTGGGAACTAGGCCTTTCCACTACATTACATCTAATCTAACTGATCTGTGCTCGATATTGGCGTTTCTGGATTCAGTGCAAAATGCTGGTGTTAACCTTTAAAGTAGGGCTGTGAATGAGTCCCCAGTTCTTTTGGTTGTGACCTGATCTGACTACAACCCAGACCCTTCTGATCTAGTCCAGACCCAGCTGATATTCAGATCTCAAAATACCCAGAATCCCTGCACTTCAATGTGGAGAAACAGATTGCTGTAACTTGAGGAAGCTGCTACACATTGTAAAGAAACTCGGTCAGATGGTAAACCATAGAGCGATGATTGATTTAGCCTAATTGTAGACAGACAACTTTTCAGATTTTAGGGCAAGCCACCTTCACCCTTTGCTTGTATTCTCCTTCTCCTGCTACGTGCACTCTGGCCAGTTCAGGCAGAAGATCCTGACACAGGCAATATAGTGGCAAATGGAAGAAAGAAAGCCTGAAAACCAGAGAGGAGAGGAGCAGATGACAGACCCCCACTGTGCTAAAACTGACTGAAGCAGGCAACCAGTGCAGATAAGAAAGCAAGAACATACTGTGATGTTTACCCCGTGGCCCTTGTTTGTTTCACCAAACACAGAGTTCACACGAGTATCCCAACACGCCCTTTAACATACTACCACCAGTTGATCTCTTTATCAACCTATATTTCCTATGAAAGACTGAGGTCCATTCAGTACTGAACTTTTAAACAGAAACAGGTTTATTAATTACAAGTTGTTTTAGGACTAGTTCTTAAGCACATTCTTAAAGTTACATAAAGCTTAAGTATTTTACTTTAACCTCTTCTATCTTAATTAAGACTCTTGAGAGTCCCCTGGACTGCAAGGAGAACAAACCTATCCATTTTGAAGGAAATCAACCCTGAGTGTTCACTGGAAGGACAGATCCTGAAGCTGAGGCTCCAATACTTTGGCCATCTCATGAGAAGAGAAGACTCCCTGGAAAAGACCCTGATGTTGGGAAAGTGTGAAGGCAAGAGGAGAAGGGGACGACAGAGGACGAGATGGATGGACAGTGTCATCGAAGCTACCAACATGAATTTGACCAAACTCCAGGAGGCAGTGGAAGACAGGAGGGCCTGGCGTGCTCTGGTCCATGGGGTCACGAAGAGTCGGACACGACTAAACGACTAAACAACAACAACAACAATCTTAATTAATACAGGCCACACTCTGACTAATCACTCCTTAAACACTCTCTCTGCCTCAAACCCCAAACTATCTTCTTCTCTAGCTCTCTCTGACTGAACTAACTAGACTCTGACTCACCCTCCCTTCTAGTTTCTCTGGCTCCACCTCCCAACAGCTCCCATTGGTGCAGGCCAATATCATTTTATATATATATAGAAAGACAGGGTGTTCGCTACACACACCATCTCACACACACTGAAATTCTACATCAAAGTGAAACTAAATAAGCCGGTGCAGAAGCTGACATAACCTGCCTAGCACCTAGGCAAACCAAGCAGAAATGCAATGTACAAAATAATTTAAAGTCTAAGTGACTTCACCCATCCCCATTGTCCATAGCTGAAGAGTGTAGAAAACATACCTCCTCTCCCCTGGGTGTGAGGATGCATGTGTGAGGCTGTCAGTCAGAGGAGCCCAGTTCCTTCCCCCTTTTGACATCTCACACTATTTTCGCATCTGCATTAGATGACATTCTAACATTGTTTCCCTTTCCCTGCTTTTCAGGGGTCTTTAAAAATGTTCACCCTCTGAATGTTGAATTTAGGATGGTCCCAATTTGTGCTAGAGGTAGGTCCAAACTGTTTGCTTTGATCCAGAGCATATCCTGGTCAACACAAATAGCTCCAATTTGACCCCAAACTTATCATTTGATTTGGAATCCAGCCACTTAAGGAGTGCCTTTTCCACATGAAGCTTCAGTGCAAGAACTCAAGAACTGGAATTTCATACAAGCACATATGGGGTGTCACAGTTCACTGCTACTTTTCTAGAGGCTTCTTTAAGGTACTGTTCTCCCTGTGGAAATGCTTTACAGAGATTTGCGAGAACCAAAGCTGCACCATTTTTTGTTGTTGTTTAGTCGTTAAGTCATGTCCGACTCTCCGTGACCCCATGGACCAGAGCACGCCAGGCCCTCCTGTCTTCCACTGCCTCCCAGGTTTCGTCAAATTCATGTTGGTAGCTTCGATGACACTGTCCAACCATCTCGTCCTCTGTCGTCCCCTTCTCCTCTTGCCTTCACACTTTCCCAACATCAGGGTCTTTTCCAGGGAGTCTTCTCTTCCCATGAGATGGCCAAAGTATTGGAGCCTCAGCTTCAGGATCTGTCCTTGCAGTGAGCACTCAGGGTTGATTTCCTTCAAAATGGATAGGTTTGTTCTCTTTGCAGTCCAGGGGACTCTCAAGAGTCTCCTCCAGCAGTGGCCATGATCTTAGTTTTTTTGATTTTGAGCTTCAGACCATTTTTTGCACTCTCCTCTTTCACTCTCATTAAGAGGTTCTTTAATTCCTCCTCACTTTCTGCCATCAGAGTGGTATCATCTGCATATCTGAGGTTGTTGATATTTCTTCCGGCAATCTTAATTCCAGGTTGGGATTCATCCAGTCCTGCCTTTCGCATGATGTATTCTGCATATAAGTTAAATAAGCAGGGAGACAATATACAGTCAACCCTCGATTTACGAATTTAATCCGTTCCGGATTAACGTTCGTACGTCGAAACGTTCGTATGTCGAACTATGCATTCCCATAGGAATGCATTGAAAACCCATTAATCCGTTCCGGCTGAAGAAAAAAATACCCCCCAAAAAAAGAAATGAAAAATAAAACACTTGCAGTCCTACGCTGGGACTGCAAAACACACACACAAAAAAAAACAAAAACATCCAAAAATAAACATTTGAGCAAGTCCCACGCTGGGACTGCAAAAAAAAAAAAAAAAAATCACCAAAAAAACAAAAACAACAACAACAACACAGAAACATACCCCCCCCAGCCCAAAACCCACCCAGAGCAATTTATAAAAGCAGCAAATTACTGGTCCGAAGCCTCCGAAGCCTCCCGGGAGTCCCCCGCCGCCGCCATTGCCGCCTTCCGAGGCCTCCCAGGGCTTGCCCAGCACCATCGGAGGCAAGCCTTGGAATGGAAAAAGGCAGGGGAAAAGGGCGGGAAATTCAAAAATGGTGCTGGGCAAGCCTCTGAAAGCGGTGATCGCCGCATGGGGGGACCCCCGCCAGTCCTCCAATGGTGCAGGGGAAGCCTTCGGAAGCTTGCCCAGCACCATTGGAGGACTGGCGGGGGTCCCCCGCCACCACGATCGCTGCTTTCAAAGGTCCCCTGCCAGTCCTCCGATGGTGCTGGGCAAGCCTTCGGAAGCCTCTGAAAGCGCCGATCGCGGTTGCGGGGGACCCCCGCCAGTCCTCCGATGGTGCTGGGCAAGCCTCCGAATGGAAAAAGGCAGGGAGAAAGGGCGGGAAATTCAAAAATGGTGCTGGGCAAGCCCTGGGAGGCTGAGTTTTGAATTTCCCGCCCTTTCCCCCTGCCTTTTTCCGTTCGTAAGTCGAGGCTCCGTTCGCAAGTCGATATAAATTTTTGCGATCGGAGCCGTTCGTAAGTCGAAATGTTCGTAGGTAGGGACGTTCGTAGGTCGAGGTTTGACTGTACAGCCTTGTCATACTCCTTTCCCAATTTTGAACCAATCGGTTGTTCCATATCCAGTTCTAACTGTTGCTTCCTGTCCCACATAGAGATTTCTCAGGAGATAGATAAGGTGGTCAGGCACTCCCATTTCTTTAAGAACTTGCCATAGTTTGTTGTGGTTGACACAGTCAAAGGCTTTTGCGTAGTCAATGAAGCAGAAGTAGATGTTTTTCTGGAACTCTCTGGCTTTCTCCATACTCCAGTGCATGTTAGCAATTTGGTCTCTAGTTCCTCTGCCCCTTCGAAATCCAGCTTGTACTTCTGGGAGTTCTCGGTCCACATACTGCTGAAGCCTACCTTGTAAGATTTTGAGCATAACCTTGCTAGCATGTGAAATGAGTGCAATTGTACGGTAGTAGCATTCTTTGGCACTGCCCTTCTTTGGGATTGGGATGTAGACTGATCTTTTCCAATCCTCTGGCCACTGCTGAGTTTTCCATACTTGCTGGCATATTGAGTGTAGCACCTTAACAGCGTCATCTTTTAAGATTTTAAATAGTTCAACTGAAATGCCATCACCTCCACTGGCCTTGTTGTTAGCCATGTTTTCTAAGGCCCACTTGACTTCCCTCTCCAGGATGTCTGGCTCAAGGTCAGCAAGCACACTATCTGGGTTGTCCGGGACATCCAGATCTTTCTGGTATAATTCCTTTGTGTATTCTTGCCACCTCTTCTTGATGTCTTCTGCTTCTGTGAGGTCCCTACCATTTTTGTCCTTTATCATGTCCATCTTTGCACAAAAGGTTCCTTTAATATCTCCAATTTTCTTGAACAGATCTCTGGGTTTTCCCTTTCTATTATTTTCCTCTATTTCTTTGCACTGTTCATTTAAGAAGGCCCTCTTGTCGCTCCTTGCTATTCTTTGGAAGTCTGCATTCAGTTCTCTGTAACTTTCCCTATCTCCCTTGCATTCTGTTTCCCTTCTCTTCTCTGCTATTTGTAAGGCCTCGTTGGACAGCCACTTTGCTTTCTTGCATTTCCTTTTCTTTGGGATGGTTTTTGTTGCTGCCTCCTGTACAATGTTACGTGCCTCCATCCATAGTTCTTCAGGCACTCTGTCCACCAAATCTAGTTCCTTAAATCTGTTATTCACTGCACCTTTTTAGCACTATGCAATCCTTTACATCTTTAAGAAGGCACTCAATGAATGGGTTTCTCTAAGTGTTTATCTCAGTTTATCTCGGTCAGCCACTCTTTTACAAATGTTATTTATTAATTTTGCTTAAAATATTCCTGAATCTGTATATCTTTAGACATAATTTATTTCATGGTAAATTATGTTCCAAATAGAGTAGTCCTAAAGTTCCAAATAGAGTAGTCCCAAAAATAGAGTAGTCCCAAAGTTCCAAATAGAGTAGTCCTAGAACGAGCTGGAATTTTTAGCATGTATACATTACTGAGACAGCGACGTCTACGTTGGCTTGGGCATGTTGTGAGAATGGCTGATGGTCGGATTCCAAAAGATCTCCTGTATGGAGAATTAGTGCAGGGAAATCGCCCCAGAGGGAGACCACAGCTGTGATACAAGGATATCTGCAAGCGGGATCTGAAGGCCTTAGGAATGGACCTCAACAGATGGGAAACCTTGACATCTGAGCGTTCAGCCTGGAGGCAGGCGGTGCATCACGGCCTCTCCCAATTTGAAGAGACCCTTGTCCAGCAGGCCGAGGCAAAGAGGCAGTCCCGAAACCAGCAAAATCAGGGAGCTGGACAGGGGACAGATTGTATTTGTCTTCAGTGTGGAAGGGATTGTCGCTCTTGAATTGGCCTTCTCAGCCACACTAGACGCTGTTCCAAGTCCTCCATACAGAGCACGTTACCATAGTCTCTCGAGACTGAAGGATGCCTAACCAACCATTTCACGATTGACTATTTTTATAAGAGATAGAAATAGGTAGGATATTTGGTTTTTAAATAGTCATATAGTAGCCTATAAAGGTATCACCTATTCTTGCATTTGCATAAACCTAACATGTTAGTTTGGACTCAGCTCTAAATTGTCTTCAATACTGAGTCTGCTGTGGCTCTCTAATTATGAGGAGTCAAGGCTGGGAGCAACTTTCTAATAGCCATGGTTGCCAGCTTCTGATTGGTTAGCTCTCTGGGCAATCAAAAATGTTCTTCCAATTTGGGATTTCCAGATCGGTTAAATATGTGAAATTGATTATATTTAAAGGACCTAATTTTGCTAGATTGGTTTTGTGACACTAATAGGGATAAAGATAAAAACAAATATATATATAGGCAGTGATAGGAAGTTATATATTTACCTATTTATAGTTTTGAAGGCAGATAAATTTAATTGAAGTTATAATGGCACAGAGGGGGAAACAGGCTGGTAAAGGGAGTCCCCAAATTGAATCAGGGGCCACAAAGCTGATGACAAACGATTCTGAATTAAGACAGATGGAACAGAGAATGCAAGTCTTTTTTTCATCTGAACTGGACAGACATGCACAACAAATTAGACAAGATATACAAGCTTTAGATAAAAAAGTAGAGGACTTGGGTGTCCAAGTGAATGAGAATCAACAGAAAATCCTGAAAAACAGGAAAACCATCTTGAAGCTAACAAAGCAAGCTAATATTCAAGAAAATAGGCTGGCTGAATTGGAACACAACGAACGGGAAGAAAACTTAAAAATAATACAGCAGGAAAGAACTCTGACTTATCTGGAGATCGAAAAGGCATCATATATACTACGTTTTCAAAACATAGAAGAAGAACGGGAAGAAGATCTAAGAGCAATTACGACACAATTACTCATTCCTATTGTAGGACTGCCCCCTGAAGAAATAAATCAGCATATTGACAACGCATGGCGGTCTTCAACTGTTTTTACAAGGAATAACCGTAAACCGAGATAGATTCACGTAAAATTTTTAAGGAGCTCATTTAGAAATCAAGTTTTGGCAAACTTAAAAGAGAAACAGCTGGTTTGGAAAGGTCAAGATTACAAAATATTGAAGGATATTCCCTGGAGAGTCAGAAATAAAAGGGCAGATTATAAACAATTAACAGAATTTTTGATGAAAAAGCAGATTAGTTATAAATGGATCATCCCAGAAGGTGTGCAATTCTATTATCAAGGTCAGCAACAATATATAAACACTACGCATAAAGCAGAGGCCTTCCTGGATAGATATGGAGGAAGAAGGGAGAAGAAAAGAAAAGAGGAAGAAGTTCAAAGGAGAGATACAACAGAAGGCAGGAAATCCGTAGACTCAGGCAAAGCCCAGGAAAGCGAAGAAGAATCTGAGGAAGAGGAAGAAGAAGAAGAAGAGGAGGAGGAGGAGGAGGAGGTTGAGTCCAAAGAGGCAAAAAAATCTATAGTAGCAAAGAGCCAGACCAGGTCGCTAAGGAAGAGGGAGGACCACGGAGGTAATAAGCAAACAGGAAATGTCTAAAAACCAGCTGAAACTAATCACTATCAATGTAAATGGACTGAATGCACCTGGAAAACGAAAAAATATATATCATCAGCTTAAGAAACTGAATTTAGACATCACATGTATACAAGAAACTCATATTAAAAAAAATGACTTGAAATATTTGGAAATGCCAAAATTAGGGAGGCTATTCGCTGCATCAGACAATAAAGAAAAAAAGAGAGGGGTGGCAACATTTATAAAAGAGGATTTGAAACCTAAACCAATTTTTGCATCACAAGATGGAAGAATACTGATGGTAGAAATTCAAAGAGGGAAGGAAAAAACATTGATAGTGAATATTTATGCCCCAAATAAAAATCAAGATACATTTTTCAAAGAATTACAAAAAGAACTGGCAGATAAAGAATACAAAGATATATGCTGTGTAGGGGACTTCAATGCAGTTCTAGATAGAAAACTGGACATAAACAGTCAGACGTTAAGAAAAGGGAAAAAAGAAAGAAGGACTATATTACCGAAAGCCTTCCGGTCTATAGCAGAAGAGTCTCATTTGGTTGATGCATGGAGAGCAACACATATAAAAGAGAAAGATTACACATTCTACTCAAATTCACATAAGACCTGGTCTAGAATAGATGCATGCTGGATGCCAATAAGTTGGATAAAGATGATGAAGACTATAGACATATTACCAAGAACTTTCGCTGATCACAGCCCAGTTATTTTACAACTGAATATACAAAATAAAATATCACTTTGGAGAATGAATACCAGTCTTCTACAAAATGAAGATTTTAAGAAAGAAGTGGTGCAAGAAATGTCTTGGTTCTTTAAGGAAAATAAAACCCCAGATGTACCAATGAGAGTAGTCTGGGATGCAGGAAAAGCAAAGTTAAGAGGGATAGTTATAAAGCATGCAGCAAGACAAAAAAAGGAAAAAATACAAAGAATTAGAGAAAAAACTATCTCAGTTAGAACAACAGTCGAAACAAAATAGCTTAACCGGAAAACTAGCAGATAATATGAAATCAGTACAACATCAAATAAATCTATGGTGGATGTCAGAAATGGCAATGAAGATAAAACAAGCAAAACAATTTTTTTTTGAAAAAGCAAACAAACCAGGCAGATGGCTTGCCTATAGACTGAGAAAAGAACAAACAAAAAACCAAATTATAAACCTTAAAGACCAGGAAGGAGAGACTAGATGGGAGCAGAAGGAAATAAAAAAAATTGTCAAGGATTTTTATCAAGCACTATACAAAGAACCAGGGAAATTAATAATAAAGCAAAGAGAATATCTTCAGTTAAAGAAATTATCTAAAGAAAATAAAGAGATCTTGAATTCTTCAATAACGATGTGTGAAGTGGTGGAAGCTATTAGAAAACAAAAGAATAATAAATCTCCAGGAAGTGATGGATTACCGCCTGAATACTACAAGAACTTTGAAGAAGTTCTAGGTCTACCTTTTAAAGAATTAATTGAAGAAATAGAAACAGAAAAAGAAATACCCACTTCATGGAAAGAAGCTATAATCTCAGTGATACATAAAGAAGGTACTGATCAATCAGAAATCCAAAACTATAGGCCAATTTCGTTATTAAATGTAGATTATAAAATTTTTGCATCAATATTAGCAAATAGACTGAAAAAGGTTTTGGTGCAGATCATTCATCAGGACCAATCAGGATTCTTACCAAAAAGACAAATGAAAAACAACATCAGGATAGTATTGAATGTTTTAGAATACTATGAAGCTCACCCTGAAAAACAAATGTCCCTAATATTCTTTGATGCAGAGAAGGCCTTTGACAATATGAACTGGAATTTCCTGCTGACACAGTTGCAATTAATGGAAGTTGGAGAAAAGTTTATAGGAGAAATTAAAGCAATTTATTCCAAACAAGAAGCAAGAATTAAAGTAAACGGAGAGCTGACAGAAACAATTCAAATTGAAAAAGGTACAAGGCAAGGATGCCCGCTGTCCCCCCTACTGTTTATCCTTATGCTGGAAGTCTTGAATCAACAAATAAGAGAAGATAAGAGAATCAAAGGACTAAAGGTTAAAGGAGAAGAATTCAAAATTCAAGCTTATGCTGATGATCTAGTAATAATCTTAGAAGAACCTACGACATCAATAGAAACATTAGTAGAGATAATAACGGAATATGGATATATGTCAGGTCTTAAAATAAATAAACAAAAAACAAAAATTTTGATGAAAAATATGACAAAAGAAGAAAAAGAAGAATTACAAAAACTTTCCGGATGTCAAGAAACATGCAAGGTGAAGTACTTAGGAATTAATATGACAAAAAAATCAAGTACATTAATGAAGGACAATTACATGGAAGTAATGAAAGAAATCAAAGTAGATTTGCAAAAATGGACTAAACTCCAATTATCCTTAATGGGCAGAATAGCGGCAATAAAAATGAATATACTACCAAAACTAGTTTTCCTTTTTCAAACAATTCCAATAGTATTAAAACAAGACTTTTTTAAAGAACTGAACAAGATAATGACCAAGTTTGTCTGGGACGGGAAAAAACCAAGAATAAAACTTAAGGCTCTTCAGGACAATAAACAAAGAGGAGGGTTTGGTTTACCAGATTGGATGAATTATTATAGAGCAGCAGCTTTGTCCTGGGTGAGAGAATGGATTACTCTACAGAATCAGAGACTCTTAAAAATTGAGGGACATGATTTAAGACTGGGCTGGCATGCATATCTATGGTACCAAGATGATAGGCAATGCAAAGCATTTAATTTACATCTGATTAGGAGAGCTTTATTATGGGTCTGGAAGACAATTAAGGTACAACATTACAGAAAGATACCATTATGGGTAGCTCCATTAGAAGCGTTCTCTGATCCGGCAAGAACACCTCAAGGGATAAACAGAAGATATGCCGAGATATTAGATAGAGATTTTAATCTAAAAAACAAAGATGAACTGGCAGAACAAGGTATTATCCTAGACTGGTGGTCGATAAACTTATTGAAATCAAGATATGTAAAAGATAAAGCCATAGGGTTTCAGAAAGACAAAATACCTTTGGATAAGGGGTTACTGGATTCAGAGGAAAAATTGATTAAAGGTTTATATAATACTTTAATGGAGCAAAAAATGGAAGATGAAATTGTGAAGGACTGCATGGTAAAATGGGCTCAAAACATAGGACATAATATAGAATTAAGTGCTTGGTCACAAATTTGGGAACGAAACATTAAAATGACTAAATCTATAAATCGAAAAGAAAATATTTACAAAATGTTTTATAGATGGTATGTAACACCAGAGAAATTAACAAAAATGTATAAAAATGTTTCTAACAAGTGCTGGAAATGTGAAAAGAATGTAGGGAGCTTCTATCACATGTGGTGGACGTGCAATAGGGCCAAGGAATTTTGGAAAATGATTCATGAAATGATAGAGAAAATTTTAGGGGTTAAAATTGCCTTGACACCAGAAAGCTTCCTACTGAATATATTACCACCTATACTCGAAAAAAACAAGACATATTTGACTTTACACCTGATAACGGCAGCTAGAATTGTATATGCCAGTAAGTGGAAGATGACAGCGATCCCAACAAAGAAGGAATTTAATGAAAAAATTTTGGAACTAGCAGAAATGGATATTTTGACAGACACATTAAATGACAGACTGGATAATAATAAATGGGAACCTCTTTACACATGGATGAAATCTATATCAACTTAAGTAGAATAGATTAGATCAATACTATGTTAGAGAGTATAAGATAAGATTACATGAATGGTATATATTGTAATAAATCACTCTGGCTGCAACGGATTGAAAAGTAGAAAAAACACAACAAAAATATATATACAAAAAAAAAATGTTCTTCCCATGTAGTTTTGAAGAGTGTTGATTGGTGGAAACCTTGTGGGCATCCTGAAACTACTCCTTCCCTCACAAATAAAATAAAATAAAAACAAAAACCCATACAAAGGGAGTGAGTAAACCTTTAAATGCATAAATCCACAGGGTACATTTTCCAAGGGATTATAAAAGCTGAGGGTTTGTTTGAAGCTAGGGAAAGGTGTGGAAATCCATTCTGGAGTCATATGTATGTTTGTGAGAGGTAGAGACAAGGAGAAAGCCCAGGCAGGTAAATCTACAGCTTCAGCCTCTTGTTACATGGAAGCTGTCTATCATCCTCGGCCTCTGTTTATTCAATGAATGTGTAGGTTAGAGATAAACCACTGGGGTAACCACTTATTCTATGTACAGAAGGCTCCAGGGACAATTAGTAATGGACATCATAGAAATAGGAAAAGACACCCTGATATCATGATGAGCTATGCAGACAGTATGGCTAGAGAGAACTTTCTACTTCCCTCTCTCGCACACAAAAACACTAGAAGTCAGGATCACATGTTGAAATTCAGGCACCATATAGTCAGCAGAGACATCTGGGAAATACTCCTTCCCACAGAGTATGATTGATTTGTAGATCTTGTTGTTACAAGATGTAATGATGGCCACTATTTTAGATCTTTTTAAAGAAGCAGGGCTAACTGTACTAGTAAGCCAGTAGTACTGGATCTTTGGTGCTCCAGATGTTTTAGGTTTCAATTCCCCGAATCCTCATCCTGTATTGCCATTGATAAAGCACAGTAAGAACTGTAGTCCAAAACATCTGGAGGGCCAAAGGTTCACCAACCCTGCATTGGGCAGATGCTGAGAGGGAGGACAGAGGCTGCAGTGAGGAGGTGGAGGAAAAAAGATTTGTGTGCTGCATAGCTTGTCTTGCGTCTAACTGTCTTGGCATCCTGAGGTGTGGAGGAAGATTCTGTTAAGTATGGGATTTTCTGGACTACAAATACTATAATTTTGGGAGTTCTGCCTACCTTGTAGGCTCCTTTCCACCACCTCAGTATGATGCACCTGAGAGAAAGGCCTAAATTAGAAGGCTTTGAGGATTACCTGAGCCTATCTCCACCCAAACCTCCTGCTTAGAAAGAAAGCTCCCAGCTAGCACTGGGGCAGGAGCAGGACACTTGAGTGCAACTTGGCCTAGCTAAGCCTCAAAACCTTCTAATTTAGGCCTTTCTCCAGGGTGCATCACACAAAGGTGTTTGAAAGGTGCCTGTGAGATAAGCAAAACTCCCAGAATGAAGAATTATGGTATTTGTAGTCCAGAAAATCCCATCCCTAGGTACTGTCCCACTATTGAGGCAAATTTCAGCTGTTGCACTCATTGGCTTCTGCATGTGGATTTGGATGGAGTAGCTGTTTGTTTGTTTGTTTGTCTGTCTGTCTCTGAACTGCCCACAGACAAGAGAGATGTTTCTATAAGACTGATCTGTCTACAGTTATTCAGCATGATAGCTGAATAAAAATGAAAACAGCAGGCATTATCTTCAGGGGCAGGATACCTTTCAACCCTGGACAAACCAGGAGACAATAACTGTTGCTTTTATGGCTTTTGTTCTAAGCTTCCAGAAGCTTCTGGATGACCCCTACTGGAAGCAGAATCTGTAGGACAGCATATGTCCTTAGACTTGGTCTGCCACTCAAGTCCTAGCTAATCTACCTTGAATTCTTATATTTAACACTTATTTTTATTAAACCATAGCACATAACTTCCTCATTCTTCCTTGTCTTAGCTTTCTCTTTCCACGTGTTAATCCATTCCCCCACCCCACCCAAGTACAGCCAGCATTGATTCATCTTAATCCACCCCTCCCTTCTCTTCTCACTGTCCCTGTACCATGCACATTAAAAGACCATCCATCATTGTTTTGTCTCTGGCTTTTTAATCAGGCCTGTATGCATATTGGTTTGAGCATGTGGCAGTTTAATTACCCTCTTGAATACGCGAAACACATCTTTGTCATATCTGCTTATATCTGAAGGCAGAGCCACGTTATAATGCTAATTAAAGTGGGATGCTGACAATTTCTCTCCATACTCAAATTATATCCCATCTGTCTTGTCTCGTGCTCTCTCTTTGGATTAATTGTGGGTGGGAAAAGGTTTTTTCCTTGGAGTTTCATTGAATGTGTGTGTGTGTGTGTTGAAGGGGAGTCAGTTTTAATGAAGATGTGCATACACACAGACACACAGACACACACAAGACCTTTTCCTCCTTGTGGACATGACAGGGCAAAGCCAAATTAAAGAAGCTTTCCTGCTAATGTCTTTCTAATATATCTATCTATCAAGGTCATGGTTTCTGAAAGACCTGCATGACAGCAGGTAATTCTTTCCCCACAGCTAGCACCTTATCTAATAGGATGCTGAGTACTACAAGATACCGGGTAACTAGATATTACAAACAAAACACACAGTCACTGTATCCCAAAGTCCACTTGCATTTTGACTGGACAAGCTGACACCCAGGCCAATTTGGCAAACTGTTTTTTAAAAAAGAAAGGAAAGCAAGGATCTGGCAAGAAAGGGTGACCTAAGGCTTTGTGGGACTTCTCACGTGCTTCCTTTTTGCTCTGTTAGTTGCAGATTTCTTTTGTGTTGTGATCAGAATACAAGCACAGTAAATGTGGCTGATTTTACACCTGTTGTAAATGAGAATTAATTTTTCTGTATTTTTGCTGACTGTTCAATAAGGATAAGAAGTTGTGTTTTAGTAAAAAGAAAAGAAAATGAAATAGTCTCTCTTTATTTTTGGAGGAGGAGGTCATTGATTCCTGAAAGCAAACCTGTAAGGTTCATCTTAATGAAAGATAGGAACCTGAAAGTTTTGTGTTCTTTCAAGTTTATTTCTTTTGTTTGACCTTTCGTTCACCCTTTATCTGTCAATTGCCAAGGACATGTTTCATCCAATAGTGTTGCAAGGACTGCTAGCAGCAACCAATCAGAAAATCCAATGGGGAGAAGGAGTAGGAATTTTGAACATGCAAAAGTACCTGGATAAGTTGGAAACCAGTGGGAGTGTTTTTCTCTCTCTTTGCTTTACTTGTTCCTTGTTGGTGTGCAAGCTGCTGGTATCCTCCATCTTGTGTTGTCCAGCCACCTTGCTGGCGATGCCTGCCCTGCGCCTTGGAAGCTTTCCTTCCCCCCCCTTAATTTTTTTTGGGGATCTCCCCTCCTTTCTTCGGATTATTTTTGCTGCAGCCACCAGGCAGCTGGCCTGTGCTGGTATGTCTCCTCATGAATGGGTCCCTCATCATTCCTTTGGGGATTTCCCTCACCACAACTTTGGTCTTTTCCTTTCTTGGATACCTTTTGCTCCTGCCTGGTTGCTACTGTGTGGGGCTCAAAGAAGAGAACAGAAGGCATCAAGTAGTAGTGAGGAGAGAAATCTCCTGATATAGTCCTTGTTTTGTTGCAGTACTTTGGGGGGTATGTTAAATGTCCTTGTCTGGTTGCAAATACTGACTGAGGTGGCTGTCAGGGTATCTTCCATAGTCCAAGAAAAAAAGGGGGGAAAGCCATAGATACAGGAACTAAACATAGTTCCTGTATGAAATGTAGGTTGGGAATGACTACCCTGGATTGAAGAAGGCTTGACCAAATCAGCAACAATGCAGCTGTGTCAAGATAGGGGCATCAAGCATGTGGCCCTCCAGATGTTTTGACCACCACCATAATCCTTTACTGCTGGCCATGCAAACAGGCTGGAGCTTCTGGAAGTTCAAGTCCAAAAGATCTGGATGATCATAGGTTCCCTGCCAATGGCAGCCCCACCCTACCACATGATGCCCAGAAGCCAAGAGTATCCTGGCCCCAAAGGTAGCAGGAAAAGGAAAGTGATATTGCGGGGCTTTTTAAGAACTGCTTCACACAATACTGTGCCTGGAAGATGGCACAGCCCAGCTTCTCATCTCGGGAAGCTGACATTTTTATTATGAGCCTGTACGTTATTAATGCATGACAATAGAAATACATCACATTGCATGAATTCATTCCGGTGGAATAAGCACTGATTTAGGATCATCAATTGCTGGGAGAACATTTAGATTTGGTGATTAGGATGGAAGATGATATAGGCTTTAAAATTTACACAAGGGAGGACAGTGGCCATTGGAACCATCAAGATATATTTCTAGGAGCGTGGATATTTTTCACTGTCATTCTTCATAGACAGGGTTATGAAATCTGCAGTTTTCATTATATTATTTCCCTAAATTGAGTATTAATGAACACATTATTTCTTGTCGGCCGAATACAAGTAATGGCAGCTGGAAGACTACAGCTTCCTGGCCCTGGAGTTTCTTGTTTAGCTGCCAACGAACTCTCAGCAATGCTGAGGCAGAACTTGAACTATATACAGTATATGTGGGTTGGAAAGTTCCAGAGTTGCCAGTTTCTGAGAGAAACACGTGTAAAGCAAGTTAAATTAAAGCCTATCAGGGACATGAACCACCTATAACACAGGTACAGGGAAGATTTGGCTCTCCAAATGTTGTTAGATTGCTGTTCTCAGAATCCTTTCTCGTTGCCTAAGCTATGGTGGTGAGTTGTTCAATTTGATTTTGAAAGCATTTGGAGAGCCAGGGCATCAACACCCCTGATGTGATGGCAAATGTTGTGGTCATAGGCACACATACAGGAACCCCTTCATCAACATTAACATTATCAACATCAACATTATCAATTTAGTTTATTTATTTACATATTCCTATCCCATTATGGTTTTTCCAGTAGTGATGTATGGAAGTGAGAGCTGGACCATAAAGAAGGCTGACCGCCAAAGAATTGATGCTTTTGAATTGTGGTGCTGGAGGAGACTCTTGAGAGTCCCCTGGACTGCAAGGAGAACAAACCTATCCATTCTGAAGGAAATCAACCCTGAGTGCTCACTGGAAGGACAGATCCTGAAGCTGAGGCTCCAATACTTTGGCCATCTCGTGAGAAGAGAAATCTCCCTGGAAAAGACCCTGATGTTGGGAAAGTGTGAAGGCAAGAGGAGAAGGGGACGACAGAGGATGAGATGGTTGGACAGTGTCATCGAAGCTACCAACATGACTTTGACCAAACTCCAGGAGGCAGTGGAAGACAGGAGGGCCTGACGTGCTCTGGTCCATGGGGTCATGAAGAGTCAGACACGACTTAACGACTAAACAACAACAAAATCCCACTTTAAATTGTTTGAGGCACAAACAAAAAGGAGCTTAAAAGAATGTAAGACCATTTAAAAAAAGGTGAAACACTTTAAAACAGTGTAAAATAGAGGTGATAAATCTCAGTGGGGATTGAGGGTCAAACTTTTGCCCCCAGTCTCAACTGTGGGCCTCACTGGGTCAAGGAAGAACAATTACTTTAAAAAAAACCACACACAAAATCAAAACCGGTGTTTGCTATTTTTGGAAGAAGAGCCTTCGGGAACTTCGTCCCCAGACCCTTGAGATAAAAACCTCCACTCCTGGAGGTCTTGAGGAGCAGAAATAAGTCTCTTTTTTTGGTTAAAATGATTTGGGAGAGTGTTTATTTATTTATTTATTTATTTATTTTACTTGTGGGGTCCATGGTGGCCTGGGTGAGCCAAAATGCCACCACAGGTCACATGTGAGGCCAATAAACCAAATGTTGCCGACCCCAATTTAAAAGATTGAACAATTTAAACAAAGTTCTTTTAAAAAATCCAGTTTATGACTGTGGGATATTGTGCTTCTGTATCCATGATTTGAAACGCCAGGAAATAGCCTGATATTGCTACACAATATTGTGTCCATGTAGCCAGCAGGAAAAAGGATACCAAGCCTTACATAGCAAAATGTTGACACCAAAAATGGCAGCAGTCAGGATGGTCTACATTAGTGGTCCCCAACCTTTTCCCAACCGTGGACTGGTTGGTGTGTGTGTGGCGTGCCCGCAGGAGGGCAGAGGTCACTCGCGCACATGCACACATCACGCTCGCAGGGGGGCACTCGCACGCAAGCGCACGGCGCACTCACAGGGGACAGAATGCGCTCACGCGCATGTGCACAACAGCGCTCGCGGGGGGCACTCGCGGGGGGGGGTAGGAGATCTGTGTCCTCAGCCCGGTCCTGGATAGGCCGCGGACCGTTGCCGGGTTGGGGACCAGGGGTTGGGGACCTCTGGTCTACAGGACACCCTCTTGTGCTCACTGCCATTCACAAAGTGACACCAAGCAAGGGAAAATCTCAGAAACTGCCTCTTTTTTTCATCAATTAACCACTTCAAATCCAAACACAAAGCAACTGTCATGGCTGTTTTTCAACAAGTATGAATGAGAGTGAGCACAAGAAGGTATCCTGTAGACCATCTTGACTGCTACCATTGGTGTTATCAACATTCAACTGCCTTTTACTGTTCAAAGCTTGGCATCCTTTTTCCTGCTCACAACACGGGCATGATATGAATAAGTTTAAAAATTAGTGAGATGGGTTATTTCAACAGATGCTAAGGAAATAACTATGTTTGTACTGGTTGTCAATATGCTTCTGGTCTGAGTTCAAGGTGTTGGTAATGATTTACAAAGTCCAGAATGGCTTGGGACCTGGATATTCGAAGGAACCCCTCTCTTTATAAACCTGACCAATCACCAAGATAAGCTGGGAAAGCTATCCTCTGTGTCCACTATGAACAGTTCAGTATATGGAGACATTTGGGAGGGCTTTTTCTGCTGTAGCACTTCAACTGTGGAGTACTCTCCCATCAGAGGCTTGATTGGCACCAACAATGGCATCATTATTTATTAGAGCCTTTGGGAATTGAAGATCATGGCCTGTGCAGGTTTTAGTCCAGTAGTCTTCAAGACTGAATGTTTAATTTTGTGTTTTAAATTGTTTGCTTTTAAATTGTTTTTAATATCTTGTGTTTTAAAATTGTTTTATACAGCTCTGTAAACCTGCCATGAGATCCAGGAAGACCCAGCATGTGGAATTGTCACCTACAACATTGCAAAGGCCAACAGTTCTTCACCTCTACACTTGCAGATGATTACTGCACTCGCCAAATGTCAACTATTGAATGTCAATTATTTGAATAATAAAACAGCAGCAGCAACAACACACAACACAGACACACAAAAACAATTAATGTATCTGCATGCATGTGGTTTGCAGTAGCTTTCTGTGTCTCGTGCCTGAATTTGACACACAAGAGTCTAAGTCTACATATATGAATGTGTGTAGCCTCCTGGAAAAGTGAAGGGTATAAAATGTGTTCATCAGGTGCATGCCTGCAGCTTCTGCGCACAGAGCCAGTGGTTACTAGTCCAATTCCTCATCTGTTGCTCAGTGTACAGGACAGATGCTTACTACCAAGGTCTACTACCAGTTGATTTGTTCAGATCAAATTCTTGTGAAATAACAGCACAAGAGCGGGCCATATTTTCCCCACACCCTCTTCTTAGTTGGCAACGTTGAGGGAAAAGGGAAAGAACTGGAGGGTCAAGAGCAGATAGATGGCAGCAGTTGTTGTTATGTGCTGTCAGGTTACCCCCAACTTATGGCGACCCTATGAATAAACGATCTCCAAAATGTCCTGTCCTCAGCTGCTCTGCTCAACTCTTGCAAACTGAAGCCTGTGGCTTCCTTTAGGGAGTCAATCCATCTTGTACTTGGTCTTCCTGTTTCCCTCCTGCCTTCCACCTTTCCCAGCATTATTATCTTTTCCAAAGAATCCCATCTTCTCATGATGTGCCCAAAGTAGGATAGCCTCAGTTTCAACATTTTTGCCTCCAGAGATAGTTCAGGCTTCATTAGATCTAGGACGACCACTTCGGAAAACAAAGAAACCCTCTTACATTCTCTAAGGCTGCAGTCACACCAGCAAAATGTTTCCAAGTTACTCCTTGTGAATTTCGGCCCTTTTTTTTTTTAGTTCAGATGACGCAAGGCCATTATCGATTCTTTTGTCCCCCCTCTGTGCTACGTCCACATCAAATCCATCCCACTGGGAGGTTACTACTATATTTGTTCCATGTTTCATCACACAGTACAACTGCCATCACATTAAGTGTGTACTCCAAAACCAATTCATTTCCTATGCATCTGGCATGCGGTCCTCCCTCCCTCACCCACTGTCGTTCAACTCCCTTAATTTTTTTTATACTTCTGTAAAATACGGAGCATCAGTCCCTCTACTGACTTTTGACCGCCACTGCAGTGTGCTGTGCCCCATAGAAGGTAACGAAGCATGGAAATAAGAAGAAATTACCCAGATCAGTATGTGGCTAGCAAGGATGTTTTGCTGACACATCGATGTACCCCCATAATTTTTTTAAAAGGGGGGGAAGGGGGCAGAGTAAGGCACACAAAAAAGGAAGGGGATATGTCCCGCATGAAGGGTGTAGATGAACGTTCTGCATCTAATTCACCCCCCAAAAGTGGAAGGATTAAAAAATGTATGAACCACTATCACAGAATATATGTCATGTGACCACAACGTGCAACTATACATGAAGCAGAAAATGCAAGAAAGAAGGGGGGCATTTCTCTTGTGTGACTGCACCCCAAGTTTGGTGCACGTGCTCCTCAGCCACACATCAGCTTGGCTATGAAACAGTGTGAGCAGAGGCATGCCATCTCTATTGACACTCCACTTCTGTTTCTTGCTTCAGTGTGCAAATCCCAAGAGCAGGAAGTGTTGCAGATTAACATCCATCCATTTTTGCTCTCACAGGAGGCCATGTGAATAAACACACTTTGGGCTTCCCTGTTTACATCTACTTAATGTTTTTCACAAGCTGAAGAAACAATAAGAGTTCACTTGTTACCCTGGAGGGCCAGATTACATTGTTCAACCCACTGCCTGATTTTGTCTGGCTGTTCACTTTTTTAAAAATTATATATTTTAAAGAAGAGAGAGAGAGAGAGAGAGAGAGAGAGAGAGAATCATACAATGAAACATCAAAGTCACTTTAATTTATGCGGATACACAAATTTCATAAATCTAGTGGTAACAAAAGTAGGATTCTGGTTAATCTTCTGAGAAGCTGACACATAAGTCTCAATCAGAAATTAACAGATTTTCAAACCTCATAAGGGAAGAAGACATAGTCGCTGCAATAGCAGCTTGACGTTGTCATCAGGAGAGACATTTATCAAGCAACGGATGAGAAGTCTCCTACAAAGAAGCAAATCTCTCCAGGTACTTCTGGGATCAATTGCCACCCACACTAAACTCCCTTTAATTAAAAAAAGAATATCTCTGAACCATGTTGGTGGGGTAAATACATATAGCCTCCAACGGCATCTCTTGCCCAGGGCCAATGGGACTGTATTTGTACCACTTGGATAATAACGGATGATGAAGCCATTGCATGGCTCTTCCTTCTCATCCTTCTGTGACTGTCAGTCTCTAGGAACAGAAGAACCTGCTTTACACTAAGCTGGGTCAAAGGTTCATCTGGATTTGCATTGCCCCCTGTAGCTTTCTCCCACCTGGTGCTTTCCAGAGGTTTTGAACTAAAACTCCTATCAGCTGCAGTTAATATGGTCAATAGTGAATGACCATGGGAGCTGGAATCTAAAATATCTAGAAGGTACCACACTGAGGAAGGCTGGGCTACACCGGCAGGGAGTGACTTTTTATGGCTTCAGACAGACGTCCCTTCCAGTGTTACCACAAGGTGCCTGGGACTGAACCTGAGCTCTTCTCTGTGCAAAGCAGGGACTTTGTCCCAGACCAATCACAGGGACCATTTTATTCCCAGTTCAGACTTCAGGGAAATTGTCTGTCTGTATTTCACTTGTATCTCACATTCTTCCACTGAGCAAAACAGAACATATGACTCTCTTCCTCCCCACATTGTCTTCACATAGATCTTGCATGGTAGGTAAGGCTGAAAAAAGTGAGACTAGCCCAAGGTCACCAGTGAGTTTCATGGTCATCCTGAGAATCTGGATCCAAGTGTCCTGAGTCCTGGTCCCACAATCTAACCACTGCATCATGCTGGCTTCCTTTGGCATTTGCTTTTTTAAAAATAATTTGTTCGCCTGTGCTCATGTGTACCAAAGAAAGAGCTTCCATTCTTCTTCTCTCTAATTGCGTTCCTATCCTCACTTTGCCATGTAGTAGGTAAGGAGCTTTGTAAATATATGGAAGTGGGAGACTTCCTGGCCATTGCTCCTCCTGAGCCTTCAGCCACTCTCTGCTGGTGTAAGGCAGTATGATACATGACTGAACTCCTTAAATTGGTGTCCTGCCCTGGGATGCAGTAGAAGTGCAATTAGCAGTACCCTTTCACTTCTGTAAGCGAGCGGACGTATGTGGCATTTTGAACATGCCCAATCTTATCTAATCTCAGAGGTTCGGCAGGGTTGATCCTGGACAGTATTTGGATGGGAAGCCACCCAGGAATACTCCGTATGCAAAGTGTTTTGAATGGACCCTGGAAAGATCGCCTGCTGCTGTAGCTGAGCTCTGCAGTCAGGTACACAGCATCCCACTTTTAGAGATTTCAGGGTCAAAGCCTGAGATTGAGAACAGACTCTTGGTGATGTCACAGAAGCAGGTAGGCAGGGATTAGGAAGGAGGACACTTTCCCAGGCTTTGTGTCATTGCTGCTGGGGCTTGTTAAACAAGAAAACTCAGGAATCAAAATGGCACCAAGGGTTGAACGGTGGCATCTCAACCAGCCAAAAGCAAAAGGTAAGAACTGGGGACAGAGTCAGTAAGCACATGTTGCTTCCATGCCTTCACATGCTGAGAAGAAAAATGACTCAAGTGGTGGTTGAGAGTGGCCTCATTTTAGTATGCATAGTCAGCCAGCAGGCAGGTTACCTGCTCACAGTCTTCTCCACTCAGGCAAGGCATACTCTGTAATTCTGCTTAAATTATCAAGATATTTTCTAATTATGTAACTGGATACCTAAATTAACACATGCCACTTTATCCAAATGAATGTCCTCTTTTGATCTCCTTTTTTGGTGATGTATGTCCTCCTTTTTTTAGTGCCATGTAGATAGCACACGCACACTCATGTGCACACACACACCAGTAACCAGGGATTTGAACTGAAGTCTCCTAATTCTGCAATTGATATTTCATGCACTACAGCCCCCTGGCTATTAGGTGATACCTTTACTGCACCAAGAAAATCTCAAAAACAGATTAGCTTTTGAGCCCTGCAAAACTTTCCATCTGGCTAGGCTTTGCAGAGCTGGGAGGAGAGAAGTGGGGGGGGGGGCACCCAGATTCGTAGATGAATACTCAATAGCTGATGCTGAGCTATTATGAGTAACGAATCTATGAAATTAGATCTTTATGTGTAATAAAGCATTGTTTGAGAAACCTATCTAGTCAGTTCTCTCTCATTTTAAAAATAGTATGGTTCTGTGTGGGGTCATTTTGTCAGAAAGGAAACAAAGCACACACAGACTCATATAACTACTGTGTGTCGTGGGCGTGGCACGTCAATCGGGTGTGAGGTTAGTCCCCAGGACTGGACATTCTGGAAACACTCTTCAAACCATTCCTCTAAAATACCTGATTGTTCCTGCTTAGATATTTCAAGAAAACTACAGTGACCAATATTTATTTATTTTCTATAAAAAGTAATCTGCAGAAAATACAAAGCACGGGGCATTTCAGAGAGTTATTCAACACTGTACCTTATTTATTTGATTTATAGCCTATTTTCACTGAATGCTGTGTCCCAGGGTTGTTACCTGGTCACAATGTTGTACAATATCGTGAGTTGTAGAATACCTCCATTTAAACTTTAGTAAGAATGTCTAACTAGGATTATATTTGCATATACTGATTTAAATTAGGATGTGCAAATTCCATGCAACATATTCTCTCTCTTTCTCTCTCTCTCTTTTTTGCTGTTGCAAAGAATGGCCTCCTTTTTGTTGTTTTTTGTCCTTCACATCCTCCTTTCTGATGGTGTCTGTCTTCCTTTTTGGAAATAGAACAGGGATTATCCTAAACTGAAGCAGGTAGACACATCGCATGTCATGTCTTATCTCTGATGTGCTCAGTGCCACTCCTGTGTGTGTTGGAGGCCAGTAAGCTAGTAAGTGAACAGGACTGAAATGCAGAAATGGATTTCCCATTCAGTGTGCCGCAGACTGGCAGAATAAATCAAGCTTGATGCTGTAGATTGTTGTAAAAAAGCTGTGAGCTCCACTTTACCCAACTGGTTTGGGTGTCTTACCTCTTTATTCCTAGGTCTAGGAGTAAATTCTGCAGATTATACATGAACCATTTGTGAAACATTTTTAAGGTCACAGCAGCAGGGTAGATGAATAAATAAATAGACAGGAATGTATTGTGGTCAGTTTATTAGTAAACCTGCTTCAGAAGCCAGTCTAGGACAACTCATTGCATGGTCAATGAATAATCATTAAAACACTGTACAAGAGCACATAGTTTTATTTTTTAAAAAATAATAGAAGGTCTGTACATTTGGAATGATCCTTTTCTGCTTTTCATGTAAACGGATGGGGCATTTTTATCATCCCTATAATCATTTACCTGTTTCAGAAACAGAGCAAGGCAGGCTACTGACAAATAAACGAACCATCAGCCATTAGGCAGGCCGCCATCCCTGGTGTGAAAACAGGGTCCTTACAAACACACAAGAAGAACTTCCTTTCTTCCACCTGTTTCAT
Source organism: Intellagama lesueurii (assembly GCA_037013535.1). Taxonomy (NCBI): domain Eukaryota; kingdom Metazoa; phylum Chordata; class Lepidosauria; order Squamata; family Agamidae; genus Intellagama; species Intellagama lesueurii. Next base: position 106,699,359 of record JBAJHW010000002.1, on the reverse strand, counting down.
GTTGAGTCACTTTAGCTACCCAGATGCTAAAGTAAAGATTAACTAGAACCCACCAGCCAAGGCATTGCCTGGTTAGTTCCAATCAATATGGAATATCTAGTCCCCATCCCATTTCCCAGTGTGTTTTCCTCCCTCAAGACTACCTATGCTCCAATGACAGCAGAAATCACTGTGCTGATAACACTTCCCTTCAATACAACTCTTGAAAGATACAATTCTGTATCTAAGAATCCAATGTTTCTTGGCCAAAAACACCAAGTTCCTTAAACTATCCTTGCCTGTTTATTTTATGTCTTGCTCATTAGCCCCTCTTTTCTTTGGTTCAGTGTCTCTTCTACTTACTTTTCCCTGATACTTTTCTTTTAAAGCCTACTGTGTGATCCAAAGTAAACAAAGCAGTAGTCTCTACAATCTCCCCCCACCCCCGCCTTTCTTTTCTTAATGGATGCTCTTCCCAGACTCTTAGGTCTGTGTGAGGTTTAATTCCTGTCAAAATGACAATTCCCCTTGCCCTCACTAACACTGAGTGGAGCTGCTAACATCCTAATAGCTCTACTTTCTCAGCCACTGACATGTTTGCAAACATTCCATCCCAGCTTAGCTAATCAGTGCCAGAGGCTTCACAATCCACACATGCAACACTATAAAGGCTGCCCACTGCACGAGGTTTTTGACATGCATGAATTTATTCAGGAGCACTTATAGTCCATGTCTTGTATTTTGAAAAATGTCTAGTAACAGTACACTGAAAGGAATGTACATTCTCTAAGGAAGCCAGGGGCAGCATATTGGCAGGGCTTCCCCCCCCCCCCCCACACACTTGTTTAATGCCTGCCATCTCAGCTTTAAACCAAATGCCTAATGGTGTCAGGAAACACAGCAAGCATCAAAGAATAGTGGCCAGTTTTGCAAGTTATGAGAAAGTGGCAGATTCAAGCAGGTGGAAGTCTTGGAATGGCTGCTCCTTCATAAGCATTCCATTGATGAGAGCAGCTAGAATCTCCAGGCAACCCACCACCACACAACACCAGGCCATATATTGCATGACAAAATGGAGTCTTTCTTCCAGTTTTTTGAGGCAGCCTTCTTTAAAGAGTTTCTCTGGCTCACTCATGTTGCCATGGCAATCCAAGTGAGTCTCTTTGCAGCAGCTCTCAGGGGCAATGCCCGGTCTTGTTCGGAGATGGTTCTGAGGCATCGTCATCCAGTCTGTGTAATTGGAGAGCCCACAACATTCCAGCTGCTTATGGATTGTGTCCACTGCTTCACTGCCACAGTGAGCTGGAGCAGTCCTGTTACACCGGTGAAAGAAAGGCTGCATGTTGTTTTTAAGTTGGTCACTTGTGTTGGTCAAATAGATCTGGGTCATAACAGCTGAAGAGGCTTCCAAACAGAGCAGGACCAAAAACAGGTACATCAAAGTCCCTCGGTAAGGGCGAGAATTCCTCACTGGTTCATATATAGCCATAGCACCAGTGGGAAAGAGCAGAAAGGCAGCAGTGATAGCCAGCCAGCCTGGCACAGCAAAGAATGAGTTGTGAATAAAGATCCTGTAAATCTGGTAAGTGAGGATCACAAATATGCCTCCAAACAATAGAGCTACAGCTGCTCCCCAGAGAAAGAAACCAAGGAAGGTCAACATAGCTTTAGCAAAGACTCTGCTCCAGGATTGGGTTTTGTACATTAAGGAAGGGTTATAGTTGAAACTATACCTTGCCCCCTTCATTTTAGAAATCATTCTTCATTCCAGTCTTTCAACAATAACAATGAAGTCCCCTTTCCAGAAGTCCTTCCCTGTTTCTATCCAGATAGAGATGGTATGTAAGGACTATCCAGATCTTTGCCTAAGTAAATGAGAAACCGTCTTGTTAATAGCTTTGCCTTTATAAACAAAGCTCTCATCCTTCCAAAGCTTACACACCAACATAACTTAAAGATACTAGGAGGAGAACTTTGGAAATATTTTGGATTGCAGTTGTCATGCTGTCCAGGGGATTCTGGGAACTTGAGTCAAAAAAGTACTTTTCCAAGTTCTGCCAGTAAGGAGGTCATTCTTACACCCGGTCAAAAACTACTAGGTCATGTAACCCACAATCACCTAATCTGATTGATTGACAAGGGCTCTCCAGAGGTGGAGGGAGAGGTCCTGTGTATCAAATCTCATGGGATATTTTACTGTCTGAGACCCTGACAGCAGAGTCCAAATTTTATCTTTGGGGTTGTTTGGATCTTTCTTCAGGAATGGTTAGAGGACAACATACCCCACTGGCTCTAGGGAAGTTTGTTTAAGGGGTAGGAGGGAGGCAGTGTGGCATACACAGCCCTATTCTGTGACACACTTCCACTTTTTGCACTCCAAGTTTCTGCTTTTCTAGTGATAGGACTGGCCTTCCCTCCCCTAACCTTAAAACAACACTCATATTGGAGATGCCTGGGATATTAGGCCAGGGATCTTTTTCATGCAAAGCCCATGTTCTCTTGCTCAATTCAATTCTGACTCAAGTGGTTGCAGGATGAGGGCTGGGCTTATTCAATGGCTCTTTGGTGGATTTATCACACCTGCAAGTTGGATGAACCTGTGTTACATCTCCACATCAAAACTCAGTGACCACCAGATAAAACTAACCTGCTATATGTCCAATAAATCTCTATTCTCCTGAGATTACTGACTGTTCTGAAGACAAATCTGCTAGGCCTACTGTTGTGCTTGGAACAGCAGCTTCAGTGCTAAGCATTTTCATCTGGTATAATCATAGCTGTTTACTGAATGGCTGCTATTAAAGGCATATCTACAGCAGCTGGTTGAGAAGCTGGCAATCCCATGACTTGGTTCTGCAAAAAAATGGGTCATGAAACACATGACTGTTGGGCAGCATTCAGCCTAGTGGGCTACTCAGGCCTGTGTTATACATCAAAGGGGATTAAATGATGGGCCACAAACTAGTATTTGCTAATGAATGTTCATTTACTTTGCAATCAAGAGAGGAGAGAGTCATTTTCAAATAAATGGCAACGGTGAATCAGCAGTGGCTGGCAAGGAAATGGCAATCCACTATGTAGTGATTCAACTAAATTAAGGCAGCACTCATCACTTGTGTAAGTCATTAAGATTGTGCCAGGAGGTAGGATTTTCGAATTGAATATTCAAACCTCATGCTCCACTTATGTCTCACAGAAATGAAAGACTGTGATTCAGTATGTACTTCACTGGGAATGAGCCCATTGTGCTCAATGAGACTTCGTTAAAGAGGCATGTAAAGAATTACACTGCAACTCTGTTTCTAGGTAAGCCTTAACTACCTGATAGATAAAACTGCACCAGTAAGAAAAATGGACAACTTTTTCTCTCCCCCCTCCACCCTTTCCCCTTCTTTAACTCATATCTTGCAGGACTGGTTAAGGACATATGGAGCTATTTATTTCTCTCTTTATGTTGATTTAGAAGCCTGTTTTGTCTTATTTCTCCATTAATCTGAGCATGTAAATACAAATTTTAGATGCATCTTCTATCAATTTATATCTTTCTTAAAACCCTAAATTCTGTCAAAATACATTTTCTAAACATCTCTCTTGTCATTATGATAATATGTTTAGGAATATTTAAATTGCTAAAAATTATGTTGCAACATTTGAAAAAGTGTGGAATTCTGTAGTCGGTTGCCCATTTGCTAAAGATGTGACTGTGTGTACTAGTGCTCGACAACAAGTTTTAAAACATATATAGGATATATATTCTATTCCTAGAAACACCAAGATAGGTAATTAGGAATTATGCTGTTCTGCACTTTTTTTGCCAGTTTATCCCGAATATGTCAAAGAGCAGGTGTCTGCTCCCTTGCTGTGACTCCCCTGAAACACTGCCCTATTTGAAGAAGGCTGCTAACTGAGCAGGAAAAATAAAGGGGGCTGCCTTGCTCCACTGCCTTTAGCAGCAATGTGATGTGCAGAAATTGGCACCTGAGAAGATGTTGATATCATGGGAGCAAATAAACATTATTACTGTGCACCTGTCTGACAATGTCAGGCTGCTGTCAAAGGCAAAGAGGAGACAACGGAAGTTGGCAGTGCACTTTTCCCAGACAAAGTGGAACATTAGCTTTCTCCTGTCCACACACCCCCTGTTCCTGTCTTCTAACTTCTTCCTCAACTTACCATAAAAGAGGAAAAAACCACAATATGGCAGAACCCTGCCCCCCTCCAAATCTAATATTTATTTATGGTGTAATTACCCACAGTAAGGTGTTGTGTTTTTTTTTTAATTCACTGGGGGTTATCTGAAAACAGGCAAGAAACCACCTGTTTCACAGGTCCATCCATTTCACAGGCTGGCCAGGACTGGAATACTTCTCACTATACTCACAGTGTGCAGTCTGGACACTTGCCACGCGAGGAGAAAAGAAGCTGCTGGAGCTGTCCCTTACCCCTATCAAAACCAATGCCACCAGCCGGCCAGTGCCAAGGTGGGTTGTAAACCCCCCTGGCAGTGGCTGGGCAGCGTTGCTCTTTTTGCCTGAGGGCCAGCTCCCGTGGTTCTGTTTTTGCCACATGCCAAGGCCCAGCCAGATGCTGCCAATATCTGGGAAGCATCCCAGGACAGTACGGCAAAAGCCCTGCTGTAGCTTTAAAATGGCACCACAATGAGCACCTGCCCACTTTTAAAAACTGTACCTAGGCTTGAATTGTGTGAAAGGACCAAAGTCGCTGGGAAGTGACTTCAATCCTTTGTGAGGGTGTAGTTGTGGCCTGACTGACTACTATGGAGAGAAAGGGACACAGTACTTCTTTCTTTTCTCTTCCATCTCTTCCCTTAAGCTCATCTGTTTAAAAACAACAACAACAACAAATCCCTTAATGAGGCATTAACCTTTTAGCTACAGTGTTCTTTATGCTGAACTGATTCTGCAGGCTTTGAAAAGCATTGGATAGCTGGGAGAGGAAAACTACAACACCTCCAGGCAGTTCCAGTATGGGCTCTTGCTGTTGTCTTTTTCCCTGAACAGGCCTGAGTGAATTTCAGCACTGTCAGAGACCTTGAGGCTTCAGCATTTCTGAATATTTCCTGACTCATAATTTGCCATAATTTTGTTCAGTCTGTCTTGTTGGACTTTTCAAATGCAGTTGCTGTTCTGTGCCACTGAGTCATTTCTGACTTATGGTACCCCTAATATGGTTTCAAGATCTGTGAGATTCCACCTCATCCCTTTGAGTTTTCATGGCTGAGGAGGGATTTGAAACTAGGTTGCCTGAGGTTCAGGTCTCTTCCCATATACTGTCAATACACCTTTTTCATATAATTTGGGGCTGTTCATGACCAAAGTGAAAAGGAAGAACTTGTGAAGAACTGGAGCCCATGTCCTGCTGTGGCTAGGCACGAATCAGAAATATTGTGATTTGTTTTGATTTGTCAAGGTCAACAAATCACAAATAACAAATTTATGATTTTTTTCTGGAGAATCGATGAATTGATTCACCAATTCATATTTGCCTTTAAAACCCATAAAATGCCCCCCATAAGCACCTAGAGACACCAGCTTCCTCTGACTCTCCTCTACAATCCGTCCAAGTTTGGTGATGACTGGATTTCAGACATCCAAGTTATACACCCAGAAAGTGGGCCCTCCCAGGAAAGTGCCCTTTAGCAGCTGGCTTGAGGAAGCCCAGTCTTCGCCAATCTGGGGGATATTATATAGGAGAGTCACGGGAAGCTTCTCTGTGATTTTGTTGTCTCTAGATGCCTGACGAGAATTTTCCATCTGTTAATTATGTAAGATGCCTTTTTATTGATTGTTCATAGTTTTAATATTGTCTTTTAATGATGTTAACCACCATTGTATACTCATTGTTTTCAACTTTAAACACTGTCTCTCATTGCTGTAAGCCACTTTGGGTCCTTTTCAAGGAGAAAGGCAGGGTAAAAATATTTTAAATAAATGAACAGACTTCAACACACTTATTGCTTCCCACAGGCTAAAGAGAGGGAAAAAGAACTAAGCAGAAAGGCAAGGCTCTCTTTTAATTCAGAGGCAGGAAGGAACAATTGGTTAGTGCTGGATAAGCTGATAGTCACCCCAGCCCTGAAAGGTCCCTTCCAGCCGAACCTACTAAAGGCAGCATGCAAGGTTATAAAAACTACAACAATGTTTACATAAATTTGGTGATCCATTCACCTTGAGAGATCCCATGGAAAGAAAATTGTCCATCTGATCTGCAGAAATTGCCTACCTTTGCGTTAAAGGTGCAACAGAGAATATAACCAAACCACTTCCTCTAGCACAGTTTGCTCTGAGATCTGTTTCTTCACCTGAAGAACTGAGGAAACCTAGGAGTTTCCTGGGACCAGGCAACATTAAACAACATGGTATCACTATCTGGTTGAGTGAGGCACAACTTTAGGCAGCAGATTTGGGCTAGCATGAAAAAGCACCAAATAAATGTTGATTCATCACTATTGGCTGGAATCTCATTACATATTTATCCCAGTGTAGCTCCATCAGCATAATTTTCAGTGATGAATTCCTGCCAGTTAAAAAGTCAGTGTAGGCATTTATTGTCGTGGGCCAAATTGCACAACTCAGAGCATGACGGCAAATATCTGTGCTGACTTCTTAACTTGTCACTGTTATTTCCACTGAAATTCATGTCAATGGAATTATACTTGGAGGAATGACTAACTGGATTCCGTCCATAATATTCTGACTGCCCGCAGCAGGCAGATTCCACCCCTCACCAGTAACCAAAATAACTTGGCCAGGCTTTGGTCCTACGTACCTGGATATGAAGTGCAGAATGCAGATGAACAAGGAATGGGGTAGGTGGGAGGTCCGGTTGGCTGTTCCCCATCAGGCAGCAAAATTTCTTGGGCTATCCCACCTGGTATCCACTTAAACTGTGGATTGCTTCAAAGCCACATGCTATAATCAACCCTATTTTCCATTCCTTAATACATCACTGCTCCTCTTTTGTCCCTCTTCTTGCCTTTTCGGAATATTCAGTTTGACTTCTTTGAGGATGAATTGTAGCATACTCATTGTTTAGGTTGTGGCAGATGGGGACTCTGTGACCCAGCACATGTTGTTAAATTGCAGCACTAATCTTCCCTGAGCATTGGGTGTGCTGACTGGGGCAGCTGGGAGTTTGATCATAAAATCATAGAATAATTCAGTTGGAAGGTGCCTATATGGCCATTGAGTCCAACCCCCTGCTCGCTGCAGGAATCCAAATCAAAGCAGATCTGACAGATGGTTGTCTAAATTTCTCTTGAATGCCTCTAGCGTTGGAGCACTCACTACCTCCTGAGGTCATTGCTTCCATTGTTGTACTGCTCTAAAACATTAAGAGGTTTTTCCTGACATTCAGACTAAATCTGGCTTCCTGTAATTTGAGTCAATTGGGGCATCAGAAATAACTAATTTAAATTAATTTTATGCTTCCTATCCTCCCTTCAATTGTAAAACATTCACATATTCATTTGTACAATGTAATACCCACATTCTGAAAGGTATCTCCACAATTGTATAGGTAAAGGTAAAGGTTCCCCTTGACAAATTGTCCAGTTGTGTCCAACTCTAAGGGGACACAGAGTCGTCTCCAAGCCGTAGAGCCAGCGTTTGTCTGAAGACAGTTTCCGTGGTCACGTGGCCAGCGCGACTAGACACAGAACACTGTTACCTTCCCACCGTGGTGGTACCTATTTATCTACTCACATTTTTACATGCTTTCGAACTGCTAGGTTGGCAGGAGCTGGGACAAGCGACGGGAGCTCACTCCGTCGCGTCGATTCAATCTTAAGACTGCTTGTCTTCTGACCTTGCAGCTCAGAGGCTTCTGCAGTTTAACCCGGAGCACCACCATGTCCCCCCACAATTGTATACTTCTCTCAAAAATCCCTCAGATTTTCCCAAAAGGATACTTCTTCGTTTGTTATAAAATTCTTTTTTTATAAACAGCAATGTTTCCACGTCACTGAGAAATTTCAATATTGTTATCAGAACTCTGTTTGCTTCTCTCAAACCACTCCTATTTCATGCAAGCAAGACTTGATAGAACCATAAAATTCATTTTAACATTTCACATTAGGTACGGTCTGGGTAAACAGAGATTTGTGCAGAACCTCCCTACCTTGAGAAAATTTACTGCTTCTCATTCATTTCTTTTGTTTCTCAGATAGATGTTTTAGCCAAGCACAAGCACCTTCAGACTTGACTAAAATATTGCTTTCCGTGACATTTGGTATCAGACTCAGTAATTTTGTCCTGGTCATACCATCCAACTTATACAAATAGTTGGGGATTCTCTTCTGAATGTACCAATGTTTCTTGGAAATGGATATCAGAGATGCACAGTATGTACCTTTTTGGCTGTCCTAATGCTGACTGGATAGCTCAGTGAATTAAATATCTGGCTGAGGAGGCTGGAAGTTCAGTTCCCCACTATGCATCCCAGAAAAGCCACCTTGTTTAGCCTTGGGCAAGCTGCACAGTCCCAGGATGCCCCCAGAAGAAGGGCATGTTTAACCACTTCTGAGAATTCTCTGTTGGAGTTTTATTTACAACCTCACATGCTGTCTGTAGTTTGAGGGACTCTTCTGGGCTGTGGTGATTATCTTTCCAGCACTGACCAATAATTCCTTCCAGCTTTTTGAAATTCAAAGAGAGCCCCACCTCTCTGCTGAATGTTTCATCCTTTTCTTTTGTCAGTTGGTGGCAGTTTGTTGCTGTTGATCTGTTTGGTTGGTTGGAAATCCAAAACTCTGCATCACTCTCTACCTAGAAAACCCTGAAAAGGGTCATGATAAGTCAGAATTGACTTGAGGATACACAGTTATTATTATTAAGGAAGGTCTTGTCACAACACGGATTTGGGATTTTTCCACAGTAGCTCCTGTGTTGTGCAGCTAGGAGATCTAGTTGATGGACTGAGTGATTTTGTGGAGATCCATTTGACTCCAAGTCTTGCCTCATTTCTGAAGTGCTGTGAACTTCTGCAGCACCACATCACCCTTATTTTATGTGGCCAAGAGAGAGGGGAATGTTGATGTTCTTTTCAATATATTTTAGTAAAATGTGTATTGGCTATGTCATGAGATTTTTATGGTCCAATTTTAATGGATTAGATTGTTTCTGTACACCATCTTGAGCTAATAGATAAGAGGGTATAAAAATCCAGGAGGAAAAAAATAAATTAGAATAGACTCCTCTGTGTCTTTTCCTGTGACAGATCAGTCTTACATGATGAATGTTGTCCTGTTTTCTCTGAGGGTTGTTTCTGCATATGGAATGATGAGGGCCAAAATTCAAATGCAAATGTAATCACTAATGCAGCATAGATAAAATACTTTCTGATACACTGCTGAAAGCATAATCCTTCAAGTTAATAAAATAGCTAGCAATATCCTCTTTTTCTTTGCATTATTGTTATACCAATGGAAGATTAATAATGAAATGTTTTGATGGAAAAGAGGGGGGTTCAAAAAGGTCCATCATTGCACAGTAAGGGCTTGATCAGATGAGCATTTGTCCCTCTGGTCCACTGTGGGAATGGTTTGATTTGCTCTTTTTTCCAGCAATCACACAACATAATTGCCTGAGCAAACCCAATCTTCTCCAGAGCAGTCCTACCCACACCTTTTTGAGCCCCTCTCAGAGGTGTTTACCTTTTTTTTTTGGTGCAGATAAGATTGCTCTGTTTTGGTCTGTTTCCAGTGTATTGTGTTCTCTGGAAGAGATCAAAAGCAAGTCTGCTTATGGCTGGAACTTCTGACAACTGAACACAGAGGGGCAGGAGAAGTCATTTTTTCAAAAAAAGAAAAAAAGAGACTCTAATAGATGATCACTGATGCATTGCATCACTTCAAACAAAATAGAAAAAATAATATTTTCTTTGGTTTCTCTTAAAGGACCAGTCAAGAAACTGCTCACAGCCAAGTTTCTTTCTTTCTTAAATAAAGACTTCCTCTGAACCTCCACCAAGGAGCAGAGGAAGTGTTCAATCTGCTGATATCCTGAAGAGACTTACTTATTAAGCCATTTCAAGATATTGGAAGGAGCCAGACCAAGAAGAGGCACTTGAGCTCCCACATGCCATTTGGATGTGAAAATCACAACAAATGGCATATTGCACATTCACACACCCCCAAGCTACTCTACTTAGCCTGCACCAGTCCATGCCAAAAGAGTGAGTGTAGAGTAGCCCTAAGTTGAATCTTAGCTTGCTTTTATGTGCATGAGAGAAATTCAGGCTGACAACTGAACTGACAGCAGCCTGCTTTTGAGCTTATCTCATAAGACATGGATGTCACATCAAAGAACCGAGGAGGAATCTTGCACTGCCTTGATGGAGCATAAATACCACATTTGAGACTTCCAATGGGGCTTCAGTGAACCATGCTAGTTCCAAACCATTCTGGTGTCATTTTGTACCAGAAAGAGCCACCTAATCCCTTACATTGAAACAAGGGTGCAATCCATAATAGCGAATGTTCAGTAGCAATCGTTGCCACAGAATTTATTCATGCCATCCTTTAAGGCGCTCTCATCAACTTATAAAGTTCTCACTCCTACCTCTCAACCATTCAGCTAACCAGTGTCTTGTCATGGTTAGATTGCTGGACTAGAATTTGAGAGGCTTGGGTTCAAATTCCCTCTCAGCCATGAATGTTGCTGGGTGAATAAGCAGGAATAAGAATGTGTTCCCACTTCGCCTATTTTCGTTAGGTTGTAGCCTGGGAAACAAGTGCAACTCCTTACAGCTCTAAGCTGAAAAATGCCCATAATGTCCAAAACAGGGTTTCATGCTCGCATAAAAGTGTAACTAACATTCGGTGCTGAGTGCAATGCTTCTGCTTTGTTCTCTTGTTGCTCTTTTAAGTTGAAATCAAAAGTTCTCAAATAACGATTTTTGGTTCACAAGGGAGAATTTGAAGGAAATTAACCTTCTATTCCCCCCCCCCCCGGCCCCAATTCCTTTGGTTTTTTTATCACTTCATGTTTCAGCAGTAAAACTGCTTCTTTGTGTCTGCAGAGTGTCATTTTGCTTTTCCTTTCTCTCAGGATGAAGGTAGGATGCCTAGCCTTCACTCTGGTTTGGCTTCAGGTGTCATTTTATGGTCCATTCTTATTGGCTCCATAAAGATAAACCAGATGGAGAAAGATGCTTCTGACACTGATTTGGCTTCATAAGAACCGATGGGGGCAAAACATAATAAGCTGTTCATATAATGTAGCTGTACATTAGCTAGCCAATCTAGCTAATGTTCGAAGCCAAGTAAGAGCTGTAGAAATGCTTCCTGCACTCATTCTGACATTCTGTGGGGGAAAGAAGCGGGGAAAGGAATGAAACTGAAATAATTTCCTGCAGGAAGAGGGAATATGGTTCCCACACAGCTACTAAATTGGAAGAATATTTTGCTCTTTTTGCAGCTCCCCATCAAAAATGATCATAAGTAACCTGGCTATATTTGGAATCTGCAAAGAAGGTGGCACCATAGTGGTAGAGGAAAGTCCATTTTGACCTCATTTTAAATGATGCCACCACTATCTGTGGCATTTGGCAACCTAACAGAAGAAAAAATGACAGGCAACTGCAATTTATTTTTTGACAGTGAGGAATTAAAAAAAGGTAGGGAAATGGAAGTGTGGCGGATGCCCAGTCACTCCTGTCAATCGCATCGGAACCTCATTTGCATGAGCCAATGGAAGGACAGGAGGGGCGGAGGCAGAGTCTTGGGGGTAAGTCAGAGGAGTCAGTTAGTCAGAGAATCAGTTAGAATTAGAGAGAGTGAGAGAAATGAGATAGAGAGATTTGCAGAAAGAGCTAGATAGTCAAAGTTAGAAGTGAGAGTTGTTAACAAGTAAATACATAAGCTGGTTAAATTGCACATAAATAAACAAAAGAGGACATTTCAATGATTGTGATTCTGAGTAAATAAATAAAGAACATCTGTAACTTTAATAAAAACTTTCAATTGTTGGCAGCCAGTGTTTGAGTAAAATAATTTACATTGTGGATAAAAGACATCCACTGGTGGCAGCGAAAGAACGTCACCAGCGTGGACCTGTGGTTGGTGGGAAACAAACAGGGCACGAGGTGGACGTCACAGGAAGTTTTGGTTGTTGTTTTTTCTTTAAAGGGGAATGACAAAGGTAACATCAGATAAATGTCAGAAAATACAGATACTGATATATAGCACATAGTCAAGCTTTAATTCTATCAGAAGTATATAAAAACATAGGGTTTACATGGGAATGACACTATGGTTGAAATAATCTTACTTTGCACAGTAAGTGGCACTAGAGTAGGACCATTGAAACACTGGGGATTTGGGAGGCAACTTCCCTGTTAAGTTCCATTGATATAAATGTGCCTGTGGTGCCCAAGCCTCCCTAAGAAGCACTTAGCACTCGGTGAGAGAGTTCGACAGGCCACTTACCTACCACCTTTGCGCTGAGGCAAGTCCTAAGACCTCAGCAGTGCATAGCGTAAGCCCCTTAAACAAGTCTGACCTTAAAAGAACACTTTATTTTTACCCAGTACTTTGCAAGTACAGACACATGGGCTTTGTGATTCCTTAGAACTCACAACAGCTCAGTTAGGTAGGACTCTTAAAGATAGCTAGTTTGTGGCCCTCTCCACTCCCTGGATTTAGCCAGACCCTGCTGTTCAAGAGACCAGTCCTTTTATAAGAATTTTTATAATTATTTTTTATTAGAAAAATAGAGTTTCATAGAATCAGTTTATATTGCTCAAGCTTTAGCATAAACAACATACTCAAAGATTATTACAGTTAAATAAAATGAATCCCCATTAAAATAAAAAACACTACTAAGCTGGGCTAAGGTGGGCTAGTCCCACCTCCTTCTTTCTCTTTACTCACATTCTCTCTCCTTCAAGCCACATGCTCAAACCATCAAGTTCTTTTTCCCATCATCATGGAATCGAACCTCTCCCACATAACCCATCGTCCATTTTCTACTTTCTCTAACTCCTCCCTTCTTCTTGACACTTCATGGCTGTTAACCAATTAGCCTCAAAGGGCTGTAGCACTTTCCTCCGCTCTCAATTCCCATGAAGATCCAGGGGTTTTATCTCTTCTCCAATTAGCTTGGAATGTTGAGTCTTTCATGAGCCTCTTTGTCCGACCTTCAGCTTTATCTCGAACCACGCTGTACCGGTCTTCAGAAAAACACTCTCATAGCACTTAGAAAAACACATTCCAATGTCTCTCAAATCATCTTCACACAGAACCTGTCTGACTCCATCTTACATTTCTCTAACTACATATCCCACACTGCTTCAACTCCATCACAGTGCCTACTCTCATTATGACTTATTACGCCAAAGGAACTACAGCAGCGCATTTGAATCCATATGAACTTATGGACACATTGACTCACCATATCCTCATTGATTCCATGGGGCCTACCCTAGTGTGATTTATTACACTAAGCAAGAGGATTTCAGCGTGATATAACAAAGCATCAACCAAAATGGCATTCTGGGAAATGCAGTAAGGGGAAACTGCAGCAATAGTCTCTAGAAGTATGACTAATGTGAAGGTTTTATTATGTTGAAACAGCATGGAAAATAACCACTCACACTGAGGTGAAACCTCTGGTTGCCTCATAAGGTTAAGTGAGGTAAACAACAACAACACTCTCTCTAAAATTTCAGATGTCTTTCCTTCTAGAGTCTTTGAAATGGTGGGCATTTCCCCATACTCACCCATATGATTAGTCAAAAAAGATTTTTTTAAAAAAGTGGCTGAGAATAGCTAGGTTGCACAAGCAATGATTTACCAGCAGGTAAGTGGTGCTGGAGGAGACTCTTGAGAGTCCCCTGGACTGCAAGGAGAACAAACCTATCCATTCTGAAGGAAATCAACCCGGAGTGCTCACTGGAAGGACAGATCCTGAAGCTGAGACTCCAATACTTTGACTCCAATACTGAGACTCCAATACATGAGAAGAGGAGACTCCCTGGAAAAGACCCTGATGTTGGGAAAGTGTGAAGGCAAGAGGAGAAGGGGACGACAGAGGACGAGATGGCTGGACAGTGTCATTGAAGCTACCAACATGAATTTGACCAAACTCCAGGAGGCAGTGGAAGACAGGAGGGCCTGGCGTGCTCTGGTTCATGGGGTCACAAAGAGTCGGACACGACTTAACGACTAAACAACAACAACAAAGTGGTGGGAAATAAGCACAAAAAGGTAGGATGAAGTAAGGCTGCAAAAAACCTGGAACCCAAGGAGTTTGTCCTAGATGCAGAACCGAGCAAGGAGAAATAAATGCTGAATCTGATGTTTCTTGCACTCTTGTTTTTCTGCAAAGTCAGTTAAAAACCATGTTATCCTGGGGCATTCACACAAGAAATTAGCTTAATCTGCAGTCACACAAGAGAAATGCCCCCCTTTTTTCTCACATATGCTTTGTGTATAGTTATGTGTTGTGGTCATGTGGCAAATATCCTGTGATAGTGGTTCACATGTTTTTTAATGGTTCTGCTTCTTTTGGGGTGAATTAGATGAGGTATGTTTGTCTACACTCCTCAACCAGGACATGTCCCAATCCTTTTCTTGTGCCTTTCTCTGCCCCACTTCCTTTTTTTTTAATGTGGGTACACTGATGAGTTGGCAAAATGTCCTTGCTGGCCACATGCTGATCTGGGCCATTTCTTCTTCTTTCCGTGCTTTGTAACCCTTACCCACAGTGCACTGCAGTGGTGGTCAAAAGACAATAGGAGGCCTGATGCTCTGTGTTTGACAGAAGTATACCAATGCGCCAACATTCCTGTTTGCAAATTAATTTTAAAAAATTAAGGGAGTCGAATGACAGAGGGTGAGGAAGGTGGAACCACATGCCAGATGCATAGGAAATGAATTGGTTTTGGAGTACACACTCAATGGGATGTCAATTGTACTGTGCGATGAAATGCAGAACAAAGATAGTAGCAGCCTCCCATTGGAGTAGATTAGATGGGTAGATAGCATGGAGGGGAAACAAAAGAATCGATAATGACCTTGCATTGTCTGAACCTCCCCAAAAGGGTCACAATTCACAAGGAATAACTTGGAAACATTTTGCTGGTGTGACCTCAGCCTTAGTCTGAAAATTTTAGCCAAGGTCTTATTGTGAATGGAATGAAAGACAGAGAGAGAGACTTTGTGAACATGAGACACAGCAGTGTATGAATATGTTAGTGCGAGATTGTAGCAGCATTTGGGATTGTCTCAAAAGTAGACAAAGAGCTTGAGTTTTTCAGCCAATGTACATCACAACTGAAAGATGGCTTAGCAGGGAAGATGTTCCTCTTCTTCACACAATAGCTTATTCCTCAATTTGTAAAAGTGCCTAAGAGATTTGGGCCCTAAATCCCATGAAAATGAATGAGAAAGGATTGACGTCCATAAGCAACTTCAGAGATCCCAGCATTAAGCATGATAAGGCAGACAAATCTTGCCTGCTTTTGTTCAAAATGGGAAGCTCTGAGTAGCAAAGCATTTACATTAGCAACAGCAGTTTATTTTACTATTTCAGGAAAGATCTAAGCAAAATTTGGCCATCCCAGGAGGAATACAAGACTGAAATCTTGCTCACACCTACCTTGGAGTAAATGTATCATGAATAAGATGGCTTCAATTCTATGTACACCTTCTTGAGAGTAGGCACCACTGGTTAAAGAGGGCCTTGCTTCCAAGCAAACATACGTCAACTGGTGTTGTGTAACTGCAATTCTGTGGAGACAGAGATTATCAGTAGCTGCACATATTATTTGGGAGTAAGCACCACAAAACACAATGGGACCTACCTCTAAGGGAAAACTCTTAGGATTTCTCGTATGGTTAGACCTCAGCCTTATGCAGTTTACTTGGGATGGAAGGTGCAACCCAACTGGAGTGCCTCTCTTCGGGCTCTCTGGCTCTGTAGCAGTGCTGGGCAACATGTGGTAAATGGGGTATGCAGTCCCCAAGGCCACTAGAGAGCCCCTCTTTTAAAAAATAACCAACAACAAATGGTGTGTGTCAAAAAGTTCTATTTCTACTCCTGGATGTGTTGCATTCAGAACTTTGGGAGGGGGATGTTCCCTAAGGCTCTCCACCACTGAAAGCTTGTATAACGGAATCAGAAGTGCCTGTGTGGATACTAGCTGTTTATTTTTTAAATGACCCTAGTGGATCAGGGGGCCAAAACTTGACCCCCAGACCTATTGAGGTTGCCCATTCATGCAATATAGCAGTGGTTCTTAACCTTTCCTTGACCATGGACCCCCTTTAAATATCTTTTGTTGTCGCAGACTACCAAGAATTAACTTGAGATTTAAACCCCTAAAATGCATCAAATATTTATGTACAGTTTCTCATGAAAAGTCTCATCAACAGATATTCCTTGCTACAAGAGTGACACTTTTTAAGATGACTGGAAGAAGCTTCATTTTCCTTTGAACCCTCATCAACAGCCTCAGTTCTTTTACGTTTCAAAGTCAGCCAGCAAACCATTCTGAGACTCAGCCAAAATGTATTGTTATGAAATTCAGTGTGATAATATAGAAAAGTTACGTTACCTGACGATAACCACATGGTTTTATTAGCAGAGATCAAAGAAGAAACATGATCACAAAGTCCATCCAAACACTCACTCACATTGACACTGATTGACTCCATGGCGCTTCCTATGGCTTCTGGCTGTGTGCGCAGGAGCAAGAAATGTCATGTGCTGTCTCTCAGCCATGCAGCGCCATTCACTTGCATGTTCTCAGTGTGTGCAGAAATATCAGTTATTTGCTATCAGATAGTTATTTTCATAACAGATTTTTTCTTTTGTTTGTTTTTAATGGAGGTGGTAGGTTAGAAAAGCCAAGTTTTACACAAACAAGCAAGGGAAATTTAGAGTTTGTTCTGTTTTTCTTTCTTTCTTTCTCTTCTCTCTCTCTCTCCCTTTTGTTAGCAAAAGATCCTAACATTTCTTCAAGCCTTCACGGACACCCTGTGAAGACATTGTGGGGCCCCCATGGGTCTGCGGACCACAGGTTAAGAACCTATGCTGTACAGCAATGGTTTCCAATCTTGGGTAACCCTGATGTTCTTGGACTAAACTCCCAGAAGCCTTCACTATTAGCTGTGCTGGCCAGGCTTTCTGAGAGTTGTAACCCAAGAACATCTGGGGACCCAAGGCTGGGAAGCACTACTCTGTGGGATCACACTCGTGGTGTTTGAACCAAATTTTCTGAACGTAACTCACCCAGATTAGGACAGCAAGGTTAGCCCTACTTGCTAGTAAGCCAAGGAAAGCGGTTGTCTCAGGAGGAAGATACTGGCATCAGTGGCAGAAGGGATACATGTATGCTGAACAGCTAATCCAGCGTAGTGTAGTGCAATGCCATGTGGTCTGGTGGTTAGAATGTCAGACAACAACTCAGGCGACCTGGGTTCAAATGTTCCCTTAGCCATCAAACTAACTGGCTGACCTCAGGCCAGTTACAGTTTCTCATCTTGACCTATTTCACAGGCTTGTTGTGACAATAAAATGGGAGGGATGAAAAGTGTGTATGTTACCTTTTGTTCACTGGAAGAAAGGTCGAGATTAAATGCAATGATGAAGCTGCTGCAGAGCCATGCTTCGGCAGCGTGGCTTGCCTTTGCCTTCTTCCCCGGATGAGGCAAGACCTCACAGTCTTGCGTGAGTATCTCGAGGGAGAGGGGGGAACGGTAGGTTATTTAAGGACCATTCCCCCCTCTCCTCTTCCTCTTCCTTTGATGGCAACGGTCAAATGAGGACTGCTGCTGTTTGGCTCTTTTACGAGCTGCGTAGCTGGTCTTGAGGCCTCTTAGCACCCGGATTTGGGGAGGTAGCATTGGCTACCTCCCTTGGTTTGCCTGGCATTCGCCAACTTTTTGCCGATATATTTAGTTGTGGAGTTGGTTTGTTTTTTATGTTTATACAGGTTAATCGGCACAGTCTCACGTGAGCCATGCCACGAGCTACCCTCCAGTTTAAATAATACATAGATAAAGTTTTAAAACACAGGACATATTGCTTGGTTAGGGAATTAACCATCCCTTAGTAGCCTTAGAAACATCGAGTGCTACTCACTCTGTCCTTGGTTTGGTGGCGCCAGACTGCTTGAGTCAGTGGCAGTGCGGTTTGGCTGTTAGGTGCCTCAGCGGTTTGGCACACCGCTTTTCCACCCCACTGCTGCAGATCCGCTTGGATTTGAATTGTAGTTGCGCTAGGCATTTGGCTAAGCACGCCTATAATTGACAACACTTGTTAATTTAAGGCTAGTTAATTAAGTAGGCTTCTTTGATTATCTACTTTTAGATAATTATATTAGGCAGCGCCTAAATTTTGAATGAATTAGACTAGCTGTTTAATTAACAGATCATTTGAATAAATAAATTCTTCAGTTTTAATATTATATTTAACTAATTCAGTAGAGTAGGCATGATTGTATTTCAATATTAATTGAGTGATTCATTAGTGGTTACATTGATTGAATAAATTAATTAATTGCTAATACATAGTAGGGGTGATTGAGCTTGAATATTAATTGAGTAATACATTAGTGGTTTACAATTGATTGAATAGTTTAATTAATTGCTAATATATAGGGAGTAATTAATTAGTTAACTGTACAGGGGTAATCAAGAAATCGATTGCACATACAAGTGGTGGGGTAATTGATTCATTAATTATACCTGATTGCTTATAGTTTTAAATAATTAATAATACTGAGACATTTGTATCAATAATTGAAGGGGCAGGAATCCTGTGGCTGTACTTTGGTAATTCAGCTTGAATAGTGGGGCACAATGGCATCGAGGAAGGGGCAAGGTAATAGAAAGGGGAAACAGCCGGCCAAGAAGCATCCAGTGCCTCAAGTGTCACCGCCCCAGTCCTCTTCGGATGAGGAGTCGTGGCCCATATGGCAGCAGCTCCAGGATAAAATGGCAGCTTTTGAAGCTGCAAGAACAGCAAAAAGAACCCCTCAGCCCAGAGAGGCGCAGCCGCGCCGGTCAGCTAGGGCCTCTAAAAGTCATCGCAGGGCTAAGCTTAAAGCTCTGGCCGAGAACCTAATGCACAGGTTTACTATTTTTGAAGTTGAGCAACAAGCAGAGGGAACAGCCAGGAAGGAAACGGATGAGACAATAGTAACTTCACCGCAAATGGGTTCATATGAAGTGAGGGCAACCCCACTCACGGCAGCATCCAGCACGTCGGCTCTAGGTGTGCAGGAGGCATTGGAGGAGGTTGGACCGGATACCTTGCACGTCAGGGAGGAGACTGTCACCACGCCTTTGCCTGGTGAGTCACCCGTTGCACTAGACACCTCTTCACAGTTGTGGACAGACCACGAATTCTGACACCACTCCACCATTCCTGGCCTGGCCTTGGCCAGGCAGTGGACAAACCACTACACCCGGCACCTCCTCACAGTCTCCTGCGTGGCCTTGGCCAGGCAACGGGCAATTTAATTTACCACATTATACGCCATAAAATATTCAGAGCTTTGGGGGGCTGGGTCCTACGTGGCCTTGTACGAGCGCCCAGTTTAGCGGCTGGGCCACACCATGCCCACAACCTACATTTCCAGCCCTGGTAACTCCGGCTGCTGGTGTAGGTGTCTGGCCGTACCCTTCAGTTCTGGACATGGGTTATAATACCATGCCATTCCAAGCATTGCCATTTGGGGATCACGCGATGCCCCTCGGTGACCACCTCACCCCTGCGATGAAAGAAAAAATCTGAAAAGGTAATTATGTAGATTTATTTGATTTAATGAATAGAAATGTAGAAAAGAAGGACCTGGATAAGGAGGATGAGAAGGATAAAGAGAGACGTAGAAGGAAGAGACCTGACAGGAATTGGGCAAATTGGCTACCCGGATTCCTAATATACGCAGGGGTGGTAGTAAAGGCACAGCCTTGGCAGGCTCAATCCTTATTTCAATACTTGGATCTCATCTATAGGGCATATGTGGACTTTGCAGGGCAGGCATGACTTTCCTATGATGAATCGTTCCATATGAGGAGTGCGATTCACCCAAATTTATGCTGGGATGAACTGTTACCCGGGTCTCTGGCTGCAGATTATGACTCCGGCCAGGCCCAATCTAGGTTGACAGGACTGATAGTGGGCATCTGATTAGGAAGACTGCTCCAAATTTGTTGTTGAGATTTTGATATGAAAATGTATTAAATATTAACATTGTATAGTTAAATGTAGGAGTACGACAAGGCTGTATATTGTCCCCCTGCTTATTTAACTTATATGCAGAATACATCATGCGAAAGGCTGGACTGGAGGAATCCCAAGAGGGAATTAAGATTGCTGGAAGAAATATCAACAACCTCAGATATGCAGATGATACTACTCTGATGGCAGAAAGTGAGGAGGAATTAAAGAACCTCTTAATGAGGGTGAAAGAGGAGAGCACCAAAAATGGTCTGAAGCTCAACATCAAAAAAACTAAGATCATGGCCACTGGTCCCATCACATCCTGGCAAGTAGAAGGGGAAGATATGGAGGCAGTGTCAGATTTTACTTTATTTTTTTTAATTTTTTATTATTATTATTATATAACTATAACAAAAACAAAAACATATAACATACGAACTAAAATACAATTTAACTGTGTTCCTCACCACCGTATGCGGGACCTCTTGCCATAATCTTCCTCTTCCTTATTGTTCTTCTTCTTCTTCTTCTTCTATTGTCCTCTTCTCCAAAACTGCATTGATTCTTGATTTGGAGCTTTCCCTTTTCCTCTTATTAGCACATATTCCAAAAATCTACCCCATATTTCATAAAAGTTATTTTTTTTCAACTCTCCTTTCTTAACCTTTAAGTTACAAGTTAATTTATCATTTATTGCTATATTCCATATTTCTTTATACCATTCTTCAATTTGCAATTCGACTTTTAATTTCCATTGCCTAGCTATAATCAATCTAGCTGCTGTTAATAAATTGGTTATCAATTCTTTAGTCATTTTGTCATATTCCACATTCTCATATATTGATAACAAAGCAATCTCAGCATTAAATTCTATATCTTTTTCACATATGTAGCTTAATTCTTTAAAAATTTGTTTCCAAAATCTTTGCACTTTTTCACATTCCCACCACATATGAAAGTATGTACCAATTTCCTTCCCACATTTCCAACAGACATTCGGATGATTGACATTAATTTTATTTAATTTTAACGGTGTTAAATACCATCTTAAACTAAGTTTAAATTTTTTTCCCTTATTCTCACTGACATAAATCTTAAAACCCTCATTTTCCATATCTTCCTCCATTCTTCTTCATTTATTCTTTTTCCAATATCTTGCTCCCACACTATTTTCAATCCTTCTTTCTCACTTTCCTCTTCCTCTAAATTAAGAAGTAAGTAAATTTTACTCACAGTACCTTTCACTGAGTCAGTCATCCGAATGTCCTCATATGACAATAAAAATTGTTCATACTTTGTATATTCTCTACCTTTATTATATTTATTTACCCATTCATTAGTCCATCTTTCTAGTTGTATATAATTCAACCATGAAATGCTCCTATTCTGAAGAGTTTGTTTCATTTGATCTGTCAATCTCATTTTATACAACCAATCTTTCAATCTAATCACTTTCTTTTCTTTAAATAGATCCACATACACTTTCATATTGGTAGGAAAATTTTCTATTTCCGTCACTAATCCAAGTGGGGAGTATGATGAACATAAATTCTTTTTACACTTATACCATATATTTAACAATGTCTTTAAAAATGGGTTATTAATTTCACTTATTTTATCTTTCTTAACTATACCGAATAGATATTTTTCTATATCTGCCTGTAATTCTGATGATTCCATTTCCCACCAAATTAGCCTTTCTGGATTATATATAATTTCCCCAATAAACCTCAATTGGTTAGCCAAATAATAATTTTTTATATTTGGTAAACCTATACCACCCTTTTTTGTTGTTTTATACCAATACTTTTTATTTATTCTAGAGCTCTTCCCTTCATTACAGTACTTGTTAATTATTCCTTGCCAAAATTTCAAATCATCCTCTGTTAACTGTATTGGTAGCATTCGAAATAAAAAATTAATTTTTGATAAGATTTTCATTTTTATCAATGCAATCCTTCCAAACCAAAATAGCTTAAAATTACTGTATTCCTGTAATTTCTTTTTAATCACTTCCTTTAGTTTATTATAATTATATTCCTTTATTTTTTGAATATTTTTTGCTAGATCTATTCCTAAATATTTAATTGATTTACATATTTTGAAGTCATATTTTTCAACACACCTTTCTTGTTCTACTCTATTATGATTAAATAACATTAGTTCAGATTTTTGCCAATTTACACATAATCCAGTTATTCTTCCAAATTTTTCTAAATGAGTTCTAATTTTATCTACACATTCTAACAGATTTTTCACTGTCAACAAGGAATCATCAGCAAATAGATTAATCTTTATTTTATTCTTTTCCCCCATACCTTCAATTAAATCATCATTCCTTATTACATTTGCCAACATTTCAATAATCAAGCAAAACAGAACTGGAGAAAGAGGGCAACCTTGTCTAGTGCCTCGGCCTAGAGCTATTTGTTCTGTCATCCCATCATTAACTATTACTACAGAGGTATTCTCCAGATATAGTTGGTCTATTATCCCCCTAAATTTCTTTCCAAAACCCCAACCTTTTAACAAAATCTTTAATGTTGGCCATTCTACGCAGTCAAATGCCTTAAATATATCTAATGATAAAATACCTGCCTTCAGTTTATCTTTTTCTATATTGTATATAATATTCAAGACCCTCCTAGTTAAATTCTCCATTTGTCTACCCTTTAAAAAACCATTCTGATCCTCTTGAATATATTTTATAATAAATTTATTAATTCTATTCGCAAGTATTGCAGTAAAAATCTTTGCATCTTGATTTAATAGTGAAATAGGTCTATATGAACTTGGGTCTGTTAAATCTTTATTGGGCTTTGGGATAAGAGTTATTAATGAATGTTTCCAAGAATCTGGTATTCTCTCGCCTTCCAATATTTCATTATAGAGCACTTTTAAAACCGGGAGTTTTACCATTTTTAATTTATTAATAATCTCTATAATCTCTTCCTCTTTTATCTCTTTATCTAAATCTTTTTTATCATTCTCTGATAATTTACTCTTAACATTTTCTTTAATATAATTTTCTATATCTTCTTTCGATACACTATTACCTTTATATAAATTTTGATAGAATTCCTGTATTATCTTTAGTTTTTCTTTCATTAAACTACAATTCTTTCCCGTTTTATCTTTAATCACTCCAATTATATTTTTTGCTCTTTTAGTTTGAACTATTCTAGCTAAAAGTTTTGAATTTTTATTACTGTATTCAAAGAAATTCCTCCTAGCGTATATCAAGTCCCTCTGGACCTTTTCTAACTCTAAACCTTCTAATTCCTTTCTTTTAGCTTGAATCTCAATTAATTTTTTGTTATCTCTATCTATAAAATATTTGCTTTCTAAATCCTTTAATGATTCTTCAATTCTTTTTATATTTTCTTCTCTCAATTTTTTTAATCTACAAGATTCTCTTATAGCAATTCCTCTCATGACTGCTTTCATAGTGTCCCATAACACTCCTATTTTATTCCCACCTGCTTCATTAAATGACCATATTTCCAGCCATTCTTTCTTAACTTTATCTACAACCTCTGTATGTTGAAAAATATTGGAGTCTATTCTCCATCTCCTGGCTTCTCTATAATCCTTCTTAACTTTCATCTCCATCACCATCAACGCGTGATCTGTTATTTTTATCACATTAATATTCGTATCTACTACTTTTGAAATTAAGTTTTGTGATATAAACATAAAATCTATTCTAGAATAACTATTATGTACAGAAGAATAATATGTAAACCTTCTTTCGTCTCCCTTCAATTCTCTCCATATATCTTTCAAATCCGTAGTGTTTAGTATCTTACTCAAGAGGGTACCTCTTTTATTCAACTCATCTTTTTTACATGTAGATTTATCTTTCACCTTATCCAGAACCATATTGAAATCTCCTGCCATGATCACATATCCTTTCCTAACCTTTTCCATTTCTTTAATCACAGTTTTATAAAATTCTCCTTGATTCATATTCGGTGCATACACATTTACTAATGTATAATCTTCCTCCCCCCATTTGACCTTGAATTATCAAATATCTACCATTACTATCTTTTATTACTTCTTTTATCACAAATTCACAATGTTTAGATATTAATATTGCTACCCCCTCTAGATTTAGAGGTCCCAAATGTTTTTTCATATATGTGAATGTTTTGTAATTTCAATTCGTTGACTCCATCCTTTAGTTGATGTGTCCTATCTAGATGATAATGTCAACTTTTCTTTTCTTTAATAATAATTCTATCCTCCTTCTCTTTAATACAGACCCTAGGCCTTTCACATTTAAAGTCGCTACCCTTATGTTTTAGATTTTACTTTCTTGGGCTCCATGATCACTGCAGATGGTGACAGCAGCCACGAAATTAAAAGACGCCTGCTTCTTGGGAGGAAAGCGATGACAAACCTCGACAGCATCTTAAAAAGCAGAGACATCACGTTGCCGACAAAGGTCCGCATAGTCAAAGCTATGGTTTTTCCAGTAGCGATGTATGGAAGTGAGAGCTGGACCATAAAGAAGGCTGACCGCTGAAGAATTGATGCTTTTGAATTGTGGTGCTGGAGGAGACTCTTGAGAGTCCCCTGGACTGCAAAGAGAACAAACCTATCCATTCTGAAGGAAATCAACCCTGAGTGCTCAATGGAAGGACAGATCCTGAAGCTGAGGCTCCAATACTTTGGCCATCTGATGAGAAGAGAAGACTCCCTGGAAAAGACCCTGATGTTGGGAAAGTGTGAAGGCAAGAGGAGAAGGGGACGACAGAGGATGAGATGATTGGACAGTGTCACCGAAGCGACCAACATGAATTTGACCCAACTCCGGGAGGCAGTGGAAGACAGGAGGGCCTGGCGTGCTCTGGTCCATGGGGTCATGAAGAGTCGGACACGACTTAACGACTAAACAACAACAACAATAGTTAAATGTAAAATGACTGATTTTACCTGAGTCATGTATAGATTGTATTCAGGTGTGGTATCAAGGATTAAGACTTAATGTTGTACAGCTATGTACATGATGAAACTTTGTGTAACAGAAAATGAAGTAATGTATTTTCTGATTGGTCACAGAACTGCACATACGTCATGTGTAAAATGAACGTCTCTATCTGCTGTAAGTCAGATCACTTTTTCCTATGCTGTGTGTTGCTTCATGTCATGTTATGCTGCCAGAGGAATGTCTATTCTCTATGTATATATGTAAATAGACTAAGTTGTTGGTTTTACTCTCTCAGTGTCATAGTGTCATAAGTATATCTGCTAACCAATATCTCCTTACTCTGCTGATGTTATGAGAATACACGTTATAATCAAAATTCTCAACATTTGTCTCCTCGTGTAAGCGCGGGGAGGTGGTTCAACCCCGCCTGCTCTGCTGGGAGTACAACTCCAGGGGTGTGTGTGCCAAGAAACCCTGCAGATTCAGGCACGAGTGTACGGTGTGCGGGGGTAGCACCCCAGTACCACATGCTCTCGGGCCAGTGCCACAAGGCAAAATAAGGGCCCTGGAGGTGGGAGGAAACCCAATGGGGGTGGGAGTAACCCTGGAAAAGGGACCCAGCCCAATTAAGGTTATAGTTTTAGAATCATGGTTGCATGATTATCCCTTTCGGGATGACACCAGTTATTTGCTTGAAGGTTTTAAGGAAGGTTTTAGGATTCCAGCGTTAGGGGAGCGCACAGCATTCTTTGTCCAAAACCTCAGATCAGTACATGGCATGGAGGCAGTGGTTAAAGACAAGATAGCCAAGGAGGTACGGGAAGGGAGAGTGCTGGGTTTGTTTGCAATGGCTCCTTTGGAGACCTTGCGGGTCTCACCTTTAGGAACAGTACCAAAGAAGGCACAAGGTGAGTTCAGATTGATCCACCATGTGTCTTACCCTGAAGGGAGCTCGGTTAATGATGCTATCCCTCAGGAACTTTGTACTGTGCATTATACCTCGTTTGATGAGGCAGTTAACATGGTAGGTAGGTGTGGTGTGGGGGCAGAATTGGCAAAATGTGACATAAAATCAGCATTTCGGTTTTTGCCAGTTCACCCGAGGGATTTTGACCTGTTAGGATTTTGCTTTCAAGGTTCTTTTTATATAGATAGAGCGTTACCTATGGGCTGCTCAGTTTCATGTGCAGCATTTGAACGGTTCAGTTCCTTCCTTGAGTGGAAGCTTAGGAGTAGAGTGGGATGTAAGAATATGGCCCATTACCTTGATGACTTTCTTTTTTGTGGGGAAAGGAACACTGGAAGGTGTAAATTTATACTAGACACCTTCCATTCCATGGCGGACGAATTGGGCCTGCCTTTGGCTGAGGAAAAGACAGAAGGGCCGACTACGGCCTTGATGTTTTTGGGTATTGAATTAGACACGGTTCAGCAAACGTCTAAGTTGCCAGAGAAAAAATTAGCTGACCTAAAGGTCCGGGTAGATTCGATGCTACAAAAGAAGAAGGTGACCCTGAGGGAGCTACAGGAGATGTTTGGACACCTAAATTTTGCCTGCAGAGTGGTGGTGCCTGGTCGTGCCTTTCTGCGTAGGCTTTGTATCGCAATGCAGAGGCTCAATCGTCCTTTTCATAGGACCAGGGTTACTCAAGACATGAGAGAGGATTTGAAAGTTTGGACAGTTTCTAGCTGAATTCAATGGCATTTCATTTTGGAGAGGAGAGAGGATGCTTAGAGTGGAGTTTCAGGTCCAGTTGGACGCTGCAGGCTCCTTGGGGTTCGGTATATATTTTAGAGGTAGATGGTGCGCCAGCAAGTGGCCAGAGGAATGGCACCACGCCGGGGTCACCAGAGACTTGACATTTTTGGAGTTTTTTCCCATAGTTGGCACATTGTGGCTTTGAGCAAGCAAATGGGCCAACTCTGTGGTACGTTTCTGGTGCGACAACCAGGCGGTGGTTTATATTGGAAACAACCTGACTTAACATTCGGAAAGGGTCATGACTCTGGTCAGGGCTTTCACGCTGCGCGCCCTGACATTTAATATTCTGGTGCAGGCCAGGCATGTCCTGGGTGTAGACAATAGCTTAGCGGATGCATTATTATGCCAACGGATCGAGTGGTTCAGAGAGTTAGCTCCAGGAGCCAACGAGTTCCTGGAGACACTTCCCCCAGAGGTCTGGCAAATTGGCGTGATGATGCGGAAAGGGCAATAGGCCTGGCCCTGGCACCGAGGACGCAAAAGGGGTACTCTGCTGTGAGTATGGAGTTTCAGGAATTTAGAAGCGTTGTGGGCTTGGACCCAATGTGGCCTGTCCCAGGTGAACATCTTCAGCAGTTTATAGTGTATCTAAATAGGAAAGGTTTGGCACCAGGAACTGTACAGGGTAGTTTGTCAGCTCTAGCCTTCTATGCAAAAATTAATGGGTACCAGGACTATTCATCAAACTACCACCTTAGAAAAATGATCGAAGGCTGGTCTAAGGAAAGGGGCAGAGTAAAGGACACTAGAGCTCCCATATCACCTGAGCTGTTAGAAGGCATTTGTGAGCAGTGGGAGGTTCTCTGTAGGGATGATTACGAAGCTGCTTTATTCAGGGCAGCGTCCTTATTAACATTCTTTGGAGCCCTCAGGATTAGCGATGTAGTCGCCTCAGAGAAGGGGGGACAAAACCAGGGTAGCTTTACAATGGCAGGATGTTAGGGTAGTGGATGAGATGTTGCAGATTCACGTCCGACGATCCAAGGCCAATCAGTGGGGCAAAGGAGCAGGTATCACCCTGTCACTTTATTACACAGAACCAATCTGCCCAGTGAAGGCTGTTGAAGCACACTTGATCCTTAGAGGATCAAGCCCAGGATATTTCTTTACACATGAGGATGGTTCCCCTCTGACGAGGTACCAGTTTTGGAAGTTAACTGATTTAGCTCTACATAAGGTATTTATTTATTGATTGATTTATATACCACCCATCTGGAATGGGTCTACTGTGGGCGGTTAGGAGTTCAAGGACTGAGATTTGGGACGCACTCATTTAGAAATGGTGCGGCGTCTACGGCGGCGGCCCTTGGTTACCGCCCAGACAATATCAAACAAATAGGACGGTGGATTTCATCCTCTTATCGCAGGTATGTTAGGGCACTTCCTAACGTCTAGGCAGGGGGCTGGTTTTGTTTATGTTTTACAGGTACCACAGTGGTGGCCAGGAGAAGACACATCATGATTGTCGGCCACAGCTATGTTTTTTGGGCAGCGCGGTATGCTGCCACGTCCCCTGACAGGCCAGTTAAGTCTTAATAAACAGAATGGGAGGAAGAACTCCTTGCCTTAGGCAGCAAAATATCTTGGCTTGGTCTTAATTATCAGAAACCTCAGTCCAGTCCTCTTGGTCTGTGTGTCTTTTTTCTGTTATGGATCATACCAGAAATCAGTTTTGCAGATATCTGAAGTGCTTCACTAATACAGAAAAAAAGTGAATAAACATCAGGGATGACCTCACTGTTAGGCAGAGTGAAGCAACTCTCTCAGGAAGCAGATCTGGGTCATCATGAAAAGGCAGGAAATAGTTTGTTATTTAATTTAATGAGGAGAGTCTTTCTTATGGAATTTTCTTCCTCATGAACCAAAGTAATGGCCAAACTCCTGTTGGAAATCACACTAGAATAGGGCCAATGAATCAATGAGGATTAGGTGAGTCAGTTCCTCTGTAAGTTCCATTGATTCAAATTGGTCTACTCTAACGGCAATTTACTGTGCTAAAGTGAGAAGCAACAAGAGTAATTTCATTTGAATCAATGGAAATTACAGAGACTTGACTCGCCAAATCCCCATTGATTCAATGATTCTGCTCTAGTGTGATTACAACACTAAGCAACAAGTTTGGGGCCATTATGTCTGGTTTCGGATATTATGCATCTTGTGTTGTGTAAGTGAGGGGAGCCATTTGCTACTCAGGAAGTAAAATGTGTTGGACCTGCTCTCTCCTCCTCCTTTTCCTGCTGAATTTTGGATCCAACCTCCTTTTTCTGAGATGCTTTGGCTCTATAACACCAGAATGGGAGGCAGGCACAAGAGAATATTTTTCCTGCAGGGCATAGCTATAACTATTGAATTTGGCTGATGCAAATAGGACTACATTGCTCTAAAATAATTGACCAAAATTCATAAATATTCAGAATAGAAGGTCTTCACAAAATTGAATGTTGATGTTTCTTCTATCCCTAGATGGCACCATGGTGAACATTCCTTACTTGGATCCACAGAGTCCTACAACACGATCATTGTGTTGGAGAAGAAATAAGGGAAGAGGGCCCCAAAATATTTCAAAAAGAATCCTGTGCTGGGATTTGCCAGTAAGAAATGTGATTGATCAATTTTTGGCATCTGACTGCAGTTGTTAGGATGATAAATTCTGGCCAGAATGGTAAAGTGGACAGTAAATAATTCTCCTCCCCCACCTGATGTGTGTTTAAAATTGTACTCTGCCAGCAACAACTGGGGCTAGTATAGAGTTCCATGCTGTTTCAGTTCCGTTTAACATCTTCTGTCAGTTGCCTTCCTCAAGTTGTAAGGAAATTAAGAATAATACGATGCAGAAGCAAGGAGAATTATGTACTTGACAATGCCCTTTTGTTTACTGTTACAGTAGTAAAATGCTCTTGTATCAAATGCAGCATTCATATAGAATCAGTGTTATGTTTTATACGTACTGTATTACAAAATCTATTTTTACTGCCATTCCTGGCTTACAATCACCATCTATAACGTGCCAGCAATGTCAGAATTCATTCTTAGAATGTCAAACTATAGTTTAATGGGAATATGGGCCGTTCCATTTTTCTTCCTACCCTTCCTCCTCCCCGCATGCAACAACAGCAAAAAAACAAAAAAACAAACAAACAAACAAAAAAAAACCAAAGAGAGAGAGAGAGAGAGAGAGAGAGAGAGAGAGAGAGAGATTTGCAAATATTTTTTCCATGCAAAGCTTCTAACTCCTTAGAACACTTTCCCTGTTGTCAGAAGGTGTGTGGCACAGTTAATAAGTAAGGATGGGGGAGAACTTTGTGTGATTTACATTTGAATATGAGTCCACCTAACTCACATTTCCCAAGTCAATAAAATGCAATCCAGAAGGCAATTATCTTCACTTCTTGCACTTCTTTGAATTTTGTGGTACAGTTCTTTGGCCAAAAATGTTGTTAAAGTGTGCAGATAGGGAGAAAATGTGTACAAAAAAGGTATATATTGCATGTACAGAAAAATGCATGTATGGGGAAAAACTATGTAACAAGAAAGCACCAGGGGATGCTTGCAAAAACGTGTATTCTAGGGGAAATTGAGTGCAAACATGCACATGAAAATGTGTATATTTCTACCCCTCCCCCCATTTCAAATGTTCATAAACTGATGCAGAAATGGGATGGGGCAATTGCATATTTGGGGAAAAAATGGATGTATTTGTCTCTAGTAAGAAGTAGAGAAGTAGAAATAGAGGAGTTCCCCAGTGTGGAACTCGCCCCCACTCAGCTATGGAAACGTGCATGGCAGAGAGAGAGAGAGAGTCTGTCTGTCTGGTAAAACCACTCCTTAAATTTCTAATATCCTGTTAGGGGCACAGAACTTGTATTCAGATTGACAGCACATCATGTGCACGCACGCACGCGCACACGCACACGCACACGCACACGCACACACACACACACACACACACACACACACACACACACACACACACACACACTGAAGTGCCTCTAGATTCTACTAGACCAGTTGTTGCCAAACCCGGGTAACCCAGGCTTTCTTGGACTGCAATTCCCAGAAGCCTTTGCCACTAGTTGTGCTGGCTGGGGGTTGCAATCCAAGAACGCCTGGATTACCCAAGGTTGAGAACCACTGTATGAGACAATTCACACAAAGCTATTTTGCTTTTATTTAACATTAACTGATGGGTTAATATTCAGATCACATCTATCTGAGTTTTAAGTTATTGACATTTGAATAGCTCAGTGTTGGCTTAGATTGCAACATTTCAAAGATTTCAGAGAAAAAAGACGGAAAAAGAAGGGGTTATGATTACATTCAATGAGTCTCATTGAATCCACTGGGACTCACAGTCTAAGTTTAGGGTTGAGTTTCCCTCCCCATCTTCTGACATAGCAATACAACTGTTTCTGTTTTTTCAGATAAAAGAAAAATCATGGTGTGAATCTGCCATTAAGAATTTATTTAAGACGCTGTCACTATAAAGTACAGCCCAATGTTTCATTCTTATTTAGGTGTATTGTGGAAGGTAAACCCCATGGCTCCTTGTGGGTGCCCCAGCTGGGGTCAAGAAAGGTGTGGACATGCAGCTCTTCATCAAAAGCAGATTTATTTTGCATATAAAAGGTATACACAAGTGAAAAGTACAAGCAGATGCTATCCCTAGTTGTTTTTAGAGTCCCCTCCATGCACTTTTTAGTTGCTGAGCAGAAAACATCTGCATTGAGTGCCCAAGTCACTCCTGTCACTCATAGCTGGAGCTCAGGTGCAGGAGCCTATGAGAGGACTGGAAGGGCAGGATCATTCAGTCAGTTAGGCAGTTAGTCAGAGAGAGAGTGAGCAGTGGAGTGCGAGGTGTGAAGGAGAGAGGTTGAAGAGCAAAGAGAGATAGATAGTCAGAGAAATAGAGAGAACTGATAGTAATAAAGATAATCTGGTTAATGTAAATAAATAAAGCAAATGGTGATTGAGTGTGTAACTAAATATACGAAGTTCAATGATGTTGATTCTATACAATAATTCAAGAACACCTGTGATTCAGATTCAACCTAATATCTTTTAATAAACAAGTTATGTTGGCAGCAAGTGTCTGATTAAAGTCATTTACAGAGTGGATAAGGGAAATCCACTGGTGGCAGCGAAGGAAAGAGAGAACGTCGCCAGAGTGAACCCTTGGTTTGGGGAAAACAAACAGGGGACACTGGGTGAACGTCACAAGTGGTGACCAGCGGCGGGATTCGAATAGAGTCCAGTAAAGCCAAAGAAAAAGCGAATTTTTCTGAGACAAAGATACCTATTAGTCAGAGAGAGGTCTGTCATGAAGGAGTGGGTGACTCGCTAGAGCTTTTGTGGGAAAGCTTAGTAGCGGGGCTCCTGAACACAGATCTTGAGGGGACCAAGATAGGAAAAGGCTCTGAGGAAAAATTCTGTGTGAGGGTTACCTCAAGATTTGGAAGACCAGTGGGCTAGCTTTGAATCCAAGGCTCCAAGAGTTAAGGGAGCTCTGGTGTACAAAAGCGGAAGCCAGGGTCAGAAACAGGTCTGAGGTGACAGGAACAAGCAGAGGCTTGGAAAAAAATCTGAAATAGTTTTGTGTCTGGAGGCAAGAAAATAGAGTGTCTCAGACCAAAGAACAGTGTGGCTGGCACGGGGCCAGAAGAAACAGTGTAGCAATCCTTAGCTGCCGAGGGAGAGCTACAGAGTAACTCAGAAAGGAAAAAGTATTTTAAACAGAGGCTTGACTATCTATCTGCTAAATAAACCAGCTTATCCAAATAAATACACCTAAATATGCCTCCTAAAAGAAGTAGAAAGATAGTAATGGAGGTAACTGATCCTCAAGTTTTACCTCATGAAGTAGAGGGAAATGGGACTCCTGTGGAAATATCTGTAGAACAGGAGGAGACTCCCGAGGGTGCCTCAGGGAGAGAAAGGGATCTAAGCTCCCAAGAGTTTGAAAAATGGAGGATACAACAAGAATTTAAATTAAAAGAGTTAGAGATCAAAGAAAGAACTAAAGAATTAGAAATCAAAGCTAGGGCTGAGGAAAAAGCGCAAGCTAAGGAGCTAGAGCTCAAGGAATTACAACTGGCCAGGCAAATGGAGATGGAATTAAGACAGAAAGAAATGGATTTTCAATTGCAAATGAAACAACTAGAACTGACAGCTCAAAATAACAATAATAACAACAGTAATGCTGAGGGAAATTTCTCAAAAATAGACCTAAAGAAATTTCCCCAGTATAGAAAAGGTGACTGCCCAGAATCATTTCTCATTTCTTTTGAGCGAGCTTGCTGGGACTTTAATGTGAGAGAGGAAGAACGAATGATTGTGCTAAGGTCTCAAATAAGTGGAGATTTAGCTGACCTCTATTCACAAATGCCCCTAGATCAAGCCAGAGACTTTGAGGCTTACAGAAAAATGTTTTATGTGAGATATGGAATCAATGCAGAACACCTGCGACGAAAATTTCGTGCCATGACCAAAAAGACTGATGAATCGTATTCCCAATTAGGGGCAAAATTAGTTCAATGCTTGGAGAAATGGATGGAGCGGGATAATGTCATGTCTCTAGAACAAATGAAAAATGTAATAGGGCTGGAGCAATTTTATTCCATTCTACCTGGGGATTTGAGATATTTAGTAAGAGACAAAAAGCCTAAAAATGTACAAGAGGCAAGTGAAACTGCTGACTATACAAATGATATAAGGAACCCCAGATTCTCTGAGGTAAAAATTGGAGGAAAAGTGTGGGACGACAGGAGGAGAGGACCTAGAGATTACCTCAGAAATAATCAAGCTACTGCTCCATTCCTAGTAAGCGGCAGGCTGACTCCATTTAGCTCTTAAAAGCAAAACAAAATGTAAGGCATGTTCTAAATGTAAGGCCTGTTTAATTTTCTTTGACAGGCAGGCCAATCCAAAGGAAGACCTGGTTCCTGCCCATTGCGTATGCTGCATAAAAAAGGGAATTTCAGCAGGTGTAGCTTGTCTTGGAAGCTGCAACTGTGTCTTCTACACGGCTTATATTTGGTTACACGTTCAATTCTTCATTTGTTTTATTGATTTATTCACTTTAACCAACTTATTATTATCAGTTCTCTCTAGTTCTCTGACTATCTCTCTATCTTGACTATTCAATTTCTCTCCTCCACACCTCTCACTCTCATTCTCTCTTTCTCTTCCCTCTCTAACTCTCTAACTGCTTCTAACTGCCTAACTGACTCCGCCCCTCCTGTCCTCTCATAGGCTCCTGCACTTGAGCTTCAACTATGAGTGACAGGAGTTACGTGGGCATTCCGTCACAGTATGGTTTTCTATAAAGGAGGGGAGATCAAGAGGAGCCTTCCTAGTTTTCCTCAGTGTGAGTTACTAAAACCAGTTTGTTTCTCAGTCACGGCACAAGTGAGCAAATTCCACAGGAATAAGAAGGAAGGCTAGAAATACAACAGACATTCTTGCCTGCTGCTTTCATTTTCTTTCTGTACCCATCCTACGTACTCACACAAACTGTAGGGAGTTTCAGCAGTCCTGGCATCCACTACCTTTCTTGCTCAATTAAAAGCTGAGCTGTGCTGAACAAATGTCAAAAGGCACCTGATACCCAAGGTGGCTGTGAAAGGGCGGATGCTTCAGAGCTGGGAGAAAGAGCCCTATGAGTTGAGGCAGGCTAATAGACCTAATGCCGGCATGTACAATGTACAATGACCATACAACAAAGACGGTGAGGCCTCTGTATCTTTAAGGGTTCTCAGAAAGTGGGCATCTCAATAGAAGTAGCTTCTATAGCCACTGAAATGTTCTCCTCTTCAAAACTATTAAAAGGTGCAGAGGCTTTGTCCTCTTCTTGATATAGGCAATCTACCAGGAAAGGAATTGTGTGGTTGTGAAGCTGTGTGAATTTTCTCATGCCCTCATATTTTACCCTTGAGGCCTTTGCTTTTGATGCAAGACTGGGAGACTTATGGGGCAATAAGTCTTTACATGAGGGATCTAAGGCGCTGCTCAAAGCCATTCTCCTTGGGGAAGGCCTAAGAGACGTTTCTGCCCATGGCAAAGGACAAGATAGTGCCCTTTCTATTCCATCCGCAAAATCTGCCATACTGGGGCTGAATCTGACATTGACTCGAATGCTTGCATAGCATCTAGTGTTGCCAGGCCTTCCATTCCATGCAACTTCATGGTCAAACTCTGAGAGTGGTTATGTCACAGGGGTGGGCAGCCAAGACAGCCCCACCTCCCTGGCTTTGCATGGCTACTGCCAGGGTTTGTAAAACAAGGTTTATGAATTATGAGGCTGGTGATCTGTTCCCTGCCTTGCTCTAAAAGATATAATGGGTCTCATATTGGTGTGCCAAAAGGCGAGCAGCAAGGGGAGGAGAGCTAGGGGATGCATACACTGGGGTTGGTTATATCATATGGTGCAACATGCACACATCTTCGTGTTCAGCTGGTGAGCTCTGGCACCAGCTGTGAATGGGTGGAGAGGGATGTGCACAGGCTTTGAAATCAGCACACTTACAAAACTGAACCTCCTTCTCCTCCTCCTCCAGGACTGTTTATCCTAAGGTTTTCTCCATGCCTGGAGAACCAAAAAACCTAGCCATTTGCTGAGACCAGGTAACCCTCAGTGCACCCTCTGACAAACTGCAACCAGAAGGGTAACTTAGGCAGCCCAGGACAAGGCTGTGTGTCATATACAGTACTGTCTTGCGATGAGAGAATGCCTGGATAACTCAGAAGAGAGAGCCAAGGAGTTACCCCCTCTGTCCCATAGCATCCATTACATAAGGTAATTGCCTCAGTCTGCCTAAATGAAGGGCTAGCCCTCAATGATGATTGACTGATTGGACTTATAGCCTGTCCATCTAGTGGCAAACCACTACTCTGGGTGGCTTACAAAAGAACATATAGGACAACACTGAACACAAAATAATGCATAAGATAAAAATAACAATCATAAAATAACAAGTCAAGCGTCATAAAAACATAAACTAATACATAAACATAAACTAAACATCACCAAAGATGGTGATGATAAATCAGTTGAAATGTACACAAAATGGGTTGAAATGTCTCCCATGTGGGGAGAATGGACCCAAATACCTGTTTAAATAGCACTGTTTTCAGTTGCTTCTTGAAGGACAGCAGGGAGGAAGCTTGGTGCACTTCTGCATGCAGTGAATTCCATAATGTTGCGGCCACCATGAAAAAGCCCGGTTCCTGGTGGATGTTTTCCTCCCTCAGGGTGGACAACCACAACAACACATACTGAGAGGATCAGGTGATCCAGGTAGTAGACCTTAGAGAGAGACCCCGTGATTCAACATCATGGCCAAGACAGACTGTGGATAATCAGCAAATGATCAGATATTTTGACTTTTAACTTTGTTCATGGGACCTGTTCTCATGGGCATTGTTTACCACTGCTACCTTTTGGATAAGAAATATGCAGGCTTTTCTGGAAGTCTGCTTTCTAGTAAGTAAGCACAGTTGCTGCATCACCTGAGGGGATGCATTCTGGCACATTTCAGACAGCTGGGTGTAAAGCAAAAACAGAACATAACCAACAAAAAGAGTTATATACCCCTAAGGTGGGGGGGGGGATTTGTAAGAAAACGGCATACTTTGGTGTTGCCCCTTCATATAAGTAACAGGAAAATTGTGGAAAAATGTGTGCAACTGTTTTGGGGGCAAGGTGAAGGTGAGTTTTTAAAACAGTAGGAAAGGGATTCTTATGCCCTCTTATTCTTGTTTAAGTTTTTTTGTCACTTTGTGAGAAAATAGCACACATCACAGCGGTGCCCCTAGGCCAATTACCTCCACAATTTCAAAAGGGTAAGTACAAAGGTTAAAGAGTAGAAAACAGTTCCAGCTTTTCTTTTCTTTTTAAAACTTACATCCTTCCTAAAAAATACTGAGATGGAAAAGGGAGGGTCTGTAAAGTTATTCCTTTGTTGTAAGCTAGAGCTATCAGTTACAAAAACTGCACTCCTCCCTTCTAGTCCTCCCTGCAGCAGGCCAGATATGTGGTATATAAGTTAATCAAACAAATAAATAAATAAATTGCCCTTTGTCCAAACATGGATAATCTTAGGAGATATAGACAGAAACAGCCTTAACCCTTAGGCAGGCATTCAGGATAAGGTTAACTTGAATACATGAGGAGAGGTACCAACTAGGTTTCCCCCTTTGTCATTGCTTACCTCATGTGGAGAGTGTTTGTTTGAAAATGAGAAACTCTGCTACATATGGAGGCTGCCCACATGATCTGGAACCCTTTGAAATCATGTTTTAAAGGGTTCCAGATCACAAAAACCTTCTGAGGGAGGCCGACAGGGACAAGATGTCCCTGCTGGTTCTTCTCTATCTCTCATCAGCCTTTGATGTCGTCAACCACGGTATCCTCCTGGGGAGGCTCTTGGGGTTAGGGGTCAGTGGCCTGGCCCTAGCCTAGCTTCAGTCCTTCCTCAAGGACCGTCCTCAGAGAGTACAACTTGGGGAGATAGTTTCCACCCCTTGGACTCTCAACTGTGGAGTCCCTCTCCCCAATGTTATTTAACATCTATGTGAGGCTGCGGGGGGAGGTCACCAGGAGATTTGGAGTTATGTGTCACCAATATGCAAATGACATCTGACTCTGTCTCTCCTTCCATCCTTCTCCAATGGATGCTGTCCCATTCCTTGAGCACTGCCTGCCTGCTGTACTGAGGTGCATGGGGGATAATGCTCGTTTCCCCGCCTTGGGGACTCTGGCTAGGGGAAGACCGGAAGCAGGCTGGATGAGAGAACAGGATGCTTTCGAAATAGGAACTCCCTAGGGTGAGGTCTGGACCTGAAGGTCAAGGTTGCCTATGGTTACAGACCTGTTTGCACTACTGTAGGCCCCCTTGGGGAAAGGGAAGTTTGATTTAAATAGTTTAATAAAGTTGTGGCCCTAGTTACCCCATATACTGCATCTGTCTCATTATTCCGGACTCGGTGGGCAATGTGTTTGCAAGATTCTTCAGTAGCTCCACAGAACTTTAAAGTGCTATAAGAACACAGATGATTGTTTTAAACAACCTAAACCACATAAACAGCACCAGAAAATAGATTGTCCTTTCGAAGGGCTAGGAGCAAAGAATGCATGCTTCTTCATCCTCACTTGCAAGGAACAGGCCAACAAAGATTTACATCTCTGCTCCAGGCCATTTGCTTTCCTTTGGAAAAGCCCTGAATTTCTTTGAAGTAGTCCAGTTTGACTTGGGATTCATTCAAAACAAATCTACTCACCAAGCCTCTAGTGCAATAAATGGCAAGCTAAATCTAGAAACAAATTGAAATAGCTCAGGAATATGGGACCCTTGCTTCTCCAGTTCTTTTGGACTTCAGTCCCAGACTCCCCAGCCATCAAAGCTAATAGTTAGGAATTGTGGGAATGGGTAATCCAAAATATCTGGTTGCACAAAAGTTTCCAACCCTTGTGACAGGTAGTCCTTCACTCATTCTTCTCAGAAAAGAAGGTCCCCCATAGGAATCTTCCCAGGTTTTAACATCTTTGGAGAAGACCTTGTTCTCGCTCACAGGCATACTTGGTGCAGACAAAAGAGAAAGCCTTTTCAGTGGCTGCTCTTATGCTGTCAAAACTCTTTCCATGGTAAACCAGGCTGGCCCTTTCTGTGCTGTCGTCCTGCCAGCAGGCAAAGGCCTTGCTTTTTAGGAATGCTTTAACTGCTGCTAAAGAAGGAGTTTTAATGGGAGCAACATCTGTTCCATCCTTTTAAAGAGGCTTTATTTAGTGCTTTTAAATTATTAAGTTTTGTTTTTTACTTCTTACTTGTTAATATTGCAATTTATTGCATTTGTAATTGTTCAAATACTTAAAAAAACATGTTTCTAAGCTGCCACGTGTAGGGTACAAGTCAACAAAGGGGATGTGGTTGGTTTGATGAACATCCAACATAACTAACCTCTGAATTACTGACCTCTGAACTGGATACAGAAAGGAGATCAGTGCCTGAGGAGAGGTATTGTTATCTTTCACAAATACTTTTCTTTACTGTACAAAGATATGTAAAATTCATGCTGCACCACTAGCAGGGCCAAGAAAAGCCATGAGCTTTGACTGATGGATTGGTTTTGATGAGATACGTGTCATGAAGCCAATCAATGTGAGGGCAAGACTTCCTATACTCACTTTAGGGGAAGAATAAAAACATAAGGCTAAGATAGGACTTTCGCTCCCACATCCTTCTTTGTTATGAATGCAACAACATCTGCAGGGCCAGATGTCTTCTAACCCCTACCAGCCAGAATTCCCATGGAGAACCGTAATTAGAGCCAGTATAACAGATGAACTAGTAAAAAAATAAAGGACAGGTAGTGGTTTGTGGAACCTTCACCCTAAATCTCCCTTTCCGTTTCATACACAACAAGCTTCCATGGACAGCTTTGAGCTCAGCTTCTACTTCTAAATCAGAATGTAAAAACTAGTTGCTCTGAGAAAAATATTTAAGGAGACAGATGAACCAATTAGCTTGTTTTTCTAACAATTTAGTTATTTAAAGGAGGAAAAGTGAACATTTACAGCTTCAAAGAGCTTCAACTCCTGACACAAGCCTTAACCCTGCATCTCACTTCTGCCTTAAGTGCTTGCATGTTTTTAAACACTTATTCATATGCTTTGCTAAATCCAAGCTGTAGGCTCGCCATTGAATCTCTTCGAAATAGGGATGGGAGAGAGAAGAAAACTGAGGCTACAGAGAGCAGGAAAACAGCAAGAGAGAAAAGGGGAATTAGGGAAACAGTTGTTCCTCACAAGCCAGAGTCAGCAGGCAGGAATAAAAAGAGACCTCCAGGCTCCTCTCTGGCCGTCTTCAAGTGGCCCTTCCCTGTAATGTATGGGGCTGTTTGGGGTAACTTGGGGGGAAAGGTGAAGGTTTGCAAGGATTGTTATTTGTACACATGGCTAATTTGTGACTTCTTTATTGGTGGTAGCAGAGGGGTGATGTTGCACATTGGAGCAGAGAAAGACTATCATTTGGCCCTATCCCAGTCAAGCAGTCCCTGGCAGGAGGGAATTAAGGGTCGGGGGTCTGACATGAAGTGGGCCTAGCTCAAGAGAGTGGCCACAATTCCCCACAGTTGGAACCAGCGGGTGTCTATCCGCCAGTGGCCTTGCACCTGGGGAGGGGAACATACCCTATTCTGGTCACCAACTCCCTTGGTTACTCAGCAATGCACTGGGAAGGTGGGGATCAGGTGGCAGGCAGGTCATCTGATGGAGGGAGCTGCTCTTTATGCTGTGCCAGTACTGTTCTACTGCAACCAATCCAAACAGTGACCTTTTAAAATCTGCTACCAATCTTTTCCCAATGAAACTGTTAATCTAGAATAAAGTGTGTGCTTTAATTGGTTGGTGAGGGAACATCCAGGGTTATCTCATATGGGTCCGCAATTCAATGACCCGATTGCACTAAGAACACAGCTTGGGGGGGGGGAACCCCTCCCCAAACAGCTGGGGATCATGATGATACAAGCTTGCTGTTCCTGTAGAAAGATTGCAAGGAAATAATTAGAGAAAAGTATCACGAGCTTTCTTCACTAATCCCACATACATTTTTCCCCCAGAGGTTTTACCATAGAAAAGAACTTGGAGTTCCTTTTCCTGATGCATCTAATTCCCCTTTCCTCCCTACCCTCAGTTTGATTTTGTAGCAAAGCAGGCAGAAAATTGATCAATTTCTGTATCACTTCTGTTCGAGCTTGGAATATAAATCTAACCCAAACTCTCTGAGTTATTCATTACTTCTTGGCAGCCATGCCACCCTTCGCGTTATGGCTGACATTGTCTGGACTCGATGATCCTTAGAGTCCCTTCTAGCTCTGCAGTTCTAAGATGCTGATGCTGATTGTGATGGAAACCCTGACCCATCTGCTTGCTAACAGGGAAGCAAGGTGATTGGCTGGGTGGAGCATGTAGTCAGCCTATCCTGGAGTCTGAAGGAGGAGGGAGCTGAAGGGCTAGAATGTGAGGAGAGGGGAGGGGAGGGGAGGGGTGTAACTGAAGAAAGTGGGTTGTTGAGTTGTGGTAACTGAAGAAGAACTGAAGCTTAGATCTGTTCCTAAGTCGATGTTACTATGTAATAAAAAGATATCATTTTCATTCTTCAGCCACCGGGTCTTGTGTGGTTAATGGCTGGTGTCAAACATGTTGCTATAAAGTTATGAAGTGACAAGCCTGGATTGGGGCTGGTCACAATGATGATTAAAAAAAGATTTCCTTGTCACTTAGGATTCATAGGAGAATGTCACAAAACTTTAATAATCCCTGTCAAATGTCTAAATATGCCTTTAATACTCTTAAAAATAACTTTTCAAAGTATCTAAGTACATGCTAACTTAAGTGTTAGTCATTACATCTAAAATGGAACTTTCCAACTACTAGTTGCATTACTTGGTACTCAGAATAACTAGTTACAGGTCATTGGTTACTTCCAAACTCTGATTGTCATTGTACCTGTGTCTCCTGCTTAGAACTGTAGCATCTATGGCACAAAAGATGGTCATTAACATCAGTAAAGCGATGGAAAAAGCCTACCCAAAGATCAACTTAACATCACATCATTAACATAGGAACCAAAGGAAGTTGCCTTATATTGAATCAGCCCATTAGTCCATCTCGTTTGTTTGTTTGTTTTACTGCTATGCTACCTTTCTCTCAATGAGAGACCTAAGATTGCTAGTTCTGTTACTGTCAATGTTAACTGAGCAGTAATGTAGGCCACTTGGAGATCCATGGTATTACCTGGCATCTCCCATCCAAATAGTAACCATGCCTGACTCTGCTTAGAGACTTATATGGCCCTCCCAGTTCTTGTGGGGAAAGCCAGTGGCCACATTGGCTAGAGCAGTCATCCCCAACCTTTTTGCCTCCACGGACTGGTTTAGCATGCGGGCGGGGGCATCCGTGCATGCATGGGAGGGGCTGTGTGTGCATGGGAGGGGCCGTGGGAGGGGGCATGCGTGTGTGGGAAGGACAGTAGGAGGGGCTGTGCATGTATGGGAGGGGCCATGTGTGCATGGGAGGGGCCGTGGGAGGGACCATGCATGTGTGGGAGGGGCGTGCATGGGTCTGCGCATGTGGGGGGGCAGGAGATTTGTCTCCGCGGCCCAGTCCTGGCAAGGCCACGGGCCAGGACCAGTCCATGGACCAGGGGTTGGGGACCCCTGGGCTAGAGGACTGCAGACACTGATGTTCTAAAAAGTAATGTTTCCAACCTCTGAGGACTTTGTCTACAACAGGGTAAGCAACTGTGGCCCTCCAACCATGGTTGGACTACAACTCCCATTTTACCTGGTGAGTGTACCCACAGTGACCCCTAAGCAGAGAGGAAGCCAGGTTTGTGCTTTGCTTTTGGCCTCTTGGATGGATCTGTAGTGTCAGTGATAGATTCCAAATATTGGGTGAGAGGGACTCAGCAGATCTGGTCTGGTAGGGCTTTTCTGAGGTCTGTCCACTGCCAGATCTGCTTTTGCACTAAATCAATGTCACTGAAGACATTCTTTTAAAGGCAGCTTCACAGGAATGTTAAAGATATGCACAGGTTAAGAGTACATTTGGAAACAATATAAAAAAAGAGTACGGACGTAATGAATGTAAATGCTAATTCTATGTTTGTCATTTATGAGCCATCTCTTATGTAAAAGGCAGTCAGGTCATCTCACTTAGCTGGCAAGCTAACATTTGTCTAAGCTGCTTTTCATAGGAAAGTTTCTCTCAGAATCCCCAGCTGTATTTTTCTGCACTTGTTCTAGCTAGCCCACGTGTTATGCAACATCTGGATAAGTGCTGAAATTAAATGCTCACCTATTTGGACCTAAACTCCAGTGTTTTGGAAAGTCTAGCTATCTGTTGCAAGGTGAACAGTCTACCAAAGTAACCCACATGCTAGGTGAAGAGAAGACAAGAAATTCTGTTTTGTTTATTTTATTATATCTAAACTATTTCACCTTCCCTTTCTCCTTAAAAAAGGACCCAAGTGGCTTACATCATTTAAAAGACAATATTTAAAAGCAAAAACAGTAAGTATACAAATATTTAAAAAGAATTAAACTAATATTATATTAAAAATGGTAAATAAAATCAAACCATATTATGATTAAAGAGACTTTTTAAACAGGGGTATACACATCTGCCATACTTTTTAATGGCACCCCCATTTATTAAAGCAGAAGATCATTTTATATATTCCCCCAAAGCCTTTTTTTTAAAAGTGTGCACGGCAAATAGTATGTGATTTTGTATGTGTTCTCTTGTATACATCCTCAAATAGATGCACTATTTGAAAATATTTTCCATAATCTATGCATTTTTAATCAGAGAATCTAACCACAAAATTGAAAAAAATGTGAAAAATCAAGGGATAATTGTATTCTGGTTCATGTTAGTTCAGGATGCATGAATCATTAAAAAAAACGGGTGAGAGCAACTCAGTAACCAATATTTTACCAAGGAAAAGTTTCTCCAGGAAGAACATCACTTGGTGGCATGGCACAGATATTTGAGTCATGGTAATGGTCATAATGGGATAGGGCCATGGAGTGGCTGTGGTAGGTACAGAGGTATTTGAGGCTGGGTGGACCATAGCTAAACAACAGCGCACAGGCTTTGCAGGTAGCACGTTCCAGTTTAAGGACTGATATCCTATGTCGAAAGATCCAGAGAGCAAGTGATGTGGAAGACCTCTGCCAGAAAACGTGCTGGTCAGAGTTTACAATATTGGTCCATTGATGGTCCATCGTGGCATAAGAGAGCCACCTCTGCTGCAACCAAACCTAACATGCCATCCACTAACAATATCTATGTGCTTGGAACTAAAAGTGGCTGAAATCCTGTTGCACCGTTCCATATGCACAGTGGGGATGATATAATCATCTGTGGCAAACACAACTCATTGCTGATTAAAGGTGATTTCAGGGTGTGCACGACTGTATGCAATATGATG
Organism: Intellagama lesueurii; assembly: GCA_037013535.1. Taxonomy (NCBI): domain Eukaryota; kingdom Metazoa; phylum Chordata; class Lepidosauria; order Squamata; family Agamidae; genus Intellagama; species Intellagama lesueurii. Next base: position 106,655,502 of record JBAJHW010000002.1, on the reverse strand, counting down.
AAGTTGTATGCATCCCAAAATCACCATAAGAAGCCTTTAGGGAGTGTTGATTTGCTGCTGCTGTTGACTTCATTGGCATTGTGCACATGGAGCCGCAGAAGAGGACTTCAGCCAGTGAACTGAATGGTGATTTAATGAACTGAAGTAGGCAGAAAAGCTCAGTCACTGCAGTCAGTGCTATCGAGTGAAATTGGTGGGCTGCTCATTCAAGTCAAAAAGTAGGTGTTCATACGCATGTGGTCTCGAGCCCCCTGCTCCTAGTATGCCAGTCCAGAAATATAAAAACAATTTCTTTGGTGAAACCCCTTTTCATCCTCTAGGAGCACGGGAGAAATTTTTTGTGCAACACCCAGAACTCCTAGGGTTCCCCACAGCCCCCCAGTTAGAAAAAAAATCTGGACACTAAAGGGCACAAGGGAGGGTTCTGTTTTTGTTTTTAAATCAACCCCTTTTTCATAAGAAAAAATGGGGTATGTGTGGGAATTGTGCATTCAGATTTCTGAGTTTCTGTCATACCCAGAGCTCTGAAGGCTGCCCATCCCTGGAGTGCCTGATCATGGCGCACAACTCATAGCCACAAATTGCACAACTAGTAAATGTGGTATTTATAGCATTTAATATATATAGGATGGATCCATCCTTGAGTGTTAGCCATGGCTACTTCAGTGTTCCAGGGATAGTAGTGTTCCTTCACTTTCTGGTATGTAAGTGCCATAGCTTAAGTAGTCAAAATGGCATGGCCCATTCTTAAGCAGGAGGAATAAAAGAGCACACAACCCCCACCACAATAGTCTAATTAAAACCAAGTGTGATCAGTCATAATCACATAAGGAAGATGACCTGGAAAGCCAGGTGTGAAGAAAAATGTAATGAGCATTGCTGACCGACCAAAACAGAAAAAAGGAATGCTTCCCATTGCAACATTTTGTAGGTCATTATGAGATAACAGGATAAAGATTAACAAACTGGAAAAAATATCACCCCATCACCGTTCACTTACTCATGAACTTCCAGGAAGCATTCTGGCTGCTGTATTGGCAGGCAGGAAACATTAATGGTTCTTTTGGACCAATATGCCTTTCTTCAGTCTCTCTGAAAATGATGAGGCTTTTTTTGTTTTTTACTTTGGGCCCACATTTATGCATGAAGAAGAGCATTTCTTTTTTCTAAGTACACCTGTTGCTCATGCTAATGACCCAACTGGTTCTCTGAGAAAGATTGGAAAGCAAGTCCAATCCTGACCCGATTTTCTCATTGGGTTCAATGTTAAAATAGGAGTTTGGTTCCTGAACATGTTTCATACCTTGAGATTGGTTGCTGTTCTTGCTTTTTTGCTGAATTTGATATGCCATTCATTGCATCTTCTTTTCTCCATAATTCCTTCCATTGTCCTTGCTTTTTGTCTGACCTCTGCCATCTTGTCTTCTTTCCCACTTCTGCTGCCTTGCTTGCTCTATGCTTCCCTCCAGACTTTGCTATCTTCTCTCCTTCTCTTTTCTACCTTTGCTCACTCACTTACTTGCTTACTTGCTTGGCCTTTCCCACTCCTCTCTATTTACTTGGCTGTTTGCTTCATATTTTCCTGTTTCTTGCATGCTTTTGCAAATGCTAAGCACATGGGTCACAGTTGTCGAATGCTGGAAGGGGGGCACTGGCTAATATTGGAATAGTCACAGAGTTGGGGTTCTCAAAGTAAGCTGTCATAAGTCAGGGATCTCAGGGGCCCTATGCAATAGACTTAAGAGTGTAGTGTTGTTTTGATTTCACTTGCCAGACCCTCCTTCATTGATGAAATATACAACCCCTTCCTGAAACAGAATTTTCATCTGGGCAGCACAGATTGTTCACAATGATTTGTACTTTAATTTAATTCATGAGTAAAGGGTTAATAATGACAAACATCTCTAGAAGAGGGACAATAAGTCTCTAGCAAGAAATAAATGCAGGGTGCTTTGAATAATGAAAGCATTTGGAAGACCAGGCTCAATTACTTACAATTCTGACATTATTTTTTATCTTTCAATTCACAATCTTTAATGAGGAACAAGCTGAGAAAGGACAAGGATAATGCATGATGAGAAATTAGATGTCTCACTGAAAGCAGCAGGGCCTTTAAAAGATGCTAACAGAAGTCACTTGATCAAGAGAACACAGGAAGGAAGGAAGGAAGGAGACATGTAACTGTTTCTAGTCTGTGTTTTATTCAAGGCCTTGGACGCTAAATATTAGAACAGGGCTGTGCAACTTGGGGGTGTTTCGTACTACAATTTCCATAAGCCCCAGCCAACACGGTCAATTGTCAGGGATTATGAATTGTAGAAGCAGCTACAAAGTAAGAATGTTAACAAAACTCTGCAAATTTTCTACTTGCAAAATCATGTCAATATACTCCATCGAAAAACATATCTCCTGCTGCAAAATGACCAATGTTCTTTTTCTGTCAGCAGCATCAAGAGGCAAAACCATTCTGTTTCATGCAAGAAAGCCATATTTGGTGCCAAAAGCCTTGTCTTTTGAATAAAAACATTTTACACAGATACAGTGAGTCTTATTCAAATAAGGGGTTTCTGTGAAACATCCAAGCTGTTGTGCAAAAAAACCCCAAACAAACAAAACAGAACTGTGTAAACTTTTTGCAAAGGATGCTGGCAACTAAAAAAAAAGTACAAACACTCTTGTAATCTCATCCAGTGGGGAGAACACATCTGAAACATTTCATTCTCACCTTCAGGAATGAAATAAGCAAAGATGTATGCCCCTGCTCACCACCTCTTTTGGAGACTTCAGGTTTTTAGTATTTGCAGATTGTACAAGACTAGCTGAGAATATACTGGAATCTGGGATGGATCAAAATATCAGTCAGATTCACTTTCCCAATTTTTTAAACATCCATTATTTTAATGCATTTTATATTTATAGGATTTATGCCTTGCCTTGTCCTCAGGAACAACACTCAAGTGATTCTTTCTGTCCAGTTTATGAAGGGAGTTTTAGCATTTCGGTAATTTATACCCCAAATAATGTGCCACCCAAGAAAGAAGTACCAAATCAGGTGCTACAGGGTTCTGTTCAGGGCATGATGATTTTCAACAGCTTTATAAATGACTTGGAGGAGGAAATGGAGGGGATGCTAATCAGATTTCGAGATGAGACCAAACTGGGAGGAGTAGGTAATATTCCAGAAGACAGAATCATGATTCAAGACATCCTTAAATGGGCTGGAGAACTAGGCCAAAAGAAACACAAGGAGTTTCAACAGGGAAAATTATGAAGATTTACATTAATGCAGGAAAAAACTACATACCCCAAAAGAGATCGGCACAAACAGTGGTTTGACAGTTCCATGGATTGGGCACACAGGTGTTGCATGGGTGTCCTGGGTTTCCCTGCCCCACCTCCTCCTCTGAATGGGCAACTGCGGGAGGAGCCAGGGGTAGGGAATCTCAGATGCTCACACAGCACCTGTGGGCCCGATCTGCGAAACCTTGCTGAAGCACCAAAGTGCAGTTCTCTATACACAAATATAAGATAAGTGGCAGTTGGCTTGGAGGTAATACATGTGAAAAGGATCAAGGGGTCTTACTACACCACAAGGTTCACATGAGCCAACAGTGTGATGCAGTAGTAAAAAAAGTAAGTGCAACACTCAGTTGCATTAACAGAGGTATAGAGAGGTCACAGTATCACTCTATTCTGCCTTGGTCAGATCTCCCCTGGAATACTGTATCTATTTCTGGGTACCAGAGTTTAAAAAGGATATCAACAAGCTAGAACATGTCCAAAGGAGAGTATCCAGGATGGTGAAAGGTCTGGAAATCAAGTTTTATGAAAAACAATTGGGGAAGCTGGGTAGGTTTAGCTGGAAGAAGGGAAAAACTCAGGGGCGATGTGGCAACCATCTTCAGATATTTAAAGAGCCATGATGTGGTAGATGGGGCAAATGTGTACCCTGTAGCTCCAGAGGGTATGAGCTGAAGTACTGGCTTCAAATTACAAGAAAGGAGATTTTTTTCCCTAAACCTTAGGAAGAACTTTGTGAGAGCAGGAGCTGCTTGATAGTGGAACAGACTTTCTCATAGGGTGGTGGATTCTCCTTTCCTGGAGATTTTAAACAGAGGTTAGGAAGCCACCCTTCTGGAGCGTTTTAGCTTTGGATTTCCTGCTTCAGCAGGGGGTTCATGTTAACAATAGTATCCTTTCCAGCTGTACAATGTTATGAGTCTATGAACCAAATAAAATTCTCACCCACTCATAACTGGCAGACATAGGCATGGCTCTGCAAAATCCTTGGGCCATCCTTTTGGGGATGAAAGTTGGTCATTAGGAAGCAACTCTGATTTATTTTTCCACAAGCTGCTTGAAACATCCTGAATTCAGCCTTTGACTCTGCTCCCTTTAAGTGGCCATGCTAATGTTCCCTTGGAAAGATGGATGAAGTTCATATATTTAAATGAAAACAGAAGCAATCACACCGAACTGTGGAGCAAACCCAGTGGAAGTCTGTTTATCAACCTAGCTGGCTGTATCAAAGTCAGCTGATGAATAAAGCATTATGCAGAAATGACAGTGCCATTTATAGTCATCACTCCATGCTGGGAATGTCTTCAGGAGCAACATTTTCAAATGACCTCATTAGATTTAATTTATTATTTGTTATTAAGGCCATAAAGCTCCTGTTTCCAAGAAGTTCCTTGTTTTAAACAGAAAAAGGGGACCTCTGATTTTAGAGATATTATTTTTTCTAAAAAGAATTGGTGCATTTCCCCCCTAATGACACAGCTTTTATCTAGAAAAGGTCTGATGCCCTGTTTCGTGATTAAGCACACACAGAAGCTATGGCTGTATGAAATTAGCTCTGATCATATCATGGACAAGGGTGCAGGTTGTTAATTAATATGGTGCATGAAGAGAAAGAATCAGTATTGTGTAGTGGATAGATTGATAGATGTGGACTCAGGAGACCTGGTTCAAATTCCTGGTCAGCCATCAAAGTTCACTGGTAAGTGTGAATGGAAAAATTACTCCTTAAATATCTTTTATACCTTAAAAAGCCTGTTGGGTTCACCATAATTTGGCCAGTATTGTTGTTCAGTGTAGGAAGAAGACAGCATGCTTGCCTTGTGTCCCTACATTTTCTGGAGAGAGGAGACTCATCTGTTTGTGAAGAATTTCCATTCAAGCCAAAATGTGGGAAAATGAAGGCTGTGGCTAACATGGAGCGCCTTCACAAACCATGAGTCTCCCTTCTTTAGACTTGTCACTCCCACTTGAGCAAAACAGTCAACAGCTTGCACTCTGCACTTTGTGTATTGAACAAATTTCTCTTTTCAGAACATGCAATATTCAGGTGAGTTGCATCTCCTGGAAGTTGCGGGTGATTTGCCTTTTCAATAGGTCACAGACCATCTCTTTCACCAACCCCAAGTGCCACCCCCCCAAAAAAAAAAACTGGAGGTGAATATCTAGCTGTTTCTGGTTTCATTTGTACATTATGTGGCTTTTCGGATAGTCTGTGCTACCCTTAGAGAATCCTTGAGGAAGAAAAGTGTCCCTGAATTTGCTAACTTTGACTGCTCCCTCAGTACGAGAGTGTTTTCCTGGCCTAAGGAACCTAAGAAGCAACAGTTAGTGATGATGAAAATGTAAACAATGGCTATAAACTCTGTTCCCTGCTCCAGGCAGCAAAACATGCAGAGAAAAGACAACAGCCAGAATCTTGCCTATACCAGTTTAAATGTTTAAATGCCTGGAGTGCAGTCATCAAAGTTTAATATGGTGGCCATTTATTGGCTTTTCTACCTCAAAATCATCCTCAAAACTTCTCCTTCAAGTTTCAAAACAAATCATTATGTTGCTTTCTAGAAATCAGACTTAGAAGCTACTGCTCTTTGCCCCAGTTCCTGGTTATCAAAAATAAAAGTGACTCAAGCAACGCTAGTGTAAGGCCAGAGATGTGACCCTATAACTTTCCCCATAGCTGCAGATTCCTTCATTCTAACAGAATTCTTGATTAACATTGCCGGTTGTCTTGGGATGCTGGCTGAAGTCTTAGGGGTTGAATACTTGTTCAAGTCTCCAGGTAGGGAAACACATTTCAGGGTAAGTGATGCTGGAGAAAGAGAATGTTTGCTTTTATTGCATGTGGTGGCTTTAATGCCTAGGTGCACATCTCTTCTCTGCTCCCATTTGACACTGGGACTCTTGGGCTCCCTGTAAAGGCATTTGTATATGTCTTGTGCATATTTTGGATGCAATCCTGTTGCTTAATGTAATAAGCTGCAGCTGGAGTAGGGCCATTGAATCAATGGGATTTGTGAAGGAGTTGCTTCAATAAATCCCCATTGATTCAGTGGGTCTACTGTAGTTGAGATCTACTACTCTAAGCAACAGGATATGAGCCACTCTGCTCAGGAAGTAGTACAGGAAATCCATGTTGTCTGTTATAATATGTTCCATTTTCTCTCACACGCAGACATGTACCTGCCTCTTGTAATATCACAAACATCCAGCCTTATCTCCAGTGCTGGCACTAAGATCTCAGAGAATGGGAAACTGTTTGACCGACCCAACAACCCTTTCTTTGGCATATATATGGTTCTTTGTTCATTTCATATAATGTCTTCACAAACCTGAAGACTGGAAATTCAACTTTGTTTAAATGTTACAGCCTCCCTTTGAATGCCGATATACTCCCTTCCAAATCCTCACTTTTCATTTGGTGATTTTGACTGTTTAAGCTGCATTCCTATCCTGCAAAGATGTACAAAGGATAAATTTTGTCCAGAGTGTAAATGTGATGTTTTTGTTACGCACAGTAAACCAAGAATGTGGGTCTCCCTCCCTGTCCAATAGCATGGTACAATATTAGAATTCTACTGAATAAATCAAGATTTGAATCATATCACTACCAACATACCTGGGAAATAGCGGTGAGCTTTTCAATGATTTGCAAGTCACTACATTAAAAATGGCCTCCAGCATTCACTGAAATAGGGTAGCTTAAGCGACGCTAAGGTGGAAGCGAGTTCCTGGCGGCTGATCAAACACAGCAGAGAACAGTAATCACCCAGGGAATTGGCATCTTTGAAGAGAACAGACTGGAGAAACTCAGATAGGGATGGGCTTGAAAATTGTTAATCTAAAGAGGCTGCTAAAATAATGTGAGGGAAATGATGGTGGCCCCCCCCCTTTTTTATATATTCTCTGTATTTGAATGGAAGTTGTAAGAAAAAAAGAGAAAAGTTGCAACATTTTTCTAGATGTGTCGCTAGATTATTCTTTCAAAATAGATTGTTTTAAAATTAGTGCATCAGTCCCTTCGAAAAGAAGGGATTTGGATGGCTCAGTGGCTGTCTCCTAAGTGCAAACCCTGGAAAGCAGGACAAAATTATTCTCTGAACACTTGCTAAATTATCCGCAGCATGCTTCCGGAAAAAGGAAAAGGAAAAAAAACTACTGTCAAGTTCAAGTTTCAGGTCCTCGTGTGACTTGCATAGGAAAGCATAGAATTGTGGGGGCAGAGAGGGTGGAGTATGAACTTAGTTCTAACTTGTCTTTCCAATGCTTTTTCCTTTCGCCTTCTTTTGTTTCATTAGCTAACAATGCTCTGTTCCCAGTAGAGTGACAAGTATTCTAAAACAACTTTCAAGGTGCTGTAATTACTGTCTGAAATGTGTAGCTTAAGTGCCAGTTTCATTCATAAACATTCTTAATTTGCATAATTGCATCTGTATAATCTTAATTTGCATTATCTTAATTTGCATAACCTTCACATTTGCCATTCTTTATCTGTCTAATTTAGAAGCAGTGAGTGAGTTGGGATTTTTTGGTCATGTACTTTTTAGTCTCTGAGGTGCAGAACCCCGATTCCTTATAAGTTGTGGGCACCTTTTTTGGCCTGTGTAAAAATAGCTACACAGTGACTGCTGGTTATGTGGTATTCCCACTCCCGCCCTGAAACAATGTAAGCAAAAGAGTTGTTTTCAACAGCAGCAGCACTATATCAAAGCTGCTTTGTGGACTACAGTTCTAGAAATCATTTAGGATAGATGTATCCATTTGCAGACCTATGGGGCAAAAAAAAAAAAAATTATGGGGAATTTAAAAATGTTCACTGAGTACACTTCATCAATAGGGCAATTTGGGCTCCACAGTTTATTTCAGGACTCTTGTTTTTTTACAGCAATCAGGTTATGGTTGAGATTCTTCTCAGCTATTTTTATTTATTATCATTAGCATCAGTTAGAAGGTATATTTACCCTGAATAATTAGTGGTGAGAAGTTTTTTAATAACTAAAGTCAAGCTCCTAAATGAGGTCCTTGGGCACATTCGGTCTAAATGTTCCATTTAACCAATGGGACTTAACGAGCAAGTGTTTTCTGCAAAATATTTGTGCCGTTTAAAGAAAGAGATTTACATCTTAACATCACTGTCAGTCTCCTTATTTCAATCAAAACTGGCAGTGAGCATGGAATTGTTAAGTGATTTGCCAAAAGCTAACTTTGTTAATTTGTCATGTTGAAAGTTTTTAACATTTAATTGGTCTCTGCTGGAGATAATTTAGCATTAAACATCACATTGGGAGGTCATTTTAAAAAACCATCCTCTACATACCTCCTGGAATTTTATAATAAGACACAGAAAGAGGAATTGGTAGGGAAGGCATAAAATTGAATTCCTTAAAGATTTGTTCTCTCATTCCCCTCCCCTACACCCCCAAAAAGACCAGGTCTGGCTGAAAATTAATAGAGGTAAGTTACTAAAGTCTTTGTTATTCTAAAGTCTGCAATTCCTAATCAAAGAAAGAGTAGCTTTTCTGAAGCCTTCAGTTCTATTGTGAGTTTGTTAGGATAATGAAAAGTCATGGAATATAAGAAGTTCACACAGAGGTAACTGAGTGCAAAACTAGACTCTTGGGATGAAGACAGAAGAAATTACTGTATAGAGCAATGGGGCTGATTTGGAGACAGCCTCACTGGAACTCTGCTCAGCTCCTGCAAATGTGTACACATGGCAGGAAGTCGGGATGTACACCACTCCTTGTCCACTGGGTGTTTGTTTTTAAATAACTTGTTGCATTTCTTAATACTTTGAAGCAGGCAGGTTGGTTTTATGACTATTGTTCCTTTGTCATTTCTACACGTGCTGTTCCATGCATGCTAAATGCAACAGGATAGTGGCCCAAGTGTCACAAATGGCTTGTGGCTATCCCAGATTTGCTGATAAGCTTTCATACATAATGTGGGCAGACAACCAACAGACAACTTGTTGAACCTGGAATTTTCAGGAACATAGTGAAAGTAAATGACTGAAATTGGCATTTCAATTTTCTTTTAAAAAATCATTTAAAATGTGCCTATCTTTCTTCCAGCCTTAGTATAGCTTTGCACTTCTTAAACCTTAATCAGTAAGGCAGTAAATTAATATATGTGAATAAGTGCATATTGGAACTTTTAACAAAAGCACCTGCCTGAAGCATGGGATGAGATTGAAGGCTCATCCAACTCTTGATTCAGTCATATGTCTATCATTCTTTTCTTTTTTTTAAATACATTTTATTAGTTTTTCAATCTATCTACATTCGGTTCATGCTTATCAAACATCGTGTTACATGGGTTGCTTACAATTATTTGTTTTTGCGTCTTGGTGTCTTCCCAATTATCCCCCCAAATTCCACACATCTTTCGATCATTCAAACCGTTCATGTATGTATTCGTTGTGTGATCTCACTATTTCTAAGATTGCTTGAAGGGTAGATTTTGTTTCCTCCCAAAATTGTCCTTGTTGTATCATTATGTTCCAATTGTCAAAAAAAAAAAAAAAAAAAAAAGTGTTCCAAGTTAAAATTGTCCATATGCTTAAAGTAATCAATCCAGTTCCATTAAGCTTGAATCCAGTCTCAAACATAGAGAGTTTCCCCCGCCTAAAGGCTCAAGGTCCCATCCAGTTCAACATCCAGGGTACAGTTTATAAGTTCCACTTTGGCTAAATTAGGCTTTCTAGGATTAATTTGTCTGTAGTTCAGTTCCATCCTCAAAGAGAAAGGGAATTCCAAACAGTTATAGAACATTCAAGGCCATTGATTCTAGGCGTTTTGCCAGTGCCTTAGATAGCTGTTAGACATAACATAAACAGGTTTTAATTTTGCAAAGTTGTTGTCAGTAGTGTTTTCAGGAAAAAGATTCTTAAGTTTTAATACTGAACTTCCTTCCTTTAAGTATAATTAAGTGTCTAATTAATGTCCAATTTATTTTCTTTGTGTCTCCCTCCGTCTCCTCCTCTTTCCAGCTTCTCTGCAGCTCAATCAACGATGATGGAGAGCTATGAGACGCTATTTCTGCCGTAGGAATTGTCTTATCCAGGGATAGTAAATAGATACAGTTTTTAAAGACGTTTCTCACCCGTTTGTAGCACGATGTTAATTAGGCTGATTTATCGCTTCTTTTACCCGGCTGCCGACAACTTGCAAGCAAGCTAGTTCAGCTGCTTGTTTCCGCCCCCTGGTCGATTGGGGAGTTTCCTTGATCAAACGTGGGTAACCTCCATTCCCCCATGATCAACAGGCTTCTCCCCCATTTCACCACCTCTTTGGGGTGGTTTTAACCCCCTGGGGGGGTCCCAAACAGGTCGGAATTCAGCCCAGGGGACGGAGCCCTGTCCTCCTCCTGCTGTCTCGTCGCGGCGTCAAGCCGGAAGTCCTCCTATGTCTATCATTCTTGAATTGGTCACATGTATATCATGTCTATCAGCCTGCTCGAATGTTAAGATCATCAGGAGAGGCCTTTCTCTCAGTCCCTCCACCTTCACGGGTGTGTTTGGTGGGGACACAGGAGAGGGCCTCCTCTGTCGTTGCTCCCAGATTTTGGAACTCCCTACCACAGGAGGCTAGTCTGATCCCATTTGTGCCTTCTTAACTGCTGTACCCCCAAAACACTCTTCTATTTGAGGTACATTGATGACATTTGCTGATCTGGACCCATGGAAAGGAAGCCTTAGAAAAATTCCACCAATATCAAAGGCATTGTATGGTATTTGTTCGAGCCATTTAAGTGTTTGCATACTCACTGTTGTTAGTTTGAATATTATATTTTAATGATGTAAGCCACCTTGAGTCCTGTTAAGGAGAAAGAAAGCATTAAAATATTTAAAATAAATAAATAATAAATAAATTCACACTTCAAAGCTGGAAGCAAGGCAGCCTCACACTGGAGCTGCTGTAATTTTCTTACCATACCACCTGTGATGGTTCATTTTGGTGAGCTTTTACCAAGAAGCTGAAGTAGGCAGGCAAACCTCATTGCAAATTTAAGGCTCTCCAGTGTGACCTCCAAATATTGGTGCAGGCTTTATCTCATTCGCTAGTTTCACTTGATAATGCTTGCCTCAGGATGACATTTGGAGCCACATAGTGGACACTCCAAACCTCAGTTCTTGCTTGTGCTAGGATTACTTTGTTTGTTGGATGTATTTGCTCTTCATGAAGGGTTGTGGGGAAGGGCTTGAGTTGGCACTGAAGAAAGTTTGGGAAGCCTTCACTCTCTTGGCAGGAGAATGTGTCAGACTAGACATGAGAAGGACAGGTTATATTTTATGAACAAAAACATACAGGTGAGGCTGTTTGAAATCTCTCTCATGTTACTCGGTTGCTTCTGGCAGTTCTTTCTCAACCAGAAGTGAGTCATGTTGAACAGAAAAGTGATTGAAGCAATGGGCACAATGAGGTAAGCTGAAGTGAGTGTGGAGACATACAGCTTCTCCTGTTGCATGCGTCATTCATTAAAAACAAAGGCCATAATACTATGTTAAATGTGATGGAAGCAGACCCTTGTGAATGTGGGTACCTATCTCCTATCACACCACTCTGGTTCTCACTCACAGTGATTGTTGGGCAAAATACATAACTTTGGCTAGCAAACAGAAAAGGACAAAAATGTTCTGTTAAACTACCCTTTGAATGTGAAACAGACAATCACACACTTTAATAAGCAAAAGTGAAACCAAAAAACAAACATAAATAGAACCAAAAAAAGTGTTGTGTCACCTTGAACACTAACAGTTCTATTTCAATGTGAGCTTTTAATGTATACATTCACTTCTTCAGACATATTGGAGTGAAACAAAACCACAGGTTATACAGAGGGTAGGCATAGGAAATGGATTAACTCTACTGAAACAAGTATTTAACAGTAAGTTTGTTGATTGTTTGTTTCACCGGATGGCTCCTATGAAGCATGAAGTGTTTTTGTTTTTATTTTTGTCTGGATATGCTTGAACAGAACTAACACGGCTACTTCTTCAAAAACTAGCACTTTAACTGAAAAGCTTTCAAATACAAATTACAAAAATATTTCCATATATCTACCATGCATTTCTAAAATGAATTACTTAGTAAATTCTTTCAAAACTGTACTTTAAAAGGTCCCCACATTTCATTTAAATTGTGCTTTCACTTAATTTTGAGTGCTACAAAGATGTGGGAGTAACTTATTTAACTTATTTTATATGTACATAATTACTGTATGTTTGTCTGTATTACCAATCTCTCTCACAACCACTTAATTTCTGTTCCTACAAATTCAAATTTGGATTTAAACAAACCAATTAAAAATGATTATTCAGTCCCTGAAATATTTTATGGTTTTCAAGGAAAGCACACGTGTAAGCAACGGAGAGAGTTGTTTAAAAGATTAAATGCAAGCAGTGGAAGCAATTGCTTACAATGGCATTAACAAAGCAATTAAAGAAGATGCTGATAAATTAGGGACTGTGTCCCATCTTGGTATACACTGTTTTTGCATATGTTCACCATTTAGTCTGTTCTGTTTCGTCATTAATCTACTATTTTAAATAATCACCAGGAAAATTCACTTTTAGATATTTTCTTTTAAAACATGCATTTCTAAACCTACATATTTTAAAAATGCCTTCATTGCTTTAAAACCAAGGACATCAAGCAGAACACTAAAGTTTAATCCACACATTCATTTTGTAGATGTGGACCAGGTCAGTTTGTGTCAGAATTCATTAAGATCCACAGCTTGGGGAAGTCACCAGTGGCCTTTCTGGCTGAGGAAATTCTGGGAATTATAGTCCAAAAAAGCTATTTTCCCAAGTTGTGCAAAGAACAAAGCCCTCAAGCATCCCTAGCTGACTCTGTCGCTTGTGGTGACTGTCCTGATAAACAAAGTGCCAGATCTAATTCCCTGGAATCATGAGTTTTTCAGTTCTTCTTTTATTACTATTAAGGCAATCAAGATAATGTAATAAATGTGCAGTTTCATAATGGCATCACTATTTTGATTTGCAGGCTATCACAAATACTGTGTGAACTGGACCTGTGATTGAACATGACACAGAGCACAAGTAGATCATTTTCTTCACCCCTTCTTAAGAGTTCCCGTATTAACTTCCAAGGGGATGTTAGCTTTGAAGCGTGAAAGTCAGTGGCCTCTTTTTTATGTGTTATTTATAATGAAATAGCTTAGCAAAGAGACAAGGCAAATGGGGTTTCATTTCACAAACTAGCTGCAGAGATGTTCCCACAGTGAACTGTCATAGTTAGTGGTGGCATTCAGTCCATTGTCTTCTTGTGTGCTTATTAATTTCCTTGATTTCCGAATGTGACACAGGGTTTTTTTTCTTTACAAATTCCTTTTGATGTGACAAGTCTCCCCATCAAACATCCTTGTGAGTTCTCAAAACAAAGTTAGACAAATCTATGACTAAGGATGGTTGCCTGCAGTTATTCTAGCTGAGAGGATCAAAAAGAAAAAGACAGTCTATCAAGCACCAGCAGTAGCCCACTCAACTGATCATTTATTAGGCTGCAGAAGATGCTCTTTCTTTATGCTTTCCCTCTTAACTCTGTACATCACTAGAGAGGTTCTCCTTTGTGAACAATGGGTGTGGACCAGAGTCAGGGTACAGTATTGAAAGAAGCATCAGGGTAGTGAGTAATTAGCTATTAATGTCCTTTGAAGAACAGCTGCATAGAGTTGGCTCAGATTCTCGGCTGTCTGAGAAAGCAGGTAAATATCTGCCAGGCTCCTTCTCCTTGGTTTTCTCAGTTTTCTATCAGCATTCTTGATTTGTCCTGGTTCTATCTGGGACAAATCAAGAATGCTGGTGAGAGATTTTCTTGGGGTGGGTGGGTGGAGGAAATTCATGCATATTTTGGGTCATTCTTCCCTACAGTGCACACACATTGTATTTTTCAAACATGCACATTTCCCTGTGTACTTGTTCAGTGACTAAAGCATGCTTGTGCACATTTTCTCAATATGTGTCTTTTTAAGTGGCAACATTATTGAAATTGACTCATGATTGTGTGTGCCTGTAACTCCTTCTGAAATACATCACACGTGTCAGAAAGTGTTTGGATTTATAAGAGAAGATATATTCTGTTCTTTTGTCAATTCAGGGAAATACACAATGGATGTTTCTATATAGAAATGGGGCTGGATATTCTAGTCCAATTACAACTGCAAGAACAACTTGGGATAAAATTAACTAGGAATCACCATATAATTAAATACTGTATAACAGGATAGCCCTGAATATTTTTATAGACTTAAGTTGACAACCATCTAAACAGATGTGCAGATGACTATGAGCAGAATCCTGTTGATGATTTATGCACACAGAAGTTAAATTGTGTAACTCATGGTGAATTTCCCCTAACTAACAAGACACCAGTTGCTTTACTACTTGTGCACCTGATTATGCAAGAGGTGTGCACCTAATAATGTGTCATATTAAATGCTTGTTGACATTAGAATATTTACATGATGGACCCTGTTTTAGGCCTGAGGTTGGTCAGTTTCTTTGTGACATCATTGCTGGACATGTTAGACAGTTATTTGTTAGATATAATTCCCCTCCCAGTTAAGCAGATAATACATTTTTTGTGGATGAGCTGGTGACAGACATATTCCAAACAAAAAAGGGAAGAGTTATAAGGCAAGTCCCTGTCTACTGGGAAGGGAAAATAGGAGAGAAGAGAGCAGGAACTAAATATATCAGTCATACTGGGATGATAGTCGTGCATAGAAGTACAGGCATTGGTTCACTTCAGAGCATTGGTTCATCTACCACAGTGGTAACCCAGGAGTTCTTGGACTGCAATTCCCAGAAACCCTGGCCAGCACAGCTGATGGTGAAGGCTTCTGGGAATTGCAGTCCTAGGTTACCCAAGGCTGATCTAGCATACTGTTGTCAACAGTGATAGCAACTGTCCAGGATTATAGTGACATAATGCAATTCAGGCAAATCTCAGGAGCAAATTGCTGCAACTTAAGAAGTCAGTGTGTAAGGCATTTGCTGTTGCACACCAAGTTGTGTGATTCAGCATGCAAGTGCAAATGCCTCTACTGACTTCTTCACTTGTGGCAATTCATTGCTAAGATCTACAGTGACTTGATTGTGCTGTCAAGCACAATAGCTAATAGGAGTTTGGTCACCTTTCCAACAAATCAGGCAAAATCCAAAGAAACAGCATGAAACAAAAGAAAACAAAACAAAAACATGTGGCACCTTAAAGACTAACTATTCTATGTGAGCTTTTGTGGACATGTCCACTTCAAAGTGGAAGTGTCCACAAAAGCTCATACTAAAATATAATTTGTTGTTATTGTTGTTTAGTCATTAAGTCATGTCCAACTCTTTGTGACCCCATGGACCAGAGCACGCCAGGCCCTCCTGTCTTCCACTGCCTCCCGGAGTTTGGTCAAATTCATGTTGGTAGCTTCGATGACACTGTCCAACCATCTCGTCCTCTGTCGTCCCCTTCTCCTCTTGCCCTCACACTTTCCCAACATCAGGGTCTTTTCCAGGGAGTCTTCTCTTCTCATGAGATGGCCAAAGTATTGGAGCCTCAGCTTCAGGATCTGTCCTTCCAGTGAGCACTCCGGGTTGAAAATATAATAGTTAATCTTTATGGTGCCACATGTTTTTGTCTTTTTCTTCTTCTCTTGTTTTGGTTTGTTTCTTTAGATTTTGCCTGATATGTTTGTACAGGCTGACACGACTACCTCCTCAAAAATTTCCAACAAATGACATACCTTGTATTCATTTTTTTCACCCTGTTTGCAGGCAGAGAATGTCACTGGATTTCCTCAAGGGAAAAAGAAATTCTCTTAACAATTATTGAGGTCCGTTGTTAATGGCAGCAGTAGCATTTGCCCTACTTTTTTTTGGTACTCTCTCTTCAAGTGATAGCAACAGTAGCTACATACCAGAACAATACCAACTTTCCACAGCATTGTAGGAAGATGCAAGGGAAGATGCTATTAATAAAAGTTGGAGATTATTCATCGACAATTTTAGGAAACTTTCTAAGACAAACGTTTTTCAAGAAAATGTGGCTCATCTCTTGCCCAACATAGCAGATGATTAAAAGTTTCCTAGTCGTTCACTTCGCTCTCTATTTCCAGTAGAGCAAACAAAACTATGAAGCTGAGCTGTTACGATACTGGAGACCTTCAAAGGATGTCATACATGACTATTGGTTTGTCTTTCATCTTTTGTCCATTGAGCTATCTGATTTGACCTGAAAAGCAAGTTTTTCCCTGAACTTTCAGCTACTGATAATGGCAAAGTTTGAAAAACCCTGCTCTAAAATATACTTTAGGACTCTGTTCAGATATAGATTATCTCTGAAGATCTCCAAATTTGCTGAATGTTTTACTGCTCCTTCATCATGATGCTGACTTGTAGAATTTGAATTGCATGCCTTCATGTGCCTCATTAATCTGGTTTTCTACGTGAATGTTGTGACAAGCATATAACAAGTTTCCAGATTATTTTATGAGAGAACAACATAAGGATTAAATTACTGTTAGCCATCTTTTGATCTGAGGGTATTTAAAGACATCTCAGGATAGCTGAAGTGTTCAGCTCCCTTGTGCAAGCATCATGTTTGGCATTTAACAAGACAGCTGGTCAGAATGCTAATAAAACCTGAGATGGAAGTATCAATCGCCAGAAAAAAATCACATATATGTACACTAGAGCTGTACATATATGTGAAAATATATGTACAAATAAAAAAATGAATCGTGATATTTGTCAAAAATGACTGATTTGTCGAATATTCGTTGCTTTGTATTCATTCAATATGGAGACCCTGATGAATATGGAGCAATTAATTTTTACCCATTTTTGATTCGTCAATTTGTCTACCCACTTTTTGGACCTCCTGTGCCATCTGCAGTCTGCTGCTGTGAATCAGAAGCTCTGGACAACCCTGGGAGGAACCTAGAGACTCCTGGATTGGCAGGGCAGGCAGCCAGTAGCGTGGCTGAAAGGGCTGTAGGGGTGTTTCTTTTTCAGAGGCTTTGTAAGCATATTCCCTGCAGCCATTTTGCACTTCTGCTCCAAATCTTGGCATGGACAGTTGCTGCTGCTGTGCTGTCTGTGTGCTTTAGGCAGCTAGCAGTTTTTCACTGTGGCAGCAAAACATTTAAAATTACATTTCTTTCATTGTTGTTGTTGTTGTTGTTGTTGTTGTTATTATTATTATTATTATTATTATTATTATTATTAATACTGGAAATTTTGGGAGGGCTTTAAAGTTTCTTTTGCTGGGTACATTTTAGTTCAGAGGCTAGCATTTTTGGAGGTTTAGGGTTAAGGTAGGATGGGTGATCTCTGGTATCACTTTGGTCCATGCGCTCATAGTCTCAAGATTAGACTACTGTAATGCGCTCTACGTGGGGCTGCCTTTGAGACTGACGCGGAAACTTCAGATGGTACAAAATGCGGCGGCCAGACTTCTTATAGGGGTGAAAAGGTACCAACATATTTCCCCCAGAGGAGGAAGAGTCAGGGGAAGCATATTGGTGATGTTGGTGTCTCTAGGTGTCTGGGGGGAATTTTCCTGGGGGGGCATATTGTGGGCGTATAACTTGGATGTCCAAAACCCAAACTTCACTAAGCTTGGAGGGCCTGTAGAGGAAATTCAGGCAATGTTTCTCTATGAATTTGGTGTCTCTAGCTGTCTGGGGGGCTGTTTTATAGCATTTTAAAATAAATGAATTGATTTTAAAATAAATTAATTGCTTCATCGGAAAAAATCATAAATTTCTGATTTGTGATTCATCAACCTTGATGAATTATGAATTGCGATGAATCACAATTTTTTCAATTTGTGCCCATCTCTAATGTACATGTGATGTAGTGACCTTTAAATCTCTGGAGGAACCCTTGGAATGGGGTGTGCCGTCTCAGTAGGACTGAGGGCCATTTTTCAGATTTTCTGGAAACCTGAGGCCACACTTCCTATAGGGCAGGTGTAAAGGGGGAGAGGCATGGTCAGATAGGTTAATTTGTATATTTATTAATTTTTTTAAGGAAATAATTGATTTTTTAAAGTCAAAGAGCCCTTTCATTATCTATAGTGGCTAACAGGGGGAGAGGGAGGAGCTGAAAGCTCCATGGTGCTGGGCCCTCCTCAAAACATGACCAAAATTACCCCATGTACACTCTGGAGTATACAAGGGTACTTTAAAGCAAGTTTTAAAAACCTTTCCGGGAGTATGGGGGCTGCAGGGCAAAGATGCTCAGAGATCATCACGAACAGTCTCCTAGGGGCTTTATGCAGATTCATGCCACATGAAAATGGCCACAAAGAAGTAATGTGAGGTTTGAATATTATGTGAATGAGATTATCAATACTCTTTGAATTCACTTCATTGTTCTCAAAATGTTACATCCTAAAGGACTAAGGGCAGAATAGAACATATTAGGGATTCCCAGTGTGGTGTAGTGGATAGAGTGATGGACTAGGATTTTGGAGAACAGGGTTTGAATCCCTACTCAGCTATGGAAACTGACTGGGGGAGTAGAATTGGAAAAACCACTCCTTAAATATCTCACATTGAAAGCTCTGTCAGGATCACTATAAGTTGGTTGACAGCATGGAACACACACATTACTGTTGAGCATCAATTAAATGTAAAGTTTAATTTGTATCTTTAATGAGATCTCCAAAGACATTAAATATTTGTAATTTGCTGGTGAAAAATATTGCAGAAACTAAGCTATTAACTGAGAAAAGCGGTTGTTGCTCTCTTCCAGAAGAACAGTTTGAGGAAATCCATTGTGAAGTGCAATTATACATAGGCATAACTCATCAGACACTGACAAAGACTTATTGGTCTACATAATAATTAAATTAATAAACAAACAATATGGTGAAGTTAATAATGATATTCCATTTGGCTATGTCCTTTCTAATCCACAGATCACATTGAAGGGCAAAGAACAGTGGAGGGAAGTATTCTCGAAGGCTTTCACGGCTGGGATCCGATGGTTGTTGTAGGTTTTTCGGGCTGTCTGGCCATGTTCTTGAGGTTTTTCTTCCTAACGTTTCGCCAGTCTCTGTGGCCGGCATCTTCAGAGGACAGGAGTCAGAACCCAGAGCACAGACAAAGTTCTCCTCCAACATGACATTTCGAATGAGTCTATTTGTTCCCATCAGCTTTCTTCGTTGTCCAGCTTTCACATCTGTACACATTGGGATACCATAGCATTGATGATCTTGTTCTGGATTTCAAACAACACATCCTTAATCTTAAGAATTTTTTTTCCAGTTCCTTCACAGCTGGCCTTCCAAGTCTCAGTCTTCTGATTTCTTGGTTGTAGTCTCAGTTTGGATATAAAATCTTTAACAATTTTGAGTTCTTCAGTGTTAATATTACATTTATATAATTCTTTTGTAGTAGACATGATCTTATTCTTCTTAATGTCCAGCTGTAATCCTGCATCTGCAGGTTTTTTCCTTAGCCCTCTTTAGAAGTCACTTCAAGTCATTGCTGTAATAGGGTGTCATATGAATTAAATTAAATTAAATTATTAATATCTATTTCGCCAATTTTCACTCCTTCATCTGACTCTAATCTAGCTTTCTGTATGATATGTTGTGCATTTGGCTTGAACAGAAAGGGAAATAAAATGCACCCTTGTCTGATACTGTAAAGAGAAGTTTAATCTTAATGTAGACATTGTAATGACAGATAAAGAGGAAGCAATAGGGGAAAAAATGTTTGAACTTGAAAGTGGAGGGGAATGAATAAGTTGGATGTTTTGTGTAAATATTCCTCAAGAAATATTTCACATGAATTGGCAATGTGGCTAAGACTGTTTTGATGCACCTTGCAAGGCCAGAAATAATGAAACAGTGGAAAGTAAGTTTTTTCACAAGGGATAAAAGAATAGGGGAGGGCACAGAAAAATGTTGCACAAATTTAAACATGCTAGCAGGCAGTTGCAATTTTGAAGAGATCAAAGACTCATTGATAAGGGATCAGATAGTGTGCTGAATCCAGGATTTTTGAGTAAGAGAGAGCTTGTTGAGGGGAGCTGATGCCTTTAGAGAGAAGCTGGGAGATTTGCAGGGTAGCTGAATTGTCCAAATATTAGAGCCTTGGAAAGACAGAAAAGTACAATACAAAGGAAAGGGAAGGACAAATTGGATATAAGGACAAGAGTAAACATCACACAGTAATGCAGGTACTGTGAGAACATGCAAGACAAAAAGAAAGATGCCCAACACATGAGAAGAAAAACTACAAATCTGACAAAGGGCCCGTCCACACTGTGAAATCATATGTGATCCGGCCAGTGCTTAAAATGTCTTTATCTTCAGTGCAGTCTATTTTAACTCAAGTACCCATTCTCAAAGGCAGAATAAAGGACTATTTTGCATCTCAATGACTCTTCTCAAAAACATGAGATGGGTTGATCCAAGATTGTATGCCCTAGCCCTGTGCCAGAAAGATACAGGCCAGCTCTTAAAAGGAAGACTGGATGATTTTAAGTAGAAACACGAGCAGATGGGGTCTTCTTTTCCTGTGCCAAACAGTGCTATCAGGGAACCATATATCACAACTATATACTAGTGTGGATTGGCTCAGAGTTAACCTCTTCCTGCCCAACACAGCGCCAAAAATAATTGTATGCATCTATTTGTCTGGGGAGTAAAGCAATGCCATTCTAGTTAGACTTTAGAGAGAAGCCTCAACATTAGCCCCATTTGTCTAGTGAATCCTAGTATTCAAATGGGAGGGACTAATTGGGTTTTAAGGACATACAATCATACAAAATGGAAAGTAGAATCAGGAAAGGATTCAGAAAGAACTCAAAAATATGTTTGACGAGATTGGGAAACTGGGTGATGTTTATAGAGATGCAAGAGTGAAGCCAGTTAAGTTACCTAGGATAAAAGAACCGGTAGTCATAGTACAGCCTCTGAAAGAAAGAGTAGATCCATTTGAATCAATGAAGCTTACAGAGAAGTTGACTCAGCAAATCCCCATTGATTGAGTGGGCCTAATCTAGTGTGATTTACTGTGCTAAGCAACAGGATTTCAGCCAATGTGTTGCAGGGATTAAAATTAAGGCCGTTATAGGGTTAGCCAGGAAAAAAAAAGAGCAAGTATCAAAAACTGATCACATCGTTCTTCCAAAAAGAGATGAACTGTGCATATAAAATTGCATCATCTTTGAAGGAAAAACAATAATTATACCAGCAGCTTTTTAGACAGAAAAGTGTGTTCATCACATCTGCGGACTGAAGGATTATAGCAACAGGGCAAGGCAGGAGTCTACTGGACAGGAATGAATGAGCAACTGAAAATATTAATGGAGAAATGTGAGGTATGGGAGATCACCGACCCAAAGAAACTCTCTTAGCACATGATACTTCAGTGAGACATGGCCAAAAGCATGTATGGATTTGTTTAGTAGGGCAGACAAAGAGTATGTGACTGTTGTAAATCACTTCTCAAATTTCTAGAAGAGAAATGGTCAGATCTCTCAACCAGGATAGTCATGTAACAGATAAAAGCACACCTTGCATATAATGGAATACTAGACTCTGTGTGCTCAGACGGTAGGCTCCAAGAACAGAAACTGCAGAAGTTCAACAAGGATTTTGATCACGTCACTTCCTCAGTAGATTGCTCTAAAAGTAATAGTAAGGCAGAAGCAGCTGTAAAAACATATGTGAAATTACTGAGGAAAGCAAAAGCAGCAGGGGCAGACCCATATCTAACCCTCCTGATCATCAGAATACTCCCTCCCAAGGCCTAAACTCAAGTCTAGCACAAAGACTTCACCAGTGAATGGGAGGCCGTTTCTCAGTGTTCTTTCCCACAGCTCACTGCCCTTTTCTGGGGACCTTGTGTAGGAAAGGTGCCAATTTGTGTAGGAATAGTAGTAATTCTGGTGTTTCTTCCAGAAAAAAAAAAGACAATGAAATACCCAAGGGCTCCTGTGAAATTGTGGAGGTGGGGTGGGAAATCGTGCACAAAGAAATCTTGCTGTGAGGAGAAAAGAGGATTTTTTTTCTTGATTTCTCACAGAGAGTGAGAGCCTTCAAGATTTTCATGTCCTCCTAACCCAGACACATCAGAAGGGGCAAGTCATTAAAACACCAGTGAACCTGAAATATTACATGTAATGTTCCAATTTCATCTTTACTCCTTTTAAGAACAAAAACATTAATTCATCGTATAATCAATTAATGAAATTATGGGATAAGACATTCAGTTCTACCTTATCTTGTTTTTTTGTAGACTGAGAAATACTACCTAGTGCAGAGAAATGTCTGTCTGCGTAACTGTGGCAACCCAGATTTTATATGCAGAAAACTTGAATGAAAGTGGCTTTTTGCAGATAATAAAAGTTTTTGTACTATGCGATAATATCCAGACTAACAAACTCTGTTTGTGTAAATAGGAAAGACAAACGATGGACATTTCTTAAAGAAATATTGGCAAGCACCTATTGATTTATGTAAAAACTAAGTTGCTATTGAGCTGTTCAAAAGAAATGTCTTCGATATGTCAACTTTCTTTTTTTATATATAAAAACAATAAACCTTTAGATATTACTTGGGATTTTTGTTTTAACTTTATTTCACATCACTTGTGCTTTGTCAAGCAGCTCATGCCTTGTATTACATCTGATTCCTCTAATATGAATATAACACACGTATATATTATACAGATCTATATTACATGGATAGCAACATCTGAAATATTGTATCTGTAAATAATAGTCCTGGGCTACAAATTTTAAGAATTCTAATACAGTTTGATAGGGGGAAAGTCCCTTACAAAGAATTTCAGAAGAGATGAGATTGAGAAATATCCTCATAATTGAAATTCAAAATTCTTGTGTTTACTATTATTAGGTGATTAGATGAGTGTGAGTGAATGTTCCGTCTTTCTTGGAACAATTATCTCTATGATAGCCAGCTGTCTTCCAGCTTCCCACAGTTCAGTTAAAGTTCAGGAGAAGACGTCATAAGGTAATCCATGACTTTTTGAGACTAGGAAGTACGAGCAGCTGGGGAAGCTACAGAGTGACACTGAACCATAATTTCTCAGAAGATGTTTTTCTGTAAGGATGTGTACTCTGTCTCATGCTTTTATGGTAACTAATGTATCTCTGATTAAAAAAAATCATTTCCAAGTTTTTCCTTCATTAATTAATTGCTCAAAAGGAGTTAAATTTAGATCAAAGTTACTAGCCTGAATAGAAATTTCTAAATGAAACATTGGTTGTCATATTTGTTGATTTTGGGGTACAAGGTGAAAGCTCTCCAATTAATATGATAGGCAGCATCATTTTGCTTTCTTCATTTTCTTTTTCTTACCAATGGGGAATTGAATAGGCATGTTCAGAGCCATTTTACCTCACAGAATGGATGCAGAAGAATGCTACACAATGTTGTGATGTTTCTGGTGCCAGCAAAGGCAGAAAGAAGGAAGTGGGAAAATCCATATTTGTAGGGTTCTGAAATGTTCTTTCTTGTATATTTTTGTACTAGACACTTGATGTATTTTGCTACATTTCCATCACTGGTTTGACCTTTTCAGGCTTTCAGGTTTCATTGAAGGATATCAGTGCCAGCTGATAAGGAGAAGAAAGATAGACTAATCATACCCTACACTGTACCATGCATCACCTGTGTTTAACCTCGCATCGTCTGGATGACATTTTTATTATTTAATATCTACCATCAATGATGTAAAACAATTTTATGGAAGGTTCTTTAGAAACCCCTCTAATCTGATATCAAAAGATGCCAACCTTCTGAACTCATCCCCTAGATGTGATTTACCTGTCAGAGGCACTGGTGCAGCTGCTCTAAACCTGTCAGGTTTGGGGGAATTAAAATGCCATGGCATGAAATATTTGCTCGTTTTTCTGGAAAGTATTGAATCATTGATAATTAGGACACACAGCATGTGCTACAGCAGAATTCAATAGGATTAATAAGAAATAAATGAAATGTTTGGACATGAGCCAGTCTTACTGAGACTGATGAGAGTAATCATATGCAAAACAGTTTGACATGCAAATATTTATCATGTGTGACTTAACACAGGCCTAAATTAGAATATTCCCTCATAAATATCCATTTCTGAAGAGAGGGAGCAAACGTAAGAGAGACAGAAAGAGCTCTGAATATCATACTAGATCAGTGGTTCTCAAACGTTTTCGACTCACAGCTCCCTTGACTTCCTGGCCACTGGCTGCGGCTCCCCGAATATGATACTTTGGGTGAGAGGGGGAGAAGGGAGCTGGGAAGCCCAACCTGAGTAGTACTTCTGAGGATTCCACAGAAGTGCTTCTGAGGATTCTGCGGCTCCCTGACTAGGTTTGATGGCACCTGGGGGCACTGCGGTGCACAATTTGGGAACTACTGTACTAGATGGTAGATTTAGCAAGTTTTAAAAAGAGCTGCTTCATCTAGTGATATATGTTTCTTATAGCTCACAATTTTCTTCACTATGCATTTTGTATTTTGTGTGCTTTGTTTTATGATTGGCCACTGAAAGGTAAATGCAAGCTTAATCTGCATGCCTGATTGTGGTGGCACCTCTCTCTGAGGAAATCCCATTGTTGGAGGAAAAGTCGATTAATCACAAGAAATGCATATGCCTCTTAACATCTAGTTTGACACTAAGACACCTGAGGTTAGGCATGGGGTCCGAAAGGTGCTTCAAGTTATGCATAAGGTCCAAAAAAGTGGGTGGGATCAGTTGCGTCTGATGCAGCATACCAAAATCTTTCTGGACCAATCCAATGACGTCCTCTAAAGTAAAGTTCCCAGATTTCTTCCCATTGGCGGCAGGATCTACTCTTTGTTGATGGAAGCTCCCTGAATCTTGTGTACCTTATGAGAGCAACCTTACAGTTGCCAAGTAGGTCACACCAGGAAAAGGTGCATATCAGGATGGATTTGTTTTTAGGGAGTTTTTCAGGAGTAGCCCACATACCACAGAGGCCATTCTGAGTACAAGGTGAATTAACAAGTCTAGGTGCAAGCATGGAGTGATGATGCCTAACAACTGAATGAAGCTAGAAGGTTCTCTTTAACATCTGCCTTCCCAAGAATAAGTGCTGTTTAGCTCCATGCTGTGTAACAGCAATTCTTTGTCTGTTCTAAGTATCTTCGTAGTATATTAAGCCTTCTGGATTCAGTTAGTTAGACATTCATGCTATTCATGCCAACAGGTCTTTGGGTCAGGCCACCCAGATCAGCTCCTACATAGTATGTTTATTTACTTTATTTCTATTCCACTTTAATTCTATTCCACCTTCTTCCCCATGAGGGGTCCAGGATGGCTACATTACCATCTGCATGTCTGCCAATGGTACTTGCTTATCCTGAACTCAAAGCAATTTTTTGTACAAGCAAAATATCTGTCTTTATGGGATGAAGACTTTGCAGCAGTCCATGAACAAAATTCCTTCCTGTGGTCTATTCCAGAAGCAACAGAGATTCAAATCTACCCACGAGCTCTCTTGACATCACAGACTGGATCCAAAGGTGGGCAAGTCATCTGTAGATCTGACTTTGTTGTCTGTCTGGCAAAAAGGGAGTAGAGGCAAAATCTGTTGTATGAGAACACTGAATAGATGAGGTTGTGTCAACATGTTGGTATGTTACAGCATGAATTTCAAAACTATACATGTCCATATTTCTATCCAGATCCTCCCAAAATGCACTTTAAAAGAAAGTCATGTAGTTACTTCCAAGGCATGGGCACACAAAATCACTCTTTACTGTGACAAATCTTAATTTAGTGGATAGCTTTAGTTGTCCTTTCAGGAAATGTTACTCCCCCCCCCCCCCCCTGTTTGGTACATTTCCTTGGAGAATCAAATGATTCCTGAAAATAGAATATCAAGAAGAATTCATGTTAAAGATCCCAAGCCTGCAAAAATATACCTCAGCGCTCTAATGCTAATAAATCAACATGCTTATTTATTCAGTATTTCTCCCCTCTCACAGATGTGCTCAGTTTATTTATTCACTGAATTGCAATAGCTCCCAATGGGTTTAGTATTGAGATTGGTATGTTGTGGGAGTAACAAGGACTAATGCAACCTCCAAAAGGACAAGAATGGAACCTTTATACAGTAGGACCCTGATATCTGCAGGATCAGTATTTGTGGTTTCATTTATCCACAGTCTGAAAATATTTAAAATATTAAATTAAAAAACTCAGAAATACATGTTTATATGATGCAATTACCAGATCTAGAGACTATGTTGTATTGGTAACTCACCACCATTTGGCCTAGTCTCCTGACATCTTGGAGTGACTCCCTCTACCTTGCGGAGGGTCATCATCCCCAGCCAGCCTCAGTTGTTGTCCTTCCAGATACAGTATATAGGGTTTGCTATCAACATTTTTCAGTATCTGCAGGGGGATTGGAACCAATC
The DNA here is from genome assembly GCA_037013535.1 of Intellagama lesueurii. NCBI lineage: Eukaryota > Metazoa > Chordata > Lepidosauria > Squamata > Agamidae > Intellagama > Intellagama lesueurii. Next base: position 106,628,758 of record JBAJHW010000002.1, on the reverse strand, counting down.
CCTTGTGGATACGGGGGTCCCACTGTATCTTCTACCTTTGGAATAATAAATTTGAGTATGTCTGCATCAATTTCAAGGCACTTTCAGAAAGGTAAAACCTAGATTCCTCAAACTCAGTGAGTATACTAAGGGGATTCTGGCAGTGTCCACCTTAGGATAATTGGTTTTTTAAAGCTTGATTTTTGTTGTTGTTTCAAAGTCACATTCACTGATTGTTATTAAGATAATTGTCTTTAGCCTGCAGTAGCATGTTGGGTCACTTGATGAAAGACACCAAACTCCTCAAGAGTAATAGGGCTTATAAAGGCTCAACAACACAATGCTTTGATTTTTGTTCCAGGTACTCACAGCTGTTTTGAGGAAAGACCTGGGAGAATGAGGCTGCTTAAACCTTCATTTATGGACGTTTTCCTGCTGGAACAACACAGGTCCTATTTGGCACCTGGTCCTGACTCTTGTGGAGTCATTCAATGAAAGAATGAGAAGGAATGACAATTGCTCTTGCTTGGTATGTGGGTGGAGGAAAGTGAGCAAATGGAAAAGTTGACAGAGTACTGGGGGAATGTGTGGAGGGACAACAACAACAACAACAACAACTGCAGAGCTGGAAGGGACCTTATGGATCCTTGAGTCCAGTTTCTGTCAAGGAGGCACTTGAACTCCCAACCTCTGGCTCTGCAGCCAAATACCTAAACCACAGAGCTATCCAGCAGTTTACCAGAATCAAATCTGACAATGCTGCTTTAAAATCTGGATTGTGTATAAAGTGGTCCAAGTCAAGCTGATTTGGATTTTGGGATCAGTGAGGACAGAAAAAGAATAGAAGGTATAATTGCTATATTGCTTGTTTGGTTTGGTTTTATCTAAATTCTAGCTTTGGTTAGAGTTTATTTGGATTCTAGCTAATGGTGTCTGTTCACATCATGTGCTCTCCTAGATTTCTGGCATATATTTTAAAAAACATAATCTTTAGATCAGACAAGATACAAGGTAAAATTCTGATTCATCATTTTTCCCATTTACCATCTGCATCCAATGCAAATTTGAACAGACTTTTCATCCACACTGCTGGAGCTCTGTGTGTGTGTGTGTGTGTGTGTGTGTGTGTGTGTTTACAGTGGACCCATCTGCATAGGTTCAGGCAGTATGATTGCTTGAAGCAATGAAGAAAAATGTATGCAGGGGTGCTGGTGGTTGGCATGATAGCACTGTGACTGGAGAGGGGGGCAGTGTTAAAACACCAGGAGGGCTGGATCTTTGGAAATAATATAATTTCTTCTTTTTTTCTTGAAGTCTATATCACCTCTGTTGCTGAGAGGGAGGGAGAGGCGAGAGGAAGAAACTGCCACTTGTTTACAGCTTATTAAGATAGTTCTTCTGTAGCCATCCTTCGTTCAAATCATGAAAGCTACAGGACAGCTATGTTGAGAAGCTGCAGACCAGGGTGTCTGTCAATTTCCTCTTCCTTCTTTGTGTGGCCAGTTAACATGAATGTATCCAGGGAAACCCAACTTCCTTGGTGTGGCTTCACAGCATGTGAATTCTTTTTTTCTTTTTGCTATGTGCAAGTCACAGCTGTGATTGACATCATAAATTGACACTCTAGAGATTTAAAACTGCAGAGTAACCTATCAAACTTTCTTTCTCTCACACACTTTGTGTACCATGTTATGTGACATTGCTATTAAAGGGCTTAAACAGTTGGAGTTTTCTCAGCCTCACATGCTGCCTTTAGTAGTTTTGGCTGGGAGCAACCTTTCTGGGCTGGGATGATTATCAATCTATCCAGTACTCACCAATCATTCCTTTCCTGCCTCTGAATTCAGGGAGAGCCCTGCCTCCCTGCTCTGTTCCTTCTTTTCCTCTGTATAGTCTGTTGGAAGCTGAGTCTGTTGAAAGGAATCATGTTTGTCAATTTGCTATTTGATCTGTTCAGCTGTTAGTATTTTATTCATTTTATTCACTTTCCTACTAATGTCTCAGAATGAGTTACTGAGACTAAGTGCCAGTTAGTGAAAAAAGGGGGGAATTACACTGGGTAACATGAAGCTATTCTGCTCTGTGAATCCCTGCACTTCTGCTGTGCAGCTAGAGGAATTTAACTAAACAGTCAAAATTCTGCAACAGAAACGACAATGTGAATGGTAGAACTACCTCATGAATGAATGGGTTGGACAGAATTCCATTTCAATTCTTGTTAGAAGAGATGAGTAGCTGAATGGAATTCCCAAAGTGGAAAATGATGAACTCACTCTAGGTCTAACCCTGAAACATTTCCACACTATTAAAAAAAAAAAGCCAATAGAAACGTAATCAGATATTGGGCAGAACAGAATGGCAGAGCAATTTCCCCCAAAGAGCGTGATCCCTTTCCATAGCTTATTAATCTTCTCACTAGTTGTGGATGGATTTCTAGTGCTACAGCCTGCTGCTCTACATGTCACGCCAGGTTTCCTGAACTCCGATGGGAGGCATCTGCAACTTTTGACAAACTCTGATATGCTCCGTCTATGGTTACAAGGGCTATAGAAACACTTGACAAATTGCAACTCATAAATAATCCTTTTCCAAAATGTGTCTTTCTATTTGGATAGACTAAAGATAAGGCACCAACACGTGGAAATATATTTTCTCTTAAGATATCATGTCATTTAATTAAACCCTTTTTCATTTCTTTTGGCAGGTGAAATAGGAGTGTGCTGATAAAGAGCTTTCCCCCTTGATTACTAGCTTTACATTACAAGGAGTGGGAGCTATTGATTTTCCCCGACTGTACAGTACAGCTCATTTCTTCTGGCTCCCTGGATCTTGCACCCTCCACTTAGGAGAAATTTGTTACACTTCCTATCCATACATAGCTTCACTAGCTTGGTAGTAAATGAGCAAAAGGGTTTTGTTAAACTGAGCTTGCATACAAGCATCTAGGTCAGCACTCATTTCATGAATGATACACCCTTTCCCACACAGGTAGGGTCAGTGGTGAACATCAGTAGTCTTGTACTGTTCCAGGGAGTCTGGGGTTTCTCAGAACCTCAGAAAGGCTTGTTCAGTGAGAACATGAGTAATGATAAACATGTTTCTTTCGAGGACATCACTGTACTGCTGTAGGAGAATGTTTTGTGGTGCACACTGAGTATTAGTATTAGGCATCCTTCAGTCTTGAAAGACTATGGTAACGTGCTCTGTATGGAGGACTTGGAACAGCGTCTAGTGTGGCTGAGAAGGCCAATTCGAGAGTGACAATCCCTTCCACACTGAAGACAAATACAATCTGTCCCCTGTCCAGCTCCCTGATTTTGCTGCTTCCGTGACTGCCTCTTTGCCTCGGTCTGCTGGACAAGGGTCTCTTCAAAATGGGAGAGGCCATGATGCAAGGCCTGCCTCCAGGCTGAACGCTCAGATGTCAGGGTTTCCCATCTGTTGAGGTCCATTCCTAAGGCCTTCAGATCCCGCTTGCAGATGTCCTTGTATCGCAGCTGTGGTCTCCCTCTGGGGCGATTTCCCTCCACTAATTCTCCATACAGGAGATCTTTTGGAATCCGACCATCAGCCATTCTCACGACATGCCCAAGCCAACGTAGACGTCGCTGTTTCAGTAATGTATACATGCTAAAGATTCCAGCTCGTTCTAGGACTACTCTGTTTGGAACTTTGTCCTGCCAGGTGATACCAAAAATGCGTCGGAGGCAACGCATATGGAAGGTGTTCAGCTTCCTCTCCTGCCGTGCACAAAGGGTCCAGGACTCACTGCAGTACAGGAGTGTGCTCAGGACGCAGGCTCTATATACCTGGATCTTGGTATATGTCGTCAGCTTCTTATTGAGCCATACTCTCTTCGTGAGTCTAGAGAACATGGTAGCTGCTTTGCCAATGCGTTTATCCAGCTCGACATCTAGAGAGAGAGTGTCAGAGATCGTTGAGCCAAGGTACACAAAGTCATGAACAACCTCCAATTCTTGTGTGGAGATGGTAATAGAGGGAGGTGAGTCCACGCCCTGGCCCATGACTTGTGTTTTCTTCAGGCTGATTGTTAGTCCAAAGTCTTGGCAGGCCTTGCTAAAACAATTCATGAGTTGTTGGAGGTCTTGAGCAGAGTGGGCAACAATGGCTGCATCATCAGCGAAGAGGAAATCCCGCATGCATTTCAGCTGGACTTTGGTCTTCGCTCTCAATCTAGAGAGATTAAAGAGCTTTCCGTCTGATCTAGTCCGGAGATAGACACCTTCTGTTGCAGTTCCAAAGGCGTGCTTCAGCATGACAGCAAAAAAGATCCCAAAAAGGGTTGGTGCGAGGACACAGCCCTGTTTCACTCCGCTTCGGATGTCAAAGGGATCTGATGTTGAACCATCAAAAACTACAGTGCCTTTCATTCCCTCATGGAAGGACCTGATGATTTTAAGGAGTCGAGGTGGACATCCAATCTTGGGAAGGATTTTAAAAAGGCCATCCCTGCTAACCAAATCAAAGGCCTTTGTGAGATCTATGAAGGCGACAGAGAGTGGCTGTTGTTGTTCCCTGCATTTCTCCTGCAGCTGTCTGAGGGAGAATACCATGTCAGTGGTGGATCTATTAGCTCGAAATCCACACTGTGATTCTGGATAGACTCTGTCTGCGAGCACCTGGAGCCTCTTCAGCACAACACGGGCAAGCAGCTTCCCTACAACGCTGAGAAGAGAGATGCCACGGTAGTTATTGCAGTCGCCCCTGTCTCCTTTGTTCTTGTACAATGTGACGATGTTTGCATCCTTCATGTCCTGTGGTACTCCACCTTCCCTCCAGCAAAGACAAAAGATTTCATACAGCTCGGTAGTGATGGTCTCTTTACAGCACTTCAGCACTTCAACAGGGATGTTATCCTTTCCAGGTGCCTTGCCAGAGGCGAGGGAATCCAAGGCCGCTTTTATTTCTGCTAAGGTTGGTTCGCTGTCCAACTCTTCCAAGACAGGCAGGCACTCAATGTTATTTAATGCTTCTTCAGTTACTACATTCTCTCTGGAATACAGCTCAGAGTAGTGTTGCACCCAGCGGTCCATCTGCTGTGCTCGGTCCTGGATGATCACGCCTGTAGCAGACTTCAAGGGAGCAGATTTCTTCTGTATTGGACCTAAAGCCTGCCTGATACCGTCATACATTCCTTTGATGTTACCTGTGTCCGCTGCTATCTGTATCTGAGAGCAGAGCTGAAGCCAATAATCGTTGGAACATCTCCTGGCAGCCTGTTGGACTTGGCTACGAGCAGCTCGAAGAGCTTGCAAGTTGTACTTGCTAGGACAGGCTTTGTATGCTGCTAGAGCTCTCCTCTTATCCTCGATGGCTGGCATCAACTCCTCCGAATGGGCTTCAAACCAGTCAGCCGTCTTTTTGGTCTTCTTGCCAAATGTGGACAAGGCGGTGTTATACACAGCGTTCTTAAAATGTTCCCATCGTTCAGGTGCATTTGCATCAGCCGGGCCTGGAAGGGTTTCCTCAAGCGCTTGGGCAAATTCCTCCACTTTTCTTTGATCGCAAGTCTTCCTGATGTCAATACGTGGTCTTCCTTCCTTTTTCGTGTGATATAATCTCTTTGTTCGCAGTTTTACTCTACTACACACCAGGGAGTGATCAGTATCGCAATCAGCACTCTGGTAGCTGCGTGTGACCGTAATACTAGGAAGGCTAGAACGTCTAGTGAGGATCAAATCGAGCTGATGCCAATGCTTGGATCTTGGATGTCTCCAGGAAACTCTGTGTTGAGGCTTCGTATTAAAGAATGTGTTGCTGACGCAAATACCATAATAACAGCAAAACTCCAGCAAGCGTTGGCCATTTTCGTTCATCTTTCCAATGCCAAAACGGCCTAGACATGTGGGCCAAGAATTGTGATCAGCACCAACTCTAGCGTTAAAGTCTCCGAGAATGAACAGTGCCTCTCTTTCAGGGACTTTTTTGATAGTAGCTGCCAGATCGTCATAGAATTTATCTTTCACTTCTGTTGTGGATGACAGTGTTGGTGCATATGCACTAATGAGGGTGACCGGTCCCGCTGATGAGTGGAGCTGCAGAGACAGGATTCTTTCACTCCCCACAGTAGGTGGAACAATGGATCTCAGAAGAGTATTTCTGACTGCAAAGCCAACACCATATTCCCTGGTCTCATTCAATGGTTTTCCCTGCCAGAAGAATGAGAAGTTTTTTTCTTTGACAGATCCCGAGTCTGGCAATCTCGTCTCTTGCAGGGCAACAATGTCCATCTGCAGTCTACTCAGTTCCATGTCGATGACAGCTGTCTTGCGCACATCGTCTATTTCCTGCAGGTCGTCAGAAAAGCCGTGGTCAGAAAAGCCAGGGGTCATTGTCCGTACATTCCAGGTGCCCAGCTTTAGGGCAGAAGTTTTCTTATGATTGTTGCATGGTGCAGGGTTATCGATCTGCTTGTCGGCTTTTACCCTAAACCCCACGCACCCCGTGAGGTTAACAGACCGTGGCGAGGTAGCACCTTACTGGCTGGGGGCTGCCCAGCTTAAGGCGGGCGGTATCTACCTAGTGAGGTGCAATGACCTCTCCCACCGTCAGAAGTAGCCCCTGGCGTCATGCTCTACGCCAATTGAGCAAAGACTTATAACCGGTAACTGCTACTTCCCGTGTTGTTTCGACGCTGTATGCGAAGCTGGAGTGTCCTCTCCAGAGCACGAAGCCTGGGTAAAATAATATGGAGGATAGGCTGTTACCCAAGCAGCAAATCCCCCCTCTCCACGTCACTGAGATAGTCCAGTGGAAAGGCAAGAGCCAATACAACTGGTTCCAGCGACGTCGCAGGAGTTGCCAGAACGACACGAACTGCCTCCGGGACTCCGGCTCCGGGTTTTGCCTCGAGGTTAACTCCTGAAGCCTTTCCCATCAGTGGATATAGCCACAAGGCAGTGGAGGTTTGAGATCAGAGTTTTCCTTCTCCTAGATGGGCTGCCTTCCAGGGCTGACGAGCCCCACCTACCCGGCCTGCTCTCTAATAGTGCACACTGAGTACACAGGAAAGAAATGTAAAGCCCCAGCCTTACCTTGGCCATGATCTTGGAATGTTAATTGTATGTGCCAGTTTTAAACTGAAACTGGGGATGTGATGATCAAAACAACACATTAACAAGGCAGCCTACATCTAGGTCAATACAAGCAGTCTTCCCCATTGTCTCCTGCAGACCCTTCCACACCACCATTATCTATTGTGCAACAGACTGGATGAGGGCAACCCAAGGGAATTTCAGAAAGAAGAAGGGATGTTTTCTTCTGATGGATGCTGTTGTGCAAAGAAGCTAAGGTTGTGATCACACCATTATGTAGCTTGTATGTTTCACTGCTTGTGGTGCACTCCAGTGCAAGCTATTTCCCAGTGATAACATGATATATGGGAAAAGCAATCCAACCCAACCCCAGTCTGAGCCCAAACTCTACCTTTTGTTTACTGGTCCAGCAGTAGGACTGCTGTTTTGGGGGGCTGGCCTTGAGTAATTCTCCGATGGACAGAAAGATTGCTTGAAGGGAGGTTGTTCCTGGCAAAATGACCCTTTCTGGTGTGATCAGGCACATACCTGCTTGCCATCTGACCCATACCCAGAAAGGGCTGGATTTCACCCACAATCATTATGGCATGTATTTGTGACATTTTGTTTATGTTGCTTAGAGTGGGACAGCTGTATTTGCAAGTGGGGAATCATGGCTTGTCAAAAAATTAAGCATTTTTTTTGCTTTGTTTGTTTCATTAGCTGCCTGTCTTTTAAATGATGAATTGAATGTATTTATATAAATTTATGCAGGGTCTAAATATCAATATAGTATGGGTGCCTGTTACAGTCTAATAAATGCTACTACCCATTGTTAGAAGCCAATACTATTTTAATATCTTTTTCCTCGTTCCTTATTAGCCTAAGAAATAAAGATGGGCCCTTCACTGTCATTCCCACTGATTTAAAACTTGACCTTACTGATTAATCAACTAAAGCTTTCCTCAGTCTACCAATTAAATTGATGAAAGCTTCCAAAAACCTTTGCCTAACACTGGTGAAGGCATTTTAATCAAACAGAGATGGATGTAGCAGAATAATATGATCTTTTTAATTAGTTTCATAAGTCAGTGTTTTAATCAATGGGTGAATTTATTTGAAATGGTCTCTTGACTTTCACTGTAAAAATCAATGCATTGAAAACATTTGGAAGATACTGGAAAAACAAACTGGCACCACTGATTGCAATATATATGTGGGACCAACTTTAGCTGGCTTGGGACCGTAGGGTGCCGCAGTATGTGTGTCCTTGAAATGTGACAAAGGGCCAGTTCATATGAATGGTGTCCTCCACATGTTGACACTGACAGTCAAACTAGATGTTAAATAGAATGCATGTTTCCAACCAATGAGTCAGTTTTTCCTTGCACAAAAGAATTTCTTTAGCAACACATGCCTTAGCAAAAGATTTGCAAATGAAGCCCTCCTAATGTTAACTTCCAGTTGCAAATCACAAAATAAAGCATGCTAAATGCAAGATGCATCGATGAGGAAAATCACAGACAGTTTTCATATGCTAAGGGGATATATCTCCTAGAAAACTGATAAATATACAGGCCAATATGCCACTCGCCTATTGCTAACTGGAAAGTCCCAGCTGTGCAGTAATGTAGGATCATGACACTTGCCCAGACATTTCCATTGTGCAAATAAAGGGTTGATTTTCCTCATGAAGATCATCATTTAGTAATGTAATGTAATGCTCGCACAGGCAGCACTATCCTGTATCACCACACCACTGGGACTTTCCACTTACTGGAAGTTCAGTAGGATAGTTGTAATTGTCTAGTTTGACCCCTCAGAGGGCAAAAAGCTGTCACACAGTCTGGACCTGTATTGTCATATTAGCACAGAATGCAGTAATATTGTTTGAGAACATCTCAGTTAAAAATCATAATTACACACAGCAATAGAAAAGTGCAGTACATCCTTAAAAGACCTCACCTTAGCAACCAGTGAGTTGTCAAAGACATATAGAATTGGAAGGTCTTTGTGTGCTGGGAGCAAGAAAGCAGCCAACCTCACCTACCTTTGACAGGGAACTCCACAGTCAAAGAGAGGCTGTGAAAAAAGTATTTCCTTGCATCCCCACCAAATGTGCCTCTGAAGGTGGCAGGACCAAGAGAAAGGCCTCTCTTGCAAATCTGAAAGTCTGGGCAAGGAATTATGGAGGATTATGGTTTTTCAGATACCACGGGAGAGAAACCCCCCCCCCCCCCCGCTCTGAAACATACTCTCACACAAACAGCAAGATAAGGGAGTATCTCTCTATATTATTCATTCAGCTCATCCCCTGAAGAGAAAAAGTTCTGTATGTCATCAGCCTACCAAGGACAACGTAATCCAAACCAGGAATTTCTGCCATCAGCTTCTGAAGAGACTTTCAGTTTCCTCTTAGATTAACTTCTTGTTTTGGTAACATTCATCTGTTTTAGTACATTAAAACAGTAATTTTTCTTATGTTCCTTGTTTAAAAGGCACTGCATAAAGGCAGCTAATAATGATGTTGGCGTATGGAGCAAACTATACATGTACTAGGATTGAATGTGTGTATAGTTGTGGAAAGAAGATTGTCTTATGGGCTTTGAGTGGATAGTTTGCACAACTAATGTGCTGCATAGCTATTGGCTTTCTACCTCCATTCATAGGATTTTTTTAAAAAACAGAGTACCAGAAACACGCACATGGCTCTGGAGGCAGAGCAAATTGGAATGTCTGCTAGAGTAGGCTGGTCTTGATCTGTATGCCCTTTTTTTGGATACAAAGTGAATTGTAGGGCTTTTGCACATTCCTAGAGCAAACATCTGTAGGGTGTATGCATTTTTATTGGAGTCACAGGGAATGTTTTAAATATGATAATTAGGTGTACACTTAACCTCAAGGCACATTACTGTCCCCCGCCTTATCAAGAGCTTAAATATCATGGGATAATATGAACCGGGACCTCACATTTTTAGTAACTGCTGGCTCTACATATGAACATATCACGTCCCACCATTACAGTCTTTCAGTTTGGTGTCCAGTCCCTCAGTTTCTTTCTCGAAGGGCTCTTGGATGAAAATCTCTTATGTGGTGAGATACTACCCACGGGTAATATAGTTTAGAAAGAAATCCCATCTTGAGAGAGAGAGCAGGCCCGATGTATTCCCTCCATCTCAAATATAGTCATTGTAATAAAAAACCCTTTCTGTCAGTTGGCATTAAAAGGGACAATACTGTTTCTCTCACTGGATTTTTTCCTGCTGACTTAATTACAGTAAATTGGAATAATTAGAGTGAAATTATATGAACCCAACAATTCCCTGCGGTCTTTGTGCTGCCTTTTAGTATGATAATGAATGTTAATATAAATAATTGATATATTCTGACTACCTCTGAATCTTTATTGCTACCTTTTCCCCCCTTCTTAATTTTGCCTCAGATAGAAGGTGATGCATTCTAAATTAACTATAATATGTAATATTTCGGTGCAGCAGAGGAGGTTAATTAAGCTTTTGGGGGGAGTCTTATTGGGTATAAACCATAACAGGAGACAATTTGGTGCTAATGGATTGAGATGCTGACATAAAATATTAGAAGCTTTGGTAAAACCACCCTTGCTTATTTAAATATTTAAGTTATTTAATTTTTTATCCGCTGAATTAAAACAAGGCAAAATGCCAATGCTCACAAAATGTAAGCTTCATTCATAAGCTTCACCTGTTTAGTACTCTTGTAGCATTTATGTAATGGAAATCTCTCGATTTTGATTGTATTTTTCTTAACCCTTCCAACATATTCCTTTTTTTCCACCCTTGTACTGGGTTGCAATACTGTGTTTTTTCTTCCTGCATGGATGGTTGAGATCCAGGATTCTATAGAGCAGCTGACTTTATCCTTTATCAGTTAATTTGGCCCTTATATCTCCTTTGCTTTCAGGTTTAGTGACATTTGCTTTGTATAGGGATTCTTTCAAGGGATGTGGTTTGGTAGTCACCTATAGGCATTTCTGTGATGGCTGGTGGTTTCTTCGTCTTGCATCTGATGCCTTTGTGACCCAAAAGGCAGCGGGGGGGGGGGGGGGAGCAATAACACTGAGAATCTACTTTAACCACCTATTCAAACTTATGAGGTGGTTGAGGGTGACTTGGGGAAGGTCCCCCTATGTTAGTAATGGTGATTAAGGGTGTGCTTGCTACTGAGGGGTGTGAGGTTTTTTTTACTCCAACTCCCAGAATTTCCTAATTCTCGGAATTCCAGCCCACAAGCCCACCTGGAGAAGAGCCTACTCTGAGGCTGCACGACCTTTTCTGATATGCACCTCCAGTTGTTAATGCACCCAAAAAAGGAAGCTGCCACAATGCTTCATAGGAGTTGTAATCTTGCTGCCCTTCAGGCTCTATAGTGCACTGCTCTCAAAGAATTATGACACCCGGGAAGGACCATGGCAGCTTCTTTTTTAAAAAAAACATTACCAACGGGAGGTACAGGTTGCCGGAAGCCGTGCAGGAGTAGGCCTTTGTACAAGCAAGTGAAATGCAAGTGTCTGATGTGTCTGTAAATGTGGATGTGTGGGCTGGACCTCCCAGAATTTTGCCTGGGGAATTTTTGGAGAATTGTGGGAGTTGGAAGTCAAAGAAAGAAAGAAGAATCCACATCCCTAAAGTTGATGGCCAGGTGTGTGATAATCTGTGCTCATCATACAACTTGGCATAAGATCATTGTTCAAACTGGCTCAAGGTGGCCAATGTGGTGCTGCCTGACTTAGATGGTTGATCCATGCACGTTTCAGCTTAGCACTTCTGTTTAAGTAAATATGATCCCAAAACATTTTTTGGTATTTTACCTCTTCATTGACTTCTCCATCTGCAAGAAAATTTCTGCATAGTTTGATATTTATTTTTCTTTCATGTATACACATTTTATGGATATCTTCATGTACACATTTTTGCACACTTTCCCCATTTGGTAAAGGATATCTGTACACATTTTATATTTGCGTATAAAATAAAAGGAAAGAGAAACACATTTGTGGCTCCATCTTCTTAATAGAGACATATGGATGCTTTTGATAGTGTTTTGCAAAGAAGCAAAGTGTTTGGGGATGGAGGCTTCCCCACCTTCACTTTAGCCCATGTGTGTTGCAGGCAAACACTGTTGTATGGTTACAGCCAAATTTTGAAATTACACAGATTCAAGAGACGGAAAGAAATTATTTTAGTCATTGAAAAGCAAGTGGGAAAACTGCCATTGCTTGCAAGGATTCAGTCCCATGAGACTGTTCTAGCCTGATGAGGGGAGGTTAGACAAGACGCCAGTTGGAGGACGTCTACAGCACAGCAGATGGTAATTACAACTGGCACTGCTACTGCCCTTCTGATGGTATCAACACAATGAATACTTTCCTTTTTCCCTGGCTTATTTGAAGCAACATCTGTTCCAATAAAACTTGCTATCGTTTGAGTTACTGCTGCATGTACTTTTAATATTCTGAGCTATCTTTCCTTAGTTAAATATTATGACCCTAAAAGCAAAGAGCCCCAAGACATAAAAATGTGGTGCACGGAACAGACTGCTTACCTGTTAAATGCATGAAAACTGAGAGAGCCTTTCCCTGTGCCTCTTCGTTACTCAGAGTTATACCGAATGTGTTCATATAGCAAGACTAGCCATTACTGTGAACCGACAGTTCTGGAAATACCTTGTGAATCACAGGTCAACCCCAGTGGTCAACATCAGTGTCATATGTAGGGTCAGGAAACTGGGATTTCTACTTTAGGCCAAAATGAAAAGGGTGGGACAAACAAACAGCAAGTAATACATTCTGAGACATTTTAATAACATTGACTATCATAATGGAGTTTCCCCCCAATAAGAAATAACCGGGCACATTTTAAAGATGGTAAATGGATGTATGAGTTTTATCACAGGAAACATGAGGCTCTCCTTGTGTTTTCAGAAATGGAGGGCCACCATTTCTCTTCCATCCCCAGTATACACAGCTAGGGGCTACAATCTCATACCTGCACACCTGCCAGAGACTCCTTTAGTCTCCAGCCTGCATCTAGGGATGAAGTATAACTTCTGGCCTACAACACCTGGTCACATTTTTGGACTACACTTCTTCTGGGGAACATAAATATTTGCCCCCTTTTGTGGCATTATATTTGGCCCTACTAAAAGTCTTGCCCAATTTGCGTAGTCAGGGAAATCCACCAAATCCCCAGATGCATTCAACAGTTATTCCTCATGATACGTACAATTCCTCATTAAATAACAGAAGACAATTCACAAGAGGTATGTGTTGGTGTAAGTTAGCAGAGTTTTTGTCCCAGTCCAGGCAGTCCAGTTGATTCACACAAAGACAGCTTCTTCCAACACCAAGTGTATTTACAGTATATACAGAAGTTCAGCAGTACAAACCGGCAGCATGACATTCATAGAAGAGATCCGTACATCTTCTCCACATGTCCACACAGTTATACACATGCACAGCCAATCAGTGTGGACATTGCATCATCCCAGACTGCATGATTCAGCATTTTGCACACCTGTCAAGTATGGCTGCTGATTATCATGGGCCTTGTTCTGCCTCAGTGTGGAAATTATCCTTGACAGTATGTCCCTTTCTATCTCTCTCTCTCACACAGAAAATATTGCTTCTTTTCTCATGCCTGTTGTATAACAGACCCTTTATCTTAAAAATGAAGCAGACATTCCAATTTTTTGAAATACTGCTTAAGTCCTGGAAAGATTGCCAGAAAGAAGGGCTTTCATTTTACAGAAGAGGAGGCTATTTTAGGGAAAATGTTTTCCCACAACACACACACATACACAGACAGACTTGGGGATGCTTGTAGATTTCAGTATCTGCAGATTCTTATATGATGGAATGACTTGATGTGTCCCTTCCAGATTAATGGGTAGATTGGAACTGAAATGGATTTTGTACTTATCTAAACATTGTGACACGGTTCTCAGTAGGGAAATACGTGTTCTTGAATGGACATTTAAATTAAGATGCGTATTTAAATACGTATATCCACAAGATTTACTTTAGGAATGAAATTTTGGTACAAACCCAGAAATACAATATGGGCATGAAATAAACAACTTCGCCCATTTCTAATTGTGGGACCAACTATATCCAGTGCCCATGGAGAATGTCATTGCTCTAGGTCAATGGTTCTGAACCTTGAGTAACCCATGTGTTCTTGGACTGCAACTCCTAGAAACCCCATCCAGAACAGCTGGTGGAGAAGGCTTCTGGGAGTTGTAATCCAAGAATACCTGGGTTATCCAAGTTTAGGAACCACTGTTCTAGATTAACTCACTGGTAGCTTCTTTATGTCCTCAAACCTAGTGCAAAGCAGTTAATTGTAAGATAGTGTAGTTGTTCCAACCACAAAATGAAATAATAGTAAAAAAATTCATTTGGCAGCATAACAGAAAGAAGAAGAAGAAAGACACATCTTCCAGATTAGCACAAGGGGAAGTCAAATTGGTAAATGAATCTTTCCATAGCAATTCTCTGATCACCAGGGATTTACTTTTCCCCAAACACACTGTCAATCCAGTTAAGAAATGTCTCTTTAATCTGGATTTCATTGCTTTTGGTAGGGAAGCTACTCAGAGGAAGCAGGTGAATAGGGCCCTTCCACCATGATGGACTAGAAAGAGCACATGAAAGTGAAAAAATCCAAAGGAAGTAATTGGTTTTAGATGTAGTTTTGGAAGAGGTAGCTGTGTTAGTCTGTGCAAGTATATCAGGCAAAATCTAAGGAAACAAAACAAAATAATTCCAAAAAAGAGAGACAAAAACATGTGGTACCTTTAAGGTTAGTCTTTAAGGTGCCATGTATTTTGTCTTTCTTTGTATTGCATTGTATTGCTTTATTTCTTTGGATTTTGCCTGATATCGTTTTCGATGCTGTGTGTTTTCGGGTTTTTACAATCTTGTATGCTTGTGGTTTGAGGTACTTTTCTGGTCTGGGGAGACTATCAGTCTATCCAGCATTAACCAATCATTCCCTGCTGCCTCTGAATTCAGAGAGAACCCCACCTTTCTGCTGAGTGTTTCTTTGCTCTTTTTAGTCTGTTGGAAGCAGAATCTGGTTGTTGATTGTTTTGCTGTTGAGCTGTTCACAACTGTAAGTAATGAAATGTTTTTTATTCTCTCTACTACTAACATAGTGAGTCATTGAGACTGTAAATGCCATTTGATGAGAAAAGGGTGGACTCTGGGGAACTTGAAGCTATTCTCCTTTGCATGTCTCTGTACTTCTACTGTGCAACAAAGGAATTTTACCAGAAATTCAAAACTCTGCAACAGTGTGTGCATTAGATTTGTATGGAACCTTGAAATCTCCACACTGATTACCTCAAAAGATTGCATTCAATTCCCTCAAGAAATATGCAATCACTTAGTATTTCTACTTCCTAGCAATAAATAAGTACATACAAATCAAATCTTCTGTGAGTTACACAAATCACCTTGTACCTATTTTATTGCAGACAGACAAGGTAGACACAATTCTTTCCTGAGATACTGTTATATCTGCAAATTTCATCATTATTATTTTTGCCAAAGTTATAATCAGCTTAAATTTCTAACACTAGTGTCAAAAACAGTGGATAAAAATTCAGGAAAGGCAAAGTTTGTCGGTGCTGACTTCTCAGGACCCTGTTTTCCTTCTCTTCCTGTTCCTGAGTAGGATAAAATGGTAGTTGTATACCCTTGTTTTATAATTTCTTGGTTGAATTTTACTGTCCCATATTTGACGGTGTCTTGTGAAAACTTCAGAAAGGTGGCTAAGAAAAATTAATGAGCAATGCAGTAAAAGGTGTCAGACAACCGTATGATTCAATACAAAGGTAACTTGCAAGCCAAGAAATAAGAAAAGGCAAATCCTAGCAAAGTGGTATAGAGCTGCAGAATCCTTTTGCCTGTGTGTTTCTCCATGAACTCTCTTTCTACTCTTGCCATGGAAATTCTCTCTGTCTCTGTGTCTCCCTGTGTGTGTGTGTGTGTGTGATGCTGCAAAAGATGCACACAAGCTGAATGCAGACAAGCTAAGGAAGGAAACCGGAGAGTGAAGTGAAGAGGCAAGCTGGTGTTGTTAATCAAATAATAGGATCTGGTAGTAGCTGCAGCAGATAAGCAATCTGTGACTGTGGCAGCATTCTGGAATAAGTTTATTTTCTATTTCAGCTCACAGGTGGTGAAATACAGAAATATTAAAGAAACAGGAGCACAAGTAAGTTGAGGGAAAGGCTAATGTGTTCTTCTCTGGCTGGCTGTGCACATAATATGGAGCCGGACACCAGTGTTCCAGAGTGGCATTTCCTTGTCTTGCAGGCAGAGTATCATGAGAAACAGGCTTAAGATCAGTGGTAAGCATATTTCAGAAGGGTTTACATTCCATTTCTGGCATAGGTGATGGGAAATATCCCTGCTTAAAACACTGAGACCTAATTCTAGGCAATACAAACAATATGGAGTTGGTCTGAGTGTATAAGGCAGCAACTTTGATATTATTTATGTAAGTCAACTGTTTGATTAGAACCCTGGGATATTTATCCTATTGCTAAAACCAGTATTTTTTTCTTCCTTGCTCATAGTCTTTCTTTCTTTGGTGGTTTACATTAAAACACATAAAAATGCAACAATTACCGAACAATAAATACATAAAATAGCTGAAACCATATCCCCAGCTAAAAATCTAACTTTCAATGAAATTATACAGCTTAAAACAAATTTGAACATCTCAGATAGTTAATAAAAGGCAACTTTGAATAATACAGTTTTTACCAATTTCTTAAAAACAGAGAGGGAAGGCAGTTGACAAGCTTCTGTTGGAAGTTTCAGTCATGGAAAGGACGATGACTGAAAAAGCATGGTTCCTTGTTTTGACTCTTTTGGCCTCCTTTGGTGTCACCATTTTTAACATCATGGACTGGGATGCGCAGGTCGAATGGGTAGCTGTTTGGTGGGAGAGATATTCAGACAAATATCAAAGTCCTGAACCATTAAGGGCTTTGTAGGTTATGACTAGAGATAGGCATGAATCAGAAAAATGTTGATTCATTTTGATTCATTATTCATCAAGGCAGACAAATCACAAATTACGAATTTATGATTTTTTTTCTGATGAATTGATGACTCATTCATCAATTAATTTTTTATTTAAAACCCTATAAAACACGCCTTCAAGGACCTAGAGACACCAGATTCACAGGGAAAGCTTCCTCTGACTGTCCTCTACAAATCTTACAGATTTGGTGAAGTTTGGGTTTCGGATGTCTGAGTTATACACTTACAAAGAGGGCCCCCCCAGGAAAGTTCCCCTCAGGCACCTAGAGACAGCGACATGACAGAGAAGCTTCCCATGACTCTCCTCTACAATATCTCCCAGTTTGGTGAAGACTGTATTTCAGATATCCAAGTTATACACCCAGAAAGTGGGTCCCTCCAGGAAACTGCCCTTTAGCAGTTGGCTTGGGGAAACCCAATATTCACCAAACTTGGAGGGATTGTAGAGAAGAGCCATGGGAAGATTCTTTGTGATTTTGGTGTCTCTAGATGCCTGGG
This sequence comes from Intellagama lesueurii, assembly GCA_037013535.1. Lineage (NCBI taxonomy): Eukaryota > Metazoa > Chordata > Lepidosauria > Squamata > Agamidae > Intellagama > Intellagama lesueurii. Next base: position 106,611,154 of record JBAJHW010000002.1, on the reverse strand, counting down.
GGAAACTTTCCTGGAGGGGATCTCTTTGTGGGTGTATAACTTGTAGGAATTGTAGAAGACAGTAAGCAGAAGCTTCTCTGCAATTTTAGTGTCTCTAGGTGCCTAGTGCGGCATTTTATAGCCAAATGAATCAATGAACCAAAGATCACTAAAATTAATTGGTTCATGAGTTGTCAGGGCATTGATTTGTATGGAAGCTAACAGGGAGCCAATGATGCTGTGCCAAGACTGGAGATATGTGTTTATATCTGCTGGTTCCCATTATCAGCCTGGACCCTGCATTTTGGACCTGCTGAAGTTTCCTTACTAAGTTCAAGGGCAGTCCTATGTAGAGAGTGTTACAGTAGTCTATTAGAGAGATTACCAGTGCATGAACCACTGTTGTTAGGTGTTGTTAGCCATATGACTTCTCCATAGCCATCTCAGAAGGATACTGTGGTCAATAGTGTCAAAGGCTACAGAAAGATCCAGGGGGACCAGCAGGATTATATTCCCTCTGCACCCCTCCCTCCCTTGTGGGACAATCTTGCAGGGTAACCAAGTTCCATGGTGTGGCCTAAACTCTGATTGAAATGGATTTAGGCTATCCTTTTCCTCCAAGAACATCTGCAATTGGTTGATTACCACTAGAGATGGGCATGAATCCAAATTATTGGATCCTGCTGGATTGTCGTACCAGCACCACAGGTCCTCCACAGGTCCCCCACCCACCCCAGCTGGATTCCCCACTCACCAGCTAGCACATACTCCACTGCTCCTCCTCTTTGATTGTTTCACCAGTTGCAGTAGGAGCATGGACTTCCCTTTTCTTCCTCCTCCAACAGCTTCCCACTCAAAGGCAGCACTACAGTAATCCCTGTCACACCTCCTTGAGTGGGCAGCTGCTGGAGAAGGCGGAGAAGGGAAGTCCGTGCATGTGCCAACTGGTGAGTGAGGGAATCTGGCTAGGTGGTGGAGGATGGGACTGTGCAGCACCTTTGGTGCTGGTACAATGATCCAGCACAATCCAACAATCTAGATTCATGCCCATTTGTAATTACCATCATCTTGATCAACTTGTCCAAGAATGGAATATTAGCAACTGGCCTATAGTTATTAAAATCATCTGTTGCTAAATTTGCTTTATTTGGAATGGACCTCATAAAGGTCTCCTTTTCCCTTCTCCACTCCTTTAAGTGCGAAGGGAAATAGCCGTCTTGTAGTGATTCATTAATGATATGTGTGGCCCATTACCTGGTTGACTCCTTTGTTGATTTTAAGAGCCATGATGAACAAGGATCTAGACAAGAGGAGGTCGCTTTGCAGTGCACAAGTGCCTTGTCTACATCCTCAGGCCATACTAACTGAAGCTGATCCAATTTAATCTGACTAGCCGGTGTGTTGGACATCTCCTTCAGATCTACTGGTATCAATAGGGAGTCGAGATCTCTACAGATGCTTTCAACCTTGGATCTGAAGTGGCCCGCCAGTTTATTGCAGTTATCAACATTTTGTTAAGATTGCTTTTCTTTGGAAAAAATGAAACCCTGGACAACATGGAGAAGTTCCACCAGTTGGTTAGAAACAGCCTAAACTAGATGAGAATAGTAGTTTCTTTTAGTGGCTTTAAGAATATTCCGATATCTTCTGGATCCTTCTCTGACAGCCACAAGGTTATACTCCGCAGGAGCTTTATTCCATCCGCTCTCTAGCCTTCTTTGTTGTTGCTTCATTATCCTTAACTTCTCCATAAACTACGGAGAAGGCCAGGCTCTACAGCAAAGAGGGTGTTTAGGCATGATTGTGTTGACAGGTCAGGTCACCACTGAAAACTAGTGAGAGATCAGAGCATCAGCGGGAGCATCAACCATATCAGACTTATTGCAATTATTGACATTTGGTTGTAAAGACTATTTGAATGAGACTTCGGCATTAATTAGCCAGCATTCTGAATGCAGCTAAAGCAGGGCACCCGGGCCCACCCGTTCAGTTGTCGCTTTGCTCATGATTTCAGCCCGAAAATTGAAGAGGATTGCTGTTCATGTGTAGGTTCTGCACATGAACAAGAATCTAGGTTTTCCAGGGTTCTTGCTCCTGTATAAGGCCCTCAGGCAAACAGCAGTTCTCTCAATTTCACACTTGGTACTGCAACTGTGAATAAAGCAACAATAGAGAGGGGCAGGTCTAGGCACTCCCTTCTAACCATATTCAGAATGCTGGATAATATTTAATCCATCAAAAAACCTCTGATTTATGAGTGTGGGATGCTTCTGCATCCACAATTCAAAACACTAGGAAATGGCCAATATTGTACCATTTTGTACATAAACAGGTAAATTGGACATAAACAGGTAAATTGAATTTCCTGGCTTTTTAAAATGGACGTTTAAGTATACATACACTACACACATATTCCTACAGCAACTTCCCTCATGTAGAATTACTCCATGCTAGAGAATTCCAGAAGATAAAACACATGATTGGTACTACGGTTGCTGGGGGAAGGCAGAACCAAGAACAGCTGAGATGTTCCTGTAGTTCCTCTGTGCCAAAATATCTGAGAGGGCTCTCTAGGACTTAATGAAATTATGAAGCAAATGCATGCATGAATGCAACAAATACAATGGAGAAACATACAACTCTTTATCCTCTCAAGTAAACTAATGTTGCCATGCCTACTCTGCAGAATGCAGACTAGAAAGCCATGTTTCAATATCCTTAGCCTTGCTCTGCGAACATGTCTGCATGTTTTCCAAAAGCTGTCGCCTTACCTTTTGATTTTTTTTTTAAGGGGTGGGAGAGCTGGGAGTTAGCAAAGACTGACATTGGAAACCAAGGCCAAAATCATCCATACTATGTAAAAGACAAACAGCGAAGAAAGGCGGGGGGGGGGGGGAATCAATTATTTGTGGTGTTGGAGGTGAACCTTACAGATGCCATAGATTGACCACCAGAAACACAAATAAGGGGCTGCTTAATCAAGTCATGTCTGAACTCTCACTAGAGCAAAAATGGGCAAATTGATGCTATCCTACCTTGCACATATAATGAGAATAGAGAACTGACCAGAAAAGACAATATTGCTGGGAAAAGGAGGGGGGTAGTAGGAAAAGTGACAACTTTTTTTGCAGCTGAAGAGAGAATGACCTAATATGAGAAGTTGGTTTGCAAGATCTGTGCAGAGCTGTCAATGAGAAGACATTTGGGAGGTCATTCACTCATATAGTCACCACATATCAGAAGTGACTTGATGGCACATAACATCTTTGGAAGTAGTATTTAAATCTGGGGTCATGTGGGGTCACCTCTTTCTGAATGGGGGAGACCGTTTTAATAAATCATAACGCTAAAAACCTTTTTCCAAACTTCCCCAAATTTGGCACAGCGTAGACTGTCTGTTACAAACTGTGCCAAATTGGGCGCTGCTCTGAAGTTCCAATTTCAAAGTTATAATAGTTTTGTTTGGGCTGCCCCCCCCCCCCCAATTATTAAAATTGTCTTGTAGACTGTTGATTTCCTTTGATGCATAATATCCTTTCGTGCCCATGCAGCCATAATAATGCCTCAGGGAGATTTTTCTTTTCAGGGCCAAATCAGCTGCTAAGAAGAAAAGAATGAGTTTACAACCCTACTTGCTTTCGTAACAAACAGGAACAGGGCATGTGTATTTTTTTTGCTCATGACTCTCCTTTCATAACACGCAGGGATGACATGTACTACATTTGTAGTGGGAAATAGCTTAAAAATCATTCTGAAATGTCTTTTAACATATACTGTCAGTGAAGTGGGTGAAAGGGTTGTTGTCATGCACAGTATTTTGTTGTGTGTGGACTTCATAGTTTGCTTATGTGTGTATGTATGTGCCAGTCACACTGAGTGAGAGAGAACAAGGGAACATTGAATTATGAGACATGCTATCCCATTTCTTTCCTGTGTACCTACAAATGATTCCTGACTATTCATGTGGCTCCAGAGTTGGTCTGTCTGCTATTACTTGGTTTCTCATATCTGCATGCTCTTTCCTTTCAACAAATGAAAATACCCAAACAATGTTCATATTTTCAGCTTTTAAAATAAATAATATAGACTCTTGTCTGTCAAATATTAAGTGATGTTTTAAAAACCATGTGAGCACATTTTCCTCTCTAATGAGGTAAAGATAATATGGGCAAATAAATAAACCATGCTTTAATTTTCATTACTTTAATGGACACCTATTAAATTAGAAATAAATAAATAGACACATAAATAAAAACTGGATGATGGAGATGATGATGATGATTGTACTTTATGTTCAGCCATTATTTCTGAGTTGAATTTGAATTGCCACCTCTTTTTTCTCTGACAAGCTCCTTGTCTTTAGTAAGCATAACATGGTCCTCTCCATGCTGAGAATAGTGCTACCATCTGAATTTAGACAGGGTCAACAAGAACTTACCAAAGTTCACAATTTTTGGCACAGGTACTTTGGAAAGAAATTGAAATGAGGAACAAAGGAAAACTGACACATCCATTCATCCCTAGCTCCTACATCTTTAAATGCCAATTGAAAACTTGGCTGTTTAAGCAAGCCTTCCCTCCACCCACCGTCTGAATTTGTTATTTTGTGTTTTCTCCCATCTTGGATCATTATTTATTTAGTAATATATTGTTATGATTTTAAATTGTTAAATTGTTACATGATATGTTGTTACCCGCCCAGAGTAGTCTATATGACTAGATGGGCGGGCTATAAATGTAATAAATAAATTAAATAAATAAATACTTGGCCTTTGACTGGAAGGAAAACAGTAGGTGGGGCTATGATGAAATTTCTTTATAGAAGTTCACAAGTGATGCAGGAAACAATTTTCATTGATTTTTGTTCCTGGCTTTGGATGGCTAGATCGCCATCAACAATGTGGTCTTGAACTACAGCTCCCAGAAGCCCTAGGTGCCAAAACTAACAATCAAGACTTATGGGAGTTGTAATATTAGAACATCTGCAGCCCAATGTTTGGGAGCTGCTCCATTCAATCTTTCTCTTTCTCCAAATAACCCAGAGATGTCTTTTTGACTAAGGGTGGCTGAATACAAATGGGTTACAAGTAGAGATGAGGACAAATATAAAAACGGATCGGCTTTTTTGACGAAAATAGCCGATTCGTTAAACATTTGTCGATCCGTATTCATCAAATGTTAAGTTCCAACTAATACGGATCGACAAATATTTTCCTGTTTTTATTCGTCCTTCATATATATTTTTTATTTTTAAAAAAACATTCTGCCTACCAGCCACCGATCAGCTGATTGGCGGGCTGATAGGCAGCCCCCCACCCCCACAGTCTACCCCACCCCTTCCTCTCCCTACCTTAGCCCCCCACCCCACCGACACCCCCTTACCGTAATGGCTGCCGCCGCCACTGTGGTCTCCATCTGGCCTCCGCAGCCACGGCGTGTAAAAAGGGAGACTGGCTGCCCTTTGCAAAGATGGCGGCTGCGGCTTCATTTAGGGTAGGGAAGCGGTGGCGGCGCAGCGGTGGGGAGGTGGCAGCAGGGGGCTGGCAGCGATGGCAGCGGTAGCGGGGGTGGGTGGGTTTTTTTAAATAACCCCGCTTCATGGGGGCAACTTCATGCTTTGTGAGTTGTCAACTTTTGACAACTCACAAAGCGGGACAACTCGCCAAAATGGTGAGTCGTCCCCATCTCTAGTTACAAGTAATGAGTCTGTTTTGCTTTCTATAATATTTATATATTTATGAATATTTTCCAAGCACACATTCATTTAATCTCATTTCCTCACCTGTTTGCGAATGATTTGACACTGCACACAAAAAACATAATGTACATGTTCATACACACAAAAGTTTATATGGATTTTTTGGTACACTTTCCCTTCTACCGTGTTTCCCCAAAAATAAGACAGGGTCTTATATTAATTTTTGCTGCAGAAAACGCATTAGGGCTTATTTTCAGGGGATTTTTTTTTCATGTACAACAATCTACATTTATTCAAATACAATCATTTCCTCTTCATGTTGCTGCACAATGGTGGAGGGCGGGGTTTCACTTAACTGGGGCTTATTTTGGGGGCAGGGTTTATATTACGAGCATCCTGAAAAATCATACTGGGACTTATTTTCAGGTTCGGTCTTATTTTCAGGGAAACAGGGTAGTATATATGAATTTTTCCCAAGCAGTTCCCTTAAAATATACTCCTGGCATGATATGAAAATGGATGATGAAGGATCTTGCTACAGGTCCAAAGGCCAGTGTTTTGTTGGTTAAATGGGATTCCACAAAGAAAATATATGCCTGCTGCCTGTCATTCCATGGAAGGTTAGTGAGATATAAATACAACAAACTAAGTTATTTCAGAGGAAAAGAGTGCAAGAGTATCCTCAAGCAAGTTATAACATGACCAGCAAACACATTTGCTGGGTTGTAAGTGGTTGTAGGAGACACGAGACACAGAGGCAATGTGCAACACCAGTAATGTTTATTCTAACTGCAACAAAATGTGTGCTGCTTATATACTGCACCTTGCGCTTAAAGCCCTCTTTGGATGGTTTATGATTTAATTATGCAGACTTCACATTGCCCTCCCCCTCCCCAGTGAGCTGGGTATTGAATTTACTGACATTGGAAAGATGAGTGGGCTACCTGAGCCCGTCGGGATTGAACTCAGGTCATGAGCAGAGTCTTGACTGCAGTACTGCAGTTTAACCATTGCACCAAGGGGCTGAGGAACATAATTTCAACAGGGTCAACACTGTCCTCCTCTTGATCAGAAGCAATGCCCACAACTCTAGTCCAAGGCCTGGGAGCAGTCCATGCCATCTTCCCAAGCTGACTCTTCAATGAGAGTGCTCACCACCATGGCTTAGGTTGATGACCCCAACCTCTTGAGCAGGAGAGATTGCCCAGATCTCACCTTCCAACTGACAGAGGTGCTGCAGTTGTCTCTGATGTTTCCATCTCTCCCTCTGTGTTGGGGTAGGGATGACAGTGGCTGGGGGATGGTTGTGGTGGCATTGGGCCCTGACATCTCCTTGAACACAAGCACAGCCACCACTCCTTACATACTCTCCCAGTCCCTCCTGTCCTCCCCAGTCAAGTGTCATGCCTCACCCTGAAACACCCACTCTGGAGGTGCATCCCTGAAGCTGCTCCACTGAGGATCCTTGGCTCAGCATCCATTTCAGAAGGTTTGCCTTCCTGATGGCCTCCTTGGTGATCCTTCTCCCTGGGCTGGGGCTGTCCCACCTCCATAGGGAATGCCAAGGGGCTTGCCCAGTCCTCTGAACATCTCAAGGACAACTGCCATTCATAAGGGTGGACAAAAAATGTTTAACACCCTGATGTATGGGGCATCAGAGACTTGGGGGCTGGCCTGACAGCCACTTCTTATGGCCCCTGCCACAGGAGGGATTATACAATTTATATTACAAAGGTAAGAAGAATCTTGCTAGAGCAGACCAAAGGCCTGTTTCATCCAGCACGTTGCCCATTGGGAATTCCACACATTGGCCTCCAGCTCATGTTCCCCAGCCACTAGTGTTGAGAGACGTATGTTGACAATACAGTATATAATATATGTCCAATAACTGGAGATAGTGTATTACCAGCAAAATTAAACCCTAGGAAAGACAGGAGGACTGATCCTTAAGTGGCAATCCTATATAGATAGATAGATAGATATTTGGGAGTATTTTTCAATAGTAGATTTTCTGAGTGGACATGCAAGCGAACAAGGAAAGGAATTCTTGTGCTGTCCAAATAGCCTGCCACTGTTTATCCCAACTAAGGATGCATTCAGATGACTGCAACAGTGCCCTGGAAAGGTTGCTTTAGCTGGAGCGATCTCCCTTACAGTGACTCTTCTGTTTGCTGGGATGTCTCTCCAGCCCAGCCCCCAAAGTAAAAGCCCTACAGCTGGAACAAAAAGGTCCGGCTTGGGCACTGATCAGGGTTGGGCTGGAGCACATTTCCTTCCGAGTTGTGTGATCACTGGTCCTCTTCACCGGTGGTCCAAATAGCAATCTGTTTCCCTGCGTGATCACCTCCTTCATGTTTCTTTTCCCCTCCTTCTTTTCTATTATTAGTATCCTGGTTAATAACATCCGTATGACGCAGGTTCATTATGCACATGCTCACTTTTTCCCTCCAGTATTGGTCTTTTCAAATAACAGGCAACATTTGAACTGGGAAGTTCTTGATCCAGTCTCCTAGCCACATGGTAACAATGGGCTAAATTGAACATTCCTCTTACTAAGAGCAGGCCCATTGAAATGACTGGCTATCAATCACAACTCAGTACTATTGATTCCAGTAGGAGTCGCACTGAATTTAGCCTATTGTCCTAAAAGACAGCCTGAAAGGTTGGAAGTCTATTGTCATTTCGGATTGTCAGTGATTCCTCATGCCCATTGGCATTCATTATTTTTATTATAACATGAAAAAGATGTAGCACTCTAGATTCAAAGGGAGACGATGTCTCCATTTTATTCATTGAATTGTTTCAACATTGGATGCAGCTAGGCTAATTTTACTTCTTTCATCTTCACACCTAGCTGCAAAGATTGATGTTAGCATATGAAAATGAATACATATTAAGCAGAATAGGATTGACTACTGTTGTTTGGAATAGAGAAATACTGGAAATGTTATTCTTATTGAATTTGTGCTAGCTTGTGCAGTGAGTATTCCCCAGGCCTCTGCTGGCACACTGAAAAAGACATAACCCCCCCCCCCCTTAGAATTTCTCTGGTGACTGAACAAAGGTAGGTATTACCAATTCATGACATCTACTTGTATTCAGGCTCTCTTCTATTCATATTTAACAAGCTGAGAATGTGCATGGTGTGAAGAGCCAATCTGATAGCAGAAGGAAGTTTAATGTCATTGTATAGTATTGTTCCATTCCAAAATGACTCTCTTAGATGGTATTACTCACTCACTTTATTTCACTATTGTAGCATTGGTATCTTGAGTTCTTGTTTTAATATGTAGCGAGCAAAGCCACCCCCCTACAAATTACTGGAGAGAGGGAACTTTTGTCAGAATTTAGGGAGTGGGGAATGATATTCACAGGAAGAATGGTATAGAAGGAACCATATGTTTTGGCCATTGTTACAGTATCGGGCAGGAACAACAGTTAAGAAAGGAATTTCAGGATGGCATTTTATTTGCAGGCAACCTAGTTGTTACAGTTGTAGACAGCAGTTACAAAGCCATCATCATGTGACCATGGCCAGTGTTATCACCTGACTAGGACAACTAGATGCTTGAGGAACATGGACACTGAGAGGCCCAGTGAACTGAAGTTTAGATCTGCCTTACTTCCTTAATCCATCTTCACTCCATTTATTCACTCCATAAGAAAAGCCAAACTGCATCAGACCAGCTGCCCGTCTAGTCCATCATTCTATCTACAGAATGGCCAGACTGTTGCCTAAAGAAAGCCCAGAAGTAGCCATTAAGGGCAACTGCACGTTTTCACTTGCACTCTCCCATAATTGATAGTATGAGCCCTTTTATAACTGCTAGCCACTGATACTGAGTTCACCATGAATTTGTCCAAGGCCCTTTTAAAACTGTCCCAGTTGGCTGCCATCACTGCCTCTTGTGATAGCAAATTCCACAAATGACCCATACGTTCTGTGCTCAGGAGCTTTGGGGGGGAAGATGGTGGACAGACTGTGGTAATGATGGAAGCTTCAAGATCAGGGTTGGCCAAAGACATGGATAGGACTGCAGTGAATAGGTTGCTGCTGCTGCCCTTGCTGGAGTAAGATCCAACAAGGCACTGAACTCAGATATAGAGCAATTGTTTGGGCTGATAGCGCAAGATGATGGCAGTGGTGCTCTTATAGCTAAAGCTGGTGCCAACATAATCTGAGAAAGAATGTAGAAACCTTTCCTAAGAACAATTAGGCATTGTGGGTTGAAATCCAGGAAGGCATCAGCATCTGTGATAGAAATGCTGTTACTCTCATTTTGCTGTGCCAGGAAAAGAGTTTATAAAAGCAGTACTTTTCAGGAGGCTAGCTGTGTTAGTCTGTCACAGCAAAAACAATAAAGAGTCTTGTAGCACGTTAAAGACCAACAAGTTCTCATGAGTGGCAGCCACAAAAGTTTACTGAAGAAAATCTTAGAGAGATTTCACATATACCTTTCCTAGTATGAACACTTTCACCCAAAGTGTTTTTCCTCTAATCAAATATATTAACTTGTCGATGTGTGGATTTTCTTCATATGTGTATTCAGACCAGCTGATGAGATTTGAACAAGTGCAGATTTCAGCAAACCTACTCTGGTCTGCTTATAAGTTCTCCTGGTCTAGATTTGGCAAGATCCTACAAAAATTAAAAACTTATGAATTTGTCTTGTTTGCAAAGAAGTAGCCATGCCAGTTTGTTTGAGCATGTTGGCAAAATTAAAGTGGAAAAAGAAAAAGAGAGAGAGAAGAAAAGGCAAAATATTGTGATGCTACATAGTTCTATATGGATATATCCACAAATAAATGTTCCACAGAAGTCAAACAAGACAATATCTGTGCAAAAGAATGAATTGACATAAATCTGACATCAGGAGTGGCAGCACAGAGAAATCAGTTTCCAAATACTTTGACCTCCCAGAATACTCTGTTACACATCTCAAAGTAACTATTGCAGAAAAAAGCAAAAGCATAAACAAGTTCTAATGCCTCTCAAAGGGTCTGAATAGAGATCAAGGCTCACTTAGTACTCTAAATATATTTATAACCTAGCTTTCTATATTATCTTATCCATATGAAATAGTTGTCTCCCTTAACAGACTCTGACCTTTATCACAGAAACAACTTTTAGTATTTCTGCCACAGACAAATCTACTTGGCCTACAGCTTATCACCCTGAATGTTCATCAAGTAATGAAGAGCTGATAGCCAATTTTTGTGTTAATGAACTACTGTCACATTGTCTATTATCTGTATCCTCACCTGGCCAAGAAGCTTATCACCATGGGGAGGTTGTTGTTTAGTCGTTAAGTCGTGTCCGACTCTTCGTGACCCCATGGACCAGAGCACGCCAGGCCCTCCTGTCTTCCACTGCCTCCTGGAGTTTGGTCAAATTCATGTTGGTAGCTTCGGTGATACTGTCCAACCATCTCGTCCTCTGTCGTCCCCTTCTCCTCTTGCCTTCACATTTTCCTAACATCAGGGTCTTTTCCAGGGAGTCTTCTCTTCTCATGAGATGGCCAAAGGACTGGAGCCTCAGCTTCAGGATCTGTCCTTCAAGTGAGCACAGGGTTGATTTCCTTCAGAACGGATAGGTTTGATCTCCTTGCAGTCCGGGGGACTCTCAAGAGTCTCCTCCAGCACCACAATTCAAAAGCATCAATTCTTCGGCAGTCAGCCTTCTTTATGGGCCAGCTCTCGCTTCCATACATCGCTACTGGAAAAACCATAGCTTTGACTATGCGGACCTTTGTCGGCAAGGTGATGTCTCTGCTTTTTAAGATGTTGTCTAGGTTTGTCATCGCTTTCCTCCCAAGAAGCAGGTGTCTTTTAATTTCGTGGCTGCTGTCACCATCTGCAGTGATCATGGAGCCCAAGAAAGTAAAATCTGTCACTACCTCCATATCTTCCCCTTCTATTTGCCAGGAGGTGATGGGACCAGTGGCCATGATCTAATTTTTTTTGATGTTGAGCTTCAGACCATTTTTGGCGCTCTCCTCTTTCACCCTCATTAAGAGGTTCTTTAATTCCTCCTCACTTTCTGCCATCAGAGTGGTATCATCTGCATATCTGAGGTTGTTGATATTTCTTCCGGCAATAATAATTCCGGCTTGGGATTCCTCCAGTCCTGCCTTTCGCATGATGTATTCTGCATATAAGTTAAATAAGCAGGGGGACAATATACAGCCTTGTCGTACTATTTCCCAATTTCGAACCAATAAGTTGTTCCATATCCAGTTCTAACTGTTGCTTCCTGTCCCACATATAGATTTCTCAGGAGATAGATAAGGTGATCAGGCACTCCCATTTCTTTAAGAACTTGCCATAGTTTGCTGTGGTCCACACAGTCAAAGGCTTTTGCGTAGTCAATGAAGCAGAAGTAGATTTTTTTTTCTGGAACTCTCTGGCTTTCTCCATAATCCAGCGCATGTTAGCAATTTGGTCTCTAGCTCCTCTGCCCCTTCGAAATCCAGCTTGTACTTCTGGGAGTTCTCGGTCCACATACTGCTGAAGCCTACCTTGTAGGATTTTGAGCATTACCTTGCTAGCGTGTGAAATGAGTGCAATTGTACGGTAGTTGGAGCATTCTTTGGCACTGCCCTTCTTTGGGATTGGGATGTAGACTGATCTTTTCCAATCCTCTGGCCACTGCTGAGTTTTCCAAACTTGCTGGCATATTGAGTGTAGCACCTTAACAGCGTCATCTTTTAAGATTTTAAATAGTTCAACTGGAATGCCATCACCTCCACTGGCCTTGTTGTTAGCCATGCTTTCTAAGGCCCACTTGACTTCACTCTCCAGGATGTCTGGCTCAAGGTCAGCAACCACACTATCTGGGTTGTCTGGGACATCCAGATCTTACTGGTATAATTCCTCTGTGTATTCTTGCCACCTTTTCTTGATGTCTTCTGCTTCTGTTAGGTCCCTACCATTTTTTGTCCTTTATCATGTCCATCTTTGCACAAAATGTTCCTTTAATATCTCCAATTTTCTTGAACAAATCTCTGGTTTTTCCCTTTCTATTATTTTCCTCTATTTCTTTGCACTGTTCATTTAAGAAGGCCCTCTTGTCTCTCCTTGCTATTCTTTGGAAGTCTGCATTCCATTTTCTGTAACTTTCCCTATCTCCCTTGCATTTTGTCTCCCTTCTCTTCTCTGCTATTTGTAAGGCCTCGTTGGACAGCCACTTTGCTTTCTTGCATTTCCTTTTCTTTGGGATGGTTTTTGTTGCTGCCTCCTGTACAATGTTACTAGCCTCCATCCATAGTTCTTCAGGCACTCTGTCCACCAAATCCAGTTCCTTAAATCTGTTCTTCACTTCCACTGTGTATTCATAAGGGATTTGGTTTAGATTATACCTGACTAGCCCAGTGGTTTTTCCTACTTTCTTCAGTTTAAGCTTGAGTTTTGCTATAAGAAGCTGATGATCAGAGCCACAATCAGCTCCAGGTCTTGTTTTTGCTGACTGTATAGAGCTTCTCCATCTTTGGCTGCAGAGAATATAATCAATCTGAATTCGGTATTGCCCATCTGGTGATGTCCATGTGTAGCGTCGCCTCTTGTGTTGTTGGAAGAGTGTTTGTGATGACCAGCTTGTTCTCTTGACAAAACTCTATTAGCCTTTGCCCTGCTTCGTTTTGAACTCCAAGGCCAAACTTACCTGTTGTTCCTTTTATCTCTTGACTCCCTACTTTAGCATTCCAGTCCCCTAGAATGACAAGAACATCTTTCTTTGGTGTCAGTTCTAGAAGGTGTTGTAAGTCTTCATAGAATTGGTCAATTTCAGCCTCTTCACATCGGTGGTAGGTGCATAAACCTGGATTACTGTGATGTTGAAAGGTCTTCCTTGGATTCGTATTGAAATCATTCTATCATTTTTGAGATTGTATCCCAGTACAGCTTTTCCCACTCTTTTGTTGACTATAAGGGCTACTCCATTTCTTCTATGGGATTCTTGCCCACAATAGTAGATATGATAATCGTCTGAATTGAATTCGCCCATTCCCGTCCATTTTAGTTCACTGACGCCCAGGATGTCAATGTTTATTCTTGCCATCTCCTGTTTGACCACATCCAGCTTACCAAGGTTCATAGATCTTACATTCCAGGTTCCTATGCAGTATTTTTCTTTCCAGCATCGGACTTTCCTTTCACTTCCAGGCGCCTCCGCAGCTGAGCGTCCTTTCGGCTTTGGCCCAACCACTTCATTAGCTCTGGAGCTACTTGTACTTGTCCTCCGCTCTTCCTCAGTAGCATGTTGAACGCCTTCCGACCTGAGGGGCTCATCTTCCAGCATCATATCTTTTAGCCTTTTGTTTCTGTCCATGGAGTTTTCTTGGCAAAGATACTGGAGTGGCTTGCCAGTTCCTGCTCCAGGTGGATTGCGTTTAGTCAGAACTCTCCACTATGACCTGTCTGTCTTGGGTGTCCCTGCACGGCATAGCCCATAGCTTCTCTGAATTACTCAAGCCCCTTCGCCACGACAAGGCAGCAATCCGTGAAGGGGACCATGGGGATACATATCAATATAAGAAGACATAGGATCTACATTCCCTGTATCGGGGGGGGGGGTTAATTCACAGAAGGTCATATTGAAATAAATCGGTTTGTCCTTATACTGACAGAATATTTTGCCGTTTTTCTTTTTTTCCCACTCTTCCTCCCTTAAGGAAGTATTCTATTTTATAAAAGCTGTATTTGCTGCCATTTCTCATGGAGAGCTGTTCAGTTCTTTACCCCACCTTGCAATCTGTATGATTGCTGTACTGCCATAAAAATTCATCCCCTGAGATTTGTTTTCCCTGGGTGATGGAAATCATTTCTGAGCAAAGGAATTTATCTGGAAGGTCTGCTGTGTTCAATTCCTCAGGGTGAGAATTGAGTATAATAATGAGTCAGGTTTCCACAAGACCTCCATTAGCCAGATACCATGGAAGTCTTGTTGACATACTGGCAGCCAACCTGCCAAGAACCATTTATGATGGTGTGCTATTTATGATTGTAGGCCCTGATCCGCCTTCCTGATCCAACCTCCTGCTAGTTTAGTACACTATGCAATCCCTATTTGTTATTTTGACCATTTTAAAGCTAGGGTATATTTAATCATCTGTTTCATATCTGAGACTCCTTGATCAAATGCTATTGGAGAATCTGTCTAACTGTCTGTCTATCTGGGCTGTGAACTGATTCCCTGATTTCATATGTATACAAGTAAGGGCATACAGCTGGAGCCTCAATTTGCCCTGTGGCCTTTTGGAATACTTTTATCTAATCTGTGTCCATGCCCGTATTTATACTGTCAGTTTTCTTTTTCCCCTGTTTTAATCACATCTTCATTTTATTTCAACATTTTTAACCCATCAAAATGACCAAATTTCACACAAGGGACTGGGGGGGGGGGGTTGTAGGTGGGTGGAGGTGCTGCTCCACCTGTGAGTGCCATGGTTTATTTCTTTCACCCCAGGGTCACCCTGGACAGGGCACAGATTCCATTTCAACATTCAGCCAAACATGGTGCATAGCCCTATCTATGTATAGTTTGTATGAAATAACTTCTGTTTCAAGGCAGATTTCTTGAGGGTGGGACTTAAAGCCATTGTAAAATAATAATGGCCTGAATCCAACATCATAGCAATGCTAGAGCACTAACATGACAGAAATTCCTTTCACTCTTCCCCTCACCCGGAAGTTTGTGATTGTCAAGGATATTTCCACTCCAAATTCTGCTGGATTCTGCTGTTCTGCCAAGGAAAGTCCACAACTGAATCCTACTTATTGATAAACTTTGCAAAGTGACTCCTGTTGCAGAGTCACAACAGTTTCTAGATTCAGGTGAATAAAATCTTACATCTCTGATCTATTTGACCTGCTGGTCTTGCCTGCAGAGATTAAGTCTTGAACATTTTGGATCAGGAAGAAACCTTCAACCACAAACACAATATTTGTACTCCAAAGTCCATAAAAATGAAATAATGAGAGTCAGTATGGTTTTTAAAAGGTGGGGAAGCCCTATGAAACAAAACAAAACAAGATTCACCAGAAATCATATGGGCACAAACCACTGGTTCGGCAGTTTTTTGCTGGTTCGTTTTAAAGCCGAACAGGTGTTTGGTGGTTCCCAGCCCCACCTCCTCTGGAGGCATCGTCGAGAAGAGGCAGGGCAAGGAAGCCGTGGTGCTGTCTCTGACTGGGTGCCCGTCATAGGAGGTGGGACAGGGAAGTGCCAAAACCTGTTCTGCTTGGAAACAAACCAGCACAAACTACCAAACCATCTCTAGTGTCATCTATCAGACGTTTCCAGTGGAAGCTTTTATGGATTAAAATAGATGTCTTTAGACACATGTAATACAATACTGAGGCCAGAGATTTACTTACCTCATGTCCATGCTTGCTGAGGTGGGGATCAAATGAAATGGGATATAGACACAGATAAGGAACCTTTAAAGTGACAACAGCATTATTAACACAGGCAGTGCACTTTTGAAATGTTGATTACATAAGCATCCTGAGTAGATAATCCGCTGATGACACACCGTGATTAGGCTGTTATCTCCGATGTGAGAGCAAGTGTGGTATAGCATAGGGCTGGTCTATGACTCAGGAGACCTGGATTCAAATCTCCCCTTTAAGTCATTTAAGCTATCTTGAGTTCATTGGAGGAAAGGGGGAATATATTTGTAAGTAGTAAATACACAAATTAATAAGTTGAAATAGTCACTTCTGCTTTCTAGAAAGGGTTGGTTACTCTGAAGCCAGAGATTTGCCAAAGAAAGCAACTTCTTAGCTATATTCAGGTTAGCTATAATAAATATAGTGTACTGAGTAGCACTAGTCCCCATTTAAGCCTCTACATGCTCACTGGAATTTATGGATATAACCCAATTCAGCTGGCTACCTCTCAGATCTTCCTTTGTAATTCTTTTTTATACAAGAGCTTCTCTTAGATTATTTAAGATTATCTGAGAGACTGAAGTGTTCTGATACTGGCTTTTCTGTATTGTCGTTTCTGCTGTCAGGTTTATATCCATTTGTTCTCTTGGGTAGCAAGTGTCCTGCCCACCCTATGTAGAATGCAGAGGGTCACTGCTGGCAGAGAATGATGTATATCACATTAAAAGGAAATGAGCCCTTGATATTAAGGATGATATTGTCGGGAACTGCTGCAAAGGTGCTCTCAAAGTAGATGTGAGGACACTCATAGCATCTAGGTTTGTGCAGCAAGGTCTTGGTTCTGTTTCTCTGTCCTCTTCTGTAGCCTGATGTGTGTCAGTAATTGTTTAAGATTAAGGACGTAAACTCCCTCTTGGGTCTCACTAAAAATCAATCATGCATAACATCCAACTTCCAGCAGCAAATGTTCTTTTTGAAGTGCACAAGCAGGGCATGAAGGCAACTCTGTGACTTCTATCTAGCCTAGATTCATTCCTTTGAAAGATGGAGGTTCTTACAAGAATTCATGGTTAATAGTTGTTCATAAACCAATCCTAGATCAGTTTGTATAATCCTGTTTCAGAGATAGCATTGGCCAGTGCTGTCTTTAGTATCAAGTTGTGGAGGGCCACTTCCAACAGAGAATTCATGATCTGCTCATGGTCTTCAAAAACCATGACTGCTATTGGAAATAGGATGCTAAATTTGATAGGTGTCTACCTATGTCAGGTCTAAGATGTCAGTTACATTCTTAACTTTAAGCAACTTTTCCAAAAGAGCAAAAGACTAGCACTTTGTTTTAAGCCTACTTTTAAGCCTACTTTGGAGTCCTAATGGTTGTGTCCCTCTAACAGATTTAAATGGAGAAATGCAACAATGGCTGCTTCTATAATCATTTCGGGGATGTTTATTTGAAACACATTATTGATGTGGAAATTGGCAATGGGAGGTGGTCAAGGTGGTTCTGGGAGCTTCTAAAGAGTCCAAAGCTTGGGAGAGTTACTTTTGCAGACTCTGACTCCCAGAAATCCCAAATCAATTAATAGCCAGAACCATGTTGGATTGAGGATTATGGTAGTAACCACAGTACAAGCTCCAAAACAGCCTGTATATAAGCAATGCATTGTGCACAGACTCCAACACTGTGACTGGGGTCTGTCATGGAAGGATTGTCATGGAAGGCTATGAGGACAACCTGGCCAAGAAGCTAGACAAGGATTATTTTACAGCTCTCAACTAAGAACAGAAGAGCAACAGGAAAACCTGATACCATACACATACAACAAAGTCCAGTGCCACGTAGTGACTAAATTATGCAACAATATTTTCCAAAGCACAGTCTGATATCACCTATACAGCTTGTATGTCTGAAAACCTCCTCTAGAGTATGTTAGCTGAATCTATATGCTGGTGGGCAAGGACCTTGGTTCAAACTTAGCCATAACACTCACCCACCGGGTATCTTTGGGTCATTTCCCCTTCCTCCTTCTCTTTCTCTCAGCCTAATCTACTTATGCATATTTGTGGGGACGTACAGGAAGAACCTTCTACATCTAAACTCTGAACTCCTAGGAGGAACTGTGGATTTTTTTAAAATGTAGGTTCACTTAATCCTCATGTTCTATTATTTAATTATGCCCTTGTGAAGAAGTGTCTTCTTCATTCTTCTCTTCTAAATACACTGCCAATCCATGTCAGTGATTGATGGCGCCTGATACTATTTTCTGAGGAGCGAAAGGAAATATTTCTCTCCCAGCCACTCTCCTGACGCCATTCATTCTAGCATGTGTGGATGGTGCATTCCTCCCATTCTGGTTCTCTTAAGCTTGGGGGAAGGAGGAAATGTTCCCTTAGCTTGCCTTCAGAAGGCCGTCTTTCCTCCACCAGATGGCAGTCTCCACTCATTTCTTCCAGAGAGAAGCGGAAGGCTTGAGGGCCATGTAGGCCTCTTTGCTCAAAGCCTCCTTTTGGTTTTGATCGGCACATGCCACCCTGTGTTTCAAATAAACATTTAAAATATATGTTAATCCATGCATCAGTTCCTTATCAGATAATAAAGAAAAATGGTCTATAAACAACAGCTGTTTCTCTATTTTTTTCTTGTTGCTTGTCTGTGGCAATCTCTGCCAAGTAGATACTCAGAGAAAATGAAAGCCTAAATCTGGTTTTTATGTGTACCACTTAGGTCGTGTACAATCTTTCATAGTGAGGAGCTGCTCTCCGAATTTTTGAAAATGCTTAAGGAATGGAATCCCAAAAAGAAGATGGGAAATCATCCTATAACAAGTCATACTCCTGGTCCATCTGTCTCATTATCACCTATGCCATTGGTTATCCCAGGTGTTCTTGGATTCCAGCTTCCAGAAACCCTGGGTAACACAGCTAGTGGTGAAGGCTTCTGGAAATTGCCATCCAAGAACACCTGGGTTACCCAAGTTTGGGAACCACTGACCTCCACTAACTCACCACAGTCCTCCAAAGACTCAATAGAGACAAGAATCTCTTTGCCCAGTCTTATCTAGAAATGGCAGGAACTGAATATGGGACATATGTCTTCTTCTTTCTTCTTCTTCTCTTAGTAGGGACTGTCTTGCCTTTTTAGTTGGCTGGTAAGCCACTGTAACAGCCTTTCAAGCTGTAGAGCTGGGGAACTGATGCAATAAAGAACAACTACAGAACAAAAGTAAGAAGATGTGCTTGGAAACTATTTCCCTGAAGATGGTTACCGAATTCCTTCTCACTTAGAATGTTAGAAGTTGCCTTATACAGAATGTGACAATTGATGCTCTTTGCTCAGTACTGTATCCATGCTCACTGGGAATGATTCTCCAGGGTTTTTGTAAGGGGGTGTGTGTTTCCCAGTCTTATCTGCAAAAAGGGCTTCTGGGTCATGATGTACATTACACGTGTCTCATTCTTTGATTTTTAAAAATTCTCTCCTGTTGTATGTTCTCAAAAAACGGTCTGAAGCTCAACATCAAAAAAACGAAGATCGTGGCCACTCGTCCCATCACCTCCTGGCAAATAGAAGGGGAGGATATGGAGGCAGTGACAGATTTTACTTTCTTGGGCTCCATGATCACTGCAGATGGTGACAGCAGCCACGAAATTAAAAGACGCCTGCTTCTTGGGAGGAAAGCGATGACAAACCTCAACAGCATCTTAAAAAGCAGAGACATCACCTTGCCAACAAAAGTCCGCATAGTCAAAGCTATGGTTTTTCCTGTAGTGATGTATGGAAGTGAGAGCTGGACCATAAAGAAAGCTGACCGCCGTAGAATTGATGCTTTTGAATTGTGGTGCTGGAGGAGGCTCTTGAGAGTCCCCTGGACTGCAAGGAGATCAAACCTATCCATTCTAAAGGAAATCAACCCTGAGTGCTCACTGGAAGGACAGATCCTGAAGCTGAGGCTCCAATACTTTGGCCATCTCATGAGAAGAGAAGACTCCCTGGAAAAGACCCTGATGTTAGGAAAATGTGAAGGCAAGAGGAGAAGGGGACGACAGAGGATGAGATGGTTGGACAGTGTCATCGAAGCTACCAACATGAATTTGACCCAACTCCGGGAGGCAGTGCAAGACAGGAGGTCCTGGCGTGCTCTGGTCCATGGGGTCACGAAGAGTCGGAC
Organism: Intellagama lesueurii; assembly: GCA_037013535.1. NCBI lineage: Eukaryota > Metazoa > Chordata > Lepidosauria > Squamata > Agamidae > Intellagama > Intellagama lesueurii. The sequence goes on along the minus strand of JBAJHW010000002.1, from coordinate 106,590,919 downwards.
ACGACTAAACGACTAAACAACAACAATTTTTAAAGCACCTGTTCATTCCATGTGTATTTGTGAAACCCCTCGCACCACAAAACATTTTAAATTAGCCACTTTGGGTCATCAGTGTGAACAGAACTGCAGGGTGTTAATGTTTGCACACACAATAAATAGTTTTATTCTGAATCAGTTTCATTGCAAGCAATGAAGTGAGGTTCTTGCAAGCAAGTGACTAGAAAATAAATTCCTAGGGAACTGAGTGGGATGTCCTTCTAAGTAAAGGTGCAAAGGTTATGGTTGCCCAAGTAATCTCCATCTTGTCATGCTTGCCTGCATCCCAAAGAAGAGATTGGCAACTCTGCCTGCTAACATAATTTCTGTGTATATGAGTGTGTGCTTCTATGTCTTTCCCTCTGTGTGCGTGTGTATGTGTGTGTGTTTCCCTTCCCTGTCAAACACGTTGTAATTAGTAATCAAGACTGTTTGGTTTCTTCAAGCTGTTTTATGCCTACTTGGTTCCTGATCACAAGGGCAGCTTTCTTGGGAGATGAACTACGTGCTTCTATGCCCTCTCGATATTCAAACAAGTGGCACAGAGCATGCTCAACACATAGACATGTATATACACACACATTTATATATATGTACACACAGAGATGCACACACACACATATAAATGTGGTGGCTATTACTGTTGGTACATTAAAATCCATAGTTCAGTGAGGAGTTGTTGCTTTCTTAGAACTGTGTGCTCCGCTGTATCTGAAAAGCACCAACCATGCAAATATTGGTCCACCTGGTAGGTTCAAATTAAAAGAATTCATTTTATGTTTTTAAAAAGAAAGGTAATTTTGAAGTTGTTTCAGAACAATAATCAAAACAGTTGAATTCTGTGAATTCACTGGTTAAACTGGAGAAAGATTAGTGAAGAAATACACTTCTCCCTTCAACAATGCCAGGTTTAGCAGGAAAGGATTCCCGTGTTGTTCAATATGTCCCCAAAAACGTAACTAAAAAGCATAAACCGTTGATTCACACACACACACACACACAAACAAACAAACACACACAGAGAGATCAGTTCTCTCTATGGGGTTCTTTTCTGTAGCATTGACAATCCTTTCCATACAGTATGGTATGTAATGTCTTAGAGGACCTTATGACCCTCTGATCTAGAGGCTGAATTAGTGATGTTGTGTTTGGGGGCAAGTACTGTAGACTACTTCAAAGCCTTTGGTATTGAACTCATGGGGTTCTGAGTGGCCAAGGGCACTATATGTATGTATGTACTCTGTCTTTGTATGTATTTATGAAAAAATCCATGTATAATCAAAACTGTGTATAATCATATGTTTGTATATGGGGGAAACAGTGAGTAGGATGGACCATCTTTCCTAGCTTCTGCACTTCCCAGGAAAAATAATAAATGGTGGAAAATTCAACGACTAATGGGAGTTGGAGTCCAACAGCAGCTGAAAGCCTCAGATCTTACTGAAAACATCATCTTTTAAGTAAGGTCTGAGACTTTCAGTTGTTGTTGGACTCCAACTCCCATCAGCCCCAGCTGATAGACAATGGCAAGGGGATGATGAGATTCATAGTCTAGCAATGTCTACTTTTCTGTTTCTGATTTAAAAGGATTGTTGAGGCACTTACAAGTTTACAAGTTAACAGATGGCCCCGACAGCACAGATGTTAAAACACTCAGGCTTAATCTTTGCAGCTCCATGTGAGCAGTAATCATGCCCTCCAGTCTTGTGTCTTAGGTTTGCTTACAACTTGATCTTTGTACCTTAGCAATTTTTAGTCCCAAGCCTCTTCCTTTTTGAGTTATGATGATAATGAATCTAAGATCACTGGTATATGCATCATAAATGCACAATATCTGTGCTAACACCTTTGGCGTATGTCAACTGATAATAATATTATTGCCATTGTCTATATTTTCTGTATTTTGTTTCTGCCTGACCATTCCCTAACCACAAGAGGTGCCATAAGATTTTTGTTTTTCCTCACAGCTTGGAAAGATTATTTTTTTAGTCCTAACACTCCCTTAATCCCCAGTCAATCGGCTGGAGGATTCTGGGAGTTGTAGTGAAAAAGTAAAATTTCCAAGTGCTTGCTTTTCCTGTAATTGCATCTTCCTCCACCTTTAGAATGGGAGAAAATGTAAAAAAGCAAAAGTGATATATTTTCTCATTCCTGTTTCTGATTGGATCAGAAATCATTTCTTGCTTTGAAAAATCCAAGGCTCCTTATATCTCCCTGTTCACTTACATGAAGACATTAATAACCATAATAACTTAGCTTTCAACAGAATTTGCAGGCATAGAAGCTCTGTTGTATTGGGTGATATTAGCTAAATTTATGACAAATAAATTCAAGCATTTTTGTGCAAGTAGCTTTAAAGTGTTGAGTTTTTTTTTCTTCAAAAAAGACGAATTAACATTTTTTTTAGAAATCATCTTGGCAGAATGGGACAAAATTGGCAGGCTAATTTGAGACAAGGTGCGGATGTGTGCATATAGGTGCACAAGGAAATCTTTTAGGGTTAGCAGTGGAAAGATACTTTTGCGTCCCTCTGGTTTTGTGGGCAAGCTGCATGTAGACAGTGTATATACTTGTAGAAATACCAAGAAGTAAATAACCTGAAATCTTTTTTAGACTGATAGGTAGTGAGGTGACAAAAAATTCAGGGCTTTTGTTCATTCTCTTATTGTTAGGGTGTTGTTTTGGGCCTTATTGACAGCATATCAAAAATATTCCATCTACATTTTTCTCAAAAGCACTGTAATTGGGAACACCCTGGTAGACCTGGGAAACATCCCAGTTTGCTTGGAACTTGTATAAAGTCACACAAAAGCAGCTCACTTTGGTTGTGGATTTAGGCTTCATTCAAAGCAGATGAATACCCTGAGATCAGTATTATTACCACTACATCTATTACTTCTCATGTTATTACTACTGGTAGAAGTAATAACATCTGCACTACAGACTTGGTTTAAGCACTCTTGTGATAGCAAAGATGTTAACTAATCAAATTTAGGAGCTGCTGGATAGCTCAGTAGTTTAAGTATCTGGCCGTGGAGCCAGAGGTTGGGAGTTTGATTCCCCACTGTGCTTCCCTTACAGGGTCTGGACTCAATAAACCATAGGGTCCCTTCCAGCTCTGCAGTTCTAAGATTATGATGATGATTATAGATTATAATTTCCATTTACTCAAGTGTGTCCACTCTAGGGCACATGTATACAAAGTGCATCGTCCTTGACATAAGAGCTGAAAATAAAACCATTAATTAGAACTATCATATTAACAATGAAATAGCCCTGGGAAAGTGAACAAATTATGAAAGAATGCCCAAGATGGAGGTTATTTGTTACTATGTGAGATTAGTGCCAAGCATTAATCCAGTGGGTGAAATCTAGTAGTGTGTTGCAGTTAGAGCAGGACCATTTAATCAGTGGGGATTTGGAGAGAAAACTGCTCTGTAAATTCCATGGGCCTTCTCTAGTTGCTACTTCCTACTGGATTTCAGCTACTACATCAATTCATGAAGGAATCAAATCCATGTGCATAAGACCTTTTAGTTCTTATTCCCTCCAAAGGCTGGGAATACCAACAGAATGATGCTTACAAGAAGAGGGATGAATATATTGTGGCTTCTATATGTTGGAGTAGGAAAATGGACAGGACTCTGCCCCAACAGAGAATGGCCCAGCACAGGAGGGGCAACAGCTCAGGACCACAACAAGCAGTGTTCCTTCATTTTAAGGACAAAAGACACTCATTTGATGACCAAGATGTACTAATTTTGGATCCAGAAGATAGGTGGTTTGAGAGAGGGGTCAGGGAGGCCATACATGTGCATACAGAAAATCCCTCACTCAACAGGGGAGGAGGCCTTCGATACAATTTGTCTCCTATTTATCATGCTGCCCTTTCATCTGCCCCCAGAAAGATCAGGACCACACCCACCAGAAAGACCACTGTTAACGACTGTTAACGACCCATGACAATGGGTGGAGAAGGACTGCAGAAGTGGGATTTTCACTCACCCCCTTGTTCTTTGTCCATCTAATGAGCCTATTCAGACCAGGGGGAAGTGAAACCAACCTGGAGGATATATCAGGGATCTCCTACCAACTCTCCTCAGACTGAAGAAGCCACTTGGATGAATAGTGAATCCTTTGGTATGACTGAACTGTTTCTAGTCAAAGGGGTGGTAGACCAAATATCAGTCAAACCTGATTGCAGTCAGTGATGTACACACACATTTTCCTCTAGTAAACAATGTAATTTCTCGTTGTAAATTATATCATTGTACTAATTTGAATTTCCATTCATGGTGCTCTTTTGGTCTATAATGCAGCGGGGGATCTGATTAATAACAATAGAAAAATTATTTCTCCTGGGGTTGGCAAGCTTGCCACGACTCTTGTGTTCACAGACCATAGTATTTATTGTATCTGAGATATTTTTTAAAGCACAGCAGAAGCCTCAAACAGGCAATTATTAGGTGAATTATTTATACAATTTCAAAAACCTACTCAATGGAACAATGCTGGATAAAGGAATCAGAGAAGGAATGATGGCCTGACACAGTGATCGGGATGCTAATAACCTGAGTACTTTCACCAGCTTTCCCTTTCTTGTAAAGCAGCTTTGCTGGATGCAAGCTTTGGGATTTTCTGAATTGACTGGGGAACAAGAAATAGCATTACGCTTCTAGAATTTGTAATTGTTTTCAAAGTGATATTTACAGATTCTTTTTTAAAAAATCAATTATTTGAGGAAGAGACTTGGCACACAAAATAATGAGGCAATTGCCTCAAATGGCAGAGATAAATAGATTGGTCTTGTTCTCTCCCATCATTCTGTTAACCACCCATACTTATTCCTGCTCTACATTCTCGCATCTGGCTTCTTCCTACAAAGGAAGCACAGTTTCCTACTCAGGATGCCTGACATGATACCTTATGAACTCCCATAAGATAAAATGGATTGCAGATGACCTTTTAGAGAATTCTGCAGCACCTTATGCTACTCCTAAGTTGGGATATAAAGGCTTACTTGTTTTGTACTCATATGCAAAGGCAAATAACTGCAACATTCCTTTCCCTGGTGAAGATGGCAAGACAAAGTTTGAGAATTTGATACATCAGATGGGTTGTTTACATCTTTAATAGTCAGTTGGTCCTTCTTTGCTTGGTATAAACATGTGCATGTTTTTCTTCTCAGTAGGAAAGAGACACACTAGAGACATTTTTCACACAATTCTGAGTAAAAATAAAATTAGCCCTTTCTGTTCCTCTCCATTGAAGGGGAAGACTCTCGCACTGTGTTAAAATTCTGTGTTGAGGTGTTCCAACATGCTGAACTTGCCAAAATGAAGAAGAACAAAAAATGTAGAGAGTATTTTTCTAATCTCTGTATAGGAAATCACACACCCCATTTTATGAGATCCCATAAGACAAAAACCACTCAGATCAGTGGGTGTCACTAGGTGGGGTGGTATACAAGTTAAATGAATGAATGAATGAATGAATCTTCCATTTGAAAAAGTCAAGGAATTCAATTTTTCAAAAAAACTTCTGGTTTATGAATGCGGGATAGTGTGCTTCTGTACCCCTGATTCAAAATGTCTGAAAATGGCCTGATTATGTTGCACAATATTGTGCCCGCATTGTCAACAGGAAAAAGGATGCCACATTTTACATAGCAAAGGGCAGCCTGATTGTTGATAACACCAGTGGCAGCAGTCAAGATGGTGTATGAGTCTAGCACTAAAATAATTCATTCTCTGCAGTATACCACCAAATTTACTAGTAGCACAAAGCAAGGCCTCTAGTTTGCATCAAAAACTGAGCCCCATCTCTTTCACCTCTTTCTGTTAGACAAACCCTAACAGAGACCACAGGAGAACAGAGCCACTTGTGTGGTCCATGCATTGGGGAACATTCTGAAAGGTGGGCTGCTCTATCTGTATGTTCATCTTTGCAATTTAGAGTTCTCGTGGTGCAGAGTGAACAGCCTCATAGCGCAGTGGTTAAGCTGCTGTACTGCAGCCAAAACTGTGCTCACGACCCAAGGTTCAATCCCAGGTAGCCGACTCAAGGTTGACTCAGCCTTCTATCCTTCCAAGGTCAGTAAAATAAGTACCCAGCTCGTGGGGGGGTGGTGGTGGTGGTGGTGGTAATGTGTAGCTTGCGTAATTAACTTGTAAACTGCCCAGTGAGTGCTTGAAGCATTATGGGTGGTATATAAACAGCACACTTTGTTTTTTGTTTGTTTGTTTGTTGCTTTCTGATTTTGTCCAAACTATGAACCTTGGGAGCAGAGTCAAGAGGGGATGTAATGGTGGTGGGTGGAACCCCATTAGTTTATTCTGTCTAGTCACAAAATTGTGTCAGGAAGGAAGTCTGAACAGGGCTAACACTTCTAATTGATTATGAAGAGATCATTATTTGTTACTTCCTTGTTTTTTAAAAAAATTAAGATAGAAAGTGCCTTAGATGTTGGAAGGTGGACAGTTGTACAATCATATCATAGGTAAGTGTTTATAATGTTAACTGATCATATACAACAAGTGGCACTAAGTGGAGTCTTGGTATATCTGATATTCTGTGTAAAACTGGGAAGTTACACACATTTCAAGCTTCACAGCCAATCTGTTGTCTGCTGGAGGCAGTACAATATTCATATGCAAAGCCTTTTCCCCTGTATCCCCACATAGACCCTGAAATCAACCCAGAGAACCTAAAGACTAATGCAGTTGTCCACAAACAGCATTAGTGGGTGATATATTTCAAAAACAAATCTCATGGAACGGGTGCAAATGAGGTAGCAGCCTCTAGCAGGCTACAGCTGTGTTTCCTGCTGTTTATACATTATTCTGTGCTAATCTATTTATTAAAAAGTGAAGATGTACAAGCAGAGCCTTGGATTTCTGCAAGTTGTGTCAGGCAGCAATATTTACATCTGCCCTGCCTTGAATTGTCCCTAACATCTAAAGATTAAAAAATAAGAGGGCCAGAGTATATCTACAAAGAGTAGGTGCCGTTGAAATTCTAGACAGGGAATGGGTATGGAGATGTGAACTTAGTATTTCCCTTCATGAGCCTGCCTGGGTAATAAGATCATGGGGGAGGGCTATTTCTCGGTCCTGCCACCTTCACAGCAGGGATGTTGGCAAGACTTTGGGTCCGAGTCCCAAGCTCCAAGTCCGAGTCCCTATTAAAAACAAGCTTTTTCCCCCCCAGGAAAAAGGGAAGGGATGAGTAGGTTCCAAGTTGCAAGTTGAGTCCGAGTCATTGGAAAACAACAAACCAAGTTAAGTCCAAGTCGAGTCACCAGTGCGACTTAAATTCAGCGTGACAGAGAGTCCCTCAACTTGAGTCCCTATCCCTGCTTCACAGGTGCGTTTGTTGGGGACAGAGGAGAGGGCCTTCTCTGGCGATGCTCCTAGACTCTGGAACTCCCTCCCACAGGAGGCCAGGCTGGCCCCATCTTTGCTGTCCTTCCGCAAGCAAATGAAGACCTTTCTCTTCAGGCAAGCTTTCCCTTGTTCATTTATTTATTTATGAATTTATTTTTACACTTTTATACAGCACCGTCTGGCTGCAGGCCACATTGGGTGCTGTATAGCAAACAGTGTACTGTCTGTGTGAGAGGGGTTCTACAGTTGGGATGGTTAGTATTTTCTTGCTTTTACTGTTTCAATAATGCTTTTATTTAACATTTTAAATACAATGTTTATTTAATTCTTATAAGATATTTGGATAGTTTATTGTTTTTGGCTATCTTTTAAAATGATGTAAGTCATCTTGGGTTCTTTTATGGAGAAAGGCAGGGGAATTCTTTTGATAAATAAATGAATGAATGAATGAATGAATGAATGAATGAATGAAGTTACATGGGTGGCTTTGTCTTTTAGATTCACTCAGTGGTGGGCCATATGTGGCACATAGGCCACAGTAGACCCCTAAAGCTTTTTGTAGTCCCCAAACCTCTGTGGCTGTCACCCTAGTTGCCCCTGCTCTTGTAAATTTCTTTCTTCTGATCTAAAGTATAATTGATCTTCTGACAGTAGAAAAGCCTTTAATAATATAAAAAAAATGCTGCTAGGTTGCTATTGGCAGGCCTGCTCCCAGAAGCAGCAATCCGGCAGTGATTCTGACTATTAGTCAAATTTAAATAAACCAAAATCTTCCTATCTCTCTCCCCCCATTTCACATTCCGAGGCTCCCTGAGGATCCCCTTTGCTCTGGAAAAGGTCTTGGGAGTCTCAGGTAGGGTTGCCAGATGTCCGGCAAAAGGAGGACATGTCCTCCTTTTTAGCCTAATGTCCTCCATCCGGCAGCCAAAGCTAAAAACCTTTAAAATGTCCGGCTTTTGTAATATTTTATGTTATAATTTTGGATGGGAGGGGGAGAGGTGGAAGGTGGAAATCAGTCTCTGATGGAGTCACAATCTAAGACACCACTTCGGGCTGTAAATCAGCCACTCCCACGTGGAGCCTTTGCTTCTGGAGGTGACTTCCTGCTTCATTTTGAGCAAGCTGCACATAAAGATTAGCAAGGAAAGGAGAGCAAGATATATACATACATATATATACACTCACACCACAAGTGAGAGGGAATGGGCAAAACAAAAGGAGAGAGTCGAGAGAGAGCAGCGGCTGGAGAAGGGCAGGATCTTTTTTTTTTAAGGGGGAAAAAACTTTGTGGGTTTGCCCAGAGGTATTCGAGCGAGCAGCAGGAGTCGAGAAAGGAGAGATGGCGGTGGCGGCTAGAAAAGATTGAGGAAGGCTGGCGGAGAAGAAGTGAAGCTGCAGGGAAGGGGAGCCAGAGCAAGAGCGGGGCTCCGCGCCAGGCGCCTGCCAGAGAAAGAGGGAGAGGGAGAAGAGGCAGCAGCCGCCACCGCCACAGCAGCAAAAGGAGGCAAGAAAAAAGGGGAACCTTCTCGCAGAGCTCACCTCAGCGCAAGTGAAGGAGCAACAACAGCAGGCGCCGGGATATGTCGTGTAATTAATAAAGATTATAAGGTAATAATTGTACAATTGGCTGTTTAAATAATGTTTTTTGGTATTTTGAAAAAAAGCCTCCATTGAATTTATTTTTATTTTTTAACATGACTGTTCTTGGTCGTTTCACTAAGAGACATTTATTGGCAGATATTGTAATAAAATTGTATTGATTGTGGGTTTAATCCGGAACGATTCAAATGAAACATTCAATACGTCCTCCTCTGTCCTCTTTTTTTGTCTTTCTGTGTCCTCCTTTTGGTACCAATGTATCTGGCAACCCTAGTCTCAGGATGGGGGTGGGGAGCCTTTAATAGTTAAAAATCACCACTGGATCACTCCTGTTGGGATCAGGACATCCAGGAGAAATATGGCTGTGATTTTTTTTACTGTTTGACCCCTCCTATATCCTGAAGCTCCCAAAAGTTTCCTCGGGGCAAAAGGGAGCTCTAGTGAGCCTTGGAACCTAAAGGGAGGTAATAGGAAGCTTTCAATTAATTTAAATCAAATTTTACTGGCACTGGATGATGACACCATTGGCTTCTGCTGACATAAATTTATGCAAGATATTTTGCCCATTGTGAGACTAAATGCATTGCCTCAGAAATCAGCACATGGGTGAGACTTCCAATAATATTGTACTGATGAAATTATCCATACATTTTAAAGAGTATCTAAAAATACCTAAAATAATAATTTAAAAAATACAAAACTATTATAGTCAGTGTTGAAAATTTATACAAAACTGCCCATATTAGGGAAAATGCATAAATAAATGCATGGCTTGTACAAAGTGCATATAAATTTCCATGTCCCCCACACCCTTATACAGACAAAAGATGGACCAAGTATACAGATGGGATTTGGGCAAATACAAATACCAGAAACATGAGGCTGTGAGTTATTACAGAAATAATTTAGAATAAATTGTGGTTATTTTTTGCCACATGAATAACTGCTTATTGCTTCTGTATGATGGGAAAAAAATTGCATGCTTTTTCTCTAACACATCATGTTTGTAGGGCGCATCCTCGGTATCTGTCACAACAGTTATGTTTGTTTTTTTCAAGCCTTGGAACCTGCTGCATGTTATATTCATAGGGGATGCCATAATCTTTTCAGTGCTTAAGGCCTCTAAAGGTCTTAATCTGGCCCTACTGAGGATAGACATGTGGAGATGTACCCCCATGCTATATCTATAAAAGAACAAAGACATGAACTGTAAGCAAATGTTTTTCATTTCCTTTAACTAAGGGTGAAGTTACACTGCTGACTTGTATCAGTTTCAACTCGATGTATTTTAAATCAAGTTTGAGTCATGTGGTTTTTGTATGACTAAGTGTATTCACTTTGAAAATTATTACTCTAATATAAAGTAGGGGCTTAAAACTGCTTTAGGAAAATACATGTAAGGTTTTAAATCATTTCATTAACCAGCATGTTTGAAGAGCATGTTTTCAATGTTGTGTAGTATTTCTTTGGTTTTCAGGCACCCTTTGTAATGTCTACATTTCTCTCTCTCTCTCTCTCTCTCTTTTAAATTAAGTGACATATCACTAGAATGATGCAAATTTTAAAAAAAGTACAAAAATATTTTGGATGGATGGCAGTGTCCGTGTCATCCAAAACCTGTGACTGCCCACAAAGACAGGATTTAATACAACAGGGGCATTTACATTGCCCAAAGTGATTCATAAAGAATCAATTTCAGAAACATGTTAAATTTAAAAGCCCCTGCTGGCCTTTAAAAAAAACTCAGTTTGCAGTCAAAGAGAAATAGGCTTCGCTGTGTGTCAAGTAGCCTGATCTTAACCTGATTTTAATTACACAAAACGTGATTCAATTGTGATTATTATTGTCAGTGTAACCATGCCCTAAGAGGCATGCAGACTGATCTCTTTTTTTCTTTTTTTCTTTTCCCTTTTCCAAGCATAGGGGTGAGGCTGGGCAGATCTCTCCACTCTTTTCTGTGCAGTTAAAAAGAAAATAACCAAGTTCCAAATCATAATGTGGTTCATGACTAAAAACACTATAAATAATAAAGTTTTCAACTCCCTCTTGTAGCCTGGAACTGCCTCTTTAATAAATTTTCATTCATTGTCCTTTGGCCAAAGCGCTAGAATTCCTTGGTATCTGTGGCTCACTGGCCCAGGAATAGCAAACAGAGCCTTTGTAAATGGCCTATCAAAATACCACCTTTGGAGCCTTTAGGTATAATGCATAGCCTGACAAGTCTAACTGGAGCACAATGGTCCTAAGGACTGCTTTGACAACAAAGGTAGCAGCTTTATTAGCAGGCGGCAGGCTGCCAATGGTACATCTGTTGCAAATTAACTCACGTGAGTTAGAGGCAACCATTTCATCCCTCTTCCTGACAAGTGTGTGTGTAACCCAAACAAGAAAACTTCACTGCAGAACAGGATTAGTCATTACTTGTACATTTTACACATTTATCCCTGAATGTTTAGCCTTTCCACAACCATAAACAAAATACCTAGTTGTAAACTGCCCCTCCCTAATTTATCTCTTTCATAATCAGTGGCATTGTGGTATTTGGAGGTGCAGGTGTTCATTGTAAAAGTCCCCATAGCTAGCCCTCCATCATAGATGATTCAAAAATGTAGGCAACTAGCTCAGTTAGTAGAAGTCCACATGAGCAACAGGGCTTTGATAAAGGTAATAGCTCTTGGTTTATTCAAGACCAGACTGCCCAAATACTTCAGAGCTTGCAACAATATACTGTTCCTGGGACAATTGTTTTTTCTTCTTCTTCTGGCTACTATGAAGATTACAGCTAAGCTCAGAGAGAACAGGGTACATGGGGTGGCAGTAGCAGATGCTGTCATAAACCTTGCTCCTCAGAAACTCCTGGTCCCATGGACCTGTCAGCCCTGGCTCCACTGTAGGACTATTCATAGCACTACCTGAAGTCCTTCATTATACCTGACTCCTTGGAGATTAAGATCAGCATTTCTTTAAAAGGATGCTTAGTCAAACTATGGGATTTGCTACCATAAGATACAGTGAGAGTTGCCAGCTTGAGTGGATTTAAATGAAGGGTGCACAAATTTATAGATAAGACCCTCAATGGCTGTTAATCATGATAGTTACATATTCAATTCTTCAAAAAAAAAAAAAAAAAAAAACCTCTGGTTTATGAATGTGGGATACTGTGCTTCTGTACCCATGATTCAAAAAGTCAGGAAATCACCCAATATTGCTGCATAATATTGTGCCTGCATTGCCATCAGGAAAAAGGATGCCAAACTTTACACAGCAAAGGGCAGCCTGAATGTCAACAACACCAATGGCAGCAGTCTAGATGGTCTACAGGATGCTCTCTTCTGCTCACTACCATTCACACTTGCTGAAAAACAGTCCTGACAATTGCTTTGTGTTTGGGTGAGAAGTAGTGAACTGATGAAAAAAGGAGTCAGCTTCTGGAATTTTCCCTTGCATGGTGTCACTTTGTGTATGGTACTCGTGCAGAGGGACTCTTGTTCAACACCAGGGTTCCATGATTCCCCATACAATTTCACATATGCATGAAAAACTTGAAAGAGGCTGTCCAGAATTTTGGGGTCTGGTACCACCTGTGTGCTGATGATACCCAACTTCATCTGCTTTTTAAGATCTTCCAGGGGATGATTCTGCATAAAAATCATGTGGATCCATATGTCGGATCCATGTTTTTGTGCCATTGCAAAGCTATGCACTGGAGGACCTCTGATTTCTGTGTTGCAGTCTATGGGCACATATGGGGCCTTTTGACTGGACAGTGGCTTGGGGATGATCCTGCATGTGGATCCATGAGGATCTGTATGTCAGATCCATGTTTTTGCACCACAAAGGCCGCTGACAGGTCAAGGAGAACCAACAAGAACATTTTGCCCCGTCAGTGTCCCTCAAAAGGTCATCTTGCAGGGCAACCAGTGCCATCTTCATGCCTTGGTGCAGCCTGAACCCAGACTGGAATGGGTTGAGGGCATCAGCATCCTCCAGAGTCGGCCACCACTCTCTTCACTAGCTTGCTGAGAAAAGGAACATTGGTGATGGGTCTATAGTTGCTAATATCATCTGCCGCCAAGTTTTTTTTACAAATAGGCCTATCTATAAAGCCTTATATGGTTTCAGTCCAGGCAACCTAAAGCACTGTTATCTCCTCATATGAGCCTTCCTGGCCCTTAAGATCTGTAGAGTAGGTTCTCTTGATTCAATTGCCATCACAGGCACATTTAATGGGAAAATAAGGGAGAGCCTTCTCTGTGGCTGCTCCCAGATTGTGGAAAGATATCTTTCGGAAGGTTAGATCAGCCCCTACCTTTTCATCCTTCTGCCAACAGTTGAAGACACACCTCTTCAGGCAGGCTTTTAACAAGTTTCAGTAACTATAATCTGAGTCCTGGATGCTGGTCTTTTATTTTAAGTTTGATTTTACAGTTGTAAATTATTTAAATTACTTAATAGATTTTAAATTAGTAGTATGGTTTAATTGCTTTTCAATCAGTAATTTATTGCGTTTTCAGTTTTAACTGATTTAATGTTGTGAGCTGCCTTGGGTCCATTCACCAGCAGAAAGGTGGCCTGCAAATCAATCCATCCATCAATTTTGTAGGGGTGAAATGTTATCATACCTGAAATGTTATTATATCTTTCCCTCCTATTTTTTTTAAAATCAGGTCTAGTGATTTTGGAGTATGTCCCAAGATTGCACAAGATGGAGATATGGTCTCCAAAGGACTCCTACAGTAAGAAAAGAGACCAAAGCTATAAGGCATGTCCACCTTCAGCAAGCAGAAGGCAAGCATTTAATATTTCATCTATAGAGCTGTTGCACCTGATTATGAACTTGGAAAGGTTTGGGGGAGGAAAATGTAGGGGGGAGCCTTTTTAAGATGAAAATTCTTATATTTAAGGGCAGTGGAATTCTCATCTTATTCATATTGGTTTTCTGGGTGTGAACATACCAGCTGAGGACTCATATTCATTCTCAGAACTCCCATGAACTTCTGTCTCTGCCTTTGTCACATTAAAATCCAATGTGTATGTGATCAGGGCACATTGTTTATTGCACCACATTCCAAAGAAAAATAGTTCAGGCTTGGAATGTCTGTGATAAATGGCCAACTGGGTCCCTCCAACAAAAGTGAGAACATAATGAAATATTTTTTAAAGCAGTGCAAAGGAAAGTCAGTTGACCACAGCTCTCTTCCTTGTAACGGGAGAGGGCCTTCTCTCTCGGCACATTCAAGCTCTGGAACTTCCTCCCACGGGAGGCAAGGCTTTGCTGTCTTTCTCTTCAGACCGGCTTTCCCTTAGTGACTGGCTGGCTAAAAGAGGTTCTAAAATGGGATGGTTGATATTTTTGTTGATTTTAAATCTGCTTTAGCAATGCTTTTATCTATATTTTTAATGTAATGTTTGTTTAATTATTTTTAATATTGTAATAACTGACTGCTTGTAGCTTTCAATATTGTCTTTTTTGATGATGTAAGCAGTCTTGGGTCCTTTTTAAAGAGAAAGGGGAGTAAAAATATTTTAAATAAATTACTAGTACAACCATAATACAGTGGTGCCTCGCAAGACGAATGCCTCGCAAGACAAAAAACTCACAAGACGAAAGGGTCTTGAGAGATTTTTGGTGCCTCGCAAGATGGGCCGTCTTGCGATATTTTTCGTCTTGCGAGGCGCGTTTCCCATAGGAATGCATTGAAATTTAATTAATGCGTTCCTATGGGAAAAAAAAAGTCAGAACCCCCCAAAAAAGTCAGCAAAAAGTCACTTACCAGGTAGAGTAGACTGAGTCCAGCTCCTCACAGTGCGTTTGTAGCCCCAGAACAGCCGGAAAGAGTGCCAAACAGCGAGCAACCAGCAGGGAGCCGGCAGCCATTTTGTGTTAGTCTCCCTCCTGGCCCCCCTCTCCCCGCCTCTCAGCTGATCGGCGCTGGGTCTGAGAGGCTTTTTCCCTGCTAGGCAAGCCTCGGGAAGCCTGTTAGACCCAGCGCCGATCAGCTACCCCCCCCTCTCCGCTGATCGGTGCTCGGCAATGTATTTGCCCTCGCCAAACGCGCCCATCTTTTTATGAAATTAAACACCTTTGAGGACGTTGATGCTACATGCTTATCTCAGCTTCTAGAGGGGGGACTGTAAGGAGGAAGAAACTGCTATAGAGAATCCAGTGTCTTCCAAGGAAGCAAATCTCAACACTTCTTAGAGATAAGCGGCTCTGTGCAGGGGTAGCTGCTTTTCTGAAATGCGAGAAATTGTAACCAAGGTCCCAGATGCTGGACAAGCGGTACTTACCGTTTTGGAACAGCGTCTGGCGTTTGCCCCACGTACCGGAAGACGTGAGACTGTCTGGGGTCACGTAGTTGCTGGGTGGCGAGCGTGACTATTTAGAGGAGCGCTCGCCTCCATTTCGCCCTCTTTCTGTTCGGGCACTGGAGCAAGAAGGAGTGACTGCGTCAGCCGAGGCTTTCGGTTTTGGGAGTGCGGGCTGACGTGGTTTGGAGCAGCGATTTCGTGGTGTTGGGGAGGGAAGCCTTCCGCTCCCTCCCTTGGTTGTATTGTGTTCAACTGATTTGCAGCATTTTTTCTTCCTTAGTTGACCGGTTGCTTATTTGGTTTGGTGGGAGAAGAGCGGGAACCAGCGGGGCGTTTGCGCCCCGCTGCAGCGGGGCGTGGAGTACGCTAGCCTAGGATAGCATGGTTTAGTTGTGTGGACTGGGGTGCGGATTAGGCTCTATTTGGAATCGTTAATTCCGGGGTTTGAATTCTTCAGTCCAGTAGAGTAAAGGGGGTCTAGGTTTCGTTACGCCCATTTTGTTTTTGTTGTGTTTCGCGCCTCTTTTTTCCTGCGCCCGCCATTTTGTTTTTAGTTAAGGACTAGAGTAATTTTATATTTATATATTTAAATAAATAGGGTTGTTTCTATTGCAAGCTGATTGTTATTATTATATTCCTGGTTATAGAGTTTGGGTTCTCATTTAGTAATTGTAGTTCTACAGTGCAATTAATAAGAATTTTCTCTTTAATAATTCATTTATTGGATTTGGTTAAGGCTAAATTTAGTTGTATTGATTAGAATAGGAAATTTCTTGTGTACATAGAATATAGGATTCTTATAAGGAGAGTTGAGTGGATTGATATATTTCATTTATAGAGTATTTTTCTAATATACTGTTTTATGTAGTATTTCTGTAGACTGTAATAATTCATAGTGTTAGTATATAAAGTCGTTGTAATTTACAGTTAAATCTTTGAAGTATTTGTGTTGTTATATTTGGAAGGATTTGATTAGACTCCTTAGCCTCACAGTTCAGTCGGAAACCTAGTGGGGCTGAGCGCCATCTGGTGGTTCAGGGGGTCCATAGTAGCATTTATATTTATATATACATAAAAAAATAAAA
This sequence comes from Intellagama lesueurii, assembly GCA_037013535.1. Classification (NCBI taxonomy): domain Eukaryota; kingdom Metazoa; phylum Chordata; class Lepidosauria; order Squamata; family Agamidae; genus Intellagama; species Intellagama lesueurii. Next base: position 106,574,502 of record JBAJHW010000002.1, on the reverse strand, counting down.
AATAAAAAATAAAAAATAAAATAAAATAAAATAAAATAATAATAATAATAATAATAATAATAATAATAATTTGAAATAAAAATATTAATAAAAGATAATAATAATAATAAATAAACAAGGCACTTAAGTATATATATATTAAAAAAAACCATTGATAAATAAGTTACAATCTGAGTTAAGTCAGACATAATTAGTAAATTAGCATTAGTTAGTTGGGCCAGGAGTTTATTAGAGCATAATGGCTTCGAGGAAGGGACGTGGCCCTAGCAAGGGAAAAACTCCTGCGAAAAAGAGGCCTGCAGTGCAGGTTTCACCAGTACAGTCTTCTTCTGATGATGAGTCATGGTCGTTGGTGCAAGATCTACAGGAAAAAATTGCTGCTCTAGAAGCGCAAAGGTCAACGCAGTACACGCCCCCGCAGTCGGAGGCTTCTACTCGTAGGTCTGTTAAGGAAACGAAGAGTCGTCGCAAGGCTAATTTAAAAGCGTTGGTTCAAGATCTCATGGGTAGATGTGTTGCTCTAGAATCTCCACAGGCAGCGGTACGTGTCGAGCATGCGACGCAGGAGGACGTGGACGAACCCAATCGTGCAACTGGCCGTCGGAAGCAGGGTCGGAAGGAGACCGTTGAGGCAAGCAAAGCTGTTGAGTGTCAAGTGGGACAGGAAGTTGTAGATGAGATCGGCAGCGGGTTCCCCGCTGCATGTGAGGTGCCCAGTACTTCCGTGGCTTCTGCTGGTGAGTCTACCTTTTTTAACAACACTCAACCACACTGTTCTGCTTGGCCTTGGCAAGGCGGTTTGTCGTGTCATCACATGGCATCCACACCCTACAATACACCGCCCACAGGGTGTCACAATTTGTACTGGCCTCCCGTGAATATGCATAGCTGTGGAGGGGGCTCGTCTTGTTCGGCCCCTCCCTCAGCAGGGATAGCCAGCGCTGGGGTTAGTGTGGGTACTTGTCAACACCCATCTGTGCCTAACACGGGGTACAATGCGGTGCCCTTATCTGTCTTACCGGGTGGTGATTACTCCACGCAGTTAGGAGCTCATTTAACATCTGCCATTAAGGAAAAAATATGGAAGGTGAATTTGTGGATTTCTTTAGTCTCCTTAATCGAGACTCAGATATTAAGGACATTGACAAGGACGATGAAACTGAAAAGGAGAAACGTCGGCGTAAAAAACCTGACAGGACATGGGCCAACTGGGTCCCTGGTTTTATTATATACGCAGGGGTGTTGGTCATGGTCCAACCTTGGCGGGCGTTCTCAATATTAAAGTATTTTGACATCATTTACCGGGCTTATACGGATTTTACAGGGATGGCCTGGCTCTTGTATGATGAAGCTTTTCGCATGACAAGTGCCATTCAGCCCAACGTGCGTTGGGAGGAGCCACACCTGGGTCTCTGGCTGCAGTACATGACTCCAGCTAGACCCAACTTAGGTGATAGATTTGATAGTGGACATTTAAATAAAAAAGGCCCTGTTACTCATAATACCCGCACTGGTGCGGGGCAGGTGGTTCAACCCCGCTTGCCCTGCTACGAATATAATAACAGGGGTTTCTGTGCAAGGACCCCATGCAGGTTTCGGCATGAATGTCTTACCTGCGGAGGGAAACATCCAAACTCCACCTGTTTTAAAGCTGGGGCACAGCATCAAAGTAAGGGAGTTGGGGGTGGCAAAAAGCCCCCGGGGAGTACAGGTCCACCTGGAAAGGGGACCCACCCCAATTAATATCAATGTGTTAGAGGCTTGGGTCAGGAATTACCCTCGAAAGGGCGAGGTGGAGTATTTATGCCAGGGTTTTAGGCATGGCTTTAGGATCCCAGCAGTAGGGGAGAGGAAAGCATTCATGGCAAAAAACCTTCGATCCACATTGGGTTTGGAGGCTATTGTCCAGAGTAAAATTGATAAGGAAGTTAGTGAAGGCAGGGTATTGGGACCTTTTGCAGAGCCACCTGTAGCAAATTTAAGGGTTTCGCCACTGGGAATAGTTCCCAAGAAGGCCCCTGGGGAATTTCGTTTGATCCATCATTTGTCCTTTCCGGAGGGATCATCGGTTAACGCCGCCATCCCTCCTGAACTTTGTTCAGTTTGATACACCTCATTTGATGAGGCTGTGAATATGGTAAGGGCTTGTGGAGTGGGGGCGGAGCTGGCAAAATGTGATATTAAATCAGCATTTCGGATTTTGCCTGTCCACCCCCTGGACTTTGATTTGCTAGGATTTCAATTTCAAGGGTTTTATTATATAGATAGGGCTTTACCTATGGGATGCTCCATATCATGCTCTGCATTTGAGAAATTCAGCACCTTCATTGAATGGAAGGTCAGACAGAGGGTGGGCAGTAATTCCACTGCCCATTATCTCGATGATTTTCTTTTCTGTGGTAAGGCAAATTCAGGGAAATGTAGAATGATGTTAGATAATTTTCAAGAGTTAGCTGCAGAATTGGGCTTGCCACTCGCTGAGGAGAAAACGGAAGGACCAGCCACGGCCCTCACTTTTTTAGGGATTGGACTTGATACGACGCGACAGACGTCAAAGTTGCCTCACGATAAATTAAAGGACCTTAAGGCCAGAATTAGCCAGTTGTTGGATAGAAGAAAAGTGACACTTAAAGAGCTACAGGTGGTCGTAGGACACTTGAATTTTGCATGTAGGGTGGTAGCTCCAGGTAGGGCTTTTCTTCGGCGATTGTGTAATGCTATGTCTGGTCTGAGACGACCTACACACAAGACTAGAGTAACTAAAGGGATGAAAGATGATCTGCAGGTTTGGAGTCAGTTCTTAGAGAAGTTTAACGGTATTTCCTTTTGGAGATCCGAAATTAGCCTTAAGGCGGAATTTCAGGTACACTCTGATGCGGCTGGAGTGCTAGGTTTTGGAATTTATTTCCGTGGCCGGTGGTGTGTGGGAAGATGGCCCGAGGCATGGCACCGGGATGGCATTACTAGGGACTTGACTTATTTGGAGTTTTTTCCAATTGTAGGAGCGCTGTGGTTGTGGGCCGAAGAATGGGCCAATTCAGTGGTCTGTTTTTGGTGTGACAACCAAGCGGTTGTCCACATAATTAATAACCTGACATCTCATTCGGATAGGGTGATGGAGTTAGTTAGGGCTTTTACATTAAGGGCGCTGCAATTTAATGTAATGGTGCACGCCCGTCATGTCCCCGGAATTGATAATAGGATAGCTGATGCCCTCTCCCGCCAACAGATCAAGCGGTTCAGGGAGCTAGCCACAGATGCCAGGGAGCTGCCAGAAGTGCTTCCAGCGGAGGTATGGCAGATTGGCGGGAAGAAGCTGCAAGAGCGATAGGTATGGCATTGGCTCCTAGGACGCGAAAGGGTTATTTAGCCGCTTGCAAGGAGTTTCGGGAATTTAGAAGTGTAGAGGAGCTGGAGCAGGTTTGGCCAGCACCAGTAGAGCAGCTTCAACAATTCATTGTGTTTCTGCACGGGAAGGGCTTAGCGCCTGGCACCATTCAGGGACGATTATCTGCTTTGGCTTTCTATGCTAAGCTTAATGGTCACGAGGACTTATCTGGCGACTTTAGGATAAAGAAAATGTTGGAAGGGTGGTCTAGAGAGAGGGGACGGGTTAACGATGTGCGGACACCCATATCGCCATCCCTCTTGGAGAAATTATGTCAGCAGTGGGCGTCGCTATGTATGGATAGGTATGAGACAGTATTGTTTGAAGCGGCAGCCCTGGTGGCCTTTTTCGGGGCACTGAGAATCAGCGAGTTGGTGGCTATGGGGAAGTCAGACACTTCTAAAAGGGCGTTACAACAGGGAGATGTGATGGTACAGGACAATTCATTGAAAATTAAAATCCGGAGATCCAAGGCAGATCAGATAGGTCGAGGAAGGCAGCTCTTGTTGGGACAATGCAGCATTAGGCGCCTTTGTCCGGTGAGGGCCGTTCGATCATTTTTGCAGTTTAGGGGTCAAGGTGAAGGATATTTTTTCCAACATGCTGATGGGTCACCTTTGACCAAATATCAGTTTTGGAAAATTACAGGCACGGCCCTGGAGAGAATAGGTGTGAAAGATTTGAGGTTTGGTACGCATTCCTTTAGAATAGGGGCGGCATTGACGGCTGCAGCTTTAGGCTATAGCAGAGATCAAATTAAGCAATTGGGACGTTGGTCTTCTACTAGTTATCAATGGTACATTAGACCTTTACCTAACGTGTAGGCAAGGGCCACTTTTGTCGTTACAGGTCCCAGGATCCATGAAGGTCGATGGCACGTGATGATCCTCGGCCACAGTTTTGTATACTGGGCAGCACGATATGCTGCATCTTCCCCGTGGGGGAATGACTTGGGGCTTGGTGCCCATGCGCATATTTCTTGGAATGGCATGCGTGGCATGCAATGGATGCAGCTGGGTAGATTGACGGCATTTGAGCGATCTACCCCTGATATTTTGGTACTCCACTTGGGAGGCAATGATTTACCTACAGTGCCTGGTAAGGCCTTGATCATTGATATTATGAGAGACCTCAATAGGTTGAAGGCCAAATATACAGTAATGAGGATCGTGTGGTCTACAATCATTCCACGGTTAGCCTGGCAGGGCGCCCGGAATATTGATGATGTTAATAAGGCCAGACGGCGGGTTAATCGGGAGGTATGTAGAGGCGTCTGCATGGGCGGCCTCGGATCCGTTGTTAACCATCAAAGGATCAAAATGAGCACACCTGAATATTTTTGGAGCGATGGGGTTCACCTGTCTGACGCAGGTATGGAAATATTTCTGGAGGATATTAAGGGGGGCCTGCTTTTGGAGCTGGAGAGGCTCGGTGGCGGGCATGGAACTTAGCTAGGCTAGTTCCTATGCTGTGGCGGGTAGCGCGAAACAGGTAGTCTCGGTGTGTCCCAATTTTAATTCAGGTAAGCCAACAGCGCATCCGACCTCCCGGCTCTGCGGATCGTGCGATTACAGGGCCGGTGCGGGGAAGATGCGCTGGGCCACTTCCGGACCAACATTAATCAATTAAAGATGTATTGAGGTCTGGGGGTGTTTATTAGCGGCCGGCCAGGTTCCTGCGGTCTTGAAGACCGAGGGAACCTGGGGCTGGGGACTCGCCCAATGACTGATATATGGGTAATTGTATACCCAGTTTTGTACCTATTTTCGCACTACAGCAGGCCCCTCCTTTGATAATCTCGTTAACTACAATTTGACCTGATTTAATAAAGTGCGGCCCATATTTTAATCCATAACTTGGTCTTGCGTCTTTATTCCGGGAATGGGCGGGCAAGGTCCCAGACGCTGGACAAGTGGTACTTACCGTTTTGGAACAGCGTCTGGCGTTTGCCCCACGTACCGGAAGACGTGAGACTGTCTGGGGTCACGTGGTTGCTGGGTGGCGAGTGCGACTATTTAGAGGAGCGCTCGCCTCCATTTCGCCCTCTTTCTGTTCGGGCACCCACCGCCCTCCCTATTTCTAGTGTGATTTAAGGTCGCCAATTTGGGGCCGGATAGGAATTTCTGACCTTCATCCTGATTGGCTTTTGGATGGGGGGATTTTTCGCCTATCCCACACTGGATAAGGGGTTGTTGGCAATTAAGGTGGGACCGGTCACACTGGCGGGTAGCGCGAAACAGGTAGTCTCGGTGTGTCCCAATTTTAATTCAGGTAAGCCAACAGCACATCCGACCTCCCGGCTCTGCGGATCGTGCGATTACAGGGCCGGTGCGGGGAAGATGCGCTGGGCCACTTCCGGACCAACATTCATCAATTAAAGATGTATTGAGGTCTGGGGGTGTTTATTAGCGGCCGGCCAGGTTCCTGCGGTCTTTAAGACCGAGGGAACCTGGGGCTGGGGACTCGCCCAATGACTGATATATGGGTAATTGTATACCCAGTTTTGTACCTGTTTTCGCACTACAGCAGGCTCCTCCTTTGATAATATCGTTAACTACAATTTGACCTGATTTAATAAAGTGTGGCCCATATTTTAATCCATAACTTGGTCTCGCGTCTTTATTCCGGGAATGGGTGGGCAATGCATATATTCCTCACGGACCAATCAACTGCTGCATACTTTTGTTCTTTTTTTAGAACTGTATAAAAACTTGAACCCTGTTGATCTTGGGGTCCCCAACCTACTGGGCACCCAAGTGTGCACTTGTTTTACCTGAACAAACCTGTTGCCCTTTCCTCCAAGAAACTGTCCGCTTATTATTATTGCTCGAGATTTGGCATAATAGAATTAGCTAAGACACCGAGCTCTGAGAGTAACAAGACATTCATTTTGATTGTCTTTCAATGGGTTTCTTTCAAACTATCTGAATTACAATTGTACCAAAATACCACACACTTTGAAAACAATGACTAAATCTTGTTGCTTAAGATAATAAATCAACCTAGCTTTTGTTGTTGTTGTTTAGTCGTTAAGTCGTGTCCGACTCTTCGTGACCCCATGGACCAGAGCATGCCAGGCCCTCCTATTTTCCACTGCCTCCCGGAGTTTGGTCAAACAACCTAGCTTAGGCCCACTGAATCAGTTTGGTGAGTTAACTCCTCTGTAAATTCCATTAATTCAAATGGGCCTATTTGAACTGTGACTTACTTCAGCATAGTAAGTCACAGATAAGAGCAGGCCCATTTAAATCAATGGAAATTATGGAGGAATTGACTCATTATATTCCCATTGATTCTATGGTCCTACTCTAACCAACAAGATTTTGGCCAAGAAGTAAAATTTTAATCCGGTAATGTCGAAACCAAAACATAGCTTGATTTTTCATATAGGCTGGTATGAAATCCATGCATCTCCATTCATAACCTGAAAGAGAACAGATCTCTGCATGTATGATGCCCTGTGTGTACATGTGAATTGATCTGAGCTAGGCTCTCTGTGTTTGTGTGTTAAAAGAAGCATGTGCTCCAAACTGAGCTAAATGTCAAACAGAATAAAACAGAATCATGTGGCACAGTCCTTGGTGGGAAGGCAACACTTTAGCTTGTTGTTGTTGTTGTTTAGTCGTTAAGTCGTGTCCGACTCTTCGTGACCCCATGGACCAGAGCACGCCAGGCCCTCCTGTCTTCCACTGCCTCCTGGAGTTGGGTCAAATTCATGTTGGTAGCTTCAATGACACTGTCCAACCATCTCGTCCTCTGTCGTCCCCTTCTCCTCTTACCTTCACACTTTCCCAACATCAGGGTCTTTTCCAGGGAGTCTTCTCTTCTCATGAGATGGCCAAAGTATTGGAGCCTCAGCTTCAGGATCTGTCCTTGCAGTGAGCACTCAGGGTTGATTTCCTTCAAAATGGATAGGTTTGTTCTCTTTGCAGTCCAGGGGACTCTCAAGAGTCTCCTCCAGCACCACAATTCAAAAGCATCAATTCTTCGGTGGTCAGTCTTCTTTATGGTCCAGCTCTCACTTCCATCCAGCTCTCACTTCCAGCTCACACTTTAGCTAGCTTTTGTAAAAAGGAATGTGGAGGGGGTGTGATTTTTTTTCCTTGCCTCATGCAGAAAGCATCCTGGGTCAGCCCTGGAGGAACCACATAACTGAGTGTACCTCTAAATAAAAAGCACATTGGAGATAGGAATCCTGTATTTCAAGAAAAGCATAGATTGAGCACTTCTTGCTTTGAGCATTCCAGACTACCAAAAGCTCTGTCACCACTTGGAAGAAGTTACTTTTTGCACCATGATTCCCTAAAGTCATGCTAGTTGGGGCATTCTGGGAGTTATCATCACAGAAAGTAACATCCCTAAGGTCTGAACTGCATTATGTGATTCTGTTTGCCATATAGTGAATTATTTCGACTTTGCATGCTGCCTTTAATAGGTTTGGCTGGGAGGGGCCTTTCTGGGCTAGGGAGACTGTCAAACAATCCAGCAGTAACCAATTGTTCTTCCCTGCCTCTGGTTTCAAAGAGAGCCACACCTCTCAGCTTAAGTGTCTTTTCCCCTCTCTTTTTAGTCTGCTGGCAGTTAGTATAGTTAGAGTGCAGTTATGAGAATGTAATTTGCAGGAGTCTAAGGAGGCTGTGAGTCTGTTGAGGCTTGTTGCTGTGAGCAGTCATATTTGTACAGTATGCTGTTTTGATCTGTTCATTTGTGAGTGAATTGAACCTTTTATTCTTTCACTTCCTAATGTCTCAGAGTGAGTTATTGAGACTGTAGTGCCAGTTGATGAGACAAAAAGGGTGGTCTACTTCGGGGAGACTTGAAGCTAATTCTGGTCTATAAATCCCTGCACTTCTCTTGCACAGCTAGGATTTTCGTTAAAAAACCAAAAATTCAAAACTCTGCAACATGTAGTTCATCTCTGCCTGCATCCTCCAGTGATGCTTGTACTTTGAAAAAGAAAGTAGGGCAATTAGACATTCATGCTTTCCTAAAAAATTCCTTTAGCCTCATAATATCTGCATATTCAAAGATGTTGGCTCTTTTATATTCCCAAGTACTATATTTAATATAAGGCTATTCTAATACCCAAATAAATACAAATAAACTTGGCACATCTGTATTTTTTCTCCTGAACAGATGGAGAAACCGTCTGCCCACATGTCATTGGCACAAAAGACATAACAGATAATAGGAGAAGTATATAAAGGCTTAGTGCGTAAGAAAGCTAAGAAAGCTGTTATTATACAGCAACTGTAATAAGGTGACTCTGCTAGTGAGTATTGGTTCTCTGCATGGGAGTGCTGAATGCTCTATTGTGTACATTTAAAATGGAACTTAATTAGGCCTCAATAGAACAGTATTTTTAAAAAAATATGTATTCTACATATAATCTGCTGAAGGTGATGAGGGGAAAAAATGAAGTTGCTGGAATTGAACTAACACAAGATAAGGAAGGCAAAATAAGACAGAAGTATAGGAGGTCTGAAGAATCCATGAAGGAAATGCAATTATCAACTAGATATTATATAGATGAACTTGCCTCTTTTTCCGCAAAAATTGAATAGATGCTGCCTCCTGACAAGCAGCTTCTTCTATTCAGGGTGGCAGGGAGGAAAAGAGGTGACTCATTTATTGATACGGAGTTGGTCTGATTTGCATGGTGTAACAGTTTGTTTTGTTGGTACAGCCAATCATCCTTTTTCCTTCCTCCAAATCCTTGCCCGTTTTGTCACTCTAGAAATTGGTGAGATCCAGGTACTAATTTGACAGGGTAGGAAAGTGAAGTTTCTTCTACAACAATGCTGCCTTAAATGAAGTGTGTTTGGAGTTTGGTGTAGTGGATGGAGTGATGAACTAGGACTCCAGAGAACAGGGTTTGAATCCCTGCTCATCCATAGAAACTGACCGGGGGAGTGGTACTGGTAAAAACCACTCCTTAAATATCTCACTTATCTTGAAAGCCCTAGTAGGGTCACTATAAGTAGGTTCCAACCTGACACCGCAGAACACACACATAATGAAGTGCATTGATATCATTTTCTAAGAAAAATTAAGAGAGTTATAAGATTATTTGTGTAATAATGTTAAGATGACAAAACATATTCCAGTAGTTAATAAATGGGATTTCTTTCAAGACCAAAGAGAAGAATAAATTTCCCCTTTGAATAGCATCTTTTATTTTATCAAGTTTGGCAGTTTGATTACTCATTCTTTCATAGATGGTACCAAGAGTAGCTTTATAAGAGGAGGCTACAAGGTGTAATCTCTCCTTACTAATGCATGAGAAACATTAACTCCACTTTGCAAAAATCAATAAATAAGAATATGACCTATTTATTTTCAATTTTACATTAATATAAGCAGCTTTTCCTGTTTCTAGGTTTGGCACATTTCTAACATCTCCTTGTGTTCAGGTTAGACGCTATGTTTCTGTTCAGAAAAGTGACCAAGCACATTCATTTTCCCCCCTGAGTATGTAAGCCTCCAACAGCTCTGTGACTGATATATTAGCCATCCCTTCTTACAGTGGCTAGCTGGACTTCCATTAAATGGATTCAAAAGTGTGACTGTACACAGAGGTGGATGAACATTTTCTTTGGGTTGTATCCAATAACAGCTTTCCAAAATCCACAAACCTCTTTATAAACATGATGCAAAGAACTTGAATTTTAAAACAAACCCTGGATTTGGGAAAACTTGAAAGTCAGGCAAAGCTTAGTTCTCAAAATTTCTGGGTTTGGCTCCCTGTATACATAGCCCTGTGTAGCGTTCACCCTAAGTTATGTAATAAGGTTATGGATTATTCATGAGTCATATGCTAATGTGGTTGAGAGGTGGGGCCTCAAGAGATGTTAAAAGGCGGAGCCTGAGAGGAGAAGTCAGAGAGTCTGAGTCAGAGTTTGGAATCAGAGAGAGAGATAGTTTGGGGATCTGAGGAGTGATTAGTCTGAGGAGTGATTAGTAACCTGTGATATTTAATATAGAAGATTAATATTGATGCTTGGTGAAACTGAAAGAATATGCTCATGAATTATCCTAGAAACCATCTGTAATCAATAAACCTGTTTTATTAATAAGTCAGTACTGAATGGACCTTCATCTTTCCTAAGTAAAGTACGTTGATAAGGAGATCAACTGGTGGCAGCGTGTGAAGAGAGGTTTTGGTTTGCCTTTGTGAGCTCTGTGTTTGGGGAGACAAGCAGGGGCCACGAGGGTGAACGTCACACCCTGTTCAAGTGTTATTCCTGAAACCTTGGAGGGCTAAGTGCGCAGTAAATATTTGACCACTCAAGGAAGTCCTATCACTCCCTCATTTGACCTGGAAGACTTCTGTGCTTACTGTGGGTGGCTATAAAGGCCCATGTAAGCACATTCAGCTGAGCACTTTTACAGTGTTCTTGTGATCAGGATCTTGATAAGGCAGGGTTCCCAGTCATGGAACATTGGGATTTGAACATCCTCACAAGATTTGCTTCATGCTGTTACATTAATCCCATCTAATCCCAGGCAGATCAGAGATTTTTGGGTTGAGTTCAAATGTTTTTTGGGGTAGGGGATGCTTATGTGTACATTCCTGTCCTGCCACCCATTTTGCTTTCCAGGGATTCAGTTATGCCTGAATAAGGCCTTTGTGGTACTTAATTACTAATTAATTAATTAATCATTAATAATTAGGGTTGCCATCTCTTGTTTTCTAACACTCTTACATGGCAGGTAGGTGCAACATCATTATTTCCGTACTGGTTGCTACTGTACCTTTTAAAATTACAAATCATAGAAAACTGAGATTCTTTTGGTTCATTTTTAAGAAGAACTTTGTCAGTTTCACAGATTTCTTCATAAACATAATAACAAGACCTTGAGGGTAAAAAAAAATTGAATGTGAGAGAAATCAAAATTGACAAATTATTAATTTAGCTGGCATAATTTGGCATCATTTAGCTTGTATTGTGAGAGTATTTCCTAGGAAGAGAATGAAATGTTAAAAATGCTATGGACAAAATTTAATGAAATAGTAGTATATTTAGGCTGTAGTCATATGCATGTTTACCTGGGAGTAAATCCCATTGAATTCAGTGGAAATTATTTCTGAGTACAGGGATGTAGAATTGCTGTATTCATTCTCTAATTTTGTTTTTAAATAACAATCATATTGAAATAGTGATAACATTCACAGCCAAAGTGTACCATAAGGTTACCACTAATTCTCATTCTGAACTCTCAACAATCCTTCTTGCTTGTTAACAGAGGAGATAAAACCTATCATTTATTTAAACAATGCAGGAGCGGAAGGGGGTACATCTAATTGATTCAAAAGCAATGGAAGGCAGGTTGACTCTAGTGAAATCTGTGTCAAAGCTCTCTGCATGTTTCGCATTGTCTTTTTGATGGGTCTTCTGAAGAAAGGTTGCTTTGACAGTTATAGCTGAAGTTAGCTCCAGATTAGTGCAGTTCCCAGTCATTTCTGTGAAATTTTGCTTCACCACACATATTTTGAATACAAACTCCAGGCACAGAAAGAATAAGCAATATCTGTCATAATTGAATTCTGGACAATGTAGAGATGTTCCACTTTCTAAATAAAACTAAAATTTGTATCTAAACATTGTGTGGTGTTCAAGTCTCCATTCTTTATTAAGGTCTGGATTGTTTTTGCTCAGGTGATCTATTATGGAGTTTGTAAAATTTGGTGACACATTGATTTTATGGTGCAGATCCAATCTTTTTGTGTTGGATCTAGAGTGTTGTGTTTGTATGTCTGGAATTGCTGCCTGCTCCATAAATCACAAATATATACACCTCTAGTTGGATCATACACTCTATGAATTAAAGCTGAAACTCAGTTTAAGACAGCTTAATTAAAGCAACATGGGACTATGTGACTCTCCAGATGTTGGTAGATTTCAAATCCCACTAGTTCGTTCCACCATCACCAGTAGTGGGGTATGAAGGGTGGTAGAAGCAGTACCTGGAGGGCCACATAATCCCCATCTGTGCATTAAAGATCTCAGATGTAATCCCTTTTGGCTGATATGTCTTGCTAATCAAAAGAAACAGTGCAAGCTAGTTATATATCACTAGTATGGAATGACTTCGAGTTTTCATATATATTCAGTTAGTTACACCCCTTTGATTTTTAGCATTCAGCCATATATCTCATAGCGTTTATTGGCCCATATTTCACACACAAGTCTGGGATTTCTGGTCCCACCGCACCACCTCATTTTGTAACTCTCAATGAGATGTGAAGATGATTTTATGTTACTATGGAAAACCGCTCCTCTTTCATTTCTATTGTGTCCTTCACCGTATGGGTGATTGCAAGAGCCTTATGGTTTGTCCCTCATGTCTAGGATTGTTAGACTGGCTTGATTCCACAAGTAGCACCAATATAGCGAACCCTACAGCTCAGAGATCTTCTGAATGTCAGGTGTGTTGTTGAGAGAGAGCCCAACACATTTTGATGCCTGAGGCAAAAATTCATGTGGTTTCTTCCTTCTGTGATGGCAAGGCTTGAGGCAGGCTAATAAAGGTAGCTCAATTTTTCTCCCCAGCTCTTCATGCTGATGTGAAGATGAACATGTGCTTGCCTCAAAATGGAATGGCCATTATTGTGTTCATCGGAGTATCCCAGCTTTTCTAGGATGTCTCCTCCTTTTTAACCAAAGGAAACATTGCCTCAGGAAAAACTCAATGATAAATAAAACCATTTGTCAAAATTACATACTTAGAAAATACAATAATACTAATTTTCTAGACAATATAAAATTGTAGCCCTGGCAAATTACCATCTGATAGGAGTTTAGGATTGCCACTCTGTAATTTATTTCATTAGCAGCGCCACCTTTGCAAAACAGAATCTTAGAGAGGAAGTAGGGCGGTACTGAAAAGCAGAGCAGGTTGAATATGTGATGGGCATTATAGTTCCATATCTGATAAAATACATCAGTGAGTTTTGCTTTTGTTTTCCAAGAGAGTAACTCTGGCTCGTGTGTGTGTGTGTGTGTGTGTGTGCATTCATTTAACTCCATGCTATTATATATAATTTGCTCCAGCAGAGGAAATCATTCCTCATCACTGTTGCAATTTATATTGCAAGCACAAAAGAATAATCTAGTGAGGAAATAATGTATTGACTGGGTATGATCATATGCCGTTTCTCTGTATGAGTACATGTTACTCTTCAACAGTTTTCCATAATAGATCCAGCGACAATAATAGGGGTTTATAAATGTGTGCAACTATACAAAGAGTAGATATCAAAATAAGCTAACCATTTAATCAAGAAAAGGTGAAAATGGGAATATTGTTGATGAAACGGCAGGCTGTAGCATCTCCACAAAAGAGAATAAGAACAAAACAAAGCAAAATTGCTGATACTTTGGAACGGACCTGCCTTAGAATCTGTAATTAGAATTTGTGCTGGTTGTGAAGACTGAAGTATCTTGAAAGCAAATTGTTTTAAGGAGATATGGATTGTTTTCTTACACACATGTAATTTGTTTTTTAAAAAGGTTATATCTCAACACAAGAATCATTATATTTCTGGAGAGAGATGGGGCAAGTAGTGTAAAATACAAAACAAACAAACAAAAAATCCTGAGAGTGGTGGGGAACACTGTATATTTTGAGTTATGTTTGTATTTTAGTTTATATTTTTGTTGTTAAGTTTTGTTCATTTTGTTAAAAATAAAACAAATTTTAAAAGACTGAAATATCTCTCAGCAATATTTACTGTTCATCAATTTAGAGTAGATTCATCTAGATGGGTGGTATAAAAGCCAAATAAATAAATAAATAAATAAATAAATAAATAAATAAAATATGACAGTCAGCAGGACTTTGTTGTGCAGGTAGAAGCCAGGTTTTCTCAATGAGATCACTGCTTGCACAACAGGAACACCTATGTAAAGAGCGCAGTGACTATGCAGCCCAGACTTTCCACTCAATGGAAATTCAATAGGATCTGGACCCATATGGGTGTATGCACATTCATGTATGCACTCCCATATATGCACATGTGCACACACATCGCATTGCAGGAAGAACATTTCACAATTTTTTGGTGAGAAAGATCCATCCCATATCAGCTAATGTGAGGACTGCAGCTCAAATGAAAAAGAGAAGTTCATGGGAGTATAAAATAAAATAAAATAAAATAAATGCTTATTACATTGGCTGTACAAATTTAAACTCTACTATAACATTGCTTATAACTTTTGAAGCTTCTTAGCTTAAGGAAAAAAGTTCAGAAAGTGGAGTCATGATGGTGGTGTATTATTGTGTGTGTGGCAAGAATGGATAAGTCTATCATAATACTAGAATCCAAGGGCATCGAATGAAGTAGAATGTCCTCACATATCCAGATTATAATATAATGATAGACCTTTTGTAGGTTAGGAAATACTAAGAAGTAACTTGAGAAGATCATCAAATGCAAGGATGTCTTACTGTAGACCAAGTTCAATTTCCACTATGTATGGGTGTGAAAGCTAGACAGTGAAGAAAGCCAAGAGAAAAATGATCAATTCATTTAAAAAATGGTGCTGGAAGAAAGCTTTGCAGATACCATGGACTGAAAGAAGGACAAACAAGTGAGTCTTAGATCATATAAAGTCTGAACTCTCTCTAGAATCAAAAAATGGCAAAACAAAGCCTGTCATACTTTGGGCATGTTGTGAGAAAACAAGACTCCCTGGAAAAGTCAATAGTGCTAGGAGAAGTTGAAGATAGAGGAAGATCAAACATGAGGTGGATTGCCTCCACAGGCTTGATTTTGCAAGAGTTAAGCAGTGCTGTTAACGATCTGAAGTTTTGGAGGTCACTCATTCAGAGAGTCACCCTAGGTCAGAGGCCACTTGATGTCATATAACAGAAATATTAAGATTAGTTTAAAACCAACCAGATGGAAATCATTACTCACTCTTCCTAAAAGGGTATCCTTTCATTTCAATGCATTTCCAGATTTGACTGTACATTGAGATTCTGTTCCTATCAATTTCTCTGATACTCGCCTTCATGCTCTTGCTAACAGCCTGTGTCTTGATCCTGCCAGAGATCGCTGACCCTCCAAGCATTCAAAGCTAGACAAGGCCTCTTTGCAACACAGGTTTCTTCTGACAAAGAAGCTATAAACATTCTCTCTGAACTTAAACAAGGCGTTGTTGTCTTTAATAAATTATTGGAACTCATTAAACTCTACACCTTCCTGTCTCATTTCTGCCTTGCTCCTGAAGGCATCAACCCTTAATTGGTTTTCACCCCAGCCTTTCTCCTTGAGGTAGAGAAGGTTTCTCAGACTACAAATCTAGTCTACTAGTCTACTTGACAGACTAGACGTGGCTCATCTGGGAGAAAAGTCTCAACTGGAAGACTCTGAGACTTAGCTAGGCCTAGCTCCACTCGTGTTTCTTGTATCTGCCCTACTGCTAGCTGGGAATTTTCTTTCTGAACAGGAAACTAGACAGATTTAGGCCTAGTTAAGCCTCAAAGCCATCCAGTCACACAACTCTGTGTGCAACAGCTAATGCCTATCTAGATTTCTTAATTTATGGTAATTCAACACTAAAAATTAGGCCTTTTGTATAACTGTGCAACAGGATTTTGGCCATTGAATCACTGGGATTTCTAAAAGTATGGAGTTACCAGGGATGGGAACTTGTGAGACTTGCTGTCAAGTTAGACATAAGTCACACTGGCGACTCGACTCAGATTGACTTGGTTTTTTCCCCCCCAATGCCTTGGACTCAACTCACAACTCACAACCCACCCACCCCTCCCTTTTTTCTGGAGAAAAAAGCTTATTTTTAATAGGGTCTTGGACTTGGGACTCAGGACTTTGTACCAAAGTCTCAAATTTGGGACTCGGTACCAAAGACTTGGACTTGAGATCTGGATCCAAAGACTTTCCAACATCCCTAGGAGTCACCATTCAGTAACTGATTCCATGGGTCTGCTTTATTTGGGATTAGCAACTGGATTTAAGCCCTAAACTTCATGGCCTTATGTTTTAGGAAGGAGTCACCTAATCCTAGTGGTTTCCCTCAGGAACATATTCCCTAAATGACTGGAATAAAGTGGATAGCTTTATACTAGACAGCGCAAAGGAATTTATTGCTGGGATTGCCTTATTCCAAGGACATGGAGGATTGGTGCTACTGGGATGAAGTGTCCACATGTCCCTTCTCTAGTCAGTCATCTTGCTTATACAGACAACATGAACCAGAACCTGTGCCAGAAAGTTGTCTTGAGCTCTACAGTAGCTGATAGCTGTGGCTGGTCTTTGGTATATGGAGTGGGACAGGGTGTTCTCTTTGCCTCTGGCAGCAGAATATCTTGCACTGCTTTTCCTAATGCCTTTGATCAGGAAAATAAATCCTTGTCCAATTAGTCCTTGTGTCGTAAATGAAAAAGTCTGAGAAAAACAATTTGTTGGTTCTTGGAAAGGTTTTTCACATTTGTGAGACTGATATATTAAAAAATGTACATTATCAGACAATGTATCTTCTTGCATGAACTAGTACACATGGTGGCACTGGATAGATTGTATATATCTTTTTAATGAATCAGCCTGCTCTTTTGTGCTTGCGGTGGGTGAGTGCTTGGAGGAAAAGGCGCATCACTGTGTTTTGTGCAAAAAGTGGGGAAATAAAGGTAACCTCTTACTTTTGTGCTGGAATTGAGAACTGTTGCAGAAGTTAGAGAGAACTCAACAGGCTAACTCACTGGGCCATGATGGGCTATCACAACACGAGAAAGAGAGAATATGTATTTCCCTTGCATCCCTACTGTTGAACCATATACACTTTTGCAATGATTTGTCCTATTTGTCCCATAACCTTGCTTAGTAATTAATGTGGCTCTAATGTTTCGACTTCTATATATTTATAGCCCCTGAAGGAGTCATGTTTATGCATGGAGCCTTGTGATACAATGGTTAACCTGTAGTCCTGCAGTCAGGACTCTGTTCACAAACTCAGTTTGATCCTGACAAGCTCAGATAGCCAGGTCAAGGTTGACTCAGTCTTCCATCCTTCTGAGGTCAGTAAATTGACAATTTGCTGGGGGAGGGGCGGTGTCAACATGTAGCCTACATAATTAAATTGTAAAGTGCTTTAAGTGCTATGGGGTAGTATATAAGCAGCACACTTTGCTTTTGCTTTGTGTATCAACTGGTTCAACCAAAGGCGGCAGTGGAACTTTCTTTCTTTTAAAATTCTCTGTTGCCTTTCATGTGAATGAATGAATTGCTGCTGACAGTCTAGTTACCTGGAAGTTCCAGAATAACTGACAAAATAATCTGTGAGTGGCAGATGAAGTATAAGTGTCCATAGTTCATTGAGTGAATAAGGCCTGAAGCGAGATCCAGCACAATCAAACCAGCTCTTGTGTTAAACGTATCAGATGTGGCAGATCACTGAATCAGAAAACAAGGCAGAGCAGTGAAAAGAAAAGAAAGCAAGTGAAATACCTTCCCTCTCTCTTTTCCGGAAATGGCCCACAGGCTCCATGGCTTATGTTATCAATTCAGAACATACTGCAGAGAATGAAAGCAATTGCAGCACAAAGGAGTTTGGTTAAGCAAAGATTTTTGTTTGTCTGTGAATGCTATGATCTTTTGTTCCTTGAGCGGAAATGATGCCCTTGTTGTTGTGGGTTTGTCTCCTGAAAAAGTATGGATTTGGGAACATTTTGCTGCAGAGAAGTAAAAAAACAAACCCAAATCAACGAGGAATGCAAAAGGTTGTGTAGTGTACACAACTCTCTGACCAGTGAATCATTATCATCATCATCATCACCACCTAAGAACTGCAGAGCTGATCATCAAGTCCAGCCCCTGTCAAGGAGACACAGTGGGGAATCGAACTTCCACTCTGTGGCTCCACAGTCAGCTGTCTAAACCGCTGAGCTATCCAGCAGTTCCATGTTGACTTGATAAGTGAGCAATGTTAAATTTAGGCCAATGTGAAATCATTCATTTGGGGCCTCTTCTATGAAGCACACAAAACTGTGACTTCTGGGTAAAAAAGTAGTAATTCGTGTAGACTTGGTACAAAAAGTCTCATTGCAGAGAAATGTCTCCAGCAAGGTGGACTAGAATAAGAATAGATATCTGAAGATAAATGGAAAGGCTTGTACATCTCAGTTTTGATAAAAGTGGTGTTGTTGGTACAATTTTCTTCTCTGAAAGTGCCCAAGTGTCATTGCCACATACTTAGATAGAAATACCTTTCTCAATATATTTAGTCTTTTCTAAGAGAGATCAGCACATTCTGAGGGTTCTCCAAGCATAGAACATTTGTCACTGAAGCAAGGTGTGCAATCCACCACCCAGACGTTGCTCATGGGCACTGCTTTTGTCCTGTCTGATGTCAGAATCAAAGCTCAGAAATAATGCACAAAGAATCATGCATAATGTTTGATTTGTGTGTGAGAAGACAGCTGAATAACAGAGGGAAATGATGGTTGTTGTGGGTTTTCTGGGCTGTTTGGCTGTGTTCTTAAGGTTTTTCTTCCTAACGTTTCGCCAGTCTCTGTGGCCGGCATCTTCAGAGGACAGGAGTCAGAACTCTGTCTGTGCTCTGGTGCAGTTTGTTGGATAGTTGAGTATTTATAGCTGTGGGATCAGCTTTTGGGAGGGACTTTGTACTTTATTTTAAGGGGATATAACCAATTGCAAGTTTTGATCCATTGATTCATTATTTTTCTGTTCATGTCTCTGATCATTATCAGAAATCTGAGAGAAACCACTGTGTAAAACTCCTGGGAATTTTATATTTTTATTTAATTAATATTTAATTTATTAATTATTATTAAATTTTACATGGAACATAACCTTTAAAAAGCAACAATTAGCACAACACATTAAAAACTTGTGCAACCAGCATTGACTAGGGAGGTAAAGATTTTTATCCATAATGATAAACTGCTACTAATGAAGGGCTAAAAAAAATATAAATGAATTTTTAAGGTATTTTCCCAAGCTCGGGTTGGGAGTAGTATCTGCTGCTGATCTTCCCACAGTCTCAGGACAATGAGTTACTGAGTCATATCTCTGGTTCTGAGAGAGGACCTTACTTTCCTTTCCCCAGAGCAAGGGGTCTGAAAAAACCCTGTGGTGCCCGAAGTGAGTAACTCTCAGGAATCTATATTCTACCTTATTCCTGTGAGGAGGCAGACCCTGAAATGTCTTTGTAGGAGTTCAAACTGCATTACCACCATAGTACTGTAATTCTCTTATTGTCAAGCACACACCAGAATACCTGATTCTGAAAAGGCACATGAAGAATATTAAGAACATAAGAAGAACCATGCTGGATCAGATCAAAGCCCAGTATCTTGTTCGCACAGTGGCCAGCCAGACATCTATGGGAAGCCTGCAGCAGGATATAGACGTAATTGTGCTCTATTGTTCTTGCCTTTGCTTGCATTACTTATGCTCTCAGTCCTCTGGTATATCAATTCATTAAAAAATCATTGGTGAAATATGTGAAATATTGCGCTTCTGTATCCATGATTCAAAATGCCAGGAAATGGTCTGGTATTGCTGTGAAATATCATGCCCACATTGCCTGCATGAAAAAGGATGCCAAACCATATGCAGCAAAGGGAGGCCTGAATGTTGAGGAGTTAAAATTGGTGGAAGAAACACCAGTAACTTGTGATATGCAGATGACACCATATTAATGGGAGAAAGAAGCAATAACTTGACATGACTCCTGATGAAGATGAAAGAAGAACATGTAAAAGCAGGATCACATTTGAACATTAGGAGGACAAACACTGTTATTATAGAATTACACAACTTTAATGTTGAAGAAATTGAAATTATTGAAAATGTTGCATAACTTGATTCAATCGTCATTCCAAATGAGCATTTCAGCCAAGAAGTCAAAAGATTGAAATTTAAAAAGATAGCAATGCAGGAACAGAAATGATGAAGTGTAAGGATGTGTCACTGAAGGCCAAGGCCACACTGTTGTATCATAGAATAGTGAAGTTGGAAGGGGCCTATCAGGCCATCAAGTCCAACCCCCTGCTCAGTGCAGGAATTCAAATCAAAGGATATCTGCTAGGTGGTTGTCTAAGTTTCTCTTGAATGTCTCCAGTGATGGAGCACTCACCACCTCTCGAGGTACTTGGTTCCACTGTCGTACTGCTCTAACAGTTAGGAAGTTTTTCCTGATATCCAACCGAAACCTGGCTTCCTGTAACTTGAGCCCATTGTTGCATGTCCTGCACTTGAGGATGAGCAGATCCTGCTCCTCCTTTGAATGACAGCCTTTCAAGTATTTGAAAAGTGTTATCACCCCTCTGTCTTCTTTTCTCAAGGCTAAACATGCCCAATTCTTTCAGTCTTTCCTCATAGGGCTTGGTTTCCAGCCCCCTGATCATCCTTGTCGCCCTCCTCTGAACTTCTTCCAATTTGTCAGCATCCTTCTTGAAGTGTGGTGTCCAGAACTGGACACAAGACTCAAGGTGAGGCCTAACCAGTGCTGAATAGAGGGGAACTAGCACGCGGGATTTGGAAACTATACCTATGTTAATGCAGCCAAAAATAGCATTTGCCTTTTTTGTAGCCACATCACATTGTTGGCTCATATTCAGCTTGTGATCTATGATAATTCCAAGATCCTTCTCACTTGTAGTATTGCTGAGCCAGGTATCCCCCATCTTGTAACTGTGCATTCGGTTTCTTTTTCCAAGGTGCAGTACTTTGCACTTATCCCTGCTGAATTTCATTCTGTTGTTTTCAGCCCAGTGCTCCAGCCTATCAAGATCATTTTGAATTTTGTTTCTGTCTTCCAGGGTATTAGCTATTCCACCCAATTTTGTGTCAAATGCAAATTTGACAAGCATTCCCTTCACTCCCTCATCCAAGTCATAAATAAAAATGTTGAAGAGCACCAGACCCAGGACTGAGTGTTGGGGTACCCCATGTTACCTCCTCCCGGTGGGAGAAGGAGCCATTAATGATCAACCTTCTGAGTATGATTCTGTAGCCTTTTTTACTAGGTCATTGCATAGTGACCGTTTTACAATTTGTTTCAGAATTTTCCCTGGGATTGATGTCAAGCTGACTGGCTTGTAGTTCCCAGGTTCCTCTTTTTTCCCATTTTGAAGATAGGGACAATATTAGCCCTCCTCCAGTCATCTGGCACCTCAGCCGTTTCCCATAATTTCAAGAAAATAATGGGCAGCCTTTCTGAGAGTTCTTCGGCCAGTTCCTTCAGTACTCTCGGATGCAGTTCATCCAGCCCAATTACTATGTACGGATGCAAAACTTGGACAGTGAAGAAAGCTGATAGGGAAAAAAAATTAATTCATTTGAAATATGTTGCTGAAGAAGAGCCTTGTGGCTCTTCTTTGCCAGAAAGACGAACCAATGAGTGCTAGATCAAATCAAGCCTGAATGGTTCCTGGAGGCAAAAATGACAAAATTGAGGCTGTCATACTTTGGGAACATCATAAAAAAGACAAGACTCACAGGAAAAGACAGTAATGCTGGGAAATGTTGACAGCAAAAACAAAAAGAGGGAGACCAAATATGAGATTGATCGAGTCCATAAAGGAAGCCTTGAGTTTACAATAGCTAAGCAAGGTTGTTAATGCTTTGGAAGTCACTTATTTGTAGTATTGCCATAAGTGGGAGGTAACTTGATGGCACATGACAACAGCAACAACAAAGGATGGGACCACTGGGCAGTCATAAAACCTGAACTGGGAACAGGGCTTCAGAGTTTTCTGCACAGGCTCTTCTTAACCTTAGCTCAGACCAGATCTATTTTTAAAGAAAACATTTACCTACACATTTTAGCAAGTACAAAGTGTAATACACTTCTGGTTCAACCTCAACCATTTCTTATTATTTTTCTTTTATGATGAAACAGGAGGTTTTTCTGTAGATCAGTTGCAGGCATGCAGGGGTGTTGGATGTGTGAAGGAACTGTGTGGAGCGCTTTCTTGTTATTTTATTTGCTTTCATTCTAATCCCCCCCCCCCTACTCTTTATTTATCCTCATTTCCTGCCAGAAGGGAAGACTGGGACAAAAATATTTACATAGTGTATGAAGTCTGTGTTTACTTGAAAGGAACCCCTTATAGTCATGCCAAATAAATTACCCAATTTCATTAATTTTGCTTAGGGGCAGCTGAGTTTCATGGGACTTACTTGTGAGTAACTGCAGATCAGGCTACAATCTTAGGATCCCTTTCCCCACAAACACTTAGTACTACTAATGGTCTCCTTACTTTCCTTCCTTCCTTCCTTCTCAGGTGACTTCTCCATATTGGATCAGTAACCTCCCCAGAGTTTGTTTAATTTCATACCTTGGGGTGGAAGACTTTGCTCAGACTGACTCTTTTCCATGAGTGATATTCTTTGCCATCCACTCACATTTGAGGAAACCTGCCCAGACATATGGTATCATGAATTCAAACATGTTAAAATGCCAATTGATAATAACACAGCTCAGAAGGTTGGAGTGGGGGTGGGAAGAAATTAAAGGGGGGGGGGATTTCAAAAGAAATGAAGAGATTTTTTAAATGAAAAGCCAGACAAAGGAGACAGGAGGAAAAGCCAGTCTTCCAGCTGGGTAAAGCAAAAGCTGCTCTGGTTGAATTTTTGTGGGGAGAGAAGAGACTTTGGAGACTGTTATACAATGTCTGTCCCTTTAAGCACAAAACATCACCAAAGCTGAGGTCTCTGCTGCTCTTCTTAGCCAATTGGTGAACGACAATACAGAAAGTAAGGGCAAGCAAACGGTTGTGAAGAGAGATGGGCATGAAGTAAAAAAATGAATCACCAAATTTGTTCAAAAAGCGCTAATTCATCAATTCATATTCGTATGAATCAATGTCCCCGATGAATACGAATCAAATTTTTAAAGCAATTTTTGATTTGTTGATTCATTGGGCTATAAAATGGCACCCCAGGCACCTAGAGACACCAAAATTGCACGGAAGCTTTCTGTGATTCTTCTCTACAATATCTCCCAGTTTGGTGAAGATTGGGTTTCTCCAGGCCAGCTGCTAAAGGGCACTTTCCTGGGGGGGACCCATTTTGTGGGTATAACCTGGATGTCTGAAACTCAATCGTCACTAAATTTGAAGGGATTGTACAGGAGAGCCAGTAGAAGCTTCTCTGCAATTTTGGTGTCTCTAGGTTCCAGGGGAAAACTTTCCTGGGGGACCTTACTTGTGGGTGCATAACTCAAACATCTGAAACTCAACTTCACCAAACTTGAAGGGCTTATAGAAGAGAGTCAGAGGAAGCTTCCCTGTGAATTTGGTGTCTCTAGGTGCTTGGAGGCCCTTTTATAGGGCTTTAAAGTAAAAAAAAAAACAAATTGACATATCAATTCATCACAAAAAAAATCGTTAATTCATAATTCATGATTTGTCAAACTTGACAAATCATGAATCAAAACAAGTCACCATTTTTTTGATTCATGCCCATCTCTAGTTGTGAACCATTACTCATTCTGCCAAGATTCTACTGAACATGCTCAACAGTTATGAAATGACTGGTTTGTTGTTTGAAAGAGTCATTTGAAGTTATCAAATTTTCCACAACTACTTGATGCAAATTGAAAATGGGGCTAAGGTAACTACTATTCTTTTCAGATTAAAAAATTAAGTGTTTGAAATATATTCCAGTAGTTTCTTATCCACTGACAAAAATGGTGAAGAATAGGGGAGGGGTAAATCATACTTAAAATATATAACTCTCAGAATATTAAAGCACAGTTATTTTGCAGAAGCACAGCAAAATTAATTCTACAAGCAAAATCAAATGATAGGGGTGCCTCAAACAAAAAAACTATGAAACTGGACTTCAGATCAGCACCATATTTGACACTGATATAGCAGGAAGTCTGTTCTTGCTCTGTGCCATATTTGGGGAAGTTTGGGTATAGGGTTTTTGAGTTGTGATTTTTTTAAAAAAATAACACTGTTTTACCCCTGTGCACAAGTAAGCAACTTTCCTCTACAGCTCTTAGAAAAGAGATGAAAAATGTAAATAAGACAAAATTTGCATATCTGGTGAATAAAACCTCCATTTTAACCTCTTTCCTTTCATCCACAGGAAATGGGCCATTGAGGGCTGTAATTTAGACCCTTTAATTACTACTTTTAACCCCTAAAACGTCTGAAATCATTCCTTTTTTAATTCTGAGAATTCCAAAGGAACTATTGCATAGCATTCTGGCCAATCAGAATGTGTCTGGAATCAGCCCACAGGGCAGGTGTCTATCACTTTAACCCTGCCATGGCCTTTCATGTAAAAGAGAGCATTTAACTCCTTCCTGGCCATACATTCTTAGCCTTGCCTGTGGAAATATTTTAAAAAATAATTTTAAAAAATAGGTAATAACGTACAGCAGCTCTCTCATTTAAGCTGTGAAATTACTATTTTTTCACTTTATGGCTCAAAGCACATTTTACCCAATTAGTTCATGAATATGTTTACCCAGTTTACTCACAAGTTTATGGTTCCACATGATTTCATATGGTTTTTAGAAGTTATCCTCCCTAAACCAATGTCAGATCATAGATCCTATTTGCATCCACAGACTACATCATAGAAATCATGGGTCTTTCAATACATGGCTTTGCAGTGGTACAGAAACATGGAGATGATGCATGGGTCCTCATGAATCCATATGATTTTTCTGCAGGATCATCCCAAAACCACTGTTCATTTATAGGCCCCCCATTTGTGCCCATAGGCTACAATACAGAAATCATGGGTCTCCAAGCACATGGCTTGGCAGTGGTGCAAAAATAAAGAATCTGATGCACAGATCCTCATGGATCTACATGATTTTTACACAGGATCACCCTCAAACCACTCTCCAAACATAGGCCCCATCTGTGCCCACAGACTACACCACAGAAATCATGGGTCCCCAAGCACATGGCTTTGCATTGGCACAAAACACCAAAATAAATCAGAGATGCTCATGGATCCACATGATTTTTCTGCCAGATCATCTCCAAACCACTGTCCATTCATAGGCCCCAGTTGTGCCCATAGGTTACACCATAGAAATCTTGGGTCCCCCAGGACATGGCTTTGCAATGGTGTAAAAACATGGATCCAACATAAGGATCCTCTTTGATTTTTCTGCAAGATCATACTCAAACCACTATTCAATCATAGGGCCCACCCGTGCCTACAGACCACACCAGAGAAATCATGAGTTGCCCAATACATGGTTTTTCAGTGGTGCAAAACATGTATCTGATGCATGGGTCCTCATAGATCCACATGATTTTTAACTAAGATGATCCCCAAACCACTGTCTGGTCATAGGTCCCCTTTGTGCTCATAGATTAAAACACAGAAATCATGACGCCTGATACATTCTGATTGGTTAGAATGCTATGCCATGCAAATAGTTCAGTTATTTAGAATGCTGACATTTCTATTATATATGCATGGTACAATTTACTCATTTTTGCTCAAGTGAGAGTTCAGGATTGACTTGATTGAGCACCAACTTTTTTGCTTATCTGGCTGTCTTTAGTTTTCTCAACCAACACCACATTTCAAATGGCTTGATTTTTGTCCCTGTCTTTCTTCACTATCTTCCCTTCACATAGTCTGCGTGATTTTGACCTTGCTTTCCTTGCAATCTCTTCCTTTTTCTAATTTAAAAAAACACACAAAGCAAATCTTTTGGATGGATAGGGTTTAGGTTAGGAACAAACATGGGAGAAAGATTTAAGTTGTAAAAATATGAGGAGTAATCTACATATATAAAAAGGCTGCAAGATATACCCGTGATATGATTGTCAAAGGTTATTTTAATCCGTATTGTTTATACTTTTATAAAATAAAAACACTTTTGCTTTGTTCAACAAATTTCACTTCATTTCTTAGTGGTAGTTATCAAATAAGAAATACCACACTAGCTGCTTGGAAAGGGAGAGTATAAGAAAAGTAGAAATATTGAAGGGCTTCTGGTTTGGTAATCAGAGGTGGCAGCATGATCTAAGGGTTAGGATGTCTTAATGTAAGGTTGAAATAAAATCCTTCCACAGGGTGAGTTGGAAGGTAAAGAAAGTGCTTAGGAGACCCAACAATTTGGGCAGCAGTATAAAGGAGGGTACCTGGTATCTGTTTGAATAATAGCTGGGAACGATACATTGACAGGAGTCCTGTGTACTGCTGTACAGCAGCAGTCCAGCTGGGGGAGGCTTGGAGGTGTCACATCAATTAACTCAAATTGAAAGCCATGCTACCTCCAGAAGGGCCATTCTCAATTGGGGGGGGGCATATGGCCCCCTAGGGGGCCCTGGAACATTTGAAGGGGGCCAGAGACTGGAAACAGTTCTTCACACACCACCTTATAAGGATTGTTATGTGTTAGATAATCTGCTCCTGTGCCAAGATAACTAGGTATGACCAATTTACAGTAACAGCCATCTTGGATACAGACTGGGAGGGGCTATCTGATGGCTGCTTGCACCTCAATTCCCCTTGTCCTGTTCCCTGTGTGTCATCCTTTTTCTCTGTGGTTGGTGGGTTGTGGCCCATATGTCCAGGTGCAACACTCATATAAGAACAGAAGAAGACCCCTGCTGGATCAGGCCAAGGGCCCATCTAGTCCAGCTTCCTGTATCTCACAGTGGCCCCACCAGATGCCTCTGGGAGCACACGAGACAACTAGATACCTGTCTCCTGATACCCCTCCCCTGCATCTGGCATTTTGAGGTACCTTCCTTTTAAGCCTGGAGATTATACATCCCCATCATGGTTTGTAACCTGCAATGGAATTTTCCTCCAGAAATCTGTCCAATCCCCTTTTAAAGGCATCTAGGCCAGATGCCATCACCACATCCTGTGGCAAGGAGTTCCACAGACTAACAACACGTTGGGTAAAGAAATATTTTATTTTGTCTGTTCTCACTCTCCCAACCCTCAATTTGAGTGGATGTCCCCTGGTTCTAGTATTGTGTGAGAGGGAAAAGAGCTTCCCTCTATCCACTTTATCCATCCCCTGCATAATTTTATACATCTCAATCATGTCCCCACTCAGATGCATTTTGTCTAGACTAAAGAGCCCAAAACACTGTAGCCTTTCCTCATAAGAAAGGTGCCCCAGCCCAGTCATCATTTTAGTTGCTCTCTTCTGCACCTTTTCCAGTTCCACTATGTCTTTTTTGAGGTGCGGCAACCAGAATTGTACGCAAAACTCCAGGTGTGGCCTTACCAGCGTTTTGTACAATGGCATTATAATGTTGGCTATTTTATTTTTAATACCCTTTTAAATGATACCTAGCATGGAATTGGCCTTCTTCACTGCCGCCACACACTAGGTTGACACTTTCATCGAGCTGTCCACCAGCACACCAAGATCTCTTTCCTGATCCATCATGGACAGTTCAGAACCCATTAGTTGATAACTAAAGTTTTGATTTTTTGCCCCAATATGCATTACTTTACATTTTCTTATATTGAAACACATTTGCCATTTTGCCGCCCATTCTCCCAGTTTGGAGAGATCCTTCTGGAGCTCTTCACAATCCCTTCTGGTCTTCACCACCCAGAAAAGTTTCGTGTCATCAAACTTGGCCACCTCACTGCTTATCCCTCTCTCCAGGACATTGATGAACAGGTTGAAAAGCACCGGTCCCAGGACAGATCCCTGGGGCACACCGCTTTTCACCTCTCTCCATTGTGAAAATTGTCCATTGACACCTACTCTCTGTTTCCTGGTTCTCAACCAATTCTCAATCCATAAGAGGACCTGCCCTCTTATCCCCTGACTGTGGAGTTTTCTCAGCAGCCTTTGGTGAGGGAAAGCATCAAACGCCTTCAGATAGACAATATCCACTGGTTCGCTCACATCCACACTCCAACCATTCCCTAATGCAGATAAATGGGACATAACCTTATCAGCAAGCTTGAACACCCTGGACAAATTTGCAATCCCCATCTCCATCAGGGGCCCTTCAACTGTGGAGAGCACTTCACATACATGAACACGCAGACAGAATAGAAGGGGAAGCAAGTCGTAGCTCCAGTTTGCCTCTAAAATTCACTGCCACCAAGGCCCATCCCTGCAGAAGTGGCTATGAGTCCTGATACTGAACTGATGTCTTTCTTCCAATACTGGAGCCCAATTAATTGGGATAGTGGAATGCACACAGATCCCTACCAATTATATCTTAGGTCTGTTCTCCTCAGTCCCCTAAGAAGAGGCTGCTGTTGAGCCCAGTAGCCCCAGCCTAGATAGCCCTCTTGACTCCTGCAGCTGTGCTGCCATTCATTACCCTCACAGGACCACTAAGCAGTCCATAAGAAGGCTATAGAGGACTTCCTCATGGCCAAGCTGTTCTCTGCCTCACAGCAAAGTAGCCCCAAAAGAAATCTTGTGACCATGCTGCTGGATAGTTACATGTCGCTTGTTGAAGCACCATAAACCACAGTCCCCCTCCCCCACCAGTTCATTGTTCATTCAGCTAGTTACACCTCTGTGAGAGCTACCTGTCCCAAACAATTCCAGCAGTACTTGGTGCACACTTGCAATACCACACACCAACAAGGCGGGCCCTGACTTATAAGCTCTCCTCTCCTCACTTCAAATGCTGGATAGAGAAGGAGGCCACCCCCTACCTGGCAGCTGCCCAGATGTGCAATGTCAACAGAGATAGCTATTGTTTCTGTTATTTTTTTGCCTCTGTTTGCAGCACAAGGTATTAATACTAGATACTGCCTGTGTACTGAAAGCCAGGAGCTTTTGGCGTTGTTTGTTTTGCTAACCTCATCTTCCCCTAATGGCTCAGAATTTGCCTGCACACGAAAACAGTCACAACAAAATCCTCCACATGCCCTCAGCTTCCGTACACATCAGAGGTACGCATATGCATAATCTCATTATTCTTCAAGACACAGGGTTTTTTTTTTTTCCTGCCACTGGTTGGTAGAATTTAGTGTAAATTATACTTAATACGAACTCCCTACTGTGTGATGGTGACTTAAGAAAAGTAATGAAGCTCATAATTCCATGCAAATATAGGTAACCGTGGATACTGCTGACACAAACGGCAGTGGGGAAAATGAGGGAAAGAAGCCATCCGGCCCAACAATGCCAGCAGTGCATCTAAATGAATTGCTCTGCCATTCCTTTTTCACCAGGGTTTAGAAGTGTATTTGCAATCATATGGCCAGCTCCAATTAAAGGTCTGTGATTAATTTAATGCTTAGAAAAGATTAGGGGATTCTCAATCTAAAAGAGAGAGAGAGAGAAAGAGAAAAGGATGAATCCTCCACCCCATATGGCATATTTTGCCAGTGAACAGCTTTCAGGACTGGCAGGGTTCCTGCATTTTAGAGAGATGAAAGTATTTCATCGGTGTGTCGCTTAGTACACAGATTTCTGATGCTGAGCATATTATTTTTAATCCAGGAGAAAGTATTTGAATCTACTTATTCCCACTATCTATAGCACCTCCGGAATTTTGATGCAGAAAAAGAAAATCAAGAGACAGCATTTACAAACTTTGGCAAGGGCACCGCCATACCTGCAAGAAAAGAGAAACTAAAGCCGGGGGGGGGGGGGGGGCAGGGAAAGCAATATATTTCTCATCAGTAGAGGACAGTGAGGAATTTCTTGGCACACTCATGGACTTTCTGCATCAATGAAAAAGATACGTTGCACATCTGTTGCGAATTTTGCACAACACCATCCATTTTTATAAGAAAATGGTGAAATCCAAGCCATGTTGTGAATCATGTGTGCTGCATGTATTTCCGTAAACTAGGACAACATTTAACTTGGGTGGGTTGTTTGCATCTTTCTTAGCGAGCAGACTTTCTGTGCTTTCTGCGTGTGCATTTTGCTTCCCAGCGGGAAAGGGCACAGGAGATATTTTGCATTGTGACACTTTAAAAATTCTGGTCAAGGTGTCTCATCATGTCAAGACAGCCTAAATAAAAGCCAGTGAGGGATGAATATCAAACATGGATGGATCTTGAAGCTCAAGCAGAATTCTACCATTTTGGATTGGTTCTGGTTCTTCCCAAGGCAAAGTGGGCTTTCTTCTTCAGCTGCTAGAACTGATGCTGGATGCAGTCTCAGGGTAACATGGGGGGCTACTGATACTGAGGGTTAGAGATTCAGGCATTTTGAGATGACCCTAGCCATGCATGGATTCAGTTTGTGCCCTTGTTTGCTTTTCATCTGCACACAGACACATATGCGCGTTCAGTCCTGGAAGTGTAATAAGAGAGTTTCTAAAAGGAAGGAAAAAGAAAATGCATGAATGCAAAATCCAAGCAACATGATCTGCAATGTTGACAGACGTCTCCCACTCTGGACAACATGAAAAAAGATATGTGGAGAGCAACTGCTACAGCCAGGGAACTTCCCTCAGAGAGACTCAGAGACAGTCATGTGAAGGAGAGGTCATGGGCTTTGTTAGGGGGTGAAGCTATCAGTCCACTCCTTTGGACAGACTAGCTTCTTCCTTATAAGGTATTGATGCTTCTGATACTGTTGAGTCCCTTTCCCTTGTGATGGCAGGATAGGATTTACATGAAGGATGGGTGGGGTGCTTTGCACCCTGAGCACCCCTGTACTGTTGCGATTGCCTTAGAGATGCTCAGAGAAGCCCTGTTCAGTCTGTATTTACACATTTGTCTGGAGACAGTGCAGGTCCTTAGTATTTGCAGTTTTCTTATTATTGAAGGGACTCAGGGAGCTGATAAAAGAGGAGATCATCCTAAGCCGAGGGTGAACAGAAGCCTGGTTCACTTCTTGTTCATTTGGCCTCTGCAATGAGTGTGTAAACATAGCCCTATGTTTCAGAGGTGCTAAATCCATTAATGTCAAATTGCCTCTTCATCCTTGCTTACCCTCCATCTGTACCTATTTAATTGCTATGCACACCAGATGCTCCCGTAACTAATACAGAGTCATCAGAGGAAAGCCACAAAAACAGGCAAAATTTCACTGCTTTTCCAAAGTTTGTTCACTCCATCTGAGGCCTGTCTTCAATTATCAGACTTTTGTTTGCTTGTTTTTGTGTTTTTAATTGTTTGTGGGAAAGAGGGACTTTTCCTGTCTATCCTGTGTTAACTTATTTGCAGGCGCATGAAGACTAATCTGTGAGGCATTCCCAAGGTAACCTTTGATGTATGTGAGCGAAATTTTGATTTCTAGGAAATAACATGGAATAGCATTGCAGGTTGTGCCTTATGACTTACCCCTACACCCACCCTGCTGAACTGATTCATGTTATGGGGTTTGCTCCCAAGATAACCTTCAGGGTGTTTGATCCCCCTCCCCCGATGAGGTCATGTCAAGTTATTTTGTATACCTGGCCAGATACTTGATAGTGCAGAGTACGGAGGGTTTTTGTAAGTTTTGACCATATAGGAGATGGGATCCTGTAATCAAATGTAGGTACAAAAAGAGGTGTTTGGGACAGGGAGGTACCTTTGCATTCCTTGCTTCTGTGACGTCAGCAACATGTAAACAGAAGTTGGATTATATAACAGGTAAGACCTCTTGATAACATAAGGATACCCAGATGCCCTCTAAGTAACAGTACTTGGCACGCAGTATAACCATATATATGCCTGGCTTCTCTAGTGTTAAGACCCACTGAATGCAATAAATAGCATTTGCCCCTGTACTGAGGTTTCAGACCTCCAACCGGTTCTGCCCATCCTACTTACGTAACACAGGCAGGATGGCTGAGGATGCTAATCCTGAGGGAGGCCAGGAAAGAGAGAACAAGGAACTGGGCCTTCTCAGTGGTTATTCCTCGACTCTGGAATGAATTACCATCTGAAACCCGCTTGGCCCCTTCCCTGGCCATTTTCAAGAATTTAATGTTTTAACTCTGCTATTCCGACAGGCTTTCCAACACATCTTACCTGAGGAGACCACTGTATCTACCAGCTATTAACTTGTTTTAAGTGCCACCTGCCTCTTAACGTTTCTTAATATATTTAATGGCATTGTTAGTTTTGTTTTTACTTTAATTTTTGGTTTGTTGCTTTTGTGTGTTACTGTTACTATGGTTACTTTTATTTTTTGGTTTGGTGTAAACCACCCAGAGTGACCTCTGGCCAGATGGACAGTATAAAAAACAAACAAACAAACAAATAAATAAATAAATAAATAAATTGAATGAATGAATGAATGAATGAATGTATTTTAAGATATAAACCTGATCCCCTTGAACTTCTGTTGCATGAAGAAATGCATTGTCCACAGACATATTGTCCAAGCATAAGCCTCACAATTCATTTCAAATTTTCCTTCAGATAGTTCTTGGTTTAGTGAGATAAAATGACTAAAATATTTTGCATATATGATGAGAAGATATCGCTCACAGGAAAAGACAATGATGCCAGGAAAAAAATGGAAGGCAGTGGGGAAAGAAGAAAACCGAACATGAGATGGATTCACTCATTAAAGGAAGTTGTGGCCTAAGTTTTCCAAACCTGAGAAGGGCAATTAATGACAGGGCCTCCCAGAGGACATTAGTTCATAGAGTCACCATATGCTGGAAGTGACTTGATAACACATAACAAACAACATACTTTGATGCAATTTTTCTAGGAAATGTAGCTGGGTTAGTAGCATCTATAGAGGAAATCATGAGACAAATTCTTCCTTCAAGGAGAAAGGAAGGAAGCCTATCAGAGACTATTAGGTATTCCCAATGCCTTTCTCTCCTTTAGGCAACTAATAAATTTCTCTGGCAGATCAGGGAGGAGCATGGAATCAAAGTCTCAGTGATGACATGTATCAATTTTGTTGAAGCAAAATATCCTCATAGCCCAGTTTTAAATCTTAATTAGATGTAGATATCTATCTTCTCTGGAACTACTTATTCATTATCTATTAGATGTTTATTAAGTCCTTGCTCCATGCAGAGCTTGGAAAAGTTATTTTGTTTAGACTACAGCTCCCAGAAACGCTCACCCAACGGCTCGTGGGTGTCATAGTCCAAAATATAATGCTCCCAAACTCTGCCAAAGTGATTAAGATGCCTGTCTTCTAAACTTTAACTTATGGCAAGCCCACAAGGTAGGTTACACCACAGTGGTGGCTGGTCCAAGGTCACTGAATGAGTGCTCAGTCTAAAAGCAGTTGAATTCCATCTCTAATATTTTGCCACCTCCATCTCACTGGCGATTAGTGTTAAGAAAAATGGCCTGGTTGGAAAGTCTTCAGCAAAATAAACTCCCTCCCCCCTCTATGGTTCAAAGTATAATTAATTTAAAGTGACTCTGAAGATTATTTCAGAAGGTCAGTGCAAAAAATATGATTCCAATGGTTTCATCTTTTTCCAAGCTGACGTTCTCGAGAAGGCAAGGGCTTTGCGGCTTTCTGATAAAACTGTGTGGAAATGTTATCTCTAAGCCAGTCTTTCCACACTAATCTCAGTGGGCACACTGTGGAAAAAAACACATCTTTTATTTCATGCTGACAGTCCTCGTCAAAAGCACAGTCGAGTTTCTTTTATGAACAGATGAGAAAATAAGGATTCCTGTTCATGTTTGTGTCTGTCTTGTCAGCTTTTCTGAAAGCCTTCTTTGCCTCAGAATCTGTTCTAATAGATTTTTAAATGCAGATATAAACATGTCTGGCTTTAGACAGAGAAGGGCCTCTCAAGCATTTAAGACTAGAAATTTCTAAAGCATAGTTTAACATACTGATAAATGACAGCAACAGCACTTTGATTTTTAAATGCCTAATTTGCTTCTGACAACTAGAGTTTCGGCAACCAGATTTGTTTGTTTGTTTTTGACATGATAAAAAAAAGTAAGCAAATACATGCCTTAAAATCCCAATAAGCTAGAATGACAATAGGAATAGCATCACATGTGGGGAACACTGCAACTAAACAAAGTAAAACATGGGGAGGTTCAGGCCCAAGTCCCAAGTCCAAGTCCGAATCTTTGGGCCAAGTCCTGAGTCCCAAGCCTTGAGTCCGAGTCTCAAGTTGTTTGCCCCACCCCTGAGGCTTAGGACTCCGACCCAAAAACTTGAAATGCACATGTGCTGCTCAGCTCATAGGCCAGCACATCTGCAGAAATAGCAGGCCAACTTCCCTTCCCAGAGTCAGCCCCTGCCTCTGTGCATGCACCAGCCTATCAGCTAGGAGGCAGGTTTGTGGACAGAGGCAGCAGCTGGCTCCTGGAAGGAAAGCCAGGCCTACTGCCTCTGAAGATGATGGCAATGATAATGGTGGTGGCACAGGCAGCAAGTAGGGAAGCCCATCCCTTAGGGACTCAAAACATGATTTGGAAAAATGGTTCCAAGTTGCAAATCGAGTCTGAGTTTGCCCCCAACCTCCCTCCCCCACATCAAGTCTGAGTTGAGTCACTAATGTGATTTAAGTTGGACTCAACAGTGAGTCACGACGTGCAAGTCCCTGTCCCTGGTAAAACAGACTACGTTTCCATTGAAACGTCATTCACAATGTCCCCTCCCCCTATCCACGATTCTGACTTCTGATAGGAAAGAGGTTTTGACCCCTTGGATATACTTAGGGCTTAGTACAATATAGCAAATTGTACTTTGGTCAATCTTCTGAAGCCACACTATTAGTTTCTTCCTTCCCTTTGTCTTCACTCCTCATACTGCTAAAATAATAATAATAATTGTGTGCTGTCAAGTCAATTCTAACATATGGTAAGCTTTTTCAGGGTTTTCTAACTGGAGAGTACTCAGAAGTGGTTTGCCATTCCCTTCTTCTGGGGCTGTGGAGCTTGCCCAAGGCTACACAGGCTGACTATTCTGGGATGCTCAGTGGAGAACAGGAACTCCCAAACTTTGGCTCTGCAGCCAGATGTCTAACTCACTGAGCTATCCAGCCTGAGCATCCCATTAATGTGTATATAAATTTGCAGGCATTAATTTTCTGTAGGCACTTACAACACTGCCTGCAGATACATCAGCTCACTCTCTCTTCATTTTCAGGAACTAAGTCCTTCAAAAGAACATGTCATCAGGAAATAGGTAACTCAAATATGCTAATGGAACAATGTCTCACTGTAGTTGCTGAGTGTATCCCCTGTTTGCAGGAGAGATGGTCCTCTTTGTGGTAGAACCGGCCATGAAACTTGCAAGTCTTCCAAACGTACAGAAGTACAATGTGAGGAATTTAAAGTAATGCTTTGGGGGCACCTACACTGACCATTTCCTTTGCATTGGATTTGGCAGAGATTAAGTTGAATTAAAAATTAGCAACAACATGGTGCATAAGGCAAAGCGAGGAAGCCCAATGAAGATAGTTTCTTTTCAGTGCAGAATTGTCTTCTGTTTGGCCAGCAGAGGTGGTTTAATTGTGCTCTGATGGGCTGGCATTGCTTTTCTCTGCTTTCTGTGTGATCACCTGATCCAAAAGCAAGGGGGCGCTTGTGGGGATGTCAGTTCCCCTCAACTGGGTGCCTCTGGAGTCCAAACAGCATTGACTCTCATAGACGGTATGTCAGCTTGGAATAAAAGAGAGGCAAAGGGAAGGGGTGTTGTATGTTCTTCTGTAGAGGAATGCTGTGCACAGCTGAGAGGCAGACAAACACTGAATGCAAAAAGGCATGTCTGAACACTCAAAATGAGGGGGATCGCAGGCACAGCAAATTGAATATGGGTCCCAAAAGAAGATCTGCTCTTCTCCAGCTCTTGAGATCGAACAAGGCACAAGGAACTTAATTGCAATGAATATACTCTGGAAAATTTACTCTGACTAGCAAAACTCCACCTTCTTTTGCCAGTTTATTGCTGTTTACCTTTTTATTTTATTTTATTTTATTTTTGTATTTAAAATATTTTTACTCCACCTTTCTCCTTAAAAGGACCCCAGGTGACTTACAACAATTAAAAGACAATATTTAAACGTTAAAAACAGTAAGTATACAAATATTAAAAAAAGAATTAAACAAATATATTTAAAATGGTCAATAAAATCAATACTAAAAGCATGTTTAAAAACAACAGAGCACAACAATCCATTCAAGAAAAACCCCTCTCAGACTGCCAGTCACTAAGGAAAAACCTGCCTGAAGATAAAGGTTTATTGGGTGTTTATTCTCTTTATTCTAATTCTATTTACTCAGCTCAGTAGAACCTACTCCCAGACAGGTGTGTGTCAAAGACATGCCAAGTGGTACTAATATGGTTTGTTTAGCACAAACGCAACCTTGGGTCCCTAGACATTCTTGGACTACAACTCCCAGAAATTCTGGACAGTACAGCTGGTGGTGAAGGCTTCTGGGAGTTTTAGTCCAGGAACATCTACGGAGCCAAGGTTGGGAACCACTGGTTTAGCACAAGCAAGTTCAGGTCTCCACTGGATGGCTTCAACAGCTTTTACCTGTGGAAACCAGCAGGGGACTCAATTTAAAAACTTCATGTCAAAGCAGGTTTCCCTTGCTGTATAATCACACCCTTAGGGAAGGTACTGGAGTACACTCATAAGATACCTGAGAGAGTAACCAAGATAAGTTTAGAACTTTTGCAGGAAGGGAATGTTCTATAGAGAGGAAATAAAAATAGGCATGTCTCCTAAACCCTCTCTCCCTTCCCCCCACCAAAAAAAGTGATTGAGAATTATAGCATTTTAGAGGGAGCGCCGGGCAGGTAGATGGTGACTGGGTCTCTCAATGGCTGCTGGGCATGACAGTTGGATGGAATCTGGGAGCATACAACTCTCACACTGAACTAGGAAGAGAGAGAGAGAGAGAGAGAGAGATTCTGGACTGAGCCAGCAGGGCTTTTTTGTGCTAAAGAACATGACCTCACTCTCAACTGCGGATCCCTAATGGAGGAAATGCTGGTATTCTTTCTGAAGGCCTTCTAGATTTCAGCCCTTATTATTCAGCCAGCTTGTGGTATATGATTACTGTACCACTGAGTGTTGTAGAAGTTAATTAAAAAGGGCTCTATGTTGGCTTTCAAGAAAGGCAGTAAGGAGCTTTCACTGGCAATATTGCTAAACAGTCCAGAACGGTCTCTGGGATATCATTTTTTTACACCTAGTTCTAAACAATATGACTCCTTCCCCCCCTTTGTTGATCTTCCCAGTGTTGGTATCCCAATTAATGTTTCAACTTTACACCCAGGTCCTTTTTTTACCTCTCATTGCTGTTAGAGCAATATTTAGATAATGCACACTCTGCATGTTATCCTGCCCTGACAAAATTCAAGCAAGGAGCCATCTATTTCAAAGCTTCAAGGTTTGCAAAGGGTGTGTGTGTGTCAGACTGGTTTGTGCTGTCTTGAGCAAGGCCGATAGGACAACTGGGCAGCTTTTTCCTAGCTATGCCGCCACTTGAATAGAGGTTTTGGTGC
The DNA here is from genome assembly GCA_037013535.1 of Intellagama lesueurii. Taxonomy (NCBI): domain Eukaryota; kingdom Metazoa; phylum Chordata; class Lepidosauria; order Squamata; family Agamidae; genus Intellagama; species Intellagama lesueurii. Next base: position 106,536,789 of record JBAJHW010000002.1, on the reverse strand, counting down.
AGATGGTCAGTAGGAAAACAAAGCCAAACAAAAGAAAGGCTAGAATCTCATAATCAACTGTATTTTACTAAAAGTTTATAATGTGCTAAAAGCTTATATTCATTGATGATGTATATATTTCCTCTTTAGAAGAGCTCAAAACAATGACCTATAGTGTTTAGCCTTCTTTTCACCACCAGGTCTGCAGAACAGTCTCCTTACAGGTGGTAGATGGGGCAGTACTATATGATTTTCTCTGTCTCCCATCTTCAGTACAGGGGGATAATAACAGACCTCACAAATACTTTGCACAGATTACCAAGTTAGTTATATGAAGGACTTGAAATATATTATGCAGGTGCTGGGTGTCAATATGGGCTACAGTGACATTTTGCTTCAATTTTTTTCCCACAGTGGAAAGTATCTACAGATTGTTGGTAAAGGGCAGAGGAAGGAATGGTAATGTAACTAAGACTGGACGGAAGTGCATATTGGTTCATATAACACATGGGTATGGTTCTAAGAGCCAGGAGCTAGGAGCTGTGCCTCCCAGGAGAAAAACCAGCCCAGATCACCCAGAATGTGTGTTGCTGATGGGGTTCCATGGAACGCACCCACCCCTCCCTTTTTTAGTGGGGAAAAAAGCTTGCTTTTAATAGAGACTCGGGCTTTGGACTTGGGAGTCGGGACTTGGTACCAAAGACTTGCCAACATCCAAGCAGTGGGGGGGGGGCAGCTAAGGTAGGGAGAGGAAGGGGCCGGGGGATAGGCTGTGGGGGTGGGTGGCTGCCTATTGGCTCACCGATCAGCTGATCGGTGGGCCAGTAGGCAGAATGGGAAAGCCATAGGAAGAGAGGGAGGGCTAGCCTTCTTCGTATGGGGGATGAATAAAAATGGGGAAATATTCATTCCTTCGTATTTGTGGGGGTCTCTGGAACCCACAAATATGAGGGGATGAATATTTAACAAATCAGCGATTTCTGACAAATATCGCGATCCGTTTTTTTATTCGTCCCCATGTCTACTCACATGTGCTTTGCCTTCTACAGCTGCCTCGTACTCTGTGGTAGATGGTGGGGTGATAACAAGGTGGACAGGAAACATGTTTTCTATCATAGGCCAGCAGTTTCTTTGTAAGAAGGATGCCAACAAGCTGGAGCAAGTTCAGAGGAGGGCAACAAAGATGATCTGGGGCCTGGAAACCAAGCCCTATTAGGAAAGACTGAAAGAATTGGGCATATGTAGCGTTGAGAAAAGACTGAAGGGAGATACGACAGCATTTTTCAAATACTTGAAAAGTAGCCATACAGAGGAGGAGTGGGATCTGTTCTGGATCATCCCAGAGTGCAGGTACCTAATAATGGAGCTCAAGCTACAGGAACCCAGATTTTGGCTGTATATCAGGAAAATCTTCTTAACTGTTAGAGTAGTATCACAATGGAACCAATTACCTTGGGAGGTGGTGAGCACTCCAGTGCTGGAAACATTCAAAAGAAAATTGGACAATCATCTGTTGGATCTGCTTTGATTTGGAACTTGGATTCGTGCCTTAAGCAGGGGGCTGGACTCGATGGCCTTATAGGCTCCTTCCAACTCAATTATTCCATGATTCTATAACATTTGGATTTTTTAAAAGGATCTAAATCCGAGCTATTTTAGTTACCTTTTGGAAACATGGAAGTGATGTCTGACTGTTTAAAAGCAGTAACTGAAATGGATGAGTGAGAACCATGTGGCTTTCATGCAGAGCCCAAGCCTGTTTTCACACCCAGTACATCCTTTTCCAGTGAGGAAAAATGATTCAGGTGGAAAATTATAGAGCCTTCTGGAATGGCAATTTGCTTTTTGAACAAGTTGCAGCCCTCCCTCCTTTTACCTTTAAAAAAAAAATCAGGACCAAACCATGAGACCAGAGGCTCTGCCCTGGCTCAGCTTGAAATGTTTTTGCACACATACTTGTTTAGGAGATAGTTTGGGAAATCTATGCTGTTTGCCTGCCTGTCTCTCCCTCTCTCTGATACACACACCCATTATTCTGCAATTGTCACACAAAAGCCCCTTCTAGTGACATCACAAGGGTTTCTATCTTTGATATCACAAGGGCACAGCCATTGGTCTCAGAGTTGGTCTTGAAATCTTGAGGAATGGAAGCTGCTCACCTTACTAAGTGGATGCTTTAGAAAGGACCATTTTAGAAGCTACCCTTAGTGGTCTACTTGTTGCTTCTACTCTGAGTTTGCTGTGTCAGTAACATAATTGTATTATATAAAACTTCAGGCTATCTGATTCCAGTGGACTGTCTGTGCCATCACTGCATGAAATAGCAACCATGTCTTTCGATCTTTTGATCACAATTCGTAGCCATAAATAAAGCTTACTTTCTCCCTTGTACTTGATCGATTTTTTTAGATTTATATGACGTGCTCCATGTAGCAAGGACAAAGCTCACATATGAGAAACACTTTGCGTCTTTAGCCTCTTTCTTGGCTAGGGCCTTTGAGCAGTAACTTCAAAAATATGGGATTGTAAACAGCTTGATGGCTCTTGGTGTACCTGTTACGATTCTCCAAAAGTCACCTTGCAAATAAACCACCAAAACCTGTGTATACATTGTGGGAAATAAATACAACTTCATTATAGCTGTGCAAGATGCGTTAGCATCCCCCATAAGAATTCTTCTGTTATTTTAAACAGACAATGTATACTTTCAATAAACTCTTTTGAGTCATAAAATGCCTCATTTACAGGGAAGAAATCAATAGTCCTCGCTTCCCATGTGTTTCCTTTTTTTAAATGTCTCAATTTAAATGCAGATTGTGACTACAGTACCACCAACAGGGACCAGTATGACGTTCCCTGTAGAGGGAGTTAGTAGACAACAACTGTAACTTAGGGAAAGTGTGGCAGGGAAGGAAAATATATTCACCCCACCACTCCCTAAATTTGGATCCATACAAAGGAAATGAAACTCTAGCTGCCTAAAAAGATTAATTTGCCAGAAATAAAAATAGTTTTCTGCTTCAGATTATGACTTTGGGAGAGGAAAGAAAAAGAGATCAAAATTGATTTTCTTCTGTGGAAGATTCTTCTGCAGTAGTAAAGTTGCAAAGTTTTATGCAGTCAAAGAAAGGTCTCACTGAATAGACTACCATTATTAGAGTATTGTGGGAAACCTTTTTCTTGAAGAGAAACAGAAAGACTATGAACTTGTTTTCATGGTCTCAGAGGAACAGACTGGAGCAGATTAATAGGGTTGCTTGGAGGTTCAGCATGTCTTTTGGTGCAATTCTCATGTCCAAATGGCATGTGGACTTCCAATTATTTGGTCTTCAGCAGCCTGCTGTCAATTTGCTAATAGCCTGAAGTAGCTTAAGAAGAGAGCCACTTCAGGATATAGGCAGATTAAGCACTTCCTAGGCTCCATGGAGGGGACAAGGAAGTGAATTTTTTAAAAAAAGGCAAAGTGGGAGGAAATAGAAGAGGGTAAGGAGGGGGATTTGTCTTTTCTCTTAAATGTCCGGTCAATAACCTGTCCAATTCAGCTGTGGGAAGGCTCTCAAGTAGATCTTGAAGAGAAAAGGAAAGGAAAAAACTCTCCTTGCCCCCCTCTTGTCTCTTCCCACTTTGGTTTTCATTTTTTTAAAGTGGTGTAATGCACCACTTAATTCACTTTTTCCCCCAGCCCTTCTGTGGAGTCAAGGAAGTGTTTAATTTGCCAATATCCTGAAGTGGCTCTCTTCTTCAGCTACTTCAGAATATTGGCAAATTGAAAGCAAGAGGCTTGCTCTGGATCATTTCCAGTGATCACTCATGAAGCAATCCAAACCAGAGTGATACTTTGTTCTTCTTGTGTGCCCTCAAGTCAATTATGACTTATGGTGATCCTTTTCAGGGTTTTCTAGGTAGAGAGTACTCAGAAGTGGTTTACCATTCCTTTCTTCTAGAGGCATTCTGAGACTGTGTTGCTTGCCCAAAACCACATAGGCTGGCTCTACTGGGATGCAGAGTGGGAATCTGCTGCCATATCCCCTGATTAGTCTCCTGGAGACAGACTCCTGCCTCAGGAGAGGAGAGAGCAAGTATCAGAGAGCTCAGGTGGAGGAGATGCAAAACAGGGGACAGACAGAACTCTTGCAGGGCTAAAAGAAGAGCACTTAAAGTAATTGCCACTTCCCAGTACCTCCTGCTCTATGGGAAGGAGACCAGAGAGGCAGCTATGCACTATTTCACTGAAAAGAAGACTCCATCCTCCAAGTTCTCTAATTATATTTATACTGGGCCCTATGGGATGAATGCCACTATTAGCTGCAAAAGCTGGGTTAGCCTTTATCTGCCACCATCCATACATATCAAACACTGAACAATGACAAGAAACAAGTTTGTTGTTTGACTCCATGAAGTTGCTTCATTGGAATTTGTTTACATATGTATATCAAATACTTTCATACCCATTTGATCTATGTGTTTGCATTGCTTTAGGCCTATCTACTGTAGAAAAGCAGCAGATCAAATAATTGACTGAAATTGCTGGAGAGATGCATTCCCCACTGCAATACTTTGCACAGCCATCCAAATAGGGGTGTTCTTGTTGCTGAAAAATTCTGCACAGAGTTTGGAAGTTAAGCACTCCTCCACAGAACCAGTGACCATGTTGACTGGAGGATTCTGGGAGCTGTAGTTCAAAATGTCACTTGTACAAGTTCTGCTCCTGCACTGAATGGTTCTCTCATCCTAAATTGCAGTCCCTTCCCCTAGAACACAGTGCAGTATGCGAAGAGTCTTAGGGGTGTGGGGCCAATGAATCATGACTGTAGCATGCATTGTGCTTGAGCCATAATTGGGGCTGCCCGGAGGCCTGAGGAAGAATCATAAATGGCTCTATATCAATGTTTCCCCACCTGGGGCTTGTGATCCCCTCCCCCAAGGGGGTTGCCTTATATGTGTTATAGCCCTTGTTAAATAATTTCTTCCTTGACCTTTTGGAGTGGGATATTAAATTTAGTATATATGTGTATGTATGAAAAACAGGCCTTTTGGGGGAGAAAGAAAACTACTTTCTGAGAAAGGATGATTTTACCCATTAAAAATGCCTTTTTGTGAAAATGTAGTGGTGGGCGTCATAAGTTATTTGGCTATTATAAAAAGGGGTTGTGAGTTGAAAAAGGTTGGGAGCCACTGCTCAGTCAGGCTTTTACTAGGCTTTTAAAGAATATTTTATTTTAAGTCAATAAGCAAGGTAAACATAATCCACAACTCTGATAGATGAGAAATAATAAATAATTGTTTGTCATAAGCTACAGTATGAGGTACATATATTTCTTGTTGCACTCATTTCACTGTAAAGCATTACGCTGGCACTTGAACCTTTTGCAGTTCAGCTTTAGTTTCCAGTGAGAAAACACCCGTATGTATTCTTCTATTCAGAATGAGTTGACTTTTCAGTGCACTATTAATTGTGTATAGTTTTTAGACACATATTAGAGGCATTGAAGTAGTCTTTTTTTCTAGTAAGCTTAGTTCAGCATAATCATTTAGACTAGAAAATGACATATCCTCAGACAAAAAACATTGTTGTATTCTCCTTCACAAGAACAGTTGCCAAATTCCACCTAAAATAAAATTAGTGATGGAATTTGGACTCCTGCACAGGTAATACATTTGAGTGATTTGAGGGAAACTTTAACAAAACTCCATAGAGCTAGTGTAATTTCTCATGACTTTTTTTTTCTGCTTAATTTTCATCCTGTAAATAATTTGATCGAAGGAACCAAGAGAAAGAGAGAGCAATGTGTAATTTGATCCAAGATGGTAGATCGTCTGCTCTGTTAACAACATTCTTTCATGTTGTATTACATGTATGTACCGGAGCAATGATTCTGTAAGCTTTGTAAAGGATTTGGAATCACCTATGGGAGAAATGGAGATGAAAACTAAATTCCTGGCGGAACGAGAGGGAAGTTCAGTGCTGAAAGAATCCAAGTCAGGAGTTACATCAAGGAGAAATTAATATCATCTTTCACTTTAGCCTCAGTGGGATAGGAAAGGCATGGGAGAGGTTTTGGCTTGGTTTTTCAGTGTCAGTGACCTCAGGTAACTAGCTTCAGTGTGACAGATGACAGGACATTGTAGAGATTTGGGACTAGAGCCCTGAGCACTGTTCCATTTTTTTTGACTATTTGTGGAAGGGGCATTATGAACACTGGCATTACTATGTCGCTTGCATAGTGGTCTATGTACATAAATTCCAACCATGCTTTATGTATCCTGGACAAAGTGGTGGATGGGAGGCAGATTATGTATTTGGGTATACATATAGAGATCACAATATCATCACAAAATTTCAGCCAATAGATGGATCTCATTGTCACTATTCCTTTCAGGGTTAGCCCAAGATATTTTGCTACCTGCATCACAACAAGATTCACACCTTTTTCAATTACATACAAAAGCGACCTGAGCTGGCTTCTGAATTGTGATTCAGTATTGGGGACAGGATAATCAGCACATGAAGGCAGCTCCCTCTCTTTTTTTGGATGGAGGGAGGTTAACATAGTGGACTTTCTGAAAAGCAGGAGTATGTGAGCTGTTCAGGGATATAATGAAGTATTTCTAAATGACTCATTGTTGTTGAAACAGCCTGTTAAGATTTTGTTATCCCTCATAAGCTGTTGTATCGCCTGCACAAGAATGAGATGAGTACCTTAAAATTTCTGAAATTTGCATGAAATGTTTCTGCACAAAACTAGTATCTTCCACCTGTGTGGAACAAACACATGCACACACAGCAAACACAGAAAAACTGGGTCTCAATGCTGGTGGCATATAAGTTAAACAAACAAACATACAAACAGGCTGATTTCTGAAAAAGATGTGAACAAGCCATCCAATGCTTCAGATTTTAAAAAGTCCATACAACAATACAAAAGCTATCATACTTCATTGAAACTGCACAATTTATGTGAAAGCATTCGTGTAAATCAGAAAATATTCAGCCGGATCATCTAAAAATATCTCACTATATTGCAAGGAGAAACATTTGTGGTTTCTTGTTTTTGTGGATGAAAATGGGGTAAGTGAGGATTTACACTGCTAGTGATGCTGCAAGTTCCAGCATCTGTTGCCTGAGGCAGCTGCCTTATTCTGCCTAATTATAATCCCTGTTCCTCCCCACACACCTCTCAAAACATATGCAAAATGAAGAAAAGAAATATTTTTACAGGACAAATGAAACATACATATGTTTTAAGTGCATCTGAGAAAAAAAACAACACTGAAGAATTAATTTCATGGTTTGCCAAGTGTGATGGATTTTTTTGGTGGGGGGAATGGAACTGTCAGAAGAGGTTCTAAACCTAGAAGAATCAATACCTTTACAGCATGTTATTTTCTGCAAATAATTTTCTGGGTTAGTTATCTTACGTGATCCCCTTGGATCACGTACATCTCTCCTGCCCCCCTCCACACACAAAAGTTTCAGAACTGCATATCCCTAGAGAGGAGTGGGTGCTAGTTCTCCAGGGGAGCAAAGAGGGTTATTAAAATTCAAACTAATTAACAAATTTAATTGAATCTGGAAGAGGCAAGTCTCAGGGTGATGCTTTCCAAATTGACTGCAATTATATTCTCTACAAAAATGTGGATGAATCCATGGGAAGTTGGTCCCCCCGCCCCATCATATATTTATGTGGGGTTTTTTTCTGCAATATTACATGGAAGCACATGGCCTACTGAAATCAGTGAGTCTTTCACATTTAAACTGTACATGGGATAGCAGCTCACCTCAGAATATTCCAGTGTTTCTGAATAGGTTGAAAGCTAAAATACACAAGTAAAAATGTGTAATGATTCTTTTTTTGATTCTGTTTTCTTCTTATGGAATAGTGTTGCTTTACACAGAATATTTAAATCCTGTTTTAGTTGACGCTTGATAGCAAACTCCTATGGCTCAAACAGATTTTTAAACTCTCTTTATATTTAAAAGAGTTTTCCCATGGGACATGGGGTTGTGTGGTCATGGTATTTGAGATATACCGATAGAAATCTTGCTCAGGCAGTTGTAACTAGGTTATATAAGGTTTTTTAAATATCTAGATGAATAGTGTACATCCCACACCACAACCTTTGAGTCATTTGTGCAGAAATAGTGCCAGGTAGAAAAAAACCAAAAATAATGTAAGATATGCACATAATAGCATTCTGCTGGCAGAAAGCAGTAATGGCTTCTAAGACTCCTGATGAAGGTGAAAGAAGGTGCCAAAGCAAGATTGCAGATGACCATTCAGAAGACAAACAAAACAAAATAAAAACAGCCCTCCTCCATGACAATGGTAGTACTATATAACTGTAATAAAGAAATTAAAATTGTTAAAGACTTTGTAAGCCTTGGTTCATTCATCAATCCAAATGGAGAGTGCTGCCAAGAAATCAGCAAACTTGAGACTTGAAAGGGCAAGTATGAAAGAACAAGAAAAGATCATCAAGTGTAAGGATGTGTTACTGGAGATCATGGTCAAGATCATCCACACTCTTGTATTTCCAATTGCTGGTGTAGATGTGAGACACTGAGGAAAGCCAACAGGAAATAAAAAATTATTCATTTGACATATGGTGCTTGAGGAGAACTTTGCAGTTACCCTGGACCACCAGAAAGACAAACAAGTGGGTTCTTGTTCTCTAAACAATGGAGACTAGACTTTATGAGAGATCAGTAAAATGATAAAGTAGGGCAGAACACAAAGCGCCCAGTCACCATCAATCCATTTGCAGCCAGCTGTTCAGGAGTATGAGGCGGCAGCCTTGGCCTGAACCAGAAAGTTATGTGTAGAAATCAATGCTGAAATCAAATACTCAAATCCCAAACTAGCTAGAGTAAACCAAACACCTTGAGTGGCAAGTGCTGGGAGCAGAAATTCCTTGGCTGTTTTTCTTCAATCTCAGGGTTGTTCTCCTCTCTCGAAGGACCAAGCTACATGTACTGCATAGACTGCCCACTCCTCCTAATCTGGCCTGCTGCTCTCTAGATGTGGTGGATGATGTTATCCCATCACTGATACAGCATTGAGATGAAACTGGGAGTCAGCTTCTATATGTGAAGTGAGGAGGAGAACAGAACGTGGTCCTTCACCTCAGGACCACAAAGTATCTTGGGCTGACCAAGGCAGTCTGACTCAGATCAGCCAGTAAGATTGAGACTTTAGTTCCGTATCCTTGTGAGGAAGAGTGGGATAAAAATAAAATAAAATAAAATGCCCAGTGCCAAAAAACAGGGCAAGGTCATACTCAAATCCCAAACTATCAGCCAATATTCGAAACTTAAAGACAAATTTTAAAACTTCTTTAGATTTTAGAAACAAGGCCATATCATTTCATGTCAAGTCTCATAATGTCTTTTTAAAAAGCATGACTCATGATTATTAAACATTTGTTTCACCCCTCAGGGAGTCAATTAGCGTGCGTTACAATTTGAAACCCAAACATCTAATGTGCCATTTAATTTTCAGGGCCACACAGAGCTCAGTACACTAATTACCTCTGATCTGCTTTAAATAAGTGAATTATTAATCATTAAACTGGTCTCTTTCATAATTCTGTGTAGCAGCAAAAGCATTTAATCATACTCTGCCTGGTGCATCTGTTTTTTAAGTTTCTTACTCTTAACTCCAGTGCCAATTGCTTGTAGATTCCTCTCTAAAACCCTCCATTTATCAAAGCAATTAATGGCTGGTGTTTGCTTCCTGAAGATGCATAGGGAATTTGATTGATAATTAGGTGGAGAGCTTCCTTTTGCAAAGGAGAAAACATCAGCACAAGAGTGCACCCACCCTTTCGGTGACCTTGAACGAAAGACAAAGAAAAATGATGAGATTGTAATTATTAAATTAGGAGCTGTGCCGGGAGTCCCAAAACTCCCCAGCCTGTTGAACTCAGTAGCATGAGCTTAGCTCATGACTACACGTTTTAATGAATGAGGGACAATGAGTGTGAATGCAAGCTGCAAAGAAGCATATTGAAGTTTTTCAGGGTCACAGACCTTTACCGAGGGGATGCCACAACCTCTCTCTTTCAGACTTAGAGAAATCTTTAAACTTCCAGAGAAATGCTAATAAGGTTTTCAGGGTATGTGAGATGTTGAAGGATTGGTTTACCATGACCACTCCCCAATGAGTTTCCATGGCTGACTGGGGATTTGAACCCTCATCTCCTAGTTCATCATCCAATCCACTCATTGTTAGAAGTGACAATTTCTTAAGTGTTGAATGCACTTGGTCATCAATCTGAGAGCGTTTCTGATCTCCCATAGCCTGCTAATTATCTTGCTTTATTTTGTGAGTGGTTAAGCAGGAGTTAAACACTGCCTTAGTTTGCATTTGGACTGCTCAGACCCATGGCTCAAAATACTAGTATGTTTTTATTTTGTTTTTATTTTTAATTTTTTTTTACCACATCCGTCTAGTGGCCAAAGATGGTTTTCTTGCTTCCTCGGGAATTCTTTGTATTCGGTCATCAAAGCTTGATTGCTGTCTCTTTGTTCATTATTGGCATGAAGGTTTTTCTGTCCACAGTCCTAAAGGGTAGATTTTTTTCCCCCTTGGTCTTTCTACAGTCTATTGCTCAGCAGCCTACTAGTCCTGCAGACAAAACAAAGATACTCATTTTCATACCCTATTGCTATCCTTAAAAAAAGATATTAAATACATTCATAAGCTCATAAGGAATAAGGGATAATCACAATTCCTTACGATTCCCCACTGTGCCTCCTTGACAGGGGCTGGACTTGATGATCCATAGGATCCCTTCCAGCTCTCCAGTTCTAACATGATGATGATGATATAAAGAAAACAAAAGAATTGATATATGGAATTTGTTAGTTGTTTTGCTAAGTCAATACGAGAGCTTATATCAATTATTATCACTTTTTCTTTGCAAACTTGTACATAAACTTATTCGTGTTCTGCAATGCAAGGGTTAAGTAGACTTTGATTTACGGGCCACCTTCCTCTCCAAAACAGGACTCAAGGCAAGTCACAGTAAACACACTATAATATCAAATATTAAAACATAATGACATTTAAAGAAAACTATTTTGAAAATGATAGTAGAGAAAGGAAGGAAGAAAAGAAATGAAATGCAGCACCCACCTATTTACAAGCCCATATCTCAGCAACTGCTCAGTTTCCAAATGGCTGCTATGCTCACAAATATCTTATCCAAAAGCGAAGAGACAAAAGGTTTTAAGAAGAAAGAAAGAAAGAAAGAAAGAAAGAAAGAAAGAAAGGTGAAGATACCATACATTTCTAAAGCAACTAAAATATAGGCAGGCATGTTCAAGAACACCACTTTCAAATTCTCTGCTGCTCCTTAGGTAATTATCAACCACACTTTCCTTGTTAGATGACAGAACTTTAAGTAACTTCTCCTCGATTTCAATTTGTATATTTTAATAGGCCCGGGAATAACAATTAATTAGGTTAAACAGAGAAATCCTTCCAACTCTGGAACAGTTCAGCAATAGAAAAATCTAGCTATGGGAGCTGTACGATCTTCTCTTTGGAGGCTTTTATGAGGATTCTGGGAAATCTTCTGCAAATGCTGAGCTTCTTCTTCTTCTTCTTCTTCTTCTTTTTAAGGTGCAGAAAAATAGAACCCTGGCAAGTGCTCTAGGATGCTACATGGTTGACAAAGGTCAATCAGAGAGGGATCTGAAAAAGGGGAATAACTAAAAGAAACAAATTTTAGATGTGAGAGGCTGAAAAACAGACATACCGCCTTATGATAAAGCAATTCTAGGAAATTGTTGTTGTTGTTTAGTCATTAAGTCATGTCTGACTCTTCGTGACCCCATGGACTAGAGCACGCCAGGCCCTCCTGTCTTCCACTGCCTCCCGGAGTTTGGTCATATTCATGTTGGTAGCTTCGATGACACTGTCCAACCATCTCGTCCTCTGTCGTCCCCTTCTCCTCTTGCCTTCACATTTCCCCAATATCAGGGTCTTTTCCAGGGAGTCTTCTCTTCTCATGAGATGGCCAAAGTACTGGAGCCTCAGCTAGGAAATTAGATACTATTTATTACTTTTACTTGTCTAGCTAAGGATAAATACAGCCCTATATGCATATGTACCTGTCATAGGTAATTAGTGTCAAATAATTTGTTACAAAGACTTTTATAGAATAATCATAGAATAAGGGAGTTGGAAGGGGACTATAAGGTCATCGAGTCCAGTCCCCTGCTTAGTGCAGGAATCCAATTAATTAGTGTCAAATAATCCAATTAAACGTTGATCTGACAGATGTACAAGAGTGAACTAATACCTGATCATTACAAGCCCACTTATTTCAATATTTTTATCTTAGCCCCTTCCCTTTGGCTTCATTACAAGAACACCCTGACTATTTGTGTGTGTGTAGGTCATCATCTGTTGGGTCTTTGTGTGTTGCCTCTGTGCTGCTGAGTCTTGCTTCTTGCTTAGTGTTGTGCTACACTCTGTATATTTGTACTTTTCTCAGGTAAACAAGTAGATATTCACACACTTGGCTAGCAATCATTGTGATGGATAAAATGGAAATTCCAATGGAATTGGTCTGTAATGCAGAAAATGTTGATAACATTGCTTTGAAAACAAGAAAACAAGTTTGACCATTGAAGCAGGGATACAGAATTTTTTTGTGGTCTTCGCTCTAGTAGAGAAACATATGGTTTTTCCATGGATTCCACCAGGGTTGCAAACCCTTTTGTATTTCAGTGAGCTTTGCTGGTCTTGTGGAATCAATGGATTTTTACATGCATTCTGCCAAACTAGTGAATTTAGCTATTTGCCCTTAATAATAATAATAATAACAATGTGCTGTAAAATTAATTCTTATGGCAACTCTTTTCAGGATTTTCTAAGTAGAGAATATGCAGAAGTGGTTTACCATTCCCTTCTTCTGGGGACACCCTAGGACTGTGCAGCTTGCCCAAGGCCACACAGGGTGGCTCTACTCACAGGAGGCACAATGGGGAATCAAACTCCCAACCTCTCACTGAGCTATCTAGCCAACTGTTGGCCCTTAAGTAACTGAAAGCATTCAGTATCTTGCTGTTCAAAACTCTTTTATGATAACACTCCACAGTTCCAGGGTTTTGATTATTCTACCCTCCCCTCAATATTTCAACACTTTGTTCATGCAAAATATCTAACGTTGACATCAACATAACAAGATACTCCACAGAAAAATGTGCAACCACAGTGAGACCACACTACTTTTTTCTCATCAGCACCAGCATTTAGAAAAGCCTGCAATTTTTTTTTGGTGGAAACATCTATGTTTTGGATTAACAATCTTGTATTTCTCACAAAACATAAAGTTTTATGTGGAAAAAAACCAAAGATTATCTGCACAGAAGTACAGAAAAAAATGTTGAAAAATAAAACGAATGCACAAATCTCTTGTAATGTAATTAGCAGGGAGAAAAATCTTGATTTTTTTTTGTTCTTATCTATGAGGAAGAATGTGTAAGAATTTGACATCTTGTTTTCACCTACAAGAACAACTATGTAAAGTTGTATTCTCGAAGGCTTTCACGGCCGGGATCCGATGGTTGTTGTGGGGTTTTTGGGCTGTTTGGCCATGTTCTTAAGGTTTTTCTTCCTAATGTTTCACCAGTCTATGTGGCCGGCATCTTCAGAGGACAGGAGTCAGAACTCTGTCTGTGCTCTGTTGCAGTTTGTTGAATAGTTGAGTATTTATAGCTGTGGGATCAGCTTTTGTCCTTTTCAGGAGATTGGTTGATTATGGTGATCAGTGTGTTTTTGTTGTGGGTGTATTTTTGTGATAAGGGGGAGAGATGATCTGTCACTGTGATTGATGGGTGTCGTTAGCTGGTCTTTTGCGTGCAGTGATCACTGGTCCTTGTGGCTGGGTAGAGTTCGTTGACCTTTTGCAAGCTGTATTTTTCAGTGCTGGGAGCCAGGCTTTGTTGAGTTTTAGACTTTCTTCTTTTTTGTTGAAGCTCTGCTGGTGTTTGTGGATTTCAATGGCTTCCCTGTGCAGTCTAACATAATGATTGCTGGTGTTGTCCAGTATTTCAGTATTTTGAAATAGAATTTCATGTCCAGTTTGTTTTAGGGCATGTTCATGTTTAGGGTATGTAAAGTTGCACAGACATGTGCAAATATTTTCACGATTCCCCCATTGCAACTTCACATGAATAAGAAAACCATAATATGCTGAAAAATAAAAGGTTTCGAAATCACTGGTTAAAATCCTGTTGCTTAGTATAGTAAGTGACAACTAGAGTTGATGTTCATGGTCTAACATTTGCACAGCTGGTCAACCACATGCTTAGAAGATAAATTCCAAACTACATCTTCTCAAAGACATCTCACTGTCCCAAATGCCAGGACATGTATTGGACATAGAGGTTTGCAATCTGTCTGGATATTGTTCATGTAATAAACACCCCTAAGCCCATTTGAACTAAATTGCTTCCCACTTGCTGTTTCTATTGCTTTGTAAATCCACTAACGAAGGGACAAATGCTTTCAGACAAGTAGAAAGTATGTTTATTTGAACTGCTGAGGATACAGGAGACCGGTGAGCTTAAATGGATTCCACTTAGAGCATGTTTAAAGCTTGCTTTTATCCCCCACACTGGAACTGGGATATTTGCAAACCAGGCTGTTACTAATCAGTAGGGCTGCAGCGATGCAGTAAAGAAATACAGCTGCTTACCATGAGGGCAGGTTTAAAATGGAATACTGGACTCTTTGTTCAATTACCATGGATTTAGTAGGTAAGGCAATTAGGTGTTACAGGTCAGTTGGGGTGGTTTTTCTTCATTGATTTAAATGGGAGCTGAGCCACAGGTAGAAAGCAATAAAACCGGCTTCTCTCTTTGATTGTGAGAACTTCTGTGTATCTATGCCAAATATTTACTCTCTGTATGCACATGATTCTGCTCCGTGCATATGCAAGCCGATTAATTATATAATAATAAACTTAGAACTGCAGAGCTGGAAGGGGCCCTGTGGATCATTGAATCCAGCCACTGTCAAGGAGGCACAGTGGGGAATCGAACTCCCAGCCTGATACCTAAATCACTGAGCTATCCAGCAGTTCCTGGGTGTGTGTGATGAATAATAAGACTATGATTCCCATGGCAATTTGCAACATGAGTTGGCCTAAATTCAAGCATAGTAAGTTGCAAATAGAGAACTCCAAGCATAGTAAGTTGCAAATAGAGTAGATCAATTGGATCAATGGGATTTTTGGAGGACTTGACTCAGCAAATCCCAGACCTGGCAAAACATGCCATGCGCTGGTCTCACAGGAATACTAGATGATGGCAGCAGGTTTCCTTCATATTAAATGATTAGGCCAAGTCGTACTTGAGAGCTCTAAGAGCTACAGCAGCCCCTAGTCAGAACGAAGCAGCTGCCTTAAAAAGGCAGCAAATGGTTAATTACTACATTTTTTTCTTCTAATATGTGTATTGTCATGGAGAAAGAGAAGCCTCATGCATCAAAATAACTTGGTGGGCTTGAAGTTCTCAGATAGCTTGAAGTGGGTAAGTATGGCACCATTTGCTGCCTCTAGCCGTGGGCTAGAGATTCAGGCTGGTTTCTTTTTAAGTGGAAAAATAGGAATTTAGGCCAACTCATGTTGCAAATTGCCATGGGAATCATAGTCTTATTATTCAAGAGATATGAAGCACGGCAATTTTATGCATTCCTCAGCTCTACCCACTTAATTTAGACTAAAATCCACACCTTTAGTGAAGATTTTTCCATTGTCTCAAGGTGATGGTTTCCTCCTTCCTCTTCATTTTAGGATTTTTGTCACCCGATAGTAATAGCTATTTCTCTACCTCTGCAGCTTTCCTGTGCCAGCTTCCTCTCATACTATCCCAGAGTTAATTATTTCCTGTACTCTCCATGCTGCTTTCTGGAAAGGGTAAAATTTATGTTGAAATTTCTATTCAATGGAAATTCACAATCAGGGACTTTTTGATGCCAGCTTGTGTTTATTGCTTCACTGTATTACTGTCCAAATTAGATAACTGGGGGAACTTATTTTCCTACCTCCCAAATGAGCATATTTTGCATAACCATTTTTCATATGTTCTTGAATCAGCAAACTGCCTGTTAAGTGCTTGAACTACTCCCAAATTGTTTGGCTGCTCTCTTATAGCTGCGCTATAGTGCATCTATGTTATTGCGCAGCAGAGCACATCAACATTCTTCAAGGCAATTCTAAAACTGAGGGCAGCTTAAACAAATATATGTATGTATATATATAACTTTGAAACTGGACTTCAGATCAGCACTAAATTTCAGACAGATATAGCAGTCAGCTCTTGCATTTGTGCCAAATCAGGGCAGATGGTTTTCGAGTTATGGTTTTTCAAAAAGTAGAACTGTTTTACCACCCATGCAGAAACAGGTAATTCTAAAGATCTCCAGATATAAAGCAGATCAAATGCATTGAAAAGACCAATATTACTGTCTTCAAAGATAATAGTTGGCCCCACCCACCTTTTTTATTTGGAAAGAATCCAGGCTGAAGGACTGAAATACTGATCCTCAAAAAAGGCCTTTCATAAGGGAAAAACAGTGATTTTGTTATAAGGCTGAGCATGTGTGCAACAGGCTTACCAGCCAAAGCATTGCAAATTAGATACATTGTTACAGCTTTGCGGGTGGGAAAGGCTGTAGGGCAAGGAAAGATCACAGAAACAGGGTAAAAAGATGTTTTCATTAAGGAGTAAAAAAAAGTCTTGCTTCAAAGAAAGTAATGAAGTGACAGTCCTCCAAAAAGGGGGACATTTTGCCATGTATCTCCATACACGTAGCATTCAATTTTGTAAGGCATATTCAAAGTATTTCTGCATTATAGAAGCACAGAGGAGTTGTGTTTGTCCCAACCCTGAGTGCTTTCAGCAAGCATTCTCTCAGGATTTCTGAGACCAGGCTCCTGATATTAGTCTTCGAGTGGGAAATCAGTGCCACGTCTGGGGCAATCTGAACTTTTGACCCTGCCAGTCAGGGTTTAATTAATTGACTTTTAGGATAATAACTTTTTAACTACTTCCTGGCCAAATAGGCATTGGTGCTGGGAAAGGGATTTGGTGTCTGGATGTAAAAATATTTTAAAAGATATTAAACAAATATTAGAGAACAAATATTCAGAAGCTCACTTGTTTAAACTGTAACATTACTGGGTTTTTTGCTTTGTGGGTGGGGATGGTCTTACTCAATGCAAGCAGAGCTTTGATGCCTATATCCTATCACAGTTTCAATCATTCCACCTGTCTTGTCACTATTAAATTGACAGGAACTTTAAAAATTCCAAAGAAGCTATGTGCCATCAATTCATTTCTGATGTGTGCTGATGAGTTAATGAACTCCAAAATGTCTTATCATTAACAGCTTTGCTCAGATCAGGGAAATCACAGCATGTCATGTTAGGTTGTTCTCTCCTCCTACTGTGCCCCCCTTCCTGGTTTAAAAGCCAGGGGGAAAAAATTAAAAAAATATCTTGTTTTGTGAAAAATTGACCAAGGAGCCAGAAAAAAAGCAGGAAAATGACTCACAGAGTTCTGCAGAGCCAACAATCTGTTTACTGCAGATATTTGATTCAAACAAACAGACAGACATATGGACGTCACCGGATGATCAATATAGAATACCCTCATCCCATAACATCAACATATGATAACAAAACAATATGATGAACAACATAAGAAAACAACAAGCTACTAGAAGAATACCAAAATCCATAAAATCTATTTTATCCCCTTATCTGTTCAGCAAAATCTATTTTATCCCCTTATCTGTTCAGCCTGTACATAGGATCTATCATATGGAAAGACAGACTAGATTCAAATGAAGGAGGAGTGAAAAATGGTGGGAAAAACATAAATAGTTTAATATATACAGTCAACACCATCTTACTAGAAGAAAGCAGCAATGACTTGAAATGACTTTTGATGATAAAAGAAAGTGCCAAAGTAGGACTGCAGTTGAAGATCAAGAAGACAAAAATCATGATTACAGGAGAACTACACAACTTTAATGCTGACAATGGATACATTGAAATAATTAAAGATTTTGTATACTTTGGTTCAAACATCAATCCAAATGGAGACAGCAGCCAGAAAATGAGAGGAAGACTGAGAGTCATAAGGGCAGCAATGAAATGAAAGAATCAGAAAAGATAATCAAGTGTAAGGATGAGTCATTGGAGACAAAGACCAAGATCACCTACATTCTTGTATTCCCAATCATCATGTATGGGTGTGGAAGCTGGACAGTGAAGAAAGCTGACAGGGGGAAAAATGATTCATTTGAAATATAGTGCTGGAGGAGAGCTTTGTGGATACCCTGGATGGCCAGAAAGATGAACAAGTGGGTCCTAGAACAAATCAAGCCTGAACTATTTCTGGAAGAAAAAATGATGAAACAGAAGCTGTTCTACTTTGGGCACATTATGAGAAGGCAGGATTTTTGGGAAAAGACAACATCGCTGGGAAAGGTGGAATACAGCAGGAAAAGATGAAGAGAAAATAAGAGACGGATTGACTTCCTAAAGGAAGCCATAAGCTTGAGTTTGCAAGAGCTGAGCAGGGTTGTTGAAGACAAGACAGTTTGGTGATTGCTAATTCATAGAGTCACCAGACGTCTATGTGTAGCAACAGCAACATACATACATATGGTCTGGGTAAATATACACGAATGCATACAGAGAGAAATTGAGGCCAGAACACTATGGATTATTTACCCTGACATAAGGACAATAGCATAAATTAAAAATTATACAGGCAAATTGCTGCTAGTTAATATTTGTATCTCTCATCATGCATCAGCTCACACACCTGCCTCCACCACAAGAGATGCAAGCAGCTACTTGTTAACTAGCAATTTATGTTATTGCCACTATTGCACGTAATTTGGTATAACTACCCAAGAAGATTTCTGGCCGATATATATCTGTGTATGTGCATATACAGTATATGTATACACATGCATACAAATATAAATTCATTGTTTCCATTTTGAAAACAAGCAAAACACTACGTTTTCCCTCAGTGAATCTGTAAATGAACTGACATGCACCACTGAATTTTCCTAAAAACAACACCCATGTGTCAAGGTCTGCCCCAGCTCCCTGGTTAGCCTCAGAAATCAGTGCTTCAGTTCCCTACTGATGAAGGCTCTTAAGCAGTCCACGTATAGAGAGACTTCATAATTTAATAAGCTGTAGGTGAAATGGGGAAAGATCAGGAGTAGGGGAATATGATTGCCTCTTGAGTAGGGGAAGAAGGAGAATTTTCTCATACTTCCTTCTCCCTCTGATGCCCTGATGTGCTTTCAATTGTGGGAAGGCTTCCAGAACACTGTCCCTTGGAACTCATTGTCATTCCAAAGCATACTGCAATTACAGAAAACTCCCCACATGCCTTGAAGGGACCCAGTAAGCATGGGGACTGTTTTGCTGCTGCTTTTCATTAAGAACATTGGAAATGTGTCAGGAACGTCAGAATTTCAGTCACAGTTGGATTCCTGCTAATCCATGAAACTCATAGAAGTAGATAGTAAGCTATCTAACAATGTGATCAGATGAACATTTGTCCCATTGTTTGGTCCACTGTGGGTATAGGCTGCTTCACTACTTTTGCTGGCAATGTAATTTTGAGAGTGAATGAGCCTGTTCCCAGAGCATTCCCACCAGCACCTTTCTGCATCCCTATCAGGGGCTACTGGTTTTATTTTATTTTATTTGGTGTGGGTAGGAATGCTCCATTTTGGTTTGTTTCCAGCACTTCTGATCACTGGAAACAAATCAAAGCAGAGCTTGTGGCTTTAAATTTCTCTTCTGCTTTCAATTTCCCAATATCGTTAAGCAACTTAAGAAGGCAATGTAGCCACTTGACAATACTGGGAAATTAAACACTTCCTCTGCTCCTCAACAGAGGAAGGAAGCATAAGGTATTTTTTTCTTAAGTCTCTTTTAACAGCATTGATGTAGTATACTATACAGAAAAAAAATTCTCCTGGAAGTGGGAGGAGAGAGGAGAGAACAAGGAGGGTTATTTCTGTTGCTTTTGTTGTTCTCATAAGGGAGGGAGGCATACCAAATAGGAATGCTTGAGGTGTGTATGCCATTTGAATGCAAGGATCACATCAAATGACATACCAGACCTCTATTCAACCTTATGCAACCCATTTATCCTGCTCCAACTGAGCCTGGGTGAACCAGCCCTAAGCTGCTTCAAGCACATTGGAAGAAAGGCGGAATATAAATATAACTAATAAAATGAATATAGCACAGAGACTTTTTCATTTGCAGAGATAATGATGTCATTTGCCACTCCCCTCAGTTTTTACTTCCCCTCTAAGACTAGATGAAATCTTCAAAGTTGTTTGTGTAGGGAGATGAGATTTGATTTATCCAGCAATTTACCTAGTTAAAAGGTATCTCAGTTGCAATCCACAATATGGGGTGTGTGCGGCTTGATCTTGATTGAATGAAGCCCACTAGCATTATAAAAGCCCTGCACTTCATGGAGAGTGAAGCTGCTAGAAGTGGTTTCTTTATATGGATTAACACAGTTGCCTACATTTTTGGACTCCTCTTGGAGTCTGGCTTTGGTAGGTGGGCATCATGTGCCACCCCTCAATTTATCAAATCAAATCAAATCAAATCAATCTTTATTTGCGGTCTCTGACCCAATAGGATACATACATGTAATATTTAAAATAGATGTAAGCAATTAAAACATTTCAAGATAGCTAAAACAGAATAAATTAATAAAATAGATTACCCATACATTGTTTTTTTATGACGGGGTTAGGTAGAGATCAAGATTGTCTTTCGTATTCTTTGGGCAGAGAGAAGGAATTTGGCCACTGATTCGGTGGTTATCTTGTTTGTGTCGCTTAATAAGCCAAATCAGAGTCCTACCTGGGAAGACATTCATTATAGGCTTGAGGAATTTGATATGCTCATTTCTGTAAAAACTACACTCAAAAAGGACGTGCTTCAAAGTTTCAATTTCTCTATCCTTACAAGGACACAATCTTTTTTCATAAGGGGTGCCAGAATATCGCCCATCTAAAATTGCAGATTGGAGTTAAATTGGGCTCTTGAGAAGATGTGCCTGTATTTTGGGATAATCAGATTCTCCAAATACCTAGCACTTTGGTAGAAATTATAGTTTAGGCCAAGGTGCAAGATGGAGCATGTTTTGCGAGTCTTTGAAAGAGAATATTGAAAGTCAATGTCCCTAATCCATTTTTCTAGGATAGAGTTGGCTGCCTTGGGTTCCTGAGCATGAAGAAAGTCCGTAGAGAGCCCTAATAGATGCAGTTTGGCTGGAAAAGCTTTAAGCCATGAGCTATTATGGAATCTTTCTGTATAAGGTTACAATATCCCATGGAGGGATCAGCATGTATTACCTTATTCCAATATCTAAAAGCAAAGAGCCAAGCACTACATTCTAGTGATGTTAGATCATTCTTTAATCGTAAGGCATCTGCAGGGATGCATCTTGGCATTCCCAGAATGGATTTTAGAAAAATTGAAAGAACACTCTCTATACTTGTGTGAAATCCTAGAATCCAAGTTGGTATACCATATAACAGTTGGGGCAGAATCTTGAGCTTAAAAACTTGGATAGCAGCTGGTATAAATTGCACCCCCTTAGTAAAGAAAAAATGCAAGATAGCTTTCTGCATGTTCTGGGCTGCTTGGATTATGGACCGTCTATGGGCAGCCCAGGAAAGTTTATGGTGGAATATAATACCTAGATACTTTAGCAGTTTTACTTGCTCAATGCAAGAACCGTTAATTGTCCAATTTTTTGGTGTTACAGACTGAGCGAAAACCATAATTTTGGTTTTAACAAAATTTATAACCAATTGGTTGTTCTTACAGTAGGTCATAAATGTACGGATCAGCCGTTTAAGGCCTATTTTCGATAGTGACAGAAGAACCGCGTCATCTGCATAAAGCAGTAGGGGGCATTTGGTCTCTGCCAATCTAGGAGGATGGAAGTCTCAATTTATGCAGTTCCCAAGACTCCCTCAAATAAAGCTTTTTTTTTTTAAAAAAGTGGCAGCATGAGTCCTAGTTTATTTGCAGCTATTGCACTTCATTCACTCTCTGTATAGTTATTTAATATTTACTTATTGCTTTTTAATCTAAAACTGTATATATTCTTCACCTTAATTGGCCAAATTGATTGAGGAAGTCTTTCCTTGGACCGACCTCTTCCCAGTTTCCAACCACAAACTAACCCAGAAAAATTGAGTCTGATGGGAGACTTCCTGAATCAGCCAGGGTAATTATGGTAAAGGGCTTCACTATTACAGAAAAAATATTGCTGAAAACAATATACTAAAAAACTAAATAAGTGCAAACTAAGTGGGCTAAGTATTGAAAAGTTTCAGATCAATGTACAGAGGGTCACATCTTTCCTCTTCTTGTGGAGCTAGCCTAGAGAGCAACATGAATCCTCAGGGCCCAGAACATTCCTCAGGAACAGAAAAGAAGAGGGAGAGGCTACCAATCATCAACCTATGAAAGGTCTACTCTAGACTGTCCAGGGCTGCATTTGGACTGGCCACTAGGAGCCTGGCCACGGGCCTCCACTTGATCAACAGAGAAAAGACACAAGGCCAGATACCTATCTTTTTCCAGCCAATGTAACCACTCAAATGCAGCTGCTGCGCTGACATTAGCAGAGTCTGACTTAGAGAATACATTTTCTAAACCTAGCCTTTGAAATGGTTTTGTTTCACTATGGTCTGGCCTTTTCAGATATTATTCTTGTGGCAAGGCTATAGCTTTCCTTTTAAAATGTTATCAGCAAAATTGATCTGTCACAATGGTAGCCTAACACAATGTGTGCTTACAAGATGTTTTACAGTCACTTAAATGCTTTTTCATCAGCTGTCCACAATGCTTCTGTTTACCAGGGTAGAGTCTTTGTAGCTTACAGAGGTAGGGAGAGGGGATATCATAAGAGTGCCTCTTACAGTACAGCTATGAAAAAAAAAGGAAGTTTTTAAAAATTCAGAGTTTGAGAATCCCCCTGTATCAGTCCCATGAAAACTGGACTTCGGAAATGTTAGCTACCATATATTGGTTCATTCACTTTTGTATTCCACTTTTTCTCCCTATGAACTCATGGGGGTGTCAATGGCTCTCCTTTTCACTACTTTATTCTCCCAACAACCATGCAGGCTGAGAATATCTAGTCCAAGTTCACCCAGTGAATTTCATGGCTCAGTGGAAACTGGAACCAAATCTACCCATTCCAAGTCTAAGGGCTTATCTACACTACTGATTAACCCCACAATATGCTGCCGCCTCCCCCCCTCTCCTGTTTACTCAAAGAGGCAGACATGATCGGACAGGGAGGGCGAGTGAGGGGACGGAGGCAAAGAGCAGGGTGGTTAAGGGCAACTGGGCAGGGAGCAGTTTATGACGGGAGAGCAAGGCACATTGGGCAATTGTAATTCAGCCTCGAGCTAAAAAAAAAAAGACCCTGCCAGGAGGAGGTTAAATGACATGCTTCCAAACAGAATAACCCCAGTCCGGGGGGGGGGGGGGACTAGATCCACTGTGCGTTGTTGTGAGGCTGAGAGCACCTCCAAAGGGGCTCCACAGAGTGTGCCATCCGTCTCTTCAGGAAGAAGCACCAAGGGACACCTGTCGGGCATAATAGATGATTTACAAGGCTTATGTGTAGGAGCAGGGATGACAGAGGGTGCTGTCTCGGTGGGAAAGGAGGAGGGTATAAAAGAAAGGAAGGAGAAAGGGAAGAGGTTGTTGGAGATAGAAGAAGGAGAAGCGTGTTGGGCAGAGAATGTGGAGAAAGCAGAGGGAAAGGAAGAGTTAGTAGAACTGGTGCAAGAAGACCCCTGGACAGGGGAGTGGGTAGAGTTCAAAGTGCCGAGGGACTATGCTGAGAAAGAATGGAAGAGACAGATGTACAGAAAGCCACCTTATTGGGGGGAAACAGAAGAGAGAGAAAAGAGAAAGCAATACAGAGCTTGGCAGCAGCGGGAGGCCCAATGGAGAGAACGCAATCAGAGTTTAGAGAATCCTGGGAAACCAGTCCATTCCGTCCCAAGTTGAGGCAAAACCCAGGCAAAAAGGTATGGGAGCTGCAGGTGGGCTGGATCTTTCACCCCCCACAGTAATACCGAGCATAGTAGCACCAGAAGTTTTGGGCACATCACCTAAATGGTATGGCCAAGTTTGGAGTTCTTCACCCTTCGCTTTAAAAGGGAATTTGTTAGAGTTTGAGGACGAGAAATGTTATGATGCAAGACAGGAACAAGAGACAAATATTTCTATTAAGAAAGACTATGACAACATGTTACAGAATAAAGATGTTTTATTGGAGAATTACGAAGTGCATGACTCATCTGTACACTGCAACATCACAGAAAGAGAAATAGGGGCTGCACAGAATCACAGTCGTGTGATCAACTTTTTTAACGTTGATGATATAGCAGCTAAATGTGGTTCATATATCCGTTCTTTTGCCAGTGTAATCAGGACCTAAGATTTTAACCAAAACATTGTAATGGCTTGCTTCTTCTTGAATACCTAGTTAAATGACTACAAAAAGGGTTTCTGAGTGGGTGAGCATTCCAGTCCCTTATTGCCCACCTCAAGCACTGAAGTCCAAGAAGAAGTGCTGGAGGACATGAAAAAGGCAACCCCTTATATGCTCCTGTACATTCCGTTCCAAGTACATAGAGACCTTGGATACAATTTCTTACAGCTCTTGTGTTTTCCTTCCTTTTCTGCTCTTGCCTGCTACCTGTTCTGTTGCCTGGCAGAGCTGAAGTTGGTCTCTCTTTTAATTTCTCTGTTATGCACAGATACAGTAATGCATGTACTCAACTATCACTTTGGAAATACCGAGCTGTGTATATATCCACTAGAATCAAGGACACCCTTCTGGCAGTGGAGAATTCTGCCGTATTGCCATTTATCTAATAGTTAAATGGAAATATTTTATTGTGCCTAGGATGCCACCTAAGTACTCTGGTGCACAATTATTTCTTTCAGATGCTGAAGTGGTTGTAAGGTTTGATTTTATAATTAAAACTCAAGTGTTCTAGGAGGAAAAGAGAATGTGAAAGGGATTATATAGTTGTGTACAATCTATGGTTCTGTGAACACTTGCTTATGAAGTCTGCTATCTTGACTGGTCTACTTGGACAATTTCTTTGCCCTCCACCTCCACCGTCACAAGTCTTCTTGAGGTGGTGACAGGGCCTGCCATGGCTAGAGAAGCTGAGAAAGAATCAATCCATCCATCTTAGAACTGCAGAGCTGGAAGGGACCCTATAGATCATGGAGTCCAGGCCCTGTAAAGGGGGGGGGGGGTGGGTAACGGTAGGGAACCGAACTCCTAGCCTCTGGCTCCGCAGCCAGAAGAGCAGCTGTTTCTCAGCACACTGCTGTTGTTGAAGAAACTCTGGCAAAGTGTGGGGAGATGGTGGTATCTGCAGCTCAGTATCAAGCAGAAGGTTGAACTGACTCCCTATTGTCTGTTGCACGGGAGATGTGCCAAGAAAAGTTGAGAAGGCAAGGGTGGGAAAAAGCAAACTTAATCCTCTGGCAGGGAGGGTAATAAAATATGGCTGGAAAGGCCCTTCAACCTGAACAGGGCTGCATTTCCTGGTTTGGAGGAAGATGGAAGAGAGGAGACTGAGAACCTGTTCTTAATGCCAGAATAAACCAGCAGAGGGATAATCTTTTGGATTCAGGCTAAAGTCATGTGGACTTGAGCATGAATTCAAAGTTTTTGTGTTAGTGTGTGTGTTCTTACACCACACTGCCACCACCTATCAAACAAGGTCAGTCACGTGCATTGGGCAAGCAGTGTATGTCGGGGGGGGGGGGGAGCGATCATGAAGGCAAAGTGGGGGTGATCAGGCAGGCAATTGGGCCGGTGAGGGATGGGTGATTCAGCAGGCTCCGGCTTTTTGCAAGGACGGCACTTTTATTTATTTATTTTAATTCCTGCTATCTGGTATTGCACTGTACCAGATAGGGATTTAAAAAAAAAAAGCAACAGGGGAATATATACATATGGAAATGATTCCAAGGAATTGATTTGCCATGGGCCTCAAAACACATGGACCTCTGGCAGAGGAGCAGTAGTCTGCATGTGCACATGCCTTGTGTGTACAATAAAAAATAAATTTTCAGCAGAACCTGGGTTTTATTGTCAGTGGGATTGATCCCCGAAAGAAGCCGGTAAGAAGGAGGTGGAGGTGAGCCCCTTTTAGGAGGGAGCATCTTGGTATCATCTGAGTAGAACTGAGTAGCCTGCCTCAAGGCTGGAGTGCCCCAGGCTGCCCAGGACCTATTGTTGCCCAGTAGAAGGTTTACACAGGGGTTGGAGAAGCACCAGGCCAAAGTCCTGGAAAAGTGTCTCTGGATGGGAGCAGACACCAGCCTTAAAAGACCAATTACTACAGGCTCTAACTCTGAGAAGAAACAAGGGATGGAATGACAGAGGAAGATAAGGCAAAGAATTACTAACTAAACTTGTATATACCTTGCCCTGGAAGGGAAATTCACAGTCTTGTAGTTATAGCTCTACAAATTAGAATAAAACTCACACATTTCAGGTAAATCCAGCAAATGAGGACTGGTCCTGATAGTGCCACTAAAGGCTAACAGGGATAAGGGAACAGACGACCACTTTGCCAGTGACACAGCCTTGCAGTTCCAAGGAAGTGTTTTTTCTAATGTGTGGAGCTAAGCACACCCTTGGGGACCACATGCCCAAAGGGCAGATCTGTTAAAAATGTTGACAGATTCTGTAGTGGAGCCAAAGCTCCCAGCAGTGAAAGATCAAATATTTTTACTGGCAGGAGCAACGTCATCATCTGCCACCCCCTCAGGCTTCCCTGTTCCTTCAGGGTTTCGCTGCCATCCCCACTATAACTGGGGTTTGGGGGAGAGCACGAATAGTTTCACCCGAGTAGTAAGACAATGCTCTGAGTTGACCCACTTGTAAGACTACTGGCAGATCGAATTGGTGGATCTGGATTAACACAGTTGCCTGAACGTTTGGACTGTGTGGCTCCAGGAATTGCCATCCTCACACTTTGGAATTTACCACTGCTCTGGGAAGTGTTGCCCTTTAACAACTGCTGACTCCTCCCCATTTCTGGGCTGAAGTGAACTTGTGACACCCTTAACACAGCTTGTTCAGATAAAAACCTCTCTGTTCATAGAATATCAAAGGCAGGATATGACTTTCATCTCAGTTGTGCTAAATTTTGTGCACACTAAAATCTTCCCATGTAGATTGGGGGACTCACATATAGAGTTATAGGGCATTTTGAAAGTGGCCTGTTTTTTTTTAAAATTTGCTTGTATGATCATAGGATCTATCCTGCCCCCTCCCCTGAAGTTTTCCAATTTGTTCTAAGCTGGGCATTATTCTGGGGCATTCAGACCCCTCACTTTTCTCTCCTGCCCTTGCTCCTCAGAGCTCAGGGTACTGTATATGGAAGTATACACAATACAAAGGGTGGGCAAGTCCCCTCCCCCTGCCCTGGATTCAGTTCAGAACCTGATTTTGGTGATTCGGATCGTGCCCTCTCAATTGGTTCTAGACTAGTGTTTCCCAACCATGGGTCCCCAGATGTTCTGGATGACAACTCTCAGAAATCCTAGCCAGCATAGCTAGTGGTGAAGGCTTCTGGAAGTTTTAGTCCAAGAACATTGGGAGACCCAAGATTAGGAACCACTGTTCTAGACTGATTTTTCAGACCCAACACAAAGCACCTGAATTTGAATCTAAATGTGGAAATCCAAATCTTTGTGCCTCCCATTTGCTTGCTGTTGTGTTAAAAAAAGAAAAACACACACACACACAAGCGCATGAGATTTTGAGATATGGTAGCACCTTCAGAACTGACTAACAGGGGTCTGGGGGTCTTATTCTGGTCCTTTTTTTAAAAAAGTTTTTTATTTTTTTTAACTACTAAAGATCGGGAAGGGACTACAAAAGGTAAAAGGTGGTAGAAGGGGAAGGGAAGAAAAGTTTGAGGACAGGAGAACACAAAGTATACAAACATTCAATCTATTCATATTTCGATAAAACAATCAACTTTCTGCTTTTTCTTTTCTTTTTTCCAATTTGATTACCCTCACAGTTATCAACTTATAATTATATTTGAATTTAGCACTACGTTATTCCAACATTTTCAGGGTATCGAGACCATTTAAGAAATACATCCCTTCGCTCAATTTCCTTCTGTCTTAGACAGTCTTCCAGCACATCTGCAAAGGTGTCCATTTCTATCACTTCCCATATTTTCTCCTTACTTCCCTTGTAAGAAAAGGATAAGTCCAGGACACTAATCCATTTTTTAACATAACCATTTCCGGGTGTGATAGCTAAATAGTACACTGGTTTACTCTTCATCCCATCTATGTTATCTAGTGTCTCACTGAATACAGGCAGTTCTTCATTTAACTGCGGTTTAACATCCGGCAATTTCTTCTTCATCAGTTCTTCTATCTGGCTGAGATGCTCATTTACCTGCTGAAATCCTGTTGTTATTATTTTTTGGATCTTAGCCTGCCATTCTATATCTGGGTTTTGTTCCCCTATTCCCAACTTTTGCGTTTGGACAGACAAGATCCCCAATCTTTTATATTTTAAATTTTCAGAGGCCATTTTAATCTTTCAATTTCCACTATTTTATCCACGAACTGATCCCCCAATCATAAACCTCCTCTAGGTACTTCCTCCCCTCCTTACACCAATATTGTTATATTTAAATTACAACCATGACAATCTTATCAGAGTCTCTAAAACATCCCTTGCTCCATGTGTGAGAGAGTCTCTCCCAATCCAGCCGAAAAAAAGGTCCAAATAAAACAGCAAACCCAGGAGATCAATCTCTTCCACAGATTTTTTATAGTCCATCCGGCTCCAGTCCTGTTTTTATTAGCTCCTCTGTCTGCTTGAATACGTCATGTTGCTGATGGTCCACAGTCCGTTTTCTTGCTTCTAAAAACTTATTGTTTCTTCATCAAAAACCTAGCAATCTTCTGTTGACCAAGACTCATCCAACCTATAGTTACAAATCCAGGCTAAAAAATAGGGTAAGGGGCATTCCCGCCAGAAAAGAGTCCCAACATAATAGCAGACACAAAAGAGCAGTCTCTCCAGTAGATGTTCTTACGATCCGTCAGACTCCAGTCCTGATTTTTCTAGCTGCCTCAGTATCGTCTCCCTGCTGAGTCACCGTCCATTTTCTTACTCTCAAAAGTTATTTTTATTATCAAAGTCTCAAACAATTCAAAAAGTAAAATCCGGCTAAACAACCTTCGCAACATTCAATCTCTAACAGATTCTAACAGCCTACCCAGTAGTTTTTCACTCTGGGATTTTTTCCGCAAACAAAAGATTTTTCCGTCTCAGTATCTCTCTCTTTTTTTGGCCTTAAGCCAGCTTGCTGATAAGGTTCCCTTTCGCTTTTGATGAAGCAAGCTGGTATGTAAGGCTCGCCGCTACTTTTCTTCTTTCGGCCACTATTTCACACTCATTTCTTTTCCTCTTCGTAGGGTTACTCATCAATCAAGGGTTTCCACTTACTTTGTTGCTGTATATTTTCAACGCCAGTGCTGCTTGTTTTCCTCTCCTCAGGGAGTTGGGGGGGGGAATGGAGTTTCTCACAGCTTACGCCAAGATGGCTCCGCGTCCGGTCTGTGCTCGGGTGAATTTCCAGAGGAAGAAATCTCAGGTTGCTGCCCGAAATCTTCTTCTTTCTGATGCTCACCAGCTTCAGAGAGGTCTCTCCTGATCTCTCCTTCACCCCCCTCATTTCTGGGGGGGCCACAGACAGGCCGGTTCCAGCTTTCCCGGGAGCTTGTTTCCCGAGGCTGCTGACAGCGCCGCGACGATGCTCCGCCTTCCTTATTCTGGTCCTTTTAAAAGTTATTGGCTGCCTTTTGAAAATGAAATGCCATTTTAAACAAAACCTTTAGAGTCAGCTGAGTGTTCAATCCTGCCCATTTAAACTGCTTCACAGCGACATCTCCCCTCCAGGCTGGAGCCACCACAAATACCCCCAGTGTTGAAGCTTAGGCAATGTGCTGTAGTGAATGCTTAGCAAAAGGGAAAGGCAGGCTGCTCCTGCAGCAGTGGCCAGAGGATTGGAAAAGATCAGTCTACATCCCAATCCCAAAGAAGGGCAGTGCCAAAGAATGCTCCAACTACCGTACAATTGCACTCATTTCACATGCTAGCAAGGTTGCACTCAAAATCCTATAAGGTAGGCTTCAGCAGTATGTGGACCGAGAACTCCCAGAAGTACAAGCTGGATTTCGAAGGGGCAGAGGCACTAGAGACCAAATTGCTAACATGCGCTGGATTATGGAGAAAGCCAGAGAGTTCCAGAAAAACATCTACTTCTGCTTCATTGACTATGCAAAAGCCTTTGACTGTGTGGACCACAGCAAACTACGGCAAGTTCTTAAAGAAATGGGAGTGCCTGACCACCTTATCTGTCTCCTGAGAAATCTATACGTGGGACAGGAAGCAACAGTTAGAACTGGATATGGAACAACTGATTGGTTCAAAATTGGGAAAGGAGTACGACAAGGCTGTATATTGTCCCCCTGCTTATTTAACTTATATGCAGAATTTATCATGCGAAAGGCTGGACTGGAGGAATCCCAAGCCAGACTTAAGATTGCCGGAAGAAATACCAACAACCTCAGATATGCAGATGATACCACTCTGATGGCAGAAAGTGAGGAGGAATTAAAGAACCTCGTAATGAGGGTGAAAGAGGAAGGCGTAAAAAATGGTCTGAAGCTCAACATCAAAAAAACTAAGATCATGGCCACTGGCCCCATCACCTCCTGGCAAATAGAAGGGGGAGATATGGAGGCAGTGACAGATTTTACCTTCTTGGGGTCCATGATCACTGCAGATGGTGACAGCAGCCACGAAATCAAAAGATGCCTGCTTCTTGGGAGGAAAGCAATGACAAACCTAGACAGCATCTTAAAAAGCAGAGACATCACCTTGCCGACAAAAGTCCGCATAGTCAAAGCTATGGTTTTTCCAGTAGCAATGTATGGAAGTGAGAGCTGGACCATAAAGAAGGCTGACCACCAAAGAATTGATGCTTTTGAATTGTGGTGCTGGAGGAGACTCTTGAGAGTCCCCTGGACTGCAAGGAGAACAAACCTATCCATTCTAAAGGAAATCAACCCTGAGTGCTCACTGGAAGGACAGATCCTGAAGCTGAGGCTCCAATCCTTTGGCCATCTCATAAGAAGAGAAGACTCCCTGGAAAAGACCCTGATGTTGGGAAAGTGTGAAGGCAAGAGGAGAAGGGGACGACAGAGGATGAGATGGATGGACAGTGTCATCGAAGCTACCAACGTGAATTTGACCCGACTCCAGGAGGCAGTGGAAGACAGGAGGGCCTGGCGTGCTCTGGTCCATGGGGTCATGAAGATTTGGACACGACTTAATGACTAAACAACAACAACAAAGGCTGTTCCTGTGCTGTTGGAAGACATACCAATGTTCAACAGATATGAGAGAAAAAGTAAAGAGAGAATAGGGTTGCACACTGAAAAATACAGTGGTGCCTCGCAAGACGAATGCCTCGCGGGACGAAAAACTCGCAAGATGAATGGGTCTTGTGAGTTTTTTTGTGCCTCATGGCTGCTGCCTCTCAAAATGGCTGCCGTCTCTCCAAAATGGCTGCCGTCTCTCTGCTGGTTGCCGACTCTCAGCTGTTCGGCGCTCTGCTCACACAGAGTCCGGCTGTTCCGGGGCTACCAAGGCACCGTGAGGAGCGGGGCTCAGTCTACTGTACCTGGTAAGTGACTTTTTTCTGACTTTTTTTGGTTTCTGACTTTCCCCCCCCATAGGAACGCATTAATTAAATTTCAATGCATTCCTATGGGAAACCGTGCTTCGCAAGACGAAATTTTCGCTAGACGGCATTAACCGTGGAACAGATTAATTTTGTCTTGCGAGGCACCACTGTATCACTACAGACTGAAATCAAATTCAAAACAGTCCAAACAAAAAAGCAGGGTCAAAAGAGGGGGGATGTGGTAAGAGAATAAAGGATGTGTTACTACTTAATAAAGCTAAACTGCATAAAAAGCACTGAGGCAAATATATGCAGCATGCCCAATGTGGTATAACGGGCAGAGTAATGCACGATTCCCCAGCTCTGCCATAGACACTCACGGAGGGGTGGAAGTGGTAAAACCACTTCTTATACACCTCACTTGCTTTGAAAACCCTGTTAGGGCTGCTAAAATTAGTCCAGACTTGACAGCACATTACAACAAACATACGTGCAGATCTTATTCTTATTTCATACTGAAGTGAGAACACTAAACGAGCAAAGTCTATCTCTTCTTTCCATTTTCTTTCTGAGGTGACCACATAAGAAAGAGGAGAGTTTTATACCTCTTCATTATAAAAAAGAAATTTCAGCAGTTGTAGCCTGATCTGTAGGTTTAGCTTCTCACCCTGCTGAAAATTCTTCTCTCACAAAGATATAGGGGATCTGTCCTCTCCTACTGATGGTTGACCTATTCTCACCACTCCCTGAGGTTATTTTTGTATGGAGTTATTGGAGACAAATCGTAGCTTTCATGCTTTAACACAGTTGGAAGCCTCATTTGTGATTCAGCCATTACTAACAAGTGTGGATCAACAGGGTCTTTTTGATCTCCCTTTGAGGATATGCCTGTGAGGAATATTTTTAAAGAGAATCGGAAGCTCAAAATTTACTACCGATTACACAGCCTTCTCCATCCCCCAATGCTTTCCTTCACTTGCCTCCTCATACCCAGGGATGTGGCTTTCTGATTTCTTCATTCTTTCCATGGTTTATTGAGGCTTTTGGTGTTTCTCAGCAATGGGAGCTTATAGCTGGATCCCATTGACAATAAAATCTGCTGTTGTACTGGGTTGTCCTAAAAAAAAGGGGGGGAGGCTTAAATTTTAGCATACACATGAGGTACGTTCATGTGGGGGGCATTGTGCCAGGGGAGTGAGTTTTTCTACTCCCCTGCCAGAGGTCCATTTATTTTGAGACACACGTGGAACTGATTAATTGGAATCAATTCTGCATATGTGAACACTACTACCACTTTTTTTTTAAATGCTGCTATTTGGTATAGCTCCAGAATGAAAATAATAATAATAAAAGCATCATAGTCCACTTGCCTTGATCATTTGCTTGCTTGCTCACCCAGCCCCCAATTGCCCAACCATTGCCTGATCGCTAGTTCGCTCCCCCTCAAACCTCAGATTGCTTGCTTGCCTCCCCATCAACCCACTGCTGACTGATTACTCGCTCACCCCCCCCGTTCACTTGGTCATCCCCTGCCTGCCACCCACCCACCCACATGGTCGTCTGTCATCCCACTGCTTGCTCCTAGAATGAAGCACCGGGCTTCACTCCCTGGATCAGCTGGGTGGCGTGGTGCTCTCTCAGAGGCAGCGACTGGCTGTGCTGCTGTGGCTCCTCTCAGCTGGCTTCCCTTTAGCAGGGAAATGAGGTCTCTGGTTCTGAGCAAGCTCTCATCAACCTTTAGGACTGGAATGTATAATGAACCCTCTGGGTTGGCTAGAATAGGTATGAGCCTGCCTTCTCTTCCTTTCTTAGCAGAGAGTTTCAGCAACCAAGAGAAGAAACCTGATTTGAAAAAGGGTGCCTGCCATACTCAATTCCAGATGTGGCTTCCCACAAGTCTGACTTGATAGTGATATGTTTATTAATTGGTTTTATTTCTATTCCATCCTCCCTCCAATGATATGGTTTTACTACCCATATACACTCAGAGGGAGTGTAAGTATAAACTAGAGATGGGCACAAACTTTGGTTTGGAGGTTTGTGCTGATTTGTCGATGCACCCACACAGGTGTTGTGTAGGTGCCACATATTTTCCCCCACCTCCTCTGCATGCTCGCTTACTCCACAGATGATGCATATGTCCCTCTCTGCCTCATCTGTGCAACTGCCCACTCAAAATTTGCAGCCATGTTTTCCTCCTCTGCCTCCTTCAGCAGCTGCCCACCTAGACAAGGAGGTGGGGCAGGGATTCCTGCAGTGATTCCTTGGAGTGAGTGGCTGCTGGCAAAGGTGGAGGAGGGAAGCATGGCTGCAAATGGTTAGTGGGCAGTCATGCTGAGGAGGCGGGGGGAAGCACGTATCACCTGGGAAATGGGTGAGCATGCAGAGGATGTGGGAGGGGGAAGTATGAAGCACCTACATAACACTTGTGTGGGTACGGCTCTAAACCAGCACAAACCTACGAACTGTTCATGCCCATCTCTAGTATAAATTTATAGTTGTTGTAGGCCCTGTAGTTAGTACACCAGCCATGATGAATTAGCAGGAGAATTAATAAATACAAGCCACTGTTCTCCCCTATAAAATAAAATAGCTCTTCTAAAGCTTCCAGTCATACAGATTACAGGGATCACCAAGGAAGAAAAGGTGTTTGAATGGGAAAGCAATACTAATTCTGAATTATTTTCTGCTATGCTATACTAAATCCTTCCTACCACTTCCGTCAAAGTTGGTGGGAGCAAAAGTCAACGGATTTCTAATATGTGGACTAGAGGGCCAAAAGGGTATAAGCAATTTTCCCTTCTCTTTTATGTTATGCCTCTGATAATTCTAAGTCCTTTATTTGCATAAAACTCCATTACAAAGCAAAGCATTTTTTTTACTCTTTGCCTCCTACCAAATCTGAGTTCAAATAAATGTGAAATGCAATGAAATTCCCCTTCCGAACATGCCAGATTAAAAAAAGAAGAAGAAAAGAAAATACATTCTCTCTTGCTTTATCCACTTTTATGAAACCTATTAAGTAAATACCTGGGATTTTGTTTATCGTAGTTTTCATCTGCATTTTCAAACCTGGATCCCTTATATTTGGGTTTCAGTACAACAATTTAGGCTTTTGATGCTTAAGCAAGAGTTGCTATGGACTATTTAAAGCCAATCAGATGTTGGGATTTAAATTCAGTGAAATTATGGCTATATCCGTAACATCATTCATTCAGTCCCACAAGTGGGTGAGTACGGAATTGTTGATAAAAGTTGCAAGGGCATAACTGGTCACCTTGAACAAGCAGCACACCATGACTCTGTAGCTGTTTCTAATCATAATCGTAAAGCATATCCAGGCTACATAAGGACCCTATCTGACTGCACAGAAGCTCATCTGAACAACATTTTATATACACGTCTCCCTTCAACAATGCTGGGGTTGGGGTGCTGGGCCTAGCTGCCACACACGGAGCTGCCATGCCAGGAGAGGGGGCCAGCTGCACCACCGACAATGGGGGCCTCAGACTTACTGTCTGACCCTCCCCTCCCCTCCCCTGCCATTCTCAGGCCTCTTCCTGGAGACAAATAGCAGCACAGTATTGATCGAACATTCATTTATTTATTGAAAAAAAAGATGTGTATAACCAAAACCTTGCTGCTTGGGTCCATGAAATTCAAGGGAGAATAGTTGTGTTTTGTTTCATTTTTTGCCCCAGACTATTGGCGTTCTTTCCTTATGCAGACTGATCAGTACCTAATGCTTTCCACAATTTCCAGAACACAGACCAAGACTTCTTGACAACTTTTGCTATTGTGAGCTCAGTGGTAATTTGGGTTCAGAAGTTGTTTCACTTTTTAATGGGGCACTGCATAATTTTAACATGTTCTTACAGGAGTTATTGGTCCCTGCAGCTACATCAAGGGTAAGCAGATTTAAATATCTGTCAAAAGCTCAGAGTCCAGTACAGGATGAACAGAAAGAATCTTTGAACCTGCCATGACTCTTCATCATTGTAATCTGTTTGCTATTTCATCCCTTGCCTAGGCTCTCAAATGGCAGGGAATAGACATGTGGTTTTCTTTTCTTTTTTCTTTTCTTTTTTGGACTATTCATCCCATAATCTTCTATTCTGGGAGTTCCAGCTGATAGCTAAATGTGGCTCACCTGGGAGAAAGGCCTACGTTGGAAGACTTTGTGGCCTAGCTAGGCCAAGCTCCACCTAGCTTCCTGTTCAGAAAGGAAGCTCATGGCTAGCAGTGGGGCAGCTTCCTTTCTAAACAGAAAACCGCATGAAGCTAGGCCTGTGCTAGGCCTCAAAGCTTTTCAAGCAAGGTGTCACATGGACCTCCCAGAGTGGAGAATTATGAGATTTGTAGTCCAAGTAATAAAAAAAATACCATGCCTAGTACTAAAAAAGGAAGATGAACAGCCTGCTTGCTCATCCACTTCTTGCCTTGGCACAAAAAGTCATAGTTAAAAACTGGGGAAACAGCCTATTTGTTTCCATGCTTTTTGCCCTATCAAGTAAGCAAGTAGTAGCAACGATGGAAAACAGGAAGTGGAGCAGCAGCAGCTGTAATAATAGTGGTGTGGATGGAGATAGTTTCACTGAGGGAGGAAGTCCAATCCAAGTATCTTGCCTATGAATCATTGACAACCTGGAGTTCTCGTTGCCTTGCTCATAACGGAATGTTTATTTATTAATTTATTGCAGTGGTTCCCAAACTTGGGTCCCCTGATGTTCTTGAACGAAAACTCCCAGAAGCCTTCACCACTAGCTATGTTGGCCAAGATTTCTGGGAGTTTTACTCCAAGAACATCTGGGGACCCAAGATTGGGAACCATTGATTTATTAGCTTGAAGTATTTAAAAATAAATAAATAAACGATCTGTAGTAGCCAAATTGCCTGGTGTGAAATGCTGGAATCAGTTCAGTAGTGATTCCAGCATTTGACACCAAGCAATTGTATGGTGTTTATACATTTTGGAAAGGAAAAGGAACATAGGATCATGGATAAATTTTAAAAACATACATAAACTAGCATACAAGTGACATGCCTATCTCTCACTGGGTGTCAATCATAGGAGTTCATGCAGGCTAAGGAATACAAGCAGCAACTCATTAAAGAGAATTAATTCACCACTTTGATTTGGACCATTCTACTTACACTGATGTAAATAACTCATAAGGTTCTGGCCCTTAAAATAAAAGATTAGTGAGAACAGTCCTAGCTCAGATCTGTTGGACAGTGTGGATTATACTGAGGTGAACAAACCCTTCCAACAATGGGAGAAGTGGGCATCTTGCCTTGCAGTTCCGAGGGAGCACTGTGGGTTGAATGTGTAGACTGTGGGTCTACTACTCTGGGCTTGCAGTTTTCTGGGGCCCTATATACCACTGGAGACCTAAGCACACACATTTTCCTTCCTGCCTGTCTCACTTGCACAAAATAATAGGACTTTGGAAACAGCAGAAGATCAATAATGGGAAAAGTTACTTTTTTGGTAACTATGGTTTTCTACAATCCTAGTAACCAGGTTGGCTGTAAGATTCTGGAAGTTATGCAAAGAAGTAGCTTTCCCTATCTCTGCAAAAGATGTACTATTTGTCCTCACCACCACCCAAGCATACACATGCACTAGAGTGGCCAGGTGTCCTCTTTTGGGGATGATAATCCTCCACTTGAAGAGCTGCCAGGGGACAGCCCTCTTTTTTAAGGTGTCACCCTTTTGAAGGGCTCTGCAATCCAAGTCTGATTTAAAGTGAAAGAAATCCTTAAAGTTGACCATCTATACCAAGAACTTGGATAGCAGTCTCAGGAGGCAGACCAGGTTACCTGGAAAAAAGAATAATGTTGGTAAAAGTTGGAGGCAGCAGGAAAAGATGAAGGTCAAAACTGAGATGTATTGACTCGATGAAGGAAGCCATTGTTTCATAGGATCACCATAAGTTGGGAGTAATTTGATTGCACATACCACATTCAAGGAACCAAGCTTTAATGCTTTGCATGTTAATTGCAGACTTCATAATTAACTGGTCAGTTTCATAACACTGGCATTTGTGATCCAAACTTCTCAGGTTTTTCCCTAATCAAAGAAAAAGAATGTCATCAGAAATCACAAGAACATGCTGTATAGCGTCCACAAATAATAAATTTGCAACAAGACCTGCCCCAATAAAACTGATATATCACGAGCAACAGAGTGAAATTCTTGTTACAGATGTCTATAAAACATATTTGTACATTATTTTGTACATTCTTTAGACAAATGTGCAAAAATGAACTGAACTAGGGGTATTTAGATGACTACAGGACAGAGCAAAAGCTCTTTTTCACCCTAGGCCAGAGTAGCACCACAACGGATCTCCTAAACCAGTGGTTCCCAAACTTAGGCCCCCAGTTGTTCATGGCCAGCACAGTTAGTGGTGAAGGCTTCTGACAGTTGAAGTCCAAAAACATCTGGGGACCCAAGGTTGAGAACTATTGTCTTAGCATTTATAGGGTTAAAAAGATTATCCTTTGCATTGAGGAAATGTGAAATGTAATGCTGCAGACTGAATGCCTGACACTGAAGGAGACGGACAGCTGAACCCTGCAGTAAAGTCCGACATCTCTCCTAAACATTTCAGTCATTGAGACACTAGGCAGAGCTCAGAGTGTGGTTACTACAGGGTATCTGTGTCCCAAACTGAAGAGAATGACTTGTGTCACTGTTTAAGTAGTCATCTTGCATTCTGGAATATTCTTCCTTCTCTTTGATCTTTCTTGTCTTTGAATGTGTGTGTAATTGTGGAAGGATGTTTGTTGTATGGGCTTTGAGTGGGTAGGTTACAATGCATCGTCACCCCAAATCACAGTCATTTTAATTTTCTCTGTCTATTTCCATGCACCTCTCTCTCTCTCTCTCTCTCTCTCTCTGTGTGTGTGTGTTAGTAGAGATTTGGAAATGCACAGATAATGTCACAGACCCAGGAACAGAAGAGGTTGAAATAGTTCCTTTTTTCAGGTATGGAGCAGATCAGGGGACTTCTGCAGACCTCTGAAATTAAATTATCTTTACTCAAATGTGCCACAAATTATATATGATGCCCGGTTAAAAGGGCACACCATTTTGTATCCTCTAAAGCAGTGGTCCCCAACCTTTTTGACACCGCAGACCGGTTGGGGGGTGATGGGGGTCTGTGCGCAGGGGGGCAGGGTACCCCCGCGCTCGCATGCATATGCGAAGGGGCGGTGCTCACTCACGCAGGCACGTGGGCACTCACACGCATGTGCGAAGGGGCGGGGGGCACTTGCATGGCGTGCACACACACTTGCACACATGCACGAAGGGGCAGGGGTGCTCGCGCAGTGCGCACACACACTTGTGCACATGCGCAAAGGGGCAGGAGGTGCTTGTGGGGCGCTTGTGCACTCATGCGCATGCACGAAGGAGCTGTGGGGGGGAGTGCACCGGGGGGTGGGAGATCTGTCTCCGCAGCCCAGTCTGGCTAAGGCCTGGCACTGGGCCATGGACCGGGGGTTGGGGACCCCCTGCTCTAATGAAGAAGCCGCTGCTGAGCCTCGGCTTCAGCAGCGTGGCTTACCTTTGCTGTCTTCCCCAGAGGATGCGAGATCTCTTTCAAGTCTCGCGTGAGCAGCTTTAGAAAAGGGGGGAACAATAGGCTATTTAAGGGCTGTTCCCCCCTCTTTGCTTCCTCTTTCTTACTGGCATTGGATAAGGAAGAGACTGCAGCTTGGAGCTTTACCAATTCTTTAATTGGCATCAGGTCCTCGCGGCTTTTGGAGTGGAGTGAGGGGGTAGCATCGGCTTTCCCCCTTTGGTTTGGCTTTCGTTTGCATATTTGTTATTGCTTACATAACCATTTCATTATATTTAATTAGTTTATTATTGGTTGGGTTGAGTGCACATTGAGAAGGGGGGGGTGCGACAGTGGCACTCGTGCGAGCCGCGCAGCTGCGTAAGCATTATTCCCGGGGACAAGCATTCCAATTACTGTTTGTAAAGAGGAGGGAATTGCGGTCATCAGACGGGAAATAAAATTTGAGAAGTAAAATATTAAGTGAACGAATCTCAGGGATTACAGTGGGGGTTGAGGAGGAGCGCACTTAGCCATTAGGCTTTTCGAGAGCTGCACACCCTTTTTTCTTCCCCCCCTTCTCCTTTCCTTGCTTCAGGCCAAGCCTGTTTGAATATGATAGTAGGTGGTTGGCTATAGACGAATGCAGGGGGAGTGGTTAGAGCCAATTTGATTTATTGGAGGCTTTTCTGTGTAGAGTTAAATTTACCTGTGGTGATTGAGTTTTAGTCATATACAATTCAAGCCAGGTTGTTTTGGTTTATCTAATTAAGCATTGAATGGGCAGATAATAATTGGAAATAATTAATTCATTAGAGTAATTCAGGTAATCAACTAAAGTGCTGGGATAATAGAGTACTGATTTAATTTAATTTAGTAGTTGAATTTGATTAAAATTATAGATAATAGTAGAATAAATTAATTTGAGTTTCAGGGTTCTTAGAGGCTTATACTTATAGCAAAAAAAGAGAGGCAATAATAATAATAATAATAATAATAATAATAATAATAATAATAATAATAATAATAATAATAATAATAATAATAATAATAATAATAATAACAG
The DNA here is from genome assembly GCA_037013535.1 of Intellagama lesueurii. Lineage (NCBI taxonomy): Eukaryota > Metazoa > Chordata > Lepidosauria > Squamata > Agamidae > Intellagama > Intellagama lesueurii. Next base: position 106,496,299 of record JBAJHW010000002.1, on the reverse strand, counting down.
AAAGAGGATTTAATTATAAGATTAATCCTACTGGTATAGGACTCCAAAGGAGCGCCACGGTTGCAAATCCCAGGTTCTTAGATTCAATTCTGAGTACTGCTTTGGTAAGCCTGAGGTCGCTTCACGAGTAAGGGGCCTGGTTACTGAGGTTTGGCCTTTTCTGTGGCCAGGGGTGAACTTTGGTTGCAAAATGACATCGAGAATGGGTCAGGGAACCAAGAAGGGAAAACAGCCGGCCAAAAAACGTCCGGTACCACAGGTCTCACCACCCCAGTCCTCTTTAGACAAGGAGTCATGGCCTATTTGGCAGGAGCTACGGGATAAGATTGCAGCTCTCAAAGTTGCCAGGTCGGCTAAGGCAACCCTTCAATCGGCTGAGGCGCAGCTGCATAGGTCAGCAAGGGTATTTAAGGGTCATTGTGGAGCTAAACTTAAGGCTCTGGCCGACAATTTGATGACCAGATTTGCTGTCTTAGAAGCCGAGCAGCAGCCTGAAAGCGCAGCTGAAAGGAAGCCGAGGGGACGTTGGGACGCGCAACGCACAGGGACACTGATGATGACAGATCAACGCCAATTACGGTGGGGTTGGCCACAACGGTTGCCGGTAGGCAGGGGACATCAAGGGAAGTTGGTCAAGACGAGACAGAAGGCAGGGACGAGCCTGTCACCTTGCCTTTGTCAGGTGAGTCTCCTTCGATACAGGACACTACACCACATTTCCCTGCATGGCCTGGGCCGAGCATACAACAAACACAGACACTGGACACAGCTAGGCTGCTCTCAGCGTGGTCTTGGGTAGGTAGCAGTTTAACTTCTACGCCCGGCTTATCATCAACAATGCCGGTGTGGCCTTGGCCCGGTAGTGGCCAATTTAATGTGCAGCCCTTTCTGGCAGGTAATCCACAGACACCTGGGGCTCTTAGTGCATCATGGCCTTATACGAGTGCACATTTAGGTAGTTGGGCTGCTCCAATTGCACAACCTCCAGTGCCAGCCCTGGTTACTCCGGCTGCTGGCGTGGGGGTTTGGCCATACCCTTTGGTCCCAGACACGGGTTACAATACCCTGCCTTTACGAGCATTGCCGTTTGGGGATCGTGCGATGCCCCTGGGCGACCACTTGACATCAGCGACAAAGGAGAAGATCAAGTAAGGAAAGTATGTAAATTTGTTCGAGCTACTGAATAGGAATGTAGAAAAGAAGGATTTGGACAAGGAAGATGAGAAGGACAAGGAGAGGCGTAGGCGCAAGAGGCCGGACAGAAAGTGGTCCAATTGGCTACCCGGTTTTTTAATCTATGCAGGAGTCGTAGTAAAGGCCCAGCTTTGGCGGGCATTGTCCCTAGTCCAATATTTAGATCTTATTTATAGGGCTTACGTGGATTTTGTGGGGCAGGCATGGCTTTCTTATGATGAGGCATTTCATATGAGAAGTGCCATTCACCCCAATTTAAGATGGGACGAGCCGCTGGCTGGCCTTTGGTTACAGTTGATGACCCCGGCCAGGCCCAATTTAGGCGATAGGACTGATAGTGGGCATTTAATTAGAAAACCAGCTGTAAACGTGACTCCCCGTGTTAGCACGGGGCAGGTGGTTCAACCCCACCTGCTCTGTTGGGAGTACAACTCAAGGGGAGTGTGCTCCAAGAAACAGTGTAGGTTTAGACACGAATGCACAGTGTGCAAAGGACAGCACCCCAGTGCCACATGCTTCAGGGCTGGCGCTTCGAGGCAGGCAAAAGGCCCTGGAGGTGGGAAGAAACCTAATAGTGGAGGCGGTAACCCGGGTAAAGGGGCCCAGTCCAATTAAAGTTGCAGTCTTATAAACTTGGCTGCGGGACTACCCCAGGCTGGATGACGCCAGTTATTTGTTATTAGGTTTTAAAGAAGGTTTTAGGATACCAGCAGTCGGGGAACAGAAGGCATTTTTTGCAAAAACCTTAAATCCATACACGGTATGGAACGGGTAGTGCAAGAAAAGATAGCTAAGGAGGTGCGAGAAGGGAGAGTGTTGGGAACATTCACGACACCTTCCTTCGACACACTGAGGGTCTCGCCCTTAGGAATTGTGCCGAAGAAAGCACCTGGTGAGTTCAGACTGATACAGCACCAGTCTTATACTGAAGGGGGCTCGGTTAACAATGCCATCCCTCAGGAGCTATATACCGTCCACTATACCGCTTTTGATGAGGCAGTTAACGTGGTACGTGGGTGTGATGTATGGGCAGAATTGACGAAATGTGACATAAATTAGCATTTCGGATTTTGTCAGTCCACCCGCAGGATTTTGACTTGTTAGGATTTTAATTTTAAGGTTGTTTCTATATAGATAGAGTTGGGGAGCCAAAGGTTGGGAGTTTGATTCCCCACTATGCCTACTGCACGTAGAGCCAGCCTGGGTGGCTTTGGGTAAGCTGCTCAATCCTAGGGTGCCGCCAAGAGAAGGGAATGGTATTCTTGATTTCATGTGCAGCATTTGAACCTCACAGTTCTTTTCTTAAGTGGAAGCTGAAGAGTGGAGTGGGAAGTAAGAATACGGCCCATTGCCTTGATGATTGTCTTTCTGTGGTGAACAGAACATGGGAAGGTGTAAATTTATCATAGATACCTTCTGGGCAATGACGGATGAATTGGGTTTACCTCTGGCAGAAGAAAAAACAGAGGGGCCGACTATGTCTTTGACTTTTTGAGGTATCGAGTTAGACACGGTACAGCAAACGTCCAAGCTACTAGAAGTAAAATTAGCTGACCTTAAGGCCAGGATAGCTTCGCTGCTGCAAATGGAAAAGTGACCCTGAGGGAGCTACAGGAGATGGTTGGACATTTAAATTTTTGCCTGCAAGAGTGGTAGCGTCTGGGCGCGCCTTTCTGCGTTGACTTTGAAATGCAATGAAGGGACTACATTGTCCATTTCACAGAACTAGAGTTACGTATGGCATACGGGAGGAATTGAAAGCCTGGAGTTGGTTTCTAGCCGAGTTCAGCGGCATTTCCTTTTGGAGAGAAGATAGGATGCTCAGAGCGGAGTTTCAGGTCCAGTTGGATGCTGCAGGATCCTTGGGGTTCGGAATATATTTTGGAGGCAGATGGTGCACTGTCAAGTGGATGGAGGAATGGCACCATGCTGGGGTCACCAGAGACCTGACAATTTTGGAGTTTTTTCCCATAGTTGGTGCATTGTGGCTTTGGGCAAGCGAACGGGCCAACTCTGTGATATGTCCCTGGTGTGACAATCTGACGGTGGTCTGTATAATTAATAACCCCATGTGCATTCAGACCGTGTCATGACACCAGTGCAGGCTAGACACAGACCAGGTGTAGATAATAGCTTAGCCGAGGCATTATCACGCCAACAGATTGAGCGGTTCAGGGAGTTAGATCCAAGAGATAACGAACTCATGGAGACTCTTCCCCCGGGGCTTGGCAATTTGGCGTGGTGATGTGAAGGGACGATATGACTGGCCCCAGCACTGAGGGCAGGATAAGTGTACTCGTCAGTGAGTATAGAGTTTCTGGAGCTTAGGAACTTAGTTGATTTAGACCCTACGTAGCCAGGACCTATACAGGGTAGGTTATTGGTGCAGGCTTTCTACGCTACAGTTCATGGTATCAGAATTATTCTTCAGATTACCGCCTTCAGAAAATGATTGGAGGTTGGTCTAAAGAGAGAGGTAGATCTAATGATTCAAAAGTACCTATATCACTGGGACTAGTAGAAACACTTGTAAGCAGTGGTAGGTTATATATAGAGATGATTAGGAAGTTGTTTTATTCAGGGCCACATCCTTAATAACTTTTTGGCACCATCGGGACTAGTGAAGAGGTAGCCACTGGATGGGGAGACAGAACCGGAGTGGCTCTACAATGGCAGGATGTTTGGGTAGTTATCAGGACGGTGCAGATTTACATCCACTAATCCAAGGCCGATTAGCGAGGCACCCCCTGACGTCTGGGTAGGGGCCTGGTTTTTTTTATTTTGCAGATACCATAGCGATGATGAGAAGGAAGCACATCATGTTTATGGGCCGCAGCTATGCTTTTTGGGCAGCTCAGTATGCTGCCATGTCCCTATGGGAACCAGTCTTGGACTTGGAGCTAGAGACCTTAATGAATGAAAAGGACGCCGTGGGATGCGGTGAGGACAACGTTGCCGTGCGGCTGCCTTGGTCAACATCTCCCATATGTGTGGGTAACACACTTGGGCGGTAACGACCTGACCTTGATCTGCGGAAAGGCCTGATCCTCGATGCAATTCATGACATCACATGAATGAGGGTTACGTACCCTGCTATGGACATCATATGGTCAATGATCATCCCTTGGCCAGCAGTAAGGGATGTGAGGCAATTTTGGCCCGCTAACGCTGCACGAAAGAGTGTTAGCAGGGTGGTCTGCAGAGCTGTTTGCAGCGGCCTGAATCTGTGATTGGTCACCAGAGGATCCACGGATAGGCCTGAGTTTTTTCCGATTGGTGATGGCACCGTACCCTGCTATGAGCGTTGTATGGCCGATGATCATCCCTTGGCTGGCACGAAGGGAAATGAGGCAATTTTTGACCCGCTAACACTGTGTGAAGGAGTGTTAGCTGGGTAGGCTGCAGAGCCAGCTGCAGCGGCCTGGATCGGTGATTGGTCACCAGAGGATCCACGGATAGGCCAGAGTTTTCTGAGCGGTGAAGGCACTGGATCAAGCTATGAACACTGTATGACCGATGACCATCCCTCAGTTGGTATGGAGGGATGCGAGGCATTTTTTGGCCCGGAATACGCTGCACGAAGTAGTGTTAGCAGGGTAGGCTGCAGAGCTGATTGCAGCGGCCTGGATCGGTGATTGGTCACCAGAGGATCCACATGGATAGGCCAGAATTTTTCCAGTCAGATGGTGTACATCAGTCTGAACGAGGTTTGGATGTCTTCCTGGAAGACATCAAGGGGAGTCGGCTGCTGGAGCTTGGTGAGCTCGATGGCGGGCATGGGACTTAGCTTGGCTAGTCCCTATGCTGTGGTGGTTAGTGCGGATTAAACAGGTATTTTGGGGAGTCCCATAGCAATAGCAGGTAATTATAGCTCATCTGAACTCCCAGCACTGCGGATCGTGCGATTACAGTGCTTGGGGGGAAAGATGCGCTGGGGACGCACCCGGACCAACAGTCAACAATGAGAGACTGGCTCGAGGTCCGGGGTGGTCAAATTTGGGCCGGCAGAGTTTCTCACTGTCTTCATGGCTGGGAGAACTTGGGCCAGGGACTCGCACATTGGTTGGTTAGAAGGGTCCGTTTAGTCATACATTTTGAAACCTGAATCCGCACTATGGCAGGACCCCCCTTTGCCAAATGATTGGCAACAATGATTATATTCAATAAAGTGTGGCCCGTGTTTAATCCATGTTTCTGGTCTCGTGTATTTATTCCGGGGTAAGGGGGCAAAGAACATCTGCAGCGGAAAGCCCATTGTGAACTTCCACACCCATCTTCCTTATAACCTTAAAAAATGGAAGAATTAATTCTCTTCATCTTCTGAGTGTTGAAAAAAAAATAGTCCTATGCATGTTTTCTAAGGACAGTGAGTGCATTCGTCCTTAGTTAATATCAAGAAAGTGGTAGTATGACTGCAGTCTAATTCTCTAATAATAAAGGATAGCACTATGTGAAAAATGCACTTTGTAAGTATTTTCCCCCCAAAATGGATTTAATCAGTTACCTCTCAGAGTCAACATAGATTGAGACACAACATGCAGCTGGAGATACAGATGTGTTTGAGCTGTCATGTTTTCCATGAAATAAAAGAAAAAAGTGCATTTATCAGCAGTCAAACGTTCAAAGATTGTAAGAAAGCACTATTTATATGTTTAAAATGTGCATGGATCTCAGGTAGTCATGCACCCCCTAATGCATCAGTTAATATGTGGGAGATGTGCTAAACATACATGTGATTTCTTTCTATTTTTTAAAAAATGACATGGAATGGGTGGGAAGCAGACTTGGCATCAGAACAAAAGGAAATCCACAGAAATTGTCTTCTTTTCATGTTTACTTAGCCCTAGGAGTTCTAACCGGCTGGTCCTTTATTTAAATCACCTTCGTATGCCATACCTCATAGCTCCTAGTGGATCAAACTTGCTTCACATGACCTTATGTATTAACCTAAGAAATATGAAACCTCCACATTCTTAACTGTTATGAGATCAGGAAGAACAATGCAATGGATTCTCTATGCATTTATTCATAGAAGCAACTGATTTTTTTTTACTTTGCATTCTTCATGTTTACATTAACTTACTTTAAACTCAACATATTTTCCACTGCATTAAAATAAGACGACACATTTTATTTTACAGCGTGAGACTGCCTGCTACCTAAATTTAAAGTTTCTGCAAACAGTTATATTCATTGAAAGGAAGGGATGACTCAACAAAGTCATTTTAACAGCGGGTGTTGTTAAAATTTCAAAACATGAATGGAAAACATAACCCTCTAGAATCAATCTAATTGCAAAGTGCTATTGGGAGCGGGGGAAGTGTACACACATCCAGCAGAAATAATGAAATGGCAGAATAAGGAACGTGTTTGTGAGACAAAAGGCGAGAGGGATACCCCACTCGCTGGAGAGCCGTCCCTCCCCCACAATGAGGATAAGGAGGCGAGACCTCAGCCAGCACCAGAGCCTACGGCAGAAGCTCAGCAAGGGACAGAAATAGAGGAGCTGACCGAAGAGATACAGAGAGTAACGATGAGAGAGGTTCAGGAGAAAAAGGAGAGGAAAAAGAGGCTGGAGTTTGAGGCAGGAACAGGGGAGGTAAAAAGGAGAGAGAGTCAGTTGCCGCCCGGTTGGGAATGGGTGTGGATGGAGGATCCCTGGATGGGATTATGGGAGAGACTGAGAGTGCCTAAGGAGGAGGCGGATTACAGAAGGAGAAGAGAGCTCCCCCCTAGACCCTCCTATTGGGGAGAAGCTGGAGGAGGAGATTGAGAGAAGAGAAAGAGAGAGTGGAGAGAGAAAGGAGAGAAAGGCTGGAATGGAGAATAAGAGAGATGAGGAAGAAGAGTTACAGGGAGGACCCTGGGAGGATCGAGACCCCAAGAGACAAGCCCTGTGGAATGGCGATCGGGATGACGAGGCCATGCCCTTGCTGGAAGGTTCGACGGGGCAGACCGTGAGAGACTGGGTCCCCACCGATTTACCAGGACCATGGGATAATAGTTATGGTAACCCATTCCTGTTTGACAATTGGAAGCCCCTTCCGGACCCATTGGCAGAAGGAGAAAAGACTCACAATCATGTTACAGACACTTGTTTATTGTTAAATGCACCAATAAATCTTTCACCTGTTTTGAAGCAACAAAAATCTACTGATTTCTTTGAACTGAATGTGGAGCCATAAGTCAAACCCTCACAGTGTTGAAAAAAAGAAAAATTAGGAGCCTAGGGATATTAAAGGGCTTTACAGTCTTAACATATCTTATGTCAGGCGGCTGTTGTGGTGGCTTTTTTTACATACATATGATCCTACAAAGCTTAGGAAACTACCCTGTGGCAGGAATTTAGTATTTCAGTTACAGAGATGAAAAATGAACAGATGGGAATAAAACCCAATTATTAGTGGCTGGAAATCTGTTTCGCAATTCCACACACACATAAAGGCTGATGACATCATCAACTGTATATTTTAATCTTTAATTTATAGTTTTCTGTGGCCCCTCAGAGTCTGAGCCCCCTAAGGATCCCTTTCAACCTGAAGAGGACTTGAGGGGTCTAAAGATGGGAGGTGTTTGCCTGTAAAGTGGTGCCTCAATTTACGACTGTCCCGACTTACGACCATTTCGAGTTACGACCAGCTCCGGCCGCAAAATTTTGCTTCTACTTGCGACCGGAGCTTCGAGTTACATCCAGAAAAAAGGCAGGGAAAAAGGCGGGGAATTCAAATTGCTAACCGTTGGTGGCGAAGAGACTGCTTCTTTGTAGTTCTTTCGCCCCAGCGGTTAGAGAGTGTGCGTTCAGAGGAGGCTTCGGACTGCCTGATAAGGTGCTGTTTTCTACTTTTTAAAAACTGGCTTTTCTGGGTGGGTTTTGCAGCTTGGATTTGGGCTGGGTGGTGGAGTTATGTTTCTATGCTGTGATGGGTCTTGCAGGGTTTGTTTGTTTGTTTGTTTGTTTTCCCATTTCCAATGGGTCTTGCAGGGTTTGTTTGCTTTTTGGGTTTTTCTCTTTGCATTTCCGATGGGTCTTGCAGTCTCTGTTTGCTTTTTGGGGTTTTCTTTTTGCATTTCCGATGGGTCTTGCAGTCTCTGTTTGCTTTTTGGGGTTTTCTTTTTGCATTTCCGATGGGTCTTGCAGTGTTTGCTTTTCGGGTTTTTTTCTTCTTCGGTTGGAACGGATCAATCGCATTTCCGATGGGTCTTGCAGGGTTTGTTTGCTTTTCTGTTTTTATTTTGTTTTCCCTTCGGCCAGAACGGATTAATCGCATTTCTGATGGGTCTTGCAGTGTTTCTTTCTTTTTTGGTGATTTTTTTCTTTGGCCAGAACGGATTAATTGCATTTCAATGCATTCCTATGGGAAATGGTGCTTCGACTTACGACCATTTCGAGTTATGACCCATCTTCCGGAACGGATTAAGTTCATAAGTCGAGGCACCACTGTAATGACTATAAATCACCACTACCAGTCCCTATATGGGCAGCAGAACTGCTGGTGGTCATTTTAGGATGTGAAAGATTTCCCCACCCTTTATCCTAAGGCTAAGATAGAAGTATGAATTTACAAATGTATGACTTCCAAAGCAGCTTTAACCATCTGCCAGTCAGCTGTTTTTGAGCTACCAACTCTTCCCCTTGCCCCACAACAATACCTCTAAAATAATGGAAAATCTGCCAGTTTTACTTTTGGCTACATTTGTAAAACATGATTTTTCTCCCCATCCTGAACTTGAATACATTTATATATTTTGGTGATTTCTTCAAAATGGACAGAAATAAAACTACAGAATTAAAAGTACAGCTCTTACTATAATGAGAGGACCATATTGTACCTGTCTGCCAGGTACTTGTTAGAGATGAGAAACACTTCAGAGAAAAGGGTGTGGTAATGTAATTTAGCACTATTATGCAGATAATCATGCTTTACTGGCAATTCAGGATTTAAGCATGGGATTCCTTTAAAATCACATTTCACAAACATGGAAAAGCTGCCTGAATCACCTCTCTAAAACACTAAGGTACTAGCTAGAGATGGAATTTTTGGATTTCTTGGATTATAAATCTTGTAATTTTCCATTCTGGGATGTCTACCTGACAAGACAGACATCCTATAAACATCTAAGTGTCGTTCACCTGGATCTCATCTGGGAAGCTTTGCAGCTTTGGTCAGCCTAGTTCCACCTGTTCAGAAAGAAAGCTCCCAGCTAATACTGGGGCAGAGACATATTGGGTGGAACTAGGCCTGGCTAAGCCTTGAAGTCTTCTAGTTTCCCAGGTGATGTACATTTAGGTTCTGTCGGTGAGGCAGACCTCCCAGAATGGAGAATTATGGGTTTTGTAGTCAAAGAAACCTGAAAATCCCATCTCTCGTACTATCAGCTGTAATGACAGGCTATATCTAACATCTGTTTCTGGCCTAAGAGTTGAACAGTAGAATGGAGGACTCTAACTGTTTCACTTCTGATTACACCCATTTTTAATTATCTAAAGCAGTGGTTTCCAACCTTGGGTAACCCAGGTGTTGTTGAACTACAATTCCCAGAAGCCTTCACCTCCAGCTGTGCTGGCTGGGGTTTCTGGGAGATGCAGTCCAAGAACACCTGGGTTAACTAAGGTTGGAAACCTAGGGTTTGGTTTTTTTCCTAGTCAGATATTGAAATGCTCAAAATTTGGTGAATTCTTATAAAAAAGAAACTGAAATGAAATACTTAACAATCCCAACCCCAGAACAATTTTTATGAAAGCTGCATTCTGGCTGAGGTTTTTAGGGAGAGCATTGTGGCCCACATGGTCTCCTACTGGAACTGCTTTATGAAAAAGATGACCTTGATTTTAAACCAAGAAAGAGGCAGAGAAAATATTGCTGTCACTTTCAACAGTAAACCTTTGAATCTCAGAAAGTTTTGCAAATATCTTCTCTCCCTTTTCCAACACTTTTATTTGCCTTTTCCCCACCTGCTTATCTCTAGCAAACAATTTGCAGATTGGATAGTGATAATTCCTCAATTGCTTCAGTGTATTTGGGTTTTTTCCTCATACCACTGATAGGTGACATGGAAGAGTACATAAAGATACTCACCACTAGAGGGGCTCAAATCCAAAAACGAATCAGGAAGTTCATTAAAAATTGCTGGTTTGTTGATTTGGGTCTCCAAACTGGAGAACCAACATTTTTCCTGAACCAATGAACTTTTTCCCTATTTAACCACCTTCCTGGTTTGTTTCTCCACCCGATAGCCTTCCCCCTTCCCATTACCCCCATTGCCTCCCTACCTTGGCCTGCTGCTGCTACCATCTAGAGAGGTAGTGGCCTGGCTTCCCTTCCAGGAGTCTGGCCTGGTATTTCTGCATGCGCCCTGCAACATGGGCTATACATTTATGGTTATATCCTGTCCTCCCTTTACTCAAACTTTCATGGCAGCTGATGATATTTATGTAACGTCCAATTAGAAGTAGCCCAAGCTGCCTTAGAGCTAGAAGTCGAAGAAGAAGCACCTGACCTCCATGTTTTTTTCTGCCCCCACTACTTTTTTGGTCACCATCCACCATCTTCCTCCTCAGTCACCTGCCTTGCCACCTCCTGTCTTCCCTCACTACAGCCAACTTCCGATGTTTTTCCAGAGCAATGCTATCCACGTACATTGGACAGCTAGTGTGGCAGCTTTTGAGCATTAAAGAGTTATTTTCCCCATTCTGCAGCTGACAACATCTTTCCCAGGATGAAGGGAGATCCCTAGAGATCCACAGAACCTATGGGTAGGAAGATTTTAATTCCCCTGTCCATGGCCATGGCTGATGATGTCATCAAAGTTCTGCAGCATTAATTTGCACAGGAGGATTCTAGCCATAGACTGTCAAGTCTCCAGAATAGCCATTCACTGTCAAAGTGCCTTTGGACACCCCTCAACATTGTCTCTTACTTCACCAACCAATATATAGGAAATTAATACAGTTATAATGCAGTGGCTCTGCCAAAACCAAACTAGAATCCCTAGATTTCCTTGTGCAAAGTAGACAGAAAAACCCAGCAGAGCAAGTCATTAATAAGCCAAACATTCGTGCATGGCTCCCAAGGACAACTGGCTCATTCCTGCATAGAACTGGAGGGATAACTTCACAGGATGTAAAGAGGCCAGCTGGTCATGTCAGGCAGTGACAAAGTTGGCCTATATCACTTAAGCCACACCCTGTTATGCCACGTGTTGACATTTCCCTGACTCTTCCTCATGGCTGCTGCAATCTCAGTCTCCTTCTGGCCAAAGCTGGCTAGTCTGGGTGAGGAACAGGGTGAGTTTACAAAAAACATGATCTTGGTGGAAATGAAAAATGGGTCAGACTCATTTGCTGCTATGCTACCTGCATGGTTTGACTCTGCTTGGGGGATTGTTGTGATGAATGGCTCAATTTCAAAATCTACTGTTGCCCCACTGCTCCTACTATTAAATACACAGTTGTGTTGATGATTAATGTCCTGACTTCAGTCATTTCCCCCCCCCTCCCCATTTTGGAATGTTTTTGTTTAAATATCATCAAGAAATTTAGACTTCTTTATTCCTCATTTAGTCTCCTACGCACTGTGGGAAACAAAATGCTGGCATGGTATGATTCAGCCCAGCTGCTTGTATGTTGGTAAATCGTGCAGTCCTGAAATAGCATACTATGGAATTAAAGCATACACTTCTATACATCTTACAGCAGGGCACATCATTTCCCTTTGTATGAATATAGCATGAGAGAAGAATATCAATAGATAGACTATTCATTCTAGGGTGTACTCTTTTGCCTTTTATCTCACTCTGAAACTCCACAGATCCATCTGTTGTCTCAGCTACATTTTGCAATATTCCTTTGTTAGCTCTCTCTCCTTCAATAGTCATCGTCTTCTTTTCTTCTTTTTGTGGTGTGACCCTTTCTTCTTCTTTTTGCCTGAAAACATTTCACTTTGGTGGTAGTGGACTTCCCTCCAGTAACAAACTCAGGCTTTTCAATATGAAACTCCCTTATCAGCAGCCAAACAATTTCTAAAGACATTTGAGGCTCAACCCCAGCAGCCACTTATCAGGACCAAAAATTTCCTTCTTAGATATTTTTCAACAGGTTTTAGCAGACTAAATGAAGAATAAAGAAGTCTTAATTTGTTGATGATATTTAAACGAAAATATCCCAAAATGAGAGGGGGGAAATGACTGAATAATTGTTATAATCAACACAAGTGTGTGTTTAATAGTGAGTATATTTACTAGGTTTTTGCAGTAAGCTTTTCAAAAGAAGGAATGATGAGGAGCAAATTTTCATGAATCCAGCCTAGCCTCAAAGCTATTTTGCAAAGCAAAGACGCCGTGCCACTCCTGGGTAACCTGGCAGTGATCTCAGTCATGGAATTTTTGCATCTCCATGACATTCATGATAGACTGCAATGCCCTGCATCCCTACACAGGCATCCAGCGACCATTTACATACACACATTCCTTGTATTAAAAATGAGTTGTTGCAGAGATGATTTTTCACCGAAGGTATGATTTCAATTAGATATGGGCATGAATCAGAAAAAAATGTGATTCGTTTTGATTTGTGATTCGTCAAGGTCGATGAATCACAAATTACGAATCTATGATTTTTTTTCCTGACAATCAATTAATTTATTCATTTTTTTACTTTAAACCCCTATAAAACACCCCCTCAAGCACCTAAAAAAACCCAATCTATCCAGCATTAACCAATCGTTCCTTCCCTGTCTCTGAATCTAAAGAGAACCCCACATTTGTGCTCTGTGGCTTTTCCCCTCTCTAGAGTCTGTTGAAGTTTGTTAAAAGCAATCCAGTTTGTCAGTTTGCTGTTTGATCTGTTCACAACTGTAAGTAAAAAACATATTTTTATTCTATCTCCTACTAATGTCTCAGAGTGAATTATTGGGACTATAAGTGCCAGTTAATGGGGAAAGGGGTGGACTACTTTGAGGAACTTGAAGCTATTTGTGAATCCCTGCACTTCTGCTGCCAGCTAAAGGAATTTAACAAAAAATCCAAAATTCTACAACAGTCTGGAACATAAAAGGCTACACAGCTAATTATAAAGTCATCAAAACAAGGACATTCATATCAGCCCATGGACATTCTATAAAGAATGGACCACCACTGAAAAGGTCCTGTTTCTGGTGCTTGTTAGTATGATACTTCTTAATAGAAGCACATCTGTAACAAGCACTTCCAGGGTAATTTCAGATGAGGGCTGACAAGCCCTTCAGATAAATAGGTCCCAAACCACTTAGAACTTTAAGGTTAACAACTTGAACTTTGTTTTAAGCCTTGAACAGTGACGAGCAACATATCTATTGTGAGCTGTGCTCAGCTACTCAGAGGCCGAAATGCAACCCCTCCCCTCCAGAACCCATGCTCCCTCCCAGCAACATCTCAAATCCCCAAAGTTTTTGTTTTAGTTGGTAAAAATACCTCCTTGTGCCCTATAGGGGGTCTGGAAGCTATTTTGTCATATCTTGAGGCTCTGCCAGTACTCCTGGGGTCCTCACTACACCCCCAACATTTTTAGTTTAAAAATGTGCCACTGGGAGGTACAAAGGGGCTTTTTATTTTTAAAAAGCACAGCATTTTTTTTTAAAAAAAACCCTGATGTTGGCAGGAGCAGTTATAGCCCTCCAAGGTCGAGAAATGAGCACATGTGGAACTCAAACCTCTGGAGGTTCCCATATCTGTTCTAGGACCAAGCAGGCAACCAGAAGCGGCAACGTTCTTTCCTGGGGGAAGCAATGCAGTTTGCGTCTCTGGGCGCTCTACCACCTGAAGCAGCTGCCTCGCTTTGTCTAATGGATGGGCTGTTTATGACAGTGTCTTCATCCCATTTGAATTCAGTCCCCACTTGTTTGTTCACAGTCAACTCCAAAATGCTTCCAGAGACTGTTCAAGGTTTCTACTGTTCCCTTGGGACTTGTAGATAGAAAAGAGAATCGGTTTTGTTTGTTTTCAGCATAATTATGGATTTTACCTTCAGTTCTAGGATGATTTTATCCAGTGGTTTCATATTGGTGTTAATGCAGGAGACAGGACTGTACCCTGTGGCATCCCAAACACCAGGCCATGATGTACACCAATAATCCATCAGAACTATGTTTGGGGTCTCTTCCTTCAAGAAGTACTGCAGCCACTATAACCACTAGCTGAAATCCTGTTGGTCAGCATTGTAAGTCACCATTACAGGAGGCCCATTGAATCTATGGAACTAACAGAGAAATTGATTCACCAAACCACCAGTGAGTCAATGGGTTTACTCTAGTTGCAACTTGCTGTGCTAAACAATAGGATTTTAGCCACTCAAAAATACTTTCCAGAGCTTATGGTACTGAAAACCACTAGGATGTAACAAAACCAATGGACTTGGCTGAACATTCTATTATCTTGCAGCCTGCTTAATTAACTCAATATTTTTGTGTCCAGACAGGATAAACATCAACTCCACGGAATTCAGAAATTGAAGTTTTCCTTTTTCTTTCTTTTCTTTTTAGAGAGAAGGGCTAACTTGCCTTTGTCACCCCTACTGCCTTTTTAAATTACTCTCCATTGATTCTTGTAGCATTCTGGTGAGGAAAGAAATCATTTAGAAGTTCATGTCCTCAGGAGTAAGACATTATTTCAGGACGTTTCTCAGGAAATTTTCGGCCTCAGCAGAAACGGGACTGTTGTGCAGAAAAGGGAATTTCTGCAGATGTGGCTTTTCGTAGGAGATGCACTTCTCAGGATTCCTTCGTCTGTGCAACTCTTCAAGGCAATAGAGCCCTGCCCTCTCTTTCATGTGGCCACCCTACTCCAACCAGATTATAAGGTCAGCAAGCATAATTGGCTTGTGACTGAAAAAATGGGGTGCAGCCCTTTATCGTGCAGCCACCCTACTCCAACCCAAAGAAAAGGTGAGGGGAAACCATGAATGGCAAAAGATGTGAGCAAATGCAGTTTGATAGACTGGTTGTAATTTATCTCACTGGTGTTTTGAATAAAACCCCTTGTGAGCCACCCCAGCTGCCCCTTCCATGATGATAGACTGAGTCTTTGAAGAAGAAGTAGCTCTATTAAGGGGAGAAAACAACTTGCACCATATTTTTTTCTCAGAATCAGGTCTGGACGTAACCCTGAACAGAAACAGGCTTTGGCAGATTTAGGCTCTGACATAAAGTGGGTACACGGTCCTTTGCAGACTCAGGACTTTCTGGGCTGAGAACTACATAGTCCTTAGCAGGATTGGGCCCCTTCAGGCTGGGCACAACACAGTTTTTGTCAGATGCAGACTCTGTCAAGCTGAGGAAGGAAAAAGTTATTGTGGAGTCAGACCCCTTTAGGCAGGTAGCAGAGAAGCCCCATCAAGGTCCAGCTCCTGTAATGAACCACAGACCCCAGTCCAGCAGGTTAACACAGTCTTACGGGTGCCAGGGAGTCATTTCACTCCCAAAGTCCACTTGGTCAGAATGTCTCTTAAAGAAAACTGCCAGGGACTTTTGCAGACAGGAGGCACACTGCCCTTCTGAGGCTACACCCCCTAGTCCTTGGTCCCTGACAGGAGGAACATTCATACACACACCCTCCTGGGGTGGCACAACAGGAGGCGGAGCAGAAACTGCTCCAGGAGATGGCTGGATGCAGGGCGTGGAGGCAGAAATCAGGAAGAGTGTGGCAGCTGGAGAATCAGGGCTCAAGGCAGGAGGGCAGGGGGACCGGCCACCTGCCTGCTTTGTCTCTGGCAGCACCTGACGTCTCTCTCTAGCTTTCCAGGAGCCTTGGCTCTTGGAGCTTTGCTCTGTCTCATCTTACCCTGGCAGTTGCTTCAGGCGTTGCAGCCAGCTCCCTTCGCAGCAGCGTCTCAGCACAGAGCAGTCTTCAACTTCTTGCCAGTGTTCTTCCTCCTCAGAGTCTTCCAGTTTGTCTTTTATCTTTAACTCAACCACCCCCACAGCTGTGCCTGCAAGGGTGGTGGTGGGCATTCTCTTCTGCCTCACCCCAGGATCCAGGTGTAGCATGCTGAGAAAGCGTGCCTGCTGTGCCCGACGAGGTGGTCTGCTCACTACGCCAGCCAGCTGCAGCTGAGGCAGGTTCATACTGCTATATATAAAAATATAGCTGGCTGGATAGCTCAGTGGTTTAGGTATCTGACTGCAGAGCCACAGCTTGGGAGTTCGATTCCCCTCTGTGCTTCCTGCAAGTAGAGCCAGCCTGTGTGGCCCTGGGCAAAGTTGCACAGTCCCAGGACACCCTCAGAAGAAGGACAGGAAGGGTGCTGTTTTAGCTCCACACAAACCACTTCTAAGTATTCTCTACCTGGAAAACCATGAAAAGGGTTGCCATAAGCCAGAATTGACTTGACGGCACATGATTATTGTTATGTATTAATATAAGGTGCTCACACTCGCTTGTGTGAATTCCACTGTACATGGACAACTCCACTAAATTTTATGTGGACAAAAATGGAGAAATTCAGGGAACTTCACAGGTTGTGAAGCTCCAGCTAACCATACAAAGCAACTGATCTGTCAAGCCCAACAGTACAAATTCACCTGGACCCCAAAAGCCTAATGTGATGGTGGCTTAGGAGTTAGAACTGCATCGCTCAGCCATTGTGTCACTTCTGGGATGGTGGGGATAGTCTTCTCTCTGTCCCCTCCCCCCCAGCAATTAGTATAAAGGGTGGAAATTGGATGTCGGGGGAGATGGAACACCTTTAAGACCTGGGGAGGGGGCCGCTGCTTGTTTATCAGACAAGGCAATGGTGTAGTTCAGTGGTTCCCTACATCAGGTAACCCAGATGTTCTTGGACTGCAATTCCCAGAAGCCTTCACCACCAGCTGTGCTGGCCAAGATTTTTGGGAATTGCAGTTCAAGAACACCTAGGTTATCTAAGGTTGGAAACCAATGATGTAGTTCAAAGAAAGAGAGAGGAAATAACATTTTGGAAAAGTAAGATCAGCTAACCTGCCCCTGTGGTTTCCATATCTTCTAGGCTTATATTGGGCTAGTTAGTCACCTGCTTGTCTGCCAATGTGCTACTACTCAGTGTTAACCTCTCACCTCTTTTTTGCCCCTCATCTAAATGATGAAAATGGTCTTCCTCGAAAACAAGGAGGAACTATTTAGACATGGGATATTCATATTCATTCCCCAGGGAGACGAATATCAGCACTGCAGGTGCCTGGGCCATTTGGACCCTCCCCCCAGAACCATCTGGTCCACTTACCACTCACTGCGTGGCACGGACAGCCATCACCATTCACAACATGCCAATTGCGGAAGTAGCCGAGCAGGCGCTTCCCCACCTCCCTGCACAGCTGACCACTCCAGGGAAGGGGCAGGATGATGAATCTCTGTTGGCTGTGCAGGGAGGTGGGAAGCACCAGCCAGGCTATTTCCATGATTGGCGCGTCATGAACGTCGATGGCCCTGTGCATCAAGCAATAAGTGAACCAGCCATTTCTGGGTGGAGGGTCCAAATGGCCCAGGCACCTGTGGACACCTGTGTCTCATAAGCATTCACAATTTCTGCAATGTGAGTCTCTACTTGTACTAATAAAGATTTTTTTTTCTTTCTTTTCATATTCCATTTTGTTTGGTATTTGTTTTATTCCAGCATTTAGTAGCCATCCGTGACATGGCTAGCTCAATTGGACCTTCAGCAATAAGTTGGGCCTTCTTCTCCAGTCCAGAGAGGCCTCTATGGGAGGAACTATGTTAGTCATCCCAGCTTCATAGGCTGCTGCATTGTAGTTTCCTCCAAATAATGTTATTTGCAAATATTATCTGAGAGATGCTGAAGCCAGCATTTTTTAAATTTCTGAACAGTGCTTTTGGACTGATTTGGGTGCAACAGGAACTGGTCACTGCAACCTCAGTCGCCATCTTAGGTGGAGTAGTAAGATCTTGGAGGATAGTTTTGATTAGGTGGATAGCTGCAGTCATGCCTTCTCATAGTGCTGTGCTAGAGAAGTGTAATTGGTTAATTTCTTGTTTACACATCAACAATTCTCAACACTGGGGCTCCTTATTATCTTAGACTGTAATTCCCAAAAGCTCTGAGAAATGCCACAGGCTCTCGGCAGTTGTAAGTAGGACATCTGAGCAGTACGATTGAAATGCATTTCTAAGACCACAACTGGGCTACTTACTCAGTATGCGATGAACAAAACAGATATATATTTTTTTTCTCATACACAACCTGTATGATGTCTCTCCTGCACCATGTGAATGTCATACACAGTGTCATCTTGTTCCCTCCCATTCATCGGAATGTCAACACATCTTCTAATTTAATTGCATGGAGAGAAATTGTAAATTATTTGCTTTATATTTCAGAAAGGTCATTCTGCTGATTCTCAGATAAGCTGTGTTCCTAGGGCTACCAAAGTCCCAGTGTATGGGACAGAAGAAAATGACACCCACACCTTTTATTGGGTAAAATACACCACATTGTTATTGCTAAGAGCTGTAAAGCCTTTGCCATGGTATATGGATGCAAGGATCCAGAACACATTATGAGCCAATGAAGCAACAGAGAAGTGGAAGTCTTTGTGGGCATAAAGGTCACTGCCTATATGCCGACTGAAAGTGAGTCTGGATCTCTGGCTTCCCAGTAGAAGAGTGGGATAAAATGTGGGATCAAAGAATTATGAAGAACATGTCTGTAAGGATAAAGGAAAACTATTATAAGGTAATATGGAGGTGGTATTTAACGTCGGTAAAACTGAATATAATAAATAAAAAATTATCATCACTATGTTGGAGGTATAAAAAAGAGAAAGGAATGTATTTACATATGTGGTGGTTATGTGAAGTAAGAAAGAAAGAATGGAAGCAATTTTTTAAAGAAATAAGGGAAATAACTGGATTAAATATTCAAATGTCCCCATCAATGGCTTTATTGAACATGGTTAAGAAAGATCAATTGTTGAAAGAAAATAAGGATTTAATTGTAATAATGGTTACGGCAGCAAGGTTAATATTTGCAAGAAATTGGAAAAATGATAACCAAATTAATTTAGAGGAATGGTATAGAGAATTATGGGATATGGCATTAATGATAAATTGACATGTGATATGAAAATAAGAAGAGGCCTATCAAAAAATAATGATTTTAAGAAAATATGGAGTGTATTCCTGGAATATGTATTTTGGAGAGAGAAGGGGTATATGCCGAGGGAAGAAACAATGAATTTTTGGAGAGAAAATTGATTGAATGAATTTTAAAAATATTATTAATGTTAGCCCTGAGGGTGAAGGTGGCACTGGTGTATTATGTAATTGTATTTTATTGTGGTGTTAGGTTTATGTTGTTTAGGTTGGATGTTTATTTAATAAAAATTAAAAAATAAATACTGTAAATCTCTGGCTTCCAAGCCAGGCCTTGTTAGCCCTCCTTCACTCCTGATCTCTTAAGGGGATCCCCAGAAACTGAGGAGAGGGTCTGGGTACTCACATCCCAACCAGTCAACTGGATCTGGCCCAGTGACCAAGACCATCAATACAGTTGTGACAGGCATATCTGTTTTCCTCTCTTAACCAACAAGAGAGGAAGAACCAGGCCACAAAAGACACACAATCTAGAGAAGAATGGTTGCAAGGATCTGTGGCAAAATGTTTAAACAGCAGCTTCAGGAACCAGAGAAGGAACTTCACTCTTCAGGATTACCAGCACAGGCTCCCTCACTCTTAAGCAAGGGCAATCATTCTGGGCTGTACCTGTCTTACAAATAGCACCTTTCACTGCTGGTAGCAGAAGCTGCACTAGGCTCACAAGGAAGGGATGAGCAGCTACTCCAAAGGCAGAGCAGAGCAGCACCGTTTCCCAGCATTTCCCCACCCTGTTACGGTTCCCATTGTGATGGATGATTCCACATTGTATGGCAAATAGAAGGGGAAGATATGGAGGCAGTGACAGATTTTACTTTCTTCGGCTCCATGATCACTGCAGATGGGGACAGCAGCCACAAAATTAAAAGACGCCTGCTTCTTGGGAGGAAAGCGATGACAAACCTTGACAGCATCTTAAAAAGCAGAGACATCACCTTGCCAACAAAAGTCCGCATAGTCAAAGCTATGGTTTTTCCTGTAGTGATGTATGGAACTGAGAGCTGGACCATAAAGAAAGCTGACCGCCGAAGAATTGATGCTTTTGAATTGTGGTGCTGGAGGAGGCTCTTGAGAGTCCCTTGGACTGCAAGGAGAACAAACCTATCCATTTTGAAGGAAATCAACCCTGAGTGCTCACTGGAAAGACAGATCCTGAAGCTGAGGCTCCAATACTTTGGCCATCTCATGAGAAGAGAAGACTCCCTGGAAAAGACCCTGATGTTAGGAAAGTGTGAAGGCAAAAGGAGAAGGGGACAACAGAGGATGAGATGGTTGGACAGTGTCATCGAAGCTACCAACATGAATTTGACCCAACTCCGGGAGGCAGTGGAAGACAGGAGGGCCTGGCGTGCTCTGGTCCATGGGGTCACGAAGAGTCGAACACGACTAAACAACAACAACAACAATGAGTGTGTATTGGTATGCATGGTAAGTGACTTGGTTTTAATTTGTAGGATATATGCCAAGGGAGTCAATTAAAACAATTGTGGGGGAAAGAGAATGTGTGTGAATAGAACTGCTTGTCCATTGGCTGGTATGCTGCCTGGTTGCATAAATGTCATTATATGTACAGTATGTAAAGAGGATGCATGAGAGAATTCAGTAAGATTTTGGTGCATTGAACCAATTGTTACTAAGTCAGTATCTAAAAGAGAGAGCTGAGAGGTAGTTTTACTAAGGGCTATGCTTCTGGGAAGAGCTCAGGAATATGTTTATGTGAAGAAGCTGTGAAGTCTAATATATGTTCTTGTTGCAACTTGTGTAAAAATAGGAATCCATACAGGAATGTATAAAAAACTAAATATGCTTAAACTGTACAGTGAGAAGGAAGAGAAAAGAAAAAGCTATTTCAGCTACCTGATTTTTCAAAAAAGTTAACTCTGAAATATTTATCCTTTTGTGTGTGTTTTTAAAAAAATAACCTTACTTTGGTTCTCAAACCTGGGTTATTATTATTATTTTTTAAAGAAAATAACAGTTACAAGATACTCTACCACTTGTGATGGGATTAGTAAAATCTGGTAAAAAGAGAGTTAATTCACTCCCCTTGCTCCATGAGAATGTGTGCCTGGTACCCAAATTAACAAGATGAGAGGAGGGTGAAGTGTCTTCTAATTAAGAGAAGTGTCTATAGATGTTGATATGTTGGTATGTTATCATTTCACGGCCAGAGAAAGCTGGTGAAACCTCTTCCTGTGGTACTTAATTGCTAACACCTGCATTATCTGAGGGAGGAGGTGAATGAAACAAGTTACTTTTGCAAAAGTTACTTTCCAGAAGTTTCTGTGAAAAACGGAATGTGATTGATGGACAGGATCAAAACCATCTATAGATGGGATGATATGATACGTATACGTAGGAGGTGATAAAGAGAACACTCAAGCTTTTGTGAAGCAGGCTTTTGCAAAGCTGCTATTTAGCTTGTTCTCTTAGGAGAATGTAATCTGTGCCTGCTACCCTTCTGTGCATGTACTGGAACTATCCTGCAGCTTTATTGCTTTGTAAGTGTAGATATAGGTAGCTAGCTTTATTATTTTTGTGGGTCTCATTCTAAGTTGCCTCGTTTCTGAATAAGTTTTTTTTAAATGCTTTTGCTTTTTATTATGGATTTGCTTCAGATAATTTTGATCCCTTTGGAAGGTTTGAATTTACTTTTGAACATGTATGTCTTTTGCAATGATCTGTTGATTATGCAATAAAGATTTGAATGTATGTCTTTCAAAAGTACCTTTAATAAAAATGATAAAAAATGTCCAGCTGTGTGGTCACTCATAAAGAACAAGGGGCTGGTGGTATTGAAGAAGGTGTCTTGCACTTGGAATTTTGAGTACTTTGTGGCTGTTTTGGCATTCGTACTTTGCAGGGTTGGTTTACAGTCACGAACAACAACCTTGTAGTTTTGTTGGTCTCTCCCTGGAGCACTGAAGGAGCAAATAGGCTCAGAAGGTTTTGGCAGAAGGGTAAGCTTTTCCCAGCCATCAGTGCACTGGACCTTCTTGTGAGTACCCACCCCAGGAAAAGCAAATGTAGCATGGCCGAGTGGTCCATGGATCCTCTCTGTGGTGGCCAGTATCCTGACACCACTCATACTGCTGGCCAGCATTGGGACACAGAATCGATGCCATGTCACCAAAATAACTTCATGTGTTTGACCAAAAGTGTTCTTACTCTTTTAAAAAGTAAGTATAAATTTAACCCTTAGCCGCAGCAGTGGAAAAGGAACACTGGCTTATTTGGAAATAAGGATGTGCCAGGGAGGGAACCCTTGTGGACAAGTTAAACGACAGCACTAGACTTAGTGAAGGGATTGGAGGTGGTTGTCATTTGTAGCATCACTGGGCAGAGGATTGTTGATGAGTCTAGCTGCCTCTTCCATGCAGGGATTAAGACACATTCCAGATAAGATGGACGCTCTACTTTTACAATTTGTAAAATGCCGGAAACTTTTAAATGCTGGAAACACATGCCCAATGCTTAGATTATGTTTCACACTTCAGAGAAAATCCTTTTAGTGAATGTACAGTTAAAGCTGGGAGAAACTTGATCTTGACTCTTGCAGAAACAAGAACCCCTCACTAGACATGGGCACGAATTGCTTCATGCTTTGTCATCTCAAGTCATCGATGCAGCAGCACAGGTGCTGCATGTTCCCTTCTCCCACACCCCAGATGGCTCCCCCACTCACCAGCCAGCGTACACTGCTTTCCTTCTGCTCTTCGCACAGCTGTCCATTTGCTTCCCTCCTCCGGCAGCCACACACTCAGATGCAGTGGTGGGGCAGAGATTCTTGTAGCGCAGCCTTTGAGAGTGGGAGAAGATAATGCATGGCACCTGTGTTGCTGCACCAATGACTTGATACAGCATGAAGCAATTCATGCCCATCTCTACTCCTCACTGGACAGACATTATAACAGAGCTTGACATGACAAGAAGCAACCAGAGAACTTGGAGACTACTGAAAAGATTGAACAACAATCCAAAGAAAAGGACAATGTGTGCAAATATAATCCCCAATCAAATAGCACACCAACTGCTCTTGGCAGGGAAGACCAACCAATGCATTATAAAAATAAAGCGTCAAAGAGATATTCAGAGTGAATCCAGAGTGAAATGAACTTTTTACTTCCTTGGCAGAACTAGAGGAAACCACATAAAAAGATGTAGGAATGCAAACCAGTGGAACTCGATATCCAAATTGAGCAAATAAACCATTCTGAGCAAAACAAAAAACAATGGCTGCTTAAGCTCTTTAATAGCTGCTGGATGGACAAACAAGTTCCAAAAATATGGTGGAAGACAAAAGTAATTGTTATACTGCAATCAGGCAAAGAACCATTAGACTCCAAAAGCTACAGGCCAATCTCTCCACTATGCCACTTATACAAAGTTTTTAAATAAATGATATTAAATCATCTGGCCCCTAAAATTGAACCTCTTCTAATTCCAGAGCATGCAAGTTTTAGACCTGGGCAGAACTGTACGGCTTAAATCTAACCCAGCATATAGGAAATAGTTTTGAAACACATAAAATAACTGGAGCAGCATTTGTCAGCCTTATATGATATTGTCCACCATCAATTGCTGCTCAAAAAGTTCTACCTTACTAAAGATGAAGAGCTAAATGAAATGGTCACAATTCTACTTCAAAGCCAAATATTCTTTGTTGACTTTCAAGGGAGGCAGAGTCGCTTGAGAAATCAAAGGAATGGTCTCCCACAGGGTAGCATCCTGACACCATTACTTTTTAACATTTACACAAATGATCAACCAATATTCCCATACTCCAGGAATTTCATCTATGCCGGTGATCTTGCTTTGACAGTCCAGGGGGAAAACCTTTGAGGCCACTGAGCACCAGCTAACCTCTGCATTAGAAGGTCTTTCCTTGTATTATAAAATCGACCAACTGAAACCAAACCCTTTAAAAACACAGGTATGTGCCTTCCATTTAAAGAACAGAGAAACAGAGAGGAAGCCACAAGATAGATCAAAAGGCATGATTTTGGAACATTGCCATACTTCAAAGTATTTGGGCATCACTCTGGATTGAACCCTGACCTACAAAAAACATTGTCTAAAAACCAAACAGAAAGTTGCCTCCAGAAATAATGTACTTAGGAAAATGGCTGAGTCAGACTGGAGTGCACACCCAGAAATAATAAAAATAACAGCTTTTTCCCTGTGCTACTCCACACCAGAACATGCTGGTGCCATTTTGTATAAATCAGCAGATGCCAAAGAATTATTTTATTTACTGTATTTGTTTGTTTATTTATTTAAAACATTATTTATTTGTTTGTTTATTTATTTAAAGTATTTTTATCCCTCTTAATGAACCATGCAAAATTATTACTGGCTGCCTGAAACCTACCTCTATTGAAAAAGTCTATTATTTATCTGCCATTGCCCCTCCAGAAGTATGTAGAGAGGTGCTAGCAAATAATGAACAATATAAGATAATACAGCACCAAATACATCCACTTCATAGACACCGACCCCCTAGAAGATGCTAAAATTGAGGAAAACCTTTCTGCACACAGCTCAGGCTTAAACATTAAACCAGAAGAGGCTAGGCTAAACCCATGGAGAACAAAAACAACACACCTTTTTGAATTGATGAATGCCCAAGAGTGTTTCCCACCAGGGCAGGTCTCTAGCTGGACCATCTGGCAGTCACTTAATAGACTTAGAAGCAAAGTAGGAAGATGAAAGAACAAACAAGTAAAATGGGGCTACTTGGATTCAGGTCAAATTTTCTGTGACTGTGGAGAAATTTGATCAATGCAGCACTTACGTGCATGCCATTAACCCCCCCCCCCCATCACATGTACAAAAGAAGATCTAGTCAAGATAATGCAATTGAAGTAGCCCACATCTGGTTGAAAATTGTCTAATTATCTTAACATTTTAATTTGTTTTAATTTTAGCTATATTTCACATCTGTCCATGATTTTAAATTGTGCAATGGTCTGGTACAAATAAAGAAAGAAAGACCTTTACAAGAAATCCTTGCGGCATATCTATACCTGAAAATCTTTGGTAGTGTTCAACCTAACCACTGCACAGGGGGCTGTAAAATGTTTATCACCAGCTAATAAACCTAATCCCCAGGCCAAGAGCCTTTAATACTGCAAAACAAATACTACTAAACCATCCTGCCAAAATCGTTCCTGCTATATTGCTTATACTAGTTCTGTGAGTAGGTCTCACTGGTATTGCATTTCTGAAATGAATTATGGCACTTTTGTTTTTCTTGGAAATGGTGTGCCTCCATAAACTGCAATTCTTGAGCAATGACCCCTGTGGATGCTGTATCTACAAAAGCCAACACAACTTCACCAGAAAAAAACTGAATGAAATAAATGTTTGCTAGCAGAGATCCAACTTTTATGCCTCTGAAAGATGTCATAAAAACTCTCTAATCGAAATTTCCCACTCGCTCTCAGAGTGATTGTGGCTGCATCCTCTGTTGAAGAAGCTCTTACATCTTTTCTAAAACATTTCATTTTGCATGAGACAAGCTTCAGCTGTACAATCATTGGAACTCTATTAAAGATTTTGACAAGGGGGGCATCCCAGATATGAAGAAACCTGTGGATTTTGCTATGTTATTTAAAATCAAGGTAGATCACAATTCTCTTTCATTTGTATTAGTCGAACTCAGAGTGAACAGCTATTCCCTACATGGAGAGGATCATGTTGCATTTGCTTCCATATGGTAGGGATGTGAATATTCACTTAGGGCACAGTTACATTAGTGAAACACATCAAATTCTGGATTGGAGTTTTTGAAATTGCTGTAAAATCATGTGGTGGTCATGTGGGTTTTGTGTCACTGTGTGCATTGCCCTGGTACAACTTTTAATTCTGTGTTAAACTTAGTTTTAGACCAGTTCAGGGAACAACATGGGAATGCTCTCTTTCTTGCTCTCTTACTGGCTGCCTCTCACAGCCACTCACCACTGCTGCCAGTGGTGTTATTCTTAATAGTTGTTTTATTGTTTTATTTCTTTCAAAGTGGGATAGTGCTGGTTCAGTATTACTAAAGAAATGAAATGGACATACACACAGAAGCACCCCCCCCTCCATTGCACATAGCAATCAGTTTCCTTCTCCAGCATTTTTCTCTCTCTTTCCTCCTCAGTTTCTTACAAGCCTCCCACAGGCAGTTATTCTTCTTGTTGAGGAAGGTTTGGGAGTAAAGAGGGGAGAAAGTCTGAGAAGAGAAGAGGTATTACTTCTCCCTCCCCACCTCTTTACCTCCACACGCATTCAGAAGCCAGACAAAAATTCCTCTTTCAGTACATTTTTAAAGTGAAAGCAGCCTCCTCTCCTTGCCGGAAAATTTCCGTGATGGTGCACCTCAACTGGGGGTGGTGCAGCATTGGAGGAACTTGTATTTTTAAATACTTCATATATACTGCTGCATTGTATAAGCACTTATGCAATATGCCACTTGAAATTTTAAATTATCTTTCTCTTCAGGCAGGCTTTTCCTTAATGACTGGTGGTCTGAGAGGGATTGAAATGGATTGTTGTGCTTTGTTGTTTTAAATGTGTTTTAATATTGATTTTATTTGCCATTTTAATATAATAGTTGTTTAATTCTTTTAAAATATTTGTATACTTATTGTTATTAGTTTTTAAATGCTGTTTTTTACTGATGTAAGCCACCTTGGGTCCCTTTAAGGAGAAAGGCAGAATAAAAATATTTTAAATAAAAAATAATAATAAATAATATTTATAATCCATCACCACATTACCCTGCAGCCAGCAACCCATGATCCTGACATCCAATGTTGGACAAACACCACAGACACCATTTACTCTGACAGAGGTGTTCACATGTGCTGAATGAACGAAAATAAATCAATTTCATATCAATTAAAATACTTATTTATTTATTTAAAATATTTTTACCCCACTTTTCTCCTTATGAAAGACCCAAGACAGCTTACATCATTAAAAGATAATATTTAAAGCTAAAAACAATAAGAATACAACTTGCAGAATACTTGCAGTTCAGTATGAACTTTTTTTTAGTGAGAGTTTATTTGCATGTTTTATATTTTACATTTCCCAGAAATTTTGGAGGGAAGGTTTTTTATTACAGAAACCTTTTTTTGTGTGTGCAAAGAACTTGCAGTTTGTATAGACAGCCTATAATTTATGCAAATGATTTTTTTGTTGTTTACACAAAATACAATTTATCTTGTGCACCTTTTGCATGAAAACTTATCATGAGCATTTTGCTGCTCTTTTTGCTCTTGTACAAAAGAACTCTGTCTGAAAAAAAAACTCTTTGCTCACAAATTGGCACCACAAACGTGATTGAACTCAGCAGGTTTCAAACCCAGATGCTTAAGAACTCAGCTCTCAGAGCCTTGGGCCTGGATGAAATCTATCAATGTTAAATTTCTCTCACATTCATTTTTAAAATTATCAAATTCTTTCCATTCCCAATTCAAATACATTTTATATTTTTAAAAAAGAATTCATACTAAAAAGAAATGTAAACAATTTCAAAGAAGTAGCTATGTTGGTCCATCTCAGTATGTTGGCAAAAATAAAGGGTGAAGGGAGGGAGGGAGGCAAATATTGCAACAGTTTAAGACTAGCAGTTTTTTTCCCCCAATGCGATCTTTCATGGATAAGAATCCACTTCTTCAGATACAAGTAAAACAAGTACATGTTTATTCAATGGTGGTAGGAATCCTGTCCAGGTAAGGATTAGAGATGGGGATGACTCACCATTTTGGTGAGTCATCCTGCTTCGTGAGTCATCAAAAGTTGATGACTCACGAAGCACGAAGCTGCCCCCATGAACCAATGAAGCACGAATTTATTCGTTGATTCGTGGGGGGGTTACTAAAAAAACCTGACAGCGCCCCCCGCCGCTGCCCCCAGCCAGGGTGATAAGCCAGTTAAACTTTGTTGTCACATGAATACTAGCAGTTATTCCCTTTGTAATTCTCCCCACACAAAATAGGCACTTTGAGATCCATCGAGTATCCTGGGAAGCTGAAATGTCCTGAAATTGGTTTCTCTATGTTGCCATTTCTTGTGTCCATTTATTCTTCTGCACTGTGATTGTCTATCCTCTGTAGAAACCACTGGTGAAATTCTTATGGGATGAGAGCTGTGGCCCCGTGGTGGCCAAGGTATCTGTATATCTCATCTTTCAACTTGTGGTCACCTGTCCAGAGATATGTGGCCTCCCTGGCTTTCAGTGCTTCTAGGGGATGAGAACGCCTCCTGCAAAGCCTTTTCAGATCACCAAGTGTGGTCAACCAGTGAGGTTGCAAAGCAGTGAAGAAATGCACACGACAAAGAAAACACATGTACACACTCATGTGCACAAACAGGGCACTCCTGGCCACCTTACAATAATAGGTATATCTGTATACCAGATTTGGATAAAAAGCAAATTCCAAATGAAACCAGACCAAATTCTATGATTTGTATGAGGTCTGCCTTGAGGCAGAATATCCAGATTAAGTTCTGGAGTGAAAGAAGATGAATTTGCACACTAATATTGATCTGGAGCACAAATTTAATCAGATGAGGCACTAGGTCTTTTAAAACTAAATTAAGTCAGAATTGGCTTGATAGCACATAATTAGTAGTATAGACATCCCTGAAGCTACCTACTTAAAATTCGAAAGGTTTACTTCCCTTCTTTTTTTATATATAATTTTTATTATTATTATAAACTACAACATAAAATACATCCTGTCAAAATACAAATCAATTGTGTTCCCCACCACCCTAGTTGGAACCTCTTGCAATAGTCTTCTTCTTCCATTGTCTTTATTCTTCTTCTTCCTTTATTGTCCTCTTCTCCAGATCTGCATTGATTCCTAATTTGGAACTTTCCCTTTCCCTTTTGTTAGCACATATTCAATAAATCTTCCCTTCTTTAGAGTCTATCATCCTCACCAAATTTCATGTACACCAATGCAAAAAGAAAAAAAAAAGGTTGCAGATGTTTTTGTTCTCCAATGCATTGATTTTGCAAATTGATTTGTATTTGCAGTACAAATTGATTTGGATGGGGAAAACATTGCTCTGGACTCAATTGGGATTAGAGATGGGGGTATCCGTATATGAATACGAATACCCATACACAGCTGGACTTAACGAGGGTGCTCTTTTTCTGCTCATCTAGCCACTCGGCAGCTGCTCAGGGAGACTCATCCTCCCTCCCCCTGCCTGGAGTTGGCTAGATGAGCGAAAAGAGAGCAGTGCTCCAGGAGCGATTGGAAGGCTGACCGAGGCTGCTGCCGCCACTGGACACATGAGTGGACGGTCTGGCCCCAGGGGCTGGACCCTCATTAAGTCCAGCTGTGCGGGGGTATTCGTATTCGTATACGAATACCACCATCTCTAATTGGGATACATCCTGGAGCCTTTAATTGGTCCCCAAATCAGGTCAGGGAGCCCGAGTCACCATCATCACAGTAAGGTAACCTTGAAAATACCCCACAGGGAACTCCAGACCACCTGAAATCTTGGAGGAAAAATGAATACCTTTATCATGAGAGAAGAACATTTGGGCAACTGGAAATCAGACGACCAAGCGTGAGAGACATATTGGAGGACTCTGGGCAAAGAATGGAAATAACTGGTTTAAAGAAGCAGTTGCTCTTAAGTACTTGTAGTGAGAATATATCTAAAATCTACTGCCTGCTTATTTCCAAACAGGTTTTAGTTCAGCAATTTAAAAGGTTTTTAATTGGCAAATCCAAACAATTAACTGATTGGGCATTGTACTCCTAATTATCAGTGAGTGTGTGTATGTGTGTGAGTTAGTGAGAGAGAGAATGAGAATGGGAGGGCCTAGTTTCCACAACAGAGGCTCAGAAGCTTGTGGTTGTTTTTGTTTATGGGTTTGTTTGTTTTTGTGGTGAGGATGCTGGTCACAAAAAGAGCCACCCTCAGCCTCTTTCGTCCCCTAAAAAAGTTCAGTCTTCTTTTGCATTACCTATTGTTTAGATGGTGCACAGCCAGGGCACTGTGTTTTAGCCAAGCCTTGGGTGTTTTCTGCTAGAGCTGTCAAATTCCCCCAAATATTACACTTGTCACAGTCCCAACAAAGGCAAAACATTGCCCTGTGGCTGCTGTCCCATAGATGAGTGTATTGAACATTAGACCTTTTAAAACAAAGAAGACCTATGAGTTGGTTTCTCAAGGTCTCAGTTCATAAGACTGTCTACAGAACTAAACCATACATATGCCACCAGCCATGTATGGCAGTCATTAAACCTCTTTCTGGTTAGCTGTCCATGTGGAACTGCACAAGAAGAAGCTATCAAACACCTAGCAGGCCACAATAATTGAGGGGATTAATTTAATTTGTGAGGAGAGCCAAGTAAGCTACCTTGAGCTCACTGGAGCTCACATTTATGCAGGGCATAAATGTGAACAAATAAATAAAAGATCCAAAATTGACTGTACACAGAGTAAGCTTAATGCCATTGAAATAAATTCACTTTCATTAGTTGTGACTAACAATTACAATTGGTTTCACTGGGTCTAGTCTAAATAGATCTATACTGGATTTAGCCCATAACCTTGAAATGGCTGGCTTTAATTACGAATTTTAATAAGAGGGTGTGTTTTCCCTCCTCAGTCATTGAAGATTTGTTGGTGAGGACAACTGAGTTCCACGCCGAGTATATAAAGCATGTAATTCCCTTGATCTATATGGAAGAGAATATTTTCTGTCAGCTTGCTGCTGCCTCAGAATTATTTGAGGGAGGGAGGAATGAGGGAAAAAGGAAATAACTTTGTCTATTTCATGAGCATTTAAAGCCCATGACAAGTTATATCTTCTTTTGGCTGATGGGAAGTGAAATAAATGGTAGTATAGCCATGGTTATGAGGACTGATGGGCTGCTGTTGAGAGCTAATAATAATGAAACATTTATAACAAGGAAATTCTTCTTTTCCTTCCCCCCTACCTAACCCAGATGCAAATGTATACAAGGTTTCGGTACTTTAAAAATTGATAGAGTCATTTGTGAAAGGATTTCACATCAATGCTTTTCTTTTCTTTTTTTAGCAAGAGAAAATGAGACACACATCAGTCAGATATACTTTGATCTGGATTCCTGTGCAGAGCAAGGGTTTCGACTTGATGGCCTTACAGGCCCCTTCCACCTCCATTATTCTATGATTCTATGAAAAATTTTTCCTTCCTGTAAATATTAATCAAATAAATATGATTCACTCTTGAAACTATTTCACTTCCAAATAAGCAATAAGCCAATGCTATTCTTTTTGACAACAGTACTCTTAAACCATGGGGGAGGCATAATATGCTGAGTCTCGTCTTTTTCTCCAAAGGTTTTTCTGGGATCTGCTGCTACAAGCTGCAAATGTATACAACTGTCAACTGGATTTTTTTTTGCTTAAAATGAAAATCAGAGCCACTGAACAATTCTCAACCAATATTATGTAGTGTTTAAATGATGAGCAAAGTTCAAACTCCAGTCAGTCCCAAAGCTTGAGACCTTGAGCCAGTCTCTGTCACTCAGGACTGTTATAAGTAACCTCTCCAGCCAAACAAAAAGGATGGTCATCTGTCAACATACCTGGTTTCTAAAGCTTTTTCAAAACTGCAGATGTTTAATATAAAATGCCAGCTCTTGTCAGAAAAAAAGATACGTCCCTAATATGTCCCCTTTATAAACTATCTTCTAGGCATCTTATAGGCCACAAAATCTTGAGAATGGATGTATTGACTGATGGCCATCTCCTTTGTTTTGCTTCAGAGTTATTGCTTGGGAGGCTCATATGTAAGCATGCACATCATGAAACATGGTCTTTCTGAGGTTGTTGACTGCAATCCCAGAATTCCTCACTGTTAACGGCGCTGACTAGTGCTGCTGGGAGATGTAATCCAACAACATCTGAAGGGCCACACTTTGCCCACTCTACACCTACATACTATAGGCTTAAATAAAGTTTTGTTGGGGGTAAAACATTTGAGAAAGCCAAAAGAGTTTCAATCCATTTTCAGTCTTTTTCAAGTAGTTCCACACAAAATAGATAAAGGAAATAGGTGTATAAGGATCTTCTTTTATTTTTTAAAATATATATATTAACCCTCCATCCCATGTTTTGTGTCTGTCTATCCTTGGAAGCGCCACGATCTAAATCCAGTGGTGGTCCCAACTAGAGGGCGCTTGTTGAAGAGAATGGAACTGTTAGTGATAAATAATACATATCACATTGATTTCATGGGTCTACTTTTGCTAGGATGTACACTGGAGTTTGGTCCATGGAGCTTCTCCAATATTTTTTGGCTTGACTTGAACATTTTCCTCCTGTAAAACCAATCTTTCTTACTCGCACAATAATTTGAGCATCCAGCTGTCAGTTCTGGAGAGCTTAATGCTGCTAATGCATTACCTATTCCACATGTTCAAAGGCTCAGATAAATTCGAAGGGGCCGCTGATGTTGATGGGCTGACAGGATGGAGCTCTTCTGTGTCATAGACATATGACTGGAGGCTCTCTCCTTTGCTTTTTAATCCTTGCATTTCCTATGACATTTGTGACTACTCTGAAGAGCCTCACTCTCACAAGCTGCCTCGCTCTTTGGTGCCTCATTCTGATGAGCTCTCAAATAGAGATGTTCAGCTGGAAGGCATTTGGAGATGGCTGAGTAGGTGGACCTTCCAGTGCCATGAGGCTGAATTTGTTGTCCTTCTGATCCACTGCTTGAGGCAAGGGATTAAACAATTTTGTGGGAGACCCAGTCCTGATTTTCATAATATACCAATATCATAACATTGCCTGAAGGAATCTGTAACTATAGTAACAGTCAACCACCTTCTAACAGCCCAGACTCTAGTATCTCACAATTGAACAGCTGACAATATGGCTGCTTGTAGATAAATGTGGTTGTATCCTGATGAATGCTCTGGAAGCCTGGATATCCTGCTTTGAATCCTGAGATGGTTAAGATCCTATCAGCAGAACTATGTAGACAGGATGTTTCTCTTAGCAGAAGGAAGGAGTAATGCTGTTAATGTTGCTGATATTGTTACAATTACTATTATTTTCTTTATCTGAAAAAGAATCTTCACCTGAACATCTTTTCTACAGGGGTAGGGGGAACTTGAAAATATTGTCAGAAGTTATAGTGTGTGAGGATACCAAAAAACCATCCAGTTTCCACCTGTGATTTTTGGCAATTGAATATCCCAGGGCAGCTACAGGTCTGAACTCTACCTTCTCCTTTGGAAACCCTTAATTACAAAGGGCATGTGACAGTGCAGAAAGGTATGTGCACCCATGCTCACAGAAAGTGTGTGCACCAATGCTCACAGAAAGGTGTGAGCATTGATGGAAGGCCTAAGTTAACAATGGCTTCATTTAATATTTTTATATTTCATTGTATTACACTGTACATATTTGTTAGCTAAATTAGCTTTATAGGCTGTTATGTCATTATTGGTATGCTCCTGCCTCTAACGTTTGTGACCTATGGGATATTCTGTTGCTCAGAAGTTCATAAATACTTAAGAATATCACATACACATGCAAATATCACCAACATTATTGAAGCATTAAGTCAAATGTAGTTCATACTCTAATTTGGTAATTTGACCTTCACTGAAAGTGTCTGAGTTATGTTAGAGGTAATTCGTTTAATTGGTCTGTAATAATAATTTTTATGGGGTAAAAGAGATGGGTGACATTTCTATACCATCTCAAATGTGCTAACAAATTGTATTTGCTCTTTTGACATCTCCTTAAATTCTTAGTCATCTGGGATCCAATATGCCTCTTAAAACATTTGCCTCCTCTTCTTTAAAATAACCTAAAATGGAATATGCTTTTATAATACTATGAGGTCACTCATTAGAAGAATGACTTCTCTGAAATGGCACGGTGTCGCCATTTCGGGGAGGCTTTGCCCGGACGCAAGCGTCACAGGTGACACAGCCTTTTGTGGGTGGATGGACAGAGCCTTTAAGAAGGCTGGGTCCCTCCATGGCAACCTCATTTGCTGCCTTTCCAGTAAGAGGCCTGGGTGCTTTGGCTTGATCGACCAGTTTCAATTTTGCCTGCGTGGCTCCCTTTCTCCTGCGGCTGATCGGAGTGCTCAACAGCTGATTGAGTAAGTTTTAATTTTTCATTGTTACATTAAGCTTGTTCTTTAACTGTTAACGGGGTGTTGTTGTTGTTTGGGGTGCAGGGGGGGCTTTTCACTCTCGATCCTCACCCCCCTCCCCCTTTACCTATTTTGCTTCTGTGGCCGCATGGGGTTCTTTCTGCGTTGCCATTTTTCGCTGTGCTTGATTAATATTTCGTCGGGTATTGGTTAAAGGCGGCTTTAGTTCATAATTCAAGTTAGTTAGTTAGTTAGTTAGTTTGTTTTTTGGATTTAAATTCATTATACTTTTTAATTAATTAGGTAGTTAATCAAGGGGATTTAATTCAAGTGGGAAAGTGTAAAGTGTGATTGTTGTTTTTTACCTCTCTCCCTACTCCCCCCTCCCATCCCACCCCCACCCTGGTTCTTCTTGTTTGGGGGCTCGTTTTGTTTTTCCTTTAAAAAAAAAAAAAGAGAGAGAGATTTATTTTAATTCATAGGGAGCCAGTATCTCATCGGTGGGCAGCACCACCTGCTGGCCGGTTGTCTGATTTAATTTTTTAAAAAAAGCAAAAGCAGATAGTAGACCAGAAGCCATCTGCAGCGCCTCTTGCTGGGGGTGCAAGGCAACTGCAAGCTGACGAATCATAGATTAAAAAAGAGAGAGAGAGAGATAAAATAAATTAAAATAAAGTAGTTAAAATAAATAAAATAGTATAATTAAGAGTGGCAATAACGTTTCAATAGAACACGAATAAATTAAGGTAAGTTGATAACTAAATTCATTTGGCTTATCGCAAGCAGCAGCTCTTATATTTAAAGATAACTAGGTAATATGGCTTCGAGGAAAGGTCAGGGTGGAAAAAAGGGGAAACAGCCAGCGAAGCGGGGGGCACCTGCCAGGGTGACCCCCAAACTTTCTTCATCTGGTGACGAAGAGTGGCCGGATTATAGCGCTATCCAAGCTAAATTAAGCGATCTGGAAAGGAAGAGGGCATTAGCAAGGGTGGCAGCTAGTGCTGCTATGCCTAGGAGGTTGCGCAGGGAGTCCAAAGCATGGAGAATGGCTGAGCTGAGCCAATTGGGTGACGTAATGATGTCACGTATTACTCTTTTGGAGAAAGAATGTTCTGCAGCTTCCGGTGCCAGTACCACATCTTCTGCACAAGGTGACTCGACGTCTGCACCCATGGTGATTGAAGTGGAAGGCACGCAGGAGGCAGCGACAGATGACAGGGGGCAAACGAGAGAGCAGCCGGCTGAGGAGGCCCCTGACCCAGGACTCAGCAGGCAACTCGGAAGGCAGATGGGCACGGAAGCAGCTGGCCTGGGTTCCAGCCAGCGTGCTTTTGAGTTATCTGCAGCCGGCTCGATGAGTACTGCGCTTATTCCTCCAGGTGAGTCTGCACCCACACAAGCTACATCACACTTGGAGGGCATTTGGCCTTGGGGGGTTATTTCTCCACCGGGATGTTTCCCGCCAGTTCCGAGCATGCTACCTAATAGTTTTGGGCTTACCCCTTCCACTTCGGTGGGGCCACCTCCGGCTTCGAAGCCTTGGATGGCCCCATATCCTCAGAGCCTTGTGTCATGCCTGGGGCCTGGTTTTGTCGAGGCCTATCGCCAGCTCAATTACCCTGTGATCCCGAACACAGGGTACAATTCCATAGCCCGGAGTGCTCTGCCTTGTGGTGACCAGTCGTTGCCTTTGGGTGACCACCTTTTACCAGCTACTGTAGAAAAAATCTGGCGAGGCGAATACGTTGATGTATTCGAGCTTTTAAATAGAAAGGTAGAGGAGAAGAAAGGCAGCAAGGAGGAGGAGTGAGACAAAGAGTGTTTTAGGAAGAAAAAGGCAGACAGGCGCTGGGCTAATTGACTGCCCAGTTTCTTAATATATGCCGGCACTATAGTAAAGGCATATCCAAACTGGGCTTTCGCCCTTCTGCAATACCTAGACCTCATTTATTGAGCTTACGTGGACTTCCCAGGCCCCGCTTGGCTTCTTTACGATCAAGGATTTAGGATGAGGGCTGCAATTAACCCCCAGATGTGATGGGATGTTCACCATCAGGGGCTCTGGCTACAGCTAATGACCCCATCTAGACCCATGTCAGGCGAGCGCTTTGACAGTGGGCATTTGGTTCAAAGGTCAGCTAACTTTAATTCTCCCCGTGTTTCGGTGGGCCAGGGGGTTCAACCCCGCCTGGTTTTCTGGGAGTTTAACATGAAGGGCTTCTGCAGTCATATGCCGTGCAGATTCCGGCATGTGTGCACTTCATGCGAGGGCAATCACAGTAACTTATCCTGCTTCCGAGGTCACCCCGGGGCAAGTGGAGGTAAGGATGGAGGCGGACCAAAGAGGCCAGCCGCAGGTCCAGTCACATCTGCTAAGGGCCCCCAGTCCAATTAAAGTGTCAGTTCTAGAGGAATGGTTGCAACTTTACCCCGATCGTGAGGCCGCCAGTTGTTTGTTAAGCGGCTTTACAATGGGATTTAGAATACCTGTCTAGGGTATTAGATCTGCGACTTCAGCGAGAAATTTAAAATCTGTCAAAGGTATGGAAGACATAGTGAGAAGGAAAATTCAGAAAGAGGTAGCTGAAGGGAGGGTAGTAGGCCCCTTTTTGGAACCTCCAGTCCCAAATTTGCGTATCTCCCCTTTGGGGGTCGTACCTAAAAAGACACCAGGTGAGTTTCGTTTAATTCACCATTTATCGTACCCAGAAGGGGAATCTGTCAATGACATGATTCCGCAGGAGCTGTGTACAGTGCGGTACACATCTTTCGATGCTGCCATACGTATGGTTCGTGCCTGCGGCAATGGGGCCGAGCTGGGGAAGGCTGAAATTAAATCAGCTTTTTGTTTGCTGCCAGTGCATCCTGATGACTTTGAGTTATTGGGTTTTCAATTTGAGGGCCTTTTTTATATGGATAGGGCACTGCCCATGGGATGTTCGATTTCCTGCACTGCTTTCGAGTGCTTTAGTTCATTTTTGGAGTGGGCTCTGCGGCAAAGGGCAGGCTTGACCCATGTCGTCCATTATTTGGATGATTTTTTATTTTCTGGGAAACCGGGATCAGAGCAATGTGATTTTCTCATGAGAACCTTTCAGACCCGTGCAAGGGAGCTGGGTGTTCCCTTGGCGGACGAGAAGACTGAGGGACCTTCGACAGTCATTACTTTTTTGGGGATTGAGCTAGATACAGTGCAGCAATCCAGCAGGTTGCCTGAGTGTAAATTAAAGGATTTGCGTATCCGAATCAAAAGCTTATTGCAACGTAAAAAAGTTACGCTGAAGGAATTGCAAGAGGTGGTTGGCCAACTCAATTTGGCCTGTAGGGTTATCGCCCCTGGCAGGGCTTTTCTGACAAGGCTCAGCGGAGCTATGAGTGGCTTTAAAAAGCCACATCATAAGAGAAAACTGTCAGCGGACATGAAGGATGACCTTCGTACATGGTTGCGTTTCTTGGAGCAGTTCAATGGTATTTCATTTTGGAGAGATAAAATCCGCTTATGAGCTGACTTTCAAGTTCACTCAGACGCTGCTGGATCTTTTGTCTATGGCATTTACTTTAGAGGCCGTTGGTGTGCCGGTCTGTGGCCTGAGACATGGAGTGACTCCGAAGTCATCCGTGATCTCACATTTTTAGAGTTCTTTCCCATTTTGGGGGCTCTTTGGCTGTGGGCTGAGGTATGGGCCAATTCCTCAGTCACCTTCTGGTGTGACAACATGGCTGTTGTTCATGTAGTAAATACTCTCTCGTCTAAGTTGCGGAGGGTTATGAGACTCGTGAGAGCCTTCACTTTACGTTGTCTGGAGTACAATATAGTGTTTCAGGCTCGTCATGTACCTGGCGTTGAGAATGAGCTGGCTGACGCCCTGTCCCGTCAACAGATCGACCTGTTCAGGGCGTTGGCCCCGGATGCGCAACTTCGACCAGAGATATTGCCCCAAGAGGTATGGAGTCTTGGAGAATGGAAGCCAACAGGGCCATAAGTTTAGCCATCACTCCAAGTACCCGGCGCAGCTATGCAGCGGCATGCGAAGAGTTTTTTGCATTTTGTGCAAATGAAGGCATGGGCAGACCATTGCCTGTAACAGTAGACCACTTACAGCAATTTGCAGTTCGCCTACATTTTAAAGGTTTGGCTCCACGCACTATTCAAGGAAAGATGTCGGCCTTAGCATTTTATACTAAAGCTCATGGTTACCCGGATCTGGCCAACGATTTCAGGGTTAAAAAGATGTTTGAAGGTTGGTCTAAGGAGAGGGGTACGAGCATGGACGTGCGCACTCCCATGTCCCCCAGGATACTGGTCCGGTTGGGAAAGTTGTCTGCGCTGACCCATTCAAAGAGTGTTTGTTCAAGGCAGCTATGCTCTGCACATTCTTTGGGGCCTTTCGGATTAGCGAGTTGGTGAGGGCATCAAAATTAGATAATTCCCATTCAGCGTTGCAGATGGAAGACCTGCTAGTCTCCAAAGACGGGGTCTTGTTGCATCTCCGCCGATCAAAAACTGATCAGTTTGGAAAGGGTCACATTATCAGGCTGGGGCCTTGTTCTGTAAAAGAGCTCTGCCCTGTTACTGCCCTCACCGAGTCTGTGCAGAAAAGAGGGGAATCCTGTGGTGATTTATTTTGTCACAGTGACGGTTCTCCCCTGACAAGGTATCAATTTTGGGCTATCACTTCCCGAGGCCTTCGTGAAGCAGGCATTGTTGGATGGAAATTTGGAACCCATTCATTCCGCATAGGCGCAGCCTCTACGGCTGCTGCCTTGGGTTATGGTGAGGAGCAAATTAAGAAGTTAGGGAGGTGGTCTTCTCACAGGTTTAAAGCTTATGTGCATTCCCTCCCAGAATAGATGTGACTCTGCTTTTCTCTTACAGGACCTGTGGCAGCTATTTCTCGGCTACGAGTCGTGGTATATGGCCACAGCTATGTTCATTGGGCCTTGAAGCATGCCTTGAGGACAGGTTGGGGACGTAATCTTGGTTTAGGAGCGTTTGCCACTCTCGATTGGAAAGGAAAGAGGGGCATGTTATGGTCAGAGCTATTGGGAGCAGCCTTATCAAATTTTGAGCGCACTCCTCCCAATTTGATGGTGGTTCATTTGGGTGGGAAAGACTTGACAGTTAGGAAGGGCAAGTCGTTGATTTTGGACATCATCCACGACCTGCAGACATTGAAGGATCGCTTTCCTTCATTGAGAATACTTTGGTCTAATATTATTCCTCGGCTTGTCTGGAGAGCTGACTGTGAGTGAAGTCGGATAGATCGCTCCAGGCGGGGAGTGAATCGGGAGATAGGCCAAGCAGTACGGTCAGGGCTGGGTGCAGTGATCCAACACCCGGATATAACCATTCATCGGCCTGAGTTGTTCAGGGTTGATGGAGTTCATATGTCCAAGCTAGGGACAGACATTTTTCTGAGGGACCTGCAAGGGGGCCTCCGAGCCTAAATTTTTGGCTTGGGTGGCGGGCATGGGGCATATAAATAGCCCCATGCCATGGCGGGTAGTGTGATTAAAAAAAAGCTTGGGTGAGTTCAGGATTGTCACGTGGTGACAACATTTTGGCCATCTCTCTGTCAGTTTCTGACAATCGGTTGTCAGATGAGAGGTGGGTTTTACAGGGTACGATCTCCCAGCCAGCTGCCCGCTTAGGGTCACGAGGCTCAGCAGAAGAGTTGGTTGGGGGGTACCAGTTCACAGAGCATCTGAAGGCGTGCTGTACAGCGGACAGCACGATTCAGAAATAGGAGCTCGCCCTGCTAGAGGAAATGTCTGGAGATCGAGGATTATCCAGACATTAAAGAATATTGCACTACGGTAGGCCCCCTTGCATTTTGGGGGATGACTTTAAATAGTTAATAAAGTTGTGGCCCAAGTTTTAACCCAATACCTGTGTCTTGTCTCGTTATTTCTGGGCTGGGTGGGCAACACATTTTCAGATGTAAATTGGTGGCAAAGCTTAAGAAAATATTAAGTGCGGCCTAAGAAACCAAGGCCAGAAAGAGGCAGGAAAAGGGTCTTTTGAAGGTGGTAGGAAATCTCAGATAAACAAACGGTATTTCCTTTGTCAGCTGCTCGCCATTCAGTCACTCAGCCAGCCTTGCAAAGGAGCAGTGACTAACGACTAATGTGGAGTAAGATAATACCTAATGTACAGTTGTCAAGGCATAGAATAAAATGACTACATATTATGGAGTGGAAGAGGGAAACATGTCATGGGAACTGCTGATTTTGCTGTCAGTTTTGTGTTTCTTACAGTGTTCACTTTTCCTGGAAGGAGGGGGAAAGTGCCAGTTTTGCTTGCTGCTGCTTTTCTGGTCTTCACCCCTCCATTTTCTCTCTCTCTGTGGGTTTGTTTGTTTTTTCAATCCAGAATATGAAGACATTTGATACATTCTTCTAAAATGAACAGTGACAAACTCTACTCCTTATTCCTACCATGAGTATGGAGAGATGACACTCTTATCATCTTCAACCACTAATTGAAGTTAGGCAAATTCCAGAGGCCTGGGTCTTTCTTTCTTTCTTTCTTTCTTTCTTTCTTTCTTTCTTTCTTTCTTTC
The DNA here is from genome assembly GCA_037013535.1 of Intellagama lesueurii. Taxonomy (NCBI): domain Eukaryota; kingdom Metazoa; phylum Chordata; class Lepidosauria; order Squamata; family Agamidae; genus Intellagama; species Intellagama lesueurii. The sequence goes on along the minus strand of JBAJHW010000002.1, from coordinate 106,455,302 downwards.
TTACACCCACACACAGTTAATTGCCTTAATTGCCTGGTACAGTAGTTCAGTGAGTTGGAGCACTCACAGAGCCCCTGGCTGGCAGTTCAATTCCCCATGGTGCCTCCTGAGAGAAGAACCAACCTGTCTAACCTGGGATAATTTACATCATCCTGGAAGACTCCCAAAAGAAGGGAATGGTAAACTACCTCTGAGGGCTGTGTACCAAGGAAACCCTGGAAAGGATCAGCATAAACTGGAAGCAACAAATTAACTCAATATATACTCAACCCCCACACCCTCTAATGGTCAGGAGAAGCAATTTTGTCAGCCCCCCCCCCTTTTGAGCTGAGAGTGATGCAACTGGAAGTCATGTTGTGACTCGGCCAAGTTCTGGTTCAGCTGTAACTCACCTAAGACAGTTTATGAAGGAGCAAAAACCTGAAACAATCGCTCCACACACTCCCTAGATGGATCAAAGAGAATTTTTATGAGTCACATATTTTCAAGAAAATTTTGAGAAGAGGGCAGGAGTTGTCCTGGTGATGTGAAATTATGTAACTAGGCTTATGGGGGCTGCATGCAGCCTACCAAAAGCACAGTGTCCATCTTTGCATGACTGGAGAAGAACAAGTGAAATGGCAATGCTTGTCCTGTAGACATAGATAGGACAGGCCTGTGGTTCCCTAACTTGGGTAACCCAGACGTTCTTGGACTGCAGTTCCTAGAAGCCTTTAGAAGCTGTGTTGCCCAGGGTTTCTGGGAGTTGCAGTCCAGGAACACCTGGGTTACCCTAGGTTGGGAACCACTGTGAGAGGCAAATAACATGCATATCTTATACTACGATATATCCAAATGGCTTCCCTGAGTACAGATCCATAAGTTGCAAAAACCAGCACAATTCATGTCCAAGTGGTGCCAACAGCCTTGTAGAATCTGTAAGGTTTGCAGAAATGCATACATTCTTTGTGAGGCAGGTGAAATCCCTAAGTGAAGTGTGAGGGCATAATAGCTCAGTGAGGAAAGATCATGCTTATTAGGACAGCAGTCCTGGTTGAGCATTGATGGAAGGCCTAAGTACATTTTCCCCTACAAGCATCTGCCTCCTCATTAAGACCTACTGGGGATTGTGTCCTTCTTTTATCATTTGGAGCAATACCTCATGTGGAGCTATGGGAGAATACTTTTTTGTCTGAAACCTTGGTTCTGGCTTGCACTCAGCTTGGATTACCTGAGTGGTCCCAAATAAGCCTTGTTCTTATCCTGGCAACATTGTTCTTCTCAAAACCTGACTGAGCATTTGGACCTTAGCAAGAACATGCCTTGGCTTCTATATTATATGAGGGTTATTTTGTGTGTGTTTAAGCTTTCGTGGATTGCAGCTTACATTTTCCAATAGAGAAGTAGGCTGCAGTGCAGGAAAGCTTATGCCAAATAAACAGCCTTATACTTCAAGCTGCCACAAGTGATATTCAAATACGCTGAATTTGGTGTCATTCCATAGATACAGGAAATCCAAAATTCTGTTTAATTGTTTTTCATGAGAGTGGGCGTGTACTTGAAGGACTCGAGGACAAATGGTTAACTGCTCCATAGGAAAAATGATGTCTAGAACACCAAGGGATGAATAGGATAGTAAAAGCAGCTTAATTGACCTCTGGAATATTTCAATCATATTATATAGTCCACAGAATGCTGTTTCAGGCCTTGGATCTATGGTGTTAGCTCAAGAAACTAACATACCTGCAGGCTAAGTCATCATCAAGAAAGATTTCTATATTTTTCAGGTCTAAGTAATTGCGTCAGAAGAACTTGCCATGCAGTTGTATGAACGAGATGCAATACAGAGTCACACTGTGATGAGGTCCAGTTCTGCTTCAGCTGCAACTCAGGAAACTTCTCCTCATTTTTATCCACACTTAAACCAAGAATTGCTTTGCTGAATTATAGGTTTTATAAAAGAAAGAAAGAAAGAAAAACCCTTTTCTGCTTCTTTGTTTGGTTCTTCTTATATTATTATTATTATTATTATTTATTTCATTTATACCCCGCCTATCTGGTCTTGCGACCACTCTAGGCGGCTTCCAAACAACATAAAACAACAGATAAAATCACAAAATTATTACAAAAACAATTTCCATAACAATTATAAAACAAAAGTATATATTACTTAGTACCTATTTTATGGCAGCCCTGAGGCAAAACCCTGTAAAACCCACTAGAGGATTTCAAGCTGCAGGTAAAAAATACTTACAGGGAAAAATGAAACAGTTGCACCACCTTCACAGGTACATTTGGTGGGGACACAGGAGAGAGCCTTCTCTGTTGCTGCTCCCAGACTCTGGAACTCCCTCCCACATTAGGCTAAGGTGGTCCCATCTTTGCTGTCCTTCTGCAAGCAGGTGAAGACCTTTATCTTTCTCTGGCTGCCTGAGTGGGGTTTTTAAATAGATGGTTGTGCCTTACCACTTTGAATGGGTTTTGGTGTTGTTTATGTTTTATAGTATGGTATTTGTTTTATCCTTTTTACATATTTGTATACTCACTGTTGTTAGCTGAAAAACCTCTGCGCTATGACGATGTAAACTCTAGGAAAGCCTGTCTAAGCAGCCATGTCTTCAAAGATCATTTGAAAATTCCCAGTGATGGGGCCAGGTGAATTTTGGGTGGGAAATTGTTCCAGAGGTGGGGGAAGCCTGTCGAGAAAGCCTGGTTTCTGGTCTTCTCTTTCTGGGCCTTGCTCGGGGTCAATGATCTCAACCGCCCAAGCCTGAAAAGATAGGGTAGGTCAGGGAGATTTCACTGGAAGAAGGCATTCTGTCAGGTATCGAGGTCCCAGACCATTTAGGGCTTTGTATGTCAGCATCATCACCTTGAAGCTTGCACAGAAATGAACAGGTAACCAGTGCAAGGCAGCTAGGGTAGGGGAGATATCATGGTATTTGTTCACTTTGCTCAATAATCTAGCCACCATATTCTAGACCTGCTGAAGTTTTTGTAGCAACCGCATTGTCAGCCCCATGTAAAGAGCATTACAGTAGTCTAATCATGAGACTACTAGTACATGGACCAGCGTGGTGAGGGACCTGGTGTCAAGGTAAGGACACAGCTGAGTAATCCGCCTCAGATGGAAAAGGCAGAATGGACTACAGATGCTACCCAGGACTCTATTAATAGTGCTGGGTCCAAGAGTACACCCAAACTGTGAACTTCATCCTTAGAGAAGACAGTAGCTCCCCAAAATAGGAAGGCCTCCAAACTGCAGACACTAGGGGCACCCACCCGCAGGACTTCCATCTTGTCTGGGTTCAGCCTCAGTCTGTAGTTCCTCATCTACCTGAGCATGGTGTCCAGGCAGCACTCAAGGCACAGGATGGCATCCACTGCAGAAGGGTGGAAGGAGAGATAAAGCTGGGTGTCATCTGCATATTGGTGGCACGAAGCTCCAAAACATCTGATGACCTCCCCCAGAGACCTCATATAGATATTAAATAGCAATGGGGAGATGATCGACCCCATGGGACTCCACAATGAAGAGTCCAAGGGGTGGACTTCATCTTCCCAAGCTGCACTCTCTGAAGACTGGATTGGAGCCAGGACAAAGGCAGGCCACTGATCCCCAACTCAGAGAACCTCCCCGGGAGGATACCATGGTTGACAATATCAAAGGCCATTGAGAGGTTGAGGAGGACCAGCAGGGACATTTTGTCCCTTTTTGTCTCCCTCAAAAGGTCATCCTGCAGGGCAACCAATGCCATCTCTGTGCCATGATGCAGCCTGAACCCAAACTGGAATGGATAGAAGGCCTGAAGTGCCTAAAGCTGATCGTCCACCACCCTCTCCGCTAGCATGCTTAAAAAAGGAACATTGGCAATGGGTCTGTAATGATTAATGCCATCCACCGCCAAGCTTGGTTTTTTACTTTTAAAAAGAAAGGATATATAGACATGCTGAAGCTATCCATAATGGAGATGAGGTATAATGATGCTTTGAGATCCGGAGCTACATCATACCACTGTTCTGCTATGGACGGCTTCAGCACATTCTTAAAGGCATATTTCCCTTTATTTTCTCTTCCTCCTTAATATTGGGCAACCACATGCTGCCCCACAATTGGTCTAATACCCATCATGTCATTGCTCAAATCTCCTTAGTAAAAACACAATTTTGATATATTCTAATGGAACTCATTTTATAGCTCATATGCAAATCCCTTAGGGAAACATCTTTCTCTTCCACTCACACCAGCCAGTGGCCCCTTGAGGAATCTCTAATATGCTTTTGTAGGGGTAAAAAATAACCTGTCTCGAGCAACAGAATTCATTAGGGTCCTGCGAGCCTCTGCCGTTAACAGAGAAATCCGTTATTGTGCTTTATGATAGGAAATGCCACTGTGAAATGGCTTCATTTGTTTTTACTGCATTGTTTATTTCCAGATGAACACAAAATAATACATATTGGAGTCACAGATGATACGGCTTTCCTATGCGGCAAAAATATTTATAGGAAAACATTCCGTCTCCATTTGCATCCAGTACATCTTTAATGTGAATGACTTTTATCAGGGGAGAGAGACAGCTGATAATGAATGTACATCTTTGGTTGTCTTACTTCACCTTCCCACACAGAATCCCGTGAAATTAGCTGCATGAACAACCAGAGCGGAACTCCATGGTGCTAATTTTGAAAGTACAAAATAACATTGTGTGCTTGTTAAATGTAACAATAAAGAACAAAAATCTACTGCCACATTTGGCTGGGGATGAATGTTGTTGAACTCAACAGCCTCACCGAACAACAACATTGTTCCTCTTTGCACTGTCCCTATCCAGGCTGCAATTCTCATCCAAGTTTGGAGTTTGACACACAGAGAGAAATCAGAAGATAGGGGCAGACAACACATCTCATCAACTATGGCGGGGAAAGAGTGACCTGCGTGCCTTTGGCCTTAGGAGGTGATGGATCTCCGAGCAGGGTGGGAAAAAAAATCCGTTGGCTTCCATTCCTCCTACATTTAGAAGCTTATTTTTAAATCTCAGAAATTTGACAAAGCTGGATTTCCCCCGCCCCAAGCCAAACCGAAACAAAAGTCTTGAATGACTCCTAAAATTTGGAAGATACGTTTATTTCTATTGTAGAGTAGTAGCAAGCTGGAGATCCCTGGGGCTAAGGGAGAGCATGACCTTTATGTTCCATCTTTCCAATAGAGTTCTAACCCTAAAGAGTTTTTAGTGTTTAAGAGATGATGTAAACTTGGTCCTTGTGCCACACTAATCTACATAGCTGCTAATCTGCATAGCCACATAAGTGTACACATTCACATTGCAGCATTACTCTAGGTGATTTGATGTTCATGCCTCACCCCTCCTCTTAATTTTCTGTCTGTTATGGGGTTGGAGAGTAAAAGGGCTGGGCACTTTGAAACAATCTATTTTTTTTTATGTTTGTGCCAAATTAGAAAATATGTTGTGTAGCACAAAAGGTCAGCCACTTCCTCTTTCACTCCTTGTTTTTCTTCTCTGGCCACAACTACACTTTCTGGAAGGACCAAAGTTGCTTCACTCTGTGACTTTGGTCATTTCACATCATGCAAGTCCTGCAAGCCTTCCCAGCTATTGACAGTGCCAGGCTGGGGCTCAATGCATGGTTGAAACACAGCTGCTGCAGCTGCCCCTCAGGCAACAACAGAATCAGTGCCCAGCCAGTGCTGAGGAGGTTTTCTGGCCATTTCAACACTGGCTGGCTGGTGATGCTGTTTTTGCCAGGAATGGGGGCAGCTCCTGAGGCTTCTCTTCCCCTGCAGGGCAAGTGGGCAAGGCTGCTACCGATGCTGGTGCTGACAGTAGTGGCAGGAAGCATCCAAGCTTGCCAGTCTACATTCCACAGATATAATGCAAGGATTAAAGCAGGACATCATCACCATCGTCATCATCTTAGAACTGCAGAACTGGAAGGGACCCTATGGATCATCGAGTCCAGGCCTTGTCAAGGAGGCACAGCGGGGAATTGAACTCCCAACCCTTGGCTCCACAGTCAGATGCCTAAACCACTGAGCTATCCAGCAGCTCTTAATAGAGATGGGCACCAACCACTGATTTGGTGGTTCCGGCCTATTCATATACCGGCTGAACAGGTGTTTGGCACTTCAAAGCCCTGCCTCCTCTGGTGGACACCCACTCAGAGACAGTGCCCTGAGGAGGTGCAGGAGAGAAGCCAGGCCACTGCCTCTGAGTGGCATCCACCAGAGGCAGTGGGTATTTGAAGCACCAAACACCTGTTCAGACAGTAAACAAACCTGCCGTTCATGCTCATCTCTAGTTCTTAATATTATTACCTTAAAAACGTGTTACGGGTTATCTGAAGCATGTAGTTCCTACCTGCCTTTCCTGTTCTGAGAGCTTTTTTTCCATTCCTCCTTGTTACCCTTTTCTTGCTGCTCCCTCCTTTCAAATACTAGATTGGTGGAAGTGTGTCTATGTTATGTTACTCATGCAATACAAGCTGAGGACAATGAAATATCTGCTACAAGGAGAGGGAAGTACATGCTCTGGGCTTTTGAGGTTATTGGCTTTATGTTGGATTCTTCCCTCCCCCCCCCCCCCGCCATGTGGAGAGCCCTTTGTGTGTGCTGCATTAGCCGTTTCTGTCTGTGCTTTCTTTTATAAACTGTTTTCATTAAAAAAAAACAGAAGGAAAAAAGCCTGACCCTTTTGGCTCCTCTCCTACATTTGCATTCTTGTGACTTGTGTTCAAGATGCTGTCCTTTCAGCCTTATGCCAGTCACTGCTAATGTTTTAGCTTGAATTATGCATTAATGGCCCTCCTTTCCCTTTGCTCCCCCTCTTTGTAGCTGTGTCTTCATCTTCGGCCATCCAATCATGCCGTTGACTTTCATCAGATTATGGGAACCGCTTGCTTATACAAAAGGGAGAAATCTAACAAGCAAAGCTAATATCCCCTTGCCCCAAAGCCACTGGATTTCTTGAGGGCCCAAATAAGAAGCCAATTAACGTGGAAGCTATTCTGTTCCTACCTAGTCATCTGTATTGAACAATGGATTTATATTTAAAGACGGCAATACTCTGTCAGTGTAAAAATGCCTACACATTCAAAGTCTTTCAAAATAAAATACATGTTAAAATACAGCAAACGATACATCCACGTAAATGCAAACCTGCATTCCCCCCCCCCCATTACTACCTCATAATGGTAATGTTTAAATGAAATTTTCATCAATTTTCCTTCTAACTCAGACCTACAAACTCTTTCTATAAGAGGCAGGAAATTGCTTGAATCTTGAACGTATTTTTAAGTGATCCATGCATATCTGTATAGATATGAATGAACTGCTACATAGTGCAATAGTTTAGGTATCTGGCTGCGGAGGCCAGAGGTTGGGAGTTCGATTCCCTGCTGTGCCTCCTTGACAGGGGGTAGACTCCTAATATTAGAGCCCCAGCAAAGAACATGCCTTGTAGCCTTCTGGACCTAACTATGATTACACTGAAGTCAGCATATGTAACATTGCAGCATGAGTATCAAGAACACCCAAGGTTAATTTTATTATAGTAAAAAGATACTTTTCTGAATATCACCATCTCCATTCCACTTTCTAAGGGTTTTTTTTTTAAAAGCCAGACAGTTGAGATAAAGTATAAATTGGAAACAGCTGCATTTGTCCATGATTCATGAACAGCCAGTTGGAGGAGCTGAAAAGAGGCAGTTGAAGCTAGTCTGACAAAACAGATTCATCAAAACAGAACACGTCAAAGCTGGTTGTGTCCAGCTTCTTCAGATACTAGCCTCCATTTCTGCTATAAAGTTTAGAAATAGATGAAAGCCTCCACCCAAGCTCCCCTATGACACCAGTCGCTACTTTTGCCTGAATCTTCAGTGGCATTACAGGTTGTCCTGTTGAGGCTCGGAACCACTTGTCCTGCATAATTGATCAACTTGGCGTGTCAGCTTGAAAGGATCGGGTGGCACATGCAGTCTCTCTCAACAGCCAGTGGCAGCGGGTGGCAGGGAGGGAAGGGGGAGAAAAGGACAGGCTTTAGGTATGCTTGCTGTGAGTTATTCAGGAGATGAGGGAAGTTCACCCGTCAATCTCTTGGCAGTGATAATGAGTCTTGATCATTTTTGGACTCAACCTTCTTTCTCCTGGGTCATTTACACTTGACCTTGAACAGTGCAATCAACTCAATCAAGTTGCTGTGACCCAAAGCAATCTCCAAGGCCTACTCCAATTAGTTATTTGAAGGAGTGCAAAATACCACTGTGCTCTGCTACAGAAGCTATTTCCCCCTTTTGTGAGAGATAATCACAGATAATTATGAACAGATGGCATGCCCATGACTAAACACCACATGCACGGGGCTGGAAAAATAAGCTGATCCATAGCTCCTTTGAGACCTCTCACTGGAGCCACCAATTGAGAGGAGAGTTGCTTTCAAGTCAGCCGTGGAATAAGATAGAACTCGGTCTCAGTGCAAAATCAAGAACAGATGCAGGAATTTTTCCAGGGGTAAGGAGAAACATGTGGCCGTGAGCATAATATGTCCACATAGTAAGCACTGCTGTAAGACAGTGTGGCTGTCTATATTCATTAAAAGAATAAATGCATTCAGGATGTGGGGAGGCATGCTTCCTTCTCCCCTGGGGACAAGCATGTGTGAAATAGTTAGTCATTATTTTTTATTGTTTATTTTATGTGAAGACCATTTCAACAGTCATCATCATCATCAACATTACTGGTGGTGGTATGCCTCCAAAGATGAAATAAGCAGTATTCCTCCAGAACAGGAATTATCTGAGGGCAAGTAAAGAACGCAGCAACAACAGCAATTAAACAGGAACAAATTTTCTGTTTTGAAAACTGGTGTACATGGAAAATTAGAAATAAGCCGAAGCCATCATGAACAGGTCTAACTTTTGAATGAAGTTATGGTGGCATCTTGTCCATGAAGTGTGTTCTTCCAGAAGTTTATGGGGACAGCATTATATTAAGGACTATACGGAACCACTATTTAATTTCTGCTACTAGCTGGAAAGGGATGTGGTGGCGCTGCGGGTTAAACTGCAGAAGCCTCTGTGCTGCAGGGTCAGAAGACCAGCAGTCGTGAGATCGAATCCACGCGACGGAGTGAGCTCCCATTGCTTTGTCCCAGCTCCTCGCCAACCTAGCAGTTCGAAAGCATGCAAATGCGAGTAGATAAATAGGCACCACCTCGGTGGGAAGGTAAACGGCGTTCCGTGTCTAGTCGCGCTGGCCACGTGACAAAGGAAACTGTCTTCGGACAAACGCTGGCACTACGGCTTGGAAACGGGGATGAGCACCGCCCCCTAGAGTCGGACACGACTGGACTAAATGTCAAGGGGAACCTTTACCTTTACCTTACTAGCTGGAAAGGGTAAACAAATGCTCTTCAGCATTTACATATCTCACTACAGAATGGACACTAAGGCGATGGTCACACGAGCCAAATGTTGCTTTCCTATCCCCCATTGAGTTTGCATCATAAATTAGCAGTCACACAACACACAGCCATTAGTAAATAATTTACCCGACAAGCATGCTAACTGCTAACTTTCTCGCTTGGCCAGAGGGTTCTATGATAGCATAACTTTTTTGAACTACTGTCATTGTGCATGTCCTTTTAAAATGTCCATTTTTCCCCCTGCAGCATTCATGTCTATGTGTCGGTTAACTTCTGTCAAATGGTCTCAAGATGGTTTCAAGCAACACACATACACCTGCAGACCCCTTCATTTCACCTACCTAGAGAAGGGCTTACTTTCGACAGTGCATCAGTTTCTGCTGCCTGTTCTTCTTTTGTTAATTTCTAAAAAAAGAAATCTGCCACTTATTTTCCTTCCTGGGAGTCATAGTCCTTTGAGAGGTGTATTTTATAGAACTTATTCGGAGCAACACTATGACTCCCAGTGTATACTGTTGAGAAATCCACAGCTGATTACCACATTTGAAGGTACCAAAACTTTCCAAACGTGTGGACTAATAGTGAAAGTAGTGCCTCACATACAGAATTCTGCAGCACTATAGTGCTCTGAGGGGAACTGGTTACAAGTAATGAGAGATCTGCATAAGTTCACAGCTGTATTTTTATTAACGAACTTTCCTATATTTAATTTTCTCTTTCTTTTTCTGTCCCACTGATAACACTCACAGGCACCCACTTACACTCTTATGTGACACTGATACATATATTAAAATGGGTCTGAACCAGTAGGTTAGTGGTGAATTCAGAAGTACAGATTTTCATCACAACAGTCCCCATTGCTAACTTCTGATGAAAATCCAAATATGCAGTTAGCTGGACTGGTCCATATCAACAGATGATGTGTATCTTTCGTAAAGCGAATGACTAGTATTTGGGTAGAACTGCCCATTCCTAGACCCTGGAAATAATTCATTAAAGGTAACATCTAGGCAGAATTCTAGGAAATGAAGCCAAAACAGAAGTTCACAGAGCAGCTTTCATTACCTACATGTGGGGCACCATCACCATTTTGGTAGTTCTCTAAAAGGTGCTCTCTATAGACTCTAATGGGCAGCGAGACTACCCACCCCGTGAAACTTGGTGGCTCCCACAGAGCAGTGGTTCCCAAAATTTTGATTAATGGCTCCCTTGACGTACTGGTCACTGGCTGCAGTTCCTCAGTACAGTAGGGCTGCCATAGCTGCAAGATCAGTACCCGCGGTTTCACTTATCCACAGTTTGAAAAAACAAAACAAAACATGTATTACCAGGACTGGCCATGAGATGGAACCAGAGACTATGTTCAGTTGGCTTAATGGAAATGCCTTCTTGGCCTGACTTCTCTGAGAGAGACAGTTTCCAGAAAATGGAGAAGCTGAATTTTTGGTAGGAGTGGGCAGGGAACGTTCCCTTGTGAACAGGAGAGCAGGAAACCCAGTCCTGGGCCAAGGTTCCATCTCTCCACCATGCACAGACAGCAGAGAAACTGCACATAAGTGCTGTACGATACTTTGAGTGAGGGGTGGGAGAAGGGAGGGGGATGAATGAGGATTCCGTGGTGCCACCAGGTGGATTTCCCAGCACCCCACGGAGCCATGCTCCACAGTTTGGGAAACACTGCCATAGAGCCTTGTCACTGCCAGGCAGCATCAGATAAGTTTCTTGAAAGGGAAAAAAAAAGGCAACAGAGGCTAATGGGTTATTAAGGAAAGCTTTGGCTGCATCATTCTGCCTGGGTGACCCAAGGTTGGAAACCATTGGTCGATTGAATCCAAACAAGATTCTTTTCCATCTCTAATGCCAATGCCTTTGTCTATGTTAAAGGTAGATCAGAAACCATTGGGAAAATAATCTCATGCAAGTTCTCAGTTCTGGTGAGACTTTGTTGTTCCCTTTCATTCAGATCAGCACTAATTAGGCTGCAGATTCTCCTGCAAAAAGAGAGGCGAAACACAGTTGTTGGTGAGAATGCGGTCTTGTAGACATTAGACTGCAGTTGTGCTGATTTCCCCTAAGGGCTCTCAGGAAAGCTAAGTTCAGACAGGCACTCTACAGGGCCTATTTGCATTCTCCCTCTCTATGAGTCCAGGTTGCACCAGGAAGAAGGCAAGACAAGTTGACTTTGCTGACTCCCTTGCATTTGTTGGTGCTCGTGTCTTCAAAAAGATGAGGAACAAGCAGTCAGGCAAAGGAAGAACAGAGGCAGTGATCTGAGGATTGACATGGCCCTTGCTTGGTAGAAATCCCAAAATGGCAGCTCCTGATACCAGCCCTGGAGTTTCTATGAATACTAGAGCTGGTATGGAGGCAGAATGCCCATACTTATTTAAAAAAAGAATTAAGCAGGCATACATTTTAAGGGCAAGACTAATTAGCCATGGTGCACTTATTTAAGTGAATATGGGCTAAATCCAAGGGTTAGACTCACAATGTGCATGGGCCTTGTTTAGTCAACTTTTGTTTTATGCAGCATTCTTTCAATAGGTTTGCTTTAGCTGGGAGGACTAAACAGTGGATTTACCCCTATGTACGTATAGCTCTGTGAGTTAGGAGTCAGAGTTCGGGAGTTCAGTTTTCCACTGTGTACCCAGGAGAAGAGCCAGTCTGTGTAACCTAGGGCAAGCCACACAGTCCCAGGGTACCCTCGCCCTGAAAAAGAGAATGGTAAATAGGTTCTGAGTAGACATGGGGACGAATATAAAAACTAATCGGGATATTCGTTGAATATCCCTGATTCATCAGATATTCGTTGCTACATATTCTTGGGGTCCAGAGACCCCGATGAATACGAAGCAACAAATATAACCCTTTTATATTCGTCCCTTCGTTCCCTATCGGCTTATGCCCCCGTGGATCAGCTGTTCTTCGGCAGAAAAAGTGGGTGCTGATGGGATATGACTTTTGTGTGTTCTTGTGGAGCTGTTCTCACTGGAAGCCTTACAAAAGGTTGCACATTGTGACTTAATAGAGCTATACTTTACTTTTGTTGCACACATTCTTTAGCAGCAAGTTAATAGAGACATTTGGGTGATGTTCCTTTCGCCCTGCAATCAAAGTTTCTTATGGAACAATGTTCACCTCTCATAAAACATGAATATAAATTCAGCACAATGGATGGTTAGGCAGGGAAAAACAAATGTAGGATATTTTAAAGGAGTTAAAAGTACCAGCAGATGCTGGTTTTTCTCCTTACTTTGGGGCAAATTGCTCTGTTTGGCACCTAGATGAAAAATGACCCAAGGTTGCTGCTTTGGACTGAACGACAAGCTAGTTCTGCTGAAGTGAGTCTGTGAAAAGTTCCTCATATGACATTTAATACATATTTAAGTGCTTCTTATATACCGCTCCATAGTGCTTAAAGCACTCTTTGGGTGGTTTACAATTTAGTTATGGAGGCTGCAACTTGCCCCCCTCCCCCAACAAGCTGGGCACTCACTTTACCAACCTTGGAAGTCTGGAAGGCTGAGTCAACTTTGTGCCGGCTACCTGAGCCCATCAGGATCAAATTCAGGTCACGAGCAGAGTCCTCACTGCAGTACTGCAGTTTAACCACTGTGCCACAAGCCTCTATTTGTGTATGGGCAGAAGTTGGGAATGTGGCAATTGAATGTTAATGTATTTTCATCTTCATCAACAACAACAATGTCCTGTCAAGTCAATTCTGACTCATGGCAACCCTTTCTAGGGTTTTCTAGGTGGAGAATACACAGAAGTGGTTTACCATTCCCTTCGTCTGGGACTGTGCAGCTTGTCCAAGGCTACACAGGCTGGCTCTTCTCCCAGGAGGCACAGTGGAGAATTGAATTTTCAAACAGATATCTAAACCACTGAGTTAAATATTCAAATATTGTGTAACTTGCAATAGCTAATTGTGGTTGATGAAGATCTAGGGCATTATGCAGCTGGCTAAATGACCTGGCATATGGTTGCCCATAGCACATCATAAATTAGCTATCATTAGCTGCAAGAAGTTACACAAAACCTATGCCAACATCAGTAGTATTTCAATGATAAATGAAAATTCACATATATATATCTAGAACAGTACTATGCACTGTCTTTGGACAACTATGTACTGTAAATATCAGTTGAATCAGATGTATCTATATATTCCCTGGGCAGTAATAGGTGGAGCAAAGAACCCATAGGCACTCACATGGATTCCTCATGTTGAATCTGGCATGTGTGGGTTTAAAAAAATGTTAAACAAAAAGTACATGATGGGATTGCAAGAGGGGAAACTAAGAAAGAGAAACTAAGAAAGATGCTGAGTTGGCACCAATTGAGAAAGAGAGTATGCTTTTTACCTTAGAAAAGGACTTTCCTTGCTTTTCCTGCTGCAAAGTAAGTGCTTAAATTGCACTTGTTTCTGCAGATGTTGTAATCCCTGAGCAGCAGCAAGAGAAAACCACAGTGCCACTAATTTCAGATCCAGGGAAGAGAATGAAGAGGAAAGAGAAATGATGGGAAGTGTGGAGATAGAATAGGAAGGTTTCTTCTACCTTTCTTTTTTCATGGGAAATAAGCTGTTTGTTTGCTTTCTTTTTTCTTTTTTTAATTTTCTTTTTATTATTATTATTTTGTATAAAATCCATCTATGCTTATTTAACATCGTGTCACCTGGGTTCAGCTTATAATGATTTGTTAATACAACTACAATATATATTAAGCTCTTAATCTATACAACGTGCTTCTAACCATTGATAAAACAAATTCCATGTTTGATAATACAGTCAACCCTCGACTTACGAATTTAATCCGTTCCAGATTAACGTTCGTACGTCAAAACGTTCGTATGTCGAACTATGCATTCCCATAGGAATGCATTGAAAACCCATTAATCTGTTCCGGCTGAAGAAAAAAAATACCCCCCCAAAAAAGAAATGAAAAATAAAACAAACACTTGCAGTCCCACGCACACGCACACACACACACAAAAACAAAAACATCCAAAAATAAACATTTGAGCAAGTCCCGCGCTGGGACTGCAAAAAAAAAAAAAAAAAAAAAAAAAAATCACCAAAAAAACAACAACACAGAAACATACCCCCCAGCCCAAAACCCACCCAGAGCAATTTATAAAAGCAGCAACTTACCGGTCCGAAGCCTCCCGGGGGTCCCCCGCTGCTGCCATTGCTGCCTTCCGAGGCCTCCCAGGGCTTGCCCAGCACCATCGGAGGCAAGCCTCGGAACAGAAAAAGGCAGGGGAAAAGGGCAGGAAATTCAAAAATGGTGCTGGGCAAGCCTCTGAAAGCGGTGATCGCTGCGTGGGGGGACCCCTGCCAGTCCTCCGATGGTGCAGGGGAAGCCTTCGGAAGCTTGCCCAGCACCATCGGAGGACTGGCGGGGGTCCCCCGCCACCGTGATCGCCGCTTTCAGAGGTCCCCCGCCAGTCCTCTGATGGTGCTGGGCAAGCCTTCGGAAGCCTCTGAAAGCGCTGATCGCGGTTGCGGGGGACCCCCCGCCAGTCCTCCGATGGTGCAGGGGAAGCCTTCGGAAGCTTGCCGAGCACCATCGGAGGACTGACGGGGGACCTCTGAAAGCGGCGATCGCGGTGGCGGGGGACCCCCGCCAGTCCTCCGATGGTGCTGGGCAAGCCTCCGAATGGAAAAAGGCAGGGAGAAAGGGCGGGAAATTCAAAAATGGTGCTGGGCAAGCCCTGGGAGGCTGAGTTTTGAATTTCCCGCCCTTTCCCCCTGCCTTTTTCTGTTTGTAATTCGAGGCTCCATTCGCAAGTCGATACAAATTTTTGCAATCGGAGCCGTTCGTAAGTCGAAATGTTCGTAGGTAGGGACGTTCGTAGGTCGAGGTTTGACTGTATTCTGCATCTTCCTTTCCTTTGATTTTCAATGTCAGTCTATCCATTTTGGCGCAGTCCAATATCTTTTTAATTATTTCTTGATCTGTAGGTGTTTCCTCATTTTTCCAGTGTTGCTTTCTTGAATAAACTGACTTGCTACGCTGATGGACAAGATCAGAAAGGGTTGAGAAAGGAGATGACATGAAATTCCAGGTGGAATGAAGAAAGAGCATGGCTTGATGTAAATACCAAAATGCACAAAGACTCAGACAAGGACTGGATCAGCATGTCTCCGAAAGGATCCAAGGTGGTTCAGACACCCATCTGTGTGTCCTTACTTTGCTACGAATTAGGTTGGGGGACCAGTGCACATCTCTAATACCTAATGCTCTCAAATAAATTCAGAGATTAAAATAGTGATGCACACTAGCTTCAATGGCTTCAAAGACAGATTAGACAATTTATAAAGAAGATTGTCAATCATTATTGAGCATCCTTGCAATATCAGAAATGAGGACTGGTCAGTTGCATATCTTGACATGCAACTTCCACAATCCCTTATCATGGGCCATGCTGATAGCGGCTTCTGGGGAACTAAAGGCCATAACTGGAGGACCAAAGATTTGTCATTCCCAGTTATCATGGTATCTGCAAGTTCAGAGAAAGCATTAACTTTCAATTACCAATTGCTAGGAGGAACTACATACTGCTGTGCAAGTAAACAGAAGGAGACAATGGGCAGAACCACTGAGTGTTGAGACCAAGTGGCATACAGCAGGATGTTTAATGCTTGTTACTACATGGTGGGGGAATATTCATGAACACAGGCCTGGAAGAGGAGTGTAGCCCTATGAGCCAGGCAACCTTCTGACAAGGCCATACAACTTTACTGCCCTCTAGTGTGATGGAGGATGCTATTCTGCTACAGCTGCTAAAGCCAGATTCAACTGTTGGTCCAGTTGGTTTCTCTCTGTGTGTGAAGACTACCATTTTCCCCACTTTAATGCAGACACCATACCTTGGGTTGGTCTCATGAGAGTGCCAGTTTTATTAATCCAAATGGTAAAACAGAGATTGCGAAGACATAGGTATTAGAGCCTAAAGCAGTGTCTGTGGCCAAGCTCTCTTAAAGGGTAGTCTGTATTACTGTAGGTGAAAGAAGCTCACAACTCAAATCATTCCACATAGTAAACATGAATGTGAGTGAGAAGGATTCTAGCCCACCTCTTTTCCCCCCTGAAGCTATATACTGCTATATTTACTATAAATAAATCCACCATCTGGAAGAAAGTCTATATTTATGTTGGACTGGACTTTGTCCTAAGTCAGAGCAGATCAATGCAAGCCAGTGGGACAGGCAGGTCCTAACGCCCTTAAGTGAAGTCATGACCTAACCACCCAAATACTGGTATTGATCCACACCCTCAGTCCCAGTATTGTAATATGTTGTAATAATTAAGTTAAATGGAACAAAGGCATTTTGGGAACATAAGGCAATGGATGTAGTATATACGGTTCTTTGATGCAAATCCGTCTCTTTGTACTTCGGCTAAGCCAAATGGGAGGGTGGCTGCAGGATACAGCCTAATAACCTCATTCCGGGATCCTCCTCCATGTCTCAGAAACTACAGTCCACAGGAAAAGTCTTGGACTTCATGAATGTGTTTGTGTGTGTGTGAAGCTCTCAGTCTCCTTCTGCACTGGCACTGAGACTTTCCCTTTCCCTTTCCCCACTTTTAATCTGGTCATGATTTTTTTATTTCAAGATTTTTAACCACACAAAGTGCTGAATTGTACATGAGGGATCTGTTGGGGTGGGTGCTGCTCCACCCTGTGAGCACTCAATGGCATAGTCACCCCAGAAATGCACAAACAGCCCATGTTTCATTACCTTTCTGGCACAGTGGTTAAACTGCAGTACTGCAGCCAAAACTCTGCTCACAACCCAGGTTCAATCCCAGGTAGCTGGCTCAAAGTTCACTCAGCCTTCCATCCTTCCAAGGTCAGTAAACTGAGTACCCAGATTGCTCTGGGGGCAATGTGTACCCTGCATGATTAAATTGTAAACTGCCCAGGGAGTGGTTTACTTTTCTAGTTGTTTCAGCTTTTGGTTGAAAGGTGTACAAGAAGCTTATATTTATTCATGAGTTCTTCAATGAAGATATGTGTTGGAAATTTACAATTTAAAAAAAATTGGTTGAGTTTGAGGTGTTTCCTGGACTCTATAATGAGGCAAGTGGATTAGAACCTCAGTCTAGTACTACTATCTTAGATCACAAGTGTTTGTTTGTTTATTTATTAATTTACATCCCACTTTTCATCACATCAGAGGCCCTCAAGGCAGCACTGTTGTCAAGTAAATGTATCTTTAAACATGCCCATTTCATTTTCATTGCAGTCTCTTAAAAAAACTGACAAACATTTCTAAAAATGCCTTGGCGTGCTAGAAACTGAGATGCCATATGCCGGCTATCTTGGAAGTATGATATTGTGATGTATGACTGCATGAAAAGAACCCTGGGGATGCATAACACCTTCTGAATATATTGTATTTATCTCTTCATCTGAATGGTGTCAGTTCATGTACGATGGAAGTTTTTATTCCATTTGTTAAACCTTTAAAAGTTCTGCAAGCTTGCTCAGGTTGCATCATATTTTAAAGCTTGCATTTTGCAGAAAAGTACCTATAATGGCCAGAATACAGAATACAGCAGCTATCCTTAAATATTTGTTCCCTTCCTTGTGTTCAGCAAAAACTGCCAAGGAGGAATGAGACGTAAATTGTGACCTGGTTCATTCTTGTGCACTAAGCAATACATTAGAGTTATGCATGTGTCCCCTAATTTGGTGTAAGTGCTGATTTAGGTCCCCCAAATGGGATCTGACTTGATCTGGCACTGCTCAGAATCCCTCCCCCTCCACCAACCCTGGACGCAGATTCATCACAATATTGTCAGTTTCTGATATTTAGAATACCCACATTCAGTTGAATGGGGACAAGTAAACAGAACTTTATGGTGATTATACACAGAGCTGTGAAACTTGGTGTTCAAAGGAAGGATTCACTGGCAAACTGAAGACATGCTGCTCTTTTTTTCTGGGGGGGGGCTAACCACCTTTAAAGTTTGTTTAACTTTTTTTCCCCATTCCTCTTTTTTCGTTATTTTAAATAGCTTCCATTTGCAGCTCAGTGCAGGAATATGCATACTTTTTATTGCAGGCTAAGGTTTGTGCAGGGAGGATTCTCAGGTGGAATGGAGTGGAGCAAAGGGCAGCTAGAAGCTGTGTCCCACACACTCCCTCTTCCTTTGCCTTGGGAACAATTTGCTACCCAGTGTTCACAGTCACAAAGGGTGCGGTTACACATTGAAATACTCCTTAGGTTATGTCAGATTTAGTGCACTTGAAGTTGATTTTAAAATATCCATTTACTCAACATACAGTTGAGGCCACCCCCCTTTCCCCCCCCAGGAAGCCTGTTTTGTTGTTTTTCTTGGATAGTTAGGTATTTTAAACAGCCTCAAGGGAGTTGTTTATTTTAACTTGATTGTGGACATGGTTTATTTTGAATCATGTTGGAATGTGTGCTCACCTGTATCAAAGGAAATTGTGTCTGTGGGTTTTGTCAAGTAATGGATGCCAGGATCTGATCTGCTATTTTTTAAAAAGTTCTGAACTAGTGCTATGTCCATTTGAAAGAAATAAAAGAATAGAACAAATTTTAAAAGTAACACCGCCAGTGCGAAGGTGGGCAGGCACAGGAAAAAGCCTCAAATGCAACAAGTTTCTGGAACCTGCCTGCCTTCACATTGGCTGTCTCTCACAGCCACTCACCACTGCCACCACCAGTATTATTTGTTTTGCTTTTTAATTTCTTTCAAACATGGATAACACTAGTTCAGTATTATAGATAGGGGGGAGGGGAGAATCTCTGGACTACAAGACTTCCCTGCAGACTGAAAACCATGATCCTGGCATCCATTATTTGGCAAACAGACAGGTGGATGGGTGCAGAACCAATCCTCAAATACAATGATTTTAAAGGCCTACGTAGCCCCTTCGATCGAGATACAACAGAGTTTAAAAACAGGTTAAACGTTTTCCCAAGAAGATGCACACACCAACCCAGGTACCATGTGACTAATGTGTGATTCTACATTGACTGAAAAAATCCCGATCCAACACCCAATTTATTTCAATAGTGTAACTATGCCCAAAGAGAACCTGGCCATCTCATCTTTCAAGATGTGCAAGGAACGACACTGGTTTCCAATGAATTTTTCTAATCTGGCTTTCTACTTTCAAACTAATTGCAATCTCACTTGTTCTTGTGAGCTTTAGGGTTGGGTTATTTTGTGTGTGTGTGTGCAAAACTGAAATTTCCTAGGGCAACATTGTTTTGCTGCAGGGCAGGTGTGGTTAACTATGATTAACTAAGCATTTAAAACCCATGCAAGAACACAATCACCCAGTTTGTGCTCGCTTGCATGCATGTACACATGCACACAAACACAAAAGTCCTAAAAATAAACTATTGGGGGAACAGCCAATAGAGCAGCTAAACTGAAAATAAGAAAATGCAACATGAAAGAAAACATAAGCCTCCAGTGACATTGTTCAGGGACCTTCTCCACACGTTGAGTGATTGCAAAGTGTACGAGAAGTCCAATAACTTCATTAGTGGGGTGAAGTTGTTAATCTCCTCCTCTGTTTCTACCATCTGGTGCCCCCTCAGCATCTGTCTTCTTGTATTGCTAACTTTCTGAAATTTGGGGGAACAGAAGATTGTAGGGGAGAGGCCACAGTGGTTCACTGTTAGACTGTCAGCCTATATATTGGACAGAAGAATCCAAAAGATCACGATTTCATAGTCTAGTTAATGCCGTCTCTAATGTTTATTCTCCTCTTATAATGACAGGCCTGCAGACTGTGAGATACAAATGCAATTGAGGGACCCTGGTGGAAGATGGCTGATTGATTTGTCTTAAAGGGCAGTGGGGATTTCCCAGATCAGTGCACTCTGAGTAGTCAGTGGAAATAACTTAGGCAAGGGAAGAGATGGAGGGAGCAATAGCAGGATGTAAGCAAAGATTGGCTGAATGCAAAGAAGACAAAAACCCAGAGGGCCAGTGGGAAAGCAAGATGCCAGCGGGTGTCCCTCAGCAAAGTTTTCTGCAACAGTGATGGCAGAAGCAGTCAGGAAAACAAGAAGGTTTCTTGGGAGGTCCCTATGTGACAGCTTGGCTTGGTCATATTATAAAACTCCAAAGCAGAAAAGAGGCTGTGGAAGAAGCTGAAGGAAGCCTGCCAGATACTGATAAGTTCTTCTAAGCAGCTGAGAGGGCACTATGAGTGACAACTGAGAATGCTACCTGGGGTGGAGATACAGAAAGGGTAATTGGCAGCTAGGTTATTCATTAAGGAAATACCCTTTGATAAGAATAGAGCTGCTTCCTGAAGGACCCAGTTTAAGTTTAAGTAATGATTGAAGTCTCTTGATAACTCAAGGCAGAGCTTAAGAAAGTTGATTTTTTTTTCCCAAAACCCTTCAGCCAACATGTCTACTGGGTCTGCTGGCTAGGGGATTCTGGGAGCTGTGGTCCAAAATGTAATCTACATGTGCAATGGGTTTAAATAATGTAGTTCATAGCTGTTTTAACTTTTAAATAAGCTGTGATACCTCATCCCATGGCTATAGGTCAACACCACACCACTGATTCTATACTGAGGGATCAAGTTCTGATAGTAACTTTTGTGGTGGTTGCAGAATGTTTATAGATAAAGAATTAAAGATCGTTATTAGAGATGGGAGTATTCATATATGAATACAAATATCCCTGCACAGCTGGAGTTAACGGACCATCCACTCACATGTCTGCCGCCACTGGCCCCTCTCTTCCTTCCAATCGCTCTGGAGCACCGCTCAGCAGCCTTGCAGGGAAACTCATCCTCCCTCCCTCTGCCAGGAGTGGCTAGACGACCGGGAAGAGAACAGCGCTTGGGAGTGATTGGAAGGATGAGTGGAGCCAGCGGTGGCAGCAGACGTGTGAGTGGACAGTCTGGCCCCAGGGGCTGGCTCCTCATTAACTCCAACTGCGTGGGGATATTCGTATACGAATACGAATACCCCATCTCTAATTGTTATACCATCTCTCAAGTTTGTTGACACCTTGAGAGTAATATAAGAAACAAATACAAGTACTTTCATATAAGGTGAGAGTCCAGTGTTGTAAAACCATAAGTGACTTTGGCGAGTATTCCATTCAGTGAATGTGGAGCAGAAACACAATTGTTGAAGTGACCTCCCAGTCCAGCAGGCTCCTTTTCTTGTGCTCAATCACATGGTGGATCTCACAGAGCATGCCAGTGACAGGGACCTGCCAGAGTGACGAAATACTTACGTGGTTGCCTTCAAACTCCATGTTCACTGAGTAGGATACTGGTTCAATATATGTGAGTCATATCTCACAGTAGTGCCTGTGTCTTGTCTCAAATGAGCTACAAGGTTAGCTTTCCTCCCATCCAATAACATGGCCACTCATTAATTCTTATTTTGATACCTTATTTTGTCTCAATCAGACCTCCCCAACTTATGGTTCAACAAACTAAACAAAGACAATCCACTGAATTCAACCTGGTGGTTCAAAGTCATAGTGATCTGCTATGGACTCTTACAGGGTTCTTCAGTGGGCAAAACAATTTTATTTATTTATTTATTTGATTTTTGTACCACCCATCTAGCCAATTTGCTGCTCTTGGCAGTGTACAACAAAATGTAAAAGAACATATATTATAAAATCAACTGTGACAAACCACTAAACTAACTATAGTCACACATAGAAGGCTAGGCAGCAGAAAAATTACTATCAGGTGTTCCCTCATTCAACATTTTTCTTCTTTTTTCCTCCTCTCTCCTGTTAACTGAGGAGGGCCTCCCCAAAAGCTTCCCTTAAAAGCTCCATTTTTAGAAGCTTCTTAAAGGTACAGAAGTAGGGTGCCTGACATATTTCCTGTGGGAGACGTTCCACAGAAGGTGCCACTGCTGAGAAGAACCTGATTTTTTGTTGTATTTTGGGCTTCTCGAGGTGTCAACACTAGAGATGGGGACAAATCAAAAAATGGTGATTCGTTTTGATCTGTTCTTCATCAAGGTTAACGAATCAACGACTACGAATATATGAATATTCTTGAACGAATCGATGAATTGATTTGTTGATTTATCTGCACTTTAAATGGCTATAACACTGGCTCTCGATGACATAGGGACTCCACATTTGCAGGGAAGCTTCCTCAGACACATTTCTACAACTCCTGAAAGGTTGGTGAACATTGGATCACGGACCCCTGTGTTATATAGTCACAAAGAGGACCCCCCAGGAAAACTTCCCCCAGGTACTTAGAGACTCCAGAATCACAAGGGGGCTTCCTATGTGTTTCCCCAACAAGCCTGCCAACTTTGGTGAAGATTGGATATCAGACCTCTGAGTTATTCACCCACAAATTGGGTCCCCCCCGGGAGAGTTTACCACACGGCACAGAAGCCCGTGGCATTGAGGGAGTCATATTTAGCCCCAGCAGAATGAGAGGTCCCTTTGGCAGAGGCATGCATGAGGCATCAAGTTTGTCTTCAGCTCAGCACAGCATTACATTTGCCAGTGAAGTAGAGTTTGCCCTCAGGACAGGAGGACTGGAGGCAAGGAGGTATTTGGCAGCACAGCAGGCTTTTTGGCTCTGTCGGGCACTGAGGAAGTTGGCAGCAGGAAAACAGGCTCTTTTGGCCCCATCGGGCACTGAGGGAAAAGGCAGCAGGAAAGCAGGCTTTTTTGGCCGCATCAGGCACTGAGGTAGTTGGCAGCAGCAAAGTAGGGTGTGTTGCCCCATCAGGCACTGAGGCACATGGCAGCCAGAAAGCAGGCTTTTGTGCCCCATCGGGGCACTGAGGCAAAAGGCAGCCGCAGGAGACTCTGGTGACTGGTCTTCTTCAGCAACATCAGACTTGCCTGCAAAGGAAAGGGTTTTTTTGCCCCCAGGAGGTAACTGAGGTTGCTTGCTTCCAACAGCACCACCAGCAGCAGATGAACAGGGTCGGTGCTAATAACAGCGGTTAATCCACGGGGCCGCGGGGCTGTCAGAAACAGATCAGATCAGCTCTGCAATCTGAAGCCGTGTGATGGGGCGATGCGGTGACGCCCGGACAGGCTTTGGGTGGGTCTGAGACAGGACAGGCCTAGGAAACTCACCTGTCACAGTCACCAACGTTTAACCAGACTTGCTGACAACCTTCAAACAAACAAAGATGCTCGTTTAGAACTAGAAAGCTGGGGGGGGGGGGATTGCAACTTGGCTGCTGAGACTGCCCGGATATGATAAAGATAGCCCTCGGAGGTTTTGGGGAGCTGAGAAATGCTGGCGCTCTTGACACGTTCGGGATGCCAGGACCAGCTTTGGGTGGGCCAAATGCCAAGAGGCCTGGCTGGCCCTCTTGCCATGTTTGGGGATGGGGACAGGCTTTGCGTGTGCCAAGAGAGGGTTGTCTGGCACTCTAGTCATGTCCGGGGGTGCCGGGACAGGCTCTGAGTGTGCCAAGAGGGTTGTCTGGCCCTCTTGTCACATCCGGGGGTGCCAGGACAGGCTCTAGGTGCGCCAAGAGGGTTGTCTGGCCCTCTTGTCACATTCGGGGGTGCCGGGACAGGCTCTGGGTGTGCCAAGAGAGGGTTTAGGCTTGGATGCCAAGAGGGCCAGCCTGGGTCTGCCCCAACCAAAGGCTGTCTGCACGTCACCCCATCACCATATTGCCTGGCTTCAGATTGCAGAGCTGATGTGGTTTAACCCGTGCCAGGCAGGAGTTTTCTCCTCCCAGTTAGGCAGAAGGTGGAACAAACTTAGCCCACTGGGGCTACGTCACCCAGCAGGCAGGCAAGGAGGCAGAAGGTGGAACAAACAGCCCGCCGGGACTACGTAACCCAGCAGGCAGGCAGGCAGGCAGAAGGTGGAACAAACTTAGCCCGCCCGGCCTACGTCACCCAGCAGGCAGGCAGGGAGGCAGAAGGTGGAACAAACTGCCCGCCGGGACTATGTAACCCAGCAGGGAGGCAGGGAGGCAGGAGTTCAACAGTTCTCAGTCTGCTGGTCTTACTTGATCCAGCAGGCAGTCAGGCAGGAGTTCAACACTTCTTGGCCTGCTGGTCTGACTTGAACCAACATGTTCTGCCCAGCATCTGTGACCATGTGGCCACGGGTCACCTCCTCCTCTGGTGCCCATTCCTGCAGCGCACACAGGAACTCATCGGCGATGTTCCTCCCCGTCGCCTGAGCTTCCATGTGCCACGCCTGCAGCAGAATGGACCTGTAGCCTGGGGGCAGGGCAAGGGCTTCCCCCTGCCACCCTGTTGCTGATGCCCTGCCACTCCTCAAGTCCTCTGGCTGCCACCAGTGGGCTGTGAGCAAGAGGTAGCCGTGCTGACCTCCACTCCACAGGTCCGCTGTGAAGTGCACCTTGCGCCCCTGTAGCCGTAAAAAATGGTCACGGACCACCTCCCTCACAGAGTCATAGAGCGAGGGCAGCACTCTAGAACTGAGAGTTCTCCGTGAGGGGAGGTCGTACCAGGGGGCAAAAAATGCAGCAACTGGCGGAAGGCTTGGGATTCCATGATGGACAGTGGAAGTCCGAGCAGGGCGATCGTCTCGGTGACAAGACAAGTGGCCGTCTGCTGGGCCTTGCCCTTCGACCGCCGGCTGAGGGTCATGGCAGACCCAACGGGTGCCACTTTGTGGAGCGTCGCCTGCCTCATGCTCCTGGCCCCAGAAACCCCTGTGGCTGCCCTTTTGAAAGGAGGTGCCTCCTCTTGCCTCCCCTGGAGCTGCTCTTTTCGTGTAGATGAAGTGCCTTCCCTGGACAGGAGTCTTGGGTGGTGCCTCTCCAGATGTTGGCGGAGGGCGGTGGAGGACAGATGCCTGGGGTCTGACCCCCTCCGGACCACCCCAAGGCAGGTATTGCAGCGTGCCAGCCGTGAGTCATCGCTGAGCGCCGTGAAATGATCCCACATGGCCCCTCTGCCATGTTTGCCCAAATGAGGACCCACTGCCTGCCCCTGACTGCTGGCCTGGGAAGAACTCTGTGTCCCAGGGGTGCTGCTGGTCTGGGAGGAGGGAACAGATGACTTTGGGGACAGGGATGGGGGGGGCTGTGAAGCCTGCCCTGCCGTTACTGGTTCCAAATCGGAGTGGGGATCTTCGGAAACCAGTAACTCCTCAGATTCCTCTAGGAGGAGGAGCGGCAGTTCTTTTGGCACCTCTGGAAGCTTTGGTTCCCTGCCTGCCTGCAAGGCCACCGGAGGAGGAACAGTGGCAGAACTGGTGGTTATCGTAGACATGGTTGTGCACGTGGTGGTTGTGATGATGGTGCTGCTACCTAGCCTGCATAGCTTCACAGCCTTCTTCCCCTTGGATTGCCCCTGAAGAAATCCCTTCATTTTCTACTGCCTGCCCAACAAAACCAACTAAACAAATAAAGCAATGGAGATTGAGGAAGGAAACTAATAGAGATTGTGTATAAATTTTATTTTTAGAATGATGGTGGTGTAATTCTTTTACTAAAATGTGACCTGCCTGCCTAAACAAAGCCCCCCCCCCAGTATAATGTAATTCTGAAAATTCCCCCCTCCCCGACCCACTGTGGCAGAGAAGCCAAAAAAGTCCAAAAAGAAAAGCCCTGCCAGCTAAGTCTCAGTCTCACACACACACACACACACACACACACACACACACACACACACACACACACACACACACACACACACACACACACACACACACACACACACAAATAAGTACTTTTGGAAGGAAAAGGAATGGTGGATCCAGCCACCCACCAAATTCCCTGAGAGACACAAGCCTCTCTAAAATGAACTTTTGAAAAATGAATATAAAGGAAAAGAGATTCCACAGTCAGACGATGACAGTCCCCCCCCCAGATGATACACACACACACACACACAAGCCTCCAGGAAAAAAAAAAGTTTGATTGATTTGATTTTGAAATAAAATCAAGCCCTTCCAAAGAAGTAGCCTAAGCTACCTGAAATCCCTCCCCAAATTCCCAGTAAAGTTGATGATGAATAATGATGATGATGAAAAAGAAAAATATAAGTCTTTGCTTTGCTGCCGCAAAAGCGAAACTGCAAGAGCACCAGCAAGCCAGCGAGCAGCAACTGTTCTCACTCCGGAGAGCATGAACAGAAGTGCGCAACACCTGGAGGGGAAAAGCTTATATACAGCCTCTCACCACCTTTCGGCAGTGCTATTGCTGCCGGACATGCCAATCCAGGATCTCTGTCTTGATTCGCCAGAGCTTAGAATTGGTGCCAGCAAGTCCAAAGGGGTAACGAATATAGACGAATATGAACGGATCGACAAATAAAACCAAGGAAATATTCGTCAAGCCATAGTCGCCCTGATTTAAAATTTTACAAATACGGATCGACGAATATATGACGAATTGGCTATATTCGTCAGAAAAACTGATCCATTTTTATATTCGTCCCCATCTCTAGTCAACACTCATAGGCATGAGGTCTGTGTTAGGACTAGGTAAGACAGGCAGCTGCACTTGGAAGAAGACATTCAGACAAGCAGTGAGGTCCCAAACCTTTTAGGACTTTATATGTTAGTACCAGGACCTTGAACTTGGCAAAGAAGTGAACCATTAACCAGTGGAGGCAGACCACAATTGGGGTGATATGACTCAAAACTGTGTACAGTAGGGATTTAAAAAACACTCAAGTTCCTCAGTCTTGTCAATTTAGCCTGAGTCTTTATGGTGAGACACTTCAAAGAGGTATTTTGTAGCCTCATAAAATTCCCTGCCTCAATCTGAGAGGAATACAAAGAGCTCTTCCTTGACTCTCCTAAGGGTCTGTAATTTCCAAAAATATCTCAAGTGTCCTCTCTTTTTGAGAAGCAAAGCACACATACCAATCATGGATATAGTGGTCGACTGTCAAGAAAGATGCAGACACTCCATTTGGGACATCAGATTTTTGAATAAAGCAGCAGTCACCCTAGTTTTTGGCAATTCACAGTTGTGAGAATTGTGCAATTCTGTGCAAACATAGTCAATTCTGAAGAAAATCAGGCTCTATTTGTGCCAAACAGTGTTCTGACCCATACAAGAAATGTAAGAAATGTACAAAAGTGCCAGGAAATTCTTTGCCATGCTTATTGGATAGGAGAATGAAGGATAAGAGAGGTGAGTATTTTCATTTGTAATTTGCAGTACCAGTCTAAACCCTAAGGAAAAGAGACAGAGGTGAAGGAAAGTGTCAGTTCCTGGTCTACACTGAGCGTCTTCAATCAAGCTCCTCTCAATGGAAAATTTCCAACAGTGAGTCTACGTCCTTAACTCTGTTGCTGCTGCTTTGCTTCTTTCTCATCAGTGCTACAGCTTGCTTGATTGCTTGACTGAGAGGCATAAGGACTAGAGATGGGGGTATTCTTATTTGTATACGAATACCCCTGCACAGGTGGACATAATGAGGATCCAGCCCCCTGGGGCCGGACCGTCCACTCACCTTCCGCTGTTGCCACGAGCTCTGCTCTCCCTTCCTGTCACTCCAGAGCTTGTGGTCTGTGAGCCACTCCAGGCAGGAGGTGGGAGGACAAGCCTCACTGCAAGGTCGAAGAGTGGCTCACAGACCGCGAGCTCCAGAGTGATAGGAAGGGAGCGCGGAGCCCACAGCAACAGCGGAAGGTGAGTGGACAGTCCGGCCCCAGGGGGCTGGACCCTCATGTCCACCTGTGCAGGAGTATTCGTATACAAATATGAATACCCCCATCTCTAATAAGGACAGTAAGGAAGCAGCAGGTGGCATGAATCCTTCTCACCACCACTGTTTTCTGGCTCAGAGCAAGAGGCTGGTGAACAAGCAAGCTGCCATGCTGAAGGGGAAGAGTCCATTTCTCAACTGTTCCTGGCCTGGATTGAAGAGGTTAAGGTGGTGTCTGCTAAGGAGAGGGTTGGGCTTTGGATCTGTCCCCCAAAACAGAACTTGCCTAGTGCCTTACTCGCTGTCCATTATACTGTAAGAAGGTCTATACTCAGGTGTTTGTTGGGTAAATTGCTTTCTTGTCTACGTATGTCACATTCTTGACAATCCTGATCCCAGGGGTGGCCATCCAGTGGCAAGTTTTGACAATTAAAAGCTGCCCTTCCCATGTCCTGAGGCTCCCAAAGGCTTCCCCTTTTGCCTCAGCTTCTGAAGCTGAAACTGGGTTGGTGGTAGTCAGGAAGATATAAATTAATTTAAATTAATTATTTCCAGCACCCCAATCTGGTTTATGTTGATTTAAAATGGCACCAACATGATTTTGTCCATTCTCTAGCTACTACTTTCTGATCTCATTCATTGAGAGTTTTGCAATACTAGTTATGTTTTAATGTAATTTTCAAGCTGTTTTGAGTGCCAGCTCTGACAATGAGACAGTACAGATTTCAGATAAACAAACAAGCAAAGTGGACTATTTTAATCTCCTGGAGAAAAGGAGAATAGGCTTAAAAACATAACCAATATAATTTATAATATGGGGAAAAGAAAGCCATGATAGACCCATGGATCTATCAACTAGTTCATTTTAGCAAAAGTGCTCTCTTTGATATGTACATGTGTATGAGAGAGACTGCGTGCATGTTGGCCCAGGAGCCAAGTGAAATTCTCTACAGAGGTTTTTCATTAAGTCTATGGGTTTTCTTTTATAAAAAAGTAATAAAATCATATCCAAGGGAATACTTTATTAATGTAGTAAATTGCATTCACTTGAGTACTCAAGACTGCTTCCAACAAAATAGAAAACATTTTTTACTGGCAGATAACTTTTAATTTTTTATGATGGTGCAGCGAGATCAATATCGGAAGGGTTTATCTTGCTTGATTTTACATGTTGGAACACTACAAAGCAAGAGATGAACCACTCCTCTGAAGCTGCTTCAGTGTCAGCAGTCTGTTTTATATGTTTCCATAATTTTATTACATCCACTTACACACATCCTACACGATTCCATTCAAAGAATCAATCAAAGGAAGTATTTAGACAGCAGCCATTTGAGGCATAAACAGATTTGTCAGGTCTAAATTGCAAGTCAGCAAATATGACAGGAAAAAAAGAGTTTGAAAAACACAGTCCTCCCCCGCCCCTTAGCCAAGGTTTCTCTGAAGACAGGAATAGTCACAGTCCTTGTATTGCTGTGCAATTGTTCAAAAAGGACTATAAAAAGTATATAATTGGACACTGATTAGGAAGGGCAGTAATGAAGGAATTAGAAATGTTCATCAAATGTAAGGATGGGTCACTGGAGACCAAGACCAAGACCAAGATCATTCCACAGTCTTGCATTTCCAATCACCATGTATAGGTGTGAAAGCTGGACAGTTAAGAAAGCTGACAAGAAAAAACAAAACACGTTTCTTTTGAAATATGGTGCTAGAGGAGAGTTTTGTGGATACCCTGGACTGATAGAAAGACAAACAAGTGGGTCCTAGATCAAATCAAGCCTGAACTATATCTGGAGGGAAAAATGTAGAAACTGAGGCTTTCTTAACTTGGGCACATCATGAGAAGGCAGGATTCTCTAGAAAAGTCAATAATGATGGAAAAGATGGAAGGCAGCAGGAAAAGAAGAAGACCAAATGTGAGATGGACTGACTCCCTGAAGGGAACCCCAGGCTTGAGCTTACGATAGCTAAGCAGGGATGTTGAAGACAGGGCATTTTGGAGATCACTCATTCATAGATTCACTATAAGTCGGAGACGACTTAACAGCACATAACAACCATCAGTTTTGCCCATTTTCCTCAAAGGAACCTACAAGGTTGAGTTTGCAAGGGTTGAGCAGGGAAGTTGAGGACAGGATATTTTGGTAATCATTCATTCATAGGGTCGCCAGAAGTTGGAGGTGATTTGACAATACATAGCAACCACAGCTAGACACTACAGGCCCAAATACAAATGTGCTTGTTTCATCCAGACCACAGCAGACAGTGCTGGCACTTTATTCTTATTGGCATTCTGTGTTTGTGTTTTCCTGCTCACATGCTGCGTGAGTTTCTCCTTCCATTAATGACAAGAGCCTTTCAGAGAGCCAAACAATACAATTAGCAGTCTCATTGTGCTCAGCTATTGCTAGAATTTACAATTTCAAATTGAACAAATGTTTAACTAGTCGCTGAGGTAAATTATTTTAGATTCTGGATTCATGGTCTTAAAAGGTTCTCTCTTTTTTGTAGGGTGCTCCATTATTTCACAATGTAGTAAGCCAAATACGCTATGTTTTTGGGCCCTGCTGCTCCTTGGATGTCCTTCCACTGTATTTGAATGCTTTTTCCAACACAAAAACTCACTGAATGTTCCAGATTATAAGCATTCCTGTCATCAGTGCGAAGCCGAGCTTTGAAATATACTTTTAAATGAATAAAATAGTTACTATCATATACTTAAAATTATCATTCCATGCTTTAAAAAATAATTATTTACTTCTTAGTTTTTCAAAAGCAATTAAATCTGTTCCTCTTTTAGTTATTTTCTAAAATGCCTGAATGTTACAAGCCACTGACATATGTGATTAAACATATTATCTTGCTACCTTGTTACCACCTCAGCACCCACAACAAACCATGAGGCGAAGTATGAGTTGTATAATATTCTTCCTCCATCATTCCACGAGGGCATATTCCCCATGACTATAAAGATAACTAAATACTGCAGTTACATCCTAAAGAAGTGAATATATTCCTCATTAAATTACACCCTTAATGTGTTCAGGTATTCATTTGTTGCTGAATAAAGCTATTAACTACAAGTAACTAGTAATTTGTAGCTAATGATT
Source organism: Intellagama lesueurii (assembly GCA_037013535.1). Classification (NCBI taxonomy): domain Eukaryota; kingdom Metazoa; phylum Chordata; class Lepidosauria; order Squamata; family Agamidae; genus Intellagama; species Intellagama lesueurii. The sequence goes on along the minus strand of JBAJHW010000002.1, from coordinate 106,424,149 downwards.
TCCGACCTGTCATCATATGTGGCTCTGTCCTGCACTAAATAACGTCACACAAGGTTAATTGTTTCTTCCAGATCTTACTCAACAAAGGAAAGTTTCAGTACAGTGACAGTAAACAGTTGATCAAGAGGACAACATGTACATGGCGTCCTTTTTTAATCGCTAGTAGCACAATGCATCAATCAGTTCTCTCGCACAAGCACTGTTGAAATTAAAGGATGTGATTCTTCAGCATTAACACTCAATATCCCTCCTGACTGTGCCACCCCATTTAGCTGCAGTGCAATGTTGGACGCATGTTCTGTAGGGAATGCGCTGCTAAATACATTCACATTAATGAAACATGGACAGGATAAGGGAAAGCTAGAAAAGGCTACAGAGATTGACAGAGGGCTACACCAGTGTTGGAAAATGGTTGATCAGGATCTACTGCTAGGTGTCTCAGTGATCATTCTGCAATAGGTCAACAAGGATTTCTTGTTCCCAGTTGTTTAACTATAGGAGCAACAAAACTACTCTTGTTGTCCCTTAACAATGCCATCAAAGTGATAAAAAGTGAGGTTAACCAGGGGTGGCTTCCTGTGTGCAAGAACTGGGAGCGCAATTCAGCTCTGGTATCACCAAATATTATCTATTGGGGTCTGAATTTTTGAATTCTCAGTAACTGTTTCCTGTACCTGCTTCTGGATGGTAGATCATGGAATTCGGGAGGGGAGCCAGAGCACGTTTCAGAAGTCTGTCTACCATTAGACTCTATGACTTTTTAAAGGTGTGCCCCCCACCCAATGTCTCACTTGCCCACAGAAACATATTTCAAATCTCAGTGACCATTGGGCAGGGGGGACTTGTTTTGGTCAATGAAGAATGCAGAATGCAGAGCATTACTGTGCCTGTAAACAGCTCCTTGTTTCAGTGGGTTTTGCAGAGGAAAACTCCTCCTCCTGACCTGTGGTGGTTGTGCTTCGTGCAAGGTACCCTTAGATGTAGCTAAAATCCTATCTCATTGCCCCAGGAGTAGGGGAAGTCCACTAGGGAAGAGATTTTTAGTCTTCTCCAAGTGGTGATCCATCGCTGGTATTTCCTTCACTAAGAAGGTGCCAAATTGAAATAACTGAAAGGAAGACAAAGGAAGACATTAAGCAAACTGCTGGATAGCTCAGTAGTTTTGGTATCTGAGTGAGGAGCCAGAGGTTGGGAGTTCGATTCCCCACTGTTCCTCCTTCACAAGGGCTGGATTTGATGATCCATAGGATCTGATCCAGCTCTCCAGTTCTATGATGATGATCACTGTTCTCTCAAGAATTTCTTAATGAATGTGACTGAATCTCTGTTGTATATTTGTTGCCCTATGCTGATGGTTTGGGATTTATTACACATGCCTTATTGTACTGTTTTAATACAAATTGTATTTTATTGCTGGTTCTCAAAACAATTCTTCCTACATGGCATGGGAAAGAAAACAAATGCATTAGTGGATATAGGCTGCAGCTTCCCAGGCCCACCAAGCTATCTTCTTATTTAAACTTTTTTTTTTAATCAAAAGACCAGTGCTAGAACTTTACTTGTGAGAGTTGGTGATTTTTTAATGAAAAGTCAGGAAGATCAGGAACTAATTTTTCTGTTAAGCCTTTCAGCTTTGAATATTGCAATATTAAACTGCCAGTTTTCTGTTTGTTTATTCCTGTTTCCACTCCCCTTGCAAATTAGGTTGCTTAATATAATCCAAATTAGGCTCAGAAAGGGAAGGAGATAATTCAGTGCATGTGAAATAGCCTTAAGCATGGTCTTTAGTAGAGGATTTGTGTCACACGCTATCCCTAGAGTACAACAGATTTAAAGAACATGTACAGGGAAAGATGAATAGCTGTGGATGCATCACATATCTCTGTTTCTGTTTTGCAGTTATGTTCCAAGTCCAACTATTGTTGGAGCCTTTACAGCCTTGTATGCTGCCTCTAGTAGGTGTGGCTGCAAGGAACCTTTATGGGCTGGGGTGACTGTCAGTCTGTCCAGCATTAACTAATCATTCCTTCCCTGCCTTTGAATTCAGAACCATGCCTCTCTGCTGAGTTCTTTCCTTCCCTCTTTTTAGTCTGTTGAAGTCAGTTTTTTTGTTTGTTTGCTGTCAGTCTGTTCACACCTGTAAGTAATTAAATAATGTTTTTATTCTTTCTCCTACAAATGTCTCAGAGTGAGTTATGGAGACCTTAAGTGCCAGTTAATGAGAAAGGTGTGGACTGTCTGGGGGATTTGTAGTTATTCTCCTCTGTGAATCTCTGTACTTGTCTCTGTGCTACTATTTAACCAGAAATTCAAAATTGTGTCACAACTATAACAACAAATTTCCAAAAATTACTGTAGACTTGCAGTCACTCAAGGGATTAGGTATACTCATTGCACCAGAAGTTATACAGTTAGATCAACTGGGCAAAGCACAACTGCAATCCAATTCACAGCTGAATAAAGAACCATATGCACATGACTGGTCTTTGCTTTGAATTGGCAGCATGATGGACATGTCTCATTGACATAGGGAGCCTGGTGGCTCAGTAGGGGGCAAACTTCGACCATAGGGCCATGTGTGGTCTTTAGCCTGATATTATGTGATTCTTAAATGGATTTCAAAAAGCTCTCTAGAAAGGATAAGTTCAGTCTACAAGAGCAGAAATCTGTTTCTTTCCCAAAGTCCCACTCAGTGGGAAGGAAGAGGGAGACAGAAAGAGAGGGAAGTGGTGAATCTGTCTATTTTTGGCTCTGCCCTCTTCCACAGCTGCTTCTGTAGGTGTGAAGATGTATGTTTTTAGAGAGCCGTGCTGCCTGGGGAGTTGTGGGGAGTTGCAGTCCAAAAACACAAAACCGCACACCACTTATGCTTCAGTTCTACCCATCTCCAGCATATTGCTCTTACAGTTTACCCCTCCGGGAATGTAACCCTCAACAGAAGAAAGGTTGTCCACCCTTGGCATAGGCAAAGCAATGACTGAAGAAAGACTTCAGTGTGAAGACATGTCTAAGCCAATTTAGAATGAGGCAGGAATTCTTGTCCTTGTTAGGTCTTTAAGAAGAAGAAATGTAATTAACAATTGGTTAGTACAGGTGGAGTTATTTAGTCACTGCCTACGTGACAAGAAGGACACAGAAGTGTAGAATTAACTACCATGAGGTGAACCACTAATTTGATTGGTTAGAGGTAGTATAAATTAAGAGGCTAGCTACTGTGCCCTTCACAGTTCTATTTTGACTGTCATGCTTACGTTCTGTCCGTTTGACTGCTGAATGCCTATGTTTATGTTCCTGTGAGCACTATGTAAATATGTACAGCAAGTAAATATTCTCTGCACTTATTCCTGGTGTCTTCCTGTGTACCTTACTACGCTGGAGCTTCTGGTCCAAACCTTCGTAAGGAGAAAATCTTCTGCTGTGATTTTAAATGCTAACAGCGGTTATGGGCCCAGCTACTCCCTCTGTGAAGGACCCTTGTTCCAGAAAAGCATAAGAAGGAATGTGGCTGGTGAATGTCTGAGCTGGTGAGTGATCGCCTAAAGAATTTAAGAGAGGCTTGAGCGCTTGAAGATGACCATCCAGTATGGCAGAGACAGCTGTGGTAAGCTACCCTATCCCGATGATGAAAGAAGGGAACTATTTGTCGTGGGCTTATCGAATAGAACTGTATTTAAAGAAAGCAGCATTGTGGGGAATAGTAAATAACCCCCCTGCTCAGCCCACTGAACAACAGGAACGGGAGAATGAAAAAGCACTGGCTACAATTGGGCTCAGTTTGGCAGATGAGCAATTATGTTCGAGGGGAAGCCTCGGCTGCCAGATGCTGGAGAAGTTTGCGTGAAGTTCATATAAGAACTACAGCAAGCTCAAAAGTACATTTAGCTAGAAGGCTGTACAGAACTATTTTGAAAGAAGGAGAAGATATGAAGGAACATCTTAAAACTCTGCAGGAGTTGTTCCAGCAGCTTAATTATATATTTACGGAAGAACAAAAGAGCTATTTAATTCTAAGTAGTCTACCTCCTTCATATGATAATTTGGTGACTTCACTGGAGACTATGCCCGTCGCAGAGTTAACTCCTCAATACCTGGTGGGTCGGTTGATAGAGGAAGCAAAAAGACGAGCTGAAAGAGCGGAGGCAGAGTTTCTCCCTGAGGCAGCTAGAACAAAGAAGACTGCTAGCCAGGAAAGTGGAAACAACCAAAGAAAAGACAGACTAAATGTTGTAAAACATTGTTTTAAATGTGGAGCTTTAACACACCTTCATCGTGACTGCAAAGCCAAGCACAGAGAGACTGGCAAACAAGACTCCTCCCAGTCCCCAGCTGCACAGGAGGGGGAGAGAGAAGCTCTCTGTTGTAAATGTTAGAAACCAGAAGAGGAAAGATCTTTGGATCTTAGACTCTGGTGCTTCTACACATGTATCCTGTAAAAGTCCTGCTAACTTTTCTTCCTTTCACAGGTCTGAGAAAGAGTCAATGTGTCTTGCTGATGGTAAATCTCTTAAAGTGTCTGAGGAAGGAAATTTTTATATAGAATGCATGGGGAAAACTTGTAGAAATGTACTATGCATTCCTAACCTTTCTTATAATCTCTTATCTGTTGCAAATTTAGACAGAGAGAATTATACCATACAATTTGAGAAAGGAACATGTAAAGTAATAAAGGAAGGAAAGATATGTGCAAAAGGTACTTTAAGAAATGGGCTTTATGAAATGCAGCTGAAGGAAAGGCAGAAAGAGGAGGGGCAATCAGAAAGAAAGCTGGAAAAGGAGGGGGAAACTCAAAAAGCTAATGCAGTAAATATGCCTGCACATTTAAATTGTGTTCATGATTGGCATAAGAGAATGGGGCATTTGAATTATAAAACATTACAAAAGATGCCAATGTATGTTGAAGGTATGAAAATGACTCAGTGTAAGTCCTATATACCTTGTGAAGTACATCACATTACTAAGACTAAAGCAAAGCCTATTCTAAAAGTTAGTGATATGATTTCAGAATCGCCACTACAGATAGTGTTTGCTGATGTGGCTGGACGTTTCCAGAGTTCTCATGGTCAGGCAAAATATTTTTTACTGATTGTTGATTATTTCAGTAGATTTTCTTTCTTATTTCCCATGAAGAAAATGTCAGAGGTTTTTGCTATATTCTCTTCTTGGGTAAAATTTGCAGAGAGAAAATATAAGAGAAATATTTCAGAATTAAGGACAGACAATGGAGGGGAATTTTCTTCATCTCAATTTGAATCTTGGTTGAAAAAGAGAGGAATATTTCATAGGAAGTCTTGTGCATATTCACCATGGCAGTGTGGTCTAGTAGAAAGACATATTCAAACAGTAAATAACATGAAAAATTGTATGTTAAAGGATGCTAACTTACCTCAAACGTATTGGGCAGAGGCTGCTGTGACCAGTGTATATATTCTGAACAGAACATTACATAGTATGACTGGTGAAATACCATTTACATTGTTATATGGGAGGAAACCAAATTTATCTCACTTACATATTTTTGGTGCTACAGCATATGTGCAGATTTCTAGAGAGCAGAGGAGAAAAGGCAAACCCAAAGCTAAAAAGTGTAAATTTTTAGGATATGATTCAGGTGCACGAGCATGGAGATTTACAGACCAAGACAAAAGGGTTGTAATATCTAGAAATGCCATGTTCATAGAGGAACTGAAAGTACAGGAACCTGATGTAGTTTTTCTACCACATACAGAGCAGACTGAAGATAAGAAAGCCATGTCTCCAAGGAGACCAGATAGCACTGATGCTAGTTCTTCGGACAATGACTCTGAAGATTTAGAACCTGACCCTGAAAATACTATGAAGCTGGAAGAGTCAGACATGGAAGAAGAGGTAGAAGTTCCTCGTAGGTCCCACCGAGAAAGACGGAAACCTGACAGGTATCACCCTGTAAATATTTGTCTTGTACAACAGGAGCCTTCCTGCTATGAAGACATATTGTCTTTACCAGGAAAAGAGAGAGAGGAATGGTTGGAAGCCATAGAGTCAGAGTTAAATTCTATGAAAAGGTTGAAAGTATATAAAGAGACTCAGCTTCCACCAGGGGAGAAAGCAATTGGCCATCGATGGGTATTTAAAAGGAAGCCACTTGCAGAAGGAAGTTTCAAGTGTAAAGCTAGGTTAATTGCTAAAGGTTTTTTGCAAAGAAAATACATCCACTATGATGAAATTTTTTCTCCTACCATTCAAGCAGACAGCATTAGAATATGCCTTGCTGTTGCTGCTCAGAGAAAATATGTAATTTCTCACTGTGACATTCAAACTGCATATCTAAACTCAGAACTTTCTGAGACTATTTACATGGATATTCCACCTGGTGTAAAGGTTAAACATAGTAATAATGTGGAAGTTACAAAAGGCACTTTATGGTCTTCATCATGGACAAAATTGGAATAAATGTCTAGATTCAGCATTCTGAATGCTGGATACATAGCTAAATATTCTATGTATTATGTAATATAATACTGTAATTTCATAGAAGACTAAGAAACAATGTTGTGTTAGTCTCAGCACTTCTGAATCTGAGTTCATAGCCTTATCATAAGTTTGCAGTAATTTAATTTATTACGTAACATTGTTGAAGGAACTGAATGTGCAGATAGATGGGCCTATAACTGTGATGGAGGACAATACAGCCTGTATTGAGATAGCTACATCGGAGAAAGTAAAAGGCAGGTCAAAGCATATTGACATCAGATTTTGCCATGTCAGAGAGGCTGTAAAAGCAAAACAAATACAATTGCAATATTGTCCATCGTCACAAAACCAAGCTGATGTTTTCACGAAGCCTCTTACATTCCAAAAGCATAAAGAAGCAGTAGAGGCACTTGGTGTTAAAGAAATTAATGTAATGCTGCAGCCGCTGACAAGTCCTCGGACTTTGGGCAGCGAGGCTGGCTCTTTGCCCTCCACCCTGGATAATGCGAGACTGTCCAGTCTCACAATGCTTGCAAGTAGGAGGGGGGAAAGCCAGGTTACTTAAGGGGCTTTTCCCCCTCGCACCACCCTCTTCTTTTTCAGGCTCCAAGAGAGAAGGAGTCTGTGCTGCGGTACTGCACTAATTCCAGCTGCGTCACTTTGCGTTCGAGTTTTCCATGGACGGGAGAGTAGCATCGGCTCCCTCCCAGAGGTTCAGTTTGGATTATTCCTTCTTTAATTATCCTTGATTAATTTCTTTATCCGTTTAAGCTTATCGTATTTTTACTGTATTTAGTTGGTCCCGACGGAGAAGAGGGGAAAGCGGTGGCGCGGTTTCGCGCCCGCCACGCCGCGGCATGTAGGGTAAAATAATAATAATAATAATAATAATAATAATAATAATAATAATAATAATAATAATAATAATAATAATAATAATAATAATAATAATAATAATAATAATAATAATAATATAAAGGGGAAACAGAGTGGGAAACAATTAATTTTAGAGAGTGATTAACCTCTGACTGAAAATAAATTGGAAGAGAAAACAAAAGAGGGGGAAAGTATATTAAATGGGTGTTCCAAATTGGGTGGCATTACAGGAAGGTTTTGAGCTTAGTGTAGAGCGGCATTTCAGTTTTTTCCCTTTCCGATTGTCGGCACTCCCCTCGTTTTCTCTTTGTTCGTAGCATTTTGGGGGCATTAGGGTCCCGCTTTTGGTTTTCCCGTCATCCACGCACCTTTTCCCCCATTCAAATTTTAACGGTCGGGCGGCAACTGCGGCTAGTGGACCGGAGGGTCGGCTAGCAAGTGCACAACGGGTATAAAAAAGAAAGAAAGAAAGATTGACATAGGTTATAAATTCGGTAAATAAGAAATTAAATAGACAGTGATATAAATAATTTATAAGAATTTTAATATTAATTAATTAATTATTTAGTTAATTATTCTATTTATTCATTAAGGCGTATTAATCACTACAATATTTTAAATAAGCTAATTACCTAATTAATTATTAATATAAATTAGCTGATATTGATCAATTGGGATAGATTCGGGGAGTTAATTGTTTGAGTAGTAATCATTTTAACATTGAAGTGCAATATTAGCATAATTAATTAATTGATTAGCAATAAATAAATACACTTTGATTACAGGGAACATTTGATTAAAGTTGCTTTAACAATCATAATCTCTCTAAAGGGCAGTGGGTTAGACCTTCTTTGTTCTCAAGGGTAAACACTCTACTGGGACCTAAAGGTCATTATTCAGGGCCCTTAGGTAAATTCAAAGGACAAGTGCCAATAAATAGTGACTATTTAACATCCAAGCACTGTTGCGCTGCCATTTGGGTTGGCGTTACTGAGCTATTTTACCACTTAATTAATTCCTAGCCCGGGTAATAATGACATCAAGAAAGAGGCAGGGCACTAGGAAGGGGAAACAACTGGCCAAGAAGAGGCCAGCCCCTCAGGTGTCTCCCCCACAATCCTCCTCAAATGAGGAGTCCTGGTCAGTGTGGCAGGAATTACAAGAAAAAATTTCAGCCCTAGAGGCACAAAGGTTGGCAAGGCAGTCTCCCCAGTCGAGCGAGGTTCTTCCACGCAGATCGGCCAGGGAGACAAAAAGCCATCGGAAGGCTAAATTAAAAGCAATGGCTCAGGACCTAATGAACAGGTTTGCTGCTCTTGAGTCCGCTCAGGTCCCAGAAGTTCCAGCCAGGCATGATGCCGATGGGGCTTCATTGACTCTGAGGGCATGAAGCATGGAAAAACGAAGGTCATCGACTCCTGGGGCGTCCGAATCATCATCTGCCTACCAGGAAGGACAGGATGAGGTGGAGGAGGTTAGCTTCACTACACCACATCCTGTGGAGGACCCTTGCAGGGCTACGACTTCGCACGGTGAGTCTGCTATTGCACCAGGCACCCAGACACCTCTTCCTGCATGGCCTTGGGCCAGCGGTACTCCATTCAGTTACACAACTAGCACACCCTACAACCCACTGAACACAGGGTTGACCAACATGGCCTGGCCTTGCGCCAATGCGCACTTTAGTGGTTGAGGCATGCCTTACGTTGCTCCTTCCACTCAGACTCAAGCTGATAACGTACCTAATATAGGGGCTTGGCCGTATCCATTAGTGCCTAATACAGGCTATAATACGGTCCCATTGGGGGCCTTGCCATATGGAGACTACTCCATGCCCCTGGGGGATCATCTAACCCCGCTACAAAAGGAAAAAATCTGATAAAGCGAATACGTGGATGTATTTGACCTACTCAATAGAGATGTTGATAAGACAGATCTAGATAAAGAGGATGAAAAAGAGAAGGAAAAGCACAGAAAGAAAAAGCCAGATAGGACCTGGGCCAACTGGCTTCCTGGGTTCCTGATATATGTAGGAGTCATAGTCAAGGCCCAGCCTTGGAGGGCTCAAGCCCTTTTTCAATATTTAGATATTATATATAGGACTTACACAGATTTTTCTAGCCAGGCCTGGCTGCAGTACGACCAAGTGTTCCGCATGCGGAGCGCTATTCATCCAAACATGCGCTGGGACGAGCCCCTGCCGGGTTTGTGGCTTCAGCACATGACCCCCGCCAGATTAAACATGGGCGACAGGTTTGATAGTGGTCACTTGAATAGAAAAATTGCCACTACCCAAATTCCCTGCCCTGGTGCGGGGCAGGCGGTTCAACCCCGCTTGCCTTGCTTTGAATACAATTCCAGGGGATTTTGCACAAGGAAACCATGTAGATTTAGGCATGAGTGCATTACCTGCAGTGGGCAACACGTGAATGCCTCCTGCTTCAAAGCAGGTGCCCAGCGCCAGAACAAGGGTGCAGGAGGCGGCAAGAAGCCTAACAGTGGCGGGGGTGCACCTGGAAAAGGGACCAAACCCAATTAAAGTTAGGGTCTTGCAGGAATGGTTAAGTAACTACCCTCGTAAGGAAGATGCCAGGTATTTGTTGGATGGCTTTAGATACGGGTTTAGAAAAATTAAAAAGGTATACCAACATGTTTCTTTAAATAACTAACTAACTAAATTCTGTAAATAAATAAATATATTTTTAAAATTAAAAAAGATTTTTTAAATAAAATGCCAGCTTTCAAGAACAAAACTAAACAAAACAGAGGGGAAAAAATCTAGCAAATGCTACAGCAAAAGTAACTGAGAACAGATGACAGAGTAGCACACAGAATGGGAAAGGCTGCATCCACTATAGGTGAGATTCTGGAAGAACAACATCAGGACGCCAAGCAAAGAAAAGGGATATTCTGCACCAAAGCACCTGAGAACAAGAAGTCACAACTAGAGTAGGACCATTTGAATCAATGAAACTTACAGTGGAGCTGACTCGTCAAATCCTCATTGTTTCTATGGGCCTATTCTATGTTACTTATTATGCTAAGGAACTGATTTCAGCCAGTATCTTTTACCAAGTTGGATGGATAGCTCAATGGTTTAGGTATCTGGCTGCAAAATCAGGTGTTGAGTGTTCAGTTCCCTCTTGTGCCTCTTGGTGGAAGAGCTAGCCTGTGGGCCTTGGTCAAGCTGCACTGTCCTATGGTGCCCCCAGAAGAAAGGAATAGTAAACCACTTCTGAGTACTCTCCATCTAGAAAACCCTAGAATGGGTTGTTGTAAGTCAAAATCGACTTGATGGCACACTGCTAATTTTATCATGCTTTAGGTAAAGGTAAAGGTTCCCCTTGACAATTTGTCCAGTCGTGTTCGACTCTAGGGGGCGGTGCTCATCCCCGTTTCCAAGCCATAGAGCCAGCGTTTGTCCGAAGACAATCTTCCGTGGTCACATGGCCAGTGCGACTTAGACACGGAACGCTGTTACCTTCCCACCGAGGTGGTCCCTATTTATCTACTTGCATTTGCATGCTTTCGAACCGCTAGGTTGGCGGGAGCTGGGACAAGCGACGGGTGCTCACTCCGTCGCGTGGATTCGATCTTACAGCTGCAGATCTATAGATCTTACAGCACAGAGGCTTCTGCGGTTTAATCCGCAGCGCCACCACGTCCCTTTATCATGCTTTACCCACTGCTTTACAATCAGATGGACAGAAGATTCACCAGAGATGTTGCAATGAAAGCAAAATCAATAGGGTACATCTTCTGTGGAGAGTATCTCATGAGAAGGCAGAAGGTGTGCCTGTGGGTCCCACAATTCATGGCGTCACTTCTGCTGGATGAAAACTGTTTTCTACTTTGGCAGCTGCATAACATTAGAATCGCCTTTGCAGGTGCTTCATATCACCCTGCAAAGGCTATGCTAACCCATGCAAAGCCAGGTACTTTCACTAGTATATCTCCCATTGGATGGAGAATCTTGATCAGAGTTTTTACTCAACTTGCAAAAGTAAAGGTTAGAGTGCACTGACCGACAATTCCTCTGGCTACCTAGGAAAAAAGAGATACTACGTCTCCCTGCTACTTCCTTTTTTCCTGTGAAAAATATCCTTCCAGACCACAGGACTTTTATAGTCTGCAACCCTCCCCCAGATTTATGGCCCTAATTATAGTAACAGTCCTACTTGTCTTTTGTGTATTAAGAGAAAGGGACTAAATCAGCACTGATATGATGACTTTAATTATCTTTGGATGAAGTTTGAAGAAAAGTAATAAATATCCAGTCTTTTCTCTCAGCACTAGCAGAACTTAAAAGTTTACTGCCTACCTTACTTTTGCTATGACAAGAGATGAGAGATTGTCCAGAATGGTATAACACATTTATGTACTCAAACAGATCTAAGAACCTGTATGTACTCAGAAAGCCAGTGTGCATTCTGGAAAAACTGGGTGGAATTTGCAGCAACTCCTGTTGTTAAACATAACACAAGCCCTATTTCAGTTTAAAAAAATGGCACCCAATCTGCAACTTTAAAAACTTCACCATGGTGAAGGGATGCTTAGTTAGCTAGAAACCCTCCCAGCACTGGCCTGCTGGCAATGTCCTGCTTTAATGATAGGAATCACATTAAAAGAGGATGTGTTTTGCAAGCGGGTTCATGCCTGTGCACAACTAACTTGCAGTAAATACCTTTGCAGCAGATTATTGCAAAGGTGTAGTTCCAGTTCCAGTTTTCATTTAAAGGGGCTTTTAAATATTTATCTGTCTGTCTCTGACTCTTGGGTTCAGGTTTGCTCTGATCTACATAATTCACCACCCACCCTGTGGTATCTAACTGCTGACCCATATAGGACTACACCTTTTGCATTGTCTATAGACAGGAAATGGCATGCACAAGATTTTTAGAACTTTTTATAAGATTGATATTAAATTATTCTTTTCAGTTATAATCAGAGACACATTTACTTGGCAAGACTGATGAAACATGGTTGGTCTCATTGTGGAGCAGACATGCAGAGAACTGCACTGTTTGTGAGTTTGGGAGTGAAACACCCTAGACAGTTTACAGATGAAACTACTATGGAACATGTGTGGTTTTCCAGAGGTTGTTGGACTGCAGTTTCCATCATCCCACTTTTGATTGTGACAATGCAACTTAGAGTTGATGGGAGTTGCAATCCAACAATCTCTGGAGAGACACGTGTTTGTTACTGCTCCCCACCCCCCACCAGGAATGCAAGTAATTTAAAGTTGTGCTGAGTCAAAACATTGCCAATATGTTTGTTTGTGATCTGATCCTGGGCTGGCTTGGAGTGTCAAATCCCACTCAACCTTTCAGCCATCTAAGCTAGTAATTTCTTAGGTTTTGCACTTGGTCACAAATTTTGCTGCCAAAAAGAAAGAGACAGATAGCACCTACTTGAAAAAAAGTCTCACAATCATTTAGCCCATGTGGTCTCTGGATATTTTTCTGATCCCTGTCACATAATCCTCATTGATAATGCTGTAGATATTGCCTGGATTGTGCCATGATCACCACAGCCAACACACATGTCTTTCCTTCTCCTTCCTTTGAGAGAGTTGTGTTAGTCACTGCTATATTTGATGACACTGAGTGCTTGGTCTAGGAACCCAGGTGACAGTGGACTCCTCAGTGGAAGCCCCCCATTTTGTCCCTGGAAATGTGCCCATCCCAGGTCCAGTCAATTAGATGGCTTATACTCCTTTGAAAGGGACGTGGTGGCGCTGCGGGTTAAACCGCAGAAGCCTCTGTGCTGCAAGATCAGAAGACCAGCAGTCGTAAGATCGAATCCACACGATGGGGTGAGCTCCTGTCGCTTGTCCCAGCTCCTGCCAACCTAGCAGTTCGAAAGCATGTAAAAATGCGAGTAGATAAATAGGTACCACCACGGTGGGAAGGTAACGGTGTTCCGTGTCTAGTCACGCTGGCCACGTGACCACGGAAACTGTCTACGGACAAACGCTGGCTCTACAGCTTGGAGACGGGGATGAGCACAGCGCCCTAGAGTCGGACACGAATGGACTAAATGTCAAGGGGAACCTTTACCTATACTCATTTGAGTGCTGTACTGTGCAGTACTGTGGGAAGCAAAATGTGAGAAGTGAAAGATCTGTCTCTCTACTGCCTAGGAAAAGAGTTGTGGGGGAAATTCGTTCTGTTCACATCTCACTTAAATGTACATAGTTCACCCTTCTCAAACAAAACGTGTCTCAAAACATAGCTATACTTCTCAGAGCTACTCTTTGATGAGCATGAGTGAGGCAATTGACTTGTGCAATGGGCCTCAGGGGATTTGTCACTCTTAATTGTTGCAAATGCATCAACAATGCTTTGAAAGGGCTTTTTGAAAAACAGCTCTTTCAAAGCATCACTGATGTGCTGTGTTGGTTAGCAACAATTAAAAAAACTGAGAACTTCTTTTCCCTCCCCCTCCTCAGGTGAGTGGCAAGGAAGCTTCCCATTTCTCAAGATTGTTAAGCAGTTTAGGAAAAGGAGGAGACAGGAAGGACAATTTTTTGTTTTCTTTTTGTTTCCTTTTAAATGAAAAGAAGATCAGTCTCGATTGTGCCAAACAGGGTTGCTGGAGGTGTGGTGTGTCACTGATCCTTGCATAGGGATGCAAGGATTGACCCAACTGTCATATTGCACATCAAAGCAACCCTGCTTAGCACAATCTAGAAAGATCCAGGTCAGCATAATTGAATTTTTGTCATATCATAAAATAGTACTGCAGTGGTGCAATGTGAAGGTGGCACTTCACATTGTAGGAAACCTAAAGCCACTCCTATAGATCCCCACTAGTGAGTGTCTGAGGTCTGGGAAGCATCACCTTACACCACCATAAATAGCTTTTTACTTTGGTTGCAGAAGGGTATTAAGTTAATTTCTCCTTTAATCATGCTGCCTTCTGTTGGTTGGTCCACTGGAAGTCACCTTTTAAGTTAACTGTCATAGTTTTGCAGTCTTATTCTTAATGATATCCCTAATGTCTATTCACCTGAATTTGGATGAACCATTACATGACAAAAATCTTCCCACCCACCTTCCTTCTTACATGCAGCCATTAAAAAAAGAAGGGGGAAGAGGAAGAATATACTAAGAGGAAAAATTCTGTGCAAGCATTTCTAAGCTTACTAATTTGAAGGTGAAAAAACCCTAGCACATTATGCTGCCTTATTATTTTTGCATATAATTCTTTTTAAAGAGGCCTATGTTTAGTTCTGCTCTGAAACAAGAGTCCTTGGAAACTCCCCAAACCAGATGTCAGCTCAGCAGGTCTCCAAGGGAACAATTACAGGAATCACACAGAGAGCTGGTATTGTAGGGGGATACATGAAAGATTAGTTCTCTGCCGTGAATTGGCAGCCTGCATTTTGCAAACTGTGGTAGGGCTCTGATCTTAATCTCTCAAAATAACAAAGGTTCCTAATTTTAACCGCAGTCTTTTTCACTGCTTGCATGTGGTGTTTTCCTCCCTTTCTCTTCTTGTTACAGAAGGTCCCTTCTTTTTCCTTTTTCTCTTTTCAGCTTATTTCATCTACCCTCTCTGTTCTTTGTGTTCAAAATACCTGTGGTCACAGTTTCAGCACAAGATGTCGGAGGTAAACCAACAGTGTTCAAGAAGAAGATTAGGAGGAAATGGAAGGTGATGCTTGGTAAGTGCTTGCCTATTTGGTAAGCTCGCCTCATTTCAAATTATTTCCTGGGCATAAACAGCTTTATTTTCCAGTATTCAAAATTTTTGTTGGCTTTCCTACGGTAAAAACAGCAGTTCCCATCAAAGTGATGTGGTGTTATATGTAATTGATGCTAATGAGATAAAATGGTTATGAGAACAGCAGGAGATTTCTGTGTGTCACATAGAACTGATGGAAGGCAAGGAACCTCTGCTGCAGAATTGTGTGTCCCCTAAACAAATGCCAGCACAACTAAGATGTCTCTGATTATGGAAGAATGCAAAAATGATGTCCAGCATGTGAGATCTTTGATTTCTTTATTTGATTACTCAGCTTAGTGCATAAAGCATGCAGATGTGTCCAAAAATATAGTTATTTTTCACACACCAAATCAACATACCCTCTAATTTTTCAACACTGCTGGGTGGGGTTCTGCCTCAATCACACGCGACTTCTCCCCTGCATGCATGCACAACTCCACCCCCACCCGCATGTGGGTTCCCATCGCAACTGGAACCAAAGAGGCTGCACGGAGTAAAAGCAAAACTGTGTGGAGGAAGATGGAGTTGTGCGCCTTAGAGGGATCCTTGCACCAAAGTATAATCCAGCTAAAGTTGACCATCACTATGTTTCACTGAGTTCAGTGGGAATTAATCATGTGCTCAATGACACCAGTTTTCCTTCTCATTATACATTGTTTGTGTGACACTGTGGCAGTGCAACTACTTCTGCAAAATGTAATCTATCCAGTCCAGGTCCCACAGGTGGAGCTTATGGGATCTCATGTCAAGGTCATTCCTGTCAGAAATTTGGTGTAAACACCATTCAGGGAAAAATTACCAAATGGAAAAATGGCTCAGAGCTTTCTCCCTAACTTTTGTGGCAGAGGAAGGAGCTCTTTTCAAGAAGGCCTAGGTTTAGGCATGTGAGAAAGAGCTTATGGTAGCTTTTGGCTAGAACTTGCCCCTATTTTTAAATAGAACCATACAGCTAGATGGTACTTAGGTGCATATATTTGGATGCACCAGTTTTCTGCTGGCACCATCAAGGACCGTGGTTGTGGTGGGTCACATGCACACTTAATACTGCAACATTTCATAAAGCATATTCGTGTGCCCCACTGATTTGTTTTGGTTTTCCTCACATCTCAGTGGCATTTGTAGGCAACTATCATACCAATACGCTTCAGCTGTCTTTTATTAACTTTTACATGGGTGAATTCTGTTGGCTCAAAGCTTGGAAAAATGACTTTTGAAGCTCTCTGAAGGCCACAGTGGAAGGCCTCTGTCCCTGTTTGCTGTCTTTGACAACCTTTCAGAGAGGTCTGAGGAGGCACCTTTTCCTCACTAGTGTTATGAGCACATGCAAGATACTTCCTTCCCCTTCCCCATTACTGCACTTCATTGCACTGCAATGTTAATCTTTTAAACAAGCAAACAAAAAAGGCTCCAATTACATATTATAATTTTTACTATGGGGAAGTTAAGTTTCTTAAAGGAAACGGCAAAAGTTGTACATAGACTTCTCCCAGAGAAATTCGCATAAATTGAAGAGAAGAGAAGAAATGGCTGAGGTAAGAACTCCTTGTCTCATCCTCACTCTGGAGGTAAACAATTTTGTGAGCCCTGAAAATTCCTTGCTAAGGGGTGATCAATAATCGGTGTAAGGTTTATCCATGTTGAGGTGTCTGAATCAATGAGAACAAGGAATTTTTTAAGTATTATTTCCACTGTATGGTATTATTGATGGATATAGCGAAGACCTTTTTGTAGTGCATTTTGCAAAGTCACATGGGTTATTAAACACAAACCTGGAATGCACAGAAGAAAGAAACAGAAAGTGCTAAGTGGCTTTATCTCTCCTGGCAAGCGCCGTAGATAGGAGAGAGATTAAAGCATATTATAACTGGTGTGCACTGAACTGTATAAAATATTGATTTCCTGGCAATTGCAGAGAACTTTATTATGAACTATGGAGAGAAAAACTGGGAATTAGGCATAAAGCTATTGATATTCAAGCTCAACAAATATACTTATGTGACTAAACACCCCTAGAATAAGTCTTTCTTATGTTATCTGTTCAGGTGATTTTATCAGAATAAGGTTATTTTCACAAGAGAAACTGAGCCACAAATTAGGAATGTGTGGAGGCTCTGATTTTGTTTATGTCTGAAGAAGGGCACACAGATTGGTTCCCACCATGTGCCCTTTATGAGGTAAACTGTCCCACTCTTTGTGTATATGCTGGTATGTGTGCATTTCTGGATCGCTTCAGAAAAAAACCTTTTCTGCAGATTATGACTAAAAAAGGGCTATGACTTGGGGTGGGATGTTGCACAGAATTATTTGCCCGCTTCCAGGCTGGAGAACACAAGAAAGATGGAATCAGGAAACAGTGCTTATGATATTTGACAGCAACACTACAAGAAAACAAAACTAAAAGTGGGGGGTGGGGTGGGCCTTAATGTCTCAAAGTGAAGCTCTGAGTTAACTTCATGAAAACATTTTTTTAAATTAATGTATTTATTTATTTGATTTGATTTGATTTATATACCACCCATTTAGCAAATTGCTACTCTGTGTGGTGTACAACAGAAATTAAGAGACATAAATTATATAAAAAATAACTATAATAAACTGAATCCCTCATTGCAAGTAACAAGACCAGCAGCAGAATAAATATTGCTCTATATAATCTGTATCCCTCCGTCTTCCTCCTCTATCCCAATTAATTGGGGAGAACATCCCCAAAAGCTTCTCTAAAAAGCTCTGTTTTGAGAAGCTTTTTTAAAGGCAGAAAGGGAGGGTGCCTGACGTACAGGAACTCCTGGGGTATCGCATTCCATAAGGAGGGCACCACAGATGAGAAGGCCCAGCTTCAATTTGATGAGGTACTGCACTGAATTATCTTGCCAAGTACTCAATTTAGCTCCAGATTCAAAGGCTTAAAAAAAAAAAAACACCCAACCTTTCACTTCCTCTTCTGTTTCCCCCCCAGCAGGAGTGTGGAAGGAAGTTTTCAATTTCCTAATAAGGAAATAGCCTAAGTTAAGTGACAGGTTAAGCCTCCCATTTTGGTTTCATCAAAAATGCTAGAACCAAACCAAAACAGTGATCTTAACCACACCAAAGGAATGGTAGCCCGTGACAGGGAGCAGAAAGGTGCAAATAGGCACAAATCAGGGATGGGCTTGTTTGCAATAGCCCACATGTGTTGTAGTGACTAGGCAAAGGAGGGAACCAACCTGTCCCCAGAGCAAACCAAACTTCAGGACAAATCCTTATGTAGTTGCACTCTCAGTTAGTGTTGCAACATTTGGCTCAACATGGTGCAAATCCTTACCAAAAATTAGTGTAATTAAAATTAAATGTGTGTTTACAATGATGTTTTGATAGCATTTAGAAAAGTAGAAAACAATATGAACAAGATCCAAGAATGTGCTCAGTTCTGTACACCAAGGGGCCTTGGCGTTGCTGTTTCTCAAACAGCAAACTAATGCTTCAGGGCAACCACTTGTAAAACTACTTGGAAGGTGGTTGATCATATGAGATGGGAGTCTTTTTTTCCAAAGAAGAGGAATAAATACATTCATATATACACACAGCATGCATAATCCATTGGGCCCCTTCCAAAATACAGCAACAGCTGAGAAATTCCACTCCCAATTCAATTAAAATGCAAGCAAGAGGTGAAGAGGGAAGTGCTAATTTCACTCTGACGGTAAACATTACAGGTTTTTGAGATTCATATTCCAAGCCAAGGAATTATACTTTTGATCAATCATTAGTTAGCATAATATAAGAGCTTGGTGTATATGTATCTATATATCAAAGCACATTCAAATCTGTACCCATATTCCCTTATAAACACACATACTGTATGTTAGCATCTTGTTTATAAATAAAAGAGAGGCAGTTCAGAGAAAGAAGACCCCATTTCGAACTGATGAGATGAAAACAGCACCATGATTTTAAAAAGCAGGTATTACTTGTGGCATTTATGATATCAAGAGACCAAATGACTCCTTAAAGAACTGAACTGTACAGTATGGTATATATCTATTCAGAAGTAACTCCTACACAGTTTTAGATTTTTTTATTACTTTTTTTTTAAAGTTTCATATGCCAAGTTGGTTGCTAGGTCTAAGGGGTGGAGAATACAGGTAAGGCCAGTGGATTTCCTAGACTGGTCACTTCGGTTCTGGTCTTACGTTTTAACAATTCCAGTCTGTATTGCAGTGAGTGGTGTCAGTGGGTGACAGTGAGGGCTAGTTTCATTTGATTGGAGAGAGAGCCCTATGGTGCCTCAGGTGGCAGATTCTGAGAGGTGGAAGCAATGCTTTGTAGAACAGAACTTTGAGTTACACAGCCCAGACTCACCTGATGCTTTAAACTGCCTCCAAGTGTTTCACTGTGCCTGAAAGTAGGGCCACAATTGTTCCTCTGAAATGACTTATTTTGAATCAGTTCCCTCCCCCATGCCAGGGCATTACTGATTTGTGATCTTGCCACACTGGGCAGCCACTTTCATAAGACCTCTTATGATTGGGTCTACATCGCCAGCAGAATGAGGTGCAATGTCCTGAGGTGGTGGTAGAGCAGATTCTACTACTTCAGATGGCACCTGAATTGTGCCATTTTTGAACATTCATCTACGTATATGGAAAAAAAGAAGCAACCTCTGCAGGAACAAACATTCTCTTCTTCCCAGTCCTACCTGTGCCACTGTTGTTGTTCTTCTTGTACTTGTTACTTGTTACATTCACATGCCCGCTTTTCTCCAGTGAACTCAAAGCAACATAAGAGGAATAAAATTTACCTTCCAGTAACTCTTCCATCCCTGGTAGATTTGTGAGATGCTACATTGCTATTGCAATTGCTACATTGCTATTGCAATTGCTACATTGCAGTGCAGTGGTGGCGCTGTGGGTTAAACTGCAGAAGCCTCTGTGCTGCAAGGTCAGAAGACCTGCAGTCGTAAGATCGAATCCACGCTATGGAGTGAGCTCCCGGCGCTAGTCCCAGCTCCTGCCCACCTAGCAGTTCGAAAGCATGCAAATGCAAGTAGATAAATAGGTACCACCACGGTAGGAAGGTAACGGCGTTCCGTGTCTAGTCGCACTGGCCACGTGACCACGGAAGATTGTCTTCGGACAAACGCTGGCTCTACGGCTTGGAAACGGGGATGAGCACCGCGCCCTAGAGTCGGACACGAATGGACTAAATGTCAAGCGGAACCTTTACCTTACATTGCTATTGCTTTTGAGAGATAGAGGCTGACTACACTGGGCCACTGTTGGAGTGCTGCAGGGACAGGCTGGTGTACTCTTTAAGAATCAGATCAGATGATAATTTTGCTAGAGTGAACCAGCCTGCCCCCCCAGGGCATTCCTACTTGCACCTTTCTGTCAAGGGTCTTTTACATTTATTGTGTGGGTAGGATTATTTTAATTTGGATTGGTTCCAGCATATGTGATCTCTGAAACTGATCCAAATTAAGACTTCCCTTTTCAATTTGCCAATACCATGAAGTGGCTTAATAAGCAAGCCACTTCAGGACACTGGCAAAATAATCACTTTCCCTGCTTGGAAGAAGGCAGGCGAAGTGATAAAATAAGTAGATTATCACTGACGCACTACATCAGTTATACATTTTTTTTAAAAAAAATCTTTTCTTTCCCTTGCCTTAAAGGGCCAGTTGTGAAAGTACCCACAGTCAGCTTGACTGGCTCTTTAAGAGAAATCCTGACCACTCCCAAGTGGCCCACAGTAGTTTGCTTCCTGCTGCTAATGTAGCCATACCCTTACTGTTAGCAGTTTCTGGCAACTAGATGTTATTTCTTGTTTGTCATATGGAAACAGACTTCCAGGGGTACAAACAATGATTCACTGTTGAAATACCAGCTTATTTTCAAGGAGATCTTGGAACCTGGCTGCCCTTCATGCCTCTTTAAAACCCTGGAGCTCAATAACTTTTCATGGGAATTAAGTGCTTAGCTGCCATCTGTTTCACCAAAACCAGTTTTTGCAAGAGGTTTACTCCTATTATGTCTACTTCCTTATTATGACATGAAACACGTTTTTCAAGGCAAATGCAGCATGGAACACATTTGTTAGAGTTTTAAGTATCATACTCATGCTAAGTATGCTTTGCAAGCGTGCAATTATACTATCAAAAATTTCCTTAAAGATAATTCTGCAGTGCTGTTGTAAGGAGCATATGGTTGTTATCTTAATTGCTCTGTCCATATCTTCCAGCTTAGACTTCTTTTTTATTTGATTTTAACAGGCTGCCTGGGTTTGCCAAGTAAAACTGTTGATGGCTGTATTACTGGCATAGATCCTCAGCTAGAACAACTGTTTTTCTCCCAATAGCAATCCAGAGCAATGGTGTGACCCTCACCAGCAGCACATCACCTTGTCTCATAGAGGTCAATGACTGCCATTCATTTTTAGAGAAAGTATATGATGATATATTTGAAGACATGCTTTGGATAGTAGATGTCAATGTTAAGAGGTGGCTACACAGCAATTTTATCCCCTGTTTGGATGGCTGACAGCATCAAGAAGTTTGATCTAATTTTAAGAGATCATAGAATAATGGAGTTGGAAAGGGCCTATAAGGCCATCGAGTCCAACCCCCTGCTTAATGCAGGAATCCAAATCAAAGCAGATCTGACAGATGGTTGTCCAATTATCTCTTGAATGCAAAGCTAAACTGAAACCATACTACCCTTTTCCACTCTCTATTCATCTTGATCCATATGTTTCTGGTGCACAGGGAAGGGCTGCTTTTTTTGATGCAAGAGGAAGAGCTCCATTTTCATTTTCAGTAATCATTCATTCTATCATGAATCATGCTCCAAAGTCACAGCATATGTGAATGAAATATTAGTTTCTAGAATGAACAGAAAGTTCATTGTTATGGGAACTGAGCCAATTTAACCCAACACAACCCAGTAGAGCTTTCTAGTCTAGGAAAACCCTTACTTATTTTGACACCAATAATGCATATTCCTTACAATGTACGTATTCCCCACATATGCTGGAGTCTGTGTCCTGCTTGCTTTAGTTTGCATAGTTCACGTGATACCTCCATGATATTTCAGGAATATCTGAGGGGGCAGCAGATGTATTGCTTCTGACCAATACATTTGGCATCATTGTATAAGGAGCATCTGTATGTCTGCTTCAGCTGAAGTAAGTAAGTAAGCAAGTAAGCAAGTAAGTAAGTGGGAGCAATGAGGGCATTAGATCTTACCCACAGTGCTATGGTCAATGGAGGGAGAACTAGTGTCAGGGCAAAGTAGCCACATATGGAGGTGACCCCCTATTACACAGGAGAGGAAACGCAAAGCCAACTGCCAGGCACTTGAAAGGGATCAGCAGTAGTTCTCTCCAGTAAATTTACATATGATCTGCTTGAGTTTGAAGAGACTCTGGCTATCCAGGAGAAACCTTTTCTTTATACCTTGCAGTTCCAGGCAAAACCACACACCCAGTCTCAGAAGCTGCTGTTAGAGGGAGGAGGAGAAAACCTCAGAAAACATGATGATAAATGTCATCCTTTTTGAAAGGTCTTTTGCAGTTTTATGGAGACTAGTTAGCACAGGAGGAAATGGTGAAGCCAGGAGCAAGAATGGGGGTCCTCCAAATGTCGTTCTGGGATGGCAGCTCCCATCAGCCCTGATCAGCAGCATGGCCAACAGGATAATGGAAGTTGCAGTCCAATGGCATCTGGAGGACTGTGCGGTCATTCCCATTCTGGCTGTAAGTCCACAATCACTCTGGATCTGTACACCACGCATCAGGTCAAATAGTAAACAAAACACCAATGGGGCTTGTAGAGAGGAAGCTGGGATTGATCTTGCTCACAGGCTTATTGTGTGCAAACTAAAAGAAAAGCGGTTGCTGCTACAGAACCACAGGGATATATTTGTAAAGGCACTACTCTGTCATGTCTTCGCTAGCCCTAATAAAGAACTACCACATTCTGAACATTCCTGAGTAGTGTCTGGATTTTTTTTTCTTAGCAAACAATATAGCAACCTACAGTTTTAATAAACCCTTGGCTGTCACCATGCCCAAAGTCAGAGTACCTTTGACAATGTCCAGCCGCCAACAAGAGCAGTAGGACTAACAGGACTGTCTGTTGTCACAACATTGATCATCAGCAGGCAAATGAGCTCCAAACAGGTACTTCATGTGCTCTCCCTCATGCCACAACAGGCAGAATGCTAGCAAAGGAAAACTCCTGCTTGTTGCTGGTGACTTGGAGGCCAGCTTTATGATATACAGTAATGCTGCCGGATCTATTGTTCTTAAGTGTCTGCACATGTGGAACAATTATGGGATGGAGCAATCAAGGCTTCAAGACTGACTCTTCAGAAAGTTGGCAATTGTGCTTTTTTTTTAAAAAGGTAAATGCTATATTTCTTTTTGCTGTTTTTTTAAATGGGCTTCTGAATTGTGTTAATTTTGTTCTATTGAGTGAGCTTATTTAATAGTGTTCAAATTAGTGTAATCCGTTGCCGAGTTTTTAGATGTGTCTTTTTAAAAACCTGTACTGTAAGCTGCCCTTGGTTGTGCAAGGAGAAAGGCAAGTTAAAAATTAAATCAACAAATAATTAATAATTTAATGGATAGATATAGGGAGACATCGCAAGGAGAGCAAAGAGATGCACCAGCTGCATTGGGTGTAAGCAAAGACATCGCAGGACTCAAACCCCATCCTGGAACCCAGGATGGCCTTTTGCTTTTTTGGGGCAATGCAAACAGGTGAAATGCAAAACCGGAGAGAATGTAAGAGTGTTCTCTCAGGAAAAGAAAAACCTTGCAGAGATGCAATGACATCTGCTCCATAAATCTTCCACTTCTGACCACTCACTTATTTCAACCTGAAAGAACCTTAGCCTTGCAAACAAAGCCACCACAGGCAAAGAAGAGGCAACTGCCCCCTTGCCACACACATCCCATAATCATAATGCACAAATGGCTTACTAAATTTGAGAAATTACTTTTTAGCCTGTGCTGGTTAAAACCTTCCACATAACAATAATAATCAGTATTTTCTTATCTTTGGGAATTCAAACCTGTTCATAGTTACAGTCTGTCAGCTGCTCTGTCAATTAATTATTATTAATTATAATGCCAGTTATATTATTTATGCTGGTCTGTTTGTGTGTGTTCAGCCAAGCAGGCCTTGTCTCTGTTCCAGTACCTTGATTTGATGTATAGGGGGTATATGAATTGCCCTGGTCATGCACTGCTTTTATATGATGAAGGGTTCCGTATGCGTGCAGTGATTCACACCAGTCTGTGGTGGGATGTCCTACACAATGGTCTATGGTTGTGGATCATGACCACTGCCCATCCAGTTGTGGGGGGCGATCACTTCAATAGCAGCCACCTAGTTTGGAGGGCTATATAGGTTGCAGTTTCTCGCATGCTAGCAGGCCAGGTGGTTCAGCCCCGCCTAGTATGCTGGGAATTCAATGCACATGGGTCCTGCAATGAAGGCCTTGCAAATTCCGTCAGCAGTGCACAGCCTGTGGTGGTTCACATGCATCAGGGGCATGTTTCTGCAGGAGAGCAGAATCAGGGGGTGGAAAGGAGCCTGGTGGTTTGCGGGTGGGGTGGAAGCCATCCTCAGGTACTGCAAATTTTCCAAGTTTCAGCCCGCAGGAAGGACGTTACAACGTCCTTGAAATGCGGGGCTGGCTTTGCCCTCCTCGGTCCCGAAGGACGCAAGGCAACTCCGGTCACATGGAAAAAGGAGGGGGCGAGAGGTTATTTAAGGAAGTGCTCGCCCCCGATGCATCCTCTTTCTTGTTCAGGCAGTGTGGAGTCGATTGGAGGATCCTGAACAAGAGCAGAGTTGCGAGCGTGAGCGGCGAGGAAAACGTTCCTGGTTTGAAGGAGGGTAGCCTTGGCTCCCTCCTGGCTTTTACTTTTTGGATTGGGGATATTGCAGGGGAAGTGTTTGGAATTTAAGGGCTCTGGTGGTCCTTGTTTGAGCGGGCTGAGACGGGCGCGGGCGGTGGGGCGGGCTCGCCCTGCCGCAGCGGGGAGCGAATTTACTTTTAATTTACATTTAATTTTAAAGAGAAGGGCCTTACTTGTAAAGGTATTGGGACAGGTGGAGGCCCCAATTCTTTTCTTTTCCTTGCCTCTTCTGTCCTGCTAGCGAAATTGGCTGGGTTTGCAGCGGGCGCCATTTTGTTTAGTGTCTCTTCCCGCATTTTTTGCTCCCGACCGCCATTTTGTTTTCCCCTTTTCTACAAATAACTAAAGGGGAAGGGATACAGAGACTAAAAATAATTAAAGATAAAGGTTATATAAGTTTATCATCCTGATTATTTGGTAGCTATTAACGCTTAATTTAAATTGTTAGTATTTGGGTGTGGCGGACGCCATTTTTGGTGTGGCGGACGCCATTTTGGCCACCATTTTGAGTGTGGCGGACGCCATTTTGGGTGGCGGATGTCATTTTGAGTGTGGCGGACGCCATTTTGTGTGTGGCGGACGCCATTTTGTGTGCTCATTTTCCCACTCTTTTCTCCCTCTCTGCCATTTTCTTTTACTGGTTAACATCTATAAATTGAATAATCATAGATCAATTTAAGAATATAGATTTATTTATTTATTTTATTTATTATTGGATTTTTATCCCGCCCTTCTAGACAGGAGTCTACTCAGGGCGGCTCACAATATATTGTGCACAAACAACTTAAAAACAACATAGTTGCTGTGGATTAATTTTTCACAAGCTCTGAACAGGCTTTCTGATAAATTTAACAACCAAGGATATACACCTTGGGGCTCAATTAGACAGTAAAGCTAAAAAGAGAGCTGTGCCTCAGGTCTCGCCTCAGCAGTCCTCTTCAGAAGAAGAATCTTGGGTGATCCTTAAGGACCTGCAAGATAAAATGTTGGCTTTAGAGGCGCAGAAGCTGGCTAGACGGGCCTCCCCACAACGCGAGGTTACCCCTCGTCGATCCGTCAGGGACACAAAGGGTCGCCGTAAGGCTGAGTTTAGGGCCTTAACGCAGCAACTCATGGAGCGTTTTACTGCTTTAGCATCTCAACAGGGTCATGGAGGTGAGGAACAGGCTGTGGAAGAAGGGTCCCCCACTACGGCAAGGGTGCCAGATGGTCGTAAATGCAGGATGACAGAAGCAACTGAGATCCAGGAGACAGCGGAGGGATCTTCAGCTGGGTACGATCTCTATGAGGAGCCATGTACAAGCTCGCATCGGGCTTCGAAGGCACTTGGAACATCGACTCCTTCTTGCGGTGAGTGCACAGCCATACACAACACCCAGTCCAATTCTGCCGCCTGGCCTTGGACTGGTGGCACCCAACACTCTCATGTTACACCTAACCACTGTGGAACACCACCCATGGGATGGCCCAGTTTTTTCTGGCCTCCTGTAAACCCGCATTGTTGGGGGTGGGGCACGCATTGTGCGACCCCTCCTACGGCTGGGACATCTAGTGAAGGTAAGAACACAGGAACATGTCAGCACCCTTCAGTGCCTAACACGGGGTATAACACGGTCCCACTAGCTGCACTGCCCTATGCGGACTACAGTACGCCTTTGGGCGATCATTTGACCCCTGCAGTGAAGGAGAAAATATGGAGGGGAGAATTCTTGGATTTTTATGATCTTCTGAACTGCGAGGTGGAAATTAAGGAAATTGACAAAGATGACGAGAAATTAAAAGAAAAATACAGAAGGAAGAAGCCTGACAGAAACTGGCCTAATTGGATCACAGGCTTCACTATATATGCTGGGGTCCTGGTTAAAACACAGCCTTGGAAGGCTTCGGCTCTATTTCAATACTTTGATATAATATGTAGGGCAAATTCAGATTTTGTAGGCCAGGCTTGGCTTCGTTACGATGAAGCTTTTAGAATGAAGAGCGCCATCAGGCCTGAATTACGCTGGGATGAGCCGCACCCAGGGCTTTGGCTGCAACATATGACACCGGCCAAATGTAGTTTAGGTGACAGATTTGATAGCGGTCATCTGAACAAGAAATTTACCGGGAACGTTACTACCCGCCCAGGGGCGGGGCAGGTGGTTCAACCCCACCTGCCCTGCTACGAATATAACACCAGAGGTTTTTGTGCAAGGTCCCCATGCAGGTATAGACACGACTGCATTACCTGTGGGGGGAAGCACCCAAACGCCTCATGCTTCAAAGCGGGTGCACAGCGTCAAAACAAAACTAGCGGTCCCGGCAAGAAGCCAGAAGGGGGCGGTGGTGCCCCTGGAAAGGGGGCCCACACCAATTAAAATCAAGGTTCTGGAAGAGGGTCTAGCAGATTACCCAAGAATAGGGAATGCAGAATACTTGAGACTAGGTTTTAGATATGGGTTCCGAATCCCAGCTTTAGGCGTAAGAACGGCCTTTGTGACCAAAAACCTTAAATCAATAAAAGGGATGGAAGCTATAGTATTAGAAAAGATCAATAAGGAGGTTCGAGAAGGTAGGGTCTTGGGACCCTTTAAAGAACCACCCATAGCTAACTTGAGGGTTTCCCCCTTAGGGATTGTCCCCAAAAAAGCCCCAGGTGAATTTCGTTTAATACATCACCTATCGTTTCCAGAAGGGACATCAGTTAACAATGCAATACCCCCGGAACTTTGTTCTGTGAGATACACCTCCTTTGACGAGGCGGTTCG
This sequence comes from Intellagama lesueurii, assembly GCA_037013535.1. Classification (NCBI taxonomy): domain Eukaryota; kingdom Metazoa; phylum Chordata; class Lepidosauria; order Squamata; family Agamidae; genus Intellagama; species Intellagama lesueurii. The sequence goes on along the minus strand of JBAJHW010000002.1, from coordinate 106,396,439 downwards.
GATGATTAGGGCCTGCGGAGTGGGTGCTGAACTGGCAAAGGCGGATGTTAAGTCGGCCTTCAGAATTTTCCCCGTTCACCCATTGGATTTCAATTTGTTGGGTTTTCAATTTCAAGGGCAATATTACATCGATAGGGCCCTCCCTATGGGGTGCTCAATTTCGTGCGCAGCTTTTGAAAAGTTTAGCACATTCATCGAATGGCAAGTTAGGCGATGATTTCCTCTTTTGTGGAAAACCGAACTCAGGAAGATGCAGAATGATTCTGGATAACTTCCGTGAGATGGCCCTTGATATGGGCTTGCCCCTGGCGGAAGAAAAAACGGAAGGGCCAGCGACGTCCCTGACTTTCCTAGGGATTGAACTGGATACGCTTCAGCAGACTTCAAGGCTGCCTCGAGACAAATTGCTGAACATTAGGACTATACTTAGCAACTTAATAGGAAAGAAAAAGGTGACTCTTAAAGAGTTGCAGGAAATGGTAGGACACCTGAATTTCACGTGCAAAGTAGTAGCACCAGGGCGCGCCTTTTTGAGGCGACTTTGTGGCGCCATGTCAGGTTTAAAAAGGCCAATGCACAGAACGAGAGTTACCAGGGGTATGCGGGAAGACCTCACAGTGTGGAAACAATTCCTAGAACAGTTCAATGGGGTATCCTTCTGGAGATCGGAACTTAGCCTGAAAGCGGATGTTCAGGTAAACTCTGACGCCGCTGGGACCTTAGGATTCGGGATTTATTACCGTGGCAGATGGTGTGCAGGTACTTGGCCTAAAGAGTGGCACCAAGAGGGCATAACGAAAGACTTGACATTTTTAGAATTTTTTCCAATTGTAGGAGCCCTATGGCTTTGGGCGGAAGAATGGGCACATACTGTAGTTCGTTTTTGGTGTGATAACCAAGCAGTGGTACACATCATTAACAATCTGACATCACACTCGGAAAGAGTCATGGATTTGGTCAGGGCTTTCACCCTACGGGCGTTGCAGTTTAACGTAATGGTGCACGCCCGACATGTGCCAGGTGTTGACAACAGGATAGCTGATGCTCTCTCACGCCAACAGATCAAGCGTTTCAGGGAGATGGCACCGGAGGCCAGGGATCTGCCAGAAGTGCTTCCAGCGGAGGTCTGGCAGATTGGCATGAGGAAGCGTCGAGAGCAATAGGTCTTGCACTGGCCCCGAGGACGATAAAGGGTTATTTAGCATCAGGTACCGAGTTTTATGAATTTAGGAAGTCAATGAGGCTAGAGCAAGCATGGCCGGCTCCAGTGGAGCACCTCCAACAATTCATAATATTTTTGCATAGAAGGGGATTAGCGACAGGCACTATTCAAGGAAAACTGTCGGCTTTGGCCTTCTACGCAAAATCAAATGGGCACAGGGATTTTTCTTGTGACTTTCGTATTAGGAAGATGTTAGAAGGTTGGTCCAGGGAAAGGGGGAGAGTACAAGATGACAGGACACCCATATCTCCGGCTCTCCTTGGACACCTATGCGAACAATGGAGCGCATTGTGTAGGGACCATTATGAAGCGGCATTATTTCATGCATCTGCGCTAGTGGCCTTTTTCGGGGCCCTGCATATTAGCGAGCTAGTGGCAATGGGTAAGGCAGATATCTCACAGAGGGCTTTGCAATTGGGGGACGTTATAGTTCAGGAGGGGCGGTTAAATATTAAGATAAGGCGGTCTAAAGCAGACCCGCTGGGAAAAGGCAAGCAATTAGTCTTAGGGCAATGTAGTGTAAGAGGCATCTGTCCCGTAAAGGCGGTTCAGGAATTCATAGAGTTTAGGGGTCCAAAACCTGGGTACTTCTTCCAGCATACGGATGGGTCGCCACTTACAAAATACCAATTTTGGAAACTTACTGGCATAGCATTAGAGAAGATAGGTTTGAAGAATATGAGATTCGGAACACATTCCTTTAGAATAGGAGCAGCTTCAACAGCAGCAGCTATGGGTTATAATACAGACCAAATTAAACAGTTAGGGCGTTGGTCGTCGGCCTGTTATCACAAACACATCAGACCTCTCCCTAACGTATAGGCAGGGGCTGTTTATATCGTTTCAGGTGTCGAAAGACAGGAAGGCCGAAGGCACGTCATGATCATCGGCCACAGTTATGTTTACTGGGCGGCGCGATATGCCGCATTTTCCCCGTGGGGGAATGATTTGGGGCTTGGTGCCCATGCGTTTATTACATGGAAAGGCATGCGTGGCATGCATTGGATCCAGCTCGGCAGGATGACATCTTTCGACCATCTGCCACAAGATATTTTAGTAATTCATTTAGGAGGCAACGATTTGCCTGGATTGTCTGGTAAGGCGGTCATACTTGACATCTTGAGAGAACTTGGGAAGCTGAAGGAAAGGTATCCTGCTATGCGGATCATTTGGTCCAATATCATCCCGCGTTTAGCCTGGCGAGGTGCCCAGAGCATTGAGAAGATTAATAGGGCACGGCGAAGGGTCAATAGGGAAGTGTGTAGAGGTGTCTGCAGCGGCGGCCTCGGATCTGTGGTCAATCACCACAGGATTCAAACTTCCAACACTGAATATTTTCGTAGCGATGGCATCCACCTGTCTGATGCAGGCTTGGACATTTTTCTTGAAGATATAAAAGGGGGCCTGCTTGCTGAGCTAGGACGGCTTGATGGCGGGCATGGGACTTAGTCAGGACTAGTCCCTATGCTGTGGCGGGTAGTGCGGGAAAAAACTGGTTGTCTCGGTGTGTCCCTTTGATAATTATGGTAAGCCAACAGCGCATCCGACCTCCCGGCTCTGCGGATCGTGCGATTACAGGGCCGGCGGCGGGAAGATGCGCTGGGCCACTTTCGGACCGACAGTCATCAAATAAAGATGGCTCGAGGTCTGGGGTGTTTATTAGAGGCCGGCTGGGTTCCTGCTGTCGTCAAGACAGCTGGAACCTGGGGGCCTGGGACTCGCCCATTGACTGAGAAGGGTATCGTGGATGCCCTACATTTATTTCTCCGCACTACCGCAGGCCCCCTCATTTGATGAGGACAATGATTTTTATAATCAGAAATGATTTAATAAAGTGTGGCCCGTATTAATCCATATCACTGTCTTGCGTCTTCATTTCGGGGCCTGGGAGGGCAAGTTTCAGCCCGCAGGAAGGACGTTACAACGTCCTTGAAATGCGGGGCTGGCTTTGCCCTCCTCGGTCCCGAAGGACGCAAGGCAACTCCGGTCACATGGAAAAAGGAGGGGGCGAGAGGTTATTTAAGGAAGTGCTCGCCCCCGATGCATCCTCTTTCTTGTTCAGGCACCCACCCGCCCTCCCTCTTTCTAGTGTGTTTGTGGTCGCCTTTATGGGGCCGGATAGGAATTTTTGACCTCTAACCTGATTGGCTACTGGATGGAGGGATTTTTCGCCTATCCCACACTGGAAAAGGGTTTGTTGGCATTTGCTTGGTGGTTCTTCTCGGTCACACTGGCGGGTAGTGCGGGAAAAAACTGGTTGTCTCGGTGTGTCCCTTTGATAATTATGGTAAGCCAACAGCGCATCCGACCTCCCGGCTCTGCGGATCGTGCGATTACAGGGCCGGCGGCGGGAAGATGCGCTGGGCCACTTTCGGACCGACAGTCATCAAATAAAGATGGCTCGAGGTCTGGGGTGTTTATTAGAGGCCGGCTGGGTTCCTGCTGTCGTCAAGACAGCTGGAACCTGGGGGCCTGGGACTCGCCCATTGACTGAGAAGGGTATCGTGGATGCCCTACATTTATTTCTCCGCACTACCGCAGGCCCCCTCATTTGATGAGGACAATGATTTTTATAATCAGAAATGATTTAATAAAGTGTGGCCCGTATTAATCCATATCACTGTCTTGCGTCTTCATTTCGGGGCCTGGGAGGGCAAATGCTGTGATGCAGCCAGACGTATTACCAGCAGAGGTTTGGAGCCTTGGCGGATGGAAGTCCACTGGGCCATAACACTGGCAGTGGCATCTAGCAACACAACAGCATGTGAGGAATTTTTCCCCTTTTGTGGTAGGGAGGGCTTTGGCCACATTTGGCCTGGCCTGGTTGGTCAACTTTTGCAATTGAGGTTTTATTTGCATCATAGGGGGATAGCATCCAGGTCTATCAGGGGTAGGATGTCAGCTCTGACTTTTTGTCAGGGGTACCCAGATTTTATCAGAGATTTCCGCATATGGAGGATGATGGAGGGGTGGTGTAAGGAGTGAGGTAAGAAAGCAGATAAGAGGAGCCTAATTATACCGTTCATGCCACAACATTTGTCATTTGTTCATTTCAGGGATATATATGAGGCCAGTTTGTTTAAAGTGCATAAGTGAAGAATGCACTCATTGCATTCTTCAGGGTCTTTAGAGTAAGTGAGATGGTGGTAGCATCTCAGGCTGGTGTCTCACCAACAGTGTCCCAGATGTCAGATGTGGTGGTCTATGAAGACCTAGTTGTCATTCATTTTGAAAATCCAAAACAGCATAATGATGGATCCCCATTTACTAAATTCCACTTTGGAAGGTTACTTTGCAAGTTTTGTGAAAAGCTAGGATAGTGGGGTGGAAGTTTGGAATACATTTGTTCTGTATAGGTGCGACATTGACTGCAGCAGCCTTAGGTTATGATGTGAAACAGATCAAGCAGGTGGGGAGATTTTTTTTTAAAGAAAGAAAGAAAAAAAAGAAAAAGAAAAGAAAAAGAGAAAAAAAAGTCTTCCCACAGATATTGCACTTATGTGCACCCATTGTGCTGCCTGGGTTTTCTGGTGTTTGGTTTTCTTGTTCTTTCAGGTCTGGCATTCCTGTCCCAGATTCGAGTTTTGCTGATCGGCCACAGTTGTATTTTCTGGGCAGCCAAGTTAGCCATGCATTCCAGTTGAGAGCAGAACCTGAGCCCTGGAGCATGGGCCATGTTGGAGTGGAGAGATAAGAAAGGCCTATGTGGGACAGGTTTATGGACCTTGTCACCTATGGTGGCACTGATTTGCCCTTTGACATAATGGTTCACCTGGTACAAATGACTTAGCTCAAAGGACGGACAAGTCCCTTATTTTACAAGTGATTTCAATTTGCAGGCCTTAGTAGCCAGGTTCCCTGAAGTGCAAATGGTGTGGTCAGCAATGCTTCCACGGTGAGTACGGAGGGCTGATTGTGACCACAGGCATATGGCAAGGTCACTGTGGAAAGATCAGCTAAGTTGATAAGGCTGTTTTGGTGGGCTTTGGGTCTGTGGTGGCGCACCCAGACATTGGCTTGGAGTGCTCTGACTTATATCAGAGAATATAATGGACAACATTATATTTGGAAGCAGATACCAAATCCAAACTCCCCATGGATTCTACCCCTCTGTCACATATGTCTTTACTGGACAACACTGTTGGTGATGCCAGCTCTCTCTCTCTATCTCTCCATTAGAGGACAGGAGATCTTACTCAAAGCAGGTGCTGTGCATGGCAAGGTCACTCCAACTCAGTATCAGGGAACTCCCATCACCAGCTGATGACCCAGCATTCAGTTGGATCCACCAGCCCTCCTTGACACCAATACTCTTCCCACTTCTTCCCAGTTTGACATTGCTGGATCAACATTGAGGAGTATCAAAAAACTTTATCAGATTCAGAATACATCATTTCTCCTTCAGTATCCCAAACATAATTCCATCATGATTGAGGTTGCCCGGCTGAAAAGCTGGGACCTCTGCTTCACCATCTTTCAGAGGACCACAATCTTATCACCCTGATTTTTCATGCAGAAGCAGATAAATTAGCCTCATATCAAATAAACTCAGTCTTTAGAGACTGGAAAGAAGCCATTCACCCATGTTTTAATGCTCCAAAATGGAAGGCAATCCAGTCTTCTGTACTTGAAAGGGAATCTCCCCCACATCCTCACACATGGGACTTATTCTGGAGTTCCTTACCTCTCTAAAGGACAAAGGCCTCTCATTCTCATCCATAAAGGTCTATCTGGCTGCCATCTTGGTGTATTGCTTGACGCCTGGCCAGACTGACTCCCTTCTTGTCGACTCATTGGTGAAGCAGTTTCTGAAAGGTCTCTGCAGTTTTCTTCCTCTTTTATGCCCCTTGCATCTGGCATGGTAGCTCTCTTTTATTCTGGTTCAGCCCTTCCAAGCTCATGGCATGATGTGACCTCCAGCTACTTACCTGTCAATGGTGTTTTTTGTAGCCATCACCTCAGCCCACACAGTTTCCAAGCAATGTGCCTTGTGATCAGACTGTCCTTACCTGGCTTTTTTGCTCAGACAAGGTGGTGCTTCGACCAAGCATGGACTTCCTCACAAAATCCCTCTCTGCATAGTGGACTGTATTGCATTGGTTTACCAGGTGGCTTGTACCCCATTTCATGAGGGTGTGGAGACCCATGCAACCAGTTCTACCTCGGCATCAGTGGCTGCACTGCATGGTGTACCCTTCCCTGAGATCTGCACAAGCAGCGAGCAGGTTCCAATCCTCAATGTTCATCCATCATTACCACTATCTGCAAGGGGAGAAACCTCTTTTGTCAGAGGAGTCCTCTCTGTGCACTCAGAGTGAGACATCCCACCTCTAGTAAGTGAGCTCATAGTCCTCCATATGTGTGAGCCACTGAGACCTCAATGAAAAATGATGGGTTGCAGTTGCATCTGCAGTTCTTCGAGTGGCCATCTGTTAATCCCACAACCCACCCTCCTCCTGTGTGTTTCTCCATCTCTTGTGGCAAACTGGAACTGAGAGAAAAGACTCAAGCACGTCGGGATATGTACAACATAAGGCTGGCAGAACTCCCGACAAAATGTTCAACTCTATAAATTTCCGAATGGTCCTCTGCGCAGTCACAGAAGCCAATGTGTGTGATTTCACACATGGCCACTCAGAGAACCAGAGTTAGAGTTACCACTGCAACCCTTCATTTTATCCTTGGTGCAGAAAGAGAGGACAGATAGCTCACCTGTTCTTTTGTCCACTAAAGTGTACACTCATGCTACTGGCAGACTCTGCTACTGATCTCTGAAAAGCAATCTCAGGAAATGAGTGGTCCCCAGTAACCCCATAAAAATTCACATCCCCCCTCCCCTTGGGTAAGGAGACGTGATTATCGCATCTCACGTTACTCTGTTGGGGGAGGGCAAAAGAGGTCCGCTTAGGTGACGAGCGCCAGCGGACCCGACATTTTAGTTTTTATTGGTTCATACTCAATTACTTTAGGTAGGGAAGTGGTTTTCTTGGAGCTCTTGAAGGAGGGAAGGAGAGAGCCAAGGGTGAGGGATGGATAGATGTGATTTGTTAAGGAGAGTGAACCATTTGCACTATAGTCAATGGTAAATCTAGCACTGAAAAATACCTTCTGTGGTGTCCCTTTCCCTTGTTGATACCCTAAGCATGTGCTTATTTTGCTTAATGGTTAATCCAGAGCTGAATAGGGAGCGAACCAGTGCAAGGAAAGCCTTGCTGGAAAAGAAAGAGCCCTAAAGTAGAAGTACAAACTTACAATGAACTTTGTTCAAAGCCCTCATCTTTCTGTGGACCAGAGTCACTGGTCCAGTGTCTTCACCCTGAGAAGGAATAAGACTCCCATCCAGTTTGCAAAAGACCAGATATTTTGCTCTCCTTAGGTGAAGCAAAGATTTGGAGTGGATTTCCAGTTCCTTCCAGCAAAGTGGAAGGAGGCAGGAGATCTGCTCTAGATCTTATCTTCAGCTGAGGAGAGCAAATATCTAGTCTCCTTCCTTTTGCAAACCCTGTGAGGGCCTCCCCGTCCCTTGAGGCCCTAACCACATGCTTATTTTGCTTAATGGTTAATTCAGACACTTTTACAGATGATTGCAGAAAAAGTAATGTTTCCCAATATAAATTTTAATAAAATTAACTATTATTAAAATTATTATATTTTTGTATGGGGGGAATCCTTCTGGCAGGGGGCCCTGGGGCAATTGCCCCCTTTGCCGCCTTATAAATCTAGCACTGCATGTGGATGCATGTGTAGCTATGAAGAATATTTAACAGACTGCCATTGTGGTATCGTCTCGGCTTCGCCTTTTCAGTGCAGTGTCTCTGCTCTTTCTGTGCCTCCAGATGCCAAGATCTGGCCGGTGAATTGATTGTTTCATTTCTTTTCTAATTTAAAATCATCATCATGCAAGTGCAGGCACCAGTCCTTTCTGAATGTCTGTGGTCCACTGCACTAAATCAGGCAGGTCAGGTTTAGAATGTTCCTCCCTAAAGTGCCTGAAGGTGGAGGGCTATTTTGAGGTTGTTGTTTCCCTTGTCCTTCACTTCCGATTTGCATTTTGATTTGCTGCAAGCCTGCTGCCACTGTGCTCCTCGGCTACTTCAGGCTGCCGAGCCACAGAGTCCAAGAGAATCACGCCGAGAAATGGAAGGAATCAATCTTTGCATCGGGAGCGGAATATATTAAGAAGGATGCCAGGAGACCTATTCTCCCCATCTTGGTTGCTTGATGAAAGTGACCATGAATATACCTATTTGTTAGTGAAGGATGAATTACTTCTGAACATTTGTGAGAGGAGTGGTTAAGGTAGAGAATATATGCTGAGCACCCACAAAGAATTCAGATATCTTGTTTAGGCACCTTGGAAGTTGTTTCCGCCTACATTTCTCAAAATATTTCAAGGAATGCGTGGAACAAACTGATTTTTTTAAAAAATCCATTCTCTACTATCAATTCCAGCCTGCCATTTGGGCCATGTTTAATATTCCTTGCTCCATACTTCTTTATGCTTGTAGTGAGACAAACTTTTGTTGATTTTTTTTTTGTGGGTTGGGGGATTGTTTGTTCGTTCACTTGGGGAAGAATGAGGGAGAACTTTACTTGAAATATCTCAGCAAAACTGAAACCAGAGATGCTTCTCATCCCTCTCCCGTGCTCCAGAAGTGAGAAGAAGATAGATCTCAAAGATGCTTTGGACCTCAAATTGCATCAGAGCCCTCCAGAGTGACCAAGGCTAAGGGTTTGTGGGAGTTGAAGTCCAAAACATTTGGAAATCTCCCCTCTCCTGCTTATGTAGACCATGGAAAATTGGTCTCAAGGAATGGTAGCCCTTGGACTGAAAAAAAACGTTTTCTATGCTTGGTCTGTGGGAAAGAGGGAAAGTGAGCTGGGTAGCGGTCTCTAGCACAAGCACTGATACAGCCGTGGCTCTTTGGGGCCATTTATGCAAAGGTTTGACATTCTGGGAATGGCTTTGTATGTTTTACAAACAAACAATGTAACTTGATTACATAATCAGCCCAACGTTCTAGTTTCTGGCACACACACACCCTTCCCTGACTTTGTGTGTATAATCATGAGTAAGAAAATTGAGCAAGTACAACCTTTGCAATATCCTTAACTGGATATTATGAACAAGTACCATCAACCAAAAATGGAACAAAATAGGTTGTTGTCTGGCACAGAATATCCTTCTGTTCATTTTTATGTATAGGTGCAGATTTAGAAATAATTACCTGAATCGTATTGTATATTTCAGCTGGTGTAACTCCATCAGTGTAACTTTTACTGGTCAACTTCTACAAGTTAAGAAGACATGGAGGCACTTCCTACCGTACACAGAATCACACAACTTGTGTCCGACAGAAAATTCTGACACCAGTTTCTTAATTTGCTGCAGCTCACCGCTGAAGGTTACACCAATGAAGTTAGGCTGGCAGATAGAACGAACAGGTTTCTGGTTTGTTGCTAATAAACTACATCTCATCATGGTGTGGAAGACTGTGATCAGGTGACCTGTGCCCCTGCTCAAGTGCTGTTTGATAGCAGCTTCAAGGCTTTTGCTTCTCTGCCTGTTTATGGGTCCTTAATTTATAAACAGGATGTGGACTGGGCAGTCTTTCAAGGAGAAGATTCTTCTCTGTAGAGTAGAATACAAAACCTCCAGCCAAACGCAACAGGGAGTAGGCCTAAATGTGTGGTGGAAATCACCTGCCATGTGCTCTATAGATTCGCTTTGTGCTGTCAAAATAAATCATCAGACAAATTAGTACAAATGGGACAATTTATTAAATAAATATCCTTTATAAAAAGAAGGTGGAATTATAGTTTAGTGGTAGAACACACTGTATGATGAAGGATTGGAAAATCCAAAATATGTGATTTACAAATACTGGTGGATTCTTTAGAACAATGGGAACAAAACTCTTTCCCTTTTGTATTCGTTAAATGCAAAAAATACAGCTGTTCTCCTCGTGGAGAGGACCATGCTGTGCCTAGCAACCTAGACGTTCAAGAGGAAGAGCCCAATAGAAGAGAGGTGGGAAGCAGAATTGAGCACTAATAGGCTGAGTATAATAGGGACGTGGTGGCGCTGCGGGTTAAACCGCAGAAGCCTCTGTGCTGCAGGGTCGGAAGACCAGCAGTCGTAAGATCGAATCCACGCAACGGAGTGAGCTCCCATCGCTTGTCCCAGCTCCTGCCCACCTAGCAGTTCGAAAGCATGTAAAAATGCAAGTAGATAAATAGGTACCACCTTGGTGGGAAGGTAACGACGTTCCGTGTCTAGTCGCGCTGGCCACGTGACCACGGAAACTGTCTTCGGACAAATGCTGGCTCTACGGCTTGGAAACGGGGATGAGCACCGCTCCCTAGAGTCGGACACGACTGGACTAAATGTCAAGGGGAACCTTAACCTTTACCTTTTTTAGGCTGAGTATGTTGGAAGTGCCTGGATGCAACTCAGCTTACACTCAAGAAGACATACCACTGCATGGGGAAGGGAAGAGTATGGAGGACCTCCTCAGGTTTTTAGACTGTCCTTACCTGCTCTGACCTTTGGTGACTTTCCTTTGACCTTATATTGCCATTCTTAGGGTTGTTGGTGTTACCTTCTTTCTCTTGTCCTTCCAAGGAGAAGACATCTTGCCATTGTTCTCTACAGATGAAAAGGAAAACCATGGTTCCTGTCATCATTGACTTAGCTAGAATTTGGACTTCTCTCCCCTTTCCTATTACCATTGTATTTCTGTACTAAACACAGGCTTTCTTGTTTTGTTAGAAAGAATTGTGGATGTGATTCTTTTACAAAAAGGGAGGTGTGCTCAGGTTACCCTTCCGAGTCCCAAAGGACTGAAAAACCACAAGTTGACTTTGCTCCAGTACCGCTGCATGTATACTCTCCAACAGAAAACAGAAAGATTAAAAACGTGACTTTTATAAATTAAAGCTACAAAGTCCTGAGCTTGGATGGATGACTCAGTCTAGTCCTAGTCAGGAATTATAAAGTATGTGGAATACTCATGTTCTAGGCCTGCCACTCTATTGTCACTTCCAACATCCTCCTGCATGTTGAGGACAGTGAAGTCTGAAGAGGGACAGCCTGTGCTATTGGTGGAGGCTCTACACATGAAGAGGGGCCCTGAAAATTAGGGTCCCAAGTTACAAGGAGAGCTCTGATGGGCAGCAGCATTGGCCCTGTTCAGACTTGCCACCCTCCATGTGCAGAAGGGGATGGAGAAAGGCAAGGCTAGAATACTAGCTCTATGCCCAATCATGCTACACTCTTTTGGATGCCCAAATAGAACAAGACAAATGGAATCCTGCATTTGAGTTTGTTTTAATCTCAAAACTGTCTTCATACCAACCGTGAAAGGGTTTGTGGAGTTTGCTAAATTAGTATTAAAATTGAACTGAAACAATGTGTTCATGCTTCCCTAATGCAGAAAATCCTACATCTGGTTTCTGGCATCACCAGATGAAAAACAAACCTTGGGCAGCAGGTTGGCCTGAGACCTCAGAGAAGGGCTGCTGGTCAGGGAGAGAGGATGTGACCGGATGGATTAAGGATCTCTCCCAGATATAATACAGGGTCACACATTTGTCTGTGTTCACAACTGAGTGATCAACATAAACACCAGTGTTCCCATATAACCAGGTTTCTCCCCAAACCCAAATGCTTCTTTACGCATACATCTGGCTCCTCTGTTATTTACTTTTTTTGCAGAGGCCAAAGATTTGCCTTTAATCTTATTGCAGCCTGACAGCAGATTTATCACCAGAAAATATTGGTCCTTGCCCTTTGCTGGCAAGTAATGTAAGGCTTACGGGTTGTTTCTTTTGTTGGTCCCAGAAGGCAATTCTGGAATATTGCCTGTCTTGTAATAAAACATTGTTTCATGTTTCTCACTTCTTTGAGTGGTAGAAAGTTCTAGTGGGAGCATTTTATAGGATTCGTTTCCTTGAGAGGGGAAGGTCTTAGAGACTTACAGTGTTTTCTTCTTTTTCATTTTGTATTATCTGTTGATTTACAAATACCCAACTTGAAGAGGGAGGAGGAGCTCGCTATAGAAGCAGCCTCACTTCTCGCAAAGCAAGTGGCATAATCCCTGGAGCCTGTTCCAAAATCACAGGCCAGTGGCAAAACCCCAGATTTCCACCTTTGCAGACCTGCTTTCAACTGCTAAGTCCTTTCCGTGTACAGAGGAACCACTGATGTGTATCGACTATTAAAAGCAATAATCATTCATTTAAACAAGCAGCCATCAGTGCTAGCAAAGGAGATCACCCTTCGTGTTTAGTTCAAGTCTTGGATCAAGTTCATTTCTTCCCTTGATACCTGTAGCCCTTGAACATTTCGTTTCCCAGTCTCAAATGGCAAGAGAATGTGCCTTCTTGCTTGGTCAGACAGTTTGGCCCGTTGGAATGTTGGCCCAGGCTGGCACATATGTTTTCCAGAGTGGTAGAGATACATTCACCTTTTGTAGCATAAGGAGTGGAATGTCTTGCAGTAGTGTAGAATTAATTAACATATTATGGCATATATCGTCATGAGGTACACTTCCTCTGGTGTGTACAAAGTGTTTGCCTGAGTGACAAGCATATGGACACACATGGTTAGGGTGGAAAACTGCAGACAGTAAGGTCTGAGGGAAGTGCAGACTGGAAGGTACAGACAAGGACCATTGTATTATATTATTAATGGTGGCCCGTTATAAAACAGTTGGTGGTAAAAGTGACACCTGGGCATTGGTGGACTAATATAGGGGTAGCATGATTAAGGATGTGAACAATTCTCAGTGTTGCTGCCCCACCATTTCCTCGATCCTGCCCGCATTCTTTGGCCCATCAGTTTTGGTATCAGATTGTGTAACTTAGTTTTAACTCTTGCATGAAAATTAAATCTTTTTCCATTTGCATTTTTCTCAAATTCATGTTTTTTTGTAAATGTTTTCCTTATGTATGCATTCATAAACTTATTGTACATCTTGATGGATAACTGACGTTGTGCATAGTTTTCCTTGTTGTGTATTTTTCAAAGTTTTAAAATCTACACATTATTATGTGCATTTTCATTTATCCAAAATGCACCGCATGTCTATTAAATCTGTGGACTTCTGATCCAGATTATATTTTGTTTTCACTTGGTGCAAAATGGATTCTTTCACTGTGAATATCAGCTCCAACAAAATTCTCTTCCATCCCTAAAAATAATTAAAACATAGACGCCTGTTTATTCTGAACTAGGGCAAAGGTAGTAGAAGTGAACCTCTAGCTATTTCATAATTTAGGGGCTTCATGTCAAGTGTCCATCTAAAGTCTGCCTTGCTGCCTTGCCCCTAGGAAATACTGTGTTAAGGCCACTTAGAGTGTTCTGGGAAGTTAAAAATCCTCCATTTCTTGTTTCTGAATATTGTTGTTTCAGGTGTCAGATTTATGTCAAACTGTTCTTTTCTGCTGAGACTGGACTCTTTATTTTATGCAGAAGGTGGAAGGATATTGCTGGTAATTCTCACACTGAAAGATAAAACTGGTGAGTCATCACCTGGTATTATAGATAACGTTATTGAGATGCTGGAATTATGTTGCCAAAGTAGACCTGGAGAGAGAACTAGCATATAGGTCTGATTTCTGTGGCTGTTATCTTTGTTACAGATGGGCTATAACTCATTGATGATTCATTGCAGTGGTTTTATAATTGGCAGCTATTAGTTGAACTATTTCAAATCTTAAAAGATGACGCTGTTAAGGTGCTACACTCAATATGCCAGCAAGTTTGGAAAACTCAGCAGTGGCCAGAGGATTGGAAAAGATCAGTCTACATCCCAATCCCAAAGAAGGGCAGTGCCAAAGAACGCTCCAACTATCGTACAATTGCAATAATTTCACACGCTAGCAAGGTTATGCTCAAAATCCTCCAAGGCAGGCTTCAGCAGTATGCGGACCGAGAACTCCCAGAAGTAGAAGCTGGATTTCGAAGGGGCAGAGGAACTAGAGACCAAATTGCTAACATGCGCTGGATTATGGAGAAAGCCAGAGAGTTCCAGAAAAACATCTACTTCTGCTTCATTGACTATGCAAAAGCCTTTGACTGTGTGGACCACAACAAACTATGGCAAGTTCTTAAAGAAATGGGAGTGCCTGACCACCTTATCTATCTCCTGAGAAATCTCTATGTGGGACAGGAAGCAATAGTTAGAACTGGATATGGAACAACTGATTGGTTCAAAATTGGGAAAGGAGTACGACAAGGCTGTATATTGTCTCCCTGCTTATTTAACTTATATGCAGAATACATCATGCGAAAGGCAGGACTGGAGGAATCCCAAGCCGGAATTAAGATTGCCGGAAGAAATATCAACAGCCTCAGATATGCAGATGATACCACTCTGATGGCAGAAAGTGAGGAGGAATTAAAGAACCTCTTAATGAGGGTGAAAGAGGAGAGCGCCAAAAATGGTCTGAAGCTCAACATCAAAAAAGCTAAGATCATGGCCACTGGTCCCATCACCTCCTGGCAAATAGAAGGGGAAGATATGGAGGCAGTGACAGATTTTACTTTCTTGGGCTCCATGATCACTGCAGATGGGGACAGCAGCCACGAAATTAAAATACGCCTGCTTCTTGGGAGGAAAGCGATGACAAACCTAGACAGCATCTTAAAAAGCAGAGACATCACCTTGCTGACAAAGGTCTGCATAGTCAAAGCTATGGTTTTGCCAGTAGCGATGTATGGAAGTGAGAGCTGGCCCATAAAGAAGGCTGACCGCCAAAGAATTGATGCTTTTGAATTGTGGTGCTGGAGGAGACTCTTGAGAGTCCCCTGGACTGCAAGGAGAACAAACCTATCCGTTCTGAAGGAAATCAACCCTGAGTGCTCACTGGAAGGACAGATCCTGAAGCTGAGGCTCCAATATTTTGGCCATCTCATGAGTAGAGAAGACTCCCTGGAAAAGACCCTGATGTTGGGAAAATGTGAAGGCGAGAGGAGAAGGGGACGACAGAGGACGAGATGGTTGGACAGTGTCATCGAAGCTACCAACATGAATTTGACCCAACTCCGGGAGGCAGTGGAAGACAGGAGGGCCTGGCGTGCTCTGGTCCATGGGGTCACGAAGAGTAGAACACGACTTAACGACTAAACAACAAACCATTCTGGTCTTGAATCTTGTTGTTTTCACTTCACTGAGTGGGTACTGTGACCTGAGTAATCTAAGAGTTGAAGCTGCAAATCTAGACATGGGTTTGACTACAGGTCCCAGAATAACCAGCCAATGGCCATGTAGTCCCCTAAATGAATTTCTCCCATTTCTGACCAAGGCAGAACTTTCCAGAAGCTGGCTGGCCTTTTATTGATTTGCAGAAGAAGCCCAACTTTGTGAACAGTCAAGGGCACTCAGACTCTGCTGTTTCTTAAGACAGGGGCTGTTGCCTGGTTTCTTCAGTGGCACTGGGAAATTGGTATCACTTTCTAGAATTGCTGCTTGTTGTTTGCACCAGTTCTACATTTGGCATCTATATTTAACATCTGGTGCTTCTAAGAGTTATTGTGTGATGCAACCAGCAGATAAATATAGAACAGAGCAGATAATAAAAATCATGTGCTATCAGTTCTGACTTATGGTGACCCTTTTCAGGTAGAGAGTACTCAGAAGTGGTTTTCCATTCTCATCTTCTGGGGGCACCCTGGGACTGTGCAGTTTGCCTAATGCCACACAGGCTGGTTCTACTCACAGAAGACACAGTGGGGAATCAAATTCCCAACCTCTAGCTCTGCAGCCAAATACCCAAACAACTGAGATGTCCAGCTCCTGTTATTAATGCATTCATCAACCTGTTGAGCAGCTTCAGGAAGCATGTGGGAGATAATGTTATATAATGTTATATATATATATAACCAGCACTACTCCTTCTTTGAATTAGTTATAAACATTCATTTATTATGGGCAGCACACAGTATGGATTTGGGGGGGGGAACCCTCTTTTCTCAATAACTAGCTATGGATCAATAGGGGTGCCACTCTGTATGAAAGACAGCTGCATCCCTCTGGCATTTGCTGTGAATGAACAGAGCTTGTCTGTGTTACATTTTAAAAAGTCTTATTTTTCTCCCATTGGCCAAACTGAACCTGATCTATCTGGATTCACCACCAAAATGCAATAAAATTCCAAGGGTGGCTTCAATATGAACAGAGGAAAGCAAATGGAATATTTAATTATTTATTTTCTGTGCATATTGTATAGTAGAGTCAATCTCAATTCCCCAAGTATTGATTATCTGAATCTTTTTCATTCACCACAAGTACCCTTCATGTATCAAATAGATCCTATATTAGCAGAAAGTCCACAGGTACAGTATATGCATGCATGTGCACACACACATACACATGAATGTGTATATATCTAAAATACGAATATACCATCTTTCTTCTAAAACAGAAACAGGGAATGTATGACCCTACACAAGTTGTTGGTTTGCAGCTCCCAGGGTCCTTCACCATTGGCTTTGATGCACAGCCATGTATAACACAAAGCAGCTATTAAACCAGCTGGACATCCATAAAGTAATTTTAATCAATTCCACAAAGCAACTTGAAATTAGAATACAGAGCATTAAAGCATGCAATGTCCCCAAATTCTAAAAGCTTTAGCTCATAACACTAGGGTGTCTGCAAGATTTTTTTTTTCCAAAGGGGACAGATCTGCATGTGTTAGCATAATTCACATACATAGCACATGCCAGGACAAAACATTGCATCGCTGTGTGTACAATAAAATAAAAATGAATTTTGCATTCAGGATAGCAAATTGTAATATATTTTTTCTTAATCTGTATATGAGTACAAACTTGCCTTTGAGATACCTTTTAACGAATAGGATGACTAAATGTCATCTTTTGCTTAGTTGGCATAAATCCTACTACGTTCTGCCTCGTTCTTCCGCTCCAAGTCAAAGCAGAAGGAGGCTGAGTGCCTTGAAAAGGAAAATACTGTAATCAATCCACAAGGGGGCACTGTCAGGCTTTAGTATACAGAGAGGAGAGAGAGGAGAAGCCAGAGGTGGGCAACCTCCAGAAGTCCAGGGACCACAAATATCAATTCCTCTCTTGTTCCCATCATGACACTTCCAATCTATTATCTCACAAAAACAGAAGAGTTTCTTTTACTGGAAAAAGAACCTCCTTAGCACCTTCCAGTGGCCAAAATACTTTGAACATTTTATGAAGTGCGGGGCATACTGGCTGGGGTGGGGACAGGGGTTCTGGTGTCATGTACAGCCTCTTGGCTGCATGTGGGCCACCCCTGCTTTAAGCAAATGCCTTGACACCTTTGTTTTGCTCTTGATCTGCAGTTTCCATCCAGCCTTGCCAAAGGTTCTCTTCCAAGAACAATGACCACTACTTCCTGGAGTTTTTTTTTTTTTTTAACTTTCTGGGCTTTGTGCTTACTTGTTCCACCAAATTTCACAACATCTTTGCATGAAGAAAAGCTCACTTTCTTTGTAACCTTTTAGCAATTTAGATGTTTCCCAACTCAGGAATTTATTTACATATGCTACTTAATGAATATATCCCTTCCATACCTCCTAATCTGTATGTACATTTTTTTCAATAGTATACATCCATTTTTAGCCACTTGATTATAAAACATACATATTGTTTCATGTGCTCTTTATTTGCCTCAAATGCTTTATAAGCCTCATGAATGTGCAAATTCACAAGGTAAGGCACATTTTTCTTACAGTGAGTTTTGGGGAGTGTGAAAAGTCTGTTGAGTCTAACAAAAATCTTTTCCTTCCCTGGAATGAGGCCTCCTTAATAAAGCACTTTATTCACATTAGAGGGCTGAAACCATTGGAAGAACCCTGCTGAAACAGCCTAAGGTCTATTTTATCCACCATTCTCCTTCTCCAGCATCAACCAAAGATACTTTGATATTTCAGGCAAAGCCGAACTGGATGGATACCTCACTGAGTTGGAACATCTGGGTTTGGTGTTCAATCCCCTATTGTGCCTCCTAGGAAAAGAGCCAGCCTGTGTGGCCTTGGGTAAGCTGCACAGTCCCAGGGTGCTCCCCAGAAGGTGGGGGTGGTAAACTACTTCTGAGAGCTTTATATCTAGAAAACTCTGAGAAAGATTCTCATAGGTCAGACTTGACTGGATAGCACACAATTAACACAAAGGCCATGGTGACCCTTTTCCATTCCACATACAAAAGCACTAGATTGAGAACTGAATGTTGCTTTAATGAGAAAAACAAAGGTACCAAGGTATGCACATAAGGCAGGGGTGACAAGACAGCATTCATTTCCATGACTGGAAGTAATGGGCTAGCTTAGGAAAGATAGCCCATTGCTTTGAAAGGCAACACCATATTGAAAGACAGTACCACTTTTGTCTTTCAACAGAAGATGATGTCCATTGGCCTCTGGAGAAACATAAAAGATGAGCTCCTGGCTGTTTCCCTGCTTCTGTTGCCTGAGGCATTTGCCTCGATCTGCCTAGATGGTAAATCTGGCCCTTTTCTCAGGAGTTTAAAGAGAGGATTCTAGAAAACTCACAACCAAGGCATGAAGGCAATAGGTCCCACCTGATGGTCCTCCTCAGTATATGTTATATGACTTTGCCTACCAGTCTAATCATATGAACAGTGGGTTGCAATATATGTAATGCAGTCTAAATATGCATACAGTCTAAAAATGCATTGTTTGTTAATCTTATCGGCAATATGCATACCAAAGGAGTTTAAAATATGATGTTGCAGACTATACCCCAAAATAATAGAAAAAGATGGATTGGGTGATGATGAACAACAAATGTGGTAGCCTCCTTACTCAAAAATGGATTCAGTTTCATATTTTGACTGTATAGGAAATGTTTTTGCCCAGGGTGAGATGTGCATGTTTGACTTCAAGAACCTGCTGTTTGACTTCAACATCTGTATTAGAGCAGCACTCTAGAGAGGCTGTTCAGCAAAGTGGCTTGAAGTTGAAACAGTACAGTGTGAAAACCTCGCTTTCCAAGCCAAGTTTTTTTTTAAAGCATATCCCATAAGGGATTCCTTTTGAAGGGCTTCTGTATGAAAGTCATTAAGAAATCAAGGTTCATAATTTCAGACTCTGAAGTCAAGGATAATTCTTGCCCTTGTAAGGACATAGCATTCTCTTACATGTTGTTCATATGATTAAATTTACTACTACTACTACTACTACTACTACTACTAATCCCCTCCATGGGCTGAGATTTCATCCCCCTTTTCTTTAATTCCTTTATATCTTAGTTGCTTGTGGAAGTTTATAATTCATTGTATTTGTTTTAAATTAAGAAAGGGTACTAAGGGGTTGCGGGCAGCAGCAGCGGTGCGATCGCGCCAACGCGCCTAGGCGCGGACGTTTACCTTGTTTGCCTTTGTTTCCTTATTGATTTATCTGGGGGAATAAATATAAGTTGGGACGGTTAATACATTTAAAGAGAACAGCGGGGAGTGTGGGCAGGACAGGGTGTTGAATCGGGGCGTTTTAAGTGGATTTTGACTGTAGTCTGGTGTGATACACCCCCCACCCCCTTCCATCTATCTGTTCGCTTGCGGCGCGGCGCAGCTGAACGCAGCAATCGGGCCCCGGTGCTGATAAAAACCGCGCACCCCCATCCCTCCCTGGGTTCCCCTGCCCGCGGCTACCTTTACATTAAATATGGGAAGGGCCTATAGGGATCGGGGTACCATTTAGGCAATTATAGTTCAGGTTTCAAAAAAGAAAAAGAAAAAGAAAATAATAATAATATTCATATAAATAAATAAATAAATAAGAATAAATAAGTTATAATAATAAATTAATTGGGATCAAGTGGAAATTAATTAAATTAAAATAGATTAAGGTGGAGTGGTAATTTAATAGAATTAATTTATTAGCTAGTTAATTGATATATAAGTAATTGTTATAATTAATTCTAATAGTTGCTTAATTGACAATATTGGATAAATAATTGATTAATAGCCTATGTTGATAGCTCAGTGGTAATTAAATAAAGTAAATTAAGATTATTAATTATATAAATTTAATTAGCAATTGATTATTCAGTAAATTGGCCTTATAGTAAATTGGAATTGATTACAGTGGTGCCTTGACTTACGAACGCCCCGACGTATGAACATTTTGACTTACGAACAGCTCCGTTCGCAAAATTTTGCTTTGACTTGCGAACGGAGCTTTGACTTACGAACAAAAAAATGCGGGGAAAGCAGGAAATGGACTTTGGACTGCCTGGTACTGCCTGGTACTGTAATTTTAAAATGTAAAAATTGGTTTAAAAGGTGCTTGGTTTGGTTTAAAGCTGCTTGGTTTTAAAGGTGTTCTGTTTAAAAGGTGTTCGTTCCCTCCCTCCCTCCTTTCCTGCCCTTTTTTTTAACCTAAGTCATCTTAGGTTAAAAAAAATTCTCCCCCTAGTGTTACAGGACAGATTAACCGGTTTTGCATTAATTCCTATGGGAACTAATGCTTTGACTTACAAATGGCGCCTCGACATAAGAACAAAAAACAGCCGGAACGGATTAATCGGTTTTCAATGCATTCCTATGGGAAATGCTGATTTGACTTACGAACGTTTTGACTTACGAACATCTTCTGGGACGGATTAAGTTCGTAAGTCAAGGCACCACTGTATTAGGTAATGAATTAGGTAATGAATTAGATTCCCTTGGTGAGGGAATCCAAGGCCGCTTTTATTTTTGCTAAAGTTGGTTCGCTGTCCAACTCTTCCAAGACAGGCAGGCACTTGATGTTATTTAATGCCTCTTCGGTTACTACATTCTCTCTGGAATATAGCTCAGAGTAGTGCTGCACAGAGTAGTGCTGCGATGACAAACCTAGACAGCATCTTAAAAAGCAGAAACATCACTTTGCCGACAAAGGTCTGCATAGTCAAAGCTATGGTTTTGCCAGTAGCGATGTATGGAAGTGAGAGCTGGACCATAAAGAAGGCTGACCGCCGAAGAATTGATGCTTTTGAATTGTGGTGCTGGAGGAGACTCTTGAGAGTCCCCTGGACTGCAAAGAGAACAAACCTATCCGTTCTGAAGGAAATCAACCCTGAGTGCTCACTGGAAGGACAGATCCTGAAGCTGAGGCTCCAATACGTTGGCCATCTCATGAGAAGAGAAGACTCCCTGGAAAAGACCCTGATGTTGGGAAAGTGTGAAGGCAAGAGGAGAAGGGGACGACAGAAGACGAGATGGTTGGACAGTGTCACCGAAGCTACCAACGTGAATTTGACCAAACTCCAGGAGGCAGTGGAAGACAGGAGGGCCTGGCGTGCTCTGGTCCATGGGGTCACGAAGAGTCGGACACGATTTAATGACTAAACACACACACAACACAGTGCTGCACCCAGAGTTCCATCTACTGTGCTCGGTCCTGGATGATCATGCCTGTAGTAGACTTCAAAGGAGCAGATTTCTTCTGTATTGGAGCTAAAGCTTGCTTGATACCATCATACATTCCCTTGATGTTACCTGTGTCCGTTGCTATCTGTATCTGAGAGCAGAGATGAAGCCAATAATCGTTAGGACCAGAGAAGGTTTATGACAAATGGAGGGTAGAGGTGGATGCAATAGTGGAAGAAAATGTATCAATAGGGGAACAATTTATGGAACAACCCAGAAATTATGAGTTGACAGAACAGCAGACATCACTGAGGGTAAAAAATAGTAACCCTTATTAGCCAGAACACGGAAAGACAAAGGCTCCCCAATTTGTGCCAATTACAAAGTAAACCAGTAAAAGATCTAGTGAATGATGCAAATATTGTCATCAGAACAATCCCAACCAACATGCTAAAGGAAACAAACCAGCTCATGTACAGCAAAGCTACCACAATAACCATGGAACTTGGTTACAAGCTGGGGGGAAAAAACACCCCAGAAAACTCCTGGCACTCCAAAATGGAAAATTAAGCTGGAAAGAAAAATAAACAAATTATATGCTGACATTAGCAACTTAAAACACTTGAAAGATTCAGAACTTAAAAATGAAAAAGTAAAAGCCAGACTATGAAAAATATATGACCTAGAAAGGAAAACAATCATTGAAACTATGGAAGAATCAAAACAGTGGGTAACAGCTACAGGAAAGAAAATGGAAAGATATGATGGATGCTTGAAACAATATAGAGAAATCATGCAATTTTGAAGTAACCAACGATTATTCTCTACATCACTAGGAGAAAATGCAGAGCAAAAGAAATTAGGCTGATGTAAAGATGATGCTCTAAAATTTTGGAAAAAAGTGTGGGAAAGCCAAACTGGACATAACAAAAACGCCTCATGGATAAAAGACATTTGTAAAGAAACTGAAGGGGAACAAATGGATGATATTATAATAGCAACTGAAATGATTAAGAGGCAAGTAAAGCCTGTGAAAAATTGGAGTGCACCTGGTCCAGGTAAGCTGCACGGATTTCAGTTAAAGCATCTAACAAGTCTCCATCAATGTATAGCAGTGCAATTTAACCACTTACTTCAAAATGCTACAATTGAAGACTGGATGACAACAGGCCACACATTTCTGATTATAAAAGATCATCAAAAGGGCAATGAACCCAGTAATTATCGACCAATTACAGTGGTACCTCGACTTAAGAACTTAATCCATATTGGGACTGCGTTCTTAAGTCGAAACGTTCTTAAATTGAAGCACCATTTCCCATAGGAATGCATTGAAAACCATTTAATCCGTATCTGCTGTTTTTCGTTCTTAAGTCGAGGTGCTGTTCTTAAGTCGAAGCATTAGTTCCCATAGGAACTAATGCAAAGCCGGTTAATCCGTATCTACCACTAGGGGGCGGATTTTTTTCTTCTTCTTTTGACCTAAGGTGAATTTAGGTCAAAAAAAGGGCAGGAAAGGTTTTTTTCTTCTTTTTTTGGTTCTTAAGTCGAGGCTCCGTTCTCAAGTCGAAGCAACTTTTTGCAAACGGAGCCGTTCTTAACTTGAATCATTCTTATGTAGGGACGTTCTCAAGTCGAGGTACCACTGTACATGCCTTCCAACAATGTTCAAGCTCCCCACAGGAGTACTTGCAAGATCAATATATAATTACTTAACTGAAAACTCCCTATACCCAACTGAATAGAAAGGGAACTTTACAAAGTCAAGAGGCACAAAAGATCAGCTGCTTATTGATAAAATGATCCTGAAGAATCTAAAAAGATGAAACAAACTTTCATGTGATCTGTATTGACTATAAAAAGGCATTTGACTCATTGCCACACAGCTGGATTAACACCTGCCTAAAAATATTTGGGATTAGTAAAAACATTCAGAAGTTCCTCAAGAAAAACATGGAAAAATGGAAAACTGTCTTAATGGTCCATGGTGAAGAAATTGGGGAAGTTAACATCAAACAAGGAATATTTCAGGGGGATTCTTTGTCACCACTGCTGTTTAACATCTCACTAATCCCCATGTCAATAATTTAAAATAAATTTTAAATAAAACTGGATTGGGCTACCATATTTCACAACAAGCTGGAAAAAAATTGATTTTTTTAAACAACAGAAACAAAGGTTCAATATAGAAAACAATAATTTGAAAATAAACAGTTGGGGAAAAAATCATTACATGGTCAACATCTGAGAAATATTGATGGAAAGCATGATAATAATTTAACATGGGCATGACTAAAACCAGGGACCATTAAAAAGAAATTGAAGGGTTGATTTTTGTTGCACAAGATCAAGTACTCTAAGCCAATGTGATGAAAGCTAAGATTCAAGGAATTAGTGCTAAAAGCCAATGTCAACTCTCTCAAGAAAAAGATGGAACTGTGTCACACCCCATCTGTAAATGCCCAAAGACTGCACAAACAGATTACAAAATCAGACATGATTGAGTGGCAAAATTAGTGCACTGGTCATTATGTAACTAGTAACATGTGAGTTTTATGTATTTGTCTGTGGACACCAAGGTAGAGCTCAGTTAACTGCCTGTGCAAAGGTGTTTTTAAGACCCCCAGCAGGTACTCAAAGACTGATCCTATGTTTATGGAATTCTACTTTCAAATTATTGGTAGGTTCCTACTTGTTATCTACTATTACTGTGCAATTACTATGCATTTGTGACATCTTTCCATTTTAATTTGGATACAGGAATTATTTAAATTTCCTATAAATTGCTTAAAATTCTGTATAAAATATGGAACGAGGATTACACAGCTACATTATCAGTGTCATTAATATTAATGTAGTACTATCAGTGGTGCTGATGTTTTTTTACGGGTGGTCATTCCACACAGAAAGATAAATGTTTTCCCCAAGGTGCTCACAATGCAAATCTGAGACAGGGAAAGACTTCTACATAAATAGGTGCATACAGATTTCAAGCACAACACATTTCTATGTATAAAAGCACCACATGGGTGAGACCAATGAGATGGCTTACATATGTGATCAGTGGACCATCTTTGCTCTCAAAGGGAAGGATGAGGCACACTTGATTCCCAAAGTGCTCAGATTTAAACATATGTATGCAATGGAGGTACAAAATTCTCTCACCATGGCACCATGGGAGATCATGACTGTTGGAAAGACTTATAAATAGTCTTTTGATTAACCTCAGAATTTTTCATACACGTCTGGTTTGGGGGCAGGGCCAGTAGAGAGGAAAAGTGTTCAAAGTGGCTGACTTATGTATTATGCGCTACATGTTTTTGAGTCTATTTCAGCAGTGGGAGATGTGTAAGCACTCACGGTTGCAAATTTGCCAAAAAGCCCACCCCAAAAATGTATTTCTGAAATGTGGTTAGTATAATAAATAAGTCAGACACTTTGAGAACCATTTCTGGGGGGTGATGCTTCTTTTCAGTAATGACTGTCTTTCCTTCCCCTCTTTGTTTTTTAACCTGGAAATTTAAATATTCAGCATGTTGGTTGTGCCATTTTGAAATGGCATCAGGGCTTCCTGAAAGTGAACTTAGAAACAAGATTCTAGACAGATTGTGTATATTTGCCATTTACACTCTGCCACTTCTGTGGCAGAAATCATGAACTGAAATATATTTGTGAGTGCTTTACTGTATATCTGCATTTTCTTTATGGTAGATAAACATCCAAAGCAGTAATGAAGAAAACAGTATTATGTGCAGTAGAATTCAAAACAAGCAATGCAGTATAATCAGTAGATGATTGAATAGCACTCCAAATTGCACAAATAGTCCTGAGTTTAGTAGTTGTTTAATTTGTAAAAGCTCATTTCCAGTTCCCTGTCTGTACTTAGATATGCATGGCTCCGTCTATAAGTACCATAAGAAATACACCCATTCAATAAAAGAAATATATGAAAGACTCTCACATGTATGTTTGCTTTTCATAGGCAAGACAGTAGCTGGACGGTAGATGGTAGCCATCAAAATTAACATTGTACAAAGTAAAGTACAACAATGTAGAATGCATGCAATTTATGCCCCACTACATGTACTAACGAAGGCTTAGTAAATGGCTGAAAAACGTTATTGAAGTAGCCCACTTCTCATCAAGAATAGTCTATTTTTTTAAAATGTTTTCAATTTGATTGAACTGGACAGCTTTCAAAAGAAGGTTGGTCAAGCTATCAGTGACTGCTAGTCATAACAGATGGGCCTCTCCGCGAGGTGCGAAGCTGCCGGGGTGGGGCTCCTTTGCCTGCCTGGACGGACGAGGTAGATGCAGCATTTGCTGCATCATATGTGGCAAGGGGGCTGGGTGCAGGCAAGCCTCGAAGAAGGCTGACCAGCTCCTCCTCGTCCTCCTTTCGTCATTGGTGTTGGGAGAAGGCTGTGTTGCTGCGGGTCCAAGTGCTTTCAATTTTGGCTGCGTGGACCATGCAGTGCTGCAGGAGCAGCAAAAATTAGGGCTGTGCATTGGGACAGTCCTCTGGTCAGGAGTTCTGGTGTGGGGGTTGGGTGAGAGTCTTTGCAGGCTCCATCGAAGACTCATTTAAAAAAAAAGAGTGAAAGGAGAATGACAGGGAAGAGTGGTTTAAAAAACCAACGACAACAGGGAGACAAGGAAGGCACTAAGGAAGCTAGGATAGAGAGGGGCTGGGGCCCTGGTAATTGCCCCAGCCCAGCAGGTAGGGGCTTCAGATCCAATTTTCTGGGGGCAAGGAAGATATATACAAAAAAATTAAATAAAAGAAAATAACTAAAGGGATTGAGTTTAAAAAACACACTACATAATACTATTAATACTTTAGGGCAGGAATCAGGACAGAAGCCCAACCCACCCACCCCATTTGGGTGGGGATTAAGTAGATCTATATATATTTACACACAGCTATCTTTGGCATTATCGGTCCAAAAAAAGGACAAGGAGGGGGAAAGGGAAAACAGCCTGCAAAGTGCAAGGCGCCCCCCCCCCATGTTCTCCACCAGCAATTTCTTCATCTGATGAAGAAGAGTGGCCAGACTATAGGTCTATGTGGGAGAAACTTAGCATCCTTGAAAGGGAACGGGCGCAAGCCAGAGGGGTTGAGGGCTCTTCTACAGTTAGGAGATGGCATAGAGAGTCCAAGGCCCATAAATTAGCAGAACTCAAAAGGATGGGGGGCATTATGTTATCTCACATGGCTATTCTAGAGGGAGAGTGGTCCAGCTCTTCAGGAGCCTCTTCAGTGGCAGTTACTCCAGTAAGGCAAAGGAGAGAGCCTCCGGCAATAAGTCAGCAGCAAGACCAGCTGCGAGTGTCATCAACGTGCACACAGACCCAAGAGGATGATGCAAATGGAGGACACAGTGTCAATCAGCTGGTGCAGAGAGAGGAAGGTCCGGCTAGTGTGCCATTGGTGACATCAGCACTACACAACCTGCAAGCACTTGGCCATGGGGTACCGGAAACCATGCAGTGCTTGTCCTTTCGGGCCCGCCTTTGCCAGCAACACGTTCAGAGGTACAGATGTTATCAGGACCATGGGGAGTGCAGCCCTGGGTTCTGTTGCAGTTACTCAGGCTGTGATAGGCGGAGGAGTTGGTGCAGCCGTTCCTGCAGCTGTCCCTGATACTGGGTATAGCTCAGTTTCAAGGGTAGCATTGCCTGAAGGTGATCAGTCTCTACCACTGGGAGATCACCTGCTGCCCACTACAGTGGAAAAAATTTGGAGAGGTGAATACGTAGACATGTTCAAGCCCCTGAATAGAGAAATAAAGGAGAAGAAAAAAGACAAGGAGGAAGAGAGGGAACAAAGAAAAGGTGAGGCAGCATAAGCCAGACCGTTGCTGGGCAAATTGGTTGCCGGGGTTCTTTATATATGCAGGGACAGTGATTCGTGCCCAACCAGAGAGAGCCCTTTCATTAATCCAATACATGGATATAATTTACCGGGCATATGTAGATTTCCTAGGACATGCGTGGTTGCTCTATGATGAGGGGTTCCGTATGCACGCAGCGCTGCACCCCACCATGCTCTGGGAGGTGCCCCACGATGCATTATGGCTGCGGTTGATGACGCCCGCCCTTCCTATTTTAGGAGAGGTTTGACAGTGGCCATTTAGTCCAAGGGGTGCAAACAAACACGTCCCGCTCGGTAGCGGGCCAGGTGGTTCTACCCCACTTGGTCTGCTGGGATTTTAATGCCTGAGGTGCCTGCAGTCAAAAACAGTGCAAATTTAGACAATGTTCCATTTGTGGTGGCCCCCATGCATCTGCAATGTGTACCAAGGGACAGCCAGGACGATCGGGAGACAGAGAACCAGGAAGTGGGCACAAAACACCCCCTGGTGGGTCCAATATTCAAAAAGGGACCCAGTCCAATTAAGGTATCCGTTTTGGATGAGTGGTTACAGGACTACCGCAATAGGGTGGCTGCTAGATTATTAAGTGAAGGCTTTCGAGATGGCTTCCTTATCCCAGCCATGGGAGATAGGGTGCCCACCTGGTCAAACAATTTAAAGTCTGTGAAAGGGCAGGAAGACATAGTTAGAGCAAAGATCCATAACGAAGTTGCTGAAGGAAGGGTGTTGGGGCCTTTCCAGCCTCTGCCAATTGTGCACCTTCGGGTGTCCCCTCTAGGGGTTGTTCCAAAGAAGACACCTGGTGAATTTCGTTTGATTCATCATTTGTCTTTCCTGGCAGGTGAGTCGATAAACGACAAGATCCCCCAGGAGCTGTGCACTGTATGATATACATCCTTTGTTGCAGCAGTGCACATGGTGAGGAAGTGCAGGATAGGGGCAGAGCTGGGGAAGTGCGACATTAAATCTGCCTTCCGGCTCCTTCCTGGTCATCCCAAGGACTTTGACCTCTTGGGCTTTGCTTTTGAGGGGAGTTTTTATATTGATAGGTTGTTACTGATGGGGTGCTCAAACTCTTGTTCAGTTTTTGAACAATTTAGCACATTCCTAGAGTGGATGCTCAAACAATGGGTCAGCTAAGCATGGGTGGTCCATTATTTAGATGATTTTATATTTTGCAGGATATGCGGCACATCACAATGTGCACGCCTTATGATCTCCTTCCAGGAGATGGCACAGGAACTGGGAGTCCCATTGGCCGATGAGAAGATATAGGGACCTATATATAATGGAGCCATGAGTTTAGCAGTGGCCCCAAGCACTCTCTGAAGTTATACTGCGGTGTGCAAGGAATATTTTGCTTTCTGCGAATCGGAGGGCCTAGGGCATGAGTGGTTGCCTCAAATGAGCACCTGATGCAGTTTGCGGTTCATTGCAGTTCATTTGCATAGGAAAGGACTGGCCTCTAGATTTATTCAAGGCAGGATGTCTGCTCTGGCTTTTAATGCCAAGGCACATGGGTGTAAGGGTTTCACAATTGACTTCCACATTTGGAAGGTGATTGAAGGATGGAGCAGGGAACAAGGTGCCACAAGCGATACTCGTATGCCAATATCACTGGCTATACTAGCTAAACATGGGAGCACATGGTATGTAATTTGTGAGGACCACTTTGAGGCTTGCCTTTTTAGAACAGCAATGCTTATAGCATTTTTTCGGAGCCCTAAGGATAAGTGAATTGGTGGCTGCATCCAAAAAAAGACACATTTCTATCCTCTTTGCAGAGGAAGGATGTGGTAGTATCAAGAAATCAGATTGCACTTAATCTGCGTAGATCAAAAACTGACCAATTGGGAAAAGGACAGGTAGTATTTTTAGGGTGATGTTCTGAGATTGAGATCTGTCCGGTAAGGGCTACGCTAGAGTACATGCAGTTTAGGGCATATGTAGGGTAGTTTTTTGCGTCACAAGAATGCGTCACTGCTCACAAAATACCAATTTTGGAAGGTCACTTCCGAAGCCTTGTTCAAGACCGGGATACAAGGTTGGCGGTTTGGGACGC
This sequence comes from Intellagama lesueurii, assembly GCA_037013535.1. Taxonomy (NCBI): domain Eukaryota; kingdom Metazoa; phylum Chordata; class Lepidosauria; order Squamata; family Agamidae; genus Intellagama; species Intellagama lesueurii. The sequence continues at coordinate 106,366,910 of JBAJHW010000002.1, read as the reverse complement.
ATTCCTTTAGGATTGGTGCTGCATCCACAGCAGCTGCCCTTGGTTATGCGGTTGAGGATATAAAGAGAGTGGGCAGATGGTCGTCTCACAAATACCGTGCTTATGTTCGCCCATTGGCACAATGTTAGGTGCTGCTGTGGTGTTTCTTGTTATTTATCATTGCAGATCCTGAAAAACCATTGGCCCGAGTTCGAGTTCAGTTGTGCAGGCACAGTTACATTTTTGGGGCAGCCAGATATGCCAGCCGGACCAGTTGGGGTTGCAACCTGGGCCTCGGTGATATGGCTGCATTGGAATGGAGGGGACAGAGAGGCATGCTCTGAGATGGGTTCTTTGCATTAGTGTCCCAGGGTACTCCATATGTGCCCCCTGACATTCTGGTGATTCATTTGGGAGGCACCGACTTAGCTCAAGGGTCGGGCAAGTCGCTGATCCTCCAGGTCATAGCGGACCTAAGAGCTTTTGTGGCATGGTGCCCCAAAACACGCGCTATCTGGTCAGCAAGTATTCCACATTTGAGGTGGAGAGCTGCACATGACCCTAGGCATATTGATAAGGCCCGCAAAGGTGTCAACAGAGAGGTTGGCAGGGCAGTACTGTGAGCGAGGCCTGGGGTCAATCGTCACACATCCTCAGATTAAGGTTTCCCAGTCAAATTTATATAGGGAGGATGGTGTGCATCTTTCAGATTTAGTTTTGGATATTTTCTTGAAGAATCTACAAGGGGGTCTCAGGGCTGAAATATTAGTCATTGTGGGGGGAATGGGACATACTAAGTAGTCCCTATGCCGTGGCGGGTAGTGCAAAAGATAAGGGTTAGCTGAGTTCCAAAGAAGGCACCAAAGAATGGCAGTAGCAGAGGTTTAGCTGAGGGGAGGGAAGCTGGGGACCCTAGGGGATGCTGAGGACTTAGGGTTTGGAGCCCCGGATGGGGCGGGCTTGGAGTACCACAGCTATTGGAAACACGGAGGCATGCTGTATGGTAGGACAGCACGCCTCCGGTATAGGCTGGTATAGGAACTCGATTGGCAGTCTGGACCAAGGTTGACTCCGGTTACAGACCAGTTTGGTGCACTATGGTAGGCCCCCTTGTACAAGGGAAGTTCTAAGTTATAAATAAGTTAATAAAGTTGTAGCCCTAGTTATCCCATATACCTGTGTCTGTCTCATCATTCCCCACTGGGCGGGCAAAGATTCTCCCTTCAGTATCAGAGGTAGTGTATGTTGGAATTTAGCAACCTTTGTATGCTGCTTCCAAGAGGTTTTGGCTGGGAGAGACCTTTCTGAAGTTTCTGAATAGCAGCCAATTGTTCCCTCTCTGCCACACCTCTCTACTCCATAATTCTTTTCTTGCCTTTTTCCTATCAGGAGTCAGAATTCCATTTAGAAATATGTAGTCTGTGGACAGTCAGCATGTCAGTTAGTCAGTCATGAAGCTAGTTAACCAGTTAAGCTCTGTTCATGTAACCAGCTAATATTTTTCTACAGAATGCTGCTTGTTTTTGATCTATGAAGAACGGTGAATAAAATGGAAACCTTTTTATTCTTTCTCATACCAGTGTCTCTGAATAAATTATTGCTACAGTAATTGCCAGTTGAGGAGAACTGAGCAATAAGAGGTGGTCTACTGTGGAAGACTGGGAGTCGGGAAGCCAATTCTGCTCTGTAGGTCTCTGAACTTGTTCTGCTGCATAGCTAGGGGTTTTTAAGCCACAATAGTTTCCACACTCTGCCAATAGTGTGCAGAGGAGGACTGTGGAACACTGTGAGAGTGCTGGATTGCTAAAGAGCACGTGTGGCTATCATATTCATATCTTGGCCACCATGTGAAAAAAAAGGAAAATCTGGCTTAGGAGAAGGAGTGAGCCACTTGCAGTGGAGTAGAGTGCTCATGCTGTGATAACTTCTTGTTTTATGATTCTTGGTAGCAGCATGACAGGAACAGGAAAACTGGGAGCTGGCCATGCACCTTCCACAAACCCTTGCAGTTTAGAAGGTCTTTAGGGTACCATCCCAACTGCAGGAAAAACAAACACTGATTGTTGGTTTCTGTGATGCCTCTCATTCTCCCCCGACATTCTGGGCCCCTTTACCCAGATTTTCGAGCTCATTTTCACAGTTCTATGGTGTAAGGTCTCTCCCCCTCCCAATTCTTGCCTGACCTGCTTCTGTGACATTATAAGGACCCATCTTTGTGATATCATAAGCTCTTGACCCCTACTCTCTGCATCTTGTCCTGAATTCTCAAGGAATGTGAGGCTGCTGAGTTTGGTCTGATCTAGCATGAATCTTCTCCTGTTGCTATGGTGTGGTTTACAAATTACATCGGCTCTGCCCACCATGTTCAGTGGTAAGGGGCTATGGGCATTGCCCTCCAAAACATATGAAGGGCCAAAGGTTCACTGTTGAAGAGCACCAGGTGACAGTTCAGGTACTAACCTTTATGCCTAGCTGTCAATTTTGTTCAATCAACACTCATAGATGCCACAGAATCCTTCAGCCCTTTTCTTTATTTGGCAGGGAAGTCTTTGTCAAAGCCTGTCTTAAACACGTTTCCTCAAAGTAAATGATATGCAGTTCAAGGAAGCTTTGCCTAGTAGCTATGGTTAGAGTCGCACTGTCAGTTCTGACCTTCAGACATTTTCGGTGAAGGTCTGAAAAAGACAGCAGGGTTGTGTATGCAAAGTCCAGGTGAGCTCCAACATTTTTACTATTCTAGGACTGAAGATATAATTTAAAACCTGTATCAATCAGAAGCACCAACATTCCCTCTAAGTTTCTGTCCCCCTGAGTGGGAACCTCACTCTGTATGAGCGGGGGTGGGTAAGGCTTCATTCAAAACAGGAAGTAAACAAACCAGCTGCTGGCTGCCTGTGCACAACCCTGACGGAGCTCTGGGAAAGCAGGCACATGCACATCATAGAGGGAACATTGAGCAGCACTCTTTTGATTTTTACTTTAGCCTAGAGTAAGTGCTCTAGACTGCATGTGGATGACTTCCCACACCTATAATTTGTCTTTCAAAATAGCTCTCCTTGTGCTTAAGTGGATCACTATTTCACTATAACAATTGCTACTGAAGAGGCCCCAATTTAGAGAGTGCCCATAACAAAGGATCAGAGCTCCTCTGCTCATTATACACTAACTTCATGGTCTATATCAGGCCCATAACACTTACTTCAAAGTAAATCAGGAATAAATAAACATAGTTGCTAGCTAAGTGGTTAACATAAGGTCTGTTGTTGCCTTTCAAATACATGCTAATTAGTCAGGAATACCAATGGAGTGAACAGACCTAATGTTTGATCTGAACGTTTATTTTATATCTGGCTCTAGAAAACCCCATTCTAGATCCTGGAGTATGGATGTGCACATCATGCTGGTCCTAATTCAGATGCTCATCTTCAATGACCATGTGTCTTTTAAAATTACTCTAACCTGCATTGTGGACGAGAAGCTACCATTAGGACAGAATATGGAGAGACAAAATGGTTTCCTATATGTGAAGATCTCAGACAAGGGTGCATTTTATCCTGTTACCTGTTCAATCTGTACTCAGAGCATATCATACAGAAAACCAGACTAGATTCAGATGAAGAAGAAGTAAAAAAATTGTTGGAAGAAACATCTCTAATTTAAAATATGCAGATGACACCATCTTACTGGCAGAAAGCAGGAATGATTTGAATCGACTTTTAGAGAAAGGAGAAAGTGCCAAAGCAGTTGAATGTTAAGAAGACAAAAATCATGACTACAGAAGAACTACACAAGTTTGACATTGACAATGAAGAAATTGAAATAGAGATTTCATCATCAATCCGAGAGTACAACCAAGAAATGAGAAGAATGAGACCCAGAAGGGCAGCAATGAAGGAACTAGAAATGATCATCAAGTGTAATGATGTATCACTGGAGATGAAGACCAAAATCATCCTTACTATCATATTTCCAATCATCACGTAGGGGTGGAAGCTGGACAGTAAAAGAATTGATGGGGGGGGGGGGAAATGATTTGTTTCAAATGTGGTGCTGAGGAGAGCTTTGAGGATACCCCGGACTGCCAGAAAGACAAACAAGTAGGTCCTAGATCAGTTCAAGCCTGAAATATTTCTGGAGGCAATAATGTTGAAATGGAGGCTGACCTATTTTGGGAACATCATGAGAAGGCAAGATTCTCTGGAAAAGACAATAATGCTGAAGGCAACAGAAAAAGCGGAAGACCAAAGATGAGATGGATTGACTCCCTAAAGGGAACCACAGGCTTGTGCTTACAATACCTAAGCAGGGATGTTGAAGAGAGGACATTTTGGAGATCACTCTTTCATAGGTTCACTATAAGTCGGAGACGACTTAACAGCACATAACAACAACCAATTCTGCCTATTTGCCTTACATATCTTCATGAAATACCCTTATCAGAAAAGAAGGTTCACTGATTTCATTTCCATATGAAAGTATCTAAAGTTAGGGTAATAAGATTAACATTATTTTTGCTTGTTAATCAATGAATTATGTTGCTCTTATCTCCCAAACTATTTTGCAGCAGATTGAGAACCTTGCTTAGAAGTCAGCAACATCTTCTCCCAACTGAATCATTTAGGACTGGAGTCACTGGAATTCTAAATGGCTTAGAGTCTGTAGCCCATTTACCATCCTTCGGTTCATTTGAATTAGCACACTGCTCAGCGAATGATTCTGCAAAGCTCATGAGGTCTTGTTGCATGAATCGTAATAAGTGTGAGAGTGTAGCTGCATCATATTCTATCTCACATTTGTAGCTGCTCATAGATCATGAGTAAGAGCTCGTTCGACAGCTGCCTTAAAAATTTTTAATGCCATACCAGAAGAAGTAATAAAGTCATAATGAGCTTATTATCAAGCCAATATAGGCCTTGGATAATGAACAGGAACTTTCATTTGTAAGGAACCTTTGCAAATGGGAGATTCCAACTGAAATCAGCAGGAGTACATCTGCCTGGGACTCAGGGTATTTTGCAGAACCCTTGGGGAGAGGACAGAAACAGCACCGTATTTATTTGTAGACAGAAGAATGTGCCATTAGTGTAAGCCACATTTCTTCAGTCTGGTGCCATTCTGATCTCTTGGACTACAGAATTATCCTGTCTGTCCTGGTTTTGGGCTGTATGTGCCTGGCAAGACCTTGGAGTGACACGAGCCAAGGCTGCATCTTGCAAGGATATTGAGAGATTGTCCAAAAAGCCAGGCTGGGGTCAATACACCAAGGAACAAATAAGAAAGCCAGTAAAGGAACAGACAATAGAGATGGTCAGACCAAAAACTGAAGCTGAATACCAGAGCAGATTCCTGTCCTTGTAAATAAAAGCAAGAAGAGGAGAGAAGTGAAGTTGGCCAAGCAAGTCAAACTCAGGTTATCACAAAAGCAGTCAAAGAGGAGTTGGAGGAATGCTAGAGGCTAGAGACACTGCTTCAGAAATGCTCTGATGATCTCAGCAAATGTTGGTTGGGGCAATGCCTGCTCTCCTGTCTCTTTGGCTGCTTTCTTTTGCTGGTGCTTGATGATAGGTCCATCTTGGAGTTTGCAGCTGAGCCTTTTTCATCTGGAAGGAGTGGGTCCTCTGCCATGCCACCAGAGGACTGACACTCTGCCTCAGCTTCCAGTGACTCCAGCAGAATTCTGCCAGCTGAGGGTACAGCTGGCAGAATTCCTCTGACGCAGGCCTTTCCAGCTGAGAAATGTCATCATGCTTTTTGTCCAAGATTTACTTGGGGTGGAGCATAATACTATCATGGTTAATTTGTAAGTAAATCATTCTAGTTAAATGACAGAGGTTACACCACAACAAATATGTCTTGGTTGGAACAGCACTCTCATATATTCTGTTGAACATTGTTTTCTGAGGGAATACAGATAGTCTAGCAGTAACTGACCACAGTGCTTACATCTTGTTTGCAATGCGATCACTCTGTAAGTGCCACTTATGCTTTTCCCATGATAATAAAACTACTCCTTTGGGTAACACTAGGAGATGAATAGTATTCAGTGAATACTGGGAAATATTATTTGTAAAATTCCTCAGTTGATTATAGAGCAAATGGAGAGTATCCTTTTTTAAAATATGGATTTATGGTATAACTATTCATCTTATATCCTGATCTATTTTAGTGATTTGGGGAAACAACATGTACATGGTGGGTAAGGATATCTGATAAATTAAATATTTGCAAGTTAAAATGCAAACTGAGATGATCTACCTCCAAACTGAACACAGTTTACTCATCAGCTTTCACTTTCATAAATGTTCTGGGGCAGCCTTCAGCTAAAAAATAAATAAGCAAATAAATGACACCTCCATGTTAAAATTCATTTAAAAATGCATATTTTGAGAAAAACTTTTAGAAAAGTAACCAAACATGATTTGTGTGTGTTGTTATTTTTTGCAGTGGCAGACCGCAGGAACAGACTTAATGAACAGACACAAGAGAAAGAAACACATGGGGGCATGCCAACTTTTGCCTACAAGAATGAAATTCAGTCGTAAGTCTGTGGGAGTAGTCCCAGTCTCTGTTCCTCCTTGCAGTAACTTGGTGAACCAAAAGGTCTGCCCCAGAGAGGTGGGGGGGGGGGCGGGAATCTAAACTAAACTAAACTAAACTGAACTGAACTGAACTAAACTAAACTAAACTAAACTAAACTAAACATTATGGATGGATTGCTCTTTGGATGGTAATTTTATTCTCTGTCTCATTCCTGTGTGTTTCATATTACATGCAGAAATTAAACACCTGGGACTTTGACCTATCATTTTCTCTCTGGAATAACAAAAAGCATCTTTGACCTGATTTATATGTGTGTCAGAACATTATAAATGGCTCAGAAGGAGGATGAATAAAAAGAGTAGACAATTCTTGTTCCTCTTCATGATTGACTCCTCTTTGTTGTGACCTCTTTCTACTCCACAAAGTGGAATGAAGTCTTGTTAAGCACATGGAATATACCAGCTACATTAGAGATCCAAAAGGCTTGTGCGAGGTGTTCCACTGGTGTAGCATTTTAATGCTGTGGCATGCACAACCCATTATACTTTGTGATCCTCCCAGCAGAATATGGCTCATTGGACATCTTTGATGGTTTACCTGTGGCTGCAGAAAGATGGAGGTATCTGAGTGTGCATGTGTGTGTGTGCGTGTGTGTGCGCGCGCGCGTGAGAGAGAAAACTGGCAGGTTCCAATAATGATTTGATGGGTGGCAATTTGTGTGAGCCTGATGTTGCTCAACATCAATGGTTTTCATCATTTTCTCTTCCCTTCCATAAAACTCAGAATTTTTGGATACCTAAGCTGTTAAGGAATATCCAAAGTCATGGGTGATGTTTATAGACAGATGGTATTTCAGTTTAGCAAGCAAATCTTGCAAATCTAGACTGAATCCAATGTTTGTACTAAAAGTAGACAACCAAGATGAGAAAAAAAGATTTGTTAGATATAAAAGTAACTATGATCAGTTGATTTCAGTGAGCCTTTTCTAGCTGGGATTAGCACTGGATTTTGTGCCTAGTAAATATTTAGTCCTTCTAATCTACTGTATTTATTCCCTGTACCATTAACTCTCCTTCCTCTCATGTGAAGAACGGTTGGACTCCTGACAGTTCATGCAGCAGCAGGCCAGATATGCTTAGAACTTGTTTCTTCTCTGCAGCACTTTGTCAAGGGACTCCACATCACAGGGCCCATAATAACAATGTCTTCACTCTCCTTTTTGTAAGGCATTTGTATCCTTTCCATCTGTTGTCATAAATGTTGCTGGACATGAGGTGAGAAGAATATGTAATGAATTCCTCATTGAAGACTCTGGCTACCTTGACATGATGAGACACCTTGATGAGTAATTTCAAGCTTCACTACCCTAATTTCCATTCCTCCCTGCAAGAAAAAGAAAGCTGTGTTTTTGCTTTTGTTTTTCATGTCAGTTTGCACAAATGGTCTCTAAACAAAACTAATGTGCTTTCTTTTTTGAAAAACAAAGCACACACACACATGGAGAAAACAGGGAAGAACTGGGTGAAAGCCCAAAAAGATGTAAACAACCCATCCAGCGCTTCTAAACCATAAATGTTTGTATAAATCAAGCAGAGGCCATTATAATTTTGTGCAATTTTGGATTTTGTGCAAAGGAAGATCAACTCTTGTCACTACAAGAACAAACATAAAGAGCATTAGGAAAAACCTTGCCGTTTCACAAAATGAGGATAAATTTTTTGAGGACAAGTATGGATTTTTGTTATACTGGCTAACTGCTCCATCACACTCTATATTTAAATACCCCTATGCTAGCTTTTCATTCCTCCTCTGAACTGCGTATCCAGAGTGTTTCAAGAAGTGAGTTCAGTTCAGGAATCACACTATTTACCATTAAGTTAGCATGTGAGGAGAGGATCATACTAGCTGTATCCCACTGCTATCACCCTGTGCATCTGGAGAGCAATGGTCTGAAGAGGAAACATATGCTACACGTGGAGGCTTGGCATTTTATCAAGATCCCTTGTGTAGTGCAGGTTCTTCAGACTGCTATTCTCACTATTTGGAGGGCAGAACTAGTGCAGCCCCCTCATCAAGTGTTTGCTTTAATGACCTCAGGTGACACATGAATAGGGCTGAAGTTTCAATTGTTTAAATCCCCCCCTCCCGATAAAGCCATCAAAGGATAACAATGGAATGCTTTATAAATAATATTGCAAAAAGGATCCTCCAGTCAGTCACAGGCACAGGCACAGATAAGAAAGCAGCAAACAAGGCATGCTGGGGCCCTCATTATTCAAGAGGAGCAAGAAAAAAACCTAAAAGGATGTCACCTCTTAGAAAAAACTGAAAGGTCTTTTTTCCTAAGCAATACAAGGGGAAACTCCCCCTCCATGTTATGCAGCTACTTTTTTCTTCATCGTCTTTCCAGAAATACTCTTTTTATTGAACTGTAGGGTAGATTCCTGAGGCTGCTTATTCCTTATGCTTTTTGGGTAGCTGTCTCCAAAAATAAAATAAGTTTTGAGAGCAGAACTGTAGCGGTGTTGAAAGAAAACAGCCGTGACTTTCAGGCTTCCTCTGTGAAGTACTGATTTCTTTTCACACTCTCATTCTCTTATCACAAAAATGAACACATCAGTGTTGGGGATAGGTGATGAGAACATTTCCCATTGGAATTCTGATTTAAGTGGGGACCTCTATTTTCTCCTCTGTCATTTGTCCTTTCTGATGACTCTTGGCCAACCTTCTAAAACAGTGGTGGCACCCCCAGTGTGGTGCATCCCTCCTTCCTCTTTCACAACATTTATGTGGAAGGGACAGAGGTTGGAAGCAACTAGTTCTAAGTTACATAGTTACCTGTAACTGTTACTTTTCATAGTATCAAGGGCTAAATAAGTTACCCACTGAAAGTAATATAAGTAGTTACAATGTTACTTTTCCTGCATAATAAGGGATGTGTTCTAATTATTTTCAAATGTTACTTTAAAAGGACCTTTAAAAATCTTCTCAGAGGCATGTGGGAAAGAATTTTTTGATTTGTATGTCATCCTCATATGAGTCAAGTGCTCTATTTTTAAAATGCATTTTCAAGTTACAACATCAGAACAGACTTCTAGAGTATTTTCTGTATTATTTTTAGTTTGCAGATAATAACAATATAACAGGCAAAATCCTGCTGTGTAGATTTACACTGGCATAACCCAGATAGAACACCAGAGATATTTAATTTAAACAAATGGATAAACTAAGTTTTAACTAAGATTTAAATTAAGCTTCATAACCCCCTCTTGTAGATTCCATATCTCCTTCTTTTAGATTAGATTAGGGTTCCACTTTGCCCTGGGTAAACTTTTGGGAGCCTCAGGAGGCAGAGGTGATGATAGCGGCGGGGCCTTTAATAGTGAACATTGCCACCAGATCGCTGCCATGTAAATAGTGCTTGAATGACTGGTGCCCAAGTGGCAAGGATTACCCCACCCCACCCTGTTTCATGGGAAATGTGAATATGGATGGTGAAAGCTCAGGGTTGAATTGTTCATACATACACATTTATCACATTCCAACTGTGACAGCAACAAATATGGGGCCTCATCTGTGAATGTGTGTCACAGGATAAATTGGACTCTCAGGTATCATTTGAACTAACTAAACAAAGTGGGAAATGGATTGTAATTCCCAGGGAACAAATGAAAGGAAGTGGGCAGTTGGGTCTTTAATTCAGCATACCTGTCACTCCTTTTCACCCTGTGGTTCATGACTTCAAAACGCCTACTCCTGTTTCTTTGTTTCTCCCTGATCTCTCGGAGGATGAGCAGAGTAAGGGGAGTCCAGGCCATTCAGGCAAGGATTAAATTTATTTCTAAATTAGGGTAAGGTATAAGTTTTGGGGTTTCCTTTCCCATGTTGAAACCTGCATCAACATGTTTATGATTGTGGAACTGTTTTCTCTTATTGACAAGAATCCCTTTTGTTCTCTTATTTTATGTTCTATCTATTATTTTAACAAACTTGATAACATTTGCAGGCCTGGTCTGCAAGGCAAATGAGAGAGTGCAGTCCTAATATCCAGTCTTTGTCCACTTGGTTATTCTACTGATTTGTAAGTATTTTTTAAGATTCCCCATAAAAAGGGGCATTGGAGTGAAAAGAAGTTTTGGGCAGTCAGAAAAGCATTTCTGTCAGACTCCCAGTGATTTGGTCCTGAGACAGGTTGATTAAGAATCATAAATCATGGGAAAATAGCCACAGCGAGGGACTGGAGATCAAACATCCTAGATGGAACTATGAACTGGCTTGTTATGTGTAGAAACTTTTCTGTACTTTCAGTAATGTATGGAGGAAAAAAGACATCTCAGCTGGCTTTTAGGGTTGCATGGATTGATGTTTGAGAAAGAGTATACTCCTTGGGTAATTCGGTTAAAATCTATGATAGTTCCTATGCATATATTAGACTTTTAATTCAGTATAAGAGAACCCTATTTTGAATGGCAGACTGCAGAGTAAACTAAAATATCATCTAATATTTATAGCTATACTTGCCGTAGTCTCTTTTCCATGCTAAAAAGCTGGCAAATGGAAGGAAAGTGGGAGAGGTTCAAAAGATCATATTATGCTTCTTTATATATACACACAAAATCCCTAAAAGGAATCATACTTATTTGTTCAGTGTAGCTATGGCAACAACCATAGTTTATGCCCTATATATACTAATATTCTTACTGGGCTAAGATGCAATTTGCATGGTGGCTTTAGCAAATATATTTGTTTAATTTTGCACTTAGATGGTATGGAGGAGGGGGAAGGGCCTTTAGAAAACAAAAGCTCATTTCCTGTTTGATTTCGTCCCACAAAAATGGGAAAGGAATAAAAAAATAATTTCAGGATTCTCTCTATATATGGGCTGCATTTTTCTTTTCAGAAGACGCTGCTAGGGTTCAAAATGGAATTTATCTCCTTATTTAGCAACATCAACCTGGGCATATATATGTTCACCCCTTTGTCATAATTAACTCTTTATTGGATGAGGCATCCTGAACTTTTAAGGCAAACTAATAGTAAATTGTCATAATTTTAAAATCTTGTATCTCTCTCCTGGCTTGAATAACTGAAGGAAGATAGAAAATGAAGGTTGGGAAAGAAAAGGTAGTTCACAAGTTTCAGTCTCCCAACATTTCCAAAATGTACTCAAGTTCAGATCCTGGTCTGTCTGCGCTGGAGAAACATACGTAACTGGGCAATAGCAACTGAGATCATATCTGGGGCGGTGGATGGAACTGTTGAGAAAATGATCTTGGTTGATCCTGAATACATAGGGAACATCACACTGGTGTTTAGAACTAGAAATGGGGACGACTCACCATTTTGGCGAGTCATTCTGCTTCGTTAGTCATCAAAAGTTGATGACTCATGAAGCACGAAGCTGCCCTCATGAACCGACGAAGCATGAATTTATTTGTCGATTCGTGGGGGGTTACAAAAAAAACCCTGAACCCCCCCGCCACCCCCACTGACGCTCCCCCACCGTAATCACCACCGCCATTGCTGCCATCACCGCCGTCTCCAGCTGGCCTCCACAGCCACGGCCTGCAGAAAGGGACACTGGCTGCCCTTTGCAAAGATGGCGGCTGCGGCTTCATTTAGGGTAGGGAAGCTGCAGCTGCCATCTTTGCAAAGGGCAGCCTGGACTCTCTTAAGGCAGGCTAAAGTAGGGAGAGGAAGGAAGTGGGGGATAGGCTGTGGGGGTGGGTGGGTGCCTATCGGCTTGCCGATCAGCTGATCGGCGGGCCGGTAGGCAGAATGGGAAAGCCATAGGAAGAGAGGGAAGGCTAGCCTTCCCTCTCTTCCTATGTGGGATGAATAAAAATGGGGAAATATTGACAGGAAGGGGAATCGGATAGAGCTCTCTCCTTCCGCATGTCTTTAGATTAACCCTTATCTGATGCTCTGAATAGAACCTCTGGCAAACCTGGCTTGTGACCGTAGTACAGCCCTGTTCACTCAGTTCAAACCATGTTGAATGTGAGTGTCTGTAGGATGGGGGATACCTGGCTCAGCAATACTACAGTCAAGAAGGATCTTAGAATTGTCATAGATCACTAGCTGAATATGAGCCAACAGTGTGATGTGGCTTCAAAAAAAGGCAAATGTTATTTTAGGATGCATTAATGGAAGTATAGTTTCCAAATCCCGCAAGGTGCTAGTTCCCCTCTATTCAGCACTGGTTAAGCCTCACCTTGAGTCTTGTGTCCAGTTCTGGACACCAAACTTCAAGAAGGATGCTGACAAATTGGCACAAGTTCAGAGGAGGGCACCAAGGATGATCAGCAGGCTGGAAACCATGCCCTATGAGGAAAGACTGAAAGAATTGGGCATGTTTAGCCATGAGAAAAGAAGACAGAGGACTGATATGATAACACTTTTAAAATACTTGAAAGGCTGTCATACAGAGGAGGGGCCGGATCTGTTCTTGATCATCCCAGAGTGCTGGGCACACAACAGTGGGCTCAAGTTACAGGAAGCCAGATTTCAGTTGAATATCAGGAAAAACTTCCTGTTAGAGCAGTACGACAGTGGAACCAATTACCTCGAGAGGTGGTGAGTGCTCCAACACTGGAGACATTCAAGAGAAACTTAGACAACCACCTGGCAGATATCCTTTGATTTGAATTCCTGCATTGAACAGGGGGTTTGACTTGATGGCCTCATAGGCCCCTTCCAACTTCACTATTCTGACAGCCAGTTAGGCAAATTCTGTCCTTTAGCTTTTATGAGATGAGCTCCCCTGTGCCTACTTAAAGAAAAAAGGCTTGAGAATTTCATCCAATTAACAGGCAGCATTTCCCTCAGAGCAGGAACTCACTCTACAGTTGCATAGCAAACATGGAAGGACTAGTCAACTAATCAAGCCAAATCACCCCCTTCCCTTTTCCAGCAGACATGTTTTATCTATTCTACAAAATAAGAAGGTGGGAGGGAGTTGAAGTGGGGCTAGGGTGGGCAAGAAGAAGGAAGGGAGAAAGAAACAGTGTGAAGTGGCCATTCTCAAAGTCTAGTGATGCCTGTTCCAAGTGAAACTTTGCCTGTCTATCTGCCTGACCGCTCCTGCAACTGAGGCAGGAAAGAAATGAAGTAGACATGGATTGGGATGGTGTCAGAGAATGAGGAGAGAGGAGGGAGTAAAAGCAACCAGGGAGACAGTATCACTAGTGGGGAGGGAGAAATGAGCTGAGGAAAATAGCCATATCTCTTTCCCTTCTGTTTCTGCTATTCTGCTACTAGCACTGAACAACACAATGCAGCTTTTTCACCAAGCATTTACCTTTAATATTCCAAGGCTTAAAGAAGGGTTGCAGCTGATGCATTTTCCTCTCCTCCCCACTTTAGCAAACGGGTGGAGGGACTTTCAGAGCAGAATGAACAGTGGCTTCATCCCTTTAGTTTTGTAAAGGCTTTTAAAAGGACAGATATACAACCTCTCCCAAATTACTCCTTAATCATGGTTTTAAGACTCTGTGTACGCTATTTTGTTAGTCTAGTTTTATGGTTGTTACTTTTAATTATATATAAATGAGACAGGTTTTTTTTAAAGCATACAACAGATACTTTGAACAAGCCTGTTCTGCATCCCTGAAGGATGTAGTTAATCACTTAAGACACATATTTGATAGATTAACAACATGAAAACATTGAAATATTACACCTAGGTGTTTTGCTTTTCCATCATCTTCAGGGGTTCTGAGTACAAAGTATTGTGTCCAATGTGGCAGTTATAGCAGAGAGAGTATTTCAAAGTGGAAGGATGATGCTAGCTTTTATCTTCTAGATTCTAGCCATGAGATGCTAGAGGGCTGTTATTACAAAAACAGAGAATATATCCAGCTTTGATGGTATTTCCATAATATTCCGATAGATAGATAGATAGATAGATAGATAGATAGATAGATAGATAGATAGATAGATAGACAGACAGACAGACGGACGGACGGACGGACGGACGGACGGACGGACGGACGGACGGACGGACGGACGGACGGACGGAGGCAAGGTTTCACTCGGAACAGGCATCACTTCATTTCCTATTCCAATAGTAACACCTACTAGCAGGTTTTCCAGTTAACCTTTTCTTTTCAAGCTATATGCCTCCTCTAACAATTCTGAGTGTTAACACAAATCAGTTTCTCATCTCTTTACAAGAGAAAGGGATTCTTTACCTGTTCCCTTAACTTTGGAGGTTTTTGCCTGTCCAATCCTGTTCTCAGTGCATAATATCTGGCTATATGCCATTCCTCCGCTCTGCAATGTTCTTGAGAAAAAATGACCTTCCCCAACCTGGTACCCTCTAGATGTTCTGGCATACAAGCCCCATTGTTCCTCCTGAACATGTTGGCCGGGGCTGATGAACATTGCCATTCCAACAGGTAGAGGTTGATGAAGGTTGATTTGCACCAAAATAAATAAATAAATCAAGGATAGCAGTTGCTTGTACAGCAAACATGCTATCTAGACTATGAGTTCTGGCTTGCAAAATCTGATAGTTAATATTAGATTTGTCACTGCAGCTTCTTAAGAAAAAAAGTTATAGGTGGATTTTGATGTTCCTGCTCAGATGAAATATCTCAAAGGGAAACCTGAATGTTGACAATAGCAATAACAATAACAATAATATAGTTCCTTTTCTTAAGAGGGTGACACATACTGTACATCCTTGATCACATCAACACATTTTTTCTAACCTAAATGTCAAGGAGAATTTAAAGAGTCCTACTCAGGAGCAATGTGTGTGGGAGGTGAATGGAAGTCACCGTAGAAATTGAGATAATTGACAGTGTTCTCAAAAATCTCTCGATATTGATATATTGCAATAAGTATCATGAGATAATGTGGCTGTAACCAACAAGACTGAGTGAATTTTTTTTGTTCCAGTAATGGGTGATAGTTACTTATCTTTTTATAACTCTGGAGAAACTGAAATCAGTTAATGATATTAAGATACAAAGTGAATTAAAAATGACAGGCTATTTATTTCTGGGCTGAGCTAGCCCTTTGGCAGCATAACTAATATATCAAAAACTGCTTTTGAAAACTATTCCCTTGTCATACCTTCCCTACAACATGTTCTGCCAAGTTGGCAAGTAAATAAGTCCTCTTGTATCATGGATATCATTCTAATTTTTTAAAATTCAGCCCGTGTATATTTAAAACATTCCAAATTATAGAGTGTGAAGTTAGTTTTTCAAGACACGAGAGGCCCAAGTGCAGATATAAGGAACTGGAGTCGATGATGATGATAATGATTTCAACTTACATGCCACCCTGTAGTGCTAGTGCAGTTTCTGAGCAGTTTCCAACAGAATTATGCAAACAACACCTCCCCCCGCCCCCCCCGTAGTGAGCTGGGTACTCATTTGACCTCAGAAGGATGGAAGGCTGTGTCAACCTTGAGCCAGTTACCTGAACCCGTTGGGATTCAACTCAAGTTGTGAGCTGACTGAAGTACTGCAATTTAGCCACTGTGTTATAAGGCTTGATTATGGTCTTGAGACATTAAGGCAAGCATGGCCCTGGCAGGATTTTCATATTGGGCAGGACTTTCTGGGATATATAGTCCAAAAATGTAATCTTTTTCAATCATTGGTTATTTTACTCAGCCTCCAGTTCTCTCAATTACATTTCTTTCCTGAATTCTTATCTGTAAGCTTGAAGAAGTTGCAGATTCTTTCAGCAAGAAAGCCAAGTATGTTGTTTAATCCCTTAAACTCATACAGTCAAATTACTTGAAGAATACTTGCCATGAAGTGGCTTAACAGTTTTATACATGCCTAATCTGATGTAAGCTTTACCGAGGGTGGTGAGATGTAGGGGTTTCTCTGAAATGCCACCTGTCATGCTTTGCTTCACTTCTTTATTTTCATCCTGCCATCACACACGCTGCCGCTTATTCTCAGTTTTTTGTTGTTTCAACATCCAGATGTGTTCCTCCTTCCCTCCTGGCCCAATCTTCTTCTGCCACATGACATTTCTTTCCACCTTGGCCACCACGTACCTGCTCAGCACCAACTATCCTTTGTACCCATCTCACAGCAGATGTGTAAAATTCCCTCTCCCAATAAAATGCATTAAAAAGTCAATGTCAAAAGGAGGGCTGGAGGGGTGGGGAAAAAAAGTCAGGAAAACTCAAACAAACTGGAGGAGGGAATTATACTGCAATAGAGGGAAGAAATGTGGAAGTGGAAAAGCAGTGTCCTGCCCAATCTCTTCATCTTCAACATCTAAATGGATTGGATTGGGAAACTTCCACGGCAGACTTTGGTGAATGAGAAGCATCATAATCCAGGACAAAGTGATAGGGAAAAAAAGGAAAAGGATTGGAATGGGATAAAAAAGTGTGGGAATTCTTTAAAATTGGTACAAAGGTGAGAAGAGTGGTTCCATAAGAGGAACATTGCTTAGATGCTGAGGGAACTTCTGTTAATGCCTGTTCTTGTAACTTATAGGGGTGCAGATGTCTGAAAGGGCCTTGAGTCTCTTGTGTGTGTAAGATTACAACCTAAATGCTGCAGTCAGAAGTCCCTCTCCTGTTCTTCATCTGTCTACTTCGCCCATTTCAGAAAGAGCTATAACATGAGTAAAAGAGACTATGATTTCTTAGTTTTCCAAAGTATTTTTTGAAATTCAGAGTTCCCATTTTAACTCAAGACACTGTTTCACTTTAGATATGTTTCCTGAAGTATATTCTGTCTTCCCTGAAAAGATTTTATTTTGCATTTATGTACAATGTTTATTTCTTAACTTTCTGCCTGACAGCCGGCTTCTAACACAGAAAGAATGGTATTATTTTGGGGCTTTGTTGTTGCTGTTTTTAAAAAGAAGAAAGTAGGGATGGATGAATTACTGGGGTAGGTGGAAGTAGGATGGTACAGGTTCAATAAGATAATGGAGAAGAGCTGAGTCCAATATAGGAAATCTCTGTAGTTGGATATTTTGCTCCCTCTTTCCCCTGCTTTCTGCTGATTAACAGCTCCCAGTATGTCCCAGCCAGCATACCAAAAATGCAATAAACAAATAAATAAAACAATAAACAAATGCTTAGTTGCTTCTGCTATTTATACTCTGCCTGGCCAATGAGGAGCCTTCATACTGTTTATCATTTCTAAAAGTGAACTTTTCTCTCTGCAACTGAACAGGAGTTTTGAGGTCTGAGATGCCTTGCTTTAGGCCTTCAGCCCTGAAGCCCTTGCTCCAGTATTGAGAGTCTGTGACTAGAGATGGGAATGAACCACCAAAATAGTAACCCACAAAGTTACAATTTTTCCCAAACAAACCACAAATCGAGTCGTTACTTCGTTTGGGTTTTTTTTTTAGACAGCCCTGTGGCTGTTTTTTTTTTTTTTAGATAGCCCGACTCAACAGCTTGCCTCCCACTCCCTTCCCACTGTTCTTGTTGCCTCCCAACCTTTTCCTTCCACTGCATCCTCCTTCATCAGTGGCTGCGGTCATCTTGAGAGACTGCCACTCGGGCAGGCTAGCCGGTCTCTGCTCATGTCCTCTCAGCTGATAAGCAGGGACATGCACAGATGGTCTCCAGCCCCCTAATGGGCTGGGTAACTACTTCTTCTTCTTGCACAGTCAATCAAAATTATAAAAACATTGAGAGTATTCTAGTATTCTAGAACTGGTATTCTATAACAGATACAAGCTTTAAACAAAAACCTGTCAAATATTGGCACAGTTTGTATGCTGTTCCTAATATTGCCATTTTTTGTAGCTCTGATGGTATGATTTCTGAGATCTGCAACTGCTTATTACAATATTGTGTGAAATTTCTTGATATTGTTCCCAAAGCCCCAATGACTACGGGGACCACTGAAGTGTGTTTCATCCACAAGTGAGATGTTTTGATTGCCAAATCTCTATTTTGTTAGTTTTTCCAATTCTTTATCTTTAACTCTGGCATCTCCTGGAATTGCAATGTCAATGATCCAGACATTTCTTCATTCTATTATTATTCTTATGTCTGGTGTGTTGTGTCCTATCACTTTGGATCCAGAAATCCTACAAGATCTTGACTTTATCATTTTCTGACACCTTCTCTACCTGATGTTCCCATGGGTTTTTGGAGGTTGGTAAGTTATATTTACTCCAGTATCCAGAGTCTATGACTAGAGATGAGGATTCTCCTCCTCCTCCTCCTTTTTCTTCAAAAACACCAGGCACAGTCAATCAAAATTATAAAAACATTGACTGGTATTATCTAACAGATACAAGTTTTAACCAAAAACCTAAGAATCTGTTAATCAGAATCATTATATTATTCTACTACAGGGGAAATGCTCAAAAATAAAGTTTATGGGAGAGACATCATACCTAACATTTCTATGTCCTCTCCCATATAAGTTAGGCTTTGCCTTGATTGTTTCCAAATGGCCAAAGAAAGCCATGAGATTTGGGCTCCGCTTGTTTCTAGCAAGCCCTTTCCTATGATATGATGTGGCATGGCTCATTCACATTATGTGCCTTGCCCAGAACTTGATGATTTTTTAAAAAAAGGAACTAGTTGTCTGACTCATTACTTTGACTCAGCCATATTGTCCTCACCCTTATCCTTGCTTCCTTTAGCATTGGGCAGTTTTAAAGTGTTGTCTTGTCCTTGCCAGCATGACAGAAAATTACAGGGGAACTATGTTTCGATTCTTTCTGGTGGACAATCCCTGTATTGCACCCTGAAAATACCTAACAAAACAGAAACGGTACTTCCCTTGACACTTAGGATTAAGTGTCACTTCTTCAGGCACAGTGGGTGGGTGGGAATTTGATGTGTGACTGTGGAATCCCTTTCCTTTCCCCTAACTGATTTGGTTGTGTCTGTGTGTGTCTCTGAGACTTATTTGGCAGGGCTTTTAAAGTTTTTAAAACTTAATTCTTTTTGGAGGCTTGTGTCTCTCAGGCACAGTAGGTGAGCGGGAATTTGGTGTGTGACTGGAATCCCTTTTCCTTTTCCCTAAAACTGATTTGGTTGTGTGTGTGTGTGTGTCTGAGACTTAGCTGGCAGGGCTTTAAGTTTTTAAAACTTAATTCTTTTTGGAGGCTTGTGTCTCTCAGGCACAGTGGGTGGGTGGGTGGAATTTGGTGTGTGGCTGGAATCCTTCCCTTTCTTTCCGTAACTGATTTAATTTGTGGATGTCTGTATGTGTCTCTGACTGAGACTTAGCTGGCAGGGCTTTAAGTTTTTAAAACTTAATTATTTTTGGAGTTTATTTTTGGCTTGTGTTCAGCCACAGTGGGTGGGGGAATTTGTGTGTGTGGATTGGAAACCCTTTCCCTAATTTACATTACACTGGGGGGGGGGGGGCTATGTTTAGGCAGGTCACATTTTAGTAAGACAGTTAGTCCACCACTCCCCACCATCATTAAAAAAATAATGTACACTCTCTCTGACCCTCTATTAATTTCCTTCCCCATTGCTTCATTATTTGTTTAGTTGGTTTGGCAGGCAGTAGAAAATAAAGGGAGTTCTCCAGCACAGGGAATCAAAGGGGAAGAAGCCTGTGAAGATATGTATGCTAGGCAGTGGTACAACCACCACCACCACCGTTCCTCCTCCGGTGGCCTTGCAGGCAGGCATGGAAGCAAAGCTTCCAGAGGTGCCCAAAGAACTGCTGCTCCTCTTCCTAGAGGACTCTGAGGAGTTACTGATTTCCGAAGATCCCCAGTCTGAGTCGGAACCAGTAACGGCAGGGCAGGCTTCACAACCCCCCCACCCCTGTCCCCAGAGTCATCTCTTCCCTCCTCCCAGACCAGCAGCACCACTGGGACACAGAGGTCTTCCCAGGCCAGCGGCAGTCAGGGGCAGGCAGTGGGTCCTCGTTTTGGCAAACATGGCAGAGGGGCGATGTGGGATCATTTCACAGTGGTCAACGATGACCCACGGCTGGCACGCTGCAATGCCTGCCTTGTGGTGGTCCGGAGGGGGTCAGACCCCAGACATCTGTCCTTCACCGCCCTCCACCAACATCTGGAGAGGCACCACCCAAGGCTCCTGTCTGCGGAAGGCACTTTGTCAGTGCTGTCTGGGGGAGAGAAGATAGCAGCTCCAGGGGAGGCAGGAGGAGGCACCTCCTTCCAAAAGGGCAGCCACGGGGGTTTCTGGGGCTGGGAGCATGAGGCAGGCCACGGTCCATGAAGTGGCACCCGTTGGGTTTGCCATGACCCTCAGCCGGCGGTCGAAGGGCAAGGCCCAGCAGGCAGCCACTCGTCTCATCTCTGAGATGATTGCCCTGCTCGGACTTCCACTGTCCACCGTGGAAACCCCAGCCTTCCGCTGGTTACTGCATTTCTTTGCCTCCTGGTACGACCTCCCGTCACGGAGAACCTTCAGTTCTAGTGTGCTGCCCTCACTCTATGACTCTGTGAGGGAGGTGGTCCGTGACCATCTTTCACGGGTACAGGGGCATAAGGTGCACTTCACGGTGGACCTGTGGAGCAGAGGTCAGCATGGCTACCTCTCACTCAAAGCCCACTGGTGACAGCCAGAGGACCTGAGGAGTGGCAGGGTATTGGCAAAAGGCCGCAGGGGGAGGCCCTTGTCCTGCCCCCAGGCTACAAGTCTGTTCTGCTGCAGGTGCAGCACATGGAAGCTCAGGTGATGGGGAAGAACATCGCTGATGAGTTCCTGTCCGCGCTGCAGGAGTGGGCACCAGAGGGGGAGGTCATCCATGGCCACATGGTCACAGATGCTGGGCGGAACATGTTGGCGGCATTGAACGTGGCGGGCAAGGGCATGGTGCACAAATTACACCTTATGGTGCACAATGCCCTTGTCCTGGGCAGCCACGTCAAGCCCGAGTGGGACACAGGCACCCGGGAGACACGGGCACTCCTGGAGCAATGCCGCCAACTGGTGGGCCACTTCTCCCGCAGCCTGAAAGCTGCCCGCCGGCTGCGTGAGAGGCAGGAGGAGTTGGGTCAGGAGACCCACGTTCTCCTGACAGACCTCAGTCCTCAGTCCCCAAAATGTAATTCCTGAGTGGTTGTGTTGTGTGTGTCTCTACTGCCTCAGTAGGTTGGCAGAAGCTGGGACAAGCAACGGGAGCTCAACCTGTTGCACGGATTCAAACTGCCAACCCTTCCAATCAACAAGCCCAGCGGCTCAGCTGTTTAACCTGCAGTGCCATGATCTACTTTGCTGCTATGTTCCTCAGTGCCCAATAGGGCCATGGTCTACTTTGCTGCCATGTGTCTCAGTGCCCAATGGGGCCAAAAAGCCTGCTTTGCTGCCACTACCTCAGTGCCCAATGGGGCCAAAAAGCCTACTTTGCTGCCATGTGCCTCAGTGCCCGTTGGAGCCAAAAAGCCTCCTTTGCTGCCAAATACCTCATTGCCTCCTGGGGGCAAACTCTACTTCACTGGCAAATGTGATGTTGCTGAAGACAAACTCAATGCCTCATGCCTCTGTGTGCCTGCCAGAGACAAACCAAGCTACCTCAATGCCAAAGATCTCTCATTCTGCTGGGGCCAAATAGAACTCCCTCAATGCCATGGGCTTCTGTATCGCATGGTAAACTACCCTGGGGAGACCCAATTTGTGGGTGAATAACTCGGATGTCCAATATCCAATCTTCACCAAACTTGGCAGTCATGTTGAGGAAAGACATAGGAAGCTTTGTTGTGATTCTAGATTCTCTAAGTACCTGGGGGGAGCTTTCCTGGGTGTGTCCTCCTTGTGACTATATAACTCAGGGTCCATTACCCAATGTTCACCAAATTTTTGGATTTGTAGAAAACCGTATGAGGAAGCTTCCCTGCAAATGTGGTGTCTCTAGGTGCTTGGGAGCCAGTTTTATAGCCTTTTAAAGCAAAGATAAATTGATGAATTGATTCATCAATTTGTCGGAGAATATTCATAAATTCGTATTTGTTGATTTGTTAACCTTGACGAATCATGAATCAAAACAAATTGCCATTTTTTTTATTCATCCCCATCTCTAGTTACTAGCTAACTACATTAAAACACTGATATGGTTTATAACATTTATAGAAGTGACACTGTAGAAACTTTCTATACTGTTTTTGAAATGTGACATAATTACACCGTCTGACAGACTTCCAGGAACTACTTTGCATATCCTTATCCCTGTCCGTGTCCTGTGCTTGTTCCTTATCTCCTTCCCCTGATGCTTCCCTGCTTGCCATCTCTGCCAGCAAAGGTTTTATGCTTGAAGTAAAGGCCCAATGCCTGTCTGATGAGTTGTTCTCCTGGGTCCTCCTCAGATGCTCTAGGCTGCTCGAGATATCCATTAAAAAAACAGAAGCCTTCCGTTCATTGCTATGGTTGCTCATATACAGACAGATGTTCATTTTGACATGAAAGTTAAGGGCACTGGAAGGCAAAAACATATGAAAAGTACATTCTTGGGAGTGAAATGCAAAATCAATCATGGATAGCGATCATGTATGCACCTCTTTAAAAAATGAATACACTTAAGAATAAGATTTGATTTTTTAAAAAGAAAATCTCTGATAGAAGTACAAAATCAAGTAGTCTTGTTTTTCTGTGTTTTTCACAATCCCTCTGTGGTTCACATCCTGACCCAGTGTCAGATTGTGACTGCAAGATTCCCCACCACCACTATCTGCATGGCAATCATTCATGTTTCTTGTACATTGTTTTCCAATGTAGGCAATAAAGCACTTACCTACCTACCATTAATTTAATTATGCACCTTCTTTAAATGTGGATTTTTTACCACTTCTGTCTTCACAAGCTTCAGAAGCATGCAGATTTCTGAGGCAAGATGGGCCCCACCCCATTCACTGTCTCAGGTGATTTAGAATGGATGTTTTCTTGCTATTTCATCTTCTCAGGCAAGATATGAAAAAGACAGTGGGGGCTTGCCATGTAATTTTCCCAGCCAGAGTGCAAATGCATCACTTCGTTAAGATATATAGTGATATCAGTTTGTTGCCATTTCTAATCTTAACACTTCTGAAGGGACTGAGGAAGTTCAAACATAGTAGAAGTGCGTTAGTGAGAGACTGTATGAGAATCATTCTTCACATGTTACATTAAAAGCTTTCCCTTCAAAGCACTTAGGGATATATGTACATAAATATACAATTAACCTCTAACGAATCATCTAGGGTACCAGGTACATTGAATTACTGTCTTGCTTAAATGTTCCTAAATGCAGACACCTATAAATGACATTCTTCTCTCTGTAAGCACCTGTTCCTAGTAGAAACAAGAGTCATATTGATTAGCTGCAATTTATCTTCTCCCTGGATTTTGGTCCTGACAGTGCGGGAAGATTAATTGGAATTAATGGCATTTGCACAGCTAATTAAAGTCACTCTTGCTAAAGTCAAATCAATTCCTTTAATCAGGGAAGTGACAGAGTCTTGCTTACTTCCTACAGTCTGCATGTAAATGTGTTCTGGCTGAATGAGCATCTCAACAATCATTTGTGACTGAATACATGAACTGCTTAGGTTACCTGGTAATTTCCCTGATAGTTAAAGAACACTATTCACAGTACAATAGCACTATCCTGTGTAATATAATAAGATGTCTCTGTAGGTGGTGGAAATATAGATGTTTTATTTGTTTACTCTTAGTTCTTCAGGTAATCTATAATCAGAGATGTGAAAATCTCTTGGATTTGAGTTTATTGTGTTTCTATAAATCTATAGTAAGGGCTCAGTCATACTGGCAATAAAAACCACTGCTGAACGGGGTTTTGCTTAAATAAAACCAGTTTTTAAAATTCTGGCTACATGATGCACGTGGAGCATGTAGGCTTTTTTGCCCAGGAACCATGATTTTTTAAAAAAAAAAAAATCAGAAGCAAAGTATTTTACTGGGTTGGCAGAAGGTCGTTTGTTTTAATGAGGATGTAAAATCAATTTTTTTTCAAAATTGGTTTGGCATATGCGAATGCCTCTCTTGGTATAAATTGTATCCGTTGCCTCCCACTAGTTGCCTCCCACAGTCACTCGCTGCTTCTGCTGTAGGCTTGCTTTTATTTTTATTTTATTTTTCTCAAGGGGGATAGCAATAGTCTGACATGACAGTAGAAGTTTTGGAGCCAGCAGAAAGAGAAAGAGGGAAAGCGCTCCCTCCTCCTTTGCAAAGTGAAACTGACCAGAGAAATTTACAATATTGGGAGCTTCTGCACTTTGTGTCCACACAGGCTGCACAGTGAGATAATGAGGATTGTGCTGAATCATGCCCAAAAGGAATATATGTCCTAGCACTGTGCCAGAAAGGTGGGCAGCAGCTCTTAAAGAGGCAGGATGGATCAATCTAAGTGGAAACGTGTGTCGATGCCATCATTTCATTTGAACCAAACCATACCAACAGCGATCAATATAACTCTGAATGTCTGTGTTTATTTCCCTGTAGTATCTAACCTATACATCCCCCCTCACTACAGTGTGTGTGTGTGCTTTTTTTAAAATTATGCACCTTTTACTTGTTTGCTTTTAAACTGTGCTTGTTGTTTTTTGCCCACTTTATGCTACTAGAATACCCAGCAAGCCTCCCAAATATGCACATACTCAAGCGGAAGTGCTTCCCCCCAAATGAGTCTCAGCACATGCAAAAAGGCTAATTTAATTGAGAAGGTTGAATCTAATTGAGTTTTTCTCATCCTTAACCATACAACACTGCTCAGCAGGAATAAACCACATGTACCCCCTTCCCTGTTTTTGTAGGTGCAGGGACAGCTGCCGATGAATTTGCTGTGGTGCTGACATTGTATTTAGAGCATATTTAGTTTTACATTTCTAGGCCAGAATCCTGTTGGTATTCTATAGTGTAAATTGGAAATCACACAGGCAGTGTGTGTGATTTTACAGGCTGCCCATTGCGTGCTCATTCCTGTTTAGATTTTGCAATTGGTAGTGTGATTGGTTGCATGCCTGGACATTTGACAGATGGCCTTTAAAATGCCAAAACCATTTACATGACTGCCGTTCCATCTGCAGTATATGGATTTGGGTCAAAATATCTTCCAGAATCTCTCTCTCTCTCTCTCTGTACCATACTTGTTGTTTGGAAGGGGGTTCATCCTGAATAATACACATCCAGCGTTAACACAGCCTGCTGTATTTCTAGTGAGAAGGAGGTCTACTGTATGCAAAGAAATGCAGCTCAACAGGGCAACCCTGTGCCCATCTGCTCAAATATAAGTCTCACTCAGTTCCAAAGAGCTTATTTCATGGTAAGTGTGCTTGTGACCCAACTCCTGCAGATTTCAAAGAGAAATAACTACCCGCTGTGTGTCAATTAGTTTCACAGTATCTCGGTTAACATTGTAAATAATTCTTTGGCTACTGCACTGTTTCCTGAAAGGATGCCATACAGCTTGATGTGAGAGACAGGGGCAAATACATCTGAAGACAAAGTCAGATTGTGAAATGCTCAGACCAATACATGTGTGTGTGTGTGTGTGTGTGTGTGTGAGAGAGAGAGAGAGAGAGAGAGAGAGATAGATTTATCTTCATTTATCTTCCTCATCAATGTTCTTTTCCTTGTGGAGGGCTTGACTAGTCAGCTTCATCCACCCACTGCTTATCCAGCTCATTAATTTTGTTTTTCATGGCCTTCTAGGTCAGGACAGTTTGATAGTGAAGTGCTTCCAAAGATGCTTGTTAAAGGACCCAGACTTCAGGGTTTTTTTGTGCGAAAATACTTCCTTTAGAAGCTAAATAATGTTGCGTTTTTCTTTCTTTCTCTCTTCTGCCGCCAAAGATGATTGCTTAACCGAACTGTAGTATTGCAGTGATACAAGTATCATCCATAAAAGGACAAACTCTTGAGCTGTGGGAGTTGACAGACAGAGAGAAATGAAGCATTACTTTGAATGTGGAATATAACTGCCTCTGCTCTTTTGGTGACTCAGAAATTACTTATTCATTTCTTATTTATTTATTTAAATATTTATATGCCACCTGTCTCCTGAAGGATCCAAGGTGGCTTACAGTATTTAAAGAAACAAAGTTAAAAACCAAATAATAAATTATTATGATACAATAATAATTTACAAAAAAATATTCAAAATTACTGGGAGGGATGGTCTTTTTTTGGATTGGGATTCCAACGTGGATGGTAAGGGGCTTTAATATCAAACCTCTTTGGTGTAGTCGTAAGACAGATCTGCCTCCCCTGCACCTTTTATTTGCAAAGGAATAACTTTTTTGCTTTAATGGGAGCTTTTATCTCTCTGCAAATTTCAGGTTCATGTGGGAGGAAATGTGAAGCCATACAATATGAGTGGCGAAGTGAAAAACTCCCTAGTTCCACCCCAGGATGTTTCTCCACTACAGTTATAGCAATACGATACCAGTTTAACTCAGATATGAGAGAAATTATTATTTTTGGACTATGCATTTGTTTCTCTATTGAATTCTCTGTTGAGAGCTCTAGTGCAGGGGTCCCCAACCCCTGGTCCGCGGCCCAGTGCCAATGCGTGGGCTTGCTGGAACTGGGCAGCGGAGACGGATCTCTGCCCCCCCGCCCGCCCACATGGTGGGTGTGTCACGCTCATGCGGGGGCGTGTCGCACTTGCGCAGGGGGCGTGTCATGCTCACGGTGGGTGAGTCGCATTCACGCAGGGGGCGTGTCACGCAAGCACGCATGTGCACGAGCATGACAACCCCCGTGAGCATGGGGGTGCCCCTGCCCCCCTGCTCATGGAGCCCACCCCCCCAACCGGTCCGCAGTCCCCAAAAGGTTGGGGATCGCTGCTCTAGTGCACAGCCCTGAACTATAGCACTTGAATTCTTAGACAGAATTCTAATGCTACAAATGCCAAGATTCCACAGAATGGAGCCATGGACAATTAATGTGGGGTCAGATGGCTATAGATGTGTAGTGTAGGTTGTGGATTGTGCTTCTGTGTTTATTCGGAATCACGAAAAATAACAGTTGTAGATGCACACTTTGTGTTAATTCAAAAGCGATGGGTCATTTTCCTTTCACAGATGGTACTTTCATTTGTTCATTATATTATGCTTTACTTTTCATTGTTTTTATTGCATTAATGACATTGTCATCTAGAGTCAGAGAGAAATATGGTACATGATACCAGGAACAAAAATCTTGCATGAACCATATAATGTGAAAATACTCTGAACTGAATTGTGGTTTGTGGTTTGTTGATTTATTTATTTTTTAAAAAATGCAACACAGAAGGAAATCAGTCCTTCAGAAAACCTCCGATTTGTGAAGGTGGGATATTGTTTCTGTATTCATGACTCAAAACATTAGGAAATAGCCCAACATTGCCTTGCAATATTGTGCCCATGTCGCTAGCAGGAAAAAGTTTGCTAAGCTTTACATAGCTAAGACTAGTCTGAATGTCAACAACATCAATGTCAGCAGTCAAGGTGATCTATAGGATCCCCTCTTGTGCTCACTACCAAGCAAGGAAAAATCCCAGAACCTGGCTCCCTTTTTTCAAGCACCCAGATAAAAAGCAATTGGCATGGCTTTTTTTAGGCCAAATTCTCTAGGCATTTATTGCTTAGTGCACAAAGCAATCTAATTGACTAGAACACTAGAGGAAATTGGACTTTTAGTTGAGCATTTACTCAGTTACCTGCCTTTTTATCCCCTTAAGGAGTAATCTGAGTCTCAGGTGTTTCCACCCCAGTGCATGACACTCCTGGGCATCAATACTAGGAAGAAAGTTGCAATCACATTATTTTCCTGTAGTTGTATTGCTGTTTTTACCTGCAAATACAATGATAGCACTGGATACTGTCCCAAGGCATTTCACATACATGTTTTTAGAACAGATCCTGCTATGGGCCCCCACAGTGTGGAAGTGACCACCTTCAACCTGTTTAAAAAACAATCAAACACATAATTAGAAACTCTTTTTTTGCCAGATGCAGAAAGAGATGTTCCTGGAAGCTTCCACAGATGGAGATAAGTTCAATTTTTAGGGAAAAGAAATGAAAAAGAAAGACATACTTTTTGGAATGGAAAGACTTGACCTTGAGAGGTCACAAAAATGATTCTGGGGTGCATGCAGCCCATGGGCTGCACGTTGCCCTCTTCTACTTTGCATGGAGAATATTTACTTATTTTCTTTATTCATTTATTATATTTGTATTCTGACTTTCCTCCAAGGAACCATAGGTGGTGTACATGGTTGTCCCCATTTTTATCCTCGCATCACACATTGTGATATATGTCAGACTGAGGGACTGAGAGAAGGTGACTGGTCCAACATAATCAGTGAGCTTTATGACTGAGTGAGATTTGGAACCCAGGTCTTGAAATCACAACAGCTCACCAAACCCACCAATGTTTCTAATAACCTGTCTTACAGGACAACCCAGGATGATAGCTGAAATGCTATGATGATGATTCTAACTTTCCATGGTCACTTCCCAGAGGAATATCACTTACCATTGATACTTAAGAGCTCATGTTATTATTTCTAACATAAATTATGCTACCATTCATTTCTCCGACCTACACATAAAGAAAAAGGGGAATCTTCTGAAACTTGACTTTGGCATCTCAGTGGTTGAGGTCTCTGGCTGCGAAGCCAGAAGTTGGGAATTTGATTCCTCACTGTGCTTCTTTGACAGGTACTGGATGCAATGATCCATAAGATCTCTTTCCAGCTCTGCAGTTCTAAGATGTTGATGATGATTGAAATAATTTGTAGGTTATACAAAAGCCCCACCCACCAAACTATATCGGTCAGGATGCAAGCTAGGAGACCATTGTATTTAAAATCTCTGCTTCTGGTCAACATCTAACATGCGGCACAAAAGAGGACTCGTAACTGTGTGTAGATTGAAATATTGGCAGCACTAAGGGCCAATCTTGTTATGCCCTTGCTGCTCTATTTGCATTGTATCAGTTCTGGCAAGTGTACCAAATAAATATTGTGTCCATCCTGCTTGTTGTGTGACAGGTCTTCCATGCTAATCATTCTCCTCAAAATGTATGCAATATTGTCTTTAGTTTGCCATCTGGAAACAAAACATGACATTGTTTCCAAGGGCTTCATCTGCCAGCCAGGCCTGATGGGAGACCGTGATGTGATAGGAGCTTGGCTTTTCCTGTTGGCGGAAGGATCCTGTCATGGCCTGGACCCAGGAACAGAAACTGCCATCTGGGGTAAATTTTACGCGAGACAGTAACAACAGCAGCGAGCCCGATTATGAGGAGGACAGAATGAATACACAGTCACAATCAGAGCTTGAAAATTTCCTTTAAAAACATCATTATATAGAGTTACAATTTCCAAAAGTAGTAGTTATTACGATGTTTACAATTCTAAAAAGAAACTCTACTTTCTTATTGTATGAATAGCTATTGCTAGTCAAACAGACACCTATAGCCAACTCTGTTATAAAATCAGAATGCTACAACCTGCTGGCCTAAGGTACAAAGCATATATTGGTAAGGAGGCCACATGTAGCCCGTAGACAATTACACTCATTACATTAGAATTGTAACTTAGAGCTCTTCCACATGAAGCAAGCATTCCACTCTCCTTTCTACTGGTGGATCATGAAGGAACATGGAGCTTACTGGGATTCACATCCAAACTTTCTTTTAAAAAAGACACTTCTTTTCAAGAAACTGCTCCTCTTTAGGACAGTTTAAACAATTCTTTTTTAAAATAGCGAAGAACACCATGACTCTGATGCAGTCTCTCTCCTGGATTTCCCCCTCTCCCATTTAATACTAAATTGAAATCTTCTAATTAGGACACTCTCACTGGACCTAATTCAAACAAGTGGAAGTGCCACAGCACATTGTTGTTGCTGTTGTTGTTGCTGCTGTTGTTTTTATGATTTGGGTGATTTATGCTTGTAGATATGTATCTGTTTTCAATTGTTGTTAGCTGCCAAGAGTTGTGGCTTGTGCGTAGATGGGTGGGATATGAATGTAACAAACAACGAAAGCACCCACCCACCCAAGAAAATGCAAAGGAAACAGGAAAGCAAAACAAAACAAGAATTAAAAAACACAAACTTCTGACAGGGACAAAAATCCTCTAGAAAGTCAATGGAAAAGCCATGGACAAATTGAGGCAAACCTTATACAATCCTGATGGTGGGGAAAATACCCCTTACCTGAAATCACTGATGAACCAGCTACTTTCACTACAACAAACGATCCCTCTAGATAAGCCTTAGTTACTACAACAACAACAACAACAACAGAGTAACAAGAAAGTAACTAGTTGTCAAGGTTTGTAAAAAAAAAATGCAGTCCTGAACATGTACTGTACATTGTGCTTTAAACCTGAGATTTGAACAGATATGTATTAAAAGTCACTGTGGAACAATCAGCCAGTTCTCCAAGTCAAGTCTGAAAGCAAGGTCAATGAACATTACTTTGCAAAAGAACTTCTTTCCTACATAACACTTGAGTATGGAGATAAACAACTGGAAAGGAAACAAAAACAAGAGAGAGGGGGAAAAAGCTTCCTAGAGTCCTAAAATGTGGATAGAGCAAATTGGTTACCTGCATTTTATGCTCATGGCATTTTGTTACCTTAGTAATTTACCATGCGACCAGCTAGCTGTTACAGCAGGAGCAAAGGACCAAGTCAAAATGTTAACAAAGGATTTGCTTTGGCAAGTTTAGATATTTTAAAGAATGACATGGGGATTCTATGGAAAATGGCATCCATATGCTGAGTTCTTTCAATTTTATGCTACTACCGAACCTTCCATTATTGTGTTTGAAATGAGTTGACAGAAGGATGACATCTGTAAATGAGAGCATTTGCTCCTGTAAAAGTTAGGAATTATTTCCTTTGTTATAATATGATCACATGGTGTGTTTCAACACCACGCCTGTTCACCCTATCGGCCATCACTACCAGCAGTGTTGATATGCAGAGCATGACAGCATCACAGCGCGGAGCCAGGGCTGGCCCTAAGAGGTGTAGCAACCTAAGTAAGGGGTGCTTTCACCCCAGTCACATGGTCAGTTTTGTAGGGCCACCTAAAGGGTTTATGGGGCCTGGACATGGTGTGTTTTGAGGGCCCTGTTGCTTTCCCCCACCAGAGTTCCATACATATATGTACAAGTCATGTTTCGCTTAGTGCAGATGACATCAAACTGGATAATAAAAACGAAGCTTTGGCAGTTTATATCCAAACAACCCATAGACTTGAAACAAATGCTACAGACACTTCAGACACTTTTTCTCATCCCACTGTGGAGCAGTCCATCGGCTCAGGATAAGTGCCTTCGTTTTGTTGGATGCCTCAGCATTATTTGATGACCCTTAGTGGGCAGGATGACTGCTCAGCTCACGCATCCGTAAGGTCAGCCTGGCATGGGACAAATGTTCCTACATTTTATAGCAAGCAAATTCAGCACTGGCATGATGTTTTCATGATGTCTTTTCCTCACCCAGGATAAAGAGCTTCCCCAAACCGTTAAGGTCGATATTTCTGGAATAGACTCCGTTTACTGCTGGATTAAAAGTTGTTCAAGAGGACACACACACCAACCCTCAAACCATGTGACTTTAAACCTACTTCAACAATCCTAATCCAACTCTTAATTAACTTCCATAATTGAGCCCTGAAACTATTTGTAAATATAGCTATAAAAGTTCTGACCTCCAATTGTGAATTATTTTGGTTAAAATACTATCAATCAGTTTAAGATTTATACTGCTTACATTTTAGTTTTAAATTGTTATTCTTAATCAGAAGTAGGGACAAACCTGCCGGTTTTCCTTTCTCATTATTCCATGTTTTAACATTCAAATACATTGAATGTTAAATGAGATGTTTATGAGTGGATTTGCAAGTTTCACTGAATTCTGATTTTAAAGATTGAATTGAACTAAATTTTTACCCATTCACATCAGCCAATAAGTACAGCTATTCTTAACTTGTAGAGCACTGTATTCTACCTGTCTGCCAAAAAGCCGACAAATATTGGAAGTCTTTGGTTCTCCCACAACCATTTCTGTTAAAGATCTCATCCTAAGTAAATCCTTTCCCAGATTAAGAAATATGTGAACATTTAAAAGTTAGTGCAAAGGAATTTAATCAGATGAATATTCTTATCTATCCCTAAAGAAATCTTTCCTAAACATAGTGCAAGGGAAAAGTAACCAGTAAATCACTTTGTCGTCTGAAAACATCCAAGGGACATATAGTGTAAATTCTCTTCAGAATTTGTCTTTAAAGCATTAGATGTTTTAACACAAAACAAAGCCATTCCAGATCGCCTCTGGAAAGGATAAATTTTCACTATATATTTGATATTACACATAAGATTATTTTAGATTCTATGCTTAAATTTAGAGATTTTTTGCATCATTTTCTTACTCTTTATGTTAAATTGATATATGTTCAATGCTGTATTTTTATTGATGTTCTTATCTATATTCTGTCTGTAGTAGCTATTAGTTGTATCTAGAAAGAATAAAATATTTGACTATTACCTTTTATGAGATTGACTTTTAACTATGTAATACGTAGTGTTCTAAGTTTATATGACTTCTGACTGAAGGAAACGCAGGGTGTAAATGCTGGGGGGAAGAAAAACGATACACACCTCCCAGTCTAATATTTAAAATAATGAGATATGCAACCTTGTCGAATTTGTGAGGCTTTCTAATGAGATAGCCAAGAAAGAAAACTATTTAAAATTGCTTCCAAAGAACCCCTTAAATTATATTAAATACTTAAATTATTTTTCTTCAGGCAGCATTAACTTTGTTATTGCACCAAAGGCAATTTTCATGCACAATAACTTAGTCCAATTAGTGAACCACCAGTGATCAATCCAGTTAACCCTTAGCAAAAGGAAGAGTTGTAGGTATGTTAACGACTATAGTGAAAGAAGGAATGATATGGTAAATTTCTAGCAGAGCATAAACTGCACATATACATATAAATCCAGTGGCACAGCGTGAGCCTGTAGAGCAAGGGTTCCCAACCTTTGTTGTTGTTTGTCGTTTAGTCGTTTAGTCGTGTCCGACTCTTCGTGACCCCATGGACCAGAGCACGCCAGGCCCTCCTGTCTTCCACTGCCTCCCGAAGTTGGGGCAAATTCATGTTGGTAGCTTTGATGACACTGTCCAACCATCTCATCCTCTGTCGTCCCCTTCTCCTCTTGCCTTCACACTTTACCAACATCAGGGTCTTTTCCAGGGAGTCTTCTCTTCTCATGAGATGGCCAAAGTATTGGAGCCTCAGCTTCAGGATCTGCCCTTCCCAACATTTAGTCCAAGGATATTGGGGGATCCAAGGTAGAGAAAGTTATTTTCTTGGACCATTTTGTAGGTTTTTTTTTTCTGTTTTTGCTTTGTTTTATTTTGTTTTTGTTTTTTGTTTTTTAAGCCATAGTTATGCAAGAAGGGATAACTAGGATTGACATGAGAGTGGACACTGCTGGGTATGTGGTCAGATCTGTGGCTTCCTGGCTCTGTTGTTTCTGCTGATTCACTTGTCTTCTGCAAGCAAGCAAGAAGCGAAGTGGAAGCAACTTGTGGACAAGAAAGTTTAGGAAAATTACTTTTTGATGTAAAATGGCAAGAATCTCTCAGCCAACTCTGGCTGAAGAATTCTGGCTGTTTTAATCCAAAATAGGGAGAGACTTTTCCAAACTATTATGTGGTTTGGCTCAGAAGGAGAAGCAAAGAAGTGTTCACTGGGAATAGTGGGGTGGTGGTGGAGAGAGGTGGGAGCAGGAAGAGGAGGAGGAGAAAAAAGGAGGAGATAGTATGGAGCACAGCCCTGCAGTAATAATCAACTTTACCAAAATACGTCAGGGGCTTGCTTTCACTTCTCTGATTTGTCTTTAATTCTTACTTATCCAGCATTTTTTCTTGCCAACTTCTACCTTCTGCAACAGCCTGCATTACAGCTTTTCCCATGCTTCTTATGCATCTTTTGTGCATTGTGTAGAGTTGGCCCATTTTTTGTCAGTGTTTCCACTCTTTCTTTCAGTCTTCTGTTTCCTATACTTCCTTGATGTCCCTGCTTAGGGCTTCATTTTTTGCTTATTTTTCGGACGTTCTTTGGACCTCCCTGATTACACTTATGCCTAGTTTCCCTGTCACTGCTCCCTGCCCACCTTGTCATTCATATTTCCGGCTTTCAGCCTTCTCTTCTGTCACAAGCTCCTAACTGCCAGGGGTTTTTTTTTTTTTTTTTAAGGCCCTGTAGAAGTGTTTCTATGCAACACATTTCACATTTCATATGGGGCAGGGGAATGTAAATTTAGATGAAATGTAACCTGAGTTATTTCAATGACTTCTCATTTACAAAAGGGCTGGGGAACATGCGGGCCTCTAGTTTTCATTTAACTCCGCTTCCCATCAAACTTTGCTGGGATAACCTATGGTGAGGAATGGTAGGAATAGCCATTCTTCAGCAAGAAGGGCCAGAGTTCCCCCAGCCTGGCATTAGGATGTCCAGAAGCTGAGGAGGACACAGGTCCTACAATTTTACTACACCACTCTCAAAAGTGCAGGAGCCCTGTTCATTTTGTTTATTTGTTATATTTGTATAGTGCTTTCCCTCCATTGAGCTGTCTGGATAGCTCAGCGGTTTCAGTATCTGGCTGTGGAGCCAGAGGTTGGGAGTTTAATTCTCCATTGTGCTTCTTGCAAATAGAGCCAGATTATGTGGCCTTCGGCAATCTTCACAGCCCCAGGGTGCATTCAGAAGAAGGGAATGGTAAACCACTTCTGAGTTTTCTTTACTTGGAATACCCTGAAAAGGGTTAGCATAAGTCAGAATAGACTTGACAGCACATGATGAAGATGATGATGATTTCCTCCAGGGAGCCTAAGACAATGTACGTGGTTCTCCTGCTCCCCACCGTATTCTCATAACAACCCTGGAAGGTAGGTCTGGCTGAGAGTGTGTGACATGCCCAAGTGCTTTTCATGACTGGGGGCAATTTAAACCCAGGAACCCAGGTCTTTAAATTTGGATACCCAATGTGGTGTAGTGGATAGAGTGACGGACTAGGACTTTGGAGACAAGGGTTCAAATCCCTGTTCAGTCATGGAATTTTACTGGGGAAGTGGAATTAGTAAAACCACTCCTTAAATATTTCACTTACTTTGAAAGCCCTGTTAAGGTTGCTATAAGTCGATTCTGATTTGACAGCACATAATAACTACTTCTAAATCTTAGTCAAACAGTATAACCAACACACCATACAGGTTTTGCCTTTTGTCTCACTAATCTGCTCTGTTTTTCTACAATGCTTTTCCCACGTAGCACTTAAATGTTTGAGAAGAATCCCTTGATGCCACTGAATAGAAACAACAGTTTATTAGTCCAGCATGACTCTCTGCCTGGTACCTCCTTACGATTAACTACAGATCACAGAGTTAGGAGAATTCTAACCTTGAGTAACACTTTTGGAAAAACTCGTGTGTCCAAGAGCAAAGCTATAGCAAAGCGATCTATTTCCTAAAATGTTTAAAGACAGCAGTACTTGTACCAAACAGGAGAAAAATCAGTA
Source organism: Intellagama lesueurii (assembly GCA_037013535.1). NCBI lineage: Eukaryota > Metazoa > Chordata > Lepidosauria > Squamata > Agamidae > Intellagama > Intellagama lesueurii. Next base: position 106,330,924 of record JBAJHW010000002.1, on the reverse strand, counting down.
TGAAACTTTATTTCTGATGGGGAAATGGTCTGGAGACAGCTGGTGGTATTGCTGAAGTTTCAGATCATTGCTTCAGGCTACCCTAGTCCCTATATCTGTACGTTAAATAGCTTGGGGCAGTACTTGAACAGCCTATTTCAGAGGAGCTGTTAAATGGCTGAATAGTGGAATTGTTCTGCACAATCTTGAGTGTTCTCAAACAAGTTAAACAGTTCTGTTTTTCACTGCTACCACCGCTTATGACACAGCACTTCCATTCCTGTTGACTGAGCTGGAGCTCAGGTTCACCGCTGTACCAAAAGGTAAGACTTCTGGCTCTTCTGCTTTAAAAGAAAAATTTAAAAAATAATTAAAAAAAACTTCCTCAGGTTGTCATTAGGCAACTTTTTTTCATAACACTTGCAATGATTTCTTCACCAATTATTTCAGTAATCCTTATCAAAATCTAGGGATGGGCACATCAGTATATCTTTGATCCACATGGGGTACACACATATGATGTTGCTAAATTCACCCCTTTTAATCCCTGGTTTTCTTTGAGAAGCAAAAAATTTAATATTTTTGATTGTAATATACACAGTGTTTATGGGTTTCTCTATGCAACTTTCTTTGCATGGAACTGTTCCCAATAAATGATTTTTTTTTTTGCACACAACATTCCTTAATATATGCATTTCTGCACATTTTAGGGCACTATAAAATTTGGATGACTGCACAGGAGGAAGGATAGCTATGTTTTCATTTGCATCTTAGTCTGGGAAATGTGAATTAGGCTCATGGCTAAGGAATGCAAACTGAACACAATTATTTTTCACCTGTACTAAAATTACACTAAGGAAAGCCTCTATTGTTGTGCCCATACTATTGACAATGGCACAACACAGGATATTCAAGGCAATTGGAACAGAAAGGGCCTGACAATCAGTATATTCTCCTTCAGAGCTTGGAAAAAACTAGTTAAAAAATATAATTACTTGTATATAATTACTTTTGGGAAAGGGGCAATATAACTAGTGCATAGCTGAATTCCTATTGCCCCCCCAGTCCCGGAATAAAGACGTGAGACAGTGATATGGATTAAATACGGGCCACACTTTATTAAATCAAATCAAATCAATCTATATCTTCAAACATTATCAAAAGAGGGGGCCTGCTGTAGTGCGGAAACAGGAGAAGGCGGGGGTATCCCAATACCCCCTGATCCGCCATTGGGCGAGTCCCCGGCCCCAGGTTCCAGCGATCTTAAAGACAGCAGGAACCCGGCCGGCCGCTAATAAACACCCCAGACCTCAAGACATCTTTAATTGATGACTGTTGGTCCGGAAGTGGCCCAGCGCATCTTCCCCGCACCGGCCCTGTAATCGCACGATCCGCAGAGCCGGGAGGTCGGATGCGCTGTTGGCTTACCTGAATTACAAACGGGACACACCGAGACTACCTGTTTTTCCGCACTACCCGCCAGTGTGACCAAAATCAACCACCAAAAATGCCAACAACCCCTCTCCAGTGTGGGATAGGCGAAAAATCCCCACATCCAAAAGCCAATCAGGATGAAGGTCAAAAATTCCTATCCGGCCCCTAAAAGGCGACCATAAAAAATCACACTAGAAATAGGGAGGGCGGGTGGGTGCCCGAACAGGAAAGAGGGCGATCAAAGGGGAGTGCTTCTTTAAATAACTGCACTCCCTTACCCAAACCAGTCACGTGACCCGGGACAGTCTCGCGCCATCCAGGAAGGCGGGGCAAACATCAGCTACGCTGTTCCAGGGCGGTGGACCGCCCGTCCAGCGGCTGAAACCTTGCCCCCCCAGTCCCGGAATAAAGACGTGAGACAGTGATATGGATTAAATACGGGCCACACTTTATTAAATCAAATCAAATCAATCTATATCTTCAAACATTATCAAAAGAGGGGGCCTGCTGTAGTGCGGAAACAGGAGAAGGCGGGGGTATCCCAATACCCCCTGATCCGCCATTGGGCGAGTCCCCGGCCCCAGGTTCCAGCGATCTTAAAGACAGCAGGAACCCGGCCGGCCGCTAATAAACACCCCAGACCTCAAGACATCTTTAATTGATGACTGTTGGTCCGGAAGTGGCCCAGCGCATCTTCCCCGCACCGGCCCTGTAATCGCACGATCCGCAGAGCCGGGAGGTCGGATGCGCTGTTGGCTTACCTGAATTACAAACGGGACACACCGAGACTACCTGTTTTTCCGCACTACCCGCCACAGCATAAGGACTAGCCTAGCTATGTCCTATGCCCGCCACAAAGCCCCTCGAGCTCGAAAAGCAGGCCCCCTTTACTATCTTCCAGGAATATGTCCATACCTGCATCAGACAGGTGGACACCGTCGCTTTGGAAAATTCAGTGTTGCTTAATTGGATCCTATGGTGAAAAAATCACTGATCTGAGGCCGCCGCTGCAGACACCTCTACAAACTTGTGTTAATGCCCCACTGGGCCTTGTTAACATCGCAAATATTCCGGGCGCCTCGTCAGGCTAACCGCGGAATGATCGTGGACGACACGATCCGCATCGCAGGATAATGAGGCCGCCGCTGCAGACACCTCTATCACATCTGTTAACGCCCCACGGGCTTTGTTAACATCGCAAATATTCCGGGCGCCTCGTCAGGCTAACCGCGGAATGATCGTGGACGACACGATCCGCATCGCAGGATAATGAGGCCGCCGCTGCAGACACCTCTATCACATCTGTTAACGCCCCACGGGCTTTGTTAACATCGCCAATATTCCGGGCGCCTCGTCAGGCTAACCGCGGAATGATCGTGGACGACACGATCCGCATCGCAGGATAATGAGGCCGCCGCTGCAGACACCTCTATCACATCTGTTAACGCCCCGCGGGCCTTGTTAACATCGCCAATATTCCGGGCGCCTCCTCAGGCTAACCGCGGAATGATCATGGCCCACACGATCCGCATCGCAGGATACCTGGCATTCAACCAGTAAGGTCTCACAGAATGTCCAGGATCAATACCTTACCTGATGATCCAGACAGATCATTGTCTCCAAGGTAAATTACCAGCACATCTGGTGGAGACTGGTCAAATGCCGTCATCCTGCCAAGTTGGATCCACTGCTTGCCACGCATCCCCGTCCAGGCTATGTGTGCATGGGCTCAAAGCTCTAGATCGCTCCCACATGGGGATGAGGCAGCATAGTACTCTGCCCAATAAACAAGCTATATCCAACGGTCCTTATGTGCTTCCGCCTTCACACCCTAACGAACCTGCAATGACATAAATGTCCTTTTCCTACATGTTAGATAGGGTTCAGAGGTACATCCGAGAACTAAAAGAAAACCACCAGCCTAGCTATTCAATTTGGTCAATGCTATACCTAGGGCTGTTGCTGTAGATGCCGCTCCGGTCCTAAAAGAGTGAGTCACCAAATCCTATGCCCTGAACCCGAACCTTGTCCAACTCTAGCTTTGTCAATTTTTTAACTGATGTTTAGTCACGGTGACTTAACAGTGTGTCGGAGAAATTATCCTACTTCTTAGCCCCTAGGTTTGATAAATGCCTACATGGCCGTAACGGGGCAGGTGCTCAATACCGCCATGCCCCAAGAACAACTGCTTCCCATTACCTATTTGATCAGCCTCGGATCGCCCGATAGTGATTCTAAACAACCATCCTGGACTCGAATATCCTGTCTCTGTAAGGCTAATCGAGAGGTGTCTGCCTTCCTTCCTGCCACTAACTCACTGGTCCTGAGGGCACCGAAAATTGCTATTAAGGTAGCTTGTCTTAAACAAATGCCGTCACAAAATTATCTCTGCAACTGTCCCATTGCTCACATATGCGCTCCATAAGATAGGGAAGTAGGTGTTCTGATTAAAAAAAAAAAAAAACACATTCCCCCACTCCTTAGGCCACCCCTACTAACCTTTTCTGTATCCTATAATGCCCTGAAATATCCCTATCCAGTTATATTTGCTTGAAAAGCCAGCACCGACAGCCTACCTTGAATGGTGCCTGGAGCTAACTTTTTCGTATGAAGGAATATTATAAATTGCTGCAAGTATTCTACTGGAGCCAGCCAAACCTGCTCCAGTTCCAGCAACCTAGTACTCTGGAATCCTCTTCACGCCACTCCGCCAGACCCCCGAAGGAAGAAATTCTGGCAGCTCCCTAACATCTGGGGCAAACACCCTAACAGCTCGATCTACCGGCGTGAGAAAGCCTCGGCCATTCCATTATCTAAACCAGGTGCATGCCGGGCATACACTATTATAATAAATCGCAATGCTCATGGAGTAAAAGTACTAACTAAATCCATCACGCTCTCGTAATCTGACGAGAGGTTGTATATAAAGCAGACAACTGTTTGGTTGTTAAACCAAAAATGGGACCATTTAATTTGACCACTCTTTCGCCCATAGCCACAAGACCCTTCCAAGTTTACCTGAAAATCCACTTCCAGGCTGATATTAAATCTACAAAAGGAGGCCATGTTAAAATTCTCAAGGAAATGTATTCATACAAGATCTTCCTTCATACCTTTGTCACTCTGGTCCTCTGCATGGGCTGCTTAAGGCCCTTCAGCATTGCCGGGACGCCATAGGAAAGCACGGGCCAGTGCTACTACTCTGCACGCAAAGCTTAAATGCCCCGCTATCCTTGTAACTCCGTAAAAGATGCTTTCCCTACATAGGCAATCCTAACGCTAACTTTAAGGTCAACCTCATTTTACCATGAGGCATCTGTGAAGTTTGCTGCAGCGTGTCGAGCTCAATCCAGAGGTGTATCTAAAAGCGCACATTTCCGGGGGAATGGCATCGTAACTGACATTCCCTCCGGATAAGACAGGTGATGTATTAATTAAAATCACTGGGTGCCTTGGTTACTATTCCAAAGAGAAAACGCTCGATTATGCCATGGGCTGCTCAGAAAAAAAAAAAAAAAGGGGGGGGGGTCCTAGGACCCTACCTTCCTACACCTCTTTATCAATTTTACAATAGCCTCCAAGCCAGCTATCGATTGTAGGCTTTAGCCAGAGCTTTACGTTCAACTATTGCAGGGGTTCTAAACCCATATCAATACCCTAAAGTACTGCACGCCCTCCATGTGAGATATGTCCGTAACCAAGCTTCCAGCACTTCACTCTAATTGGGCTGGTTCCCCTTGCCAGGGGTACCCCCGCCACCGCTAGGCTTTTGCCTCCTCCTATTCCCTTGTTCTGACGCTGGGAACCCGCTGTAATATAGATAAAATTTGAATGTTGCCCACCGCAAGTGATGCATTCCTGTCGAAACTTACATGGCCTTCTTGAATAAAAACCCATAGAGTTGTATGCAATACAGGGCAGACGGGGCAGAACTGCCTACCCTGCTCCAAGGTGGGGAGTTTGTGAGGTAAAAAATAATAATTCTTTTTTGGTTTTGTTTTGTTTGTTTAGATGGCCGCTATCAAATCTGTCTGCTGTATTGGGCCTAGCCAGGGTCATACGTTTCAACCACAAACCCGGCTGCAGCTCATCCTGACGCAGGTTGGGCTGAATGGAAATATTGAAGCAGCGCGAAAGCTCTCCAAGGCTGAGCCTTCACTAGTACTCGGGTATTGCCACTCGACGGTGGTAGTCCCTGCATTGGATGTACCTGCAGCCAGAGGAGCTGCAGATGGCATACGCCATCCACAAAGTGTGTATTAGCATAAGGCCACGCTACATTGGGTAACCCTGTGGGCGGTACAGTGTAGGGTGTGAATGTGGCATGTGTATGAAGAGAACCGCAGGCCCATGGCCAAGCCGGCGGGGTTGTTTGTGTGCAGTGCGCAGCTGAAGACTCACCGAATGATGCAGCAGCTGTGCTGGAATCATCCAACACCTGTGATGTGCCACCACCCGCCTCATCTGTCATGTCGTACCCGACCTGTGGCACAGCAGTTGCTCCAGACGTCCCCATGCCGGATACCCTTCCGTGCCTTCTTGCGCTGGAGACCTTGGGGGTAGCTGAAGCTCCTTCTGATACCGCAACCTCCTTGACCTCAGGGACCTGTACAGCTTTGGATGATGCAGCAGCTGTACTACGGTTGACCACAAAGTGTTGAACTACTACCAGCCTCCTCTGACACGTCGCGCCCAGCCGGAGAATTAGCTGTCGCTTCATACGTCCCCCATGGTAGCCGACCTTCCGCGTTTCCTTACGCTCTGCACCTTTGGAGTAGCTGAGGTTACTTCCACGTCCTTCCGATTCTCAACCTCCTGGACCTGCCTGGACTCTACGGCAACAAACCGATCCATAAGGTCTTGAGCCATAGCTTTTAAGTTCGCCCTCCGGCGGCCTTTTTAGTGTCCCAAGCTTATCTATGAGGAGAGACCTCATGCTGCTGAGGTGTTTGTTTTGACAACCTCTGGCCTCAAGGGTCGAAATTTTTCTCCTGCAACTCCCTCCACACCAGCCATGACTCCTCATCCGAGGATGATTGCTATGGTGATACCTGTGAAAGGATTTTGACCATATGCCTAGACATATATAATAATCTTAGAACTGCAGAACTGGAAGGGACCCTGTGGGTCATCAAGTCCAGCCTCTATTAAAGAGGCACAGTGGGCAATTGAACTCCCAATTTCTGACTTTCCGGCCAGAGACCTAAACCACTGAGCTATCCAGCAGTTCTTGAACCTGTCTGTTCTTAGCAGGATTTTTTGTTTTGTATTTGCTGGTACCACACCCCTTCCTTGATGTCATTTTGATCTAAACCTGTCCTCAATTAAACAAGACAACAGTCACCTGCTCGAATTAGATGTCAAACCAGGCAACTGGTCACTGTTAGGCCCTTTTTTAACTTTACCCCTTCAGGCTGCACAGCCAGGCATCTAAAGCTTAACTGGCCTGTATAATAGTATAATTATGATAATTATAACTCTATATCACTGCAAAATTACTAAATCTACCCCATAAACTGTAGGTAATCTATTATGCCATCTAAACAATAAGCTAATGAATTTTAATTGACCAGTCAAAACTGTTTTACCCCTGAAACTCTGCTCACAATTAACTCTGCCTGCCAATTCTTTATTCAAATTATTTCTACTTTATTCTAGCTACTAATTATAGTATTCTGAGTTCTGTTATATTGACCAGTTAAAACTGTTTTACCCCTAAAACTCTACTCACAATAAACTCTGTCAGCCAATTATTAATTCAAATTATTTCCATTTTATTCTAGTTTCCAATTATAGTATTCTAAGTTCTACTACATATTAGTTATTTAAGTAAATTTACACTTAATATTATTCTTAGCATTCAATCTACCATTAGCTTTATTCTATAATAATAATTGCCAATTAATAGGAATATTATTCTATGCCTAAGGCTTACTGCCCATATATTCTAACTGCAGCCAAACACTAAATCACCACGTGATTTCCCTCTCACCACGGAAAGGGAAAAAAGGGCGCGAAAATCAGTCAATGAAATGGCGTCAGCTCCTCTCTGTAACCCACTGCCGAAACTCTTAAACCAGTTAAGCCCTAAAATGAATAAAAACTTAACAACCGGCTGGCAGAACACTCATATGTATAGAGACCTCCTGCCTGAATACGCTCTGATTTCTCCTCAATAGAACGCGCCCCGCGCCCCGGCGCAGCGGGCGCAAACCCGCGCCGCCGCTTTTTTCCTCTCCCGCGCTTAACCCAACTGAACAATAAAGGGGATGAATTAAACTCCAAATCTATAATTAAAATACAACCCGGGGAGGGAGCATGAGGCTGCCCTCCCGTCTGTAAACGCGACCGCTGCTGCTTCTGAAAAAGCCGAACGCTACCAGCTCTTTGAATAGCCAAAAGCTCTTTCAGACCACCGCCACTCCTTCCTTATCGGTGCCCGAACAGGAAAGAGGGCGATCAAAGGGGAGTGCTTCTTTAAATAACCGCACTCCCTTACCCAAACCAGTCACGTGACCCGGGACAGTCTCGCGCCATCCAGGAAGGCGGGGCAAACATCAGCTACGCTGTTCCAGGGCGGCGGACCGCCCGTCCAGCGGCTGAAACCTTGTGCAAGTTATGACAGTATGACAATGTCACCTGCAATGACAGAGCACATCTAATTAAAGAGTTCCCTGTTTCAGTTCCTCACAAGCTGAGTGGCTTCATGGACAATTCAGGATGGAATAAAGGCCTATTTAATCAGCAGTAATCTTTGGATTGTTGCATGAATTAGATTGCCAGCAATTAAAGAGTCACAACTTTGATTCCAGGACTTGTGTGAAGCCACCTGACTATCAAGCACTGAGATTATATTTAACAAATGAAGAATTACAGTGGGAAACTCTTTAGTGAACAGTAACTTGGCATGAAACAGATAATTATTATGAACCTTTCTTGAAGCAATTAATCTCCAAAAGTTATGCCTTTTACATAAGAACATAAGAAGAGCCCTACTGGATCAGGCCAAGGGCCCATCTAGTACAGCTTCCTGTATCTCACAGTGGTCCCAACAGATGCCTCTGGGAGCACACGAGACAACAAGACTTGATCTTGGATAAAATAGCAGATCTGGCCTGTATTACTGAGACCTGGGTGGGCGCAGAGGGCAGTATAGCCCTCTCATTAATTTGCCCACCCAGATATTCCATCCAGCACCAAGATAGACTGGAGGGTCGGGGAGGGGGAGTTCCCATTATTTATAAAAACACCTTAGAGATTGTTAGGCTGTCTCCCTTGAGCATCCCGGGCCTTGAGGCCCTTCGTGTGTTGGTGGGGACCAGGGATGGATTTGGGATGGTGCTGGTTTACCGTGCTCCCCGTGACCCAGTGCTTTCTTTTCCAAAGCTGGCGGACTTCATCTCGGTGGTGGCACTGAGGTCCCCCAGACTAATTGTCCTGGGTGACTTCAATGTCCATGCTGAGGTTGGGGCCACAGGCCCAGCTCTTGAGTTCTTGGAAACCATGGCTTCCTTGGACATGTCCCAGTTTGTCAACGGTCCCACCCACGTAGCGGGTCACACATTAGACCTGGTATTCTCAACAGGTCAGGGAGAGAGTGTACTGATGGTGACTGACTTGGTATAGGTCCCCTTGTTATGGTCGGACCACCACCTAATAAAATGTAACCTCCCAGTGGCATTCCCCCCTCCACGGGGAGCAGGGACCCATTAAGATGGTCCACCCTCACAGGCTATTGGATCCTGTAGGATTCCAAGATGCAATGCGGGGGATACCGGCTGATCTTGTTGGCACTCCTGTTGAAGCTCTGGTGGATGCGGCTGCCACCAGGGCGGTTGACAGGATCGCTCCTAAATGCCCCCTCCACTCTCGACCTAAAGCGGATCACCCAGCTACGTCCCTACCCTGACACCGGGTCCCTCACCACGCTGGTCCATGCGCTGGTCCATGCGCTGGTAGTCTCAAGATTAGACTACTACTCTACATGGGGCTGTCCTTGGGACTGCTACGGAGACTGCAACGGGTCCAGAATGCAGCAGCCAGACTTCTGAGTGGGGTTAGAAAAAACCCTGGTTGCCTTACACTGGCTACCTGTTCGCTTCCATTCCAGTTTCAAGGTGATGGTACTAACCCAGAAGGCCCTAAATGGTTTGGGACCTCAATATCTGGCTGAGCCCCTCCTTCCAGTTAGGTCTGCCCATGCTATAAGATCGTCGCAGGCAGGGCGGCTGAGAGTTCTGATCCTGAGAGAGGCCCGGAAAACAACCACTAGAAATCGGGCCTTCTCGGTGGTAGCTCCACAACTATGGAACTCTCTTCCACCCGAAGTCCGCCTGGCCCCTTCACTGGGCACATTCAAAAAGCTACTAAAAACCTGGCTATTTAGACAGGCGTTCCCTGAATAAACTACACTCTGATACAATAGTGTCCAATAATATAACTTCTATCATACTGCCATGCTCCATGTCTTTATTTTCTTCTATGCTTTTAATTGTATTTATTGTATTATAATTTTATCCTCACTTCACTTTATGATTTTTGATTTTCACCCCTATGCATTAATGTTGCCTTTTGCTATTTTGTTACTCTGTTGTTTTTTGTTATAAACTGCCCAGAGTGGCCTTGGCTGCCAGATGGGTGGTATATAAATCAAATAAATAATAATAATAATAGATACCTGTCTCCTGATACCCCACCCCTGCATCTGGCATTTGGAGGTACCTTCCTTCTAAGCCTGGAGATTGTACATCCCCATCATGGCTTATAACCTGCGACTGACTTTTCCTCCAGAAATCTGTCCAATCCCCCTTTAAAGGTGTCTAGGCCAGATGCCATCACCACATCCTGTGGCAAGGAGTTCCGCAGACTAACAATGCACTGGGTAAAGAAATATTTTCGTCTGTTCTCACTCTCCCAACACTCAATTGGAGTGGATGTTCCCTGGTTCTAGTACTGCATGAGAGGGAAAAGAGCTTCCATCTATCCACTTTATCCATCCCCTGCATGATTTTATATGTCTCAATCATGTCCCCCCTCAGGTGCCTTTTCTCTAGATTAAAGAGCCCCAAACGCTGTAGCCTTTCCTCATAAGGGACGTGCCCCAGCCCAGTCATCATTTTAGTTGCTCTCTTCTGCACCTTTTCCAGTTCCACTATGTCTTTTTTGAGGTGCGGCAATCAGAACTGTATGCAATACAGATTTTTCGCCTTGATCTGCGTTGGTTTCCAGTGTTATTGATCCTCACAGGCTTGATCTTCCTCCATTTCTAATTGCTGCAGACAGTAGGTCTAGCCTAGACTTCGAGGCGTACTGTTCTCTATCTGATTTCTGTTTACTTTAAAGATCTTCATTCAGCCGTCTGACAAAGCCTTGTTCCTAGCATTAGGGAGTGATAAATACCTGCACAGTATTTGTAGCATGCTTAATTATCTTGTATTTTAAGACAATTAATGTGAATTAAACATACACTCGTGTCCTATATAATAATTCACAAGAAAGATTTTTGAAGGACTGCAGTCTAATTTTACACCGGAAAGAAGTAAATTATTCCTGTTCAAATCTATATCCATATGGGCTAGCATGAACTCCTTGTGTTATTCATTTAAAGTTTTGATCAGGCTCAAACTAGCACTCACCACACTGGATCAAGTACCATGGTACCAAGAGGAACCATCACAATTTCTAGGAGAGCCATTGCAACTTAGCTATCTCAACAGGGTGGTAATATAATCAGAGATATAGCCTACTCTCTCTCTCTCTCTCTCTCTCTCTCTCTCTCTCTCTCTCTCTGTGTGTGTGTGTGTGTGTGTGTGTGTGTGAGCACATGTGCACACACTTGTGTATTTGTGCAGTGGCCAGTGCTGCCATGAGAATATTGGCAGAACTATTTCCAAGGTTGTTACCGTGAAGGTAAGGCCAGTCCCATTAACATGGTAGTACTGGATGCTGTGTATGCTCCATGTGCCTCAGCTGCCTGGGAGCACTCGCGATGGTCTGAGTGTGTGCGCTCCATGCAACTCAAGAACTTCATTTGGAGCAGCCCCTAGCTCACCTCCAGTGCATCAAGGCAGCTGAGGCATATGTAATAGCTTGCACCTTCATGCTAATTATATGCCTACCGGAGGTGGCATCACCATAACATATTAGTGTCAGCCATTAGAGATCTCCCACACATGTCCAGAGCTCGATGTTCTACCTTGCTGAACAACAAGTAAACAGCAGAGGAGTATGTCAGTGGTAGGAGGAGAAATATTTGCCTTTTAGAAAACAATGTCCAGATGCTGGCAGCTGGCATGTGATCCAAGAAAAGTAACCTTTCCCATCTCTGGCAGTGGGAAAGTAGTGCAGCCAATTGACAACAATTTTGCCCAGGGCCTTCTTGAACCTGAAACTAGGTCTGGTGATGATGTTGACTGATTGATCCATAGAGAAGTTTTCAGCACCTGAAAAATCCATGAGCTTTTTTGTATTGCTCACTGCAATTTCTAGCCAATATGCCAAAAAAAGTAGGCACTTTTTTTATTGCTCTGAATAAAGTGAAGAATCTTGTTTCTGTTAACTTGTTCATGAATTCAGCAAGAGCTCTTTCAAACAGGCATGACTAATGGTCACCTAATGTGATATTATTAGTGGCCACAAGAAGCTCAACGTGGATTCCTAAAATGTTGGACTTGCTTAAAATACAAATGTGGTTAGGCTTCTGCCTCACAGGGCATTTCAATTCTTGCAGAAGGCAGCTGAGGTGGGCAGATTTATTGCCTTTTTAGGAACTACAGAGCACAGAACTTGGTTGATTACTGAATTAAGGTCAGCAGGCCAGCTCTTCACACAGTTCTATAATCCATTGCAACAACAATGAATTCATATGACAACACTGGATTCCTGTTACTTTTACAAAGAGAGAGGTGTACACATGAACTGCTGCTTGAGCCACTGTCTTTCAGATCGTGTTCCAGCTGCCATGGTACCATGGCTCCTTGGAACTTGACAGAGTTTCTCATTTTAAAATAAAAAAAATAAAAAAGAGGACCGTGGTGGAGCACATGGTTTGCATGCAGATCTAAACACCCATCATCTTAAGCTATATCACATACACACATATACATACATGAGAGAGAGAGAAGGAGACAGAAATGACAGGAAGCAACAGTTAGAACTGGATATGGAACAACTGATTGGTTCAAAATTGGGAAAGGAGTAGGACAAGGCTGTATATTGTCCCCTGGCTTATTTAACTTATATGCAGAATACATCATGCGAAAGGCCGGACTGGAGGAATCCCAAACCGGAATTAAGATTGCCGGAAGAAATATCAACAACCTCCGATATGCAGATGATACCACTCTGATGGCAGAAAGTGAGGAGGAATTAAAGAACCTCTTAATGAGGGTGAAAGAGGAGAGCGCAAAAAATGGTCTGAAGCTCAACCTCAAAAAAACTAAGATCATGGCCACTGGTCCCATCACCTCCTGGCAAATAGAAGGGGAAGATATGGAGGCAGTGACAGATTTTACTTTCTTGAGCTCCATGATCACTGCAGATGGTGACAGCAGCCACGAAATTAAAAGACGGCTGCTTCTTGGGAGGAAAGCGATGGCAAACCTAGACAGCATCTTAAAAAGCAGAGACATCACCTTGCCGACAAAAGTCCGCATAGTCAAAGCTATGGTTTTTCCTGTAGTGATGTATGGAAGCGAGAGCTGGACCATAAAGAAAGCTGACCGCTGAAGAATTGATGCTTTTGAATTGTGGTGCTGGAGGAGAGTCTTGAGAGTCCCCTGGACTGCAAGGAGAACAAACCTATCCATTCTAAAGGAAATCAACCCTGAGTGCTCACTGGAAGGACAGATCCTGAAGCTGAGGCTCCAATACTTTGGCCATCTCATGAGAAGAGAAGACTCCCTGGAAAAGACCCTGATGTTGGGAAAGTGTGAGGGCAAGAGGAGAAGGGGATGACAGAGGATGAGATGGTTGGACAGTGTCATCGAAGCTACCAACATGAATTTAACCCAACTCCGGGAGGCAGTGGAAGACAGGAGGGCCTGGCGTGCTCTGGTCCATGGGGTCACGAAGAGTCGGACACGACTAAACGACTAAAGAACAACAAGAACAACAAAGGGGCATTATCCAACAAAGCAGTTTCCTGCACTCCTCTATGTATAATAAAATTTATTTTAAAACAACAACAACCAATCTTCCAGACCCTGTTTTTAGAATCTGAGAATGGGGAAGAGGCTAAAGTCCCTCTGGTACTAGATGCACTGCAGCAGATTTAAGTCAGTGTATTTTCCCTAACTAGGGGAAGAGAGAATGGACTCATTGCTATCACGAATGTGACTGTTGCAGAGACAAAGTGCATAATCCCATTTGTTTATTAATACATGTTCATTGGGTAGATATGCATGTTGTTATCCTTTTACTGGTGTTTTTTTAAATAAGTGTTGTGCAGGCAGAAGCACCATTGCTTTCAACAGGATATTTGGCTTGTACAACTCCAAGTCAGGGATTGTGAGAACCCCCTGGAGTGCTGTACTCCATCGTTCCCAACCAGGATATAGACTTATGAAACTAGAACTTCAGTCATTACCTTGCTGGCACCTGCCTTCAGAACGCCAAAATGATCTTTATTCAGAATGCCAAAGTCAGACTGCAGAGACAAGTTCGAAATCCAAAGTCAGACAATGAAGTTGGGCCACTGACCATATCTCATCCTACTGTAGCTCATGATGTTGTTCTGGACATGTTTTTTCATCTACCTAATTTCTAGAGAGACTGAAACAAAAAGTAGAATATGAAGTATGAAGTACTGTATGTTCTTACATTCTCCACATGTACCACTACCATATGGGTGTAAATAATTTGGAGCAATTCATCCCAGGGTGCCAGTATTATTGCTGCACTGGAGTGCATCAGTAATCTTGTGCAGCAGAGCAAAGGTCCCAGACACTGGACGAACAGACTTACCGTTCTGGAACAGCGTTCTGGTGTTTGCCCCACGTTCCGGAGGACGGAGACCATCACGGGTCACATGGTAACTGGGGGGCGAGCGTGGCTACTTAGCTGAGCGCTCGCCTCCTCTTCGCCCTCTTTCCGTTCGGGCACCCACCTGCCCTCCCTCTTTCTAGTGTGTTTAAGGTCGCCATTTTGGGGCCGGATAGGAATTTTTGACCCTCATCCTGATTGGCTTTTGGATGGGGGGATTTTTCGCCTATCCCACACTGGATAAGGGTTGTTGGCAATTTAAGGTGGGACCGGTCACACTGGCGGGTAGCGCGAAACAGGTAGTCTCGGTGTGTCCCAATTTTAATTCAGGTAAGCCAATAGCGCATCCGACCTCCCGGCTCTGCGGATCGTGCGATTACAGGGCCGGTGCGGGGAAGATGCGCTGGGCCACTTCCGGACCAACATTCATCAATTAAAGATGTATTGAGGTCTGGAGGTGTTTATTAGCGGCCAGCCAGGTTCCTGCGGTCTTTAAGACCGAGGGAACCTGGGGCTGGGGACTCGCCCGATGACTGATATATGGGTAGTTGTATACCCTGTTTTGTACCTGTTTTCGCACTACAGCAGGCCCCTCATTTGATAATCTCGTTAACTACAATTTGATCTCATTTAATAAAGTGTGGCCCGTATTTTAATCCATAACTTGGTCTCACGTCTTTATTCCGGAACTGGGTGGGCAATCAACATTTTACAAGGCAATTCTAAAAATGGGAACAGCTCAAACAAAGAATTATAACTTTTAAATTGGGCTTCAGATTAGCATCGCATTTGTCACAGTTGTGTCAAACAGTTTGCTTCTGCTCTGTGCAAAATTTGGGGATGCATGGGCAAAGGGTTTTCAAGTTATGATTTTTAAAAGTGAAACTGTTTTACCCCCTGTTCTGAAACAAGCAACCTCAAACTAGCTCAGATTTTAAGAAGCTCAAATAAACTGAAAATACCAGTCTTGCTTATCTGGAAAGAGAACTGTTGGCCCCACACCCTTTTTGATTTGGAAAGAATCCAGGGACTGAAATATTGGTCCTCAAATAAATAAATAAATAAATAAATAAATAAAAAGTAAGGCCTTTCAAATGGGAGAAAGAGCAGTTTTGTTGTAACACTGAGCATGTGTGGAACAGGCATGCCAGCAAGAGCTTAGTAAAATGGTATGTTCAGTTGTAGCTAAGAACTGCAGGTCAATTAAAGGTCACAGCTATTATGGAAGCAGTAAAAAAGGGGGTTTCTTTAAAGAAAGTAATGGAGTGACAGGCTTCCAGAAAGGGGGATATTTTGCCATGTATCTTTAGGGAATTAGCATCAAATTTGGAAGGGATATTCTAAGTATTTCCCCATATCTTAGCAAAGCAGATAGTTTAGTTTTGTTCTAGGGCTTTCAGTAAAAGTTCTCTCAGCATTTTTGAGACAAAACAGTCTTCTGACATAAGTTTTCAAATGGGCAATCAGCTCTGTGTCCGAAACCATCCAAACTTTGGAACCTGTAAATAAGGAGCCAATTAGCTGACACCAGCTAACTTTTTAACTTCTTCCTGGCTAAACAGACTGTTTCAGATTAATGCCTGCAAGGAAACTCTGTCTGATTTTTAAAATGCAGACACAAAAAGAATATTATTTTTTTTAAAAAATAATACAGATATTTGAAAAAAGAAATTGAAATATTAAAAAGAAAATGTTAAAAAAGAATACAGAGAAAAATATTCAGAAGCTAACTCATTTAAGCTGTGAAATTACTGTTTTTTGCTTAATGGCTGGTGATTGTCTTACTCCATGTTAGCAGAGCTTTGGTGCCTATATAAATAAATCTTAGAACAGCAGAGCTGGAAGGGATCTTATGAAGCATTGAATTCAGCCCCTGCCAAGGAGAAACAATGGGGAATCAAGCTTCCAGCCTCTGGCTCTGCAACCAGATCCAGCCAGATCCCTAAAACAGTGAGCCATCCTCCAAAATGTCATACCATTAACAGCTCTGCTCAAGTCTTGCAAACCAACAGCAATGGTTTTCTTTATTTAGAATCACGTTAGGACATTGTGTCTTCAGATACATAGATGGCACCTGCCTGAGGAAGGCTGTGTTAGAGCATTTGTAACAGTTCACCAAAATATTTACAACAATGCTGTAGGGCAAATCACTGTATTGCTATCTTTACATGCCCAATTGAGAAGGTGGGGATGGGATTGATGGACATCCTGACAAAGAACACCTGGGTTCAAGATCCCACTTGGTTGTAGAGCTTACTGGATGATACTATGTGAGTTATGCTCCCTGAGCCTGAAACAGCCTCACAGGATGTGTGTGAAGATAAAGCATACAGAAAGATAGTAAAGTCACTAGGCCTCAGGGCACTGACTGAAGTCTCAGGAATTACTCTGCTTCCCCACATATCCAGATGGGGAGACAGACTTGTACATGTCATCTTGCTTGAAAACTTGTGTATCTCTCTCTACCATTCTTAGCCAGTCCCAGGCTCACTGGATCACAATGTACATATGCACACATGGGCCTTCAGGTTTATGGCAGTTGGAGCAAGGCAAGGAGTGAATCACCAGTATGGTGAGACATGAGGCTTCTTGTTGCTGCTGCCCAGGAAAGTGGGCTGGTGCAATGTCTTCCGTAAGCTCCAGTAGTCTGGAAAAACTCTCCATGACATAGGCAAGATACAACTAGAGACAGCAACTACTGCAGCTGCTGGGAATATTTTGCCATCTGCTTGGCCACCAAAAGACCTCTACTCCTCATCCCCAACTGGGTTGTCATATTAGTTGCTTAGTTGGGTTTTCCCTGAATTCCTCAAGAGCCTGTTCCATGATCAACTGGCCAGAAGAAGTTTTCTCCTCTTCTGAAACATTGCCTGTTCTGTGTCATAAGGACCTGCCCCCTGGTCTCCGATTTTGGCCCTGAAACATCAGGGAATGGATTGCTGCTCACCTAACATCTCTAGAGAAGAGCCATCTGTATTGTGTTGGCAAGATATACTGTAAGTGGAACAAATAAATAAATAGTACTTTGTGTATAACATTTCCTGACACGTAGCTCAAAAGGTCGATTCTGTGCACAGTCTGTTATACTCTAGCAATGCCACTAGGCAGAGGAAGGGAGATGTAGCTTGTGTTTCTTTTTCTCTGTGGATTTTCTCTGAGGTTCTAAAAAGCCTTTTCAACAATTTCCATTTTTTTATTCCATTGAGAGACAGGATTATTAATATCAGACAGATGCCTCTCGCAAAAGCAAAACCCAATGAAGCTTATTTATAACTTAAGACTTGTTTGTGCATATGCTACGATAACGGAATGTTGGCATCAGTATATCAGATGGATCTGCAGTAAACCCTTCTGAGACTTGCCACATAAGTAAGTGTTAACAGCTATTTGATTCACAGCATTTTTGGGGGAGTTCCTCGGATTTTGACATTCCACACCTAAAAATTGTCTTTCCCCTAATGCTGAGTGTCATTGACAATTAGCACACTTAGCTCTGTTTTTAACAGCATTTTCTAAGCCAGCTCCCAAGAGATGGATGCTCTGATGAATGAGTTCTTTGAGGGACTTCTTCAGACATCGTAGAATGACAGCCAACTGCTTTTATCCCGAAGGCATTAAAAAACATTCAGAAGTTCCAATTCATAGAAGTGCTCTTCACAAAAGCCGAGAATGATATAAGAGGAAAACAAAGCCTTGTGAAAAATTCTGATCATCGGGGTGCTCAGATAACAGAGGTTTGATGGATGGGCATAAAACAATTCTGCTGTTTGAGTCCTGCTTTTCAATATTTGTGCTTTTTGGGAAAAAATGATTTTCATGAACACAGCAATAATTACGTACCAATAGGGAAAGAAGTCAACTGCTTACTGTTTCACAGGACCGGTCCTACTATTATGCAAAGTGACACAATGGCCTTTGGTAGCAAATGTGAGGAGGTGGCAGCAAGATACTGAAGTCAGTTACATGCCACGTAAGCAGCTCTGTACTTCCTGTCTTTAAGTGCAGTGGCAGATGCTCTCCAATTGACAGGGTTGTGGAAGAAGAATCTCTCTGCCAGTATACTCAGTTAATGGACCTTGGATGGGAGAAGGCACCCTCTTGAGCTGGCCCTGTTTTTCGTGTACCGTATTTTTCCGTGTATATGACCCCCCCAATGTATAAAACGCCCCCCTAATTTTGACCCTTGATGGAGGCGAAGGAGCAGTTAATGGGCAACTGCTCCTCCATCTCTGTCTCTCCTGCTGCTGCTGTCTCTGCTGCACGCCCAATCACCTCCTCCAGTGTGACTGCCGGGCACACCTCCAGCTCACGTCGCCATCACCGCCTTGTCCCTTGCCCTAAGGAGACGATCGCTGGAGGAGGTGATCCGGCGGCGGCGGCAGGAAGAGGCGCCCGAGCGCACCCGAGTGCTTGCTTGCCTCCACCTCTGCCTCCTGCTGCCTCCGCCGGAGGGGACAAGGCGGCAACCTGAGCTGAGCCCATGAGTCCCACTGGAGGTGGTGATCGGGCGGGCGGGGGAGGCAGCAGCAAGAGGCGCCCGAGTGCCTGTGAATGCTCCTTCACCTCCAACTCCGCCTCCTGCTGCTGCCTCGGCCACCAGAGGGGACAAGCCGTGAGCTCTGGAAGAGGCAATTGGGCAGTGGTGGTGGTGGCAAGAGGCGCCTGAGTGCGCGTGCGACTGCTTCCTTCCGTGTATAAAACGACACTCAATTTTTCCTCTAATTATTTTAGGAAAAAGTGTCATTTTATACACGGAAAAACACGGTAAACCGATTTAAGAGGCCAGTACATCACACTCATATTTGCATAACATCTGGCTTGGCTCTTATTTATCCTGAACACATGACTTAAGGTTTCCTATTCCAAAAGTAGGACTGAGAAAATTAACTGTGTTGAAGTATCAATGACATCTTAGAGTAGGGATGGATGAGAAATTAGTTCTGGTCGAATTTCCTAACCAAAAAACAAAAAACTGTTCAGTTTAAATTTCAAGGCAAACAGAACAGAATTTAAAATTTAAAAAATGATGAATATTATATTTAAAACTAAAAAAGAATCCAACTTATTTTTATTGGTCTGGTATTCTCCAAGCATCACCTTTTAGTATGTATCAGCTAGCACGGATAGTAGTGAAGGCTTCTGGGAGTTGTAGTCTGAGAACATTTGGGAACCACAGGATTAGGGTTTAGGCTTTTCCCCAAATGTAATTGTCTTAATAAATATCAGCTTTTGTTTTTTCAACTGCTTCACATGCTTTATTGTATGTCTGTCCCGGGACTGACTGCTCAACAGAACAGACTGTCTACACAACACTTACTCCACTACACAGAGAGAAACCTTAATATTTTCCTTCTCTCTCACTTTGTGAACATGCTCAACAATTTTTTCACAGGACTGGCACCACCATTAGGCAATGTGAGGCAGCTGGCTCAGGCAGCAGAAGCCAGGAGGGTACAGCAGGATGTTGGAAGAGACAAACACAATCCACAACAACATAAACATGGACTAGAATGCGATGTGTTGTTGATACACATACATTTTCATGAAAATGCACACCAACATATCTACATTTGTAAAATAAAAATATACAAAGAAATAAATATATTTGACAGATGAGCACAGTAAATTCACCTGTACCAGCTGGAGCTTTAAAAAAATATGAATGCCACCATGTCACACTTTTCCCTAGCACAGATAGTTGCCTGGATGCCGGGCAGGAGGGTAACAGAGAGGACAGTCTTTGGGGGAAAACCTGGAATTGCATTTAGCCCAAGGCCCCTATGTTGACTACCTTGGCCTATGACTAAATGTTATGCTATGTGCTGTCAAGTTGGAACTAACTTATAGTGACCCTAACTGGGCTTTGAAGGGAAGTGAGGTATTTATGGAGTGGTTTTATCAGTTCCAAACCCCCAATGAGTTTCCACGGCTAAGCGAGGATTCAAATCCAGGCCTCCTGCGTCCTAGTCCATCACTCTATCCACTACACCACTTGGGGTGAATACATGCTATATGAATTATCCTCTATCATGCTTCTGCATGGTTCCTTTAACCCATACAAGGCATGCTGACCTTGATAATTCTTCATCTTAGTGATTCCATGGAATGCATTAGTAATGCATTGAAATGGGCACAATGCCCTCCATGGAAGCCCAGTCCTTTTTAAATATACAATTCAGAATGATATTCTGAAGAACCACAGGGGACTTCGCATGCCCTTAGTATCTTTTTCTAATGAATTGCGAAATTGGTGAGTTAAAAGCAGCCTTTGTGGCATTACTGAGTCTTAATCAACTCTGTGATTCCTGTCTTGTTCAATCAAGACGGCTCTGTAAGGTGTTTGAGCATGGCTACCTCTCCATATCTTAGGTTAATCACATGCTGACTGGTTTTATGTTAAACAAATTGAACCTTACTTTCCTTCTAGGCTTTTCTGGATTGTTCTTCCTGGGAAAGGGATGGTTTACAACTGACAGCAATTGATCGGGACCTTTTTGTGCTGTTAAAATCTGATTAGTATATAAACGAAAGCAAACGTGACATTTCATGTGTTACACTTGGCAGTTTTGGGCACAGATATTGTGTGGCCATTGAGTCAACTGGTATGCTCCACTCGTGAACTTCATCCTAAACTTTTACCTTCAGCTCCTTTTCGAGCTCCATGGGATTTTTTCAAATCCCTTTCAATGAGAACTCCACAGGAACAGCTTCTCCACTTTCCCTCTCTGATTTGTGGGTAGAGAAATTGTGGGATGGGAATATCATTTCCCCAAATGAGAAAGATAAATTCTTCAGGAGAAAGACTTGGTCTTCTCTCCAAGTGCAGGGCTTGAAGAACAGGGCTGGCTCCTCAAAATGGTAGCAGTACACCTTTTCTCTCTTTCTCCTAGGGGTGAATTACAGCAATAACTATGTCAACTATAGATGCCATTTTGCATTCTCAAAAATGCTTTGTAATCTTTATGATTCCAGGGCATTGAGGTGCAGAGACTGTGGTACCTATCCCCCATAAAAAATGTGTGAAATACTTAGAGAAGATGCTACAGAATTGTTTTCTTTTTCCTAAGAATAACCATGTGCCATCAAGTCAATTCTGATTTATGGAGATCCTTTTCAGGGTTTTCCAGTTGGAGAGTATTCCAAAATGGTTTATCATTTCATTCTTCTGGGGGCACTCTGGGATCATGCAGCTTGCCCAGGACTGCACAGACTGGCTCTACTCACAGGTGCAATGGGGGAATTGAACTCCCAATTCTGCAGTCAGACACCTAAACCACTGAGCTATCCAGCTAATTCTTCTTTTTCCTAAGCAGGCTGGAAATAAAGAAATAAAGAAATAAATAATAATAATAATAATAATAGACAAATGTGCAACTCTGTCTATACAACATGGCAAGATCCTAAAAGTAATTGAAATAGAGTTAAAAACGGTGATATAAAATCACTATCAAGTGATGAAAATTATAAATACCTTGGAATACTAGAAACAGATAACATCCTGCACACAAAAGTTAAAGAACTGACAGAAAGGGAATATATCATAAGACCGCAGAAAATCTTAAAATCAAAATTATATGGTGGAAATTCATTCAAAGCCATAAACACATGGGCAGTTCCAGTAGTTAGATACCCAGCTGGAACAATAGACTGGGCCCAAAATGAATAAGAAGAATTGGACCAAGAAACACAGAAACTAATGAACATGCATCATGTACTATATCCAAAAAGTGATTTGGACAGATTATATTTACCACAAAAAATTGGAGACCATGGATTATTGTCGATACAGCAGGTAGTAGAGGAGGAAAAAAAAGAAGCCTACATGATTATATTAGTACAAGTAGAGAAAAATTACTGAAGGCAGTGAAAATGGAGAATATTTTGAAGAAAAAAAACCACAAAGGCTCAATATAAGAAAAAACAATTTGAAAATAAATTAAATAGTTGGAAAAATAAACCACTACATGGACAACACCTGAGAAATATTGATGGAAAGCATGATAATAATTCAACATGGACATGGCTAAAACTGGGGATCATTAAGAAAGAAACCAAAGGCTTGATTTATTCTGCACAAGAACAAGCACTCCGAACCAAGGAGATGAAAGCTAAGATTCAAGGAAGTTGTGCTAACAGCAAATGTTGACTCTGCTAAGAAAAAGATGAAACTGTGTCACACCCCATTTGTGAATGTCCAAAGATTGCACAGATTACAAAGTTAGACATGATCAAGTGGCAAAATTAGTGCACTAGTCATTATGCAACAACTGATTGGTTCAAAATTGGGAAAGGAGTACGACAAGGCTGTATATTGTCTCCCTGCTTATTTAACTTATATGCAGAATCCATCATGCAAAAGACAGGACTGGATGAATCCCGAACCGGAATTAAGATTGCCGGAAGAAATATCAACAACCTCAAATATGCAGATGATACCACTCTGATGGCAGAAAGTGAGGAGGAATTAAAGAACCTCTCAATGAGGGTGAAAGAGGAGAGCGCCAAAAATGGTCTGAAGCTCAACATCAAAAAACTAAGATCATGGCCACTGGTCCCATCACCTCCTGGCAAATAGAAGGGGAAGATATGGAGGCAGTGACAGATTTTACTTTCTTGAGCTCCATGATCACTGCAGATGGTGACAGCAGCCACGAAAGTAAAAGACGCCCGCTTCTTGGGAGGAAAGCGATGACAAACCTCGACAGCATCTTAAAAAGCAGAGACATCACCTTGCCGACAAAGGTCCGCATAGTCAAAGCTATGGTTTTTCCAGTAGAAATGTATGGAAGTGAGAGCTGGACCATAAAGAAGGCTGACCGCCGAAGAATTGATGCTTTTGAATTGTGGTGCTGGAGGAGAGTCTTGAGAGTCTCCTGGACTGCAAAGAGAACAAACCTATCCATTTCGAAGGAAATCAACCCTGAGTGCTCACTGGAAGGACAGATCCTGAAGCTGAGGCTCCAATACTTTGGCCATCACATGAGAAGAGAAGACTGCCTGGAAAAGACCCTGATGTTGGGAAAGTGTGAAGGCAAGAGAATGGGACGACAGAGGACGAGATGGTTGGACAGTGTCATCGAAGCTACCAACATGAATTTGACCCAACTCCAGGAGGCAGTGGAAGACAGGAGGGCCTGGCGTGCTCTGGTCCATGGGGTCACAAAGAGTCGGACACGACTTAACGGCTAAACAATAACAACAAAACAACATTATGCAAGAAATATAAATTGCCAGCATCCAAAAACCCATGGGAACATCAGGGAAAGAATGTGTCAGAAAATGACAAAGTCAAGATCTGGTGGGATTTCTGGATCCAAAGTGATAGAACGTAACACACCAGACATAATAGAATGAAGAAATGTCTGGATAATTGACATTGCAGTTCCTGGGGATGCCAGATTTGAAAATAATCCGGAAAAAAAAGTTTGGTCAAAACTTGTATTCGTTATGCAATACCAGTCAAAGTTTTTATAATTTTGAATGACTGTCCCTGCTATTTTTCAACAACAATTCAGAATGGCCTTTATATTTCTTCTAAGACATTTCCGTTCAGCTTGCTATCAACATTCTATCACATAGCCCATTCTCCTTTTTGTTCTTCAACATGACCTGCCTAGAAGGTACTCACTAGGACATATACTGAGGCAACCTATATGCCCAAGAGGTAATAGTTTATGCCAAAATCATAAGCATGATCACCAGGGAGTAAGCATAATGAGACTTATTTTCAACTTTTCTAAAGAAAAATGCATAGGTTTGTGCTGTCAACCACAGTAAACAATTCATCTGTTCACTGAAACCAAGAGATTGGAATCTTTACCCTTCCATTTTCAATCATTTGGAAATATACTGAGGAGAAAAATATGTATAGTTATTTCTTCATAGCTGATTCCCTTTGTGGATTTTTAACTTTCAAATAGTCTAATGTTCTCTTGGGGGAACACAGAAACCATTGTTCTGTTGTTGCTATTAATCCAGACATAGAACACACTATCCCATATGCATAACCTGCTCCAGTTTTTAGTTAATGGATGAAATCCTGTTGGTTTTTTATGCAGGCAGAAGACAAAAGGTGTAACATTTCCTCACTTCTGGCCAGCAATTAATGAGTCCCTGCTGGGATTTTGGAGCACATGCCAAGCCAGCGAGTGTGGGTGTCCATAAGAATAGCAGTGGTAACTCGTGAATTGCCAGCTAGAGTGAATATTATGCCTTTTCCTTTCTGCTTGAATAAAAAAACAACATGATTTTAGCCAATATCTTCTTGTACTCCCATTACTGGTTACCTGTGGGCAGAGGAAGACAACAATAATAATGATGAAGATGAAGACTCTTCTCTTTGATGGACAAATAAATATGATTCCATTATTTTTACTGGGCAAATTGGTTAAAATTAGAGATGCGGACGACTCACCATTTTGGCGAGTCGTCCTGCTTCGTGAGTTGTCAAAAATTGAAGAAGATGGGAGCAGAAGGAACTTTTCTACAAACAATTAAAGCAATATATACTAAACAGAAGGGCAAAATCCAAATCAATGGCCAAACAACTGAAGATATCCAAATTGAACAAGGCATAAGGCAGGGTTGCCCCCTTTCTCCGTTACTATTTATTCTAACATTAGAGATTTTGATTAGACAAATAAGAGGAAATACTGGAATTAGAGGCCTCAGAATCAGGGGAGAAGAATTTAAGCTACAAGCATATGCTGATGATTTAGCAATAATATTAGAAAATCCCCTGGAAACTAATACTGAAAACTGAAACTAATAAACTGAAACTGAAACCCCTGGATAGTATGGCGCTGCGGGTTAAACCGCTGAAGCCTCTGTGCTGCAAGGTCAGAAGACCTGCAGTCCTAAGATCGAATCCACAAGACGGAGTGAGCCCCCGTCGCTTGTCCCAGCTCCCGCAAACCTAGCGGTTCGAAAGCATGCAAAATGCAAAAATGCGAGTAGATAAATAGGTACCACCTCGGTGGGAAGGTAAACAGCATTCCCTGTCTAGTCACGCTGGCCACATGACCACGGAGGATTGTCTGCGGACAAACGCTAGCTCTATGGGTTGGAAACGGAGATGAGCACCGCCGCCTAGAGTCAGACACGACTGGACAAATTGTCAAGGGGAACCTTTACCTTTACTATAGAAGAATTCAGAGCTGTAGCAGGTCTTAAAGTAAACTACTAAAAACTAAAATTTTTGACTAAAAATATAAAAAAGAGGACATTGAAAAATTGATAATGAAAACTAACTTTGAGGAGCTACAAAAAGTGAAATATCTAGGAGTTATTATCACAAAAAACAACAACAACCCAAGCAATTTGATGAAAGAAAATTATCTTACAACTCAGAAGGAAATACAGAGAGGTTTGGAGGAATGGAATAAACTACAAATCTCAATGATGGAAAGAATCTTGATAATAAAGATGATGATTTTACCAAAATTGCTATTTTTGTTTCAAAATTTACCAATTTTATTAAACTATAAATACTTTAAGGACCTGGACAGCCTGACCTCAAAATTTGTATGGAAGGCCAAAAAACCAAGAATAAAACTTAGAACATTGCAAGATTTAAAAGAGAGAGGTGGTTTAGGACTGCCGAATTGGCTATTATATTATAAGGCATGGTCTGGATAAAAGAATGGATAACATTAGAAAACCAAAGACAGTTGAAATTGGAAGGTCATGTTTTAAAAATGGGTTGGCATGCATATGTGTGGTATGGAAAATTCAAAGAACAGACACATTTCTCAGAACATATTGTGAGGAAAGTTTTGTGTCTAGTATGGCAAAAATTTCAAATGCAAACTCATAAGAAAATTCCAATATGGGTAGCACCAATAGAGGCATTGACATTGAAAGTATTGAATCAGAAGGGAGCTTTACTCACATATAAAGACTTGTTAACTAAAGATCAAAATATGAAAGACAAACAAGACCTAGAGAAACTGGGTCTAGCTACAGATTGGTGGTCAATGCTGAAACTAGAATCAAGATATAAAAAGGACTTTGAGGGGAAAGTTCAGGTGGATGAACTATGGATTTACACTAAAGAGAAAATAATCAAAAAATGTATACATATCTATTAGAGTGTGATCTAGAAGATGAGAGGGTGAAGGAGGTGATGGTAAAATGGGCACAAAACTTTGATATAATATTGATATTGATGAATGGAAAAAATGTGGAAAGATAACTATAAAATGATTAAGCCAGTTAATCTTAGAGAAAATACCCTTAACATGTTTCATAGATGGCATTTTACTCTGGTAAGATTGGCAAAAATGTGAGAAGGGATCAGTAATGTTTGTTGGAAATGTAAAAAAAATCCAGGGACTTATTATCATGTATGGTGGTAATGCGAAAAAGCAAAAAAAAAAAAAAAAAAAAAATGGTTACAGGTTTGGGAAATGTCACAAGAGATTGTTCAGCAAAAATTAAGTTTTAAACCTGAAACATTATTATTGAATATAGTGCCAGAAATTATTGATAAGAAAATAAAATATAGTCTACTGCATATATTTACTGCAGCTAGGTTACTCTGGGCCGAAAAATGGAAGAATGGAGAAACACCAACAATGGATGAGCTATTAAAGAAGCTATTGGACATTGCAAAACTAGATATGCTTTCAGAGGCACTACGGGATCAATTGAGATATTTTGTAAAGGAAAGCTGGAAGCTGATATATAGCTGGGCCCAGGAAAAGACAGGAATTTAGGGGAAGAATGGTGAATCAGTGCTCATTAGAATCCTCTGATGATGTTCAGATGACCAGATGATGGTGAAATCTCTGATCTATAGGTGTAGTATGGATGTTTAGTTTTGATGTTTTGTTGTTATTATTATTAGGTTTTAGTTTTTTGTTCTGTATGTCGGTACGTATGAATAAAAATAATAATTAAAAAAAAGTTGATGACTCACAAAGCATGAAGTTGCCCCCATGAACCGATGAATAACGAATTTATTAGTTGATGTGTGGGTGGTTACTTAAAAAAACCACACCCCGCCCTGCCCCCTGCTTCCACCACCACCCCCCACTGCCATCCCCCTACCGCCGCACCGCTGCCACCCCCTCCACCCCACCCCCGCCATCCCCACCAACACCCCCTTACCGTAATCGTCGCCGCCACTGCTGAGAACTCCATCAGGCTTCCGCAGCCACGGCCTGTAGAAAGAGAAACTGGCTGCCCTTTGCAAAGATGGTGGCTGTGGCTTTATTTAGGGTAGGGAAGCTGCAGCCACCATCTTTGCAAAGGGCAGCCAGTCTCCCTTTTTACACGCCATGGTTGTGGAGGCCAGATGGAGACCTCGGCAGCGGCGGCGATGATTATGGTAAGGGGGTGTTGGTGGGGGCAGGGGCGGGGGCTAAGGTAGGGAAAGGTAGGGGGTGGGGGTAGGTGGCTGCCTATTGGCCTGCCAATCAGCTGATTGGCGGGCCGGTAGGCAGAATGGAAAAGCCATAGGATGTTTTTTTTCTTCGTATGGGGGATGAATAAAAATGGGGAAATATTCGTCCCTTCGTATTCGTGGGGGTCTCTGGAACCCACAAATATGAAGAGATGAATATTTAACAAATCAGCGATTTTAGATGAATATCACAATCCCTTTTTTTATTCATCCCCATGTCTAGTTAAAATCATTTTCTTTCTGTTTTTCATTTTAAATTCATTGGCCCAAATCCTGTCACTTAGTGCAATAAATTCAATTGGGATTTAGTGAATCAGCTCTTCCATAGGTTCTATTGATTCAAATGTACCTATTCTAACTGCGACTTACTATGCTTCAGTCAAAGCTAAAGTAGGGCTATTTGAATACATGGAGCTTTTGAAAGTTGATTTACCAATCCCAGTTGATTCAATGGCCCTAGTCTAGTGTGATTTAATACACTAAGCAACAGGATTTTGGCGATTCTATCTCATTGCTGTATCAGTCTACACCTTTTTTTTTTTTTACAAAAGACTCACACAAACTTTTGTGTTGTTGTTGTTTAGTCATTAAGTCATGTCCGACTCTTCGTGACCCCATGGACCAGAGCACGCCAGGCCCTCCTGTCTTCCACTGCCTCCCGGAGTTGGGTCAAATTCATGTTGGTCGCATCGATGACACTGTCCATCCATCTCGTCCTCTGTCGTCCCCTTCTCCTCTTGGCTTCACACTTTCCCAACATCAGGGTCTTTTCCAGGGAGTCTTCTCTTCTCATGAGATGGCCAAACTTTTGTAATGTCCATTTATTCAAATAAGTCTACTTTAAAACTTGCAATTTTTTTTAGCTCATCAGCAAGTTTACAGTGCAATGTTTCTGGAAGTGAAGGACTGGCCAGCAGCATGCCACTGTCCAGGGGACACCCGGGTGTACTTGCAGTACCTTCTACTCTTTGGGAATGCTCGTTCTATGTCATCTAGTTGGACCATCTGGAAGTCAATTAATAAAGTTCAAAGCAAAGTAAGAAGAACAAAGAATAGTCAAGTAAAATGGGGCTACTTGGATACAGGACAAATTTTCCATAACTGTGGAGAAATTCAATCAATGCAGCACTCACAGGCATGCAATTTATGCCTCACCATGTGTACAAATGAAGATCTAGCAAATGGCTGTGATAATGCTATTGAAAAAGCCTGCTTCTGGTCAAAAATAGTCTAATTATTTTAGCATTGTTTGATTGACTCCCCCTTTGGTCTGGACACTTGCTGCTTCTCCAATCAATCTGATAGGAGGCTGGATTTTATTAGCATTGAAGCCTGGATGCCTGACACAGCTGCAATAGAAACATTGAAAGAATGGAGGAACAGTCCTCCCCAGGCAAAAATGAAATGATTTCCTACTGCTTTGGGGAAGCCTGCAGGCAGCTATATGTAACTGTGTGCATCATGTTCATTTTCAAGCAGAGAGACACTCCAGCGGACATGATCAATTCCTTATGTAATCTTTGTGGCACTTCTCCTGTACAGCAATCAATGCACTCTTTATTCTCTGGCAAATTAATAATAAATAAAAGCCGGGTGACCTTTTCGAAGCAATAATCCCAGGGTTCTTCCTATTCTCTTAAGACAGACATGAAAAGCCCTGGACATGAAATATGGATACTTAAAGTAAAGAGCACAAGGACTCCCTCAAGACAAGAGACATTTGAAGCGCTTCTTGTTAAATATTTTGGTGCTTATTTTGGTTTCTCCACGTTTGTTTTGCAAATGAATTGAAAAGTAACTTCTGAAAATATACTTCACTCCTCAACTGTGTTCTTCTTTTCAGATCAGCATTTTGAGCAGGTTGTGGAAATGCACAGAGCTCTGTATTCAACGGGAATAAGAAGAATCCATTTCTATAATATTTCCAATCATTCGTTATTCAGTTCTTCAAGGGAGAGACAGTTTATCTGAATTCGTTTCTTCGTTTAGGTTATTTATTGTAGCCACATGTGTGTAATAAATTACCCAAGTACTCAAGCTGTATGCTTTCTGGGCAATACAAACATGGCAGGTACAGAAGGCTTGGATGTCAATCAGAAATTCACAGACAACAGATGCAGTGCTTCTAATTTTTAAAAGTCCATGTAACCAGATGTTCATGTTTTCAGTTAACTACCCAATTTCCACAATTTCCACAATTGGCACAATTTATAGAATTTGCACAAAACCATTTTTGTAAATGTAAAACAACAACCAAACACCTCTTTCAAGGTTGATAGAAAGTACCTCACCGTCTTGCAAGATTATATCCTACTTGCCCACTTTCAGATTTACACTAAGAGGCAGATTAGCCCACTCAAAGCATAGACAGTTGCTTCACACCTGCCCAGCAAGGGTGCTCAGCCCACACAGGCAACACATTTTATGACACATTCTATCGTCAGCCAACTTTCCAAATTGTCTTTATATGTATTGTCATAGCCTGACTTCACTCAGGTTGTTATTCAGAATACCTTCCTCTGAATCTTGGTGCACTTTATGCTCCACCTTATGAGCTTTCACTAGGATTGATTCAGACTTCCTGATAGGCAACTAATCATCATCATCATCTTAGAACCGCAGAACTGGAAAGGACCCTATGAGCCCAGCCCTTGGCAATGAATCACAGCAGGGAATCGAACTCTGCAGCCAGACACCTAAACCACTGAGTTGTCACTCATGTCACCACAAGGCCAGAAACCTGTCTGCAATGGCAATTAGTGTCTTAAATACCAAACTCAAAGATCCTCCAAAGTATCGAAACTTACTATGAAACTTAGACAAATGCAGGAAATAAGTGGAAGAATTACCCCAAACAGCAAAGAAATATTAGGAGCATAAGGATGCCTGACATGCTAACGAATATGTAGCCCCATTCATTACTTACTTGATTCTGAGTTCATGTGAGTAGTACAGCACCAAGCTTCTCCATTGATTTTCCAGGGTTCTTGCTCACATGGAAAGCCTACACATGAGGAGGATTCTCTTCTCTTGCAGACACATTGCCCTCAATGTGAATAATGACACGGGAGGAGAAGGGGATGGGTGTTCCCCTCTAAGCATATTGAAGAGAATCAGATAAATAATAACTGAATTGGACTAGTGAAGGCTGTTACTGGAGAGGATTTACTCACTGACAGACACCATCATGGCTGCGTGTACAAAAAGGATGAAAAAACTCTTTTAGCCAAAGGCCAAATTACATTCAGAGATGTTCTTGGGGCCTGCATCTTAGTGGTGGGTGAGGTAAAAGGGTAGGGAATAACACCCCCCACCCCACCCCCCACACACACACCCCAGGATATTCGTATTGCCAGTAGCTTTAGGAGAGGCATTTGATACAATTTAAAACAGTTACAGAGAGGAGGGCATAACCATCTCTGGAAGTCCAGAGGGTTGAATTAGAGCCCAAGGAGTGCTAGAACTGGTCCAGGGGTTGAAGGTTCCTCACATCTAGTGTTCAGGATTCCTTCCAAGGGCAGAATAAATTAAACAAAGTGTTTTATTCTTGATTTCTTGGTTTAAAATAATGAGTGTTATATCCTAAAGTGGGGCAAACAGGGTGATGTCTAATGTGGTCATGTCACCCTAACTGCAAGGCTAAGCTTATTAGGTCTAATTAGTGTTTTGTCTCTGCAAAGCTTCATTAGTTAAATGCTTGCACTTAGTGTGAATCAAAATTAAGTTCTTAAAAAAACTTTGATTTTGTTCCTGAAGTCACACGGAAATTCATTCACTCAGATATATTGGGGAGCTATCGTTTTTATATATAGATGTTTTTTTAAAAAAACAACAGCAACAACAACAACATGTGAATACATGTCCCATAGCAATAAGGTTTCAAGCCATCTTCAAAGATGAATATTTAAAGAACGTTAATAGTAGCAGGTTGATGGTGAGCATGTATAGAGGGATAGAAATAGCCAGAGTGTTGAAATAATTAACTAAGGCACAAACTATATTCAATGCAAGTAAAATACACACTTATATAAAAAGTATGTCAGAGTATACAGTTGTAGGATGACTACGTACGCTCTTTATTTATTGTAGGGATGTAAATCTCACATTTGTCAGTGAGAAACAGAGGGGAAAATCTCTTTTTTCTTTTCCCAGTGAGATATCATTGTGTTATCCCACCTTCGCAAATAAGGCAGGAATCTTGCAGGATTATTCAGAAGTTCTATGGTCTCTCCCCCCCCCACCCCGGCATGGAAAAAATACCATGTTGCACAGGATTATTACATTTCTTGCCCAGAATGGCATATTTCCCATTCAGGATTCATTTGTAAAAGAATATTAAGTGGAAGAGGATAGCCAGGTTCCCTGTGCAGAAAAACAGGCAAAAAAGAAAGGATAGGGGCTGGGGCTGGGGTCTAGATTTGAGGGGAAACTGGGAAATCTCACTGGTGCAAGGACAAGTTTTTGCATCAAAGTTCAGCTTAGTGAAACCCACGTTTTCCACTGTGCTATGTAGGGGAAACATTCTGCTGGAGTTTCAAAATTCTGAGAGCTATTAAGAATTAAAATTCACAAAGCGTTCGAAATTGCCCATGACCATTAAGCACTGGGGCAGCAAATCCAGGAGGCAGAAAGTTCACCTGGTCACAGTCTTCCCCCACCTTGGTGAGATGTATTATATTTCTGTTCATATGATAGTAACAGTTCTAAGACATAATAGCCATTGCACCTCTTTGTACAAAATAACAGATTCTGTTTTATACATACTGATCGCTTCTGCTGTTTTCTTTTTCTTTTCTCTTCTTTCTTTTTAGAGATTTTCAGGTTGGTATGTCTGTTTAAAGTCTGTCACCTCAGGAGCCAGTTAGTGGCCAAATGCAGTCCCACAAAGGATTGGGGGCACTCAGTATTTGAACAGGGACATACCTTTGAGAAGTTCTGAATGATAATATCTGGGTTATTCAAATGGGAAATAGACTTTACTGAACTCAGTGGGAAGTACACCTACATAGATCAAGCTTTCAGAGAGGTAGCTGTGTTAATCTGTTTCAACAAAAGCAAAGATATGACCAAGAAGCAGAAGGACTGGGGCACATATTTATTTCAATGTGAATGTATCTGGATTACAATCTGCCTCTTCAGAGACGTACAGCAGGCTACAGTCCTATTCGTTTTAAGAGGAAACCAGTTTTGCCAAGGGTCAATTACAGGCACATCAGTTGGTTAGACTGGCTAAACCTCACGGGATTGAGATGATACTTCCCTGAAATCTCCTGTGATGTAGTTTTGGAAGCCAAAGTTCCACATGGCAACTTTAAGAAGCAGGGGTGGAAACCTTGAAGTTCTCTGTGGCTGGGTGCATTTACCACCAACAATATGACAGCTGCACTGATCTCGCTGAAAGAGATCCAAGACTCAGTTGCCTCTGTCCTGAATGCTAATTTGCTTCTCTAGGACTCAGAGGAGGCAGACACCTTCCCACAGTAATTTAAATGTCTTGTATAATAAGGCTAGTGATCCATGTAAAATTTAACAGCCTTGGCATCGAAGAGCTGACATTTTTCATTTTGGCCTGTTTTCTGCAATGTGTTGATGAGCCACACATAGGTATGTTGAAGGAAAAAATATGTGTTGTAATATTTTGAGCTTCTTAAAGCAATGGACTCTTGTCTCATGAGAAATGTGAATGCTGGTGAGAGACCCCTACATCCTTTTTATATTATTCTGATGAGTTTGCTGCTCGATTTCCATTTAGCTCGTCTGGTATATCAGAGAAGATATTTCTGCTGTTCTGTCATGTTCCTATTAGCACTTGTTTCATTGTATACATATTATAGTAGAATATTTTCTGCCAGTTTAACTCAAAAGACCGCTATATATGGTATATTCAAACTTCTGATTACTGTTTGCAAGTTTGATAATACAATAGTTATCTCCTCAATCACTGGACTCATGAAGTGCGTTGTCCTCTTATCTGAGGTGAATTATTTATTTATTTGTGCCGGGGCATTGCAATATACAGGATTGAATGATTTTTTAAAAAAAATCTCAGCATCTGCCTAGCTGAGGAGTGCCTCAAGTTGCCCCATGATGCCTTCATGTCTCCAGACTCGATCCTCCTGTTCCTGGAGCATCTCCTCACATAGGTCTCTCATATAACACAGGTAATGCTTTTATGGACATAGCATGCTGTCCAATGGAGAATTGTCTGATGAACGCTGCTGTGTGGGACGTTGCCCTGCTGGGTGTTCTGTAATGACAAAAGCAGTCATAAGCAGTGACCTGGCCAACACATGGTGAACATTGTCAGTGTCAGGTCCTTCCTTTGGTCATCATACCTCAGGTCCTTTTGTTGGGTTCCAGTGCTCAGACCTGGAAGGTCCTCATCAGCAACTGGATCTGCAAGGCCATATGGGAGAGAAAAGAAAGCATGTCAAGGCAACAGAGGGCACCTCACAACCACCTGGATACAATTTGATTGCATACCCACACATGGGACAGCCCTTGAATGAGCTTTCGAAGAACAGACGTATTAAATGGTGTCTCCAGTCCATCTTCTACACCCAGCATACCTACATCACTCAACATATTTGCCACATGAAAGTCCTGGGCCTCCAGGTCATGTTGTGCCAGTGGGATGCCTGGACTCTTCTGCTGCTTTGCTGCTGAGAAACTTGCCCTGACAACTCTCCTCCTGTTGTCTCATCACTTAGAACCTCGCTTTGCTGTCCTCCAGTAGATCCTTGCAGATGATACAGCAGTAGATCCTTGCAGATGATACAGCAGTAGCTCCTCTCACTCTAAAGTATCTTGTCATTCAACTGCCTCCTGGTTGGTGCTTCAGTGTAGAACGACTTCTGCTATACCAAATCCAGAAATACATTTGCCTCTTTGTGAGTTGAGAGGAGAGTCCAGCTCTTTCATAGTTGCCACTGCTGGTCAGCCTCATCATCCCCATCCTTAGACATGGTCAGAGATCTTGTGGAGTCCATGCCTTGACACATCAGACCTGTTTTAGCAGCATGAGGAGGACCTACATGATATTAGGCGGTTGGTTTTAACATTGTGGCTCATCAATGTAAGAAGAGACTTACCTTGTGAAACTGTGTTTGCAAGACTCATCAATAGTAAGCAAATAGCCCCATAGAACTTAAGATTTTACATACACATTTGTACATTTCTATTCCATGTCAGATTTGCATGGATGGATTCTGGTATCTCTTTCATTCTCTTTCTCCACTAAAGAATATATTGCTTGGCTCCAAACTTTTTGAAGGCTTGTATCACCCCACATGATACATATGAGCCTTCCCAAATCTTAAGATCTTGCATGGAGGCCCTTCTCTTAGTACCACCACCTCCTCAAGCTTTTTTGGTAAGGACATAAGAGAGGGCCTTCTCAGTGGCTGCTCCCAGGCTTTGGAATGTGTTGCCCCAAGAAGCCAGGTTGGCCCCCTATCCCTTGTCCTTCTGTCGTCAGGCAAAAAATAACAACAAAAAAAAAAACCACTCCTTTCAAGCAGGCTTTTCGGAAATAAATGTCTCAGGAATGCTTTGTTTCTTAACTTACAGATTGTAAAAATTTTTTAAAAAAATGTTTAAAAGAGAAAGGAAGCATAGAAACAACAAACAAACAAACAAACAAATAAATAAATAACAAGGGCATTTGAAAAAAGACAGACAAAATAGTAGAGACATGTTGGACTATTTGCTCACAAAATGTGCATTTTGACATGCATTTTATGTAAATGTAGACATTTTGAAATGAATTTTGCCCTGAAACAGATATTATAAAAATGCCACAGCCTTCTGAAAAATTAAATATAGAACATGCATTTACAGACCCATCTGTGTGCTAGTCTAGGAGTGTAGATCAGGTGGATTTGTGTGAGAATTCAAGAAGATCAAAGTGCCTACATAAATAAGCTTCCTATCTAAGCTAGAGGCTGCCTATTTTTCAGGATGGAAAGTAAATCTGATTAATAGATAACATCTTATCTAGAGGCAGGAAGGTACAAACAAAGGAAATTAACATCAGCTTGAATGACACATCATAATCAAGCTGTCAGAGGGGGGTGGAAATGGAATCGCAGCTGGATTTGACAGTACTATCTGGTATGAATCTATAGCCATTTTACTTCAGGTACACAGGTGCCTGCCGTCTTAACACTGCTGAAAATGCGGTACTACTAATCTGGCTGAGTTTTGTCCTGAGATGATGAGAAAAGTTCCCTCAATGTTCTCTAGGACAAAGGAAGTAAGTAGCAGGGATATCTAAACCAGCTCGCTACTGAAGTTGTAGTAAACACCATGTACACTACCTTTGTGTGGCTCCTGACAGAAATGAAAACCAGACTTGGAACACAGGTACATATTTTACACTGATTCAGACCCTTGGGCCATCTGGCCTTGTGTTGTCAATCATGATTGGTAGCAGATCTTCAGAATTTCGCTCAAGCTTCTTTTTGAGCCCTAACTACACATTCCTACCATTCTCTGGTGATTACTCACCCAAATAATAATCAATCCCAGCCCCTCTTATCTTCTGAAACCCAACATTGGATGTGTTGAGGGTGATATGGTGTTACTGCATCTTCTAATAAATTCTCCCTTTGCAGGATGTGCATCCCTCTGGAACTACAGAGCAGCTCTGAGAGATGGGATGAGTCGAGCAGATGACCATTGTTCTAGTACCACAATGGCTTGTAATGAAAGGAGTCTCAACAAAGTTTTCAATCAACTTAGCTTTTTTTCTAAAACTTCGCAGGTTTCTTACCTGTGGAAACCTTTGTCACACATGCCACCTTAATGGATTAGACCTAAAAACCTAACAGGAAAGGGGGAAAAATCCCTCTCTCCTCCAAATGAGAGGAATCTTTGGACAAAACCATGTCATTCTGCAACCGTATTTTTTCTCATTTAGGACCACCTCTATGCTGCCTGTCATTTTTAGAGCAATATTCAATGAGGAACACAGAGAGATAACCAAGTACTTCTATTTTGTGAGCAGTGACAGGTCTCCAGCTTGTTGTCTGGAGCCTCTTGGCCATTCCCCTCCTTTTGGAGGACAGAACTGTGTACCTTGCACAGTCTGCGCCCTTGTGCCCTGTAAACTGGCCTGCTTCTTTCTCCTTTGCTAGAGGCCCTTCAAGTAAATTTCTAATGCTAGTCCAGTCGTCTATGTGCATGGAATGGAAGGGCCACTGCCTTGTCCTTTTCCTCAGACAGCAGTCAGGCTCGCAATACAATTACTGTTGCTGAAACATCGGTGTGGGTGTGTGTGGTCTTTACAAAATGGAGAAAGCTGTACTACCGTGATTGCTAATAGTGACATCCAGAACCTGTTCGAGGATTTCTCTTCCTACTGAGGAAGCTCAGAAGAATTCTCCTCCCAATTAATGTGCAGAATTTAAGGGGCTCTTTGTATGCAGGCCTGTATGCAGCTATAAAATAAAGTGCTGAATTGTGGAGACATGCCAAATTAATAAAACACACTTTTAAAAAATGCTTTTCCTCTTCATGTAGAACTCAGAATGAATGGCATGTTGTGCATCTTTCTGTTTGCTGAATGAGGTAAAGAAGGAGGGTGGTGGCAACGTCTTTCTCCCTGGCCTCACTGCCCATCAACATAGGATAGTTGCAACAAATCCCATGTACACAATGTTTTTGACCACTTCCTTCATAATGCCTTTGTGCTGGCAACTCCTGAGGCAAACACATTATGCACAGCTGGTCAGGGAGAGGTTGCACAATGCAGTGGGTGCTGGCTTCCCCTCTCCCATCCCTCAGTGAAAGTTGTGGGAGCAATGCGTGCCATATGGTTGTAGTGGCAATACGTCTCTTCCTGCTTCAGTGAGTGAGAGAACCTGTGTTGGCATTGCCTGCCAACTTTACAACTGGACTGTGGTGATGAAAAACTTGCCGCAGATAACATGTTGGGATTACAAATGAGCAAAATGTTTTGCCCTACTAGTTTTGCCCAGAGGCATTTTGCACAAATCACACAAACCTTGATAAGAAAAAAATAAGAATATTTGTCCTGCTGTCACTTGGAGGGAAGTAATATATTGTGAGCTGGAATTTCCTCACAGAAATGCCTCACTGAGTCAGGAAAGCCTAAGTCAACCAGGACAAAGAATTTTGTGATTATTCTTTTCATCAATTTACAATACTATGCTTAGTCATTGGGTACAGGGTCACTTCATACACCTTGTAGAATATAGTGGCATTTTAAAAACTAGCAGGTTTATTTCAGGGAGAGTTTTCTGGATTATACTCCACTTCAGACAGATGAAATGAAATATTTAGCTTGGTTTCCATTGCCTTGTTCAAGATCTTTGCACTTCAAAGATGAGTCTATGCTTACTTGATATATAGGCAATCCTTCTGTATAATCAATGGCCAGGATGTTTATGTGCTCAGCACTCTTAGAGTTCGTTACTTGTGTTAATAATTCTACTGTTGCTCTGAAATGTCATTTTCTGCACCTGTCTCCATTTCCATGAGGTCTCCACCCCCTACAATGTAGAATTATATATCACCCTATAGCGAAATATACCACTCCTCAGGAGTATTTTTGTCTAAAAAAGTGAGTTGTAATCTCCATTGAAACAAATCTGATAGTTTTTAAGGTGCCAGAATACCCTTGTTTTTATTTGGAGAAGTTATACCTGCTACATGGCTATCTCTTGGGGGGGGGGGAGCCCATAGGGGTTCAACACAAAATAAAAGAGAGTGTATAAACTTTGCAAATAAGAGAAACAAGAACTGGATGCTTATCATGGCTGTACAAAATGAAGCACTCTATCCTGTAGTGGTGGCAGTCATTGGAAACATAAATATGCAAATTCTTAACAAGTTACAATTTAGTAAATGATGAATTGAGTGCTTTGGAACAAGTGACAATTCATTATTCATGTAATATAGAAAGACCATGGCCAGCATCAGGGTGCACTCTACATTCAGTTAACAAATTAGAAACACTGCTCTGGGGCATAATTTGGGTGAGAAATTGAACAGGCTCCCTACTTGTTTTGAGTGGGAAAGGTTGGAATCTAGGAAATAAATGTTTAATTTAAATCAATGTAGCTACAGCTTTATCCATCTTTAGGAGAATAGCTGGAAGGCAATGAATACAGGTTATCTACAGTCAGGTAGTTTAGACAGCAATTTCACTTGGTGTAAATGGCTCGATCAAAAATACCAGAGAGAGCACTTTTCACAATGACGTGTCCTACCTCAATCCTTGATCAGCAGTTAAATATTGGATTCCATTCATTATTTTTATGTTCTCTTGGAGTGAAACAGTGTGAAACTAAATAGAGATGGGTACATCAATCAAATCAGCATCCTCAGGCTTCAACCTTTCCCCCTCTATCTCTTGTCCTTACTCACTTCTGTCTAGATTTGTTTTGTCTTTTTATGGATCCAAATTCATCCCCTTTGTCTGGCAATTTTTTTTTTAAATGGGCATGTCTTTTTCAAGTTGTATGCACTGTATGCATTCTGCTCACTGGTTTAAGTGCGATTGTATTGTGCTTTTATACACATTTGAAATTCAAATGTTTTTGTGTGCACATTGAAGTTCTTTTCATTCTGAACATGAAGACCCTGATAAAAACAAACAAACAGGAATGAAGTTTTCCCTGATACCTAATCCCAACTTGGCCAAGCACGTGTAAAAGCCTTCACACAAACAAGAAACTTAATAAGACAAGATTTCTGATCACACAGAGACATTTAAATCCACTTTGCAATATTAAGAGTGGAGTATGCAGTAATTTTGCTTACTCTTAATCTCCCTACTCACTTGCACAAAAAACAGAAACAAAAATCCCCATAGAACCCAGGTATAAGTCTTCAGGTCAAAGGGTCTTAGGGTATGTCCAACTCTTTAAAACTGCTGGAGGAAGGGGAAACTTTTCCTCTGAGCCAGGAAGCTGGCAGATGTGTCTTCAAGTCTAGCGGGACTCAGATGCAATGTGGGACCAGGGTAAGGCAGATTTCACAATGGTCAGGTTTATCAGCTGTTTGAGGAACATGATTTCATGAAATTTCACCTCAGATCTCACGGGACACTAGGTTACCTGTTGTGCAAGATTTTGGCCTGGCAAAAACCTCTGTAAAACCTGCCTACCTCCAAGCTGGCCATTCTGGCAACCAACAAGATGGCAACCCACTAACTCTGTGTATGTTGTAATCCCAGGGATATGCTGACCATTCTATAGGAAGCTGGGGGGGAATTTGCATCGAGGGGCCAATAGCATGGATGTGCTTTACACCTTATCAGGGAATTTCCTCCAAGGATATTACGATATGTGCAACAATAAAGCTGTGGCTTTTCTTACCTAGCCAGCACTGTTTGGCCATTCCATCTTGCTGCAAGTAACCTATCATGGAAAGACACTGAGAAGCAGGCAAGCTGAACAGTGAAAGATCTTCTTACTTGTGACTATGTATTTACACTTCATCAAAGGAGTTCCTCTTAACATTTCTATGAAAAGTAAATCCACCTACAAAACTGAGTTGTTTTCCTTTCAGTAACAAAAGTAATGTTTAAATAAGATGGAAGACAAGAAGACAGCGGGGCAGGAGAAAAGAGATTGTATTTGTTGTTTTTCTGAGAGGAAAATGATTTGACCAAATATTGATTGTGAGTTGTAACAAAATTAAAGGGAGCGAACACAGTGTGACAAGAAAGGGCCTTGTGTGTCACACCTTATTTCTTTGGAGGTTTCTTTTGGAAATGGCTAAATGGTTTGTCAAGCAGTAAAAGCCAAGTCTCTGTCAGAGTAAGTTTGTCTAATTTAAAAGTATTGATTACATTTATTGCTTTCAGTGTTCAGGGAATGTAGAGGCCCTTCTGTTTAAGGGAGTGGATTTTTACACCTCCATCTGTACTGTTCCAAAGTTAGGGACTGTTAGAAGGGATGACATGGAGGGGAATTACAGCTTGACATATTGGAGCCTCAGTAAAGAGCTGTTTCCTCACTTTGCCAGGAAGCATGACAAGAGGACAAATACTTGAAATGAACTCTGAAAGGTTCTCCCTGCCCATCCACTTTAGGTAGTGTTTAGCCCTTCCTCAAAAACAACACATCCAACTGTTTACAGGGAGTGTTCAGGTGATTTAAGATTTTAGCATTTGGCTGCGGCAGAACTGGATTTAACAGGAACAATACAGAATCATAGAAATATACAACTGTGAAGCTGAAAGGGAGCCCATGGGCCACCAAGTCCAATTTCTGGCCGAAGCAGGAAGTCCACAACTAAACATCCCTGACAAGTAGTAAT
Source organism: Intellagama lesueurii (assembly GCA_037013535.1). Classification (NCBI taxonomy): domain Eukaryota; kingdom Metazoa; phylum Chordata; class Lepidosauria; order Squamata; family Agamidae; genus Intellagama; species Intellagama lesueurii. The sequence continues at coordinate 106,289,835 of JBAJHW010000002.1, read as the reverse complement.
CCTATGTCTATTTAAAAACCTCTAATCCATCACATGCTGAGGCACTCCACTCTATTTTCAAAGGAATAAGGTCAATAAGGTCTTCTAAATATTCATAGATTTGACTGGAAGAGGCTCTGATTCTTGATTTCCTGATGAGATTGATTTCCTCAAGGGCACACTCGTTCATCACTTTCACATTTTTGATGTGTCTATGATGTTGGAGGTGGACATTGTGTGGCTTGCAGTCTGTATGCAGCTCTCCCTAGCCATTTTTAATTTCCTGGTTATCCCAGAGAGCACCCCTATGTCCCCAAGCCATTTCTTCTCCCAAATTTTGGTTTTTCTGCTCCTGGAGGCATCCTGCAGCAGTGGGTGACTGGGAAGATGGACATAGGCCACCAACCTACTAAAAAAAAAACCCGATGGAAAAAAAATTATAACTAGGAGTAAGTATCTGGACACTTCCTGTTTGGACTCCAGTTGACCATTTCTAACCATATACAGGCCTTGAACAGCCTGTGGAAAATGCTGGGGGAAAATGTGGCCTTTAGCCTGACCAAATTTGCCCATCCCTGATCTCAAACAATGTGATATGGAACATGTCTCATTTTCATCAAAATATATTTTGGTTATTTATTTTCAATTTCTATTTTTCCTGTTCTTTTATCTTCAGTATGGTCTCTTCCAAAATGAAGGACTGTAGGAATGCTGTACAAGCTGTACTCAAATCCACAACCCATGCAACGTTTTCTACAAAAAAAATATATTTGCATTAATGGCAATTTTTAATGAAACATTATTTAAAGAATTAAAGAATTTAAAGAATGAATCCAAGGCAAGAAAATCAATGCATTTGTATTAACACATTGCTGCTCATCATTGTCCGACACTGTCTGTCAAGGCTATGAAAGCATGTAAGCAAAGTAGCCACTAGAACAGTTTGCGGGTCAAACTGTTCCATGTGGATTAGAACTTCTTGATCCTATGATCTCAGCTTGTTATGAATTAAGCCTTATGAAAGTATGCGCCTACTGTTTCTTTTTGAGATGAGCTGATGTGAGCCACCAGGCTCCATTCATCTCCAATTCTGCAGAACTCTTATTCCTCAATAAACCTTACCCCATAATTTTAAAAGACACTCTTGTGTGTTGGGTTGGTGTTTTCTTATCACTCTCTAACAGATATCAAATTGGACCTGTAAGAGTTCAAAGGACCTGAATTTTTACAACAGGATGACAGTACACAAAAGCCCTATTCAGCTGCTACTGCCTAGAAACAGGTATGGTGGCATGGCTTCTGATTACAGAAGTGCTGCAAGCATGTTCAACTAAGGGTGTTTGCAAATGCCTCTTCAGACCTTTGTGCTGAATGCACGAAGCTCTGATTAACATCTGGGGGAAATGTTTGGGCGGGACTTACACAGGACCTTCCCCTCATGAATGTGTCACCCTCTCCCCTGGATAAAGCTACTCCCAGAATCAATAAACAGAGTGTAACATAAATCAGATGCAGGAAATCTGAAGCCAGAGTCAAAACAGCTCAAGCAAAGTCAGTCCAATACTCATACAAACATAGAGGGATGGTCCAAAAGCATAGAAAGGACAATCCAAAAGTCATATACAACAAGGAGTCAGAAGCAAAGGTCAGGATACAAGGCAATCAGGAACCAGAATATACACTGTCTCTAATGAAGACACAGTCACAAGCAAAGTTTTATTTGGAGGAGGGGTTTGCTTATGGAAGGTTCAATGCCAGACCATGGGGAGGTTTTCTTTTTTAGTCTACATTTGTAGTTGGCATTTGGTTGGCCAGCTCTGCGGCAGGTATATATATTCTCTAGGTAACCATACTTACTAGTAGCAGACGTCTGGATCAAGTCAGATGTGGAGTTCCCTACAGTGCCCCAGTCTAGGATGCTCTTCTAGGAATATATATCATGTTACTGTGAATAGCAACAAGAAAGGGATGGAAAGTATTGTTAACAGAGGGGGGACATTTCCTGGTGTGACCACAGCCTAAGCTTCTGCTCAAGACCCGAGTTCAATCTCTCGGGTAGCTGGCTCAACCTTCCACCCTTCCGAGGTTGGCTGAGTCCCTAGCTTGCCTGGGGACACAATGTGTAGCCTGCATAACTAAATTGTAAACTGCCGGGAGAGTGCTACAAGTGCTACAAGTGCTACAAGAAGCCCAGCCTGAGGAGTACTTCCATGGATTCTATGGCACTCCTGGCTGGGTTTGGCATTGGCAGCACCCCAGGTACCATGGTGCACAGTTTGGGAACCAGTGCTCTAAAGGTAATCAGCATTGTTAATACAAGAACTAACATTAGTTTTCCTTTACTTCTGCTGCCTGTACTACAAGGAATGTCAGGGGAAGGTATCACCCCTGCTCGGAGCACTGACCAACAATGCCAGAAAGGAGCTATAGGTCCCAATTAGCACTTAGAACAAATCTCAATAAATGTTGTCAAAAGACAGAGATTGCATAGACTCTTCTACTCCATTACTGTAATCTGGGACCATTTCTGCCCCAAACTTAGTCTGACATATTCTGTAGTGGAATGGTAAGCATGTTTTTCTCAGGAGTAAATCCTAGTGAGTTTCAATGGAGCTTACTGGCTAGTAAGTATGCTTAAGATTGCTCCCTAATTGAATCCTGTCCACCATAAGTTCTTTGTTTTTTTATAGATTCCATAGGAAAAAAAACCCAGGTGAGTATTTACAGCATTGCAGTCCCCATGCCATCTCCTCACTGATAGTGATTGTATTACTGCTTTAACTATGCTGTAAAAATACAGGACTGTAGTATCCACAGGGGATCAGTTCCAAGCCCCACCCCCACAGATGCCAAAAAACATGGAAGTATTAAATGCTGTACATTGCATATGGTCTCTAGTGGCCAGTTCTGCGAAATACACCCAGGATTTCTGTCGTTTTTCATTTAGTGCCTCGTGGCACAGTGGTTAAACTGCTGTACTGCAGCCAAAACCGTGCTCACGACCCGGGGTTCAATCCCAGGTAGCCGGCTTAAGGTTGACTCAGCCTTCTATCCTTCCGAGGTCGGTAAAATGAGTACCTAGCTTGCCTGGGGACACAATGTGTAGCCTGCATAACTAAATTGTAAACTGCCCGGAGAGTGCTACAAGTGCTATGGGGCAATATAATCAGCACACTCTGCTGTTTTGCTTTTACTCTTGCTATTTCCAGTCTGACGATGAAGATTGTGAGGGCATCATCCATGCAGGTAGGGACTGGGAATACTCTGCCCCAGGGAGGGAGAAATGGCATCAGGAAATGGAGTCGAGCTAAATGATGTCAGATGAGGGGCAGGGGCCTGTGGCAAGACCTTATCTCCCATGATATCATTTGGCCTGCTGACTGATTTCCAGGGGAGAACTCAGCCCATCCCTGGTTTGCATTATGAAATAGGATATCAGATGTGCATTTTCAAAAAGAGTCATTTCTCCTCTAAATACCTTTGTCCTTATTTCCAGTTAACAGCAACAGAGTTTCAGTATCAGCACAATACGTTGCTTTGATGATTCATGGGGAAGGTAGAAAATGGGATATGGAATTCATAGTCATGCTGTTAAAATAATGATACGCAGTAAAAGGGGAAATAAAGCCTTCAATTTGATATGCTACCTATGAAGGTATACTTAACAATTTGTGATTGGAACATTACCCCCTTTGACCAGAAAAAGGGTATAAAATAGAGGAAGCAAAAGAATCGGTTTTATCAGACTTGCTGGATTGATTGATCGATTTGATGTGATAAACAGACTATAAATAATAGGCCAAATAAAAGTATAAACATATCTTTATTTGACTCTTGATTTTTTAAAATCTGATTTGTATCCCAGTATTTTTACCACAGGCTCTACACTGGCTTGCCATATTCTTACTATCACACAGTTCCTTACAATTTAAAAAACTAAACCAATGGAACCTTGAGGAGGAACAGAGAGCTGAAGGGTAACAGATGTGCTCAACTTGAATTTTCTGAGGAAAAAAGGGGGCAATTCATATATCCACTCAGTCACAGACTTTGTCCATCTTGTCTACAGCAGTTGGACCAAAGTGCCATTCCCCTCCCACCCACAAATAAGGTACTTTTAAAAAATGTTTACTCAAATACTTAAAGCTGATTTGCATCAACCTTCCACCTCAGTAAAGGAAATTGAAATGGGACAGAAACATGTCTGATTTGTGTACGTACCTAAATAATTAGAACCAATATGCCATTAGCCTTCATAATTGCCAGTTCTATCAACTTCACAATGTACTTCTTCGATCAAAAGTTTGCACATACCATTAGTGAAAATTACAGGCAAAAAATGAATTATGTCATGGAAAATCACCTGCAAACATATGTACTTTGTGCAAGATGGCACACAGAAATTTGTATGTCAGAAAGAACATGCACAGAAGTCACACATGTTCATGCTAACTTTTAAAGCAAAGGTAGGAGAAATGAGGTAAAATCAGTTTAAGATAAGAAAAATAGTGAAATATACAGCAAACCCAAAACTGACTGATTCCTCCATTCCTGGAAGAGGAAAGATTGCATAATGAAGCTAAGATGTAGGATGACCTATGTGTCAAACATCTGGTCATCTACCAGGCACACCACAGATGGAGTGTGGACTCCGAAGGCCATTTTGGGGGTTCTTCCCCCCAATGGTGCTGCTGACAGTGAAAGACTGCAGATGTCTGTCCTGATTGAAAGGGGGTTTTGTGGGTTAACCCCAAATATTGTCAACATAGTGGTGATAGAAGATGTGGTCCATGGTAAATTTCAAGGAGAGGAAGATCCTCCAAAATTGCTCAGTCCTGCTTTCTGTGTACAGAAGAGGGAGAGCATTCACTGAATCCTTCTTATGCAGAGAGAATCCTTGGACAAGTGACCTTGTGGCACTTGAGATGGGGTGAGTGTGAGGGTTCGAATGTAGCCTCCTCCTTTTCTTGAAATAAAACAGGAATCTCTTTTTGATTGCAATTCAAACTGTCCTTTATTGTTTTAAAGAGGGGAGGAACTTCATTTGTGGTAACTTGGGGTAACATCTCTTGCGATGACAACGAACGTTGCAAGGGTATCCAAAGACTTGTATCAAACAGATTGGGGGGTTTCTCATCCCATGGACCAGGCAAAAAGGGGTTATAACCAGGACTGTCTTTTTCTTCTCCTACCTCTCTCAATAGCGGTAGGGTCTCTTCATCTACGTCCTCTCTCCAGATCGGGTCTCCCGCTCCCTCAAAGGTGGCCCATGGTCCCGGAGATACGCCACTCTCCGCGCCTCCTCCGCACGCCATGCCCGATGCTCCTCCGCCTCTCTGGCCACTATTTCCTTTTCTTCCTTTAATCGCCTCCTCCACTCTCTCACCTCCGACTCTCCCCAGTACGACGGTCGTTGGGGAAGCCCCTTTCTCCGGCGATAATCCGCCTCTTCTCTAGGAACCTTTACCTTTTCCCATTCCCCAGTCCATGGGTCTTCTACCCAGATGAGTTCCCAACCCCCCGGTATGTTGTCGTGCCCCCTTTTTATATCTCCTATTCCCACCTCCACTACCGACCTCCCCTTTTCTACTTTTCCCGCCAAATCTCCTTCCGTCTGGGTCGCCACGGTCAAACCCTGCAGACTTGCCTCCAACTTCCGTCTGCCTACTCCCTGGTGCATTCTTTCACAAGGGGTTGGTGGAGGAGTGGTCTGCACCTCTTTTGATATCTTACGAGTGGACGGCACTCCAACGAGAGCTTCTATACTCTCCTCTCGCCTGTCACAGTGAGTTTGTTCTGTTGTTCAGGGTTTCATTTTGCTGTGTCTAGTCCACACTGAGGTTGGCAAGCCTGCGTCTGGATGTACAAAATTAGACTGGAGGCTAAGATGTATACCTGCTCTCCTTATGGGAAAAAAGTCCTCCCCCACAAAAAATCAGAATGGCTGTAGGCTATCTTTCTTCCTGTCACAACCGTCTTTCAGGTACTGCAATCCTTTCATGGGGGAGCATTCCATCACAAGCCCTTTCCAGGGATGTAAAGCTTCCCTTATTCTCATATGCAGGCATAGCAAACCACAACAATTTCTTCTTGCTGCAACAAGGAAAGAAATTTTCTGTTGGCCCAACAGAAGAAAAAAATATAATTTTTTTTGCAGAAATAGCACAGATTATGAAGAACTACACCATTTTACTGCTTTCGTTTATAGAGTGCTAAAAATTAGAAATATTGGATTGATTGATTATACCTTTTTGAACAATCATGTAGTCCTTTTGTGCTTGTGGGGTACATGTGCTTTGCTTTTCAAAAGGACATAGCACCAGTTGTACACAGGATATTTTATGCAAATTGCAGAAACTTTGAGGAGAAAATAGCACTTCCTTTCTTCCTGTCGTGCTGGAGGTGAAGCATCCTGTGGGGGGCTGAAAGTTCCTTGCTGATGCATCTCATTGCACCAAGATGGCCGAAATCAACCAGAATAAGACAGTCATAATCACCCTCACTGCATACTGGCCAAATCAATAACTACTAGTGTTGTTACCTGTAGTGGAAAATCATAGCTGTGATTTTATTGGGTGTGTGCATTAATATGTACTCTGAATTTTACATGAACTGTCCACGTGTAGAACTTATTTTGGGGATAGAACTCAGGATTTTGTACAGCTCCTATACAGTATAATCCAATATTGCCTTCACCAGCCCACACAGCTTCAGTGAGGAGGGGACCTCAAAGGAGGTAAGACCTTGACTAATAGTTTGTCAGTGCAGAGCCTCTCAGAGAAATGTTAACTGTCCTATCAAACCTCTTTTTCTGAGCCTCAGAATTCCTTTCTTGTTTTCCTCGATCCCCAAATTTACCTTGAAAAGTTGCTTTGGGTGAAATTCATTGGCAGCTTTCCTCTAGCAAAGAGAGATGAAGAAAAAGCTGTTAAATATGTAACACGTAGGTCTGGTGAGGGGCGGGGGAACGAGTCTGCTAATCAATGTAACACAGTGTGTCACACATTCCCTCTGTCATTAATGGAAATATAATCATCAGGGCTAGCTGTGATCTCTGAATATTCATGGTCTTTCTAAAGCATTAAGCCTCCCTTTTTCCATTAGAAACCTATTTCAAAATAGTTACGCATTTAATAGAAATTATTTGTTAGCCAATTTAGTAGATGACATTCTGATCTGCAGTGCTTTTTCCATTAGTTTTTTTGAACTGTGTTAAAAATAATGTTTGCACACAGATTGCAGATATCCATTACTGGGACTTTCTCATTCATTTAGTGTTGACTGACTATGACCTGCCTCTATCCCACATCCAAACAAAACATGAGGAATATTTCCCACTTTTCATTTTACCTGATGAGTGGTCTGATCAGCTGGGTTCCAATTTCCCTATTATAGTTCTCAGAAATACCACTTTCAATTAAGAACAAAAACAAAAACACCACTGGTTAACGCAGAGTCTCTGTATTGGCATGGGTACAGCAAAAAGCCTCATTTACAGCCATCAAATTATAGAATTCTAAGTAAGAAGTCCAATTTATTGTTAGCTTGAAGAAATAAAGGGATGCATGTGAATGTGCATGGCAATAATTGGTTTAGCCCCAAATTTTACAAGCAAGTGTAGACAATTCAATGCTGCTCTCCTCACATGAAAGTGCCAAGCTGAAGTCTGAAGAGCAGACTGTGTATTATCCATGGGAGCTTGGCATTCAAGGCAGGATGTGGAAAAACTGGGGACTCCACTTCAGACAAACCCTTCTGCATATGGAAAGCAGTGTTCTGCTTATATGCTGCCCAGTAGTGCTTAAAGCAGTCTCTAGGGACTTACAATTTAATTATGCAGGCTACACATTCCCCTCCCCAAATGAGCTGGCTACTCAATTTACTGACCTTGGACGGGTGGAAGACTGAGTCAACCTCAAGCTAGCTACCTGAGCCTGGGATTCAACTCATGTCATGGACAGAGTCTTCGCTGCAGTACTGCAGTTTAACTACTGTATCATGAGGCAACAATGGAGGGGTCAGCCTAGCACACTCCCTTCATCATGATGGAACACAGAAGTTTTTCCAGTGCCTGAATGGTGGTCAAAGCCTTTACCACCTGGTTTAAGTTATGGATGTTCAGTTCATGGGCGTGGGGGCATTGTGTGCATGGCAGCAAATGCTTTGCAATAGGTATTTTTGTGTTATTTCTCTATTTTATCTTGGAGTTTAATTGGACAGTACAAGAGAAGGTCTTCAAACACAGAAATGCTTTGAGACTCACTCACTGACTTGGAGAGAAATTGGACTTGGTTGGACAGTCTTTTTCTTCATGCATTACATTCAGGAGAAGTAAGTGTGTGTGTGTGTGTGTGTGTGTGTGTGTGTGTGTGTGTGTGTATTCCCCAGCCATGGACTGTAACTGTGTCATGGTTTTTAGATGCATTGCTTGGTTAAATGCAGTTCCTTGCAAGGTTTGTTTGCAGTACTCTTTCGAAACAATAATTAGCCCCCACAAAACTGAAGGGAAAACTTCCAAATGTACCTACTTTTCATCCCAAACCTCTGAGGCCATTTTTCCTCAGGCAGATAAAGTAGCTTATGCCCTGGCCTGTTTCCTGATTAGTGGACTTCTCATCCATTGACTTCTAAAGTATTTTAATTGTTTCATCTTTTTATTGTATTTTTATTGTATTTTAATTGTTGTAAGCCGCCCAGAGACCATTGGGTAGAGTGGGCAGCATATAAGTTAAATAAATAAAATAAAAATAAATAAAAGTGAGAACTCCCTAAATTCGCAAATACAAAAAAATCATTTCAAGGTCTTTGCTGCATTTACGTGGAAAACAGCACAATGTAACCTCAGAATTCTAAGCGAGTTGAGATGATCTCTATAAGAAAAGTAAATAGGCAACTGCCTATCAACATGAATCCACAAACTACCTATACATAACTAATTCTTTCCATGTCATTCCCATTCTTTTACCACTTATTTCCTGACACACATCTAAAACATAAGTTAAATTATTGTTGCTTGTTATTATTATTTCCCCACAATTAGATACTGTGTTGTTTTCTTTGTAGCATATGGCAGCTAGTCCCTTAAAAACATAAATCTATTCAGGTTTATTTGGAAGTGAATTCTATTGTTTCCAATTCCCATAAAATAATATATGAAAACTTGACTTGTGTGGCTATAACTGCTTGGTAAAATGTCTCGCCTTGTAAGGAATTGATCATTGCTTTAAATACACCATTGTGGAGGCTTGAGGTTCTTGAGAACTATCTGAAGAAATGTCAATCCATGAGAACAATCTCTGTATGTAGGTACATATGTATTTATGTGGGATCAGGAATACTACTGGAGATTATTTTTGGCTATTAAAGGTTCCCCTACCGGTTCCAGGGCACTGAAAGTCTTTCCTTAGGCAAAAGAGAGCTTCAGAACCTGAAGAAGGGTGTTTAGGAAGCTTTCAATTAATTTAAATTAAATATCACTGTTGCAGAATGATATCACTCTACTTGTGTAGCCTAAGTTAGGCTAAGAAAGAGTGACTTGCCTAAAGTCACCTACCAAATTTCATGGCTCAGTGGAAACTAAAACTTGGATCTCCCAGGCCCCTATCAAACACTCTAGCCCAGGGATTCCAAACCTTGGGTCCCCAGATGTTTTTGGACTAAAATTCCTAGAAACCTTCAGTTATAGTCCAAGAACATCTGGAGACCCAAGGTTGGGAAGCACTGCTCTAGCAGTATACCACTCTGGCTTCTTTTGTAATCTCCTGCCCTCCCTCTATGGACCATGTTGCATCCTTTCAAGGTTATAAGGTTGGATCCTGAGCTAGAATTACACTCCCATATATTCTGTCACCATCCTACAGATCTTTCTTTGCATTTTGCAGTTGTGTAGAATGTAGATTTGGAATGATATTTCATACCAATGTTAATATTAAAGTTAGGTTTATCTTCCTGACTGAAATGCCCTCAGTGTGATTTAAAAGCAGGTACAAACTATCATCCTCTTCACGGATTGCTGCCTTGTCATGGCGAAGGGGCTTGAGTAATTCAGAGAAGCTATGGGCTATGCCGTGCAGGGACACCCAAGACGGACAGGTCATAGTGGAGAGTTCTGACTAAACGCGATCCACCTGGAGCAGGAACTGGCAAGCCACTCCAGTATCTTTGCCAAGAAAACCCCATGAACAGAAACAAAAGGCTAAAAGATATGACGCTGGAAGATGGGCCCCTCAGGTCGGAAGGCGTCCAACATGCTACTGAGGAAGAGCGGAGGACAAGTACAAGTAGCTCCAGAGCTAATGAAGTGGTTGGGCCAAAGCCGAAAGGACGCTCAGCTGTGGACGCGCCTGGAAGTGAAAGGAAAGTCCGATGCTGCAAAGAAGAATACTGCATAGGAACCTGGAATGTAAGATCTATGAACCTTGGTAAGCTGGATGTGATCAAACAGGAGATGGCAAGAATAAACATTGACATCCTGGGCGTCAGTGAACTAAAATGGACGGGAATGGGCGAATTCAATTCAGATGAGTACCATATCTACTATTGTGGGCAAGAATCCCGTAGAAGAAATGGAGTAGCCCTCATAGTCAACAAAAGAGTGGGGAAAGCTGTACTGGGATACAATCTCAAAAACGATAGAATGATTTCAATACGAATCCAAGGCAGACCTCTCAACATCACAGTAATCCAAGTTTATGCACCAACCACCGATGCTGAAGAGGCTGAAATTGACCAATTCTATGAAGACCTACAACACCTTCTAGAACTGACACCAAAGAAAGATGTTCTTCTCATTATAGGGGACTGGAATGCTAAAGTAGGGAGTCAAGAGATAAAAGGAACAACAGGTAAGTTTGGCCTTGGAGTTCAGAACGAAGCAGGGCAAAGGCTAATAGAGTTCTGTCAAGAGAACAAGCTGGTCATCACAAACACTCTTTTCCAACAACACAAGAGGCGACTCTACACATGGAGATCACCAAATGGGCAATACCGAAATCAGATTGACTATATTCTCTGCAGCCAAAGATGGAGAAGCTCTATACAGTCAGCAAAAACAAGACCTGGAGCTGATTGTGGCTCTGACCATCAGCTTCTTATAGCAAAATTCAAGCTTAAACTGAAGAAAGTAGGAAAAACCACTGGGCTAGCCAGGTATAATCTAAACCAAATCCCTTATGAGTACACAGTGGAAGTGAAGAACAGATTTAAGGAACTCGATTTGGTGTACAGAGTGCCTGAAGAAGTATGGATGGAGGCTCGTAACATTGTACAGGAGGCAGCAACAAAAACCATCCCAAAGAAAAGGAAATGCAAGAAAGCAAAGTGGCTGTCCAACGAGGCCTTACTAATAGCAGAGAAGAGAAGGGAAACAAAATGCAAGGGAGATAGGGAAAGTTACAGAAAACTGAATGCGGACTTCCAAAGAATAGCAAGGAGAGACAAGAGGGCCTTCTTAAATGAACAATGCAAAGATATAGAGGAAAACAATAGAAAGGGAAAAACCAGAGATCTGTTCAAGAAAATTGGAGCCATTAAAGGAACATTTTGTGCAAAGATGGACATGATAAAGGACAAAAATGGTAGGGACCTTACAGAAGCAGAAGACATCAAGAAGAGGTGGCAAGAATACACAGAGGAATTATACCAGAAAGATCTGGAGGTCCCGGACAACCCAGATAGTGTGGTTGCTGACCTTGAGCCAGACATCCTGGAGAGCGAAGTCAAGTGGGCCTTAGAAAGCATGGCTAACAACAAGGCCAGTGGAGGCGATGGCATTCCAGTGGAACTATTTAAAATCTTAAAAGATGAGGCTGTTAAGGTGCTACACTCAATATGCCAGCAAGTTTGGAAAACTCAGCAGTGGCCAGAGGATTGGAAAAGATCAGTCTACATCCCAATCCCAAAGAAGGGAAGTGCTAAAGAATGCTCCAACTACCGTACAATTGCACTCATTTCACATGCTAGCAAGGTTATGCTCAAAATCCTCCAAGGCAGGCTTCAGCAATATGTGGACCGAGAACTCCCAGAAGTACAAGCTGGATTTCGAAGGGGCAGAGGAACTAGAGACCAAATTGCTAACATGCGCTGGATTATGGAGAAAGCCAGAGAGTTCCAGAAAAACATCTACTTCTGCTTCATTGACTACGCAAAAGCCTTTGACTGTGTTGACCACAGCAAACTATGGCAAGTTCTTAAAGAAATGGGAGTGCCTGACCACCTTATCCATCTCCTGAGAAATCTATATGTGGGACAGGAAGCAACAGTTAGAACTGGATATGGAACAACTGATTGGTTCAAAATTGGGAAAGGAGTACGACAAGGCTGTATATTGTCCCCCTGCTTATTTAACTTATATGCAGAATACATCATGCGGAAGGCTGGACTGGATGAATCCCAAACCGGAATTAAGATTGCCGGAAGAAATATCAACAACCTCAGATATGCAGATGATACCACTCTGATGGCAGAAAGTGAGGAGGAATTAAAGAACCTCTTAATGAGAGTGAAAGAGGAGAGCGCCAAAAATGGTCTGAAGCTCAACATCAAAAAAACTAAGATCATGGCCACGGGCCCCATCACCTCCTGGCAAATAGAAGGGGAAGATATGGAGGCAGTGACAGAGTTTACCTTCCTGGGCTCCACGATCACTGCAGATGGTGACAGCAGCCACGAAATTAAAAGACGCTTGCTTCTTGGGAGAAAAGCGATGACAAACCTAGACAGCATCTTAAAAAGCAGAGACATCACCTTGCCGACAAAGGTCCGCATTGTCAAAGCGATGGTTTTTCCAGTAGTGATGTATGGAAGTGAGAGCTGGACCATAAAGAAGGCTGACCGCCGAAGAATTGATGCTTTTGAATTGTGGTGCTGGAGGAGACTCTTGAGAGTCCCCTGGACTGCAAGGAGAACAAACCTATCCATTTTGAAGGAAATCAACCCTGAGTGTTCACTGGAAGGACAGATCCTGAAGCTGAGGCTCCAATACTTTGGCCATCTCATGAGAAGAGAAGACTCCCTGGAAAAGACCCTGATGTTGGGAAAGTGTGAAGGCAAGAGGAGAAGAGGACGACAGAGGATGAGATGGTTGGACAGTGTCATCGAAGCAACCAACATGAATTTGACCAAACTCCGGGAGGCAGTGGAAGACAGGAGGGCTTGGCGTGCTCTGGTCCATGGGGTCACGAAGAGTCGGACACGACTAAACAACTAAACAACAACAACAACAACAAACTATCATAAAAGGTGAAGAAGCTGTTGGTGTTTCTAACAAGGGCGCAATACCCTATTATCTGTCTAATCAGAGTTTGCTTTTGCAGAGGACACTGTTTGCCAAAGAAAGGTTATTGCAGTGGCTGAGAGTACCATCTGAAATTAATCTGTACTTTCTGCAACCTCTAAAATCAGTGGTTCCCAAACTTTTTTGACTCTCAGTTCCCTTGACTTATTGGCCACTTGCCACGGCTCCCCAATACAATACTTTGGATGAGGGGAGGAGAAAAGAGAGGGGAAGCCCAGCCTGAGGAGTACTTCCATGGATTCTATGGCACTCCTGGCTGGGTTTGGCATTGGCAGTACCCCAGGTACCATGGTGCACAGTTTGGGAACCAGTGCTCTAAAGGTAATCAGCATTGTTAATACAAGAACTAACATTAGTTTTCCTTTACTTCTGCTGCCTGTACTACAAGGAATGTCAGGGGAAGGTATCACCCCTGCTCGGAGCACTGACCAATAATGCCAGAAAGGAGCTATTGGTCCCAATTAGCACTTAGAACAAATCTCAATAAATGTTGTCAAAAGACAGAGATTGCATAGACTCTTCTACTCCATTACTGTAATCTGGGACCATTTCTGCCCCAAACTTAGTCTGACATATTCTGTAGTGGAATGGTAAGCATGTTTTTCTCAGGAGTAAATCCTAGTGAGTTTCAATGGAGCTTACTGGCTAGTAAGTATGCTTAAGATTGCTCCCTAATTGAATCCTGTCCACCATAAGTTCTTTGTTTTTTTATAGATTCCATAGGAAAAAAAACCCAGGTGAGTATTTACAGCATTGCAGTCCCCATGCCATCTCCTCACTGATAGTGATTGTATTACTGCTTTAACTATGCTGTAAAAATACAGGACTGTAGTATCCACAGGGGATCAGTTCCAAGCCCCACCCCCACAGATGCCAAAAAACATGGAAGTATTAAATGCTGTACATTGCATATGGTCTCTAGTGACCAGTTCTGCGAAATACACCCAGGATTTCTGTCGTTTTTCATTTAGTGCCTCGTGGTGCAGTGGTTAAACTGCTGTACTGCAGCCAAAACTGTGCTCATGACCCGGGGTTCAATCCCAGGTAGCCGGCTCAAGGTTGACTCAGCCTTCTATCCTTCCGAGGTCGGTAAAATGAGTACCCAGCTCACTGGGGGGGGGGGGGGGCAATGTGTAGCCTGCATAATTAACTTGTAAACCACCCAGAGAGTGCTTGAAGTGCTATGGGGCGGTATATAAGCAGCACACTTTGCTTTTTTGCTTTTAGTATTTTCAGGCAGTGGATGAGGGAATCAGTAGATGGTGATCCCATAGATGGGGGATCCTATTGTATAGCTCCAGTACTAATACAACTTTAATATGTTATTTGACATACTATGGACTTGTGTACTCCAAACCTGGGCTATTTACCTGATCACCCATTTACCTGTAGATAAAAACTACTGATCTCACTGTGACTTCTGCAGAGATATGCTAAGGTTGTATTCTATTCAGCTTGTACCAGATGGTTCAAGTCTGCTTTGTCTACTTTTACAATACAATACTTTGGTAAGGACTAACCAGCTTTGGTTTGGACAGATTCCTTTGGCTCCAAATCTGTTTTTCTTTCACAGACAAGTTATCCCAGGAGAGGATGCTTTCCCGTCTGTTCTTCTGCCCGTGCTGAGATAGTATCTGCTGTAAACTTTATTTGGATAGTATGGTACACATCCTATTTGACATAGTTCAGAAAGAGAAAGGGTGAGCCTGTTACTGTCTCTATAACATGCACTGGCTAAGCAAGGCTTTCTCTCAGAGAGGTGCCCCAGCAGAGAATCTCTTCTTTAAACATTCCTCTACTTGCTTATGGAACACATATCAGTAAGCTTTCCTCTTCCCTTGTCAACACATGGAAGGCAGATAGAGTGACAGGCACTTTACATGCCTGTGTGCCTGCTTACCTCTCAGAAATAACTCCTCATAAGGTTCTTGCTATGGGCATAAGTCCATGTAACTAAAGATGGTGAAGGGGTGCCTAATATAGCTAAGCAACCGTTCAGGTATTGTGAAGTAATTGCTCCTCATCACTATTAATTTAAGGGCCTCTCCATGAGGCACGAAGCTGCTGGGCGGGGCTCTTCTGCCCACCCGAATGGATGAGGCAGACACAGCTGTCATTGCATCATATGGGGCGAGGGGGCTGGGCGCTTGCGAGCCTTGAAGAAGGCTGCCCAGCTCCTCCTCGCCCTCATTTTGATCTCCGGCATTGGAAAGAGGCTCCAGTGTTGGAAAGAGGCTCCGTCGCTGCGGGTCCAGGTGGTTTTGTTTTTGGCTGTGTGGACCGTGCAGCGCTTTGGAAGGCAGCAAGGATTAGGGCTGTGCCGATGCACAGCCCTCTGGTCAGGCTCAAAGGTTTGGGGTCTGGGGGAGAGCCTTATTGCAGGCTCCTTTACACTGTATTAAAAAAAGAGAAAGAGAGAGAATGAAGGGAAATGGACAGAGAGGAGTTGTTTTTTTTAAAGACAAAGAGAGTGAAGCAGAGGAAGAAAGAAAGGCTGGGGTTTTTGCAGGGTTGAAAAGGGGATAAGATAGGTTGGGGCTGAGGCCCTGGTAGCTGCCCCTGTCCACCAGGGAGGACTTTGAGGCCAATGTCATAGGGGCAAGATTTTTAGTTAATAATAATAATAACTAAATAAATAAATTTTAAAAAATAGAAGATTAATCATTTGGTCATAAGTGAATTAAAAGTGATCTTAATTTTTTTTTTAAAAAGGGGGGACTGTAAAAATAGTCTGACCCACTCCCCCCCCTGGGGGGGGATTTATAAATAAAAAACCAGATAGAACAGGACAGTAATTAGTAATAGCTTTGGGTTGTGGCACAGCTAACATCAATAAAGGGCTGGGTGATTAAGCCTGTGCACCAGTAAGAACCACAAGTTCTGGATATCGTTAGAATTATGGGTCCCAAAAAGGGCAAGGAGGGAGAAAGGGGAAGCAGCCTGCAAAGCGCAAGGCCCTCCCACGTTCTCACCAGCAATTTCCTCATCTGATGAGGAAGAATAGCCAGACTACAGGTCTATGTGGGAGAAACTTAGCAACCTTGAAAGGGAATGTGTGCAGGCTAGAGGGGTAGAGGGCTCTTCTACAGTTAGACGATCACGTAGAGTCCAAGGCACAGAAATTGGTAGAACTTAAAAGGATGGGGGAACATTATGTTGTCTCACATTGCTCTTTTAGAAGGAGAGCGGTCCAGCCCTTCAGGCACCTCTTCAGTGGCAGCTACTCCAGTAAGGCGGAGAAGTGGACATCGGGTGGTAAGCCAACAGCAAAACCAGCCACGAATGACATCAGCGTGCACGCAGATGCAAGAAGATGAAGCAGATGGAGAAACCAGCAGCAGACAGCCAGCACAGAGAGAGGAAGGGCCTGCGAGCTCATCAGGGGCATCATCAATAGGGATACAATGAGGTGAGAGTATCGCTGCACCAGGCACTGCACAGCCTGCAAGCGCTTGGCTGTGGGGTACCGGGAGCCAGGCGGTGCTGGTCCTCCCAGCCTCGCCTTTGCCGGCAGCACATTTGGGAGCACAAATGTTAGCAGGACCAGTGGGGAGCAGTTACCCGGGCTATGGCGGCCAGGAGTAGTGGAGCAGCTGTTTCCACAGCTGTTCCTGACACTGGGTATAATTCAGTTTTAAGGGCAGCATTGCCTGTAGGTGACCAGTTTCTACCACTGGGGGATCACCTTCTGCCCGCTACAGTGGAAAAAATCTGAAGGGGTAAGTACGTAGATGTGTTCGAACTCCTGAACAGAGAAACTAAGGAAAAGAAAAAAGACAAGGAGGAGGAAAGGGACAGGGAGAAGGTGAGGCGGCGTAAGCCGGACCGCTGTTGGGCAAACTGGTTACCAGGGTTCTTTATATACACAGGGACAGTGGTTTGTGCCCAACCAGAGAGAGCCCTTTCATTAATCCAATACATGGATATAATTTACAGGGCATATGTGGATTTCCCAGGGCATGCATGGTTGCTCTATGATGAAGGGTTCCATATGTGTGCAGCACTGCTCCCCAGCATGCACTGGGACATTCCACATGATGCATTATGGCTATGGCTGATGACGCCTGCCTGTCCAATTCTTGGAGATAGGTTTGACAGTGACCATTTAGTACAAAGAGCACAACCAAACATGTCCCGCTCAGTAGCAGCCCAGGTGTTTCAACCCCACCTGGTCTGCTGGGATTTCAATGCCCAAGGGGCCTGTAGCAGAAAGCAGTGCAGATTCAAACACCAGTGTCCCATTTGTGGGGGGGGGGGGCATCCGTCGGCAACATGTGCCAAAGGACAGATGGGGTATCGGGAAACAGGGAAACTGGAAGTGGGCACAAGCCACCCCCTGGGGGCTCCAATATTCAAAAAGGGATCCAGTCCAATTAAGCTATCTGTTTTGGGTTGTTGGTTGCAGGATTACCCCAATAGGGCGGCTGCTAGATTGCTAAGTGATGATTTTCGGCATGGCTTCTGTATTCCCAGCCATGGGGGACAGGGTGGCAACTTGGTCGAACAATTTACAGTCTGTTAAAGGGCAAGAGGACATAGTTAGGGCAAAAATCTGGAAGGAAGTTCAGGAAGGAAGGGTGTTGGGGCCTTTCCAGGCCCCACCCATTGAGCACCTTCGGGTGTCCCCCCGGGGGTTGTTTCGAAGAAGACACCAGGTGAATTTCGCTTGATTCATCATTTGTCTTTCCCGGTGGGTGAGTCAGTAAATTACAAGATCCCCCAGGAGTTGTGCACCATACGATATACATCGTTTGATGCAGCAGTGCGCATGGTGCGAAAGGATAGGGGCGGCGCTCGGGAAGTGTGATATTAAATCTGCCTTCAAGCTCCTCCCCGTTCATCCCAGTGATTTTGACCTATTAGGATTTGCTTTTGAATGAAGTTTCTATATGGACAGGTCACTACCCATGGGGTGCTCAATTTCTTGTTCAGCTTTTGAGCAATTTAGCACCTTCCCAGAGTGGGCACTCAAGCGACGGGTCAGCCAAGCGCGGGTTGTCCATTATTTAGATGATTTTTTATTTTGTGGGGCACAAGGCACAGCACAAAGTGCACGCCTTATGATAGCCTTTCAGGATATGGCGCGGGAACTGGGAGTCCCATTGGCTGAAGAGAAGACGGAAGGTCCTTGCCAAGTTTTAACCTTCTTAGGAATTGAGTTGGATACTGTCCAACAGTCCAGTAGGCTCCCAAAAGAAAAATTGTGCGACTTGAGAGCTAGGCTGTTGGCGCAGTAGAAGGCCACACTAAAGCAATTGCAGGAAATTGTAGGCCACCTTAACTTTGCTTGCAAAGTGGCAGCCCCTGGCAGACCTTTTATATGGAGATTATGTGATGCCACGAAGGGCCTTACAAGACCCCATCATAGAAGAAGATTGTCTCTGGGAATGAAAGAGGACTTGAGGGTTTGGTTACAGTTTTTAGAGGAATTCAACAGAGTTTCATTTTGGAGAGAGGAACTACATTTAGGATCTGACCTTCAGGTTCAGACTGATGCTGCAGGGTCACAGGGATATGGCATATTCTTCAAAGGAAAATGGTGTGCCGGGACATGGCCAGTGGAATGGCACAGTTCGAGCATAACCAGAGGCCTCACTTTCTTAGAGCTTTTCCAGATTGTCGGAGCTTTATGGTTATGGGCAGGCGAGTGGGTTAACTCTGTGGTCACTTTTTGGTGCGATAACCAGGCGGTGGTGCACATTGTTAACTCATTGACGTCTAGATCACAGAGGGTAATGGTGTTAATTAGGGCCCTCACGTTGCATTGTTTACAGTTTAATATAGTTTTTCAGGCTCGCCATGTCCCCGGAGTAGATAATTCCATTGCTGATGCCCTGTCCCATCAACAGATGGACCGGTTCAGGGTGTTGGCACCGGGGGCGCGGTTTCAGCCGGATGTCCTACCAGACGAGGTATGGAACCTTGGAGGGCAGAGGCTAATAGAGCTTAGCAGTATCCCAAGCACTCGCTGCAGTTATACTGCGGCGTGCAAGGAATATTTTGTTTTCTGTGAGTCAGAGGGCCTAAGGCATGAGTGGTCTGCCTCAGATGAGCACCTGATGCAGTTTGCAGTTCATTTACATATGAAAGGATTGGCCCCTAGATCTATTCAAGGCAGGATGTCTGCCTTGGTTTTTTTATGCAAAAGCACAGGGGTGCAAGGGTTTCTCAATTGATTTTCACATCAAGAAGATGATCGAAGGATGGAGTAGGGAACGTAGTTCCACAAGTGATACTCGTACTCCAATATTGCCTGCCATACTAGCTAAGTTAGAGAGCACATGGAACACAGTTTGTGAGGATTATTTTGAAGCCTGTCTCTTTAGAGCAGCAACGCTTATAGCTTTCTTCAGAGCCTTGAGGATAAGTGAATTGGTGGCTGCATCTAAAAAAGACACGTCACTATGCTCTCTGCAGAGGAAGGATGTGGTAGTATCAAAAAACAAGATTGCATTTTACCTGCGTAGATCCAAGACGGATCAGTTGGGAAAAGGACAGGTTATATGGTTAGGACAATGTTCTGAGGTTGAGATTTGTCCAATAAGGGTTCTGCTAGAATTCTTGCAGCTGAGAGGAGATGGAGCAGGCAGTTTTTTGCATCACAAGGATGCGTCACCGCTCACAAAGTACAAGTTTTGGAAGGTTACTTTCCAGGCCTTGTGCAAGGCCAGGATGCAAGTTTGGTGGTTTGGGATGCATTCCTTCAGAATTGGTGCTGCATCCATGGCAGCTGCCATGGGATACGATGTTGAGGATATAAAACGAGTGGGCAGATGGTCGTCTTGCAAATATCGTGCCTACGTTCACCCATTTCCACAGTGTTAGGTGCTGCTTTGGTGTTGTTACTTATTGTACTTATCCTGAGAAGCCGTTGGCCCAAGTTTGAGTTCTCTTGTGCGGGCACAGTTACGTTTTTTGGGCAGCTAGATATGCCAGTCGGAGCAGTTGGGGTTGCAATCTGGGCGTCGGAGATGTGGCTGCAGTAGAATGGAGGGGACAGAGAGGCATGCTCTGGGATGAGTTCTTTGCATTGGCATCCCGGGGTACTCCAGATATGCCCCCTGACATTCTGACAATTCATTTGGGAGGCAACGACTTAGCCCAAAGGTTGGGCAAGTCGCTAATCCTCTAGGTCATAGCGGACCTAATGGCGTTTGTGGCATGGTGCCCCAAAACACGCATCATTTGGTCAGCTATTATCCCATGTTTGGTGTGGAGGGATGTGTATGACCCTAGGCAGATCGACAGGGCCCGGAAAGGTGTCAACAGAGAAGTTGGCAAGGTGGTCCAGCAAGGCCTGGGGTCAGTCGTCACCCATCCTGAAATCAAGGTTTTCCAGCAGGAGTTATATAGGGAGGATGGTGTGCACCTTTCAGAGTTGGGTTTAGATATGTTCCTCAAGGATTTACAAGTGGGTCTTAGGGCCGAAATTTTCAGCATGGTGGGGGGCATGGGACATACATAGTAGTCCCTATGCTGTGGCAGGTAGTGCTAAAAGATAAAGGTTAGCTGAGTTCCAAAGAAGGCACTGAAGGGGTGCAAAGCACACACACACCAGAAGGGCAGCAGCAGAGGTTTGGCTGAGGGGAGGGAAGCTGAGGACCCCAGGGGACGCTGAGCACTTAAGGTTTGGAGGCCCGGATGGGGCAGATTTGGGGTACCACTGCTAGTGGAGACACGGAGGCGTGCTGTATGGTAGGACAGCACGCTTCCGGTATAGAAACTCGATTGGTGATCTGGACCAGAAGGTCAAGGTTGACTCCAGTTACAGATGAGTTTTAGCACTACGGTAGGCCCCCTTGTAAAAGGGGACGTTTGGGTTATAAATAAGTTAATAAAGTTGTGGCCCTAGTTTATTCCATATATCTGTGTCTGTCTCGTTATTTCCGGACTGGGTGGGCAAAGAAAAACATAGAGAAATGGGCAAAGTAGGTCTCTTTGCAGTTCATCTCAAACAGAGCAAATTCTTAGCAGCATATACACCACTTTCCTGTGGTGTTATAGTGAGAAACCCGTTATTCCCATGGCTTCTCTCTGCTATGTTTAATAAGCACCTTTTATATACTGTCAGAAACATTACTTTTCCAAGCCCAATATTTGTGATACTTACACAAAACACAGTCAACACTTTAAGAAACCATGGGCAATGAAGCTGAGCCAAAGGCAAATAGGTATTTTGGTGAAATGTTTGTCTATTTATTATGCAGGTGCTGAGGCACATACAAAGGTTCTCTCTGGTATGGTGCTGGGGGTGCTTGTGCAGCAAACAATATGCCACTGGGGAAAGGTGAAGCAGAACTGAACCTAATTTCAGGACATTTCCCAGGTATACTCCAATCCTTCTAGACAGGTTCTATTCCTCAGTGTGAATGTTGGAGCACAAGGAAGTCTACATAAGCTGCATTGTTCTGCTGCTGGAAATGGTCAAGAAAAGTTTCTCAGGAAGTTTCAGAGTCAAGAACACAGAAGTTTAAGGTCTTGGCACCAAGCATGGGTTTGTGAGACAGAACTCCAGTGAGAAATTCAAGTAAAGGAGTGAGTCCTGAGTCTACAGTAGGATGGGGGTGGCTTCCCTGCCAGTGCCCTTACCTCGTAGTCTTGCTGCAGGATTTCCTCTTTCCACTAGTCCTGTAGATAAGGAATACTGCACTTCTTCCTTCCACACCGTGCTCATATACTGCTTCTCATCTCTCTGCATTTTTTGCTTTTCTTTCCCTGTCTTTGATCCTTTGCCCCTTTAAAGGCTTCAGCCACTCAATTTCATCTCGCTACAGCTTTAACTGTCTCCCCATTGGCCCAAATGACTTGCAGATGACAGCCTGTGAGGGCAATTGCTGCCACTCATACTGTAGTAGTTGTTTTATTGAATTTATGCCATTCCAGTGCCTCACAGACAAATATTTGTGGTTTTTTTAAAAGAATTGTACAAACCTTTTAGAAATGATCATAAAACCAATCTCTCAGAAAGATTCTATAACCTCTAATGCATGACTTATGCCAAGAATTAATGATGGCCACATAGGGATGTGTAATCTGGATTATTATTTTTTTGTCTACTAGGCCCATAATTCTGTTTTCTAGGAGTCCCACTTGCAGGATCCACATTTTACAAACACCTAAATTGTTGTCACCTGGAAGGAAGGCCCAACTGGCAGGCTTCATGCCTTGGATAGGGCTAATTTCCTGTCTGAAAACAAACTGCCCTGCTGGTTGCTGGGAACCTTCCTTTTCCAACAGGAAGTTAGGTCTATCCAAGACATGAAGACTGCCAGCCGGGCCTTCTCTCCAGATGAGTACAATTTAGGTGTCTAATATGTGAAAACTGCACATGAGACTCCTAGAGAGGAGAATTGTGGGATTTGTAATCCAAAACATCCAAAAAGCACATCCTTAGGGGCCAGGGACGTGGTGGCGCTGCGGGTTAAACCGCAGAAGCCTCTGTGCTGTAAGGTCTATAGATCTGCAGCTGTAAGATCGAATCCACGTGACGGAGTGAGCGCCCGTCGCTTGTCCCAGCTCCCGCCAACCTAGCGGTTTGAAAGCATGCAAAATGCGAGTAGATAAATAGGGACCACCCCGGTGGGAAGGTAACAGCGTTCCGTGTCTAAGTCGCACTGGCCATGTGACCACGGAAGATTGTCTTCGGACAAACGCTGGCTCTACGGCTTGGAAACGGGGATGAGCACCGCCCCCTAGAGTCGAACACGACTGGACAAATTGTCAAGGGGAACCTTTACCTTTACCTAGGGGCCAGGAGCACAGGTTGACCAGCTGTATTTCCCAGCCATGTTCCAAGGAAGCACTTATTGAAAGTCAGCTGTTGCTTGACTTCTGCCGTCTCAGTCAGACATGTATGTCGGTGAAGCCTGCCTTCCCTCTGGCAACGACAAGATCAGATGATTCTGAGATCAACAGGAGGCCACTCAACAACTTGGGCTAATGAATGCTTTGTCCGCCTTAACAATTCATTTCCCTCATCAATATTCTCAGCACTTCATTTTTTCATCCTGCCTGGCTTCTGCCACTTGCGAATTGGTTTCGTGGTTATAATTGCAGCCGACATGAATTCAGAGCCACTGAAACACAGCTAGAGATCCCAGGGACTGTTTTTTAATTTTTTCATTTTTTTCATTTTTTTGGTCTATTAGAGTTGTATTTGGCAGCTGCTTAGGCTGTTGGCAGCCTAGCTGAAGCACGATCTAGAGGATGGGAGAAAGAAGAGATAGTCACATAAGTAAAGCTGCCAAGTGGCATTTCAAAGAGGGAAAAAGCAGCACACCATGTCACTGAATGACAGTGTTGTTGTTCCATGAAGTGGAAGGTCCTCATATAAGGAGATAGATTGTTCAGTTATGGAACTCCGAGGGCATGAAAATAGAGCAGTCTTAAAATTACAGACACATTAAAGACATCTTTAAAATTATGAGCAACTTCTTTTTTCACACACCAACCCCTCTCAAAACAGTGGAGAAATAATTAGTCATTGGAAGAACTTGCACTAATCAAGTGGAGCTTTCATTTCACCAGGGATGACGGAGAAATTAGTTTGGTTTGCATCTTGGTGCATACATACCTAATTTGTGCTTAACTAATCAAATCAATATACAGACTGAAACAACAGAACTTTCATAATGTGCATTTTCCTCTAGCTTATGACACATTGCTCCAAAAATATGTACAGAGTTGCATATTAGAGAAACTGGGTATAAAGTTTTAGATTTTAATGAAAATAACACAACATGCATTATATTCACAGGCGTTTCTTGCTCAAAATAAGTAGATTTTACAAAGCTCTGTATAAAATGCATATTCTAGAATAAATGCACATGGCAAGAGGTATGAATGCATGCTGGCTTCTTTGACAATCACAATCACAAACTAATGAGGAGAATGAACTTAAGGCTGAAAGAAAGAGTAACTGAGCAAAACCAGTATTGAAATATGTTGGCTATATTGCACTCCCATATGATCACCCTTTAAGGGGTTTTTAGCTGGGAAGGACTGTTCTGGACTGGGGTTGCTGTCAGTCAACTCAGTAGCATCCAATAGTTCTCTCTCTACTTCAGAATCTTATTCTTGCCTTTTTTTTTTCTAGTCAGGTTTCCGTTAGTGTTCTGTCATAGTATGTGAGAGTTGTAGAGTCGGAAATGAACAGTTAATGTCAGCAGTGTAACCAGTTAGTTAGTTAATAATGAAGTAAATCAAGCAGTTAAGCTCAGTAATGTAACAAGTTAACATTTTCACAAAATATGATGTTTGTTTTTATATCAGAATTGTGAGTAAACAAAATGTTTTATTCTTTCTAAGTTAGTAAAATCTCTGAGTGAATGTATTGGGGGGAAAAAAGGTGCCAGCTGAAGTTAACCAACAAATAAGAGGTGGTTTACTAAGGGAGACTGTAGTTCAATCTCCTCTTTAGGCTCCTGACCTAACGATTTTATCCACTGTGTAATCAGAAGTTTTATCATTAATTTTAATCAAGGCCACACTCAATTTTCCTCACACCAAACTCTGCCAAAACCAACTCAACAAAAGATTCATCAATTCACAGATTAATCCATTGAAATTTAATCCAAGTTAAAATGACACTACAGCATTGCTAAGTGTTGTTTCGTCTTGATGGTCCACTCCAGTATTTTTACCACAAAAAACTTTTTGAAATTCCCCCTTCAATGTACAGGCAGAGAAACTGATGGTAGTACTTCATCTAACATCTCCAGGGCAAAAAGAAATTCTCCAACTATTTCTCAGAGGTGTGCCATCATTTCGTTCTTATTTTTGTTTTATGCATTGGCATTATAAGCAGAAACGAGAGCAACTGTGTTGGCAGCCTGACCTCCATTTTCCATCTTCCACAGTGTCCTGTACCTACTATCACTCAGAACAGCCATTCTCAACCTTTTTTTGGCCACAGCCACAAACCCAATATGAAAGAAATATAGGCCGAATCAGGATTGTATATGTCGCATAACGAACCTTATGAGGCAGTGTGTGAAGGATTGTTGCCAGTCTGTGATCCCTTTCAAATGTGCCAGGGCCCCTCCGGGGACTACGTGATCCTTGTTTTAGAATGGCTGTGCTAGAACATTCTAACAGCAAGGAGGTACAGAATTTAATTTGTACCTTTGCCTGTAGCTTTACATTCCTAAATATGTACCGTATCTATGCATAAGCATTAGTATGTACAAACGTTATGCAAATATATGCCCTTTTTGCCTTCTTTTTTTGGCGATGCATTTTCTCTGACGAGTGATTGGTCTAACTGGCAAGTTTTTTTCCCCCTAAGTTTGAAGACTGAATGCCAAAAAAGAAGCAGAACTGCAAAATCAATTTTGCTAGTAGCGTGCACTGTTTTTTTCTTCAGCCATTATTTTTTTACCCCTATCATGTTCTGCCCTTCAGTTACCAAGATGGCAATTAGATCTTTTCTGCCTACCTTACACTGAGACTGAACGGGCCGCTGCTGAGCCAAACTTCAGCAGCGCGGCTCGCCTTTGCCTTCTTCCTCAGAGGTTGCAAGACCTCTTCAATTTCGCATGAGCAGCTAGGTGGGAGAGGGGAAACAGGTTATTTAAGGGCTGTTCCCCCCTCTCTTCTTCCTCTTCCTTCGCTGGCAGCACAAGGAGGTCGGAGCTCAGCCACCCGCTCGCTAATTGTAGCTGCATTTCCAGGTTCTAACCTTTCCAGGTTCGAGCGGCGTCACTATTTTGGAGGGGGGGTTGCATCGGCAAAAACACCCCCCCACACACACACACAGTTTGCTTGCATTTACTCAGCTCTGGGATTACAAGCTGTTTGGCAATATTAGTTTTCTTATCTGCTCCTAGAACACTTTCAATGTTACTTACTTTTGCGGGTGAGAGGGAACAGCGTCAGTTGGAATTGGCGCCACTGCTCGGGGTGCTTATGTGCCTTCAAGCCCTTTACTCTTGAGGGAAGTTTTTTGCTCATGAATAGTTTGATTGCTTAAGTTAGTTTCTCTTAGAACATGTTCATTGATGCTTACTTTTGGGGGTGAGAGGGAACAGCATCAGCTGAATTGGCGCCGCCGCTTGGGGCCTTGCCGAGCGGGTGCCTTCAAGCTCTTAACTTTAAGGGGAGTTTTTGCTCACGGATACTTTGATTGCTTAAGTTAGTTGATTACCATTAATAATAATAATAATGTATTCATAAATCAAATGAGTAATTGCATAACGGAAAGAAAGTTTTAAATTGGTGTTATTAATACAGCTAAAAGCAGCGGGCTGCGGTTTGTGAGAGGCCCAGATCAGCTGGGAGGCACTCAGCGGTGCCTTCTAATTGATTAGTTTTATTTGCTTAGTTAATCGCTTATTTTTATGTAGTTTATTTATTAGATTGATTTCCCTCTTCAATTGTTTAGCTGGTATTGGATTTATTTTAAATATATTTCATTAAAATCAAGAGTAGATTTAGCTTGGTTGGCCCCACCCACTGTTGGGAGGGCATTCGTTGGCCTGAAGCATTTTAATTTATAGAATAAATAAATAAATAAGAAGGGGAGGGGATTGCTGATTGATTAATCGATTAGAATTTATTGTGATGGTGCTCTGCTTCCCCCCTCCCTCTCTCCCCTCCTTTGGAGAGAAAGAGTTTAGAGCATTTGGCGGTGCCCAGATTTGAATCGCACCACGTGCTTGGTGGTTGGGATAGGCGCGCTTTGGTTTTGAGGCATCAATTTTAAAATAACATCAATTGTATTCCTCAGCATACTTAATTCATTGGTTCCTACAGACTAATTAGAGAGAAATATTATATAGCAATTAGAAGTAATTAATTTGAATTAATTTGATAATTACAATTCCTCCTTAACAGGATTGTTGATCTAATTTTAGAATAATTGTAATGAAATAAATAGATAATTAAGTAATTGCTGAATTAATTAAAATTGATTAGACGAGTTGATTAATTACTAATAATCATTTAATAAATAAGTTTTTAGCTACAAATAAATACACAGGTAATTCATTTCCATTAGCAATATTTACATAGTATAATTAAATAGAATAACTAATAATAGTAATCTGATGTAAATCAGTTCCTAACTACAAGAGAAATATATGGGTTAGTTAATTATATTAGCAGATTTGCATAGCATTATAGCTACAGCAAAGGAAGGTGTTACATTACTGTGCAGCGGGTCACATCTGGGTGTCACCAGCTGTGCCCCTCATGGTGATAAAAGGAAAAGTGGGATTCCTGCCTGAGTGGGGGCTGAAGTTATTGAGGCCTGATGAGAGTTTTGATGGGAATTGAGCATTAGGCTTATATGACCTCCTGTACAGGCAGTGTATCAGGAAGGGAAGGCAACCGGCTAGGAAACGGCTGGTTCCTCAAGTGTCACCACCTCAGTCTTCATTGCATGAAGGTTCTTGGCCTGCCTGGCAACAGCTGCAGGAAAAAATTCTGCTCTAAAAGATGAAAGAGAGGCGAGACAGGCCCCACGGCCTTGCGAGGCACAGCCGCACCGCTCGGCTATGGAGGCTAAGAGTCATTGAAGGGCTAAGCTCAGGGTTATAGCTGATAATCGAATGTCTAGGTTTGCTGTCCTAGAAGCGGAGCAACAGGCGGAGAGGACATCCAGACGTGAGGCAGATGGGGTAGCAGTAACACCTCTGCAGCAGTGCTCTGAGGAAGGGAAATCGACCCCGATCACGGCAGCAATCGGTACGGCAGCGGGTAGCAGGCAGGGGGCGATGGTCGAGGTTGGTACGGACTCCATGTACGGCAGTGAGGAGCCAGTTGCAATGACGCCTCTGTCTGGTGAGTCGACTGCTGCACCAGACATTTCTCCACCGTCACCTGCTTGGCCTTGGCCAGGCAGTGGACAATTTAATTCCCCATTTTACTCAACATATAATACTCAGAGTTAGGGCTCCAAATACTCCATGGCCTAGTACGAGTGCGCAGTTTGGCAGCTGGACTACTCCAGACCCATTAGTGACATCTCCAGCCCCGATAAATACGACGGCTGGTGTAGGGGTTTGGCCATACCCATTGGTCCCGGATATGGGTTATAACACAGTGCCATTGCAAGCCTTGCCATTTGGGGATCACGCTATGCCCCTGGGTGATCACCTCACCTCAGTGTCTAAAGAACAGATTTAAAAGGTGAATAGGTAGATTTATTTGAATTGCTGAACAGAGATGTGGAAAAGAAGGATTTGGATAAGGAGGACAAAAAGGACAAAGAGAAACGCAGGAGGCAGAGACCAGACAGGACATGAGTAAATTGGCTGCCCGGGTTATTAATATACGCCGGGGTTGTGGTAAATGCCAGCCTTGGCGGGCTCAACCCTTATTCCAATACTTAGACCTGATCTATAGGGCATATGTGGACTTCACAGGACAAGCATGGCTTGTCTATGACGGATTGTTCTGCATGAGGAGGACGATTAACCCAAATTTACATTGGGACGAGCCCCTGCCGGGCCTCTGGCTGCAGTCTATGACCCCAGCCAGGCCCTATCTAGGTGACAGGACCGATAGTGGACACCTTACTAGAAAAGCTGCCCTGAATCAGAATCCCTGGGTAGGAGCGGGGCAAGTTGTTTACTGGAGGGTTTTTAGGAAAGGCTTTAGGATACCGGCGGTAGGGGAGCGCAAGGCATTCTTTGCCCAAAACCTTAAATCTGTATGCGGCATGGAGGTTGCAGTCGAGAAAAGATGGCCAAAGAAGTACAGGAAGGAGAGTGTGGGAACCATTTGCAACAGTTCCATTGGAGACCTTGTGGGTCTCACCATTGGAAGTAGTAACAAAGAAGGCACAAGGTAAGTTTAGATCAATACATCTTCTGTCCTACCCCGAGGGGGAGTCGGTTATCGATGCCATCCCTCAGGAAATTCTTGAGTGGAAACTTAGGTGTAGAGTGAGATGTAACTATGGCCCTTTATTGGGATGCTTATCTTTTTTGTGGTGAAAGGAATATGGGAAGGTGTAAATTCATACTAGATACCTTTTGTTCAATGGCAGAAGAGTTAGGTTTACCTCTGGTTGAGGAAAAACGGAGAGACCAACCACGTCCCTGACGCTCTTGGGCATTGAAGTGGACACGGTACAGCAAACATCTAGGCTGCCAGAAGTCATGTTGGCTGACCTTAAGGTCAGGGTAGCCTCGATGCTGCATAAGAAAAAAGTGTCCCTGAGGGAGCTTCAGGAGATGGCAAGACATTTAAATTTTGCTTGTAGAGTAATGGCGCCGGGTCGCGGCTTTCTGCATGGCTTTGCAAGGCAATGAAAGGGCTCCATCGCCCGTTTCACAGGACTAGAGTTACGTATCGTATGAGAGAGGATTTGAAGGTTTGGGGTTAGTTCCTAACTGAGGGCAATGGCATTTCCTTTTGGAGAGGAGACAAGATGCTTAAGGCTGAATTTCAGGTCCAGTCAGACGCTGCAGGCTCCTTAGGGTTCAGAATTTACTTTCGTGGCAGATGGTGCACAGACAAATGGCCAGGGGAGTGGCACCATGCGGGAATCACCAGATATTTTACATTCTTGGAGTTTTTCCCCAATAGTTGGTGCCTTGTGGCTTTGGGCAGAGGAATGGGCGAACTCTGTCATACGTTTTGGTGTGACAATCTGGCGGTGGTCTATATAATTAATAACCTCACATGCATTCAGACCGGGTCATGACACTGGTGCAGGCTAGACACATACCAGGTGTAGATAATAGCTTAGTCGATGCATTATCACGCCAACAGATCGAGCGGTTCAGGGAGTTAGATCCAGGAGCCAACAAGTTCCCGGAGACTCTTCCCCCAGGAGCTTGGCAATTTGGCGTGATGATGTGAAAGGACCATATGACTGGCCCCGGCACCGAGGACATGATAAGTGTACTCGGCAGTGAGTATAGAGTTTCAGGAGCTTAGGAACTTAGTTGATTTAGAACCTATGTGGCCAGGACCTATACAGGGTAGGTTATTGGCGCAGGCTTTCTACACTACAGTTCATGGTATCAGAATTATTCTTCAGACTACCGCTTTAGGAAAATGATGGAAGGTCGGTCTAAGGAAAGAGGCAGATTTAAAGTTTTGAGAGTACCTATATCACCGGGACTAGTGGAAAGCATTTGTAAGCAGTGGTAGGTTATATGTAGAGATGATTATGAAGTTGTTTTATTCAGGGCGGCGTCCTTAATATCTTTTTGGCACCCTCAGGATTAGTGAAGGTGTAGCCACTGGAAAGGGAGACAGAACTGGAGTGGCTCCAGTAAAGCACTGACTTGAAATCTGCCCTGGCCAAAGACTTCATAAAGTGCTCATGCATCGTGGGGGTAGATATAAATCTAATGATCTGCACTGACAGAGCTTTAATATTTCTCTCCATTGATTTCTCCCCCACGGTGCCCTTTTCTAGATATTCCTTACGCCTCTGCCACCTCATTTTTGACAAAGGAACAGAAGATGGTATCTGTAATATTGGGCCTGGTCTGAAGCAAGCAATTGCGAAATAGGAAATCCTGCTCCTCAAATGGGAATATGGGTACTTCATGTGACCATTTGGATTTTCATCGATTGGGCTGTAGCCATTTTGAGAGGATGCTCTGTACTACTCAGGATGGATGATTGCTTAGTCTACTTTAATACTAAATGAAATGGATTGATGAATTCCCAACTAATGCTTATCTCCTTCATCACACCCTAGTCAATGTGAGTGATTCCCTGCAAATTTCTTCTGGCTGAGTTTTCATTGTGTCAATGGTGGCAGCCCCCACTCCCTCCCCTCCCCTCTCAAATCTATAGAACAGCTTCCCTTAAATACAAATTCTCAATATTACATGGAGCAATAGCTCATTTCCTGCAGGAAACACACTCTGGGGGTTAATACACTATTGATTCCTTGCTCAGTGGTCAGGGAGAGGGAGAGGCGATCTTACCCAAGTTATGGAACTTGCATGGAAAAATGTTTTCATAAAGCACAGGGTCCTGCCTTGCACGAAGTATGGAAGTAATCTGATGGAAACAGAAATGTAGAAAAGACAGAGAAGGAAACTGGAATTTGGAAAAGCTATGTTTAAAGGTCTTTTTTCTTAAAACCATTTGTATTAGTTTCCAAGAAGTATGCAACAGGTGGATATAGCCGGGTACATATGTACATGTATAAAGAAGAGAACAAAAGAGAAAGGGGGAAAGTGTTGGAGTTTTGTTTTGTTTTTCAGCCTCACATCCTTCCTCTAGTAGATGTAGCTGGGAGGGACCTTTCTATGCTGGGGTAACTGTCAATGTACCCAGGACTAACCAATCATTTCTTTCCTGCCTCTGAATTTAAAGAGAGCTATGTTTTCCCCTCTCTGTTGTCTGTTGGCAGTCAGTGAGTCTGTTCAGGCCTGCTGCCAAAGCAGTCATGTTTGTCAGTTTGCTGTTTGATCTTTTCAATTGTAAGTAATGAAATCTTTTATTCTTTCTACTGTTAACATCTCAGAGTGAGTTATTGAGACTGTAAGTGACAGTTGATGAGAAAAGGGGGTGGAATCTGGTGAACGCGAGGCTCTTTTGCTCTGTGAATCCCCGCACTTCTGCTGTGCAGCTTGAGCAATTTAACCAAAATTTAAATCTCTGCAACAAAAAGGAGAAGGAAAAGGAAAACAAGAGAGAGAAAAGAAAAGGGAGAATAAATTTTTTTAATTGTAGCTCCCTGAATTCCCTAGGCTTCTTGTTGGGAGATTCTGGGAATGGCAGTCCAGAAAAAAATTTTTTTTCCAAGTTCTATAGGAGAATTAGTCTTGTCTTTATCTGTCAGGATTGCCACATAAGCAGCTTCCCATTTAATATGATCCGCATATAGGTCTCAGCTACAAAATCTCACTTTTTACAAAGTTCTATTTCTCCTAATTATATGCTGAATGGATACTACAAAAGTAATTTAAAATTTAAATCCAGTGGTGTGCTTGAGTTATTTTAGGCTCCACACAATGAACTTGCATCCCACCTCTAATTATATAATAGGATATATTGGCTGAAATCATATGGAATAACTTACACCTGTGGAAGGGTGATGACATCACTGACCAGGAATGATTTTTCATGATCAGAAATTTTCTACTTCTGTCCTACAATCCCTTTCATCCTGCGGAAGCTGTGGGAGCCATGGGATGGAAGGAAGAAGTTTTGAATTGCTGCAAATTGCTTCCTGCCAATGATGTCATCGCCCTTCTGCTGGAATAAGTTGTGCAGTATAAATTCAGCCATTCACTTATTTCAAGATGTTTTAAGCCTGTGTTCAAAGAACCTCTTGCTGTTTTTGTTCACTTAGGTGCTGAATTTCTGTCTGAAAGTCCTACATAGATGCTGCCACCACTTAAATTGCCTGAATTATGGTGGCCCTTCTATGCCATGGCTAAAACTTGGCCTAGGTTGGTATTCCCATACCTGTATGTAGCTGATCACTTTCACTATTAAAAATGGTCTTTGATCAATTTTTCATTCCCTAATTTCTTACATCAAGTACATCAGCATTTTTTTAAAAAAATAAATAGCAGTATTCACTGTTGATCTGAGGGCACTTCGGAATGGCATCAGTGGGCCTGCCCTTCCAACCTGGAAGAGGTGGAATGTGAAGCTGAATTCTCTTTTTTATGTAAATGGCAGTTCTATAATGGAGGTGGCCTTGTGCTGTTTTTGGACACAGGGTAAATGTCCAACCGTGCCACACTCTGGGGCTGCCTCTGCTAGTATGTTATATGAGCTTGCTCCGATCAGGATCCTGTAATGCTCATAGTGCACCTACTAGAGGCTTTACTATTTACTTGTGTTTGTGTGTTCTCGGTTGATTTCAGCTTATCCAAATTTTCTTTCAGTCGACCAAAATTAATATGACTAAATAGTGTTACTTTTTGAAGAGCTTGAATCAACCCATTATGACTATGGATGGGAAATTGTATTTATGGGTTTAGGGAGAGCCATGTTCAAACACTATGCACTTATTTTTTCAGAGTTTAAGATCATTGTGGGCCCACGTGCTTTTGAGGGCTAAAAAATTCCCTAATTTGTTTTTTTCAAGATACTGCCAGACAGTAATTCAGAAAAATAATAGCATCTTTCCTATCAAATCCTAGAGTTTATAGCTAGTAGTCTGTATTATATGTGGTATAACACAACTGTAATAAAACCCTGAAAAAATCTTATTTCATCCTTGAAAAGTCTTTAAGAGTTTTCAAATGGAATAGATAAAGAAGAGCACTTTATTAATGGCCAGGTGATCATGTGGTAGTGCTGAGCAGGACTGTGTATGAGAAGAAGCCAGAAACAATAATAGGAAAACAGTTTTACATACAAGGCATCTGTCATCCAAAAGTGTTGTCCAGCCTGAGGATATGACCTGGATCCTTGAAGTGGTGAATGACACCACCTATTTACTTGACCTTTACCCTTCCTGATCTATAAAAGCAGCCAGGGAACTTTGGGTTCCTTCCTTCCTTCCTTGTTGCCTTTCTCCTCATAGGGGAATCAAGACAGCTTATAGTCATCTAAAATAATGCAACAATTGCTGTTAAACACTACAGGGAATACACAAAAAACAATTAAATATGTAACAATTTTTTAAAAAAATGAATTAAAATAACTATATTAGAAAAATCTATTGGAGCATTCCTAACACACACACACACACACACACACACTTGTTTAAAAGCCTGCTTCAAAAGGCAGATCTTTGATTGACTATGGAAGGACAAGAGGAAAGGGGGCAACCTAGCTTCTCAAGGCAGTTCATTATGAAGCCTGAGAGCAGCCACAGTGAAAGCTATCTCTTACATCCTCACCAAATGAGTGTGTGGTAGGACTGAAAAAAGGACTTTCCAGAAGATCTTAAGTCAAATAAGTTCATATAGGGTGATATTCAGAGAGCCTGGACCCAAGCTGAATAGGACTTTATAGGTAATGAACAGCCCTTTGAATTAGGTCCAGAAACAGATTGGCAGCCGGTGAAGCAATTATAACAAGGGAGTTATATGCTCCCTGTAACTAGTGCCAATCAGCAGTCTGGCTATAGCGTTTTGAATCAGATGAAGTTTCTGAATGTTTTTCAAAGGCAGCCTGATGCAGAGTGTGTTACAGTATTCCAGACAAAAAATAATAAAGGTGTGTGTCACCATACAGGAGTTAATTAGACATGTGACATCTCTAGCTTCGACTGTACAAAGGGACCCCTTTCCACCACTGCTGTGGTGTGCTCCTGAATTCAGCCAGGATCAAGGTTGAATCCAGGAGCACAGCCAAGCTTTGAAACAGATTTTTCAGAGGGAATGTAACCCCATCCATTACAGGCTGAATCCCTATCCTTTGATTGATTGATTGATTGATTGATTCATATCCCACTCCCATTAGTGTAGAGGTACTACTCTGTGGAGTTACAGAAAACAAAAATAAAGGTAGAAACCTCAAAAGCAGCAACAATAACGCTAAAAACAGATGGCACTGACTAATCATATAAACCCAGAGTAGATGGAGGAAAAGGGGGGGGGAGAAGAGGGGGGGGGAAAAAGGGAGTGAGAAGGTGGTCAGCTAGGGTTGGTGTGGAAAGCCTCCCTGAAAAGCAAGGTCTTTAATTGCTTCCTAAATGTCAGCAGGGAGAGGGCTAGACAGAACACCTCTGGAAGCTGATTCCATATTATTGGAGCCACCGTGAAGAAGGCCCTACCTCTTGTAGAGGATTTATGGGCCTCCCTCAGGGTAGCCACCCAGAGGAGCCTTGACTGGGATGATCTTGTGGGTCAGGCAGATGACATTAAGGAAAGATGCTCTGACAAGTAACATGGGCCCAGACCATGGAGGGCTTTGTACTGCCCAGAAGCAGCTCTGTCTTGTCCGGATTAACTTTCAGTATTTTTTTGCCCTCATCTAGTCTCTTATTAACAACAGACATTGGTCTAGGCCCGAAACAGCTTCCTTTGAATTCTATGGAAAGAAGAGACAGAAGAGATCATCAACATAGTGATGGCACCAAATCCCCAAACTCCAGATAATTTCTCCCAGTGTTTTCATATAGATGTTAATAGTGTGGGGGAGGGGGGGGGGACTCAGCCCTAGGTGACCTCCACAAGCCAATGACCAGGTTGCTGAACAGTATTATCCCAGGAATCCTCTTCTGAGTTCAGGAAGGATTGGAACCACTGTAAAGCAATACCTGCAAGACTCATCCAAGAAAAAGGTGCTCCAGAAGGATACCATGGTTGATAGTATCAAATGTTACTGAGATATCCAGTAGAAACAACAGGGAGACATTCTGCTGTCTAATTCCTGGTATAGGTCATCCAGCAAGTTGACCAAAGCTGTCTCTGTTCTATAACTATGCCTGAAACTAGATTGAAAAGCATCTGGATAAACTGCTTCAGGAATCCCTGAAGCTGAGATTCCATCATACGCTTCTATACCTTGCCGAGAAATGGAATATTGCAACCTGTCTGGTAATTGTCCAATACCATGGGATGCAAGGAGGGCTTCTTTCACAAAAGACTCATTGCTACTTTCTTTAGGCATATTGTTACCCTGCCTTGCTGCAAAGAGACATTCACCCACTCCTCTTACCCATTCAGCCAGAAAGGACAAAGATCTTACACACTTGTGGTGGCTTTCACTTCTCAAGGATCCTGTCCACATCCTCAGATAATACAAACAGAAATGTACCATTCTCAAAGGACAAACATGGGTCAAAGTTACATTTGCAGGACCTGTATCAGCTACGGTATCTACAGTAAATCAGAGCAGATCTGAGCGACTTGTGTCTGCAAAGTATTACACAAATTCTTCACAGTGGACTGTCAAGTAGTCCACATTCTCTCCTTGTGGGCCATGACATAATAAGCCCTTGACCACTTAAAGGAGCTCCACTGAGTAACTCTGTGCAGACTCAAAATGGTGGCAAAGGAAAAAAAAATCTTTGTGGCCACCACTGCCATGGAGTAGGCCTTCCAGTGAGCTCTAGCCCATGTTTGATTGGATCTGCTCAGAGTTTCCAAGCATCTTCACTCTAGTCTCTGTTTCATCACCCACAGCTCCCTAGTAAGACAAGGAGTTGGTTTTGCTCCACTCCACAAGAGGGGATGCTTAGAAGCATTTGTGATTATCATCCTGGCGATCTCTCAATTCCAGAACAAAGCCAAGGTTTTGACCTACATTGGGAAATGGGCAGGAGAAGTTTGTCCTTGTTACATCTGCTGCATTTTTAAGTGGTTTTCAGTACCATCAGCCATGGTATCCTTCTGGGTTGCCTCTCTGGCACTGTTTTACAGTGACTCAATTTCTTCCTGAAGGGCCAATCTCAGACGTTTAGACGTCCTGGCTGTTGATATGCCTGGTGTCTTTCAGGGTGCTGTCTTGTTCTCTGTGTCCTTTAACATATACCTGAAGCTCTTGGGAGAGGTTCCCCAGGATTTTGGAGTTCAGTGCCACCAATATACTGACAACACCCAACTTCACAGAAATTGTATTGAAAATAAAGGGTGGTTGCACAAAACAAGAGAGGTCACCAAAATCAAGCTTCTAGGTAAGAAAGTATGGGCTGCAGGAAGTTTGTTCTACATGTAAAACAAGGTGAGTGGTACAATCCCCCCCCCCTTCTGAGTTAATCCAAGAGAAAAATCCTATTTCCCCCAAAATCCTATTTCCTCATAGAAAAATCCTATTTTCCCTACCCTAAGTTTTGGAAAGTATCTTCTTGACTTATAACTCAGCCCACCCAACGTGAAATGGGTATGTGTTTGCTTGTCAGTGTCTACAGCCTGGTAGTCCTAGGATTATGGGTAAAAAAAGAGGCAGTGTTGTTGTTGATTTTCAGCAGTGCTTGTGCAGTGTGTCAGTGGTTTGCATACCATATGAAAATGTTGTGAGTTTGCCTGGCATTGCTTCTGCCTAAATATGGAAGCTAGAAGATCGAAGGACAGCCAGACTCTGCTTGTTTCAATCCGAGGATGGCACCCCAAGGATTCAGTTGGCATTTCCTTGCTTACGTTTCATTTCTTGCCTGCTCTATTTACATGTTTTATTTAGTGAGGAAGCATGAGTGAAGTTTCTGCAGTGTTCTCTGGTAATCTTTTAATCGTAGAGAAGCTAGCAGGCGATCTCCTTTTATTTCCCATGAGCCTTTGCAACAAAAGACTCTATACAACAACACAAGTACTGTTGTTTCCCCAAAGGTGTAACTTCTCATTGCTTTCTCAAATGTTACTCCTGAATTTAGAGGCGTTCTCTCTCTAGAGTCCCATCTTCCTCCCTTCCACCCGGGGGGCATATGACAAAATGCTTGTGCTACTAAACCAAGGCTTTCATTCTTTACAATATTTTGAGGGCTTCTATTGCTTTCATAGAAGGAAAATCATAATCTGCAGTGAAGGAATCTTCCTGGAAATTATTCTGATACATTTATTTTATTTTATTTATTAATTATATTTATATCCCGCCCATCTAGTCATTCGACTATTCTACATATTATTGGGATAGCCAGGTAGGTAGGTAAGTAGAGAGGTAGGTGGACAGAGACTGTCCAGATATATATTCCAGTTTTATTGGAATTTCTGGGAAGGTAGCTGGGAGGTGGAGAGAAGACACAGCTAGTTCCTAATGTTGATATCTGTCAAATATCAGCACAATGAGAAAACTATTTCATTGCTCTGGAGCAGAACTATACTATTGGAAAGCTTCTGAAATAGTAGTGATCTGGATATGATCTTGTTCAACCTCCATTCACTTCAGAAGACCTTTCTCAGAAGATGTTGCTGATAAATTGAGTAACTAAATGTCATGAGATTGAAGGAGAATGAGACTTGTAGTCAGAGATTAAAGGAAGATGGGAATTGTAGTCAATGAGAAAGAGAGAAAATGGAGTCTGTTAGATTTTAAAAGTGAAAGGAAGACATGGGAATGTGAGAAAGGCAGAGAGGTTGTTTTTCTTAATTTACAGCCAGCCTGGTACAGCGTGAATCCTGATAAGCGGACAAGGACGGGAGGCGCAGAGAGTACAGACCCAACAAATTCTTTCCTAATTGGAATGGAGATAAACCACCTGCATCTTCATGAGAATTATGGGTGGAACGGACAGTTACTCCTCTTGGAGTTGATTGGTTTATGGTCAAGAAGAAGGAGGTCCAAGTAATGTAGAAAATGGACGATGGGTTATGTGGGAGAGATTCTGAGTCTTGTGAACTTCTGGTAGAGTTCTTGTTCTGTTCGAGATCCAAGATGATGGATTGATGGTTTGAGTATGTAGCTTGAAGGAGAAAGAATGTAAGTAAAGGAAAGAGGGAGGTGGGGCTAGCCCACCTTAGCCCAGTTTAGTGTTTGTTATTTTTAATGGGAATTAGTTGTTGTATTTAACTGTGTATTCTTTTGAACATGTTCTTTATGCTATGCTTGAGCAAAAACAAACTGTTTCTGTGAAACTATATATTTTCTTAATAAAAAATTAATTATAAAAGTCTTCATCAAGGATTGTCTCTTGGACTCAGCAGGGTTTGGCTAAATCCAGAGGAGTGGTAATGACCATTGACTAGCTACCAGAGAAGTCCTAATTAACTGAGCTGTTGTAAGTTCTAAGGAACTACAAAGCCCATGTGTCTGTACTTGCAAAGTACTGAGTAAAAGTAAAGTGTTCTTTTAAGGTCAGGCTTATTCTAGGCGCAAAGGCTACGCACTGCTGGAGGTTGAGGACTTGCCCCAGTGTAAAAGTGGTAGATTTGTGGCTGAGGGATTCCCTGACCGAAGGATCCATGCTCCTTAGGGAGATTCGGTCCTGACACTAAATAGCACAAGGGAAGGATGGCTGGTTAAGATTCAATAGTAGGTTAATAGTAGATAAGGTGGCATCTCTAGTTGTAGTCTAGCAACCAACAGGAAATGACATTCTCTTTCAAGGTCTCACTGCAACATTTGGTGAAATCAGATACTTGGTGTACAGGAGTCAACAGAACAGGCAGAGTATTTGTATAAATGCTTTTCAGAACCTTCTGAAAAAAATCTGACAAGGAGATTAAGGTATTTGTGTTTTCAGTGGAGGATAAGGATGGAATGCAAGCTCAGCTGAGGTTAAATAGAATCTAAAGAAGATATATTTTCATGGCAGTGAGATAGTAATGTATCAACCTATCTGACTAGCAATGAAGGTTTTAAGGGATGAAGAGTCTCCCAAATTATTTCTTCTCAGAATGGGAGGAATGGAGGTCTAGTATATTCACAAAAGAATAGCCCCAATGCACTATTTCTGCTGCTCTATTTCAAAGGAAAATGTTCTGCAGTTTTTATTCTGCTCTCAGATTGTAAGGATCCCAATGGACTGACATTGTCATACCTAGTCTACGCTAAGAGAAGTGGGCAGATGGTGGGCTCTGGAGGAACAGTCTTGCTCTTTTGATGATCAGGAAGAAAGCCAAGTCTACTATATTTATCAGGTTTCTGTGATGCTTTTACGGGATCTACCAGCTTCCTTCCAAGACATGTTTATCACATAAGAAATTATGGGGATGTGGCTTTTCCAGATTTGAATTTCCTGAATGTACTCTCAATTATCAATGCCAGGAATGTGCTTGCTAGAAGGTGGCCACAAGTCCTTAAAAAATCCTGTCAAAATCCTCCTGAAAGTACCTTAAAATGCCATTTAAAAATAACTTGTGAAACTAACAAAGTGTTATTTATTATACTTAAGTAACAAAAGTTATCTATTATACTTCAAAGTAACATAGCAATTACTAATTTTATTACTCTTTGCTCAAAAGTAACTAGTCATGGGTAGCTAGGGTACTTTTAACTAGTTATTTCTAAGATCTGAAATAAAGCTTCTAATTCTGCTGTGAAATACAGCCACTTTTGTCTCATTCTCCCAGTTAGAAACTGGGAGCTTTATTAGGAGTATAGGAAGCTGCTGAGTAAACTGACGTTGGGTACATCATGAGAAGACAAGACTTGCTGTAAAAAGCATTAATGCTGGGAAAAGTTGAAGGCAGCAAGAAAAGAGGAAAACCAAATATGAATTGGACTGAGTGAAGACAGCTCAGTGAGTTAGGTCTCTGGCAGCTGAATCAGAGGTTAAGAGTTCAATTCCCCAAAGCCTGTTGAACACGGGGGGGGGGGGGGGGACAGCAGTTACCCACGTTTGATCCGGGAAACTCCCCAATCAACCAGTGGGTGGAAACAAGCAGCTGAAATAGCTTGCTCGCAAGTCGTAGGCAGCCAGCAATGGAGAAGTGATAAATCAGCCTAATTAACATCGTGTTACCACTGGGTGAGAAACATTTTTTAACTGTATTGCTTTACTATCCCTGGACGAGACAACCTCTACAGCAGAAATAGCGTCTTCTATCCCCCACCACTGATTGAGCAGCGATGAATCTGGAGAGAGGAGGAGACGCAGGGAGACACAAGGAAAATAAATTGGACATTAATTAGACATTTAATTATACTTCAAGGAAGTAAGTTTGGTATTACTTTGTCATTATAAACTTAAGAATCTTTCTCTTGAAAACATCATTGGCAACAACTCTGGGAAACTAAACTTATTTATGTTACTTGAAACAGCTATCTAAGGTGCTGGCAAAAAGCCTAGAATTAAAGACCTTGAACACTCTATGGTGGTTTGGAATTCCTTTTCTTTTTGAGGACTGAACCAAAGTACAGATAAATTAACCCTAGAAAGCCTAATCCAGCCAAAGTGGAACTGTATCTTGGGTTCTGAACTTGACTGGAGCACAGGCTGAGACAGAATTAATACTGGAATGGAGTGCCTTTGGGGCTGGATTACAAAAGACATCAGGCCATGAATACAAACATTGAGTGAACTATTTGGTGAGTAGTGTCCTTGAGCCTTTAGGCGGGGAAAACCTGCTACGTCTGAGACTGGATTCAAGTTTAACCCTAAAGATGATCAATCTATTAAAGTGGACCTATGGAAGCAAGTATTGATGGAATTGGACTGATTACTTTAAGCATCTGGACAACTTTCACTTGGAATACAATTATTTGATATCTGAGACATAATGCCACAACAAGGAAAATTTTGGGATGAAACAAAATCTATTCTTCAAGCAATTTTAGAAATAGTGAGATCCCACAAAGAAGAGGCTTAATTATTCAAAGAGCAGTTAAAGAAAGACTATAATCAACAGGAGATA
Source organism: Intellagama lesueurii (assembly GCA_037013535.1). NCBI lineage: Eukaryota > Metazoa > Chordata > Lepidosauria > Squamata > Agamidae > Intellagama > Intellagama lesueurii. The sequence continues at coordinate 106,248,450 of JBAJHW010000002.1, read as the reverse complement.
GGGAATAATGAGTAAGGAAATGAGAGGTGGTGGGTGATGTATGCCAATCAAAGGAGGGGCTGGAGGAAATCAGAGGAGAAAATCTAGGAGATCTAATTCTAACCCTGGAGCCGAAGAGAGTTTTAGGTGTGCTAAGGGAAGATAAGGGGAGAGAACCAGCAGAATTAATTAAAAAGAGCCTGGAAGATCTATTGGAGATAGATCAAGTGTATAAAATGTTCTCAGATGGTACAAGGGATGGCAGAATTTTTAGAGAGATAGAAATAAGAATTGGGAAAAGACAAACAAGAGAAGGAGTTACTTAGAAAGATGAAAAAGGGAAAAAATATTAAGGTGGCCTTCAATGTTGAAAGCATGTATATACCTAACTTCTGGAATTGTAAGGGGGCATATCCTATATATTAGAAAAGGGAATTAAACTGAAATAAAGGATCACTAATCAGGGTAAAGGCATAACATGGTGGTTCTTAAGGTAAATTGAAGCTAGATATAAGGATGAGGTAAAACAAATAGTACTTAATGAACATACATTAGATATGATATTGATTTAGACATGATAGAAAATGTGGAGATAGAAATGGCTAAACAATTATATAAAAAAATCTGTAGAAAATTCTTTAGATAACATCTATTATGAGTTAGGAACCTATTTAGTTATTATTGGTATAAAATACAAAGTTGGTCGGTTAAATCACCTCAAAATTATATAGATTTGAAACCGGAATTACTTTTATTAGGTATGTTATCAGAGGATTTTGAGAACATTGTATACTATGAGAGCAATATTATGACAGTAGCCAATATTGTACACTAAAATACACACATGAATGGTTTAAATGTTTAAAAAATGTATAGATTTTGAAGGGACAACTAAGAAGACACCAAGATGCAAAAACAAATAATTATAAGCAACCCACATAACACAATGTTTAACAAGCACGAATTGAATGTAGATATATTGAAAAACTAATAAAATGTTGTGTTTTTTTTTTTAAAAAAGAGTTCAATTCCCCACTGTGCACCCTAGAAGAGCCAGTTTGTGTGGCCTTGGGCAAGCTGCAGAGTCCCAGGAAGCCCCCAGAAGAAGGGACTGGTAAACCATATCTGAATATTCTCTACTTAGAAAATCCTGAAAAAGGTCAACATCAGTGTGAGTTGACTTGATAGCACATGATTAAATTCAATGAAATTGAGTTAAGCCTTGAATATGTAAGAGTTGAGCAGGGCCGTTAATGTTAGGTGACTGTGGAGTTAACTCATTCATGGAGAAATCATAAGTTAGAAGCAACATGATGGCACAGGACAACAACAACAGCAGGAATCTATTGGTAATTTATTGATAATACCTGGAGTATTGTGTACAGTTCTGGTCGCCACACTTCAAAAAAGACATAGTGGAACTGGAAAAGGTGCAGAAGAGAGTGACTAAAATGATGACAGCACTGGGGCACCTCCCTTATGAGGAAGGGCTACAGCGTTTGGGGCTCTGGTCTAGAGAAAAGGTGCCTGAGCGGGGACATGATTGAGATGTATAAAGTTATGCAGGGGTTGGATAAAGTGGATAGAGGGAAGCTCTTTTCCCTCTCACGCAATACTAGAACCAGGGGACATCCACTCCAATTGAGTGTTGGGAGAGTGAGAACAGACAAAAGAATACATTTCTTTACCCAGCGTGGTGTTAGTCTGTGGAACTCCTTGCCACAGGATGTGGTGATGGCATCTGGGCTAGATGCCTTTAAAAGGGGCTTAGACAGATTTCTGGAGGAAAAGTCCATTGCAGGTTACAAGCCATGATAGGGATGTATAGTCTCCAGGCTTAAAAGGCAGGTACCTCCAAATGCCAGATGCAGGGGAGGGGTATCAGGAGACAGGTATCTAGTTGTCTCATGTGCTCCCAGAGGCATCTGGTGAGGCCACTGTGAGATACAGGAAGCTGGATTAGATGGGCCCTTGGCCTGATCCAGCAGGGCTCTTCTTATGTTCTTATGGCAGTTCATGTCTGTTTCGTTCATTTTTACTCCAAATTCAGTTCATTCCCATTCTGAACCACTCTGCTTTTTAAAAAATCTCAATGTAAATGTTACTCTCACTCAAACTATGCATTTAAACACATATTTTAATAATTTAAACTGCCAAGAACTGTATTGCATAGTTAAAATCTGTTCTGTACTTTGAGGTGTGACCAATACCAATTTGTCAATCATTTATAAGTTAAAGACCTGTTAAGAGAGTACAAGTATATCCCTGATTACCTCCTAAACTTGCAAGCATTCCAGGGCTCTGCGCACACTGAGATTATCTTTTTCAGGTCTCACTTTATGGATCTGGCCTACACAGATGGAACCAGACACAACTCAGTCATGGATGTGGAAAAGGAAGGAAGTCTGCAAATGCAGGAGGCATGGATACATGCATCCTTACTCTGTGTTCTGGAGTGAAATAAACCCACTGTAAGAACATCTCAAATCAATAGTTCTTTTGCGACTTTACTTACGAGGAAGGTAGTCATCAGGGAGGTAGTCATTGGTTTTGACTTTGGGAGTAAAAGTGAAAGAAGAAAGTGCCATAGGAAGGACTGCAGTTGAACATTAAGAAGACAAAAATCATGACTATGGAAGAACTACACAACTTTATTGCTGTCAATTAAGACACTGAAATAGTGAAAGATGTGAAAGATAGAGACTGCAGCCTTACACCAGACTAATTTTGTCTTGAGTAACCAGATTTTATCTCTTCTGTGCCTGTGAACCTGCTGCTATCTGCCACCTATAATTACTGTAATTTAAGATATGTTTTCTGTAAGATGTCTTATATGAATTTTATTATTGGTTCTATATGCTTGTATTCTGCCACTTATTTACCACCCAGAGTAGTGGCCTCGCCGCTAGTTGGGCAGGATAAAATAAAATAAAGCAAAACAAAACAAAATAAAACAAAATAAATGTACACCAAGGTTTTCCACATTCTTGTATTCTTAATCACCATGTGTGGATGTGACAGAGGGACAGTAAAGAAAGCTGACAGGGAAAAAACAAACCCTGATTCATTTGAAATATGGTGCTGGAGGACAGCCTTGCTGATACTCTGGACTGCCAAAAAGATGAACAAATGGGTCCTATATAAAATCCAGCCTGAACTACAGTATATCTGGAGGCGAAAATGGTGAAACTGAGGCTGTCATACTTTGAGTACATCATGACAAGGCAAGAATCTCTGGAAAAGACAATAATGCTTGGAAAGGCAGCAGTAAAAGAGGAAGACCAAATATGAGATGGATTGACTCCCTGAAGGAAATCTCAGGCTTGAGTTTTCAAATGCTGAGCAGGGATGTTGAGGGCAGGACATTTTGGAGATTTCGCATTCATAGTGTTCCCATAAGCCAGAGGCAACTTGACGGCACATGATAACAAGAATATTTTTGTAAATATTTTTGAAGAGCGAGACCAGAATTGGCCATTAGAATGAAGCAGAGAGTACTTCCCTGTGTTTCCCCAGCTTAATGGTAATGACAAGTAAAATGCACTAAGAACACGCCATGCAACAAATTACTTGTGCAATTGGAACAATGATCGTTATAATGGCTACCTGGCTGTTAAGAAGTAACAAGTAATGAAAGTAAGTGCTTTTTAAAATGCAACCTTCCAAGCCCTGGTTTCACTTAGGTTTGCACTTAGGAACTGCAAACTCATGGCATTTCAATGATGCAGTAAAGAACGTTAGTTTCAATGGCTGTTCGTCCAGGATTTCTTAAAAATGCTTGAATTGTCTTACACGAATATACTGTGAGCAATATGGTGTACAAGATAAAGCACTGAGCTCCTTTTGATTTACTCCTGCAGGCTTGCAAGAGAACAGAAAGGCAATTTTCAAATGATTTATGTGGGTTTAAGTTATTTCTTATTCTCTGGAAGCATGAAGACAGAGTGAGCTTCATGCTTCTAGAGAACTGCAAAATTTTGTGTAATAAGCCTAGATATGTTTCCATATAATTTCCAAATGAGTTTAAAGATATACAAAGGAGAAGAAACTGTTTAAACAAATAGAGTTACTGTTATTTGATTCATGGTCTCTGTTCATACTGGAAGAAATAGGCTGCTTTAAGGCTTGGTATATTCATAGTATGCAGAGCAATGGTCCCTGTCTTCCCAAAAAGAATACACTAGGAAAAGTGCTTATTGGACCACTGTAAATTTCCATGGATATTTCTAATATGTATTCCAAGGTTACTCTGTAAGGTTGCAAACTATGCAGGCTTACTGTACAGTAACTCCCTTTAAAGTTAATGGGACTAACATCTGAACAGCTGTGTCTACGAGTGTGCTATAAGACTGACTGGGAGGTTTTGGCTGAGGCTCAGATGCAGCAGAAATGAAAAGAAGGCTGAACTCCTACCAATGACAAGACTCCCTGAAGCCTGTCCTTCCTTAGTAGCTCATCGGTCAGATTAGACTAGGCCCTAGCCTGTGGCCATGAAATTATTGCTTCGGGATTAATATTTAGGCAATCAGTAGTGGTTGTGAGATAGCATTCAACCAGAGCTTGAAAAATATTTTTTGGAACAGTGACCCAAATGCTGTTGCTTAGTTAAGTCAATTGCCTTGGAGTAGGCCAACTGACTCAACTCTTCTATAAATACCATTGATTCAAATGGTCATACTCTAACTATGATTTACTATGCTAAACTAAGTCACAGTTAGAGTAGACCCATTTGAATCAATGGAACTAAACAGAGGAGCTGACTCACCAAATTCCTATTGATTCAGTGAGCCTACTCTAGTTTGATTTATTGTGCTAACCAACAGGATTTTGGCCATTAGTTTCCAGAATCTCCCATCCAGTGTGGCCAGTGACTATACAGGATGGGATATACCGGGATGTAGGGATGGGGATGAATTAAAAAAATGGCAATTTGTTTTGATTCATGGTTCATCAAGGTTAACAAATCAATGAATACAAATTTATGAATATTCTTTGATGAATCGACAAATCAATTTGTCTTCACTTTAAAAGGCTATAAAACTGGCCCCCACAAATCTAGAGACACCAAACATGCAGGGAAGCTTCCTCAGACGGTTTTCTACAAGTCCAGAAAGTGTGGTGAAAATTGGGTAATGGACCCCTGAGCTATATAGTCACAAGGAGGACACCCCAAGGAAAGCTCCCCCCAGGTACTTAGAGAATCTGGAATCACAACAAAGCTTCCTATGTCTTTCCCCAAGATGCCTGCCAAGTTTGGTGAAGATTGGATATCGGACATCCAAGTTATTCACCCACAAATTGGGTCACCCCAGCATAGTTTACCACGCGGCACAGAAGCCCATGGCATTGAGGAAGTTATATTTGGCCCCAGCAGAATCAGAGATCTTTGGCACTGAGGTAGCTTGGTTTGTCTCTGGCAGGCACACAGAGGCATGAGGCATTGAGTTTGTCTTCAGCAACATCACATTTGCCAGCACTTAGCAGCAAAGTAGACCATGGCCCCATCGGGCACTGAGGCAGTTGGCAGCAGCAAAGCAGGCTTTTTGGCCCCATCGGGCACTGAGGTAGTTGGCAGCAGCAAAGCAGGCTTTTTGGACCCATTGGGCACTGAGGCACATGGCAGCAACGTAGACTGTGGCACTGTGGGTTAAACGGCTGAGGCGCTGGGCTTGTCGATTGGAAGATCAGCAGTTCAAATCCGTGCGACGGGGTGAGCTATGTCCCATTGCTTTTGACGCAGCTTCTGCCAACCTCCTGAGGCAGTAGAGAATTGTAGGAGGCCGAAATAAACAGGCAGGATTTTGGAATGAATCCCGAGGAGGCTGGAATCATGAAGCAGCATTTGAGAATTAGCCGGAGGAAGCTGGAAGAGGCTGCCGGACTTGAGAACATGCCCCGAGGAGGTGACTGGAATGAACAGCAGCTGGACTTGGGTTAGGGGTGCACCTGCCATGTCAGTTCTGGAAAATACATTCTGGAAATACATATAAATACGCATTTCTGAGATTTTTCAGAATAAATGAATCAGCGGATACTGATCCTGCAGATAGAGAGGGACATGTCACACACAGCACGTGTCAGGAGGGAGCACATTGGACAGGTTTGGGTGGGGCTGAGCCCGGCCATGTTGGCTTGGGGACGCCCGGATAGGTTTGAGGGGGCTGAGCCCAGCCATGTTGGCACCGGGATGCCCGGATAGGTTTGGGTGGGGCTGAGCCCGGCCATGTTGTCATGGGGATACCCGAGGAGGGTAGGACACTGAATTCAGCAAGCAGCATTTGAGAATAAAGCCCGAGGAAGCTGGAATGAGCAGGCAGGCCTTTTGGCATGTAGCCCGAGGGAAGTGGAAGGAGCTGGAGGACTAGGAAATTGGTCATATGGCCAGCAACGTAGACTTTTTGGCCCCATTGGGCACTGAGGAAGTTGCCGCAGCAAAGTAGAGTGTGTGGCACCATCGGGCACTGAGGCACACAGCAGCAAAGTAGACTCTGTGGCCCATAGGGCACTGAGGTAGTTGGCAGCAGCTAAGCAGGCTTTTTGGACCCATCGGGCACAGAGGAAGTTGGCAGCAGCAATGTAGGCTTTTTGCCCCATTGGGCTGGATCACAGATGTGGGAGGAGTTGGAAAGAACTTGGCCCGATGAGCCAACTTGACTAAGCAGGCAGGCAGGAAGGAAAGAAGTTGGCCCGATGAGTCGACTTGACTCAGCAGGCAGGAGTTGGCCCACTGAGATGACTGGAAACTGCAGCAGGCAGGAGTTGGTAAGAACTTGGCCCAATGAGCCAACTTGACCCAGCAGACAGGCAGGCAGGACTTGGTTGGAACAGGATGTGGTGATGGCATCTGGCCTAGATGCCTTTAAAAGGTGCTTGGACAGATTTCTGGAGGAAAAGTCCATTGCAGGTTACAAGCCATGATGAGGATGAATAGTCTCCAGGCTTAAAAGGAAGGTACCTCCAAATGCCAGATGCAGGGGAGGGGTACCAGGAGACAGGTATCTACGTGTCTCATGTGCTCCCAGAGGCATCTGGTGGGGCCACTGTGAGATACAGGAAGCTGGACTAGATGGGCCCTTGGCCTGATCCAGCAGGGCTCTTCTTATGTTCTTATGGCAGTTCATGTCTGTTTCGTGCATTTTTACTCCAAATTCAGTTCATTCCCATTCTGAACCACTCTGCTTTTAAAAACATCTCAATGTAAATGTTACTCTCACTCAAACTATGCATTTAAACACATATTTTAATAATTTAAACTGCCAAGAACTGTATTGCATAGTTAAAATCTGTTCTGTACTTTGAGGTGTGAACTGCATAGTTTCAAACAGAAATCTGCAAAGATCAAATTTGTCAATCATTTGTAAGTTAAAGACCTGTTAAGAGAGTACAAGTACTGCTGCTTGACCCAGCAGACAGGAAGGCAGGACTTGGTTGAACTTGGCCCGATAAGCCGACTTAACCCAGAAGGCAGGAGTTGGAAAGAACTTGGCCCGATGAGCCGACTGGACTCAGCAGGCAGGACTTGGCCCGAGGAGGCGACTGGACTCAGCAGGCAGGAGTTGGCCCGAGGAGGCGACTGGACTCAACAAGCAGGCAGGACGTCTTCAGAACTTGGCCCGATGAGCCGACTGGACTCAGCAGGCAGGAGTTGGCCCGATGAGGCGACTGTAAACAGCAGCAGCAGGACTTCTTCAGAACCTGGCCCAATGAGGCAATTGGAATCGGCAACTGGACTTCTGACTGAGGGGTAGGTTTACAGGCCGGCAGGCAAGTAGGCAGGTCTTTTTTTTTTTCAGGAGGACTGATGGGTGGGCAGGTGGGCAGGAAGGCAGGCGGGCAGAGAGGCGGACGCAGGCAGGACGGCAGGCAAGTAGGCAGGATGGCAGGCGGTGTGTTAAGGGAGAGACTGTCATTGGAACCCTACCTCTTTGGGTTCAGTGAGGGGAAGCCCAACAAGGGAAGGTTCACCTTGATGAACAACAGTCTCTCCACAGTAATGGGATCCAAACGTGAGCGGCATGGTTGGAGTATGTCTCTGAGATGAGAAAACACGTGCTCGCTCTGGACGCTGGTGGGGGGGATGGAAAGGAGGTCCATGGCCACATTGGACAACTCCAGCCATATGACCACTTTCCTAGCCCAGTAATGGAGGGGATCTGACTGGGGGGCTTGGGAGGGCTCAGCCAGATATTCCCGTACCATTGTCTCTGCCGAATCCTCCTCAGCCGCCTGTCTTTCCACTGCAGCAACTGCCAAGGTCACCACAGAGCTCCAGTAATGGTGACTGGGGCCTTCACGAGCTGAAGTCCTTCCCTGTGGCTCAGGCAAACCACCCTGCCCCTCGTGACCTGACGTTCCTGGCCCCCCACACAAGCATTGTGCCCCCAACGCCCTGTGGACCTCAGTGGAAAGCTCCGTTCTCCACTCCTCGAGGTCTGAGGTGCGTGCTGCCAAGCCCCCCTTGATTCGACGATCACACAGGCAGGCCATGCAGTAAGCTCTGTTGCTGTAGACAGGATAGAGTTGCTTCTGCACACCTGCCTGCAACCTCTTCACCAAAGCCCTGGTCCGTGGAAGGAGGGAGGATCCTGGTGTAGCAGCAGCCTCCAGGGACCGATCGAGGGCATGAATCAGGGGGATGACCTGCCCCAGGCTTGCCGTATAACTACACAAGATGTCAGTGGTTTCTTGGAAAGGCTTGAGCACCTCCATCATCTGGGAGAGGGCCAGCCAATCTGTGGCACTGATGGCCATCTCTCTCCCCCCGGGCAGAATGGGCATGGAGGACATGATGTCCTTCAAAACGGCCTTCTGCTCCACCAGGTGCAACACCATGGTGTAGGTGGAGTTCCACCTGGTGGGCAGGTCTCTCAGGAGAATGTGGGTCTCCTGACTCAACTCCTCCTGCCTCTCACGCAGCCGGTGGGCAGCTTTCAGGTTGCAGGAGAAGTGGCCCACCAGTTGGTGGCATTGCTCCAGGAGTGCCCGCGTCTCCCGGGTGCCTGCGTCCCACTCGGACTTGACGTGGCTGCCCAGGTCAAGGGCATTACGCACCAAAAGATGTAATTTGTGCACCATGCATACGATGCCCCCAAAGCCTGCCATGTTCAATGCCACCAACATGTTCCACCCAGCATCCATTACCATGTGGCCACGCATGACCTCCCCCTCCGGTGCCCACTCCTGCAGCTTGTACAGGAACTCATTGACAATGTTCCTCCCAGTCACCTAAGTTTCCATGTGCCACGCCTGGGGCCTCCCCCTGCGGCCCTGTCACCAATGCCCTACCACTCTTCAGGTCCTCTGGCTGCCACCAGTGGGCTGTGAGCGAGAGGTAGCCATGCTGACCTCCGCTCCACAGGTCCGCCATGAAGTGCACCTTGCGCCCCTGTAGCCGTGAAAGATGGTCATGGACCACCTCCCTCACAGAGTCATAGAGCGAGGGCAGCACTCTAGAACTGAGGGTTCTCCGTGAGGGGAGGTCATACCAGGGGGCAAAAAAAATGCAGCAACCAGCGGAAGGCTGGGGCTTCCACGGTGGACAGTGGAAGTCCGAGCAGGACAATCATCTTGGCAATGAGACGATTAGCCGCCTGCTGGGCCTTGCCCTTCGACCGCTGACTAAGGGTCATGGCAGACCCCACGGGTGCCACTTCATGGAGCGTGGCCTGCCTCATGCTTGGTAGCACACTTGTAGCTACCTCCCCAGCAAAATGAGGAATTTTCAGAGACAAGTCTTGCTAAGACTCGTAATGATATGTGTTTAGGGGTAAACAGTAAAAACCCTGAAAACCTGTATATTTTAAAATATATATTGCCAGCTTGCATCTTACTTTTAAAATATATATTGCCAGCTTGCATCTTACTTTTTCAAGCAAACATCTCCGTGAATGTTTCAGCCAAACTGATTCTGAGGAGTTCCGTGAATAATCAGCAGAACACTTGGTGCCAATGCCGTGATATTCCCAACTGCTGCAGAAAGGTCTTTCCATCTCACACTCATCTTCACACTCCGCTAGTTGTTCATGCTTGAACAGAAGTGAACAACTGAAATCTGTAATGGTACCTGATGCTAGCAATGGCAAGGGCAGGGGAATTAATGGAATGACAAATGGCAATCGTTGCCATTTTGTTGGATACGGAACTGTTCCTTCCAAACAGCTGAAGTCTTTAGTTCATTTCAGTTTTTAAAAAGATTCTTAAATGTTACCTGGTTATCTGGATGTATATAGACGTTGCTCTATATACATCTTTGCCTTGCTTTGCAGCAAAGCAAAGATGAAATAAGACCCAATTGGCTTTGTCAAGATTGTACATGACATGATATGGAAATGCAGAATATTTTGAAATTGGTAACTTCTCCAGTAGGTCTTTCCTCCCCACCATCCTTCCATGATTCTTGGGGGTGTGCACACATGTTGTGTATGTATACGTGCTCAAGAATTGTGGTACCAGGGGGTACCACAATGCCTCTGTCGGTGTAATCATTTGGTGTATACCAAACGAAAGGATTTTGACGTTTGAGTCAATGGGTTACTCTACTTTGCATTACCAATAGGATAATGATCATTGATTATAATATATGTTTGATTTTGTTGGTTTATAATTTAAATTTGAAATGTTTAGGGTATTTAATTTATGTTTATATTTTACATGTAAAGTAAGGAGGTCTCCTCCTCCTCAAGGTCTGTAATCAAAGTTGCCAGGTCTCAGCCTGCTGTCTGGAGTATCAGGAAACTGCTATGCTTTGGTGGATCTCAAAGGAGGGAGGCAAATCTCAGGACAAAGATCATGGGAGGTGGAGAACATTTAATTTTGGTGTGTGACATGGACACACACCTCTGCCCACTGCCAGACTCAGGGTTCCAAATGGCACTATGGACCCAAGTGTGTATACTGGCTGGATCTCTCCTCCTCTCATTCATGACTTTATGTTATCTGGAAGTTGAGTCATGGCAACTGGACCTCTTTCTTATTAGGTTGAACTGTTTTGCTACTCATCCAAGTAGCTTCTTCAGTCTGAGGAGAGTTGGTAGAAGACCCTGCTATATCCTCTGAGTTGGTTTCACTTCCCCCTGATCTGAATAGGCTCGTTAGATGGACAATGGAGGGGGGGGGGTTGAGGGAAAAATCCCACTTCTGCAGTCTTTCTCCACCCATTGTCATGGGTTGTTAACAGTCATTAACAGTGGTCTTTCTGGTGGGTGTTGTCCTGATCTTTCTGGGGACAGATGAATGGGCAGCATGATAAATAGGAGACAGATTGTATCTAAGGCCTCCACCCCTATTGAGTGAGGGCCTATTGAGTAATGAGCCTATTAAGTACAGGAGGAAGTGAAACCAACATGGAGGATATAGCAGGGGTCTCCTACCAACTCTTCTCAGACTGAAGAAGCTACTTGGATAAGTAGCGAAATGTTTTAACCTAATAAGAAAGAAGTCCAGTTGCCATGGTGCAACGTCCAGATAACCTCACCTGGATGACTGAGAATCTTCACAGATATGACTTTATGTTGTGTTGATGTTGGCCCATCGTGGCTTTTGGAGTGGAACATCCGTGTGAAGCCTGACTTTCTATTTTAGGCAGGCCTGCCTCCTTACTCTACCATCACAATCCGGCTCTTCCCACCATTTAACTATGTGCCCAGCACGGACACCCTGATTGCTCAAGTGGATAGCTGATCTTTAGTCCCCCTTGCCGTTGGGGTGATTGTGCACTCCCAGCAAGGTTGGTACTTAGGTGTGCAGCTCTGCCTCCCTGCCTCCCTCTGTTTCCTCTCTGTCTGCCTCCTCCACTCCCAAAAGCTACCTGCCTTTTCTCTGCCTACTGCCCACCTAGGCAATGTATTCTCGTTCCACTTCCACTGTTTTCCACATTACCCTTGCCTCACTGTTTACTAAAGCAAGCAAACTGTCAAAGAACATTGGATTTTATATCAAGTAAGGCGTGGTGTAGTGGATTCAGTAATAGACGTGGACTCAAGAGACCTGGGTTCAAGGCTCGGCTCTGCCATGGAAACTCACTGGAGAGGTGCAACTGGTAAAACCACTCCTTAAATACCCTGCATACTTTGAAAGCCCTATTAGGCTCACTACAAGTCAGTTCCAACTTGATGGCACGTAACAACAGGAATGAAAAAAAGAAATTAACTTCAATCATTTAAAAAAAAAAATTAAATTGTCTAATTTGTGGTTTGCAAGACTGTTAGCAAATAGTCATACATATGTTTCAGATGCTGTCATGGGGAGAAAACCATGAGCATCACATTCTTTCCCCTCCCCCATCTTCTTTTTCCTCAAAATCATATTTAAATAAATGTCTATAAGGAAACTCTTTTTATTTGGAAAATGTGCATGAGAAACATTTAAGAATGGGGAAAAGCCATATCCTCCAACCCAAACATATCTTCCACTCCAATCTGGAACTTGGATGGGATGAGGATGCTAATGGGATTTTGCAAAATTCCATGAACTGACCGATTTAACATTCCTGTCTTTATGTAAAGCAGTAGTAAACGTTCAAAAGCATTGCTTTTGCATGGATCTTATATGAAATAAAAGCTTATCAAATAGTAAAAGAAGGTAGAATTATAATATTCCTCTTGTGGAACTGAGGTTGCTCAACTGCAGAGTAGACTTCAGTGTGGTGGCCAATACAGGTGAGATGAGTTGTGACATAAAGCAGGGGTTCCCAACCCCCGGTCCACAGCCCGGTGCTGGTCCGTGGCCTGGGTTGGACCGGGCCGCGGAGACAGATCTCCCACCCGCGCCGCATGCACTCCCTCCACACAGCCCCGTTGCGCATGCGTGCGAGTGCCCCCGCCCCTTCACACATGCGCGCAAGTGCCCCCGAGCGCCCACGCCCTTCGTGCATGCGTGCGAGTGTGCGCCCGCCCATGCAAGCATCCCCTTCACGCATGTGTGCAAGCAAGCACCTGCCCCTTTGGGCATGCGTGCAAGCGCAGGGGTGCCCCGCCTTCCCCAACCGGTCCGAGGTGTTAAAAAAGTTGGGGACCACTGACATAGAGAGTGTGTGATTTGGCCGTACTTCTTGTGTAACTACACCTCACTGTTTCAAAGGTTGTACAATGGCTGTTGTACCTATCTTTCTGAAACACTTCAGGTTTCCCACTTGGGTGTACTGTGAAATATGGCATTTTCATCTAGATTTACTCCTGCTTTGGGGATACACTGGTTTAATGTAGTGCGTAGAATGAAGGGCTAGGATTCATAAGACATGAGTTCAAATCCCAATCCAGCCATGGAAACTCATAGGGTGGGTGTGCGACTGGTAAATCTACTCCTTTAAATATTTCAATTACCTTGGAAGCTCTATTAGGTTAATTATTATGGTGTATAACAATGACCTCTCCGAGATGGTGGGTACCAGTTCACAGAGCACCTGAAGACATGCTGTACAGCGGACAGCACGATTCAGAAATAGGAGCTCGCCCTGCTAGAGGAAATGTCCGGAGATCTAGGATTATCCGGACACTGAAGAATATTGCACTACGGTAGGCCCCCTTGCATTTGGGGGGATATGACTTTAAATAGTTAATAATGTTGTGGCCCAAGTTTTAAACTCAACACCTGTGTCTTGTCTCGTTATTTCCAGACTGGGTGGGCAATGACCTTTCCAAGATGGCGGTGGGTTGCCATTGTGGGGAGGCTTGCCCACCCCTCCGGAGGCAAGCATCACGGGTGATGCAGTCTTCTGACGGGAGGAGGGACCATGCATTTAAGAAGGCTGGGCCCCTCTACAGCAGCCTCTTTGCTGCCTTCTCTACAAAGACTCCGTGCAGCTGCTGGGAGAACAAGCGGTTTCATTTTCGCCTGCCCGGCTTCTATCCTTCAGCTCAGAGCGCTCATCAGCTGTTTTCCTGAGTGTTACCTTTCCTTTTCTTATTCCTTTGGTTATCTTGCTGTGTTTAATTCTTTGTTAATGGGGTGTTGTGGGTGTTGTTGTTATTTGGGGGAGTGGGGTTTTTTCTTGGTGATCCTCCATCCGACCCCCCCTCCCTTCCTTAAATTCAGTTTGGCTGTCAGGGGATGGTTGTGGGAAGTTCATGGGCATTTAACTATTAGTATTTCTGTTGGGTTTTGGAAAGGAGATTCAGTTTATATTTGCAAGTTGATTGGATTTAAATTAATTTTATTCATTTAGTTAATTTGTATTGTTAATTAAGGGGAATTAATTTATTTACAAGAGAGTTCAGTTGTGATTGTGCTTCACCTCCACCCCTTCCCTCCCACCCACACCCACCCATTGTTCCTTGTAGTTTTGGGGGCTTGTTTTTAAAATAATCTCAATTATATGGAGCCAGTATTTATATATAAATATAGTATTATACACTATATATAGTGTGTATATATATAGTGTATAATACTATATTTATATATAAATACTGGCTTTTATTTTATTAATTTAAAATAATTTAATTTAATATTTTATTAATTTAAATAAATTTTATTAATTTACACTATATATATATATATAGTGTAAATTAATAAAAATAAATAAATTAAAATAAAATTAAAATAAATTTAAAGTAAAATTGATAAATAATTAAATTAATTTATGGGTTTCAATTAAAAAAAGAGGAGCAATTGGAACCAGCTATAAGTAATTATTAATACTGCTTATAAAAGAAATACATTAGTGGATTATTTAATAAGACCAGTTTTAGATTTGTGTATTGCTAGTGAGCAACTGCTTCTACTCTTAACCTAATTAGCTACCATGGCTCCAAAAAAAGAGAGGTCAGGGTGGCAAAAGAGGTAAGCAGCCTGTGAAGCGTAGGACCCCTGCCAGGGTGATTCCTACACTTTCTTCATCTGAGGAAGAAGAGTGGCCTGCTCATAACGCTCTCCTAGCTAAGTTGAGTGAGCTGGAAAGGAAGAGGTCATTAGCCAGGGGGGCTGCTAGTGCTGCTACGCCTAGGAGGTCAGGCAGGGAGTCTAAAGCACGTAGAATGGCTGAGTTAAGACAACTGGGTGACGTAATAATGTCACGTATTGCTATTTTGGAAAAAGAATGTTCTGCAGCTTCAGGAGTCAAGGCGGCATCTTCAGTACAAGGTGACCCGGCATCTGCACCCATTGTGAGTGAAGACACACATGAGGTAGTGACGGATACCATGAACTGGTTGAGAGAGCAGCTGGTGGAGGAGGTCCCTCATGCAAGATCAAGCGGGCATTCCGGTAGGTAGCTGGGCTTGGAGTCGGCTGGTCCTGGCCCCAGCCAATATGCGTATGAGTTGTCTGCAGCCAGCTCGACGGCTACTGCACTTATACATCCAGGTGAGTCCACACCAACACAATTTACACCACACATGGAGGGAATATGGCCTGGGGGGATGGTTACTCCACCGGGAAGTTTCCTGCCAGTCCTTACTGTGCTACCTAACAGTTTTGGGCTTAGCCCTTCTACTTGGCTACTTGCTCCACCGGAGCACGTGGAGGCAAAGATCGAGGCGGGCCAGAGAGGCCTGCAGCGGGTCCAGCCACCTCTACAAAGGGGCCCCTGTCCAATTAAAGTGGTGGTACTGGCGGCCTGGTTGCGGCTTTACCCAGATCGTGAATCTGTTATTTATTTACTAAATCGGCTTTACAATGGGATTTGGAATCCCTGCTCAGGGTAATAGATATGTGACTTCGGCAAACAATTTAAAGTTGGTTGTGAGTATGGCAGAGGTAGTGAAATGGAAGATTCAGAAGGAGGTAGCCAAAAGGAAGGTGGCCGGTACTTTCGGGGAGCCTCCATTTCCAAATTTACATATTTTCCCCTTGGGAAACCCTGGATAAGGGCAATGTGATTTCCTCATGAGAACCTTTCAAATTCTCACAAGGGAGCTGGGTGTTCCCTTGGCTGATGAGAAGACTGAGGGCCCTTCTTCGGTTCTGACCTTTTGGGATTGAATTGGTTACAGTTCAGCTATCCAGCAGGTTGCTGGCTTGTAAACTAGTGGGTTTGTGGATCCGAATCAGAAGCTTATTACAACGCAGCAGGGTCACTCTGAAAGACCTGCAAGAGGTGGTTGGCCACATCATTTTTGCATGTAGGGTCATCGCCCCAGGTCGGGCTTTTCTGTGAAGGCTTTGCGGAGCCATGAGTGGTTTAAAGAGGCCACATCACAGTAGAGAGGTGTCAGCGGACACGAAGGATGACCTGAGAAGGCTTTGCGGAGCCATGAGTGGTTTAAAGAGGCCACACCACAGGAGAAAATTGTCAGCGGACATGAAAAATGACCTGCGCACATGGTAGCGTTTCTGGGATGGATTAAAGGGGATTTCATTTTGGAGAGATGAACTCCACTTGCGAGCGGACTTCCAAGTCACTCTGACGCTGCCAGATTGTTAGGATATGGCGTTTACTTTAGGGGCTGTTAGTGTGCCAGTTTGTTGCCCGAGACATGGAGTGACTCTGAAGTCATCCGCGATCTCACACTTCTGTAATTCTTCCCGATTTTAAAGATTTTAAAGAACACGCATTTTAAAGGTTTTGTTCCCCGCACCATTCAGGGGAAGATGTCTGCCCTGACCTTTTATACTAAGGCTCATGGTTACCCAGATCTGGTCGGCGACTTCAGGGTTAAAAAGCTGATTGAGGGTTGGTCTAAGGACAAAGACGCGTGCACACCCATGTCCCCCAGGATACTTGTTCAGTTGGGCCAAGCTTGGAAAGCTGTCTGCCCTGACCAATTCGAAGCAAGATTATTTAAGGCAGCTACACTATGCGCATTTTTGGGGCTTTTCAGATTGGCGAGTTGGTGAGAGCATCAACATTAGTTAATTCACGTTCGGCATTGCAGATGAAGGACCTGCTGGTCTCCGAAGACGGGGTCTTGTTGCATCTCCGCCGATCAAAAACTGAACAGTTTGAAAAGGGTCAAATTATAAGGCTGGGGCCCTGTTCTGTAAAAGAGCTCTGCCTAGTCAAAGCCCTCACCGAGTTTGTTCAGTTGAGAGGGGAATCCGGTGGGGATTTGTTTCGACACAGCGATGGTTCTCCCCTTACTAGGCATCAATTTTGGGCAATCACTTCCCAAGGCCTCAGTGAGGCAGGCATTGTGGGGTGGAAATTCAGAACTCATTCATTTTCGTATAGGTGCAGCGTCTACAGCTGCCGCCTTGGGTTATGGCGAGGAGCAAATTAAGAAATTGGGGAGGTGGTCATCGCACAGGTTTAAAACTTATGTGAGTTCCCTCCCAGTATAGATGTGACTCTGTTTTTCTCTTTCAGGACCCATGGCAGCTTCTTCCCGGCTGCAAGTGGTGGTGTATGGCCACAGCTATATTCACTGGGCCATGAAGCATGCCTTGAGAATAGATTGGGGACATAATTTAGGTGTGGGGCCCCTGGCCACTCTTGAATGGAAAGGAAAGAGGGGCATGTTATGGCCAGAACTATTGGGGCTGGCCCTATCAAATTTTGAGCATGCACCCCCCCCCCCCAATCTAATGGTAGTTCGTTGGGTGGGAATGACTTGACAAGTAGAAAAGGCAAGTCGTTGATGTTGCAAATTATCCACGACCTGCAGACATTGAAGGATAGGTTTCCTTCAATGAAGCTAATCTGGTTTAACATTATTCCAAGGCTTGTCTGGAGAGCCGACTGTGAACATAGTTGGATGGATCGCTCCAGGCGTGGAGTAAATCGTGAGATCTGCCATGCAATGAGGTCAGGACTGGGTCCATTGATTCAACATCCGGACATAACATTTTATCAACCTGAATTATTCAGGAGCGATGGCATTCATATGTCTGAGTTGGGACAGACATTTTTCTGAGAGACCTGCAAGGGGGCCTTCGAGCCGTAGTTTTTGGCTTAGGTGGTGGGCGTGGGGCATATAAATAGCCCCATGCCGTGGCGGGTAGTGCGATAAAAAAGCTTGGGTGAGTTCAGGATTGACACATGGTGCCAAAAATTTGGCCATCTCTCTGTCAGGTTGTGACAATCGGCTATCAGATGAGAGGTGGTTTTATATGGTATGATCTCCCAGCCAGCTGCCCGCTTAGGGTCATGAGGCTTGGCGGGAGGAGTTGTTGGGGGGGGGGTACCAGTTCACAGAGCACCTGAAGACATGCTGTACAGCGGACAGCATGATTCAGAAATAGGAGCTCGCCCTGCTAGAGGAAATGTCCGGAGATCTAGGATTATCCGGACATTGAAGAATATCGCACTACGGTAGGCCCCCTTGCATTTGGGGGGATATGACTTTAAATAGTTAATAATGTTGTGGCCCAAGTTTTAAACTCAACACCTGTGTCTTGTCTCGTTATTTCCAGACTGGGTGGGCAATGTCCTTTCCAAGATGGTGGTGGGTTGCCATTGTGGGGAGGCTTGCCCGCCCCTCCGGAGGCAAGCGTCACGGGTGATGCAGTCTTCTGACGGGAGGAGGGACCATGCATTTAAGAAGGCTGGGTCCCTCTACAGCAGCCTCTTTGCTGCCTTTTCTGCAATCCCTCCCACCCACCCTTGGATTAAGAGTGAGATTAGCTGGTTGCCTTTGGAGCCGGATGGGAATTTTTGGCCTGCATCCTAATTGGCAGTTGGTTGCGGGTGCGTTTTCGCCCATCCCATTCTTATCTACAGGGTGTGATTATAAATGCCATGGAAATAATGGTTAGTTAAAAATTCTTTTGGTCACAGCTTCGGGTAGTGTGATAAAAAAGCTTGGGTGAGTTCAGGATTGACACATGGTGCCAAAAATTTGGTCATCTCTCTGTCAGGTTGTGACAATCGGCTATCAGATGAGAGGTGGTTTTACATGGTACGATCTCCCAGCCAGCTGCCCGCTTAGGGTCATGAGGCTTGGCGGGAGGAGTTGGTTGGGGGGGTACCAGTTCACAGAGCACCTGAAGGTGTGCTGTACAGCGGACAGCATGATTCAGAAATAGGAGCTCGCCCTGCTAGAGGAAATGTCCGGAGATCTAGGATTATCCGGACATTGAAGAATATTGCACTACGGTAGGCCCCCTTGCATTTGGGGGGATATAACTTTAAATAGTTAATAATGTTGTGGCCCAAGTTTTAAACTCAACACCTGTGTGTTGTCTCATTATTTCCGGGATGGGTGGGCAATGTGGGGATAATGCTGACAAGCAGAGGGAAAAAAACAATTTTTAAAAAATTTCCAGTGATAAGAGATATTAAGTTTCTGAATCTTGACTGGTTTTAGAAGCGAGTTAACTCAGAGTGTGGTTACATGCTGGAAAAAAAATCTGTATTTGAATTTGGTTTAGCATGCTTGAAGTGTTTTTTTTTTTTTTAAGTGCTGATCTAGTCAATGTCTCTGGTTTATTTCAGACACAGCCGGCGCTTCTGTATTCTCTCCCCTTCTTCATCACCAGAGACAACTCCAACATTTAGAAAGGCCTTCAACTATTCCAAGCATCCTTTTCCTCTCCAGAGAAGCACTCATTTTCTGTTATCCTTTTATGGATGCTCTTCTGCCTTTACACCAAGCTTGCCATCTTTGATTATAGTGCCCCTCTTTGCATTTCTATTTGCCTTTGAATTTTTTTGGTAAAGAGGATTTAGAGTCAGAAAATATTGAAACTGTGAGGTGAAACATGCAGAAGAAATATGAAGTCCAAAGGCTTTTACTAAGGATAGTGAGGAATTTAAAGGAGTCAGAAAGGTTATGCATCCTGAATATCTCTTTCGGATGTTCTCTCACTGTCATGGTCATGGCATCTCCTACACTGCTCAGAGAACATCCAGGGACTCCTTCCCCCAGAGGTGCCTCTGACATTGTGGGTGGCAGCCATGCAGACGACACATCTCTGCAGGGGCCAAATGTTGTCTGCCTTGTTCCAAACCATGTTGTTACAGCAAACCCCACGAGTGGAAATGTTAAAACATTTCTGGACTGACTTGGAAGGAACTGTAAAGGATACTGCATCGATAGCTGTAAGAAAATGTCTGAAGAGAGTGGAAACTGCCACTCTTCTCATAGTCTTCTCATAGGCAACTTAGAAATGGTCCAAGTTCCATTGTTACAAACAGCTGCCAGGTATTCAGAGTTTGTTGGTGTAGCAATTTGGCTTCACAACCCAGCATTTATGAGCCCATTGGCTCCTTTTCTCTAAAAGCCCTTTGCTCCGTCTCTTGGTCTGCACTTGACCAGACACCTTTTTTAAAGAATTCTGTAGAACTCAAAAGCTCACTCTGTTTCTGTCAGATTAGCAATCCTCTCTGTATACTTCAGTCGTTCTACATTTATAATGGAATTTTTAATATGACAACTGTGGCATCCGACCAGGTCATGAATATTCATATGCTATCTGCATGGACAGTGGCCAGAGGATTGGAAAAAATCAGTCTACATCCCAATCCCAAAGAAGGGCAGTGCCAAAGAATGCTCCAACTACCGTACAATTGCACTCATTTCACACGCTAGCAAGGTTATGCTCAAAATCCTACAAGGTAGGCTTCAGCAGTATGTGGACCGAGAACTCCCAGAAGTACAAGCTGGATATTGAAGGGGCAGAGGAGCTAGAGACCAAATTGCTAACATGCGCTGGATTATGGAGAAAGCCAGAGAGTTCCAGAAAAACATCTACTTCTGCTTCATTGACTATGCAAAAGCCTTTGACTGTGTGGACCACAGCAAACTATGGCAAGTTCATAAAGCAATAGGAGTGCCTGACCACCTTATCTATCTCCTGAGAAATCTCTATGTGGGACAGGAAGCAACAGTTAGAACTGGATATGGAACAACTGATTGGTTCAAAATTGGGAAAGGAGTACGACAAGGCTGTATATTGTCTCCCTGCTTATTTAACTTATATGCAGAATACATCATGCGAAAGGCCGGACTGGAGGAATCCCAAGCCAGAATTAAGATTGCCGGAAGAAATATCAACAACTTCAGATATGCAGATGATACCACTCTGATGGCAGAAAGTGAGGAGGAATTAAAGAACCTCTTAATGAGGGTGAAAGAGGAGAGTGCAAAAAATGGTCTGAAGTTCAACATCAAAAAAACTAAGATCATGGCCACTGGCCCCATCACCTCCTGGCAAATAGAAGGGGAAGATATGGAGGCAGTGACAGATTTTACTTTCTTGGGCTTCATGACCACTGCAGATGGTGACAGCAGCCACGGAATTAAAAGACGCCTGCTTCTTGGGAGGAAAGTGATGACAAACCTAGACAGCATCTTAAAAAGCAGAGACATCACCTTGCCGACAAAGGTCTGCATAGTCAAAGCTATGGTTTTTCCAGTAGCGATGTATGGAAGTGAGAGCTGGACCATAAAGAAGGCTGACCGCCAAAGAATTGATGCTTTTGAATTGTGGTGCTGGATGAGACTCTTGAGAGTCCCCTGGACTGCAAGGAGAACAAACCTATTCATTCTGAAGGAAATCAACCCTGAGTGCTCACTGGAAGGACAGATCCTGAAGCTGAGGCTCCAATCCTTTGGCCATCTCATGAGAAGAGAAGACTCCCTGGAAAAGACCCTGATGTTGGGAAAGTGTGAAGGCAAGAGGAGAAGGGGACGACAGAGGACGAGATGGATGGACAGTGTAATCGAAGCTACCAACATGAATTTGACCCAACTCACGAAGAGTCGGACACGACTTAACGACTAAACAACAACAATCTGCATGGACCAATGAGAGTGCTGGAGAGGTGGAGTCATGAGATATAAGATTCTCTGCAGGAGGAGGGGAAGTTTAGATTGGAGTTCTGAGGAGTTGAGAAGGGAGGCTTTGGAATTGGGAGTTTGGAGTAGAGAGAGAGAGGGTTGGCGGTTGAGGGTGGATGAAGTGGGATGTTTGGTTAAGAGTTAAAGACATTGATTGTACCTTCATCACCTGTATTAATAAACAACTTCTATTTGGTTCTATTTAAAATGACACATGGCCTGGAACTCTATTATTAATAATACATAATGTTGAGGTAATCAACTGGGGGCAGCTGAAAGACACGTAGCTTGTGCCCTGTGTTTGGTGAAACAATCAAGGGACAGGCAGGAACGTGACAACAACTTTTTCTGCTTTTCTTTGTATCTGTTTTTTTAATCTTGCTGTGAGCCACCATGATTCCCTGTTTGGGGAGAGCAAATAAATAAATAAATAACAAATGGGAGTTGGAGGTCTAATGGTAACAGTATTGGTAGGGTAACAATTGTTCCTGGTACAATTAATGCAAAGCTGATGGACCAATGGACTAATTCCCTGTAAGACAGTTTCCTATGTTCCTAAATAGGGTTCAAACACATGTATCTCATGCCACAGTGGGAACCACACATACCATTTCGGTGCTGCATAATGTTTCTACAAAGGCAAATCCAAAAGGTAAGGCTATTTGTGTGTCTGGAGGGGGGGAGGGATAAAAAAAATGCCTGCTAATAATCTACTTTGGAATGACTATTGTATGTGAGAAGCCTAAACTAGACAATACAGTTAGCATGTCACTAGAAGTGGCATTCCCTTTAGGGGTGAAAGACATTTGTTTCATTTGGTCCACTCATAATGTAGAGGCCAGAGAAAAGAGTCAACCAGTCCACCCCAGCAATGCATCGAACAGGGAGACAAATGCTTCATTCCTCTAGGATAGAGTTTTGAATGAACTGTATACCTGGAAGGAAATCGTTGTAATACTAGAAAATACACCACCTTCTGAACATATAATCTGATCTAGAGAAAAAATTCAGACCCTGCCCTTCCCCTCTTTGCTAATGTGGTGTCCGCCAGGTCATGAATATTCATATGCCAGCTGCATAGACCAATGGGAGTGCTTGAGGGTTGGAGTCACGAGATATAAGAGACTCAGCAGGAGGAGGGGGAGTTAGTTAGAGTTAAGAGATAGAGAGTTGAGGAGATTGGGAGCTGAGAAAGTTTTGGAGTTTGGGCTGAAGAGTGGTGGTTGAGAAGGATAAAGGAGAATGTTTGTTTAAGAGTTAACAACATTGCTTATTCTATCAACAGCTGTAATAAACAAACAATTTCTATTTGGTTCTTTTAAAATGACATATGGCCTGGACCTCGACTATTAATAATAGGTATTGTTGATGAAATCAGCTGGTGGCAGCTGAGGGGCACGTAGCGTGAGCTCCTGGTTTGGTGAAACAAGCAGGGGCCACGTGGGGATCGTGACAGCTACCAAAGAGCCAATTGCCAGAATTGAGTTTGTTTGTTTGTTTTTAAAGGTTGTTCTGTCTGCTTTCTGGTGGGAATGATACCAGTCTCTTTGGGGACCTAGATGCATATGGTTAAGCAAACTCGTCATCAAGTGGACTGATTTGGCTTAACTAGTGTTTTAGATTGGATGGAGAGTCAAATCAGCATGTTTACACACAATTCTACTGTATTCCCTGGGAAGAGAGGTAAACAACCCCAGAGAATCGATCTTTTCATCTTCGGCAAAGCCTGCACATACAAGTTGCATTACTCTGTTTTTAAGAAGTGGCAGGCAAGCGGAATGGATTTATTTGTTTCCTTTATAAATCACAGGCAGCCCCTCTGTCCTGCAGTCTGAATGCAATGCAATGTGTTATGTATGTTTCACTTTAGAAATGCCTGCATTGTCATGGGAGAAACAGAGTGTGGAAGGCATTTCCTGATGGGGTTTGTCTTGATGGCCATCAAGAGGAGTCAAAATGTAATTGTCTTCCCCTAACGAGTAATGAAATGTTCAAATTAATCTGTTCTGTCAACTTTTTAGTTTCCAATTTGTTGATTCTATCTATCTTTCTTAGCCAAGCCTTTCATCTAAAATCGGAACAAAATCTTTAACAGGTCTATGGCATTGGTACTTTGCATGTGGTCACCCCATAAATACATTTCAGCCTGTTTCAGCATTGCTTATACATTTAATGTTTGGACATTGTTTCTGTCAAAACACGGGTTTGTTGAAGAAGATTTTGATAAATTCATTTTAGTAAGCAACTGCGGCAGATCATTTGGGAAGTGCAAAAGCTGGAAGATAACTAGATTGCAGTCCACACATTTAGATGTAGTCTTTCAAGGGGTGAAAATATGTATTTTATAAATTTATTTACTGCATTTATATCCCACCCACCCTCATATAAGCCAGTAAGCTCAAAGTGAAGGATCTCTTTCAACCTCATTATTCTTCTAACAATCCTGTGAGGTGAGTCAGCCTAAGAGAGAGTGTCCCTCCCAATAACTTAGTGAGTTTCATGGCTCACTGAGGACTAGAAACTGGATCTCCCAAAGTCCCAGCACAACATTCTAAACCCCACATCATACTTGCACCATTAATAAAGCAACAACCCTGCCCCACTGCTTAGAAAGCAATGCTGTACAACCAATCCTTACATGCTTTGGGATGCACAGAACACTTTTGGAAACCTAGTAGTTAAGAGAAGAAGGGCTCCAGCCTTGCCTTTTCCTTGTCTTGCGAGATGTCCATTAACAAGCAAGTTTTCTAACACAATGCAATAATTCAAACCTTTGATTCCCCTTTCCATCTCCACTCCAACAGCTCTCTCTGAAGTGTGTAGATCAGCTTTCTCTTCTCCTGCTCTTTCACTCCAGTTTTAATAGAGGACTTCATCATACAGCATTCCTGGCCTGATCAGAACAGCTTCCTGCTGCCTACGTCTGTCTCTCAAGCCATGGGGCCTCTTTTCACCACCACATCCTCTGGCATGTTCCTGCTTGTGCTGTAATCCTAAGTGCCATCAGTTATTCAGTCCAGGCCGCATTATGCATCTGCTCAAGAATGATTATCTAGCTGGAGAAATCAATAAACTGAAGCTCTATTAATAACACCCATTATAAGGAGGATGCCAAGATGATTGTCGTGTTCTCTTGTGAATGCAGGGCCTTAACACAGAGGAAACCATCAGAAACCTATTAGAATTAAATCATTCTGACAACATCATTTAAGGCTCTTTAATAGGCGGGTGCCAGCACCTTAATAGTGCTGGATGCTAATAGCTTTTCTGCAAGGGGTGGGAGCTAGGAGCTGTAAAATGCTGGCATATAAGCAAGAGGCTTTTGAATGCTTATCTTTCAGACATGGCTTAAATGGAAGTATCTCATCCACTGCCCCTCTGGTGATGGTGATGGGAAATGGTCTGACCATAAAAGCATCTTGGAACCTGATTGTTTTGTTTATAATTAGCGTGGCTCTCCAAAAAAAGAATATCGAACTGTCAAGCCAGAACTGTATTCTCAGATACCGTGCGTTCAGACTTTTCTTTAGCCTGTATCCTATGCAACGTTACTCCTATGTAGCCCTGTTCTGCCCATGAAAGTTTACTTCTAGTTTAGAATTTTAGGGATTGCTACTTGAAAAATCGTAGGGGAGTAGTATGCTGATTGATTGATTGATTGATTGATTGATTGATTGATTGATTGATTGATTGATTGATTGATTGATTGGACTGGATTTGTATACCACCCCATTTGTGCAAAGTACTATTCTGGGCAGTTTACAGCATAATAATTAAACATGACAAATAACAAAATTAGAAATAAAACCAATCAAAAGATAGAACTGAATACTACAAGAGGCGTAATCTCCAAATATAAGGCACAAGGTATAAAGCCCAGGCAGGGTTGCATTGGAAGGCCTCTCTGTAGAGCAGCATCTTCAGAAGCCTTCTAAACATTAGGAGGGAGGGTTAAAGATGTAATTTCTTGTGTGCATAATCCTCTCATGCAAAGACAAAGAAGTGCAGAATTATTATTATTCTCCTCTGTAAGAGGGCAAGGTGTTCTGTGATGCTCTTCAGAAAAAGAAGACGAGGAGAACTGGATCTATTATTTGGCAAAACTGTGTAAATATGAGTTAACTCAAAATAATTGCAACACAGGCAAATTGCTAAAAAAATGGCAATGGCTGTTGCTATGCTACTGTGAACATTTGGTATTGCCATGGACTTTTAGGGATTTGAAGCAACAGAGTGGGTGTTTGGCAATCTTTTTTGGCAATCAAAGAATCCTCTTGTGATGGCTGTATTGGTATCCTTCGCTTCTCAAGGTAAAGTGGCACAAGTTCTGTATAGAGACAGTTTGCAAACTTCCAGAGAGCCTGACAAGAAAACAAAAGATAGCACTCTTTGTCCTGCTTTCACCTAGACTTGAACATTCCCCATCAAGATGCCTCATAGAGCTGGGACCCCCTAAATGGACACAAAGGAAAAATTTAGAGAGGTGCCTCTGCATCCCTACTGTTGATGGAGCCTTCCCTGCTTTGGCACTAGTAACCCAAAGAGTTCCCTCCACCAGAGGTGTGAAGACAGGTAGCATGCCCTTTGTCATCCACAGTGCGATCCCTTTCACCCCACTTGCCACTCCCCTAAATATGCTGTCAAAGCCCAATGCCTTACTCTGAGGGGCCTAGCATTCCCAAAGTAAAGAAGTATGGGTGCCAATTAAAGATGGCCATGAACCGCTGGTTTGGCAGTTCATGCCAGTTCATTTATCACTCAAACATGTGTTTGGTGCTTCAGATGCCCATTCAGAGGCAGCACCCAGAGGAGGTGGGCCAGGGAAGCCAGGCTGCATCACACACCTGTTTGGCAATAAACAAACTGTTTGGCCCATCTCTAGTGCCAATCTATGCACAGGCTCTCTGGTGAAGAAGCCTACCTGACATGGTTAGGAGGAATGGAAGCTGAGGGGGATTGGCAAAGGTGGATAGTGTTTATCCTTCCATGTCAAATGACAGGACTAATCACATTTTTGTTATATGGAAGGGAAAGTTGAACAGGGAATCTGAGAGGGAGACACTAAAAAATAGCGTATCAGGCAAAACCCAAAGACACAAACCAAAACAAATCCATTTGGCACCTTAACTATTATATTTTAACATGAGCTTTCGTGGACAGGTCATGTTAAAAGCTATCATTAAAATATAATAGTAAATCTTTAAGGTGCCACACATTTTTATCTTTTCTTTTCTTTTGTTTTGCTTCTTTGGATTTTGCATGATATGCTTGCACAGACTAACACAGCTACCTCTTCTAAAACTACATCTAAAAATAGGTAGGTTTCAGATTGAAGAAATCCATCCCAGGGAGGCCAGGCTTGTTCCATCTCTGCTGTGTATCCATTAGCAGGCAAAGACATAAACACTGACGGCAGTGTTTTGAGTTTTAAGCTGACTTGTTCCTGAAATTGGTTTCAATCTGCTGGGTGCTGTTCATATCATTGTTATGCCTGTGTTTTAATGAATACATCTTGGAGCTGATGTTTTTAGATGCATTTTTTAAAAATATAATTCTATATTATCTGTATCTTATTGCTGGCTATGTTGAACATTTTTCTTTTTTTTTTAATGGAAAGGCAGTTTATGCATTTAATGAATAAATGAATGACATTAGAGGATGCATTATTTCAGGTATCCTGGAGCCAGTCTGTTAAAGCTCAGCTTCGACATGAATTAAGCCAGCAGCTTTGACCCAGGTATCTTTCACTTTTACTTTCTGTCAAGTGCAAATAAGCATATTAACATGTTTACGTAAGATGTTATGGAAATGGAACTGGAGACACATTTCCATGCTGGGCTGTGAGCCTACTGGTGCTGCCATATTATGCCAGGAAAATCGGTTGGGAGCCACTAACTGTGTGAGCTGGCTGTTTGGCTACTGGTTGACAAAATGTTTTGTATTTTCCTCTCCCTTGAAACCAGCAAAACATATCCATTGATACTAAAGGATATTAATTCTGTTTTAGTTTGGTTTTGATACAAATTTATGCTTGTAAATGTGAATCTGTAGATGTGATTATATATATATATTTAAGACGGGGGAGTACTTGAGAATAATTTTCTTTAAAAATGTGAGAAAAATTGACACATTTGTCCAGCCAAGACCAAGGTTTTAAGCACTTAAGTTTTAAAAGCCTGGGTTTGCATTGCTGTGTAATCTAGCATTTGTATCCCTGACTAACCTACTGTGTTAGTACCTAGAAAGGAGAAAAAAGTTTCAGTCCCTTTTCAATGACATTTTTTTTCTGAATTTCATACATTTCTGCATATTTGAAATGGATATAACTTAAGACCACTCAGATGTGGAGAAATGGAAACAAACAAATTCTTCCATCCAGGTACAGATCTTTGAGGGCTTAACTCTTCAGAATTTGGGTTGGAATTCTGCAACAAGCCACTGTATTTGTGCTGTATTACTCACTCCTCAGTTTACCTGAGAGGCTCCTCATTTAATATAACCCCAATATGATAAGCAGGTACAACATGATCCTCTCTCTGGAAAGATAGCTGTATGAAAGAAATTTGCCTCCCGGATATTAGGAAAAAGTTCATTTTAGTTTTGGAAGCCTTTATGTACCTTTCCAAGCAGGCTCTTTGTGACCGAAAGAACCTGAGTTCTTTGTAAAAGGCGGAGAAAAGCAAAACTGTCCAATTCTTCCCATACTTCTCAATCCACAGCAGAAAAGACATGGAAAAGAAGCAAATCTTCTTCTTCTGCTGTTATCCACAGGCATAGCTCAGGAATTCCACAAGTTATTCTTTCTAATTACAAAGCTTCCTAGGGAATGACTGGCCTTGACAAATACTATGGCACAGCGCATGTGCCTTTCCCAGGAAGCATAAGGCAGCCCAGAGGTAGACTTATTATTAAACGAAAGAAAGGCTGCTGTAAATAGAAAGTCTTCTGACAGACTTCCCCCCCCCCCCCCAGCCTGTTCTGAATATGGCCGGCTGCTTACAGCCAGCTGTTGGAACTGCAACATAGTATTTTGCAAAATGATCCTGCCTGCCCTTTAAACAGGCTAGTAAAGCAGAGCGGAGAGAGGGAGAGGGGGAGTCTGGGTGCCATTTGCAAGCATTCTGGAAGGGGAAAAAAACAATACTTCACAGCTGACTTTTGTAGCCTTTCGAGATTTATTCGAGCTTTTAGAGACTCTCTCCTCCTTTTGTTATTTGCTTTGATCGGTGGTCTGTAATCCTGATGGAAGAGATGCCTTCCGTCCTCAGGATTGTTTATTTATCTGAGCCGGAGACAATGCTGTGGCAGGTAAAGGGCTGCCATTCAAATGCTCAGATAACAGGTGCTGTTGTATTACTGTGTGAAGAGATTAAAGATAGCCCTCTGTTACCTTGGGAGGAAAGTAGCTCCTTTTGTATTTTCAGCACAGAGGAGGAGGCAGGCAGTGCCATGAATAGGTGCCATTATCTGTTTTAATGCAGCATTTGGAGAACCTAAACCTTTTCAGGGCACCATTGTGCTCCATGTTGTACTAAGAGCCTGTGCCTGCCCCCTACATCTCCAATCAAAGTAGACAAGATAAGAGGAGAAATCCCATTGATATTAGGGTTTTTGGAAGGCTGGATGGCAGAGAGGACTAGATTCTCTCTTCTGCTTCCATTGTAGGCATACCATTTAATTAACCTGTCCCAGTCCTGTGCCTTAAACAGTGGTTCAATCTGTAAAGATGAACACACAGTTTATTAAGAAAGGACTCAGTTCATAGGCAGTGGGAGGTGATGATGGACTGTCAGTAGTAGCTTTAACCACTGCTTTTTGCAGGCCTAGTTGTTTCTAAAGAGTCACAGAAGCAAACCTTTCTTCTTGACTGACTGGCCATTCCATCCTGCTTGCCCCTTCCCTCTCAGGCATTTTGAGCATCACTGCTCAGTACCTACACCCTTTGAACAGTTCTCCTAAGCACCTTGTGATTCCACCAGGCACCAATTCTGCCATCTGTTTAAGCACTGTAAATGATGGTCTCAGACCTTGGACCTAAGAGTGTTAGTGTTCCTTAATGGCTGTGCATGTGTCCCGAATGAACAGTTCACTTTCGTGGATAGGGCAGAGAGGAGTATTACAGGGATGAGCTCGTGAGGAAACAGCAGAATAAAAGACTGGAAGAAAGAGAGAACGCTGGATATTTCTAGCTGGAAGCAACTGATATCAGGGATGCCACTTTAGTGATTAAACACACAATGCTGAGAGAGTGCAGCATTGAAACAACATGTTAAAAATGAAAACCAAACAGAAGAAATATTCACTGAATATCCAGTCACCACCATCACCATCACCATGCTCAACAAGAATATTTTCTGGAGAAAACTTTGTGCAATAACCTCCTTCACCGCTTATTACCTTTTTCTCTTAGGGTGAATTAGAATTTCAGTTTGTTGGTTGGTTTTTAATAAGACCTGCTCAGTTTTTGAAACAGTCTTCATAAACCTGGTGGAAAGAACTATTGGTAACTCATGATCAGAGCAGGGGGCTTCTCCCTCTGAAATGTTGGGGTGAGGTAACTCCTTGCTTAAAAAATTCAAATGTGGAAGGAAGTGAAACTGACCACTTCTACCCAGGAAGTGGGTAGAGTTTTTAACTGTTCAAATGCCAACATTTGGCTCCCAGTATATATCCTATGTTCCAGATGCTGATTTTAGGTTTCCATTAAAAAACAAACAAACAAGCAGTCTCTTTATCTTTAGCATTTACATGAAAGATAGTTGCAACACGATTGATTCATAGTGTGAAAAGCTGTGCCTGTTGAATTTGGCCAAGGCAGATGGCTGATAAATTTGTTTAGGTTGGCTTTCTTTTAAAAAAAACTCTGTAGAATTCATAAATGTCTTCATCCATGTGGACTGAAATTACTCCCAACTTGAGCAGGCCCATTAAAAGGATGACAAATTGGGAAGTCAACATTTAAGTTATTTCTATTGATGCAGTGGGTCTACTATACACAAGTCTAACAATTCAGTTTAGGTCACACACATGGATACAGACACACAAAGACAAACATACACAGAAATATGTATCTATACCACTGTGTGTAGAGAACTGGATGTTGAGGAGTAAGGATTCTGGTTAGCATTCTCTTTGCTTGTGTGTGTGGATGCAGAATCTTCTTCTCCATGCAGAGCTGAAAGGGACCGTATGGATCATCGAGTCTAGCCCTTCTCAGGGAAGCACAGTGGAGGATTGAACTCCCAACCACCAACTCTACAGCCAGATGCCTAAACCACTGAGCTATCTTATATGATGGGAATATTCAGTCATGTAACAGCCACCCTTGTTTGCAATTTGAATTGGTAAAATCCAAAAACAGGCTTATGATCTCGTCTACTGGTGGGAACTGCGTCTTAGATACAGACAATTAGAATTTAAAGCGTATGGAAAGACTAAGTTTGGATCAATGAAAAGTCATAAATAAATGTTATGCCATAGTAGAATACAGTGTTTGGAACATGTGTTACACCTGAACATTCATTTATCACAGAACAGTTGTTTACAGTCCAGGCAACATATCCTTTTGAGACATTAAGTTATTCTAAACTGAGGCATTATGCTTGCTAGAGGTACACATCAACCAATTTGTCATTTTGTATAGAACTTTTGGTTCATTAAAATGTGGAAACAATTGCTGTTTTCTCTCTCCTCTCACAACTTTGTATAAGTAGGCTTTGTAACAGGAATAAAACTAGACTCTGTTTCTACAGCACAATTAAACTGGAAGCCATAAACCTTTAATTTTTTCACTGTGGTCTTCCTCTGGGATTGTATCAGGCATGGAAGCTTTATTATGTAGTGATATTATTAAATCTCTCTCTCTCTCAGGCTTAGGATATGCAAAAAAGATAACAGAGCATTTTATGACTATGTGGGCTAATGCCTTTTTACTGCCATTCCCTTCTAGTGAAAATATTAATAAAATTGTTGGTGTTGTTAGAGAGAGGTTGGAAATAGAATCGCAGGGTCCCAGTGGGGACATTATTAGGACTAGGTGAAATTGAATCCCATTGCAGACTGTGGGGGAAATGATTTCCAACCAATTGGAGCCAACATAAGGTCAAGAACATAGTAAGCTGTCTGTTCATTTCCTATGGTCAGCATGGGAATCATTTCATAAATGCAAGATGCTAGGCCATGGGAAGGAGCCAAGCTTTGAAGCCCTCTTTTTAAACAATTTGGATATTTTGAATTTGAAAGTTCTAATTAGTTGTTCCAAATGCTGGAGAACTCATGGAATAATAGGAGTGTGTTAGATCTACCTACTCTGTTGTCACTTTATTATGGCTACACAGTAGCGTAGCCATATATTTTGAGCTTTAGGAGGAAAATGTAGGAACACTACAAGCCGAATCAAAAAATAGGCATGCCCCAAACAAAAAATTCTAATTATGAAACTGGACCTCATATCAGCACCACATTTGGCATGGATGTAGCAGACAGTCTGCTCTTGCTCTGTGCCAAGTTTAGGGCATTTGGGGAAAGGGTTTTCAAGTTGTGATTTTTTTTGAAAAATAACACTGTTTTACCCTGGTGCACAAGCAAGTGACTTTTAGCTACAGCTAATTCAAAAGAGAAGGAAAATGTAGATAAGACAAAATTTGCGTACCTGAGGAAAAGAACCTCTGTTACCTCTTTTTTTTTCTTTTTCTTTTTTTTGTCCACAGGAATTGGGACATTCATGGCTCTGAGATTTTTTAATTAGACTTTATAAAGCCAAAAATCTTCTAAAATCACTCCTTATATATATATATAACTTCCAAGAATTCCAAAGGAACTATATGCATACATAACATTCTGGCCAATCAGATGTGTCTGGAGTCAGCCCCAGGGCAGGTGTCTGTCACTTTTAACCCTATGATGGTGTTCAGTGTGAAAGAAAGTATTTAACTCCTTCCTGGCTTTGCAGTGGTGCAAAACACCAATATAAGGCAGGGGATGGGGGAAGCTGGGTAACCACACACTGAGGCCTGAGAGACACAGAGAAAGGTCTCTTTGAAGATCTTTAAAAGCAGATGGATTTGGGTGTCATCAACACACTGGTGGTACCAGAACACAAAATTCTGGACAGCCTCTTTCAGATTTTTCATGTATATGTGAAATTGTAGGGGGAATCATGGAACCCCAAGACACTTCATAGGCTAATGGTCAAGGTGTTGAACAGCAGTCCCCCAGCACCACTACCATTCACAAAGTGACACCAAGCAAAGGAAAATCCCAGAAGCTGACTTCTTGTTTCATCAGTTCACCACTTCTCTTCCAAACATAAAGCAATTGTCAGGGTTGTTTCTCAACAAATGTGAATGGTAGTGAGCAGAAGAGGTATCCTGTAGACCAGGGGTCTCCAAACCTTTCAGTATGAGGGCCACATCATATATTTCACACATTTTCAAGGGCCGAAGGAGGGAAGGGGGACCCAAGCTATCCCCCACCCTCGCTGTCTTTGCAAAGACAACGGGTTAGGGGATTGCTTAGATCAGGCTTTGCTCCTCTTCCTATCCATGCTCGGGCCTAGGAAGAGGAGGGAAGGGGGACTCAAGCAATCCCCCACCCCAGCTGTCTTCGCTTGGGTCCCCCTTCCCTCTTCTTCCTAGGCCCAGGCCAGATAAAAAGGTGAGGCAGGCCAGATGTGGCCCGCCTGCTGTAGACTATCTTGATTGCTGCCATTGGAGTTGTCAACATTCAGGCTGCCCTCTTCTATGTCAAGCTTAGCATTCTTTTTCCTGTTGGCAATGCAGCACAATATTTTGCAGCAATATTAGGCCATTTCCTGGCTTTTTGAATTGTGGGTACAGAAGCACAGTATCCCACATTCATAAACTGGAGGTTTATTGAAGAAATGAATACTAATAGCAGTAACGTTCTGTCAAGTCAGTTCCAACTTACTGTAACTCTTCCCAAGATTCCCTGAGTATAGAGTACACAAATGTGGTTTACTATTCCCTTCTTCTGGGGACTGTGCAACTTGCCCAAAGCTACACCAGCTGGCTTTTCTCCTGAGAGGCACTGAAGGGGATTGAACTCATGACTCTTGGGTCTGCAGCCAGGTGCTCCAGTTTACCAAGCTATCCAGCCACATGATGTGACTTTAATCACACAAAAGCAACTTATGTAAAGAAGAGGAGGGTGCTCTTTCTAGGCTTTCCTTGTGAGCCAGAAAATAAAAAAAAAAGAAAGAAAAATCAGGATTTTGGCTGATATGGAGAGCTTACACAGATCCAACAGTCTCCTTCTCTTCAGTCTGTTTATTATACGTGTTTCAAGTGATAATGGAAGGGGTAGAGCTAACATGATCCCCTTATTCTATGTGTTGCCCACACACCTTCAGAGTGACTAAATAAGGCTAGAGGTTTTGGAGGATGCTATGGATAGTGACCTGCTCTGTATGCAATGAAGAGGGAATGATATTATACTTTTAAAAAGTCACTTGACATTCATATATCTTTGGATGAAGAGTTTCATGCAACAAGGGCACGAGCAACATAATTTGCTGATGTTCTGAAATAATAATGAAATATAATTCCTTTCATTTTTGGCCAGGTCATTCCCTTTCCTCTCAAAACAGGGGAGGCTATTTCTTTCCTTCCAAAGGGCTAGGAAGACATCTCATTGCAACTTATGCTGGTAGGCAGCGTGAGGAGTGGCTATGCTCATCTCTGTCACCGTTAAGAAGGGGCCTTCTCTCTGCTTCCTTAGTTTTTACAGAAGGTTCAGCTTCTTGTAGAAGTGTAAGGCTGGGCCATGTTTCCTGGGAGGTGGGTCAGAATGTACATCAATGCCCAATATTAGGATGTAGTACATGGGGAGGGAGAAGAAGTTCATTTTACTTAATTCTTTATGATCCCCCACAATCTGATCCCCCACCTTTCCGTATATTTGGAATGGAAGCAACTTAAGCGCTGGAGGAGAAAAAGTCAAATATGAGAAATACCAAAACCAACAGATTTATCCACCTAGATCCAGGGATTTGAAGTTTAACTTTTAAAAGTCTGTATTTGAATCCTTATATATTTAAACTGTGTTACTGCTGAATCAGGTTTGCGGTCTTTTTTGCAGTAAGAATAGCTCTAGTTACTGAATCTAGCCAGCACAGATGGGTGAAAATATTTTTCTGGTTCTTTTGGGGAGGGTTTTGAATGTACCAAAATGTACAGATTACATGTTCAGGAAGAAAAAATGTGACATGTAAAAAACTGGAATGCAGGAGAGAAGGAAACAGACAGGTTTTCTTGCCCCTAGGAGTACAGTTGCAAAAGGCACCCATAAACCAGGGGAAGAGCACCTGGCCGCTCTGCCGACAAGATCTCTTCGCCGAGCAGGGCCTCTTTGCTGCACCCTCCGGAGTAGCACGAGACAGCTGGCCATCGTGAGTGCTCTGGGAGGGTGGGGGCAGGAGCAGGTTTGTTTATAGGAAAGCTCTGCCCCTGGTTTGGCCTCTTTCGAGGCTCTCAGCGGTGAAGGAGGCTCGTCACACGGCACTCCGGCTTGTGCGCACTTGTGGCGCACTTCGAATTGCCGTTGCGGGCTTTGGATCCAGGGCTGCAGCCACACCTTTGTGGTTTGGCTTGACTGTGCCAGCGCAGTCAATTGTTTAATTTTACTTTCTTATTTGTATTGGAATTTAGTGATCATCTAGGGGCTTTGTAACGGGGCATTAGCCTCCCCCCCGGGTGGCTGCGGCCACGCCAGATTCGGCGGGGTTCTCAATCCCCCAGCAGTTGGCCTCTGATCTTGGTGGTCTGATCACAGTATCTTGAATATTGTGTTGGGTTCCCCCCCCCCCTTCGTGGCTCTAACATTAATTGGCTTATACTGGGTCTAGATTTCTATTTTCTTTCAGTGCTATTTCAGTACCATTATTATTGCTACGTTAGTTATTTAATATTTTCATAAATTAGGGTCTAATTATTTGGATACAAGGGAATAAAGTGCATAGGTGCAGGAAGTGCATATGTGCATGAATAATTAATTGAATAACTACTAAATATCTAGTCTAAGCCGGCACAAGCACACAGGGCTTAATTGGCAATAATTCATTCAGTGGATTTATTGTTTAAGTGGTAAGCCTTGCCTAATTTGGTTGAGGGCTTTTCCGGTCTCTTTGGCTTATAATATATATATACATTTATAGATAAATAAATACATACATATTTCCAATTAATAAATTGAGAATTTATTAATACTACACAATAATGGGTCCGAAAAAAGGACAGGGGAAAAGTAAAGGAAAACAGCCTGCTAAAAGGCGCCCTCTCCCCAGGTTTCCCCTGCAGAGTCATCCTCGGATGAAGAGTCCTGGCCTATCTGGCAGGAGCTGCAGAATAAAATTACTGCATTAGAGGCTGAATGTGCTTCCCAGCTGGGACCGGCTGCAAGTGGGTCTCAGCCTCGCAGGTTTTCCAGAGAGTCTAAGGGTCACAGACGAGCTAAACTTAAAGCCTTAGCTGATAATCTCTTATCTCGCCTTAATGTGTTAGATGCCAAGCGATGTGCAGTTCAGAGTCCACCCACAGGAGCTGAGGCGCCACAAAGGGTACCTCAGAGTGCTCAGTCCGAAGCTGCAAGCGGTAGTCCTGACCCAGAGTTGGCTGTTGCAGCTGCGCAGCAGTCAGCGAACACTGGAATTCCAGGTGAGTTAACACCAGCACCTGACACCTTTAAGGATGCTGTAACCTGGCATTGGTCGGGCACAGGGCAGATGGGTACGTCACCATTTACTTCTCACCAATTTGCACATGGCATTGGAATGAAGTCTCCTCAGGTACCACCAGGACCCCCAATTGGTTGGATTCCGCCTTACCCACAGGTGTCACTCCCGGCATCTTTAGGGGTTACACCAGGGGTTAGCGTATAGCCATATCCTTCTGTCCCAGATACAGGTTACAATTCTGTACCTCTGAAGGCTTTACCCTTTGGTGATTATTCCATACCATTAGGGGATCATCTGACTCCAGCGACTAAAGAAATTTTTTTGGAGAGGTGATTACATTGATGTCTTTGAGCTTTTAAATAGGAAAGTTGACAGTAAGGAATAGGAGAAGGAGGATGATAAGGAAAAAGAGAGACGCTGGAGGCGCAAACCTGAGTGCACTTGGGCTAATTGGCTACCAGGTGTTTTGATTTATCAGGCAGTGATAGTGAGGGTCCAGCCCTGGATGGCTTTATCTTTGGTTCAATATTTGGACTTAATCTATAGGGTGCATGTCGACTACCCGGGTCACGCGTGGTTGCTCTACGATGATTCATTTTGTATGAGGGCCACGATACACCCCAATTTGCGCTGGGATGAGCCCCACTCTGGGCTCTGGCTTCAATATATGACCCCTGCACGACCTAGCATGGGTGACAGGTTTGACAGCGGCCATCTAATCTGCAAGGCAAACCTGAATTTCCCAACTAAGGTCCCCTCAGCTCAGACTCCTCAACCACGTTGGTTTTGCTGGGAATTTAATTCCCGAGGAGTGTGTGCTAGGAAGGCTTGTAAATTCAGGCATGAATGCACATTGTGTGGTGGGCAGCATGATAGCATCAATTGTTTTTGTGCCCGCACACAGAAAGGGGCAAAGGATGCCGGCACAAATAGAAAACAGGACGGTGGTGCCGGAGCTGCTGCAAAAGGGCCCCAGCCCAATTAAAGTAGATGTACTGGATAGCTGGTTGTCAGCTTATCCCAAGGTTGAGGATGCCGAATACTTGTCAAGCGGGTTTAGGATTCTTGTTGTTGGTAAGAGAAAAGGTAGTTTCGCATAAAATTTGAAGTCAGTACAAGGCATGGAGGACATAGTTAGGGAGAAGATAGGTAAGGAAGTCAAGGAGGGTCGAGTTCTTGGCCCCTTTCAGCCCCCCCATTGCCACATTTGCGGGTCTCCCCCCTAGGGGTTGTCCCCAAGAAAGCCAAAGGTGAATACAGACTCATTCACCATCTGTCGTACCCGGAGGGTGACTTGGTTAATGATGCTATTCCACAGGAGTTGTGCTCAGTACACTATACTCCGTTTGACACTGCGGTGTGCATGTTCAGGTCTTGTGCCTTCGGGGCCGAGATGGCTAAATGCGACATTAAGTCGGCTTTTCGTCTTCTCCCTGTGCACCCTGAGGATTTTGATTTGTTAGGTTTTCATTTCCAAGGGGCATTTTACATTGACAGGGCTTTACCTATGGGCTGCTCCATGTCCTGCGCTGTGTTTGAGCATTTCAGCTCATTTTTGGAGTGGAACCTTAGACGCAGGGCGGGGCGTTGTAGCACCGCTCATTATTTGGACGATTATCTTTTTTGTGGTGAGCGGGGGTCAGGGACATGTAAATTTATTCTAGAAACATTCCAGGACATGGCAAAAGAGTTAGGGCTACCGTTAGCTGAGGAAAAAACGGAAGGTCCGTCCACCGTGTTGACCTTCTTGGGAATTGAATTAGATACACAGCTGCAGGCTTGCAGGCTACCTGATTCCAAACTGAAAGACTTGCAGCAAAGGCTTAAAGAGTTAGTAAAGAAAAGAAAAGTCTCCCTTAAGGAGTTGCAGGAGCTGGTAGGTCATTTGAATTTTGCCTGCCGGGTGATTGCTCCAGGCAGGGCTTTTTTACGATGACTTTGTGAGGCAATGAGTGGCCTCAGACGGCCATTTCATTGGACGAGACTGACAGCCAGTATGAGACAGGACCTGCAGGTGTGGCTGCAATTTTTGGATGGTTTTAATGGTATTTCCTTTTGGAGATCGGAGATAAACTTGGGGGATGCTTTACAGGTGCATACGGATGCAGCAGGATCCAGGGGTTACGGAATTTACTTCAGAGGGTGGTGGTGCACAGGTGCATGGCCAGATGAATGGCTGCAATCTGACATCTCACGTGACCTTACTTTCTTAGAGTTTTTCCCCATTTTGGGTGCCTTATGGTTATGGTCCGCGGAATGGGCAAACTCGGTTATTCGTTTTTGGTGCGACAACTTAGCAGTTGTGCACATAGTTAATAACCTAAATAAGAGTGATGTGCTTAGTTAGGGCATTCACGCTGAGAGCCTTGCAGTTCAACATTGCGGTGCGTGCTAGGCATATTCCTGGTGTGGACAACAGTATAGCTGATGCCCTGTCCTGTCGACAGATTGACCGGTTCAAGGAATTGGCTCCAGGAGCCAGCGAGCACCCAGAGTTACTGCCACCAGAGGTTTGGCAAATTGGAGGGAAGACGCTGACCGAGCGATAGGTTTGGCTCTGGCTCCACAGACGCACAAAGGGTACGTGGCCGTGAGTAGAGAATTCCAGGAATTTAGAGGTGATATAGGCTTGGATCAAACTTGGCCAGCTCCGGTCGACCATATCCAGCAATATATAGTTTTCTTGAATAGGAAAGGATTATCCAACAGCTCAATTCAGGGTAAATTGGCAGCCTTAGCATTTTATGCTAAAACATGGGGTTACCAAGATTTTACCTCAGACTATTAGGAAGATGTTAGAAGGGTGGTCTAAGGAAAAAGTGAGAATACCTGACAGTAGAGCTCCCATAACACCCACCATGCTGGAAAAGTTCAACCAACACTGGGATAACATATGTTTGAACGCTTATGAGGCGGCCCTGTTGAAGGCTGCATCTTTAGTAACATTCTTTGGAGCCCTTAGAATAAGCGAGGCAGTAGCCAGGAGCAAGTCAGATACATCACAGTTGGCTCTGCAAAGACAGGACATCCTTATTGAGAATAACACCCTCTTCATTCACATACGCCGCTCGAAGGTCGATCAAAGGGGAAAGGAGTAAATATTGTGCTAGGCAGGTGCTCTATAAATAGTATATGCCCTGTCCTGGCCACTGTAGCATATTTGACTTTCAGGGGCCAGCACCCAGGTTATTTCTTTGTGCATAGTGATGGGTCACCGTTGACCAAATACCAATTTTGGAAATATACCTGACAAGGCGCTACAACAGTCTGGTGTAGTGCGGCTACGCTTTGGCACACATTCATTTAGGATAGGAGCAGCCTCGACAGCTGCTGCACTTGGTTATGGTTCTGAGGACATTAAAAGGTTAGGACGCTGGAATTCTGGCTGTTACAGGCGTTATGTCCGTGTTCTCCCTTCGGTTTAGGTTAGTTGCTGGCCTTGTTTCTTTTGTTGCAGTTTCAGAGGTTCTGAGGCAGAGACTCCGCATCTTGATTGTCAGTCATAGTTATATCTTCTGGGCAGCGCGCCATGCTGCAAAATCATCCTGGGGGAGCAATTTAGGCCTTGGGACCACAGCCCAACTGGAGTGGTTTGGCAAGAGGGGTATGCTCTGGGATGCGTTCCTACAAACAGTGCCTCATGGTCCTCATAGCTGTCCCCCCGATGTGTTGGTTGTTCATCTCGGTGGCAATGACTTAGCTAAGCGTAGTGGAAAGTCGTTAGTAATTATACATGATATTATACATGATTTGTGTTTGCTGAAAACCGAGCACCCTTTGATGATCATTCTGTGGTCCACAATAATACCCAGAGCAAAGTGGGGAGCAGATTGCCCACCGCAGTATATTAATACAGCCCGCAGAAGCATTAACCGGGAAGTTTGTCGGGCTGTCAAAAGGGGTATCGGTACAGTTATTGGGCACCATGACATTCGTGTTAATAGGCCGGAGCTTTACAGGCATGATGGAGTACATCTTTCAAACCACGGATTGAAATTATTCATTCCAGATATTCAGAGGGGCCTGCGTGTAGTTATTAATAGTTTGGGTGGGCAAGGGACTTAGTCATGCTAGTCCCTTTGCCGTGGTGGGTAGTGTGGAAGGAAGTTGGATCGGTGAGTCCTAGTAAGAGCACAGTAAGGTTATAGCTCTCCCGACCTCCCAGTGCTGCGGATCGTGAGATTACAGTGTGTGGGCGGGGGAGGATGCGCTGGGGCCTCACACGGACCAAGGGCCACCAAATGTATGGGGGCTTGAGGCCCAGGTGAGGTCAGTGCCAAGCCATCCGGAGTTGCGCGGTCTAGGGGACCGTGCAGGCTCGGGGCAGAGGACTCGCCCGTATTGGCAAAGGGTTCGGTGAGACCCAGTTATTCCTTTCTGTACTACAGCAGCCCCCTCTTTAATAAAGTGTGGCCCTGGTTTAACCCAACTCTTTTGTCTCGCGTCATTATTCCGGATGGGGTGGAAATGGCCGCTCTGCCGGTGCAATCTCTTCACTGCGCGGGGCCTCTTTGCCGCACCATCCGGAGTAGCGTGAGACAGCTGGCCATCGCGAGTGCTCTGGGAGGGTGGGGGCGGGAGCGGGTTTGTTTATAGGAAAGCTCCGCCTGGTTCGGCTTCTTTCGAGGCTCTCAGCCCACCTGCCCACCCTGTTTTTCAGTGTGAGTTTACTGGTCGCCATTCGGGGCTGGATAGGAATTTTTGACCCGCTACTTGATTGGCCAGTAGTCGCGGGGATTTTTTGCCTATCCCACACTGATCGAGGCAAGGCCATTTATGGGTGTTGTTGTCAGGTTTGGTCATGCTGGCGGGTAGTGCAGAAGGAAGTTGAATTGGTGAGTCCTAGTAAGAGCACAGTAAGGTTATTGCTCACCTGACCTCCCAGCGCTGTGGATCGTGAGATTACAGCGTGCAGGGGGGAGGATGTGCTGGGGCCTCACATGGACCAAGGGCCACCAAATGTATGGGGGCTTGAGGCCCGGGTGAGGTCAGTGCCAATCCGGTGGGGTTGCGCGGTCTAGGGGACCGTGCAGGCTCGGGGCAGAGGACTCGCCCGTATTGGCAAAGGGTCCGGTGAGACCCAGTTATTCCTTTCCACACTACAGCAGCCCCCTCTTCTTTGTTATAGTTTAATAAAGCGTGGCCCTGGTTTAACCCAACTCTTTTGTCTCACATCATTATTCCGGATGGGGTGCAATTGAAAGTATGCATTGACCCATTACCAATTCCTCACAAAAAAATGGGGGAGCAGAGTACTTTGAAAGAAACAACCCGACAATATTCTAGAATGTTATTGCCCATGATCCATTTTAGCTAATTCTCCAAAGCAGGCGATGAGGTTAGGACTTTCTCTTATTGGACAATCGTGCTCCATTTAGTTTTGTTCTGTTTGTTTGGTGACAATATCAACTTGGGGTAAACAAACCCATTAAGGGTCTTTTGGGAATAAAAATAATGTTGCAATTCTAGATAAAAGGAGAAAAATAGATTGTACTGATATCACATCCACAAATGTGGCATGGCAGAATTGCTGTTGGGGGCCACTTGACCTTACAGTGTTGAGAGAAGGCAAATCAAATCAAAGCATATCAGTCTAAAATGAGGGCCATTTTTTTTTACCTTGCCATCCTGTCAAAAAACCAAGAACACCTCAAATTAGAAATATCTACTGAATATTTGTACTTTTAGTATTAGTATGGAAACTGCTTTGCCAACATACAGCCTATTTAGACCAGAATTAACCATTTTGGATGGTGCAGTCTTTTCTAATGCCCTGTTGTTTTTGTTTAACACAGAGAAATATATACCTTTTTTTAATTAGGGGAAAATCAACTCCAGGGGTTACATTTTAAGAAATGAAGTATGTAGGTGACAGTAGGCAAAATGCAACATTATATGTAGTATCCCATTTTGAAAATTTATTGGAGACAAAATCATATCAAGATAGCATAAGTATTTTCCAGTTTCAGTTTCCCGTTAATTACAATAAAGACAAAACCAGACCTTTTCTTTTCTTTCTTTGTTCATGTCAGAAGCACCACCCTACACTTTATAAATATATCAGATAATTTTTGCCCAATCACATGCAACATCAAGAGCATTTGGGGCAGATAACATCAGCTCTTTCATGGTACATGCTGAGGGGCACAGAGCATGCTAATACAAAAGTGAAGTTGCCTGTATCACAAATATTTCAAACAGCAACCCCATTAGTCTAAAAGGGTCTTTCAACCTAAGGGAATGGGAAATGTTGTTCTGCCAAGAGCTAGTCACACTTGCCCATGTAATGAAGCATGTCTGACTGCAGAGACAATTAAGGTTTCCCTTAACCTTTCACTGCAAAAATGTTCTCCTTTGATTTGCAGAGTTTATTTCTTCCAGAGCAGAAGTCTAAGAAACACATTAATGC
Source organism: Intellagama lesueurii (assembly GCA_037013535.1). Classification (NCBI taxonomy): domain Eukaryota; kingdom Metazoa; phylum Chordata; class Lepidosauria; order Squamata; family Agamidae; genus Intellagama; species Intellagama lesueurii. Next base: position 106,205,717 of record JBAJHW010000002.1, on the reverse strand, counting down.
CATTCAGTTAACTCACAGTGCAACTGCTAATTAGCCTTAAATTGACTCATATGCCTCATAGGATTGAAGGAAGGACAATTAACCTAATCTGAAGTCACCACATTTTTATAGAATCCTCTGTGTTTACTTAAGGAGGCTTAAAATGAAACATGCACAGCCACAGTCTCCAAGCTCAGGGAGGGGTGGGTGGGGAGTTACCTTTACAGAACTATTTTCTGTTGGTACAGATACCCTAGTGATTATAGCACTTCATCCAGAATATCACATAGAGACAACTGTGGGGCACTCACATGGAAATGGAATTAAATTATCTTAAGGCTGGAAAAATGAGAAGCAGCAAAAACCAGAACTAACAAATCTGTCCACTCCTACCAGAAAAAAACATTTCTTTTCCACCACACAAACAATATAGTAAGTAAATCTCTATACAGTATTCTAAAGAAGCATTACGTATTGCAAGCTCACTATAGACATAGACATCAACATTGTATATTCCATTACTATTTCTTGCAGAGAAGAAAAGGAACAGCCAGAAATGGGGTTACTCTTTATGACAGCCACCACATTTTGTTTCATCTAGTACAGGAGTAAGCAACTTTTGTGCATCTGGGGACCACACAGACATCAGACACATACAGATACATGATAAATGGCTAGAAAATGGGTTTTGAAAAATAAGTAATCTGCAGACCCAGGCGAAATTGCCCCTTTGGCTGTCCCTGCCTACCAGAAGAAAAAGCACACCATATTAACAGTTAATAGTTTATTGAGTTGATGATTAGGAATGGATGAAGAAAAGCCACTGCTGCTTTGGTTATAGCCTTGGGGCTGCATGAGGAACAGATCCAAGCATTGGATGACTCACCCAAGTGATGCTGGGCAGCGATGGAGTGGCACCCACCTTTAGGTATGATGTTGGGTGCGAGACTAGTAGGGGAAGAAGGTCAACAGATTATGGGGGACTGTGGCAGCTCTCCTTATCTGGGCACTCCCCTGTCAGTCCCCCACTCAGATCCTCCACCATGAAGGGGTCACATGCCTGGGATAAGCCCAACTGCCCATCTCCTATTCCCTGAATGTGCTTCTACGTGCAAAAACTGCCTTCCTTTCATACGAGAGATGCTACAGAAAAGACGTTGCAAGTTACAGAACACACTCCCAGCATTACACACACACCCTATTTCCTAATAATATCAACAGAAAGTGTAAAAACGTACAAGAAGCACAGAAATATAACCTGCATGCAAATTAAATGAAGGAAAGGGTCGGTGGGTAAAATCCTGAGGCAGACTGCCAGAGAAAACTAGAGTAGCTCCTTATATACTGGTGAACCAGGCTGGAAACCTCTTCATGGATCACTCCCTCTGGCTATGCTGATTTCATTGGCCAGCTGGCAGGAGCATGAAGGAAGCCTTCCAGCCCAGTGTGGACCCCTTGGAAGAAGATGAGGGCCCCAAAGATGGCGGCCATCCCTTCAGTATCTGGGAACTTGTTGGGTCCCCAGGTGAGTGCAGACTGGATGACTAATTGAGGAGGTGGATTGAAATTCCTGGAAGTTTCCAGAAGCACCAATTCACTCTTCTTTTTTTGACGAGAAGGATAGCAGAGGGTGCACACACAAAAAAAGGACCACTCCTGAGCTATTTCTGCTGTTATTATTTTAATCAAGGAGAGTTACAATTTTATTTATTTCAAATATTTATACCCCACCCTTTTCCTTAGAAAAACATCCAAATCATTTAAAGACAATATTTAAGAACAAAACAAGTATACAAAGGTGGCGTGCATCATTAAAAGGCAATATTTAAAGCTAAAATCACTGAGTATAGAAATACTAAAAAGGAACAAATAAAAGACATTCTAGCAAGGAATTCTGGGGGGTTAGTTCCATTTCTGTGCTGAAGTACCCCCTTGCGAGGTATTGTGGTGTGTGCACGTGTGATCATTTTGGCAAGCTGATTGTATAAAACATCCTGTGAGTTGTTAGGCCTGCTTTCTAAAACTGTTTTTGAAACAATTCTCCATTCGTTCCTCTGGATGTTTACTGACATTTCTCCATCGGACCCACAATCACTGTGGAATAAAAGAGCCAGCCATTTATATGTGATTCAAAGAATTTATATTCTGCTCCATATATTCCGGAGTTCTGAGAGCAATTTGTATTCACTCCAATGTTAAGATGACAAGAATCCCTCCTCGGTGGTACCAATTTTCCCAACGTCTCGAATTAAGTCTTATGGATAAATATGTCTTTTTGTTTAGCTTCTGCATTCAGCAAAAAATTCATGCAAATAACTTTATTGTGACTGCAAGTTAGCTTTTCTTTTACAAAATTATTAAGAGACTGATGACTGGGAGGAATAAAACATGAGAGAATGAAATTCTAAAAGTGAACCAATTTACCACCAGCCAACCTGTCTGCATTTTAATCTTTAGGCCCCAAAGATCTTGAATTATTAAGGACCATTCAAATGCTAAACAACATTATCACGTTAAGTTAATTATTGAAGTGAGTGATGGTATACATTAGATTTATCCATTTTTCTGAGAATCAGTGTAGAGGTTCATTTTGTATAATTGTTTGGGGGGGGGGGAGGAAACAGGAGGGAGAGAAAGAGGCAGCCCCACAATACCAGTATTTGAAGAATACAGAGGTCAACAGTCTCCAGGAAAGAAAATTACTTGGTGGTTTACTGAAAATCCTTTTCAATACAATTCATTTTTCCACAGATAAGAGTCATTCTTAAATATTAATGAGCTTTGCTGTTTATTGAAGCAATCATTTCCCAAGGTTATTCCATGGGAAACTATTATCTAACTTCATCAGCATGACACAATATGTTCTTTGTTCGTGCCCTTAGGGGTGTCTCTTGACTCTTGGGGAACTATTTCATCTTGACAATTTCATTGCATGCTTTTAAGGCAGACATTAAAGTTATGGCTGAAGTTGGGGATTGTTGTGCACTTAAAAGTTTAGAGTCAGGTGAACCAAAATAGTTCATGTGCTGAGGGACCGCCATCTTCAGAACACTTTGGAGATACAATGCGCTACTGAAGGACATTCTGGAACACCCTTTCAGACTTCTGAACATTGAAACATTAGGGCTGAATGAATCAGATGAAGTTTGTGTATTACAGCATGCCCCAGAATTGAGTTTTGGGTTCACCAGAAGCACACAAGGCAACTCTGTTTGGGGTCAGCCATTTCACAATGCAGATGGAGGGTAGCAGATCTGAATGCTCCAACAGAATAATACAAAGTGCCATAACGTTGTTGTTGTTGTTTCATGCTGTCAAGCTGCCCCCGACCGATGATGACCCCACAAATGAGCGATCTCTAAAATGTTTTATCCTCAACAGCCATGCTCAGCTCTTTCAAACTCAAGCCTGTGGCTTCCTCTGATCTTCTTCTTTTCTGGTTGCCTTCAACCTTTCTTAGCATTATTGTCTTTTCCAGAACAGCCTCAGTTTCCAGAGATTGTTCAGGCTTGATTTGATCTACCACCCACCTGTTCCTCTCTGGCAGTCCCAGGGTATCTGAAAAGCTCTCCTCCACATTTCAAATAAGTCTCCATTTGGATTGATGAAGGAACGAAGGTATAAAAAACTGCTATTTCAGTTTCTTCATTGTCAGTGTTAAAGTTGTGTGGGTCTTCTGTAGTCATAATTTTGATCTTCTGTTGTTGAGAGTATTTTCCTTAGTTTTTCCTTCTTTTTCCCCACCTCAGTGTATGAATGGCAGATTTAAGATGAGGGATACTGATATAGATAGAGCAAACCCTATCTATAGTAGCCCTGTCCAGCTACATTCAAATGCTCAGGGACTGGAACTGTATTTGCTCAAGTTAGAAGCCTTTCAACTTTTAGATTTATTTATTTATTACCTCAGAAGAAATTGCAACAGTGGGACAAATTCTCATTTTCCTCACTTTATGTGGTCCTCACCCATAGCTCTGAAGGGCACTGCCTCCAAATACAGTGTCCAATTCAAACCATGAGTATCCACACCAGGAATTCTCGACCTGATCTGTCATGCTCTTTGCACCTTCAAATTTCTCCCTCCCAAAATATAAACAGACTTTGGTGGCAAAATCTGTGTGAAGAACAGAAATATATTCTCAACTAGAGCATTTGATGCCATTGACCATGGTGTCCTGGCAGACCACCCACCTAGACCCCCCTGCTGACAATCATCGTAGAAGAGCACTGTATTGATTCATAGCATTATCTTTTCATGCTGCTTGCTTAACAATGGAAATTCTATCTTATTCTGCGAGCCACCCTGACCTCTGCTTTCCACCCAAACAGCTACCTTGTGTTTTACAGGCAGTCGCAAGCTTCATGCCTTTCTGATGTGAGTGACAGAGCTAGAAGATGTTTTTGTGATGTGTTTGTGTCAAGCACATCAACCAAGCTTTTAATATCTGCGTGTATGCAGAACAAAAGTTAATACCTTCTGCTGTTTATTATTAGAACAGCATCTGTGGGTAATATCCCAGGTGAGGGTTTGGTTTGTCTATAATCCATCCCCTACACCACTGTCTTAAATAGTATGTTCAGAGTACTATCCAATTTAAAAATAAGTCCAAAAATCAAATTCTAATCCATGGAACGTTTGTTGTTGTTGTTTAGTCGTTAAGTCGTGTCCGACTCTTCGTGATCCCATGGACCAGAGCACACCAGGCCCTCCTGTCTTCCACTGCCTCCCGGAGTTTGGTCAAAAGCAGTATGGAACGTTACACTGGAGTAAATCTATTAGGCTTAAGGTACTATAATACTTTAGATATCTTGATATGAAAATAGGGATATATATTTGTGTGTAGCTAATGATATTTTTCTGCCAGCTTCTCAAATGGACATAACAGATCATTGTCATGATTAGGGATGTAAAGTATTGCTAAATTCTTTGCTATCATTCATTTAGGTTATTGCCACTTAATGAGACATCTTGCTATGGAATTTTAAAACCTTAAGTTATGTTTTTCTCACCTCCAGGTGGCAACAGGTTAAGGGACCTTTTTTCTTATTGTAAGGGTTTGCACAATTTGTTCAAACTGTTTCTGTGAAAAACTAGCAGCCTTTTCCTTTGACAAAGGACACACACACACATACACACAGAACAAGGACAAAATGTCTGGCTAAGAGTTCGTTGGTTCATTGTTGTTTTTTTATAAAAAGGCTAACAACCTCTCCATGCTTCTAATCCTCAAAATTGCAAGCAAAAAAAATTAGCATACTTTGTCATAAAGCATTATTTTCATTATTCAACCATTTGTTATCTTTTTTTGCTGAGAGGCTCACAAGATGCCTCACCCTGTTGTGGCTCCTTGCCCTGATGTGCAAGGATGAGGAAAGGAAGGATTTACATCTCTATTCATGAGTACCAGAATTTAACTCCATTGATCAGAAGCTAAAATTTCTGTGAGGCAAGGTAGGCTGTCTGATGAAGAACATACAAAAAGTACTGTTAATCAACTGAGAACTGATATTTGGAGTTGGGTATCACAGGAGAGTGTCAGCCCCTCATTGTTAAAATGATTTTTGGAATAACTGTAGGCTGAGTCTCCGTGCTTTGAAAATGCAATATCCAAAATTAAATGCATGACTTTTTGAAAAGAGTCAAACAAGGTTTTTGACTTTTTGACTGTTTGTTCTTTTCATTAGAGCCATCTGTTTGAAACACTTAAGCCCTATTCTGATGTCCTATCCTGAGGACTCACCAGTCCCATCCTACATTGAACAGGTAGGTCTACAGGGAGCTTCTTTTCATGGTCAGTTCAGTGTGAAGTGTGAATGTTGTGTAAGCAGGAACACTGACAAAGGCTGTATGGCTCTTATCCATCTTACATTTTTTACTTCTATCCTCTTTTGTGTAACTCTTGAAGAGGCCTATAATTATCTGACAATATATGCTTTCATTACAAATTAGTTATATCTCAGCATGAACAGTGTGAAATAACTAGTCAATCATATAAATATTAATTCATATATAAACTATGTTCAGTTCAACAAGTCTTGAAATGTCTCAACACTATACAGTTATATGTGTGAAGATTCTCAGTCATCCAGGTGAGGTTATCTGGAAGTTGTCACTATTGGAAGTTGCAACTTCCAGTTGCCACAACACAGTTATAGTAGCTTGATACCATTTTAACTGCCATGCCCTCCATCCTATGAAATCCTGAGGTCTGTAGTTTGTCGGGTACTTAGAATGCTCTGCTAGAAAGCTCCCATGCTGTGTTTTGAACCTGTGCACTAGAATTCTCTAGCAGATAAAGCTAAGTATTCCAGACCACAAATCCAAGGGTTCTGTAGGATGGAACCATTAAGTTAAAGTGATATCAAACTGTTATAATTCAATTCTTAAAAAACCTCCGGTTGATGGATGTGGGATATTCTGCTTCTGTAACCATAATTCAAAAAGCCAGGAAATGGCCCAATGTTGCTGCATAATATCATGCCCACATTGCCAGCAGGAAAAAGGATGCCAGGCTTGACATAGCAAAGGGCAGCCTGAATGTTCACACCCCGATGGCAGCAGTCAAGATGGTCTACATCAGGGGTCCCCAACCCCCGGTCCATGGCCCGGTGCCGGTCTGTGGCCATAGCAGGACCGGGCTGCGGAGACAGATCTCCCCCCCCTGCACGCACTCCCCCCACCTACCCCTTCTGCACGCACGGCCCGCCACCCTAACCCTGCCCACCCACGAGTGCACCCCTCGCCTCCGTGACCATGCCCCACCCTTTCATGCATGCTCTGCCCCTTTGCGTATGTGCACGAGCACGCTCCGCCCCTCCATGCATGCGCAGGAGCACGCCCCCAACCGCAAGCGCGCCCCACCCACCCGCGAGCGTGGGGGTATGCCCCGCCCCCCATAAACGGACCCCACACACCCCAACTCAGAAAAGGTTGGGGACCACTGGTCTACATGATACCTTCTTCTGCTCACTACCATTCACATTTGTTGAAAAACAGCCCTGACATTTGCTTTGTGTTGGCTTAGAAGTGGTTAACTATTGAAAAAAGGAGTAAGCTTCTGGGATTTTCCCTTGCTTGAGGTGTCACTTTGTGAATGGTAGTGGTGCTGAGGGACTCGTGTTCAACACCTTGACCATTAGCCTGTGGAGTGTCTCAGGGTTCCATGATTCCCCCTACAATTTCACATATACACGAAAAACCTGAAAGAGGCAGCCTACAATTTTGTGGTCTGGTACACTGGCATGCTGATGACACCCAACTCCATCTGCTTTTTAAGACCTTCCAGGAGGCCTTTCTCTCTGTCTCTCAGGCCTCAGTCGTGCTGTTCCAAGGTCCAGTTTCATAGTTATAATTTTTTTGTTTTGAGGCATCCCTATTTTTTTATTCTGCTTATGGAATGCTGCTGGGAGATATCATTGAGGGCTTTGGAGTGAGGTGCCACCAATATCCTGATGACACCCAGCAATACTGCTCCCTGTCCCTTAATACCATGGAGATCGTCAGGGTCCTAGAACAGTGGTCCCCAACTTTTTCTGAACCATGGACCGGTTGGGGGGTGGGGTCTGTGCGTGGGGGGCGGGGCATCCCCCGTGCTAACAGGTGAGTGGGGCACGCTCATGGGTGGGCGGGGCACTCACTCATGCATGCAGGTGGGCGGGGCGCACTCACACGCATGCACGGATGGGCAGGGCATGCTTGTGGGTGGGCGGGGCACACTCACGTGCACACATAGGTGGGTGGGGCACCCGTGCGTGTGGGTGGGCAGGCCGTGTGGGTGGGTGGGCATTTGTGGGGGAGTGCATAAGGGGGGCAGGAAATCTGTCTCCGTGGCCTGGTCCTGCACCGGGCCGCAGACCGGGGGTTGGGGACCCCTGTCCTAGAACATTCCCTGAGCTTAATAATGGGATGGAAGAGGGTGAATAAACTGAAGTTATATCCTGACATAATGCCTTGACATTTGCAACATGGTGAACATGGGGTTATCCTTGGAGAGAGTGCAGAATCTTCTAATTTGCAAAATGATGCATGGTATAATGATCATATGACTGCAATACTGAAAGACCTGCACTGGTTGCCAATTGCTTTGTTGTTATGTGCCATCAACTGATTTATAATGACCCTTACAGGGCTTTCAAGTTAAGTGAAATATTTAAGCTGTGGTTTTACCAGTTCCACACATCCAGTGAATTTCCATGGCTAAGCAGGGATTTGATCCCAGGCCTCCTGAGTCCTAGTCCATCACTCTATCCACCACACTACACTAGGTATTTCCTGGGCCCAACGCAAGGTGTTGGTTTAGATTTTTAATCTCCAAATGGCTTGGGACCTGGCTGCCTAAGGGACCTTCAGTCTCATTATAAGCCTGTCCAAGCATTAAGAGCATCTTGGAGACATCATCTTAAAAATGCCAGTAATTAGATAACATAATCGCTAAGAAGTAACCAGCTTCAAGGAGACCCTCAAGGCGAGTAAATTGAAGAATGACACTTCTATCAATTAACATCGACATGACACCCCTCCAGGTAAAAAAATAAGGAGAGATATTGATGTTCACATTACGTAATTTAAGTATTGATGTCTCATGTTTTAGCAACAGGGGCTTCCAGAGAAAATTCTGCAAAATCTACAGCTACTAAGGCAGTTCCCTCCTGAAAGCTTGCAAAGTAAAATATTGGGGGGGGGGGGGGAGAACATGAAATCCCACTAGATGGTGGACTGGAACTCCCGTCAGGCCTAGCCACCACAGCTGATAGTCAGAGGTGGTGAGAGCTGTACTCCAATATCATCTGGACAACCACACCTTCCCCATCCCTGAGATCTTTCTCAGCAGCAGGCCCAAGGCTTTGGAATGCAATTCCCCAAAAATCCAGGTTGGCTCCACTTCTCTTGTCCTTCTGTCCAGAGACAAAAACCTTCCTTTTTAGGCTGGCTTTTAAGCAATAACTGAGGGTCTCTCAGGGATGCTATAGTTATTAGACTTAAAGATTTTTACTTGTTTTTTTAATTTAAAAAAGATTTTTACATCTTTTAAAAATGTTTTTGATGTTAGGTTTAAAATGTTTAATTGTTTTTAATATAGGTGTTCATGGGATTTGAAAAATTGTGGTTTATGATATAGTGTTAATTGTTGTGAGTCAACTTGTGTCCCCTATGGGACACATATATTATATAAACAAACAAACAAAAATAAAACATATAACACAAAATGAGAAGAATGGAAAAGGAAAACACACAATATCAGGCCCTAGTTGTTTAAAGTAACATAGCATTCATTCATTCATTCATTCATTCATTCATTTATATACTGCCCCATTAGTGTGATGCACTATTCTGGGTGGTTTACAGCAGGTAAAAACACACAATCAAATTAAAAATAAAACAGACAGGTAATAACCATAAACTCAAAGAGGCATACATTTTAGCTTACAAGCAGAATGTGAGGCATATTGAAAAATCAAGTGGGGTGATGGAGAAAGGCCTCTCTGAAATGAAGTGTTTTCAGATGCTTTTCAAACATTGGGAGGGAGGGAGCCAGGCACAGCTCCACCAGGAGTTGATTCCAGAGGGCTGGTGCCTCTGCGGAGAAGGCCCTAGTTCTGGTAGGTGATTTCCTGTCCTCCTTCAGAGTGGCCACCTGGAGGACCATTGCCTGAGACGACCTAGTGGTGTGAGTTGATGACATTGGGAAAATACACTCCGACTGGTAGTGTGGCCCCAAACTGTGAAGGGCTTTGTAGGTGATCATCAGAACCTTGAAACTGATCTGAGAGGCAACCGGTAGCCAGTGCAGGCAAGTCAAGACTAGGGATGTATGATACATTTCAGCTAGTATAATGACCAGCTGAAGTGGAAGCAGTTCAGGGAATAAACCAATGGAGCTGCTCTCTCAGCAGATTCAATGACAAAAGCCCTGCTTTGTCTCATTTGTTCTTCAGCAACAGCCAGGAGGAAGGGCTGCTCGGAGACAGTGGTAAAGCCAAATGGCTGCCAAGCCTATGGAGCAGACCCTGCATTATTGTTCCCTCATTACAGCCAGGTGGAATCAGTAGGTGTGAAAACAAAGTCCCATGTCTGTAGGAGCTGATGAGATGTATATTGGGCTGGCAGCTGCCACCTTTGCTATGCCCCCAATCTGAGAAAGCTGGATCTCAAAAGCAGACTGGTTATCACACCTTTGCTTTAACTGGCAGATGTCCTTTCCATGGCTTGAAAAGGGCTACTTTTACTAAACGATTTTCTGGTTGTTGCAAAGGCTGACACGGAATAGCCAGTCATGACCTTTAGGCTTTACAGCCCATATGCCTTCAGAATGGCAGTGCACCAGCCATAACAGTCATATTTCCTATTGTAATGCCCTGCTCTTTTTTTTTCTTCCTCCTAGCTCTAGTAAATAGAGCTTAGCTCAAATTTCTCAAAACACATTTTTCTGAGAACATTTCTGAGACTGTACTTGGCTCTGTGAGTAAAGTTTGCAAAATTTTCACTCGGGCTTGTCCGTATGATCTTTTTTCTTTTTTTGAGACAGGTGCATTTCCCAGAGTGACCTGAAACAACAAAGCATGGATTGTTGTAAGGAAAGGAAAATGGTGGTTAGGAAGCTGGTACACTTTTTGCTAGTGCCAATGATAAGGATATTTAAAAACTTGAGGAAGGAAGGAAGGAAGGAAGGAAGGAGCTATAGCCCTATCATTGCTAATGGTGAGTTCTGCCACAAGACACTGTTGAAAAAGTTCTCCTCTTCTCCTGTGAGGAATCCTCTGAAAGGGTCCAACTCAATCTCTCTGCACACAAATACGGTGGACAATTTTGAAGAGCAATTTCTACTTAAATGGTTATCACATAGAACAGATTAAGTGGGATCCAGGAATACAGTGGTGCCTTGACTTACGAACTTAATCCGTCCCAGAAGATGTTCGTAAGTCAAAACGTTTGTAAGTCAAATCAGCATTTCCCATAGGAATGCATTGAAAACCGATTAATCCGTTCCGGCTGTTTTTTGTTCTTATGTCGAGGCGCCGTTTGTAAGTCAAAGCATTAGTTCCCATAGGAACTAATGCAAAACCGGTTAATCCGTCCTGTAACACTAGGGGGAGAATTTTTTTTTTAACCTAAGATGACTTAGGTTAAAAAAAAGGGCAGGAAAGGAGGGAGGGAGGGAACGAACACCTTTTAAACAGAATACCTTTAAAACCAAGCACCTTTAAACCAAACCAAGCACCTTTTAAACCAATTTTTACATTTTAAAATTACAGTACCAGGCAGTACCAGGCAGTCCAAAGTCCATTTCCCGCTTTCCCCGTGGGTTTTTTTTTTGTTCGTAAGTCAAAGCTCCGTTCGCAAGTCAAAGCAAAATTTTGCAAACGGAGCTGTTTGTAAGTCAAAATGTTCGTACGTCGGGGCGTTCGTAAGTCAAGGCACCACTGTATATGGGCCTCTCTCTGTGTGTAAATGCTAACATGCTATCTTTAGTATTAGATTAATACCGACCGCATGGGGCATTTCAGTTTTGCGAGGTGTCCACTGATTTTTCTAGGAGAGGTAGCCGTGTTAGTCTGTGCTAGCATATCAGGCCAAAAACAAAATACAAATAAAAAATAAAGAAGACAAAAATGTTGTCTTAAATACTAACTGCTGTATTTTAATGTGAGCTTTTGTGCATAAGTCCTCTTCCTCAGACTGATTCTTCTGACGTTCTTTCCATGCTAAGATATTTGATATTTGAAGTTTACCTTTAATATCCTAAAAGACAGAATAAGCAATTATCAGCATTTCAAATTTGGAAAGGAAAAACCAGCTCTTTACGTGTTTTAGCTTTAAATGCACTCTCTGTCTAAACTTTTTATTAGAAAAAAGACAATTTTCAACAGCAGTGTTAGGAGGATTACTTTTCACCTAATTTTCTTCCCCATTTTCTCATTTAAAAACATGAATCAACTGCGTAAAATGCAATGTAATCTGGTTGGCCTGTACAAAAGGCCCTGCTGGTGGTTTTCTGAAATATCTACTCCAGCATGAAAAGAAAAAGAAGGTATTAGCATAGTAATCCATGTACACAATATGAATGCATGTATAATACTAATAATGGGGCCTGGCATTGTTTGTTTGGAGAAGAGATAATGGGTCACTCAGGAATATAAATCTAATTTAACTCATCTGATGTCATTTCAGTGTTTGTAGACAGAGAGGTTTTGATCTATATTGAAAAGAACAAGAAGTGTTTACTTTTAAAAAAAGCTGAAAAATCTTCTAGTAGGAAGGTTATGTTGGAATTTTTGCAGTCTCACATGCTGCTTTTTGTAGGTTTGGCTGGGAGGGACCTTTCTGGGCTGGGTTAACTATCAATCTATCCAGCACTAACCAATAGTTCCTTCCTGCCTCTGAATTCAAAGAGAGCCCTGCCTCTCTGCTTAGAGCTTTTTCCCTCTCTTGAGTCTGTTGGGGTCTGTTGTTGAAAGCAGCCGTGTTTGTCAGTTTGCTGTTGATCTGTAAGTAATGAAACCTTTTATTCTTTCTCCTACTAATGTCTCAGAGTGAGTTATTGAGACTGTAAGGGCCGGTTAATAAGAAAAGAAGTGAACTACTCTGGGGAAGTTGAAGCTATTCTGCTCCATGAATCCCTAAACGTCTGCTGTACAGCTAAAAGAATTTAACCAGAAATGAAAAACTCTGCAACAGATTGTAGGGGTGTGTGCTATACTGGAACTGAATCCTGACCTGTGAGTTGAATTGGATCAGTTTGATCCATTCTGGTTGCTTGCCCACCCAATCCTGGAATAAAGACACGAGACAGTAATATGGATTAAATGCGGGGCACACTTTATTGAATCAACATCAAAATTGTATTTGCCAACATTGGAAAAGGAGGGGGCCTGCTGTAGTGCGGAAACAGGTGAAAAGTAGGGGTATCCAAATACCCCTTGATCAGTAAATGGGCGAGTCCCCGGTCCCAGGTTCCAGCGGTCTTAAAGACAGCAGGAACCCAGCCTGCCACTAATTAAACACCCCCAGACCTCAAGACATCTTTATTTGATGACTGTTGGTCCGGAAGTGGCCCAGCGCATCTTCCCACCACCGGCCCTGTAATCGCACGATCCGCAGAGCCGGGAGGTGGGATGCGCTGTTGGCTTACCTGAAATTACCATTGGGACACACCGAAAATACCTGTTTTTCCGCACTACCTGCCAGTGTGACCAAAAAACACCACCAAATGCCAACAACCCTTCTCCAGTGTGGGATAGGCGAAAAATCCCCCCATCCAAAGGCCAATCAGGATGAAGGTCAAAAATTCCTATCCGGTCCCTAAAAGGCGACCATAAAAAATCACACTAGAAATAGGGAGGGCAGGTGGGTGCCCGAAACAGGAAAGAGGGCGAAACAAAGGGGGAGTGCTCCTTTAAATAATCACACTCTCCCACGCAGTCACCAGTCACGTGAAAAAGGACAGTCTCGCATCATCCGGGATGGCAGGCAAAAGCCAGCTACGCTGTTCCAGGTCAGTAGACCGTCCAGCAGCTGGAACCTTTTTCAGACAAATCAGGCTTCCCTCCAAAGTAAACTGAATCCAAGCTGGGCCCTGCATAAATGTTGCCTTTTCTTTCTTTTTTTCTTTCTTTCTTTTTTCTTTTTTTTTGGACTACCAATCCCAGATGTCAATAACCATGCTGCTTATGGGATTCTGACATTTGTGGTTCAACTAAAGTAACATTTCCCATCTCTGTGTTAATGATTTGGCCTGCAGAAAGACAATCGGCTTGAGAGAAAGAAAGAAGGTTTCATACATTTAAATCCATCCCCTACAAGGGAGATTGGGAGGAGTTATGGACAAGTCCACTTTGTAGTCAGAGATCGCAATGGTGGATGTTCTTCAGCTAGGGAAGGGACTGTGAATTTTATTGAAGCTGCAAAGTTAAGTTGTTCTGCCCTCTGAAAAGCAAGAACTAAACTCAAGAGTTATAGTTCTGTGTTGGATTATGAATGGCTGTTCATGTTTTGTTTGTTCATGATTACGCATTAGTAGTGTGTTATATTTATGCTTTTGGACTACCGCTCCCACAATTTCCCAGGCAGCACAGTCACTGGGGAAAATACACACCTCTATTACACATCCTTTCCTTCCTTTCCCCCCAGATAATTAAATCCATTTTTCTCTCAGACTTTTTTAGTACCGGAAGTGCAAAACATTTGTTCTCTCTCTCCCCTCCCCCACTTCTCTGCATTTGGGTGTGAGTGTTTGAGCCTTCAGTGGGTAGGTAAGAAGAGTCCAAGGGTTGAAGCCCTGTGGGAACTGCCTAGACTCCCCTCCTTATATTTCCTATTTGCTTTCAAAACTCCATTCACACTATTGCTTATTTCAAGTGTGTTGTCTTGTTCAACTTGATCCTGAAGGAGAAAATGGTGATTGATGGATTCTGGTTTAAATCTCCGAGCACATCCCGGTAGCTTCTGCTGCTGAAATAATTTTTGCTGTTCACATGTGATGTTGTGTTGCAACAGTCCATACTGCACTAAAAATCACTGTACTTCTCAGCCTCCCACTTTCCCCTCCATTCATTCTTTGATTTCTTCCTCTCTCTCTCTCTCTCTTTTTGGACAATAATATAGTGCTGCTGTGTCAACCTAGCATAGAACAGAAAAGACAGCAGAGGATAGTATGAAGCCTTCTGAGAAATAGCAATAGCAATCAGTCCCTATGGCTAATTTGCCATATTTGAATCCATTGCCCATGAGGACAATCAGGAGGAGTGAGTTTGAATTACAGAAAAGCACACTGGATAGAGTGTCAGACTAAGACTCAGGAGTAGACATGGGAACGAATATAAAAATGAATCAGGATATTCATTAAATATCCCTGATTCGTCAGATATTCATTGCTTTGTATTCTTGGGGTCCAGAGACCCCAACAAATACGAAGCAACAAATATAACCCTTTTATATTTGTCCCTTCGTTCCCTATCTGCTTATGCCCCCACGGATCAGCTGTTCCTTCGGGGCATAAGCAGAGAGGGGTTTTCCCTTCAGGCGTCTTGCTAAAGCCTGCCCAAAGGGAATCCCACCCCCTGGGGCTGGGGGATGGCTTGATTCCCCTTTCCTCCTCTTCCTATGCCTGCACGGCATAAGAAGAGGAGGGGGGATCAAAAGGATCCCCCAGATGCTGTGGATCGCTTTGATCCCTGCTTTCCCTCCTCTTGCTATGGCCCGCGGGGCATAGCAAGAGGAGGGAAAGCCAAATAAAATAATGACCCGATGAATGATGAATTGATTCGTTGTTCATCGGGTCACTAGAGGGCAATTTGTGGTTCTTCACAAATGAAGACGAAGCGTCATTTTGGTGCTTCGTCCCCATCTCTACTCTACGTAGATTTGAATCCTGGCTCTCCCATGGAAACTCACTGGGGTTAGGGAACTAGTAAAATAAATCCTTAAATGTCTCACTTATGTTGAAAGCCCTATCAGGGTTGCAGTAAGTACATAACACCATGACTAATTCACACATTCCTGAATACTTCCGGCTGGCTGATTCCCTTTTGTTCATCTCCTGATGTTAATGCTTTCCTGGCACTGAGCCTGACTGTAATTCAGGATAATGGCCCAACTTAAAGTTGCTGGCTGATATAATCATATGTAGCACCGAAACAAATTAAATTGATCCTAACAAGCAATAGGATTACAATATAGGTTGTATGTGCTTAGGTTCCTGGGAGGTGTACATTTAAGAAGTGCCTGTATGGTACTAGACTTTTTTTCCCTTTCCCCTCCTTCAAGCCTGATCTATGACTGCTTCTGTTCACTTTTTGACTTTATTTTTCAAAAGATGAAATAAATATATTTTTCTGTATTTAAAAAAATGCAAATTTCATGTGCATTTTCAAATTCCTTGCATATTGTTCTTTGCTAAATCATGGATATGCAGTTCTTTTGCATACAGTTGAAATATGAAAGAAAATCTATGTGAGCTTTTCAAGGATGATATTCTGTCTTTCCTTGAACAGATGATTCCATTGAGCCCAACAGCCTCTCTGTTTTCCACACCTCCCACATCTAAAGCCTAGAAAAACAGGTCAGAATGTAATGCCTCCAGCAGGATTTTTTCAAAGCAGGAAGTGTAGTCAGCTCGAGAAGCCATAGAGTGATGAAGAGATGTGTAATAGGAAGAAAAGCCCCAGGAAGAAAACACCTTCAGCCCACTTTGGGTATGGTAAGCTCAAAAATAGTGCCAAAATCAAAATTAAAAAAACCCACACCAAAACGGAGAATGAGGGCCTGGCTACACAGAGCAATTGTTGCTGGTAGAATCAGAGTTTTCTATAGCATGCCCCATAGCTTCTGCTGCTGAAATCATTCTTGCCATCCACATGGGATGGTGCATTACAAGAGTCCACCCCATACCAGAAATCTCGCCTCCCACCTTCCTCTCCACCCATCCTTCAGCTTCTTTACTTTTTTCTTTTTCATGCGTGATAGAGTGCTGATCATGTCAACCTAGTGTAGAGCAGAAGGGACAGAAGTCTGGCTGTCAGTGAGCAAGTGGGCATGCTGAGAGGGAAGGACGCCTAAAGTGAACCTCTTGAAGCAATGGACAAAAGGCAAAAGCTCCCTTATGGGAATGACACTAAGAATACACAGGAAGTGGATGGGGGGCTGGGTGGGGGTTCCTCTTTCAACAGCAAAAGTTTTAAGTCTCCTTGCAGCTTAATTATGTTTTGGGGGAAGGGGAAGAAGAGGAGTGAGAACAGGGTCATACTTAGCAACCCACACTGCAAACCCTTCGGCACTTCAGCTTTGGTATCCTGTAGGAGGGAAGACCACAACAAACTATGTTTGTTGTGGACCACAACAAACTGGACAACAACAAACTATGGCAAGTTCTTAAAGAAATGGGAGTGCCTGACCACCTTATCCATCTCCTGAGAAATCTATATGTGGGACAGGAAGCAACAGTTAGAACTGGATATGGAACAACTGATTGGTTCAAAATTGGGAAAGGAGTATGACAAGGCTGTATATTGTCTCCCTGCTTATTTAACTTATATGCAGAATACATCATGCGAAAGGCTGGACTGGAGGAATCCCAAGGCGGAATTAAGATTGCCGGAAGAAATATCAACAACCACAGATATGCAGATGATACCACTCTGATGGGAGAAAGTGAGGAGGAATTAAAGAACCTCTTAATGAGGTTGAAAGAGGAGAGCACCAAAAATGGTCTGAAGCTCAACATCAAAAAAAAACTAAGATCATGGCCACTGGCCCCATCACCTCCTGGCAAACAGAAGGGGAAGATATGGAGGCAGTGGCAGATTTTACCTTCTTGGGTTCCATGATCACTGCAGATGGTGACAGCAGCCCCGAAATTAAAATACGCCTGCTTCTTGGGAGGAAAGCAATGACAAACCTAGACAGCATCTTAAAAAGCAGAAAAATCACCTTGCCGACAAAGGTTCGCATAGTCAAAGCTATGGTTTTTCCAGTAGCGATGTATGGAAGTGAGAGCTGGACCATAAAGAAGGCTGACCACCGAAGAATTGATGCTTTTGAATTGTGGTGCTGGAGGAGACTCTTGAAGGAAATCAACCCTGAGTGCTCACTGGAAGGACAGATCCTGAAGCTGAGGCTCCAATACTTTGGCCATCTCATGAGAAGAGAAGACTCCCTGGAAAAGACCCTGATGTTGGGAAAGTGTGAAGGCAAGAGGAGAAGGGGACGACAGAGGACGAGATGGATGGACAGTGTCATTGAAGCTACCAACATGAATCTGACCAAACTCCGGGAGGCAGTGGAAGACAGGAGGGCCTGGCGTGCTCTGGTCCATGGGGTCACGAAGAGTCGGACACGACTTAACGACTAAACAACAACAGGAGGGAAGAGGATGACCAATGGCAGCCACAGCAGAAACAACCCGGGTGAACATGGGGTGAGTGGAACCTCCAAGAAAGAGACAATAAGATAAAGAGGGGTGGGGGAGAGGGAGAGAGATGGAGAGTGGGGTGAAAGGAAGGACAAAGCATTTGGGGAGAGACCTGCTGTCACTAGTAGGTGGGGTGGTGAGTGGGTTCATTCAATCTATTTCCTGCTGAATGGGTTGTAAATGGAGGCAGCTCCGTGAGAGTACCTGAGATCCCTGCAGGGTGATCACACACTGCAAAAACCAAAGTAAAGCAGTGCGGGCTGAACTGTCACAAAATACTAGTAGCCCTGTCGGGCAATCCAAATATATCAAATTCCCATGGAAAAAGGCCAGGCCTCCCGATGCTTGGCTTTATGTCATGTAGTCAATGCAAAATACTTTTTTGCATTGATTTTACAGTTGTAATTCACGTGGTATATTTACAGTATATTCAAGCCTTCAGGCAGTAAAAGTAGGGGGCTATTTCATGGAGAAATAAAACCTTTGGGAATCTAAAGAGGGAATTTTGGCACAGCACTGATTCTGCCATTTTTCTGGGGTTGAACACAACACTGTCCTCCTGAAGAAGGAGAACCATCCATGAATCGAAATTCCTTAGAAAACCACTTCAGGAGACAGATTCTTTTTTCCCCCTCATGCTCCCAGATGCAGAAAGTTGATTTGCATGATTTTCTCAACATTTTCTCCACCACACCTTTTGGGGCGGGTGGGAGTGGGGAACGGGGTATCTATTTCTCTCCCATCACCACAATGTCCTATTAGCACACTAGGCCAAGAGGTTTTTGGAGGATCTAGAATCAGGGCCAGACTTGCTGTTGCAGAGTCTTGAAATGGGAGTTGCAAAAAATTAAAAATAAAACTGAAAATTAAAAAAATGAATTATGTCATGTGACTATTATGGATAAAGGTGAGCACCACTTTTGAGAAACCATTAGAAAACTCCTGCATTTCCTCATAGTTCAGTAGTTTAGATATCTGGCTGCAGAGCCACTGATTGGGAGTTTGATTCCCCACTGTGCCTCCTTGACAGGGGCTGGACTTGATGATCCATGAGGTCCCTTCCATCTCTACTGTTCTAAGATTACTACATCTCTCCTGTCTCTGTGCAGAAACAAAATAGGGAATTTCAAGAGGCCCTGTGCACACAACTGTACGCAAATCACAGCAGCCTTTTGCTGGGTTTTTCCTGCATTTCTCTAGAATCAGAACAATTTCTTCATTAACTTATTCCTCCACTGAGCTCATATTGAGCTTCTCTCACTCGGTGCAATCATTCTTCATGTCTCCCTTGCATACTTTAGTAGCACTTCTAAAATAGTTTGAAAATGTTATGTTTTAAAGATCACAGTTATTGAAATAGACTTTGGGATATTAGTGCAATCACCCTTCCATATTATTAAAAGGAAGAACAAGTTGGTTGCTCTACTGCCCGGTTAAAAATGACTCGAATGAGAAATGAAATCTCCAAGGTGGGTGATAGCTTTCATTTTAAAAGGTCTTTTCACTTAATATTTTACTGCTTAATTGCATGTGGCATTAGCCCTTATTAAAATTGCACTAGGTTGACTCCAAAGGAACATATAAAGCAGGTAGACTTCACAAAGGTGGTAGCATTGCTAAATTCTTCAGCAAAGGAAGGATAATGCCTTTTAAGAACAAAATATTGTCAGCAGAAATGGTCATCTGGCATATAAAAAACTAGAAAGATTTTACACAGAGCTGCATCCCGTTCATGCTTACTCATTTATCAGGTTGTATATCCTGTTACTTAAATGGAATTTATTTGATAGGTAGTGAGTATATGGATCCCAGCCTTAATTGGAGAAATGTCTTAGAAAGGTTCAGGAATTCAGGTTAAAGATTTCAGATGATGCTGTAGAAGGCGCTAAAGATCAGAGAGTCATTTAATTCCCTTAGTTGCTTTTTGAACGTCCAAGGAAGATTCAGTGCTAATGCTGATATAAATACCTGAATTGGACTGTAAGGTTCAAGAAGTGTACAGTAATGACAGAGGTCCTGGTTCATACAGTGCTACACATAGAAATGCATGCCAGTAACATGACCCCTTGGTCTAGAAGTCAATTTGATTGATATGTATTTATTTACCATCTGTTTTCATCATGTGCCTCTATACAGTGGTGCCTCGACTTACGACCATAATCCATTCCAGAAGATGGACGTAACTCGAAATGGTCGTAAGTCGAAGCACCATTTCCCATAGGAATGCATGGGAACGGGATTAATCCGTTCCAGCATTTTAAAAAAATACCTAAATAAATAAATAAATAAAGCACACAGAAAGCCCCATCGGAAGTCGCTGGGGCTTAAAAAAAACAACAACCAAAAATAAACAGAGGAAGCCCCGAAGGCTGCAACCCCCCCCCAAAAAAAACCCCCAAAATAAACATTGAGCAATCCCCATGCTGGGATGGAAAAAAAACCACACCAAAAAACAAACAACAACACAGCACAGAAACATAACCCCCCCCCAGCCCAAACCCACCCAGAAGTTTTTAAAAAGCAAAAAGCAGCACCTTACCTTCCCTGGAGGAGCCTCTCCGAACCATGCAAGGGATGGGCAGAGGGCGCACCGGCTTTCCGCGCCCAGCTGCGATCCGGAGCTGGCCCTGCCTCTCCTTCCTCCTCCTGCACCGCTGCCGCCACACGCCCCGTCCCTGGAGGAGCCCCTCCGACCCACGCCAGGGATGGGCAGAGGGTGCACCGGCTTCCCGTGCCCGGTGGCGATCCGGAGCCGCCCCGCCTCTCCTTCCTCCTCTTCCTCCTGCGCTGCCGCCGCCACACGCCCCGTCCCTGGAGGAGCCTCTCCGTTCGTAAGTGGAAGCTCCGGCCGCAAGTCGAAGCAAAATTTTGTGGCCGGAGCTGGTCGTAACTCGAAATGGTCGTAAGTAGGGATGTACGTAAGTCGAGGCACCACTGTATTATGCTTCTCCTTTTAAAAGTTCAAGTGAAGTTCAAGGCAACAAATACCTGCTCCACCTTATGCCCTATGTAGAGTGAACATGAGGAGGGTATAATAGGATGGTGTTGGCAGTTCTAATCCTTAATAGACTGTGGTTCAATCTTAGTGCGCAGGTCAGAAGTAAGGATGGGTCAGGACATACTTTGGACCTACAGTCACAACTCATAACCCTCTGCAGAGACATCCAAAATTCTCTCACAGGCAATGTAATTAGTATCTCCTCCTACTGAGCATGTTCCCAGGGCACTTTTAGGGCCAGGTATTCAGGTAGCAGCCATTATCAAAAACTTGCACAAGCACTGGCAGCTCTCCAGTGTGGAAGGATTCCTGCCAAAGTTGTGGTGGAAAAAGCATAAAGTTCTCTACCACCTGCACCTTTTCATCTGAGGTGGCTTCTTACTGAGGCTAATACTAAGACCAGCCATAATTCTTGTTGGTCATGTCAGTATTCATGATCACTCCATTTTAGTTCAGTTCCAGTCCATGGAATCACAGGAATTGAACCAGAGGAGGTGGCTTGCTGCTTTCAATTTCCCATCTGAATTCAGTTTCCAAATATAGTTAAGTTAATTAAACAGACAGCATAGCCACTTAATGATATTGGGAAATGAAATACTTCCTCTGCTCCTCCATGGAGAGAGGGAGGGAGGTAGCAGTGGGGGGCTTTAAGCCTACTAGAGCAGTGCTGATGTGCTGCACCTTGGGGGGGGGGATTGAAAGCATCCTCCCAGAAAGAGGAGACAGGAGGGTGAATCTTCTGTTTTGTTTTTTTCCCTTTTAAAGGGAGGTGGTGTGTAGGCTATGTGGATGCAAGGGTCACAACAAATGGCCTATCACACCTCTATGCACCCTTAAGCAACCCTATTTAACCCAATCTATCCTACTCCAGTTCAGCTGTCTAGCTGAGCCCTAAGGCTAGTGACAATAGGAGAAGGACCTGTTAAAGTTAGCTCTCTTGTTAAATATGGATATGTAGCTGGATGACTTGATTTAAATCCAAAAAGCCAGGGTGAATAATCACAAAGACAAACAACCCATTCAGTGGTTCTAGATCTGCTGCTTCATACAAGAAGACACCTCTGTCTCTTTGTTTGAGAATGGACATTTTGCAGAAATATGCAAAATGGTCTAAAAAGTGCTCAAAATCTCTCTGAGACGGGGGGGGGGACTCACTTTCTTGAGGCAAATTTTTTTGAAAGTGTGATTGGGTTCTTCTGAAATTGGTGACAGTTCCTTCATTTTGGCGGGAATGAGAGACGGAGGGGATTTGAATTGTTCAACAAACTTAACTTTATTCTCATCAGCTTCTTGATTAACAATACCAAACGGGTCAAAACTGCTCAACTCCAGAATCAGTCCATAACTCAATATCTTTGGTTCTGACGTAAACACTCCTCTCCTCACATCGGGGCTGGACCAAAGCATTCACGATCGGTCATCTGTCTCATTGGGGTACTCCTCACCGCACACACCGTTCCACAGCACGGATGTCTCATCCAATCCCCCTCCAAGGGTGGGGTGTTGCAGGTGGGATTGGGATGGATTACCTTCCTCCCTCCACTTTGGTTGTGGGGGTAAACCACAACTGTCCATTCTAGTGGTTTCACAACCCTCCCTTCACCCCTGGGGGAAGAGGGGTCCGGAAGCAATCCTCCTCCCGTCTTGAGGTTTGGAAACTCTCTCAGCAGGTCACCGACCTTGTTAACTGGTTCGACCACACTGTCTGTTTGCACCGCTCGATCTCTCCTGCTCCCTTCTTTCTTGCCCACTTCGATTCTAAATTCCCGCACTTCTTCTTCCCCTTTTATAACCTCCTCCCATAATATCAGAGCTTGCTCCTCCCCTTTGTCTCCCTCCTTATCTTCCGCCAAGCATATCTCTACCGCCTTCTTCCCCCTCGATTCTTTTTCCTCTATCTTTATGAGTTCTCCCTCTACACATCCGGATGTCTCCTCCTGTCTATCCTCTGCTGAGGACGGCACACTACCCCTTTGTCCTTCACAGAAAGCACATCTTTTTCTTGTCCATTGATGAACTGAGTCAAGATTCACATCCCTACATACACTACATAAATGTCTTTATAGGAGGTGTGAGAGGGTTTGCTTTTCCCCTTTTGCTGATCTTCTGTCACTTTGACTTGAATTGAACATTTCACCCCCTTCTGAAATCTGTCTGAAAGTTGGTGCTAAGTTCTTTCATGAATAATTCCACCAACATTTGCACAGTGGCTTCTCTGAATAAAGAATTCTTGTAGAAAGGCAAACTGTAGGAGTGAAATCTGAAGATGTTCTTATTTGCACAAGGCTGCATTAGACCTCATGAATAGGATAAGCAAGACTAAAAGCCAAATAAACATGCAATTAAACAGCACAATAAATGAAAACAAATGCAAGCAACACTAATCCACCAGCTCTCTTGAATATATTGCCAAATTCATTGTGGGGACAGCAACATTGACTCCTACATCAATAGATGGCTTAAATGGTACTCCCTTCAAGAACCATAAAGTGAACATGTGATATTATTACAGAACTGATTCGTGTTGTTTGTTATAACATTTCTCAGGCATTCCAATTAAACTGTGCTTTAAGATATATAAACAGAAGCTGTACATTTGTTGCTAGGATGTGATGAACAGTACATTATTGTCTGCTGACATGGACATAGCTCTCCCTCTCTGTCACAGAACCTCCTACCACCATCAGTGGTCTACTGGTACGTTTTGAAGTCCAAGTGCTTATCATGGCTGACCCCATAGCTGTTCCCCCAGAGAGAAATGCTGATGACACCTGAGAAGATCCATATCAAAAACTCTAAATCCAAATTCAGTATCAGGATGACAGATGTATTAAAAAGGCAAAGAATTATGTGCAAGCTTTTAAGGGTCCTTCAAGGGAAGAGGGATGGGGAAAAGGAAGGAATAGAAAAGTGAAAACAGACCAGCTCTTTAATTCTTAAACACCCCCTCCCCCATTCTATTCCATTTATGGTGGAAGGAAGAGGAACAGCAGAAATTCAAATGTAGCTCTCTTGGGTGAACTACTGTGAATATTGAATGGTAGCAGGAAGCAGCCACTGTATTGGATGAGAACAAAGACATAAGGAAAAATTAGATCCTCTTATTATTGCAAAATAAAGTCTAGCTGCGGATGCCAAGAGCTAATAGTTTTTAACTATGTCCATTGAACCCCATACTGCTCCATTAAAATAACAAGCATAGCTCAAAATAGTATATTGTAGTAAATAGTATATTGTTGGGAAAATTCATTCTGTAAATTTTTCTGTGAATAGATGCATTTTTAATTGAGATATTCTATATGCTTTTTCCTATGGTCTATAGTGTCTGCATATTTTTCTGTTGTATGGCTTTTTTTAGACGCAAGTTTCAAAAATGCTTGTGTGTGTGAGAGAGAGATTTCTCTGCCATCATGCCATATGCCTCTCAGCTTAATGGGAGAATATGTGGGAATACCTTTTCCCCTAGAGATCTAGAAATGTACGGATACTCTCATGCACCTAAGGATGGAGCAGGTCAGAAAGTCACATAATGGGTACAGGGTGGATTGATTCTGATTTGTATGACCCTTATTTCAGCATGGGTTTGGTGATTCAACTGTAATCCTTATTGACAAATCATTCTTCTAAATCATGTGAGAAGCCTAAAAAGATGCATGAGGAACTTATTACAGGTAAGTAATATTCTGTTGTTTGAAAAATGAAATGAATGTTCTACCTAAAATTTTATTTTTATTTCAGACAATTCCCATAATATTAAAACAGTCATTTTTTCAAGAACTTAACAAGATAATCATGAGATTTGTGTGGCAAGGTAAAAAACCAAGAATTAAAATCAAAGCAATGCAAGATGCCAAACAAAGAGCAGGTTTTGGTCTCCCAGAATGGGTATTGTATTATAGAGCCTGTGTATTAGTCTGGATAAAGGAATGGATAACTTTAGATAATGATAGACTACTCAAGTTGGAAGGACATGATTTACAGTTAGGTTGACATGCTTTTCTATGGTACAAAAAAGATAAAGAGCAGAAAAGTTTCAACTCACATATGATAAGAAGAGCCCTACTGGGGACTTGGAAAAAGATCATCCAGCAGATTTACCAAAAAACACCAGGCTGGGTATCACCCATAGAGGCCTTTACACAACCTAACCTCATGACAGAAGCGAAACTTTTAAGATATCAAGATCTATTAAAAAATGATTGTGAGTTAAGGTCTGAAGAAGAGTTAGAAACACAAAACATATATCTAGACTGGTGGTCCACAGCACAAGTGGAATCTAGGTATAGAAAAGATAAAATAGAGGGCTTTTACACAGAACAAATGATATTCGATAAACTCCTGCTGGGCTCAAATGATAAAGTAATTAAGAAAATGTATGATTATTTGCTTGAAACTAAAATGCAAGATGAGATGGTAAAAGAATGTATGATTAGGTGGGCACAAAATATAGGACATAATATTGATATTGATCAATGGTTGCAAATATGGAAAAATAACATAAAGCTCACAAAATCGATAAATTTCAAGGAGAACATATATAAGATGTTTTATAGGTGGCATATGACTCCGGAAAAATTGTCAAAAATTTATACAGAGGTGTCAAATGTTTGTTGGAAGTGTGAAGCACAAGAGGGAAGCTTTTACCAAATGTGGTGGACTTGTAGAGTAGCGAAACAGTATTGGATAGCAGTACATACTCTGTTACAAAAATACTGCTTTGTAATGTTCCACTAACCCCAGAATTGT
The DNA here is from genome assembly GCA_037013535.1 of Intellagama lesueurii. Classification (NCBI taxonomy): domain Eukaryota; kingdom Metazoa; phylum Chordata; class Lepidosauria; order Squamata; family Agamidae; genus Intellagama; species Intellagama lesueurii. Next base: position 106,180,088 of record JBAJHW010000002.1, on the reverse strand, counting down.
TTTTACTGAGCATTATACCAGATAATATAGATAAGACAAAGAACTACCTAGTTATATATATAGTCACTGCAGCCAGAATTCTTTATGCTAAGAACTGGAAGAAATCGGAGATACCGAAACAAGAGGAACTCATTGAGAAGATATGGGAAGCGGCAGAAATGGATATTCTATCAGAAATGTTGAAAGACTGTCCAATACAAAAGGCAACTGAGCGATGGGATTTATTATATAAATGGCTTGAGTCACCAGATAGTGCTTGAATGACATAGAATTAAACTAAGATGTAACTGTAAGTTGAAACATGGAGGGTGTAGCGGTTACCCCAGTCGTCACCTGTCCGTCTCAGTGGAACCTTGGCAGGAGAGTCAATGAGGAAGACGGAAGGCGGAGTCAGGAAAGAAGGAGGGGTACAAAAGGAGGAGTCTGAAGGGAGAACAGGAGTTCAGAGAGAGGTTTGAGAAAAAGAGTGATTGAGATCAGAGGTTTGAGAAGGGGATTGATTGAGATAGATGAGAGAGCAGAGATTGGGAAATAGATTGAATTAATAGAAGGAATTAAATAAACCCAAGTTAATATAAATGAGTTACTTCCTGTGATTGACACTGTTATTTCCAACCAATCATTAACCCTACCCTGATCAATAAACTGAATGTGTTTAATAACTTGTGTGTCCCGGAATTGATTGATGTTTAATCCAAAAACATCTGGTGGCAGCGTAAGGAGGAAGAAGCAGCTTGGGTCTTTGTGAGGGCCAAGAATAAAATTAAAGCCTCAAAGACGGAGCCGCGACAAAGTGGTGACCAGCGGCGGGAACCGAATATAATCCAGTGACGCCAAATAAACGAAAGGTCCAGAGTTGAAAAAGTCTTTATTAGTCAGGGTGATCTGACGTGAACGGAGTGGGTAACTTTCCAGAGCTTTTCAAGGGGAAAGGCTTAGTGGAGAGGCTCCTGAGCGCAGATCAGGGACTAAGATAGGGACAACTCTGAGGGGACCATTTCTGGCAATAGTTTGCCTCAAGCTGAAGAAGGATCAGTGGGCTAGCTGTCCAGAGGCTCCAGGTGGAGAGCACTGAAGGGACAAAGCGAAGGCCAGGGTCAGAATAAGCGGAGGAACCTTTAAGCCATAAAAGCTGGGACACTTGAAAACAAATATTTAAGGTTACTGTTGGTGGCTAGAGGCAGCAGATAATTTGTCTCAAACCAAGGAACTGGCACTGGCTGGGTGCCAGAGAGAAAAACAAAGTAACGCATAACGCAGGCTGGTAGCAGCAAGGGAAGCTACAGTTTTACAGATACACTCTGACTCAAAGGGAAAAAAAAGTGCTCTTTTAAAACTGAGGTTTGTCTTTTGAAACAAGACAATAAATAATTAAACATGCCTTCCACACGAGGGAAAAAGGTGGCAGAGTTGCCTCCTGAGGTTTCAGACGCCTCAGATCAGGAGGGGGAAGAAATTCAAGGAGGAATTACCTCAGAGGGGGAAATGGAGACCTCGAGGGGGGAAAGACTCCTAGAATTTCAAAAATTCCAAAAATGGAAATTACAAATGGAATTGAAATTGAAAACATTAGTGATCGAAGATAAGCAGGAGACCAGTCAAATGTCCTGTGAGCTGAGAAAAAGACAAATAGAGTTGGAAAAATGGAAATCGGAAAAGATATCCCAGTTTAGACAGATGGAGCTATACCTTAAGGAGAAATGGAAAATAGGGGCAGGGGCTGAGAAAAAAGCTTTACAGCTCAAAGCTGAGGCGGAAAAGTTTAATGATTCTGAAAGAAATATTAAGCCCAAAATTGTTCAGGAACCAGGAGAAGTCGCTGATTTTATTTCCCACACTCGAAACCCAAATTTTTCTGAGGTAAAAGTGGAAAGGAAAAACTGGGATGACAGTAAAAAGGAGCCCCACGGTTACGTCAAGAACCTGCAGGCAAGTGGCGGCCATTTTGTAGGCAAGCCCTCAGAACATAACCAAATCAGAAACAAGAATTGGGAAGAAAAGGGGGGGAAAGCCCCTAGTTATGATCAAAAGAACTTTAAAACGTGCTTTGGTTGTGGGGAGAAGGGACACTTCTTAGCCCATTGTAATAAGAACAGAGAGTTTGGGCCACAAAAAGGAAATTTGCCTAAGCCTAAAGCTGTATACTGCGTACAACAGAACAAAGTTACCACCGGGACTGTGGAACTGGGCGCCATGGCAACCCAAGCTAATCTTACTACCCAAGCTGAGAGCAGAGAACCAGATCAAATTCCTACTCCATGTTTGATTGGGTTAGATCTAGCTGAGCATGTAAAGAGTGTTTTAATCACTACTCGATCCCAGATAAAAAAAAGAGAAAAACCTGCAGAAAATTGTGAGATCCCTAATGGAACTATAGGAGGAGATGAAGACAATAAAACATCTGAGGTGATAGCTATAAGAAATCCTCAGGAAAATGCTTTTAAACAAGAGCAAAGACAGGATTCTAAGCTACAACAATGCTTTGAGTCAGCCAGAGAAGGAACACTAACCCCGGAAAGCCCTGAAGTGTTCTGTGTGGAGAAAGACCGGTTATACAGAAAGGTCTTAATTAATCCTCAGAGGGGAGGGGAAAATGTTCAACAACAACTGGTGATCCCTTTTAAATACAGGGAAAGGATTATGGAGAAAGGACATAAGGCTCATTTAGGAATCACACACACAAAGCAGAGAATCGCTCAGAATTTCTACTGGCCAGGAATGGGGAAGCAAATACAATCATACTGTCTAAGAGGTGATGTATGGCAAAGGCAGGGTACGGGCAAGGATAAAGCTAAAGCAAAATTGGGCCCTTTACCAATCATATCTACCCCATCTCAACGCATAGGCCTGGACATTGTGGGACCATTCCCTACAGTTACTAGCATGGAAAAATTTAATGGGACCCTAATGCGAATGATCAGAGCTTATACAGCAGAAAAACACAATGACTGGGATCACGAGATACAACCCTGGGTATATGCATGCCGGTCTGTACTCCAGGAAAGCACTGAGTTCAGTCCATTTGAACTGCTATTTGGAGGGAAAGTGCGGAGACCCTGGGATTTAAGCAGACAAAATTGGGAGAAACAACAAGGAGAATACCCAGAGTCAGTGATCCAGTACATAAATAGGTTAATGAAACCCTTGAAACTATCTCTGAAGTTAACTTCAGAAAACTTACAAAGACAGCAAGGCAAGCAGAAACTAGGTTTTGACAAAAAGGCCAGAGAAAGATCATTCAGTCCTGGAGATGAAGCCCTGAGGCTGAGGTCTATAAAAGGAAATAAGATGCAAATAAACTGGGCAAATCCTGTTAGAATAAAATCCAAGATGAATGAAATAAATTACATAATTCAGGAGGAAGGAAAGGAAGGTCAGAGAGTGGTCCATGTGAACTGGATCAAGTGTAGAGAATTCTCAGTAGTATACAAAAATGAGATAAGGACCTATAGTCAGACGTGGACAGATCCTCTAGACCATAATGAAATAGTGATACTAAGAATACATGAGGCTGGATTAACAGTGAATGTTAGCAAATGCCAGCTGGGTAACTTCAAATTAAAAGAATTAGGCCATATTGTTGGGGAAGCCATAATCAAAACCCAAACACTGAAGATGAAAGAAATCAGTAGCTGGCCTAGAACAACAGCAAAGAAGATCAGATCTTTCTTAGGGTTAGCTAGCTATGAGAGGCGCTCTATCCAGAACTTCAGCGAAATAGAGGCCCCTTTATCGGACCTAACCCCTAAAAGAAAAGCTGGCGAGATCCTGTGGTCGAGCAACTGTGAAGAGACCTTCGAGAGGTTGGAGACTGCGCTGATGACCGGTCCTGCCCTGAGAGAACCAGATTTCCAGCGAGGGTGCACCGTCTTCACAGAGGCATCCCACATCGGACTACGAGCCGTGCTGAGCCAGGAGGACGACAACGGGGACCTTCATCCGGTGACGTTCCTGAGCGAGAAGCTGCAGGCTGGTGAGAGACACATTTCCATCATATACCGTGAGTGTCTGGCGATTGTATGGTCTTTGCGAAAGCTAGGACCGTACATATGGGGAAAACATTTTGTTCCAGGCACAGACCATTCCCCACGGCTGTGGTTGTGGACTGTCAGAGCGAACAATAAGAAGTTGATGAGGTGGGCCATACCCCACAAGACTGTGACTTTGGGGATCCAGAGTCTAAGGAACTCAAACTGTGGTAGCCGAGGACGCCTTATCCAGAAGACCAGAAGAATGACTGACGGAAACGAAGAAAATGTAACTTTTAATGGTATTAAAATTGTTCTAAATAAATATTCTAAGTGTATAGGTATATGAAATAAAATAAAATGCAATTTATAGATGAACTAATGATAAGTAAGGATAAAAGTGACTGAAGTGGTTTGTATGTAATAAAAATGTTGATTAAGTTTAAATGCAATTGGAGATGCAAAGGTTATCTAAATGTTTAAATGCAAAAAGTAAAAAGTTTATATGCATAAAGTAATAAGATGAGATGCATAAAGTAATAAGATTAAAATGTAATATGTTAATTTATGTTTGATGATAACATGCCTTTAAGCTCTGCATTGTTCCTAGGGCTAACCACTGTAGGTTTCACCCCAGGAAACAACTTTTTAAGGAGGGAGGTATGTAGCGGTTACCCCAGTCGTCACCTGTCCGTCTCAGTGGAACCTTGGCAGGAGAGCCAATGAGGAAGACGGAAGGCGGAGTCAGGAAAGAAGGAGGGGTACAAAAGGAGGAGTCTGAAGGGAGAACAGGAGTTCAGAGAGAGGTTTGAGAAAAAGAGTGATTGAGATCAGAGGTTTGAGAAGGGGATTGATTGAGATAGATGAGAGAGCAGAGATTGGGAAATAGATTGAATTAATAGAAGGAATTAAATAAACCCAAGTTAATATAAGTGAGTTACTTCCTGTGATTGACACTGTTATTTCCAACCAATCATTAACCCTACCCTGATCAATAAACTGAATGTGTTTAATAACTTGTGTGTCCCGGAATTGATTGATGTTTAATCCAAAAACATCTGGTGGCAGCGTAAGGAAGAAGAAGCAGCTTGGGTCTTTGTGAGGGCCAAGAATAAAATTAAAGCCTCAAAGACGGAGCCGCGACAGAGGGCAATCAAATTGTAGAAAGGTGAAAAGTCGACTTGATATCGCAACATGAACAAACAGATTGGATGACAGTACATTTTGTGTTCTCCTTCTCCCTCTTTTTCCTCCATATCCCCCTCTACCTTTTGTACTCCTTACCTTATCCCTAGTTTTTAAAAATAAAAAATAAATTAAAAAAAGAAAAATGAAAGCGGGAGAATTTGTCCTTTCAAACAGAGGTCTCTGGGAAGTTAGCTGTGAAAAGTACAGTTCTGAATCCTGAAGGATTGTATTGGCCTCCCTGGCTTTTCAGGGACATCATCAAGAAAGCCTGCCCTCACAGGCATGTTTGGTGAGGATGGCTGCTCCAAATGTGTAGAATGCTCTCCATGAGAAGGCCAGCTTGCCCCCTCCCCCCATCTTTCCACCAGCAGGCAAAGAAAGGCTGTGAGAATTACAACCTTACTTTTATCTATGAAAATTTATCTTGTAATCAATATCTTAGACAATAAGGTTTCACTGAATTCTTTAGTGCCTCTAAATGTGCTTAATGTAACCACTTACAGCACATTTTAGCCCTGCTCTAGTGTTCCTTACAATGTTGAACAAACATAGAAGGAGGGTGAACATTCTTGCTCTGCTCCTTTTCACCCTGATTCTATTACCCTGCTACAAGTGGAGTCTGAGGATGTAGGCCTCCAGTACCCATGGAGGCTCTCCACTGGCATTCCATACCATGCATGGAGTTCTCCCAAGATCTAATTCATGTAAAGAGTGAATTCTACAAATCCTTCCCACAGATATAGGAGGCCTTTCCAATCAGACCTATTCTCCTCCTTATGTAGGAATGTGATAGAAGTAATGGTGAAAGGGCAGAACTGGAGTTCTCTTCCTTATGTATTTGGCCAACATGATAAAGAATGCCTGAATAGGGCTAGACTTACATTGCATTTACTTAGAAGTAACTATTTATAGGGCAATCCTATGCAGATCTACTTAGAAGATACTCCTCTGGAATTTAGTAGGGCTTATCCCAGGCAAATGAGTCTAGAGCTGCAGGTCCAGAACATATCTGGTCATAATCCAATCCAAAATAAGTACACTTCAATCTGATACAATCAAATAGGGACAGATAAGTACAAAAGCAACTAAGGTGGGATTCTGTCCTGCGAGACATAGTAACAGCTACAGGCTCAGATGGATTTTTAAAAACAGAGATGTTTTAGTGTGTGGCTATTTATTGATAAATGGATGTTTAGTGTTTATTAGAGTAGCAAATATTGAAGGAAAACAAGGTGGGGCTATTAACTTCATGCTCTCCTGGATTTAGGAGTTTTTCCAAATTTTGTTAGACAAGGGTTGGGCAACTCATGGCCCATGAGCCATACATAGGCCCATCCTGTTTTTATTGCCCTAGACCCCCTGCAAGCAGTGCTGACTTCAACAATGCTCTGTTGACACTTGGCTTGGTGTCTACTGATGGAGACCCATTTAATGTAAATCAAGGCCCACATTGAGTTTGGACCTCATTCTAGAGGAGCACCACATTTCCAGAAGCCTCTAGAAAGGATTGTTGTCCTCTAAAACAAAGATCATGCTCCCCCTCCGACTTTGCTTTAGTGTTAAATGGGGATTTCCCCTTCAGAATCCAAGGTGTGAGGGGAATGTTTTCCACTTGTTGCTGTAACACAATGGTTCCCAACCTCAGCTCCCCAGAGGTTCTTGGACCCCCAGAAATCCTGACCAGTGCAGCTAGTGGTGAAGGCTTCTGGAAGTTTTAGTCCAAGAACATCTGGGGAGCCACTTAATCTTGGCAGCATAAGGCAGTGTTCTTAGTGACTGGGTCCAAGAGGCTGAAATAGGCCACTGGAATTGTCAAGGTCACTCACTGTTGATCTAAAAGACTCTTCCCACTAACCCAGAGGGCAGTTCTCACATCTCAAATGCAGCTGAAAGGTGCTTCTGTTTGCCTGTCTGTTCATGTTTTCTTTCCACACCTTTTTCTCTGTCTCTCTGTCTTTTGCCTTTGTCTGTGAACCGGCCTTTCTAAGTAGTGCTCCTGTTTTTGATTGCTGCAGAAGCCTCATTTGATTTATGATAAATGTTAATTGCCTTTCTGTGGCTTTGAGCCTGTCCAAGTAAGTGCTCCAGGACTGGAAATGTTGTGCTCACCCGAGCGTACGATGTTGTGAATATTACGCATTAAAGCCATTGTGGGCTAAATGAAGCAGATAATATTGAATGAAATGTTTATTCACTTGTTTGACGCCCAAGTCAAGTAACACACACTCTCTCTCCCCCTCTCCCTCCATTCTCATAAATGCATTTTCAGATGTCTTGCCCTAATGGCATTTTTAAAGTGCACAAGTAACCTTGCTTTTCATTTCAGCTGTTTGGACACAATCCAGCCAAAGTCTGTAGTGAATAAGGCTGTTATTTGAACTCAATGAGAGTTGCTTTAGAGGCACTAGAGGACCGAACTGCAGATTTATTTATACACAACAAAACAGGACTTTGTTAAGTCCTTATGATCTCAGTGGAAACTAGACTGCAATCCTATACCTCTGGGTTGAGAGGCTGACTGGACACACATAATCCGCTGGCAGCTACACCTCATCCATGTCATTCCTAAATCTGACACTACCTTAATACCTAGAAAAGGAAAAAGAATAAAAGGAAACCATAAAAATAGGAGACACAAATGTTGTTTGAAGGAGAATCACACTCACCAAAGCTTTCAGACAATATTAAGAAAAAAGGATGAAGGTAAATGCTGCTTTTGCAAGTCCATGTAAGGACAGGATGATTGAGTAAATGGTCATGGTAAAATAATCAGTATATACTCTTTGTTAACTATTTAGATGACACAAGGAATTTAGAGAAGTCATGAGAAATTATAAGAGGAAAGTACAAATAAGGGAGGTACCCTATTGTACTGACAAGAAGATTGAGTGAGTAAGCCTAGGTAAGAATGAAGGAACTTAACGGGTCAGTTAGAATGACCGCAGAGAGGTTAGGAAAAGGGAACATATACCAAATAAGGATAGAAATAAATAAGAGTCTGGGGTCTAGGTAAAGAGAGGAGAGGGAGATGTCAACAGAGGCGGGACTTCCTGTGATCAGTTTAGGCACACCAGATAGGCTGTACACCTTGGAGTACCTACCAATGGGGAAACAAGGGAGGGACCATGTGACTGGGAATAGGGGATAAATATCATGCTACTTGTATTGATGTGTGTGCCTACCCAGTTAGGACACCCACTTTTGCAAAAGTGCTTTTTAATAAAGAAGAGCTGCTTGTATTTGTGGTTCTCTGGTTACTGCATTAAGTAACAAGGGTGTGAGCATTTCTCACAATATGATACTTCTTAAAAACATAACACACATCCCCTGCGTGAAGTGTTTGCTGCTAGTGAAATTGTTGCAGCAGCAAAACTAGCTGCTTTTTTTTTTTAAAAAAAGAAGGGGGTGGTTTTGAAGGAAAACATTTCTCGTTTGAAGGGAAGACCATACTTTCTTGAGACATCTAGGTATATTTGTCTTAAACACTTGAGCCTGCATGCACCTTGTTTATATGTTAAAAGAGAGAGAGAGCAGTCGCCCCCACCCTGTTTAATAGGTGCTGGGGTAAGGACAGGAAAAGGAGCTAAGAGGACATATTTAGCTCATATAATGCATGTTGTTCATTTCTATCATGCATTTGTACTTAAGAAAAAGCTCTATTAAATTCCATGGGGTTTCCTTCTGAAGAAACAGGGCTGGGATGTAAATCGGGGTGGCCCATAGTCTAAGTGGAGGGAGGGCTTACCACCAAATGGCAGAGAGGAATGCCCCCTCTTGCTTGAACAAAAAGTCAGCAGTAATGTAAGTTACAACAGGTTTTTGTCTGTTCCATGCTGTGAGTGCCGTCTGCTCCCCCCTCCATGGTGACTCTGAGAGTAGTTGCTGGAACAACCTCTTTTACTGAGCAGCAGAACTTTTAAAGGGCCAACAGGGCCACTAACATAAAACCGGTAACTCAGGGCACTAGGGAGTTGACTTCACTCCCTCAGTCTTTGGGGCAGTTCCCCTGCATCATCTCTTATGGAGAGGAGCAGAGCCCTGCCTCCTTGACCAGGTCCAGGACCCCTTGTAGTTGGGTGAGGCATGGGGTACCACAGCAAGGTTCCTGGATTCATGTGGTCAAGTATCCCTGGAGGCAGTGGCAAAACTCTTTCAACCACCACACCCCCATAGTTCCCGTCGGCAGCCACTAGCCCATAGGTGCAGTAATCCTCATGTACTGTTGCCTGCTTTTAGAAGAGATTGACTCTCTGTTGCCTTGCCTCTGCTTTTTTGAACTTTTTTTTAAAAAATAGTTTTTAGGATTTTGGAATGACAGGAAACTGAAATAGGAAACCTGGGATGAAAGAGTCTGAAATAAGCTTTTGGATAGCTCAGTAGTTTAGGTATCTGGTTGTGGAGCCAGAGGTTGGGAGTTCATTTCCCCATTGTGCCTCCTGCAAGTAGAGCCAGCCTGTGTGACTTTGGGCAAGCTGCACAGTCCTAGGGAATCCCCCCTCCCCCACTGTCACGTTCCCGTCTGTCCCTTGGTTGTTTCACCAAGCAAAGGTGCAAGCTACATGTCATTCAGCTGCCACCAGTTGATTACAACAACTTTATTCACTATTAATGACAGAGGTCCGGGCAACGTATCATTTAAGACCCAAGTAGAAATTGTTTCTTGTTTCAAGTGATAAAAGTCCAGTCAATGTTGCTAACTCTCTACTAAAACAACCTTCCTCCACTCTCAACCGCCTACTCTTCTCTCCCCCTCCCTCCTTTTCTTCACCCCACTTAACTCTGCCCCTCACCAACCCCTATTGGTGCATGCAAATCTCAACATAAATATTAATGAGCAGAGTGAACACTACACCCCCAAAGAAGGAAATGATAAACCACTTCTGAGTATTTTCTGCCTGGAAAACCCTGGAAAAGTTTGCCATAAGTCAGAATCAACTTGACGGCATATGATGATTATGATTTAAACAAAAGAACTGGTGCAAGAAAATAATGCAAATGCATCAAAGCACTCCCCTTAAGAGAAATTGAAACAGAACAAATATGAACATTTTTGCTGGCACCATCCCTAGTTGCATCTTCCACAATGTGTGGCACAAAAGATGGGGATGATGGCTGCCAGAAATATATTTGGAAAATATTCCTCAAGATGGATGGTTTACTGGCATGCTAAGGGAGAAAGAAAGCTTTTTATTCTGAATGCTGTGGTGTGACTAATTGTTAGAAGCTTGCAATGTAATCTTATTGTCTCATGTTGCCGATAAGGAGCCTAGGCATGGAACAAGGAAAGTCTGTGGTTCAAATCTCAGGTTAACCACAAACTCCCTGAATGGCCTTTGGCAAGATCCTTAACAATCTGTCGACAATAGAGGAATAACACTGCTGCCTTCTTGGGATATTGCTTATGAAGATTACTGAGACAAGGTATATGAATTGCTCTAAATGCTTAAAATATGCTGTACAGATCCTAAATATTATTACTGTAACATCCATGAAAGCTGGCTGTGAAATAAATCTATTGGACTGTAAGGTGCTGCAATACTTCTGTTTTTACTTTTGTTTTATTTTGGTAATACATCTGATTATGTTGGTAGGCTTTAGAAAGTGTTGGTTTTTCAATTTTAGTGCCGCACTTTGCAAGAAGGTAATATTTCAGGTCATGTTTCCCTGTTACTATTCTTTATTTTCAGACAGAAAAATACTTTCACTATTTCAAATATAGGACAGATCAATGTGTTTTGTTTTATAACATGTAACGTGGGGTGGCAAGTCTGAGAAAGAGACAGAGCAGTTTGCTTAAGGCAGCAGAAGGGAAACGATAGCCCTCTAGATGTGGATAATTTGTATCATTGAGAAGGCTGGCAGAATTTAGAGCCAACCAGCATCTGAAGGGCCACAGGTTCTCTATTTGTGGTCTAAGGCAGTGGTTCCCAGCCTTGGGTCTCCATATGTCCTTGGACTAAAACTCCCAGAAACCTTCACCATTAGCTGTGATGGCCAGACCTTCTGGGAGTTGTAGTCCAAGAATGTCTAGGAACCCAAGGCTGGGAACCGCTGGGAGACTCTTGCAGAGTGCAGGTGGCATACAAGTCAAATAAATAAATAAATAAATAAATAAATAAATAAATAAATAAACCACTGGTCTAAGGTCATGCAGTGAGTTCATGGTTGAAGTCTGAACAAGGTATTTGACAATGGCATGTCACTCGAAATGCTAACCCAGGTTCTTCCTTTTCTCCAGCAAAGTTTAGGCAGCCATCTTTGCAGGACTACCCCATTGGCCAAGGTAAGAAAATGTGGAATAAGAACATGGGTGCCTCTTCTGAAATATAATATAAAAAGCAGGAGAACTCAACAGTAGTGTCTGTGTTTAACTACACTCATGACTTGGGACAGGAGGGCTGTCTTGTTTATTTTTTCATACGGTGAGACTATAGAGACTTTATTAACTCAGGAGATTTCTCCAACCATCATAAGGATTGGACAAAGATCACTTTTTCCCCTCAAAACACACACATGCATACACAGGAAAGGATTCAAAGAATTTGCACAAAATATCTCTGTGAAAAAAAATTAGTGTGTGTTCTCTTTTCTTTGTGAAGCAAAGCCAAGGGCAGGTGGTTGACCAAAAGGATGCAAAGATCCTGATGAATATTTTTGATCAATCCAATCCAAGGCAGGAAATTTTTTAAAACCCATGTGACCAGGCACCTGCTATTACAGGTTAGCTACATCGTTTATGTAACTTGAGCAATTTGGGGGTAGGGTGGGGGGGAATACTTTCACAAATGGGAAACTTGCCACAGCAACAGACAGAAAATATCTCACCATCTTGCAGGCCAGGAGAAAAAGTATTTTGATTTCTCATTCCTCCACATCAGAGAGAGACAACGGGGAATTTGTATGCCTTGTCCTCACTGACTAGCTGTGGATTTCCAAGGTTTCCCCTGCCTTATTAGTGACATCAGAGTTTGGCCCTTTCACCATCTGGCTGCAAAGCATTGCTGAGTTGCCTTTGCGACTGCCAACTGCAGAAATGAGTGTGATGCATACTCAAAATCTTTCTCAATGACAATCATATCTTGACATATCAAAACACTCCATTTACAAAAAATTCAGATGCTGTGAGATTTTTGACTCCTTCATCAGAATGAAAAGTCCATTAATGTGTCCCCCCCTAATCTGTGGAAATATGTGATTTTGCAAGAAAAAAAAACCACACGGTTTTGTCCCAAAAACTTGTATTTTGCATAAGAAATCTTATATTTTTGTGCAGGGCATAACTCTGTGCACAAAATATCTTTGATTGATTGATTGATTGATTGCCATTTTTCCCCAGAGGAAAATCCTGAAATGAAGAAATGAATGAAAACTCTGGCAATCTGGCTCAAAGGGGAGAAAACTAGTGAATTTGTTGTTGTCAATTTTCAGAGTGTAGTAAGTGAAAATTTACATGCCTATGCAGAACACTGCACAGGTCAGCTTTCTGCAGACTACTTAAGTAGGGCATTTTGTGCCCCTCTTGTGGCATAGACAGCATTTATGTCTCCTGCTCCATCTTTTATTTGGAAATTATGCCTGTTGTAGTGTGCTGTGTTTAATTGGTTATCGTTTTATTGATGTCTTTATTGTTTTGATTGTGTTTTATTTTACTTTGACATCGTAAACCAGCCAGAATAGTGTGTTGCAGTAATGGGGCAGTATATAAACAAACAAACATAGACTGACAGAGTATTTTGTGCCTGCAATGGGCAATTGTTGTAGCTGACTGTAATAGGGGTATACAGGCTGAAAGGGTCAGGGTAGCTTAGCACAGAATGACAGCTGCTAGATTCTTACTATTAAATCAATTATTGATACCTATCATGTTGCTTGCTTCATTTTGTTGAGAAATGGCTGGTGTGATAGGTATGCTTGTAGCAAGTGCTTTCATTAACCAACACCCAGAATCCATGGCATTCAGTAGGAAGTAGGGGACAGAAGCATGGTTGTGACAGTTGTCATTAGGAAAAAAAAATCCACTGGGAAAGGTTTCACTGCAGATGCACGCAGTGCAATGTACCACTGCCCTTGCAATTAGTTTTTAATGGCATGTAAGTGTTTCTGGCAGATCATTTGATTGACAGGGCTGTGTTTTCCTATTGTGCTTGAATATTAGCCATAACTTTTGGCACATGCTTAAGACATGACCAGTTATTGTTTTAACCACTCATCACTTAGGTATGACTTGCCTTAATTGGTTAATATATATATATATATTATTAGATATATGCATTTTTCTCTACCTTTTCTTTTAAAAACCTTTACTAGCACATCTTGTGCTCTGGATTCTCTGTAGAAGGGTTTTCTTTCACTGTAGCTCTTTCTCTACATGACAGCTGTGTGAAAAACAAGTGGCCCTGCTGCTGGAATCCAATTGCCTGGCCACAACCAGACAGAGCTCTTCCCCCAATATTTCCCAGCCGTTGCAGGGTACTGTTCCTGTTTATTTATTTATTTAGTCCAATAAATCACTATCAAGGCCAGGTCCTTCTCTGCTCTCTAATCTTCCTCTGCAAAACGACTTATTATCTCCGTCATGCCAGTCTTAGCTTCATGCTGGGTGGGTCAAATTGGAGGGCAGCAGAAGCTTATGGTGGTAGCTGGTTCTTTCGCATCTAGGTGAAGCACAAGGCATGGGATTGCATTCTCTGTTAACAGCTTCAGACTTAGAAATGGAGGACAATTTCTCATCCGATACGGACGCTTGACCCTCCACTGATTTGCTTAAGCCTCATTTAATGATATGAGCTAATGACCTGAAAGTAGATGTAATGTCAAGAACTAGATTCAAGCACAACCTCTCTGCATTTCCAAAATCTCAATTTTCATTACTACTGGCTTGCCTGGCATGATAATGAACTTATCTGTGCAACTTTTATGTAAAAATATGTATTTTGAGAATGAATTGGGGACATAGAAAAGTATGGTATAGAGATGGGCATGAACCACCGGTCTGGTGGTTCGTTTATCGGCTGAACAGGTGTTCAGCATGTCGTGCCCCACCTCCTCCAGCAGGTGTCCACTCAGAGGCACAGCCTGGAGGAGGTGGGGCAGGGAAGCCAGACTACTGCCTCTGAGGAGGTGGAGCTTTGAAGCTCCAAACACCTGTCCAGCTGATAAAAGAACTGGTACTAACTGCAGAACCAGCGGTTCATGACCATCTCTACTGTGGTATATCACTGTTTGGCCAGCTAGCTAATTTCTCGTGGCCCATATATGATAAATCCACCCTGGAGGGCATGCTGTATTAATCAATCTTGCCCAGGGCCAACTGTCCATCTTTTGTGGAATGTGTGTTCTTTGTTATTAGTACTATTATTAGTAATGTGTATTGTCTTTGAACTCATGTGCAAACATGAAGTGAATCAGGGGCATTTGTAGATTTGTGGATGCAATCACAGAGTGGAGCAAAGAGCCTGGAGGCTTTCATGGGCCACAGTGGCACCCCTATTGATCCTTAATTTTCAATCTAGCATTCATGTGCCAGGATTAAAGTGGGAAAAGAGAAAGAAGAGGTAAGGAAGGTGCTCATTTGGCAGCAAAAGGGGAAGGACAGTATACTCACGACTAGACATGGGGACAAATATAAAAATAAATCAGGATATTCGTTAAATATCCCTGATTCATCAGATATTCGTTGCTTTATATTCTTGAGGTCCAGAGACCCCAACGAATACGAAGCAATGAATATAACCCTTTTATATTTATCCCTTCATTCCCTATCTGCTTATGCCCCCGTGGATCAGCTGTTCCTTGGGGGCATAAGCAGAGAGGGGTTTTCCTTTCGGGCAACTTTCTAAAGCCTGCCCAAAGGGAAACCCACCCCCAGGGCTGGGGGATGGCTTGGTTCCCCTTTCCTCCTCTTCCTATGCCCGTGTGGCATAAGAAGAGGAGGGGAGGGATCAAAGAGGGATCAAAGGGATCCCCCAGCCACTGCGGGATCGCTTTGATCCCTGCTTTCTCTCCTTTTGCTATGCCCCATGGGGCTTAGCAAGAGGAGGGGGAAAGGGATCAAAGTGCTGCGGTATCACTTTGATCCCTGCTTTCCCTCTTCTTGCTATGCCACGTGGGGCATAGCAATAGGAGGGAAATGAGGAAAAAATGACCCGACAAATGATGAATTGATTTGTTGTTCGTCGGGTCACTGGGGGGCAATTCATGATTCGTGGGTCGTCAGGCTTGATGACTCACAAAACAATGGCGCTTCGTCCCCATCTCTACTCACGACTTTACGGCAATTAATCCTCTGTTCCTATCTTACTGGGAAGTGACTGATCAAAGTCTTCTGACTGCAAAACCACTAATTTCTGATCCAGTGAAGAAGAAGAAAGAAAGGACAGAAATAGCAGAGAGAAAGCAAAACAAGTGTGCGGCTTATATACTACCCCATAGCACTTAACACAGTCTGGGTGGTTTGCAATTTAATTATGCAGGCTACATATTGCTCCCCCTCACAAGCTGTTTACTCAATTTACCAACCTCGGAAAGGATGGAAGGCTCAGTCAGACTTGAGGCAGCTGATTCCTTTGGGATTGAACTGAGGTCATGAGAAGAGCCTGGACTGCAGTACTGTAGTTTAACTACCGTGTCATGAGGCTCTTGAAAGGCTGACTCTATCAAGAAGGAATCAAAGAAGCCTGTGTCCATTGGCCTTTCAGCACCCCCATTCAGGTATTTCCTTGATAGGAAAGACTTTGCTTTCTCCTGGCAGCTGGAGGGGGGGGGAAAGGATGGGGTGGGGGAATAAAAAATTAAACAGAGCATCCAGCTCTGTAGAGTGTGTGATGCACTAGATCCCCCTAAAGGGCAAGTTGCACTCGGTCAGAGAGTCCGACAGGTCACTTACCTACCACCTTTGCACTGGGGCAAGCAGTGCGTATCGTAAGCCCTTTGAACAAGTCTGACCTTTAAAGAACACTTTACTCTTAACCAGTACTTTGCAAGTACAGACACATGGGCTTTGTGATTCCTTAGAACTCACTAAAGCTTAGTTAGGTAGGACTCTTAAAAGATAGCTAGTTTGTGGCCCTCTTCACCTCCTAGATTTAGCCAGACCCTGCTGTTCAAGAAACCAGTCTTTTTGTAGAATTTTTTAATAATTAATTTTTATTAGAAAAATAGAGTTTCATTAGAAATCAGTTTATATTGCACAAGCTTTAGCATCAAGAACATATTCAAAGATCATGGCAGTTAAATAAGATAACTATTCCCCATTAAAATAACAAATACTAATAAGCTAACTAAGGTGGGCTATAGTGGGCTAGCCACACCTCCTTCTTTCTCCTTTACTTACATCCTCTCTCAATCAAGTTCCTTTCTCTCCCATCATCATGGAATCGAAATCCATATCAGAACAACACACAAATCATTGAACCATTTTCACATAACCCATTGTCCATTTTCTACCTTCTCTAACTCCTCCCTTCTTCTTCACACTTCTAGCTGTTAACCAATTAGCCTCAAGAGGCTGTACCCCCCTTCCTCCTCCTCTTATTCCCATGAGAGTCCAGGTGTTGTTTATCTCTTCTCCAATTAGCTTGAAATGTTGAGTCTTCCATGGGCCTCTCAATTTGGCCTTCATCGCTATCTCGAACCAGGCTATAAAGGTTTTCAGAAAAACACTCTCATGGCACTTAGAAAAACACATTCCAATGTCTCTCAAATCATCTTCACACAGAACCTGTCTGACTCAATTTTATATTTCTCTGACTACATATCCCATCATCATGACAGAGTGGTACTTCTGTCCTGTCTGCACTATTCACTGTACAGTAGTGCCTTGACTTACGGAATTAATCCGTATTGGAACGGTGGCCGCAACTCGAAATTTTCGTAAGTCGAAGCACCATTTCCCATAGGAATGTATTGAAAACCGATTAATCCGTTCCGGCCGAAGAAAAAAATACCAAAAAAATTATTGAAAATAAACAGAGCAAATCCCACGCTGGGACTGCAAAAAAAACAAAAAACAAAAAACAAACAAATCCAAAAATAAACATTGGAGCAAGTCCCACGCTGGGACTGCAAAAAAAAAAACCCACACACACCAAAAAACAAAACAACACAGAAACATAACCCCAAAACCCACCCAGAACAACTTTTTTAAAAGGAAAAAGCAGTACCTTACCAGTCCGAAGCCTCCTCAGCCTCCCGGGCTTCCACTGCTGCTGCGACCGCCGCTGCCGGGGGGCTTGAGCCTGGCGGGGGTGCTTCGGCCACTCGCCTCCCGGCTCTCCTCCCGCTTGCTCCTCGCCACACTCCACAGGCCAATGGCGGGAAATTCGAATGGCAGAGGGCGGCGAGGAGTGAGCGGGAGGCGAGCCAGGGGCGAGCGGGCCGAAGAAAACACGACCAGCTCAAGCCTCCTGGGGCTGGGTCACCGCTGCCTCCGCCGCAGCCAGGGGCAAGCGGCCAAAGAAACACGGCCAGCTCAAGCCTCCCGGCGCTGGGTCACCCGCTGCCTCCGCCACGGCTGGGGGCAAGCGGCCGAAGAAACACAGCCAGCTCAAGCCTCCCGGCGCTGGGTCACTGCTGCCTCCGCCACGGCCGGGGGTGAGTGGCCAAAGAAACACGGCCAGCTCAAGCCTCCCGGCGCTGGGTCACCACTGCCTCCGTGGTCGCAGTGGCGGGGAAGCCGGTGAGGCCTCCGGTGGCAGCGGTCGCGGTGGCGGAGAACCCCAGGAGGCCTCCAGTGGCGGCGGGGAAGCCCGGGAGGCCTGTGGCGGCTGCGGCCATGGCGGCGGAGAACCCCAGGAGGCCTCCGGTGGCAGCGGTTGTGGCAGCGCTGGAAGCCCGGGAGGCTGAGCCCAGCCGGGATGGTCCAGCGGCTCGCCTCCCGGCGGTGGTGGCAGCAGCGATGGAAGCCTGGGAGGCTGAGCCTCCCTTTTCCTAACCGTTGGGGCGAAAGAGCTACAAAGAAGCAGCCTCTTCACCACCAACGGTTTGAATTTCCCGCCCTTTTCCCCTGCCTTTTTTCTTTCGTAGGTCAAAGCTCCGGCCGCAAGTCGAAGCAAAATTCTGCGGCCGGAGCTTTTCGTAAGTCGAAATTTTCGTTAGTCTGTAAGTCGAGGCACCACTGTACTCTCTGGCCTTACCATTTGCAGGAATGGGATGTTTCATGGAGAAGCAGAAACACATACCGTATTTTTCCATGTATAAGACGCCCACATGTATAAGACCCCCCCCCCCACTTTTCTAACCCAGAATTTCTTTCTTCGTAAGAAAGTGGAGGGGGAAGGCAGGGATCAAAGCGCTTTGATTCCTGCTTTCCCCCTCCACTTTCTTGCGAATAAAAGTGCTTTCCCCTTCCAGTTTCCTCACAAGAAAGTGCTTTCCCCCTCCACTTTCCTTGCAAGAAAGCACTTTATCACGAGGAAATTGCTTTCCCCCTCCACTTTCTACACAGAAAAATACGATAAATACCATCACATACCTGGACTACGATTGGGTTGGAAGGTCACCAAAAGAGCACAAGGAGGAAGAGGCATCATCTCTGTGCCTGCATTTGCACATTGGGTTGGGAGGCTGATGCACATCCCTCAGTATTAGTATTATTTGGACAATGTGCGGATGGCTAGCTCTGGGTGGCCTTATCAGAGGTGATGATCCTGTGACATAATAGGAGGGTTGTGACAAACCCTTCATCTATTTTTGTCCTTTTTTTAAAAAAAATTCCCTAACTGAGGCAGCAAAATTCTAATACCAAACCAGGTGGGTGCTTTGCCATTTCTGTATGCCGCTTACTCTTTTTATAAACAAACAAACAAACAAAAAGAAAAGCCACTGCAGCTGGCTGAATGACAGCTGTGAGAAAAGACAGGGAAGGGGGATATGTCAGCTCCATGGGCCCCACCCCTACAAGGCAGCACAGTCACAGCAGAGCCCCAGTTGAGGAGAAAGGGGGAAAGGGGCTTACCTCCCCTCTATCTCCCTCACCTTCATCCCAATGTTCTCTCCTCACACCAGCATCACTACTGCGAGCTTGCCCTGCTGCTGCATCCTTACTCATGAGTAAACCAGGTAAACTTACTTGTGAGTAAAATGGGTAAACTTATGCATGAGTAAACCAGGGACACTTACATGTGAGTAAACCTGCCATCAAAAGACTTGTGAGGATTAGAGATGGGGACAAATATAAAAACGGATCACTTTTTCCGACGAATATAGCCAATTCGTTAAATATTCATCAATCCGTATTTATGGGTTCCAGAGACCCCCATGAATATGAAGGGACAAATATTTACCTGTTTTTATTTGTCCTTCGTATTCTGCCTACCGGCCGCCGATCAACTGATTGGTGCCAGAAAGGCAGCCACCACCCCACACAGCCACCCATTACAACAGCCTACCCCCACCCCTTTCCTTTCCCTACCTTAGGCCCCACCCCACCCCACCCCCACCGACACCCTCTTACCTTAATCGCTGCTGACGAGGTCTTCTGGCCTTGCAGCCACGCATGTAAAAATGGAGACTGGCTGCCCTTTGCAAACATGGCGGCTGCAGCTTCATTTAGGGTAGGGAAGCTGCAGCTGCCATCTTTGCAAAGGGCAGCCTGGATTCCCTTAGCCTGCCTTAAGGGAATCCGGGCTGCCCTTTGCAAAGATGGCAGCTGCAGCTTCCCTATCCTAAATGAAGCTACAGCTGCCATCTTTGCAAAGGGCAGCCAGTCTCCCTTTTTACATGCTGTGGCTGCGAAGGCCTGATGGAGACCTCGGCAGCAGCTATTAGGGTAAGGGGGTGTCGGTGGGAGTGGGGTGGTGGCTAAGGTATGGAAAGGAAGGGGGTGTGGGGGTAGGCTGTTGGGGTGTCTGGCTGTGTGTGTGTGGTGGTTACCTATCAGCTTCTGATCAGTTGATCGGCGGCCGGTAGGCAGAATGGGCTTCTGTGCCGTGTGGTAAACTCTCCTGGGGGGACCCAATTTGTGGGTGAATAACTCAGATGTCCGATATCCAATCTTCACCAAAGTTGGCAGGCGTGTTCGGGAAAGACATAGGAAGCTCCATTGTGATTCTGGAGTCTCTAAGTATCTGGGGGCAGCTTTCCTGGGGGGTCCTCTTTGTGACTATATAACTTGGGGGTCCGTGATCTAATTTTCACCAACCTTTCAGGAGTTGTAGGAAAGCGTCTGAGGAAGCGTCTGTGCAAATTTGGTGTCCCTAGGTGGTTGGGGGCCAGTGTGATAGCCATTTAAAGTGCAGATGAATCAACAGATCGATCCATCGATCCGTCGAAGAATATTAGTATATTCCTATTCGTTGATCCGTTAACCTTGACGAATAACGGATCAAAACGAATTGCCATTTTTTTTTTATTTGTCCCCATCTCTATCCAGGATCCTTCTCACAGGAGAATAAACATCCCCAGTGTGAATGGAAAGTTTGCACAAGTGAGAGATAAAATAGATGAAACAGATCTCGCTGAAGATAATAACTTTTTAAGTGTGAACCAGACCACTCCAAATCCCCCTGTCTGGAGAGGCCCTAAAAGATTTACGACCGACTGCATGAGAAGTTGATACTGGATATAGAGTGGTTTGCTTATCCTAAATTCGTAGGTACAACTCTGTTTTTTTCTTATTTAAGTTCCCTAAGAATACATGTAGATGATGTAATAATGGCCAGAGAACCAGGCATCTTAGAATCACATTTGGGAGATGTTTGTTACCAAATGTTCTGTATTTGTACTCAGGCAAAGCATTGTGCTTACTAGTAGAAGGATAGATGCCTCTCTTTTTCATATATGCCTCAGGTAGAATTATTTGCATGCATTTAGAGGGGTTAATGAATAGAAGTCCTGGCAGTGATGAGCTTTTGATGACTTTTGTGCTGATCTATTTTCCCCCCACACAAACAAAATTTGTTGAGGAAATGATGTAAATGGACCATAACCACAGCAAGTTAATGGATAGAGCCCTAGGTATCCATTTTAGTATAATATATCTCATTTAAACTAGGCTTCTGGAAGAGTTGTTATTGCTGGTGTGTGATGGATTTTGACAGACAAGGAGATCCGCAAACATTTGCTTTTACTATCCTTAAAAATGAATGCTGTGATCATTGAGATGGGTACAGTATTTTTCTCATTAATAGCTCATCTCCCTTGGGTGAAAAGAGATGGAAAGAATATTTGGTTCTAATAGCTTTACTTGGGGAATCTGTGCCCTCCAAATCTTGTTTGACTTTAATTCCTATCATCCCCGCCCTTTGGGTATGCTGGTTGAGGCTAATGAGAGTTGGTGTCCAATATTAGGAGGGGCACAGGTTCTCTGTCTCTGGTCTCTATGTTTTTGTGATTATTTTTCTTCCCATTTGTACTGTGCTATCTTGGGGGTTTCATTCGACCTAATACATTATCTGATTATGGCATTCTGTTGCACGGTGGTGTTGGTAAGATTGGTAATGCCTATGTTTTTCACTGGTCATGAACACAAATCAGTTCCAGGGAACCTATGCTGATTGATGACGAACATGCTGTCATCTTTCCTACTTTGCTCTTTTTTCCAAACCCACGACTGATTGCTGCATCTCATAGAAACTAGAGATAGACAACATGGTTAAATACTGTGGGATTTGCTCTGCTTATAAAACAGGTGAATTTGAGATATTTTTTACTGACCGCATGACTCAAAGGCTAATTTGAATTTGTCCAGGCCATGTTTGCCAAAGTGCCTTTCCCCCCCCCCCCTTTCTGACACTGTGGAGCTTCTACTTTTTCAAGCCAGAATTAGTTGAATGGGCTTCTCTCCATGTTAGTTGTGATACCTTCCTGTAAATCTGAGGGTCATGTTTGTAGGCGGTCATTTGGTGACATCAGTAGTTGGGGCATGATGTTCAGGACTGGGGGAACATGCCCCTGGATTATTTCCTCCCCCCCCAATTGTCCTCCACATTTTTAAACATTCCTTATATATATATACATCTCTCTATCACCTTATTCCTAGGTCATCCTTATTATTATTTCCCATATTTACACCCCCATCACTTCCCTGTCAGATTGGCAGAGGCAGGACCAGAGGAAGGAAGAAAAGAAGGGGGGCCTAGGCTGGAATGCAAATCAGATCACATCCAGTATGAATTGTGAACTTTTGAATCAATCCACAAGTCCATGTGAGAACATTGACTGCAATTTCAAGCATAATACTGGTTGCAAATCAAACTGTAGCAAAGTGTAGTTGCACCCTTAGTCTATTTCTAATTTATATTAGTTTTGCATGTATTTGCCAACAAATCTGTTCGGTCACACTTCCACAATAATCTGCAATTTATGAAAATTACAATTCTGTGTGACATTTCATAAATAAATGACTAATTCTGAAATTAATTTCTTTCCAAAATATATGTTTCTAAATATATTTTCTCTCAAAGAATAATTTTTTTAACATTACTTTCTAGATGTTTTTTTCAGCCAAGCATTTTGCCAAGGGTATTTATTACAGGACAGGAAAAAATCCAAGGTTAACTAACTTCCAGCCCACACCTTAGCGTAGGATGTACAAACCAGATTAGTTTGCATTACAATTTGCTAAAATCAAATTCCTCAAGCATCACAAGATACCTTGCAGAATGAGCTTGATTTATGGCTGCACTGAATAGTCTTTGTGACATTCCACCCAGTGTTCCCTGTTTGTTTCCCCCAAACCAAGGTTCACTTTGGCGACGTTTTCTCTTTCATTCGCTGCCACCAGTGGATATCCCTTATCCACACTTGCACAATACTTGAATCAGACACTTGCTGCTAACATAACTTGTTTATTTAGATTGACTTTGAATCACCGATGTTCTTTTTAATCTTTGTATAGAATCACTCATTAAAACTTCTTATATTTGGTTACACGTTCAATTCTTCATTTGTTTTATTGATTTATCCACTTTAACCAACTTATTAATATCAGTTCTCTCTAGTTCTCTGACTATCTCTCTATCTTGACTATTCAATTTCTCTTCTCCACACCTATCACTCTCATTCTCCCTTCTTCCTCCTCTCTCTCTCTCTAACTGCCCCTAACTGCCTCCTTGACTCCGCCCCTCCTGTCCTCTCATAGGCTCCTGCACTTGAGCTTCAGCTATGAGTGACAGGAGTGACGTGGGCATTCCGTCACAGTCTTTTTTTTTAAAGTCATTTTGAAAATAAAATGTTCATGTTCAAAACTACCAAAAAAAAGAACATTGCCATATATAGATTTTACATTGTGGTGATGCTGCTTGGAACCCCTTTGTTTAGTGGCACCACTGAAATTTGTAATTGCCTAGTTTGACAACATATAGTTATGGTTTGCGAGAAGTTTCTCCCTCACAGAAATAAATGGTGAAGTCAACTCTGGTTCCCCCCCCTTTGGGGCAAATATTTTGTTTCAACTGCTATTTATTGAACCCCTCCTTTGGCTTTAAATGTGGGCTGGCAGAAGCTCTAAGCCCTTTTCCTGAAGAGGAGCTGAGGCAGGAGGTCAACTGTGTTTGGGAGGACATTTTATTTGGTGAGGTATTTTCTTCTAGGCTGACCTTTGTTCTCCCTGACCGCATGGTCTGAGGGGGGCAGGGTTTTGGCTTTAAATGTGGGCTGGCAGAAGCTCTAAGCCCTTTTGCTGAAGAGGAGCTGAGAATTCTCTGAATCTATTTTTGACTCTAATCTGGAAAATAGGAAAGCCAAATAGCATTGCATACACCTGGGGGGCAGGAAAGTTTTATGGGTAGGATCAGACTTCCTCCCTTCTTTAATTCACTGACCAATCAGTCAAGATGGAGAGTGCAGGATCTGTTGCACTTGTAACACCTGTGGCATGTTTGTTTTCTTGCCAATGAGGTGCCTGGGTAGAAATGCTCTAAGTGTTAGTTGGTGGTCCTCTTGGAAGACAAGGTCCGGCAGCTGGAGGCCTGTGTTCTAATCTCCACACTCTTAGGGAGCAGGCCGGGTAGGTGGGGCTCATCAGCCTTGGAAGGCAGCCCATCTAGGAGAAGGAAAACTCCGATTTCAAACCTCCACTGCCTTGTTGCTATATCCACTGATGGGAAAGGCTTCAGGAGTTAACCTCGAGGGAAAATCCGGAGTCGGAGTCCCGGAGGCAGTTCGTGTCGTTCTGGCAACTCCTGTGACATCGCTGGAACCAGTTGTATTGGCTCTTGCCTTTCCATTGGACTATTTCAGCGATGTGGAGAGGGGGGATTTGCTGCTTGGGTAACAGCCTATCCTCCATATTATTTTACCCAGGCTTCGTGCTCTGGAGACGACACTCCAGCTTTGCATACAGCGTCAAAACAACCCGGGAGTAGCAGTTACCAGTTATAAGTCTTTGCTCGATTGGCGTAGAGCATGACGCCAGGGGCTACTTCTGACAGTGGGAGAGGTCATTGCACCTCACTAGGTAGCTACCACCCGCCTTAAGCTGGGCAGTCCCCAGCCAGTAAGGTGCTACCTCGCCATGGTCTGTTAACCTCACGGGGTGCATGGGGTTTAGGGTAAAAGCCGACAAGCAGATCGATAACCCTGCACCATACAACAATCATAAGAAAACTTCTGCCCTAAAGTTGGGCACCTGGAATGTTCGGACAATGACCCCTGGCTTTTCTGATGACCTGCAGGAAATAGACGACGTGCGCAAGACAGCTGTTATCAACATGGAACTGAGTAGGCTGCAGATGGACATTGTTGCCCTGCAAGAGACGAGATTGCCAGACATGGGATCTCTCTCTCAAAAAAAACTTCTCATTCTTCTGGCAGGGAAAACCATTGAATGAGACCAGGGAACATGGTCTTGGCTTTGCGGTCAGAAATACTCTGCTGAGATCCATTGTTCCACCTACTGTGGGGAGTGAAAGAATCCTGTCTCTGCAGCTCCACTCATCAGCGGGACTGGTCACCCTCATTAGTGCATATGCACCAACACTGTCATCCACAACAGAAGTCAAAGACAAATTCTCCGACGATCTGGCAGCTACTATCAAAAAAAATCCCCGAGAGAGAACCACTGTTCATTCTCGGAGACTTTAATGCTAGAGTTGGTGCTGATCACAATTCTTGGCCCACTTGTCTAGGCCGTTTTGGCATTGGGAAGATGAACGAAAATGGCCAATGCTTGCTGGAGTTTTGCTGTTATTATGGTCTTTGTGTCAGCAATACATTCCTTAACATGAAGCTTCAACACAGAGTTTCCTGGAGACATCCAAGATCGAAGCATTGGCATCAGCTCAATTTGATCCTCACTAGACGTTCTAGCCTTCCTAGTATTATGATCACATGCAGTTACCAGACTGCTGATTGCGATACTAATCACTCCCTGGTGTGTAGTAGAGTAAAACTGCGAGCAAAGAGATTGTATCACACAAAAAAGGAAGCAAGACCACTCATTGACATCAGCAAGACTCGCAATCAAAGAAAAGTGGAGGAATTTGCCCAAGCGCTTGAGGAAACCCTTCCAGGCCCGGCTGATACAAATGCACCTGAACAATGGGAACATTTCAAGAACGCTGTTTATAACACTGCCTTGTCCACATTTGGCAGGAAGACCAAAAAGATGGCAGACTGGTTCAAAGCCCATTCGGAGGAGTTGATGCCAGCCATCGAGGATAAGAGGAGAGCTCTAGCAGCATACAAAGCCTGTCCTAGTGAGTACAACTTGCAGGCTCTTCGACTTGCTTGTAGCAAAGTCCAACAGGCTGCCAGAAGATGTTCCAACGATTATTGGCTTCAGCTCTGCTCTCAGATATGGATAGCAGCAGACACAGGTAACATCAAGGGAATGTATGAGGGTATCAAGCAGGCTTTAGGTCCAATACAGAAGAAATCTGCTCCCTTGAAGTCTGCTACAGGTGTGATAATCCAGCACCGAGCACAGCAGATGGAACGCTGGGTGCAGCACTACTCCGAGCTATATTCCAGAGAGAATGCAGTAACTGAAGAGGCATTAAATAATATCAAGTGTGTGCCTGTCTTGGAAGAGTTGGACAGCGAACCAACTTCAGCAGAAATAAAAGCGGCCTTGGATTCCCTCACCTCCGGCAAGGCACCTGGGAAGCATAACATCCCTGCTGAAGTGCTGAAGTGCTGTAAAGAGATCATCACCACCGAGCTGTATGAAATCTTTTGTCTTTGCTGGAGGGAAGGTGGAGTACCACAGGACATGAAAGATGCAAACATCATCACATTGTATAAGAACAAAGGAGACAGGGCGACTGCAATAAGTACCGTGGCATCTCTCTTCTCAGCGTTGTAGGGAAGCTGCTTGCCTGCGTTGTGCTGAAGAGACTCCAGGTGCTTGCAGATAGAGTCTATCCAGAATCACAGTGTGGATTTCGAGCTAATAGATCCACCACTGACATGGTATTCTCCCTCAGACAGTTGCAGGAGAAATGTAGGGAACAACAACAGCCACTCTTTGTGGCCTTCATAGATCTCACAAAGGCCTTTGATTTGGTTAGCAGGGACGGCCTTTTTAAAATACTTCCCAAGTTTGGATGTCCACCTCGACTCCTTAACATCGTCAGGTCCTTTCATGAGGAAATGAAGGGCACTGTAGTTTTTGATGGCTCAACATCAGATCCCTTTGACATCCGAAGCGGAGTGAAAGAGGGCTGTGTCCTCCCGCCGACCCTGTTTGGGATCTTTTTTGCTGTCATGCTGTAGCACGCCTTTGGAACTGCAACAGAAGGTGTCTATCTCCGGACTAGATCAGATGGAAAGATCTTTAATCTCTCTAGATTGAGAGCGAAGACCAAAGTCCAAGTGAAATGCATGCGGGACTTCCTCTTCACCTATGATGCAGCTGTTGTTGCCCACTCTGCTGAAGACCTCCAACAACTCATGAATCACTTTAGCAAGGCCTGCCAAGACTTTGGATTAACAATCAGCTTGAAGAAACCCAAGTCATGGGCCAGGGCGTGGACTCACCTCCCTCTATTACCATCTCCACACAAGAATTGGAGGTTGTTCATGACTTTGTGTACCTTGGCTCAACGATCTCTGACACTCTCTCCCTAGATGTCGAGCTGGATAAATGCATTGGCAAAGCAGCTACCACGTCCTCTAGACTCACAAAGGAGAGTATGGCTTAATAAGAAGCTGATGGCATATACCAAGATCCAGGTCTATAGAGCCTGTGTCCTGAGCACACTCCTGTACTGCAGTGAGTCCTGGACCCTTTGTGCACGGCAGGAGAGGAAGCTGAACACCTTCCATATGCGTTGTCTCTGACGCATTTTTGGTATCACCTGGCAGGACAAAGTTCCAAATAGAGTAGTCCTAGAACGAGCTGGAATTGTTAGCATGTATACATTACTGAAACAGCGACGTCTACATTGGCTTGGGCATGTCGTGAGAAGGTCCCAGCCGCCTGACGGCCGTTAAAACGGCCTGGATTTGGCGGGCTGGCTTTTGCCCGCCAGCCTGGATGGCGCGAGACAAGTTTCAAAAGCGGGCACCCAATGGGCGGGTGAGCGCAGGTATTTAAGAAAGCGCTCACCCGCAGTACGCCCGCTTTCCTTTTCGGGCACTGAATAGGAAGGACCACAGCGGAGCAGGCGTTTGGAGCTTCAGCCCGACTATCAGCTGATCGTCGGAGGTTGCTTTACAGCGGGAAGGCGGCTTCTGCCCCTTCCCTGGGTTCTTGCAGGCTTGTTTCAGGATATTCTTTTAAAAGTTTATTTGATATTTATTTACATTGAGTTCGCTAGCTAGAGGGGCAAAGGGACTGCTAGTGCTCCGGTGGGCGTTTGCCCGCCCCGCGGGGCGTTGGGGGAGTTTTTTCTGTGCTGTTATTTTAGGCGATTTGCTTTGTATAAGAGTTAATTCCTTAGCTGTTTATAAGTTGTTTAAAGTTTGTGTGTGTGTGTGTGCCTGGTTAAACGGATAATTTTCGTATTTTAGGCGTTTGTGAGTGTGTCTGTGTTTGATTGGGGGGTAATATTTTTTGTTGTTGTTGCTGTTGTTTTTTATTTTATTTAGTTGTTCCCCTTGGGTACTTGTTTAGTTTCATTATTTATTTTGCCTATTTCCTTGTTTAACATTCTCAACGCCATTTTAGGTGGACGTCTCTTTCACTCCCTTTCTCCCCGTCCGCCATTTTAATTTTGAGCTGTGACCTTGCAGCTCCTTTTCTTGTCTTATTATTGGCTGGACTCATTTCTTTTGTTTGCCCCCCCCCTATTTTTTTTTCTTTTTTATTTGTTGATGTTTAATATTCAGGACCTGTATTAGGTTTTTTGCAATTATTATTAAGCATAGGCTTTGTTTTATTAATTAAAGTTTTGTTGTTATTTTGCATCTTGTTATTGATAAGGGGATTCTGATTTCATACTGGGTTTGCTTTAGATATTTGTCTTAGTTTTAGTTGCCAGTTGATTTGTCTGGGGGAGGGATTATACATAGTTAAATAAATAGATATAGATAATAGAATAGCTAATACTAACAATTCAAGTACATAAAGAAATGTATATATATATTGTAAAATTATAATAAATAATAATAGTTAAGTATACTGATTACAAGGAAGGGTTTGGCTGTTGCACATTCATATTATTGGTGAGCAGCTTTGAAACGTTTCCTATTGCATGTAATAGGACTTTGCAGTCTTTATTCCTTAATCATAGTAATTTATTAGGTATTCATAATTCATTTATATATGACTGAATAGGCTTTTGCAGACATTAGTAGGGGATATTGAAGTGCAGTTCAGGTTAATTAGAGTGAGCTGGTGGTTATAGCACCACCTGCTGTTGAATTGGAATCTGTTTGGTTTTGGCTGTGGGAAATTTTTTGGGGGTTTGGTGATCATTAGCGTTTAACTTGATTTCCATTTACTTATAATTATAATGGCCTCTTGTAAAGGACGTGGAAATTGTAAGGGCAAGGCTCCCGCGAAAAAGAGGCCTGCGCCTCAGATTTCTCCTGAGCCTTCTTCCTCAGATGAGGAATCTTGGCCGATATGGCGAGAATTGCAGGAGAAAATGTCTGCGCTTGAAGCACAAAGGTTGGCATCGCAGATGCCTCAGCGTAGGGACACCTCCCCTCGACGCTCAGCTAGGGAAACTAAAGGCCGTAAAAAGAACAAATTAAAGGCTCTGGCGCAGGATCTGATGTCTCGATTTACTGTGTTGGAGTCTGCCCAGGTTTCCACAAGTGAGGAGCAGCCTCCTGCTGGGGCCCACGCTTCGTCCAGCAAAGTTTCTGCTTGCCAAGGGATCCATCGTTCCGATACCACGGTAGAACCCGAAGTAGCGGCCGCTGTTCGAGATGAACGTGACTTCATGGAGGAAGCCGGGCCAAGCTCATCCATGGGCAGCGATGCCCTTAGGACTTCACTGGGGTCTTCGGGTGAGTCTTCTATCTTACACACCTCACACTCACCAGCTACAGCTTGGCCTTGGGCGGGAGGTCCCCCTTTGCAATACACGGCATGCACGCCCTACAATGCGACTCCTATAGGGGGGGCCTGGTGTACCTTGGTCGCCCGCTAATGTTTCACTCTGCGGATGGGGTGTGCCATATCAAGCCATGCCCCCACCGGGGACACCTAGTGTAGGCGTTGGCGCAGGGGTATCCCAACATCCGTCGGTGCCCAATACAGGGTACAACACGGTTCCTTTTCCAGCTCTTCCCTACGGGGATTATTCGACTCCCCTGGGGGATCATTTGACCCCCGCTACGAAAGAAAAAATTTGGAAGGGAGAATTTGTTGAATTCTTTGACCTTCTGAACCGTGACACGGAGATCAAGGACATTGACAAGGATGACGAGCAGGAAAAGGAAAGACGGAGACGTAAAAAACCCGATCGGACATGGGCCAACTGGGTCCCGGGTTTTATAATTTACGCTGGGGTACTTATTAAAGCTCAGCCTTGGCGTGCTTCTTCCTTATTGCAATATTTTAATATCATAAATAGGGCTTACACGGATTTTGCAGGGCAGGCTTGGCTGTTATATGATCAGGCTTTTAGGATGCGGAGTGCCATTCAGCCCAACTTGCGTTGGGATGAGCCTCAGCCTGGTCTTTGGTTACAGCACATGACACCAGCTAGGCCCCACACTGGGGACAGATTTGATTGTGGCCACTTGAATAGGAAGCTGGCCTCACAGGCTACTCCCCGCACTGGCACGGGGCAGACGGTTCAACCCCGTCTGCCTTGTTTTGACTTCAACTTCAAGGGTTCTTGTTCCAGGAACCCATGTAAGTTTAGTCACGAGTGCCTCAACTGCGGTGGAAAACATTCCAAAGCTACCTGTTTCAAAGGAGGGAACCAGCGACATAACAAGGGAGCCGGTGCTGGAAGGAAGCCGAATGGTGGCAACAGTGCCCCTAGTAAGGGGACCAACCCCAATTAAAATTGATGTTTTAAGGGCTTGGCTGCAGGACTACCATAGGAAAGGCGAGGCCAAATATTTACTTCAGGGTTTTCGCGATGGCTTTCATATTCCTGCTTTAGGGGAACGGACAGCCTTTATCGCAAACAACCTGAGGTCGGTCAGGGGTATGGAGGACATTGTTTTAGATAAAATCAACCAAGAAGTTAGGGCGGGCAGAGTCCTAGGGCCCTTTAAGTGCCCGCCTTTGGGGAATTTGAGAGTTTCCCCGCTAGGGATAGTTCCTAAAAAGGCTCAAGGTGAGTTTCGTCTCATCCATCATCTGTCTTTTCCGGAAGGGGCGTCGGTTAACGACGCCATCCCTCAGGAATTATGTACAGTGCGATATACATCTTTTGACGAGGCTGTTAACATGGTCAGGTCTTGTGGAGTGGGGGCAGAGCTGGCGAAGTGTGATGTGAAATCAGCGTTTCGTATTTTGTCCGTTCACCCACTTGACTTTGATCTTTTAGGTTTTCAGTTTCAGGGACTTTTTTACATTGACAGAGCATTGCCTATGGGATGCTCGATTTCCTGTGCAGCATTTGAGAAATTTAGTACATTTGTTGAGTGGAAATTCAGACAAAGGGCTCGTTGCAACGCGACGGCCCATTATTTGGATGATTTTCTTTTATGTGGTACAAGTAATTCCGGGAGGTGTGCTCGGATGTTAGAGGAGTTTCAGTCATTGGCAAATGAGCTCGGTTTGCCACTGGCGGAGGAAAAGACGGAAGGCCCGGCCACGTCTTTAACCTTTTTGGGTATCGAGTTAGACACAGTGCAGCAAACGTCCAGGCTGCCACAGACGAAGCTAGCCGAGCTCAAAGCCAGAGTTAATCAATTATTGGGTAAGAAAAAGGTGACCCTTCGTGAGCTCCAGGAGATAGTGGGGCATTTGAATTTTGCTTGTAGAGTAGTTGCTCCGGGACGGGCTTTTGTCCGGCGCCTCTGCTCTGCCATGAAGGGTCTAAAGTGTCCAATGCATAGAACAAGGGTGACTAGGGGTATGAGAGAGGATTTGCGCATGTGGAAGTGTTTTTAGACGGGTTTAATGGCATCTCCTTTTGGAGATCTGCGATTAGCCTGAACGCCGAATTTCAGGTACATACTGACGCCGCCGGGTCATTAGGATTCGGAATTTACTTTCGAGGGAGATGGTGTGCTGACACCTGGCCTGAGGATTGGCATAGGGGGGGAATGACGAGGGATTTAACCTTTTTAGAGTTTTTCCCAATTGTTGGGGCTCTTTGGCTATGGGCCGAAGAGTGGTCCAATTCAGTGGTCCGTTTTTGGTGCGACAACCAGGCAGTGGTTTGCATCATAAACTAACTATCTTCTCATTCGGATAGGGTCATGCAGTTGGTTAGGGCCTTTACCTTACGGGCGTTACGTTTTAATGTTCTGGTCCATGCCAGACATGTCCCTGGAGTTGACAATAGGATAGCTGATGCTCTTTCAAGCCAACAGATCGCTCGGTTCAGGGAACTAGCTCCAGACGCCAGGGAGCTGCCAGAAGTTCTTCCACCGGAGGTCTGGCAGATTGGCGTGAGGAAGCATCAAGAGCTATAGGTATGGCGTTGGCTCCTAGAACTAGAAAGGGTTACTTAAATGCAACCTGCGAGTTTGAGGACTTTAGGGCCTCTTTAGCTCTGGAGCAATTATGGCCTGCTCCTGTAAAACACGTGCAACAATTTATGGTCTTTCTACACAGAAAGGGGTTAGCGCCGGGTACTATTCAGGGAAAGCTATCAGCGCTGAACTTTCATGCTAAGATTAACGGTCACAGGGATTTTACTGCCGATTATAGAATAAAGAAAATGCTGGAAGGATGGTCTAGGGAGAGGGGAAGGGTGTACGATTCTAGGACACCTATCTCCCCAATCCTTCTTGAGCAAATTTGTGATCAATGGGGAACGTTGTGTACAGACCACTACGAGGTGGCCTTATTTAAAACAGCTGCTCTGATAGCATTTTTGGGGGCCCTTCGGGTCAGTGAGTTGGTTGCAAAAGGAAAGGCAGACACCTCTAGATGTGCATTGCAGATGAGTGACATTCTTCTTCAGGACAACAGCGTGAAGATTACAATTAGAAGATCTAAGGTGGATCAGAAGGGCAAAGGGAAGTTACTGGTTTTAGGCCAATGCAGTATTACGCCTATATGTCCTGTTGAGGCCACACAGGCTTACCTGGCATGTAGAGGCCGTGGGCCTGGTTATTTTTTGCAGCATGCTGATGGGTCTTCATTGACTAAATTTCAATTCTGGAAGCTCACAGACATGGCTTTGAACAGAGTAGGCATTACGGGACTTAGATTTGGAACTCATTCATTTAGAATAGGAGCAGCGTCTACTGCAGCCGCCCTTGGGTATTCTACTGAACAAATCAAACAATTGGGTCGTTGGTCCTCTTCTAGTTATCAAAGATATATCCGAACCTTACCTAACGTGTAGGCAGTGGTTCTTTGTCGTTGCAGGTAATGCGGGGATTGCCGGTCGAAGACACGTGATGATCGTCGGCCATAGTTTTGTGTATTGGGCAGAACGTTATGCTGCCAAGTCCCACTTGGGGACCAACTTGGAGCTTGGTGCCCATGTTCTTGTTTCTTGGCGCAGTGTGCGCGGCTTGCTTTGGGTACAGCTTGGACGGCTGACATCTTTTCACCAGTCCCCGCCAGATGTTTTGCTTATTCACTTGGGCGGCAACGATTTGCCTCGTGTTCCAGGCAAGGCTTTGATCCTGGACATTTTACGTGACCTGAAAAGGTTAAATGCCAGGTTTCCAGCTATGCGGATCTTGTGGTCAACGATAATTCCGCGATTTGCATGGCGTGGTGCACGAAATGTGCTTGATGTTAACACGGCTCGGCGCCGTGTTAACCGTGAAGTGTGTAGAGGTGTCTGCCTTGGCGGCCTCGGCTCTGTGGTGAGTCACCACAGGATTCAATTGTGTAACGCTGCTTTGTTCCACAGTGACGGTGTTCACCTGTCGGACGCAGGTTTGAGCATCTTTTTGGAAGAGATTCGAAGGGGCCTGCTTGCTGAGCTTCAGAGGCTCGGTGGCGGGCATGGGACTTAATTTTGCTAGTCCCTATGCTGTGGCGGGTAGTGCGGAAAAACAGGTGTTTCGGTGTGTCCCATTGGTAATTTAAGGTAAGCCAACAGCGCATCCGACCTCCCGGCTCTGCGGATCGTGCGATTACAGGGCCGGTTCGGGAAGGATGCGCTGGGCCACTTCCGGACCAACAGTCATCAAATAAAGATGTCTTGAGGTCTGGAGGTGTTTATTAGCGGCAGGCCGGGTTCCTGCTGTCTGTGAGACAGCGGAAACCTGGGGCCGGGGACTCGCCCTATTGACAAGCAAGGGGTATTGATTACCCCTACCTGTTACCATTTCCGCACTACTGCAGGCCCCTTATATTGAGCCAATTGATGGCTAACTTCAAATACTTGTAAATAAAGTGTGGCCCGTATTTCAATTCCAATACTGTTGTCTTGCGTCTTTATTCCGGGCTTGGGGGGCAAGGTCCCAGCCGCCTGACGGCCGTTAAAACAGCCTGGATTTGGCGGGCTGGCTTTTGCCCGCCAGCCTGGATGGCGCGAGACGAGTTTCAAAAGCGGGTACCCAATGGGCGGGTGAGCGCAGGTATTTAAGAAAGCGCTCACCCGCAGTACGCCCGCTTTCCTTTTCGGGCACCCCTCTCGCCCGCCCGCCCTATTTCTAGTGTGATTTTTGGTTGCCATTATGGGGCCGGATAGGAATTTTTGACTCCCATCCTGATTGGCTGTTGGATGGGGGGATTTTTCGCCTATCCCACACTGGAAAGGGGTTGTTGGTAATTGGGTAATTTTGGTCACACTGGCGGGTAGTGCGGAAAAACAGGTGTTTCGGTGTGTCCCATTGGTAATTTAAGGTAAGCCAACAGCGCATCCAACCTCCCGACTCTGCGGATCGTGCGATTACAGGGCCAGTTCGGGAAGGATGCGCTGGGCCACTTCCAGACCAACAGTCATCAAATAAAGATGTCTTGAGGTCTGGAGGTGTTTATTAGCAGCAGGCCGGGTTCCTGCTGTCTGTGAGACAGCGGAAACCTGGGGCCGGGGACTCGCCCTATTGACAAGCAAGGGGTATTGATTACCCCTACCTGTTACCATTTCCGCACTACTGCAGGCCCCTTATATTGAGCCAATTGATGGCTAACTTCAAATACTTGTAAATAAAGTGTGGCCCGTATTTCAATTCCAATACTGTTGTCTTGCGTCTTTATTCCGGGCTTGGGGGGCAATGGCTGATGGTCGAATTCCAAAATATCTCCTGTATGGAGAATTAGTGCAGGGAAATCACCCCAGAGGGAGACCACAGCTGCGATACAAGGATATCTGCAAGCAGGATCTGAAGGCCTTAGGAATGGACCTCAACAGATGGGAAACCTTGACATCTGAGCGTTCAGCCTGGAGGCAGGCTGTGCATCATGGCCTCTCCCATTTTGAAGAGACCCTTGTCCAGCAGACCGAGGCGAAGAGGCAGTCCCGAAAGCAGCAAAGGCAGGGAGCTGGACAGGGGACAGATTGTATTTGTCTTCAGTGTGGAAGGGATTGTCACTCTCGAATTGGCCTTCTCAGCCACACTAGACGCTGTTCCAAGTCCTCCATACAGAGTATGTTACCATAGTCTCTCGAGACTGAAGGATGCCTAACACAATATACCCCTCCAGACAGAACCATTTGCAAGACAGGCCACACACAGTAAGCCTATGGTGTCACATTGGTGTTGGCTGTTTTTTTGTATATTTACATGGTGGCTTTTTAAATGCCGTCTTTTAAACAGTACTGTAAATGTAACATTTTTTTTCCAACACTGATGTCCTTGTGCTCTTACATTTTTTTAAAAAAGAGAAACCAAACCACATACTTTGGTTTCAAGTGAGTGCATGTGGCACGCAAGGAGTGCATACTTTGGTTTAAAGTATGTGGGGACAAAGTGTAGTCTGGGTGCCACATGCACTTCCAAAGCCTCCCCCAACCAAAATAAATTTGCAAAAAGCACAATTTTCCCACCTTCAGGAGCAGTAGTTCCTCGATAAAATTAGTTGCAGTCCTCCCAACCATAAAAAAAACCCCAATCCCCAAAAGAGTACCCAGACATAGTGTTACAGCAGCATTATTATTATTATTATTTGTAATTTCTGTTTGCCGTTGGGAACAAAAAGCTGTAGTTGAAGGCATACCTGGTGAAGATTTGGTAGCTGTCGATTATGTAGCTAGACTGCAAATCCTCAGTGTGTAGATGCCAACACTATCCAAACCTGTATTTCATTCCAGCAGTGCCACAACACTAGTGTGGGAAATGGAATGGCTAGTGGTATTATGCTCTAGTGTTTACTTGGGCTAGGCTGAAAAAGGATGCCTCAATGCGCCCATGGTTTGAGTAGGAGAGTGTGTTGATTTATATCTCAGTTCTCTAGCTTTGTGGGTACAGTTTCAACTGTAAATTTTTGCTTTAATCCAAAGTTTATTTCCTTCGGGAATATAGATTGGACCAGCTCATGTTGCTCTTCTGTATTGCAAATTGAATGTCATTTTGTGCAGAATTTCTTATCTGAGAATTTTTCAGCAACAAATGTTCATTGATCTGTTGTCTACAACAGTACACCCTCTCCCCCACAAACTCTCATTATGAAGCCAGGCATCCCATAGATTTTAAGACTGCAATAATAAGACAATCCAAGGACTGTAGAATGGATAAACCTCTCTCACACTCTCTGGGTGGAGAAGAATGGGCAGCCTTTGAACAGAGCCTTGCACTCTCGTATGAGTTCACACAGCCGTGGCAGAAGGGACTGCTGCAGTTGTTTCTCTGACCTTGGTAGTTCAGTGGAACATACAGGAGAACACTGGTTTTACTGGAGGACATTGGAAGTGGATTGTGGAAGATTTGGTGCAATTATTTCAGCTCCCTTTTATTTCCTTCCTTCTTTCTTTCTTTGGCAGTAATATCAGGCAGTTTGTCATCTACAAGTAAGCCCCTCTTCTCCCCATTTGTGTTTGTTGAGGGAGGGCACTCAGCTGACTTTCACAGCAGCTCACCACATAGTGAAGCAAAGTGTATCCAGCATAAGTGAAATCAAACCAAAATTCCCAGGAAGCAATACAATAATGCCCCCTGGCCGTCCCCCACACAATGCTAACATGAACTGAGAGCAACTTCTCTGGAAACTGTATTGTTTTTCAAGTGCACTTCAAGAAAAAATTATAAATGCAAAGCTCAGGCCCTCATCTTACTGGGAGGGCCCCTGTAGTGTCCATGTGGAAGATGTTTGTAATAGTGAGAAGGTTTAGTGTTGGATCCATCAATATTCCTCTCAGTGCCTAATGTTTAAGATACTTAAGCTACTGATGCACATTAACAGACATCAGAGGTTACTGGAGGTTACCAGGGGAAAACTTCAGTTGCTGGGAACTAGTAGAAACCACTCTTTTCAGGCTGTAATGGGAAGTCATATGGGAAAGTACAAAGTTGTTTACTTCAGATGTTCTGGGTAAAAGATTCACATGTGATAAAGAAAACCCAGGTTGGCTGTTCCTAGCAGGTATTATGCTTTGATGTCCCATTCTGCTATCCTTCATTGTCTGGTTTTGTTATCAGTTTGTTCATTAGTGAGATATTGTGTTCAAAATTTCTCCATAGTGAAATATAAGTATTCAAGAAGTTTGCTGTATAAAGGTGTACTTAGTGAACAGGTGTGTGCCCCGAAAAGTTATATAAGGACTAGCTATAACTGCGTGGAACACTTAAGAAGTAGGCTGGTAACAGATCTCTCATTTTGCTATTTGAATTTTCAGACCTGGAATCTTATTCAGCTGTGCACCTTTATCTCCTTCTTCATCTTCTTCTGTTGACTCCTGACTAGAGATGAGGACGAATCACCATTTTGGCAATTCATCCTGCTTTGTGATCCATCAAAGTTGACAAAGCATGAAGCTCCTCCCCATGAACCGACGAAGCACGAATCGATTCATCGGTTTGTCAGAATTTTTTTAGACAGCCAGAGGCTGTCAAAAAAAAAAAAAAAAAAAAAAAAGCTTCCAGTTTGGATTTAGCAGTACACCATAATCAGTGAGGTGAAGCCATCTTTTCAAGAGCTGACTGGTGATCCAGGGGGACTTTGAGATCAGCAGGTTCAGTTGCAGCTCTCTGCTTGCTAGTGGGTAGCAACTGAAAGTACAAGTACACTGGAACACTAAATTGGAACAATTCGGCTTGGCTTTGATTCGATTCAAAGTCTGTATTGCCTTTTTAAGCAGAATCGGTGCTGTGGAATGTTTTGGGAGTTCACCATTTGTACTAGATGAGATGCAAATCACATTCTAGCCCCCCACTTCCTTCCTTCTTTCATTTGGTCCTGCCTCTGCTCATCGTTTTTTCTTCTGTCACCCAATCCTTTTAGGGTTCTCTGTTTTGCCAGTTCTGTGTGAGGAGAAAACAATCAAAACTACAAAACAGAACCTCCTTAGCGATCTGACATTTTGGAAATGTGTGCATGTGCACACATACAACACATTATGGGATTCCCTCTTCTTTCCCTGTATTGAGTTATACAGTTATTGACTCGATAATGTAAAAAGCTGGTCTCCATTTGAACATCTGCTGAAATGTCATCCCCATTCCCCTTCCTCCCTTCTAGGCTGTTCGGGTTCCAGCAGAGAGAAAACAGTCATGGCTTTAAAATGGAGAGATTCCTTTCCCCACCTCTTCCCCATCCCCATCTCTCTCTGCAATGGCAGAACCTTTTCTCTTGAAGCGAAAACTCCTTTAAAAAACTTTTTCCAACTTTCTGCTCATTTCATAGAATCATAGAATAATTGAGTTAGAAGGGGACCTATGAGTCCATCAAGTCCAACCCCTTGCTTAATGCAGGGATCCAAATCAAAGCAGATCTGACAGATGGCTGCCCAATTTTCTCTTGAATGCCTCCAGCATTGAAGTGCTCACCACCTCGCAAGGTAAATTGGTTCCATTGTCATTCTGCACTAACATTGAAGAATTTTTTCCCTGATATTCAGCCTAAATCTGGCTTTCTGTAGCTTGAGCTCATTACTACGTAGTTATTGACCAATCAATAAGATGAAAGGCTATTCTAATGTTGTTCTCAAAAATGAAAATCATAATAATAATCAGAGCACACTCAGGGAGGAAAAATGAATGCAGGGGTGTGTTCTCTTAGTCCTGAACATCACGACCCAACTGCCTGAACTCACTGAAACACACACCTAGAGACAAGGCCCCTTCTTTATGACAGGCATCTTAACTGACTGAGTGGAAAAAAGCCCAATCAAATCATTCTGGCATGAAAAAAATAGAAGCCCCCCCAGTGGGACAGAAAAAAGCCACTTTGGGAGTGAAAAGCACCTGATGGATTCGATTCAGCTTTTGTGTTGTGCAGTAAGGAAAAAAATAAATCAAACCTGCTTTATAAGCGGAGCAAATCTCACGGTTTTTGATGTTGTAGTTGTGCTCTGACACAGCTAAACAAGGAGACAAGCTCTGCTGTATTTGCTTGTGCTCCAGTTTTAATTTGCAGGCTGGGGATTAACTGTAGTGAGCAGTTTGAAGCTTGAAACTAGACAGATGTATTTCTCCTTTTCTCTCTGGGCTGTATTAGAATTTTGATCTCCTAAAGCAGGACTCCTAAAGCATGAACTATTATCATAAGCACAATGGATGTACTTTTAAGCAAGAGCCAATCCCCATGCTCTTCCAAGGTGTGACAGAGAAACAGCAAAAATGTACTGTCCTATTCTCTTTCCTTGCTTGTGGATACAGAAGGCCT
Organism: Intellagama lesueurii; assembly: GCA_037013535.1. Lineage (NCBI taxonomy): Eukaryota > Metazoa > Chordata > Lepidosauria > Squamata > Agamidae > Intellagama > Intellagama lesueurii. The sequence goes on along the minus strand of JBAJHW010000002.1, from coordinate 106,140,740 downwards.
GCCCATCCTGAATGAATGTGTCTTCTCAGTATTTGCTAATAATTATTGCAACTGAGAAAATATCCATATTTCTCAGTTACAATATGCCTTTTGCTAAACCTTTGAAGATGGTGGATATGTCAGCAACATGTAAAAATTGAAAAAAAGAAGAGCAATAAGAGGAGGTAGATTGTAGCTGCTAGAACAAATGAACAAGAATGGCCTGTCATGATGGGGTTTTTGAATGTTCTGGACTACAAATACCATAATTCTCCATTCTGGGAGTTCTACCTACCTTACAGACACCTTAGCTAGGCTTGCAGACTGCTACAGATACCCTAATTATCTATTCCAGAAAGAAAATATCCGTGCTCTGAAAAAAAAAACTCCCAGCTAACAAAGGGCCATGGATGGAGTTCAGTTTAGCTAAGACTGAAAGCCTTCCAATTTAGGCCTTCATCCCAGGTCCAACACATTTCGGTGTTTACGTCTGTAAGGTAGGTAGAACTCCCAGAACAGAGAAGTATGGTGTTCGTAGTCCAAAAAAATCCAAAAACACCATCTCTAATGGGCTGTATAAGAGGTATGAGAAGTCTGTGAAAGTAAACTTAATAGATATGCACATTCCTAAATGATGATGATGATGTGCCATCAAGTCAGTTCTGACTTGGTGAGCCTTTTCAGGGTTTTCCAAGTATAGATTATTCAGAAGTGGTTTACCATTCCCTTCTTCTGGAGGTGTCCTGGAACTGCGCAGCTTGCCCAAGGCCACACAGGCTGCCCCTGCTCATAGGAGGTATAGTGGGGATTCAAACTCCCAACCTCTGGCTCCGCAGCCAGATATGTAAACCACTGAGTTATCCAGCCAGGAACATTCTTCATTGGCTCCTATCAATCCTATTAATTGCCCGCATAGCAGCTAGCAGAAATTTAGAATGAGCTGAGGTGACTGCTATATGCTAAATACTGCTGCCAAGACAAGGAATCTGCATTATTATATAGTTTGTCCTTTGACCCTCCCACTAGCAGGCTGACATCATCTAACTACTGGCCAGCCCTTGTTTCTTGTCCATTCCAGGAATAATGGGTGAAACATGCCCTTGACAACAGCCACTTAATAGTGAAAAAAGTTCCATGTATTTTCTTCTAAAGGACTGTTCGCAACTGAGTATTGTTTCTGTCTTCACAAGGTACCTTCCTTGAAGTCTAGTTGAGAGAGGGCAGAATGAACAGCAGTGCTTCCCATCTGCCAACAAAGAAGAAACTTGCTTTTAACTTTTTTTATTTTTTTTTGTAAAGAAGTGCATCCAGAAACAGTGAGGAGAGGCTCTGAATCAAAAAGGCTGTGGTGAAATGGGATGGCTGTGTTGGTTCTTTGAAATCTTTGAGCCCCTCCCTAGAAGCCCTTCATTTGAACTGTTGAAGTTCTTCCCAGAACATCTGAATCCCTTCTGCAGATAGGATGTACAAGAACAGAGCAATATGTATGCCAAGCGGAGTGCCATGTGGAAAATCTGACCTTCCACTCTAGTGCAAAGAACACTACAAATGGAAACATGCACTTGTCGTTTTCTCTTTTTGCTATTTTATGGTCCAGATGTCTCAGCTAATGTGTACTAATGCAATGCCTGATGATGTACTGGGCCGTGCTTTGTACGCACTTGCTACAGCGCACTGGATACCCTATTTAATGGAATGGATTTTGATTACTCCTCCAATGCCATTCTCTTTAATAGATTGGGAACTTTGATTCCATTAGCATGGTTAGCACACTCCTTCCGTTGATGCTTTTAGGTTCACTTCCACGATGTAAGGAGCTGGAAATTAGCAGGCACAGGTCCTGGGTGACCTAGTTTTGGCTCAGGAGATGGGTGTTGGAAGAAAAAGAAGGAAAGAAAACAGAAAATACTCCCCAACTCCCCACCACCACCATAGATCGGAATGACTCATTGCATCATGGAGGCAGAGCATTGTAAATGAAGGAATTATTAACAGATTGAGCCTCCTGGGATCGATTCACCTCCAGTGCTAAGCAACAGCAGGAAAAGCGAGACATTTGCATTTGAAACAGTGTTGATTCTTTTTCTCTCTCTTGTCAAAAATCGCTATCTCATTTTTTCCTAGAACTTTTACTGAGAGTGAAAATGGAATAGAGTCTCCCAGGGACAGAGTGTCAGGCAATGATGCAGTGAAGCAGCTCCTGCTGCTGTCTGGGGTCTTGCAAAGACATGTTACTGCCTGGCGGGGAAGGACAACATGTCCGCTCCCTATCTTTCCTTCTATAAAGCTGACTGGACTGATGGTTCCTTCAATACTGGCAATAGTATGCTCTGCTACACCTGAGAGCAGCCACCTGGCAGGAGTATTAAATAAGCAGTTTGCATGTGTAACACAAAGACCAATCTGCATCCCTTAGGATCTGCTACCTGAGGCAGCCTTCTCACTCTGCCTAATGGTGGGGCCGGGCTCTCCTCCTGCTACTGTGTTATTGATTCATTCTATTTCTACCATGCTATTGCTATCACTACTAATACTAATGTTGTCCTTTCTACTGCAAGTATCAGCAGATGATTAAATGTATGGATTAAAAAAAATCATGCATCTGAGGAATTCTGGATTTAGGCACTGCGTAATCTTTTGGTAAAATACTATCTTCTGAAAATATGGACTAAGAACCAAACTATATGTTACAGATAAGCCATCATTAGAGCTGAAATCACATTAGTGTTTTAGAGATGTGATTTAGGAAGACTTTTGTGTCTGAGAAATTTGACCTGAAAACTGAAGCCTGTGTTTTCAGCTCCTAAAGACTAATCAAAAAAAGAAAACAAGTCCATTTGTTAGCTAGAGGGCACACCAAAAGCTTCAACTATAGCAAGTCACACATCTATCAACACTTAAAGAAGTCCATCCTCCCATGTCAGGTTTACTGTAATGTATGGTTTGGCCCCAGGATGAAAAAGTAATTATTTTATGGGCTGGCGATATGTCTGTGGGAATTTGACGACCTCTCCAATGCTGTATTAGAGGAGGACCATTTGCTGTTCTGGTTTCATTTTTCATTGAAAGGAAACCTCACATCATTGTTTAGTGCTGTTGCTGAGCTCAGCAGCCACCAGCATGGCAGTAGAGTAGAACTGTATGGAAACTGCCACGACCCACTCCACCTAAATAAAGGACATACAGATCTCCATCTTGGGGGAGGGGAGGCATGGATGGGAGGAAATGCAACTATGAGAGGAAGCTATGACCCATGGTGGGGGGGTGTTAGTTATACAGCACACTAGTTATGTTATGTATCCACTCAAAGGCCATACAACAATCATCCTTCCACAATCACACAAACACACACTTAGTCCTAACAATGTAATATTACTAAATATTTAAAAAAATTGTTGTATTTTATATGTTATGTATGTTGTAAGCCGCCTAGAGTGGTCGTTCGACTAGATAGGCGGGGTATAAGCGCAATAAATAAATAAATAAATAAATAAATAAATAAATAAATAAATACTTCAGCAAGTTTAGTAAACTGAGTGAGAGAACAAAGAAGGATATGCTTCAGTGCAAAGTGATCCCTTTGCAGCTGCTCTGTCAGGCATTTTTTAGAGTGGTGTGTGTGTGCATGTGGGTGTACACACACACACACAGAGAGAGAGAGAGTGTGTAGTGAATTCAGACTGAGCCTTCCCTAAAGCTTTATGACTGGAGTATTCAGGGATGATCTTAGGCTTTACTGGTGTCAGTCACCTCTTTTGATGCCAGAAACTCAGTCTATTATATTACTTTGAATTTCCCCTTTCCTCAATTCCAATCACTGATTCTCTTTTAAACCCTAAGAACAATGAATGAAGCATGAAGGATCCATTGTAGTGTTGCTCCATCTTGAAAGATGAAGATTGGCTCCTTGTTCCACCCTGTGAAAAGCCAGGAAATTACTCTATAAAATGACAACACTAACTTCTCTACCTACTAGTATCAGAGCTTTTGTAGAGTGCAATTCTAGCAAAAGAGCATAGCAGTTTAGCAACTGAGTATAACATTATCCTGAGAACAAGCTAAGCCAGGCTATGATCTTGGTATGGTATTTTACTGAAAACCTTTATATTCTAAGCCCAGATAATTCCATGCTAATGTCTCTCTCTCACCCAGTGGTTCCCAACCTTGGGTATCCAGTTGTTCTTGTACTACAACTCCCAGAAATCCTGGCCAGTGCAGCTAGTGGTGGAGGCTACTTGGAGTTTTAGTCCAGGAACATTCAGAGACCCAACATTAGGAACCACTGCTTGCACTCAACCCCATATAGTTGAGATCACTTCTTTTAATAGGAGTAGCACCAGGTTAGCCTGAGCAAACTGATTTTGGAAGCCTCTCTTCAGCAAGATAAGGAGCAGGTGTTCTCATCCCTCTTGCTGGGTAGAATTTGACTGTGAAAGTTCAAAGCCATTTTCCCAGGCACGCACACAGGCCTGATACGAAGATGAATCCCATCTCACATAATCCTCAGTTTCTTCACAGTTCCTTCAGATCAAAGGGCTCCTGCTGACAGGCAGGGAGCTCCAGGAAGAGTTGGGACTAGTTGTCTTTGAGTTGTGACTTTGTGTGTGCGTGTGTGTTTTCACAAGATGAAATACAATTTTCAAGTAATGGTCAAACTATTACAACACTGCACTGAAAGACAGTGTGAGTAATTTGCAGAAACTGTGAAGACCTAGATGAGAAAAAAAATAGTAGTTTCATATCCCCAAAGCATGACTGAAACATAGAAAGTATAGCCCAGAAAATGCCACTGAGTTCCTATGAATCTAGGCCCTTTTACAGATTTCCCAGACAGAATTCTGGTGATTACAGTTGAAAAACTCAAATATGCACATATTTGGTCCTCCTGTTCTCCTCTGTCCCAGCAGCATCTCATCCTCCTCTAAGAGCCTCTTCAAGTAGACGCCACACCAAGATCACAGCCTGGACCCAAAATTCAATGGTCACTCCAGTAAGGAAGTAATAGTGGGAGCAGGGCAGTGGAGGGCTCAGACAGCAGTCTTTGGACCAGGGCAGGGAGTAACCTGTTGGTAGAATGCTTTGTGGCCTCTTCCTTACATGCTCTGTTGTGCCCCCTGGCCTGTCCAAGCAGTTTCAAAGGAAGAACAAAGAAGTCTGATATTGAAAGAAATAAAAGCTTCCACCCATCTCTCTTTTGGATTTTGTATGAAACACATTCTCCATTTTACATAGTGCTACAGTCAGAGCACATAGGCTCCAACTGCTGATACCTTTACTTTTATACATGTCATCATGAAGCATGCATGAGGGGCTTTCTTGTGCAATAACGTAGGCCTTTCTGTACAGGAAGAGCTCTTAAGAACGCAGAAGTTGGCCACTCCAACTTGAACTTGTCCAAGGTTTGAATATTTACCTGACTGATAAGAGGTCTCTCAGATAGCTTCAGTGAGCCTTGAAACACATTTTCTGGCATGTTAGAAGCCTTGCTATTATGAATCACAGCTGCTTCTCCTTGGCATCCTTACACCCAGTCATAAAAATATAGGAGTTAGCTTTGGGGCAGCCATAACTTGACGAGAAAATTTTTGTGGTGGGACTACCAAAGGGCACCAGCCATAATTGACACAGGCAGTCCTTCTGTGCTTCTAAACCCACTCACCCCCGTTACCCGTTTGCACTATTTATACTTGCTTTCACAGATTTCATGGTACAGAGCAATTCTAATGAAGTGCAGAGGGAACTGAAAAAAGCAACGTCTTTGTTCTGAGAAAATCTAGCACAAGATCTGCTCTTGCTCTCCTATTCAGAAATAAAGCCGGATTGCTGGCCTTGATCTGTTCATGTCCACAGGTGGAAATGTACAGCAGCTTCCTGCTTCCCATTCGAGTGTGCTGTCTATGTGTAATGGCCTTCTGGGGAGCAAGAAGTTCATTATGTCAAGGACAACATGAATCAATCGTTTGCAGCAATTCAATAATAAACTTGAAAAATCTCCTCTCAGAGAGGCTTGCTTTGACACATCCCTCACACAGGATTTGCAGAATTGTATCGCTTGAACAGGGCACTCCAAGGAATGAGAAGAAAAGTGCACTAAATGTGGGTCATTGCGTTCTTCTTGTGTAATAATAGCCAAGTAGTGGCAAAGCCTTTCATTACATTTTGAACTTGAAAAAATAAAGGTGTGAAGCATTCTTAACACCCTTCTTTGGGCTACATCAGCCACATAATAAGCTGTTCCATTTTCTAGATGACAGCCTGGTAATTGGGTGGTGGGAGGAGGTAAGAAGCCTGGGAAAATATCACGTTTTCATTTTGCTACATGTCCCAACCTCATTGTCCCGCAAAAACAAGGCCAGGAATCTGCTATGAGTATGATTTGCTTTGAAACATGGATCTGATTTGCATACAAAAATATTTCTAAAAGGGTGGTGTTTTCAAATATATCATCTCTGAGATACATTTTATGTTTGACTTTTCTCTGCATAAGAAGATATTGGCTTGCATACATTTTATTGATAAAGAAGTATTAAATAATAAGGATAGATTTTTTGGATTTTCTGGACTATATATACCCTAACTCTCTATTCTGGGAATTCTAACTACCTTGCAGGCACCTTTCAAATGCCTCAGTGTGATGTGCTTGGAAGAAAGACGTAAATTAGAAGGCTTTGAGTCTTAGTTAGGCCCAGCGCCATCCAATTTTCCTTCCCAGACATTCCCTGCAAGCACTGGGGTAGGAACTGGAAACTTGGGCAGCCTCTAATTTAGGCCTTTCTCCAGGGTGCATCACACAAAAGTATTTGAAAGGTGCCTGCAAGGTAGGGAAAACTCAAAGAATGGAGAATTATGGTATTTGTAGTCCAGAAAATCCAAAAATGCCATCCCTATACTACTACTACTACTACTACTACTACTACTACTACTACTACTACTACTACTACTACTACTACTAATAATAATAATAATAATAATAATAATAATAATAATAATAATAATTTGGTATATGAAATACTCTTTCCTGAAAACTTCCTATTTTATTTATGTAATTGTTATTTCAAGTGGCTACTTGCCCTCCCAGGCCCCGAAATGAAGACGCCAGACAGTAATATGGGTTAAATACGGGCCACACTTTATTAATTCAGACAAAATCAGTATCCTCTTTAAATGAGGGGGCCTGCGGTAGTGCGGAGAAATGCAGGGCATCCACGATACCCTAATCAGTCAATGGGCGAGTCCCAGGCCCCCAGGTTCCAGCTGTCTTAATGACAGCAGGAACCCGGCCGGCCTCTAGTAAACACCCCAGACCTCGAGCCATCTTTATTTGATGACTGTCGGTCCAAAAGTGGCCCAGCGCATCTTCCTGCCGCCGGCCCTGTAATCGCACGATCCGCAGAGCCGGGAGGTCGGATGCGCTGTTGGCTTTCCATAATTATCAAAGGGACACACCGAGACAACCAGTTTTTTCCCGCACTACACGCCCGTGTGACCAAGAATAACCACCACTCATATGCCAACAAACCCTTTTCCAGTGTGGGATAGGCGAAAAATCCCTCCATCCACAGCCAATCAGGATAGAGGTCAAAAATTCCTATCCGGCCCCATAAGGCGACCCCGAACACACTAGAAATAGGGCGGGCGGGTGGGTGCCTGAACGGAAAGGAGAACGCGTCGGGGGCGAGCTAGCCTTTTATACCCACTCGCCCCCTCCCCTCCTTCCATGTGACCCGGTCCTGTCTGGCTTCATCCGGGACCGGGGAGGGCAAAACGGCACCGCATTTCAAGGCCTTCCAGCGTCCTTCATGCGGCCGAATACTTGCCCTCCCAGGCCCCGAAATGAAGACGCCAGACAGTAATATGGGTTAAATACGGGCCACACTTTATTAACTCAATTCAGACAAAATCAGTATCCTCTTTAAATGAGGGGGCCTGCGGTAGTGCGGAGAAATGCAGGGCATCCACGATACCCTAATCAGTCAATGGGCGAGTCCCAGGCCCCCAGGTTCCAGCTGTCTTAATGACAGCAGGAACCCGGCCGGCCTCTAGTAAACACCCCAGACCTCGAGCCATCTTTATTTGATGACTGTCGGTCCGAAAGTGGCCCAGCGCATCTTCCCGCCGCCGGCCCTGTAATCGCACGATCCGCAGAGCCGGGAGGTCGGATGCGCTGTTGGCTTTCCATAATTATCAAAGGGACACACCGAGACAACCAGTTTTTTCCCGCACTACACGCCACAGCATAGGGACTAGTCGAGACTAAGTCCCATGCCCGCCATCCAGAACCAGCTCAGAACGCAGGCCCCCTATTATATCTTCGAGAAAAATATCCAATCCTATATCTGACAAGTGTACGCCATCACTACGAAAATATTCTGAGTGGGAAGTTTGGATCCTGCGGTGGTTAACCACAGATCCGAGGCCGCCGCTGCAGACACCTCTACACACTTCCCTATTGACCCGTCGTCGGGCCCTGTTGATATTTTCAGCGCTCTGTGCACCTCGCCAGGTTAAACGCGGGATGATATTGGACGAGACTATCCGTATATCAGGATACTTTTCCTTCAGTTTCTTGAGATCTCTCAAGACATCAAGTATGACCGCCTTACCAGACAATTTGGGCAAATCGTTGCCTCCCAAGTGAATTAATAAAATGTCTGGTGGCATAGAGCCGAAAGACGTCATCCTGCCGAGCTGGATCCAATGCATGCCACGCATGCCTCTCCATGTAACCAACGCATGGGCTCCAAGCCCCAAATCTTTCCCCCACGGGGAAGATGCGGCGTAACGTGCCGCCCAAAAAACATAACTGTGGCCGATGATCATAACTTGCTTTCGGCCGTCACGTCTCTCGAAACCTGAAACGATATAAACAAACCCTGCCTATACGTTAGGAAGAGGTCTAATGTATTTGTGATAACAAGCTGACGACCAGCGTCCCAACTGTTTAATTTGATCTGTATTGTAACCCATAGCCGCTGCCGTTGAGGCTGCTCCAATCCGAAAAGAATGGGTCCCAAATCTCACATCTTTCAATCCTATCTTCTCGAGTGCCTTGCCAGTCAGTGCCCAAAACTGATATTTCGTAAATGGTGACCCATCCATATGCTGCAAGAATTGTCCAGGTTTTGAACCCCTCAATTCCACAAATTTCTGAACTGCTTTTACCGGACAAATGCTTTGTACTCTACATTGCCCTAGTGTTAGATGTTTGCCTTTGCCCCGTGGGTCTGTTTTAGACCGTCTAATGATGATCGTTAACTGCTCATCCTGTACAATGACATCCCCAAATTGTAACGCCCTCTGTGAAATGTCATTCTTTCCCATTGCCACAAGCTCACTAATCCTTAATGCCCCGAAAAATGCCAACAATGCAGCTGCGTGAACCAACGCCACCTCATAATGGTCCCTACACAATGCGCTCCATTGTTCACATAGGCGGCCAAGGAGCTCCGGAGATATGGGTGTCCTAGTATCCCTAACTCTCCCTCTTTCCCTGGCCCAACCTTCCAGCATCTTCCTAATGCGAAAATCACCAGAAAAATCCCGGTGACCATTTGATTTGGCATGAAAAGCCAGGGCTGCCAGTTTACCTTGAATGGTCCCTGACGTTAACCCCCTTCTATGCAAAAATATTATGAATTGCTGGAGGTGTTCCACTGGAGCCGGCCATGTTTGTTCTAGCTTCACTGACTCCCTAAATTCAAAAAATTCTGTACCTGCTGCTAAATAACCCTTTTTTGTCCTCGGGGCCAGTGCAAGATCTATTGCTCTCGACGCCTCCTCACGCCAATCTGCCAGACCTCCGCTGGAAGCACTTCTGGCAGATCCCTGGCCTCCGGTGCCAGTTCCCTGAAACGCTTGATCTGTTGGCGTGAGAGAGCATCAGCTATCTGATTGTCAAGACCCGGGACGTGCCGGGCGTGCACCATAACATTAAACTGCAACGCCCTCAGGGTGAAAGCCCTGACTAAATACATAACCCTTTCTGAATGTGATGTCAGATTGTTAATGATGTGTACCACTGCTTGGTTATCACACCAAAAACGAACTACAGTGTTTGCCCATTCCTCCGCCCAGAGCCAAAGGGCCCCGACAATCGGAAAAAATTCTAAGAACGTCAAGTCCCTCGTTATGCCTTCCTGGTGCCATTCTTCGGGCCAAATGCCTGCGCACCATCTACCCCGAAAATAAATTCCAAATCCAAAAGTCCCAGCGGCGTCAGAATTTACCTGCACATCCGCTTTTAGGCTAAGTTCGGACCTCCAGAATGAAACCCCATTGAACTGATCCAGAAATTGTTTCCAAACTGCAAGGTCTTCCTTCATACCTTTGGTGACTCTGGTTCTGTGCATTGGCCGTTTTAAGCCTGACATAGCTCCACACAGCCGCCTCAAAAAGGCGCGACCTGGTGCAATTACTTTGCACGCGAAGTTCAGGTATCCCACTATTTCCTGTAACTCTTTTAATGTCACTTTTTTCCTTCTCATTAAATTACTAAGCCTATTCCTAATGTTTAATAATTTGTCCTGCGGCAGCCTCGAAGTCTGCTGAAGTGTATCAAGCTCAATACCCAGGAAAGTCAGTGATGTCGCTGGCCCTTCCGTCTTCTCCTCTGCCAAGGGCAATCCTATTTCAAGGGCCATCTCACGGAAGGCCTCCAAGATCAATCTACATTTTCCTGAATTTGCTTTCCCACAAAAAAGAAAATCATCTAGGTAATGAGCTGTCGAATTACAGCCCACTCTTTGCCTAACTAGCCATTCAATGAAAGTGCTAAATTTTTCAAAAGCGGCGCACGAAATTGAGCACCCCATAGGTAGGGCCCTATCTATGTAATATTGCCCTTGAAATTGAAAACCCAATAAATTAAAGTCTAATGGGTGGACTGGCAAAATCCGGAAAGCCGACTTAACATCCGCCTTTGCCAGTTCGGCACCCACTCCGCAAGCCCTGATCATCCTAACTGCCTCATCAAAGGAGGTGTATCTCACCGAACAAAGTTCCTGGGGAATCGCGTCGTTAACTGACGTCCCCTCTGGAAATGATAGGTGATGTATCAGGCGAAATTCACCTGGGGCTTTCTTGGGGACAATCCCCAACGGCGACACCCTAAGGTTAGCTATGGGCAGTTCCTCAAAGGGTCCCAGGACCCTACCTTCCCGAACCTCCTTTTTAATCTTCTCTAATACTATAGCTTCCATCCCTTTCACTGATTTAAGGTTTTTGGCCATAAAGGCTGTTCTGACACCTAAAGCTGGGATCCGAAACCCATGTCTAAAACCCAATCTCAAATATTCAGCATCCCCCCTTCTTGGATAATCTGTTAAGCACTTTTCTAATACCGAAATTTTAATTGGTGTGGGCCCCCTTTCCAGGGGCTCCGCTGCTCCCTTCAGGCTTCTTACCGGTTCCTCCCGGTTTGTTTTGTCGTTGTGCCCCTGCTTTAAAGCAGGATGCGTTAGGATGCTTCCCCCCACAGGTAATACAGTCGTGTCTAAACCTGCAGGGGTGTCTGGCACAAAAGCCCCTAGAGTTGTACTCATAGCAGGGCAGGCGGGGTTGAACCACCTGTCCTGCCCCTGGGCGGGCGTTAACGTTCCCAGTAAATTTCTTGTTCAGATGGCCACTATCAAATCTATCGCCTAAGCTACACTTGGCTGGCGTCATATGCTGTAGCCAAAGCCCTGGGTGTGGCTCATCCCAACGTAAGTCAGGCCTGATGGCGCTTTTCATTCTAAATGCTTCATCGTAACGAAGCCAAGCCTGCCCAGCAAAATCCGAATTTGCCCTACAGATAATGTCAAAATATTGAAACAACGCTGATGCTTTCCACGGTTGGGCCTTAACCAAAACACCTGCGTATATGGTAAAGCCCGTGATCCAATTAGGCCAATTTCTGTCAGGCTTTTTCCTTCTATACTTTTCTTTTAATTTCTCGTCATCCTTGTCAATTTCCTTGATTTCTACCTCGCGATTAACCAGATCATACAAATCTAGAAATTCGCCTTTCCAAATCTTTTCTTTAACCGCTGGGGTCAAATGGTCTCCTAACGGCGTACTGTAGTCAGCATAAGGCAGCGCCGCTAGCGGAACCGTGTTATACCCCGTGTTGGGTACCGAAGGGTGTTGCCATGTTCCTGTGCTCTTACCCTCACCAGCTGCCCCCGCCGCATGCGCCGGCGCGCAATGTGAGTTCCACCCACAACAATGTGGGCTTACTTGAGGCCAAAAACAACCAGGCCAACCCCCGTGTGAATTTCCACAATGTGGAGATGCACTGTGTGCTTGTTGTGTGCCACCAGCCCAAGGCCATGTGGCCGAAGTAGACTGGGTGTTGTGCATGGCCAAACACTCACCGCAAGAAGTAGCCGGGGTCCCCAGGACCTCTCCCGCCCGATGTGAGCTTGTACTGGGTTCCTCAGAGGCGTCACATCTGGCTGGAGTTTCCTGTACCGTCTCTTGAACTTCAGCCACTTCCCTCGCCCAGGGTCTCCGACCGCCAGACCCCCTAGCCACCGCAGCAGTTCCTTCCTCCATTGCTTGATCCTCGCTTCCGTGACCCTGTTGGGATTCTAATGCGGTAAAACGGTCCATGAGTTGCTGAGTTAAGACCTTTAGCTCTGCCTTGCGGCGGCCTTTAGTGTCCCTAACCGATCTGCGAGGAGTAGTCTCCCCTTGTGGGGAAGCCCTTCTAGCCATCCTCTGTGCTTCTAATCTAGATAACTTTTCTTGGAGATTTTTTAGCATCCCCCATGACTCATCCTCAGAAGACGAGGATTCCCGTGGAGAAATCTGAGGGACGGCCCTTTGCCTTTTTGCTGGCGTCTTTCCTTTTTTTACTCCGCTTCCCTTCTTAGGCGGCATGATAACTAATTGTTCCTTAAGGGTATCCCCTTAAGTCATATAGTAGTTGTAGAACTTGTCCCAAATTTATGAACCTCCAACCCTTACAGTTGATGTCCAGCAGGTGTCCCCCTAACACTATCCTTGTACTAAAACCTTATAATAGTTCTGTATTATGTTAATAATTTCAAATTTACTCAAATAATCCTCCAACCTTAATGCTTATTCTGCAATTTCCGTTATTATTATTGTTTATATCTAATTTGCCAGAAGCCACACTCCTATACCCATGAACTGAACCAAATAATTTTTTTTTTGATTCAAAGTGCTTGACCAAACAAAACTTGAACCTAAATGATCTTTTTTTTTTAAAATATATATATATATGTGAAGTGTTCTAACCCCTAAAAACCCCCTAATCTTTATAACTGTGAACCCCTACAATGAACTTTTAATATTAATGATTATTCCCTTTATGTAAAGTACCCTTCACCACTAATGATACCCAGTATATGAACTTGATTAACTGTTAACTTGTAAATATAATGCCCTTATTCAAATAGCCCTAAAATGGCGGCCAACGAACCGGGAGGCGGGAAAAAGGGAAAAAACAAAATGGCGCCCGTGCAATTTCTCGTCCACAAAGCTGCCTCCTAAACCATTAATCCAAAACCCCTGCAACAAACGCAATTCACCCCACAGTGCTCAAAACCCCACTGAATTTACAGAGTAACCCCTGCAAGGTTCCAAAAAACAATATCCCCGCTCGCGCTGCGGCGAGGCGAGCCCGCCCCGCCACTCCCGATCTTCCCGCTCAATAATAAATTGGCCACAGAAGCTTATTTCTCCTCCAAAGAAACTCCTCGGACTTTCAACCTGGCCCAGCCACGTTCTCGCACACCCACAGGAGAGAGCTCAAAAAACCACCCTCCACCAAACCGCAAGCTCCAGTGGGTTCCCGATCCAGCCACACTCCGTTCCAGCTCAAGGCTCCCTCCGACGCTCTGCAGTGCCTGAACGGAAAGGAGAACGCGTCGGGGGCGAGCTAGCCTTTTATACCCACTCGCCCCCTCCCCTCCTTCCATGTGACCCGGTCCTGTCTGGCTTCATCCGGGACCGGGGAGGGCAAAACGGCACCGCATTTCAAGGCCTTCCAGCGTCCTTCATGCGGCCGAATACTTTTAATCCCTGAACTCTCCTAAATACTGTTGCAACTTGAGCTTCGATAAATGCTGAGGGAGACAGCTGAAATCCTAGCAATTTAAAATCCACTCGGATAATCAACACATTTAGGTGGTGCTTTCTGAGAGGAAAGGAAGTCAAGCTGCTGAGTTTTCTGATGATATTTCTGTCACTCTTCATCAGCTTGTTTTGTACTGTTTCTATCTACAGTCATTCAATTTGTTTTCTGAGATGTCTGTAAACAACTATAGATCTCTAAAATGGCTTGGATTAACTAGAACTTCTAGTTTTCTTTCTTCTAAGACCCAAAGAACATGAAATGAGGATAATGTGGCCTCAACATCTCCATTGCTTTCCTGAACCTGCTCAGTTATCCATGTTTAAGCAGATTAAACCTCTCACCAGAAGAACATAATAAAGAGATGGAGATATGCTGCCCTTATACTTGGCTTTATTACATATTCATCTTGTCCAGTAAGCCATGCTGTCCAACTTTTTTAGCTAGGGAATTAATGCGAATTTTGTACATCAAAACGTAAATGTGTGTTCCATTGAATCAGTGTTTCTAATCCACTTGGGACAGGCATTAGATTTAGGCTTCATTCTCACTTTTGTTGCATTTCTCCAAATTTCATCTGCATTGGTTTAGGTATCTGGCTGCAGAGCCAGAGGTTGAGAGAGTGATTCCTCACCATGCCTCCTTGACAAGGGCTGAAGTCGATGATTCATAGGATTCCTTCCAGCTGTGGAGTTCTAAGATGATGATGATGATGATAGTTGTTGTCATCATTGTTGTCCACTTATGGTTCATATGAAGACTTTGAGTTTTGTTTCATTGGGTGGTTTTATTTTCAGAAATGTAATTTTTCTGACTATGATTTTTTTTTTAAAAAAGGGTATGCACTTTACGCAATTTTTAAATACATGTATTTTGTATGCATTTTCCTCACAAACCAATGTGCCTTTGTGCATAGCTTTCCTTTCTACATATTTTATTTCTTTGGAGTTACAAAAAATGTATATGGTTTTAAGTAGGCTTTTTTGAAATGCACTAAAAGCACTTTTGCACAGCTTTCTGAGGTGAAGTGTGCCTTTTCTCACAATGAGTCTCAGGTACTGTGGAACTGATGCTGTACTGAGAATTGCAAACCCAATGAACCCCGATTAATAAATTAATAAATAATAAATTAAATGTTTGCTAAAATGCAGTAAAAGTGATGCAAACAATCAGTGATGTTGTAAGTATGGTGTAATGACACCTAGAGTTTCGTTCTCTTGGTGGGCTTGGAAGCAGAACAGACAGACTGTGAGGTAGCCAAAGAATTTATTTCACATGGAGGTGCACTCAGTACAAAACCAAGACGCACAAGAATAGGGCATTTTCACGCAGCCTTTATAGAATCTTTGGACAAGAAAGAGGGTAGCAATTAATTCTACCAATCAGCATGTTACAGGCAATCATCTCTTCACCAATCAGCAAACTGCATGTAAATAGTTACCAAATAAGGCAGATATGTCCCTGGTGGGTTTCAAGCACATAGACAAGTGACAGAGGAAATGTTTTCACAATAAGCAGTGGAAGACACTACCTTTGAACAAGGGCATCCTGAGTAAGTTTGTCTGTTGATACAACTCTGTTGCAAGCTAGACTACTTTAACCTACTTTATGATGTCTTATATCATTGTTATATTTTAAATTGTTTTATTTTATATGTTGTTCGCCGGCCAGAGTAGTCTATTGACTAGATGGGCGGGATATAAATTCAATAAATAAATAAATAAAATAAATAAACCAGTTTAGATCATGCTTGCTAGGTCAGAGGCCATCCCCAATGATAGTGAAGAGTAAAGAAAAATCAGTCATAGAGAAACAAGTATTGATCAGAGAAATATCTCTTTCAGAAAGATAAAAGCATTGAAAATTAAAATTTCCCCAAAAGTGGTAAAATAAGCATCTAACTTTTGTATAAATAGATTCTGTAAGGGTTGTCTAAATTAAAAGGGTATGCCCAACTTAGCAGCTATTTTACAACTAGAATGTCTGCTCCGCTGGGCACGGAGCTGCGCAGCAGGGACACTTTGCCTACCCGCCCAGAGATTGGCATCACAGCGTGATGATGCCGCTCTCAGGGAGGGGGGGAGGGATGGAGCCTTCAAGAGCCGGCGTCCCTCTCACCCGGCCTCTTCTTCGATCGGCTGAGCAACCCTCCCACCCACCCTTAAAGTAAGAATGAGATTAGCTGGTTGCCTAGGAACCGAAAGGGAATTTTTGGCCTGCATTCCTAATTGGCCTTGAAGGAAGCAGGTGTGTTTTCGCCCATCCCATTCTTAATGCTGGGGTGTGGTTCTTTAATAAAGTTAATTAAGATGAATTAATGGATAGTTAAAGCCATGTTTTTGGTCACAGCGGTGGGTAGTGAGAGGGGAAGAGTTTTGGTGAGTTCCTGGAGGACACATGGTACGAAAAACATCCCATCTCCCTGTTTGGTGGAGCCAGCAGGGCTCTGAGGGGAGGTGACCTTTTATTAAGGGGACCTCCCAGGCAGCAGTTCACCTAGGGTCATGAGGCTCAGTGGGCTGAAGCAGTGGGGCGTACCCCTATCACAGGGCACCTGAACATGTGCTGGATGGAAGACAGCATGATTCAGAAATAGGAACTCGCCCTGCTTTAGAATCCAGAGGTAAAGGCTACATTGGATTTGGATAAATATTGCACTACGTTAGGCCCCCTTGTAGATGGGGGATTTGGTTTAAATAGTTAATAAAGTTGGGGCCCAGGTTTTAACCCAACAACCTGTGTCGTCTCTTTATTTCAGGGCTGGGTGGGCAATGGTGAATGTGAAGATGCAACTGCTGCTTCTCATGTGTCAAATCTGAAACAACCCAATCAATCCAAAATGAAGTGGGGAGAGGAAGGAGGTCCTAAACTACCCCTGCATGCTCCCTTTGCCATACTTCTTTTCTCCACATGCCTCTTCTGAAGCTTCTGTCCAGATCATCTAGCCATGTATCGCAAGCAAATGTCCACAGGACTGTGGGTAAGCATAATGTAAGATGGATGTACATACATGAAAAATATAAAATAAATATTATATATGTTAAATACTGAATAAATTATGCTTTGTTTAGAAAATGGAATCTCTCTCTCTCTCTCTCCCCTTTAGTCACTGGCACAATCTGCACAAAGGAGTGCTCCACTTTCTGAATAACAGAATTGTAAAGACTCAGTATATAGATGTCTAAGGGGGAAATGTTTTACATAAATTGACAAATCTAAGTGCATAATGAGGTACTGTACTAGCATTCAAGTAATGTGAGAAGTCTGTTTGCTCAATAGTAGAGCAGAGGGACATGAAGGAGCTAAGATTAGGTTTTAATTAAATCAAGTCATATGTTGGCATTAAGGAAACACAATGTGTTCAGTTTTGTTGTTTCAAAATCTTGTTCCTGCTAGAATCCAATTTAATTCCTGTCGAGGTATCCTTTTAGATCTCCTTGAGGTACCTCGAGTTCAAAATCAGATGATGTTGGTCAGATTACATCAGTTCAGGAGAGACCCGAGGTTACTGTTACTTTATGAGACCTTTTTGTGTAAAAGCTGCTTAGGCTTGCTATGTCCTGACACAGACTCCCCCTTATCATTTGTTTAATGGAAGCATGTGTTCAGATTACTGCTGCATGACCACAGCAGTACTGCGTATTACAGATAACAAGACAATTATCAAATCCATTTGGCATTGTTGAAGGTAGTAAACAACCTTGTATTTATAACTCAGCAGACGCTGTATGGGGTTTCTTTCTGTTTTCTATAGTAGTACTTTTATGCAAAATGAATATTCTCACCCCACCCTCCACAGCCTATCAAAAAAATATGGATGCAAATACCAAGTGCTAACAATGAGAATACTGTGGAAGAAAACTAAGTGGAAAAAGTAATTGGAAAGATATAATTAAGACAGTAAATGAACCATTAATGTCATGTCAGCAATTCCATCTCTGCTTTAACTCTCCCAGTTGTTGCTGGCACTGGGCATATGGGAAGCCCAAAGACTGAAACTTTCTGGAACTTAGCAGTGTGGTGTTAGTGGTTGGACTGGGATTGAGGCAATAGGACTTCTAATCCTCACAGTGTAGCCTTGGGTCTGTCTCACACAGGGTTATTGTGATGATAAAACAGAGAGGAGGAGAGCTTTGTGTCCCACCTTGAGCTCATTGGAAAAAAGGCACAATATAAATGTATAACTGTACACTTCCAAGACCTCTGATGTATTTTGGCTGACTAGACATGGAGAGAAGACCATGCACACATTGGCAAAAAGTGGGTGAATAAATATACATGTTTGAGAAATGTAGACACATTGTTGAGTGGGGAAATATGAGTATCAATCAGGGGTATGGACTTGAGCATTGGGACTTGCTATCAAGTCAGACTTAACTTGCACCGGTGACTCTACTTGGACTTGACTCATTCTCCCCCCCCCCCCCATGACTTGGACTCAACTTGTGACTTAGAACCCACCCACCTCTCCCCTTTTTTCTGAAGAAAAGAGCTTGTTTTAATAGGGACTCAGACTTCGGGCTTGGGACTCGGGACTTGGTACCAAAGATGGACTCAGACTTGGGAATCAGACTGAAAGACTTGCCAACATCCTTGGTGTCAATGAAAATGCAGGCCAAAATAGAGGCATCTTGAAATTCACAATACTCTGTGGAGTCTCACAGCCTGATGCAGAACTGGAAAAGGACATGAACGCTGGTGGGACTCTGAGAAATGCAGTGAAAATGAAACAAGAAAATTTTCACCTCCATGCGTCTTCGTTCTGTAAACTAGCTCTGGGTGCCTCAGTTGCATTCTCATTAACTATTGCTGGAGTGTTGATGGTGTTACACTCACACTCATCCAGAAGACTTTACAGCATTGCTTTGTTATAATGAATACTTCAGACCAGGCTATTTGCCGACAGTGTAGGCCAACCAAAGGTCAAATGAGTTTCAAGTCCCACTAGATGTATCTGAGTAGTTCTGCTCATCCTGGCCAACCTGTATGTGTTAAAATGCCCAGCATAAATTCTGCACTACAAATACTAAGAGCATTCTGTTTGGTTGGAAATGTTTCTATCTTCATTAAGTAAACTCTGAAATTTTGAGGCTATAAGGAACCACACAGCAACAAAGACCTTGATCTGTGTAAACATTTTTACACATGGAGCAAAATTAATTTTATGGACCCAATTTTCTTGACAAAATTGTGGACTTGTATTAATCATGTGCGTATATGTCCTTGAATTCAGCCAGCTGAAATGTCTGCTGGGCTAAACAGAGAGATTATCTGTGGGGAAGCTTATGTGACCTTGATATACATGGCCTAGTGCTCTACAGCAGCTTCTGAGATTATTTTGAGAAGGCTAGAAGCCTAGACTGAAATTATAAATGAGAGCTCAAGTAAAGAGTCATAGAAAGTTTTGTATGAAACACTATGAGTGACTTGCAATGATACATATGCAGTTTTAGTCTATTTTTGCCCATTCACCAAAGTTTCAGCTGCACTGTGCAGACCTGTTTAGCCTTAAGCACATAAAATTAAAGGAAGCTACAAAAATGGTTTTCTATGAAGTTAATAGTTAATAGAAATGAGGTGTTGTAACAAAGGATTTGGGTCTGGTGATACCTCATTGGAGACCTTCAGAGTCCACAGGCTTAAATATCTGTTCAGGTACTTGACATAAAGGGTGACTAAACACATAAGTATACTAGCCTTATGTCTTCTGTCATTACTTTAATCCTGCTGAGAAGCAGGGATCCATCTGTATAACTGGAGGCCCTTCATGTAATTTTGAATTCTGAGTTTTTAAGGTTCTGACTTATCTAGGCAGCCTCCTTGAATAGAAGAGAGCCTTCTGATTCTGCTTGTTGTACCTGAACAAAGGGATAATAAAGAGGATGGGGCTAGCACAAGGTTCTTATTTGCTCAATTAACCTTTTTTTTAAAGAATGCCTGAATAAGGCTAGCAGACTGAGGGATGGAGAGTTGAAAAGGGAGGTCTCAGAAAGTGACTGCCGGAAGGAGGAAAGTTTGCTCTGTCTTTGGAACACTCTTCATCTGAGTTGAAACTTTGATTTGGGCATAGTATGGCTGCACAGATAGCCAACATATCTCTCTGCACTTCCTGTTGCTTTTGTGTGATGAAAGTTATAGTGGAGGGGGTGGGGGGGGTAGCACACTCATGCCTGGTGTACACAATTTCATAAAGAGCAAATAGGGCTACTGTCAGTAGCAAATGGAGGAACAGGAATGTAAGGAAATTATTGCTGGAGGAGACAGAATGGAATGGCATTGAGAAAGCAAATTGGAAATGGGGCTTAGAGAAAAGGATTGGTCGCTTAGAAAAAGACAAGTTTATGAGCTATGGACAAATCTAGTTCAGGGTGATGTCATTTCTGTTTGATTTTATCCACACTTCTGTTCCATTTCTCATTATATCCACTATTCTGTTCTATTTCTCCATACTTAGATTTTCCCCTTCTGGAATATGCATTGAACTGTGTACTGTAATATGTGTATTCCTTTCTATGTGAAATATTTCTCAAAATATGGATTTTCATGCATTTATTTGATATGTCTACATTGTAGAGAACTATAAGTAGCTCATAACCAGAGCATAGGAAACCCCTCAAATCTGTGTGTGTGAGAGAGAGACCTTATCCCTTATGTGGTCCATAAGCAACCAATAGTTCCACCATAACAATCAAAGAAATGAAAAATCCAGAAGATATCTATATTCCAAACTGCACATTGAGAGTAAAATATCAGGAAATCCTATATAGAAATTTGTGAAAATGGCCTTCCCCAAGTATCTCTAGACAGGCCTGTGAACTGCTTTTGGAGAAGTGAAAGAATTATCTGAAACAGGAATATTTATATATTTCCAGGGTTATCAGGTAGAGCAAAGAGCCCACAGGCATTAATGGGTCAGAACCGTACCCACATGGATCTCTCCTGTTAAATTGGACACTCACACGACACAATTAGACATGAGCAAAAAGGGAAAAACTCAGGAAGGCAAAGGATGGCATTAACTTGCCTTTCACATCATGTAAACCATCAAGTCTTATAGCTGCAGCACCTCTAATTTCAGACAGAGGGAACAAGTTGGGTAGGGACAGACTGAAGGGATGGAAACATTGTGGAGGAGACTTTGCATTGGGGTGCAAAGGAATGCTAGGAAATTTGTTGTATGAATTGCCCTTTTAAGAAGGAATCAAATATGATTGTACCCATTGCCCTTTTAAAGTCTCCCATTCACCCCCTTCCTAGTGACTGCCTTCTTCTGACAGCTAAGAAAAAGGGAAAATAGATCATCCAGCTCTTCCACTACCTCTGCCTTGACCAGAAGTCCTTCTGCCTTGCTCACATCATTCAATCTATGATGTGGCCTTGCCATTTCTTCAGTTGCAGACATGGGATCTCCATAGAAAATCAGAACTGCACAAGTACTGTCTGGGACCCGAACAAATATTGGGTTGGAAGGTCTTTAAAAGAGCACAGGGCAGCCTTGCCCAAATCTGTTCATGCTTTATTCAGGCATGGAGTGGGCCAGGAGGTTCTACATATCCCTACCATTAACCTATTGGACTGAACTCTGGGCATCAAAAGAGAGAAGGGGGCACAAGACCGAAGAAATGATGGCAGGGCTGAATTTGAACCAACCAGTTAAGACTTTAGCTCCATAAAATGTAGTGTATTTTTTGTGCTGTGCAGATAGCATAATATTATCCTTCATCTGTCTGTCTGTCTGCCTGCCTGCCTGTCATTGGGAGGCCAAAAGTGTTTAGGTGTACCATAGTATAACCCCCCCTTCCCTTTGCATATACCTCAAAAGTCTTCAGAAGTCACTTTTCAAGTGAAAATGGAGTAATTTTTTTCCTTACATGAAAGCACGAGGAAAAGCAATATCCAGACCATGCTGCAAAGTCTAACACTTCTTTCATGTTAAGCCTCCTTGCACTGCAATTATACTTTTGACTGGTTTCTAGTTTATTACATGTTCTGTATAACTAGGGCCTTATCACTTCTTTAAGGAGATTTGAAACTGGAATAAACAGATCAAGGTTAATGTCAGCTTTAGTCTCCCAGGTAACCTTTTCCCCCCTGCTCTTTCATTTTAGCTGCTGCCACATTCCCATTGGGTGACTGCAATGTAAAAGGATATGTTTACTTTTTTTTGGTAAACTTTTAAAAATCTCTTTCCCTTTTTTGCAGGACCTTTCCAAAAGCAACTAGTTTTTAGTTCTGCTCTTTTATGTCACCCTCAGGGTTGGATGCCACCCTAATTTTGTAAACTGCCTTCAACAAGAGGCTTTGCAACACATCACGTTCAAATGCAGTGGCAAGGTGACAACAGACCCACATCAGGCATAGGGCCTAATCACACCTGCCAAAAGAACCCCAGTTATATCGATTCTTTCCATACCTCTGTTGTACCAATATATTTATTTCCACGGTCATGTGGTATATACACCAGTGGGAACTTTCCCATTGGTTTTAAAGATATTGATTCATTTCTTCCTATTTGAAATCTTATTGCCAGCTACACCATGAAATCTATTTATTTTCTCTGATGTTTCCTGAGGCATTGCTGCACCTACTTTTATTTTATTTTATTTAAAAGAAGAAAACCCTAACTGATACATTGATATGGTGGAAAGGAATTCCCGTTCAGGAACGTTTGTCTGTGGTGCCTGCAACTCCGTAAGTAATGCATTGCCGACCATGGTCCCAGCCACCACCTTTATGGCTGTGCTGCTTGGCAGACAGTAGGCTGAGGCATCAGGCAGTAAACAAGACAAATGGCACACTGAAGTGAATCCACACCAAGATTGTACCCATAAAGCCATAGACATTGGTTTATCAATGTATATTATTATTATTAATAACTGACACTCTCTCCCTAGATGTCGAGCTGGATAAACGCATTGGCAAAGCAGCTTCCATGTTCTTTTGACTCACAAAGAGAGTATGGCTTAATAAGAAGCTGACAGCATATACCAAGATCCAGGTCTATAGAGCCTGTGTCCTGAGTACACTCCTGTACTGCAGTGAGTCCTGGACCCTTTGTGCACGGCAGGAGAGGAAGTTGAACATGTTCCATATGCATTGTCTCTGATGCATTTTTGGTATCACCTGGCAGGACAAAGTTCCAAATAGAGTAGTCCTAGAATGAGCTGGAATTGTTAGCATGTATACATTACTGAAACAGTGACGTCTACGTTGGCTTGGGCATGTCGTGAGAATGGCTGATGGTCGGATTCCAAAGGATCTCCTGTATGGAGAATTAGTGCAGGGAAAGCGCCCCAGAGGGAGACCACAGCTGCGATACAAGATATCTGCAGGTGGGATCTGAAGCCTTAGGAATGGACCTCAACAGATGGGAAACTTTGATATCTGAGCATTCAGCCTGGAGGCAGGTGGTGCAGCATGGCCTCGAGGCAGTCCCGAAACCAGCCAAATCAGGGAGCTGGACAAGGGACAGATTGTATTTGTCTTCAGTGTGGAAGGGATTGTCACTCTCAAATTGGCCTTCTCAGCCACACTAGACGCTGTTCCAAGACCTCCATACAGAGCACGTTACCATAGTCTCTTGAGACTGAAGGATGACTACAGGTATTATTATTATTATTATTATTATTATTATTATTATTATTATTATTATTATTATTATTATTATTGGGCAGCAGCATATCAATCATGGTGGCCACTTTCCCCGGGGACTGAGAATGGGAAAAGAATCGATAGGAACATGCACACATGCTGTACAGGTAAGGAATGAATCGATACATCATCAGCGAAGGGAAAATAATCTGGAAATAAAATGCTGGCTGGGAAAATTAGTGGATTTTGGCCATGCATCATGTGCTTGGAAATTTATGAAATGATCTAAAAAAAACAGCCAGATAGGTATAACTGGGGTTCTTTTGCCAGGTGTGATTGAGCCCATAGATGCATTTTGAATAAAGATGAGAAGATGTCATATTTATGCCAGGTAGGCTTATAGTTACACATCTCTATATCAATTATGGCTTTCTTCTTCTTCTCCAAAGAGTATAGGTAATTGTCATTTAATGAAACGCTCAAGCGGCAAAGGTGAACGGTCACACTATTGAAATAATTTGCAGGGAAAAAATTATCAGGAGACAGGACATAACCTTTTGTATCTAATCAGACCATAGGGCCATCGAGGCTGTCTGCACTAAGGGGGACCAGTTCTCTAGGATTTGAGTCAGAGCTTGCTTTCCCTGGTGTTCTCTGGAGATGGTATGGGCAAATCTGGCATTTCCACTGCATAGAGCTTTTGTTCAGCCTCAGTGTTATAGACAGCTTTTCACCATGATCAGAGATCAGAAAAGTGACTTTTTAAATGTTACAGATCCCAGCCTTCCGCCCTCTCTCCATGGTGGTGAAGACTTTGGGAGGTATAGTTTAAAAAACCAACTTTTCCCAGCTCTGGTTTCTATTCCAACATTATGACATAGATCTAGATATTTCACAGCCCATTGGTACATGCAGTGCACCACTCAATATCATAGTCCTCTAGATGTGAGCCTGGAAGTGTGGACCCAACCTTTGTTTCAGAATACATTTTCAAAGAAGCTTTCTAAGGGTAGTTGAACACAAGGTTTTTAAGTAGAGCTTAGAATTGTTGTTTCTAGATAACAGGTATCAGTAGGGAATGGGTGTTTTTTATTTCTTAGACTAAATATCTTTATTTCCCCATTCTCCAGTTCTACCTGACACATCTTACAGACACCTAAATGTGGCTCACTTGGGGAGAAAGGCCTAAACTCGAAGGCTTTAAAGCATCCTGTTCCTGCCCTAGTGCTCGTTGGGAGTTTTCTTTGTGAACAGGAAGCAAGGTGGAACTAAGCCTCAAAGCCTTCCAGTTCAGGCCTTTTCTCCCAGGTGAGTCACATTTAGGTGCTTGTAATGTGTTTGTAAGTCAGGTAGAACTCCCAGAATAGGGAATTGGGAGATTTGTAGTCTAGTAAAGCAAATAAATCTCTAGTTCTCAGAATTGTCCAGCTGGGGGATTCTGGAGGTTGTAGTCCAAAAAAGCCACTTTGCTAAGCTCAGATGGTAAAGCTGCCTGTTCAAACATCTGTAGTTACATACAATCTCTGGTTGCTTCTGTCAGTCAGAGCACGATAGCTTGCCTGTCAGAAGTGGTTCCCAAACAAAAGCACACTTATTAATATTTTCCCTCTTCTGTCATTCACAGAGCACTGTCCCTCTCAAGCCACAGTGATGCAGCAGCTGGTGAATATTTAGAATTCCACTTGAAGTCTTGCCAGGTTTGATCAGCAGATCAGGCCACCCGTCAGGGGGATAAATCAGCTGCTAGCAGCTGTGGATTGCTATTTGAGTGCAAGGCCTGGACAGCTTAATTGGGGGAAGAGATGTTAAAAGTTAAATTGACAGTCATGTAACATTTTTTGATTGAACTCCCAGTGCTACAGTTCTAGTCTGAGATGAGCACTGAGTTGCTTCTCTTCATTACGAGGGAGCAAATTCCAGTCCTGATGTTTGTCTTATATTTTTCTCCATCTGGAAGTAAATCAAGACCGGAGGGCAGACAATCTGCAAATCACAAAAAGACAACCTCTTTCTCTGGAGTGGCCATAGTTACCATTAAAAGTAATGTTTTTAAAAAGGACTAGATATTAAGACTCAGCATGTAAAGGATCGGGAGCTGTCTCCAGTTCAATGGGGATTGCTCTCATGCCATTTGGCAGAGGTCAGAGCTTGGAACAATGTAATGACAAGCAACTCAATACTTAGTTCCTTTTTCACAAAGGCACATTGCCCAGAATCCTATTGCAAAACATGGTGGACATAAGAGAAATTATTCAAGTGGTTTCTCCCCCTCCCCATTTTTGGCAATCTACCATGTGCCTGGGTATGCAACCAAATGCACAGCTGAGTGTATGCCCTGGGTATGTCCTAACAGGAACAAACAACTGGAATAGCCCATGCACAGAAGTTAAATAACTCTGGTTGTATTGTAGGATTCTGGATATTATACTATGACAGTAACACAGGCCACTAACCTTTCAATGATTCTGTAAACAGAGCTTCAATGGTGAAAATGACCTCAGCAACTGGATCATCATCATCATCATCATCATCTTAGAACCACAGAGCTGAATCATTGAGCCCAGCCTCTGTCAAGGAGGCACAGTTGGGAATCAAACTCCTCTGGCTCCACAGCCAAATACCTAAACTACTGAGCAATCCAGCGGTTCAAATGAGTGGCTATATGTTGAAAATCATGTTCTTGACCATGTGACCTGGTTGCATGCCCAGGCACACACTTGCATGTGGCCGGCATCCCATTGACACCCCCGCCACCAGTTGCAGCTCCTCACACATAAATATTGAATGGAATATTGGCCTTCACAATTGACTTAAAAGTAATTTACCATGAACAACCACACCAAGAATGATAGACACTGTGAGGCTATGGTAAAGGGATTCTGCGCTAGTGGTTCTTGAATTACATGTGGCTACAAAAAAGGCAAATGCTATTTTAGGCTGCATTAATAGAAGTAGTTCCAAATCCCATGAGGTGCTAGTCCCCCTCTATTCAGCACTGGCTAGGCCTCACCTCGAGTATTGTGTCCAGTTCTGGACACCACACTTCAAGAAGCATGCTAACAAATTCGAACAAGTTCAGAGGAGGGTGACAAGGATGATCAGGGGGCTGGAAACCAAGCCTTATGAGGAAAGGCTGAAAGAACTGGGTATGTTTAGCCTTGAGAAAAGAAGACTGAGGGGTGATATGATAGCACTTTTCAAATATTTGAAAGGCTGTCATACAGAGGAGGGGCAAGATCTGTTCTCGATCATCCCAGAGTGCAGGACACACAACAATGGGCTCGAGTTAAAGGAAGCCAGATTTCGGTTGAATATCAGGAAAAACTTCCTAACTGTTAGAGCAGTATGACGGTGGAACCAGTTACCTCGGGAGTTGGTGAGTGCTCCAACACTGGAGGCGTTCAAGAAAAACTTAGATAATCACCTGGCAGATATGCTTTGATTGTATTCCTGCATTGAGCAGGGGGTTGGACTTGATGGTCTTGTAGCCCCCTTCCAACTTCACTTTTCTATGATTCTATGTTTCTATGTTCCATGTTCTATTTTTTAAAACCGAGGGAAGTTTCAAAAGTGGTTTCTGGCAAAGTGTGAGGAGCTACCGTTTCAGAAGAATTGAAAGTCCCACTGTATGTTTCCATCTAGTTCCTAATTAATTTGGGCATGTCAGCTATTACATTGGATAAGTGTCCATCACAGGGGAAGTTCTACACTAGACATAGTGAAAGGTTTTTGCTTGGTTTGGGGTGTTTCTTGTTTTGGTTGGCAAAACTCAACAGGAACCTTTACAGCTGGTACTACCCTGTTTCCCTGAAAATAAGACCTAACCTGAAAATAAGCCCCAGTATGATTTTTCAGAATGCTCGTAATATAAGCCCTACCCCAAAGATAAGCCCCAGTTAAGTGAAACCCCACCCTCCACCATTGTGGAGCAACCAGAAGAAGATGACATGACTGTATTTGAATAAATGTAGATTGTTGTACATGAAAAAAATAAAACATCCACTGAAAATAAGCCGTAATGCGTTTTTTGGAGCAAAAATTAATATAAGACCCCGTCTTATTTTTGGGAAAACACGGTTGTGGCGGAATGCCATCACATTACGTCACTCCTGTCCATCATGTGGAGCTCAAGTGCAGGAGCCTATGATAGGACAGGAGGGGCGGAACCAAAAGAACAGTTGGGATCAGTTAGACTAGAGACAGTTAGAGAGAGGAGAAGCAGGGGAGAGATAGGGAATTGAGACGGTTAATACATACATTGAACAGTTGGAGTGATAGAGAGAATAGGAGGGGAAGAGTTATAAGAAATAAGAAATAGAGAATAGTATATTGTTGTGGTGAATAAAAATACGTTTAAACCAATGCATAACCAAATCCTATTTAATGAGTGATCCTGAACATCTGTGATTTTCCCTTTGTGATTTACATAACAATAAAAGAACATCTATAATTTACTCCTGTGATTCTCAAACTTAAAAGTTCAATAAACCTGTTATAGTTGGCAGCACACGTGTTTGAAATACGTATTTGGTATTGGGTGAATAATACTTGGTGGCAGCGTGCAAAGAGGAAACGCATCCAGGGGGTGAACCTATGTTTAAGAAAGAATAAACAAGGGACACTGGGTGGACACTGGGTGGATCAGTCCACCCTCCACCATTGTGCAGCAACCAGAAGAAGATGACATGACTGTATTTGAATAAATGTAGATTGTTGTACATGAAAAAAATAAAACATCCCCTGAAAATAAGCCGTAATGCGTTTTTTGGAGCAAAAATTAATATAAGACCCCGTCTTATTTTTGGGAAAACATGGTATTAAGACCTTGACATGTTTAAGCCTTGTCACACATGGAACAAAAGCTCAGTCTCTCAAAGTAGGCATCTTTTCAGAGGACTGAGTACCTCTGGACCCAGTTTCATGGACTTGAATGTCTCATGTGTGGCAGCACACACTATTGTGATGGTTCAGTGGAAGAGTCTGCAAAATGTGGGCACAGAGGTGCTGTAAAGATCTTCTGAAACACATCATTAGTGCAAGTTGCATGGCGAACTTGATCTAGGCGGAAACAGCAGAGGTTGAGTATGGTTTAATGAGGCCTTTAATTGGCAATTAATGTGAGTTGAGCTTCAGCCAGGCAGGGATGAAGTACAATTGTAGATTGGGATTTTCTAGATTTTCTTTCAGGTTTCTTTCTTCTAATTCTTTTTCTTTTCTTTCTTGAAATGCATCTTTCCATCTGAATTTTCTTGGACCTCAGATATATATATATATATATTGAAACCTGGATCTATCTTTAACTCTTTAGCTGTTCAAACAAGTCTTCAGGAATGTGCCTTGTTTTGTAAGTAGTGGCAGCTTGTGACAGGCTAGTGACTGCGCCAACCCCTTTCCCTCACATTTTGGAATTAGGCACACACATACCCCATGCCCTAATCCACGAGCCGCTACTCATACAACAACCATATTTTACAATACAGTTAGCACACCATTAGAAGCAGAACACTCTGAAGCAATAAAATATGTTCCAATGTCCTAGCACAAGCTCATTTTATCCCAAATTGTGCAAACCAGGTTGCTTTTTTGTTTGTGACTGATCACACAGAGGTAAAGCAAGCTTCATTTGCAAGTTTGACTGTCCTTTTAAGAAATGGCATGCCTGGAAGGAAAACACTTTAGGAGTAGGAAATAATCTCTTGTCTTCAGAGATTATTTGACCTGAAGTCTCGCCCTTTATACAGAAGGGAACCTGGTAACTTTTAGCTAGTGGTTGGTGGACAAGGAGAACCAAATGAAGTGTTTTATAAAGGACTATCTATAGTTTTTTGTGTTTTTTTTTTACTGTTGTAAGTTTTGTATGTAAGACACACTTTATTTTATTCCAGTTGTTCTACATTGTACTTTTAAATTCATTACTTATTATATTTTCTCTTAAATTCATGAGAACCTAATTTTCAGTTCCATCAGGTCATGGAACATTCTCTGTGCAGGAAAATTCTGGCTTAGATTTGATATCATTCCAAATAGGAAGCTAAATATTTTTGTGTGGGGTTTCCACAATAGTCAGAAGTAGTACCTACCCACTAAATTTCATGAAACTCTTCATCCCTCTGAGGGAAGCTGTCATTTCTCTGCCTTTTCAGCTGGAAATAACACAAAGACACTCCTAGCCGTGTTTGTCTACTGTTTTATGCCCACCAGGGTACATCAAGTAATCGGTAGCATATATACAACTTTGCACAGATCGGATACAGAGACTGAAATCACTGGTTGGTTGCATATCTTTTTTTTTAAAGTGTATTATGAATGCTGCATACAAGGCTCAATTCAACAATACAGAATTTCCCATCCCATTCTGAAGAATGCATTGCACAGTTAAATTGTGTATATGGCTGCTAAGCTTGTTAAGTGTGAGCCACCTGCTACCTGTCATTGTGGGAATGATTTTATTCTTTTCCCCCCTTGTATTATTCCTTTGTTTTTGATTTGATCCCACACCTGCTAGCATCACTGCACAACAATGATGTACAACAATTTTTCCATCCAAGTTAGTAACATTTACAATTGCAGCAGAAAGCCAATACAATGTTTCTGCATAAAACTCCTAACGGAATTAAAATAAAATCATTTTTGTGTGAATCACCACCTGCCCTCAGCTGGCTCTTGAAAACTGGTACAATGTATCATAAGCACATGCATGGATAAGCAAACATTTTTTTAAAAGGAAAATATCATGATAGTTTAGCCTACTGACTATAGGGCATCAGTGACTAGGTTTATTGGGACAAAAGCAAAAGTTATTGTGTAAGGTAGATTTGTTTTTAATTTTTTAAAAAATATATAATTGCATAAAAAACAACATTAAAGAAAATGTATATGTACATACACTTAATGTGCTCCCCCCCCCCCCATAGGGACCAATGGAGGTATTCTATTTCCTTCCTTTTATGGAGTCCCATTTCTCTTCCAGAAAAACATTGACTCTTGTGAAGGTACACAACTCTTCCTCTTTGTTAGTACAAAATCAATACATTCTCCCCACATATCTCTAAATATATTTTTATTTGACAATCCTTTTCTTACTTTGATATTACATGTCAATTTATCATTAATAGCTACATTTCACACTTCTCTATACCATTCATTTAACTGGAGATCACACTTAACTTCCCAATTCTTTGCTATTTTTAATTTAGCTGCTGTTACTAGATTTGTGATCAATTCTTTTGTAGCTCAATTCCATTGTTCACTCTCAAATATTGATAGAAGTGCTATTTGTAAGGTAGATTCATGTAACCTTAATCACAATGTGCTACAGATGCCTATATTCTTGCTGCAGTTCTCACTTGAAAACATTGCATCAATTCATTTCTGATTGTGTCCGGACGATAGTGCTTTCACAACACCCAGAAGTCTTTCTGTCAGCTCTGCACATATTTGCCAAATTCAGAGAGCATAGATCAGTTCTAGGGCTGATTTATCACTTGAAAGATGGAGTCACCCATATAAGACAGCCTGTTGGGAGTAGGGTTGTCTGACCTCAGGCATCGGCCATGAGACTCAGATTTGAGGGTTCATTTTCTGGGTTTCAGGCTTCGATGCTGATACCTCAGGGAGTGGGATGCTCTAGATCAGGCACCCCTGATCTGGTTTGGAGATTCATCCCCCATGCAGCAGATCAAACAGAGGTCTCAGAGTAGATCCAGATTTACCCTTGACCTGTCTTTTGTTTAGAAAACAATGGTTGAAATCTTGTGGCTGTAACTTATACCACGTAAGGCTGATGGCATCATCAAGAGCAGTAATTCTGCAGAAAGGAAACATGTCCACTTTCTCCCCTAAAGGTCGCTTTCATTTTTGGGAAGCTGTAGGGGCCATGGAACAGGAGGGGGACATTTTTAATTACTGAAAATCACCACAGCTAGTAAAGTCATCCCCGTGACAACAATCATTGGTAATTAAAGACTTTCCTCTCCTGTTCTGAATCCCCCACCCCCATGACATCCTGATGACAGTAACCCTGGGAGCTTTAGGAGAGATGTTTTCTGAATAATTTCAGGTGCTGATGACATCATCAGCCCTATGTTGCATAGTTTATGCAATAAGACTTCAGCCAATGTACCTTTTATTTTTAGTAACACACTTGCATCCTATTGTAACATTCAGCTTACAGATCTTTCCCAACAGTGTTGGAATTAGGCGCCCCTCCCCCCCAGAGGGACGCGGTGGCGCTGTGGGTTAAACCGCAGAAGCCTCTGTGCTGCAGGGTCGGAAGACCAGCAGTCGTAAGATCGAATCCACGCGACGGAGTGAGCTCCCATTGCTTGTCCCAGCTCCTGCCAACCTAGCAGTTCGAAAGCATGCAAATGTGAGTAGATAAATAGGTACCACCTTGGTGGGAAGGTAACAGCGTTCCGTGTCTAGTCGTGCTGGCCACGTGACCACGGAAACTGTCTTCGGACAAACGCTGGCTCTACGGCTTGGAAATGGGGATGAGCACCGTGCCCTAGAGTCGGACACGACTAGACTAAATGTCAAGGGGAACCTTTACCTTTACCTTACCCCCCATTACTTCATTGTCCTTTTAAATCATTGTTGGGTCTCCATATTCTTTCTGTCTCTCTCTCTCTCATATACACACTATACTTCTCCCTTCAACAACACTGGGGTTAGGGGCACCAGCACCCCCATGTAGTTCAAAATACACACACACATACACACACACACCAGTTCTCTCTATTGGGGTTCTCTTCCATAGTTGACAATCCTTTACATACAGTACCATGTGCAATGAGCTTTAAAGATCCTTATGACCCCCTGATCTAGAGACTGAATTAAATATTTTTTGGGGGGGGGGATGTAGACCACGTCAACACCTTCAGTGTTTAACTCATGGGTTTCTGGGTGGCCAGGGGGACAGTATTTATTGAATATTTATTTTTTGAATATTTATTTATTTATTGGAATATGCATTTGAATGTTTATTTATTTATTTATTGAAAAAAATCCATGTATAACTAAAACCATGTTCAAACCCATGCAATTCAAGGAAGAAGTGTATTTTGCAATAGTTCCTGAAGATCTGCCCTTCCCCCCGACATTACAAAGGCAAACACCTCCATCTCTGGTTTAGGCCTGGAAATCTCAGGGAATGGGATGCTGCTGACCAGGTGGTAGCTCCTTCTAGTTTATGCCTGAAGATCCACCATGATGTAGAGTTAAGGCTGCAAGATTTGTTCACCATTTTGATCAAACCCTTTTCTCAATACTGTGGCATCCTTTCTGACAGAGATACATAAAAAGAGTGCACCAAATATTCGAAATTGTCCCATGGTCCAGAGCAAGGTGGGTGACAAGGAAAAATACCTTCTCAGTGGTCCCCTTCCTATTTCAACTGGCCCTTCTTATCTCTGAGGATTGTTTTTAATTTGGCTTTAAAATATTGCTACTCTTTTCAATTTGGGGCTATATATATTCATGATAAATAAATGTACCTCACCCTTTTAGCTTGGAACATTATATTTTAAAAGGAATGCATTGCTCTAATTGTACAAACAATTTGTGATGTTGTGCCTTATTGAAGTATTGTGTTACTGCTAGCCATCCAGAAAAAAAAAACACAGAAATACTTTGTAGTGGTTACTTCTAATACTGCATCTTGGAAAAATTTATAAAAATGCAAAATATAAAACCAAATGGTACTTCCCCTGCTACTTAGGACTGATTAAAAAAAATGGCATAAGCACTGGGAAATTCTTGTCAAAAAGCCTATAAGAGTGATCTTTAAAAGTAACTTTCAGAAATTACTAGGCATTATTTCTTATGTCTAAAAAGTATCTTTCTAACTACTTGTTGCCTTACGTATTAACCAAAAGGAAATAGTTATACATAACTATATTACAACTTTTTATTTCTGAGCTTTGCTCCCAACTAGAGATGGGCACAAACTGCTGGTTTGACATTCCATCCCGGTTCGTTTAGCGGCCAAACAGGTGTTTGGTGCTTCAGTCCTGCCTCCTCCAGTGGGCACCTGCTTGGAGGCAATGCCCACCTCCTCCAGGCACTGCCTCCAAGTGGGTGCCTGGCAGAGGAGGTGGGGCTTGAAACACCAAACACCTGTTCAGCTGCTAAGCAAACCACCATGAACCACCAACCCAGCAGTTTGTGCCCATCTCTACTCCCAACACCTGTATTGTAATTTTTTTCCTCATTTTTATAGTTCCGTTTTAATCCCAACTCATTTCATAATTCCCGATGCTGGGACTTCACTCTTCATGTATGTTGAGACTGATACAGTAACTGCTTGGTTCTTCCATAGTCTGGTAATACAGCTGTCATTTTTTTTACACTTTCAGTTGATTAAACATAAGGCAAATTATACCCAGAATCACTCCTTTTTGCAGTTATTACATCTTCATTATTCCTCATAAGTGTCAAGTATTTGATCAGTTCCATGTTGACATCATAATCTGAACATGCTCTTAAAAAGGTATAACTTTGTAATTATTTGTTGGAGGAACCCCTAATCAACATTAATTAAATTAGCATGGCAATTCAAAGCTGAAAAGTCAGTGTTTATTCACTGGCAAACTACAGAAATTACTGAGTTATACAACATTTGCATTTTAATTAAGATGTTATCATTCAGTAGAAGAAGAATGAAGGGCCATCATGTGATGGTTTTGATGGATGGCTGTTCCCAGCTTGAACTGGTTTTACCACCTCTTAGCTTTGGTTCAACATAACATCAGTAGAACAAGCTAGTTTCTGCATCAGTCATCATTACCAGTACAAGGAAAGTTAATTGGTTTTTAATTCTCTCTCTCTCTCTTTAGTTGGAGAGAATTAAACACATGCTTCATTGTGTCATTAAAATCAGTTTGACATGTAGGTCTATTCTGACGTCAACCAGGATTTAAGCCTCATTTCCACGTGTAGTTTTAGAAGAGATAACTGTGTTAGGCTGGAGTAACACTCGCAAAATGTTTCCAAGTTACTCCTTGTGAATTTTGACTCTTTTTTGGGGGGTGTTCAGATGATGCATAGCTGTTATCGATTCTTTTGTTCCCCCTCTGTGCTATCTCCACATCAAATCCAGCCCGCTGGGAGGCTACTGCAGTTTTTGCTCCACATTTCATAGTGCAGTACTACCAGCTTTGCATTCACTGTGTATTCCTAAATCAAGTTATTTCCTTTACTTCTGGTGTGTGGTCTCACATCCCCCACCTATTTTTGATCTACTCTCTTAATTTTTAAAAAATTAATTTTCAAGCAGAAATGTTGACACCTTTGTATTCTTCTGTCAAATGAGGATTCTCCTCCATAGAGGGTAATGCAGCATGGAAATAGGGAAAAAATGGCACAGATCACTACGTGGCCAGCAGTGGGTTGCCCTTGCACATGCTGGCAAGAGGCTTTCTGACATTGGTGCAGAGTGAACTTCAGCAATCCGAGGACCACTGCATAGGCAGCCTGGGTTGGGAAGATGGGCTGGGTGGGTGTACTTTTTAAATGGCTAATCCAATCAGGGTGGTGGGGTGGGTATTCATGTGTCTGTGCAGGTGCACATTGGGGTGGAAGGCACCCGGGTTTTTTGTTTCAACCCAAAGAGGTAGCAGGGGGAGGGGGAAAATAATCTCTTCATGCTCCGAACCACCCCCACCCACGCAGGGCTTCAAAAAGGAAAGGGACACAGAGAAGGAGGAACAGAGGGCAAGTCGGACAAAATTATGCCTGAAGGGTGAACTCGTGTCTCTTGATGATGTACTGGCTTGCCAAAACCCACCCTCCCACATGCTGGAGCCTGAACAGCAAGGGAATGGGATGTGTCCCACTGCAGAGGTGTAGACGAACGTTTCATAACATATTTACCCCTCCAAAAGGCAGAACAAGTAAAGAACATATGAACCATTATCATGGGATATATGTCATGTTATCTCAATGCACAACTATACAAAAAGCAAAAGACATGAGAAAAAAAGGATACATTTTAATGGTGTGACTGTGGCCTTATGCTGTGCAAGCATATCAAGGCAAAACCAAAAGAAAAAGAAAAAACAGGTTGTGGCACCTTAAAGACTAACTGTTATATTAGTTATATATATATATATATATATAATGTGTGTGTGTGTGTGTGTGTATATATATATATAACTAATATATATAATTATTATATTAACTAATATATAACTAAGTTACATTATATATAATGTAAGCTTTCATGGAACTTCACCCACTTCTTCAGACATGGTTTCCATCTCACATGTCTGAAGAAGTGGGCAAAGTTCCACAAAAGCTTACATTAAAATATACCACATAGTCTTTAAGGCCTTTTTTATTCTTTTAGTTTTGCTTCATCTCCATGTGTGTGGTAAGGAATAATCATGACTGCTTTTATTTGTTTCACTTCCTTCAACATTTATTATAAAACCCTTAAAGTCCCCCCCCCCCGCCATCCTATTCATGAAGAAATTTGCAAATCCTAGTCCTCTTTAACAATGAATTGAATGAAATCTTCTTCATCCATCTATACCAACCAAATTCAGAGGCAGAGCTGGTCACATACTCAGGAAGTTAAAATGTGGCTGTTGAAAAAAGAGGTGGTAATCTTAATTCTGCACCACAAGCACATTTGAATGCACAGGGGATTTACAACTGGACTTTTTATGCTTAAATTCTCAAATCTCTCTGGATGGATGAATACTTTAGTTTTTCTTTCTCCCATAAGTTCTTTTTGACAAATTTATGAAGATGTTTGCATCTTTCCCCCCCCCCATTCTTGTCAAAACTGAAATAAAAATATGACATTCTCACTCATCCTTAGGAGTGATTTTCTCTGGAGTATTCAATTGTTATGCAACATTGAATGTCATTTTGTAAAATGGGAGATGTACGTGCATGCTTGCATATAATGAGTCATGATGGGGGACCTGAACATTATTTACAGATTTGCTTAGGAATATATATGTCATCAAAGCTACCAACATGAATTTGACCAAACTCCAGGAAGCAGTGGAAGACAGGAGGGCCTGGCATGCTCTGGTCCATGAGGTCACGAAGAGTCAGACATGACTTAACGACTAAACATTAACAAATATATGTCACTGATCATTCCAGAGTGCAGGACATGCAACAATGGGCTCAATTTACAGAAAGCCAGATTTCAGTTGAATATCAGGAAAAACCTCCTAACTATTAGAGCAGTATGGCAATGGAACCAATTATTTGAGGAGGTGGTGAGTGCTCCAACGCTGGAGGCATTGAAGAGAAACTTAGACAACCACCTGGCAGATATCCTTTGATTTGTTTTCCTGCATTGAGCAGGGGGTTGGACTTCATGGTCTTATAGGTCCCTTCCAACTTTATTATTCTACGATTCTACGATTCTGTGATTCCAAATCAACTTCAATATGCAGTTTGGGAATTACAAACAAAAAGTGTTCAATCCGATTGTAGGTTTGCTGGTTTGTTTGAGTTTTTCTTTTTACTAATTTATTTGAAACTTCTAATACCCTTCAGATAGCGAACATGTCTAAGGTAATAAACCTGATGGGTAAATATTATTTTAAAACTGCCACAAAATATTTCTGATACAGCAGCAGGTATTTAAGAAGCTTTTACAAACGGATGTTTTCCTTTATCTATAGGCTTCTCTGGGAGAGCATTTGGTCCTGTAAAAAATACCAGGTTCAGCACTGATGGCTTTGGTATGTTTCCCACTATCTAAATGACACAAGTCTTCTCCCACACTGATCATGGCCTTTCTGCATGCCTTTCTGTGCCATTTTTGCTGGGGGTAGCATAGCTCAGTTTGGTCTGGGTTTCATTCTTGGGGGCTGAGTTTAGTACTATGGTACTGTCCTGTGAAGTTCTTTTCTATATAAATAGAAAGCTTTCAATTAACACAAATAAAATGATAAAAATAGGAAAAAAACAATTAAGAAATTCCAGGAGAGATGTTTCACAAGTAAGCTATTTTTCTAAAACATTTCCCCAGTAATTTTAAAGGTTTCATACAGAGAACTTTTGTCCTAAGATGCAGTTTTTAAAATGGCTACTTGGACAGAAATCATAATAAACCCTTCTCTTCTTTGTGAACAATTGTGGTGAGGGTGTGTGTGCTTTTGTCCTGCATGGAAAAAAACCCATGTGGATTTTGCTTACATATGCAGTCATATGCATGTGTGTATCTGTTCATTAATACATTTGATCACTGTGAAGCAATTGTACAGATAAATGTTGAATAATCAATAGCCAACAACATCTGCAGATCTGGTATTTGGTAACAACATTAATTGAAGCAACTAACACATGACACACATGCTGAAACCCAGTAGTAAATTGCAACTGAGAAAGCCCCACTGAGTCAGTTGGGATTTGGTGAGTCAATACCTATGGACATTCAAGTGATTCTACTCTAGTTTCAACTTTCTACTGGATTTTTACCCTTGTGTGGGATCTACACTCTTAATCTAAGCATTTCCAACAGTGGAAACAAAGTATACAAAAAGAAGAATGTGATAAAGTTCTTCCAGGATTATACAAATGCAGACTCCCAACCTGGGGTATATATACCCTCAGGGGTACAAACCAGGACATTTAGGGGTATGCAAACAAACAAACAAAAAAAGGATAATGGTGGGGAAAGGCACATATGTCAACAGTGTAAGACAGGGGTCTCCAAACTACGGCTCATGGGCCACATCTGGCCCATCTTGCCTTTTTTTCCAGCCCGGTGAACACCAAAGGCTCAGGTCTGTTCCCTTCAGCCCATGTGCGCGTGCATGCATATGTGTGTTTGTGTGTGTGTGTGTTCCTTCGGTCCTCAAAAAAAAAAGTGTAAAATATATGATGTGGCCCTCATGCTCAAAAGTCTGGAGACCCCTGGTGTAAGACAAGATACAAGTCAAAAGTTGTGAAATTAATTGAACATTATGACAAGTGGCGGTGCAAGTTTTCTTTGTTATTTAACTTCAAGAAAAGTCCCGTTCCCTAGCTTTGTTTTGGTGAATAGTGGGGAGTCCCGCCCTAAACAATGTGTTGTGAACATGCCACTATAGCACACAAGCTCAGCGGTGCACCCTTCACAGACTCAGCTTTCACTCTCCTCTGCTTCATGAACATTTGAGTACTGTCATATCGGTAATAATGTATGTATTAGTGGGCTCCTCAGTCCTGTGAGCAGTGTTCAATGAGTGAGTTCATCCAGGTCTTCTGTGATATATTTACTTGAATTAATTGTTATCTTTTGAATTTTGAGTGTCAGTATATATGCACTGTCTGTTCATTTTATTATTCCGTTGCTTTTTAATCCCATGATTGGGCTGTTTATTTACAATTACAACATATGCATTTGAAATAACAGCAACCGTATTAATTACAAACATTTTAATATGAAGGGTACAGTTTATAGAAATGGGCTGCAAAGGGGTACTCAAGTGAAAAAAGGTTGGGAACCATTGCACTACTGCATGCTTTCTTTCTTTCTTTCTTTCTTTCTTTCTTTCTTTCTTTCTTTCTTTCTTTCTTTCTTTCTTTCTTTCTTTCTTTCTTTTTCTCTGTATGAATATTTGAGTATTTCCTCTCCAGTTTTCTTAAAAGCAAACCAGACACTGTATTGCTGCCAGTAATAAGAGCTTGATCAATTCTTCTCTCTTACATGAAGGAAAAGGATGTATATTCAGAGGTGCCTGAAGGGTAGAATCTAGGAACAGCTGTACTGTTCGATTCCACCAATTGCATACCCTGCCCCTCACAGGAAAAAATATATGGAAAATTCAGTGGATTAATGCAGTGAGTTGTGAGGAGCAAGTTTATGTTGACAATGATGAGCACTTGTTTTTCCTCAGATACTCCATGGGGAAATCAAGTAAATACTATCTGGACAATTTTGTACTCCACAATTTTTTTAATTTTTTTTAAATTTATTTTTAGATTTCTACCCCGCCCCCCTAGACAACGTCTACTCGGGGCGGCTTACAAATATTATAAAATATATAAAACATTAAAAACATTAAACAATAAAACAATTGAAACAATAATATAAAGTATTCAAGATGGGAATAATAAAAATAAAAAACTAAAATTTAAGAATTGACAGAAGGGAAGGCCTGCCTAAATAGCCAAGTTTTTAAATGGCTCTTAAAAACACCCAGCGAGGGTGCCAGGCGGCACAATGTTGTGAAAACTGCACAACTTCAGCACAGGAAACACCTGACCAAACAAGTTGGCTGTTTTGAAATGTGAGAGTGTCCCTACCTCTCTTGGTCCACCATCCACCTATGGACTCAACAGCAATCTTGTATCTCAGCTCCAGTGTTCTCATTGGTATGTGCTCTTGCCTCAGAACAAGCATCAGATTAAAAAAGGAAAAAAAGAGAAGGGGGGGGAAGGAGCTGAATAGAGTAAATGTCAACACTAAATAAATCCTGTTGCCAACAAGCTGCCAGCAGACGTTTATCACACTTCTGGTAATACTCAAAACAGTTACTGCACAATGATGAATCATACCCTTATATTGCACACATGTTGATCGTAAACATTTATCAGACGTCTGGCAGTGTGCACAGCACCAAAGAGAGATGGCATGGCATGCTGAAGAATGTCTGCCCCCACCCTCTGTTTTGCCTCCTGTGGATTCTTGGGGTTTTAAAGCACGAGGAAATGTTGCTGACTGTAAGAGAGCATAAGGCAGGCAGCACATTCTCCACCCCCATTGCCCAAAAGACGAGATGTGGCAACCTATTTCTGAACATATGTTTAAAAATGGTGTGACAGTATGGATGATCACATGGTACTTCTTGCAGATCTAATGGCAGGAATCAATTTAAAAAACAACAGCAAAAGTTGGCAAATTTAACAGATGGCATTTGCTGTAAATTAATGGCATGTCCCATTACCATCATGACAGCACAGCACTGCATTACAATTTGAAACAATTTTGATGAGATGGTGTGGGCCTTTGGAAGAATTTAGCACCAGTGCAGTACGATATTGGTCTATTATGGCACAACAGTAGTTGTGCCATATATTTTGCAGAAGCACAGCAAAAAGGATTGCCCAAGGAAATTAGAAGATGAGGTGCCTCAAACAAGAAAAATGTAACTATGAAACTAGACCTTGGATCAGCACAAGATATGGTACAGAAAGTCTGCTCTTGCTCTGTGCCAAATTTGGAGAAATTTAGGCAAATGGTTTTCGAGTTGTGATTTTTCTGAAAAGAAAAATTGCACCTCCATTGTAACTTTTTCCCCCCATCCACATGAAAAAGGAATTTGGCCATTCATGGCTCTAATTCAGATGCTTTAATTACTGTTTTTTAGCCCCTAAAACTTCTGAAACCATTTTTTATAACTTCTTAGAATTCCGAAGGCACTATTTGCATAGCATAGCATTCTGGCCAACCAGAATGTGTCTGGAGTCAGCCCACAGGGCAGGTGTCTGTCACTTCTAACCCTGCCATGGCCATCAGTGTGAAAGAAAGCATTTATCTCCTTCCTGGCCACACATTCTTAGTTCCTGCCTGTGGAAATATTTTAAAAATTATTTTAAAAAATAGATAGTAATATACAGACAGCACTTCCCTCATTTAAACTGTGAAATTACTGTTTTTTCCCTTTGTGGCTTTGAGTGATCGCAAAACATGTTTTAACTGGTTTACTAGGGAGTATGTTTACCCAGTTTACTCATAAGTTTATGGATCCACATGATTTCATATGATTTTTAGATGTTACCCTCCCTAAACCAATGTCAGATCACAGATCCTATTTGCACCCACAGACTATACCACATAAATCATAGGTCCTTCAGCACATGGCTTTGCAGTTGCTCAAAAGCATGGAGATGATGGATCGATCTTCATGATATTTCTGCAGGATCATCCCAAAACCACTGTCCAATCATAAGCCCCATCTGTGCTCACATGCTAAAACACAGAAATTCTGGGTCCTTCAGCACATGGATTTGCAGTAATGCAAAAACCTGCATCCGAAATACGGATCCTCATGGATCTACATGATTTTTACATAGAATCATTCCCAAATTATAATCAAATTATAGGGTCCATCTAGGGTGACAGCAGGGGGTGGCAGTGGCAGCAGGGGGGCGGGGGCTGGGGTGTTTTTTTAATAACCCCCCACGAATCAACAAATAACTTTGTTATTCGTCACTTCCTGGGGGCAACTTCATGCTTTGTGAGTCGTCAACTTTTGACGACTCACAAAGCGGGACGACTCGCCAAAATGGTGAGTTGTCCCCATCTCTAGTGTGGATTAGGGATGGGCATGAACCTCGATTTGGAGGTTTGTGCCACTTCATCAGCATGGCACCATAGGTGCTGCATGTTAGCTCTCCCCCACTAGCTCCCTGCCTCACCAGCCAGCACACTCCTGCTCTTTGCATGATCAACCAGTCACACTATCAGTTGCTACAGGAGCACAGACTTCCCTTCTCTGCTTCCTCCAGATCTTAAAAAGCAGGTGGAGCTGGGTGTCATCAGCACACTGGTAGTACCAGATCACAAAATTCTCGACAGCCTCTTTCAGGTTTTTCATGTATACGTGAAATTGTATGGGGAATTATGGAACCCTGAGATCCTCCACAAGCTAATGGTCAAAGGGTTGAACAGGAGTCCCCCAGCACCAGTACCATTCACAAAGTGACACCACACAAGGTGAAATCCCAGAAGCTGACTCCTTTTTTCAACAGTTAACCACTTCTCACCCAAACACAAAGCAATGTCAGGGCTGTTTTTCAACAACTGTGAATGGTAGTGAACAGAAGAGGGTATCCTGTAGACCATCTTGACTACTGCCATTGGTGTTGTCAACATTCAGGCTGCCCTTTGCTGTGTAAAGCTTGGCATCCTTTTTCATGGGCATGATATTGTGCAGCAATATTGGGCCGTTCCCTGGCTTTTTGAATTGGGGGGTACAGAAACACAATATCTCACATTCATAAACCAGAGGGGTTTTTTTA
The DNA here is from genome assembly GCA_037013535.1 of Intellagama lesueurii. NCBI lineage: Eukaryota > Metazoa > Chordata > Lepidosauria > Squamata > Agamidae > Intellagama > Intellagama lesueurii. The sequence goes on along the minus strand of JBAJHW010000002.1, from coordinate 106,098,115 downwards.
TTTTTTATTTTTTAAGAATTGAATTAACACATCTGTGAGGCATCAGATTCCATCCCTGAAACTGAAGCTCAGTAGAGAATCATCAGTGACTTATGGGAAAAGACTGTACAATTTACTCTCTCTTTGTTAGAAACATTAGTTTCTAGGTTAGGAAACAGTACCTAAAACATCACTTGGGGCCTGTCTACACTGGGAAATTTGGTGCAGTCTGGTCCATGCTTAGGTTCTTATCTTGAGTGCACTCTGTTTTCACTCTCAATTAAGCAATCCTTCCATCCACACTGGAGCTTGTGCTATGGGTCCTCTTCTCCCGTGCTACAGATCCACACCGAGCAACATTTACCCAGTTTATTAGCAAGCAAGGTTTACCTAGTTTACTTGAGATTCATTTTATTCATGAGTAAGGGGGCAGCAGCAACAGCAACTGAGGACAGCTGCAGTGCAAGGGGAGAACATTTGGGGTGACGGTTGGGGAGACAGAAGGCAGATAACTCCCCCTTTTCCCAGCCTTTCTGCTCAGCTGAGGCTCTGCTGGGGCTGTGTTACCTTGTGGGCTGGAGCCAATTGAGTCTTTGGTTATGTGGACCTCATTCCAAGCCCTCCTGTTCACTAGGGAAAGAAAGAATACTAGCTAAATTCCTCATTCTCATCCATTTTTTCCCATCCAAATTTTTAAAGAAGAAATGTGAAAGCATATTTTGAATCAATATTTTGAATACCTGTTATTGTTTCTTTATGCAGCATTTATTTATAAAAAAATCCAATGCTTTAGATTTGTTATCAGGCCAAAAGGAAAAAAAATTAAAGAAGACAAAAATGTTGCAGCACCTTGAAGTCTAACTGCTATATTTTAATGTGAGCTTTCATGGATGAGTCTACTTCCTCTGACTTGTCCATGAAAGCTCACATTAAAATACAGCTATTAAAGGAGCCACAGTATTTTTGTCTTCTTTATTTAATTTTTCTTTTCTTTTGGCCTTATATGCTAGTGGAGACTAACACGGCTACCTCTTCTTAGATTTGTTTCTATCTCTTCATTATTTTGAAGTTGGCAGGCTTCAAATGTAAAACTCCACATGCTCATAAATAATAATTATCATTAACTGCTAATTATAATTATATATCAAATAATAATACCACTGCATATCAGCCATCAATCAATATCTATTATATTATGTGCTATTGCATGCTAATCATCTGGTACTAACCAACAATACAATAGCAGTTTCCGAACTGCTACTGATGGTTCAGCATTCTTTGGAAAGGTGATCAGTGTCAATGAAAATCACAGCTAAACCACATGTTGTTTTTTACTACACATTGCTTATTGCAAAACTTCAGTGGGGAGCCAAAAGGGAAGGGAAACCCAGGGCTGATAAGGGATACATGAATGATGCTACAGTTGTTCTCATACATGTCTTACTGATGAAGGTATATATTTGAAGTTTAAAGGAGATATAGCATGAAATAAATACACTGAAGAAAAGAAAAGACCTTTGATGCACAGAGAGAGGTTTTGCAGCATAAATCTGAACACATCAAAGAGTGAACTTTGAACTTTGCAGTGAGGATGTCACCCCAATTTGTCTTCAGAAAGGAGTGGTGATTGGTCTGAGATTCACCCAACAGGCATCCAAAGAGAAAAGTTACTACAATTTTTTAATAAATAGTATGTGAATAAAAGGAGTTCATTTGACTGATTTTTAAAAAGTGCTTTCCATGAATCATTCATGTATTGGCTGAATTCTCATTGCTTAGAGTAGTAAGTTATACTAGAGTAGGCCCATAGAATCAGCAGGGACATGGTGGGCCAGCTCCTCCATAAGTTCCATTGAGTCAAATGGCTACTCAAGTTGCAACTTGCTATGCTAAGTAACAGGGTTTCAGCCATTATTTATTTAAATCTTTTTTTAATCTGCTGGGTGCTTTTTGATGTCATCTATATTGTTCTTGAAATACTTGTTTATTATTTTTATTATACGTATTGTAAGTGGCCTTTTGAAGATAACTTCTTTGTAGAAAGGGAGCATATAAATGAAAGTCTAATTAAGCTGGGATTTTTGTCCAAAGACTACCTGAATTTCACATCTATATACAACCACGAGCATTGCTAGTAGGCTACTTAGAGGTAGGCTTCATTAACTTGGGTAATGTACAGCTGAACTACTTGTGCAAGAACTGTAGAGTGAGTAGTTTGATTTCTGTGAAGCTCACACAAGAAGGTGTCCAGCACAGGGTCTTTTTTTTTTAAAAAAAAACAAATTAAAAACACCTTGTTTTTGTTTCGTTTTTGTAGTTTTTTGTTGAGTCCTCATAACAAAGTATATTTTGTTTAAGCAAAATTGGGTGAACAGAAATTCCCTGTCTCTTTTATTCTCTGTTTTTCAGTTGTCTTTTCTTCTGCCTGCCATCTATCAAATTGCCCAGGAAATGTTTAATCAAATAGCATCTCAAGGGCTGCTGTCAGCAACCGATCAGAACATCCTGGAATAGGGAAGCAAGAATTTTGAACCTGTCAAAGGGCCTGAATTGGTTGGGGAAGGGAGTGCTTCCATGCTTTGCTTCACTTGTTATTGTGGGAATCTGTATGCCAGCTCCTTGGGCCCTCCATCTTGCGCAGCACTATGCTGTGCCTGCCATATTAAAGTAAGTCACAGATAGAGTAGGGCCATTTGAATCTCTGGAACTTACAGAGAAGATGACTCACCAAATCCCCATTGATTTAATGGGCATACTCTAATGCAATTTACTGTTCTAAGTAATAGAGTTTTGGCCACTGCCTTAAAGCAGTTGAATTTAACTTTCCGGGATCTAAGAATCAACTTTAAACTCATCCTGAAATATAGAACCTATTTACTTCTCCCCATTTCAATTCTCCTCTCATTTTCCTTTCCACAAAATAAAACCACTAAACAGCAGAACCTTCACCAAGATGCTCCCTTATTAGCCACAGTTATTAGAATCCTAATGTTTAGTAACATATGGACTGTCACAATGATTAAGCACGGTGGTTTCCTGTTGAATGTCATCTCCTTCATCTTCAAGATAGATAGTCTTCATAGCAACAGATTTTTCGCCAAATGAATCTTTGCCAGCCAATTCTGTGAAAAGGTCTTCTGGATTCACTTCCAGATCCTCCGTCATTGGTAGGCCAGGTTGCTGCCCTAGCAAGGGAACCATGATGATGAGACAAGCAGAGGTAGAATGCTGCCACTCCTGCTTCTTTGCTGCCATACAACATGTACCCCAGCTTCACTGCAGACATTGCCCTCCAGAGAGGAAATAATCTCAGCACCATCACCTCCAGACAAATTCACCCACATCACCAGCTGTATCAACAGAATACAGAAGAGATGTGTGAAGAGAAGTTTGTGCATGTGCAGGACAGTTGGATGAGATGATGGAAGGAGGTTTCTCTGGCCTGTTTCTTAGATGAAGGCAGCGTGACCTGTTATGCCACTCATTATGTTACTTATTCATTGTCTGCTACATTGGCTAAAATCCTATTGGTGTTTATGGAAGCCTTCTGTAATTTGCTGCAGTAAATTAAAGCTAATTGACAAAATGTGAGGTCACAGCTTGCTTGTATGATCAAGTGTGTGATCAGAAACATGGCAGAGATGCACCCCAACATCTTGTTAATTAGCCTTGATAAAGTATGCAAACATTACACAATTCTAAATGACCCTCAAAATGGCCCCCGATATCTTTTCCACCTCACAAGTAACCTTAAAAATAAAAAGTAAATATTTCTCATCATGTGGCAAAATGATGAAGTTTCCACCTTTTATATTATTTTGCAATAGGAATGTTGTTGTGTCCTTGTCACCCCAAAAAAGGAATGTGCTATTATAACAATGTTACTTTTCATGCATTATTTCCAGGCTCTGCTGGAACCCTGAAGAGAAGTCCTGCACCTTTTTTTTTTTTGCAAGTTCCATGTGTAATTAAGCACAAGGCACACAGGTACGTGCACATGTGCACATACACATGCCCTAAATAAAAATAGTCTTTAAAGATGCACTGTCTCTTTGCAGTTGGCTTGGCCATCAAAAATCAAAGATACCTTCAGGATCATGCTTCCTCCTTCCTCCACCTCATGCCCTTCTCTACTGAATTCTAAAATAACACCTCTGGATATAAGGTAATATCTTTTTCTAACTGTTCAGAGAGCCATGAATTTCTTGTCGTGACACAGGCTTTTACGGGAAGGATGTTTTCACTTGGTTTGCTCTCCTACCGTAGGCTTGAGATGATCCTCTCTTATGAAAATGAAATATCATAAGTTTAATTGCTCTGCACTGCCTTGGGGGACCGGCTATGACAGGTACGAAAAGGATAACAGAAAAGCAATTACAAAATAGAGGATTATATATTTTAAGGACTGTGGCTTAGAGGTTTAATGTTGACTTGGTCTGCATTTTTTTTTGACACCTCTAGGCTCCCTTCATGAAAGCATTTGCCGATGGAGGGAAATGATTTTATGCAACTTTCTCAGCTGCAGGGAGGAGTGCTAGTCAATCAAATTTTATTTTTAGACTGCAGCAAACATTAATGAGCCCTAATTCTATGTAAATAGCACCTTTTGGAGGTAATTAATTCATCAGGTCACCATAAGTTGGAAACAACTCAATGGCCCACAACAACAAATATATGTGAAATGTAATCTTCAATAAAGGGGCAATTTACTCAGAAGCATTGCAGTTTACCTACAGAAGTGAATGGATCATGATTCATGTAAAGCAAACATGTTCTCTTTTGTCGTGGAAAATATGTAGGCACAAGGCTATTAAGCACACATGTATGCATCAGCAGAGAGTTATGCCCCACCATACCATCTGAACACATGAATTTTGTCTGACTTCAGAAGATAAGCAAGGTCATCCTGATTATTACTTGCATGGGAGATCAGCCATTAATGCCACAGCTCTATAGGTTCGGTTAAGAAAGAGCTCTGCCAGAAACTCCAATTAACGGCTGCCAATCGGAGGGGACAATGCTGGGCAGCAGAACCAGCAGGGTCCAGTAACAAGCACTCTAGGGACTAGCAATTTTTATCTGGCATAAGCTTTTGTGAACCGTAGCCTGCATCTTGAGATGTGGTGCATTTCCAGCAGGCAGACATTTATGCACATACAGGGCAAGGGATGCAAAATGTGTTATTGCAAAGTGGCATTTATCATCAAGCCACAAAAGCAATAAAAATGAAAGATAGCCTCTTTCATGTTTTCCTCCAATTTGGATCAAGCCAAATGTCCTATCCCTAGTCACTGATGTTACAGAGTCAATTATCTCATAGAGCTTTTCTTTCATTTAGTGGTTAATGCAGTACTTAGTGGATCGTGGAACTGGTGGGGGTCCTTGATGGCTCTTAGTCTGTATCTCTCTTCACTTCCCATTGCTTTGTCTTCTAAATGGGTTCAACCTAATTCATCCTTATTTGCTAATCTGTTAATTGTGCCTCTGTCTGGTGATGGAATTTGTTCTGCCCACCTCAAGCCAGCTGCTAAAAGGCACTTTCCTGGGGTGATCCACTTTGTGGATCTATACCTTGGGTGTCTGAAACCCAATCTTCACAAAACTTGGAGGGACTGTAGAGGAGAGTCAGCAGAAGCTATGTTGTGATTTTGGAGCCTCTAGGTCCCTGAGGGGAACTTTCCTGGGGGGTGCTCCTTGTGAATGTATAACTCGGACATCCGAAAACCAAACTTCACTTGCACGGCTTGTAGAGAAGAGTCAGGGGAAGCTTCCCTATGAATTTGGTGTCACTAGGTGCTTGGTGGGGGGGGGGCATTTTATAGAGTTTTAAATTCAAAATGAATTGACAAACTGATTAATCAATTCATCAGAAAAAAAAGTCATACATTCATAATTCATGATTTGGTGACCTTGATGAATCATAAATCAAAATAAATCAAAATTTTTCTGATTCGTACCCATCTCTAATGATAATTATTGTTTAATCTCTGGTTTCCTTTCAGCCATGTGATTCATTTTGGAAAACTTTCTTTATTGCTTATTTATTTATTTTTTGAGTGAGTGTTTCATTGATTTTTATTTCTTTATTTATTTTATTTATATACCACCCATTTAGCCAAAGGCCACCTGGGCAGTTCACAACACAGCTTATATACTGCCCAACTTAGTGAGATGACTACTTGAGGCAGTTTACATGTTTATGTTTGTGTATGGGTGCAGAGAAATGCATCACCAATTCTCAAGACTGAGCACTCAGCTGAAAACATATGCTTTTAAATACTAAGTAAAATGGTGCTTAGTGTACAAACCTTTGAAGCTAATTTGAAATATGGCAAGTCTACCCTCCTACTTTTTTTTAGACTGCAGTAAACCATCATTGACGTGCTGAATGATATATAAATATATATATAATGATATACATCTATCATTCAGCACATCAGTGATGGTTTACTACAGTCTGAAAAAAGTCACTTATGCCCCTCTGCCAAGGAGCAGAGAAAGTGTTCAGTTTGCTGATATCCTGAAGTGACTTGCTTATTAAGCCACTTCACAATATCGGAAATTCAGACTGGAAGGAGCCAGACCAAATAAGAGCACTTGAGCTCCAATATGCTATTTGGATGTAAGGATCACATCCAATGGCATATCACACCTCTAACTTACTTCAAGCAAACCCTTTTAACTCACACCAGCCTGCTCTGAAAGGATCCGAGTAGACAAGCCCACAGTTTCTTCCAAATGCACTAATTTATTGCATAGTTAGGAGTTAGCATATACTCTTGTTTATTAACATAACAAATCCCAGTATTTCTGTGTTAAGCTTCTCAAGCCCACAGAAACAGAGGCAATCTAGAATATGAATTGTATTCATTAGTCTTCTAGCTTTGTGAGAATTAGGTGTTAGAATTTAGAGCAACAAGGGTTGAAAGCCAGCGAGAAAGATGAAATGTGAAATAAATGGCCAACATTAGTTTTTTTTAATACTGACTTAAAGCAAGGACAGTCATGGCAGCTGATTTCTTGTGAGGCTACAATTCGTAAAGCACCCTGCTTCCTTACATTGAGACAAGCTATTCCCAGAGGTTGGAAGCAATATTACGAATAATTATTCATTTCTTTTAATTCCTTTTTTGCAATAACTAAGGCCTACTTCAGCAACATTAGAATTAACAAGTATAACTTGACAAAATATAGCTTCCCACCTTTTATGGTATAACTGTAATTTTGTTACATTTATAATTACTTTTATACTTAGAGGCGAGTGGCCTCAGTCAAAGGTACTTACTAGACCTTCACATAGCCCATTACCACCACTGTGGCTTTGTGCTGCATGATCGGTGCTGAGGTAGTGGCAGGGCAGATAGGAAGAGAGTGCTTATCCCCTACAGGCCAGCGGTTTATAGCACTGCAGTGCTTTTAAAGTAGTTAAATGTAACCATTTTTGTGAAAGGAAACAGTTACTTTCTAAAAAAATTATTATGCTGGCAACTAATTACTTTTGGAGCCTTGGAACTATAATGGTGAATAAGGGCCTGTCCACGTTGTGAAATTTGGTGCCGTCTGGTCTGTGCTTAAAAACTTCTTATTTTGAGTGCAATCTGTTTTCACTCTCACTTGAGCAATCCTTCCTTCCACACTGGAGCTTGTGCTATGAGTCCTCTTCTCCCATGCTACAGGTCCATACAGAGCAAGGTTTACCCAGTTTACTAGCAAGCAAAGTGTACTTAGTTTACCCGTGAGAAAGTGTACACAATTAATTTACAAGTAAGTTTATACTCACAAGTAAGAAGGCAGCATCAACAGCTGCAGTGCGAGAGAAAAGTGTTGTGGTGAAGGTTGTGGAGATGGAAGGGAGGTAACTCCCCGTTTCCCACTTTTCTCTTTAGCCGGGGTTCTGCTGGGGCTGCACTTCCTTGTGGGATGGAGCCCATGGAGTTAATATATCCCCCTTCCCTTTATTTACTTTATTACATTTCTCTTTGTTTATTGTTATACTATTTGTTTTGATTTTACTCAATTGCCCAGAGTTGTGCCTCGCACTAATTGGAGAGTATAAAAGTTTAATAAACAAACAAACAAACAAATTCCCTGCTTTTTCTTGTGGCTTTGAGGTAACTATCCTTCTTAATTTTTTTATTTATTCTATTTTTTGTTAAAGTAAGTGGCACATTGAAATGACAATGCATCAACCTACTATATTATTAGAATTTTGCAGTGTTGATTAGAGAAATACTAGAAGAAGAAGAAGAAGAAGAAGAAGAAGAAGAAGAAGAAGAAGAAGAAGAAGAAGAAAATAGAGGACAGCTTTTCTCTGCCTTCCCTTTCAATGCCACCTAATACATTACAGGTTTGTCACTGCAGTTAACGCTGTCCCCAGTCCCATTTTGGTGAAAGGTACCCATCCACATAGGCTTAAAAAAAGAGCTGTTTGGATCACACTGAATCATGCCCAAAACAATGCACGCCCTGCTCTATGACAGAATGGTGCATGACAGCTCTTAAAGGGGAAGGACGAATTGTTCTAAGTAGAAACACATGTGAATGTGGTCTTCTTCTGATCTAAACAGTGCCAATAGTGATCCGTATAATGATCTATATGCCAGTTTGGACAGGCTGTAATACATGTTTAAAGTCATTTTTCACTCTTTGGACTGACACACCACTTAAAAAGAACTAGCATTGGCTGAACTGTTGCTTTGGCACTATTTTGAGGTGAAATCGGAGAAAAGGAGATACAAATACTCCATAGCTGTGGAATAAATGAAGAGTTTCATCTTTCTGAATTCTCTGTGAAATTATTTCAATTTGAAACGCTGGGTAAGCAAGAAAGATTTAAGTTTCCCAATCCAAATTCTCTAATATAAATCATGAGTGTAGGAGGTGTTGGGTGTATTTGATATTTGGTTAATTCTCTTTAGTTGAATAGCAGAAATATAGAGAGCTTGAGAGAGAAAAATAGCTATAACTCTCCCAAAATCCACCCTCTTTTACTGTAACCAGCACTATATATAAAGGAGCACTTGGAGACATGCACTTTACTTATAGTTTGCAGCCTTCAGTTACATTCAGAAAGATAAAAGAAGGAAAGGACAAAAGGGCAGAGATGACTCTCTCAGACCATGTGGCTGGGACAGATCCATGCTGCATGAAAAAAGAGGTTTATGTTGCCTCCTTCTCAGCAGGAATGACAGCAAACAACAAAGAAAGTCAAGAAACACAGAGAGCAAGGAGAAGAAGAGGAAGGGCAACTGTGCGGGACTTTCCTGAAATCCTGGAGGCAGAGAAAAGAACTTTGTTAATTGGTTAGTGTGGGAAGATTGACAGTCGCCTTAGCCCAAGGAAAGCCCCTCCCAACCACATTTAGTGCTAAACAACATGGGGGATTGTTAATTCTCCAACAGGTGGGTGGGTGTGTATATTCACATGTGCACCTCCGCTACGACTTGTTACTTTCTACATTCCAAGCAACAGTGTTTCCCAAATCCATTGGCTTTTTCCTTCACCTTTTTTAACATTAGGAAAAGTGTCTGGAAAACTTATTTAAATGCAACTATTTTTAAAGCCTCTTCTCCTTAGAAGAGGCTTTAAAAATAGTTTGGGGTTTCCCATCATTTGAAGTGATGCTTCCCATTGGCCTTTCACATTGCCATTCAGCTCTTAATTATCCAATAAAACTATCAAGGCTGCCATCTGGACAGCCCTGCATTTTGGTGGGCCAGCTGCTGCAAGCTCGTTAGTTGCAAATACTTTTTCCGGAATCACAATCACTATCATTATAACTTGCTCTTTTTACTACTCCCACCCTGAGCTTCCATATGGCTTCAACATATGCCTGATGGCATCCACAGTTTGGCCACCCTCAATGTATAGAAGATATATGGAGAGCACCATCATTGATGATAAATACAATGTGTGAGTGACTGTCTGTACGCTTGTGTGTGTGTATTTGAATAAAATATGAAATACCGTCAGTGGAGTGATGACAATAAATATTTTCCCAATGTTTTTCTGCATCCACACATCAGAACCGTACAGCTTGCATGGTCATTAAGTTGAACTCTAAATATAGACTTGATTTAAGTTCTTCTTTGCATCTCAATGAGGCACAACACGATAAAATCACCCTCCAACAACTGTTGGCAACTGCCAATCCACATTGCAGCTATAACACACTTCACTTCCTCCCATTAAAGCTAATAAGACACTTGTTCTACCATAGTGGTGGGTAGTCAGTGATATGGTGCAATGGTTCCCAAACTTGGGTAACCCAGGTGCTCTCAGACTGCAACTCCCAGAAATTCCAGCTAACACAGTTGGTACTGAAGGCTTCTGGAAACTGCAGTCGAAGAACACCTGGGTTACTCAAGGTTAGGAACTAGTGGTATAGTGGAACTAGAGTTCACAACGTTGAGGCCCAGGGAGTTTTTTAAAGTAATGATGATGGTGGCATTCCCCCTCTGCCAACTCCCTTTCCCCTGTGAGTTTCCCAGCAAACTGTATTGTTGTGATGAGAGTTGCTGTTGTGATGCTAAATATTTTGTGCACTGTCTTTGGAGAAAAATGGCAAAATTGACCAAATCATCTGTGTCTTTTTTTGTCCAATGACAGGGGAGCTCAAGAGAGTCTCAATTGTCCCTGAGGTGTCCTGGCCAGCACAACAGATCATACAAGTTTGATCTGGCAGTATTGGAGTTAAAAAGAGGAAGTGGTTGGACTGCTCAGACCATGTGGATGGCTCAGGGCAAGGTCACAGGAGTCTATATATTCCTTAGCAGCCATTTTGGATTTCTGCAGTGGGGGAGGCTTGTGTTGTGTCACTTCTAGACTAGCCATTGTATTTGGGAACTTTGCACACTGGAAATAATTTGCATTATACTATCAGGATTAGTGTGGAGTGTGGTTGGATAAATGTGTTTTTTATTGGATGGGTTTCGGTTACATAAGTCACAAAAGTGTTAGGGATTATCTTCCTGCTCTACTTCCTTTTCTACACCCTTTTTTCCCTCTCCTAAAAAGAAATGGCTGTGTCTGCTACTGCTAGAAAAAGCAAGAAAAATTAAAGATTTCTCATTGCACATCAGCCTTTCTGTTCATGTTAGACTTTTGGTGCATGCCCGACCCTCTGAAATTGAAGCACACTGAACCTTGTGTTTGGGGTCCACCACATTCTCCAAACATATGGGATTGTGTAGCACCCTTGTAGTGTTTCCCACTTTTCCTAGCATTCCTGTCTTTTTTGCTCCAGAAAAGCTGCCATTCTCCGTTGGGAAAGGGACAAAATGGGAAGGTTTAAATTTTGAAATCAGAACTGGATTCTTTTTCCAATAAGCTGTCCCAGCTTATTGTTTTCCCCATTCACAGGTTTTAGTGTCTGTTTATTGTTTTTTTAAAAAGCTTTGATCTGGAGATGTCCAGATTGCCCACATTCACCTGAGCAGAAATTGCTTCTGGAGGTCTTCAAAACTGCTCAGAATTGTGAAATCCAATTTGTACAACAAATATTTGGATGCAGATTTAGTTAGGATGGACTTGCACACGGCTATTTTGTAGCGTCTTCGTCCTGACCTGGAAAGACCCATTGACTTTATAACTGACTACTTCCTTGTAGGGAGGAAAACAGGTAGATTTTTTTCCCCCCTAGGGGAGGGATAGTGGTGAGGTAGTCAAAACAGCTGCTTGCATTCTTTCTTTAGACTCTGATGATGAACATGTATAATTTATAAGCTACCATTATGCTATGTAAAGGTGCCTCTCAAAAACACCAACACAAAAAACCAACCACTCTCTAATGCTTTCCAGTTACATGAAGCTTGGAAAAACCCACTTGTGTCCTTCTCCATGCTTTAATGGCTATTGCCGCAGACCGAATCTTGGCAAAGAACAGGTGTCTTTCTTGAAACTCCTCTAGGAACTTGGATTTATTTTTTATTTTAATTCATTTTATTTGGCTAAAGCGACCATAATTCTAGCTAGGGGAATTCCTGCTGAATTCTGGTAGCTATAGTGAGGGGTGGGGATTCAAAACCCCAAGCCGCGTAGTACCATCGGAAAGAAGGTCTATGTTTTATTGCGTTGTGAAGTGCCCAGAGTGCACAAGACTAAGCTTTCCCAGTTTCCACAGACCTGGGCTCTTCTATCCAGTCACAAAGAAATGGCTTCTTCACAACTGTGATCACATCTGAAGTCAAATCTGCTTATCGTCAAGTTGCTGTTTACTCCACATAACCATCATTTTGCTGTATATATGAAAATCCTCTTGGAAAACCTGACATGATTCCTCCTCCTCCTTGTTCTTCAGCACTACTCTTCTCTTCTAGTAGGAGATTCTTTTGAAAGTCACTTCATTTTTTCCCCATTAATCAGAGCTCAGACCAGTACAAGTTGCCATCTGGGAGGCTTATGTAGAAATTTGCTGTGGTACTACCGAGATCAGAGAGTTTATTGCATGGCACAGCTCAGGGAGGACTTAACGTGATAAATAATAGAGAACAGATAAATAATAGAGAATTATGGGAAGAACCGTTTGTGCATAAGAAAATCATCCCCGCGCCTGCATTGGCAGCTATCTGTGGGGTGAGAGCAAAACATGAAAGGGATGAATGCATCAGGAAAGCAGGAACACAGGATTTGGGCTTTAATTGGGAGAAGAACTTGGTCCAGTTTTTCAACAGAAATGAAAGTCCGTAGCATTTTTCAGAATCACAGACAAGGATCCCAATTATCTTTCTTTTGTTTGCTTAGGAAACTTTCTGTCAGTGTTTCCTATTATTCTTTTCTCTCTCTCTCTCTTTCTTTTTTTAAACATCTTGTTAGGGCAAGTCTCACTCTACGCCCTGGCAGATGAGAGTCTTCATAACTTTGTCAGTCCACTCCACTATTCAGTAAGAGAATTACAGTATTTTAATTGATCCAACTACTGAAAGCAATCTTTCAGGTCATAAAGAAGCAGTAGAACTACAAAATAAATTAATTTAATAAGAATACAGACACATAGCTAAGATGATACTTACCGAGTGATCAAAAACAGTGCTTCTTTTTCTGTGTGTCAGGTGGGAAAGAATGTATACGAGCAAGTTTTGAAGACTATTGATGGCTGCCACTATACTTTAGGGGTTTTTGCAGCTTCCATACCTGTAAAACAGATATAAAATACATTACACTGAAGAGTTTAAAGTATTTTTGTGCTGGGAAGAAACTGCTCCTGCTGAATTTCTGCTGAATTTCCTGCCCATTACAGACAGACTGTTGTACTATAAAAGACCTCTTTCTGCAAGGCAGATAAGAAAGGTTCCCCATTATTGGACTGTAGTAAGTAGAGGGGGAGAATCTTTGGCTTTAGCACAACCTAGAGACAATGATTAGCCCAAAATATAAATGGAATCTTAAATACAAATAGGCAGAATCTTACTGGGATTTTAGTCCAGAGTGAGTAAGTCATGGTGGCAAATTGGTGGTGTGTCGATCATATGACCAGGCACATGGTCGGCACCTTGTTCATTAGCTGCAATGACCTTCATGGCTTATACAAATTTCACTTACTCTAAAATCCCAGCAGAATTCTGGCCCATGTTCATTAAGGTTGCAGTCTTAAAATGCCCATTTCCATATAAATCTTACTGAAATGAGGGCATCTGGCTGCCAAGCAATCATGTTAAGGAACAATATTGCATGTCCTTTGAGTCACATAAACTTTGTGTCTTGCACAGTTTTATTTCCCTTCAGGTCAGCTATCAAAGGAAGACAGGGAACAACCTCATTCTATCTGCTCCAAGAAGCACTGAGCATTTCCGATGAACCAGTTTACAAAATGATTACGTATTTCCAAATTCATGGCCCTACCTCAGTTTGGGGCTATTTTAAAAATGCTGTGTTCTTCGAATTTATTTTAGCACTAAATTTAGTCTAACTATATTCAGTATGTCTGTGGGCACCTGAAAACTTTCTCCTTTTTCCACTTCCTTTTTTTTTTTAATTTTTATTATTTTTCTAAAACAAATACAATACAAAATACTTACTAACAATCTAAAACACAGTGCACCCCCATACCCATGGGACCCTTTGGAGCAATTCTTTTATTACGAACCTCCTTTCCAAAATTGTATTGATTGTTGCTTAGAGGGTTTCCCCTTTCCTTTCACTAGTACAAATTCAATAAATCTACCCCAAATAGCATAGAAAATATTTAAACTTATTTCCCCTCTTTTCATCTTAAGTTCAGTAGTCAGTTTGTCATTTAGCGTAATGTCCCATACTTCGTTATACTAATCTTCTAATTTAATGTCATTTTTATCTTTCCAGAATCTAGCGATTAATATTCTAGCACTTGTCGTAAAACTAGAAATCAATTCCTTTGAGCAATAATCAAGTTCCATCTTATCAAAAATTGACAGCAAAGCAATTTTAGAATTAAGTTCGATATCTTTTCCAAACATATTTCATTAAAAATAAATTTCCAAAATTTCTGGATCAATTTACACTCCCACCACATATGATAATATGTGCCAATTTCTTCATCACATTTCCAACAGGCCTTAGAATAATCTGAATTTATTATGTTCAATTTCACCGGAGTCATATACCACCTTAAACTAATTTTTTAAAAATTCTCCTTTATTCTTACCGAAATTAATCTTAAAACTCTCATCTTCCAAATTATTATCCAATCCTCTGTTCTAATTTCTGTCTTTAAATCATATTCCCAAATTGATTCCAAACCTTCTATTTCAATCTCATTTTCGTCCTGATCCAAAATTAGGTTATAAATTCTACTTACTACTCCCTCAGAGCATCCTTCTGCATATCTTCATGTGATGAAAGAAATTGTTCATACTTAGTGCATTCTCTACATTTGCCATTCCTCAGCCATTCATTAGTCCATCTGTCTAATTGGATATAATTGTACCATGATAATTTATTAGTTTGAAGTTTAACTATAATCTGATCCTTCAATCTCATTTTAATCATCCAGTCCTTCAATCTGGCAACTTTTTAATCCTTAAATAAATCAACTAAGCCCTTCAAATTTGCTGGGAAATTTTCTATTTCAGTCACTAGTTTTAGTGGTTAAGTAAAGGGGCAAAACGTCTTTTTATATCTGTTCCACACATTTAACATGTTTCTTAAAAAGGGGTTATTCACCTGATTTTTATAGTTCTTTTTACTATATTAAACAAATATTTTTCAATATTCCCTTGTATTTCTGAAGATTCTATATCCCACCAAATTAATCTTCCTTCGTTACATATAATATTTCCAATAAATCTTCGTTTATTCACTATATAATTTTTTATATTAGGAATACCTAAACCACCATTTTTTTGAGTCTTATACCAATATCTTTTATTTATTCTTGTTTTTTTATTTTAATTACAAAATCCATTAATTAGTCCCTGCCAATACTTAAAATCATCTTCTTCTAATTGTATTGAGAGCATCCTAAATAAAAAAGTTATTTTTGGTAGTATTTTCATTTTAACCATAGCGATTGTCCCAAACCACAAAAGTTTCAATGTAGAGTACTCCTGCAATTTATCTTTAATATCACTTTTTAATTTACTAAAATTTCGTTCCTTTAATTTTTGAGTCACTTTAACTATATTTATACCTAAATAATTAATATAATTACACATTTTAAAACCATATTTATTTATAAACTTTTCTTGTTTATATTTATTGTGATTAAACATCATTACTTGTGGTTTTTTTTGCCAATTAATACTTAATCCTGTTATTTCCCCAAATTTTTCTAAATGAATTTTAATTCTATCCATACTTTCTAATGGGTTTTTAATCGTTAGTAATAAATCATCAGCAAATACATTAATCTTAATTGTATCATTTTTACCTAATCCTTTAATTAAAACATCATTTCTTATTGCATTAACTAACAGTTCTATAATCATACAGAACAATATTGGTGAAAGTGAACAGCCTTGTCTTGTACCTCAGCCTAGCAAAATCCATTCTGTTAAACCATCATTTACTATTATTTCTGAAGTATTGTCTGAATATAATTGATCTATAACCCCAATACATCTTCTACCAAATCCCCACCCTTTAAAAGCAGCTTTAATGTTAGCCATTCCACACAATCAAAGGCCTTAAATATGTCTAATGATAGAACAGTTGCCTTTGTTTTCAAAACTCGTCTAGTTAAATTATCCATTTGTCTTCCCTTTATAAAGCCACATTAGTCCTCTTTAATATAATTAGCTATAAATCTATTTAATCTATTTGCTAATATAGCAGTAAAAATCTTTGTGTCTTGATTTATTAGAGATATAGGCCTATAAGATCCCAGGTCTGTTAGATCTTTATTGGGTTTTGGGATAAGAATCATTAATGAATGTTTCCAAGAAGTTGGTATTGTCTCCCCTTCCAATATTTTATTATAAAGCATTTTTAGCTTAGGTGTGAAAATGGAACTAAAATGTTTATAATATTCTGGACCCTATCCATCAAAGCCTGGTGTTTTACCATTTTTCAATTTATTTATGACTTCAGAAATTTCTTGTTCTTTAATCTCTTCTTCTAATATTCTTTTATCACATTCTAATAATTAAGTTTTTAGATTTTCTTTTATATAGTTTTCTATATAAGAAAACTTTTATATAGTTTTCTATTTTGCCGCCCAGAGTAGACCTTTGGTCTAGATGGGCAGGGTAGAAGTCTAATAAATACATAAAATAAATAAATATCCTCTTTCAGCCCATTGTTTCCTTTATATAATTTCTGATAAAATTCTTTAAAAATCCCCAATTTATCTTTCATTATATTACACTGTCATTGAAGCTACCAACATGAATTTGACCAAACTCTGGGAGGCAGTGGAAGACAGGAGGGCCTGGCGTGCTCTGGTCCATGGGGTCATGAAGAGTCGGACACGACTTAATGACTAAACAAACAAAACAAATATTACACTTCTTACCTGTTCTATCTTTAAGTACCCCAATTGTATTTTTTAATCTTCTATTTTTGCACATTCTAGCTAATAATTTTGAATTTTTATTGCTATATTCAAAAAAAATTCTCTTTGTATACATCAGATTCCTCTGAACTTTCTCTGTCTCTAAGTTTTCTAATTCCTTTCTTTTTGCCTGTATTTCTGTCAATATCCTTCTTTCTCTTTCTAAAAAAACCCTTGCTTTCCAAATTTCTTCTTCCAGTTTTCTCATGTTTATCTCCTTAATTTTTTTCATTTTACAGGATTCCCTTATTCCCTCTTGAAATTACTTTTATCGTGTCCCACAACAGGCCTATTTTCATACCTCCTGCTTCAATTATTGTCCATAATTCTAACCATTCTTTCTTTATCTTTTCTATTACCTCTGAGTACTGGAAAATGTTAATATCCATTCTTCATCTTTTAGAATCTTTATAGTCTTTTTTAATTTCAATCTCCATTGACATCAAAACATGATCTGTTATTTTTATAGAATTAATCTCAGTATTAACTATCTTAGAAATTAAATCTTGCGATGTGAATATAAAATCTATTCTAGAATAACTATTATGTGCTGCTGAAAAATAAATGTATCTTCTTTCATCACCTTTCATTACCTTTTCCCACTTCCATACCTGTTTTGTGCCGAATTCCTGAATGTATAATATATGTATGAATGTGTATCTTTTACTAGATTGTAGGTATTTCTTTTTGACGACTGACTTAAAATATTATCACAAGCTAATCTCTCACAGGATACTTCATTACAGCTTATTGTCAAGAGATATTACTTCTCTTGCCTGCCTGGTGGAGCAGCAGGTGGCATGACAGAGGCCAAAATAAAATCACCATCCAGAGTCTTCATCATTATATTGTTAAGCTGAGAAGTCTGAAAGCTGACCAGCTGCTTCCATTGGTAAAAGTCAGACAACAGCAGTCACTAGTTTCAGAATGTCTTTTAAAGAGGAACTGAGAGGAAGAAACTCATCAGGATTTGTTAGAAGTTATTGCTCTTCAGCATGTAACCTATTGTGTCATCACACTTCAGCAGCTCCTGTGCTTTTTGGGAACACATTCAAGAATGGTATCCGAGCATCTACAGCAGCAATTTTCATATTACTTGAGGTATTAAGATTTGAGTAAGGCAGCTGCCCATCTTGCACTAGGGAGG
Organism: Intellagama lesueurii; assembly: GCA_037013535.1. Lineage (NCBI taxonomy): Eukaryota > Metazoa > Chordata > Lepidosauria > Squamata > Agamidae > Intellagama > Intellagama lesueurii. The sequence continues at coordinate 106,080,023 of JBAJHW010000002.1, read as the reverse complement.
ATTGACCTGCTTTTGAACCTCGGTTTTGATTTGGGTCCAGACTCCACACAGTCTGGACCAAGCAGAGTGGTAGTAGAGGCATTTTTTCCTTTTAAAAAAGATAATGTTAGTTCCTTCCTGTTCCTTCATTTCCTCCAGTCTCCCTCAAGGTTTTCCAGCTTTTGTCTTCATACCCACTGTGTTTGGCACTACGGATCGGCCTTAAATTAAAGACCCTATACACAAAAGAGATTCACATTTTTGTATCTTGCTGAAAGAGAGACTATAAAACATGAGAAATGTATATTTATGAAGGAGCAATATACATGAGAGTTTCATGTTTCTTTTGTGTGCTTTGTTTTATGTAAGCATTCTATATCCATTTGCCTGTCAAATTACCTGAGATATTTTTCATAAAATAATGTCATGAAGGCTGTCAGTAGCCAATCAGAACATACAGGAGGAGGGTGACAGAGGGAATTTTGAATCAATAGAAGGACCTGAAATCCAGTGAGGAGTGTTCTTGTGATAGCTAAATTGATGACAGTTGTCTTAGCACTTGAATAGGTCAAGGATGTGTACTCTGATAATGTTCTTATTTTGTCAGAATTCCTTTTTGTATTTTTAGATATCCAAGCTGGAGGGTGACTTGTACTAGTGGAGTAATCAGATAACCTCCAATTTATGGGAATCTGGGTCTGGTTTTGCTGGATATCAGCTCCTGTTGGGATATAGGGAAATGAACTGGCTGACTCAACTGCAAACAAAACCTTGCACAGCTCTAATAATGACATTTCTCTACCCTTGTCTCAAATTGAAATCAAATGCTATTTCTTTAAGAAAATAAGATATGAGTCACAAAACTGATGGAAACTAAATAACACTGGCTGGAGAGTCTTTTCCTTTTCTCCTGCTCTGCAAGATTTCCAAATTTTCTATCAGGAAGGTTGCCTGCACCAGGCCTGTCTTTTTCAGGTATTGTCAGTACATTGTGCAGCTCTTAGCAATCTTTTTAGTATTGAGCAAATTGATTCTGATTTATCTGATATGTATGGAGTGCAAAAGACCATATCTTGTGGGATTGTCTACAGTGAGGAAAAAGCAGATTTCTTTAAACTTCTGGTGAATAAAGATACTGTGGCTGGTAATTTTGAGAGCACATTGTAGGATCATAATGTATAAAATCCAGTTTCAGATGCATTATGGTCTTTTTTGTGGTCCTGTAATTTAATAGGTAATTTATAATCAACTCTCCCTACTTTTTTCCTTCTTACTCTCCCCCCTCTTTCCCTCTCTTTCCTCTCCATATCTGTTGTTGATTACAAGTTGTCTGTAGATGGTGTTAAAAGGGTTTTGGCACTCCTTTGCCAGAAGAAGAATGTGGGGCTTTTTTTTTGCAGCTTCAGTCCTTCTTTGTGGGATTACTGTGCACTGAGTTTCTAGTGCCCTCCATCTTTGAGTGCTGCCTCCATCTTGGATCATTTCCTCTTTTTAAAGCATTTTTTTCATGATTTTTGGGGGGGGGGATTCCCCCATACCTTTGTATTATTTTTATTTTTTAGCAAGAAGGGGGAAAGCTGCACAGCCGTGGCTGCGGGATTGCTTTGATCCCTTTCCCCCTCCTCTTGCTAAGCCCTGCGGGGCTTAGCAGGAAGGGGGGAAAGCAGGGATCAAAGCAATCCCACAGTGGCTGGGGGATCCCTTTGATCCCTCCCCTCCTCTTCCTATGCCGTGCAGGCATAGGAAGAGGAGGAAAGGTGAACCAAGCCATCCCCCAGCCCTGGGGTGGGATTTCCTTTGGGCAGGCTTTAGCAAGCCACCCAAAGGGAAAATCCCTCTCTGCTTATGCCCCCGAGGAACAGCTCATCTACTGAGGCATAAGCAGATAGGGAATGAAGGGATGAATATAAAAGGGTTATATTCATTGCTTCATATTCGTTGGGATCTCTGGACCCCAAGAATATGAAGCAACAAATATCTGACAAATCAGGGATATTTAATGAATACCTGATTTGTTTTTTATTTGTCCCCATGTCTAATAATGATTATTTTTTCTCATGTACTGTTACCTGTTTTTGGAGAAGATCAATTTTCTGTTACCTTGTCTCTGCTTTTTTTGAAAAGTTTTTACAGGTTCTTTAGCCCTTTGGACTAGACACCAATGAGAAACATGAATGGGAAACCCAAAAGAGGGTTTCTCTTTTCTATAAAAACAAAAGAACTGGTACACAGAAGGTAATAAGAAAATAAGGGAAAGAAGCACTCCTCAAAAGAACCCAAAGCAAAAGAAATATGGTTTTTTTTCTGTGCATCTTCCTACTTGGCACAGAATGAAGGGGGGGGGGACACTTGTTCCCTTCCCTTCCTCCCTCTCCTCAGGGTCTCATCTCAGTGAATGAACCCCTTTGGACAATCCCATATGCTTTGTGCAGGTGCCATCATTCTCTACTACCCTGAGAACTTGCCAGGTACCACAGTGATGAGTTAAGCTCCTTCTGCTTTGGCTAATTGTGTGCAGTGACTGGTTGCAAATGAAGCTGGGAGGCTTGTTGACTGAGCTCATCCCGTGCACTGGGATCCCACTGTGAGTGGGATCAGTAGGTTCTGCAAAAGTGTCAATGCAACTTTGTTGGTTGAATTATTGTTGGGGGGGGGGCAGGCAGCCTGGGGCTTCCCCCATCCAGATTTTTCTCTCAGCTTGTGGCAGTGGCAGCAGGGGGAATGTGAAGTTCTCGATGAAATGAACATTTGAAACATGCCTCCTTTCTTCTTCTTCTCCTTTCTTCTCTGGAAGCCATTGTCCTTCAGCATTCTTTTTATAGCTGCATACTCTTTCTCAACCCTCCCATGGAAACTGACTCATGAGACCTTGTGTTTTCTGTGCTGAGGAGATTCTACAAGAAAGGGGTGGGTGGGAGAGAAAGTTTGTGGATGTACTGTATATAGAGAAAGAGGGAGCTGCAGAGAGAATATGTATGTGTCTGTATATAGAATATAGTAACCAATTTGATTCAAGGAGTTTAGTGAGTTCAACATGAATTATTGTTTAATGAGTTGAAAATGAATTACTCTTCTCAACTAATAATTAATTCTGGGGGTTGCTGTTCTTGTTACATGCTGTCACGTCACCTCTGACTTATGGTAACCTATGAATAAGAGATCTCAAAAATGTCCTATCCTTAACAGCCCTGCTCTGCTCTTGCACACTTAAGCTTGTGGATTCATTTAGGGAGTCAATTCATCTCATACTTAGCATTGCTCTTTTCCTGCTCCTTTCAACCTTTCCCAGCATCATTATCTTTTCCAGAGAATCTTGCCTTTTTCATGATGTACCCAAGGGCCTCTCCACGAGGAGCGGAGCTGCTGGGGCGGGGCTTCTTTGCCTGCCCGCCCAATCGGACAGAGACTGCGTCATATCGGGCGAGGAGGCTGGGCTCAAGCAAGCCTTGAAGAAGGCTGCCCAGGTCCTCCTTGCCCTCTCATTTTGTTGGGAACATCAGAAAGAGCATTTAGCTCTGCTGTGGGTTTCGATTTTGACCGCATGGACCGCGCAGCACTTTTTTTGCTTCATGAGTAGGGCTGTGCATCAGCCCTCCAGTTAGGAGTCATTGTTGGGGGGTAAGATGAGAGCCTTTGCAGGCTCCACCTGAGTTGCTTTATAAAAAAAATTAATTAAAATTAACACATAAAGAAATATTAATAATAATATTAATAGCATTAAGGTTAAGGAGTAGGATTCAGTTGGGCTGGGGGGCGGGGGCAAGGCTTGCCCCAGCCTAATAGTTAAGGGGCCTCAGCAGGGCCTGCGGGGCCAAGGGAATATATATATATAAAAAAAGAAGAAAAAAAGAAAAAGAGTAGGGGATATATATAGGGGTGGGTGGGAGAGAAAGAGGGAGCTGTGTGTGTGTGTGTGTGTGTGTGTGTGTGTGTGTGTGTGTGTGTGTGTGTGTGTGTGTGTGTGTGTGTCCAATGTTCAGAAAGGGCCCCAGTCCAATTAGGGTGTCCGTCTTGACCCAGTGGCTGAGGGACTACCCTAACAGAGTGGTGGCAAAATTGTTAAGTGAGAGTTTTCGTGATGGTTTTCGCATTCCAGCAGTCAGGGATAGGGTAGCCGCCTGGTCAGATAATTTGAAGTCAGTTAGGGGGTGGGAGGACATAGTTAGGGCAAAAATTCAAAAAGAGGTGGTAGAAGGAAGGGTGTTGGGCCCTTTTCAGGCCCCGCCTGTAGCGCACCTTTGGGTATCCCTCCTAGGGGTGGTGCCAAAAAAGGCTCCCAGTGAATTTAGACTGATTCACCATTTGTCCTTTCCAGAAGGGGAATCGGTGAACGACAGGATTCCCCAGGATTTGTGTACTGTACACTACACATCGTTTGATGTGGCAGTGCGAATGGTGCGTATGCGCTGAATGGGGGTGGAGCTAGGGAAATGCGACATTAAGTCGGCGTTCAGGCTCCTCCCAGTGCATCCCAATGATTTTGACCTTCTGGGCTTTGCCTTTGAAGGAAATTACTATATGGATAGGTTGTTACCTATGGGGTGTTCCATACCGTGGTTTTTTTTGAACAATTTAGGACCTTTTTGGAGTGGAAGCTCAAGAGACGGGTCAGCCCAGCGGGCGTGGTCCATTATTTAAATGATTTTTTTATTTTGTGGGACATGCGACACATCACAATGTGCCCGCCATATGTCTTCCTTCCAGGAAATGACAAAGGAGCTGGATGTTCCATTAGCAGAGGAGAAGACTGAGGGACCTTGTCAAGTGTTGACATTTTTGGGCATTGAGTTAGATATGGTTCAGCATATACCTGTGTCTGTCGTTATTCCGGTCTGGGCGGGCAAAGTATGACAGCCTCAGTTTCATCATTCTGCTTCCAGAGATAATTCAGGCTTGATTTATTCTAGGGCTCATCTTTCTGGAAGTCCAGGGTATCCACAAAGCTCTCCTCTAGTACCGTATTTCAAATAAATCATTTTTTTTTCCTGTTAGCTTTCTTTATTGTCCAACTGTCACATGTGAAGAGTAGTGGTAGGAATTTATAGCTTTATACTCAGCAAACTTATTTTAATGAAATTAAATATTAAATATGCAACAGATACCTTATACTGTATATAACAGAGGTTGGCTCCCTAGGGCTGGCTGCCTGGGACTAGTGTCTCCTTTCCCTTTGCTTCTGCTCTCCCTAGTACAAAGGGTGACAAGGCAGGCAAGGGTTGTGACTTTCCACCTCATCTCAAGGGACCTGGAGCTGGAAGAGGATTCCAATTCAGGTGTCCTCCTTATATATGTACTCTCAGTTCCTAGATGGCTTTGGTTCTTCCAGGTGTTCTACCTCCACTTGGTATCCCCCATTAGATTCCTTAGTCTAGGGCATCCCCCCTGGACCCTTCATTGACCTCCTCCTCGACCATTAGGTTGGGGAGCAAGTCTCCTGTTTGTATACAATACACTGCAGTCTCCTCCTTCTCTGGCTTATCCCCTCCAGGGCTCTTCTTATATTTTCCCCAATCCAGGGTCCTCCTTTCCCCTCCAGGGCTCACTTCCCAGGGCTGGGCCTGTCTTCTTATGTTTCTCCCTCCAGGGCTTCTGTTTGAGTGCTCTCCTCCTGCTGTCTGGTTTCTTCTTGTCTGCGTTCCTCTGGGGGTTCTTCAAAGGGTCCTGTCTCTCCCAGGTCCACTAGGCAACTTATGGTGCAAAACTAGAGAGGCCCAGGAAGGAGGCAAGATGACCCACCAACATGGGCTCTCACACCATTGTCCACAGCCTCACAATGAGCCTTATGTAGAAACGGTTTGCACAGATTATGATGCAAAAATAAGCACACCTTGCCGTGCTCTTGCCTGGAGGCATTGCATCTTTGAAGTCTTAAAAATTCTTTGTTAAGATTTCTTCTCTTCAGTTTCCTTTAAATCTTTAAAGATTTTTCCAAACAGTTACTCAGACTGCCTTCCAGAAGACACCAGATTCCTGAGCCAAGATATGCAGGCAGACAATTGTGATAAAAAGAAAATAAACTGAAATGACATTTTCACCCATCCTTAAATAAGCAAAGGCAGCTAAAGCTTCTCTGTAACATCCGTCTCCTGGGAACTGAACCTTGGAAGACGATGTAACACTAATAGCGATGGGAAATCTGGAACTACGCTTGCTGAAATTCTCAACACAGTAGCAAGCCACATGAATACTATTTGGTATAGCTTCATACCTCCAGTATGCTTACTACACACACTTTTGCTACCTGAGACGTTAATACAGCTTGTTTTGTTCATATGTAGCATGTTTTCCACAGCCGAAATGATGAGCAATCTATGAGCGTATTTGACACTGAGGTCCCATTATATTTCTAAATATAGTGAAAAGAGAGTTCTTGCTGCATGATATTTTCCATATTGTTTTCTCAGGGTTGTATTGTGTATTGTGTTTTGTTTTGGTCATTAAAACTTCCCAACTTGAGTTGAAAACACTGAAACATAGAACAGAAGTAATTAAAATGGTAAATACAGAATTAGAATGCATTCCAAACTCTCTCTTCAAAGTTCTATAAAATGGAGAACGAAATGTGTGTTTGTTGTTGTTGTTGTTGTTGTTGTTGTTGTTGGGACTACACCTGAATGTCACTCAGATCATCAGCTCCCAGAACTTAGAGGGAATGGGTGGGTGTGTTTTTTAAATGTTGCTTCCATTAAATATTAAATGTCCTATGCATCCAAATTAAACTAGGCACAGGGCGAGCAGGAACATTTTTTGAATAATTTATGGCTGTCATAGCAAATTCAGATATTGCAGGAGACACAGACATATGATGCTAGCAAAAAGACCCAAAGCTGTTTTTCTACTTAGCTCTAGATATATGTCTAATTTCTTTTTGGATGTAGAAACCCAAGTGAAAAAACCAGATGTGTGTGTGTATGATGTGTGGTGGTCTGATGCGCATATAACCTTTAGCATTACTCAGATGGCTTCCTCAGGTATTTTTTTCCCCTTCCTGCCAACTTTTCCCCTCAAAATGACCTGATTTTCCCCAGAATTAATTATTTAGGTGAAAACTGGGAGCTGGTGGAGCTACTTAACTCCCTCTACATTCTCATTCCTCTCTGACAACTCTCAAACCCTTCCCTGGAGTAATTTTCAGCTACATATTCATGGATGCTATGCCTAGTTTGTTTAATACAAACATGAAAAATTAGCTCTAAATGATTCTATATTTGGAAGATTTCTCTGTTTTCTGTCTGAATCATTTGCTGTTTTGGGAGAAGGAACGAAGGCCCATATTGCTTCTAAAAGGACTGAGAAAGAGAGAGAGAGAGAGAACTATGAGAGAATTTTGTACATTTTTAACAAAAATTAAAATGAACAGACATCTCTTCCATCATTGCCAGTCAAAATTAAATAAATACAGCTATTAGCAGCATGGAGAACACCATTTAGTATCTTTCTGTGATGTAGCTATTATAAATTGGGGAAAAATACCCTTTAGGTCACATCACATGCTTAGTCAAATGCATATTTTCTACATGCAAAGTTTTCTCTCCAGATGCTCAGATCTTTCATAAACATACATTTGATAAATCAGACATGTGACTGAAGCCATGCTTATGGCTTGATGCTTCCCTTTTTTTTTTCTTTTTTTTTTGGGTCATGGAAATCTGAGCACTTTTTAAAAATCAAGATAATTGGAAGAGAGATGTGTACTTTCAAAATTTCTTATTCTTACTTTTATGAGATTCCACAGAACCCCCCTCCCCATAATTTCACACACACACTGCCAGTTGTTGCCCATTGGTTTGTGCAGGAAACCGCTAAAGTCTGTAGAGCTTAACACCCTTGCCAAGAGAATGCTACAAGGAAAATGGGCAATGCAGGGATTATAATAATCCTATGCAATTTGGCATTTCTTTTGGGGGGAAAAAATCACGAGGAATCTTTAGAGAAATCTTCGAGATTTCATGTAAAATGCCTTGGTGGGAGAAAATCTCACTGTGAGAAATCCCACTCATGGTACGTTTTCCTAACCTATCCTCAGAATCGGAATACTATGAAACCCCTTTGCATGGAGCAGAAACGTAACCAGGAAAATTCTTTTCATGCTTCTCTAGATTATGACAGACCAGGACTCTGGAGAACAGGGTTCAAATCTCCACTGGGCCATGGAAACTCACTGGGGTGTTTGTGGAATTGGTAAAACCAATCCTTAAATATCTCGCTTATCTTGAAAGCCATATTAGCATCACTAAAAGCCAGTTCTGACTCAACATCGCAGAAACACACATGCTGTCTGGGGAATCTGATTAGGATCCAAAAAAGAGAGAAACTTTTCCAGGCTCTGCTTGTACACACATTGAAGTTCTCATGAGAAAGAGCCTACATGTATTGATTACTTAAATTGCAAGGCACTTTCTGTCTCTGAAAGAAAGTTTCTTTTTGAAAAAATTATCCTTATTGGTTCCCTTCTCCCCCAAAAATGAAGCAACAAGGACACAATAGAAAGCAGACCAAACATGAGTGAATGTTACCACCAGTGGCCAAAATCCTGTTGCTCAGCATAGTAAATGACACTAGAGTAGGCCCATTGGAGATTTGGTCAGCTGCTCCATAAGATTCAGTGATTCAAATGGACCTGCTCTAACTGTAATTTACCTAGAAGCCCATTTCTATCAATGGTACCCATGGAGTTGACTTACCAAACCCTCATTTATTCAATGGGCCTACTGTAGAGTGATTTACTACACTAAGTGACAGGACTTTGACCAATGAGTATAGAAGTTCAGACAACACATTTGTTAACGCAGGAGATCATTCCAGAGAGAACACTGTGTTTGTGAAGGGAGAACATCGCTTACAGCAGGTCTGGCATTTGCAGTAGGATTATTGCCATTTAAAGATTATCCTTTCGAGGTTTGGGTTTCCCTGCTGTATTTTTTTAATGCAGGCCAAATGCCATAATCTGGACGGCCATTGACTCATCTTGCTCTCTCATTATGTAGCATCCAAGCAGCAGCTCTAGTATGGCAGCAGTTCAGCAAAGGCGAGCGAGTTATTGTGAAATAGTCTCATTTTGTTCCTCATATAATGATAACAAGCCCAAAGCCTGATCTCTTACAATGTTTTGTCCAGCAGTGTTTTATGCTTCTGAGAAAACTGCTTCTAGGGATACATAGAAATCACAGGAATAAGGCTTTTTAAACCCCTATTATTTTCTACTGTTCTGGAACTATTTGTTGTTATGTACCATCAAGTCACCCTTGACATATGGCAACTCCATGAATGAATGATCTCCAAAATGCCTGTCCTTTGGAGTTGTGGTAATCCTATATCTAATGTCAATCTTTACACCAGCTGTGGCCATGTGGCTGTGGCCATGTCAAGTTTTCAAATTTAATATCTTTCATGATGTTATTATTGTTCCCAATATGGAAATAGCCTGATTAGTTGTGGACAAGCTTTCCTAAACCGGGGGGATAGGAGGGGAGAGGGAGTTAGCTTTAAAATATTGTCACCCAACATTGGAGTAGGGCGGGTATGAATAAGTAGGAAGAAAAGCTGGGTAGCAATAAAGATGGAAAAATGCTTACAAATTTTCTCATTCATAACAGAAAAAAAGAGTGTCTCAACACAGCCTGACAAAAAATGAGGAACTGCTCTGAGATTTTTCAGTCCTAAATGAAAGCAAAACTACAATTTTTCATCAGTAACATCATTCACAAAAAGCGTTTTTGCCTGAAAACTTGAATTTTTGTGATGAACAAAATACAAAGTTTCTGCATAGAATACAAAGTTCTCTGCCCAAAATGAAATCTTTTCTTCTCAAACACTACACTTTTTGTGCAAAAAGAAAATCACTTGTACAATCCTTTTGCAAAGAGGCACTAAAATAAAAATATATGATCATCTCATACAGCAGGGAGAAAATTCTGCGCTGTATTTTGCTTTGGACATATCTATGGCAATGCAAATAGAACGAATTTGTTAGCCATCCTTAATGGGCAATGCTAAGTAAAGAAACATGACTTACTCCATGTAAATAATGTAGCAGTAACAACGTTTGCAGGGTTTTCTGGCATTATCCACCACAATCCTCATAGCCTTTCCTCTTCCCTCTGGGCCTCGTGCAATTTTCAGTGCAGTTGGAGGAGAAAGGGTTTGTCCCAGGAACAGTATCGTGCCATAAACCGTCTCTATCGTAATACTGAGTGTTTGATGGTGAATGAGACTTGAATGGACCATTATCAGCCACTGACTTGGCAAAAGTCTGGTTCTGGTTGAAAGAAAAACTGCTGGAACTCACTTCTTCATGTGGATCCAGCTGCCAGCTGTGGACCCCAAGTGTGTGTGTATGTATTTGGTTGGCTACACAGATTGTCATAATGAGAGCCTGTATTTTCAAATTTTCCACTACAGCACTGGCTCCATCTTCCCAGAGCTCCCACCTTGCTTCTCAGGTATACCATCACAGCTTGTAGACGTTAAAGACATTGTTCCTTCATTCACACCTCCCAGGACAGAGTGCTGGCACTAAAAACGTTCTCATGATGGCGACTTTAATAAAGCTCAAGAATACCATACATATGGATGTTTTACCAGTTCAAGTTGGCAAGTTAAATGGACAAGAGGAGGAATCAATGTACTGCATTGTGGCTAACCACCCATTGCCCTTCCCAGTAAAACTGAAGTCTCTTATAGATCCTTTGTGCAAATTTTGTCCTCAACGACGCTGGTGTCGCTGAATGTCTGATTAATTCAAGTATATGGAGAGCTCCTAGATTATTTACCTAAATTGCACTCCTATATTTCTCAGTGCTCACACTGAATGCTCACATTCTTCACCTATATTGCTCTCTGTATTATTTATTGGGAATGTTTAGAATAGAATGGAAGCTTATGTTTGCCCCTTAAATATAGCTATTTCCTCTTCCACTTTCTAAATTAACCAAATTCATGGTGGTAGCCACAGTCCGTTCTTAAGGGCATTAAAGAAATTTCAAAAAATTAAAGATGCTTTCCAATAAGAAGCTGAATTTTCTACATGGGGTACATTGGTGCAATTTGTACCTTTATATAAATAGCCTAATTAGACAAATATAATAAGCAGTCCTCTTAACTTGCTGAATGAGCTAGCCATAAACTTCAGTGCCAAGTTATAACATTTTATGTGCTTTTTACAACATATTTATAATGTTGTTAGGCATGAAGTGGCACAATTTTAGTCTGTCATAAAATCAAGCATTACACCAAACTGATTCTTGTCACCTTTATAATGTTGCTGTCGTTGGCAGCACTTGAGGCCCATCAGTTGCAGACTTTTATAAGAAAAATAACTAGTAAATTATCCTGGGCTCCAGTTTGTTGCTGTGAATCTCAATTTCTGAGTCTTCATGGGACATTTATAAACATACTTCCAGTCCCTTTGCTTGGAATGTTTCATGAAGACTCCCAAAGAAAGGGTTAGGAAGGTGTTGTTTCTAAAGATTTCTGTTCAACATTTCATAACAATTAGACTTGTTTTAATTCAGTCTAAGCATTTTTAAACACATAAAGAGTTGCTGTCATTTTCTTGGAGAGAAAAAATTCATAACGATTGCCAGTTGCTAGGGCTGGCCGACAGTGCTGGATCCAGGCACCGAAGCAATTTTACTTACTCCATGACATCCTAGTTCAGATTGTAACCAATCTGTGAGAAATATTTTGGATAGATTATATCATGGGAAAGCAGCCCTACTAGTCCCTGAGGATATTTAACACCCTGAACAAGTTTCCTGCTATTTGCTTTTTAAGATGCCATTTGCTACGAACAACGCTTTTATGGACAAATAGCTTTTGGAATAAACAGGGACATTTCAGTGGGAAACTGGCAAGGCCCCACATACTGTAAATGTGATCAGCTTCATTTTTTAAAAAAATAGGCAAGTTAAGAAAACTAAAAGGAAAAAAGGTAAAATTCCACTAGGTTCTTTGCGCAGAAGGAAAGATGCAGACGTGAGAGGAATCTCTATGGAATTCTAATATTACAATTAGATCTTAAACAGGGTGGTTTTTTTTTTTAAAAATGAACCCATTCTTTGTAAATTCCCAATTCAAATCTTGTATATAAAGCTTCCAGTGTAAAACTGAAGAATCAGAATTCGACATGGAAAATGGCCATCTAACCCTTAGGCTTGTTGCTACATCTTGCTTATTTAGTCTTTGGCAGTTTTGAGGTATGAAAACTCATAGAAGTGTCAGCTGTCAAATTAAAAAAGGCCATTGCAAGACATACATCAAACACTGGTCCATGCCAGGACATGTCAGCTGTGAAAGACAGGTGTGTACTAACAACCGTATTCTACAAAATGCTAAATACCATCACATCTCAGTTATTACATTCTGTCAGATATTGTGTACTGAAATCAAATGGCAAAGTTAACTTTCAATACCTTCAAGAAATGAGAAACCAAAGGAGATGGTGAAAATGGGAGGAGAAAGACAGGCCCTAATGAAGTATTTAAATCCATATAAGAGTGCAAGCATTCCTTTGTACATACATGCACACTCTATTACAGTATTGCAATTAACTAAAGTTTTGTTTTGTTATATTTTAAAAGTGGGTGGTGGTGGCAAAATCAAGAATGCAACCCCCAGGCAAAAGCAGAAAGGAGAAAAAATACAGAGGGGAAGAAAGGGGAAGAAAGACCCTCGTGCACTCGTTGTGGGCCTATCGCCAGGTGGGCCCGCTTCCCCCCTCCATGAATAAGACACATTGACACATAACTTGGAGTGAAAAGGCCACAGCTTTATTGATAACAGACTGCAGTTCCCCTGGCATGAGCATGGAGGCTGGATCCAGTCCCAGCAGGGGACCCAAATGCCCCCTGATGTCTCCTGCATCTTCCCAGTTCCATCTGGTTGATAACACCAGAATGGCAGCAAGTGGAGACCTGTGGGCGTCGACTACTCTGTGTCTCCCTGCCACCCAGGGGCAAGGCCAGGTTCCCATCCACCCTGAGCTGGGGGACTTCCCAGCCCCTTACCCTGGGCACCTGTAGGGGTTCCTTACCAATAGAGGCTGGCAGGTCCCCGCCTGCCGACCATCACTCTTCTGGATCCATCCCAATGCTCCCAAAACGCCAGCAAGCTGTGACAAGAACAAAAAAGAAACTGTTAACTTGCAACAAAAACATGCCATGAACTGTAACCCCCTCGTGCTTTCAGGGTGGGAAGGTTGGGAAACGCTGCTCAGGAACAACTGAATCCCCAGGTGGCCCATAACTAGCAAACATGAGGTAAATCTTTCACGCTGGTCTACACTTGTAAAAATTGAGTAGCAGCAAAGGGATCTATAGGGTACAGCAATCTCTGTCTGAGCTCTCCCTAATGCCTCAGTGGTTGGAGTGTCCAAAGCATTAGACTTTATTGAGAGATTTAGCTGTCCCTTCTTTCTCCTCTGTGGGACGTGGTGGCGCTGCAGATTAAACTGCAGACGCCTCTGTGCTGCAAGGTTAGAAGACCAGCAGTCATAAGATCGAATCCACATGATGGAGTGAGCTCCCGTCGCTTGTCCCAGCTCCTGCCAACCTAGCAGTTCCAAAGCATGTAAATGCGAGTAGATAAATAGGTACCACCATGGTGGGAAGGTAACGGAGTTCCGTGTCTAGTCGCGCTGGCCACGTGACCATGGAAACTGTCTATGGACAAACGCTGGCTCTATGGCTTGGAAACGGGGATGAGCACCGTGCCCTAGAGTCGGACACGACTAGACTAAATGTCAAGGGGAACCTTTACCTTTACCTCTTTCTCCTCTGATACCAATAGCTCTGTCTTGTTGATTTCCATTTCATTCATTCAAATTGCAGGAGGGCATCTTTGGTTAAAAACTTTAGAACCCCACAGATGAGGCAACCATTGCATCTTTACTAGAGATGGGGACACATAAAAAAATGGCGATTCGTTTTACTCCCATCCGCACAGTCACCCCAGAACTGCACAAATAACATAATTCCATACGTTTTGCACATTTGTCCCAAAGCAGTACTGACACATTTTATTCCCTTTCCATTATTGCTAAATGCATCACTTTTTTTTTTATTATTTAACCATTTTTAGCCCTCAAATGTATGAGAGATCTGGGCGGGGGGCACTTCTTTGCCCTGTGATTTTCCTGGGCACTCTTAGCATGTCACAGTCACTAAAACCATATAACTCTGATTGTGTCAGGTGTTTTGACATTTGGCCAAATACTGTGCACAACCCTAGTTTTACATAAGGATACAATTTTGAGTTTCTTTTAACAAAGAAAAATGAATATATAATTTTGACACTGGAAAATGCCAGGTTTTCATGGGGAAAACTGCAAGATAATAGATTCTTAGAACTGCTGAGCTGGAAGAGACCCTGTGGGTCATGAAATCCAGCCCTTGTCAGAAAGGTGCACTGGGGAATCAAACTCACAACTTCTGGTTCCTCAGCCAAATACCTAAACCACTGAGCTATCCGGCAGTTATTAGAGTCAGCAGATGGACAATATTATGCAACTCCTCATCAACACGTAGGATAGATACACCAGGCTATCTGGAATTGGCAGCAAAGTAAAATAATTGTGCTATTTTTTATGGTACACTATAAGGCCAAATTGTGAGGAACTGCTGCCCTGACTCTTTCCCAACATTATTGTCTTTTCCAGAGAATCTTGCCTTCTCATGATGTGTCCAAAGTGGACCAGCTTCAGTTTCAGCATATTAATTCCAGTGGAATGTGATTTCACAGGGACTAAATCCTGATTTAGTCCCTGTGAAATCATGCCCCATTGGAATTAGTAGAGACTCACCTTTCTCATGGCTAAACTGACCCATTAATTTCAATAGGGATAAAATACCTTTGCCTAGAGGTAATCGTATTTCCCTGATGTGTCAATAGATAAAAACAAGATAAATATGACACTTCTCTTTCTAGTTGTCCATTCAGGATAGAGCATTCTTGCACTCAGAAAATACTTCAGCGGCATTTAGAAATATTGCTGTGACTCTGCTTCTCGTGATCTTTATCATTTCTCTCCACCTTTTTCTGCTACATTATTCTCTACTGCTATAATTAATTTTCTTTCTGTGGGTTTCTTCCTTTTTAAACAATCCCTCCTGGACCACTTGAAATCAAAACCTAAAAGATAAGAGAGAATTGTAATTAGGTCTGATTGACACAAAGTTCAATTACATGAGTTTCTTAAGTGTACTCATTTTTTCCATTTAAAAAAATATTCAGTTTCAAATGGGAACCATGATAAGGTTAAGATGTCATTTGAAGGTTAGGCACTATAGCACTAATTCATATGTATCAATTTTACATTTTAAAAATATGCAAGTACACCAACTAAGCTTTCTAGAATGTTGGCTTCGGTTGTTGTTTTCCCCCTAACATAAATGTTCTTGTGTGAAAATTACAATACAGAATTCCCTTGGGGCTTGATTATGGAACTCAGTAGATTTAACAGATCTCTGATTCTGAGGTTGCTTTGGTTTTGGATCAGAGTTTCAGCAGAGCAATTAGTACTTCGGAGATGTAGCTATATATGCCCAGAAATACACAGAGAAACACAGACATGCACGCACGCGCACACACACACACATGCACACATCCATCCATCCATCCATTTATTTATTTATTTATTTATTTATACTTGTATACCACCTCATTAGTGAGAACATTTTCTAGAGGGTTCACAAAATGTTGAATCATCATTAAAATCAATAATACAAAATTACAGTATACAATAAGTACAATAAAACCCTGTCACTAGCTTAAAAAAGACCTCCTGCATTTGAATTGAATCAACAAATTTAAACCAGCTCAATGGTTAAAAGCATTACTTAAAAAGCAGCTTTATATAATTCAATTTTTATTAATTTCCTAAAAACTGAGAGTGATGGTGCCTAATGAACCACCGTAGGAAGCTTATTCTAGAGGGAAGGGGCCATGACTGAGATATCACAGTTTCTGGTGTTAGCTCCTTTAGTCTCCTTAGGTGTCACCATTTTTAACATCAAGGGCAATGAGGAGCAGGTGGAATGGGTAGCTGTTTTGTGGAAGAGACATCCCAACAAGTGTCAAGGTGATAAACAGTTAAGGGCTTTACAGGTAATGACAGGCACCGCGAATTGAGCATGGAAACTAACAGGAACCATCTAAAATGGGTTGCCAGTTGTCTGCATTTGGACGTAAAGACTGTTTTTCTCTGGAATATATAAAGCCATGGACTACAAAGAAAAGTTCCACCTGTTGATTGGAAGCAGCCTCAACTAGTTGGATATTGCTGCTTTTAAAAAGTTTATTACGTATTTTCTGGATGCTTCCCTGACAGCTTGCCAGGCTGAACTCAGTGAGATCTTCCCTCCATCTGCTTTCCAGCCTTCTTAGTTGTTGCTTCATCACCCTTAAGTCCTCCATGAACCATGGAGAAGACCAGGCTCTGCAGTGATGATGGCATTTAGGGTTGGTTGTATCTTCAGCTTGGTTCATCTCTGAATACTAGTGGGTAAGCAGAGCATTAACAGGAACATCAACCATATCAGCTAAAAACTCTGCTAGGATCCATCAGTCTTTGGGGGCAGACCATGGTCATTTTTTTTAAAAAAAATTGCAGAGTAGGGCAGGGGGCCTGATATGAATTGGAAGCTGAGCACTTAGGTCTTACCCCATCTCTCCAGTGCAATCCAAATCTAAATCTAGGGTTTGATATCTGCAGTTTATGTTGGTAAATAGCTACCTATTTGCTTTAACAAGCCCCTATTTTATAACAGGCAAAACCAAAAGAAAGATAACAAAATATAAAAAATAAAGAAGCCAAAAATGTTGTGGCACCTTAAAGATTAACTGCTCGATTTTAATGTGAGCCTTTGTGCCAAAGTCCTTTTCCTCAGACATAAGAGGACATCCCTATTTAAGTGATTAAATTCCAGACTCAGGTGACAGATGTGAATTGGGACCATAGCATGGGTTTCAGCCCCCTACTTCCTAAATTAGGGTCTGGGTTTAGATTTGGGACCTGTTCTTACTCTAGAACAGTGGTTCCCAATCTTTTTCAAGTCACAACCCCTTTTTATAATAGCCAAATAACCTGTTGCCACCACCATGTTTGCATAAAAAGGCATTTTTAATGGAGTAAAGTCATCGCTTCTCAGAAAGTAGAGGTTTCTTTCTCCCTCAAAGGCCCTGTTTCTCATGCATATACATACACACAAACTTTAATATCCTGCTCTGAAAGGTCAAGGAAGAAATTACTTGACAAGGGCTACAACACATATAAGGTGACCCATGACTCCCCAGAAAACACTTTGTGACCCCCTTGGGGGTCATGACCCCCCAGGTTAGGAAACACTGCTCTAGAATTAAAATGAGGGGGGCATAATGCTCAGAAATGGGCACCTGCCACATCACTTCTGTAATATAAAACAAGTCCAAAAACTTGTTCAGCTTTTCAGCAATCTGCTTGCCCTCCTTCAGTACATTTTAACTCATTTCACTTCCATAAGACCATATCCTAAAGCAGTTTGCTTGCTGAAAGAAACAACAGCGGTTTTGTTCACTTTACCACATGGAAAACCTATTTATATTGGCAGAGTTTTCTTGCACATATGCACTCAATTAATGGTTTGACAGACCATTAAGAAAAGCATGGGTGCATTTTTCACTCTCCCATCATGAGGAAACTGTGCATGTTTTTTTTCTTTATCGAATTATATGTAAGTCTCTGTGTACTGCTCAAAACGTGTGCATATAAAATATGAACACAGAGATGCTTCATTCAGTGGGGAAATATGTAAAAATGCATACATTAAGAAAAAGTCTCATGGAAAAAATTCAATGCGAGAAGGGAATCTCACAGTCTAATAAAGAATCTGAATGAGATCAAAATGCCAGTGAAATTCTGAACAATGAAGCTAAAACTAAACTAAAAATAGTCTAGCTTAAAGCCATGTATAGCAGTTTTTCCATAAGTAAACGGATGTCTTTGATACTTTATTCAAAAGCTGAGAGGTGAGAAATCATCAATTTGCTATTTCTCATGGTGATTTAAGGGTCCTTGATCAAGTAGCATTCACTACCAACCTTTAAAAACAATTCTGACTTACACTTAAGATGAGGCCTGGCACCCAGTTGCTAAGCAAGTAAATATCATTTCAATGCTGAAAAGCCATCTTTAGGTCTTATTTCCTAAGATCACATGTTGAAAATTCAAATAGCAGACCTCACGATCATGATTACCTTCTGATCACAATTATTATACCAACTTTGGAAAGTTCCACTAGATTTGTAAAATAAGTCCTTCAAATAATACATAACCTCTCAAAGTCGACATAACAACCATTTGACAAAAAGTTGGCATCACTATACTTGCCTCAAGTGTATTACAAATCTCAACAATTGCATGGAACTTAGCATTTTTAGAAATATCAAACATTTTGAATGATCAGTAGCATTTTATTTAACTTTTAAGAAATCCATCTTGTAGTGGAGCCATTCATATTTTGATGTTATCACAATTATAAGATTCTTTCATAATTATCCATGGGTCTATTTTTGCTTCCTCCCCCCATTTAAAACTTAACCTTCTTGTGATTTACCGCTTCATAATAAATAATCATGTGCTGTCAAGTCAAATCTGATTTATGGCAACCCTTTTTAGGGTTTTCCAGGTACGGCACATTCACAAGTAGTTTACCATTCCCTTTTTCTGGCGGTAGCCTAGAACTGTGCAGTTTTTGCCCAAGGCCACACAGACGGGCTCCTCTGGAATGTGCATTGGGGAATCAAACTCCCAAATTTTGCTCTGCAGGCGGATATCTAAGCCACTATGCTATCCAGACTGCTTAGGGTGTGAAAAATACAAAATTCTTCATTTGTGTCCATTTAGACTGTCTCATTTCTAGGAGACGTGTCAACAAGGATTTTGAAAGCCCTGTGAGACTTCTTCCTACCAGTCAAGGTTGAGACAAATAATTGTTTTCTTTTTCTTTTCCATAATTTGTGCAAAATATGAGCAAAACTCCTTAAGGAGCAAAGCATAAGAAAGCAAGCAAAGAAAAATAATTTGCATCTTTAAAAAGATACAGTCAACCCACCCAAGGTTTAAAGTGGTGTGATTTTCATGTGTCAAAGAAGAAATCATCACTGTTCTGCATAAATGTTGTGCAAAAGTTCATGAATGACAGAAAATCTTACATAGTTATCACAGGCGAGGAGATGAATGTTGGAATTCCATCTGGTCATCTTTGAGAAGTCAAGGGACAGTTGATATCTCCAGTCAACAACAAGGGGTAATTTTTCTTAAGGATCTGGTAAAATATTATATTTTATGACAAAGGCCTCTGTTATTGCATTGTCTTGTAACAGCTGATAAGTGATACTTCCCCTCTTTCTTTTTGACTTGATTGCTTGTTAATAGAAGAGATTAGCAAACAGTTTTCTCAATGAGGGATATTTCTTTAATGGGCAATCTACCTGCCAGTGGAGTCTCTCCCCACAGTGACAGAGGGAAAGAAGCACCTTGTATTTTGGTCATGGTTAATAAAAATCAGGGGTGAGCAGCTTCAGCAGACTCGAGGACCAAATTTATGTCCCCAAAGCTCACTGCAGTGTGCATCAGGCCCTGGAATGGTAGTTTTGGTCTATTTCTTTTAAAAAGAAATCATGAATTCCCCAGATGGCCCCCATCTGGGGCCCCCCCTTCTAAATAGTTTTGGTGTATGTGTCGAGAGGGATGGAAGTTGGGGGACTAGAGCCAAGCCCACTGCTCTTGGGTATGACCAGGAGCTAAAATAGTGGGTTTTATGGGGAGGGGGGTCTATGACAGGATTTTATGCTGCTTTGTTTTCTCTCCCGTTATATGGGTGACCCAGTATGCTCCATTATTTGTCTATTATAAATAAGTATAGATATCACAATAACAGTCATACATGTCCAATATTTTCTCATATGGCAAAATCTTGAGTTTTTTTCAAATTAGGCAATTGAGGAAAATAGGCTCAGAAGGTAGCCTTCTGGGAAGTGCGTCCTTTATCTGTTTCTTAGAAAACTTTCCTTTCCTATTGAAAAAAAAAGAAGGAAAAAAGGAATAAAAAAGGAGTAACATGCCCTGTATGGGAGGAATAATAAAAATATATAGTTTGAAAAGACCAGATTTATACTGTATCATCTACACTTTGTATTCTTCAAAACACACACACACACAAAACCCCTCCAGGTTGAATGTGGGATATTCTGTTTCTGCACCCATGCTTCAGAATGCCAGGAAATTGCCCAATATTGCTACACAATATTATGCCCACATTGCCGGCAGGGGAAAAGATGCCAAACTTTACATAGCAAAGGACAGCCTGAATGTTGACGGCAGCAATGGCAGCAGTGAAGATGGTCTAAGCAGCCATTCTCAATCATGTGCTCTCTGGCAATTTGAAGGGGGCTACAGACTGGAACATTTCTTCACACACCACCTTATAAGGTCCATTAGGTGACCTATACAATCCTGATTCGACCTATATCTCTTTCAAATTGGGTTTAGGGCCATGGTCAAAAAAGGGTTGAGAGTGGCTACTCTACAGGATGCACTCTTTTGCTCACTACCATTTCCACTTGTTGAAAAACACTTGAATTTTCCCTTGCTTGGTGTCACTTGGGAAATGCATACAATTTACAAGATGTGCCCATGCTTGTGTTCATTGAGAAAAATAAACCATGAAAGATTCTATTCTATTAAGGAACAACATCAATCACCAACCTGGAGTGGGTAATGAAAAACATCCACAGAGGTTGACTTTAGAGACCTGCTTCTCTCTAGATGGCAGTTTTTTTCCTACTGCACTGTGCCTTTTTCTCATTATATACATTATTCGGAGATAAACAAAATTATCCTTTCCTTTTGTACAGGATATACCAGAATGGGCAATAGGAGTAGGAGAGTTAAAAGAAAAAAGAAAGCAACAGTTGTGCCACTTCTTCATTTGGAACCTAATAACTTCAGAGTCCTGCACATAGACCTTCTATCTTAAACAACTGCATACAGCAGAGGAGTCACATATAACACACAATTGGAAATGTCATATGCAACTTTCTCAACAGCAGTAGTTTGATAGAATTTGGGAACCCATGCTTAGGTACAAACGTTCCCAGCAAGTATAATGAGCGAAGCACTCCAATTTTATAGAGCGTATTATGGTGCCATAGTTTCTGTCTGTCTTCTGTGTGGATACCTGTCAAGTTTCTGATCACCTTTGTAATCAAAAGCAGATGAATGTATCTTTTTTCTGGGTATGATTTGGCTTCATAAGTTAAACGGCTAAGCTCACTCTGTACTTCTTCTTTGGTTGGTTTCATCTTATTGTCTCAAAAGCTCACCCTTGATATACTTAGATTTGTAATGAGTTAATTACTTCCCCCCTTAATTAGTGCTCTTGTATCATCATTTGTGTTGTTTGTTGCCTTTGGGCAGGATCCATCTGAGGACTTCATTTGGTAAAATGGGGGAATCCAGCAGAACTGGGAGGGAAGTGATTTGCCCATTTTCAGCTGTAGTCTCTCCCATGTGATTCCAAAACTACCTTTGAAGCTGCTAGTTTCCAGGTATTCTAGAGGGCTCCAGAGGGGAGTGGACTGGAAGAAATGTTTGTTGTAACTACCATAACAATGTTGGATTTAGCCCTATGCTTTTAACTTTCATTCAAAATAAAATCTCTGATTGATTGATTTTTAAATAGGGAAAAGGTATTATACCTGTTTTCATGACCATCATAGAGATGACATAATCTCCAGATTTGAAGCTGGAAAATTTGCTATCAAATCATGAAGATCAGTGCATACAAAGTACACATCCAGAGATAATATTTTGGATATTGGTAGAGGGTGGGGTAAGATTTAAAGGCTCACATCTGTTGCTAATTCAGACAACAAACTAGCAGACAAAAGCAATGTTCAGTATGGACTCATCCCTTTGTTTTCTGTTTCTATTTTTAACAATACAGTGCTTGAAATTCAAGACATGACTGAAGAAGGTACCACTACAAAATGCAGGGAAACCACAGCAGCTCTCAGTTGGAGCGAGAGAAAGTGGACTCTTGAATAAATAATACTCTGTTGATGAAGGTACTACAATTCTCAAAAGCTGCTCTGTCCTACATTTTTCTGCTTAAGAAAAATCTTTTTCTTTCTTGGCTTGAACCATTTTGTTCTTGTAGAAAACTATATCAGCATTGTCACCCATGAAATGACTCTGTTAGTGTGGTTGTAAGTGGTGCTAACTACACATATTATAGTCAAGTGCCTCAACGTTTAAATGCACTAAATATATGTAGGGGGCAAATGTGAGTCAGGGTAAAATATAGGAATCAGCAACTTCCTTCTGGAGATAGTAAAATTCTTTCCATTCATGAAGGGCTTCAAATCCACATCATTATCAAAGTCTTCTTTTCATAAGAAGATGAAATTGCACACATCATGAATTTGAAAAGGAAACTCTTTAATTAGTGGCAATCTAGTGCTACTAATTAGTGGCAATCTGGTGGCATTGTTTCTGTGGCACCAACAGATTTCCACAAGAGGATACTGGCCATTGCATTATCATTTTTTGTTATGAAACTAGACCTGAAAAGTACGAGAGGGCACTATATTTTGTTGTGAACTAGGACCAGAGTTTCATGTGTAATATGATTAGTAAGTCTAAAGATCAGGCTGACAGATTAATAAGCAGCTGTCAAACTCCCATTATTAAAGTTCATGACAAAGTTGCTTTTTATGTTGCATATGAAGTAAAGAATCCAAACTAGTGAATCCTGATTGGTTGTACAATTAACATTCCATGACAATCTGTGGGTCACTTGGTCAGAAACAGGGAGGGCCATGGGATTCTGATTGGCTGGACTTTAGTGGCTGAAAACTATTTAATGCTATCAAGTTCAGTTCTGTCAGTCTGTGGGTAGTTGTTTCTGGAGAGAAAATAGCTTGTGCTTTGTTCTATAATAAGAACTGTGTTAGTGTTTGTGATAGAGAAGTGGAGAGCAAATTCATTGATGCATCTTGCCTACAAATCTGATTTCCATGTATTAAAGTTACAAATGAAGAGCAGGTGCCAGGTAGCACTCCAAACTGAAATACAGCAGAAAGTACTTAGACAGGTGCAGGAAATCATGATTTTATTATAGCACCATTGAAGGAGTTCCAACACATCTCAGACCACTAGGATAACCTTATCAGCAGTTGGTGTTTTTTCTCCCAAAGCAAAATAATGGTTAGAATCTGTCTCGTGTTTGCATAAGTTTGGTGTAACTTGCCAAAGGTAATTACAATGACTTAAACTGTTTGCTGTGTGTGTGTGTGTGCCTCAGTCACGTGCTTGGTTCTGCATCTAACTATCTGAGATGTCCTTGGCACCTCATTAATTAGTCACGGCAAGTTAAGCAAACCCTAAGTGGACACCAATAAGATTCAGCCATTGCAAAGTAAATTGGTTGCCTTGTCCTTCGGTCAGAAAATGAGTTTTGAGGGAAGCCCAATGAGTGTTGAAAACACATGAAAACATTCTTTGGGGTGAAATATTTTCCAGACACTCCTCAATTGTTATCAACAATTGTTTGCACTTAGGTTTGAAAATGAAGCTGCAGATGCCTTTTCTAAGTGTTGAAGCAAGCCAGAAGACATTTGACGAATCTAGAAATATTTAAAGCCAGACACAAATTCAGGCGAATGGGAGTTTGTAAATTCTAAATGAGGTCTGAACTTTTCTTTCCTGCAGCCAATATTTTTCCAGTACTCTCCATTATTTTTCTTTCAAATCCATGATGCAGGGCAATAGATTTTTTAGGGCTTGGTGAGTTATTGCCATATGTTGTCTGTTATATCAGTCTATAAGAGCTCCTGTAACATCAAACTATGACATTGCCCTCACTGATTAGCACTGACGGGGCACTGCTTCTCCTGCTGTGATTTTGGAAAATCCGTTGAAATACCATCAGACCAAAATTATGACTGGCAGGCTTATCATAATCCATATCTCAGAGAAGCCTTTTATTAAGTGAGGCTAAGGTAGGACTGTCCATCATGTGTTATTGTTCAGTGAGGAGTTCTCTTGTGAATTTCTTTGAAGTAATAAAAGTGTTGAAGGAACAAAAGGGACATGATATTCCTCCTCCCTGGATCTATTGCCATTTGATTTACATAGCAGATTGCATGTGTTCCTATACACAACTTTAGCAGGGAGTAATGGGGTTGAATAAAGAGATCCCAAGAATACAGTTCCACTCATGAAATATTCTCTGTCATGGAGGTGGAGAGAAGCTTTTTACAGAGTTTCTCCAGCCCTGTTGAATGCTGCATCTTTTATGTTCTTCAGAGGGTTGGACAACCCACCAAAGCATCTGAGAAAGTTGACTTGTCCACCAAAGTTCACATTAAAATATAGCAGTTTGTCTTTAAGGTGCCACAATGTTTTTATCTTTATTTTTTCTTTTTCTTTTGTTTTTGCACAACATCATAGAAATTGGTAAGTGGAGGAAGGATGCGCCATTAGCAGAAGTTCCCTTTCCTGACAGAAGTGTCAGGGGAGATCCCACTGGATCTCCATTAGATTTGTGATTTGAAAGACTCCTTCAATTCCTAGTTCTTGATCTGGATCCAAGTCACAGTATGTTGACACTATTTATTTATTTATTTATTTATTTAAAATCATTTTACCCCACCTTTCTCCTTGAAAAAGGACCCAGGGCAGCTTACAAACAATGAAAGTCAATATTTAAAGTTGAAAACAATGAGCATACAACAGTGGTTACATCATTAAAAGACAATATTTAAAATGACAAACAATGAATAAGGAGGCATCTCACAACATTAACAACCAATATTAAGGAAAAGATCAATAAGTAAACCAAAAAACGTCACTCTGAGAAATGGAAAACACAAAAATGGAAAACACAAGCAACTTTCTAGTTTTTTAATGGCCTTTTAAGGACTTTTTGGCTTGAAAGGTGGACTCTCAATTTCTTGAGAACTTTATTGTGGTTCCTTCAGTAGTGCCTGAGTAGTGATGGACAACCATGTGTGGAAGATGATTTCTTCTCCAAAGATTATAAGTCAGCTGCATCCTGAAAAAAAACAACTACGATATATCCAGATCTTTTACTATTATTACCCTGTTTCCCCTAAAATAAGACCTAACCTGAAAATAAGCCCTAGTATGATTTTTCAGGATGCTCATAATATAAGCCCTACCCCAAAAATAAGCCCCAGTTAAGTGAAACCCCGCCTTCCACCATTGTGCAGCAACCACAAGAAGATGACGTGACTGTATTTGAATAAACGTAGATTGTTGAACATGAAAAAAATAAAACATCCCCTAAAAATAAGCCCTAGTGCGTTTTTGGAGCAAAAATTAATATAAGACCCTGTCTTATTTTCGGGGAAACAGGGTATTATTATTATTATTATTATTATTATTATTATTATTATTATTATTATTATTATTATTATTATTATTATTATTATTATTATTATTATTGTTGTTGTTGTTGTTGTTGTTGTTGTTGTTGTTGTTGTTGTTATTATTATTATTATTATTATTATTATTATTATTATTATTATTATTATTATTATTATTATTATTATTATTATTATTATGGACACCCTCGTCCAGGACCCTGAGATTTACAAAGCCTGGAGTCAAGTATACTTTCCTTCATTGTTTTCCTAGTTCCTTCCCCTTCTTCTGCTGAAATTAAGATAACACATTTACTCCAGTGACTTACATTAAAGAAATGGAGAGGCTGCATTGATGGAAACCATTTAAGGGTTTCCATGTAGCAAATGCCACCACTTTATTATTCATTCATTCCTTTAAATCATGTATTAGCTTCCTCTCCAGCAGTCAGAGTGGTATACAGTGCATCATAAAAGACAACAAATTCAGCAACCAGTAGTGGATAGGGGGCAGCTCCAATAATAATCAACAAAATTAGCCAGCAGAAGCAAAAGCTGGATAGAAAGGATGAATTATGAACCCACTCCAGAATGCCAGTGATGATGGACCTTATGAGTGGGTGGTTTCATTTCCCAGACTCGGGCACTTGGCATAAAGTTCTAGCTTCACCACACCACAGCATTTCACATAAAACAGTCACTCAGAGCAGGGACTGAGAAGATCAAAGCTAATGCAGGAGAGATTATTGTGAGAAGTGCTTTCTGGTAAATGAGTCCCATGACATAAAGACTTTTATATAAAAGCTCCAACATATTGAACTAGACATGGGAGCAAAATTGGCAGCTGATAGTAGAAGCCCTATAGGGACGTGGTGGCACTGCGGGTTAAACCGCAGAAGCCTCTGTGCTGCAAGGTCAGAAGACCAAGCAGTTGTAAGATCGAATCCACGCGACGGAGTGAGCTCCCGTCGCTTGTCCCAGCTCCTGCCAACCTAGCAGTTCGAAAGCATGTAAATGCGAGTAGATAAATAGGTACCACCACGGTGGGAAGGTAACGGCGTTCCATGTCTAGTCGCGCTGGCCACGTGACCATGGAAACTGTCTACGGACAAATGCTGTCTCTATGGCTTGGAGACGGGGATGAGCACCGTGCCCTAGAGTCGGACACGACTGGACTAAATGTCAAGGGGAACCTTTACCTTTACTAGTAGAAGCCCTATTTGTATGTGCTTGAAGTGTGCAGAGCTCACATATGATGTAGGGAGCATGCCAGCCCTCCTCATCTTCACTTTAATCCCAGAAGCACAACCACCTTGGAGAAAGGGAAGCTACTCTGTCCTCATCAGCAATCCGTGCATACCAAACTTGTGAAGAAAGCCGGGCTCTGGCTGATTTGGGGAGACTGTCCACATAAAGCAGCCTCCCTCTCTTTCTGTGATTCAAGTGCTAACAGAGGGAGCGGGGCTAACACACTTACCTCATAACATGTGGGGTCCGCAAATTTTAAACACACCCTTTTAATGAAAGGATTTTAGATTCCGAAAGACATCACATTGCATTCAGTGCAGCTTCTTTCCAAGTCAGTAGGTGCAAGAATGTAGCCTTGTTCAGCTTGGTATATGATGAACTGAAATTAACCTTCCTGTCTTTCCTAGGTGGACCATTGTCCACACTCAGAGATAATCATGACTTCCCTTTTTGTATCTCTCAGCATGTGGGCACCCTTTCGAAAGCCTTCCTCTGTCAGCCTCAAGCTCCTGATGGGATTACAGTCTCTTTCCCAGTATACTTGCAAAGATGACACATTGCTCCTTTCTCCCACACAGGACAAAAATAAAATAGCTGGCTGATTTATCTCCAATTGTATTATGTTGCTTCACCTACCCATTTGCTTCCTATTGGAACAATTAGAAATCAGGCTGAGCAGGTCCATTGTACAACATACTATGACAAAGGAAGTGAAGAGAGAATTTGCTTGAATACTCTTTTTGGCCCAGATTCAGTGCTTGTTTTATTTTATTTTATTTTATAATAAAAGATTATTCATACACCCTGTATTCCTAGTTGAACTTGGTTTCTTCTGGTTCCCGCTCCCCAACAAAGCTTCACTTCTAGTCATACAGACATGGAAGATGCATTTACGGAAAGGAGACAACTGTAATGGTTTGTATCCATGTGCCCATAAATCCTAACTGTCAATCTAAAATATTTACACAATATGAGTAGAATAACATTTTAAAAAGAAAATCTAGGAGATGCCTCCAAACTGGCTCCTACATCTATTGTTCCTATGCAGTTTGACTTTCAGGTGCATAAATATATATTCATCAGTGTCCTACATTCTTCTGCATGTTTTAATATATGGTTTTTCAAGGTGGACTCAAAACATTCTGCTTCCTGAAAGATAGCAGCAACTGGAAACTCATTTTCTTAAAGTTGAGGCATATGCTACCTTAGAAAAAAGAACAAAGAAAGAAGAAATGGTTAAATGGTTCTCAGAATGCTAAGATGTTCGGTGTTCTTGGAATACTTTTAAAATTGTGAGTAATTTTACAGAGGCCTCAAGGCCATGCAAACTGTATTGTCACTGCATGAGAGTACATACATGAGATTGTGCAGCAGAGCAGACCAACATTCTATGAGGCAATTCTACAAATGGGGGCAGCTCAAACGAAACTAGACTTCTGATCAGCGCCAACATTGAGACAAATGTAGCAGACAGTCTGCTCTTGCTCTGTGCCAAATTGTGCTCACTACCATTCACATTTGTCAAAAAACAGCCCTTACAATTGCCTTGTGTTTGGGTGAGAAGTGGTTAACTTATGAAAAAAAGAGTCAGCTTCTGGGACTTGTGAATGGTAGTGAGCACAAGAGGGAATGCTGTAGACCATTTTAACTGCCGCCATTGGTGTCAACATTCAGGCTGCTCTGTGCTTTGTAAAGGCATTCTTTGGCATCCTTTTTCCTGCTGGCAAGGCGGGCACAATATTGTGCAACAATAAAGGCCATTTATTGGCATTTTGAATCGTGGATACAGAAGCACAAGATCCCACATTCATAAACCATTTTTTTTAAAAAAAGAATTGAATTTATATTGGTTTTTTCCCCCCTCCCTTTCTGGCATGCTTTCCTACTTGCTATATAACATAGTTTTAAAATGTATTTTCTGCCTTAACTTCTAGTGTCAAAAGAAGACCTCCATGGAAAGCTAAAATGTCTTGGCAATATAGAATAAAATACATATACTTTGGCATTCAGAGATCAGGTCTTCCTTTTTTTTCTTTCTTCTGGCAAATACCTGCCAGTTTTGGTTTACCTCATATACACTACCTCAGAATGATCATTTGGGCATCTGAGGCAAGGAATCTTATGCACTTCCCTCTTTTCCTGATAAATTTTACCTAAGACCATCTGTGTGATTTAATCTCCAACTCTGCCTAATGGTTGGGTTGGCTCCAGAGTTGTGCCTTTTTACCGTATTTCCAGAAAATATTGGCTGCACAGAAAAATCCAGTCCTATAAATCTGATTTTGCTTTCAGATTGGTGTCAGTGGCTGCATCCTCTGTTCAAGGAATATTGGCTTAGGCTCAAGGACAAGGTTGTGACCAGACGTACAAAGGAAGGCTAGCACTGAGCTAGGTATTGCACATATACAGCTGCTGGGAAAAGAGCAGTCTTGCTTCTCTTCCTCCCATTCCACTGTAATGTCTCATAAAAATAAAGCTACAGCCGCATGCGACACAACATTGTTGTGCCCCCTCTCCACTTTTGGGAGCTCTCTCTTGTGGCAGACAGAATCACACGGCAGCTTCTTAATCACATGAGCAGACTGTAGCTAAATGGATTGTTACCCACATGGTTTCCTTTTGATCACCAAACCACCTATCCTTATTTCAATGGAACTACGAGCATGCCAAGAAAGAGATGCCCCTCCATGTACCAACAAGAAGGCACACGGACTCTCAACACCAGCGGAGCAGGACTGCAACCACTTTTTACTTTAATCTGACCCCAATTGGCTATACATAGTAAGTTTAACTACATTATACCCTAATTCCCAGATGGAAGACAATTGGTTTTCTGCCCCACTCCTGCTTTCCTGGCCAAGCAGAAACATGTCTGTTTGGAATAAGAGCCAAATGGAGAGGAAGTGCGTGCGTGCGTGCGTGCGTGCGCGCGCGCGTGCGCGTGCGCACGCACACACACACACACACAGCCTGTGCCCCCTTTGTTTGAGGAACTGGAGTGTGAAATCCAAACCACAGCTGCTTCAGCAGTAACTTTAAAACAACTTTCTTTTAATAAATTTATTTTTTTAAAAAAACAAAAAAACAAAACAAAAAACAACTTCCTGCTGCATCTAAGACAAAACATGCCTGGAAAAATTCATCTTGCCAAGAACTTCACATCTAAGAGTAACGTCCCAGCAAATCCCATCTTGCCATGAACGTTTGGACTTTTGGTACTTGCTTGAAGAAGCGGGATTCACCCGTGAAAGCTCGCATACTGTATGATTTTTTATTTTTTATCAGTGGCCTATAAAGTTATCGCCTGTTCTTGCCTTTTCACCTATCCCAGTGGTGTTTATTTGCCAGAAGAGCCTCAAGAAATTATGGTGCATGGAATAGAACCCAAATGCCATTGCTATGTTTTTGGACTACAACTCTCATAGTCTCAAAGTCAGCATGACCAATGGCTATGGCAGCTGTGTAACCAGCCAACCAGCCAGACAAACATTTTCTGTCTCCAAATCTCCATATTGATTCTACAAGCACTTTCTAAAGTCTTCCTGCACCATTCTGATATCAAGTCCTGCCTTTACCTATGCCCTTCCTGGTTATGGTGCCACTTAAAGCAAGTTCACTCTGCTGGCTTCATAGTAGAGCCACCCTACATGTTGCACATTTGTGTCTGAGTTGCTACAAGTATCCTGCTGTAAATATCACCATTAGAGATAGGGACAAAGCACCGAAATGGTGTTTCATCTTGGTTCATGGTTCATGAAACACGGATTGCCCCCCAGTGGCCTGATGAACCATGAATGAATTCGACGGATGGGGCTATCTAAAAACAACAACAACAACAACAAAAAACAAAGCCCCAGCCCCCACAGCCTTCCTATGCTGGGCTGCATTAGTAAGAGGAGGAAAGATATCAAAGTGATCACTTTGATCCCTTTCCTCTTCTTCCTATGCCCCCCACGGGAAAGCCTGACCCAAGCCATCCTGCACCCCAGCTGCCTTTGCAAAGGCAGTGGGGCTGGGGGATCACTTTGATCCTGCTTTGATCCCTTCCCTCCTCTTCCTATGCCCGCACAACATAGGAAGAAGAGGAAAGGGGAACCAAGCCATCCCACTTCCCTGGGGGTAGGTTTCCCTTTGGGCAGGCTTTAGCAAGTTGTCCGAAAGGAAAACCCCTCTCTGCGTATTCCTCCAAGGAACAGCTGATCCACGGGGGCATAAGCAGATAGGGAATGAAGGGACAAATATAAAAGGGTTATATTCATTGCTTCATATTCATCAGGATCTCTGGACCCCAAGAACACGAAGCAATGAATATCTGATGAATCAGGGATATTCGTTGAATATCCTGATTCGTTTTTATATTTGTCCCCGTGTCTAATCACCATATCCTCTCTGTGATTAAACCTTCTTTTGAAAAGATGTAAATATTTGTTAGGAGAAGGTTAAGGTCAGTGAATGAACACACCGGTTTTAAAAGTAGGTGTCCAAACCAGTTTGGAGCATAGATCTACTGTGATACACATTTTTTTCAAAGCAGGTTTATGTGGGTGAAAATATTATAGCCATCTAGAGATCATGCAATTTGCAGGAATCAGTGGGGCAGGGGCAGGGGGCTCTGTTTTCACAGCAGAAGCTGCCTTTGACAAGGTGCTAACGGGCAATTTCTACCCCCCTCTCTCTCTCTCTCTCTCTCTCTCTTAAATTTAATTTCTAGCAATATGGTGTTCCAACACTGCTTTGATTTTTTTCTAAAAAAACTGTTTGGACCAATGTTTCCTCTAATTTTCAGCCCCACTCAGCAGGGCTCTGCCCCTCACCTGTGTGACTCCACATATACCCTGTGTGGGGTTCTATTGCAACCAAAACTAGAGGAGCTGAAAACAGTTGCTGTAGGAGCATGGGGGGGGAGGAGCCCTGAGTGGAGGGGGGCAGAGTCGTGTGCGTGTAGGCATGCATCTTAGAAGGAACCTTCATTTGGACACAATGGATTGAGGGGAACTTGTGGAGGGTTACTCATGGAGTACCTCTTTGCCCTCAGAGCACGAGATCACACTGGGCAGAAAGCACTCAAAAGCAATGTCAACCTGATCAGAGTATATTTAAACCCCGTCTCCTGGCTAAATTTAAAAAAAAATGATTCACTACTAAAACAAGACAGGCTACCTTGCTTCCTGAGCTTTACATCCTGTAACCACTGGATTTTAACTCAAATTCCTCTGTTCCTAATCTGTTGCAAATTGTGGACTAAAGGGCAAGTGTAGTCACCACCTAAATTTGGTATGATGACACAAGTTCTTTCAGTATACAAGGTTTTCCTAGTTTTCCTCAGGGAAGCATTAGGAGTAAGGGGCTACAGTATTTTCCTAAATGACTTTTGCTAGGCTTTCTTATGATACAAAATGGCAAAAGCTGCTCAGGAGGATATTGTCTGTTTTATAAAAAAAGGAGAAGGGGTTTGATCTTATTTACATCCTAGCTCTTTTTTCCTTCTGCAATAACTAAATCCACTGAGCTACCTTTCCTGTAAGCATCTGCCCCTGTTCTCTCAGAGACTTCACAAAACTAAAGAAAACATAAATCAAGACCGAGAAGATGCATTAGCCCCTTCACCCAGATGATTTGGGCTATCTATCAAAACCCATAAAAGCCATTTTCCTATGAAAACCTTGAGTTTTGAAGTAGATCATTCATCAAGGGGAATAAATAAATAAATAAATCCTAAGGAAAGGGGTTGTTCCCCCCCCCCCCATCTTTCTCCCTTCGATTTTTGTCCAACTCACTCTGGGCTTACTGCGAACCAAATCTTTTTCATGCTGGCTGTTCTGCTAGCCAACTGGGCAGCTAGATAAGATAGCTGTGATAGAACGGTCAAGCCAAACCTTTCCACCAATTTACACATTTAAGCTTTGTTGAATGATATCCGTAGCTTGGCAAACTGATATAATTATGTATTGCTTAAAAGGAACTTGGTAGGGTGTCATGTTGAAAATTATCATCTCTCCCTCCCCCCACTATATGTAGTGTGTTGTCTTTTTATTTGCATCTCTCTCTCTCTCTCTCTCTCTCTCTCTCTCTCACACACACACACACACACACACACACACACACACACACACACACACAATATCAGTAAGCATCCTTTTTTGAGAAATGTCAGTAGTCTAATCAAAATGAGTGGTTTGAATCTGAGCTTGTGATATGACGGGCAGTACTTTCTTTCAAAGTATGTGTAGTCTATAGTTGTGATGGAACAGGGAAGGAATTACTAGGTAGCCAATATATTGTGTTAATTTCTTTGTCCCTCCTTTAAACCCCCTAAATCCTCTATTGCTGGGGGAAAATTGGGCTAAAATGAACATCCAGAAGCTTGGAGGGATGTGAATGTTCATTTGGGTCCTTGCATCTCTTGTTGGCCCT
Source organism: Intellagama lesueurii (assembly GCA_037013535.1). Classification (NCBI taxonomy): domain Eukaryota; kingdom Metazoa; phylum Chordata; class Lepidosauria; order Squamata; family Agamidae; genus Intellagama; species Intellagama lesueurii. The sequence continues at coordinate 106,046,957 of JBAJHW010000002.1, read as the reverse complement.
GAATACGTAGTCTTTCTTCAAAACTGGAACTAATCTCTCCAAATGCACAGAGATCCATGAAGTGGAGAAAGGGGTCTGTTTAGTCCTCTAGCTGTCAATGGCTTTGAACCACCCCCACCCCACAAGCTGCACACTTGGAGTAATGAAGGGGTCAGCAACAAAATGTCACACTATGAAATGCTTCTGTTCTAGGCATTCCTCGCCATTCTGTCTTCCGTTAATATTTCCATTCTGTTTTTTAAAGACAATAGTTAATGCCCAATGACCATACCCATTGGATTGCTGTGGGAATGCCTGCTAGGTACATTTGTTTGTTTGTTTAGAAAATCCTCCAGGTTTTTTCCCCCCCATCCTTGGGAACATGCCCCTTTTGTGTGTGTATGGTGCCCTTATGCCATATTGGATCCATGAAAGCTGTCATTAAAGGAATTTGGTCTGCTAGATGTTTATAATTATTTTTGGCCCATAATTGTAGCTTTATTAGGGTTATCAACACTAGTGTGTAATTATAAAAAATGCTTCAGATTCCATACCTGCATTTTTGAAGCCTACTTTGAGAACTGATTGAGATAACAGTGTAAATCAATCAGTGAATAGGTGAGATAAGATAATCTTGTCTAGAAGTAATGTGGAAGAAAAATTATTATTAAATATGTCGCTATTTAATTTGAAACAGATTTTGTGGGTTAAAACAGTTTTTGAGACTAGACCTGTTCTGACTTTTTGCATTTCGAAATGGATCTTTTGATAGGAAATGTGTATTCAGAAGCATGGATTTTGAAATATTTTAAATGAAAATTACTTGCAAAATTTGTTTTTAAAAGCTAGCGAACCAATGAAGGAACAGAAGAAAAATGGCAATTGAATCATGAATTTACTGAGGAACCCTTGGAATAGCTATGGATAAAGGAAACAGACAGATTCATTTGTTCTTATTAGGGTACCACTCCAGCAGTGTGTGAACTATGGTACAGTTCACAGAGTTTAAAAAGGTAGGAAGGCAACTAGTTAATGTGGAAGCTCTATGAATGGGTGCTTCATCGAACAGTTGAGGATGATTCAATAAGACACATCTCTTGCTTTCACCCAGGAGCATTTATTGTATACCATCCTTTCAGTGGCACAAAGGATTCAGATCATTCTTAAAGGGTTGTGAAAAGGAAAAGAAGGCAGTCCGTCTAAGATCTGTTGAAATGATGGGAGAACGCCCACGTTATGCTCCACAGAATTCAGCACAAGCTTGTCCACCATGACAGGTAAGCTAGCTCACCTCCAGGTGGAAGTGCTCTTGTTTTCACTGAAACACGGTCCAGACAGCCTGTATTAAAAGACAGACTAAAAATATAACCACAAGAGCAGGGGAATTTAAACTGCTACAAGCACAAAGAGACAGCCGAATTGGTCAAATAAATTATGAAACATTCGGAAGAAGATCACAGGATCATGATCTTATTTTTCAGCTTGGTTTGTCTCTTCCCCTGTGCAGAATATGTCAAATGTAGTTTCCTAGGTTCTTTGATCCCATTCATGTTTCACTTCTGCTGACCCACCCTCTCTGAACTTGATTTAAAAAAAAGAACCCAAAAAATCAAGCATATGCATAATAAAACATGTTCAAATTAGCTAGGTCAGCTACTATTGGAGGAGCAGGGGAGGTGTTGGGTTATCCAGATATTACTGGCAGTTACTGCAGCTGAAGCATACAGCATATACAGATTCTGTGGTCTTCTAATAACCAGGGAAAGAAAACTGAAAAGATTATGGTTACAGTGGTTTCCAACATACACACACAGTGTGCGTGTGCACACACACAGAGAGACAGACAGACAGAAAGAGAGAGAGAGAAAAGTCTTTCAAAAGAATAAATCAAAACAAAAATAAAGATCTGGACTTTTCACAGCAAGGACAATTTCTTTCCCACTGAGTCACAATTTCCATCTTTTGTGCTAGGGCTACCTCTGAAGAACAGATAAATAGTGTCTTTGAGATCTCCAAGTTTGGGTGGCTCATGGTTGAAGCAGTAGGAAACACTACTCCCAAATTTGGCCCTTCTCTGTTCAGATGATAGGCCACCCATCCTTGCAAGACTGGAAGGACACCCAGATTGGTTGATCAAGCATCCACTTCTCCCTTCCTATCTACCAAGACGCTTGCAACTGCTCCCTTATACAGTCATGGACTGGAGAAAAGGAATGCCACATAAGTGATCTCAAAACACTCTCTCCCTTTCCTTTCTGCACCAGAGGGCTTCCTTTTGATTGGATATTTAAGTGTAGATCCACTAGAGCTGTGATCAAGAGTGATCTTTAAAAAAAATTAAAACTAAGACTGGAATATATTGCCATTATTTTCCTCTATCATGCAACCACTGAAACAAAAATGTTCTCTCTCTCACACACAGAGTTCTTATTCAGACAGCCTATCAAGAACTCTTTCCCCCACAAGAGTTCTTGATTCCAGTGCATGAAACACCACAGAAGATGGATACCGTGGTTTTTTTGCAGCCTCCACCCACTCGTCCCTCTCAGAGTTTATCCTCTGAGCACACACACACAATCTTCCTCTTGCATCTACTTTAAACTGGGGTCCCACCAAATCAGGTCTGGCTCATTGGCTTCAGCTTCCTTCCTCCTAGTTTCACTCATGCTGTCAGCTCCCTCAGGCTGACCAGTCACCAAGATCTCCCTGAAGTCCACTGGGTGGGGTGAGGGCAGGACAGACAGCCCACTGGGGACCATCAGAGCATTCCCCTCACAATGTCCCTACACATTAAGGACTTTCCCGTTTATGAAGCAAAGCAAAGAGAGAGAGAGAGAGAGAGAAGGCTGGCTGGCAGGCAGGCAGGCTGGCTGGCTGGCTGATTGATCAGAAGATGCAAACAAGCCACATAATGCCCCCCCCCTTTTTTTTCACTGTCCAGGCACCAAAACAGTAGCTCCGCAAGTTACATGCATTTGCAAAAAATGTGCAAAAATTAGGCTTACAAGTGGAAGAATTCCCATCAAGACCTGCAGTAGATGAAGAGCTTGATCCCATTACCAATAGAAATGTTTTTTGAATCGGGTCTAGCATGTTTTAAATTGGTTTTTTAAAAGGTAATTACACAATGTACAAAGAATCTTGTTTCCCACACATGTTATTTTAACTCCTCTACCAGGGGCCCTTTATTTTAACTCAAGTTATATCACTGTTTCATGCATCAACGTGCCCGATGTGCACTCTTCTGTCAGAGAAAATTGCTCCCCTTTTCTGTGTTGTTGTGCTAGTACTCCATGTGCATGTGTTGGTCTCTCCTCCATCGGAAGGGGAGGAGAGGTAGGTAGGAGGAAGGCTCTTTGTTTGTCAACCACTGCAAGCAAGGGGCAGGTTGGCCGGAGGAGAGACCAGCACACGGACACGGACACAGAGATGCCACAGCTGCTAGGCTTGGGAAAATGGGAGCACCTTCCCTAGCCTGCTATCCATTCTTTTGTGTGTGTTTTTGTGGGGGGTTTTGGTCATCACAATGTGGAAGGAGGAAAGATGGGTAGGAAGAAGACTCTTTGCCAGCTGTTGCAAGCAAGGCTTCACTGTCGCCTCCTGGAAGGAAGAGGGGAGGTGGCAGCGGCAGGAGCAATGGTGGTCCCCTCACTGCCTCTTTCCCCTGCCTGCCCATCCTGCTGCTGCCAGTCTTCCTTCTTGCTGCTCTGCCTCTTCTCCAGCTATTGCTGGTGCTGTGCACAGTCCCCATCGTCTCTTTCCCCTGCCTGCCCATCCTGAATTTCTCTGGGTGCTACACACAACCCAGGAGCAGAGGGGAGGCTTTTTATTTCTTTAGTCTCATTTTTGTCTTTGTCTTTGTCTGCCGTTCCTTTCTTCCTTTCCTTCCTTTATTCGTCTCCACTTTTCCTCCCCAGGCGGCCTTTCATGAAACAAAGCTTAAAATGAGGAGAAAGTATGTAGGAAAAATCAGCAGGGCTGCTTGGGAACCCAGGCAGCTAAAAGCAACCCATAGATGTCAAGCAGAAGTTAAATGGACACTTCCTCTCCCCTCTGCTCCTGGGTTGTTCACGGCTCCCAGAGAAATTCAGGGCCAGACAGGGGAGAAAGGTAAAGCTCCCATATCCATTTGTCAGGTGGAAATCACCCAGTGGGCAGGGAAGAGAGAAGAAACTAAGAAAGTCAAGGGTTGAATGGATGGGCAGGGTGATGAAGAACATAATCTGCATAGGAAATAGGAGGAGGGGGGTAGGTTTAAAGATCCAGTTTGATTTCAAGTGAAAGAATCCAGTCTGTTCTGCTGGCTCCTTTAAAGAACAAACAAATCCAGATGAGCACTTGCCACAGGAGATGTGCACAGTGATTCAAAGACCACGTGACTACCATATGACTATAAATTGCTTTTGTTAACACTGTGGCATATTCCGGGGTATATCATCAATGTAACCAGGCTCCAAAAAAAAAAAAGGGGGGGATTCAGTGTCTTGTTTTCATGTGCAAGAGTAATACAAATGAAGATTTACATATGTAGTCAGGGATTTCAACAACAACAACAACAACAACAACATACCCTCCACAGGGGGACATTTCACTGGTGCGACCATGGCCTCACTTTGCAGAAACAGTGACAGTTGAAAAACACTTCATGCACTTGCCAGATGTGAACCAGGGGTGTGTGTCTTTTCTAGAGCAGGTCCTCTTATACTCTGCTGTTCCTAGCAGCTTCAAGTTTCTTCAGCTGACAACTGGGTATGGAAAGGATCCCCTTGAGGCAGAATGCTTGAAAAATCCTGAACCAAAAGAGAAAAACAAGGATATGTGTCTGATGCTATATTATTTATTACCATATTTCCAGTTAAATGATTTCAAGGTTTACCCTCCTGTTATTATTATTTTTTCTACATCCAGCATTGGGCTGAATCTGCAGGATAAAAATCAGTGGTGGTGAAGACATTGTAGCTCATTTTTCCCCTCACTCTCTGCCATGCCTTTGGCCTGGTTATATGGAGGAGGGCGGGTAGAAAGGTGGAGGCAAATTGTTCTTAAGCAGTTCATCAATCCTGTCCCTGTTGCTAATTGCTCAATTACAGCCTTGTGGTACAATTACTTCCTAGCTTTAGAGATAAACTGCTGTCTCTTTTTCTAAAGGATTTCAGTTATTGCTAAAAAAGAAAAAAATAACAGGAAAGAGATTTTCAAATCCAGAGGAATAGCAATGTTTTTCTTTCCTTTGTTTATGGTCTGTAAGGAAGGCTGAAGGATAATAATGTATTGGGTAAGAATAGGCCAATCCGATTATTCCCCTTTATATAATGTTTGGATTCTTACAAATGCACAGAGGTTCATTCTACCTGGTTTCTGCCTCAGTTTGCAAAGTGGTATTTTTAAAAGTCAGCACACACAAAAAAATCATTGCATTTTTTTCCTGTACATTTCTCCATAAAGTATGCATTTTGCAATCAATTTCCCCTTTAATCTCCCTGATTTTCTCCCATTAGACATATTTTTGTATACGTATTTTGTTCACAGAATTCAGTTGGAAATTCCAAACACTTGGTACCATGAGGAAGGATTTAACCACATACACCCTCAAGCTCTGACCTCACCTCAATTTATTTATTTATTTATTTATTTATTTATTTATTTAATGTTAATACCGCCCATCTGCTGAGGCCACTCTGGGTGGTTTACAATGTATAAATACCACCAAGTACAATTTAACATAACAAATAATAATAATAATAATAATAAAATACAAATAAGCAATAAGTTCAAAGCATAAATATACATCAAATAAAACATGTAAAAACATTCAAAGCATTAAAACACTTAAAACCTTAAGAAATATGCCTGGCAGACTTTTCTGCCATAAAATTTTTGGGACATTCATTTATAACTCCTAAACTTAATTTCAGAGGAGACTGTATGAATATTGTTTTGTGCAAACACATCTGTTTCTATGATTGGGATGAACAGGTCATTCCACTCATTCAGGAGATCTGTTTGGACATTTGGACACAGAGAGATGACTGAATTAAACCTAATACCTTAGTCTAAGGAGTTGATTGAAATGTGTGTAGGGAATTATACATGCAGCCAAGTTGAATTTGATACAACTCCTGCAATGGAATCAATAGTCAGGCTGTCTCAGTTCTTTTTAATCCATTTATTTACTTATTCAGCTCATATTTTAACATTTTCTGTTGCTTTTTAACCTACCTTTTCTCTAAACTGTGAGGACAAACAGTGCACATTTAGAGCACTTTTAATATTTTCCTGACCTGGTTCTGGGAGGTCAATTGTGTTTGTGTGTTTGCATTTCTAAACAGGCTATGTTATTTGCCTCCATCTTAAGGTAGAATTTGTGGTGAGGTCTTTAATACTGAGTTGTGTTGTGGACACTCTCGCTTTTGGAGATTTGAAAACAGCACATTTTCAGAGTTTTTTTTTTAAATATTATTATTATTATTATTATTATAATGAGGGATACATCAGTCTATTTGACACTGGTTAGGCTTCATTTAGAGTATTGTGTCCAGTTCTGATGATTATACTTTAAGAAGGATTTTGACAAATTGGAGCAAGTTCAGAGGAGGGCAACAAGGATGATCAGGGGACCAGAAACCAAGCCCTATGAAGAAAAACTGAAAGAACTGGGCATATTTAGCCTTAGAAAATAAGATGGAGGGGAGATTATTTTACAGAGCAGGGGCAGGAACTGTTCTAAGTCATTCAAGAGTGCTGGACACATAATCATGGACTCAAGTTAGAGGAAGTCAGATTTCAGCAGAATCTCAGGAAAAACTTACTGACTTACTGTTAGAGCAGTATGACAATGGAACCAATTACTTCAGGAGGTGGCGAGTGCTCAAATGGTGGATGCATTCAAATGGAAGCTAGAAAGCGATCTGGATTCTTGCATTGAACAGGGTTATGAGTCTGTGAGTCAATATTAGCATGCATATGAGTACACAGTAACAAGAAAACAATGGCTTAATACATTTCACAGGTGAGGATGGAGCACTAAGCAGCATCAAAGTGCATAGTATCCAAGCAAGGATTTGTGGAAGCCACCAAGCCTGCTCCATGATGTTGCCCTATGGTGGCACAAAGAACACACCACTCAGGGCTAATCTTCCCTGTGCCATTTTGGAGACATTCTGTCCCAATCCTTGTCCAGATCCATGACAGTATTTGTGTGCTTGCTGCCCTCTTTGAGGACACTACTCCTGTGAATGGAGTAACAGAAACACCCAGGCCATAGCCTTAACAGTGGAGGAAAGACCTCTGGTCAAGACAGTAGTAGTTGCAGAGCTAGGAGCTCTGTTTTTGGTTTTTATTCTATCTTCTTTTTTGAGCTACCAGGAGAAAGGTCTAAACTAGAGATAGGGACGACTCACCATTTTGGCGAGTTGTCCCACTTCATGAGTCATCAAAAGTTGACGACTCACGAAGCACGAAGTTGCCCCCGTGAAGCGACGAATAGATTAGAGATGAGGACGAAAAAAATTCGTCCTCATCTCTAATCTAAACCGCTCCCTAAGGCAATCACTCAGAAGGGAGTGAGGGACTTTCAATGGACAAGGGACATAATTGCCTTTCATTCAATCCACAGACCATGCACTTCTATGCTTTACATCCTATCGCTCTGTCTCCATTCTTCCTGCCCCCTCAATCTGAAATTAGTGATGCTGTGGCCAGACTTTGATATTTTTAATCAATGACTTTGTGGCATTCCTCTGTAAAGAGTACAGAACTTGTATTTTATTATCAAATATGTTCAAAGGCATGTTTTTAAACGTTTGTTAAAATACAGCTTTTGTGCAGAATATTTTGAAATGCAGAGTCACGGGAAAATGAGAGGGAATGGAGTTATCAATGAATACATACAACAATGGCCCAGATCAAAGAAATCTGATTATTCCTACATCAGTCCCTTATGAGTGCCTAGTTTCAGGGATGGCACAATTTCCATTTTTCTGTTTTTTTCTTGATTAAACTCATCACTTAGCATAACTGTGTGCCTTGGACTCCATAAATAGTGTTCCCCTCACTTCATTTTTCCCAGTCCAGAGTCCAAATAAGGCCTCAGAGAAAATACATAAGGCAAGATGGATTCAAGTTCTTGGATGCTCATTTAAGTTATGAAAGAGCCATCTGATGTTCTGTCTCTAATTCTGGCTAGTCGGTGACCTTTGAGAAATGAATCCTCAAGATAGAAATCCATTGCCCTCCTCAGGCCTGTGTGTCCCTTTCTATGGGTGAAATAACAATTGTGTAACACAGCTTTAATATATAGCTTGGTTTTTAATGTTCCATAACACCAGAAGGCAGGAGTGGTACAAATACAAGACCATGCCTGTCATAATAATGGCTACATATTTTCCCATTAGAAACATCTAATAGGGCACCTTTTCAATTCTCTGTTTCCTTGCTAGCCACAGGGGACAGTAATTAAATTAACTGAAGCCACCTTCATTTTGAAACGTGCCTATGACAAAAAGCCACAGGGGGAAATAATTAAATGGAATCAGAACTTGGAGAGAGCTGCTGTTCCCCCACCTGTCTTTGCTGTTTCTTTCACAATGGAGATAGGTAGCAGAAAGAGTCGACACATGCAGCTAAGTGGGGCTGAAAGACAATACCCATTGGGTTGAATGATCCTGATGTGAGTCTTGATGAGCAGAAGGACTCCTTCTACTTGTGGAAAGGGACTCAGATCAAGCAGAAGCTGCTACTGTGCTCCAGGGGGAGGTAAATCTCACTACTTTCTTCTTGCAACTTCCATCACCACCTCCTGCCCTATTTCACCATGTCCCCATGAAGCAGCTGTTCACAGTGCACAGGAGGATGGAGGATATGTTGGTGGTTTATACCTCCCCTGAAAAGATGACATGCCACAAAGGGGACTAAAGAAGATGCCGGTCTGCATTAATGATAATTTATATGTAAGAATAAAAATAGATGCTATTTTAATAATTTAAATAGAATTACAATGAATCTTATCTGGTGGAGAACCAGGAGGATGACCAGGAGACGTGGGTGCAGGGTAAGTTTGCCAACCAAGTGCTGAGTCTGAATGGGCAGTTTCAAGGCCTGATCTTATTCCTTAGGATACTTTATAATTGAATCAAACTTGGACAGGACAGCTCTTCTAACAGAAAGGATAACTGTCCACTGGCAACCCATCTAACTGGGGACTATCCTCCGTAAAAGAACACCCACCATCACCTACAAGCAGGGATATGTCCCCAGAAATCCCCCTCTTTCCAGAGTGAGACTTCTGTGGATGGAATACAGAAGTCTAGATTTGATCCATTTAATCCTGGGTAGCCAGCAGAATTTATCAGGTGCAAGCCAGCTGTGCATCTTAGTGTGTTGTGACTAGACACAGCGATGGATATAAAAATGAATCAGGATATTCAATGAATATCCCTGATTCGTCAGATATTCATTGCTTCATATTCTTGAGGTCCAGAGACCCCGACGAATACTAAGCAACAAATATAACTCTTTTATATTCGTCCCTTTGTCTACCACTATCTGCTTATGCCCCCAGGGATCAGCTGTTCCTCGGGGGCATAAGCAGAGAGGGTTTTTCCCTTTGGGTGGCTTGCTAAAGCCTGCCCGAAGGGAATCCCACCCCCATGTTTACAAAGATGGGGGGGGGATCGCTTTGCTCAGGCTTCCCCTGTCTTTCTATGCACCTGTGGCGTAGACAGGAGAAGCCTGACCAAAGGACTTCTCCCAGCTGTCTTTGCAAACAGCAGGGGGGAGGGATCACTTCAGTCAGGTTTCCCCCATTGTTCTATGCCCAGTCAGGCATAGACAGATAAGGGAAGTGGGACCCAAGCGATCCCCCACCCTGCTCTCTTAGCAAAAACAATGGGGTGGGGGATTGTTTGGATCAGCCTTCTCATGTCTTTCTATGCCCGGGCGGACAGAGGAAGACAAGGGAAGTGGGAAGAAGGAGGAAGCCTGATCAAAGCAATCCCCCACCCTCAGGGGTGGGGGATCAATTTGGGTCCCACTTCCTTTGTCTTTCTATGCCAATCTGGGCATAGAAAGACAGGGGAAGCCTAACAGAAGCGAACCGCCACTCCCACTGTCTTTGCAAAGACAGCAGAGTGGGTGATCACTTGGGTCCCACTTCCCTTGTCTTTCTATGCCCGCCTGGCCATAGAAAGATAGGGGAAGCATGACAGAAGGGATTCCCCAACTCCACTGTCTTTGCTAAGATGGGGAAACCTGACTGAAGCAGTCCCCCATCCCGCTGTCTGACAGTGGAGGAATTGCCTCAATCTGCCCTCTCCACTACTCCTAGCAAAAGCTGGGCTGCTGGAACTGAAACTGTGGTTCCAGCAATCTAGCTTCTGTTTTGGCAGAAGCCACCGCAGAGCAGGAGGAGGCAACCTGGCCAGGTGAATAACAGTGGGAAGGGGGTGGGGGCAGGCTGTGGGAGTAGGGGGCTTCCACCCCCCTAGATAGCCTATGGGCTGTCTTAAAAAAAAAGACCCGACAAACTGGACAAATTGATTCATGGTTTGTTGGGCCACTGGGAGGCAATTCAAGGTTCATCAAAGTTGATAACCCACAAACCAAAATGAAGTGCCATTTTGGTGCTTCATCCCCATGTCTCATTGTGACTTGTCATCAAATGTGGAGTAAAAGCCTGAGATACATGTTGGATTTGCTAATAATTAGCAGAGAAAGTTACTAACAGGAGTTTCAAGTGCCTTACCTTCAAGGTGGTCTTTCCATATTGTATTGACCGCCAAGGAACCAATCATGATTCATTCTATAAGATTCTGCCTCTCTCTCTTCTTTCACACAAAGTACTCACCAGGCATTGCTAGATGTCACCATTGTTGTCTCATGTGGAGTGAGAGTTCACTCTCAAATAAATTTGGGCTTTCCCAGCATAGGAAAATCAGTAGAGGTGAACAAACTGTATTTCAAGGAAACTTGTCTCCTGTTAATAGTCTTGTCAAAAACAAGCTGGTGGAGAACCAGTGGAATTGAACACAATTGAAAACCCACTAGCGGATAAAACTCTACCTGGAGGAAATGGCAAAACGGTTCACAATAAGTAAGCAGTTTCATTTATTTTCTTTCATTTGATCCGTGTTTCAAAAATACACTCGTAGTTTCATGACAAACTGACATTCCATTGACCTCAGGTTCAACCTGTTATATCCACAAAGTTTGAGGTTAACTAGTTAGTGCATTTTAGATCACTTTCAAAGCTGTAGATTTAATTAGTCCCTGGTTTGAATTAATATTTGAATGAATATTTGCTTATTCATTCAAAATTGTTCTACTTTTCTGTGCGTAGCCTTGGAAATCAATTGGATAACACATAAAATCAGATTTTAAACATATGCATTACCATTACAAATAAATTATCCACCAGTAAATCTAGAAACCAAGTCAAAGATGCATATCTGGAACCAAATCCTAGTAAAGGAACCAAAGGTGACAGTTATTTTTCTTGAAAAAAAAATACTAAACTAAATTTCCTGTGAATTCTTAACATGAGTCTGCTAAAAAACATCCTCATTCCATCCTGATAATGGCCCATTTTTTTTTAAAAAAAATGATGTTCACAATATGCCTATTCATCCTTAGAAGAAATTGAAATAAGAGAGACAAAAAAGATATGATTAAATTGCTTGGGTTTCTAGCAAACAACTGAAGTCAAGTTTTAGCAGTAATTCACTTTCATAGAATTGCTGTATTTCCAAGAAAATATTTCACTTTCATAGAAATGTTGTGTTTCCAAGAAAATCAGATAAATCTGGCCTCATCACTGGAATCAATGAGATCGAAATGTCCTTTTAAGAGCATCAGAAATACAGATGATAAAGTGACTTCTGTAAGCATAACAGCCTCTCATTTTCCTTAATGTATTTGTTGTGGTGTGTGTGTGTGTGTGTGTGTGTGTGTGTGTGTGTGTGTGTGTGTGTGTGTGAGAGAGAGAGAGAGAGAGAGAGAGAGAGAGAGAGAGAGAATGCATTCAGTATAATTTGGCAACTTGAGCTACAAGTGGGCCAAGTTCCCCTGCCAGTCAACATGAGGGAGTAAAGCACTGACCCCCCCCCCCCCATTGCATGGGGTCTGAGGCTGCTGCCTCTTTTATTCCTTCAATAACACCAAGTAGCTTTCTGAGTAATGCCTGGCTGCAACAGGTCCTCAAAGCAATGACATTGTGGGAGAGGTGAATTAACAACAACAACCTATGTAGATAGTTTCTTTTGGGTACTGCCTTCAGAGTGCCTTGGCGGCAAGGACCCCTCAAAGCCAGGTATTGTGGACAGGAAGAGGGAAGCGAGGGGCCCTTTAGAGCAGCAGCTGTTGCTCCTCTTCTTTGCCTTCTTTGGTGGCATGTGAGGAAACAGAGGAGAAGCCAGAACTGTCTGCTGGTGGTAGCTTAACCACCCCCAGTGCTCTGCCACCTAAGATTACTGCCTCAGTTTGGCTAATGGTAGGGCTGACCCTCGCTTGTGTTCCATAGTACATTGCTGTATTCTCAGTGCTGATAATAATGATAAACATGTTAGACTTGCAATACCATGTCACCACATGGCATGTTCTCATTCAGGATTCAACCTGGGCAGCTTCACCCTTTCCAAGGAAATCCTATTTCAATTTTCTCTCCTCTAGTTTCCTGCCTCTCCTCCCAAACCAATCAGTCAGCATTCTGCACACACACCCCAAACATACTTAATGTCCATTGGACTGTTTTGTGTCTCCACCAGTTTAGGAATATTGGACGGGCAGGGCTTGTGTATATAGTCTGGCCCAGCCACATCCCTTCTCGTTCTCACTTTAATTGAATAAATGCCCATGTGGGGCTGAACTCTGAAAGGAGCCTGCTTGAGGGGGGGGTGTAGATCCCCTAATCTGAGATGGAGGCCAAGTTGCATTTTAAACATAACAGGGGGGAAAAAACCTGTCAAGAGGCCTATATCCTCTTACATGGCTCCATCTGTGTACATGATATCATCTCATTGATGCACTGCACAGTCAGAAAGGGAGATCTTTAATCCATGGCAATCTGTCACTGATAATATCATTCTTGTTGTGTGGGCAGAGCTATGCTAGTTTACTGGCCATTAGGCTGCTTTTGGAAAGAAAGAAAAATAAAAAGGTTGACATGATTTGTACTCCACCAAATTTAATTTGTCCTTTGGACACAAGATGATTTTAAAATGCACTTTGCTTTGCCATGCAACTGATCCTGATCCTTTTGCTTCAATCAGGACCCCATGCAACACAATCCAAATCAGACTGATTTGGTTAGTAATTCCAAATTTGTCTGAATCTAGTGCACAGCCCTACCTAATACCATTTACTCCATCCAACCCAACAGTTAGATCTTAGCTGTCTTTTTCTTTTTCCTATAAGCTGATGTCAGGTGAAATAGCCATTGCTAATGTTCATGAATGGGATACCATGCTTCTGCTTTCATGATAATAATCTTATAACTGCAGAGCTGGGAGGGACACTATGGATCATTGAGTCCAGCCCCTGAAAAGGAGGCACAGTGGGGAATCGAACCCCCAACCTTTGGCTCCACAGCTAGATAACAAAACCACTGATCTATCCATGTGTGATGTCACAATGGTTCAGCAATAAAGATGGGGACGAATATAAAAACGGATCATTTTTTTCAACGAATATAGCCAATTCGTTAAATGTTTGTTGATCCGTATTCATCAAATTTTATGTCCCGACAAATACGGCTTGACGAATATTTCCCGATTTTATTCATCCTTCATAATTTAGAAAAAAACAAAACCATTCTGCCTACTGGCCATCAATCAGCTGATTGGCGGGCTGATAGGCAGCCACCCAGCCCCACAGCCACCCACCCCAACAGCCTACCCCACCCCCTTCCTCTCCCTACCTTAGCCCCCCCCACTCCCACTGACACCCCCTTACCGTAATCATCTCTGCCACTGCTGAGGTCTCCATCAGGCCTCCACAGCCACGGCATGTAAAAAGGGAAACTGGCTGCCCTTTGCAAAGATGGCAGCTTCGGCTTCATTTAGAGTAGGGAAGCTGCAGCTCCCATCTTTGCAAAGGGCAGCCTGGATTCCCTTAGACTCTCAACTTTTGATGACTCATAAAGCGGGACGACTCACCAAAATGGTGAGTCGTCCCCATCTCTATTCAGCAACCATCAGAAACACATGCCTACTTGTGCAGCAGATTCTTGGAAAAGGGCTGTTAGCTGATGTTATTATCGATGTTATTAGTATTGCTGTTAATAATAATAACTAGTCACTGCAACTAGTCCGAAGAGAGCACGCTAAACAAGCCGATCTTAGGAAAATTACTGTTGTTCGAAGATCCAACATGGCGACCAGCCAGCCGAAACCCACGAAAGGCAGCTCTCTCCCCCTCACGGTCTCCCGGAATCTTTCACCACAGCCTTGCCTCCGATGCCAGGAACAGGCCACTCCACTTCGCCAGCAGCTCAAAACTTCAGGGGCTCCTAAGATCTCATAAACCCCAGCAAAACACAGCTCCGACAGAGACAGCTCCAGGCTCCGGTCTTAGGCGCGCCGCCAGACAAGCTCCGTCGGGGGGGGGTCACCTCAAGCCTCCAACCTCCAGCCCTGGATCCTCACCTCCGATGACCACCTCAATATCCACCTGGATCCTGGACCCTCTCCCCTCCAGCACACATTAATATCCTCCGGGTGTCGAGCAAGAGGCTTCCAAGGGTCTTCCGAGTTTCCGAGCTCCGCCAACAGCCAGGAGCGGCTCCGCGTTTCGAACTCCAGCTCGTTCCCACACTCCAACACTGGGTGACTTGGTGGGTTGTTTCTCTCCCGAGGGCAGCAGGTTGTAAATGTTCTCCTCTCCAGACAGCCCGAACATCTTCAGATGGAGGAGAGACCCCACTAACAGCCCCCGAGGGAACAGGAGTCAATGGGCACCGGCCTTTCCCCAGTGGCACCCTTGAAAGAACCCTTTATTCCATAGGTCACATTAAATATTGAGCCATCATAAAATGAAGCACAGTAAATGAAAGATTCACAGTTGCCTTCACATTTTCCCAACATCAGGGTCTTTTCCAGGGAGTCTTCTCTTCTCATGAGATGGCCAAAGGATTGGAGCCTCAACTTCAGGATCTGTCCTTCCAGTGAGCACTCAGGGTTGATTTCCTTCAGAACTGATAGGTTGGTTCTCCTTGCAGTCCAGGGGACTCTCAAGAGTCTCCTCCAGCACCACAATTCAAAAGCATTAATTCTTCGGTGGTCAGCCTTCTTTATGGTCCAGCTCTCACTTCCATACATCACTACTGGAAAAACCATAGCTTTAACTATGCAGACCTTTGTCGGCAAGGTGATGTCTCTGCTTTTTAAGATGCTGTCTAGGTTTGTCATCGCCTAAACGCCCTCTCCAACGCAGAGCTCGGCCTGTGCCTTGGTTTAACCAGGACCTCCGAGCGATGAAACGGATTAGGAGAAGGCTAGAGCGTAGGTGGAGGAAGAACCCGACGGAACATAATTGGATAGCTGTCAGGGTCGCAACTAACCTCTACCTGTCTAAGGTAAAGGCTGCTTGTCGTACATACTTCGCTAACCGGATAAGCGAAGCTTCAAACCAGCAGGCGGAGTTATTCCGTATAGTGCGCGACCTTTCCGGAGTTGGTCTGAGTGATGGGCCTCCCCCTAGTTTTTCACCGGACCAATTTGCAGTATTTTTAAAATCTAAAGTGGAGGCCATCCGCCGGGAGCTCTCTCCTTTTTTGAATACAGTGAGTCGAGCTGAGATGTCGAGCTGAGATGTCCGGTGATTCTTGATCTCTTTCAGCCTGTGACGCCAGATACTGTGGACAAAGTGCTTGATCGCTGTCGGGCCACCATTTCCTCCCTTGACCCTTGCCCGGCCTGGCTAATCAAAGCAGCCAGGCCGATCACAACTGAATGGGCCACTGCAATAATAAATGGGTCTTTCCTTGAGGGCAGGTTCCCACCTGCCCTCAAGGAGACACTCATTAGGCCCATAAGATAGAAACCTAATATGGCGGCGGATGAAATTGGCAATTATAGGCCCGTCGCCAATGTTTCTTTCATTAGCAAAGTGGTCGAGAGGGTGGTGGCTGACCAGCTTCAGGCTCTTTTGGATGAAACAGATGCCCTGGATCCATTTCAGTCGGGCTTCAGGCCGCACCATGGTACAGAGACGGCATTGGTCGCCCTGTATGATGACCTGTTGAGGGAGGCTGACAGGGGTAAAACATCTCTGTTGGTCCTCCTCGACATCTCGGCGGCCTTTGATACCGTCGACCACGGTATCCTCCTGGGGAGGCTCTCTGAGTTGGGAATTGGTGGCTTGGCGTTTGCCTGGCTCTGTTCCTTCTTGGAGAGCCGTCCCCAGAGAGTACAGCTTGGGGAGAGTGTCTCGGCCCCGTGGAGTCTCAATTGTGGGGTTCCACAGGGGTCGATTATCTCCCCAATGCTGTTTAATATCTATATGAGGCCGCTGGGTCAGGTCATCAGGGGGTGTGGAGCATCGTGTCATCAATATGCTGATGACACCCAGCTCTACATCTCCTTTTTACCAACTGCAGGTGATGCCGTCCTGTCCCTTCAGCGCTGCCTGGGGACTGTATTGCAATGGATGCAGGAAAATGGGCTGAGGCTGAACCCGGACAAGACGGAGGTTCTGAGGGTGGGTGCCCCTGTGGTTGGCGGCTTGGATGACTCTCGTTTGGGGGGGCGGCCTTGGCCGCTAAGAGTGGGGTTCGCAGCTTGGGGATCCATCTGGACCCGGCGCTCACCATGGAAACGCAGGTGGCGTCGGTAGTCCGCTCCGCCTTTTTCCATCTTTGGCGGATTGCCCGGCTGCGGCCCTACCTTGATATGGGGGCGCTCACTACCTTGGTACATGCGCTCGTAATCTCAAGATTAGACCACTGTAACGCGCTCTACGTGGGGCTGCCTTTGAGGTTGATGCGGAAACTTCAGGTGGTGCAGAATGCAGCGGCCAGACTCCTTAGTGGAGTGAGAAAATACCAGCATATCTCTCCTATTCTGGCCGCATTGCATTGGCTGCCCATTCGGTTCCGCATTGACTTCAAAGTTTTAATGCTTACTTATAAGGCCCTAAACGGTTTAGGACCTCGATATTTGGCGGAACGCCTACTCCCACCAAGGTCTACCTGGATCACCCATGCGAGTCAGGAGGTGAGGCTGAGGAGCTTGACGCCGAGGGAGGCCCGTAGGGAAAGAACAAGAAATCGGGCCTTCTCGGCGGTGGCTCCTCGCCTCTGGAACAATCTTCCTCCGGAGATTCGTGCCGCCCCTACGCTGGGTATCTTTAAAAATCAATTAAAAACATGGATGTTTATACAGGCCTTCCCTCCAGTCAATACCTGATCTTTTTATCTTTTCTATTTATCTTTATTTTTTGTTTTATAATTGTTATGGAAATTGTTTTTGTAATAATTTTGTGATTTTATCTGTTGTTTTATGTTGTTTGGAAGCCGCCTAGAGTGGTCGCAAGACCAGATAGGCGGGGTATAAATGAAATAAATAAATAAATAAATAATAATAATAATAATAATAATAATAATAATAATAATAATAATAATAATAATAATAATAATAATAATAATAATAATAATAATAATAATAATTTTGTCTTCTTGGTGTGTGCACTGATCCTTCTGTTTTTACCTTTTTCAATTTCCCCATTCACATTTCCCATTCTTGTTTCATTTATTTAAATTTATTTAAAATATTTTACCCTGTCTTTCTCTTAATAAAAGGACCCAAGGCAACTTATATCATTAAAACACAATATTAAACCTAAAAACCATGAATTATTCAAATATTAAATGAATTAATAACATTATATTATGAACGTTAGGTAAAGAAGCACTAAGTCTGTTACTAAGGTAAAACCTGCCTGAAGAGAAAGGACTTTGCCTGATTGGGGAAGGACAGCAACAGTGGGGCCAATCTAGCCTTCTATGGGAGGGAGTTCCAAAGTTTGGGAGCAGCGACAGAAAAAGTCATTTTCTGTGTCCTGCACATTTTCTGACACACCAAAAACCCCACAGAACCTTTAAAAACTACAGTGGTGCCTCGCTAGACGATGTTAATCCGTTCCACGAGGATCGCTGTCTAGCGAAAACATCGTCTAGCGAAGCACGTTTTCCCATTGGAATGCATTGAAATCGCTTCAATGCGTTCCAAGGGAAAATGCAGTCGTCTAGCGAAAATTTCCCATAGGGAAACCTCGTCTAGCGAGTGAGGGTCCCCATAGGAATGCACTGACAGCTGCACTGACAGCTTTTCACCACTAGTCGGCGCACTCCTATGGGGAAACCTCATCGTCTAGCGAAAATCGCCATAGGAGACATCGTTTTGCGAAGCGCAGTAGCGATCGCAAAAAGGCATCGTCTAGCGATTTCCTCGTCCTGCGAGGCAATCGTCTAGCGAGGCACCACTGTACTCTAAAAAAGCAGAGGAAGAGGAAAAGAGAAATCAATATATTCTGAAAGTAAACAACAGTAGATGAGAAAGGAAAATCCTCATCATCAAACCTGTGTAAGCACTAGTTCATACTACTGTAAGTCCCAAAGTCTAGTGACACACTGGAAAAATCACAGGGTCCACCCTTCAGGTCCACTTCCCCACACAGCAGCAAACAAAACATTTACCCCCCACAAAAAAGTCCCTTTTAACAGAAAAATACCCAGTTTTTAAAAACAAAAATCAATTGGATATGGGCAGTACTGCACATACATACACACAGAGGGGGAAAATAGCAAAAAGAAAAAGGAAGGAAGGAAGGCACATACAGTCCCCTCTCCCAAAAATCCATAAAAGCAAGCGAACAGATAAAGGCTAAAAATATAATCTACCCCCCCCCAAACCCTACTAGAATATGGGGAGATTTTTCTCCCCCTACCACTTGATAACTTCTCTTCTCTGCTTTGAGTCCAATAGGCAGCAGCAGGCAGGCAGCAGGACGGACAATGAGGAAGAGATCCTCCTCAAAGAAATACAGAGGGGAAGCAATCCAAAATATAATCCCAAGGAACAAGACTGGCAGTAGCAAAAATAATCCAAATAAATAGGAAAATCCCCCCCCCCCAAAAAAAAAAACCCTGACAGATGAAAAAGGAGGAAGGGATCCAAGTTGGATACAGGCAGGCAAGCAGGCAGGCAGCAATCCAAGATGAAGGGTGCCTGGAGATCAGATGACATTAATCCCACAAAGAAGGAGGCAAACAAAGAACACACTCAAGGAGCTCCTGGTCCTTTTACAGATTCAAAATTCCTGTTTTTCCCCAGACATTCTGATTGGCTGTTTACTGACCCCATAATAATACTATTGGATGAAGCTTTCTCTGCCAATATGAGCCTTGGTGGTTAAACTGGTATACTGCAGTGAAGACTCTGCTCATGGCCTGAGCTTGATCTGGCTCAAGGCTGACTCAACCTTCCATCCTTCTGAGGTTGGTAAATCGAGTAGCCAGCTCTCGTGGGGTGGGGGAGCAATGCGTAGCCTACATAATTTAATTGTAAATTGCCCAGAGAATGCTTTAAGCACTACGGGATGGTATATAAACATCAAGCAGCACAAAAAGGCACCAAGGGGTTACACAAAAGAGGGAACATGAAAGAAGCACAAAACTTTCATGTATCCCTCTTTCATAGATATAAGTCATTCATGTTTCAGAGGCTTCTTCGGCAATCCCAGGAGGAACATGAATTATGTGAAAAAGAATCTTATATTTTGGGTTTTTCACTTAAATGTGAAAGATTCACCCCTAGCGTGATCCTCAGCTAAATGCCACAAGATTCGGCTCCATTTGCTTTGTCCAAAGCAAAGCTGATCATAGAAAACTAGATGTTCAATGTTTGATTTCGGACCCAGATACTTTGATCATAGTGATGAGAGTACAATTCTGTTGTGCCTCATTGGCTTAGGTTATAGCCACACATGACTAGAGGTAAATATGCCCACCTGTCCAAAAACATAAATACACACATCACTGTCCCAGCATCTTTTCTATGTCTATTTAGCTATACAGATCATTTATAACTCTGCTCTGCCTCTCACTATACACTATTTTGAGATGCTGTGTATGGGATTTTTTTCAATTTAAAAAAATATTTTTAAAAGCCACATTTTCTTTTAGTTTTGCTGCACTGGAAAATAGAAATTACCCTCTCAATATGAGTCTTGTGGACTGTAGTGCCCCTCACATATGTGGAAACAGCGTCCTCATTTATTTCCTTTTCATTTCAGATCCTGAATTGGAATGAAGGCAAAGGAAACCCAAGGCTCAGGAAATTAAGCACCAAAGTTACTTGTTAACTGAAAGTACTTTCATCTTCTTCTACTTCTTTGTTTTTTATTTTCTGTGTTCATTTTCCTTCAGGATGTGATGAGATAGAGAGTGTGACATTTGTTTTTAAGTCCCAAAATTAAATTCAATTTGCTTGCTTGTTTACTACTGTAATTTCTATCCTGATTTTCTGAAAACTTTATTATTTGTTGAAATGAAAATGACTGATGTTCTCCCCTTCCACTTCACCTCTGAGGGCTGGATGCCATTTTTCTGCATCAACATTATGCCTCCAAGATGATTTATAGTGCCGCAAGTCCTATAAGGTTTCCAACTCCCTCTGCTTGGGCACCCCTAAAATGGGCTCAACAACATACTTCTTATTTTGAAGACAGGTTATAAAGAATAGGTTTGTGAAGGCACAACATATAGAATAAAAATGGCAGGGAGGGAGTAGATATTAGCAAAATATTTATTTTATCCTCATAAGTTTGGCACTTGGGTTAAAAATGAGTTTGGAACAGCACAGTAGTTTAATACATGACCATGGCAGCAAATTCTTCAGCTGGTGCTTCAGGTCAAAAATAATAAAAATAAAAATACTGAGTTCTTTGGAAAACTGAAGGTATCAGAGAAGAAAGAAGAAGGAAAAAACCACAAGGGGAATAAAAAGCTCTTTAAATTCAGATGTAACCATTTTAATTTTGCTTGCTTCAATTCCTTCTCTTTTATTTTTATATATATATATATATTTGTTTCATCTTGTATGTCAATTTCGCTTAAGGATGAGATAATAATCTGAGAACTGCAGAGCTGAAAGGGACCCTGTGGATCATCAAGTTCAGCCCCTCTCAAGGAGGCACAATGGAGAATTGAACTCTGAATCTCTGGTTTTGCAGCCAAATACCTAAATCATTGAGCTACCCAGCAGTTCAGTTCCATGAAAAAAAGAAAAAAGGAAAAAGCCTATCTCAAGAATCAGGTCATTTACCTGTGCCCAATATGTTCGAACCCAGAAGATAAGAGGTTGGCATGACACCCAACCCTCCTAAATGATTCAATCGGTGAAAATCAATGAGAACAGAAAAGTACTGTTACCACTGACAAAAATGAACCTCTATTTTCCCTCTAACTCAAAAGCTTTCAATAATAAATTTAAGTTGTCCTTTTTAAGGTCACTTTGGTACTCTGCTTGGGTTAGAGGAAAATAAAAAGGCCACAGTGATATATAAATTCCAATCAGCCATGCAGCCTGATAATATTTTTAAGGTTAAAACTGTTTCAGCTGTTCTTTCATCTAACAAGACCGAAATAGATTTAATCCTAATTAAATTATCATAGAAACAGAACCATACAAACAAACATTTGGTGATATTTACTAGCAATGATGGTGACATTTCCAACTTATTAAAAAGCAATGAAACACTGAATGAGCTTTTCCCCCTCTATTTTACCTCAAAAACCTTGATCTTTGCAGCACTGAGCTAATGTGATACCAAGCACATTATCTCTGACAGCTCAGTTAAGAGGGAGACAAATCCTGCAAAAATAAAGCAAAAGAGGTCATCTCAAAATTTCAAGCATATAGTCAACTTTGTTCCAATTAAACATTGTTTTGTTCTTTCTTTTGAGCTAAGATGCCTATTCTTGTCTTCTATGCAGTATAATCTTCTAATACAATTCCAATTTCAATGGAGAAGTGTCATGAATTGACTATACATGTACATTGAATGCATTGTTTCTGCAGCATGAACTATGGACACAATCAAATTAATTCAGCTGGGTGCATTAATCCTTGTTTGTTTTATTTTCCCATTGCTCATACTATAGAGTTTTTGTATGTGCACGTGTGTGGATACATTCAGATTTCCAAAATGTTTTCCTAGTGACATATTTTCTTCAAATACTGCAGACTGTTTCCCATAAGTCTAATAGGATTCCTACCTGAGACTCTGAGTGCAATTACATTGGCTATTTATCTTGCAGTTTGCATCAGATTTGGCTTGGATAAAACTGAATTAAAAACTGCCGATGACACGACACAAAGCTAAGCACAGAAAAGCCTAGTGTTCTTCATTGGGGAACTATCTCTTTGTTCAGCTGGCAAGAAACAGTTCCTTTTGCTCTGATTTAGTTAGCATCTCTTTTCTCTGCTTTCTGGCATGTGTGACTGCCTAATCTGATACAAAGAGGCAATAGTGGGGGTATCAGTGGATGTGATATTACATGACTTCCACTCCTCCAAATGATTGTTGCTATGTCATTTTGGGGAGAAAAAAAGCTTTTAAAAATTAATAAGAGGATGAGGGGGGGTGAATAGTTTTCTTCAAAAAGATATGCACTTGATTTGAGGCAATGTTAGCAAGGATGTATTGAATTGCTGATCTCAGCAAAGATGGCTCTTCTCACAGCTTTCTGATGCTCCACTGAATCTTCCAACACAATAATTGATCATGCTGGCTACAGCGATTTCACCTGCAGAAACTAGCAGGGACCTGGTTTGAAAAATTTCAAAGCAAACTGGGTTTTCCCCTGCATAGTCACACCCTTCGCCAGCTTTCTCAGACTGGCTGAGAAAGCCGGAAAGGATAATTTTAAAGATCAGAATTCTCACAAACTCACAGCCAGCACTGTGACTGTGCTAGATGTGTGATTCAGGGCAAGTTCTGATCCAAAATGTTACCTTATTCTATCTTTTGAGTGTTGTGGAGATGGTAAAAGTTCTAAAAACATCCAGCTGGTGGCAGCAAAAAATTCCCAAGACAGGGAACAGAAAAAGGAGTGTGAGCAGCACCTTATCGATTCTGGTTTTTCCTGCTATCCCTTTTGAGCTTGGGCTTTGGCAGTCCATGACAGATTGTTACACCAAGTTGTCTTCTGAACAGCTATCCTAAGAGTAGGAAAGGTGAAAAGAAAAGTTTGCTTTCCTTTTTAATATGAGTTGATACACATTTAAATTGTAATTTCCGAAGCGCTTTATCTTTAGGTTGTTTTTTTTTGCACTCCTCCAAATTCTAGGATATAGCTTTCTGATTTTAAAAAAAATCTCTGAAGAAGGTGTACTTCAGATAAAATGCCATGCTAAGGAAAAGCACAGCATAGTTAATGGAATGCATTAGGGGAGAGTTTTGCAAGACTGTGTATATTAATGAGATGTGATTTTTCTATACATAATGTGTATAGATTTTCATAATAACTTTGAATGGGAATATTTGCAAATGGAGGGAGGAATGGAACGGAATGAATCTGCAGACAAAGGAGGCAATAAAGAGGCAAGATACAAGTAATGGCTTTTAATTAGGGCCACATTTATGTACTGAAAACAACTGTCAAGCAAAAACATCCATCTAAATCTGACTGTCTGACTCCTCCCCCTCCAGCAAAGCCTCCTAGATATAATTGAATGATGGCACTAGGTCATCATTCCAAAATCAGGTCATCACTTCATCACTGTAGGTATAATGAGATGTTCCTTGTCACATACACCCACAGGGCGTCATAACTCCAAGCAGGGTCCCTTCGCTGGAAAAAGGGGCATAGAAATGAAAATAAATAAAAAAATAAATAAACCATGGAGGTCCTGAGGGGTCCCTATCATCATCATCATCATTTTAGAACTGCAGAGTTGAAAGGGACCCTCTGGATCATTGAGTCCAGTCCATGTCAATGAGACACAGTGGGGAATCCAACTCCCAAACTCTGGTGCCACAGTAAAGCTCTGGCAGTTTAGAGCCTACAATCTCGGCTTTCAGAACCTACAACCTTGGCATTATTAGCACCATGCTTTACCCAACCCTATCCTGCCCATGAGTCCCAGAGCGCTGAGCTGCAAAACCTGGAAAATGCAAATCACAATAAAGTTTCCTATGGGTGCTTTCAATCCTCTCTCTGAAAAGAATTCCCACTCAAACTTGCCAGTGTAGGCCAAATAGGACCAAATTAATGTGAAACCAAAATTTACCTGCAGCTATGCAAACCCTTCATCAAATGCGTCTGAAAACTGATACTTATCCACCAGTCTGAAAATGACTGGAAAAATCTGACCGAATGAACATAAATAGCCAGACCATCCTAAAAACAGAAAGCCTTTCAACCCACCTAGTGCAGTATGGAGCAGACAAAAAAAATAACCCTGCAAGAATGTGGAGAGGGTCAAAAGTTTCTATTTGGCCCCAAAACAACAGGTTAAGTCTATACAGAATACATGGAAGGTGAATGCTGGAAATCCAAAAAAGCTGATAGTGTGGCTCAGAGAGCCAACATCTACTCTGACCACACATCCACCACAACATAAAAATGTGTGTACCCACACACAGGTATGGGGTGATATCATACATCTCCTGCTCACCAACAGGAGAAACCTCATGTGCATCTGCCCTTCTGACTAGAAAACTGCAAAAATCACAGAAAGCAGAACAGATTATGTCCATATGTTACTGAGAGAGAGCATGCAAGGGAGAGGGGGAGAGAGAGATTTTCCTTGTAAAACTAAAAATTGCCTCTTTTGTTACAGGTCGGGGATAATAGCAGATCCCATGTCTGAAAACAGTGAGGACTGGAGTGCTAAACAACAGAAAAATTACAGGGTTCACACCATGCAGGAAAGGCCAGTGCCACGGAGGAAGACAGATGTGAAATATGATATAATGATCGATCATATGGTATCAATTATTAATCAATCAGCTTCATTTAGTCATCTGCACATTTGTTTTTTCATCCTCTCATTTTCTGAAGAAAGGTCACTTTTGGCAGACTCAATGCACTAGACATCTCTCTCTCTCTCTAGGCAGTGTGAATGAATAAGAAAAGGATCAAAAGAACTCATTTGGGACATTTCTCTATTACTGTTCTTCATCCAAGAACTCATTTGGGACATTTCTCTATTACTGTTCTTCATCTATTGTTCCTGAACCTTTCCCATCAAGACGTTCAGAAACGAATCTTACTGTGAGAATCTCCTTAAATATTTTCATACTGTAGAAATATACCTGAATGTATCTTCTTTGTTATTTCTTTGGTACCCAAGGATGAGACTTCCATTCAGTTCACTATTTCATGGCAATACGGCTGGCGAAATGGCAATATTTCGCCATCCGTATTGCTTCCTCAGAATGTCATCCAGCAGAGCTGTTTCGGGTGGTCCGGGATCATCTTCAACCGGGAAATCCGGTGGAGGTCCCGGACTGCTTATCAGCTCGCTATGATGAGTTTGCCATTCATTTTGATCGCTCAGATTCACAGTGGGTTGGACTCCACCATTAGTGCAGAATCAGAGGATGTGTCCAGTGTGCTGTGCTTAGGTCAATTATTAATGGATGAGTTTCAATTGTTGAGACCTGGGGATGTGGACAGGGTGCTTGGATCTGTCCGTTCTACCACCACTCCGCTTGACCCTTGACCATCTTGGCTAATTGAAAGATCTGCCGGGGGGTTTGCACCTGGGTCCAGGAGGCCGTGAATGCCTCTTTGAGAGAGGGAGTGGTCCCTACCACCTTGAAAGAGGCGGTAATTCAGCCACTCCTTAAAAAGTCTAACCTGGACCCAGGGCTGGTGGTTAACTACCAACCAGTGGTGAGCCTCCCTTATTTGGGCAAAGTGTTGGAGCGGGTTGTGGCCGGGCAACTCCAGGCACTGCTGGATGAAACGGATTTTCTGGATCCATTTCAATCGGGTTTCAGGCCCGGCTTTGGTATGGAGACTGCCTTGGTTGCCCTGTACGATGACCTTTGCCAGGAGAGAGACAGGGGGAGTGTGACCCTATTGATACTCCTGGACCTCTCAGCAGCTTTCGACACCATTAACCATGGTGTCCTTCTGGATAGGCTGGCTGGATTGGGAGTCGGGGGCACCGCTTTATGGTGGTTCCGCTCCTTCCTGGCTGACCGTGTCCAAAAGGTGGTGGTGGGGGACAGTTGCTCTGCCCCATGGCATTTATGTCATGGGGTTCTTCAGGGCTCAATACTGTCCCCCATGCTCTTTGATATCTACATGGAACCGCTGGGAGAGGTCATCAGGTGGTTTGGGCTGAGGAGTCAGCAGTATGCTGACAACACTCAGCTCTACCTCTCATTTTCCACCAATCCAGGTGAGGCGGTTTCTGTGCTGAACTCATGTCTGGACCTGATAATGGACTGGATGAGGGTTAATAAGTTGAAACTCAATCCAGACAAGACGGAAGTGCTGTTAGTGGGTGCTTCACTGGACAGGCTAGAGGGCCATTTCCCTGCCCTGAATGGGGTTGCACTCCCCCTAAGGGACAGGGTCCGCAGCCTGGGGGTGCTCCTGGACCCCGGTCTAACTCTGGAAGCCCAGGTGGACTTGGTGGTCAGGGGCGCCTTCCTTCAGCTACGGAAATTATACCAGCTACGGCCCTACCTGGATGAGCAGAGTCTCATGACAGTTACGCATGCACTGGTAACACCCCATATAGATTACTGCAATGCGCTGTATGTGGGGCTGCCTTTGAAGACGGTCCGGTGACTGCAACTGGTTCAGAATCGAGCTGCGCAGCTGGAGAGTGGTGGGGCCGCTAGGGAACACATCAGGCTGATTCTGTTCAAATTACATTGGCTACCAGTCTCTGCCCAGGCCCAATTCAAAGTGCTTGTTTTGACGTATAAAGCCCTAAACGGCTTGGGCCCTGGATACCTGAAGGACCGCCTCCTTCCATATGAACCTACCCGGCAATTAAGATCTAGCCATGGGACCCTCCTGAAAGAGCCATCCCTCAAGGAGGTAAGAGGGATGGCTTGTAGACAAAGGGCCTTTTCGGCAGCTGCCCCAGACTATGGAATGCCATCCCAAGTGAGATTCGACGTTTCAGCGCCAGGTCAAAACCTTCCTGTTCCAGAAGATTTTTAATTGAAATAATATCAACTGTGGGTTCTGATGGCATTTTTTCAGAGTATTGTATTTTTAATTGTATTTTAATTGTTTAATCTTTTTATCTTTTTATTGCATTTAAATTGTTGTAAGCCACCCAGAGACCATTGGGTAATGTGAGTAGCATATAAGTTAAATAAAATAAAATAAAAAAATAAATATTTGGTTAGACCTCACCAAAATTTACCCAAAAGAAAATCATAAACAAGGTGGAATTTGAGATTTAATTAGAAAGAAAGAATCTCAGGGAGAGCAAAACTGAGTGGTTATTCCATCTGGGCAGAAGGTTCTTAATTCTTAGCTCTGAAATATCACAATTTGAATTCTTATCTATCAAATCACACCTGTGTCACTAAATTAGGGCTCCCATCCCCCCTCATAAGCTGCTCATCTTCAATAGCTATAAGACAAGAAGGTACATACATAGGCTTCTTTGATGAGGATGTTCATGTCTGCATGTGGATTTACAGGTAAGGAACCAGTGGTGATGTGCCTGATGTGATTTCTAGGAAATCACATAAGGTGTCGGCAACACAATCATACTTCCCAGAAATCACGTTAAACCCTATTCATACAAATAAAAAGAAAGGTAACAAATAAAAAGAAAAGTAACAAATGCTCAACATATCAATTTAAAGATTCATTATTTTTTATATACTCCCTCTGAAATTTGGGAGTAAAAGTAGATTCAAATACAATAAATAGGTGATGCCTGACACCATTACATCTGTAACTTTATCTATCCATCTATAATAGCCATTTTTACATCTATACATGTAAAGATTCATGACATCGATTTTTTTTCAATTCCTATTTTTTTAAAAATACCAATTAAAATATTTGCTTAATCTGCCTGACTAAACTGAACAGGTAAAAATTTTTTTCAAGAATAGAGAAGATAATATTGAGTTTATGGGGCCATGCAGAGAGGAATATACACAGACCTATTTGCAGCATGGAGAAAACCATATGGGGTACAATATTCCTGAGTTTTAATATCCATGTAGACAAACAGAGTGGAAGGCCTGTAACATGTTAAATGCCAGGAGCAGGAGCAAAAGCTTCAAAGGAATTATGTATTAGAGTGATGAGCTTTGTAATACCAGCACGGAGGAATATCTTTAATTCCCTTAGTTGCACAATGGAAATATTGGTAACTTTAGGAGTTAAAACTGAATAGCAAGTTCCCAAGCACATACACCCCACTGCATGTAACCAGCTTAAGCAATTACTCAGACATTGCTTATAAAAAGAAAAT
Source organism: Intellagama lesueurii (assembly GCA_037013535.1). Classification (NCBI taxonomy): domain Eukaryota; kingdom Metazoa; phylum Chordata; class Lepidosauria; order Squamata; family Agamidae; genus Intellagama; species Intellagama lesueurii. Next base: position 106,018,515 of record JBAJHW010000002.1, on the reverse strand, counting down.
AGCTGTTTACTCATTGAGACTGCAAATTATAGGTTTGAACTTGGTCACAGAAGACTTCAGTAAGCTACAAAAAACATCAGAGGTTAATAGAAGGAATGAAGAAAAGGGATAAAATAATAAGACAAAAAGTGGGTTCTCTCAGGCCACATGGCTGAGAGGAAAATGGTGGACATGAGGATAGGCGAAATCAAAAGAGCATCCTTCTTCTATAGTGTCCCAAAAGCTTGTGTGCTTAAACAAAGGCAGTAAAACAATTGAAGATAGGGAAGAAGTCATCTTTGCCTGCTGAAAAAAGAATATTATTTAATTGGTCGGAGGAGGGGGGTGATTTCAAACTAAACCCCCATTTGTTGTTATTTTCTGCATTACCAACAACTTAATAAATGGAAGCACAATATCTTGACCTTTTTTTGGAATTTGGGATTCATCCCATCTAAAACTGAATAGTAAAGTATTTATTTATTTACTTACTTACTTATAGGCCACCTTTCTCCTGACAAGGGGATCCAAGGCAGCTCACAATATTAAAAAAAAAATAGAATTAAAAAACATAATAAGTTAAACATTAAAAAACAATTAAACTATATGCTAATTAAAATACAATCAAATAATTAAAAGCAAATAAACATTAAAAACTATCTTAACTTTAAAAAGGCATTCAGGCACTCAATCATAATTGTTAAAAGCCTGCCTGAAAAGCTGGGTCTTCAGCTGTCGGCAGAAGGATAAATGGGAGGAGGCAAGCCTGATCTCCTCAGGAAAAGCATTCCACAGTCTGGGAGATAGCACAGAAAAGGCCGTCTTTAGTGTCCCTATATATGTAGTTACCTAACAAACTGTTGAAAAAAAGGCTTCAAGACACTGAGACAAAATATAATTAATAATCTTTATCTAGTTCTCTTAGGAAAAGGGTAAACAGGACATCCTAAGAAAACAACAAAGTACTAAAACTACATTACAAAACATACCAAACAGTAAAAGGAAAAAGGCGGCGGCAGCTCAGGCAACGCCCACAAACTTAGGCAAGCACACAAGGTCTCTGCCTCGCTCTGTCAGTCAGCACCATCGAAGGGGAGGTGTGTAGGGGTGTGATGGAGAGAGAGAGACAAGGCTTTATAGAGCCTAATTGATTACAAGGGACAGGTGAGGTCTTTTAGGATATTAACCCATAGTGGGTAGAATGTTACATTTTGCAATATACCAACACAAACCACTGTGACTATGTCCAATTTTTACTTATGCCAATAAAGGTTGTATCTATCTACATTATATAAAATATGATGTCTTTACTGAACTCAATAGGTGATCTCATTTGTTCCTTGCTCGTGTGGATTTGATTCCGGATTCTCTTGGAAATTGTCTGTATTTCAAAAGTTCTGGAGGATTAAAGCTTTAAATGAACAATCTCTCTAACATGAGCCCCTGTCTTAAAAAAAAAAACAAGAAAAAAAACCCCAACCTTTTCTCACCTAAAGTGACCAGATCAGACTTCAAAGCTCCCGAGAACCATAGGCAATCCTCTTAGACATTAATGAAATAAGCATCAGAGTTGGCAAACCACCCTTCCTCCTGCTGTAGCCACAGCGCTATGCATGCTCAAGTCTTCTTGAATGCAGTGCCCTTTAAATGAACTCCTAACCCCTAAGGATTAGGACTTCACTTATTTTGACTAAGAGCCTCTGAAGGATTAAAAAACAAAGAAAGAAAAAAGGAGAAGCACTACACCAAAGAAACATGTTTGGCATTAAAGAGCAAATAAGTTCCATGGAAATGGTATAAGACGAAGGAAAAGAGGGAAAGGTGACACATTCAGAAAAATGGCAGCATTACTGGTTTTGAAGCTTATACATCTTTTCATTCTGCCTTTCTTTCTTTATTCCTATCAGTAGCATTGCATAGTTCAAAATCACAGACACACATGAAATATAGACAAAATCAAAAACTGAGTAAATGTCAAGACAAGCAGACTGTTTTTGAACAGAAGCAGTCAAAGCTTGAGCTGTCCATCTTTTTCTTTTGGAGTAAAGGTAGGGCATAAATTACATAGATACACACATGCATCCAGCATACACAAGCACTTCCTTTTTTTTACTAAAGCAACGAGAGAGGTACATTTTGGACTTTTTGGACTATAAATCCCATAATTTTCTTTCCTTGGAATCCCAACAGCAGGACCTAGACTGGGGGTCCCCAACCCCCGGTCCGCATCTGTTGCCGGCCATGGCAGGACTGGGCCACGGAGATAGATCTCCTGCCCCCCTGCACGCACTCCCCCCACACCCCAACCACACACACGGTACGCCACCCACACATACAGGTGCCCCACCCCCCGTGAGCGTGCCCCACCCTCCACACATGCGCATGAGCGTGCCCCTCCCCTCCGCGAATGCACCCCACCCCTCTGCGCATGCACGCGAGCATGCCCTGCCCCTCCGTAAGCACGCCCCGCACTTCCGCGCATGCACGCAAGCACGCACCGCCCCTCCGCAAGCACACCCCGCCCCTCTGAGCATGCTCACAAGCACCCCCACCCACCCATGAGCACAGGGGGACACCCCCCCCATGCACAGATGGCGCCCCCCCCCCAACCGGTCCACGATTCAGAAAAGGTTGGCGGCCACTGACCTAGACTATACAGACACTCAAATTGTGCTAACTAGAACAGGCCTACCTGCGAGGTTTCATGCCTTGGAACTTCCTGTTTGAAAAGGAAACTGCCCTGATGGTTGTCGGGCAGCTTCTTTTTCAAATCAGAAATAGGATTTGTAATCCAAAAAAAAAAAAATTCTAAAATGCACATCCCTAAAAGCAACTGGTGCCAAGTTGTTATTTATTTGTTTTTAATTTCTAACCCCAGAATTGCAGGGTACATTTTAGTGATTTGTAGGGGTATGTGAATGAACCTGAGGGCAACTGGGAGCTTCTTGAACAGCCCTGTAGCTGATTTGGAAATGCACATAGATCCCTGTTCCACCCTGTTTGTCCTGAAGTCAGTGAGCATCCTTAATTTTAAGTATGAAGAGATTTGTTCAGTAATTGTCAATTATACAGAAGGACTCCTGTATCTGTAAGGATTTGGTTCCAAGGCCCCCTGCAGATACTGAAAACCAGGGATTATATCTAGACTATATCTAACACAGTCTGTTGGTCCCAGGAGTCCCCATACCTGTAATTTTTATCTCAATGGAGCCTCTATGAGTAAGAGCTGAGTGGGTAATTTCTTGTTCATCAACATACTGAAGACAACCCCCCCCCTCTCTCACACACAATCTCAATGGCTCTGCAGTTTTTCTTTGAAGACAAGAATGCATTTCCTTGTTTGCCTGGGAGTGTTGAGGAAGGGGCTGGCTGGAAGACAGGAAGGGCAGGAGGAAACCTCTCCCAGATGGCAGTTTTGCTTAGGTTAGTGTCCCTCCTCAAGCCTTGCCAGCCAAACCAGCTCTGAGTTTTACAATGATGCTTCTCTGTACGGTCAAGGAAGCTGCCTCAGACTAGGCAAAATGGCAGCAGTTTTCCTATATACATGGTGTCTGGTCCCTTCTAGTGGCCAGTTCTGATAATTACATCTTGAAAATATATATTTTAGGTACAGTACTTTCATTTAATTTTTTTAATATTTTCAGATCATGGATAAGTGAAACCATGGATATTGATCCCATGGATATGGGGATTCAACTATATCGTCATTTCTGTCACATTTATTTAAATTAATTTAGTTATCATTAAAATCAGTGGGAGTGCACTGGTTCAAGTCAAGTAAACATGGTGAACTGAATTCTTTATTACTCGCCCTCAAACATTGGCCTGTGCTCTTGCTGTGGTGATCTTCTCTTCCCTGTGTTTTCTTTCCAACCACCACAACCTTATTTTTTGTTTTCTTTTTAAATGAATTATTGAAGTTTCTCAAGAAAAATGAACATAGTGACATGCTGAAGCCATTTTGTGGCATCAGGAAGGGGAGGGACTTGTGGTGGGATTTCTGTTCTCACAGGGACAACCTTGTGTTTTGTGTAAGGTGCAACTCTGATCTTAGTGAGCTGAAATTAGATGCCTGTGTGTTCTAGGTCAGTGGTTCCCAACCTTGGGCCCCATGATGTCCTTGGACTTCAATTCCCAGAAATCCTGACCAGCACAGCTAGTGGTGAAGGCATCTGGGAGTTTTAGTCCAAGAGCATCTGGGGACCCAAGGTTGGAACCACTGTTCTAGGTGGTTTATGACTTCACCCAGCACTGTACTCCCAAGAACGGTTACATTCTGGTTTACCAGATCAGATCACAAGGGGGATGCTTCCATACCCTGAAATTCAAGCATTGTTTGAAGAATATATTTAAAATGTATAAGAGCATCTATATCAAAGAGGAACAATCAATAGGAAACTCTCAAAAGGGAAATCTGATAAAGCCCAATCTACTGGCTATTCTGGTCACATTTTACTAAGCCTCTTTTTCATCTTTCCCTTCCTCCCCTTCCCCTGCTGCTCCTTTCTGTGTTAGCAGGGGCTGGCAAAAGGGGAAAGTTTACTATCAAAGTATCGACACACAGCTTGAATTCCCAGCTCAAATGCATTTTTCATCTCTTCCTCCATTCATAAATCATGGTGTTCTTCCAGTATTACTCACGGAATGTTTCATCCTTTCTATCTGCTGTGTTCCATCCTCTTTCAACGAAAATGTATCGCAAACAATTTCCTGAGATCGTTTGATGATCTCTTTTAGCTGACCATTAAAAATAATCCTTTGTTTGTTTATTTAAACTGGTAATTATAAAACTATTCCTGAAGCCCTCTGTTAAGTGAACCACATTCTGCTATTCTAATCAGAAATGGAGCAGCAGGATTAGTCCGTTTCAAGGAATTGCAGCAGATAAATTTGAAACTTGGCAGTGTAGGAGAGAAGAGTTGGCTGGCTGTATTTGTGAAGGAGAACAGCCCTCCTCACACCCTTCACCATTGCTATACACTTTTTTTGTATGGCACAGTGTGATTGAATCAATAGAAAGGTCAAGTTTCTGACTCCAAATTTGGAATGGCAACATGAAGCATGCAATTGGAATGGCAACTTGCAAATACTGCCGGGATGAGATTTTCACCAGCAAACTTGCCGCGAAATACAGTATGTGGTGTTGCTTTGGATCCTGAGATGCTTGGTTAGGATGAAATGCACTTGGAATATGAAAGAATATATTCATCCACATTGAGATTTCCACCAGCAGGCTTGCAACACCTATTCTTTGGAAGATACCTGATGGGGACAGAACAGGTTGAGTTTTATGGTATTGCAATTCAAAAGAAGTAATATGTGCAATGGATTAAGTGCCATCTTTCAACACCACTTCTTTGCTTCAGATTAAATCCTCCTATCTTAATTTTGAAACAGAAAAAATGGGAGGGCACAAGTATGTCTGACTGTGTTATTCTATATAGGTCCATGTGCACAGTGACCTACAAATATGCTCTAATTATAAATAAATTAAGGGCCACATGCCTGCTCAAAATGAGTACATTTCCAACCACACACTGCCAAAAAGCACCTGCTTATGATGCCACTTAAAATCTATGATGTGAATCTATTATTTGTGAAACTTACTTTGACATTTCTCAGCACTGACAATATTATCAGTTGTATTAGTTATGGGAAATGCAGCCATGATCACCACACCCCAAATATTAGAATCAGTAGCACTTGCACCTCCTAGGGCATTAGAAACATCAACTACTACTTAAACTCTACTTGCAAACTGCTGATGAAGTAAGGACAGGCATGGGTCAACTCACTGGGAGATATAACCAAGCAGTACAGTAAGAGGCTTCATAAGCAAATGAAGCTGGAGGCATTCAAAGGAAAATTGGTCAACCATCTGTCAGATCTGTTTAGATTCGGATTCCTGCATTGATCAGGGGGTTGGAATCAATGACCTTCTGGGCCCCTTCCAACACCATTATTCTGTGATTTTGTGCAATACAAGATCAGGACAAGATAGTACATCTTTCCTAGCCTGAAACACTCTCCCTCCACGTCTGGATTTTGAACCAAAAGTGTGGAATATGGTAAGTAAGGAATCACAATTCATTTTATTTTCTTTTGCTTTGCTTTGTTTCTCTGTCATCTTTCTTCCCATGGTGCTTTACAGTCAAATAAAACCACACAACAATCTGAGCCCAGAACAGCTTCCCTGGAATAAGATTGAAGGGAGGCATAGAATTGGATGTCATCAGCATATTGGTGGCACTGAACCCCAGACTCTGGACAACCTCTACCAGTGGTTTCATGTAGATGTCAAATAGCATGGGAGACAGAAATGAACCTCTGAGGACCACACAAGCCAATGGGCTAGGGTGCCAAACAAGATTCTCCCAACACCACCTTCTGAGTTTGGCCCTCCAGGAAGAATTGGAAGCACTGCAAAACAGTACCTGTGAGACCTATCATAACAAATTGGCCCAGAAGGATACCATGGTCAGTGTATCAAAAGCTACTGAGAGGTCGAGCAAAACAAACAGGAACACACACACTGAGTCCAGTTCCCAGTGTAGGTCATCCACTGAAGTGATCAAAGCTGCTTCCATTTCATAACCAGACCTGAAGCCAGATTGAAATGGATCAAGATATCCTGTGACATTGTGCAAGATCATAATAAAACAGAAAAGCTGAATCAGCCATAGCTTCCAGTTTCCTAGCTTTGTGATTTATCAGTCATCATGAGACAACCATAACCTTCAATTCTGACATATCAAAATTTATATATGAAACTAATCCAAGTGTTTTTACAAAATGAGCCTATGTTTATTTATTTGGAAGTAATACCACTAATTTCAAGGGAAGATACTGATTGCAGCTGCTGTGGCTGCTGCCATATAAGGTCCCTCCAGTACCCACCAATATAATGGGGAGCTCATCAGAAGTCACATTGTCAAGGGTCATCTTAAACCTGATGATCCTGATTATTGTTCATTGTTCACAGCTAGAGATGGGGACAAATAAAAAACAGGCAATTTGTTTTGATTCATGATTCGTCAGGGTTAACGACTCAATGAATATGAATATATGAATATTCTTTGACGAATCGATGAAGCGATTCATCGATTTGTCTTTGCTTTAAATGGCTATACAACTGGCCCCTAAGCACCTAGAGACACCACATTTGCAGGAAACCTTCCTCAGACACTTTTCTACAACTCCTGAAAGTTTGGTGAACATTGGATAACGAACCCCTGAGTTATATAGTCACAAAGAGGACACACCCAGGAAAGCTCCCTGCAGGGACTTAGAGAATCCAGAATCACAACGGAGCTTCCTATGTCTTTCCCCAACATGCCTGCCAACTTTGGTGAAGATTGGATATTGGACATCTGAGTTATTCAACCGCAAATTGGGTTCCCCCAGGAGAGTTTACCACACGGCACAGAAGCCCATTCTGCCTACCGGCTGCCGATCAGCTGATCTGGTAGGCAGAATGGGTTTTTTGTTTGTTTGTTTTTTTTACACGAAGGACGAATAAAAACGGGTAAATATTCATCCCTTCATATTCGTGGGGGTCTCTGGAACCCACGAATATGAAGGGATGAATATTTAATGAATTGGCTATTTTCGTTGAAAAAGCTGATCCGTTTTTATATTCGTCCCCATCTCTATTAACAGCTATTATGTGATAGCTCTGTTGTACATATTGCAACCCTGAATCAGGCTCTTGAATTAGGTGTGGAATTTCAATAACTAAGAACGGAAGGGCAATGGCAATATTAAAGATAGAGGAGCCTTGTTCTCTTTTCCCTGTGGCCACCCTAGCCTTGCTCACAAACAGTACAATTTTTGAAAATATATGGATATCTATCTATCTATGTATGTGGTGAGAGAACCCATAGCAATATGCTTCAGCTAAGCTTGGACAAAACAGGGAAAGGTAGAATGCAGGAAGCTGCTTTATAGTGAGTCAATCATTGGTCCATCTCACCCATTACCAACAATGCTGACTGGCAGGGTTTCAGGAAGGATTTTTTTCTAGTTGTAGCTGGAGATAACTTGTTGTTTTCTTTTGGTCTCACATCCAAATACTGATCACCAGGCCTGATTCTGTCTAGTTGTTGAAATCAAATGAGATTGAGTACATTCAAGGTGGTGTTTGGGGTGGTTATTCCCTGTTAATACAAATATATATAAATTCTTGGTTCTCCAGTCCTGAGAACTACTCAGGCTCCAAGAAAACATTAGCTGCAACAAATAATATTAGAAATACAACTCTTTAAAAGATATCACAACACCTATTATCAGCTTGTCTTCAACAGTAGTGTTACCCTAGAACAGTGATTTCTAACCAGATGTTCTTGGACTAAGATTCCCAGAAGCCTTCACCTTATTTGTGCTGTCCAGGAATTCTGGGAGTTGCAGTCCAATAACATATGGGGACCCAAGGTTGGGAACCACTGCCCTACAGGCTGACTGATGAAACCATTTTGGTAGCCCTGGTTGCTTTCAGCTGCCTTGTTCCATTACTCTAAAGTCATGCTTAAGAAAGCTGTGCTTGTAACAACTTAAATGCTAACTGTGTTTCTCTGCCCACTAATCCTGGGCAATAAAAATGTTTTACATGTCTTGGCAGAAAAGCCTGTTTGGTTTGTTATTGGGGAAAAATTAGTGTGCACATTATATATCAGCAAAAAATGACATAAAAGACATTATATTAAGGGAATTGCTTGCAATAATGGGTACATTAGGGAGAACTGCATACAAATGTGTCTATTAGGAAAAATGGACATGAGAATGCATGCTAATTTTCATACTGGCTCTTTAAAAAATCATAAGCTTTGGGATGAAGTGTGAATGGGGTGAAGTGAAGATTGGAAGATCCACAAAGGGAATGAAGCTAAAATAGGCAGATTTCATTCATTCATTCATTCATTCATTCATTCATTCCATTTATACCCCACTCATCTAGTGCCTAAGCACACCTACCCACCCACCCTCACTTCAGGGTAATACAGTAAATAGAAACTCCGTAGCATAGATAATGTAAAGACTGACAAAAAATGCCATAAATTGTTTTGAATCCATGAGATAGGGCACCTTGAATAAATAGATTTTTAAAGAGAAACAATACTGGCTATACATTTTAGGTAGGAACTGTTGAAAAAGGAATCTTGAAGAAATAACCAGCCAGTCTTCTCAATTCTACAGGAAATCTTTCTTATTCGGTCCTCTGATAACTGCCTGAAATATACCTGATGTTAGTTTCTAGTGTAAAGAAGGTGGGGTGTGGTAAAGTACAAGGATGCATCTGCTCCACATTCTGAGGTATTCTCTGGTCTTTTTTCTTGTCTCTGAATCAATTCCTGTTTGCTCCAAACACCTGCTGTGCTGGCAGTGGGAGGGCTTCTGCTGTGGTGCTCGGTACAAGCCACGCTTTTGCAAGACGAGATAATCTCAAAGCTAGTGTTTGCTTTAACTTCTTGCTTTTTATCTGGCTTTATAGTGAAGAGCTGTATCCAGTGATGCTATTTGACACGGTGCCAAGCTGTGGGGTTATGATACCTTATTTCTATGTCCCAGAAAGGAAACTGTCAAACTTGTATAAGCGGGAGAGAAGAATCACTTAGCTGGTAACAATTTGGAGTTACAGACAAAGATTGTGCCTTGCTGTTGCAAAGGAAAGAAGTATAAATTAATCCTTTTCCCTTGGTCATTGCTTGGCAAGTGCATCGAGGGCAAAGGAGTTCTCAGCTAATGTATCTTTTTTTCTATCCTCAGTGTCGGGCAGGTGGTGCTGAGAACCCCTCTAGCAAAACTGTCTTTCTCACATGCAGAACAAACTCATGTGCTGTGTTGGTGGCTGCCATGGGTCTGAGAAAGAATTTTAGCATAATTTTGACTGGGACAACACTGCAAGACAGATAATTCAGTGCACCTAATTCTAAATAAAAGCAATTTCGGTAACAGTATGTTTTTAAGTAGTATGAAGGAAAATAATATGTGAAGACCACTCGATTGCATGTTCCTCCACAGGCCAGTCCTCTCCCCTGTATGCATGTGCAGGATTTGTTTGTTTGTTTGTTTGTTTATAAGCTGCTCTTCTCCTCATAAGAGGATTCATGATGACTCACAGGTAAGTTTAAAACACAATGGCGCAATAAAAAACAAATTAAACCATCAGAATAAACAAATATACCAAGTATTTAAAAGCATTAACTTTAAAAACAAACTAACTAGCTGAAAAGATAAAGCCAGCACCCAGGGACTCACTTTGAATGTTACATATTAAGTGAAATGTTAAAAGCTGGAGGAAAATGTGACTCTTCAGCTGTCAGCAGAAAGATAAAAGGGAGGGGGCCAACCTAATCTCCTAAAGATATATAAAAACATAAGTATAACAAATATCCAACAATTAATACATGAAATAGATAAAACCCTGTCCCTAGTTAAAACCTAACTTTCAATAAAATTAAATCTCAGGTAATTAACAAAAGGTACCTTTGAATAATACATGGTTTACTAATTTCTTAAAAACAGTTAGAGAAAGCACATGACTAGCCCCTACTGGAAGTTTATTCCAGAAGGAAGGGGCCATGGCTGAAAAAGCATGGTTCCTGGTGTTCACTCTTTTGGCCTTTTTCAATATCACTGAATTTTGTGATTCCCCATAACTAGAGATGGGCATGAAATGAACCACAAAGCAACCCCACCCCCATGCATCAGGCTGTTTTGTGGTTCATTTGGGGATAGTTCGGGGAAATGCACCTGTCCAGAACAAAACAAAATGCCGAACTATTATCGGCATTGGTGATTCATAAGTGGGTTATAACTCAGGGGTCTCAAATCCAATCTTCACCAAACTTGGACTGATTCTTGGGATGACTCTCCTCCCAACCTCCTCAAGTTTGGTAAAGATTGGATTCGGGACATCCAAGTTATAACTCCCCCAAACAGGTCCTCCCAGGAAGGTGCTCTTTAGCCAACTGCTAAAGAGCACTTTCCTGGGAGACCAGCTTTGAGGGGCTATAACTCAGACATGTCATGACAGTGACACAAGGCAGTGATTAGAGATAAGACAAAACAACAAATAAACTCATTTTATGAACTGGAGTTTTCAGTTCTTTCTACCTATCTAGTCATCTCCCTCCATCCTTTGTTCACAAACAGATTATCTTTATTTTGTATTCATCTCTTTTTGCTGTTCCATTCTGGATGCACTTGATTAGTTGTCCATTATGAAGTTATCTGTAGAACCTCTTATATTATGGGTTAAAGAAAGTTTTCACCCTTGAAATTTATTTTAAATTTATTTCAGCATTTACAGAATTTCATTTCTATAAATGAACACTATGTTTTTTGGCCAACAAGTGAAACAAGAAAGCATTTCATTTTTATGGTATGAAGGTATTCCCTAAACAAAAGTTGCACTTGTCTCTGTTGGTCACCTTATCTACTGATCACCAGTAGCCTGTGGTCAGAATGGGAAGCATCTCATCCTCCCACTGAGGGATGCAGCCTTCTGTGTTCAACCCATAGGCAAGTAGTGCTGCTGACTGAATGGGTCTGAGACCTTAGCCCACCATGCTCTTAGTCCAGCTAGAAGTATCCAAATCTTTGTAAATGTTGTTTGGTAATGAAAATTGATTATGGGAGTGTTGTTGATCAACCATAGATTTAGTTGGTGCTTTTTTCCACCTTTCAGTTTCTGAAACCTCTCTACTAAAACCCTGTGAGTTCCTATGAATATACCTAATGATCTTCCTTTTTCAAGAAACAGGCCCATGAAAATCTTCGTTTACCTCAGCTTTAAGCACTGAACAGTGACTTGACTTTGCTTGATGCAGTCTTCAGATGGTGAGGAAGCGAAACATGGAGGGGCACATACAGTCCTCCTCTTTGATATGAAAACTGCTCATCCATCACCTCATACATCTATGAAGTCTAATTCACCTTCCCTCCTGTCTTTCTTCTTCTTATGACTAATGTCCTGTCAAAATGCCAGGGTCTTTTTTTCCCTGAATCAAAGCAATTTTTGAGTAATATGAATGGCCTAAAAGCTTCTCCCTGCACAGACTTTTATATTCAGACATAATATTTCTGTCTGCTATAAGGCTTAATTACTTTATCATTTAAAAAACCCCACAAGAGCAACAAAAGCCTCCTTTCAAATAAGGAGGAGTGTAATGGAGGAGCTTAATGAGGCAGCCTTGATGACATAAAAGGAGCTGTCAGGATAAAGTGGCATGGAACAGGCCAGATAATGATCCTGACATGAAGGCTGAGGTGAAAAGTATTTTGAGCAAGAGAAATTACAGGTAATAACAAGTAAGGCTGGATGTGGGCACACAGCCAGTTCATTAATTAATATAGAATAACTATACCTCCTCATTTAGTTCTGCATAATGTGCAATTCAGGAATCCAGACACTGCCCACCTGCCCACCTGGGACTCACCAGAAAACCTGTTATATCTGCACTACCCGCCACAGCATAGGGACTAGCCATGCTAAGTCCCATGCCTGCCATCGAGCCGATCATGATCAACAAGCAGGCCCCTCTTGATGTCTTCCAATAAGACATCCAAACCCAAATTGGACAGATGTACACCATCATTCCAAAAAACCTCAGGCCTATCCATGCGGATCCTCTGGTGACCAATCACTGATCCAAGGCCGCTGCAGACCTCCCGATTAACACTCCTGCGGGCAGTGTTAACGGAGAAAAAGCTCCTGGCATCTCTCCATGCCAACCGAGGGACAATCGTCGACCGCACAATCTGCATTGCCGGATACGTGGCTTTCAACCATGTCAGATCATGCAACACGTCCAGGATCAACGCCTTTCCATGATACCTGGCCAGATCGTTGCCACCCAGATGTATCACCATAACATCTGGTGGAAACTGGCCAAAGGCAGCTGCTCTGCATAGCTGGCTCCACAGCATTCCGCGTAGCCCTCTCCATTCCATGTGGGCTCTGGCTCCAAGGCCGAGGTTGCTCCCCCATGGGGATCCGCTGCATATCTCGCTGCCCAAAAAACATAACTATGCCCCATGATCAAAACAGGATGTGGAAAGAGAAGACAAAACCAGGCCCCTGCCTAGACATTAGGTAGTGCTCTGATATATCTACGATATTTGGATGAAGACCAACGACTGAAGCACTTAATTTCATCTGTGTTGTATCCTCGGGCTGCCGCGGGGGTTGCTGCACCAATCCTAAAGGAATGTGTGCCAAATTTCAAACCCTGCACTCCCACCTTGCCCAGTGCTAAGTCTGTCAGTTTCCAAAACTGGTACTTTGTTAATGGCAAACTATCTCTATGTTGAAAGAAATATCCCTGTTCATGTCCCCTGACTTCCAAGTATGAATTCGTGGCTCTCACCAGGCAAATGCTCTCTATATAGCAGCGCGCTAGTGTAAGTTGCACGCCCCTACCTTGCTGATCAGCCTTGGATTGGCATATGTGAATCTGAACCATCCCGTCTACCACCTTAATGTCCTGCCATTGCAAAGCCACCTTAGTCTTGTCACCCTTTCTGGAAGCAACTACCTCACTAATCCTAACGGTGCCAAAAAACGTCAACAAGGATGCTGCTTTAAACAAAACAATTTCGTAGTTATCTCTACACAAAAGCTCCCACTGTTTACAAATGTGTTCTAGCAGCACAGATGATATGGGAGCTCTAGTATCCTGTGCTCTACCCCTCTCCTTAGACTACCCTTCTACCATCTTCCTAATGCGGTAATCTGAAGAATAATCACGGTAGCCATTCACCCTGGCATAAAAGGCTAGCGCTGATAACCTACCCTGTATGGTTCCCGGTGCCAAACCCTTCCTATTCAAATACACTATGAATTGTTGAAGGTGTTCTACCGGCGCCGGCCAAACCGGTTCCAAATTAATCATCTTCCTAAATTCCTGAAACTCTATACTCACAGCCGAGTACCCTTTTTGTGTCCTCGGTGTCAGGGCCAAGCCTATTGCCCTTTCCGCGTCTTCGCGCCAATTTGCCAGACCTCTGGTGGCAGAATCTCTGGGAACTCGTTGGCTCCTGGATCTAACGCCCTGAACCGTTCGATCTGTTGGTGCGACAATGCATCAGCTAATCTATTGTCTATACCTGGGACATGTCAGGCCTGCACTAAAATGTTAAACCGCAAGGCCCGTAATGTGAATGCCCTGACTAGCATCATGACTCGGTCCAAGTGTGACGTAAAGTTGTTTATAATGTAAACAACTGCCTGATTGTCGCACCAAAACCGCACAACCAAGTTTGACCACTCTTCTGCCCATAGCCACAGCACGTCAACAATTGGGAAGAATTCCAGGAATGTTAAGTCCCTGGTGATATCAGTCTGATGCCAGTCTTCTGGCCAATAAATTCCGAAACCTAAAGAACCTGCAGCATCCGAATGGACCTGAAAGTCCGCCTTAAGCCCTATTTCACCTCTCCAGAAGGATATTCCATTGAACTCTGCTAAAAACTGACTCCAAACCTGTAAATCCTCCCTCATACCTCACGTAAACCTAGTCCTATGCAAAGGGCGATGCAGACCCTTCATTGCCTTGCAGAGCCGACGCAAAAAGTTGCGCCCAGGCGACACGACTCTGCAAGCAAAGTTTAAGTGGCCCACAATCTCCTGGAGCTCTTTCAGAGACACCTTTCTTCTTTGCAATAGTGAGGCTATCCTAATCCTAAAATCAGCTAATTTGGTGTCAGGCAACCTCGATGTCTGTTGCACCGTATCTAGCTCGATCCTGAGGAAAGCCAGGGCCGTGGCCGGTCCTTCCATTTTTTCCTCTGCCAGGGGTAAACCTAACTCCTCAGCCATTGTTTGAAAAGGGTGTAGAATAAATCTACACCTCCCCATATTCCTTCCACCACAAAAAAGATAATCATCAAGGTAATGGGCCGTTGAGTTACAGCCCACCCGCTGTCTAAGCTTCTACTCCAGGAACGAGCTGAAGCGTTCAAAGGCAGCGCATGAAACCAAGCAGCACATGGGCAATGCTCTGTCAATATAAAATGAACCTGAAATTGAAATCCTAGTAGATCAAAATCCTGCGGGTGAACCGGCAAAATCCGGAAAGCTGATTTAATATCACATTTCGCCAGCTCTGCCCCCACACCATACTTTCGTACCATGCGAACCACCTCATCAAAAGAGGTGTAGCGCATGGTACAAAGTTCCTGAGGGATAGCATCGTTAACTGACGCTCCCTCCGGGTAGGACAAGTGGTGTATCAATCTAAACTCACCCTGTGCCTTTTTAGGAACTATTCCTAAAGGTGAGACCCTTAAGGTTTCCAAGGGTGCTGATGGAAAGGGTCCC
The DNA here is from genome assembly GCA_037013535.1 of Intellagama lesueurii. Taxonomy (NCBI): domain Eukaryota; kingdom Metazoa; phylum Chordata; class Lepidosauria; order Squamata; family Agamidae; genus Intellagama; species Intellagama lesueurii. The sequence continues at coordinate 106,003,217 of JBAJHW010000002.1, read as the reverse complement.
AGCACTCTCCCTTCCTTTACTTCCTTGGCAATCTTTCCTTCAACAATATCCTCCATTCCACAAACTGATTTCAGATTTTGTGCAAAAATATACTTTGCTCTCACCAACTGCTGGGATCCTGAAACTGTACCTAAAGCCATCCAATAAGTAACTGGCATCCTCCCTGCAGGGATAGTCACGCAGCCATTCTTCCAGAACCTCAACCTTAATTGGGCTGGGGCCCTTTTCCAGGGGTACCCCTGCCGCTGTTGGGCTTCTTACTTCCTCCTGCACCCCTATTCTGTCATTGAGCCCCAGCCCTAAAGCATGATGAACTAGGGTATTGTCACCCACATGCTGAACACTCATGCCGAAAGTGGCACGGCTTCCTGGTGCAAGTGCCCTTGGTGTTGTACTCCCAGCAAAGTAGGCGGGGTTGAACCACCTGTCCCACACTAACACAGGAATTTTGGTTCATGGCAATCTTTCTGTTCAAATGTCCGCTATCAAACCTATCCCCTAAATTGGGTCTGGTTGGTGTCATGTTCTGTAGCCAAAAACCCAGCAGGGGCTCATCCCAATGAAGATTTGGGTGAATAGCACTCTGCATACGGAACGAATCATCATAGTTAAGCCACGCCTGCCCAGCAAAATCGACATACGCCCTGTAGATCAAATCCAAATATTGAAAGATTGATTGTGTCTGCCACGGTTGGGCCTTGACCACTACCCCGGCGTAAATTAAGAACCCAGGTAGCCAGTTGGACCATGTCCTATCCGGATTCTTCCTCCTACATCTCTCCTTGTCTTTATCATCCTCCTTATCTAAATCCTTTTTCTCCACATTTCTGTTTAGCAACTCAAATAAATCCACGTATTTACCCTTTCATATTTTTTCTTGAGTTGCCGGGGTGAGATGATCACCCAGGGGCATTGAGTAGTTGCTGCATGGTAATGCTCGTAAAGGCACTGTATTATAGCCCGTGTCGGGAACAGACAGGTATGGCCAAACCCCTACACCAGCTGTAGAATTAAACTGGGCTGGTAATGCAGCCTAGGGGTATGGTGTACCCCATCCACCAAATTGCATGCTGGAAGAAGTCCATGGAATATTAGGTGCCCTAAAACTCTGTGTATCATAAGGTGTATAAAATGGGGAAGTAAATTGTCCACTGCCAGCCCAAGGCCAAGCAGGGATCAGTGAAGGAGTGCCCGATGCAATGGCTGACTCACCTGACGAAGGTGTCTCCAGGCTTGATTCATCCCTGCCGTAAAGCCGTTCAGGGCTGGCCTCGTTCATTTCATCCTGCCTATCGGGAACCTCCTCTGCTGGACCAGCTGTCACCGGGGTCGATGACCTTCTACCTTTCTCAGAACGCTGTGACCGTGGTGTTGCGGTCGCCCTGTCTGCCTCACATCTGAACGTTCCTTCTGGCTGTTGCTCCGCTTCGAGAATAGCAAATCGGGACATTAGATCATCTGTTATGGCCTTCAGCTTGGCCCTACGATGGCTCTTGGCCTCCCTGGCTGAGCGGCGTAGCTGTGCCTCATCAGGCTGTGGGGCCTGTCTCGCCAGCCGCTGAGCTTCCAAAGCAGAATTTTTTTCTTGTAGCTGCTGCCACACCGGCCAGGATTCCTCGCCTGATGAAGACTGAGGTGGAGGCACTTGTGGAACTGACCTTTTCCTGGTTGGTTGCTTTCCTTTTTTGTTACCCTGACCTTTTCATGATTCCATTATGATCTAGCACTTTAAACCAGTCAAACAGCACTACGCATCTCACCAGTTTTGGTGCCCAGTCATAAAATAATCCCCCGCTACGTGCCTATAGACAAGACGGGGATCAGTTTATACTCCCAGGTTTGACCAATGGTGCAGCAATGCACTCCTATCCTAGGAGTAGGAGGCACTTATTTAAATCAACTTAATTATCAGTATTAATTGTTTTTAATTACCTATGGGCAATTTGTTGTAATTAAAATTTATATATCCAAATTAGTATTATCAATGAAGCCAATGTACCTAATTGCTTTTAATTAAACAGTCACTAGCTCAGTAATCAATATATGCAAGTCTAATTAATTTAAGATTAATCTAGAACCCCTCAATGAGTGATTGTTAGTCTCAAATTAATTATAATTAAATCCACCAATCTCTCTCTCTCAATTGATTGTTTATTTATTCTTATCTATCTATCTATCTATCTATCTATCTATCTATCATCTATCTATCTATCTATCTATCTATCTATCTATCATCTATCTATCTATCTATCTATCTATCTATCTATCTATCTATCTATCTATCTAATTTATAATAGTTTTTAATTTAATTTTTTTTAAAAATAAATAAAATAAAATCCCTGGCCTCGATGTGCCAGTGAAAAACAAAAACAAAACAAAACGTAAGGCCACTTCCAATTCGTTGCCTCGTGTCTGAACTGCTTCACCCAAACACCAGCAGGTGGCGCTATTCAAGGAGGCACCACTAAGACCTTCTAAACACCGACCGCCAGGAGGAGGTTGGGAGGGGGAAGAGATCAGGGCGATAACGGCCCAATAGCCAAGCGGTCGCACCGCACGCACTCAAATGGCCGAAAAAATGAAGGGCCGCACTGCGCTTCCGCTGCTCCCTGCCTACCCAGCCCTCGCCAAATGTAACTTATTGGGCTGGCACGCACGTGCAGCGGTCCAGTCACCGAATCCTTCTCTCCTGGCTATATCGTCTTTCTTCTCTCCTTGCTTTTGTTTGTCTGTCTGTTTGTTTGTTTGGTTTTTTAAAAAAAATCTTTTGAAGAGAAACCCCACAAGTTCCGCTTGCGCCGAAGCACAACCCATGCCGGCCGCGCAGTCGTGACCCCCCTTACTCGAAACTACCAGCTCCCCGATAGAACAAGTATTTAACAAGAAAATAAATCAATTAATATTAATTAGATCTACAAAAGGTGGTTAGGGTAATATCACCAGCAATATCCTTAAGTAAAATAAAATCAGCAATCAGACCACAGGAGGTAGCCGATGCTCCCCCCTCCGAGCTTCCTGATCGTTGTTCTCCATAGGCCTCGTCAGTGACTCAGCAAGTAAAGATCCAAGCAGCGAAGCTCTTTCCTTTGTTGATGCCAAGAAAGGAAGAGGGCGGAGAGAGGGGGGAACGTCCCTTAAATAACCTAATGTTTCCCCCTCTAGCCCAACAGATCTTGTGAGACAGAGGGTCTCGCATTATCCAGGCAAGGAGGCAAAGGCGAGCCACGCTGCTGAAGCTCTGGCTCAGCAGCGGCTCGAGCATTGTGTATCCAAAGCCACAGTCTCAGGCTGGCACTGAGAGTTTCAAGGAAGAGGACAGAGTTATGGATGTTTCAATATCAAAAGCCATAAGTCCCTGCTGTACTCATTCAACAATGCTAGTTTCATTCTTGGGGGAATAGTGGAGAACTTGATTAGAATGCTCCCACTGGTCTCAGTTCCTTGAGTGTGGACTCTCTCCTCATGACTCTCATTGCTGGTCATTGCTTGTTCTTGCACTTTCCCTCTGGGCCCACATCATCTTTTCAAAGGAGAGGGCTAAGGATAAGCAGGTGGTTGTGTATTTTCTCTGTTTTAAAAAGCAGGAGTTAAAGACAGTGTGGCAGCAAGATGGAGCAGAAGCACCCAGAGACTCCAGGGCATAGCAGTACTTCCCCATGGAATGCGAGTAGGGACAGAAAAACCTTTCATTGGATTTGATGGTCTCAACAGAAGTAGTATTTTCATGTACCGCATGACTAGTGGCATGAAGGAACTCAAGAATTCACACATTTGTGAGACCTGCAAATATGAAGTGTGAACAGAAAATGCATCCTTCTAAGAAGATGAATAGCTAAAATTTGTACAGTTGAAAAATTCACACACATACACACAGAGACATATTTGGGGAAATTAGGTACTTTAGGTAAAATGCATAAATAAATGTTTATTTTAGGACAAATATGGAAAAATATGTATGCATTTAAAGGTAGGAAGGAAAAACACATCTGAAATACAGATGGGAAGAAAATGCAACTGGGGTTTGGATCAAACCTGAGAGATGTTGACACCCTCTCATCAGGATCTGGTGGTGCTCACTTCTGGTGCTGGCCTTGCTCATAATGGATTGCATGGGTCCAAGGGTGGGGAACTTCTAGATATTGTTAGACTCTCATTCCCATCAGTCCCAAGCAGCATAGATAACAGTCAGGAATGATGGCAGCTCCTGGAGGGTCATAGGCTCCCCACCAACCATGGTTAGAAGAACCAATGTTCTGCAGTGGAAAAATCAATTGAAGGCATGAAGAGCATCGGTTTTCTTATATCCTTGAGTTTTTAAAATATAAGAATTATTGACTTCTCAGTTTAAAAATGATAGTCACTATAGCACAGCTCAGCACATGCTCATTATGAGGCTGAAGGCAGATGCAATAAAGAATAAACATTTTGTGCAGCGAGGGAGTTTGATCATACATCTTGAGGTGAATGGCCTTATAAAATCAATGGCCTTGTTTCATAGGAATGTTTGACACACTGTCCAGGCATCCAAGAGTCATTCTTTCTTCTTTTGGATTATAATTCCAAGAATCTCACTGTTGCCCTACAGGGTTGAAGTAAAAAATGCTCATGTTTCTGATTTCTGCCTGACATATGTCATGTATAAATGTGGGAGAATGTGGGAGCAAATGCTGTAAGGCCAACCCTCTGTCTCTATGATAGACAAGAACCCCTCAGGATATCTTGTTTGGGAGCTGACTGTGGGCAGTTGAATTGAAGAAACAGCTTCAGCTCTGCCTTTGAGCCTGGTCATGTTTACTCTCTTACGGGCTGAGAGATTGTCAAGTCAGAAGCATCCAATTCCTTGAGATTTCAGGGCCAAAACCTCAGACTGAGGGCAGTCCCTTGTGATGTCACAAAGGTGAGGGAGAAAAGGATTGGGCTGGGGAGATTTTCCCCAGCCTTTCTGCTACTGCTTCCCAGGTTTGTGCAGTTACATGAGCTGTGATGCGGATGGTCCACTCCCTGCTCCACTTCAAGTGGCCCTATGGACTTAATGTCAGCACATCAAAAGGCCAGAAGCAAGGAGAAGGGACTGGGGAGAGAGTCAGTGGATTCATCATACTACTTGGAGCAACGTACACAAAAATACCATCATGTTGCAACGTACACAAAAATACCATCATGTTGCAACATACACAAAAATACCATCATGTTGAGCAATTCAGATGGGAATGATTGAAAATGGGCTTTAAAGCTACCTCATATGCAAAAATCAGACTCTTTCCACTTCCAGTGGTAATCACCCTAAGATTAGTGTCCTCACCTGGATACTGAAAGAAGTGCAGCATTTCTAGCCAGTGCCCTGAGACCTGATAACCCTATAGGCTAGTTATGAATTGATATATCTTACTCACCTGAATAGTAGGTTCTCTGCAATGTTTAATGTTGCTACCCTTTGTTTGACAAGTTATGTTGTGCCCATTGTTAACCCAAACCATGTCTCTTTTGCCTTCATTCCTAGAGGGGAAAGCCAAAAATGTAGTGGGATGCTTGCAATATGATTAGACTCCCTGTGTTTACAAGTCATAGGAAAATGAATCTAACATGAATATTATGTGGCAATGGTAGGAATGAGTTACTCGAGTATGCGGGGGTGGGATGCAAAGGGCCTCAAGCAGATGAGGCTGTAAACAATCATACCGAACCAATACAATAGAAAAGCCTGGAGATATATCTAACTTTGTTTTTAGAAATGAGTGAAATGGACAGAAGGTACAAAAACTCTGTATGGAATTAGCATGAAGACTGGAATAAGGTCCCACAGCTGGATATGAGAGTTTTCTGATGAGAAGAGCTGAAAGGAAAGCTGTAACTCTGGGGTTGAACATAGTTTTGCATGCAGGAGGTTCATTCTTCAGCATCTCTAGGTAAGGCTGGAAAAATACCTGCCTGAAATCCTGGACGTCTAATGCCCGTCAGTGTCAGCGATAACAGGCTTCACAGACAGATGGTTTGACTCTTGTGTACAGCAGGTTCCCATGTTCCTATGCTTCTTATGATGTATCTATTAAATTTTTACAGTTACAATGATTCATTACTTTATACCATTAGATCCATGAATTGTGTGTGCTATTCCTTTGTACTTACTGATCAGGTCACTGCAACAGCCCACTTCCTGGAGCAACAGTGCATAATATCCAAGTGCACTCAGATATAATAAACCAGTCTCAATGCTGCTGGAGCTGGCTGAAATGCTTTTAAATATATCAGATGCAAATTAAATCAAATCAAATATAGATACCCTCCACGTTGGCTCAAACAGTCACACTGTTTGAACTGATGCAAATAAATTTGATTCAAAAAAAGTAGAAGCTGAAGTGGTGGAAGAAAAAACTATGGATTGAAGGGGGACTCTGGGCTGATTCGCATTGACTTTTATATCCTGTAGTCAACAAAAAATAACACAAATCACACCATCCCTGTCCTGGAGAATTTCCTGCCTTTTTTGTCAATGTAGTCATACCCTGAGAGAGAGAAATGGACACTAACTGACATAAAATGTCAATGCAATGAAAATTTAATTCTGTCTTACTGTGTGTTTTCAAGGCAGCTTGCTTGCAACTTAGCAATGTTTGATTTTTCTCTCGCTGTTAAGATTCTGAGTTCATTCAGTCTAGAAACTGCAAGAGCAATTCAAAAGAGAGAAATTCTACATGGATGGAAACCAGGGAAAATATCCCCATGATAGTTTTGCTGAAGAAAAGCCGCCAAATGTTGTAGTGTTCTGGCTAGCAAGTCTATCGAGGATTGTCAGAATAGCAAAGCTCCAGCACCTGGGATTGTCTCCAGGGTTCATGCAATTTCTCATATAATTCAGTCTGACAAAGCCCTGAGAGTAATGGTGTATTTCTAGCTTGGCTAAGGATAATGCTGTGACTACTGAGATAAGTAAAGCATTGTACAGGTTTGCTCGGAATGAATATTCAATTTAGCAGAGTTCTGATGGAATCTTCTTGGTTTAGGCAATCATGCTTGTCTACGTTCAGTATTACTGGGGGGGATTACTGAAATAACGAAGTACTACTGTGTTAATAAAACATATACAATGAATTGAATCGGATTTGTTCCCTGAACAAATGGTCATTTTCACCACACATGGCATTCACAGAACCCATGCTCATAGAGCTATATGCTCAAAATTCTGCTTTGTTCCCTCTTTATAGCATAGGTCCTGTAACTAATCCATTAACTCAAGATAAATAGGATAATATCTCTCCTGCTGTGATACAGACTTGAAGGGCAGGCAACATGGTTAGAGTTCTGAATGCCAAGTGAGCTGTCAATTGTATGGGTCATACTGCGATGAATCAATCTTAACTCATTCTGAGTTTCACTTTGTGACTCTGAGATGTTTGATTATTGATCCATGTGACATGGATTGAGAAACATTTAATTATGTGCAACCTCCTAAAGATTGGAAGAAACCATTTCTATTACAAGTCTTGTTGTTTAGTCGTTAAGTTGTGTCCGACTCTTCGTGACCCCATGGACCAGAGCACGCCAGGCCCTCCTGTCTTCCACTGCCTCCCGGAGTTGGGTCAAATTCATGTTGGGCGCTTCGATGACACTGTCCAACCATCTCGTCTTCTGCCGTCCCCTTCTTCTCTTGCCTTCACACTTTCCCAACATCAGGGTCTTTTCCAGGGAGTCTTCTCTTCTCATCAGATGGCCAAAGGATTGGAGCCTCAGCTTCAGGATCTGTCCTTCCAGTGATCACTCAGGGTTGATTTCCTTCAGAATGGATAGGTTTGTGCTTCTTGCAGTCCAGGGGACTCTCAAGAGTCTCCTCCAGCACCACAATTCAAAAACATCAATTCTTCGGCGGTCAGCCTTCTTTATGGTCCAGCTCTCACTTCCATACATCGCTACTGGAAAAACCATAGCTTTGACTATGCGGACCTTTGTCGGCAAGGTGATGTCTCTGCTTTTTAAGATGCTGTCTAGGTTTGTCATCACTTTCCTCCCAAGAATCAGGGGTCTTTTAATTTCGTGGCTGCTGTCACCATCTGCAGTGGTCATGAAGCCCAAGAAAGTAAAATCTGTCACTGCCTCCATATCTTCCCCTTCTATTTGCCAGGAGGTGATGGGACCAGTGGCCATGATCTTAGTTTTTTTTTGATGTTGAGCTTCAGACCATTTTTGGCGCTCTCCTCTTTCACCCTCATTAAGAGGTTCTTTAATTCCTCCTCACAAATTTGCAAGTCTAGGGAACTGCAAATTTCATTATGTGAAGACTGTTCAAGATTAGCAGTACAAAACCAACCTACAAAAAGGTGCTGTTCAGATCCAAGACAGTTCAGGCTGTACATTCATGCTTTTCCTGTTTGTATGCTGAGTTATGCTGTCAACAACATCTTGCTGCAGAATTTTGCTAAAGTGAAAGTTGAAGACAACTATGGAGCTTCTTCCTTGTGCACAACATAATTACCATTCCTTCTACTACCGTGTTGTGTCAAATGGGAAGTGCAAAACTGGACTGTAGCCCTGTTGAACCATGTAGAAACACGAGGAATTCACAGGAGAACCTCTTCAAGACATCATCTTAGATATGGCAAGTGGAATTAACTCTGTTTGTAGGGTTGCACCTTTGAAGAGAGTGGCTACACCATAAAATGCTCAGTTCTCACATTTTTCCTCTTTCTCTAAAACTCATGGTTGAATATCTACTAATCTGGAAGCAAAATAGATCCACTAACCTCCAAGGAATAAATTCTAAGAAAACGCAGTGGATATGAAGCAGTGCTGGATTACCTTTCTCAGTCTGTTGTATGTTACAGACAGAGTTGTTGAGAGGATAAAGTTGGGAGAAGAAGACCCATGTATGTTCCTTTGCACTCACTGGAGAAAAGGCAGTATATAAATGCAATGAATAAAACTATTATTTACATGGTTTGTTGACGTATTGAACAACAATAATACAGACACAATGGAACCAAATGGCAAAATGCAGAATATGTATATATATGTGTGCGTGTTCTGCTGATGAATAAACCTTGCATAGCTGCTGATCCCTACATTTCCAAGGTCTTGTCAGGTCAGATTTTTCTAAATACAATTTTTGTTTTTGTTTTTTAAATAAAAATGGATGGCCTGGGAATAGATGGAATTAACTTGCTCAAGCCTCTTAGAAATGTCCTGGATCGCTATTTAGAAAACAACAATTTCTTATTGATGTGACAAAACTATAAAACTGGGGTTTGTTTTATTGTCTTGCTTCTCTTTTGGATTAACAAGTGGGGGAAAATGCATCAACAATAAAAGCTTTCACACTTGACTTCTAACTGGTTGTAGCAAGTGAGTGTTTTGGATTTTCAAAATAAGCCAACACAAGTTATTCACCAGAGTGAATATTGCTTTGCAGCTATATTCAAAAGGGATTTTTCTTCTTCTTCCATTCTCAACAGTTTCATGATGAATGCAATAGCATAATCCAAGCTTATCCCCAAAACATCAGGAAAAGAGAGAGAGTTCAGAAGCACCTGTACATGATTTAGAATTACATCTCACAAGTAACGTATGAACAAGCAAGCACATTTCACCAGGACAGGCTATTTATTTGTCTAGCCTGCTATAGACTATAATAACTAGCAACAGCTGTCATGGGGCTAGGCTAGAGAAATACCTAGCCTGGTAATGGAACCTGTCTACTTCAGATAACTTGGAGCCATTTACTCAGTCCCTGAGGAGTTAAACCTAAATCTGAATTAAATCCACTGGTGGCTCATAGTCTGATCAAGAGGAGGTACCTCCTCTTCTTGATCAGGGGGTGACACATCACCCTTGCTTGGATTGACACACTGCCTTTTCTCTGAATCAAATCAGATGTTGTAGTGAGCACTTCACTGGAAGAGGAAAATGAGTTTTCCCAGCATTTTGCCTAACCAATTTGAGTGCATGTTGAGCTGCTGCTTAATTCCTGAAGGCCAATTACAAAACAAAGGAAGCTAAATTGTAAGCTATAGGAGATGAGAAAAACCCAGTGCCTTCTAATCCTTAAGGTACTGGTGCTTCTTACAATGAGCTCTGTGTAGTGTATTGTTGAGATCTGTATTTCTTTGGATTGCAGGTTAACAGTTTGCATTAAAACAAATCTAGATGGAGAATAGAATGTTAAGGAGAATGGTTTTCCAACCACTTCATTATGTTGACGAAAAAGGAACCCCAACACTGGATTGATTGAGAGAGGGGGAAATTCTGTATTATATGTGACTTGTCTGCTTTGATGAGACAGACCAAAAAACAAGGTTACCACCTTACGGGAATTAACTCCTAGATTCAGGAGAAGATGGACTAAACGAGGTTAACCTTGACTGAAATCCTGCTGCTTAGCACAATAAGTTGCAACTAGAGTAGTCCCCTTGTATCAATGGAACTTGATAGCTGACTCACCAAATCTACAATGATGCAATGAGACTAGTCTAGTTGTGGTTTATTACCTTAAGCAAGATTTCACTGTGTGTCTATTAGATATAATTTCATTTTTCATCCTTGACTTTCACTCAAGCTGGCTTTGATAAGAGGCTAGATTTCTTTCATAACACAAGGGAGAGGGGAATCAATAACATGCTCCTATTTCCTCATTATCTACATTAAAAATGAGTACACATCATCATTGCTGCACTCCTTTTTAAAGTTTCCTGGGGGGGGGGGAAGTGTGATCAATTGGGAGCACCAGGTCTGAAACACAGAAAAGTAAATATATCAAGAGAAATCCAAGAAAACCTCAAGGGTCCCTTGGGTTGCCTAGAGGAAAAGAACCAAGATATCATTCTTTCAGTAAAAGATATTTATTGAGAAGAATGCACTTGCATTCATTAAAGGGATGAAATCACTCTTCCAGGAAGATGGTGAGATGGAATAAGTTACTTTTTGGACTCTAATAGTGACCATGTTACTTGGGGCATTCTGGGAGTTGTAATTTTTAAAAAAATCCCCATCTGGAAACATAGACGTCTTGCACTGAGTCAAACGTTGTTCCTTTTAGCCTAATCTTATGAACACTGGCTGGTCAAAAGTCTAGAAGGGCAGGTTTTCCCTACCCTCCCTGGAGATGCTGAGAATTGAACTTGACACCTTCAACATGCAAAGTATTTGCTCTACCCTTGAGCTATGGCTCCTTGTACCTGCTTACCTGACAGAGAATTTCATGTGATTGAAAACCCTGAATCACGTGGTGTTCTGAACCAAACTGAAGCCTCTGTGACTACAGAAGCACATATAAGTTTCTCTCCACCACAGATGTTTGCTCTGGATGCCAGTGGGAGTAGAGCCTATATTTATTTATTTATTTATTAAACTTATACCCCGCCCAATTAGACAACGTCTACTCTGGGCGGCTTACAATAAAAATAGCATAAAAACAATTAAAAGCAGCAATTTAAAACAACAATAATGATATCGTTCTAGATGGAGAGATAAAAATCAAAGTGGAAAAGTAAAACGGAAAATAAAGATAGAAAAGTAAAAATCAAGTAGTGACAGGAGGGAAGGCCTGCCTAAAGAGCCAGGTCTTAAGTTGGCTCTTAAAAACACCCAGCGAGGGAGCCAGGCAGATCTCTGACGGGAGACTGTTCCAGAGTCGAGGGGCCACTGCCGAGAAGGCCCGGTTTCTTGTTCTTTCTCTCCGGGCCTCCCTCGGCGTTAGGCCCCTCAACCGTCTTTCCTGGCTATAATGAGTGATTCGAGTAGATCTAGGTGGGAAAAGGCGTTCCACTAGGTATCGAGGTCCTAAACCGTTTAGGGCTTTATAAGTCATCATTAACACTTTGAAATCAATGCGGAAACGAACGGGCAGCCAATGCAAGGCAGCCAGAGTGGGAGAAATATGCTGATGTTTTCTCATCCCACTAAGAAGTCTGGCCACCGCATTCTGCACCATTTGATGATGTCATATCAGGGATAGGCTATCTGAGATAACCTCTCTATAGTACGTTTATGCTGTTTTGGTAGTGTCTGGTTAGGGCTTTTGCATACTCAGAAAAAAGAAACCCTAATGCAGACTTGAAGGGGGAATGTTCTGGAATAGAAAGCTTTATGGTCCAGAATGTTGCAGTACTTGAAGCTCACTGAAAATTTTGTGGATCTACTTAATGGAGTAGAAGCACACACTGTTCAGGCAAAGCCACCACTAGATACAGCCCTATGTTTATTCTGTAATCCTATCTCCACGTATGTGGACTGATTCCCCATCAAGGTAGTTCTAAGTACATGTGTTATCAGATCTTTCTGTAACTCCCACACTTGTTTGATGGAATTAATTCTCAGTGAAATATTATAGAAGTGAAACATAAGAACAGAAGACTGATCCAAACTGTAGTCCAAGATAAAGCAATCCAAAGGCTATGTTTGTGAAGTTATGTACACACATTCAGGCCCAGTCTATATATTAGGGGAAACACATCATTAGAAGCTGAAACAATGCAATGATCTGGAGACTTGACTTCTGCAGGATTCTTTGTTTTCTTTTGTTAAAAAATTAGACTTACAATAATTGTGACCACTCCATGCTTACATCCATAGACCAATCACAAAGCAAAGCAACCTGATTTGCAGACTACAGGAGATGTGAAAGACTCCTGCTGTGAAAATCAGGCACTTTTAGGACTTGAGGATTTCCCTCTTCTGGTGATGTTCTCTCTTGAATATATGATTTGACCAGGAAAACAGTCAACTGTTGAGCAACAGAGTGAAGGAAAATCAGAATGTAAGAAAACGAAATGCTGAGTGGGGGAGTACTACTTAGACTAAGGCCTGTGGATTCCACTAAGTGCTAAGATGGCTGTTGGAGAGATAACATTGTGCACAAAAAGATGGAAATAGCCATCCAAATGTTTGAATTCACTGAGCATAAAGAAAGCTTATTGAAACATGGTTGCATGCTTATCTGATGGCAGTCTAATCTGCATGAATTCCTCAAGACTGCAAACAAATTTGATAGGAAAAGGACTTGCAAAAACATGCTGTTTGTGAGATTTTACATGCTCTGTATTTTAGATTACACTAAAAAATGGTGGGGGAAAATCTTTTTCAGATCAGTTTATGTTAATATGTCATAGAAAAACAAATGATTTTTTATATTTTATTTTATTTTTGCAGGGGGTGGTAAATGTTACTGAGTAGAGATGGGCACAAACCACTGGTTTAGCAGTTCATGCCAGTTCATCTTTTGAATGAACAGGTGTTTGGCAGTTCCCAGCCTCACCTCTTCTGGTGCTTGCTCACTCAGAGGCAGTGTCCCTGCTTCCCTGCCCTGTTTCCTCCAGATGCTGCCTCTGAGTGGGAGACTGCTGGAGGAGGCAAGGCTGGGAAGCACTGAATACCTGTTCATCCAAAGGACGAACCAGCACAAGCCACCAAACCAGTGGTTCGTGCCCATCTCTATTACTGAGTTTAAATGATGCTGTCTCTGTGTTTATTAGAGGTGGCATCGAAAATATTTCAATGAAAATTTAGTGAAAGTGATATGATAATTCAAGGAAAAACATGAGATGCCCCCTCCCCTCAGCTTGCCTAATTATTTTTTGCTGATTTGTCAGCAAGCTTCTGTAGAAGTTAATCCCATTCAACTCATTTGGTCTTATTTTTGCTTAAACATGTATAGGATTGCACTCTTAGTGCTGATTTCTTACTTGCCTCCCCCTCAAAACTCAGCATATGATGCTCATGCAACCCTTGTACCCACTTCAGAATTAAGCATGTTTTGATATTCTTTACCTGTTTTACCAATTCACTGAAAAACGAAACCATCTATTCTGATGTGAGCAAAATGGTTTCACAATGATCATTGTCATTTTGATCCAGCACTATTGTTTATGTATAAATTTAATAGAGGGAGAAACAGAATCCATTGGCGTTTTTATATGCCCAAAGATCTTCCAACTCCACAATTTATTTTAGGGGAAATTCCCATCATTGCTTGTGGGAATCTTAGAACACTTATGTTCCTTGCACGGTTAGTTGTGTGCAAGGTTCCCACTAAGCTGGGCACACGCATGCACTGTTGGCATGGGGCCAAAACTCCAGAGTCTAAATGAGGCCTGGCCTCAAGAAAACTCTTAGAGTCAGGTTGAATGGGAAGCTTGGCAAAAGCACTCTGTTATGAAAAACAAGCCTTGAGATTAAGGACACTAGTTATACAGAGCCTCTTATCAAACTGCTTCCATTCTTCCCACTTAAATAGCAAAGTAAGAGACTTAGATGGGAGAAAATGACATGAGAGAGTTCTTAGTATTTACAATATAGTATATTAGATATGGCTATACATATATCCATACATACAAAGCAATTACAGCGATCTCCGGATAGTCCCTAGGGACTTTTGAAGGTGCAAGCGCTCTTTGCCCTGCACCCCGGAAGGCAACGAGACCTTCTTGAGGCACCGCGATGCGTGCTGTGAGGGTGGAGAGCATAGGTTATTTAAAGGCTCTTCACCCTCGCATCGCTCTCTTCCTTTCGCTGGCAGCCGAGCTGGGAGGAGTTCCTGTTCGGTCCTTGAGCTGTTATCAGCCCGATCAGAGGCTGTGTTCACATCGGAGGACGGGGTGGTAGCTTTAGCTCCACCGAGGATTGAGTGTTTCTAGCGCTTCATTGGCATTGTTGTTTAAATAGTTTATATTGTTAGATTATTATTAATTTTATTGTTTTAAAACAGAACAAGGGGAAGGCGGCGGCGCCTTAGCGGGTTGCCGCGCGGCGCCGCGGGCGCTTACTTGCTTAGGTTGCTTTTAGTTTGATTAATAAAGGCAGGGGGTTAATTGTGGTTAAATAACTTTTAGTCTATTGTTTAGTTTTGAGGGTTTTATTTTAAGTGCTGGGTTTTTTTTCTTGGGTTGTTGGAGACCTTATAGTACGGGCGGCCATTTTGTTTCAGCCTCGTGGCTGGCGTCCGCCATTTTGGGTGTTACTTTTGAAAGTTGTAGAAGTTATAAGTTGTGATTTTAGTAATTGATTGTTAAAAAGAACATTAACTATTGGTTAGTTAAAGTGTATAGGAGTAGATTTGAGAGTTAAGGGGAGTTAAATTTATCTGGTTTTATTGTACTGTTTTAATCATATTGTTCATAATACATTTCATTAGGGGTTGAACAAGTTTAAATTGGGAGTTTAAAAAAAAAGGTTTTACAATTAAAGTGCGGGCTGCCTGCATACAAGGGAATAGGGGAACCTATTTCCTAGAGAGGGTAAATTAGAATAATGGCCTCAAAGAAGGGGCATGGGAACAAAGGAAAGAAGCCAGCACTTAAGAGACAGGCGCCCCAGCTGTCGCCTCCTTCATCGTCCTCGGATGAAGAGTCATGGCCAGTATGGGAGGAGCTCCAGAAAAAATTGTCAGAGCTGGAGGCACGCAGGATGGGTGCGCGGGTGGCAAGAGAACAGGCAGTGCAGCCTCGTAGGTCATCTAGAGAGGCCAAGAGCTTAAAGAAAGCCAGGCTGCAATCTGTAGCACAGGATCTGATGGAAAGGTGTCTTGCTCTTGAGAATGCACAGGGTGTGGATACGGCGGAAGAAGACTTGGTCGTCGCTCCAAGGAGGCGTGGTTCTGAGAAAAGGAGGTCATCCACCCCGGGATCATCTGAACCTTCCTTCCTTTTCCCGGAAGGGGTCCAGGGAGCAGAGGAGGTCGGTCCCTCAACCTCACAACAGATGGATGACTCAGCTAGGGCTTCAACATCGGCTGGTGAGTCTGTATCTGCACCTGACACCCAGGCTTACGCAGCTGCATGGCCTTGGGCCGCTGGCTGGTCTGGTAATTATCCTGCATGCACACCCTACACAGCAGGCAACATAGGGTCACCCAATCTGGCTTGTGCGTACGCCAATCCACAATGGGCAGGCTGGGGCTTACCCCAGGTTAATCAGATGGCGCAGGCCCAATACGAGAAGCCACCTCTGGTAGAGGTTTGGCCATATCCAGCTGTGCCTAACACAGGGTATAATTCGGTGCCCTTAATGGCGCTTCCTTATGGAGATTATTCGATGCCTTTGGGGGATCATTTGACCCCTGCTACAAAGGAAAAAATATGGAGAGGTGAATACCTGGACGTCTTTGACCTTCTTAACAGAGAAATTGATAAAAAAGACATAGACAGGGAGGATGACGTGGAAAAGGAAAAACGTAGGAAGAAGAAACCGGAACGGACCTGGGCCAATTGGCTTCCGGGATTCCTCATATATGCGGGGGTAATTGTGAAGGTCCAACCTTGGAGGGCCTCAGCCCTCTTCCAGTACATTGACATAATATATAGGGCCTACACCGACTTCGCCGGTCAGGCGTGGTTGATGTACGACCAGGCGTTTCGGATGAGGAGCGCCATTCAGCCTAATTTAAGATGGGATGAGCCTCAGCCAGGGCTGTGGCTCCAACATATGACGCCTGCTAGACCGCACACGGGAGACAGGTTTGATAGTGGCCATCTTAATAGAAAGGCGGTTAACATGCAAACTCCCCGCACTGGTGCGGGGCAGGCGGTTCAACCCCGCCTGTTCTGTTTCCAATACAATACAAGGGGGAGTTGCAATAGAAAGCCCTGCAAGTTTCGCCACGAATGCCTCAGTTGTGGAGGGCAACATCCCAACATACACTGCTTTAAGACAGGCGGACAGAGACCTGACAAGGGCATGGGAGGCCCCAAGAAACCCAATAGTGGCGGGGGTAACCCTGGAAAAGGGACCCAGCCCAATTAAGATTCAAGTTTTGGAAGAATGGTTGAAGTCTTACCCGCGCAGGGAGGACGCCAATTACTTAGTTAATGGCTTTAAATATGGTTTTAGAATCCCAGCCATGGGGGAGCGTAAGGCTTTCATGGCACGCAACCTCTGTTCTGTAATTGGAATGGAGGACATTGTGCAAAGGAAAATTGATAAAGAAGTAAACAAAGGTAGGGTCTTAGGCCCTTTCTCATCCCCACCTTTAGAAAATTTGAGGGTTTCCCCCTTGGGCATAGTTCCCAAAAAGGCACAAGGTGAATATCGATTGATACATCACCTGTCCTTTCCGCAAGGGGTGTCAGTGAATGATGCCATCCCGGTGGAGTTATGTTCCGTGAGATACACGTCATTTGATGAGGCTGTAACTATGGTTAAACAATGTGGGGTAGGGGCGGAGCTGGCAAAATGTGATATCAAATCAGCATTTAGGATTTTGCCAGTTCACCCCCTTGACTTCAACTTGTTAGGCTTCCGGTTTCGAGGTTTATATTATGTCGACAGGGCTTTGCCCATGGGCTGCTCAGTCTCATGCGCTGCTTTTGAGACTTTCAGCACGTTTATAGAGTGGGAAATTAGGCAGAGGGTGCGTAGCACAGCTACGGCCCATTACCTCGATGATTTCCTTTTCTGTGGGAAAAGGAATTCGGGGGATTGTAGGTACATTTTGAAGGAGTTTCAGTTGATGGCAGCAGAGCTTGGGCTGCCTTTAGCGGAAGAAAAGACAGAAGGACCAGCTACGGTCCTGACATTCCTAGGAATAGAGTTGGACACAGTCCAACAGACGTCACGGCTGCCTCAGGATAAATTAAGGGCTCTCCGGTCCAAGATTGAGGTCTTACAAGACAAGAGAAAAGGAACCCTCAAGGAGTTGCAAGAAATGGTGGGTCATCTAAATTTTGCTTGTAGGGTAGTGGCGCCAGGACGAGCGTTTCTCCGACGCCTATGTGCAGCCATGAAGGGGCTGCAGAGACCCACCCATAGGACCAGAATAACCAGAGGTATGAAAGAAGACCTCAAGGTGTGGGGTCAATTCCTACAGAGTTTCAATGGAATCTCCTTTTGGAGGGCCGATAAGGGGCTACAAGCTGAGTTTCAGGTACAGTCGGATGCGGCTGGGTCCCTTGGTTTTGGTATATACTTTAGAAACAGATGGTGCGCTGGTTCCTGGCCTGAAGCTTGGCACCAAAATGGTACCACCAGAGACTTTACGTTTTTGGAATTTTTTCCAATCGTGGGGGCTCTCTGGATTTGGGCCGAGGAATGGGCAAACTCAGTTGTTCGTTTCTCGTGCGATAACCAAGCGGTTGTACACATCGTGAACAACCTTACTTCGCGCTCGGAACGAGTAATGAAATTGGTCCGGGCATTCACGTTACGGGCATTGCAATTTAACATATTATTGCATGCCCGCCGCGTTCCGGGCATTGACAACAGAATAGCAGATGCTCTATCGCGTCAACAGATGGAGCTGTTCAGGGAACTAGCGCCAGAAGCCAGGGAGATGCCAGAAGTTCTTCCTCCGGAGGTCTGGCAGATTGGCGGGAGGATGCATCCCGAGCTATAAGCTTGGCCTTGGCCCCAAGGACGAGGAAGGGTTACCAGGCCGTAAGTATAGAATTTGAAGATTTTAGAAATTCAATCGGGTTAGAACGCGTTTGGCCAGCACCAGCGGAACACATTCAGCAATTTATGGTAAGCCTTTATAGGAAAGGGTTGGTGCCTGGCACCATACAAGGTAGGTTATCAGCCTTGGCCTTTTACTCGAAAGTAAACGGCCTTAAGGATTTTTCAAAGGATTTTAGGATTAGGAAAATGTTGGAGGGTTGGTCTAAGGAAAGGGGCAGAGTAGTGGACTCCCGGGTCCCTATTTCCCCGGCGATTTTGGAACAATTGTGTAGCCTGTGGGCTGCCCTTTGCAGGGATGAATATGAGGAGACATTGTTTAGAGCGGCTTCGCTGATTGCCTTTTTCGCGGCACTTAGAATTAGCGAGCTTGTGGCCGGGGGTAAGGCGGATACATCTAGGTCTGCCTTACAGTGGCAGGATGTTAGAGCTACAAATGATGAGGTGATGATCTTTATTAGGCGATCCAAGGCCGACCAGAGTGGTAAAGGGAGAAAATTAGTATTAGGGCTGTGTAGCTTGACGAACATCTGCCCTGTGCGGGCGGTTAGGGCGTATATTGCCGAACGAGGACATGAAGTAGGATACTTCTTTCGACACAAGGACGGGTCACCTTTGACCAGGTATCAATTCTGGAGGTTGACGGATTTAGCCCTACATGAGGTGGGTGTAGCTGGTTTGAAATTTGGCACCCATTCATTTAGGATAGGGGCAGCGTCCACTGCAGCAGCCCTGGGTTATAGCCCTGATGATATTAAACATTTGGGGCGTTGGTCTTCCGCCAGTTACAAAAGGTACATTAGGACACTTCCTGACGCGTAGGTAGGGGCCTGGTCTTGTCTCCACAGGTCCCCCTGAGCCGGGAAGACGGTGGCAGATAGTGATCATCGGCCATAGCTATGTCTATTGGGCCGAACGGCATGCCTCTGCAACTTGGTGGGGGACTGATCTAGGGCTTGGAGCCCAGGCGGTCATTAGTTGGAAGGGACGGAGAGGTATGCAGTGGTCCCAATTCTGCAGGATGGCGGATTTCGGGCAGTCCCCTCCCGATGTGATGGTTGTGCACCTTGGAGGCAATGATTTGCCTAAGAGCTCAGGTAAGGCCCTGATCCTGGACATTTGTCGTGACCTTAAGTGGTTGCATGCCAGGTATCCTTTGATGAGGATCGTTTGGTCCAATATCGTTCCTCGGTTAGCCTGGCGAGGCTCTGTGAGGATTGCTGTGGTTAATAAGGCCCGGCGGGGCATTAAGAAGGAAGTTTGTAGATTTGTTTGTAACGGCCTTGGATCAGCCATTGGCCACCCTAGGATCCAAGTTGGAAAACCTGAGTTTTTCAGGAGTGACGGGGTTCACCTGTCTGACATGGGCCTGGACGCGTTTTTGGAGGATATCAAAGGGGGCCTGCTGGTCGAGCTCGAGCGGCTCTGTGGCGGGCATGGGACTTAGCTTGGCTAGTCCCTATGCTGTGGCGGGTAGTGCGGAAATAACAGGTTTTTTCTCGGTGTGTTCCCATCTGTAACATCTGGTAAGCCAACAGCGCATCCAACCTCCCGGCACTGCGGATCGTGCGATTACAGCGCCTGTGGTGGGCGGATGCGCTGGGCCACTTCCGGACCAAGGGTCATCAGCTGAAGATGGCTTGAGGTCTGGGGGTGTTTGATTAGCGGCTGATCAGGTTCCTGCGGTCTTGGCACCGCCGGAACTTGGGGCCGGGGGACTCGCCCATTTATGCATAGGGGGGTATCAGCATACCCCCGCATTTTCTACCTGTTTCCGCACTACTGCAGGCCCCCTCTCTTTTTCTCCAATCTATATTTGAGAATTTAATAAAGTGGCCCATTTTTGTTCCATATTGTTGTCTCGTGTCTTTATTCCGGGGATGGGAGGGCAATGCAGCGATCGCCGGATAGTCCCTAGGGACTTTTGAAGGCGCAAGCGCTCTTTGCCCTGCACCCCGGAAGGCAACGAGACCTTGTTGAGGCACCGCGATGCGTGCTGCGAGGGTGGAGAGCATAGGTTATTTAAAGACTCTTCACCCTCGCATCGCTCTCTTCCTTTCGCTGGCACCCACCCGCCCTCCCTTTTTTCTAGTGTGATTTTTGGTCGCCTTTTATGGGGCCGGATAGGAATTTTTGACCTTCATCCTGATTGGCTGTTGGATGGGGGGATTTTTCGCCTATCCCACACTGGAATAGGGTTGTTGGCATTTTGGGCTTAATTTCGGTCACTTTGGCGGGTAGTGCGGAAATAACAGGTTTTTTCTCGGTGTGTTCCCATCTGTAACATCTGGTAAGCCAACAGCACATCCAACCTCCCGGCACTGCGGATCGTGCGATTACAGTGCCTGTGGTGGGCGGATGCGCTGGGCCACTTCCGGACCAAGGGTCATCAGCTGAAGATGGCTTGAGGTCTGGGGGTGTTTGATTAGCGGCTGATCAGGTTCCTGTGGTCTTGGCACCGCCGGAACTTGGGGCCGGGGGACTCGCCCATTTATGCATAGGGGGGTATCAGCATACCCCCGCATTTTCTACCTGTTTCCACACTACTGCAGGCCCCCTCTCTTTTTCTCCAATCTATATTTGAGAATTTAATAAAGTGGCCCATTTTTGATCCATATTGTTGTCTCGTGTCTTTATTCCGGGGATGGGAGGGCAAATGCATTTGGCATAACAACATTCAGAGCAATAATGACATAGAAGCAAAATGACCACTAGACTCACAGCTAAGTGGCAAAGGTCTGTTCTGTCTCTGTTACATTTATACCCAGAACAACCTATCACATTTCACCATTACAGCTGGTCTTGCTTAACAAACATGCATTACATCATCTTATTACACCTGTATGCTGTTGGTCATTACATTGGCTTTTACTTTACATTCGTGACTCTGCACTTTTATTACAATATTAAATTTAACTCCCCGTTCACCAAAATAACAAAAATCCTGACACGCACAACTCAGCTTCCCTCTGCGCAGCTGTTCTTCTCTGTGCAGCAATCGTGTTAGGTTCCAGTCATGACAGAACACAGCGTGCAGGGGTTGAAGTCACACATGCACGCAGGGGCAAAGGTATGGACATGAGAGGCGGAGCCCCGTCCAACAAGGCTGAAAATTAGAGGGTACGTTGGTTGTGTGCATTGTACATGGGGCCGGCTGCCCCATTAAACAGGGCAAGTGTCTACCTCAAGTTGTAGTGGCAAATTGCAGCTAATTAACAGGATGTCAGTCACCTATCTAGTCATGTGCCTGATCACATGCTAATCATTTACCCAGGCCCATTACTGGCCCCTTGTTATTTAAGTGCAATTTGCCACTATGACTTACACTATTTGTCCTACACCAGAGTAAAATGTCAATAGAATGCTGGCCTCTCTTGCCTCATCCTAATTGCAACACATGAATAGTGGATTTAAGAATGGGAATGTTGCTCTGCCTCATGGGTAACTTGAGGCTCTTGGTCCCCACCCCTGTGGTCACCCCCAAAATGCATAATTATCCCAGTTTGGTTCATGTTCATATGTCTTGCAAAGATGGTGCATGTGTCAACAGCTTAGAATGTATAAACATTTGTGAGACGACTCCAGAATAATACATACATTAAATTCAACTTAAATTAATTAACTTATACCAGTTGATACACTGGGGAGCTGAAAAGAATTTTATGCAGCTGTCCTTGTCTATTAAGGCAAAAAAAAAAATCTAAGACGCACGATAGTGTAATGAAAGTTTTCTTTTCATTTAACATTAGTCTAGCTTCTGGTTTGAGTCCTGGTCAATCGACACGCTGGCACTTGCATTTCATAAAAAGACATGGGTGACATAGTGCAGGTCATGACTTGTACTTGATCCGGCTCAAGTGCATGTCACGCCAATGTACTTAATCTTCATCAGATGCTGACAAGCCCGAATTGGAGCTGATCTTTTTAAAAAGGCCATGCAAAATTGCTAGAGCTTGGAAGAAACAGGACCAAAGGAAGAAATGGGCTAGTAGGGCAAACATCTATAAGGAGATAATGGGCAGTCCCACAGCCCCTTGCTTCATGCTTGAGGAATGTAGCACATAACCCTCTTGACTGCACAAAACTATAAACAAAATCACAAATTTATTTAATTCTTATGGGAGGGAAACAAAACCTTTCTCAAGGAGGATTGCTGGGTCAGCAACACCCCATTTCCTCAGATTCCAGGACCAAAATCAGAGATGAGGGAGCAGATCATTGTGCTGTCCCAGAGGTGGGCCTTTGTGTGTGATGTCAGAGAGGCAGGGCAGGCAAGGATTGCCATAGGGCAGAACATTTTTCTGGGCCAGCTGATTAGGAAAAGGATGTGGCTTTTTGGTATACTGAAACTTACACAGCACAACACTCATACAAAGCATGGGGTTTGGTTCCAATTGGGGAGACAGGCGTACAGGCTTTATGGTCATTCTACACATCCAGAAATAGAACACACTTTCTCCTTCTCTGGCACACTTTGCCCTGAGATCTGCCTCCCAAACTGGATAACCTGAAAACTTAGCAATTCTCTGAGACTTCAGCCCTGAGAGCTGACAGTCCTAACAGACAGATTTGTCACACAGATGTTCGGGCATCACTTCTACTGGATGATCAGAAGATTACCTATTGCCTTTGCTGAGCATATTGGAGGACAACCACAATAATATTTCCTGCATTTATTGGAGTCCAATAAGGCAACAGAAGTACATAATATGAGAGCTTGAGGGGTGACTGGAGTGCACTATCGTGGAGCCTCATGCCAGTGCATAATGTCTATATTTAATAAAATTCAGCTGTACACTTGCTGTTTCATGGCCTGAATTTCTGTTCCTAAGTACACAGTTTACTATATTAGTACACAGCCTAATATACTACTTAATTATCATAAGCAGTAAGACTGATACTGATCAGTCTTACTGCTTGTGATAATTTCTTTAACTGGGCTGTAAAGGAACAGCTAAGTTGTAAAGTGAAATGATTAGAATTAGAGATGGGCACGAATTAAAAAATGAATCGCCAAATTCATTCAAAAATTGTTAATTCATCCATTTGTATTTGTACAAATCAATGCCCCTGACAAATCACTAATCAATGATTTCAGTGATTTTTTGTTGTTGATGCATTTGGCTATAAAATAGGCCCCAAGGCACTAAGAGACAGCAGAATTGCAGGGAAGCTTCCTCTTTACAATCCCTCCAAGTCTGGTGAAGATTGGATTTCAGATGTCTGAATTATACACCCACAAAGAGACTCCCCCCAGGAAAGTTCCCCCCAGGCACCTGGAGACACCGAAATCACAGAGAAGCTTCCCAGGACACTCCTCTTCAATCCCTCCAAGTTTGGTGAAGATTGGGTTCCCCAAGCCAGATGACAAAGGGCATTTTCCTGGGTGGGGATCCACTTTGTAGGTGTATAACTTGGATGTCTGAAACCCAAAAATGAATTGACAAATTGATTCATTGATTCATCGGAAAACAGTTCTTAAATTCATAAATTCATGGTTCACTGACCTTGACAATTCACAAAACAAAATGAATCACCATTTTTCTGATCTATGTCCATCTCTAATTAGATTCTTTGTTTATATGCTTGTATTTAAATAAGTTGTGTTTTATAGCTGTGTTCTGAAAGGGTAAATCCAGACATGGTAACTTAGCTTTTTCTTCACAAGGACCAACTATAATATCACAGTACAGTAATCAGTAATGAACTGAGTTTTTATTTCCTTAATTCTCCCACAGATGTAACTGGAACTTTGTCTAAAACTAGAAAAAAATGTATATGAAGATTCCTTCTTAAGTGAAAATTTGAAGAATTTCAAGAGAGCCCCAAAGACACGCAGTAATACTTCCATTTAACTGTGGGATAGCACAGTGGTTTAGGTAGCTGACTGTGGAGCCAGAGGTTGGGAGTTCAATTCCTCACTGTGCAGCCTTGGCAGAAGCAGGACTAAGATTATTCATTTGGGTTTACTTTTCAGATTGGAGGGAAAGAAACAAAAAAAGAGATGTTGATAATATTCATAAAATTATGGAAATAATAAAGTTGGAATGGATTCCAAGGGTCATTCAGTCCAGTCCACTGCTGATTAAGGAAATCTGCAACTTAAAACATCATTGACATATGGCCATCCAAACTCTGTTGAAAAATCTCTGATGAAAGAGAGTCCACCACCAAGGTTCCCTCTAAGGTGCATAGCTGTGTGCGTGCAACTCAACCCAGTGCAGCATTCCTCCTCCTCCTCCTCCTTGCAACTACAGTGACAGTTTCTAGACCCTTTGGTTCTGGTTGCGATGGAACCCCATGCAGGGTGGATTTGCATGGGGGGGCCCCCCCAAAGTCACACACATGGAAGCGGAACCCTGCCCAGCGGGGATGAAAATTAGAGGGAACATTGTCTGCCACCATCTGAGGCAGCTTGTTCCATGCTCAAACAGCAGTAGCTCTCAGGCGGTCCATCCCAATGTTTAGCTAAAATATCCTTGTCATAATTTGAATCTCTGGTTTCATGTCCCACCCCCAGGCCAGGAGAAAACAAGTATAAGAATATCACACATTCAGTTTATGGAACATAATTAGAATAATGATCATTGCCCTCTTACCCCGGAATAAATACGCGAGACCAAGTATGTGGGTTAAACACGGGCCACACTTTATTCAAATATCATCATTGTTGCCAATCATTTGGCAAAGGGGGGTCCTGCCATAGTGCGGATTCAGGTTTCCAACTTGGGTCTAAAATGACCCTTCTAAACAACCAATGTGCTAAACCCTGGCCTCAGTTCTCCCAGTCTTGAAGACAGTGGGAAAATCTACCGGCCCAAATTTGACCACCCCGGACCTCATGCCACTCTCTCTGTTCTGACTGATGGTCCGGGTGTGTCCCCAGTGCATCTTTCCCCCCAAGCACTGTAATCAAACGATCCGCAGTGCTGGGAGTTCAGATAAGCTATAATTACCTGCTATTACAATTTGACTTCCCTCTTCAAATACCTGTTTAATCCGCACTAACCACCAGTGCGACCAAATTTTCACACTTCAAATGGCCAACGCTCCTAATCCAGTGTGGGATAGGCAAAAAATCCCCGCCTCCAAGAGCCAATCAGGTGACGGGTCAAAAATTCCTATCCGGCCCCAAAGGCGACCAGCTAAACTCACGAGAATATAGGGCGGGCAGGTGGGATGCCAGCAAGAAAGAGGAAACAATGAGGGGGGAACAGCCCTTATATGACTTGCCATTCCCCCCTCCCCCAAGGCTGCTCTCACGAGACAGCCTCATGGTCTCGCGTCCTCCGGGGAAGCTGGGCAAAGGTACGCCACTCTGCTGAAGCCTCGGCTCAGCAGCGGCATATTCAATTTCAGCAGTTCCATGAATTCAGTGTACTTTTTTTAAAGGTAGGAAATATATAATGTGAAAAGAGGTTGCCTTTCTTGGAAAGTTATTAAGGATTTTTGTTCATGTTAGTGTAAATGAATTTACATCTAAGTAGCATAGTCCACACGTAGGAGTTTGCTCAATCTCCACTTAATTACTGTATGCATGAAATCACTAGGCAGCTGCATCATAATTGCTAGAAGTTAATAGAAAGGCAATGAAAGGTCAGCAGGAATCTAGACTCTAGAATATCAGGCATGCTGTATGCCTAGAAGTGCAAATAATGAGGTACATTGGCAGGATTCTCTGAGAAGACTTCCACAGCTTCAATCGACTGTGCTAAAATTAATGTAACCAGAACCAGTAGTTATTCATGCATATGAATGTTCAATTTAGCTACTAAGGTTTAGACTGAGAAAAAGAGGATATGTTCTTAGCTGCTTTTCATCCAAGTCAACAGTGCAATCTCCTAGTTAAAAAGGACTCCAGCACTGGACTAGAGGTATGCGTCTCCACAGGGACTTGCTCTCGCAGAGAAAACGAAGGATGGGGGAATCCTTTCCTAAGATTCCTCTGTATGAGATTCTTTCTTCCAGAAATCTTAAGGGAAATCATGTGGGATTTCTTCCAAATTTCACAGTCATTTTTTTTTTCTGGAAGAAATGCTAAACTATCCAGATTGAGTACTATCTCTGCTCAAAATGCCATCTTTCCTGCACAGAATTAATCTGGAAGGGCATCTTTCCCATGCAGGATTCACCTAAAAAGGGCAGAAGAAACATCAAGATGGCCAAGATTGTTGCAATTCATATCCAGAATGGCATTCTTCTTTTGTAGAGTTCATCAGAAAAGGCTGTAAAGTATCTGGCAATTTCCTACACAAAATAACATGTAAAAGAATGAAAGGAGGGAGGATAACACCTATATTGCTTTTACTGTATCTTTGAGATAGGGTTTTAGTGGTTTGGCCAACAGACAACATTGATTATGTCAACCACATAATTTTACTGTTACAGGCTGTGAATCATCTAAGCCTATACTGTTTATGGTCAGCAGGATTCTCCCCCCAAAAGTGCATCATGGTGCCAAGCAAGCATCTAAACACTTAAAAGGAGATCCATGTGGGAAAACAGTAAACCAACAATACAGACCAATACACCTCTCAGAAATACAGGCCAGCACAGCTAGTGGTGAAGGCTTCTGGGAGTTTTAGTCCAAGAACATCTGGAGACCCAAGGTTGGGAACCATCAATATAGACTGTTTAGGACTGGAATGAATATATGTATTATAAGAGACTGAACAGTTTGGCATTCCAATCAAGAACCAAAGTAATATTATGTAGCTAGCAGCCTGGCTCTGCTAAGGTCTTTCACAGTGTCTGTTGTGCACTTTGCAACCCATTACTGTTTTTTAGCTAGTCCACGGAAGAAAAATCCCTCTAAATCTCTAATCCATGAAAGAAAGCCATGTCCAATATGAAGCTAAATCCTCCAAGATTGCTGCCATCTGACTTTCCTCGTGCAGGTCCTCAGAAGAACAGATTGCATTTAAGAATACTTTCCTATCCACTCTGAAGAATTTGGGCTAGCATTACAAACTGAAGGGCAAAGTGAAATGGTTACTGTACTGCAGAGCTGTAGTCACCATATGTAACTATGTGAGTTACTGGCAGAATGGCACACCCAGCCATGCATTTTGGAAATACTGGACTGGCGTTGCAACTAATGCCAGAATTTCCATGCTGCCCTCTGTGCTTATTCTTAATAAAAAGAAATAAAAATTGAATGAGTTGGAGTTTCGTATATTTCTGGTTTTGAATTACACCTCCTGGGATTCCTCACAACAAAAACAAAAATTTACACAACCCTAGAATAAATGAATAAGTATTTATTTATTTTATGTATGAGGTAGAGGATTTGTAGAATTTACCATCTGCATCAGTTTTGGACATCTTGATCCAATAAAATGTGCCCAGAGGGAATTTGACCGACAGGCAAAATGTCTTGCTTCCTGCCATGAACAGTTCTGAGCTTTTGTTTTCCTCTTCTAGGGTCTCTGGAACTGCTGGCTATCTCAGAAGTTTAGGTACCTGGCTGCAGAGCCAGAGGTCGGGAGTTCAATTCCCCATGTTGCCTCTTGCAAATAGAGCCAGCCTGTGTGCCCTTGGGCAAACTGCACAATTGAAGTTGTGCCCTCCAGGCTAGAACAATGCTAGCCAGCCAGTGATGAAGCAGCTGGGAAGCCTCCCAGCATCGGCCCCCTAGCAACATTGTTTTTGCTGGGCAGGGGGCAGCTTCAGAGGTTCTGTTTTCCCTGCACATGGAGTAGGCAAGAATTCTGCCACCCTTCCTACGCCGTTGGGCTTTATTGTCCAGCAGACAGTTGGACGGTGGCAGCAGGAGAGCACATGTTGCCAGCAGCAGTGGCAAGGGTCTCTCTGACCACAGAACATGCCTCTGCCACTGTCAGTGCTGCTGCCACCACGCTCCCTGGTGGTTGTCATCCACCCACCCACAGGACAAGAGAAAGGGATCTCTCACCTGGCCAAAGCCCTACTGGCCTTTAAAATGGCATCCAATGCACATTGTTTTAAAGTGCAGTAAGGTGTACATCAGGTGAAGAGGTGAAAGTTGCTTTGCATTGAAATCAGTTTCAAGCAAGCATTTCATTCTGGCCCAAATGTCTCTAAAACAAGTTCTGTGCATTTAATCTGTGCAAATCACTGATCTTCCCCCTCCCCACTCATTTCCTCACAATGGCAAGAAGGATTTGAGAACAGCAGAAAATATCAACCAGTCCTCTCAGCCAAAGGGGAAGAAGGTCAGTATTTCTCACCCTTGTGTATGAGAATGTGGCAAATCAAAATATTAATCCTTTCTGTATGCAATTACATGAAACTCTCTTACAGAAAAGAGTGGGAAGACAGAACATGTGCATGGTACATCTGCTGGAGCACCAACAGTGACCAATGCAAAGGAAAGCTCCAAGTTGTCTACACCCACCTGTTCCATTTCCGTAAGAAACATGCCACACAGATGGCAGTTTTTGCAATAAAAACTAATGCATAATTTGTAGTAATACTGCACAAGAGGCTTTGTTCAAAGCATCACCCCTCTATGCAATGCCATAGAATTACCTGCAAATGACTCTCCAGCCCCATCAGCAACCACTGCCAGCTTTACCTTCTATTACTCTCTATATGACACTCACAGAGAAGAAAACCTTTTGTTGCTTTGTCACTCAGCAAGAGATTTAAATGCAGTGTCACATTGTTCAAGGGTGAACTAGCATATGCATAAGCAATTTTGTGCCCTCAACCAAAAGGTGGGCTTCTATAAGCATCTATCGTTATGGCAGACACCAGAGCATGAAATAGTGCTTACAATGCAATTCCCTGTGGACGTTTGAAAGGGAATAGTTACATAGCTAAGCACCAGCTCATTTTCTAGATGGCAGCTTCTTGGAGGTTCTATATTTTATTTACAGCTCACACTGAGAGTGGATTTTTGATTGAAATATAATTTACAGAATGAAATATATTTTACTGTCGAGAGAATGGAAAGTGCGAATATTCATAACAGAAAAAAAGGTTTCTGAGGACAAAGAGGATAAGAGCGGCAAGGTGGTATTCCAGTTCATGTCCTTCTGTTTCCTCTCTTCTCCAGTTTCTTTGAAAGTAAAACCCTCTCCCCAAAATATGGACCCACATTGTGATCTCTATATGAATCAAAGAGCACCAGATGGCCATATGATACAGGAAGTGGTGGTTGAGTGGAAAGGCAAATACAAAGTTCAAACATTGTATTATTTAGTTAATTCTAGTCAGAATTGTAAGCAAATTTTGCATGCCAATATTTCAAGATGAGTTGAATGGAAGGGAGGGTGGTTTTGACAATAAAGACTTTCAAAGAAACCAAACAGGAGATAATCAAAAAAGGCTATCAAAATTTCTTGTGTGAAGTCTGAACATCTGTGAGGAAGAATTGCCCCAGTTCATTGCTTGTGGGTTGCGAAACAGAACACAGTGAATTGTAGTAACAAAATCATAAAACATTATTACTTTATCTGTTATAACGCCTTTGTCTGACCTGACCCAGCAACAGTACTTTCTGAATTCTCTCTGATGCCTGGATATGGACATTTCCACATTCCATATTTCATATTCTCTCTCTTCCCCCTCACGTCCTTAGATGGAATTCACAGAAAACACAGGTGTTGTATGATAATGAAATGGTGCCTTTCGCACAGTGGATCTTTTATTCCTGAGTAGGGCTGTACAACCTTGTTTGCTTTTGTCTTTGCATACAAGGACATGGCATTGCAACATTGTTCTCTTCACCTGTGAGAACTGTGTGAGACTTTTTTTGTGTTTGCTTCTGTCCTTGAGGAGAATGTTCTGTGCAAAATGTGTGTGCAACTGGGATGAGTAGTCTGTTGTTCAAACAATTGAAAGCCCTGGATGGGCTGCATGCCTCTTTTTGAAGATTTAGCCAGTACTTCTCTACCTTGGACATGTGTTCAATTAGCTTCCCAAAGGGGAAGGACATAATTTCCTGCGTATTCTGTACAAATTACACAGTTGTTAACAAAACCAGGAAGTGTCATTTAATCCTGGTCTTGACTAGAGATGGGGAATCTCACACGGCTTTTGAAATCTTTGTTGAGGTGTCTTGCCAAGTCAAGACAGCTGGAATGGATGAGAATGAAGAATTGAGTAAGCATTCTTCACACATCCCTGTTTCTAATGATGTTTGGGAGAGCCTCGAGTGGGAAAAAAAAAAGCATGGGCAACCTGTTCAAAGATGTTCCTATCAGCCACAGCTTCTTACCGACATGGGTGCTGCATCTTACTATCTGGGCATTATTATAGGCTGTGGACAAGTTACTAAATGCTTTAAGGGTTACGAATGCAATGTGATCAGAACACTGCCTGGTTTGCTGCACCCAGTAAAATCACTGAAGAGAAACTCTCAGTAAATCACTATAGGGAAGGCCAAGCTAGCTGTAGGTACAGTATCTTTCCGTTCTGAAAGGATACCAAGTTAAAAGGAAAATTAGTGTGCAGCCAATTAAACATCACCTGGCAATAATAAATTTGCCTTTGAGCCTCTCTAAGTAGCTTTGCTTTCTGTGGTCCCATTAATAGTTTATTTTCTGGTCAGGTGCGCTATCGATTGTTCTGCACTGAAGCTATTTCTTCCTCATTAGCTTCCCAAACTTTTCTTTGCCTCAATTTTCCTCAGATACAAAAGCTGCACAAGATTATGTGAAGCTTGTTGCTTAGCAACAATCCTATTCCTATAACAATAATGGCTGTGTACGGTGTATCAACCTTCTTCTGGAAGAGGTCGGATGCCGTTTCTCCCCCACCACTACCGCCACACAATGGCACACACCCCATTGGCTGTTTATAAGTCGATCAATTAAAAGATAGCTATTAAAATGATATGCTGAAACATGCTCCAAGATCAGCTTATTGTTGGCTGGTTGTATGAAAAGAAGCCAAAGTTTTATCTTTTTCCCTTGGTATGAAAACAAAACATAATCAAGTAATTTAGACCATTGGCAATGTGACCAGTATAGTCTCTTCTTAAACTCCTTGTGTTTTTATTACTGTTAAAAACCTTTTTCACACATAAGGGGAGGGAATACTCCCAGCTATAATAGGTGATTTGCTTTAATATGCCCTTGTGCATTAAAGATCACAGAAATGTAAAAGGAAAAATTACTTTCAGCATTTTCAGGTGCTCTTAGAGAAACCGTTCTGGGTTTTGGTCCTTCTTCCTAATGGCATTCTGTTTTCATTCTTCCTTTGTTAGGCATCAAACTATCTTTTTTGCCCTCCCAACCCCGGAATAAAGACATGAGACAAGAAGTATGGGTTAAACACGGGTCACACTTTATTAAGCATAATCAATGTTGCCATCCTTTGGCAAAGGGGGGTCCTGCCGTAGTGCAGAATCAGGTTTAATCACAGAGGTCTCAAAGGACCCCTTAAGCAACAAATGGGTGAGTCCCTGGCCCCAAGTTTTCGCAGTCTTAAAGACAGCGAGAACCCGGCCGGCCGCAATTTGACCACCCCCGGGCCTCAAGCCAGCTTCTCCTTGTTGACTGTTGGTCCGGGTGTGGCCCCAGCGCATCTTTCCCCCCAAGCACTGTAATTGCATGATCCGCAGCGCTGGGAGGTCAGATGGGCTATATCTTACCTGAGATTACAATGGGACTCACCAACCAAATCTGTTATATCCGCACTACCCACCACAGCATAGGGACTAGCCAAGCTAAGTCCCATGCCCACCATCGAGCCGATCAAGCTCAGAAAGCAGGCCCCCCCTTGATGTCTTCCAAGAAGACATCCAAACCCAAATTGGACAAATGAACACCATCATTCCGAAAAAACTCAGGCTTATCCATGCGGATCCTCTGGTGACCAATCACTGATCCAAGGCCGCTGCAGACCGCTCTGCAGACCTCCCGATTAACACTCCTGCGGGCAGTGTTAACGGAGAAAAAGCTCCTGGCATCTCTCCATGCCAACCAAGGGACGATCGTCAACCATATAATCTGCATAGCCGGATACATGGCCTTTAGCCATGTCAGATCGTGCAACACATCCAGGATCAACGCCTTTCCATGGTATCTGGCCAGATCATTGCCACCCAGATGTATCACCAACAGATCTGGTGGAAATTGGCCAAAGGCAGCCGCTCTGCATAGCTGACTCCACAGCATTCCGCATAGCCCTCTCCATTCCACGTGGGCTCTGGCTCCAAGGCCGAGGTTGCTCCCCCATGGGGATGCAGCCGCATATCGCGCTGCCCAAAAAATATAACTGTGGCCCATAATCAAAAAGTGCCTTCGCCTTGCCATCACCATGGGACCTGAAAGAGAAGACAAAAACCAGGCCCCTGCCTAGACATTAGGTAATGTTCTGATATATCTATGGTAATTGGATGAAGACCACTGACCCAGACACTTAATTTCATCCACGTTATAACCTAGGGCTGCAGCGGTAGATGCTGCACCAATCCTAAAGGAATGCATGCCAAACTTCAATCCCCGCACCCCTACCTTGTCCAGCGCTAAGTCTGTTAACTTCCAGAACTGATACTTTGTTAGTGGTGAACCGTCTCTATGCTGAAAGAAATATCCTTGTTCTTGTCCCCGGACTGCCAAATATGCATTAGTGGATCTTACTGGGCAAATGCTCTCTATATGGCAGCTCGCTAATGTAAGTTGAACGCCCATGCCTAGCTGGTCGGCCTTGGATCTCTGCATTTGAATCTGGATCGTCCCATCTACAATCTTAACATCCTGTCATCGCAGGGCCGCCTTAGTCTTATCAGCCTTTCCAGCACCAACTATTTCGCTAATTCCGAGGGCGCCAGAAAAAGTCAGCAAGGATGCTGCTTTTTCATATTCATCCCTACACAGAATCTCCCACTGCATACAAATGCATTCTAACAACGCAGGTGATATGGGCGCCCTGATGTCTGGGGCCTTACCTCTCTCTTTAGACCACCCTTCAATCATTTTTCTGATGCGATAATCCAAGGAAAAATCCTGATAACCGTTCACCCTAGTGTGGAAGGCAATTGCTGACAACCTACCCTGTATAGTTCCCGGTGCTAGTTCCTTCCAGTTCAAATATACTATGAATTGTTGCAGGTGCTCCACTGGTGCCAGTCAAACTGGCTCCAGATTGACCATTTTCCTAAATTCCTGAAACTCTATACTCACAGCCGAGTACCATTTTTGTGTCCTCGGTGCCAGGGCCAAGCCTATTGCTCTGTCCGCGTCTTCGCGCCAATTTGCCAGACCTCTGGGGGCAGAATCTCTGGGAACTCGTTGGCTCCTGGGTCTAGCTCCC
Organism: Intellagama lesueurii; assembly: GCA_037013535.1. Lineage (NCBI taxonomy): Eukaryota > Metazoa > Chordata > Lepidosauria > Squamata > Agamidae > Intellagama > Intellagama lesueurii. The sequence goes on along the minus strand of JBAJHW010000002.1, from coordinate 105,969,605 downwards.
TGAACAGCTCAATCTGTTGGTGCAACAATGCATCAGCTAATCTGTTGTCTATACCTGGTACATGTCGGGCCTGCACTAGGACATTAAACTGCAAGGCCCGTAATGTGAATGCCCTGACTGTCATAACTCGATCTGAATGTGACGTAAGGTTGTTTATGATATAAACAACCACCTGATTGTCACACCAAAATCGCACCACAGAGTTAGACCATTCCTCTGCCCATAGCCAAAGCACGCCAACTATTGGAAAGAATTCTAGGGATGTTAAATCTCTGGTAACGCTGCTACAATTCCAATCTTCTGGCCATGTGCCGACACACCATCTACCTCTAAAATAAATTCCAAACCCTAAAGAACCTGCTGCATCTGAGTGGACCTGAAAGTCTGCCTTCAGCCCTATTTCACCTCTCCAGAAGGATATACCGTTGAACCCAGCTAGAAACTGACTCCAAACCCTCAGATCCTCCTTCATTCCACGAGTAATCCTAGTCCTATGTAAAGGACACTGCAGACACTTCATTGTGTCACAAAGCTGGTGCAAAAAGGCACGCCCAGGCACCACAACTCTGCAAGCAAAGTTTAAGTGGCCCACAATCTCCTGTAGCTCTCTCAAAGACACTTTTTTCCTCTGCAACAGTGAGGCAATCCTAGTTTTATGGTCAGCTAACTTATTGTCAGGCAACCTCGACATCTGCTGTACAGTATCTAGCTCAATGCGAAGGAAAGTAAGGGACATGGCTGGACCCTCCATTTTTTCCTCTGCTAGGGGTAAGCCTAACTCTTCAGCCATTAACTGAAAAGTGTTTAAAATAAAGCTACACTTTCCTGTATTCCTTTCTCCACAAAAAAGATAGTCATCAAGGTAATGGGCCGTAGATTTACAGCCCGCCCTGCACCTAAGCTTCTTCTCGTTAACGAGCTGAAACGCTCAAATGCAGTGCAGGAAACCGAGCAGTCCATAGGTAAGGCTTGGTCAATATAAAAAGATCCCTGAAAATGAAATCCTAACAGGTCAAAATCCAACGGGTGAACTGGTAAAATCCGGAATGCTGATTTAATATCACATTTTGCCAGCTCTGCCCCCACACCACATTTTCGCACCATGCGCACCGCCTCATCAAAGGAGGTATAGTGCACAGTACAAAGTTACTGGGGAATGGCGTCGTTAACTGACGCTCCCTCTGGGTAAGACAAGTGGTGTATTAATCTAAACTCACCCTGGGCCTTTTTCGGAACTATTCCCAGAGGCGAGACCCTCAAGGTGTCCAACAGAGCCTTTGTAAAGGGTCCCAGCACTCTCCCCTCTTTTACCTCCTTAGCAATCTTGTCCTGCACCACACTCTCCATTCCAAATACCAATTTGAAGTTTTGCGCAAAGAAAGCCCTGCGCTCTCCAACACTGGGATCCTAAAGCCATACTTGAAGCTGTCTAGTAAATAACCAGCATCATCTCTGTAGGGGTAATGACTCAGCCACGCTTCCAAAACTGTAACCTTAATTGGGCTGGGTCCCATTTCCAGGGGTACCCCTGCCACTACTGGGCTTTTTACCTCCGCCTGGGCCCTTATTCTGTTGCTGAGCCCCAGCCCTGAAGCATGAGGTGCTAGGGTGCTGTCCCCCACATGCCGAACACTCATGCCTAAAACGGCATGGCTTCCTAGTGCAAGTGCCCTTGGTGTTATACTCCCAGCAGAGCAGGCGGGGTTGAACCACCTGCCCCGCATGTGGGGATTCTGACTCAGGGCAGCCTTTCTGTTCAGATGCCCACTGTCAAACCTATCCCCAAAATTGGGTCTGGCCGGCGTCATGTGCTGCAGCCACAGACCCGGCAGGGGCTCGTCCCATCTAAGATATGGGTGGATTGCGCTCCGCATACAGAACGATTCATCATAATGAAGCCACTCCTGCCCAGCAAAATCTACATATGCCCTATATATCAAATCTAAATATTGAAAGAGGGATTGTGCACGCCATGGCTGGGCCTTCACAACCACCGCAGCATAAATTAGGAACCCAGGCAGCCAGTTGGACCATGTCCTGTCAGGCATCTTCCTCCTGCGTCTCTCCTTATCTTTGTCATCCTCCTTGTCTAAATCCTTTTTCTCTAAATTTCTATTCAATAATTCGAATAGATCCACATATTTGCCTTACCATATTTTTTCCTGAGTCGCTGGGGTGAGATGGTCCCTCAGGGGAATCGAGTAGTTGCCGTATGGCAATGCTCGTAAAGGTACTGTATTATATCCTGTGTCAGGAATAGACGGGTATGGCCAGACGCTGACACCAGCCATAGTGTTAAACTGAGTTGGCAATGCTACCTGGGGATATGGCATACCCCATCCACCGAATTGAGTGCAGGAACAGGGCCATAGAGTGTTGGGGGCCCTAAAGCTCTGTGTGTCATATGGCGTGTAATGTGTGGGATTAAATTGTCCACTGCCAGCCCAAGGACAAGCAGGGATCAGTGAAGGAGTGCCCAATGCAACGACTGACTCACCCGATGAAGGCGCCGCCAAGCTTGTTTCATCCCTGCCATAAAGCCGTTCAGGGCTGACTTCATTCGCTTCATCCTGCCTATCGGGAACTGTCACTGCTGACTCTGACGTTGCAGGGGTTGACGACCTTCTCCCCTTATCCAAATGCCATGACCTTGGTGTACCGGTAGCCCCATCTGCATCACATCTGGGTGTCACATCGGGTTGCTGGTCCGCTTCAAGAATAGAAAATATAGACATATCATCTGCTATGGCTTTAAGCTTAGCCCTATGATGGCTTTTGGCGTCCCTAGCCAATCTGCATGGTGGTGCCTCATTGAACTGCAGAGCCTGTCTCGCCAGCCTTTCAGCCTCCAGTGCAGAATTTTTTTCCTGCAGTTGTTGCCAAATCGGCCAGGATTCCTCATCAGACAAAGACTGAGGTGAAGACACTTGGGGAACTGGCCTTTTTTTGGCAGGCTGTTTTCCTTTTTTAATGCCCTGACCCTTGTGAGATGCCATTGCGAATCAGGCGTTCAAGACCAATCAAGGGGCACCAAGTATCCCTAGCGGCTCCTGTGCTAATTCAAATACCAACCCTTGCCCTGAGCGTATAATAAAGGGAGAACCAGCTGACACTCAGCTATGTCCCACCGTGAACAATGCAAGCCTTAAATATATGAATAAGCGACTAGTCAAACCAACCAATTGGTATCAAAATTTTAGTTTGTTTGTTTGTTTGTTTTAAAAAAATCTTGCCATTCAAGCTGAATTCCCTGGTTAATTAACGATAGGGACTGACTTAATCAAATAGCTTAAACTATAAGTAATACCCTCAAATAATTTTGACCAGACAAATCAAAACTCAACCCTAATTTATGCTTGTGTAGTAATTAATGTAAATCTAAAATTCCTTCAATTAATCTTTGCCAATACCAATCAAACTAATTAATTCACTTTTAATTATGCACTTAGTTGTTTATCCCCTCTTATGTATATATATGAAATTTATTAAAAGATTTAGTAAACACTATTCTATTTTGAACTAATTATTATTTATTATAAGTAATTTAATCAATAAGATTTTTTTTATTTGTCCGTGCGTTAACTAGGTTAGAGAAAATTGCAAGGCCAATTTAATTGCAGTACCTTGCTAAGCCACCAACTATCCTACAACTACCATGTGGTGCTGTTTGAACTGCGCGCCACCTAGATGTACCAAACACCAGCCATTGGAAGAAAGGAAGGTGGGGGTTGAGGGTAAAATCGCACCCTAGCAGCCCGGGAGCCAAGCGGCTGGCTGGGCGCCCAAACGGTAGGAGCCCGAAGAGGTTGTTGCACACCTCAGCCGCCTCGCGCCAACCTGAGCCTCGCCGAGCAAGTCTAAATGCCGACTCAAGCGCTGGCCCTACAACCAAGCCCCTTCGCTCAGGCCAATCCTTCTTCCTTCCTCTCTTTTTACTGCTTATTTATTTATACATTATCCAATTTATTATTTATTACTGGGGGAAAAACACCTGAAGCTCCTGGTTCCGATTGCACCAAAATGCGATCCGTGCAAGCCGCGCGGTCGCGGCTGCCCCCCTCCTTTCCTTGCCCCTGCTAAGTCCCGGCAACAATAAAATATACAACAGTAACTCGAACGTCAATAAATTAACATCAACTGAAAATGAAACTCAAGTAAAAGAAAACAAAATTGGCAACCAAACCCCGGGAGGGAGTCAATGCTACCCTCCCAGCCTCCTGAATGCTGTTCCATGTTGCCTCGCTTAGTGACGCAGCTGGTGAAGAACCGAGCAGCATAACTCTATCCTTGCCAAATGCCAGGAAAGGAAGAGGGTGGGGAGAGGGGGTATGTCCCTTAAATAACCTAACGTTCCCACCTCTCCCCCTATGTCCTTCTCGTGAGACTAGGAGTCTCGCGCTATCCAGGAAGGGAGGCAAAGGCAAGCCGCGCTGCTGAAGTACAGTTCAGCAGCAGCTCGAGCATTTGCCACTGAAATGGTAAACTCAATGTATTTGTAATCATATTGTGAAATCTAAGGGCCTCAAGCTTTCAACATATTCTGTAAAAGCATGAAAATGTCATTAAAATCCTATGGACAGGAAAACTTCTTCGGAGAAAAGGATTTTTCTTTTTCTTTTTCACTTGGAGGACATTTATATCACTCTAATGGTAAACTGGGTCAAAAGAAAGGTAAGTTGCAAATTGAAATATAGGTCTCAATAGGAGGAAGCTCCAAGATGAGAAAAAGTCATGTAGCAACTACACCTAAGAGACTGAGGTGCTATAATGGCTCCAGGGATTGGGATTGGCAAGAATTCACTCCAGTTTCAATGCAAATTTACCAAACTTCACAAATGTTTTAATCAATGGGGGAAATACATACCTTGCATAAATATGTAAAGAAACATGCACACTTGGGAAAAGCTTCAAAGATGTGCAGAAATTATTTTATTTATTTAATTTCATTTCAGAAATTTCAGTGCAGGCAGGAAAATACAAGTAACCAGTTCAGGTGAGCCAGGACTGGGGGGATGTGGTCAAATTTACTCACACTCATTATGAGTCTGGGGGACGCATTCTGGACTTGCTGCAGTCTCCAGGTCAATCTCAAGAGAGTGTTACAGTAGTCAGTCTTGTAGATCACCAGCTCATGCACCAATGTAAAACAAAAGTTGTTCTTCAGATTTCAATTATTTTGGTTTTCCTCAACACTCCTTAGATAGTTCTTGTATAAAGAAGACTTCAAATCAATTTTTGCATCAGAAAACATATTGATAATACTTAGAGATATGTGGAGCCATTCTGAGAAATTTTGTTAATATTTTAATGTTGGGAGCTATATAATCATGACCTACTTAGAGAATGATGTCTTATTGGGCAATATTAGGACAAAAAGAAGTATAAAGTTGGGTTTGATGTTCTCAACAAAAGCAGCATTTTGATACTTCCTGAGAAACCTTATGAAAAGAAATGCACATTAACATGAGAATTAAAGATTAACAAAGCTTACAGGATGATTTAGTAAAAGAAAGTGCCCATAAATTTATTAATACTTTCAAAAATGTAAATTACTGACATTTTGTACATTTTTTTGAAAATGCCCAGAAACATGTTTGACTCAATGGGGGAAATGCTGACTTTGCATAGAAGTGTAAAGAAATGTGCACATTTGGGAAAAGCTTCAAAGATGAGCAGAAATTATTTTATTTCTTTCATTTCATTTCTGACATTTCAGCGCAGGCAGGAAAACACAGAGTCTGGCAACCCAGTACAAATAAAATAAAAGGAAAGGAAAGGAAAGACAATGAAACAGAGATAGGAGGAAATTCAGAAAACTGCAGCAGAATTGAGACTGAGAGATATTCACATCCTGAGGTATTGTGCAAACATTACAAATAAATAAAAATAGGTAACTGCATTTAGGAAATGTATGTGCTTCTTAGTCTTTTTATCATAATGAATTATTTCAGTGTGTCTTTTTGCAGGAAGGAAAGGAGAAATTTCCTGATACTTTTGTCCTATGCAGGTCTTATCACCAAGAGCAGAGTAATGCTTGAAGTAGGGATACGGTGTGGGGATGTAGGAAATTCCTAACCCCTCAGTTGATGTTTCACCTGGAAGAGAAGACCTTTACACGTTCACAAAAAAGATCTGGAGCATTGCTTCTTCATTCTGCTCAGTCTCACGACATGCCCGAGCCAACGTAGATGTCGCTGTTTCAGTAACGTATACATGCTAACAATTCCAGCTCATTCTAGGACTACTCTATTTGGAACTTTGTCCTGCCAGGTGATACCAAAAATGCGTCGGAGACAACGCATATGAAACGTGTTCAGCTTCCTCTCCTGCCATGCACAAAGGGTCCAGGACTCACTGCAGTACATGAGTGTGCTCAGGACACAGGCTCTATAGACCTGGATCTTGGTATATGTTGTCAGCTTCTTATTAAGCCGTACTCTCTTTGTGAGTCTAGAGAACATGGTAGCTGCTTTGCCAATGCGTTTATCCAGCTCGACATCTAGAGAGAGAGTGTCAGAGATCGTTGAGCCAAGGTACACAAAGTCATGAACAACCTCCAATTCTTGTGTGGAGCTTAATATATTAAAGGCAGCGGGCCGCGAGGCAGAGCACGTGATGCTGCAACTCGAGCGGGTGCGCACCACCGCTAGCAGCAGGTGAGTTGGCGGTTGCACTGGACACTCTCCTGATATTGCCTGCATTGCCATGGCCAGGCAGTGGACAGGGTAGTTGGCCATTACACATGACGTGTGACATACAAGGGTACGGGGCCTCGGCCAATCCTTGGCTGAGCACAAGCACACGAATAGGTAACTGGGCAGTGCCATATCCGCAAACCACCTTCCCAGCAGCACTGAGTTGGGGCTAGGGACTTGCCCATTTGTTTGGTAAGGGGTCCGTTGAGACCCCTGTGCAAAACCTGATTCTGCACTACAGCAGGAACCCCCCCCCCTTTTATGGTGGGCAATAATGATTATTTAATACAGTGTGGCCCATGTTTATTCCATAATACTTGTCTCACATTATTATTCCAGGGTAAGGGAACAATGATGAATGTCCTTACAGCATCTTCAGAACTAGGAACTCAGAGTCATAAAAAATGCTATAAGACATTCAGCAGAACATGCTGAAAAGCCCCACTGTAGACCTGCAAGCTGGTAAATATTTGCTTTATTTCTGGATGGAATAAGGACCACACTTCAAGCCTTCAGGTTGCAAGGTCTGTATAGGCTCTTGTATTCTTCAGTATACTATCCTGAATCAGAGTATTTTAAGAGAATATGCCCTAACTAGAAGCATGCTGGTGAGAAATGTTCTTATTGCACATTTGGAAACTTGAAACATGCTGTTAGATTATCAGTCACTGGCTATCTTAGCATTTGAGGTGCTGGAGTACTTTTATTTATGTCGGTGCCACAAATATAAGATGTTTTGGGACTGCAGCACAGCCAGACTGTTATGCCACACTTTATGGGTGGCATATACAACCTTATTTGACAGATTCCACTGAATGGTATTGATTGTTCATCAGTTTTAAGATTCTTATATGGTACACCTCTCTAGGAGCGTTTTACAGAGGAAGTAGAAGTGTCTCTCCTGGATTATTATGTTTTGTGCAAAGGTATAGCTGTTGTGGAAAACAAACCAGCTTTTCCGGGTGATGTGTACATTTCTAACTGTTTCAAAATCAGGTTTGCAGTGTGTTTTTTTTAAAAAAATATTTGGGTACTCTCAGGTGCCAGAGCGCAATATCACTTAATGATTAACAATGAACATTTAACAAAAGCAATGTATTTTCTAAATTAGTCAGGTTAAATTAAAATGTTTTGGGGAAAACCCAAGGATAGAAAGCTGTGAGCTCAGGTGTCCCAGTGGTGTGCAACAGGTAATTGCTTTTGCCCTATAAGCTACCATTTTGTGTCCAGCTCTGCCGTTAGAGTTAACAGGTCTTGGGAATCCAGCTGACGTCTCAAAGAACTGGTATGCAGAGACCAATCTTTTGTTGTTTGTTGTTGTTTAGTCGTTAAGTCGTGTCCGACTCTTCATGACCCCATGGACCAAAGAACACCAGGCCCTCCTGTCTTCCAATGCCTCCCGGAGTTTGGTCAAATTCATGTTGGTAGTTTCGATGACACTGTCCATCCATCTCGTCCTCTGTCGACCCCTTCTCCTCTTGCCTTCACACTTTCCCAACATCAGGGTCTTTTCCAGGGAGTCTTCTCTTCTCATGAGATGGCCAAAGTATTGGAGCCTCAGCTTTAGGATCTGTCCTTCCAGTGAGCACTCAGGGTTGATTTCCTTCAGAACGGATAGGTTTGTTCTCCTTGCAGTCCAGGGGACTCTCAAGAGTCTCCTCCAGCACCACAATTCAAAAGCATCAATTCTTTGGTGGTCAGCCTTCTTTATGGTCCAGCTCTCACTTCCATACATCACTACTGGAAAAACAATAGCTTTGATTATGCGGACCTTTGTCGGCAAGGCGATGTCTCTGCTTTTTAAGATGTTGTCTAGGTTTGTCATCGCTTTCCTCCCAAGAAGCAGGCGTCTTTTAATTTTGTGGCTGCTGTCAGCATCTGCAGTGATCATGGAGCCCAAGAAAGTAAAATCTGGCACTGCCTCCATATCTTCCACTTCTATTTGCCAGGAGGTGATGGGACCAGTGGCCATGATCTTAGTTTTTTTATGTTGAGCTTCAGACCATTTTTTGCGCTCTCCTCTTTCACCCTCATTAAGAGGTTCTTTAATTCCTCCTCACTTTCTGCCATCAGAGTGGTATCATCTGCATATCTGAGGTTGTTGATATTTCTTCCGGCAATCTTAATTCCGACTTGGGATTCGTCCAGTCCAGCCTTTCACATGATGTATTCTGCATATAAGTTAAATAAGCAGGGAGACAATATACAGCCTTGTCGTACTCCTTTCCCAATTTTGAACCAATCAGTTGTTCCATATCCAGTTCTAACTGTTGCTTCCTGTCCCACATATAGATTTCTCAGGAGGTAGATAAGGTGATCAGGCACTCCCATTTCTTTAAGAACTTGCCATAGTTTGCTGTGGTCCACACAGTCAAAGGCTTTTGCGTAGTCAATGAAGCAGAAGTAGATGTTTTTCTGGAACTCTCTGGCTTTCTCCATAATCCAGCGCATGTTAGCAATTTGGTCTCTAGTTCCTCTGCCCTTTGAAATCTAGCTTGTACTTCTGGGAGTTCTCAGTCCACATACTGCTGAAGCCTATCTTGTAGGATTTTGAGCATAACCTTGCTAGCGTGTGAAATGAGTGCAATTGTACAGTATTTGGAGCATTCTTTGGCACTGCCCTTCTTTGGGATTGGGATGTAGACTGATCTTTTCCAATCCTCTGGCCATTGCTGAGTTTTCCAAACTTGCTCGCATATTGAGTGTAGCACCTTAACAGCGTCATCTTTTAAGCTTTTAAATAGTTCCACTGGAATGACATCACCTCCACTGGCCTTGTTGTTAGCCATGCTTTCTAAGGCCCACTTGACTTCACTCTCCAGGATGTCTGGCTCAAGGTCAGCAACCACACTATCTGGGTTGTCCGAGACATCCAGATCTTTCTGGTATAATTCCTCTGTGTATTCTTGCCACCTCTTCTTGATGTCTTCTGCTTCTGTGAGGTCCCTACCATTTTTGTCCTTTATCATGTCCATCTTTGCACAAAATGTTCCTTTAATATCTCCAATTTTCTTGAACAGATCTCTGATTTTTCCCTTTCTACTTTTTTCCTCTATATCTTTGCACTATTCATTTAAGAAGGCCCTTTTGTCTCTCCTTGCTATTCTTTGGAAGTCTAAGTTCAATTTTCTGTAACTTTCCCTATCTCCCTATCCCTATCTCCCTTGCATTTTGTTTCCTTTCTCTTCTCTGCTATTTGTAAGGCCTCGTTGGACAGCCACTTTGCTTTCTTGCATTTCCTTTTCTTTGGGATGGTTTTTGTTGCTGCCTCCTGTACAATGTTACGAGCCTCCATCCGTAGTCCATTGGTTCATAGACCAATCATAGGGTGAGCAAAAGAGAAGAAGACAAAATTTCATATTGTGTGTGGTAACTTTGCTAGGACACCCATCAGCTGACTCTTCCCAGGCTCACTACTGGGCATGTTCCTACATGTGCTATGCCCAAATTTGCTTAGGTGGCAGTCCAGGGAACTCACTGTGCAGACACAGATGTGGTTCTGGAATTGTTACACAAAGGCCTGCCTTCTAAGACATCACAGGAACTAGCCTTTGTGATATCACAAGGTTTTCCCCCCAAGCTGGCGCTTTCATCCTGAAATCCTTGTGAAAGCGAAATTGCCAAGTTCGCCACCGTTTCTTCCACCCTGGCCATTGACGAAGTCGCTCCCAAGCCAGAGGCTTTGGGGAGCGTGAGTGAGCTTTGCCCCCCCCGGATGGCACGAGACTTACTGGGCGAATGTGATTGTTGAAGAGCAGGAAAGCCTCTGGGTATATAAGGGGCGTTCTCCTCCTTATCTGTCCTCTTCTTTCGAAGGCTTTGCTAGAGAAAGAGATCCATCACTTTGGGTATTCTCTGACTGCGTCACTGATGATCATGCTCCGGAGGACGGGAGAGCAGCAACGGCTCCCTCCCACGGTTGAGATTTGCTTTCATTTTTTTTTTATTTTCCTTAAAGCTGATCATTAAGGGGACCTTTTAATACTTGGTTTTGTTTACTTAAAAGGGTGCTTGGGCATTGCGGGAGGCAGCAGCGGCGCAGCGCGCCAGTGCACTTCGTGCGAAGGTGTATTTTAATTATTGTTTATTTAATCCTCATTTTATTGAGTTTTATAATTCTAAGTTTAAATAAGGGTAGTTGGTTTTTAGGACATAGGGAAGGGCGCTAGGGTGTTTGGAGCCGTGGGGGTTTGGCCTTTGTAGGTGGTTTTGGTGGCAAGGCTTCGGGTCGTTCAAACTTCCCCTCACTCACCAGCTAAGCGCGTGGAGGCAGCGCGGCTTGGCTGAGTCGGTTGGTTGGGCTCCATTGCCGTAGAACAGCGCACCCCCGTTTTTCCTTCGTTTCAGTGTCCTAGCCTCCTGCTGCACCCCACCTTAGGCTCAAGTTGAGCTCAATACACCTCCCCTCCGCCCCCCTCCCCTACCCCATTCCTACCTTGGTTATTAGAGACAGATAAATCTGAATTTAATAGGAATAAATATATACGTTGTTTCCACATTAGCAATTTAATCATAATAATTTATATTAATAGGATTGGTGGAGTTTCATTGAAATTAAAAAGAAGGGAAGAGGGGTAATTATTTTGCTTAACAGTATTGGCTAAATTAACAGATAGATAAGTAATTGATAATTAATGCGAGGTGAGTATTGTGCTGTAAAAATTTTATTACTTGATTGTTTAGTCGAAGTTATATAATAAAAAAAGGATAGTGGGTATTATTCATTACGTAATTTTAAGTGAACAAACAACTGATTATTGGTGTAAAGGGATAGTTTATCAAATTGTGTGGCTATAAATTAGGGGTTGGATCTGTTAACTGGCTAGTGTCTAGTTATTGGTAGTGGCACTGTGCATATACTAGGTGAGTTACTTAGTTATTTAGTAATTGTAAAGTAAGTAGTTACCGAGTAACTAGGAAAGTAATTTGTTATTGAGCAACTTGAAAAGTAATTAGTTTTTAGAAAGTGGAAAGTAATTAAAAACAAACAAACAAACAAAAATTTTGGTCCTGCTTAATGGATTAATAATTGCAGTTACTGCCGAAATAGTGCCCTTAAGGACCGGTAGACTTTATACGTAATGACGTCAAGGAAGGGCACAGGCAAGGAAATAAGAAAACAACCAGTTAAGAAAAGGCTGGCGCCACAGGGTCCTCACCTCAATCTTCCTCTGACGAGGAATTTTGGCCTATTTGAAAGGAACCTCAGGATAAAATTGCAGCCCTTGAGGCTGAGAGAATTGCAAAACACCTCAGCCAGGGGAGGTGTAACCTCGTAGATTTAGTGGGGTTTTTTAGAAGTCATCGTAGGGCTAAGCTTAAGGCCTTAGCTCATGATTTAATGGATCATTTTAATATTATCGAGGCCGAGCGGGTACCTGGAGAGACTGAAAGGACTGAGGCCGAGAGTCGTCATCTACACCTAAACCTAGGTGTTCCAAAAGGAGCAGCAGATCCTCATTGTCAGCAATGACTACATCAAATATAGAGTGCCAGGAAGTACAGGAGGACGTAGTGGAAGTCTGTCCTGACAGTCAACACCCTGTGGCAGGTCCTTGCTTTGCATCAACATCCTCGGGTGAGTGGAACATGTCTCCTAACACATACACACCGACCCTCGCATGGCCTTGGGCCGGTGCTAGTCAATTTGCACCTACAACACTCACAGATGTTAATACACAAAATATAGGGCCGACTGGCACACCTTGGCCTTATGCCATGCCACAATACAGTGACTGGGGGAGGTCATATACCAATGTAGCGCTAGCAATTCAGGGCACCCAGGCCAGTGCTGGTGGGTGGCCTTACCCTTCTGTGGCCAACACGGGCTACAACACGGTACCACTGTGCGCCCTCCCATATGGGGACTATTAAAGAGAAAATATGATAGGGTAAGTATGTGGATCTATTCGAATTGCTTAATAGAAATGCGGAAAAGAAGGAGTTAGACAAAGGGGACAAGAAAGAAAAAGAGAGGATGAGGAGAAAGAAGCCAGAAAGGAATTGGGCCAGTTGGCTACTGGGCTTCCTAATATATGCGGGAATTACAGTTAAAGCCCAACCAGGGAGGGCTCAGTCTCTCCTTCAATATTTGGACAACATATACAGGGCGTATATGGATTTTTCTGACATGGCATGGCTTCACTATGATCAAACATTCCGGATGCGAAGTGCAATCCACCCCAACATGCGTTGGGACGAGCCACAGCCTGGACTGTGGCTGCAACATAGGACACCAGCAAGACAAACACAAGGGAGCGCTTTGATTGTGGACACTTAAATAAGAAAGCTGCCCCCGGTAAAAATCCCCGCGTTACACTGGGGCAGGCGGTTCAACCCCGCATGTATTGTTGGGAGTACAATTCAAAGGGGTGTTGCACTAAAATTGCCACGTTACTTTAAGCATGAATGTAGCACATGCGGGGGTCGCCACCCCAAAGCTAAGTTTTTTAGAGCAGGTGCCCAGAAGCAAAATAAAGGCACTAAAAAAAATAGTGGCGGGGGCACGCCTGGTAAATGGGCCCAGCTCAGAGTAGTGATCTTAGAAGCCTTAGGAGCATTACCCGAATATGAAAGATGCTACATATTTGTTAGAAGGATTTAAATATGGTTTCCATATTCCATAATTTAGGAGAGCACAGTGCATACTTTGCCCACAACCTCCTTTCAGTGCGGGGAAGGGAAGGCGTGGTGCAGAATAAGATAGACAAGGAGGTGACCGAAGAAAGGGTCCTTGGCCCCTTCCCAGTGCCACCTATTGAGAACTTGAGGGTTTCACCATTGGGCATCATGCCCGAATAGGCACAAGGGGAGTTTAGACTTATTCATAGCCTCTCCTTTCCCGAGGGAGCATCAGTCGATGATGCTATCCCTCCAGAATTGAAACAGAACTCAGGACAGTGTAGTTTCATATTAAAACATTTTAGGCATTAGCAAAGCAGTCAGGATTACCATTAGCGGTAGAAAAAACTGAGGGGCCTACAACATCACTTACCTTTTTAGGTATTGAATTGGATACAATCCAACAGGCATTAAGATTGCCTGGCAATAAGTTGGAGGATCTTAGGTCTAGGATAGTAGCACTATTGCTTAAGAGTAAGGTGACCCCGAGGGATCTTCGGAAATAATAGGACATTTAAATTTTGTATGTAGAGTCATGACTTCAGGGCGTCCATTACTAAGGAAACTGTGCACTGCTATGCAGGGTCTTCACCGACCGTGGCACAGGGCTAGGGTCACACAACGAATGTGGGAAGACTTATTAGTATGGAGTAAGTTTTCGGAGAAATTTAATGGTATTTCTTTTTGGAGAATGGAAAGCGGGTTAAAAGCTGATTTCCAGGTATATTCATATGCTGGATCCTTGGGGTTTGGTATTTACTTTAGAAGAAGGTGGTGCGCGGGCACTTGGCCCAAAGAATGGCACCATAGATGTATTACTAGAGACTTGACCTTTTTGGAATTTTTTCCTGATGGTTGGCGCGCTTTGGCTCTGGGCCGAAGGGTGATCATACTCAGTGGTCGGTTTCTGGTGCGACAATTTGGTGGTTCTTAACATTATAAACAACCTCGCATTGCATTCAGAACGGGTCTTGACATTAGTTAGGCCTTTCACAGTGTGGGCGTTGCAATTTAATGTGTTGGTGTATGCTAGGTGTGGAAAACAGGATAGCTGATGCATTGTTGCGCCAACAGTTGTACTTGTTCAGGGAGTTAGACCCCGGAGCCAGGGAGTTCACCGAAGTGCTGCCCCTGCAGGTCTGGCAAATTGGCGAGAGGATATATCAGGAGCGATAGGTTTAGCCCTGGCTCCAAGGACCAGGAGGGGTTATGCATCCGTGAGTATGGAATTGCAGGAATTTAGGAACATGCTTGACCTTGAGCCGGAAAGGATGACTCCGGCTGAACATTTACAGCAAGTCTTGGTGCACTTGAAGAGAAAAGTAATTGCAACGGGAATCATTCAGGGTGTGCTGTCTGTGTTAGCTTATTACGCAGGGATCAATGGCTTTAAGGATTACACAGGTGACTATCACTTAGGAAAATGTTAGAAGGGTGGTCTAAAGAGAGAGGAAGGATTCAGGATAATAGGGTCCCTATTTCAACACAGCTGTTGGAGTGCATTTGTAATAAGTGGGCGCTCTTATGTAAAAAATCCATTAAAAGGCCCACCCCCTTTTTGAGGCAGCGTCTTTGCTGACCTTCTTCGGGACCTGTAGAATTAGTGAAGTAGTTGTGTTAGGAGAGTAAGATAAGTCTTGAGTAGCCCTGCAAGGACAGGTTGTTACAGTGGAGGATGGAAAGGTACAAATACTCATCCGGCAATCCAAGGCTGATCAATTGGGCAAGAGTACGCAGAATGCATTAGGGCAGTGCAGCATAAGCAACATCTACCCCGTTAGAGCTACACAGGTACATCTGAAGCTGAGAGGGCAATGACCAGGATAATTCTTCCAGCATACTGATGGGTCGCCTCTAACAAAGTATCAGTTTTGGAGACTACAGAACTAGCATTAAATAGAGTAGGTGCAAATAGTACGAGTTTTGGTAATCACTGTTTTAGAATCACAGCAGCTGCAATGGGGTACAGTTCGAAGAAATCTAGAGATTAGGTCAGGTCGTCAGCTAGCTTTTCCAAATAAGTGAGAACATTGCCTAATGTATAGGCAGAGGCCTGGTCTGTTATGTCTCCACAGGTCCTATAGGTCGGCGAGACGACAACATATTGTGATTGTTGGACATAGCTATGTCCACTGGGCAGGGCTTTATGCTGCTGCATCCCCATGGGGGAGTGATCTGGGCCTTGGGGCCGGCACACAAGTCACATGGAAAGGACTGTGAAGCATGCAATGGATCCAACTGTGCAGGTTGGTGGCCTTTTGGTCAGGCGCCACCAGATATATTGGTCGTTCACCTCGGCGGGTAACGATTTAGTTCGGCATCCTGGTAAGGTGCTGATCTTGGACATTGTTCGGGACCTGAAGTGGATGAAGACCAGGTACCCTCTGATGACAATTGTGTGGTCCATGATTGTGCCACGTTTGGCATAAAGAGACGCCCGGCTTTTCCTCAACGTTAACACGACCCGGAGGAGTGTTAGCCATGAGGTCTGTGGAGCAATCTGCAGTGGCCTTGGATCGGTGACTAGTCATCAAAGGATCCAGATGGATAGGCCTGAGTTTTTTCAGAACGATGGAGTCCATCCATCCGATTTGGGTTTGGATGTCTTCCTGGAAGACATCCAGGGGGGTCTGCTTTTTGAGCTCGAGCGGCTCGTTGGCGGGCATGGGATATAGCATCGCTAGTCCCTATGCTGTGGTAGGTAGTGCGGAAAAACAGGTATTTCTTGGTGAGTCCCACTTTAAGATCACGTAAGCTAACAGCGCATCGGACTTCCCAGGGCTGCGGATTGTGCGATTACAGCACCTGGGCGGGAAAGATGCGCTGGGCCACTTCCGGACCAACAGTCATCAATTAAAGATGGCTCGAGGTCTGGGGGTGTTTATTAGCGGCCAGCCGGGTTCCTGCTGTCATTAAGACCGCGAGAACCTGGGGCCGGGGACTCGCCCGTATGATTACTGATTTATCCGTTCTGCACTACAGCAGCCCCCCCTTTGCCAATTGATTGGCAACAAATTTTTCTTTGGAATGATTATTAATAAAGTGTGGCCCATGATTTAATCCATATCTATTTGTCTTGCGTCTTTATTCCGGGGTTGGGGGGCAATATTTCACACTCTTATTAACAAGTTTTCCGTTCTAGTCAAAGGCAAAGAAATCCTGCAAGCCTGAAGTCTGCCTGAACTTGATCTAAAAGAAGACCCAAACCAGGATTTCTAAAGAGAAATTAACAGGGCAAACTTATCAATGTTTATTTGGAAGTCCCATCACTTTCAGTTAATACATCGTTTTCCCATAACCATCCTGGGAAAAGTATATATTTAGTTGGAGTTTTATTTATGTTTGTGATAATGTTGCAACAAGGATGGGAAATTAGTAGCCTTCCAGATATTGTTGGTTAAGAATTCTTCTCCCTTGCTGTGATGTCTAGAGATGATGGAGGCTGCAGTCTAACATTACCAGGAAGGCTATACCTTCCGTACTTTTCTATTGAAAACAACAGGGTAGCAGTCCAATGGCATCATTATTTGCATGTGAAACATTTGACAGTGACATTTTTCTTGAAGCTGTAAGCAACAGTTGGCTCCTAAATACATACACAGAATGAGAATAAGAGAGAGAGAGAGAGGTGGTGTGTGTGTACAAATTTAGGCTGTGGATTAGCCTCATGCTTTCTTCCTCGGTAGCTGTAATTGGCTGCGTGCTACAAGATCTTTTGAAAGAGTTACATGTAATGTGACTGAAGGGCCAGAATCTAATGAAGCTACTGGAGAGAAGACCTTTCTGATATGACTATCAGCTTCCCTGAAGCCTGAGCTGTAGGTGCCTCTCTGTTTGCTTGCTTCAATTATCATACTAAGAGCCCAAATAAACAATCTCATTCTACAGCACAAGCATCTATATTATGTCTGTACAAAGAGAAAATTGTTGAAAAAGATGGAAGTGGGCGGCATTGCCCATTTTCATGTACAGAGCAAAATATGACCTTCATTGTTAGCACTGAATAAACACAACAGGGCTGTGGTTGCTTCCTCTCCTCCTCTTCCTCCTCATTTTATTTTGACACGATTAAAAATGGGCCTGTGCACAGATTTCTCAATCTAATTCAGGGCTCCTGAGCAGATCCTGATTTCCATCCAAAACCACGTGTGCCCCAGATCTGATTCAATTTGTAAGACTCCCATTGTCTTTAACTGGAAAACCAAAATAGCTGTAACTTTTGTTTTTGCACTGATAGAAGGGAAATTTTGAGAGATGAGAGACCCTAAAGAGGGGAAGGAAA